>OY856411.1:132923166-135665666 GCA_963693085.1 Alisma plantago-aquatica | reverse complement strand
GCTGGCAATTATGAGTTAAATTGTAATCGGGAACGACTTTCTGTTGTCGGTTATGTAACCGACGCTGAAGGAGTCTACTTTTAGTGTCACCCACTTGGGTGTCACTTCAAACCTGACGACAAATGTCTTATCTAACCGACGCTAAATGTGTTATATGTACTAGTGATCGATTTTTGGTTGCCTTAAAGAGGCTTGGTTTCAGTTGAGGATGTCTTAAGGGGCATCCTATCAATTTGTGGCACCTTGAGGATCACCATATCAGGTTGTGGTGACTCCAGGAGGAGTGCCATATCATCTTGTGACCTAGGGTTCCATCCATGTTGGTTTGTGAAGGGGGTGGAAGGGTGTGTTGCCATTGACCTTCCTTTGTGACCTAGTGGGTGAGACTTAGGTCCTATCACCTTGTTGCATGGCGTGGCATGTGTCCCTTCTTCTTGGACAAGTGTCTTCTAGGGTTGTAAGGTGGTGACATCTTTCCCTTGCTCTCTCTCTCTCTCTCTCTCTCTCTCTCTCTTCGGTCATGTATATATACCTCTTCCTTCTCATGCAAGAAGATCCTTTTAGCAATCCTTGCTTTCTCTCCTTGGTGTCCAACCTTGATATTGAAGAACCCTCTCCCTTGGAGCTTGGTGGGCGAGTTGGAAGCTTTTGGTGCTTTCTTTCATCTTCTTCCATGGTAAGCCATGGTTTTCTAGCATTCCTTCTCTTCTTCTTTCTTCTCGTCCATGGACCTTAGCACCTTCTTTTCTCTCCTTTTCTTTCTTGGCCATGATCCTATCTTCCTTCTTAGAGGTTTAGTGGAGATTGATCTAGGAATACCTTCTTCTACCTTGAGCTTGGAGCTTGACCTTGGAGCTTAAAGCTTGGTGGTTTTTCTTGGGGCATGTTATATAACTCTAACCCTACTTTGTTATTATCACCTTTCTACTTGTTATCTTGCTAGTTATCCTTAGATCATTATCTCTTGCTTTCATGCTAGTAGTTTTCTTGGTAGCCTTGTGTTCAGTTGTTAGAATAGAACTATGTTAGGTTGTTTCCATGAGATGCACCTTTCTTTGCCTTGGTAATATTTTCATCTTGAGGTAGAAGATGACTAAACCGATATGAGATATGATGTGCAAGCCAACATGAAAACTGACATGCCTTGTCTATACTGATATGCTTGCAACCTGACATGCCTTGTCTAGACCGATATGCTTCTTATGATGTGGCTTGTCATGATCTCGTGATGGCTAGTGAAGAAGAGTGTTGAGTATCCATGCTTCTAGTTGAGCGTGGAATCCGACATGGGTAACCCTAATCAGATATGCATGTATAACTTGACATACCTTGCAACCTGATACCCTTAGCCTGACACACCTTGTTTAGAGATGAGGAACACCTACCTTGTGGTTCAATCGATATAACCAATCCTAATGGTCGATATCCTATGGAGGTCTATGTGGCCGATACACCATGGGGTACATGGGTTGATTTCCTAAGGGATGGTAAGGTCGATACCCTAGTTGATGGGTGGGTCGATACCCTAAGGGATGGTAAGGCCGATACCCTAAGGGATGGTAAGGTGGATACCTTAGTTGATGGGTAGGCTAATACCCTAAGGGATGGTAAGGCTGATACCATTTTTGATGGGTACCCTAAGGGATGGTAAGGCTGATACCATTGTTGATGGGTAGGTAGATACCCTAAGGGATGGTAAGGCCAATACCCTAGTTGATGGGTAGGTTGATACTCTAAGGGATAGAGAGGTTGATACCTCAAGTGATGGTATAACTAATACATCTTCTCTTATACCTCTAACTAATATACTAGTTGTGTCTTGGCCAACACACTCTCATTGAGGTGTTAATCCCGATACGAGTGATGCTAAATTGATATTCATCTTTTAGTTGGTAGGCTGATAATATCTAAAGTGGGTGCCCGATACCTAAGCTAAACTGATACCATATCTTAGTGTGGTGGCCGATACACCACTTTAGTGTGGTTGTCGATACCCTTATGTGGTGTAGTGATGCATCTTGTTGATTCTAGGGTTTCATGGTGATGATGTGACATCCTATGGAGTAGTTGTACACATGATGTGAAGGTTATGTTTCTAAACTACACTAAATGTTTTATAATGATAATAAGAAACATGCTTCTATGTCTCAAAACATATCTCACAATGATGAGGGAAGTGATGATCAAAGATAGTTGATGACCCAACCTTGTAAACCCTAATCAAGTAAAGTGAAATCCTAAATGTTATAATGTAAAGTGTATGATGAGAATGTATGGCATGAGTTCTATGAGATGATGATGCTTTGCCTTCTTGTTATTAGTTTCTAACCATGCATGTGTTACTAATTGATGTAAATAGCCAGGTATGAGCTATGGTGGTTGTAATGTGATGGACATGTGGTCCTTGTGATGGATATGTGGTCCTTGTGATGGACATGTGGTCCTTGTGATGGACATGTGGTCCTTGTGATGGACATTGGTCCTTGAGATGGACCTATAAGTGATAGCAGGCATAAAGTGATGATGTGATTCAATATGTTTTAGAGATAAGTCATACCTTGTTTATGTAGATCTTGCTTAGATGTTATATGTTGTAACTTGATTGATGCTTTAAGATGTTTAAATTGATCTAATTATCAAGTAAGATCTAATAGTGTAGTTTCCCTGTGCCATTGATCCATTCAGTGTCAGCACTTGCTGAATGGTGAAACAAGTTTAACTCGGAGTGCATATTGTTGAATATGTGGGGTGCAAGTTTAAACACGACCTTGTATCCTAAAAATGATTGTATCACAAGATTGACTGTAAGTCATACCTGGAATTATATCACATAATCGATTGTAAGTCATACCTGGAATTGTATCACAGGATTGACTATAAGTCATACCCATAATTGTATCACATGATTGATAGTAAGTCATACCTGGAAGAGCACTGCTGTAAGATTTAACTCAATTTCTCTATTATCGTGACATGTACCAAGGTGGGCTAAATATGCATAGTTGGACTAAAATGTCCCTGGAAACAGATGACTCATGATGTCACTGCATTTTTACTCATGCTAACTGAGGAAGGTGAGGTCATGGATTCTGGCTCTTCCATTAGACCTTGTATGGATCTGACTTCAACTATATACATATAGTGGTCAGTTGGATTTGGATAGTACGATTCAAATCCTTAGGGCATAATGAATACGTAATCAGCCGTGTAGTACAATTGAATAGGATCAAATACAGAAACATTATATGAGGCCTTGCTTGATCTTTATATGTTGTTGTTGATAGAGAATATACATGTTCTTCATATTCCTTTTTATTTTTTTTAAGATATTTCATAATTCATCAGTAATTTCTCTTCTTATTATTTATACTGCTGCTCAGTTTATCTTATCTATGGTAATAATAATGTTGAAAAAGATTTATATCTATTGCTGGGATTGTGTATCTCACCCCGTTGGTTAATGCCCTTTTAGGTGTACGAGAACGAGGAGGTAGAAATCATGCTGAGGAGGTTGAGAAGTAGCAAGAGGAGCAGTAGTTGATAAGATTGGAGAGTGTTGTTGGATGTCGTTTTTTGATAGAGTCCTATAGTTGTCCCTGTACACTGGGGTGTTTGGGGATTTTTTGTAGATGTTTCACGAATGTGTTTTTTTTTGGAGGACGTAGAGCTTAAGTCTTATTCATTCCGCACTCTACTGCGGACAAAACAGAGTGAATGTCCACGTGGCTCATGTGTAGAAACCAGTGGGGAACAATAGTAGTAAAGCTGAAGGAATTATTTATTTTGATGGCATATTTAGCTAAACTATCTGCAGGTACATTGAGACCTCGTGGGACATGATGGATGATATCTACAAGGGGGTCCTAGGAGGTTTTCAACCTTCCTAGCAAAGGGAAGGAAGCGAGGGAGAGGCTTGTGTTTAGTAAGGTGCCCAATGGCATCCCGGAAATCAGTGAAGATGTAGCAGGAGACCCAACGGTTATCCTGGCACAGCTGGGCACCAAGCAGGATAACTTGAATCTCACTGGTGAGGGGAGTAGAGGACTGGATAACTTGACAAGATCCCAGAATGTGAGAGCCGTCGGCAAGCACAGTGTGGGCGCCGATAGCCACTGTGGCCCGACCGTAGTGGTGAGCGGCATCAGTGAAGACATAGACTGGCTACGCGTTGAGATGCTGGGTCGGTGGATGATCTGCAAAGGGAATGTGGTTCTGCCTGACATACAGCTTGGCAATGGATTCCGCTCGGAGCTTAATAAATTCAACCTTCTTGGAGGTAGGTATGATCTTCTGTTGGTGAATGTGCTCGTTGCGACAAGTCCAGATATGCCAACAAGCAACTGATGAGTGCATACTCATCATGTAATTCAATTACCTTTGTGGAACAATTTCATCTCTATTCCACATATTTTCACCCTAATATGAATCATAATGCACAAAACTACTTAGTGATTCAATAATCAAGATTTTAACTAAATATCTTTCATTTAATGCAGGTAAAGCAAGCAACTCCATGCATACGGTCTCAAGACCGTTTGGATCCTTGCGGTCTCAAGACCGTTTGGGTCCACGCGGTCCCAAGACCGTTTGGCGGAATACACAAAAAACGAATGACGAAACCAGTTGCCAAAGAAGGTCCCATGCGATCGCAAGACCGTTTGGTCCCATGCGGTCTCAAGACCGTTTGGTCCCATGCGGTCCCAAGACCGTTTGTTCCCATGCGGTCCCAAGACCGTTTGGTCCCATGTGGTCTCAAGACCGTTTGGTCCCATGCGGTCTTTAGACCGTTTGGTCCCATGCGGTCCCAAGACCATTTGGTCCCATACGGTCCCAAGACTGTTTGGTCCCATGCGGTCTCAAGACCGTTTGGTCCCATGCGGTCTCAAGACCGTTTGGTCCCGCGCGTTCCCAAGACCGTTCGATGCAAGCACAAGGATCGATTGAAGAACTAAAAAGCCGCGCGACCACGCCAAGGCCAGGACCGATGAGAGCAAACCGTTTGGTGCCCAAACGGTCTCCAAACCGTTTGGGGTCAGATCTGAATCTATAAATAGACCCCCAGGGTCCCCATTTGGAGGGATCGGATCTGGACGCCGATAGGCTGTCAGAGCACCACCCCGATCAAGTTCCACTCCACCTACTGCTGGTGTTGCGTCCAAGGAGGCCAAGAAGAGAAAGAAGACGGAGCAAGGAGCACATCTTCTTCACCGGGCTACGTCCACCCTCTGCACCGAGCTCATGGCGGATCTATCTTTCTCTCCTATCCTTCTTGTATCTCGCATCATGAGCGAGTAGTCCTCTTTCGCTGGGGTGCGGGGACTAGCCCCGCTGCCCATGCAAACCATGTTCTTTTGTTAAACTTTCCATGGCAATGTATATAACTCTTCATTTTGTCGTTTATCGTTAAGCTTGTAGGTTGGTTATGTGCGTGTTTTCATCTTTGTGTTCCCTATGTTGCGAGAACTTCAATACATGGGTATGAATGTCGTTTAGCATGTTAGACTCCTTGATGAGAACTTCTGATGGGATTCCTTGAGGTCGTAGGTGTATGATCCACGAGGGGACGAGTCATCTAGCCTTCGGTGACGCTTCTGTGCGCCTGACGCCCGTATGGGGGGTTCACAGCCTTAGTTGGATTTTGTATCTTCGTGCTTTTCGTCGATGTTTACACGTACTATAATTGCTTATTTGCTTAACGGTTGACGCGGTTGACTCCTTGACGAGAACTTCCGATGGGATTCCTTGAGGTCGTAAGTGTATGATCCGCGAGGGGATGAGCCATCTAGCCTTCGGTGACGCTTCTGTGCGCCTGATTCTCGTATGGGGGGTTCACAACCTTAGTTGGAAGTTGTATCTTCAGAGCCGTAAGACATGTGATCCAAATGGCGATGAGAAATCGGCTGCCTATGGTGATGCTTACGCGGACCTGACGCCCGTATGGGGGGTTCTGCAACAGCTCTACTTGGAGTGTTATATCGTGCCTGGATTGTTTGCAAAAGAGTATGTTTGTGTGTGTAGCGGTGGTCAAACCTGGTACCATCCCTGCGATTCCATATCATTGATCCAAACCCATCTTTTAATTCTGCTTTTACTTTCCTGCATTTAGTTTAAACAACCCAAATCAAACTATTGTTCTAAATATCAGTTTTACTTTGAGCTAGATTCAACTGACAAGGATTCTTAAAAACGTTGTCCTTTAGATTCGATCCTCAACTATACTGCGATAAGACCCGTCCGCTTGGGGGTGGTATTGTTGCACTTGGTTTTGGTAGAAACTCGGGGATTTCAGCCCCGAGTGAATTTGTTAGTGCATTCAAAAAGCCACATCAAATTCTGGCGCCGTTGCCGGGGACAACGGAATCAGTCAGTCAAATCTAGTCCTTTTAAGACTAATCTAGGATTTTTTTTTGAAATTATTGCTCATCTACTTGACCGTAATTCTACTTTGTGGATCTCACTTTCAAATCTTTCTAATTTCAAGTGCTCTTCAACAGTTAGTGCATGCACCGTTCAGATAGTCCCGGACTGACTGCGAGCTTTAATCCCAAAATATATAGAACCTTCCATCGTCAGATCCGAGAGAATCAAGCTAGGATGGCGCAAGAAGAAGAAGTAGCCCGCAGAGTGGCTCAAGCCATCAATGCACAGAGAGAGAGGATCATGCAAGAAGCTAGAGCTGCGGTTCAACAGGAGATCTTAGCAGCACAGGCAGCAACGCAAGCAGCCGAACTTCAGAAAGATCTTAGAGAGTTCTCTATCCCAAAGGCCACGAATGTCTATCATCCGGTGCAACCTCCTCCCATAGAAGCTGCCAACTTTGAGATTAGAGCACATTGGATAACTTTGCTTCAAAACAACCCCTTCTACGACAAACAAGCTGAAGACAACCAAGGTCATCTTCTGAGATTCATCGACCTTTGTGCTATGACAAAGAAAAATGGAGTCTCCGATGATGCCACTCGACTCCGTCTTTTCAAGTACTCTCTTGCTGATAGAGCCATTAGTTGGTACAATTCACTACAGAGTGAAGTACCCATCACCACCTGGGAGCAGCTTCAAAATGCTTTTCTGGAAAAGTTCTACCCCCCATCTCTTACATATGAAATCAGGGGACGAATCACAAACTTCACTCAAGTCCCAGGAGAAACCCTTGCCGAAGCTTGGGATAGGTACAAGGAGCTCCTATGCAAATGCCCACACCACAGAATTCCTAAGAACCAACTGATAGAGATCTTCTACAGGGGTGTGGAGGATGACGTAAAAATGTTTCTAGATTCCTCGTCTGGAGGAAACTTCATGCGTCAAAGTTACGATAGTGCATGGAGAGTCGTCACCCTAGGAGCAGAAAATCAAGCCAATTGGGGCAGATCTGTTGGTAAAGGAGTCTTAAAGGTAGCCATGGCTGAAGCTATCCCGGAATACAAATCTATAGCTGAAACTTTGAAGGTCTTAGTTGCAAAGCAAGATCACATAGAATCATCCCTTGCTGCGATTGGAAGAGGACATTCTCCTACTAGGCAACCAGAACAAGTCAAGTCCATTTCTTTGTTTTGTGAAGCATGCAAAGGCACTGATCATTCCACATTGTCATGCAATGTTCTCTACGATGTTGTTCTAAGTAATGCATGTGGACAAGGAGATAATTTCCAGATGGAGAATCTTAATGCTATTAACACCATCCCTGGGCAGAACTATTACAATCCAAATCAAAATAGGAATCACCTAGGCTTCCAATACGGAAACCCTTCAGGAGCTATGAACTCACATCAATTTGGTCCGAACAATCAACCGAGGGGCCCACCTGGGTACCAGTTTAACCAACAACAGAACTTTGGGAATCAAGGAAACTTCAAAGGAAATTTTCAGAATAGAAACTACAATAATTATCAGAACAACTCTCAGTATCAGAACCTGAATCAACAGCAAAGTCAGACAGGACCCATCCATTCTGATGATAAGCTATCAACCATTGAAAAGTTGCTGCAAACACAACAAACGATGATAGCTAATCAACAAGCCCAACAGAAAGCTATTGAAACGCAACTAGCTCAACTTGCTGCTAGCATAAAGCCACCAACTGGAGTCTTTGCCGGTCAACCTGAAAACAATCCGAAACATCCTGAACAGTTGAAAGTTGTCAACACCAGATCGGGGAAAGATTATTTGAATCCCCCAGTAAGGACACTTGTAGTTATTGCTGACGAAGAAGAACCTGAGATAGTCCAGGACTCGACAACACCAGAATCGCAACCAGTGAAAGATAAGGCTGATAAAGAAGCACTTGAAAAGTCTGTTGACGAAGAAAATGAAATACCAGAAACGAATATTCCTGTGTATAAGCCTCGTATACCCTTCCCATCCCGCCTAAGGCAAACCAAGCTTGATACGAGATTCATCAAGTTCAAAGAGGCTATGAAGAAGCTCCATGTCGATATTCCCTTCTTAGACGCTCTTAATGAGATACCAGCCTGGACCAAGTATCTAAAGTCGCTTCTCACTAAGAAGTACATCACTGAAGAGTATGAAACTGTAAAACTGGCTACAACCACATCAGATATCATACTAAGCAAGATGCCAAAGAAACAAAAAGATCCAGGATCCTTCGGAATCTCATGTCACATTGGTGACTCATCATGCAAGAAAGGATTGGCAGATCTTGGCATAAGTATTTCTATTATGCCGCTCAGTCTATGCAAGAGATTAGGGTTTGCAGAACTGCTTCCAACTGCTATGACCATTCAACTTGCGGACAATTTGATAAAAAGACCGTTAGGAATTCTCAAAGACATCCCGGTCAAGGTAGGGAAGGACGCATATGTTCCATGTGATTTTTTCATCATGGACATAAAAGAAGACACTAGATACCCTCTTATCTTCGGCCGTCCGTTTCTCTCCACTGCTAGAGCCCTTATTGATGTCGAAGAAGGAACCTTAATGCTAAGGTTAGGAAAAGAGACTCTCGAATTTAACGTTTTTGAAAGTATGAGAAGACCAAGTATACAGTAGGAAGTCTACCTGATAGATTGTGTTGAGCAAATGTCACAACTAACTCAAGAATATCACGAGTCATGCGATCCTTTGGAAACTTCTCTACACGACCTTTTGAATGACGAACCTATTGACCTACAAGCTAAGGATTGCATCGAATCTCCCAACTCTGCTAAAGAAAATGCTGCAGCTACTTACGAAGAATTAAAGACTACCGGAACTCCAGAAGAAATCAGTGAAAAACCAAAACCTCCTGAAATGAAGCCCTTGCCTGAAGGGCTGAAGTATATGTTTTTAGACGATCTCAAAGCTTGTCCAGTTATCATAAACTCTGATCTAACGACCAAACAAGAAGAGAAACTTCTGGAGGTATTAAGGGCGAGCAAGAAAGCCATATGCTATAAGATGAGTGACCTAACAGGGGTCAGTCAAGCCTTGTGCATGCACATAATACCCATGTTGGAAGACCATAAGCCAACCATCGAGCATCAACGAAAGTTGAACCCGAATATGAAGGAAGTGGTCCGTCGCGATATCATCAAACTTCTTACAGCTGGAATAATATACCCGATATCGGGCTCACCATGGGTGAGCCCAGTTCATGTGGTACCCAAGAAAGGAGGGACTACCGTTATAAGAAATGAAAACAATGAGCTCATCCCCACTCGAACAGTCATTGGGTGGCAGATGTGTATTGATTATAGAAAATTAAACAAGGCCACTCGAAAGGATCATTTTCCTATGCCCTTCCTCGATCAAGTTTTAGAAAGATTGGCCCATCAAGAATATTTCTGTTACCTGGACGGTTACTCTGGATTCTATCAGATTCCCATACATCCAGATGATCAAGAAAAAACTACTTTCACCTGTCCCTTCGGGACATATGCTTTTAAAAGGATGCCATTTGGTCTGTGTAATGCCCCCGCAACTTTTCAACGTTGCATGACTGCCATTTTTGCAGGGCTTACTGAAACTGTTATGGAGGTCTTCATGGATGATTTTTCTGTATATGGGGACTCCTTTGATTCCTGTCTTAAGCATCTCTCCATGGTCCTCAAACGTTGTGAAGAAGCACATCTGGTGCTAAATTGGGAGAAATGCCACTTTATGGTAAAGGAAGGCATTGTCTTGGGCCACAGGGTTAGCAACAGAGGAATTGAAGTTGATAAAGCCAAGATAGAAGTCATATCTAAATTGGCTATTCCCACAAATGTGAAGGAAGTTCGCGCTTTCCTTGGCCACGCTGGATTCTATAGAAGGTTTATACGTGATTTCTCCAAGATAACAAAGCCGATGACCAACCTACTTTTAAAAGATGCTAATTTCAATTTCAATGAAGAATGCGTCAAAGTTTTGATATGCTTAAGAAAGCCCTTACAAATACCCCCATTATTAGAGCTCCCGATTGGAATGACCCCTTTGAACTTATGTGTGATGCCAGTGATTACGCGGTGGGTGCGGTCTTAGGACAATGCACAGAGAAAAAAACATTATGTGATCTATTATGCGTCGAAAACCCTCGACGAAGCTCAAAGGAATTATGCTACTACTGAAAAGGAACTTTTGGAAGTCATCTATGCCTTCGATAAATTCAGATCCTACCTTACTGGTTCGAAGGTAATCGTTTACACACACCATGCTGCTATCCGTTACCTTATGGCAAAGAAGGATGCTAAGCCAAGGCTGATCAGATGGATACTCCTTCTTCAAGAATTTGACCTGGAAATAAGAGATAAAAAGGGGACGGAAAATGTTGTTGCAGATCTCCTCAGTCGCATCCACACTCTGGATGCTGAAGGGATCCTGATAAATGACTCCCTACCGGATGATCAGCTTATGAGCGTCACGGAAGTAGTGCCATGGTATTCTGACTTCGTAAACTACCTTGCTGCGGGAGTCATCCATCCCCAGTACACCGCGAACACTCTGAAGAAGTTTATACATGATGCGAAGCATTACCATTGGGATGAACCATATCTTTTTAAACTTTGCGCTGATGGTCTGTATAGACATTGTATCGCCGAAGAAGAAGCTCAATCTATTCTGGAACAATGCCACTCGGGACCTGTGGGTGGACATATGAGCTCCAAAAAGACTACCTTAAAGGTTTTGCAATGTGGATTTTTCTGGCCAACTTTATCCAAGGACTCTTACGATTTTGTCCTATCCTATGATAGTTGTCAAAGATCTAGAAATATACCCAAAAGAGATGAAATGCCACTGAATCTATGGCAAGAAGTCGAGATATTTGACGTCTGGGGAGTGGACTATATGGGGCCATTCCCATCTTCTAATGGATTCTCGTACATCCTAGTGACAGTAGACTACGTCTCCAAATGGGTTGAAGCTATACCAACCGTCACTAGTGATTCAAAACCAGTCATCAAATTATTCAAAGATATTATCTTCCCACGGTTTGGAGTACCGCGAATCGTGATATCTGGCGAAGGCTCCCACTTTATTGAACGAAGCTTTGAAGCTCTTCTAAGAAAATATGGTGTCTCGCACAAGGTGGCTTCACCTTACCATCCACAAACCAGTGGACAGGTAGAGGTCTCTAACTGACAACTAACGGCTATCCTTGAGAAAACCGTTGGATGTAACCGAAAAGATTGGTCGACAAAAATCAACGACGCCTTATGGGCTTATCGTACTGCTTATAAAACTCCCCTTGGGACTACTCCTTTCTGATTGAGATATGGAAAGGCTTGTCACCTACCGGTCGAATTAGAACATAAGGCATGGTGGGCAATTAAACAATTGAATCTCGATATGAAAGAAGCAGGGCAAGCCAGGATTCTGCAACTCAACGAGCTGGATGAACTAAGAATGACAGCCTATCAAAATGCACGAATCTACAAGGAACATACAAAACTTTGGCATGATGGACATCTGAAACGAAAGGACATACAAGTAGGAGACCAAGTTCTGGTTTTTAACTCAAGATTAAGGATATTCCCAGGAAAACTTCGCTCACGCTGGTCCGGACCGTACATTGTCAAAAGCATCTCTACTCATGGCACCTTCTCTTTATGGAGTGCAGTGTCAGGAGAATTCATAACCAATGGCCACCGCCTGAAAAGATATTTCACCACAACAGACATAGGCACCAAATCAATGCTAGAACTGGCAAATCCAAAAGACCCACCATGAAGCTAAAGGACTCTATCGAGCCAACGACATAAAACAAAGGTGCTTGTCGGGAGGCAACCCGATCAATAAATCTGTTTTACTTTTCCTCTCCGAATTTTGTTTTACCTTATAGTTAAATTTTCCTTAAATAAAATTTGCCTTATGAGATAGTTTTCCTTACAGAACACGAGATCGGAGTGGCGCTGATCAGAACGAAATCATTCTCGGCAGTCATACCTGGTGTTTCCTTTCCCCTCCATCTTGAATTCAGGGTTTGCTTGAGGACGAGCAAATCTCTACGTTCGGGGTGGAGGGTGGGTGGTATGTACTTCACTTCCATAAACACCCTCTTTCATATAAGTTGTCTTTATCATAAAAATTTTCAAAATTTTGAACATATACCTTATGAAATTTTGACTCTTGTCGATAAAAATGCAACTAACTTTTTTTCTATGCATCTTCAATCATAACATCTTCCTTATACGAAGCGAATCCTCAAGAGAACTGACTTTTGAAACTTGCCTTTTGCCTGAAACCATCCTGTGAAGCTTATGATTCCTAACATCATAATACTTTTTACAAAATGATAAGTATCTATCAAACTGATAGGGATCAAACACGTCGTGCTTCCTAACTGACTAGTGTAACAATGGCTCAGAATCCCCACCGGATCCGCATCAAGTCATTATTTGAGCATAGTATGACAAAGAGAATAACCCGGTTTTGAATTGTAAATCAAGTTGCATTTTGATCTGAACTCTCTTCTACACTTCTTCTATCATCTTTGTATCCCTCCATCCATCATTACCACCAAAATAGCCAAAATTGTACCAAACCCTAAGTTCGGGGTGGCACGCCACTCCCCCCCATATCCACTTCTTCCATACCCCTTCCAATAAATAGGGGTGTACCACCAAAAATGCAATCTCGAGTCGAATAGAGGAGAGATCTGCAATAAAAGATGCCAAAGTGCACACAAAAAGAAATGCAATCTCGAGTCGAATAGAGGAGAGATCTGCAATAAAAGATGCCATAGTGCACACAAAAATTTGCAATAAATGAAATTGCAAAACAAATAAAAATCTCGAGTCGAATAGAGGAGAGATTTACTTCTTCCTTCCATACCACCTTTAACTCCTTTTTTCTACCTAAGGGCACAATACATGCCCCATTATCCTGAACTACACCAGTGTCAGATCGAATGCATACTTGTTGATTCTACGGGTATCTCTGAACTCCTACAAAACTCTTCGACATGCTTGGTGTTGGAAAAAGTGGGGAGGAAGCGTTGTTCGGAAACGAACTCAGGAACAAAGCTATGGAAAGACGTGTTTAGTGGTCCCAGGAAGTTAAGGTACTCATTCATACTGAACAGAAAGAAAACATTTGTGATGTGAATATGAAGAAATCACATGGATCGGAAGTATTCCATTAGGCAACAGTTTCAAACTTTATGTTACTCGAGGACGAGCAACGATTTAAGTTTGGGGTTTTTTGATGAGTGCATACTCATCATGTAATTCAATTACCTTTGTGGAACAATTTCATCTCTATTCCACATCTTTTCACCCTAATATGAATTATAATGCACTAAACTACTTAGTGATTCAATAATCAAGATTTTAACTAAATATCTTTCATTTAATGCAGGTAAAGCAAGCAACTCCATGCATACGGTCTCAAGACCGTTTGGATCCTTGCGGTCTCAAGACCGTTTGGGTCCACGCGGTCCCAAGACCGTTTGGCAGAATACACAAAAAACAAATGACGAAACTAGTTGCCAAAGAAGGTCCCATGCGGTCTCAAGACCGTTTGGTCCCATGCGGTCCCAAGACCGTTTGGTACCATGCGGTCCCAAGACCGTTTGGTACCATGCGGTCCCAAGACCGTTTGGTCCCATGCGGTCCCAAGACTGTTTGGTCCCATACGGTCTCAAGACCGTTTGGTCCCATGCGGTCTCAAGACCATTTGGTCCCATGCGGTCCCAAGACCGTTTGGTCCCATACGGTCCCAAGACTGTTTGGTCCCATGCGGTCTCAAGACTGTTTGGTCCCATGCGGTCTCAAAACCATTTGGTACCGCGCGGTCCCAAGACCGTTCGATGCAAGGGCAAGGATCAATTGAAGAACTAAAAAGCCGCGCGACCACGCCAAGGCCAGGACCGATCAGAGCAAACCGTTTGGTGCCCAAACGGTCTCCAAACCGTTTGGTGCCCAAACGGTCTCAAGACCGTTTGGCGCCCAAATAGTCTCCAAACCATTTGGCGCCCAAACAGTCTCCAAACCGTTTGGCGCCCAAACAGTCTCCAAACCGTTTGGGGTCAGATATGAATCTATAAATAGACCCCCAAGGTCCCCATTTGGAGGGATCGGATCCGGAAGTCGATAGGCTGCCAGAGAACCACCCCGATCAAGTTCCACTCCATCTACTGCTGGTGTTGCGTCCAAGGAGGCCAAGAAGACAAAGAAGACGGAGCAAGGAGCGCATCTTCTTCACCGGGCTGCATCCACCCTCTGCACCGAGCTCATGGCGGATCTATCTTTCTCTCCTATCCTTCTTGTATCTCGCATCATGAGCGAGTAGTCCTCTTTCACTGGGGTGCGGGGACTATCCCCGCTACCCATGCAAACTATGTTCTTTTGTTAAACTTTCCATGGCAATGTATATAACTTTTCATTTTGTCGTTTATCGTTAAGCTTGTAGGTTGGTTATGTGCGTATTTTCATCTTTGTGCTCCCTATGTTGCGAGAACTTCAATGCATGGGTATGAATGTCGTTTAGCATGTTAGACTCCTTGACGAGAACTTCCGATGGGATTCTTTGAGGTCGTAGGTGTATGATCCGCGAGGGGACGAGCCATCTAGCCTTCGGTGACACTTCTGTGCACCTGACGCCCGTATGGGGGGTTCACAACCTTAGTTGGATTTTGTATCTTCGTGCTTTTCCTCAATGTTTACACGTACTATAATTGCTTATTTGCTTAACAGTTGACGCGGTTGACTCCTTGACGAGAACTTCCGATGGGATTCCTTGAGGTCGTAAGTGTATGATCCGCGAGGGGACGAGCCATCTAGCCTTCGGTGACGCTTCTGTGCGCCTGATGCCCATATGGGGGGTTCACAGCCTTACTTGGATGTTGTATCTTCAGAGCCGTAAGGCATGTGATCCGGATGGCGATGAGAAATCAGCTGCCTATGGTGATGCTTACGCGGACCTGACACCCGTATGGGGGGTTCTGCAACAGCTCTACTTGGAGTGTTATATCGTGCCCGGATTGTTTGCAAAAGAGTATGTTTGTGTGTGTAGCGGTGGTCAAACTTGGTACCATCCCAGCGATTCCATATCATTGATCCAAACCCATCTTTTAATTCTGCTTTTACTTTCCTGCATTTAGTTTAAACAACCCAAATCAAACTATTGTTCTAAATATTAGTTTTACTTGAGCTAGATTCAACTGACAAGGATTCTTAAAAATGTTGTCCTTTGGGTTCGATCCTCAACTATACTGCGATAAGACCCGTCCGCTTGCGGGTGGTATTGTTGCACTTGGTTTTGGTAAAAACTCGGGGATTTCAGCCCCGAGTGAATTTGTTAGTGCATTCAAAAAGCCACATCAGCAACGACTCTCAAAATGAAGTCGTCGTCCAACTTTGTGGTACACAGCTGAATCCACTCGCTCGCAGATAGGAGAGAGTGGTCCTTGTTGGGAAGCAGCTGAATCTAAACATCCCAGCTTGGCTTGCAATCTCTGAGCGTGTGGAGCATGGTATCCTGACCATTGTTACAGATGGGGCACTCCTCAGGTACCTCCGTATGCCTACGTCTCTTCTCCATGTTTGTCATAAGGGCGCCATGTAGCATGAGCCAAAGAAACATTTTGATACGTTTCAGGATCTTGACCTGCCAAATGCCTTTCCAGTTTCCAGGCATGGTGACCTCTTTGCCTTGCCGAAGCCACCTGTATATAGACCTAGACGTGAACAAATCGTTGGTTTCGAGGGGCCAGACCTAGCCGTCATCCTCCGAGTGACGGCTCGGGGCAGGGATGGTAGCTATAATAGACCAGGTGGGCTCAGGTAGGAAAGTGTGAATGAAGTCCCAGTCCCATTCCCCATCGGAGATTGCCATGGATTCGACGGTGAGGTCTCTAATCTCAGGATTGATTGGCCAACCATGGTGGAGATCCATCACAGATTTTCCAGCAATCCACCGGTCGTCCCAGACATTAGTGTGCCTCCCATTGTTGATAACTTTGTGACTCCATTCAGTAACCCTACTAAGATTTTTTTTGATAAAGCTCCAAGCTGGGGAGCTCGGTACAGACTTGAACCTACCTTCCTTGGTATACTTGTCCTTCATCACCTTGACCCAGAATTTGGACGGGTCGGTGAGAAAATCCCAAACATTCTTCATCATGAGAGTGTCATTTTGGTCCCTGATAGCTAGACCACCAATGTCCTTGATGGATGAGACTTTCTTCCAAGAGACGAGGGAGGATTTACGTTGGCTAGCAGCTCCAGACCAAATGAAACATCAGATGTGCCTATTGATGTCGTCACACAAGCTTGGGGAGAGCTTGATGGTTTGCATAGTATAGGAAGGTATAGCAGGCAGGGTAGACTTGGCCAAGCACACCCTTCCTGCTAGAGAGAGGCTTTTGTGAGCCCATCTGTTCATTCTCCGATGAATGGAAGCGAGGATATCCCCGTGAGTTTCTCTGTTGACTCGGTTGTGGAGGACGGGCACACCTAGATACTTGCCTAGATCGCTTGTCCAGGAGAAGCCAAGTTTTCTACTTATTGTTCTCCTTAGAGGTTGGGAAACATTTTTATTGAAGAAGCATCGTGATTTGGGCTTTGAAATGGATTGCCCAGACGCCATGGAGAACTCCTTAAGGATAGTCGAGATGATCCGAGCATGTTTGGCAGAAGCTTCGCCTAGAAGAAGGACATCATCCGCAAAGAAGACATGAGACAGTTTCAAGCCCCCACGAGAGAGGGTGATAGGTTTCCATTCATCAGAATCCACAGAAGCAGATATAGCTTGGCTCATCCTTTCCATGCATAGGACAAAAACATAGGGGCTTATCGGGTCACCTTGGCGGATGCCTTGGGTGGCCTTGAAGGGAGGTAAGGGTTTACCCTCCCACAGAATGGAGGTTGAGCTTTTGCTAATGATTTCCATGATTATGGTGGAGAGCTTAGATGGCAAACCAGTACGCTGCAAAGTATCATGAATAAAAGCCCAATTCATTCTGTCGAAGGCCTTGGCTAGGTCAAGCTTAACTTTAGAGATGATTTTAAAACAACTATTGTTGAGTGATATGGGTCTCATGTCACTGCAGTGTTGAGGAGCACAGATCTTAGGGATTAGGACCATGTAGGAATCCACTATGGAATTGCTGATGTTCTCTGACATGAAGACCTCTTGAACAGTTTGGATGATGCTCGGTCCAACCTGCTGTCAGTGATGTTGTAAGAATCCAATATGGACCCCGTCGGGGCCCGAGGCTTTGAGGGTCGCCATGGAGAAGGTGACGGCTCTAATTTCATCTTTGTTAGGGATGGCGCTCAGGCGGGCATGAGTAGCAGCATGGACGGCAGTAAAGGATCCAGGATACGCCCATATCCGATCCACATGTGTCGGGGCAGACTGGGAAAGAAGGTCTGCAAAGAAATTGTGAACCAACCTCTTCGTGTCATCACTTGTGGAAGTCCAGCTCCCGTTCTCAGATTGAAGACGAGTGATCTTGTTGAAATGCCTCCTAGCTTACACGCATGACTGGTAGAATCTGGTGTTGAGATCACCAGACTTCAACCAATCAATATGGGCCCGCTGCCACCAGTCTGCCTCCTCATTGAGAAGAATGTTGTGGAGTCGCTCCTGAAGAGGAATAGATGGGTCCATCAGTGGTATAGGGTTCTGAGATTGAGCATGTACCTGATGCTTGCTGATGCGGGCGAGGAGTTGCAGTTTTTCTTTGTGCTGACGGCCTGATCTCGTGGAGTCCCACTTAGTGGCCTTGTCTTTGAAGGTGATAAGGGCGTCCTGGAAGTTGCCATTAACTGGCCAGTGGCTCATGACATCCTCCTTGAAATCTGGGGTAAGGCTCCAACTCTCCTTGGTGCAGAAAAGGCAGCGTTTAGACGTCCTAGTTCCACAGTATAAGAGAAGAGGATGGTGGTTGAAGTAGAGACGGGGGAGGACCACAGCAGAGCTATTCCTGAACTTTTCGATCCAATCGGAGTTTGCAACAATCCGATCAAGATGCTCGTGGAGGTGCTGACGCCGGAATGTGAAGAAAGGACCTTGGGTTTTAAGCTCCGCAAGGCCTGTGGCAGCAAGAACTTCATGGAATCGTCCACTAGAACACCTATCAAAGTAGTCACTACCTCGCTTCTCATTGATGTTAAGTAAGGTGTTAAAATCGCCCAGAACCACCCAAGCAGAGTCCATGGAAGCAGCGATCTCGACTAGCCTCTCCCATAGGTGCTCACGCATGGTAGGATTAGGGCTTACATAGACGATGGTCAGGTACCAATTGCCATTAACACGACAATGTATAAACTGATGGTGATTGAGAAGTATTTCAACCGAGCAACGATGTTGATCCCAGGCAAGCCAAATTCCACCGGAGAAGCCATTGGCTTCGACCCTGTGCGAGGAGTTGTAGCAAAGACGTTTGATGAGACCATCAGTGGTCGGGCCACTGCATCGGGGTTCAACGATAGCTATGATGTTCACTTTATGAATGAGCTTCATTTCATGAATTAGACAAATTTTCTTATCCAGGCATGCACCTTGGATGTTCCAGTAGACAATATTCATAGAAGAAGTTATTGGAGAGCAGCACACAGTCCTACAGACTGATCTTCACCATCCATGTTGACCTCCGCATAGGGTTCTTGAGGGGCACCTTCAAGGTGCTTTTGGAATCCTAAAACGCGCTTCACGTGGGGGGTAGAAGCTGCCGTGACCGGTAGTTCCTCGACCCGCCCTTTTTCCAAACACGGTCTGGACTTTGTGTTGTTTGGAACACAATTTTCTTGTTCCTCAACATAACGTAGCCGCAATCCCCTCTATTGTGGCGAGCTGTCTATTTGTCGGGGGCGGCCAGGATGATTAGTGCTTGAACTTGGAACTGGAACTCGCCATCATGGTCTAGACGTGGATCCCTTCCTTCACTCACGTTGTTTCCGGTGAGCCTGACAGAGGTATTAGTCGTGTGCTCACTGGGCGCGTCATGCGACGCTGCAGCATGGGCTGCTTCCGCGGCCGCTTCCTTCTGGCATTGTCGCTGTTTAAATTTCTTGCTAAGCACGGGATGGAACCCATCATCGTCACTAGCCTGCACAGGGGTAGCAACGGGAGTGCCCGTGGTAGCCTTCGGCTCGCTCGGTGGCTTCGAGGGTTTGCTACCGCTAGCATTCCTCCCAGCAGTGTTTGGCTTCCGCCGCTCAGGCATTTTGGCATGGATCGTTTCGGAGTAAGTAACAGCCAGAACTAGAATTGGGATGGAGGTAGATGCCAGATCGCTTGGAGGAATGGAACCTTGCTTGCACTCATCTGCTATATGGCCAAGACGACCGCACTTCAGGCAGAAGTGAGGTAGATTCTCATACTCAAGGCGGAAGTATTCCCCATTGATAAAGATGGCTGGAAGAAGAGGCTTATGCGTTCCCACTTCAACAGCAATCCTCGCAAACTTCCCCCTATTGCCCAGTAAGGTGTTTGCATCCACCTTGATAGTCTTTCCTATGGAATTACCAATATTAATAAGAAGTTGATTTTGATAGAGAAACACAGGAAGGTCGACGACCCTAGCCCAGACCACTAGCTTGCGTGGTATCTTCTCCGATGGCCTGAAAGAAGGAGACCATGATTGGACGGTCAGGTAATTCCCGAAGACAGTCCATGGCCCCCCTAGCAGTGCCTTCTCATAGTCTTCCCGGTTGCCCAACTGGATTATATAATAGCCATTATCGAGGTCGATGATATGGAACTGAGCCGTCGGCTGCCATAACACGCTGATCTTGTTGACAAGGGATTGGAATCCCAGCGTGATTCCTATGGCTTTAACAACAATGGCAAACTGCCAAGGGGCCACCAAAGGCTAGATGGATTCATGCTTGACGGAGAAGACATGAAGGACTCCTGAAAGGTCAACCTAGATATCTTCTCCCGTGAGGGTGTCCGGTGAGGTAGGGTTAATATAGGATAGTAGTCTGTGGTCTTTCCCGACGTGGGCATCTCTATTGCTGCGACGGGACAGAGCAGTGTCAGGAACTAGACCTGCGTCAGGAGTCGTAGCACCATCAACCTGTTCCGTGTGCATGGAGTCCTCATCATGGATGTTGTTTTGGTCTGGTTCCGCATCGGCGACAGGGTTACCATCACCGGCAGGCGGGGCAGGGTTGAGGCTTTCCTCAGGAGATCGAGCGTGAGACGATGAGCCCAGGCCATGACCTCCACGGCCGCCGCCTCTTCCGCCTCCATGGTTCCCAAACCCTAGGGGAGCACCTCTCATCAGATCGATTCCTGATGTGTCAATCTCTGCGAATGTATTTTCTTTATGTGCTTTTATATATCAGATTTGATGGAATCATGTATATATGTTCAGGAACAATGCCTTCGTTACAGGCTGACAACATGTTTTGTGGATGCTTTGAGGCATGAAAGTACTCACTTGTGAAGGTTCTTGCTATGTGGTGGTTTTATGCAAAAGGTTTTTAATTTTTAGTGTTTTCTACTAATACTTTTGATAATCTCTTTTCCCGTGGTTGTGTTTTAAGTAATCTCATCTTGTTTTACGGTGGCGTGGGGCACCAATCCGTGACACATCACATGCCAAACAAGTATTTAATATCGATGATCCGAAAAATGAAAAATGGTCGATTGTTCTTCATGATAAAAGGCAGTTCATTGCAAATCCTATAGATGAAGAAGAGTACTATGAAAAGTATGATGACTCATGTCCATTCTCAGTTGGCTTGACAACACCAAATATTGAAGACACTGACTTATATATCCACAGAAATCACATCGAGGGAATGTTAACTGATACAAGATCCAAATATTATATGCATGCTTTTATCTTTTTAAATATTAGATAAACATTTTATGTTTTTTACCACTTATATTTCATTTTGACTATTTTTGATAGAACATTATTTCCATTGGTGTATGACCACAAGTTTGATGATCGTGAAATGATTATCGTAAGTATGAGCACCCTGAAAATGTGTACCTTGAGGATGAGCACCCTGATAATGTTGTATGTTGTATTATTTTATTACATAGATGTGCATTTTATATTGTATATCTTGCTATATTATTTTATCAAATTTAAAGTTATATCTTGTTATGACTTATTTGTGTTTCTTTCTCAATTTTTGCATGAGTATGTTCCCCTTGAGGATCTTGTTGAGCTTGATGTGAAACAATGTCAGCGTCCA
Organism: Alisma plantago-aquatica; assembly: GCA_963693085.1. Taxonomy (NCBI): domain Eukaryota; kingdom Viridiplantae; phylum Streptophyta; class Magnoliopsida; order Alismatales; family Alismataceae; genus Alisma; species Alisma plantago-aquatica. The sequence goes on along the minus strand of OY856411.1, from coordinate 135,644,091 downwards.
ACAATGCAAGGCATCACCATGATGAACAAGTTATTAGAGCAAAGGGGTAAAGGGCCGAAGCTGGTTGTTGAGTTTGATAATCAAGGAAATCCTATTAGGGAGAACCGCAGTTCTTTTGTGTCATATCTAGGGATTCTTACTCATAGCAAGGTGGATGTAAATGTAGAATCTTGGAATAAAGATGATCCAAACAAGAAAGACTATATATGAAATGAATTATGTGTGAGATATTATCCATTTATATTCTATTTTCAAATCTATTTAATTATCTTTTCAATAATATTCCATTAAGTATACGGTGTCTGTTGCAGAGCATATTTGAACTGGATGAAAAACTACATCGTAAAAAGGTGAAGCAATGATGTGATAGGGTACTAAGGAATTATATAACAACTCTGACAAGAAAATACATACAAAAAGCAGATAACAAGAAGAAGTAAGCCACTGAGAAATGGAATTATCTTGACCCAAAGGTGTAGGAGGCATTTGTTACTAAGAGACAAAAATAATGAATTCAAGGTATTAAGCCCCACTCTTCATATTGAATTTATTGTATTACATATGTAACATATGGTTCAGACTAAGCAACATATAATCAATGCTCAAAGGGAAAGGCGTGCAAAGAATGTGCATAACCACACGATGCCTCCAGGTGGCTATGTACATCTTTGCCAAAAGCTACTACAACTGTCTTATTATTAGCATCCTACTCCTGGGACTACTGAGTACTCTGCTAATACTGAACATCTACTTCACCATTATATATGGATAGCTGGGAGGAAAACCAAATCTGGAGAAATAACCAACCCACAACTGCTGAGGCGGCTGCAAAAATGATAAAATTAAATTCTTTGAGAAATTAGTATTGATGATTGTTATGTTTTACTTACCAATTACTAATAATGATGATTGGTGGGAACTCTTCGAGCTAAGAAAATAAGGCAAGTTCATCCATGAAAACACAAGGGATGAATTGATAGTTTCTCTTGGTAACCTAGAGCACCTTGGCATTTTAGGGCTACGGGTGCTGGTGTCGGCATAACAAACTATTTTGGGCCATCAGAGCATAAGCATAAAGGAGGACTCTCAAAAACGGTAGAGGAGTTGATTGCAAAAGGTATAGAGGAAGCAATGAGCAAGTATTAGTCTTCTCATACAATACATGTGGAGTCACGTTCTTCATACGAGATGGACCCTCCTACAACAGAGATGGTTGGGAGTAATACCATTGACCTACCACCTATCACGCCCACTGTAAGAATTTTTATGACATATTAGTCTTTCAAAATGATTTGTATAATATGTTTGATTTTAAGTATATATATAACACTCTAAGAAAATTTCTAGGGGTTGAGGTCATGATCATCTTATATTACAATAATATGGCGTCAAATTGGGCCAAGCTTACCCACACCTTGAAGGTGATATGATTCATGGTACAATGTTGCCTGCCGATGTGATTCACCTGACGTCGAGGCTTGTCTGGTGCTTGTAAGAAGACTGCACTTCCATATGACCTCCTCTAGCATGAGAAGATAGGTGATGTGGAAGGTGGTGTGGTCACATGGCCAAAAGCAAGAGTTGTCTATACTGAAGTATGCTAAATTTACATTGGGTTTGTATCTTTATATACATGACACCATTGATATGAGATTATATATATGCAGGACATAGTGCATAAGAAACCCCTTATGGCTCTTCCTCCACCTCCTCCTAAATTACTTGGTTGGATGACAAGGGACCTATTCGACTTGCTAAGTCCTCAGTGCAGGGGAATGGTAGTATGGATAGGCGAACATGAAGAAGGGTCGCCTATGATGGTCCATCTTAAGGAGAACCCTGTAGGACAACCTCATAATACTAGTATATTTTTGCAAGATGTTTTAGGGATGTTTACTTATTCTTGGTTGAATACATCTGTAATATAACTTTAGATATGGTGAGATATTATATAGTCGAATACCCCATTATATATATGTTGATATGTTTTCTTATATATTAATGCTTACATGATATATGTTTTACAGCCACTTACATAGGTTTTGTACAAAGTTTACACTGCCCCATGTGGCATTTCTAGTTCTATCATTGATTGGTCATGTAATTAAAGACATTACATCTATCTTCCAATACGACTATGTTGCATTTGAATATTTTGGTAAAAAGAAAAAGGGTGTGATGTTAGCTCCGTGGTAAATTTACTTACTTTGCTTCTAATTTTTAACTTAAGAATTACATTTTATTTTTTATTTTGAGTTTTATATTGTTTTCCTTCTTTTCACTCAAGAATAACCATGGGTGTTACTAGTTATTTTTCCCACGATGCTAACTATGTATGATCTAGATCCAAAGGGTTAAGAAGTAGACAATGGGGGACATGGATTGAAAAAGGAATTATTCATGTGAGTACATTTTATATTTATATACATTAATATATATTATTACATGACTATTTACTAATGCAATTTAATGTGTTTCATTAATGTATAGGGCTATAAAAGATTTCGAAAAAGCTGGAGGAAAGGTGGATAACAAAAAGAAAACGATATAGTGGTTAAATGTTTAGATAGTTTTCTGACACAAATGCATATTTTTTCCAACTATTAATTTTATTTATTAACAATTTGTATGTTGAAATTTATAGTGTCATGTAAAAGACAATTGTTGGGCATGCAGATACTACGTGATGCAATATATGGACATGATTTCCCAGATATGGGGCACTAGACATCAACTACATAGAACATGTAATGTATATAGTCTTGATCATCATAAGTATATAATTTTTCATTAGAATATATGAAAATATCAAACTTTTGAATTATATATGTCATTATCTTAGCAGATGTTTAAATGAACTTCAATACGATAGAAAAGCTAGATGAAAAACAAAAGCCCTATACGATAGAAAAACTAGATGAGATACAAGAACAATGGGCAGAAGGTTTCATTGGGATGTCAATTTTCAATTTGATTGGGATTAAAGAATGTCTTTTCTAAACTTTGATGTCATTATTGTTGGTATAGTATGCTAAAAGAGCCAATCATATGGCATATAAAATAAAGGATTTGAAAAATAATCATAAAGGCAAGCTTCCAATTCATTTTGTTTCATTTAACTATAAGATAATGAGGAAACTTAATGAATGTCCAAAGAATGAAATACTCAAAGACATATGTATTCAAGTATGCAGCTTGAACAATGAGATCATATGAATGTTACGATCATGTACATTCTTATTATGTCCCTAGTCGGTTGTTATAGTGGAAGGTAGATAGACAACAATAACACAAAGGACTAGTTTACGAGTTGGTTGATGACAAAATCTCATTAGTCATAATATGTGATATCAAACCAAGCACACAGATACTTGTTAGAGAATAGTGTTCAGACGGACCCACCTTGAGAGTGACACATGGAAACCATCTTGGTGGTTATAGTCATCTCTCATAGTGAAGGTGGTGATTGTGGTTCTTAGACCTGAATTCACTACGCTCATCACATGTCGTTCGGTATACTTTGACACCATCCAACGTAACCCTGAATAAGGATTGTCGTAAAAGTGATGATTGGGTAGTTGTGATACATGGGGACTGACTGTGAGTGATGTAGATGGGATTTGTCCCTCCTACTAGAGTTTGATATCCTAACCACTTGATAAGCGAGGATGAGAAATACATGCCCATGAACATGTGAATCAATATATGATATTGGAATCACATATATCTCAGGCTGTCTTCTCTAGTTTAAGAAACATAGATTGAATATTAAGAGGAGGACATTTCCATGCCTTGGGTTCATTCCGGATATCAAAGACAAAGGAATTAATCATCACTACAACACCTTACACAAATTGTAGGTTTAAGTTGTTCTCCAACTTCCCATTCACATGGATAGCACTTATGTGCGACCAACATTGCTCTTTGCTTGTGATGTCATAAGCTACTTATGCACATTCACTGTCAATGTGATATGGGACCTATAGGTGTCACACACATAGAAACTCATCTAGAAGAGGATTTTAATCATGAATGATGTTTGGATTGATTGTCAAATTGTTTGGGTATTCAATTCAAGAAACAAATCAGTTGACTGGACTCCCAGTCGATCGGTTCATATGATGAAACTGCCATTTGCAGTGTTAGTTGATTAGAAATTAAATTGGCTGAGTTCTATATGAATCAAGGCACCATAGACCGACTCATTGGATGAACCGACCGGCTCAGTCTGAGTGAGACGACTGGTTCACCTAGTGAACCGATCATCTCAGTCATGTAAACTAAAGATTCTGGTGACTTCCCAAATTTGTGAGAAAAGTTGATTGTTTCACTTGCTCAATTTGATTGATATGAGGAATTAATGTTGAACATTAATTGGAAATTAATTGTCTATTCATATGCGATTGGGAAATATGAGAAATGACCAGTTCGGGATGTGAATTGATCGGCAACACATGTGAACCAATTGGTTCGGTTGCCAATCGATCGGTTCCGTGCTCACAAGTTATGAAAATTCATGATCTTAAAGTCCCTTTCACTCTCAAAGTGATTGAGGACCCAGACCCTCACCCCTCTTATAAATAGAGGGGTGCTTGTGACTTCTCATGACACAATTCAACTGCCTCTGACAATTATTGTCCTCTCTGGTTGTGGTAACCAATAGAGAGCCCTAGCAAGTTCTACCGACTAATGGGAGAGATAGTGAAGGAGAAATAATTGTGGAAAAGCAAGTTGGTGACTAGTACACCAACGGGAGGGACAACTCCTTCCAGATTGTTCTACTATAACAACAAGAGTTCTAGGTGGTCCATGTGGAAATCTCTAGAGGTAAGGAGGTTGTTTTGTTCCACTAGCAGGACAATGTCAGCCTACAATCTATGGTGGAGCTACTGTAGGTTTCGTCCGCATATGCTGTCTATGGTGAAGACAAGTTGTTGCACAAACGTCGTCCAAGAGCAACTAAGAGTTTCTACAGATGAGTCCCAGTGCAACTAGGAGTGCACGACTACTGCAATGAGTTATACTTACTCTGGGACTAGGTATGAACTCGTTAAACCATCCTTCAAATTACATAATTATTGATACGATCGTATTGTTATGGGGAATACAAATAGTAATTTTTTTGTTTTCACTGCCTACTCTGGTCTGGTATTTCCCATTAGTGGTATTAGATCCTCGTCAATTTACGACGTTTTGAGTTAATCGATATAATCAAAATTTTGGTTTATCATGTTTATTTATTACATAAGACAAGAATACTTCAATTTCTTAATGTGCATATCCGAACAAAAACCAAATATAATCCCGAAGTTATATATATATATATATATATATATATATATATATATATATATATATATATATATATATATATATATATAGGGCATTCATTTAATACCCATGCGGGTACCGTAGGTACACTACCCTTTCCTAAAGTCGTGGTGGCATTTACATAAATATTGAATCCCATTTCCTTATATTCGGCTCGTGCTTCCATTTTTCTTCTCCGACTTCCTTTGATTTTGTTGTCTTCCTGAACATGTTGAGGACTTCAACCCCTAATTTCATGCATTTGAAGACGGGTAACATTTATGACATCGATGATGATTTCTACACCTAAAGACGGTGAAGATCCCTAATTTTCCGCATCCCTGATTTCCATGTTGAGGGTGTTTTGTTTGTGGTCGGAGGAGGAGGAGAAGGTGGCTTAGATTGCAATCATTGATGGAGACGACACTGCTTAGGTGACAACTAGGTAAGAATCATCCCATGCCTCTCCCAGTATTCTCCCTATCTGTGACAAACTAGTTACATTTTCATTGACGATATACTTTCTTGTTATCCAACTTACTTTCCAGTTGACGTAGTTACTTTTATAGTCTATAAGTCACCTTTTTCTTAGCCCAGTTGCATTTTCATTTACACTATTATGCTTCAGTTCACAATGTTATATTTACATAATTAAGTGTAACTTGCGTTATCAGAATGATGGTTAGTAGTCTACATTACCTTCTACAATCTTTTCTTTACCGTTAGTTTCATTTTCTGCTTCAGAATCTGCCCCTACTTTCTTTTGTGATGTTTTTCTTCTATTGATCTTTAAATAGATCCTTCTTCAGCTGCTTTGAGTTCTTCACTCTGACGCGCAACAAGCAATTCTTCTTCAACAACTTCATGCACAACAACCTTTTCTTCTTCAGTAGGATCTATTTCTGGTTCCTCCACTACTACAGAAATGGCTTATAACGTCACTTTTGTTGGTGTCGGTTGTAATAAAAAACCGACACCTAAACCATACAGTGTCGGTGTTTAAAATAAGCCGACATCAATCTGTGAAGGGTGACCATACAAGGGTAACACTTTTATTCAGTTTCGGTTCCTTAATAAGAAGCTGAAACCTAAAAGTAACCGCCAAAACCAAAATTTCTAGTGAAAAAAATTGCCTCCAAAAATTGACATACATCGTCAGTTTTTAAGAGAGGAACCGACTGTTGGTATGTATGCCCTGAGAGCCCATCATGGGATGATTGGTGGGATACATTAAGATTGATTTGATAAACATCAAAGGCAAGCTTCCAATTCTTTCTGGTTCAATCATATGAGATAGTGATAGAACATATTGAATGTCTAGAGAATGACAGTACTCAATGACGTATGCTTTCAGGTTGAGGACCTGAATGATGAGATCATACGAATGCTAAGAGTTTGTACATTCTCATTATGTCCCTAGTCGGATGTCATTGTGGAAGGTAGATAGATAGCAATGACACACAAGACTAGATTGTGGTGTTGGTTGATGATAGAATCTCATTAGTCATGATATAGAGATATCAAACCAAACACATAGGGACTTGTTAGAGAACAAGTGTACCGGACAAACCCACCGTGAGTTTGACACATGGAACCATGACATGGTAGTCACAGTCAATACTCACAGTGATGGTGGTGAGTGTGATTCTTTGACCTAAAATCACTGCACTCAACACATGTCGTTGGGCACACTTTGACATCATCAAACGCAGTCCTGAAACATGGGTTGTTATAAAGGTGATGATTGGGTGGCTTTGACACATGGGGCTTTTTAGGGGTGAGTGATAGATATGGGATTTGTCCCTCCTAAGGGAGTTTGATATCCTTGGCCACTTGATGAGTAGGACTGTTCCATGCCTCGAGTTCATTCGGGTTATCAGTGACAAAGGAATTATACATTCACTGTAACACCATTCACGGATTGTAGGATTGAAAGTTTTTCTCCAACTTTCTATTTCACTTGGGTAGCACTGATGTGTGACTAGGCACCACTCTTTGCTTGTGAGGTCATAAGTGTTATGGACTTTCACTGCCAACGTGTAAAGGACCTGCAGGGTCACACACATAGGATTTAACCTGGAAAAGGAGTTTTGTCCACAAACAATGTTTAGATTGATTACTAAAGGAGTTTAGTAGTTCAATTAAACACTCAAATAATTGATAGCTCAATATCATGATGTTCAAGGTGTTGGACACATTGATTAGAGTATCAGATTGATTGAAACTGCAATTGACTGATTCTGCACAATCTACACTCCCAACCGATCGGCTCATGTGACGAACCGATCGGCTCAGCTTGGTGAACCGATCGGCTCAGGTTATGAGTCGATCGGCTCATGGACAGGGTGAAACGATTGCTTCAAGTGTTGAAACGATCGGTTCAACTGATGCAACCGAGCAAGTTGGGAAAGTAGGATTGGTGAGAATTTTCCTTTCATTTCACTTGCCCAATTTGATTGGAACAAGGATTGGTATTCGATACCAATTAGAAACAAAAGATGGAAAGTCAATCGGGAACTGACCAGGACCACGAACCGACCGGTTCAGAAGTGAACAGACCGTTTCATGGGTCCCAACCGATCGGTTGAGGTGTCAACCGACCGGTTCAGGTCCCCAACTGACAGTTTTAGTTGTGAAACGATCGTTTTAGGTTGTGAGTTGGTTGTTTTATGGAAAATCTCAAACCCATCTACTCCTGCTTTTAGTCCCGCATTGCTCGGGATATAGAACCCTGTCGCATGACCCTCCTATATATAGGGGTATTGGGGGCTTCTCAGAGTGCAACCAGTTGCTTTTAAAGTTTTCGTTCTCTCTGGTTTTGGTAACCGAGAGAGCCCGAGCAAGTGCTACCCGATAAGGGAGGCACAACAAGGGAAGGACAACTGCAGAAAGCGACTGGTAGCAGGAGAGTGTGTTGGCGACTAGTACGCCAACAAGAGGGTGTGACTTCTTTCAATTCCTTGTGAGACAAGGAGATTGGAGTTCCAGGTGGTCCGTGTGGACTACCTTAGAGGCGAGAGGTTTCTGCCACTTAGGAGGATAGTTTTCAATCCCAACAGTCTCGGTGAGATCAGTAGTCATCAGTCTCGATGCGACCAGGAGCTGCACAGACACCGTCTAAGACCAGAGGTGAAGACCGTGCAAGCCACAAGATATTGTCGCCGAGCAAGCCTCGGCACAAGGTATGATTCCATAAACAATCCTTTCCTATTGTATAGACGTTGACGCATTTCCTTGTTCCGGGTTTGGGGAGGAGAAAATTTTTGTTTCCGCTGCCTTCTCTGCCTCCCTATAACCCAACAGTGGTAACAGAGCTACGTCAACTACTCTATACTTTACGGATTATCGATATGATCAATTTTAGTTTGCCGCCTTTATTTATTGCATACTATGCAAATAAAATTAGCTTTATACATGTCCAATCCTAAATCCTCAAATCTCAATTTACATATATGATATGTATTATTAATGCACTCGATATGTGTCGCCCTTAAACGAGTTTTGTGGTGGATGTATAGCGTGGTTATGGCCAATAAACCCTATCTGTGTATGGTTGTATGTGGTTGCTTGCATCTCGGTCTGCGCACCGATCTTCCTTCTCCTATTCCTGATGTAACTCGAAATAATTCGAGATTTATTTCCTACCTTTTCTCCCCTCAAATGTAACTCGAGGTTTCACTTTTTACAATGTAAAATAGGATAGAATTTTATTTCCTGTTATGTCAAAGACCGGAGGACATCCTGACGACAGCTGAGAAGATTGGTTCAAGGCGTGAACCGATCGGTTGATGTTCCAGACGATTGGTTCAAGGAGTGAACCGATCGGTTGATGACCGGTTCGAGGAGAGAGACGAGCAGGTGGCAACCATGATGAGATGCACGACGACCAGGCAAACTGATCGGTTGGAGGAGCCAACCGATTGGCTGGTGGCACCCAGCCGACCGTCCTGATGGCGAGCCGATAAGTCATGTGATGAGTTGATCAAACCCAGAAAGGCAAATCACATGGTTCATCTTGTAATGGTTGCATGTGATGTAGACCTAGATGACCGTGATTCCTCTTGGCTCGAGGACTCACATTAGGATGGCCATAATCATCGCTTTTATCATTTTGCATGTTTTATGTGGGATATAGCATGTATATGATACATACTATATATTGTGGTGATTGGATATGTATATGTATATAAAAACCAAATCCCTCATTAAATATTAAGTTTTAGATGCCTTCCAAATGTGACACACGTGAAAAGCTTGATCGACCAAATGTGGGAACACCCAAGCGTGGTGCACCGACTATCTCATGGAAGCGTGAAGGATGGATATGTGGGTCTTCCGAAGCAGGGTGCATATTCATCGTGTTTTCTTTGGATCAGACTTAACAAGGTGATCTAGATGAGATCTAGTACCTTGAGGCATGGAGGTGATCATAGCAAGGAGTTGCATAAGACATCTTATCAACAGTTGCATATGATGCAATTGGCAAGAGTTGCCTACCTGAGAGATCTAAGTTGTCGGTGACAGCCCAAGCTGGTCCATGACTTAGAGGATTTCAGGATCTTGCCCACTAGAAGGTTGTACGCTGCAATCTTCCAAATTGATAGTGAGGGCTATCAATTTGAAGTAAAATAGTGGGAGCGATAATTAATTAAAGGCCTAATTATATCATCAACTTTTCAAATCAATCAAATAAGTCAAAAATGAGTTTTTGGACTAAAATTGCATATTTTCCTTTTGTAGTACAAATGTCAACAAACAACAATCACTTTTCTTTGCGATCGGTCCTTGAAAAGGACAGGCTAAATGGGACAAACTTCCATGACTGGTATAGGACATTGGGAATTGTTCTCACTCTAGAGCGAAAGCTCTATGTCCTGGATACTCCAATTCCAGAGGAACCTGCTCCTAATGCACTAAAGACAAAAAGGGATGCTTACAAGAAGCATTCTGATGATGCATTGATGCAAAGTGCTTGATGTTTTGCTCCATGAACCACGAGTTGCAGATACAACATGAGAATATGGGTTTCGTTGAGATGATTCAACATCTCAGGAACCTGTATGAAGATCAGGCACGACAAGAGAGATACGATGTCTCAAGGGCACTGTTCAAGTGTGTCATGACAGAAGGAGATCCAGTTGGTCCTCACACACTCAAGATGATTGGGTATGTGGAGAACCTGATAAGACTGGGATTTCCACTGAGCGAAGAGTTGGCTACTGACGTGATACTGCAATCGTTGCCAGAATCTTATAGTCAGTTTGTGATGAACTACAACATGAACAACTTTGATAGGCCACTATCAGAGTTGTGGGGCATGTTGAGGACAGTCGAGACATAGAAGAAGAAGGACTAGCCTAAGTCTGTGATATGATCACGAGCAAGAAAGGCAAGTCCAAGCACAGGGGTAAGGGCAAATCTAAGAAAGGTTCTGATGCTAGCCAGGAGCCCAAGTCGACTTCATCTCTCAAGGCCAAGGGAGGCGTGACCAAGAAAGGAAATTGCCACCATTGTCAAAAGCCAGGACATTGTAAAAGGAATTGTCCTCTCTATCTGGAAGAACAAAAGAAGAAGGAGGCGACATACGTCTCTACTTAAAGGTGTCATGAAAGTAAACTTGTAACACTTTTTGAGGTATATGATACTAAAATGTAAAGTGCAAAGCACTCAATAAATGGGGCAAGTGTTGCCGCCATAGATAGGAGTACTTTAGTTTATTTTCAGCCTAAAAAGGCATGTAGTACAATTATGAACTGCTATTTCATATTTTCTAATAGACAGAAACACTTTATTTTTGCATATTGTATGACAATGATGGCAATCAATAAAGTTGATGTTTCAATCTTTTAAAGATATGATCTTTGTGGCAATGCCTTGTTTATCTTGTGGTATTTCATATGCATAAGATAAAATGATACCTACAAGTTATAGATAACTCAAATAATCAAATTAGCATCAGTCATGAGAAATTCATTTCTAGTGTCCATGTGATGGATAAATCTAGACTCTTTTGGTTAGAAAACCGGTAAGAGACATGAATATATTGGACAAGATTAATCAATCTTCACTAATGGTAGTGAGAGAATGATTATCCTATTAGGTATGATACATGTGATGTATAGACATACCTATTGGAACAAATGGTAATACTTCACATGGTGTTTAAAGAAATATCTATATGAATATCTTGAAGTGTTCAAGATTATCATAGATGAAGTACAAATTTGGTAAAGTGTTAATTTGTGATAAGATCAATGAATGAAATACTTGGACCAAATGTTTGAGATCCTTATGAGTGATTATGATAGTGAATCATAGTGAACTCATGATTAAGGCATGATGATGTCTAAATCAAGAAGGAATCATACTCTAAGGAGTTAGAGAATGATTATCAAATAACTGAATTCTTCTTAATAAAAGAATACCCCTCACTAATAAAAGAAATTAAGAATCACAAGGGTTGTGAATTCTTATATCCTTACGCCTCAGTTATCTATGTGATGAGTTGATCATGTGATGAGTCAACTATCTAGATGAATATGAGGAACCAAATTTTGAGTTATGGTTTATGACCATTACATCCTAAATGATATCCATGTGAACCATAAGGCATGACCTTGATGGTAGCACCCATTGGATGAAATCCATAAGTGCAAATGAGTCTTAAGTGTTAAGACACATGGATAACATTTTGAGAAGGATGATGCTTGTTGATTGCAACTTAATGACTGAGACATTTAGCATATGGATATTAAAACCACATTCCTATGAGGTATAAAACAAGGATGTGTATGTGACACAACCTATAAGGTTTATGAATCCACTAATGCAAATGAAGTCTATAAGTTACAATGGACTAATCAATATGATTGATTGAGTACAAGAAACTCATAATTGGATCTTTACTTTGATGATATAGTCAAAGATTTTGACTGATATGTCAAAGATAAAGAATGAACCTATGATTTAGTGGGAGCGTGTTCACATTCCACATGTTGATGTGAAATGGAAATGTTCTAGAATGGATATCTAAAAGTGGAAATTATCTTTAAGGAAGATAGAGATGTTTCCTATGTGATAGGAATAGAGATCTATAGAGATAGTTCTCGAAATATTCTTGACCTGAAAAGAGAAAGCATACATTGGCAATCTGTACTGAAGAGTTCAGTATGCACAAATTCAGTGGGAGAAAACTTGTCCATGTTACATGGAGTTAGTATCCCAAGGCCAAGTATCCAGTTCTTATGAAGAATGGGAACACTAAGAATATATGTGGATCTATCATGTATGCAATCATCCCATTATCTTGCATGGCAAGAACAAAATGCATTCATCATCTTGTATGTATGACATGGCAATATGATTTGCTCATCCTGATAACTCGTATGACGAGTGGATGTCTGTCTACTTCCAGTAAGGGTTACTGGAATACCATGAGAACTTGATAAGTACTTGAGAAGTGCTAGTTTTATGGAGATAAGGAAGAGTTCAATGTAAAAGTTACATTGATGCGAACTTTCGAAAGGACAGAAAACTGATCGCAAATTATATATAGGATATATAAAAGTGAAAGTTTGTTGATAATTGGAAGTGTTCCATTAAAACCATTCAAAAGGAAATGCCGAGTATCTATGTGTTAGAGAACAACAATGGATACTATACGGATCTGGAAGTTCATGAGATGAACTTATAGATATTCCGGTCATTGATGACAAGTATGGAATCCTTGATCATGCAATGTGGATAAAGGTTAGCAAAGGAATGCTAGATAGCATATTACGACAACTCCATCTCATACGTGTGACGTACAACGAAGAGATGAGAGACATGCAATTTATACTGACTTTGGCAAGGTGTTGCCATTACTCACTATGATCGTAGTAGAGCACAGTAACATGTGGGACATGTTTGAAGATCACTGTGAATATAATTCGAGGGTGATTGGCTCGCAGTGCAAGTGGGAGTCTGTTGGTATGTATGCCCTGAGAGCCAATCATGGGAAGATTGGTGGGATACATTAAGATTGATTTGATAAACATCAAAGGCAAGTTTCCAATTATTTCTGGTTCAATCATATGAGATAGTGATAGAACAGATTGAATGCCTAGAGAATGACAGTACTCAATGACGTATGCTTTCAAGTTGAGGACCTGAACAATGAGATCATACAGATGCTAAGAGTTTGTACATTCTCATTATGTCCCTAGTCGGATGTCATTGTGGAAGGTAGATAGACAACAAAGACACACAAGACTAGATTGTGGTGTTGGTTGATGACAGAATCTCATTAGTCATGATATAGTGATATCAAACCAAACACATAGGTACTTGTTAGAGAACAAGTGTACCGAACAGACCCACCGTGAGTTTGACTCATGTAACCATGACATGGTAGTCATAGTCAGTACTCATAGTGATGGTGGTGAGTGTGATTCTTTGACCTGAAATTACTGCACTCAACACATGTCGTTGGGCACACTTTGACATCATCAAACGCAGTACTGAAACATGGGTTGTTATAAAGGTGATGATTGGGTGGCTTTGACACATGGGCTTTTGAGGGGTGAGTGATAGATATGGGATTTGTCCCTCCTGAGGGAGTTTGATATCCAAGGCCACTTGATGAGTAGGATTGAAATAGGCATGCAAACGCATGTGTGAGTCAGTATGTGATACTGATGTCATAACATATCTCTTCCAATCTACTCTGAGATTAAGAAAGTGAATGAACGTTGACAGGATGATTGTTCCATGCCTCGAGTTCATTCGGGATATCAGTGATAAAGGAATTATACATACACTTTAACACCATTCACAGATTGTAGGATTGAAAGTTGTGCTCCAACTTTCTATTTCACTTGGGTAGCACTGATGTGTGACTAGGCACCACTCTTTTCTTGTGAGGTCATAAGTGTTATGGACTTTCACTGCCAACGTGAAAAAGACCTGCAGGGTCACACACATAGGATTTAACCGGGAAAAAGAGTTTTGTCCACAAACAATGTTTAGATTGATTACTAAAGGAGTTTAGTAGTTCAATTAAACACTCAAATAATTGATAGCTCAATATCATGATGTTCAAGGTGTTGGACACATTGATTAGAGTATCAGATTGATTGAAACTGCAGTTGATTGATTCTGCACAATCTACGCTCCCAACCGATCAGCTCATGTGACGAACCGATCGGCTCAGCTTGGTGAACCGATCGGCTCAGGTTGTGAGTCGATCGGCTCATGGACAGGGTGAAACGATTGCTTCAAGTGTTGAAACGATCGGTTCAACTGATGCAACCGAGCAAGTTGGGAAAGTAGGATTGGTGAGAATTTTCCTTTCGTTTCACTTGCCCAATTTGATTGGAACAAGGATTGGTATTTGATACCAATTAGAAACAAAAGATGGAAAGTCAATCGGGAACTGACCAGGACCACGAACTGACCGGTTCAGAAGTGAACCGACCATTTCATGGGTCCCAACCGATCGGTTGAGGTGTCAACCGACCGGTTCTGGTCCCCAACTGACTGTTTCAGTTGTGAAATGATCGTTTCAGGTTGCGAGTTGGTTGTTTTGTGGAAAATCTCGAACCCTTCTACTCCTGCTTTTAGTCTCGCATTGCCCAGGATAGAGAACCCTGTCCCATGACCCTCCTATATATAGGGGTATTGGGGGCTTCTTAGAGTACAACCAGTTGCTCTGTAAAGTTGTCGTTCTCTCTAGTTTTGGTAACCGAGAGAGCCCGACCAAGTGCTACCCGATAAGGGAGGCACAACAAGGGAAGGACAACTGCAGAAAGCGATTGGTAGGAGGAGAGTGTGTTGGTGACTAGTACGCCAACAGGACAGTGCGACTTCTTCCAATTCCTTGTGAGACAAGGAGATTGGAGTTCCAGGTGGTCCGTGTGGACTACTTCAGATGCGGGAGGTTTCTGCCACATAGGAGGACAACTGTCAATCCCTACAGTCCTGGTGAGATCAGGAGTCGTCAGTCCCGGTGCGACCAGGAGCTGCACAGACACCGTCCAAGACCGGAGGTGAAGACCGTGCAAGCCGCGAGGTATTGTCGCCGAGCAAGCCTCGGGACAAGGTATGATTCCACAAACCATCCTTTCCTATTGTATAGACGTTGACACGTTTCCTTGTTCCGAGTTTGGGGAGGCGAAAATTTTTGTTTCCGTTGCCTTCTCTGCCTCCCTATAACCCAACAGTGGTATCAGAGCCACGTCAACTACTCTATACTTTAGGGATTATCGATATGATCGATTTTGGTTTTCCGCCTTTATTTATTGCATACGATGCGAATAAAATTGTCTTTATACATGTCCAATCCTAAATCCACAAATCCCAATTTACATATATGATATGTATTATTAATGCACTTGATACGCGTCACCCTTAAATGAGTTTTGTGGTGGATGTATAGCGTGGTTATGGCCAATAAACCCTATCTGTGTATGGTTGTATGTGGTTGCTTGCATCTCGGTCTGCGCACCGATCTTCCTTCTCCTATTCCTGATGTAACTCGAAATAATTCGAGATTTTTTTCCTACCTTTTCTCCCCTCAAATGTAACTCGAGGTTTCACTTTTTACAATGTAAAATAGGATAGAATTTTATTTCCTGTTATGTCAAAGACTGGCGGACATCCTGACGACAGCTGAGATGATTGGTTCAAGGCGTGAACCGATCGGTTGACGTTCCAGACGATCGGTTCAAGGAGTGAACCAATCGGTTGATGACGGTTCGAGGAGCAAGACGAGCAGGTGGCGGCCATGATGAGATGCACGATGACCAGGTGAACCGATTGGTTGGAGGAGCCAACCGATCGAATGGTGGCACCCAGCCGACCGGCCTGATGGCGAGATGATCAGTCATGTGATGAGTTGATCAAACCTAGAAAGGCAAAGCACATGGTTCATCTTGTAATGGTTTCATGTGATGTAGACCTAGATGACCGTGATTCCTCTTGGCTCGAGGAATCACATTAGGATGGCCATAATCATCGCATTTATCGTTTTGCATGTTTTATGTGGGAGATAGCATGTATATGATACATACTATATATTGTGGTGATTGGATATGTATATGTATATAAAAACCAAATCCCTCATTAAATATTACGTTTTAGATGCCTTCCAAATGCGACACACATGAAAAGCTTGATCGACCAAGTGTGAGTACGCCCAAGCGTGGTGCACAGTCTATCTCGTGGAAGCGTGAAGGATGGATATGTGGGTCTGCCCAAGCAGGGTGCATATTCATCGTGTTTGCTTTGGGTCGGACTTAACAAGGTGATCTAGATGGGATCTAGTACCTTGAGGCATGGAGGTGATCATAGCAAGGAGTTGCATATGACATCTTATCAAGAGTTCCATATGATGCAATTGGCAAGAGTTTCCTACCTGAGAGATCTAAGTTGTGGGTGACAGCCCAAGCTAGTCCATGACTTAGAGGATTTCAAGATCTTGCCCACTAGAAGGTTGTGAGCTGCAATCTTCCAAATTGATGGTGAGGGATATCAATTTGAAGTAAAATAGTGGGAGCGATAATTAATTAAAGGCCTAATTATATCGTCAACTTTTCAAATCAATCAAATAAGTCAAAAATGAGTTTTGGACTAAAATTGCATATTTTCCTTTTGTAGTACAAATGTCAACAAACAACAATCACTTTTCTTTGTGATCGGTCCTTGAAAAGGACAGGCTAAATGGGACAAACTTCCACGACTGGTATAGGACATTGAGAATTGTTCTCACTCAAGAGCGAAAGCTCTATGTCCTAGATACTCCAATTCCAGAGGAACCTGCTCCTAATGCACCAAAGACAGAATGGGATGCTTACAAGAAGCATTCTGATGATGCCATTGATACAAAGTGCTTGATGTTTTACTCCATGAACCATGAGTTGCAGAGACAACATGAGAATATGGGTGTCATTGAGATGATTCAGCATCTCAGGAACCTGTATGAAGATCAGGAACGGAAAGAGAGATACGATGTCTTAAGGGCATTGTTCAAGTGTGTCATGACAGAAGGAGATCCAGTGGGTCCTCACACACTCAAGATGATTGGGTATGTGGAGAACTTGACAAGACTGGGATTTCCACTGAGCGAAGAGTTGGCTACTGACCTGATACTGCAATCGTTGCCAGAATCTTACAGTCAGTTTGTGATGAACTACAACATGAACAACTTTGATAGGCCACTGTCAGAGTTGTTGGGCATGTTGAGGACAGCCGAGACACAGATGAAGAAGGACAAGCCTAAGTCTGTGATGATGATCACGAGCAAGAAAGGCAAGTCCAAGCGCAAGGGCAAGGGCAAAGCTAAGGAAGGTTCTGATGCTAGCTAGGTGCCCAAGTCGACTTCAGCTCTCAAGGCCAAGGGAGGCGTGACCAAGAAAGGAAATTGCCACCATTGTCAAAAACCAGGACATTGGAAAAGGAATTGTCCTCGCTATCTGGAAGATTGTCAGAAGCCAGGACATTGGAAAAGGAATTGTCCTCGCTATTCGGAAGAATAAAAGAAGAAGGAGGAGACAGACGTCTCTACTTAAAGGTGTCATGAAAGTAAACTTGTAACACTTTTTGAGGTATATGATACCAAAATGTAAAGTGTAAAGCACTCAATAAATGGGGCAAGTGTTTCCGCCATAGATAGGAGTACTTTAGTTTATTTTCAGCCTAAAAAGGCATGTAATACAGTTATGAACTGGTATTTCATATTTTCCAATAGATAGAAACACTTTATTTTTGCATATTGTATGACAATGATGGCAATCAATAAAGTTGATGTTTCAATCTTTTAAAGATATGATCTTTGTGGCAATGCCTTGTTTATCTTGTGGTATTTGATATGCATAAGATAAAATGATACCTAAAAGTTATAGATAACTCAAACAATCAAATTAGTATCAATCATGAGAGATTCATTTCTAGTGTCCATGTGATGGATAAATCTAGACTCTTTTGGTTAGAAAACCGGTAAGAGACATGAATATCTTGGACATGATTAATCAATCTTCACTAATGGTAGTGAGATAATGATTATCCTATTAGGTATGATACATGTGATGTATTTACATACCTATTGGAACAAATGCTAATACTTCAAATGGTGTTTAAAGAAATACCTATATGAATATCTTAAAGTGTTCAAGATCATCATAGATGAAGTACAAATTTGGTAAAGTGTTAATTCTTGATAAGATCAATGAATGAAATACTTGGACCAAATGTTTGAGATCCTTATGAGTGATTATGACAGTGTATCATAGTGAACTCATGATTAAGGCATGGAGATGTCTAAATCAAGAAGGAATCATACTCTAAGGAGTTAGATAATGATTATCAAATAATTGAATTCTTCTTAATAAAAGAATACCCCTCACTAATAAAAGAAATTAAGAATCACAAGGGTTGTGAATTCTTATATCCTTACGCCTCAATTATCTATGTGATGAGTTGATCATGTGATGAGTCAACTATATAGATGAATATGAGGAACAAAATTTTGAGTTATGGTTTATGACCATTACATCCTAAATGATATCCATGTGAACCATAAGGTATGACCTTGATGGTAGCACCCATTGGATGAAATCCATAAGTGCAAATGAGTCTTAAGTGTTAAGACACATGGATAATATTTTGAGAAGGATGATGCTTGTTTATTGCAACTTAATGACTGATACATTTGGCATATGGATATTAAAACCGCATTCCTATGAGGAATAAAACAAGGATGTGTATGTGACACAACCTATAAGGTTTATGAATCCACTAATGCAAATGAAGTCTATAAGTTACAATGGACTAATCAATATGATTGATTGAGTACAAGCAACTCATAATTGGATCTTTACTTTGATGATATAGTCAAAGAGTTTGACTGATATGTCAAAGATAAAGAATATATCTGTGATTTAGTGGGAGCGTGTTCACATTCCACATGTTGATGTGAAATGGAAATGTTCTAGAATGGAAATACAAAAGTGGAAATTATCTTTAAGGAAGATAGAGATGTTTCCTATGTGATAGGAATAGAGATCTATAGAGATAGTTCTCGAAAAACTCTTGACCTGAAAAGAGAAAGCATATATTGGCAATCTGTACTGAAGAGTTCCGTATGCACAAATTCAGTGGGAGAAAACTTGTCCATGTTACATGGAGTTAGTATCCCAAGGCCAAGTATCCAATTCTTATGAAGAATGGGAACACTAAGAATAGATGTGGATCTATCATGTATGCAATCATCCCAATTAACTTTCATGGCAAGAAGAAAATGCATTCATCATCTTGTATGTATGACATGGCAATATGATGTGCTCATCCTAATAACTCGTATGACGAGTGGATGTCTGTCTACGTCTAGTAAGGGTTACTAGAATACCATGAGAACTTGATAAGTACTTGAGAAGTACTAGTTCTATGGAGATAAGGAAGAGTTCAATGTAAAAGTTACATTGATGCGAACTTCCAAAAGGACAGAAAATTGATCGCAAATTATATATAGGATATATAAAAGTGAAAGTTTGTTGATAATTGGAATTGTTCCAATAAAACCATTCAAAAGGAAATGCGGAGTATCTATGTGTTAGAGAACAACAATGGATACTATATGGATCTGGAAGTTCATGAGATGAACTTATAGATATTCCGGTCATTGATGACAAGTATGGAATCCTTGATCATGCAATGTGGCTAAAGGTTAGGAAAGGAATGCTAGATCGCATATTACGGCAACTCCATCTCATACGTGTGACGTACAGTGAAGAGATGAGAGACATGCAATTTATACTGGCTTTGGCAAGGTGTTGCCATTACTACTATGATCGCACTAGAGCACAGTAACATGTGGGACATGTTTGAAGATCACTGTGAATATGATTCAAGGGTGATTGGCTTGCAGTGCAAGTGGGAGTCTGTTGGTATGTATGCCCTGAGAGACAATCATGGTATGATTGGTGGGATACATTAAGATTGATTTGATAAACATCAAAGGCAAGCTTCCAATTCTTTTTGGTTCAATCATATGAGATAGTGATAGAACAAATTGAATGTCTAGAGAATGACAGTACTCAATGACGTATGCTTTCAGGTTGAGGACCTGAACGATAAGATCATATGGATGCTAAGAGTTTGTACATTCTCATTATGTCCCTAGTCGGATGTCATTGTGGAAGGTAGATAGACAGCAATGACACACAAGACTATATTGTGTTGTTGGTTGATGATAGAATCTCATTAGTCATGATATAGAGATATCAAACCAAACACATAGGTACTTGTTAGAGAACAAGTGTACCGGACAGACCCACCGTGAGTTTGACACATGGAACCATGACATGGTAGTCACAGTCAGTACTCACAATGATGGTGGTGAGTGTGATTCTTTGACCTGAAATCACTGCACTCAACACATGTCGTTGGGCACACTTTGACATCATTAAACGCAGTCCTAAAACATGGGTTGTTATAAAGGTGATGATTGGGTGGCTTTGACACATGGGGCTTTTGAGGGGTGAGTGATAGATATGGGATTTGTCCCTCCTGAGGGAGTTTGATATCCAAGGCCACTTGATGAGTAGGATTGAAATAGGCATGTGCACGCATGTGTGAGTCAGTATGTGATACTAATGTCATAACATATATCTTCCAATCTACTCTGAGGTCAAGAAATTGAATGAACGTTGACAGGATGACTGTTCCATGCCTCGAGTTCATTCGGGATATCATTGACAAAGGAATTATACATTCACTGTAACACCATTCACGGATTGTAGGGTTGAAAGTTGTTCTCCAACTTTCTATTTCACTTGGGTAGCACTGATGTGTGACTAGGCACCGCTCTTTACTTGTGAGGTCATAAGTGTTATGGACTTTCGCTGCCAACGTGAAAAGGACCTGTAGGGTCGCACACATAGGATTTAACTTGGAAAAGGAGTTTTGTCCACAAACAATGTTTAGATTGATTACTAAAGGAGTTTAGTAGTTCAATTAAACACTCAATTAATTGATAGCTCAATATCATGATGTTCAAGGTGTTGGACACATTGATTAGAGTATCAGATTGATTGAAACTGCAATTGACTGATTCTACACAATCTGCACTCCCAACCGATCGACTCATGTGATGAACCGATCGGCTCAGCTTGGTGAACCGATCGGCTCAGCTTGTGAGTCGATCAGCTCATGGACAGGGTGAAACAATTGCTTTAAGTGTTGAAACGATCGGTTCAACTGATGCAACTGAGCAAGTTGGGAAAGTAAGATTGGTGAGAATTTTCCTTTCATTTCACTTGCCCAATTTGATTGGAACAAGGACTGGTATTTGATACCAATTAGAAACAAAAGATGGAAAGTAAATCGGGAACTGATAAGGACCACGAACCGACCGGTTCAGAAGTGAACCGACCGTTTCATGGGTCCCAACCGGTCGGTTGAGGTGTCAACCGACCAGTTTAGGTCCCCAACTGACCATTTCAGTTGTGAAATGATCGTTTCAGGTTGTGAGTTGGTTGTTTTGTGGAAAATCTCGAACCCTTCTACTCCTGCTTTTAGACCCGCATTTCCCGGGATAGAGAACCTTGTCCCATGACCCTCCTATATATATAGGGGTATTGGGGGCTTCTCAGAGTGCAACCAGTTGCTCTGTATAGTTATCGTTCTCTCTGGTTTTGGTAACCGAGAGAGCCCGAGAAAGTGCTACCCGATAAGGGAGGAACAACAAGGGAAGGACAACTGCAGAAAGCGACTGGTAGAAGGAGAGTGTGTTGGCAACTAGTACACCAACAGGAGGGTGCGACTTCTTCCAATTCCTTATGAGACAATGAGATTGGAGTTCCAGGTGGTCCGTGTGGACTACTTCAGAGGCGGGAGGTTTCTGTCGCTTAGGAGGACAACTGTCAATCCCGACAGTCCCGGTGAGATCAGGGGTCGTCAGTCCCGGTGCGACTTGGAGCTGCACAGACACCGTCTAAGACCAGAGGTGAAGACCGCACAAGCCGTGAGGTATTGTCGCCAAGCAAGCCTCGGGACAAGGTATGATTCCCCAAACCATCCTTTCCTATTGTATAGACGTTGACGCGTTTCCTTGTTCCGAGTTTGGGGAGGAGAAATTTTTTGTTTCTGTTGCCTTCTCTGCCTCCCTATAACCGACCGACTCAGTTTGAGTGAGACGACTATTCACCTAGTGAACCGATCAGCTCAGTCATGTAAACTAAAGATTCTGTTGACTTTCCCAAATTTGTGAGAAAAGTTGATTGTTTCACTTGCTCAATTTGATTGATATGATGAATTAATGTTGAACATTAATTGGAAATTAATTTTCTATTCATATGCGATTGGGAAATATGAGAAATGACCAGTTCGGGATGTGAACTGATCGGCAACACATGTGAACGAATCAGTTCGGTTGCCAATCGATCGGTTCCGTGCTCACAAGTTATGAAAATTCATGATCTTAAAGTCCCTTTCACTCTCAAAGTGACTGAGGACCCAGACCCTCACCCCTCTTATAAATAGAGGGGTGATTGGGACTTCTCATGACACAAGTCAACTGCCTCTGACAATTATTGTCCTCTCTGGTTGTGGTAACCAATAGAGAGCCCTAGCAAGTTCTACCGACTAATGGGAGAGATAGTGAAGGAGAAATAATTGTGGAAAAGCAAGTTGGTGACTAGTACACCAACGGGAGGGACAACTCCTTCCAGATTGTTCTACTATAACAACAAGAGTTCTAGGTGGTCCATGTGGAAATCTCTAGAGGTAAGGAGGTTGTTTTCTGCCACTAGCAGGACAATGTCAGGCTACAGTCTATGGTGGAGCTACTGTAGATGTCGTTCGCGTATGCTATCTATGGTGAAGACAAGTTGTTGCACAAACGTCGTCCAAGAGCAACTGAGAGTTTCTACAGATGAGTCCCAGTGCAACTAGGAGTGCACGACTACTGCAATGAGTTATACTTACTCTAGGACTAGGTATGAACTCGTTAAACCATCCTTCAAATTACATAATTGTTGATACGATCGTATTGTTATGAGGAATACAAATAGTAATTTTTTTATTTTCAATGCCTATTCTGGTCTGGTATTTCCCATTAGTGGTATTAGATCCTCGTCATTTACTATGTTTTGAGTTAATCGATATGATCAAAATTTTGGTTTATCACGTTTATTTATTACATAAGACATGAATACTTCAATTTCTTAATGTGCATATCCGAACAAAAACCAAATATAATCCCGAAGTAATATATATATATATATATATATATATATATATATATATGGCATTCATTTAATACCCATGCGGGTACCGTAGCTACACTACCATTTCCTAAAGTCCTGGTGGCATTTACATAAATATTGAATCCCGTTTCCTTATATTCGGCTCGTGCTTCCTTTTTTCTTCTCTGACTTCCTTTGATTTTGTTGTCTTCCTAAATAGGTTGAGGACTTCCACCCCTAATTTCCCGCATCTGAAGACGGGGAACATTAATGACATCGATGATGATTTCTACACTTGAAGACAGTGAAGATCCCTAATTTTCCGCATCCCTGATTTCCATGTTGAGGGTGTTTTGTTGGTGGTCGGAGGAGGAGGAGAAGGTGGCTTAGATTGCAATCATTGATGGTGACAACACTGCTCAGGTGACAACTAGGTAAGAATCATCCCATGTCTCTCCCAGTCTTCTCCCTATCTGTGACAGACTAGTTACATTTTCATTGACGCAGATACTTTCTTGTTAGCCAACTTACTTTCCACTTGACGTAGTTACTTTTATAGTCTATAAGTTACCTTTTGCTTAGCCCAATTGCATTTTCATTTACACTGTTACGCTTCAGTTCAAAATGTTATATTTACATAATTAAGTGTAACTTGTGTTATCAGAATGATGGTTAGTAGTCTACATTCCCTTCTACAATCTTTTCTTTACCGTTAAGTTTCATTTTCTGCTTCAGAATCTGCCCCTACTTTCTTTTGTGATGTTTTTCTTCTATTGATCTTTAAATAGATCCTTCTTCAGATGCTTTGAGTTCTTCACTCTGACGCGCAACAAGCAATTCTTCTTCAACAACTTCATGCACAACAACCTTTTCTTCTTCAGCAGGATCTATTTCTGGTTCCTCCACTACTACAGAAATGGCTTATAACGTCACTTTTGTTGGTGTCGGTTGTAATAAAAAACCGACACCTAAACCATACAACGTCGATGTTTAAAATAAGCCGACATCAATCTGTGAAGGGAGACTAGACACGAGTATCACTTTTATTCAATGTCGGTTCCTTAATAAGAAACATGCACCTAAAAGTAACCGCCAAAACCAAAATTTCTAGCGAAAAAAATTGCCTCCAAAAATTGACATACATCGTCGGTTTTTAAGAGAGGAACCGACAACTAAAGGTTTTCTGCGAGATAGAAATTTGCTCAATTTTTATCGTCGGTTTTGTGACAATAACTGACGCCGTTGTATTTTCGCGTGAATAACCGTGAAAATTTTCACCTCCCTTTAGTGTCAGTGGTTTGTTGCAAACCGACACTTAAAGTTTTTATTGTCGAGTTTTATTAGAAACCGACACCGAATGTTAAATTAATATCGTGCGAGTAATCCCGACTCTTCCCCTTTCTCTCTGTGAGTGCAATCAGCTATTAGGGTCTGGCGATTCCAGCGTTCTCCTTGCTCCCCGCCGCCGATCTCCTTATTCGCCGACGCTGTGAAGCGCCGCCGTGAAGCGTCGCCATGAAGCGCCGCCATGAAGCGCCGATCTCATTGCCGCCGTGGAGCTTGCCGTTTGTGGAGCTCGCCGGCGTTCATGGAGCCGCCACCTCCGTGGAGCTCGCCGACTCCGTGGAGCTCACCGTTCTTGGAGCCTCCACTGTCGTTGGTCCTCTCCTCCAGCCGGTCCTCCTCTCGCCGGTGCTAGCAGTAGCCAGCGCCAACAACAACAGCCGGAACCAGAGCCAACGCCAGTAGCCAGTGCCAACAACAGCAGCCGGAACCAGAGCTAGCCATTATCCTCACCACTGCCACTGTTAGAGGTAAAGCCTCCAATTGGCTAGGTTTGCATCCTCAATTCATCCTTGGCTTAACCTATTTTTTAATATGTGTTGTTGATGTGTGTTGACCTTGACTTAACCTATTTTTTAAACAAGTAGATGTCAATGATAATTTAGTTAACCAATCCCTATGATTGATCCTAATTCAGTTCAGTATTGTTTTGCATTCATACACGATCATGCTAAAATTTGTAGTGTGCATTTCCAATTTTAGGTTTGACTTTTTTGATGTTACTAGCGGATAGGAGCCAGGCTCATGTTTATTTTCTGGTTCACTTCAAAATGATTAGAATGTGCCTGGGTCCTTATTATTGTTGGGTTTTAGAGGAGGCAGAGAAGCAGCGGAAACAAAAAAATTTCTCCCCAAACCCAGAACAAAAGGAATCACGTCAACATCTATATAATAGGAAAGACGATTTTTGAATCATACCTTGTCCCGAGGCTTGCTCGACGACAATACCACGCGCCTTGCGTGGTCTTCACCTCCGGTCTTGGACGGTGTCTGTGCAGCTCCTGGTCGCACCGGGACTGACGACTCCTCCTTCTACCAGACTATCGGATGACAGTTGTCCTCCTGAGCGGCAGTGACCTCCCGCCTCTGAAGTAGTCCACACGGACCACCTGGAACTCCACTATCCTTGTCCCACAAGGAAGTGGAAGGAGTCGCACCCTCCTATTGACATACTAGTCACCAAAACACTCTCCTTCTATCAATTGCAACTACAGGTGTCCTTCCCTTGTTGCACCTCCCTTTGCGGGAAGCACTTGCTCAGGCTCTCTCTCGGTTACCAAAACCAGAGAGAACGACAACTTTGCAGAGCAATCAAGTTGCACTGAGTCGTACTCTGAGAAGCCCCCAATACCCCTATATATAGGCGGGTCATGGGACAGGGTTCTATATGCCCGGCAATACGGGACTAAAAGCAGGAGTAGAAGGGTTCGGGATTTTCCACAAAAAGCAACCATCTCGCAACCTGAACCGATCGGTTCACAAGTGAACCGGTCGGTTGGGGACCTGAACCGATCGGTTCACCACTGAACCGATCGTTTGGGACCCTTGAACCGATCGGTTCACTCATGAACCGGTCGGTTGGGGTTCCAGGTTGGTTCCCGATTGACTTTCCTTCTTCTGTTTCCAATCGGTATCGAATACCAATCCTATTTCCAATCAAATTGGAATATTGAAACGAAAGGAAAATTCTCACCAATACTACTTTCCCAAGTTGCTCGATTGCACCAGTTGAACCGATCGGTTCAACACTTGAACCGGTCGTTTCACTCTGTGCATGAGCCGATCGGTTCAACAATTGAGCCGACCGGTTCAACAACCTCAGCCGACCGGTTCATCACATGAACCGATCGGTTGGGAATGTAGATTGTGCAGAATCAGTCAAATGCGATTTCAATCAATCCGATACTCCAATCAATGCATCCAACACCTTGAACATTATGATATTGAGCTATCGATTAATTGAGTGTTTAATTGAACTACTAAACTCCTTTAGTAATCAATCTAAACATTGCTTGTGGACAAAACTCCTCTTCCAGGTTAAATCCTATGTGTGTGACCCTGCAGGTCCATTTCACGTTGGCAGTGAAAGTCCATAACACTTATGACTTCACAAGCAAAGAGCGGTGCCTAGTCACACATCATTGCTACCCAAGTGAAAGTAGAAAGTTGGAGAACAACTTTCATCCTACAATCCGTGAATGGTGTTACAGTGAATGTATAATTCCTTTGTCACTGATATCCTGAATGAACTCGAGGCATGGAACAGTCATCCTGTCAATGTTCATTCATTTCCTTGATCTCAGAGTAGACCGAGTGAGATGTGTATGACATCAATATCACATATTGATTCACACATGCATGTGCATGCCTTTCTCAATCCTACTCATCAACTGGCCAAGGATATCAAACTCCCTTAGGAGGGATAAATCCCATATCTATCACTCACCCCTCAAAAGCCCCATGTGTCAAAGCCACCCAATCATCACCTTTATAACAACCCATGTTTCAGGATTGCGTTTGATGATGTCAAAGTGTACCCAACGACATGTGTTGAGTGTAGTGATTTCAGGTCTAAGAATCACACTCACCACCATCACTATGAGAGCTGACTGTGACTACCAAGTCATGGTTCCATGTGTCACTCTCACGGTGGGTCTGTCCGATACCTTGTTCTCTAACAAGTACCTATGTGCTTGGTTTGATATCACTATATCATGACTAATGAGATTCTGTCATCAACCAACACACAATCTAGTCTTTAGTGTTATTGATGTCTATGGTTATTTCCACAATAACAACCGACTAGGGACTATATAAGAATGTATACTCTTAACATCCGTATGATCTCATCGTTTAGGTCCTTAACCTAAAAGCATACGTCATTGAGTAAAACAATCTTTAGACATCTATCATGTTACACCATCATCTCAGAAATAGTTTAAACATATAGATTGGAAATTGCCTTTATTATTATTATTATTCAAATCAAAGTATCCCATTACAATCATCATATGACTTTCTCTATGGGCATACATACCAACAGACTCCCACTTGCACTTAGAGCCAGTCACCAAGGAAACACAGTCCTTGTGACCTAGCATGACCATCATGCTTCTGCTGAGAAAGGGCCTTAGTCAGTGGATCAGCTATGTTGTCTATAGTTGGTACTTTGCAAATCTTCACATCTCCTCACTGTACGATCTCTCGTATGAGATGGAAGCGCCGCAGTATGTGCTTGGACCGCTGATGTGATCTGGGCTCCTTAGCTTGTGCAATAGCTCCATTATTGTCACAATAAAGCTCAATTGTATCACAGCTACTAGGAACTACACCAAGTTCAGAAATGAACTTCCTGATCCACACAGCCTCCTTTGCTGCATGCGAAGCAGCAATATACTCGGCCTCTGTAGTAGAATCGGCAACTGTTTCTTGCTTGGAACTCTTCCAGCTCACAGCTCCATTATTAAGGCAAAACACAAATCCTGACTGCGATCTGTAATCATCTTTATCGGTTTGGAAGCTTGCATCGGTGTAACCCTTTACAACTAGCTCTTCCTCGCCGCCGTACACAAGAAACTGATCCTTAGTCCTTCGCAAGTACTTGAGGATGTTCTTCACGGCTGTCCAGTGAGCATCCCCGGGATCTGATTGGTACGTGCTCGTCATGCTGAGAGCATACGAGACATCTGGGCGTGTGCACAACATAGCGTACATGATGGATCCGATGGCCGATGCATATGGGATCCCATTCATACGCTCCCTCTCTTCACAAGATTGGGGACATTGAGCTCTAGAGATGGTAACTCCATGTAGCATAGGGACGTTGCCTCTATTTCAGTTCTCCATGCTGAACCGCTTCAGCACCTTGTCAATGTATGTGCTTTGACTTAGTCCGAGAAGCCTTCTAGATCTATCTCTATAGATCTTAATTCCCAAAAGATAGGATGCTTCTCCTAAGCCCTTCATTGAGAAAGTTTTCCCAAGCCAAGTCTTTACCTTCTTTAAGGCTAAGACATCATTCCCCATCAAAAGTATGTCATCCACATACAATATGAGAAATGTGGTCGAGCTCCCACTAACCTTCTTGTACACACAAGGTTCATCTTCAGTTTGAATAAAGCCAAACACTTTGACTTCCTCATCAAATCGAAGATTCCAACTCCGAGACGCTTGCTTCAATCCATAGATTGACCTTTGCAGTTTATAGACTTTATTGGCATTCTTTGGATCTACAAAACCTTCAGGCTGTATCATGTACACATCCTCATGTATATTCCCATTAAGGAATGCGGTTTTAACATCCATCTGCCAAATTTCATAGTCATAATAAGCTGCAATAGAAAGCATGATCCTGATGGACTTAATCATGGCAACTGGAGAAAAGGTTTCGTCATAGTCAACACCTTGAATTTGTCAAAAACCCTTTGCAACCAATCTGCCTTTATAAGTTTGCACATTGCCATCCATGCCGGTCTTTTTCTTGAAGACCCACTTGCACCCTATGGGTTTTACCCCTTCGGGTGGTTCCACCAAAGTCCATACTTTGTTGGAGTACATGGATTCCATCTCGGATCTCATGGCTTCAAGCCATTTCTCAGAATATGGTCCCTCCATAGCCTCTACGTAGGTAGTTGGATCATCATCTATGATCAACTCTCCACCTTCCTGAGTCACAAGGTATCCAAACCTCTCAGGTTCAAGGCGAGTCCTACTAGATCTACGAGGTCCTTGTGTTACTTGAGGAGACTGAGATTCCACAACACCTTGTGAATCTCCATTTTCCTCTTGTACATCTACCGGTTCAATGTTTTCTTGTTGGGCTTGAACCTCTTCAAGCTCTACTTTCCTCCCACTGTTTCCTTTGGAAATAAATCCCCTCTCTAGGAATACAGCATCCCTGGCAACAAACACTTTGTTGTCAGTAGGGTGGTATAAGTAATATCCCCTCGTTTCCTTGGGGTATCCAACAAAATAACATTTATCGGATTTGGGTCCAAGCTTATCAGGAAACATTTTCCTAACGTAAGCCTCACAACCCCAAATCTTCATAAAAGACAAAACGGGACACTTCCCATACCATATCTCATATGGTGTCTTTTGAACCGATTTAGATGGCACACGGTTAAGTGTAAATGCGGCGGTTTCAAGAGCATGACCCCAGAAGGAAATCGGAAGATCAGCAAAACTCATCATTGATCGCACCATATCTAACAATGTGCGATTCCTTCTTTCAGACACACCATTATGCTGTGGTGTTCCAGACGGAGTCCATTGTGATACAATACCACGGGCTCGCAGAAGGTCCTCAAACTCCTGGCTCAAGTATCCTCCACCTCGATCGGAACGAAGTGCCTTAATACTTTTACCAAGCTGGTTCTGTACTTCATTCATGAAATCCTTGAACCTTTCAAGGGATTCTGACTTATGCTTCATAAGGTACACATAGCCATACCTACTGAAATCATCAGTGAAGGTAATGAAGTACTGATACCCATTTCTGGCATTAGTTCTCAAAGGCCCACATACATCAGTATGTATGAGTCCTAATAGATCACTAGCTCTCTCACCTTTACCTGAAAAGGGAGTCTTGGTCATCTTGCCCAACAAACAAGATTCACATGTCTCTATTGATTCATAATCAAAAGAGTCTAGATAACCATCTTTATGGAGTCTAGAAATGCGCTTCTCATTTATGTGCCCTAGACGACAATGCCAGAGATATGTTTTGTTTGAGTCGTTGAGTTTTTGCGTTTTGGTGTTTACGTTGTATACACTTGTCTCCGAGTCTATCAAGTATAGGCCATAAGACATAGGGGCACTGCCATAAAAGATCCCATCTTTAGAAATGGAACACTTTCCATTCTTAATAAGAAATTCAAATCCATCTTTGTCCAAACAAGAGACGAAAATGATATTCCTATTTATGGCAGGTACATAATAGCAGTTCTTCAACTCTATTATTATCCCACTAGGTAGAGTTAACTCATAGGTTCCTATGGCACTGGCGGAAAATCTTGCCCCATTAGCAACACGTAGTTCAACCTCGCCTTTCCCTAAAGGCCTACTTTTCATAAGATCCTTCACATTTGAACAAATGTGAGATCCGCATCCGGTATCTAGCACCCATGACGAAGAAGTAGTAAAGTTAATCTCTATTACGTATACACCAGAAGTAGAGATCTCTATCTCTGACTTCTTCCATTGTTCCTTCCATCCTATCCATGTAGAAGAAATTGGTTTGGCGAAAGAACACTTCTCTCCCTTGCCTACTTTCTTCTTCACCAACGCATTAAGCGTACATAGAGTGGATTCTAAGGATCCTGGTATATCTGGATTGTGTAGAACACTTCTCACAGTCCTCAACCAGTTATGGAATTTATTCTCAATTCATTTGCCCATTTTAAAAGATGATTCTTTTGCCATTCTACAAGAGAAAATTTGCATTTGTCAAAACCTTTTTGATTTGATTTGAATAAAATTTGGCGATAGTTAATTAGGCCTTTAATTAATTACCGCTCCCACTATTTTGACCCCTCACCATCAATTTGGAAGATTGCAGCGTACAATCTTCTAGTGGGTCAAGATCCTGAAATCCTCTGAGCCATGGACCAGCTAGGGCTGTCACCCACAACTCAGATCTCTCAGGTAGGCAACTCTTGCCAATTGCATCATATGCAACTCTTGAAAGATGTCATATGAAACTCTTTGCAATGATCATCTCCATGCCTCAAGGTACTAGATCCCATCTAGATCACCTTGTTAAATCCGACCCAAAGCCCACACGATGAATATGTACCCTGCTAGGGCAGACCCACACATTCATCCTTCACGCTTCCACGAGATAGATGGTGCACCACGCTAGGGCGTGCCCACACTTGGCCGATCAAGCTTTTCACGTGTGTCGCATTTGGAAGGCATCTAAAACTTAATATTTCATGAGGGATTTGGTTTTATATACATATACATATCCAATCACCACAATATATAGTATGTATCATATACATGCTATATCCCACAGAAAACATGCATAAACGATAAAAAAGCAATGATTATGGCCATCCTATTTGTGATTCCTCGAGCCAAGAGGAATCACGGTCATCTAGGTCTACATCACATGCAACCTGTACAAGATGAAATCTGTGCCTGCCTTTCTGGGTTTGATCAGCTCATCTCCATGACTGATCGGCTCGCCATCAGGTTGGTGTTCGGGTGCCACCAGCTAATAGACTGGCACCTCCATCCGATCGGTTCACCGGTCATCGTGCATCTCCTTAGGTCGCAACCTGCTCATCTCGTTCCTCGAACTGGCCGTTTGGATCACCAACCGATCGGTTCACTCCTTGAACCGATCGTCTTCAGGTTGTCTGCCGTTCTTTGACATAACAGGAAATAAGATCTATCCTATTTACAATTGAATTGTGAAACCCCGAGTTACATTCGGGGGGAGCAAAGGTAGGAAAAGG
The DNA here is from genome assembly GCA_963693085.1 of Alisma plantago-aquatica. Taxonomy (NCBI): domain Eukaryota; kingdom Viridiplantae; phylum Streptophyta; class Magnoliopsida; order Alismatales; family Alismataceae; genus Alisma; species Alisma plantago-aquatica. The sequence goes on along the minus strand of OY856411.1, from coordinate 135,611,753 downwards.
ATTCTCGAATTATTTCGAGTTACATCAGGAATAGGAGAAAGGGAATCGGTGCACAGACCGAGATGCAAGCAACCACACAAACAACCACACACAGATATAGGGGTTTATAGGCCATAATCATGCTACACATCCACCACAAAACTCGTTTAAGGGTGATGCGTATCGAGTGCATTAATATTACATATCATATATGTATATTAGGGATTTGTGGATTGGACATGTATAAAGCCGATGTTATTCGCATCGCATGCAATAAATAAAGGCGACAAACCAAAATCGATCACATCGATAATCCTAAAATATCGAGAGGTTGACTTGGCTCTGATACCACTGTTGGGTTTTAGAGGAGGCAGAGAAGCAGCGGAAACAAAAAAATTTCTCCCCAAACCCAGAACAAAAGGAATCACGTCAACATCTATATAATAGGAAAGACGGTTTGTGAATCATACCTTGTCCCGAGGCTTGCTCGGCGACAATACCACGCGCCTTGCGCGGTCTTCACCTCCGGTCTTGGACGGTGTCTGTGCAGCTCCTGGTCGCACCGGGACTGACTCCTCCTCCTCCTACCGGACTGTCGGATGACAGTTGTCCTCCTGAGCGGCAGTGACCACCCGCCTCTGAAGTAGTCCACACGGACCACCTGGAACTCCACTCTCCTTGTCCCACAAGGAAGTGGAAGGAGTCACACCCTCCTGTTGACGTACTAGTCGCCAACACACTCTCCTGCTATCAATTGCAACTGCAGTTGTCCTTCCCTTGCTGCACCTCCCTTTGCGGGAAGCATTTGCTCGGGCTCTCTCTCGGTTACCAAAACCAGAGAGAACGACAACTTTGTAGAGCAATCAAGTTGCACCGAGTCGTACTCTGAGAAGCCCCCAATACCCCTATATATAGGCGGGTCATGGGACAGGGTTCTCTGTGCCCGGCAATACGGGACTAAAAGCAGGAGTAGAAGGGTTCAAGATTTTCCACAAAAAGAAACCATCTCGCAACCTGAACCGATCGGTTCACAAGTGAACCGGTCGGTTGGGGACCTGAACCGATCGGTTCACCACTGAACCGATTGTTTGGGACCCTTGAACCGATCGGTTCACTCATGAACTGGTCGGTTGGGGTTCCAGGTTGGTTCCCGATTGACTTTCCTTCTTCTGTTTCCAATCGGTATCGAATACCAATCCTATTTCCAATCAAATTGGAATATTGAAACGAAAGGAAAATTCTCACCAATCCTACTTTCCCAAGTTGCTCGATTGCACCAGTTGAACCGATCGGTTCAACACTTGAACCGGTCATTTCACTCTGTGCATGAGCCGATCGGTTCAACAATTGAGCCGATCGGTTCAGCAACCTCAGCCGACCGGTTCATCACATGAACCGATCGGTTGGGAATGCAGATTGTGCAGAATCAGTCAAATGCGATTTCAATCAATCTGATACTCCAATCAATGCGTCCAACACCTTGAACATTATGATATTGAGCTATCGATTAATTGAGTGTTTAATTGAACTACTAAACTCCTTTAGTAATCAATCTAAACATTGCTTGTGGACAAAACTCCTCTTCCAGGTTAAATCCTATGTGTGTGACCCTACAGGTTCATTTCACGTTGGCAGTGAAAGTCCATAACACTTATGACTTCACAAGCAAAGAGTGGTGCCTAGTCACACATCATTGCTACCCAAGTGAAAGTAGAAAGTTGGAGAACAACTTTCATCCTACAATCCGTGAATGGTGTTACAGTGAATGTATAATTCCTTTGTCACTGATATCTTGAATGAACTCGAGGCATGGAACAGTCATCCTGTCAATGTTCATTCATTTCCTTGATCTCAGAGTAGACCGAGTGAGATGTGTATGACATCAATATCACATATTGATTCACACGTGCATGCGCATGCCTTTCTCAAACCTACTCATCAAGTGGCCAAGGATATCAAACTCCCTTAGGAGGGATAAATCCCATATCTATCACTCACCCCTCAAAAGCCCCATGTGTCAAAGCCACCCAATCATCACCTTTATAACAACCCATGTTTCAGGATTGCGTTTGATGATGTCAAAGTGTACCCAACGACATGTGTTGAGTGTAGTGATTTCAGGTCTAAGAATCACACTCACCACCATCACTGTGAGAGCTGACTGTGACTACCAAGTCATGGTTCCATGTGTCACTCTCACGGTGGGTCTGTCCGATATCTTATTCTCTAACAAGTACCTATGTGCTTGGTTTGATATCACTATATCATGACTAATGAGATTCTGTCATCAACCAACACACAATCTAGTCTTTAGTGTTATTGATGTCTATGGTTATTTCCACAATAACAACCGACTAGGGACTATATAAGAATGTATACTCTTAACATCCGTATGATCTCATCGTTTAGGTCCTTAACCTAAAAGCATACGTCATTGAGTAAAACAATCTTTAGACATCTATCATGTTACACCGTCATCTCAGAAACAGTTTAAACATATAGATTGGAAATTGCCTTTATTATTATTATTCAAATCAAAGTATCCCATTACAATCATCATATGACTTGCTCTATGGGCATACATACCAACAATTATAAGTATGTTGTTTTATCCTTTTAAAAAGTATTTCAAACATAGTGTCATGTACTCATAAAACTAAATATGAGTGTTGATTAAACAAATAGATAATAAGTGTCACCTCATTTTATGAAATACCAAGATCCATCAAATTATAGAAAATACTAGTCTGAAAATTTATAACAACATTATATGTACTTACACTTTTTCTGAAAATATATAACATCGTTATATGTACTTACGTACACTTTGTTAATACTGATATTATGCAGTCTCTGTCCACCCACAACAGTCACTATGAACTGGGCCTCTATGTCAATGTTAGCGTTCCCTATTGAAGAACAATTGGACATCATCCTAGATGATCGTTCGTTAAACCAATTGGCCATAACCAAACATTGGTGTTTTCTAGAAGGAAGACACTACAGGCCTAGTGAAGTGACCCTAAATTTTGGCAATTATTCACATGTTATCGAGGTTGAGTATGATTTGGCGGCAAAACTTGTATCAAAATTCGGTTGGCATGATTGGATTGGAAAGATGCATGTGGGCCGTAGCGACATGCTTTTTCTCCGTCCAGTTGGCCATAATACCATCAACGTTTGGATAACTAACATCAACTGCGAGACCCCCGATCATCTACTACGGTATGAGCGCACGGTGGAGGATATCATCTATGACGAATCTAATTATGAGGCCCCTGTTAGTTCAGATTCATCAAAAAGGCCACGGTAGGTCCAATTAACAAATATAAATGTCAAGACATAAAATTTGTGTTTACACTTTTTGTCTGAAAGCAATCAATACTCATAGCTTCTTTCTTTTCTAAACTTTAGGAGAAGATCGCCACAATGATAAATCCTCAAAGTTACTGATGCAGGACCATATTGGTGTAGTATTTAGTTGTCTATCTATCTAGACTTGTCTGTATTAATAGTTATTTTAATTATGCGCATGTTTAGGGGTACATCAACCCCTTTGTTTAGTTACTGTTTCGGGGTACACCAACCCCTGTGTGTGGATGTAAAAAGAGATTAATTGAATGGAACTGAAGTTGCTACATGAATGCTTCTACCTGAATTGATGATTGGCTTGGTTATTGAATGTTACAAATTATTGATAAATTTCATTATAAATGTTCTTTTATCCTTATTATAACTATGTTTTCAATGATCACTTCCATTACAGTTCAGGAGCTCGCCGGCCTTCTGCCTGCCCGTTCGACTTCCACGTGCACCCATCCATCTTGCCTCTCTCCCTGCTCCAGACCAAGATGCCCGACTGGGCCATGACATAGCTATGCAGGCCATCGACATTGCTTTGTAAATCCAAAGCGCAACAGTCGGAGAGAAAGCAAGCATCCCACACTATAGCTTAGTACATATATATAGTGGGACTAAGGTGACGATCCCACCTGCTAAAATAGGTTACCGAAAACTACATGTTACGACTGAGAGGTTGTGATTCAGCAACCGTATGCATTAGCAGCAGGACAAATAGATTTCACCACGAGTTAACATTGAAGAAGGTCTACTAACCTACACTGAGATAAACAAGTTTATCAGTACTAGCCTAAGGCACAAGTACCGTTCGTCGAGACAATGACAGTCGTGGAAGCTTAGTGGCCACTACACGTTCAACTAGCCAGTGGCCACTAAGCTTCCACGACCGTCATTGTCCCGACGACCGGTACTTGTGCCTTAGGCTAGTACTGATAAACTTGTTTAGCTCAGTGTAGGTTAGTAGACCTTCTTCAATGTTAACTCGTGGTGAAATCTGTTTGTCCTCCTGCTAATGCATACGGTTGCTGAATCATGACCTCCCAGTCGTAACATGTATTTGTCAGTAATCTGTTTTAACAGGTGGGATCGTCACCTTAGTCCCACTATATATATATATGTACTAAGCTATAGTGTTGTATGTAAATTCGGCACTGCTGTTATTATGCACTATATATGTGTTAGTCTGTCATGTTGTTATATGAATCTGAAACACTTGTGCTTGCTGCACTTTATGTATTGTATCTGTATCATGCTTCCCTTCATTGTGGCTTCTTTTGCTGTTTCATGGCTCTTCGAATATATGATTTTGTTGACAATGATGACAATGATGACAACGTAAATGAATTTTTATGAATTGTGTGTGAAAATCATCAATACATGAATGTTTCTACATGTGTTTGAATGTGATAAGAGATAAAATGTTTGCAGGTTTGTGGCCTATTGTTGGCTGATATCAATAGATGTCATAAAACCTGCAGTTCATAACTAAACTACAGGTTTCTCATCCTGCGACCAGCCACAGCAGGTCTGCAGACTGACAGAAAAAAACATCGGCGTCGGTTATTTGAACAAAACTGACGATATATGGTTACAATGTCGATTTCCATACTAGTAACTGACGTCGATTTCCCTAATGAGGCTAGACACCATGGCCGTGCTGGCCAGCACGGCCGTGGCAGCGGACCAGACATAAAACAGGCGTCAGATATTTTTATACAACCGACGACATAGGATAATAGTGTCGATTTTCCTACTAGTCACCGACGTCGATTTCCCTAGTGGCCAGACAACACGGCCGTACTGGTCAGCACGGCCGTGGCAGCGGGTGAGATGGCATTGGTTATCACTAAGAAACTGACACCGATAGTGCCTCAGATGGCGCCCTTTCTGTGGCGCGAAGGTATGTGGCGTCGGTTTCGATCCTAATAACCGACACCTATACCCCCTTCTGGCGCGTTTTCGGTGGTACGCGAAGGGTTTTGGCGTCGGTTTGAGAACCGATGCGTAACGGTTGGGCTTTTAGCGGCGCCCACATAGGTGTCTCTTTAGAACCGACACTAAAGGCCTTAAAAATCCGACACAAAAGGCATGTTATGTACTAGTGCTCGTTTTCACGTTTAGCAACTAGCTCATTTTTAGTAGCTTCACGCACAATAGGTTCTGGTTACTCATTCTCACTCACAGCAACAAATTCTTCTTCAGCAGCTTCAGCTGCATTGGTCTCAACTGAATCGTTCTAATCTCCAGTAGCCTTATCTCCGTCAAAAGTACTAGTCATCTTCCTTCTATGCCTCTTCTTCTTTGTTTTCTTTACATTTTTCGTCGCACCTAGTATATTGTCTTCTTCAAGACCTTTTTCTGTTACATCATCTTGTTGCACAATATCCACAAATTCTTCTTCTAAAATGTTGTCAAAAGCATGTCTTGTTATCAAATCGTCATCTCCTCTCACCTTTCTGCCACCCTTACTCGTTTCTTTGCTCGCATGTACATTTCCTGATTTTGTTCTCCCCATTTGTTCTCAACGACAAACACCAACAGGCAATGGAGACCAGCGGCACAAGTAGATGAAATTAGGACCTTGCAGCAGCATCGGCAGCTATAGTAACAGAGACCGGTAGCGTTGCTACAGTACCCACGAGTGTATTAAAAATAATCTCATATATATATAAAATACATAATCTCATATATATATATATATATATATATATATATATATATATATATATATATATATATATGGGGTAACGATCTAGTGAGAAACATCCTACGGTGCGAGTATGAGACATATTTTAATAAATAAAATTTATAGCTATTTTTTAAAATCCAACCGTATAGAACGAAAAAACATCAATTCATTTACCTTCCCACAAAAAATCATTGCAATAAAAAATTATTTACATGGTCATATGTGCAATATACATTTTTTACATTCAACGGTTGCCTAAAATTTAATATAGAGTGTTGACAAATTGTCTTGTTGTGAATGCTATACAAACTGGGTGATGATGACATTTTGTAGGAAGGCACATATTAAGGTATATACTTTTAATCTATGCAATTGAATTATAAAAAGTTGGTCTCTGTGGAAAGTTATTCAAATGCCTCTCATACTCTTATCAAGATATGTTTCTCACTGGATCGATATAATATATATATATATATATATATATATATATATATATATATATATATATATATAGAGAGAGAGAGAGAGAGAGAGAGAGAGAGAGAGGCTAAAATATACTCAAGTGTATTTGGCTTCAAATACAATTAAGTTTTTAGTCGTTGGATGAAGGGACCCGGGTTCGAAACCACACGGAGAAACATCTCTTGATTTATCACCCTCCCGGACGTCCGGCCTCCGCCACGGATTATGGGAGAGGGGGGAAGATATTTTTCTCTCTTAATCCCATGTATAGAGAGAGAGAGAGTGAGGCTAAGGCTAAAATACACTCAAGTGTATTTGACCTTAAATACAATCAAGTTTTTAGAAGTTGGATCATTGGCAGATTAAAGGGAGGGATGAGATATCTCTTCGCACTGAACACCTCTCTGCCTGGTGACCCCACCCGTCCACGGACAGCTCGTGATCTCTGTCTCCCTCCGCCAGTTGTCTGTCTCTCCCCACCCATCCTCTTTGTGTGAGACATTGCGATAGCTCACACCTATCATCCGGAGAAAAAGAAAGCAACCATGGCGGACAGCACTCGCTACTGCCACCAGCAAGTCGCCCAGCCCTGTCGGCAGCACCACCAGCCGGCCAGTCCAGGGCAGCGGGCGACGGTAGTCTTCTCTCTCTCCACCACCAGAGACCCACTATGACCCGGCCGCGTTCCTTCACCTGATGGGGTTCTGTGAGAAGCTATAAGGCTATTATTCACCCGGCGGAGGGAAGCTGAAGATGTTGCCGCTACAAGGCTATTCTGTTTCAGGCGAAGACGTCGCCCTTGAAAGTATGCGGGACAAGGCAACCACCGTGAAGCACCTGGATGACAGGCCAACTACGAGTAGCCAAGCACAGTGGATATAAAATAGCTTCATGCACCTAGAAGCTACCTAGATAATCCAAGATCTTCTTAAGACAGTGAGTGAAAACACCATCTCATCACCTGGTCCGCTACAAGTATATATGTCCATGTATTATATATTGGAAAAAAAACCCAAATAGCACACTTTTGCATAAATATTTACCAGTATAGCACATTTCTCAACTTATTTCCCAAACTAGCACACTTTCAGCCTAAAACGCCACTTTATTTGGCGTTTTACTGTTGTGGGGTTAGAAAGCGCCACTTAAAGTGGCGTTTTATACTAAAAGCGCCACTTAAAGTGGCGTTTTAGAGTAAAGGCGCCACTTAAAGTGACGTTTTATAGTAAAAACTATGTATATGATACCATGTAATAATTATAAATTTATTTATAAAATGATGACACACCATGTGAATGCATTCTAATCCAAATGTAAAATGATGTTGTTAAATACATGTTTTTATACTTTTTGGAACATCAAATTTATTTGATAAAATGATGACACACCATATATTAATATATGAAAAATCCTTAAAAATATAAATGTAAAATAATACAAAAAATTAGAGAATTATTACATATTATTTATTCTTTAAGATATTACTATCAACTACATGTTATTTTTTCATTGTTAAATTATCTATATTTTACAACATGTCTTGAATCTTAATCCCTAATATCTCACTTATTTATATATTTTATTTTTTAGTAGATTCACTATCCAGTCAGACTTCTATATACAATTTTATATATATGTTGCTTCTCGAAATTACACATATTATTTTTATTATAATGCAAGGAATAACGTATATGCTATTTTATTTATTTTCATCATTAGATAGAAATGGCTATATTTATAATTCAATAATTAATACAATTTTCATAACATGTATATTACTTTAGATAAAAATTATGAGTAAGTTAATGTCATTATATAATAAATTTAAGATAAATAATATATGCATAATGACATTAACTTACTCATAATTTTTATCTAAAGTAAATAATATATGCATGTTATGATAAATTTTTATATATGCATAATGACATTAACTTTATTATATAAATTTTCATCATTAGATAGAAATGGCAATATTTATAATTCAATAATTAATACAATTTTCATAACATGTATTTTACTTTAGATAAAAATTATGAGTAAGTTAATGTCATTATGCATATATTATTTATCTTAAATTTATTATATAATAATATAATAAATTTAAGACAAATAATATATGCATAATGACATTAACTTACTCATAATTTTTATCTAAAGTAAAATACATGTTATGAAAATTGTATTAAATATTGAATTATAAATATAGCCATTTCTATCTAATGATGAAAATAAATAAAATAGCATATACGTTATTCCTTGCATTATAATAAAAATAATATGTGTAATTTCGAAAAGCAACATATATATATAATTGTATATAGAAGTCTGACTGGATAGTGAATCTACTAAAAAATAAAATATATAAATAAGTGAGATATTAGCGATTAAGATTCAAGACATGTTGTAAAATATAGGTAATGTAACAATGAAAAAATAACATGTAGTTGATAGTAATATCTTAAAGAATAAATAATATGTAATAATTCTATATTTTTTTGTATTATTTTACATTTATATTTTTAAGGATTTTTCATATAGTAATATATGGTGTGTCATCATTTTATCAAATAAATTTGATGTTCCAAAAAGTATAAAAACATGTATTTAACAACATCATTTTACATTTGGATTAGAATGCATTCACATGGTGTGTCATCATTTTATAATTCAGTTTATAATTATTACATGGTATCATATATATATAGCTTTTACTATAAAACGCCACTTTAAGTGGCGCCTTTACTCTAAAACGCCACTTAAAGTGGCGCTTTTAGTATAAAACGCCACTTTAAGTGGCGCTTTCTAACCCTGCAACAGTAAAACGCCAAATAAAGTGGCGTTTTAGGCTGAAAGTGTGCTAGTTTGGGAAATAAGTTGAGAAAGGTGCTATACTGATAAATATTTATGCAAAAGTGTGCTATTTGGGTTTTTTTTCCTTATATATTCTCTGAGAACCTGATAGATGATTACTTCCGTAATATCTATTTAAACCTGTAATTTGCTATCTCTTGATCAATGCATGTGAAATTTCTGCGCTTGTCGCTGCTATCTACAGTTAACATCGTGCACATACAATATCCATGATGTGTATTAATTTTGATCAAACTTTTCATACTTCAAATTTTTATATCAATATTACCTTCACCTACGACACCAGTTTCAACCAGTTATCATCGATGATATCCTGGTTTCTCTCATACTGCCTGCAGTGGCCCTCGGGGGCACTTGAAAAATAATATTATGTATTTATATGAGATTGATATTATTTTTGTTTTAAATCAGATATAAATAGGATTTAAATAATCATCATGAGACAAATAGAGTGTGGGCATGTCTCAAAGACATGACATTGACCTATTTACTTGGATCTAATACGAAATTTATATGAGTCTTACATAAATAAAAGACGAAGTTGGAAACATATCTCATCACTTTGTGGATTATTTATTTTAGATCTGATTCAAATAACCTTCTGCGTATAAATTTTATTGCATATTACTATGTATATGACAACATTCTACATACATTTAGGATTTTTTTATATTTAAGATGAGTTTGAAATGACGGCTATTTGTATTGAAAATATTTAATTTCTTTGTATAAGACCAACGATTCCTTTATATTGGAAAAACCACATAAATTTAATGTTCAATATTAATTGTGTGGATTATTATTTAGTTTTTAAGATCACAAAAATACTTTCCTACATGATGAGTTTGACAAGTAAGTAACTAAAAATAACATAAAGTTAAGAAATGAATATATAAGTAGTACCATGTAAACATTACTATTATTATATATAATTCAAGAAATCCAATATTACAATAGTTTAAAGTTAAATAAAGATATTTATGATTGTATTAAACTTATTCATAAATTTACCTACTAAGGTAATAGATCTTATGACAATTCATTGTTCACTAAGTTTTAAAGACAATCATTTCTATGTTGCATTGGAAACTAAGAAAATATCAAAATTCATTATCCTTGATATTAAGATAAAATAATCTTCATAATTTAGAGAAATAATATTTGCATAACTTGTGAATAGAAGAATAATTGTAAGTATTTTTTTCATGATGAAACATGATATTACATTATTTTAATAAATATTTATTGATGTATAACAATTCAAAACAATACACATATTTTATTAAAAAATATTAAAAAATTAATCGTGATACCATGTACTACTAAAAAACTATCATATTTTATTTGACTTTATCTTTAATAGCACACCTATAATAGAAAATAATAAGCATACGTCATTTGTACAAGTAAAAGACACACACATAGAACTGTTTACTTGATATATTTGTTATACATTTAATTATAACAATATTTGATATCTCATGGATTATACCATTAATTATAAATATAGATTTTCTTTCTCTCTATTATCAATGTACATAGATATCAATTTTCTTTCACCTCATCACATATGTGCTTTCTGTATTTGTTACACACTTAATTGTTTATATATTATATAAAGTATTTGGTATTTTATAAAGTATATAATTGACAAAAGATATCTATTTTTGATTCCTCATTATCCATACAACTACATGCTTACTATGTTTGTTATATATTTAATTATTTATATATGATATAAAATATTTTACATTTAATAAAAATACTATGAATTATATAAATCTATTTTTATATAATCATTATACAAATAAGTGTAAAATATCAGTTAATAAGTTGACATTTGTGTTTTGATACACTTGTTAATATGTGTAATAAAGAACAATTCGTTAGGTATGCAAAATTGAGATATATTTATAAAATAAAGAAACACATCCTATTTTGATGTATTTTAATTTATGATTCTTTGCCTAAAATTGTATTAGTAATGACATTATTTATGGAAAAGAGTTTATATACTTCGAAATTAGGTTAATTAGCGTGTGTAGGAGATAAAATATATAAATTAATATTAACTTTGATACCATGTAAATATACATTATATATGTATATGCTCTAAAATTTTCAAAATTGGAGGGGGCACTTGCCCCAGCTTGCCCCCCCCCCACGCCGCCACTGACTAGATGAACGAATAATACCTATTCTTTCTTTAGTTTGTGTGAATTACCGGTGTTGTATATATGGTATATGGAATTACCATAGTCATGCTGGCTTGAAGTTCCTGCTTCTTTTCCAGTTTTCGTGGGTGCATGATCCTAACATGCTACTTATTCTTCATGCACTCTTCATTACTAAGGATGCATGCCTGGTGTGACAAACAGTGCGAGGCTCAGGTGGCATGACTATTCTTTCTACCAATTTCAGTCCAAATAGCTGCTTCTTTCGTCATTCGGTCTGATCACAAGTGAGACGTGGTCCAAGTGTGAATGTAGTAGTGACGCCCATCGATGAAGACGAATGAGTAAGTGGATGTAGCTCGTTAGTTTGTACTGAAACCTATTCCAACCAGACAATCACCATTGTCACCGCCACAATCTTCCGAACACGTTTCTTCTGGTCAGAGCTAGCGTACCAATGGAGCATGGATATACACTTCAACACATTTGTGAGAAGAGATCAAATTTGAGTGCAAAAGTTCATGTATACATTAATATTACAGGCAACCATTTTTGCTGATGATATAAAAGTGTGATATGATGCAAAGAATCTGACTAACAATTTGACCATCGAATATCAATTAACTCATTATGTACTCGCCATTAAAGTAGTTCATCAGAATCATTTCCTGTGAAGAAGGCCGATCTTTCTAAAAATTTCGTATTCCTTCATTGGTGTTGCACATGATTAGTTGGACCTGACAGCCACCACACTGGGCGGCGCTTGCTAGGAAGAACGATACAAGGCCACCGCGTGCCTATATATCAACGTTAATAGTGACAACACACTTTACATGCTCCTACAAAGAACCAGGGGAACACGGGGGCGGCGTCACCGGAGCCAGTGTTGCGTCATGAATCACAGTCGTTGCCCTAGTGCAGATATACAAGGCGAGCAAGTTCCTCAACGTCGTGCCATACTTCGCCTTGAAGACCATCTATTTTGCCTCTTCATTTCCAACCTTTTCTTAGAGCTTCAGGCACATCGGCATGCAGCTTGACAGCTTCATCATCTCTTGAGGCCTTGCTAACCTCCTCACCATCCACCACACACCAAGCTACCAACCGGCCATGGCCCTCTCAATCGCCCTCCAAGGTTCTCACGGCCGTGGTGTTCCTAGCCACGGTGGTGTGGTAGGAGAGAGTGAATGAGAGAGAAAAGTGAAGAGACGACTATCTGTGTAGGGTGTTGGGGGAGAGAGAGAATATGAGTGTAAGTGGAGTGGGGTGGGATCACGCTGAAGGATGGGCTCTTAGTTGAAAATTTTATTATCAATCCGTCCACAAATCTAATTCTAATCTAACGGTTGTAAATCTGATTGTATTTGGGACTGAATGCACTTGAGTGTATTCTATTTTGCCTCCTCATCTCCAACCTTTTCTTCGAGCTTCAGGCACATCCACATCCAGATTGGAAGATTCATCATCTCCTGAGGCCTTGCTAACCTCCTCACCATCCACCACGCACCAAGCTACCAACCGACCATGGCCCTCTCAATCGCCCTCCAAGGTTCTCATAGTCATAGTGTTCCTAGCCACTGTGGTGTGGTATGAGAGAGCGAAGGAGAAAGAAGAGTGAAGAGACAACTATCTGTGTTGGGTGTTGAGAGAGAGAGAGAGAGGGAATATGAGTTTAAGTGGAGCGGGGTGGGATCACGCTGAAGTCTCGGTTGTTAGTTGGAAATTTTATTATCAATTTATCCTCAAATCTGATTTTAATCTAGCGATTGTAAATCTAATTGTATTTGGGAGTGAATACACTTGAGTGTATTCTAATTTGCCTCCTCACCTCCAACCTTTTCTTTGAGCTTCAGGCATACCCGCATCCATTTTGACAACTTCATCATCCCCTGAGGCCTTGCTAACCTTCTCGCCATCCACCATGCACCAAGATACCAACCGATCATGGCCCTATCAATTGCCCTCCAAGGTTCGCACGACCATGGTGTTCCTAACTACGGTGGTGTGGTAGGAGAGAGTGAAGGAGAGAGAAGAGTGAAGAGACAACTATGTATGTTGGGTGTTGAAGGAGAGAGAGAGAGAAAATGAATACGAGTGTAAGTGGAGTGGGGTGGGATCACACTGAAGGCTGGGCCGTTAGTTTGAAATTTTATTGTCAATCGGTCCTAAAATCTAATTCCAATATAACTGTTGTAAATATTGTATTTGGAATGAATACACTTGAGTGTATTCTATTTTGCCTCCTCATCTCCAACCTTTTCTTTGAGGTTCAGGCACTTCCACATCCAGCTTGGCAGCTTCATCATTTCCTAAGGCCTTGCTAACCTCCTCGCTATCCACCACGTACCAAGCTACCAACCAGCCATGGCCCTCTCAATCACCCTCCAAGGTTCTCACAACTGTGGTGTTCTAGCCACGGTGGTGTGGTAGGAGAGAATGAAGGAGAGAGAAGAGTGAAGAGATGACTATCTGCATTGGGTGTTGAAGGAGGGAGAGAGAGAGAAGGGGGGAATATGAGTGTAACTGGAGTGGGGTGGGATCATGCTGAAGGTTGGGCAGTTAGTTGGAAATTTTATTGTCAATCTGTCCTCAAATCTCATTCTAATCTAACGATTGTACATCTAATTGTATTTGGGACTAAATACACTTGAGTGTGTTCTATTTTGCCTCCACATCTCCAACCTTTTCTTTGAGCTTCAGGCACATCCGCATCCAGCTTGGCAGCTTCATCATCCCCTGAGGCCTTGCTAACCTCCTCCCCATCCACCAAGCACTAATCTACCAACCGGACATGGCCCCTTCAATCGCCCTCCACGGTTCTCATGGCCGTGGTGTTCCTAGCTACGACAATGTGGTAGGAGAGAGTGAAGGAGAAAGAAGAGTGAAGAGACGACTATCTGTGTTGGGTGGTTAAGGAGGAAGAGAGAAAGGTGGGGGTAATACGAGTGTAAGTGGAGTGGGGTGGGATCACGCTGAAGGTTGGGTCGTTAGTTGGAAATTTTATTGTCAATCCATCCTCAAATATGATCCTAATCTAACGGTTGTAAATCGGATTGTATTTGGGACTGAGTACACTTGAGTATATTCTATTTTGCCTCCTCATCTCCAACCTTTTCTTTGAGCTTTAGGCACATCTGCATCCATCTTGGCAGCTTCATCATCTCTTGAAACCTTACTAACCTCCTCACCATCCACCACACACCAAGCTACTAACCAGCCATGGCCCTCTCAAACACCATCTTAGGTTCTCACAGCCGTGGTGTTCCTAGACACATTGGTGTGGTAGGAGATAGTTAAGGAGAGAGAAGAGTGAAGAGACGACTATCTGTGTTTGGTGTTGAAGAAGAGAAAGAGAGAGAGATAGGGAATATGAGTGTAAGTAAAGTGGGGTGGGATCACGCCGAAGGCTGGGCCGTTAGTTAAAAATTGTATTGTCAATCCGTCCTCATATCTAATCCTAATCTAATGGTTGTAAATCTGATTGTATTTGGGACTAAATACAATAGATGACTATCTGTTGGGGGGAGAGAGAGAGAGAATACGAGTGTAAGTGGAGTGGGGTGGGATCATGCTGAAGGATGGCCTTTTAGTTGAAAATTTTATTGTCAATCTGTCCACAAATCTAATTCTAATCTAACGGTTGTAAATATGATTGTATTTGGGACTGAATGCACTTGAGTGTATTCCATTTTGCCTCCTCATCTCCAACCTTTTCTTTGATCTTTAGGCACATCCACATCCAAATTGGAAGCTTCATCAGCTCCTGAAGCCTTGCTAACCTCCTCACCATCCACCACGCACCAAGCTACCAACCGACCATGGCCCTCTCAATCGCTCTCCAAGGTTCTCACAGTCATAGTGTTCCTAGCCATTGCGGTGTGGTATGAGAGAGTGAAGGAAAGAGAAGAGTGAAGAGACGACTATCTGTGTTGGGTGTTGTGAGAGAGAGAGAGAGGGAATATGAGTTTAAGTGGAGCGGGGTGGGATTACGCTGAAGTCTGGGTTGTTAGTTGGAAATTTTATTATCAATTCGTCCTCAAATTTGATTCTAATGTAGCGGTTGTAAATCTAATTGTATTTGGGAGTGAATACACTTGAGTGTATTCTAGTTTGCCTCCTCACCTCCAACCTTTTCTTTGAGCTTCAGGCATACCCGCATCCTTTTTGACAACTTCATCATCCCCTGAGGCCTTTCTAACCTTCTCGCCATCCACCATGCACCAAGATACCAACCAATCATGGCCCTATCAATTGCCCTCCAAGGTTCGTATGACCATGGTGTTCCGAACTACGGTGGTGTGGTAGGAGAGAGTGAAGGAGAGAGAAGAGTGAAGAGACGACTATGTATGTGGGGTGTTGAAAGAGAGAGAGATAGATAGAGAGAGAGAGAGTGAATATGAGTGTAAGTGGAGTGGGGTGGGATCACACTAAAGGTTGGGCCGTTAGTTTGAAATTTTTTTGTCAATCAGTCCTAAAATCTAATTCTAATCTAACTGTTGTAAATATTGTATTTGGACGGATGTAACATCCCTGACCTGGGTTATGAACTAATCCCAAGTGTTTTGCTTAATCATGTGACTGAATGCTTGTGGTTATCTGTTGATAATATAATTAAAGCTTTTGAGGAATATATATTTCCAATTCTACCCTTTTTGAACAATGTTGTAATATTGTTTTGTTAAAAGTGGACCTATGTGCAAATTACCCAAGTAGAGGGGTTAACTTGCAAATTGCACATGTTAAGATGTTCCTATGATGTTGAGACATCATAAGAAGTGAATATGATGTAGTGATATGGATTCTCCAAGCTTGGGCACCAAGATACAGCTTGTAAAGCAATCCTTGTGTTTTAAAAACCCTAGTTTGGGTGTAAAGTGCAATTTACCCAAAACATAAGGTGCAACACGTAAAATACACCCTCTAGAGTATCCTTCATGACTCTTGGCATCAACTAGAGAAAAGATGATGAGGAGGGCACCTCATTTGAATGATCAAATACGAAGGATAACCTTTGTGATTAAATAATCAAGATGTATACAAAATGGCCCTTTTATGTGTGCAACTTAGTAAGATGTTTGGCTTCTTTTCTTCTAAACCTTGGATAAAGGAGGAGTTTTGCTTAAGTAAAGAAGGGATAAACGTGGCTTAGGAAGGGAGGAGGATCTAGTTGAGAAATAAGGAAAAGAGTTGTCCTTATCTTGAAAACATGCCCAAAGTATATAGGCTCATCTCTTTTACTAAGCAAGGGATCGTTTCCTTCACTTCCTCTTTTTAATCTCTTTGTTGTGGCTGACTAAGAAGGAGCTCAGGAGCAGAGGAGAACGGCCAAGTATAATTTGGTAAGTTTTGATCACCATCTAGCTCGAAATCATGGGGGAAAATCTTGCTACAAGGTTGGTTTGTCAATCTTTCTTACATAGTTCTTTTTTGTAGCCATCTTCTCCATCCAATTCATGAGTAAGGAACCTTGGACGACCTGTGGATCTCAAGAAACCATTAAAGTTTTGAAGCTTGGAGCTCTAGAGCTGATCCTAAGGCGGGTTTTATAACTCTAAACCTTAAAGCTTTGATTATTCATCTTCTTTTCTTAAAAATGTTGCTTGTTCTTCTTTCTCCCATACTTCTAAGTGTTCTTGCAACTAAAACCGTGAAGAACAGACCATGATCTTGAGGTAGAATAAGGTGGAATTAATTCCAAAGTTACGTTATCAAATGGTTCTCCACCTCTTGCCCAAACGGTTTGCAAACCCGCTTGGAAGCAAACAGTTTCAAAACCATTTGAGTGCAAACGGTTTCAACCAAACCGCATGAAAGCAAATGGTTTCAAAACCGTTTGGGTGCGTTGACCATGGTTGACAGTTTGGGGAATCTGTTGTAAACATTATGGACTAATCAACCACCAAGAATCATTAACTAATTCCAAGTAAATCACAAGTTGAAGACACTTTAGTCATCTAAACCCTAATCGGGTTCATTGTTGATTTCAATGGACCAATCATGTTGAAGTTTGGGTTGAGTGACGCAAACGGTTTCAAAACCATTTGGGGATCACCCAAACGGTCTCAAAACCGTTTGGTGATCACCCAAGACCGTTTGGAGGTCTAGGGTTAAATAGGGTTGATCAATTGAGGGCCCAATTACATTAAGTTGTTGAAATAGTTAAAGTGCTGATTTTGTGACCTAATTAGGGTTCAACCCTTAAGTGATTGACTTAGTTTTTGATGAATTTATGGGAAAACGGTCTCAAGACCGTTTGGAGGATGTCCAAACAATCCCAAGACCGTTTAGGTTCAGGTCATGACCCAATTGAGTGATGGTTCAATAGGTTCAACATCAATTAGGCTCATGTTGATGCATGTTGAAGGGTGATCGATTCCAAACCCTAATCCAATTGGTCCCAACCCTAATTGGTGACCAATTGAGGGTCAATTGAGTGTCAAATCAGTAAAGGATTAACCTAATTGACTTAATTAATAAATGTCTAACAAGTACAAGAACGTTTGGGGGGTTCAACATTGAAAACCCTAACTTAATTGGAAGTGTTGATACACTTTTTGGTCCGTGCGGTTTTGAAGTGTTTGGACCAAACGGTCCGAAGACCGCTTGAGTCCAAATGCTCTCAAGACCATTTGGGGACAAACTCTCTCAAGAACATTTGGGGCCAAATGGTCTCAAGACCGTTTGGGACCAAACGATTTTAAAACCGTTCGGTGGTTATGCGGTTTCAAAACCGTTTGGAGGTTGAAGTGCAAGACCGTTTGGGGTTCAATTATGTTAAGAACGTTTGATGGTTTGAAGGTTCAGATGGTTTAGTAGTTGTTTAACCTAAACCCTAAACATACCTAAAGTCATTAATGGGTTAAGTAATTAGTAGAGCAACACATGTTATGGTCAATAGTGAACATTACCAAGGCACCCTTGAAGGGCTTAAGTAGACAACACCTCTTGATCAAGCAAACCCTAGTGACCATAATGATGATGACTTGACTTATGTTAATCAAAGTTAATTTGACCAAACCAAATCAAGAGTGATGTAAACATCATCTAGTAGTAAGAGGAGAGATAAGACTCCTAAAATGAATGAGAATCAAGTAAAATACCTTCCAATATGTATAAATGCACATGATTAGGGTATGATCCTTCATAGTGAGATCATGGAAACCCTAATTATGGTGATTAAAGAATCTTAACCTAATTTGAAGGCATTAATGGAAGTAACTTTCATACATAATGATGGTATGACCTCAATTCACTGTAATATGAATAGTAAACCCTAATTCAAAGATAATATCATGTAATATGAATAGTAAACCCTAATTTTAGGGGAATGTCATGATATGAGATAGTAATCCATAAAGGTGGGATATTAATCATAAACCTAATCTAGAGGAGATGTGATATGAATAGAAACCCTAATTGGAGGTGATGTCATGGGAAACCCCTATTAGGATGAATAGTAAGCTTAATTTATGGCTTATTAATTATGAAACCCTGGAGATGGTTTACTAGATAGTACATTAAAGTGAGGTGTAACTAAATAAATTAAATAAGATGATTATGTCATAAGCATATAGAGTAGGATTATTGATGCCCTGTGAAGGATAAATGTGGTAATTTCAATAAATAAGGATTTAAAAGGTAAGATGATGCCTAGATCCAAAGATCTCTATGAATGAGTAAATGCTTTTACACCTTACAATAGAGATGGGCATGAAACTCTTAGAATGATGTATACCAAAGCATGATGTAGATAACATCCTGAATATGGAGATACCTAGAATAGTTGATGATGGTTTATTCTACATCAACAATGTATAAACCTATATCATTAAAGACAATTGGATAATTCTGATATATGATACATGCACCATATGAGGAAAGTAACAAGTTAGTGGATAAAAATATTAAAAGAGAAATATATTAATACTGAGTTAATCAATTATCTTAAGATGGTAATGAGAAGAAAGTGATACATCAAGATATGATAGATATCACATTCAACAGTTCAGGGTATCATACCTTGATGAACTTCTAAATCATTATACTTAAACAAGGGACACAAAGAGTATATGATGAGTAGTTGTTTATGATAGAGACATAATGGACTCAATATACTCGATAAGTGTAGATTAATGCCTCTTGAGAGTGGGGTAAGTCAAATCAATAAGTATGATGTAATCATACCATGATATGAATGAGGAATGGGCTAATATTAAGAAGTGATGACCATTAATGATACATGATGGGTATAGTAATCGAAATCAAACACTTATAATATCTTTGAATGCTCCCCAGAGTAGTAGAGTAATATATTAGGGTTGAACTGATAATGTGAACAGGAAACCCTAATTAATGAAAGGTGGGGTACATTAACCCTAAGATTGGGCTATGCTTTTAAGAATGGAACCCTATGCATGAATTATGTAATAAAGAATCACTATACCTTCTTAAAGGTAAAAAGGAGTTGAATAACCCTAATTGAATCAAATACGGAAACCCTAACCCTAGAAACCAGCTGTGGCAATGTGACACGGTCGTGGTGATTTTATGTAACACGACCGTGCAAGGTAGCACGACCATGGTGGCTTACTCTTGCACGACTGTGCAAGGAAGCACGTCCGTGGTGTTCTATGAATAAATTCAAAAGAATTGGTATTGTGCTGATACTGATATATATGCATGTCCCCAATTATATTAGTCATGCAGGTTGTTATCAAGAGGAAATCATGGCCATGTAAGGGTTATGATGCTACATTCATTGAAAGTATTCTTTAAGCTTTGACAACAATGATATGTTATGCGGTCTATTAAAAAGAAAATTTTCAGGATGGATAGGCTGTATGAGCCATAAAGACCATCTGTATTGTTACAGGTCATGCCATTAAATGACTTATGATGATTTAAGGGTTTGAACACCCATATCCCTAAATCATAATGATGAGATGGTTAGGAATTGATATCCCAATGATAATTGGATGTGAAATGAACTTGATACATATAGTATTCTCCTTTTATAGCAGTGTTTTAATGGTCTATGCTTGAAAACATGCCTGATGCTAAAAGAATTCTATAATGTACTTAAATAACCAAGTGTAATGATATCATGTAGAGCCATGACCATAGATCCATCATTGTCAGAGACCAAATGATGGTGAAACAGGTTTTCCTAAGGGAACTTCTGGATCATATACTTTTATGTATATGGGGGATTATGGACGCGAATATCCTTACGTCCTAATGTAGGAATTGATGTAAGATATACCTTTAATCCATCAATCCTTCATTATATGTTTATGCCGGGATGATGTATCACTAATCTCTTGAGGAAATCACCAATGCCGCATCGATGAGAGATAAACAAGAGATCCCTTGATGACGAAGAGAGTACAGAACACCACTGTGACTCTAATAGCGAAGTTTCCAGAATATCCTGGATAGCTATCATAGCAGAGACACAAGATGTCCTGCATGTAGACCCTCACACTGACTGAGGAAGATGAGGTCATAAGAATCCGGCTCTTTTGATGACCTATGTATGGTACTGACGTGATTTCGTAATGGTCGGTTGGAGTATGAGCAGTATACCTCATCTCCGCAGGGCATAATAATGTTTGAAAAACATAATCAACCGTGTATCATAACTACTTAAGTTGAACTATGAGAAACAATGATTAATGTTACATTGTTTATAATGTTCTGGTTGAACAACTAGTATACATGTTCTTTATATTCCTTATTGAGATATGCCTTGATATTCAATTATGTTATAATTGAAATAATTGCTAAGAGGGTAATACCTTACTCCATGTTAAGACTGCTGTTAAATGTTTTAAATTATACTGCTTATTGTTATTCCTTATTGCAATAACAAAGCTTCTGGAGGAGAGTTATAACTCTCGCTGGGACAATTATTCAATTGTCTCACCCCCGTGGGATTCGACTTTTTAGGTAGACGCCGAGGACGAAGGAATCCATTTAAGGATGAGCAATAACAGCAGCAGCAATACCAGGGGCAACAGTGAATCTCAGGTGGAGATACTGACTGTCAAGTCTTGTAGATAGTAGGTCCTATGTGTCATCTCTGTACTCTCATGTCCTAGCAGTCAATAGATCTGAGGTTTTTGGCTTAATGCCTCGAGATTTTTGTATCTTGCCTTGTACAAATAACAGGGCAATGGATGTATGTAATCACAGAGATGTAATGACGGATCATGTTGTAAACAATTTATCTTGTTCTTCTGATAAAAGAGTTTTATGTTTTAAAGATCTCTTTCCAAAAAGATTTAAAAGTGTAGTGATTTTCAATAATTCCGCTGCTAGTTAATCGCTTCCGCATTCGTTGATCTTGTTTTGGCAATTCAGTCGCTGCAATTTAGTGGTATCAGAGCTCTAGGTTCGCTGAGTCTACAGAGACATAGGACTAAGGTTGTAGAGTCTGTTCTAGTGTCATCCAGTATATCTGATGGTATCTTCTTCTCACATAGGAGAAGAAGGACTTGAAGATGACTGGATGAGACGAGGAGTTTGTTGTAGAGAGCAACAATGCTCCACCAAGAAGAGGTGCAGAGGAGCAGGCAAGAGAGGGACAATTACCTGAGGTCCCCCTAGATAATCCAACCATGATAAGGAATCCTTCCTTAGGAATCACTGTTGGGGAATTTAGGGCAACCATGATGTATCTAGTGGATCAAGCACTAGCAATACAACCTAGATTACTAGCACCCAATGATGATGTTTTGGATATCAACAGAATATGTAACCCACAACAGCAGGTTGAAGCAATGGTAAATGATCAAGCTTTGAACTTAGAACGAGCATGTGCTCAACCTCAGCCTGTTGAATCCATATATAGTAATGTAGGGGTTAGAATACAACCAGAAACCAGGATCTGCCATAGGTGTAGGAAGCCTAGACATATCAGACCTAATTGCCCAGGAAAGGAATATAAAGGAAGAATTGAGAGAAGGCCTATCCAAACCCAGGAGAAGACCTCTGAGGCAGAATCAACCTGAGACAATGAATAATCCTCGATTCATGACAGGTTAGACAAAATAAATGTTATTTCTTATATGTCTTTTTATGATCTCTTGAATGAATTTTTCCTTGAATAGTCCTATGAGGACTTATAATGTTCTATAAAATAGATGTTTCATGTTACATGCTTACCTACATAAGAAAGATGAGGCATTAAAAAATTGGTCTGGGTAGAAATTTAGTAAGATTAAAACTTATACTTGTGATAATAAGAAAGAAGAAGGAATATGGTATTATACAAGTGCATATCACCTTATCTCAGTATTTATATACCCTGGCCAGGTATACAATTGTTGATGGTGAAGTGAATATGAAAACTCTTAGATTGTTATCTTTTTTATTGCTCTGATCAAGCAGTCATTCTGAGACAATCTAATGAGTACAATGAAATAAGAAATATGGGAATAAGGGAGGTCAATCCTTACTAGTAAAATTGTAAGAATAATAATAAAGATGTTTATGTGGTGAATACCTATAAAGGCATTAGTTTACCCTGGACTTTAGTTCCAAGGTGAGAATATATGTGATAAGTAATGTCCCATGATGAAAGGAAGAAAAAGATGTATTGTGTTGATAACACGTGATAGGTACCAAAATAAGAATGTAATAATATATCAAATGATTTATATTAATTACCTGGAATGGTTAACTATGAAATCAAATTAAACATGCAAAATAATATGAACATCACATGTTAGGGGTTTATGTCTTTCATAAACATATCTTTCTCCAAGATACATGTCAAATAAGTCCTTGTTTGATAAGTAACTTTTCCCTATGATAAGAAAATGTACAACTAATAAGATAATTAGTGCAAATAATAAGGAAAGTTAGTATGGTGTTATCAGATGTGACGACACACTCAAGGTATGGAAGAACTTATATAGTCTCAAAATAAATAACAGAGTATGAGTGTGATCTTAAGAAAAGTTGATTAAAACTTTATAATATCTACATAATAACGAAATGTTATCTAAGGATGTAATAATATGATGCTTAAATAATATCTGCTTTCCCTTTTCTTTCTGGGATTTCGGGGGCGAAATCCTTGTTAGGGATTTATAATTTGTAACATCCCCAACCTGGGTTATGAACTAATCCCAGGTGTTTTGCTAAATCATGTGACTGAATGCTTGTGGTTATCTGTTGATAATATAATTAAAGCTTCTGAGGAATATATATTTCCAATTCTACCCTTTTTGAATAATGTTGTAATTACCCAAGTAGAGGGGTTAACTTGCAAATTGCACATGTTAAGATGTTCCTCTGATGTTGAGACATCATAAGAAGTGAATATGATGTAGTGATATGGATTCTCCAAGCTTGGGCACCAAGATGCAACTTGTAAAGCAATCCTTGTGCTTTAAACCCTAGTTTGGGTGTAAAGTGCAATTTACCCAAAACATAAGGTGCAACATGTAAAATAAACCCTCTAGAGTATCTTTCATGACTCTTGGCATCAACTAGAGCAAAGATGATGAGGAGGGCACCTCATTTGAATGATCAAATAAGAAGGATAACATTTGTGATTAAATAATCAAGATGTATACAAAATGACCCTTTTATGTGTGCAACTTAGTAAGATGTTTGGCTTCTTTTCTTCTAAACCTTGGATAAAGGAGGATTTTTTATTAAGTAAAGAAGGGAGAAACGTGTCTTAGGAAGGGATGAGGATCTAGTTGAGAAATAAGGAAAAGAGTTGTCCTTATCTTGAAAACATGCCCAAAGTATATAGGCTCATCTCTTTTACTAAGCAAGGGATTGTTTCCTTCACTTCCTCTTTTTATATCTTTGTTGTGGCCGACTAAGAAGGAGCTCAGGAGAAGAGGAGAACGGCCAAGTAGAATTTGGTAAGCTTTGATCACCATCTAGCTCGAAATCATGGGGGAAAAGCTTGCTACAAGGTTGGTTTGTTAGTCTTTCTTACATAGTTCTTCTTTCTAGCCATCTTCTCCATCCAATTCTTGAGGAAGGAACCTTGGACGACCTATGGAGCTCAAGCCACCATTAAATTTTTGAAGCTTGGAGCTCTAGATCTGATCCTAAGGCGGGTTTTATAACTCTAAACCTTAAAGCTTTGATTATGCATCTTCTTTTCTTAAAAACGTTGCTTGTTCTTCTTTCTCCCATACTTCTAAGTGTTCTTGCAACTAAAACCATGAAGAACATACCATGATCTTGAAGTAGAAGAAGGTGGCATTAATTAAAAAGTTACTTTATCAAAAGGTCCTCCACCTCTTGCCCAAACGGTTTACAAAACCGTTTGGAAGCAAACGGTTTCCAAACCGTTTGAGTGCAAACGGTTTCAACCAAACCACATGAAAGAAAACGGTTTCAAAACCGTTTGGGTGTGTTGACCATGGTTGAAAGTTTGGGGAATCTGTTGTAAACATTATGGACTAATCAACCACCAAGAATCATTAACTAATTCCAAGTAAATCACAAGTTGAAGACACTTTAGTCATCTAAACCCTAATCGGGTTCATTGCTGATTTCAATGGACCAATCATGTTGAAGTTTGGGTTGAGTGACCCAAACTGTTTCAAAACCATTTGGGGATCACCCAAGACCGTTTGGAGGTCTAGGGTTAAATAGGGTTGATCAATTGAGGGCCCAATTACATTAAGTTGTTGAAATAGTTAAAGTGCTGATTTTGTGACCTAATAAGGGTTCAACCCTTAAGCGATTGACTTAGTTTTTGATGAATTTATGGGAAACGGTCTCAAGACCGTTTGGAGTATGTCCAAAAAATCCCAAGACCGTTTGGGGTCAGGTCATGACCCAATTGAGTGGTGGTTCAATGGGTTCAACATCAATTAGGCTCATGTGGATGCATGTTGAAGGGTGATCGATTCCAAAACCTAATCCAATTGGTCCCAACCCTAATTGGTGACCAATTGTGGGTCAATTGAGTGTCAAATCAGTAAAGTATTAGCCTAATTGACTTAATTGATAAGTAGCTAACAAGTACAAGAACGTTTGGGGGGTTCAACATTGAAAACCCTAACTTAATTGGAAGTGTTGATACACTTTTTGGTCCGTGCGGTTTTGAAGTGTTTGGACCAAACGGTCCGAAGACCGCTTGAGTCCAAATGCTCTCAAGACCATTTGGGGACAAACTCTCTCAAGAACATTTGGGGCCAAATGGTCTCAAGACCGTTTGGGACCAAACGATTTTAAAACCGTTCGGTGGTTATGCGGTTTCAAAACCGTTTGGAGGTTGAAGTGCAAGACCGTTTGGGGTTCAATTATGTTAAGAACGTTTGATGGTTTGAAGGTTCAGATGGTTTAGTAGTTGTTTAACCTAAACCCTAAACATACCTAAAGTCATTAATGGGTTAAGTAATTAGTAGAGCAACACATGTTATGGTCAATAGTGAACATTACCAAGGCACCCTTGAAGGGCTTAAGTAGACAACACCTCTTGATCAAGCAAACCCTAGTGACCATAATGATGATGACTTGACTTATGTTAATCAAAGTTAATTTGACCAAACCAAATCAAGAGTGATGTAAACATCATCTGGTAGTAAGAGGAGAGATAAGACTCCTAAAATGAATGAGAATCAAGTAAAATACCTTCCAATATGTATAAATGCACATGATTAGGGTATGATCCTTCATAGTGAGATCATGGAAACCCTAATTATGGTGATTAAAGAATCTTAACCTAATTTGAAGGCATTAATGGAAGTAACTTTCATACATAATGATGGTATGACCTCAATTCACTGTAATATGAATAGTAAACCCTAATTCAAAGATAATATCATGTAATATGAACAGTAAACCCTAATTTTAGGGGAATGTCATGATATGAGATAGTAATCCCTAAAGGTGGGATATTAATCATAAACCTAATCTAGAGGAGATGTGATATGAATAGAAACCCTAATTGGAGGTGATGTCATGGGAAACCCCTATTAGGATGAATATTAAGCTTAATTTATGGCTTATTAATTATGAAACCCTGGAGATGGTTTACTAGATAGTACATTAAAGTGAGGTGTAACTAAATCAATTAAATAAGATGATTATGTCATAAGCATATAGAGTAGTATTAGTGATGCCCTGTGAAGGATAAATGTGGTAATTTCAATAAATAAGGATTTAAAAGGTAAGATGATGCCTAGATCCAAACATCTCTATGAATGAGTAAATGCTTTTACACCTTACAATAGGGATGGGCATGAAACTCTTAGAAATGATGTATACCAAAGCATGATGTAGATAACATCCTGAATATGGAGATACCTAGAATAGTTGACGATGGTTTATTCTACATCAACAACGTTTAAACCAATATCATTAATGATAATTGGATAATTCTGGTATATGATACATGCACCATATGAGGAAAGTAACAAGTTAGTGGATAAAAATATTAAAAGAGAAATATATTAATACTAAGTTAATCAATTATTAAGTAAGATGGTAATGAGAAGAAAGTGATACATCAAGATGTGATAGATATCACATTCAACAGTTCAGGGTATCATACCTTGATGAACTTCTAAATCATTATACTTAAATAAGGGACACAAAGAGTATATGACGAGTAGTTGTTTATGATAGAGACATAATGGACTCAATATACTCGATAAGTGTAGATTAATGCCTCTTGAGAGTGGGGTATGTCAAATCAATAAGTATGATGTAATCATACCATCATATGAATGAGGAATGGGCTAATATTTAGAAGTGATGATCACTAATGATACATGATGGATATAGTAATCAAAATCAAACACTTATAATGTCTTCGAATGCTCCCAAGAGTAGTGGAGTAATATATTAGGGTTGAACTGATAATGTGAACAAGAAACCCTGATTAATGAAAGGTGGGGTACATTAACCCTAAGATTGGGCTATGCTTTTAAGCATGGAACCCTATGCATGAATTATGTAATAAAGAATCACTATACCTTCTTAAAGGTAAAAAGGAGTTGAATAACCCTAATTGAATCAAATAGGGAAACCCTAACCCTAGAAACCAGCCGTGGCAATGTGACACGGTCGCGGTGATTTTATGTAACACAGCCGTGCAAGGTAGCATGACCATGGTGGCTTACTCTTGCACGACCGTGAAAGGAAGCACAGTCGTGGTGTTCTATGAATAAATTGAAAAGAATTGGTATTGTGATGATACTGATATATATATGCATGTCCCCAATTATATTAGTCGTGCAGGTTGTTATCAAGAGGAAATCATGGCCAGGTAAGGGTTATGATGCTACATTCATTGAAAGTATTCTTTAAGCTTTGAAAACAATGATATGTTATGTGGTCTATTAAAAAGGAAATTTTTAGGATGGATAGGCTGTATGAGCCATAAAGACCATCTGTATTGTTACAGGTCATGCCGTTAAATGACTTATGATGATTTAAGGGTTTGAACACCCATATCCCTAAATCATAATGATGAGATGGTTAGGAATTGATATCCCAATGATAATCGGATGTGAAATGAACTTGATACATATAGTATTATCCTTTTATAGCAGTGTTTTAATGGTCTATGCTTGAAAACATGCATGATGCTAAAAGAATGCTATAATGTACTTAAATAACCAAGTGTAATGATATCATGTAGATCCCTGACCATAGATCCATCATTGTTAGAGACCAAATGATGGTGAAACTGGTTTTTCTAAGGGAACTTTTGGATCATATACTTTTGAGTATATGGGGGATTATGGACGCGAATATCCTTACGTCCTAATGTAGGAATTGATGTAAGATATACCTTTAATCCATCAATCCTTCATTATATGTTTATGCTGGGATGATGTATCACTAATCTTCTGAGGGAATAACCAATGTCGCATCGATGAGAGATAAACAAGAGATCCCTCGATGACGAAGAGAGTACAGAACGCCACTGTGACTCTAATAGCGAAGTTTCCAGAATACCCTGGATAGCTATCATAGCAGAGACACAAGATGTCCTGCATGTAGATCCTCACACTGACTGAGGAAGATGAGGTCATAAGAATCTGGCTCTTTTGATGACCTATGTATGGTACCGATGTGATTTCGTAATGGTCGGTAGGAGTATGAGCGGTATACCTCATCTCCGCAGGGCATAATAATGTTTGAAAAACATGATCAGCCGTGTAGCATAACTGCTTAAGTTGAACTATGAGAAACAATGATTGATGTTACATTGTTTATAATGTTCTGGTTGAACAACTAGTATACATGTTCTTTATATTCCTTATTGAGATATGCCTTGATATTCAATTATGTTATAATTGAAATAATTGCTAAGAGGGTAATACCTTACTCCATGTTAAGACTGTTGTTAAACGTTTTAAATTATACTGCTTATTGTTATTCCTTATTGCAATAACAAAGCTTCTGGTGGAGAGTTATAAATCTCACTGGGACAATTATTCAATTGTCTCACCCCCGTGGGATTCGACTTTTTATGTAGACGCCGAGGACGAAGGAATCCATCTAAGGATGAGCAACAACAGCAGTAGCAACACCAGGGGCTGCAGTGAATCTCAGGTGGAGATACTGACTATTAAGTCTTGTAGATAGTAGGTCCTATTTGTTGTCTCTGTACTCTCAGGTCCTAGGAGTCAATAGATCTGAGGTTTTTGGCTTAATGCCTCGAGATTTTTGTATCTTTCCTTGTACAGATAACAGGGCAATGGATGTATGTAATCACAGAGATGTAATGACGAATCATGTTGTAAACAATTTATCTTGTTCTTCTGATAAAAGAGTTTTATGGTTTAAAGATCTCTTTTCAAAAAGATTTAAAAATTTAGTGATTTTCAATAATTTCGCTGCTAGTTAATCGCTTACGCATTCGTTGATCTTGTTTTGGCGATTCAGTCGCTGCAACTGAATACACTTAAGAGTATTCTATTTTGCCTCCTCATCTCCAACCTTTTCTTCGAGCTTTAGGCACTTCCACATCCAGCTTGGCAGCTTCATCATTTCCTGAGGCCTTGCTAACCTCCTTGCTATCCACCACGTACCAAGCTACCAACCAGCCATGGCCCTCTCAATCACCCTCCAAGGTTCTCACGAATGTGGTGTTCCTAGCCATGGTGGTGTGGTAGGAGAGAGTGAAGGAGAGAGAAGAGTGAAGAGACGACTATCTGCATTGGGTGTTGAAGGAGGGAGAGAGAGAGAAGGGGGGAATATGAGTGTAAGTGGAGTGGGGTGGGATCATGCTGAAGGTTGGGCAGTAAGTTGGAAATTTTATTGTCAATCTGTCCTCATATCTCATTCTAATCTAACGATTGTACATCTAATTGTATTTGGGACTAAATACACTTGAGTGTATTCTATTTTGCCTCCACATCTCCAACCTTTTCTTTGAGCTTCAGGGACATCCGCATCCAGCTTGGCAGCTTCATCATCCCCTGAGGCCTTGCTAACCTCCTCGCCATCCACCAAGCACCAAGCTACCAACCGGACATGGACCCTTCATCGCCCTCCAAGGTTCTCATCGCCATGGTGTTCCTAGCTACGGCGGTGTGTAGGAGAGAGTGAAGGAGAGAGAAGAGTGAAGAGATGACTATCTGTGTTGGGTGGTTAAGGAGGGAGAGAGAAAGGTGGGGGGAATACGAGTGTAAGTGGAGTGGGGTGGGATCACGCTGAAGGTTGGGTCGTTAGTTGGAAATTTTATTGTCAATCCATCCTCAAATATGATCCTAATCTAACGATTGTAAATCGTATTGTATTTGGGACTGAGTACACTTGAGTGTATTCTATTTTGCCTCCTCATCTCCAACCTTTTCTTTGAGCTTTAGGCACATTCGCATCCAGCTTGGCAGCTTCATCATCTCTTGAAACCTTACTAACCTCCTCGCCATCCACCACGCACCAAGCTACCAACCGGCCATGGCCCTCTTAAACGTCCTCTAAGGTTCTCACGGCCGCGGTGTTTCTAGACACATTGGTGTGGTAGGAGATACTGAAGGAGAGAGAAGAGTGAAGAGACGACTATCTGTGTTTGGTGTTCAAGAGGAGAGAGAGAGATAGGGTATATGAGTGTAAGTAAAGTGGGGTGGGATCACGCCGAAGGCTGGGCCGTTAGTTAAAAATTGTATTGTCAATCCGTCCTCAAATCTGATCCTAATCTAATGGTTGTAAATCTAATTGTATTTGGGACTGAATACAACATACAACTATCTGTTGGGGGGGAGAGAGAGAATACGAGTGTAAGTGGAGTGGGGTGGGATCATGCTGAAGGATGAGCTCTTAGTTGAAAATTTTATTGTCAATCCGTCCACAAATCTAATTCTAATCTAACGGTTGTAAATCTGATTGTATTTGGGACTGAATGCACTTGAGTGTATTCTATTTTGCCTCCTCATCTCCAACCTTTTCTTCGAGCTTCAGACACATCCACATCAAAATTAGAAGCTTCATCATCTCCTGAGGCCTTGATAACCTCCTCACCATCCACCACGCACCAAGCTACCAACCGACCAAGGCCCTCTCAATCGCCCTCCAAGGTTCTCACAGTCATAGTGTTCCTAGCCACTGTGGTGTGGTATGAGATAGTGAAGGAAAGAGAAGAGTGAAGAGACGACTGTCTGTGTTGGGTGTTGAGAGAGAGAGAGAGAGGGAATATGAGTTTAAGCAGAGCGGGGTGGGATCACGCTGAAGTCTCGGTTGTTAGTTGGAAATTTTATTATCAATTTGTCCTCAAATCTGATTCTAATCTAGCGGTTGTAAATCTAATTGTATTTGGGAGTGAATACACTTGAGTGTATTCTAGTTTGCCTCCTCACCTCCAACCTTTTCTTTGAGCTTCAGGCATACCCGCATCCATCTTGACAACTTCATCGTCCCCTGAGGCCTTGCTAACCTTCTCACCATCCACCATGCACTAAGATATCATTGCCCTATCAATTTCCCTCCAAGGTTCGCACGGCCATGGTGTTCCTAACTACGGTGGTGTGGTAGGAGAGATCAAAGGAGAGAGAAGAGTGAAGAGAGGACTATGTATGTTGGGTGTTGAAGGAGAGAGAGAGAAAGTGAATATGAGTGTAAGTGGAGTGGGGTGGGATCACACTGAAGGTTGGGCTGTTAGTTTGAAATTTTATTGTCAATCGGTCCTAAAATCTAACTCTAATCTAACTGTTGTAAATATTGTATTTGGACTGAATACACTTGAGTGTATTCTATTTTGCCTCCTCATCTCCAACCTTTTCTTCGAGCTTCAGGCACATCCACATCCAGCTTGGCAGCTTTATCATTTCCTAAGGCCTTGCTAACCTCCTCGCTATCCACCACGTACCAAGCTACCAACCAGTCATGGCCCTCTCAATTGCCCTCCAAGGTTCTCACGACTGTGGTGTTCCTAGCCACGGTGGTGTGGTAGGAGAGAGTGAAGGAGAGAGAAGAGTGAAGAGACGACTATCTGCATTGGGTGTTGAAGGAGGGAAAGAGAGAGAAGGGGGAAATATGAGTGTAAATGGAGTGGGGTGGGATCATGCTGAAGGTTGGGAAGTTAGTTGGAAATTTTATTGTCAATCTGTCCTCAAATCTCATTCTAATCTAATAATTATACATTTAATTATATTTGGGACTAAATACACTTGAGTGTATTCTATTTTGCCTCCACATCTCCAACCTTTTCTTTGAGCTTCAGGCACATCCGCATCCAGCTTGGCAGCTTCATCATCCCCTGAGGCCTTGCTAACCTCCTCGCCATCCACCACGCACCAAGCTACCAACCGGACATGGCCCCTTCAATCGCCCTCCAAGGTTCTCATGGCCG
Organism: Alisma plantago-aquatica; assembly: GCA_963693085.1. Classification (NCBI taxonomy): domain Eukaryota; kingdom Viridiplantae; phylum Streptophyta; class Magnoliopsida; order Alismatales; family Alismataceae; genus Alisma; species Alisma plantago-aquatica. The sequence goes on along the minus strand of OY856411.1, from coordinate 135,579,430 downwards.
TGGTGTTCCTAGCTACGACAGTGTGGTAGGAGAGAGTGAAGGACAGAGAAGAGTGAAGAGACGACTATCTGTGTTGGGTCGTTAAGGAGGGAGAGAGAAAGGTGGGGGGAATACGAGTGTATGTGGAGTGGGGTGGGATCACGCTGAAGGTTGGGTCGTTAGTTGGAAATTTTATTGTCAATCCATCCTCAAATATGATCCTAATCTAACGGTTGTAAATCAGATTGTATTTGGGACTGAGTACACTTGAGTGTATTCTATTTTGCCTCCTCATCTCCAACCTTTTCTTCGAGCTTTAGGCACATCCGCATCCAGCTTGGCAGCTTCATCATCTCTTGAAACCTTACTAACCTCCTCGCCATCCACCACGCAACAAGCTACCAACCGGCCATGGCCCTCTCAAACGCCCTCTAAGGTTCTCACGACCGTGGTGTTCCTAGCCACATTGGTGTGGTAGGAGAGAGTGAAGGAGAGAGAAGAGTGAAGAGACGACTAGAGAGAGAGAGAGGGAATATGAGTGTAAGTAAAGTGGGGTGGGATCACGCCGAAGGCTGGGCCGTTAGTTAAAAATTGTATTGTCAGTCCGTCCTCAAATCTGATCCTAATCTAATGGTTGTAAATCTGATTGTATTTGGAACTGAATACAATTGAGTGTATTCTTATCTCTCTCTCTCTCTCTCTCTATATATATATATATATATATATATATATATAAACATATATATATATATATATGAATGTGTATATATGAATCTTTATATATATATATAATAAACTAAATAGACGCGTGATTGTGTTTCCGACCTGTGTAGACCCGATCCAGGACTCCTGATGCCGGCGGTGTTTTTTCCCTCCCACGACGCTTATAGAAATCAAGTGCCTCGAGGCGGTTGACGGCGAACATCTGGTTTGGGGATAAGGTAGCGATTTTAGAACAACGTCTATGCTCCGATCGTTGATCACCCCCTCCAAATCCCACCGAGCGGAACAGAGGATCTGATGGCGGCAAAGAGTAGCTAACGGGTTAGAGGCAAGGAGGGTGCTTGCAAGGTTAGACCAGGCGAAGTCCATGGCGGGGGTGGATGTGAGGTTTGACCAGGCGTAGTCCGTTGCGGGGTGGCTTTGGATGGGCCGCCGTTATTCAACCGCAGAAGGAAGTCTTCCATCATTGGCAACGGCGGCGATGAAAAAGATATGGTGGGAGGTGGATCCTGGAGGGTGAGGTTTCGATAGACTTAATTATCAAGGCTTCCTATTGTTTCTCTTCTACTACAAACAGTAGCGTAACATCTCTTCATATTCTTCCTTGGCCAAGCCTTACTTCCTTGCCGGATTGACATTTGTGGGCTGGTGCGAGTTGTTTGGGTCCAGCCACCCACGAGGAGCATGTGGATTAATGTAATCAGATTCCATGTTGGCTACGGATAGCATATGTGGGAATTAGTCCTATCGTACAAAAGTTTGTGAGAACCATGTATGATCATATCTTCTAATAAACAACGGTTTCGAGATTGCCAATCATGCTTCTAAAGACATCAATAATCACCCTAACTTGAAGAACAGTAACTTTGTGGTCATACATGACACTCTTATCAGCCCCTCATCTCCCTTATTGATAATTTGTCTATATTTGTTTATATGTGTGATTGTGACCCCCTTATGGTGAGGCATGGTCATACCGTAAGTCAATTGGGGAATTTTGGTCTTCTATTATATCAAACTCCTTTTATACTTGAAATCAATAGTAATGTGATGGTTTGTGACGTAATGGCCAAGCCCAAAGCTAAAATGTGGGTCTTCTATTTCTAAGATGATTATGTAAACTCTTAAATCAGTAACATATATTATTCTTTGTGCACCCAAATACCTTGTGAATCATGTATGCTCCCTAAGGTGATTAAATGCCTAAATCTTGACTTGAAATATGACCTAGTATGTATGTTGATATATGAAGCTCTAGTTAAAACTTCAAGATTGACCCCTAATTAATACATTATAACAGAATTAAATCGTGCATTTGTGTTGTTGCAGGTGTTGTTGACTTACTGTTGATTTGCATATATTTCTTCTTCAACCTTCAAGTGAGGTATACTATTCTCATTCTCTCAATGTGCCATTAGGCTTCATTTTGATTCAAATCTTTGATATATGAGATCATGGTTTATATACTGTTTAGTATTTACTGACAAGCATGATTAAATGATGTTACACAAAACTTAGGATATGAATGATGAAACTAGGATTTTAGGTATAAGAATGACAACATACATGTATTTGTTGGCCTAGAAATCTGTCTAAGATTTACTCATTAGTCCCCAGTTTGGGACTATTCTTGAACACTTAATCTCACTTAGGATGTAAGTGTATAATGTGTATTGGGTTTTCAAGAAAATTTTGGCAATATTTCTCTATTTGTTCTCTAAGTACATATGTACTTGGAGAACAACGGGGAAATGTTGCCGAAAGTTTCTTGAAAACTCAATACACATTATACACTTACTAGTGAGATTAGGTGTTCAAGAATGCGATAGGTGGTACACATTTATTATATATAAGACCTAATCATTTAACCCTAAAGCCTAATATATACTTGTTTTCTCTTTGATCATAGAATGGACAGATCATGGATGTCCATTCCAAATCACTGCACCCCAGAGTTTATTTCTGGTCTTGATCAATTTATTAGATTTGCCGAGGAACATAGGAAACAACTTGGAGATAAGTTCTATTGTCCATGTAGGCATTGCGGTAACAACTTGAAAGTCAGCATTGGTGACGAAATCAAAAGTCATGTCATGTGTAACGGGATTGTACAAGGCAATACAGAATGGCACTGGCATGGAGAGATTTCAAGCCTAAAATTAGTGGATGTCGATACCAGTGGTTGTGTGGAAGAAGAAATTGCCTCCGATGACGTAGATGTGAGCGAATCAGTTCCAGTAGAAATTGTTGATGCGATGTTGGATAGTTGTGGGGTAGAGCACATCGATCCACCTCCCATGTTTAGAAACATTATGCATGATGCTAAGATACTGTTATACACATGTTGTAATTTTACAAAGCTTAACGTTGTGAATGTGAACTTTACAATGTGAATTACTTTACAATGAACTTTACAATGTGAATGTGAACTTTCAGATGGCTGGGCATTCTCCTGATGACCGTGCTGATGATTACCATGAGGGTGAGGACGTCAATGTGCCGCCTCACAATGTAAGTTTTAAAAATATATCCCTGAGGTTTCTATCTATATGTTCATTTATAGTTATATCCTGTAAGTGTGTTTTTTTGTCAAATTTTAGGTTGGTGATGTACCCCCTGAAGAAATTGGGGCACTTGATGAGTAGCAAAAAAAATTGAGAAAGTGAGGGGCATCACAATGATGAACAAGTTACTACAGAAAAGGGGCAATGGACCCAAACTGGCTGTGGATTTTGATCATACAGGAAATCCGGTTGGAGTGATCCACAACTCATTTATTTCATATCTTGGGGTTCTTACTTGCAGTCATTGTAGTCCTATTTTTGAATCCTAGCATAAAGTTCCTAAGGGGAAGAAAGACTTAGTATAGAAGGAACTATGTGTGAGTTATTATTATTTGCAATTCTATTTTTATAGATTACTAATTTTTAGGATACTAGTTAATAGCAATTCTATTTTGCAGAATATATTTGATCTGGATGAAAAGTTGCATCGTAAATGCGTGATGCAACACTGTGGGAGGGTCCTAACGAACTATAGGACAAATTTCACTCGAGATTACATACGTGATGCTGATAAGAGGTTCTTGATTGATTTCTAATTCTAGACATTGATCACTTTTTGACTAACTCTACACTTATAATTTTTGTTTGTATTCTCTTTAAAAAATAAATTTAGGCAGAAGGAAGCCACTGAGCAATGGAACAACCTGGATACCAAAGACTGGGAGGAGTTTGTTACCCAAAGAAAAATGGATGAATTCAAGGTATTAAGCGCCACTCCCAATTTAACTCTTGAATCTAACGAGACTACTGAGCAATTTAGTATTTACTAACAAGCATGATTAAATGAGGCATGGTCATACCTTAAGTCAATTGGGGAACCTTGGTCTTCTATTATATCAAAACCCTTTTATACTTGACATCAGTAGTAATGTGATGGTTTGTGACGTAATGGCCATGCCCAAAGCTAAAATGTGGGTCTTCTATTTCTAAAATGATTATGTAAACTCCTAAATCAGTAACATATATTATTCTTTGTGCACCCAAATACCTTGTGAATCATGTATGCGCCCTAAGGTGATTAAATGCCTAAATCTTGACTTGAAATATGACCTAGTATGTATATTGATATATGAAGCTCTAGTTAAAACTTCAAGATTGACCCCTAATTAATACATTATAACAGAATTGAATCATGTATTTGTGTTGTTGCAGATGTTGTTGACTTGTTGTTGATTTGCATATATTTATTCTTCAACCTTCAAGTGAGGTATATTATTCTCACTCTCCCAATGTGCTATTAGGCTTCATTTTGATTCAAATCTTTGATATATGGAATCATGGTTTCTTTACTATTTAGTATTTACTGACAAGCATGATTAAATGATGTTACACAAAACTTAGGATATGAATGATGAAACTAGGATTGTAGGTATAAGAATGACAACATACATGTATTTGTTGGCCTAGAAACCGGTCCAAGATTTACTCATTAGGAGTAAATCTTGGATAGTCCCCAGTTTGAGACTGTTCTTGAACACTTAATCTCACTTAGGATGTAAGTGTATAATGTGTATTGGGTTTTCAAGAAAATTTCGACAGCATTTCCCTGTTTGTTCTCTAAGTACATATGTACTTGGAGAACAACTGGGAAATGCTGCCAAAATTTTCTTGAAAACCCAATACACATTATACACTTACTAGAGAGATTATGTGTTCAAGAATGTGATAGGTGGTATACATTTATTATATATAAGACCTAATATTTTAACCCTAAACCCTAATATGTATTGTTTTCTCTTTGATCATAGAATGGATAGATCATGGATGTCCATTCCAAATCGCTGCACCCCCGAGTTTATTTCTGGTCTTGATTAGTTTATTAGATTTGCCGAGAAACACATGAAACAACCTAGAGATAGGTTCTACTATCCATGTAGGCATTGCGATAACAACTTGAAAGTCAACACTGGTGACGAAATCAAAAGTCATGTCATGTGCAACGGGATTGTACAAGGCTATACAAAATGACACTGACATGGAGAGATTTCAAACCTAAAATCAGTGGATGTCGATAGTAGTGGTTGTGTAGAAGAAGAAATTGCCTCCGATGACGTAGATGTAAACGAATCAGTTCCAGTAGACATCGTTGATGCGATGCTGGATAGTTGTGGGGTAGAGCACACCGATCCACCTCCCATGTTTAGAAACATTGTGCATGATGCTGAGATACCGTTATACACAGGTTGTAAGTTTACGAAGCTTAGCATTGTGAATGTGAACTTTACAATGTGAATGTGAACTTTACAATGTGAATTACTTTATAATGTGAATGTGAACTTTACAATGTGAACTTTACAATGTGAATGTGAACTTTTAGATGGCTGAGCATTCTCTTGATGACTGTGCTGATGATTACCGCGAGGGTGAGGACGTCAATGCTCCGCCTCACGATGTAAGTTTTAAAAATATATCTCTGAGGTTTCTATCTTATGTTCATTTATAGTTATATCCTGTAAGTGTGTTTTTTTATCAAATTTTAGGTTGGAGATGTACCCCCTAAATAAATTGGGGCACTTGATGAGCAGTAATTTTTTTTTGAGAAAGTGAGGGGCATCACAATGATGAACAAGTTACTACAGCAAAGGGGCAATGGACCCAAATGGCTCTGGATTTTGATCATGCAGGAAATCCAGTTGGAGTGAACTGTAACTCATTTATTTCATATCTTGGGGTTCTTACTCGCAGCCATTGTAGTCCTATTTTTGAATCGTGGCATAAAGTTCCTAAGGGGAAGAAAGAATTAGTATGGAAGGAACTATGCATGAGTTATTATTATTTGCAATTCTATTTTTGTAGATTACTAATTTTTAGGATACTAGTTAATAGCAATTTTATTTTGCAGAGTATATTTGATCTGGATGAAAAGCTACATCATAAATGCGTGATGCAACGCTGTGGGAGGGTCCTGATGCGATAATTTTGAGTCGCATTTTTAGACCTGTTTGATATGTGTTTTGTGCTTTTATTAGTCATTTTTATGGTTAATATTGCATAATTCACCCATTTTGGTCTTTGCCATCATTTTATGTCAAATTCTCTTAGTTTCATCATTTTGAGCATTCATTATCGCATTATTATTATTTGTGTGGATTTATTTGATCTTGTCTTCAAATTTCAGGAAAAACAAGTATTTGCTTCCGTCGATACCATCGACGGAAGTCGATACCATCGACATGGTCACAGGTTGCCAGCCGAAAGGAGCAGCAAAGAGTCGATACCATTGACGCTGATGTCGATGGTATCGAGACACCTTCAGGTTGCTGGCGAAGAAGCAGTCAATAGTATCGACACCAAGTCGATACCATCGACACATGGAGGCTACAACGTCGCAAAACGACAAAACCGACGCCTAAAGGAAGTCGATACCATCGACCCGAGTCGATGGTATCGAGATGATGAAGGGCGCGACAAAGGAAGGGTTTGCAGCCAGCCGCTACTGTAGTGGGTCGATACCATCGACTCGCGTCGATGGTATCGACGCCGTCAGATATGCGTTGGATTCAGATTGATCTCAAATGGACGGCAGGAGTTAATTCACGACCTAATTAGGGACTTATACCTAATGACGGCCGCCCAGACGAGGGAGGATCGAATTTTGCCATTGCACAAGTGTTGAGGAGGGAGAAAAAGGAGAACAGAGGCCAGAAGTTCATACCTATCGATCCGGACGCTGCCGTAGACGGATTTCACCACCAAGAGGCGTGAAAGCACGTGTTTTACGCAAAGGATCAATCAGTTCTTCTCCGTTCAGGGGTTTTCCCATTCAATTCACATTTTTCATATGATTTCCCCTATTTGTACCATGTACTTGTGTGAGATGAACATGCGGGGCTAATCCCCTCCATCTTTAGGACCGGGAGTAGCCCGGGAATTCATTGTATGACAGTTTTATATTAGTAATTCATATTTTCTCTCTTAAATATGTGGTATAGTTTCGTTTTCTCCATATATTGTTATGCTTGATCACCATGATAATAACCTAATGCCGTTAATCACTTCGACAGAAGGATTAACGGTTGAAAAGAGACGGAACCTACATTAATCGATAAATCCCTTGACAAAGGTGGTGTAAAATTAATGGTGGAAACTGAGAGACCGTTCGGAATGCACTTAGTTTAGGGAATAGGTTACTACGACAGTGGAACCGACCTAAACCTAAGTAGTGAATTGCACCACGACAGTGGGTAATTCTGTTTTCAGGCCACTACCCGGATAGAGAGAGAAGATTGAGGCATTATATAAAATCTAATACAATGAATACCTGCGGTGAAACCGCAATCCTAAAGATACCTTTTTGAATTGATTAAATTAACCTTTAATCGATTGTTTGCTTTGTTTCATTTTTATTTTATTTTAATTTTGACAACAAACCCCAAATTGTTATTCGGCTTAGCTGATTGCAAATAGTTAGTAGGAGTCTCTGACAATTCTGAGTATCTCTGTGTTCGACTCGGGCCTCACAAGGCCTGTACTACTCGACGCGTATACTTGCATTTTTAGCGCGTAGTAAAATAGACGTCAAGTTTTTGGCGCCGTTGCCGGGGATACGGCGGAATTGTTGGCACTTTGAGTGCTACAAGCGGCCACTCTAGGCCACCTTTTTTTTATTATTTTGAAACAACTTCAAATATTTGTAAATTTCTCTATAATTGTTTACACTCGTCTAAGCATAGTACTGAACTCGAATTTTCTCATTTCAGGTACGTTGCATGGTGCATACACGTAGTACAGACTACGACAATCGTACACCCGGGGTTCCGTTTTCGGGACCTGAGGACGAGGAGCATTCCGAGCAAGAGTACCAAGAAGAGGTAGATTCTGAATCTGAACCAGAAGAGATGGCCGAGCCACAAACCATATGGGAGAAGATCAAAGCTTCTTCCTCATCAGCTTCAAAGGGGCCTATAAAGAAGTAGGCGATTAACATACCAACATATAAGATCGATCCCGCATTGATTAATTTGGTGAAATCAAACGCGTTTCATGGGCTGAAGAATGAGAATCCTGTTGCACACATCAGCCAGTTCGTTGAGAACTGCGACATGGTAAAAATAGACAGGTTTCCACAAGATGCATTGTACCTCAAGCTGTTCCCAAGTTCCTTGGCGGGAGCAGCAAGAGAGTGGCTACATAATCTAGACGATGAGTTCGTGGAATCTTGGGACCATATGGTGGAGGTCTTCTTTGAGAGGTTCTTCCCTCCCGAGAAGACTAACGACATGATCCGGAAGATTCACAATTTCACCCAACAGGCCGGTGAAACATATTCTGAGACCTGGGAGCGATTTCAGGTTATGTTGAGGAGATGTCCGCATCACGGGCTGGATAAAGAGACACAGGTGAAAATCTTCTATTTTGCTCTCTCCGAGCATGATAGGAGTAATCTGGATTCAGCTGGGTCAGGATTTTTTCTGAACAATACTGACACTAGATGCTGGGAAATACTCAAGAACATGGCTAGAAAGCAGTCCTGGGGAGAAAGAGAGAGAGGCCCAGTTGAGCAAGCACGAGTCTCCAGTGAATCAAAGGCAATGAGAGAGCTGAATGAGAAGATGGATCTTCTCGCAAAGAAGTTACTGCAAAAAGAAGAAAATGAGTTCGAGGATGAGGCTCAAGTCAAGTACATGAGACAACAACAAGGGTACAGGAACAATGACTACTCATGGAGAAAGGACAAAAAGTTCTCATGGAAGGATCCGAACAATTTTCTGCAGGATCCGGAAGCCAAGCCCGCACCAACGACATAGGACAAGAGCACGGAGTTGCTCAATCAGGTCATCAAGCAAAATCAAGAGTTAATGAACACATTCGGGCAGCAAATCAAGCAACAAGGAGAATACATGAATCAATTTGGGCAGACATTGCAGAGCCATGGGGCTCAAATGAGGACCATAGAGACATCCATGGCGCAGATGGCAGCTGAAATAGCTAGTTTGAAGAAACCAGCACATCCGGGTTTTCCGGGGAATACCAATGTTCCCGGGGGAAACCAGCAAGCTAAGGCTATTCTTCTGAGAAGCGGCAAGAAAGTGTTGAATCCAAGAACGGATGAAACAAGTACACCGCAAGATGAAGTTGAAGGTAAATCCAATGAGGGGCAGCCCACACCAGTCACAGGGCAAGTTCAAGACATAGCCGTGGATGGTACTGAAGAACAGGTTGCTGAGGAGGAACTGCAGAAAAAGATGCCTTATGTGCCACCCCATCAAAGGGCACAAGCCGTTCCGGTCCCTTATCCGAATAGTGTGAAGGCAAGTAAGGTAGATGCACAGTTCAAGAAATTCTTGGACAGCTTTAGGAAGCTTTCAGTCAATATTCCGTTATTGGAAGCCATTGAGCAAATCCCTTCATACGGGAAGTTTCTAAAAGATGTCATTACCAAAAAGAGGAAAATACCAGACACTGAGGTCATTGTGCTACAGGAGCAAGTGAGTGCCTTCATTATGGGCACTCTACCACCAAAGAGACAGGATCCAGGGTGTTTCAACATTTCTTGCTATATCGGGAAGTTTAAATTTGGAGAAGCACTGTGTGATTCAGGGGCGAGCATCAATTTAATGCCCCTTTCGACATTCAAAAAGTTGGGACTGAAGGAGTCACGGCCGAGCAATATGACTATTCAATTGGCCGACAACTCTGTGGTGAAGCCTTATGGAATATGTGAAGATGTCTTAGTAAAGGTGGATCGATTTGTCTTTCCGGCTGATTTTGTGGTTATGGAGATGCAGGACGAGCATGGCAACGAGTTGTTACTTGGACGTCCTTTCCAAGCTACAGCTGACATGATCTTAGAGATGGGAAGAGGTCGCTTGACCTTGGGCATAGCAGATGATCGCTTTGAGATGGACATGCCCTCTAGCACTGCATCTTCTAAAGCAAAAGAACAATGTAATATGGTGAAACATATGGAGCACAACATCTCACTCTGCCTTGGAAAACCATTTCTGGACATGGCTCATGTGATGAGCAAGATGGATAATGGAACCTTAGCTGTGGATATCATGGAGCAAACTAAGGTTGTTTCTTTGTGTAAAGCTGTGGGATTTCCGAATGATGAGAATGAGGACATTCCGCCTTCTTGGGAGGATGATGCGATTGCTATTTTTGTTGTTGATGCATATCCGGAATTGCCGTTAGAGGCTTGTTTGTTGAATGTTACCTATGATTGGATGCGGAGTAAATCACTCAAGGAGTGCACTAAAATGCTTCAGATGCTTCCATGCTTCTATGCGAGGCATTATGAAGATTTAGGTGTACTTCCCCCACCGCTGCAATCATCTCTTATCAGCCCGCCAGAGTTAGAATTGAAGCCGCTGCCCCCGCATCTCAAGTATGTCTTTCTAGCTGAGAAAGACAAGTTACCGGTGATCGTATCTGCTTATTTGAGTGCGGACGAGGAGGAGAAATTGCTGATAGTGCTGAAGAACCACCGTGGAGCTTTTGGGTGGTCTATTGCAGACATCAAGGGGATTTCCCCTACTCTATGTCAGCACAAGATTCGGCTCGAGGAGGGAGCCAAGCCTGTTATTCAGCCTCAAAGACGTTTAAATCCGAGCATGATAGAGGTTGTGAAGAAGGAGATCATCAAACTTCTTGCTGCAGGGATTATCTATGCCATATCAGACTCGACGTGGGTGAGTCCCACACAGGTAGTCCCTAAGAAGGGGGGAATTACTGTCACTAAATTTTTTTTGAATGAACCTGTCACCACCCGACTGGTAACCGGGTGGCGAGTTTGTATTGACTACCGTCGTCTGAATGCCGCCACACTTAAGGATCATTTTCCTTTACCGTTTATTGATCAAATTTTAGAACGCCTTGCCGGTCGGTCGCATTTTTGTTTTCTAGACGGATATTCGAGGTACAACCAGATCTCGATTGATCCTTTGGATCAAGAGAAGTCTACGTTCACCTGTCCCTATGGGACCTTTGCTTACCGTCGAATGCTGTTTGGTTTATGTAATGCACCGGCGACGTTTCAACGTTGTATGCTCGCCATATTTTCTGACATGGTAGAGCGCTGTCTTGAGGTTTTTATGGATGACTTCTCGGTTTATGGTGCATCGTTTGATGAATGTCTCTATAACCTAGACAAAGTGTTGCAGCGTTGTGAGGACACACACTTGGTCCTTAACTGGGAGAAATGTCACATGATGGTGACAGAGGGAATAGTGCTAGGACACAAGGTGTCTAGCAAAGGTCTTGAGGTAGACCCGGTGAAAATAGAGGTGATTTCCGAGTTGCCCCCACCAAATTCTATAAAAGGGGTGAGAAGCTTTCTGGGACACGCCGGGTTCTATCGGCGATTCATAAAGGATTTTTCTAAGATTGCAAAACCCTTATCCAAACTTTTGGAGAAAGATGCGGTTTTCGATTTCAACGATAAGTGTCTTCATGCATTCGGTGTTTTGAAAGAAAAATTGATTTCTGCCCCGGTTGTTCAAACGCCGGATTGGACAAAACCCTTTGAATTGATGTGTGACGCTTCGGATTTTGCAGTAGGAGCCGTATTGGGGCAATGGGTGGATAATAAGCCCGCTGTGATTTTCTATGCTTCCAAAACTCTGAATGATGCTCAATTGAATTATACAACTACTGAGAAAGAATTACTTGCCGTCGTGTTTGCTTTCGAAAAATTTCGGCAGTATTTAGTTGGATCTAAAGTAGTTGTATGGACTGACCATGCTGCAATAAAATACTTGATGGAGAAAAAAGACGCAAAGCCCAGACTCATTAGGTGGATTTTGCTTTTACAGGAATTTGATATTGAAATCAAGGATAAGTCTGGAATTGAGAATGTAGTGGGTGATCATTTGTCTAGGTTAGATAGGGTGGATGAAAAAGATTTGCATATACCCATAACCGAGACGTTTCCCGATGAACAACTTTTAAAAATTAATTCTAAAGAGCCTTGGTTCGCTGAAATTGTTAAATATTTGGCTTGCGGGATCATCCCGGAAGATTGGTCAAATCAGGAGAAAAAGAGATTCTTTCATTCTTTAAGATATATTTTTGGGATGATCCAATTCTTTTGAAGCAATGCGGGGACGGTATCTTATGCAGGTGTGTGCCTGAAGTGGAGTACGAGAGTGTTCTCCATCATTGCCATGCATCACCTACGGGAGGACACCATGCCAGTTCGCGAACCGCAGCTAAGGTGTTGGAAAGCGGCCTTTATTGGCCAACTTTGTTTCGGGATGCCTACGATTTTGTGAGGCAATGTGATCCTTGTCAGCGAGCAGGTAATATATCGAAGCGACAGGAGATGCCCCTGAATGTATTTCAGGAAGTTGAGGTATTTGATTTGTGGGGCATAGACTTCATGGGACCCTTTGTGTCCTCGAACTCCAATTTATATATCTTGTTAGCCGTTGATTATGTGTCGAAGTACATGGAAGCAATCCCCACAAGGACTAATGATTCTACTATAGTGTGCAGGTTTGTGAAAGAGAATATTTTCTGCAGGTTTGGGATACCCCAAATGATAATAAGCGATGGGGGTACACACTTTAGGAATCAAAAGTTCTCGACATTATTGAAGAAATATGGGGTAAAGCACAACATTGGCACCCCATATCATCCACAGACTCAAGGCCAAGTGGAGGTCTCAAACCGTGAAATCAAGAAGATTCTAGAGCGGACGGTGGCATCCACAAGGAAGAATTGGAGTGACCTACTACCGGATGCACTGTGGGCATATAGAATGGCTTACAAAACACCTATAGGCACTACGCCTTTTAGGTTGGCGTATGGCCGGGCTTGTCACCTACCGGTGGAGTTGGAGCACAAGGCCCATTGGGCGCTTAGAAGGCTAAATCTAAGTTATGATGAAGCAGGAAGAAAGAGAATGTTTGAGTTGAATGAGATGGATGAGTTACGGATGACGGCATATGAGAATGCCCGGATATACAAGGAGCGCACAAAACTAATCCACGATCGCCACATTGAGTTGCGCACGTTCAAGAAGGGAGATAATGTTTTGTTGTTCAACTCCCGACTCAAGTTACACCCCGGGAAGCTGAAGTCCCGGTGGAGTGGACTGTTCGTGGTGGAAGAGGTAAAACCACACAGCGTGATTTTAGTGCGTGATGGTGATGCCACGTTATTGGTGAATGGATAGAGGTTAAAGCTGTATTTTGGTGAGAATTACAAGAGAAAAGTGAATGAGGTTAAACTCATTACACTTTCGGATGAATGAGATGCCCGGAAGCCGTCTAGCCTAAGACGTTAAATAAGGGCGCTTGTTGGGAGGCAACCCAACCATCGGTACATTAGGATAGTTTAATTATAATCATAGGTTTCTTTATTTTCATTCAATTTTTAGTGTAAAGAAGATACCTTGATCCGTTTGTTCATTGTGCAGGCTGAGGCAGAGTCGATACCATCGACACTCATGTCGATGGTATCGACATAGGTTCAGGTTGACAACTGCAGAGTTCGTTCTGAGTCGATACTATCGACGGACTCGTCGATGGTATCGACACACATACAGACAGGTCGCCCAACAACAGTCGATAGTATCGACACAGGCGTCGATACCATCGAGATCTCTGGAGAAGTTCAGATCGATTTGTCTCAGTCAACTCGATACCATCGACGGCCTCGTCGATGGTATCAACATCGTTACAAGTTGAAGTGCAAAGTGGCGGTGTCGCAATGAAGCCAAGTCGATACTATCGACACCTGTCGATGGTATCGACCATCCATGTCACCGATCCGCGCAAAGAAATCGACGGCGATTGTGGCGTCCACGTCATCGATCCGGGTGCAGCGTCGATACCATCAACCCGCGTCGATGGTATCGACTCAAGAGTGATCCGGGTTACAAGATCAAGCAATCGTCAGCCATCGATACTCGTGAGGGGGGCGGATAGCATCGAGACGTGTCGATACCATCGACTCGCGTCGATGGTATCGACGGGTCAACAGTGGCGCCGGCCAAGTCTATATAAGGAGAGTCATTACGTCATTTGACGTCACTCCTTCAGAGTGATCTTTCTCCTTTGCGCCGAGCACTCCCCCGAGCCATCCAAGATCAAAGAGCAGCAACACCGAGTGAAGATCTTCACCGAGCGAAGAGTCAATTCTCCATCTTCCCCGAGCTCTTCTTCTAATCCCGTTTCTCTCGCAACAATGGTGCACATCGCCGGAGCATCATCCTCCCGCGCAAATCCTATGGATATCATGGAGTTTGTGCCACCCCCTACTGCGTCAGTATCACGTCCGCGCCTGGTTCACCCATCCACAGAGGTGAAGAAGATCTATGAAGAGATCTTGAAGCAGAAGATCGAGCCTACCCGGTATGTGGACCGGGATATGATCCGCGATCTTGGATTCGAGGCCAACTTGGCCTATGTTCTGAAGGGTCAAGCATGCCACACCAGCAGAAGGCCAGACGAGCTGGAGTACCATGCGGATGGTCAACCATTCTTCGGCGAGTGGCCCACCTACAAAGAGTTGGTGGCAGAATTCATGGCGTCCCTTTATGTCAGCGTCGTGCCCAACGACGTAGTTGCTACTGATCGTGAGTGGATCAAGGGCCGGGTGTCGTTCCGGCTGTTCAACATTGACTACAACATCACTCTTAGGCAGTTTAACAACATCTTCAACTGGAACCACTCGCAACACGATCACCGGCGACCGGACTCCCGCACCGATTATAACAAAATCTTCGCCGAGCTAGTGACAGTGCCGGTGGGCAAGACAGTGAGCTACCACAATGCTGCGGTAGTGGATTTCGAGCACCCATTTGTCCGGGTCCTACACCGGATGTTGAGTTTCACATTCTTTGCTCGTAGCAATCTGGCGCTGAGCAAATTTCAGGAGAACGACCTCTTCTTTCTCTACATGCTCCTGAAGCGACAAGAATGCAACTGGGGTGCGTTTTTCCTGCAGCGAGTTCTGGCGGTAAAGAGGAGTACGAGGAAGGCCCCGATTCATTTCGGCGGGCTCATCACCAAGTTGGCGCACTACCTCGAGCTCAACTTCTCCACCATGACTTCGCTTTCCACGAGGAGTAAGGTGAACGTGCAACATCTGCACCGTTCAAACCTTATTCTTCTACGGGATGGTTTGGCGTACGCGCACTGCCACGTCAACCACACTTACCAGGAGTGTGCGCTGTCGGATCCCGTCTTCCACATCGAGGGCGCACAGCATTTCAGATGGCCAATCATAGCCATCGACTCCGATGAGGAAGAAGGCGGCAATGACAGCGGTGACGATGGACAGGACGACGAGGCTGAGGAGGAAGAGGAGGCATTCACACCTCTTCGAGCACGCGTAGCACCTCGGAAGCGTCCTCGGATGCATCCAGGTGCTTCATCATCTTCTCCGCATCCGCCTCCACCGCTGCAGTCCTCGCAGCAGAGCGAGGATGTTTACTCTATGCAGGGCATGTACAACATGCTCCAAGACATTCAGCAGACGCAGCACAGCCACACCGCTGCATATGCCAGTATTCAAGACACCACTAACCGGCTTTTCGTCAACCAGCAGGCGATCTTCGAGAATGAGCGCCTTCTTTTCGCCAATCAAGAAAGCATCCATGATCGGCTGCATAGGATGGAGCAGCAGCATCATCCATTCTACGACCACTACTGGAGTCAGGGCTATTTTGGTGGGTATCCACAGCCTCCACCAATGCCCCAGTATGAGCCGAACTTCCAAGGGCAGTTCCCGTCTTGGGACCCCACTTCTCCGCAGCCACCTCCACCTCCACAAGAGTGATCGGCTATCTCTGTTCCAATCTTTACGTTTTTTTTTACTATGAGGCCATAGTCGGATTCAAGCTTAGGGGGGTAGTTGGAACAGCTCTATCTTTTATTGTTTTAGTTTTTGGCATTGTTATTTGTTTCTTGCATCTTTACTTTTTGTAGGATCCGCGCGCTATCTAGTGTAAATTGTGGATGTCATAAAAGTGTGTCATCTTGTTTGTTAGTGCATGGGGAATTTAAGGGAAATTTAAAATTTTTGTGTCTTTGGATAGGTTGTTTTGTTTTGACCTTGGGAACACATCCTATGAAAATGATTGATTATGTCAACTTTAAAACAACATTTCATACCTGTACTCCTAATGATTCATGAAAGTGGACAGAAATGGTTGTTTGAGCCTAACCTAACCAAAGGGTAATGAGACTTTAATTGGATGTAAGAGAGAGAACCCTCTAAACTACTACACAGGTCAGTAAGGAGGGACACATAATATCTTTCTAAGGTTCAGTCATCTAGTCTTGTGATCGTTCCACTTCATTTTTCCATAATCCACCTAAGAATTAGAAGTAAAGTGCAGTTTTAATTCCTTTTTGTGTGCATAGCATTTAGATAGGATTTGCATTGGTATTTTCCATACTTTTGCATTAAAAGAAAAAAAATACAATGATTCATGCACATTACCTTTAGGTGCATGCCATGTAGTTGCATTCATGATCTTCATGCATAAAGTAATTCATGTATCTCAATTTTTCCCTAATGGTGAATTAATTGTTCCATACCTTCTAAATAGTGCAAAAAAATTTTTGAGTATGAAGAAAAAGCCCAATAAACTTATCTTTAAGCAATTATGGATATGTGGGCTGAAAAAAATCTGAAAATCTGCAATATATAAAGAAAAAAAAAAGAATTTAGAAGAAAGTGAAATAAGAAGGAGAAAGGAACATGATATCACCTACATTTCAGGATAATTGAGTATATGATGTAGCTTGACTAGATATCCATCTCATTTTGAGGTGGATGGTTAGTGCATGCATCATTCCACCCAATTTTAAGCATTAGGGCATTTCTAATGTGCATTTGCATCACTTAGGACATTTTTGTATTATGCATGTTGAAACGGTACAATACTTCCACTTTCTTCCATGAGCCACCCATTTTCATCAACCTGTTGCTCGGATTGGTAGGCCACCGTGAATTTCTCCTCACTAATGAATATCAGGAGAACTGCTTCCATGTAGATGGTAGTTAGGGCGAGCAATGTAGTATAGGCGATCACGAGATGCACCAATGCTGAACCGACGAATTTTATTATGTTAACTGCCTTATGTGATAGTGTTCATCGGTTTGGAGTTTAATTTCTTTTATTGATGATTATTGTCGCCTTTAGGGTAATTACCGTTCTTTGGTTAGGAAAGGCCGGTTTAAGAATGTTCAGTGGGAGTCATATGGGATGTTGGGTTGGTGTGTTGTTTTCCAGTTGACATTTGCAATTCTATTCTAAGGATCAGTTGCTCGAGGGCGAGCAATGTTCAATCTTAGGGGAGTTTGATGCGATGATTTTGAGTCGCATTTTTAGACCTGTTTGATATGTGTTTTGTGCTTTTATTAGTCATTTTTATGGTTAATATTGCATAATTCACCCATTTTGGTCTTTGCCATCATTTTATGTCAAATTCTCTTAGTTTCATCATTTTGAGCATTCATTATCGCATTATTATTATTTGTGTGGATTTATTTGATCTTGTCTTCAAATTTCAAGAAAAACAAGTATTTGCTTCCGTCGATACCATCGACGGAAGTCGATACCATCGACGGAAGTCGATACCATCGACATGGTCGCAGGTTGCCAGCCGAAAGGAGCAGCAAAGAGTCGATACCATCGACGCTGATGTCGATGGTATCGAGACACCTTCAGGTTGCTGGTGAAGAAGCAGTCGATAGTATAGACACCAAGTCGATACCATCGACACATGGAGGCTACAGCGTCGCAAAACGACAAAACTGACGCCTAAAGGAAGTCGATACCATCGACCCGAGTCGATGGTATCGAGATGATGAAGGGCGCGACAAAGGAAGGGTTTGCAGCCATCCGCTACTGTAGTGGGTCGATACCATCGATTCGCGTCGATGGTATCGACGCCGTCAGATATGCGTTGGATTCAGATTGATCTCAATTAGACGGTTGGAGTTAATTAATGACCTAATTAGGGACTTATACTTAATGACGGCCGCCCAGACGAGGGAGGATCGAATTTTGCCATTACACAAGTGCCGAGGAGGAAGAAAAAGGAGAACGGAGGCCAGAAGTTCATACCTGTCGATCCGGACGCTGCCGAAGACGGATTTTACCACCGAGAGGTGTGAAAGCACGTGTTTTACGCAAAGGATCAATCGGTTCTTCTCTGTTCAGGGGTTTTCCCATTCAATTCACGTTTTTTATATGATTTCCCCTATTTCTACCATGTACTTGTGTGAGATGAATATGCGGGGCTAATCCCCTCCATCTTTAGGACCGGGAGTAGCCCGAGAATTCATATTTTCTCTCTTAAATCCGTGGTATAGTTTCGTTTTCTCCATATATTGTTATGCTTGATCACCATGATAATAACCTAATGCCCTTAATCACTTCGACAGAAGGATTAACGGTTGAAAAGAGACGAAACCTACATTAATCGATAAATCCCTTGACAAAGGTGGTGTAAAATTAATGGTGGAAACTGAGAGACCGTTCGTAATGTACTTAGTTTAGGGAATAGGTTACTACGACGGTGGAACCGACCTAAACCTAAGTAGTGAATTGCACCACGACAGTGGGTAATTCTGTTTTCAGGCCACTACCCGGATAGAGAGAGAAGATTGAGGCATTATATAAAATCTAATACAATGAATACCCGCGGTGAAACCGCAATCCTAAAGATACCTTTTTGAATTGATTAAATTAACCTTTAATCGATTGTTTGATTTATTTCATTTTTATTTTCTTTTAATTTTGACAACAAACCCCAAATTGTTATTCGGCTTAGCTGATCGCAAATAGTTAGTAGGAGTCTCCGACAATTCTGAGTATCCCTGTGTTCGACTCGGGCCTCACAAGGCCTGTACTACTCGACGCGTATACTTGCGTTTTTAGCGCGTAGTAAAATACACGTCAGGTCCTAAGGAACTATAGAACAAATCTCACCCGAGATTACATACGTGATGCTGAATAGAGGTTCTTGATTGATTTCCAATTCTAGACATTGATCACTTTTTGACTAACTCTAGACTTATAATTTTTATTTGTATTCTCTTTAAAAAATAAATTTAGGCAGAAGACAGCCACTGAGAAATGGAACTACCTGGACACCAAAGACTGGGAGGAGTTTGTTACCCAAAGAAAAATGAATGAATTCAAGGTATTAAGCTCCACTCCCAATTTAATTAATATACATTCTTATGTATTCACCTATTCAAGATTAACCTTTAGTGTTACTAACCAAATCTATGTGCTTACTAACAAGGCTATCAGCGATGCTCAAAGAGTAAGGTGTGCACTGAATGTGCATGACCACACAATGGGTCCAAGAGGCTATGCATACGTTCACCAAAGACTACAGGCTGAGTCTACTGCTCAATCTGTTGCTACTCAGGAGTCCTCTACTATTGGTCCCGCACCTCTGCCTCGCCATGCTATGTGGATAGCTTGGAGACAAAATAAGAAGGGAGATATAACGAAGCCTGCAACTGCTGAGGCGGCTGCAAAAATGATAAAATTCAACTCTTAGAGCAATCGATCGATATTGATTATTGTTATGTTTACTTACCAATTTCTGTTGATGGCGATTAGCGGGAGCTGCACGAGTAGAGGAAGGAAGGCAAGTTCATCCCTGAGGGTACAAGGGATGAATTGACAGTTGCTCTGGGTAACCCAGAGCATCCTGGACGTGGTAGGGGTGCAGGCGCTGGTGTGGGCATCAAAGTGTTTTTTGGGCCATCCCGATGCAAACCTGTCCCAAAAGCAGGACTTTCACAAGTTGAGGTAACCTATTTTTTTTTAGAATGTTATTGCAAAAGGAAATTCAATAATTGATAGATATATTTCTTTTATCCATTTATAGGTAGATGAATCAATTTAGAGGAAAGTCCAAGAAGTAATGGTGAAGTGGCAGGCGTCTCAGACGACCACTCAAACAATACTTGTGACGTGTCGCACTTCTATTACTCCTACTGCAGAGGTTGGAAGTAATCCTGTAGACCTACTACCTAGCACATCCTCTGTAAGTATTTTTATGACATAGTAGCTAGTCTTTTCAAGATGATATATTTGTGTATATATGCATATAACATTCTTTACGTAAATGTGTAGGGGTTGAAGCCATGTCGTCTAAAAAGTCAAAAATATATCGTTACAGAGACACATGCTCACCCATCCCTTCCAGGGGAGATGTTTCATGGGACTCCAGTACCAGCTGGTGTGGTTCGTATGAGCCCGATACATATACTCCCCGATTGGAGGAATCTTCAACTGCCATATGCCCACCCGGATGCTGAAACGCTTAGTGAGGCCGAAGGCGGAGTGATAATGTGAACCAAAGTGGATGTCGTCTATACTAATATTGTATGGTAAATTTACATTACGTTAATTTATTAGTATGTATATATGAGTCTATCGATCTGAAATTATATATATAGGTCAAAAAGACGACACCCGCTATATCTCGGCCTCCACGCCCACCTCCTCAACTACCAAGTTGGCTTCCAAGGGACTTACACGCCTCGCTAGGTCCTAATTGTAGGGATATGGCAGTATGGATCGACAAACATGATCAAAATTTCCCTATAAATGTTATAATTCCTGAGGATGCTGCAGGTCAATCATACGATAACAATCTATTTATATAAGTTTTGCATACGTATTAATGCATATGTATTAATGCATATGTATTAATGCAGGTCAATCATACGAAAACAAACTATTTATACAAGATATTTTGGAGTTGTTTCGTTATGATTGGCTGAATACATCTATGATAGAGCTGTGGATATGGTGAGATCTTGTTTATACATCTGTATACCTTGTTTTATATATGGTGATCTGGTTTCTTATATATTAATGCATACGTAATACATGTTTTGTAGCCACTTACACACGATATGTACAGATTTTGCATTTTCCCATGTGGGATTTTTGGTTCCATCTTTGATTAGTCTTGTAGATACAAACCCTTCTTCAGTTACTTCATATTGCAGTGTTGCTTTTGAATATTTTAGTAAAAATAAAAAGATGGTGATAATAGCTCCATTCAATGTCGAGTAAGTTTACTTTGCTTATAATTTGGACTTAAGAAAATTACATTTTTCTCGTGGATTTTGAGTTATTAATTTTTAACTTTCTTACCTGTAGTGGTAGGCATTGAGAGTTACTAGTTATTGTCCCCAAGACGTTCACTGTTTATTATCTAGATCCTGTGGAGAATGAATTGAATACATTATATGGACACATAATGAAAATGCCATTATTCTCGTGAGAAATATTTCATATTTTTATATCTGTTAACATCTGTTATTACATTACTATTTAATTATGTAATTTAATGTGTTACATTAACATGTAAGGCTTTACAAGAGTTCAAAAAAGCTGGAGGAAAGGTCCCCAGGAAAAAGAATCAATCAGTAATTTGGGAGAATGTGAAAGTAATTTCCCGACTCCAATGTATATATTATTTATGTGAACTTTGCTTATTTGTATTTTTGAATATTTTGTATGTTTCAATTTATAGTGTGCTACACAAGACAACCGCTGTACATGTGCCTACTATGTGATGTGATTTATAGACATAATCATCAAATATGCCGCAATGGAAATCGATACTATACAGAAGGTATTATATATATTCTCATTAGATAATATGAGATATATCAATCTTATTATATATTATCAATTATATATATACGTCATTCTCTTTGTAGGTGTTTAAAACTGACTTCAGTATAGGTGGAAAGTTATTAGATGTACATACTCCCTATACGAGAGAGGAATTAGATGTTGTAAGAGAAGAATGGACAAAATCCCTAAAGTAGTGGGAATTTTTAAATAGAATTGGGTATCTGATGACAATGATGACGACGATGAATAAAGAATGATATTTCTAAACTTTGTTCTCATAATTATTTTTGCGTGAACGTGAATGACTTTTTCTGAATTGTCATGTGTGTGAATGTGAATGCCTTTTTCTGAATTGTCATGTGTGTGAATGTGAAAAGAGATGAAATGAATGGAACTGAATGTGAATGTAAATGACTTTGCAGGTTTCTACATGTATCCGATCAATACATGTGTCTGAATGTGAATGACTTTGTAGGCTTGTGGCATGTTGTTGGCTAATATCAATAGATGTTGTAAACCTGCAGTTCAGAATTGAACTGCAGGTTCTGCATCCTGCTGACTAGCCATACAGCAGGCCTGCAAACTGATAAGGAAAAAAATCAGAACATAGCCGTTGGTTATTTGTATAAAACCGACAACAAAGACATATGGCGTCGGTTATTAGCAAAAAACGACGTCTCTTTCATGGTTGGCGTCGGTTATCTGTAAGAACCGACGCCTAATGTGGCCAGGTACCACGGCCGTGTTGGGAAGCACGACCATGCTGGCAGGGATATGGCGTCGATTATTGTTTCATAACCGACGTGTTTAACCATGATATAATGCCAGTTTTCTTTACTAACCGACGCTTATAGTTCCCTCGTTAGCGCGTTTTCGGTGGCGGAAAGGGTTATGACGTCAGTGTGTGTTTAATCACTGACGTCTTTGATCATGATATAGTGTCAGTTTTCGTTAAGAACCGACGCTTATAGTTCCCTTGCTGGCGCGTTTTCGGTGGCGGGAAGGTTCATGGCGTCGGTTAGAAACCGACGCTGAAGGTGTTGCCCTTTAGCGGCGTCTACTTGGGTGTCGCTTGGAAACCGACGCTAAAGGTTCTAAATAACCGACGCCAAATGCCTTTTCTGTAGTAGTGGGACAAGGGAAAAATAAAATAGTCTATATGATTTTCAATTGTGTGTTTATAATACATAAAAGAGTGTATCTTTATACAAGTAGGTACATAAGGG
The DNA here is from genome assembly GCA_963693085.1 of Alisma plantago-aquatica. NCBI lineage: Eukaryota > Viridiplantae > Streptophyta > Magnoliopsida > Alismatales > Alismataceae > Alisma > Alisma plantago-aquatica. The sequence goes on along the minus strand of OY856411.1, from coordinate 135,556,358 downwards.
GTTTCAAAGACATCCACAATTGTGGAGACGGATTCCAGACAATACATGGATGCACTAACTATTGGATTATTGGTGTTACATGTTAGGAAATAAGTGTTGGCACACATCATTTAACGTACATACACGTTAGTGTAACCGTTTATAAAAAACATGATAGATCAATCACCACTACGCATAGTGCATATTATATAACTTGTAACTTTTTCTATGTTAAAACTGATATCTTGCATGATAAATAGCATCTTTTATCAAAGTAAGTTGGTATAAATTTCTATCTTGCTTCAGTTGGCTCCATATACAAAATCCTAAAAATTGTATTTCTCACGAATGAGTAGCATTAAAGCAAAAGAAGTCTAATCATAATTTATGCAAGATTGACACTTTTCCTTTTTTTACGAACTCTGGTGCTAGACGCCAGTCTAACTCACAACGTGTTTTTCAGAAAGAATAGGACACTGCTTCAAACAAGTAATTTATTTATAAAGGCAATTGGATGCAGAATTAAAACGTAATAAGAAACGAAACAACTAAGTTGACCCAATAATCAGTAGCCCTTCATCAAACAAATGATTGTCAACACATTTTGTTTTAACATCTAAATTAGTATACGTTTTAAACTCAGACAGAACTAAACCACATAGGTAAAATTTGAATTAATAATAATTTTTCCACTTATGTGATTTTTTTTTAGAGTTATGTATGTAACAAATTATTTATCAAATATGACAAAACATGTAGGTTACAAAAGAGAAAAGATAGGCTCATAAATAGGTTACAAGTCGATTACCAAATTAATAAGACACAAAGTAACTATTCGTACCAAAAAAGTAATTGTTTGACACATAAAATATTGTTTACTCATTAAAAAAGTAATGATTTGACACAAAAAGTAACACTTAGTCATGTAAAGTAATTATGAAAAATGAATCCAAGTTAAAGACTAAATATTTATCTATATGGTTAAATATAGTGCTATATATGTACATAAAATCTATTATTAGGGTGATGTTATTCTAATTTCAAAAATAATGCATTCACTTTAGACTATAGACAAGTGCAACTATCTAATTTTATATGATTTCATGGGGCGAGGGAGTAGTCCAATGGTTCAGTTAGGCAATTTCCAATGAAGGGATCTAAATTTAATTCTGATTGTTTCCCTCGGGGTGCAACTAGATCCCACGTTATTGAGCACAATGTGGTGTCCCAAAGTACACGGCTAGTTCCATAGTTTACACTTGTTGGGTGGGGTCCAATTGTGATCTTACGTGGGAGGGGTTCCTCATTATTAAAAAAAATTATATGATTCCAACTTCCCTCGATTGGTCCCAACCGTAACACCCCACCTAACGTTTATGAGGTGGCTAAACTTAGTTGACAAATTAATCCAAAAATATTTTTCAATAAATATATATTATAGACTATCTAACTAGTATAATACTATGTGTCATGGCATTTAATAAAATAAATTCAGAGAAATGACCGATGGATTTGTTGTTTTATTTGGAGTCTCGTGAATTCACATATCCACATTGAGGGTAAATTAAGTAATTAATTTTTTACCATGCTTGAGATTATTTAATATTTCAACCTTCCATTAGAGTTTGTGCCGCATGTTGTTATTTTATTATCCCGTATGTTACTTTCTATGACCATGTGCTACTTTTTTTTTATCAAACAATTAATTTTTTAATAAAATAGTTACTTTTTCATGAACTTCAATTGTTCATCTTTCGTATTGTATTTACTTTTATTTCATAAATTTTTATCTTTAAGTTACTTATTTGTATGTCTCATTATAATTACATTATCCTAGATTTACATTTTATATACATAACATTAGATTTAACAGTAGTATAGATTTATTATGTAATCTACATTTAGTAATAAATAATTATTTTTTATAATCAAATATTACTTTTTGTGTCAAATAGTTACTTTTTATTATCAAGTGTTACTTTATGCCTCACACAATTACTTTTCATGATTCATAGTTACATTTATTATTCTATTATTTCACTCAGTAAACTACATAAACTTTCACGTAAAAATTTATAAACATCATATTGTAGAAGTCTAACCATACTTTATAACGGAAACTTTCACTCTTATTTAGAATGTATAGCACGTAACATCACAAAATTATGAATTCACTAGTTACAATGGATAATCTTTCGCTCGGTCATCAAAAAAGTCCGGCCATAGTAGCCCGGGTGGTAAGAGCTCGGTAAGTCCCAATGAAGGACCCGGGTTCGAACCTCACCGAAGGCACTTTACGAACGGCAACTCACGCTGATTAGGCGCGGGAGGGGGGGTGACCGGACCACACCCTCTCATGCCTCGAGAGTTTACCATGTCGTCACCTAGTGGCTATAAAGATCTTGCAACACTAACATATTACAATAGGGTAGGATGTGCATGGTTGGAGTAGTCACTATGCAAGTTATTGTACACTAGCATATGCTACGAGTTCTTATTTATATTTAACATTATAAATACATCATCTTTAAATTACAATCTATGTACAAATCAATTTAAATTTATCATTAATATATATTAGTTTATAATTTATATTCTTATCACTTTTACTAGTTGATTTGGTACTTTTTATGACTCAGTATTACTTTTTGAGTCAGATAGTTATATTTCATACCAAATTGTTACTTTTGATCACTTTGTGTTATTTTCTGGATCAAATAGTCAAACAAAGTTGTTACACCTTAACTTTGATGAAATGTTGACTTCACTTATTGTCATCTACCTTGGTAGTACTCTCTTTCATCAGTTCATCATCTCTATGGTTAAATACATTAGAAAACATATGACACAAACTCATTTGGCAATGAAATTAAACACATTAGAAAATGTAAAGTATTTTATTACTAGATGTGATAGTAAAAGGATCGGTATACATAATACTTATGGAACACATCTATACACATATACATAAACTTTGTAGTATATTAATGGAGTATAAATAATCACTCGAGACTCTATGCTTGGAATAAAGAGAGAATCAGAGTAAGAACACATAAGAGAGTAAGAGATTGTCGGTGAAGGATAGAGGGAGAAAGAATTGTTATGTTTTAGTTTATGTACATGTTTTTATGTTTTTTATTACACCATGGATTTAGTAAGATTTTATCATACTTTGTGTTTACATCTAGTCATCATAAAGATCTTGAACTTGATGTATATTTGTAACATTTAGTAATTTACTTATTGCTTTTAATGACCCGGTGTTACTCTTTTTATCATATTATTACTTTTTATATGAAATATTTACTTTGTATACTATATAGTTACTTTTTGGAGAACTTTTTTTAATACTTTTGTGATTCCATTCATATTTATTTCATACGCTTTTACATTTTGGCTAGGTACTTTTTTTACATCTTGTTATAACTACATCACACATTCTAAGCATATAATATTACATTTAACCATTAATATAGATGTAGTATGTAACATACATTTGATGTTTAATAATTACTGTTTATGACTCATTCTTACCTTTTGTGTCCATGAATTACTTTTTGTAACTGACAGTTACTTCATATTTGAAATAATTAGTTTAATACCATAAGGAACTTCATCATCAATACTTATTACAACACCGACAAGAAAATACAATTTAGAAATAAATATTTTCTATGCAACAACACGTTAGATGAGATCAGTAAGACTTTTGTCTTGATTCTAAATTGTTATTAAGTAAGAAGAAACGTTTCTATTATGATTCTTGTAGTTTTTCTTGAATACAACTAATACTTGAGAATCAAAGATAAATATGTGTGCAATGAATCTGACAATTATATATGAGACTTTTTTGGTACAAACACTTAATTTAGTGCAATCTAAAAATCTGTAATTTACATTTATTTTTATTTTTGGTAACCAAATTTTACTTTTACTGATAGACTGTTATTTTTTGTATCAAATAGTTAGTTTACAAACTAAATAGTTACTTTCTAGACCGCATAGTTACTTTTCACTGAACCTTTATTGTCTATTATTCATAATTGTATACATTAAATTTAGAGTTTTTCCTACACCACTCCCGCAGTATAGTCTATGTACATAAATTTTCATTTGACTATTAATATACATATAGTCTATAACTCACATTAAGTATTCAAATAGTTATTTTTTGTAAACAAATATTACTTTGTATGTTAAATTGTTACTTTATACGACAAGACGATACTTTATGTGTCAAATTGTTCCTCTCTATTCTAGATGGCAATTGTGTATATCACAAAGTTATTTTTATTTGTAATTGTGTTCATTTTGATATGATAGTTTTTCTTAACCTCTCGACTACTTGCTTGCATGTCATAATATAATTACATACCATGTACACAACATCTAATATGTGACTTACATTTACAATTCATATAGTTATATTTTGTGACAAAATGTTACTCTATATATCAAGTAGCTACTATTTGTAACCAATGGTTGTTCTTTTTAAATAGTTACTTTTTGTACTGCAGAAATGAGTCATTGACACCTTAAGTAGATTTAAGTACATTTTGATAGGCAAGACGAGGAACTTAATTGAAAATAAGATGTTTTTTTTTTCTAATTTTTCAGTATTTCGAAAGTGAAGGACCACAATGATTTTGGAAAGACTGTGCTATTGTGTAATATGATTGTTTGAGTGAAAAATGTTTTATTTCAGTGTTCAAGGACGAGCAAGCATGATAGTGAGAGAATACATCAAAACCATCTCCTTTCAATATTTATTTGGAGTTGATAATTAAACAAAGTATAATGAATGGCAAGGGTACTTCTTTACTTTTTTATTTATTGACAGTAATTCAGGTAATAATATAAAATTTATACAGTACCCACGTTCAAGAAGCAGGTTACCATAACGATTTCAAAAGGTAAAAATATTTAACAAGATCTTACAACTTACATCAGTCGTGGACTGATAAGTATGAATCATCAAACAATATTAGTTGTATCAAGACCAAACTAACCAATATCCCTTATATAATAAATAAGACACAAGCCGCAGTCCATTACAATCAAACATACTAGTTTTTCACCTAGAAGATAAGATGAGAATCCAGAGTTGGCATGCGAAATTGTTTTTATGGTGGTATGCACTACTATTGTGACTATCAATATTTTCCAGAGTGCCTGATCTCGAAAGCAGGAACTAATCTGAGAGTCATAGTAGGGGGGGGGGGTGTCACACTGAGAATGCTCTAGGCGAGCTATATTTCTCTGTGTCATTGTGCTGGTAGGATATCCTGTTGAGCTCACCCTGCCCAGACAACATCACATTATTAGAGCAAAGGGTTCCACCGCCACAATAACAGTTGGACACCCCTGAGGATCCCAATTGAGGGTAGAAAATCATGTCTGGTCCCTGATAGACTTGAGTTTGGGCAGACAATCTTGGGGCGCACTGTTCGGTCGTGCATCACCATATGCTCGAGCATCGTTAGTGTTTCTTATGGAGGTATTCTTCTCATCATGGGAGTCACAAAAAGGGTTTAATACCTCCAGATCCAGTAGGTAGCCGGGACAGAAGTCATCCTTTTTCGGCTGCATGCAGTCTCGAGCGTCAGGTTGACAACGACGTGACCAGGGATGGAAATGGTATTGTAGAAAAACCAATACCGTAGATAACCGCACCACGTTTTATACCACATAACCGTACCAAGTGGTTATGGTGCAAATATGATTTTTAAATTTTTATAACTGCGGTGATGTGGTGTGGTTATGGTTGTAGAGAAATAATCATGGATAAAAACCGCACCACATGTAGTTCATATTAATTATATATAAATGTATGTAGAATATTATACTAAATATATTATTTGTTGTTGTTTTTACATAGATAATTAGATCTCTAATAATAAATGAAATTCAATGTATAGAAAAGTAGGATATTTTTTCTATAATTACTAATATTATTGGATTTATTTTTCTATTTTGTATGAACAAAATATTAGTTTCTCAGACTTTCTATGTTGTCACATCCATTTTTTGTGAACAAAATATTAGTTTCTCAGACTTTCTATGTTGTCACTTCCATTTCTTGTGTAAAATTTCATAAATTTTATGTATAATGATACTATGGTTATAGAAATTTTTTCAAATTGCAGTTTGTTACAGTGCGGTTAACCGTAGATTTTTAGTGGTGTGAATATAGTTTCTCATATTAAAAACCGTAATGGATATGGTGTGGACATGGTGTTTCGTTTGTCTATATTGTGTGGTGTTGATTTTACTATAAACTACACCATATCCGCACCACTGCCATCCCTAGGCGTGACTTCTCGTCCCTACAATGTTTGATGTAGTAGCAGTAAACAGAGCCTATTAAAGATCCATGAAATTTATTAGTCGGGTAGCAAACTGTACAGTACCTGTGCGGGTCTTAAAACATCATATATATATATATATATATATATATATATATATATATATATATATATATATATATATATATATATAGAGAGAGAGAGAGAGAGAGAGAGAGAGTCAGGCTAGAATACACTCGAGTGTATCCGGAGCGGAATACACTCAAGTAGTTTTCTATGATGCAATATTTTTTTTGAAAATCTAATCCGTTGATCTTCTTAAACATCTCGTGAACAGCTCATACGCAAAATTTGAGCACATTTGGATATGTATAGCTCATGTTATGAAGACCACAAAAATTATGCATTTCAAATTAGTTTCGCGCATCGATTTTGTTACCCTTGGATGAGTGACTTACACTCATCCAAATGGGCTCAAAATTTGTATGTAGCCTAGTTATAATATGACAGTGAAGATCAACGGTTTACATTTTGAAAAAAATAGTCTTGATATGCAAACACACTTGAGTGTATTCGTGTGATCCGTACACTCGAGTGTATTCTAGCCTGACTCTCTCTCTCTCTCTCTCTCTCTCTCTCTATATATATATATATATATATATATATATATATATATATATATATATATGATTGTTCATTCGTTACCCGTGCGGTAGCCAGATTTTCACTACCCGCTGGAGCAACTCAGGGTTAAAAGAGTAACTATATGGTACATTGGAGTAACTCTTCTGAATCAAAAGAGTAACTGTGTTGATATATAGAGTAACTCTAAGAGCAAAAGAGTAACTGCACAGAAAATATACAATCAGTAAATATATGGACGTGTTTTTTTATTTTTCGGGAGAAAATGATATTATTTTTGGATCAAATTTTTTGGGGAGCTAGATAAAATGCTCATCTAGAATTGCGAAAAAAATAAAAAAAATATCAGGAAGTGTACGCGGGTGTGTGTGTGTAGAGAGAGAGAGAGTGTTAGGCTAGTGTACACTGAGTGTACCGCACACACAATACACCTCAGTCATTTTCAAAGATGCAGTAACTTTTTGAAAAATCTAAACCATTGATCTTTTTAAATATCTTAAGAACATACTATATAATAAATTCAACTCATTTGGACATTTATAGGTCGTGCATCTAAAGGAGACAAAAACCATACATTTCAAATTAGTTTTGTGTGTTGATTTTGTTGTCCTTGGATGAGTGACTTACACTCAACCAAATAAGCTCAAATTTTATACGTGGCCTATTATTATTATAACCATAAAGATCAATGGATTATATTTTGGAAAAACATGGTCTAGATAGGCAAACACCATTGGGGTGTACGGTATGATCTGTACACTCGAGTGTATTCTACCCTGACTCTGTGTGTGTGTGTGTATATATATATATATGTATGTATATATATATATATATATATATATATATAATGCAATTTGCACATGTCACCTTAAAATCGTATTGATGGTGGATGTATAGCGTTGTTATGACCAATAATCTAAATATTTGTGTGTGGTTGGATGGTTTGTTTTTACTCTTATTTTACTGGGTTTGCATACCGAGCCTCTACCATCATCTTCCGAATGTAAAAGTTAATTCTGTCTTACCTTTGCTCTCCTCAAATATAACTTGAGGTTTCTCATTATCGTGTCATAAGTTTAATACCAATATAATAGTTTCCTTTCTTGCAATGACAAAGATGACGACCAGCGGGCCGATTGATTCATGTGACGAGCCAATCAGATGGAGGACCGAGGAGGGAAGACCGTAAGAGCGAATCGACCCGATGGTGGGTCCAACCGACCGTCTAGAGGTATCCAGACATCGGGTTGACAACCGGCCAGACGACTGTTTCGAAGGACCAACCGACTGACCAAGAAGTGAGATGACCGGTTCAAGGGTTTAACTGATCAACCCAGATTGAAAAGCACAGATCTACACCAACATTAGGTTCATGCATGTGATGTGATGTTGGCCTAGGTGGTAGTAATTCCTTGTGGCTCTAAGGAATTACAGTAGGCATGGCAATAACCATCACTTTTTATTTTATATTGTATGTTTTCATTGTACGAAAAAGCATGTGTATGATATGTACTAGCAGGGGCAGATCTAGGGGAAACTGGGAAGTAAATTGGTAGCTGAGTTGGTTCTAGGATGCTATTTGCAGACAAGTGACCCAAGATTCAATACCACCTAAGGCATATTTTTTTCCAGCTCATTTCACTCAGCCCCCTACTATAGTTTATACTTAGACCTCCTAACGCAGCCCCCCATACTCACATTTTTTGGTTCCTCTCATGTGTACCAGAATGTGGTGATTGGATATGTATATGTATATATATGATATATATATAAAATCCTTCAATCAAACATATTAAGTCTAAGATGTTATCCATTAGCGAAACATATGAAAAGTTTGACCGATTGAGCGTAGGCATCCCAAGGGTGGTGCATTGTCTATCTTGTGGAAGTGGTATGGTAATAATCTCGCTAAGAGGGATGCATTATTATCATGTCGACTTTTGGGTTAGACTTAACAATGTGGTCTTAATGAGATTAAGCAACAAAAGTATAAAGATAATTATGACAAAGAGTTGCACTTATTATCGATCCAAGATTTCCATATGATGCAACTGGCAAACCTTGTCTACCTTAATGATTGATTATGGACGCTGACGTCGGTCAAGTAATAATCGAATTATTTTGGATCTTGTCTCATTAGAAAATTGTTCGCTGTAATTTTTTGAATTGAGAATTGAGGATTGTCAATTTGATCAAAATAATGACAGCGATAGCTAATTAAAGACCTAATTAACGTTGTCATATTTTAATAAAATCAATCAAAAACGAGTTTTTGATAAAATTGCAAATTCTTTTTGTAGAATAAAATGGCAACAAACAACAACCATTTTCTCTATGATCGGTCCTTGAGAAGGACAAGTTAAATGGGAACAACTTCAACAACTAGTTCATGACGTAGAGAATCGTTCTCACATAGTAGCGCAAGCTCTATGTCATGGAGAAACTAGAGCCAGATGAACCCCTTCCTAATGCACCAAAGGTTGACAGGGATGCTTACAAGAAGCATACTGAAGATGACATGGATGTAAAGTGTATGATGCTATGCTCCATGAACTATGAGTTATAGAGACGGCATGAGAACATCGATGTGATTGAGATGGTTACACATGTCATGAACGTGTTCCAAGATCAGGCAAGATAAGAGAGATATGACATCTCTAAGGCCATGTTCAAATATAACATGGAAGAAGGAGATCCGGTAGGTCCTCATGTACTCAAGATCATTGGGTATGTGGAGAACATGGCTAGACTTGGATTCTCCTTGAGTCAATAGTTGGCCACTGACGCGATTCTACAATACCTACCAGAGTCATACAATCTTTTTGTCATGAACTACAACATGAATGACTTTGACAGGTTGTTGACAAAGTTATTGGCCATGTTGAGAACAGCCAAGGTGCAAATGAAGAAAGACCAACCCAAGTATGTGATGATGATCAATAAGACACAGGGGAAGTCTAAAGATAAAGGAAAATCTAAGAAGAGATCTAAAGCTGGCCAGAAGCCCAACTCTTCAGATCTCAAGGCAAAGGGAGGGTAAAGAAAAGTGGCGATTGTCAGCACTGTCACAAGTATGGACATTGGAAAAGGAATTCCCCCCTCTAGTTAAAGGAACTAAAGAACAAGAATGAAGGGGTATAAGCCTGATATAAACATTATAAGATAAATTTGATTACTTCTTCATCTTGGTATGTGATACTAGATAGAGATCTGGACATATTTGATGTGCATGATCTGACAAGAACTGAGGCCTTTATGAAAGGAAAAAGATGGACAAGGCAGAGCAAGAGTTGCTAAAGTTTTAGTCTACATTTAAATTTATCTTAGACCATGGGGCATGTAACAGAGTTGATGGAACTTCTATTTCATTATGTCAATAGAAACATTTTACTTTATGCATCTTGTATGACAAGGATGATAAATAAATAAATATGTTTAATGTTTCTATTCCAAATATGTGATCTTGTATGGCAATGCACAACCATCTAATGGTCTTTATAAGAAAGAATCTAAAGATGAATGTTTAATACCTAACATATTATAATGGATAACTCAAATAATCTTTAGCATTGTCATATTGGGCACATATATTAGAAATGCATATCTAGAATTTGTATTGATGCTTATCTAGAATGTGTTGGTTAATGAACCGGTAAGAGACATGCAAGTCTTAATTGTGAGAAAGATGACAAAACATCCTTCACTAGTTGTAGTGGGAGGATAAGCATTCTGTTAGAGCTTATATATATTAATGTATGAAGATCTTATAGAATAAATGCTAGAGGTAGTTGTTAGTGCTTCATCATATCCACTGATGATGCAATGTTGATATAGAGTTTGTATTTGGTAAAATACATACATGAATCTCGTGAAATGTTTAAGAATATTATAATGAAGTACATCTTTGATAAGAGTATTAAGAAACATTGATATGATCAAATGTTGAAATACCGTACTTTAATAGTTTTAGGACCTTCTGGATAGACAATGATAGTGTATCACAAATCAATTCCATCTGAAAATAATAATGTGTCAAAAAAAAGGAATTACATCACGTGTCATGATTACCAAATAAATTCAATCTTCTAAACTCCTCATGAATATTTACTTAGCAATAAAGAATGTACCATCTAAAATGGTTTGAAGATGTCATATATGATATGATATGGGAATGCCCTAACATGTCTTAAGAATTGAAACCTATATAAAGAAAAGAATTTCTTAAAAAGGTTTATCTACAAATTATGATAACTGAATGTTGTTATTAATCCCCAATCTAAGAACAAAATTTTTTTGTTGATAGGATAACTGAGTTCCAAAAGAATCATTGAGAGTAAAAGTAGAACTCAAAGGGCTCGAGATCAACAAAAAGGTGCAATGAGAACAATTGAAAATCACAAGTTGTTGTGGAATCTCAAATTTCTTATGTAACATAGAACCTCATAGTTCTAGTAGAACATATCTGAGGTTGAAATATTGTGAATCCAACAACTCATATAGGTTGGTCATAAGATGATGAGCCAACAAGAAAACTAGAAACTATAATTTAAGAAATATTGTGGAATAGTATGGTACTAGAAAGGTATGGCCTTGCTAGTACCACCTAAAGAGGTAAGAACCATAAGGTGAATATGAGTTTTCATTGGAAGACCTACATGGATAACCTAAAAGGATAGATTGACTGGAAAGGTTTTCAAATCAGTTTAAATTGTTGAACTTGAAGAAATACCTTTACCAATTGGCATGCTTGTTGTCGCAATTGGTATAGACTATGAGATTTTGCATATAAAGTTTAAAACCAAATTCTTAAAAAGGAATATTTTGAGAGTTTGTGTACGTGACACGGCCTAACGGTTTTATAACTTCATGATTGCAAACAAAGTATGTAAGCTACAAGGTTCAATATGAAAGATTGAAATCTTAGAGATGGGATTTTATGTCTTGACTGGATAGTCAAAGAGTTTGAATTGAATCAAGATAAGATGAAATCTATGATTACAAAAGATTTACTGGAAGAATATATGAATATTCCACAAATATATGGGGAATAACATCTCAGTACTGCAAGTATTGAGGATTGGCATGCAAAATACCTTTGACAATGAAGGATTAGGTGAAACATCCTATGTGATAGGGATCGAGATATATAGAGATAGTTCTTGAGAGTTACATGACCTAAATATGAGAAAATATAGTAAGATGTTGAAAGAATTCACCATGAGGGATTCAATGAGAGAGAATCCAGATTATTCTCTCATGAACCCCAAAGTTCTAGTTCTTGTAAAGAATGTAATGGCATAAGTAATATGTCATGTGCACCAGAAAATGGATCTATCATGTATGATATATAATGTACTCATCCCATAACCTTGTATGTATTGGACATGATGAGATGGTATTAGTTTCCAATAAGGGTTATTGGAATGTCACTAAAAGACATCTACTAGTACTTTAGAAGCACTAAGGATGTGTTGCTAGACTATAGCAACAAGGAAGAGTTGGGCGTATAGGGTTACACCGATGCAAGCTTCCAAAATAACAAATTTTGGTCGCAATATAAAATGTGTTTAAGTAAAGAGTTGTTAGTTGCAAGGGTTCCGAACTACAAACCATTAACTTCTATAATATAATCTGAGTATCTTGGTGTTGTGAATACTAGAGAGGATACTGTATGGATCTAGAAGTTCATATAGAAGAACTTAAAGATGTTTCAACCATTGATGGAACAATAGAGGTATTATGACAACAATGGAGGTACTGGTTAGGCAAGGAATATTAGATATCATATTACATCAATATCATCTCACAATGAAGAGATGGGGAACATGCAATAAACTGACTTTAGTAAAGTGTTGATAACTGGCTAGATTAGCACTTGCACAATAGAAACATAATAGACATGTTTAAATCACTAAGAATGAGATTTGTGTGTGATTGGCTCTTTGGACAAGTGGGAGTATGTTGGTATAGTATGCCCAAAGATCCAATAATAAGATGATTGACATGGAATATAACATAAAGGATTTGATTAATAATCATAAATGCAAGCTTCCATTTCATTTTTCTTCACTCAGTTATGAGATAATGAGAAAACATAACGAATGTCTAAATAATGACAATATCCAATGATGCATCTCTTTGAGTATGTGACTTGAAAAATGAGATCAAAGAATGTTAAGAGTATGCACATTCTTATTATGTCACTATTCACTTGTTACTGTGGAAGGTAGATAGACAGTAGTAACACAAAAGACGAGAGTGTGGGTTAGTTTATGACAGAATCTCATTAGTCATGATATGTGATATCGCACTAAGCACACAACTACTTGTTAGAGAATAATGTATCGGCCAGACCCACCTTGAGAGTGACACATGAAAACCATCTTAGTGGTCATAGTCATCTCTCATAATGAAGGTGGTGATTGTGGTTCTTAGACTTAAAGTCACTACACTCATCACATGTCATTTGGTATACATTGACATCACCTAAATAAGGATTTCCATAAAGGTCATGATTGGATAGATGTGACACATGGAGAATGACTGTGAGTGGTGTAGATGGGATTTGTCCCTCCTACTAGAGTTTGATATCTTGGACACTTGATAAATGAGACTAAGAAACACATGCGCATGCACATCTAAATTAATATATGATATTGGAGGTCACATATATCTCATATTGTCTGCTCTAATTCAAGGAACATGGATTGAACATTAAGAGCATGATGTTTCCATGCCTTGAGTTCATTCCAGATATCAGAGACAAAGGAATTATACAATCACTACAACACCTTTCATAGATTATAGGTTGAAGTTGTTCTCCAACTTCTCATTCACTTGGGTAGAACGAATGTGCGACTAGGCGCTGCTCTTTGCATGTGATGTCATAAGCTAGTTATGAACATTCACTGCCAACGTGATATGGGACCTACAGGGTCACACACATAGGAATTCATCTAGAAGAGGAGTTTAATAATGAATGATGATTGAACTGATTGCCAAAGTGTTTGGGTATTCAATTCAAGCAAGAAATCAACTAACTAGACTCCCTACTGATCGGTTCATGTGAAGAAATGACCATTTGGAGTGTTAGGTTGATTAGCAATTGAATTGGCTGAGTTCTGCATGAATCAGGGAACCAATTAATCAACTCATTGGGTGAACTGATATGCTCAGATTGGGTGAAATGATCGGTTCACCTAGTGAACCGATTACCTTGGTCATGCCAACTGAAGGTTCTGGTGACTTTCCTAAATCCGTGAGAAAATTTGATCGTTTCACTTGCTCAATTCGATTGGTGCGAGGAATTAATGTTGAACATCAATTGGAAACAAATTGGCAACTCATATTCAATTAGGAAACATGGTGAAATGACCAGTTTGGGCTGCGAACCGATCATCTTGCATGTCAACCGACCAGTTCAATTTCCAATAGGCTAGTTCGGCACTCACATGTTGTGAAAATTTATGATCTTTTGCTCCCTTCTACTCCCACACAGACTGCAAACCCAGACCCTAACCCCTCCTATAAAAAGAGGGGTACTAGGGGATTCTCAAAACATAACTCAATTGCATTTAAAAATTGTTGTCCTCTCTAGTTATGGTAACCAACAGAGAGCCCAAGAAAGTTCTACCCACTAAAGGGAGGGATTGCAAGGGAGAAACAATTATGGGAGAGGAAGTTGGTGACTAGTAAACCAATGAGAGGGACAACTCCTTCCTGATTGTTCTACTAGAACAACATGAGTTGTAGGTGGTCCGTGTGGACTTTTATAGAGGTGAAGATGTTGTTGTCGGTCGCTAGGAGGACAACGTTAGCCTGCAATCTATGGTGGAGTTGTTGTAGACATGGTTCGAGTCTCCTGTCTATGGGAAGACCAAGAGCTGCATAGACGCCGTTCAAGAGAAACTGGGAGTTGTTATAGATGAGTCCCAATGCAACTAGGAGTGCACGACTACTACAGCAAATTATAGTTGCAAAACTTACCCTAGGCCCGGGTATGAACTCGTTAAACCATCCTTCCCATTACATAGTTGTTGACACGATCTTGTTGTTAAGAGGAATATATATAGTAAAATGTTTGTTTCTGCTACCTACTTTGATATGATATTTCTAATAAATTATTTCTATATACATGGGCTTATGACCTCTTAGAACTTTGACTTTGATGCGAGTAAATCATTGGTGCATATATATGAATATATAATGTATGTGAATGTGAAGATGAATGAATACATTAAATAGAACAATGGCCTCCCGAG
The DNA here is from genome assembly GCA_963693085.1 of Alisma plantago-aquatica. Classification (NCBI taxonomy): domain Eukaryota; kingdom Viridiplantae; phylum Streptophyta; class Magnoliopsida; order Alismatales; family Alismataceae; genus Alisma; species Alisma plantago-aquatica. The sequence goes on along the minus strand of OY856411.1, from coordinate 135,541,171 downwards.
CTCCTGCAGCCGTGTGCGAAAAAGTGACTAGGAAGGCGATGACTCCTCACCATTCTCCTCCCCGGTTTGTTCTCAGGCGTAGGGGCATGCATCCTGAAGCATATCAGTTACCGGAAGATGAGCCAAATCTAGATCTACAGAATTCACCGCTCAGCTGGGAGAGTCTCAAGCCAAGATCTGCGAGCAAAGTTACAGATCTGAAGAAAACTACTATTTCATTGGTGGATGGTAAACTGCTTTACCCCAGCGCGGAAGCTAAGAAGAATGCAGACAAGTGGAGTAGGTGCCTACTGGGATACGTTGTTGATTTTTAGCCTCATATCCCTCTTTTGGTGAACCATTTTGTCAATATTTGGAATGTTCAAGGTTTTTTTGAGGTCTACGATAGGGGGAATGGCTTCTTTATGGTTCGATTTGAAGAGTCGGTAGATATGGAATTTGTTCTTGAAGGTGACTGGTATGTGAAAGGGAGACATGCTGTCTTCAAAAGATGGATTCTTGGTGAGAAACAATCTAAAATAATCCTATCTGATGTTACGGTCTGGGTGTGTCTAAGGAACGTTCCGATGGAGCTCTGGGATCATCAAACTTTCAATATAATTGGCTACTATCTGGGCAACCCTGTGAGAATGGATGAGGTGACATATAACCTCAGCAATATGGATGTGGTGAGAATCCCGGTGTTAATGAACATAAATGCCAAGTTCCCAAAATCTATTATCCTCAGAAGCGATGAAGGTGTTGAGCATTCTGTAGTCATTGAATACGAGTGGATCCCTTACAAATGCAGCCAATGTGGCTTTCTAGGACACGATGATTGTCGGGTGAGGCCTGTTGCTGCTGGTCAGAGGCCTAAATTTCAAAAGCCAAATAAAGTTTGGGAAATAAAAAAGAACCATGCAGCCGAGCTGCTCGACAAAATTCCACAAGTTACTCTGGAGGATGATTTTGAGTATGTGATTGAGGAAATTTTGGATGAAGATGAAGTTCTGTGGGGGACAACTATTCAGTCACCAGAAGAACTGATGGTAGAAGATGAGAGGCTTTCTAAAGAGGTGAATGAAGGTTTCATCTACAATGCTCTACCCGAATCTACTGATAAGGGGACCTGTGTACCAACGAAAGATTTTGAGTTACAGAGAATGCTAAAAGGGAAAAATGTTTCTGGATATTCAAGTGATGTACCGATACTCCTGGCTGCTAGTCCTGGTCTCCTAACACCCAACCATGGATTGTTATCTCAAAAGATTTTGCCAGTTAGTGAGGGAAGCTATCAAGCATCTTCATGCTCTGTGAATTATATGCCTAGAAATGTGATTCACAGGGAGCCTCCGAGATGTCTAGGAAAGCTAAACACTGTAGTAAGGCTGGAGATTCTAGAATCTACCCTTACACCCAAAGAGTTGAAAATGATATCTGAGTACACTAAGGCTGATAGTTCAACAGCCACGATGTCAAAATGATTCCCCTCATCAACATCTCTTCTTGGAATGTTAGGGGACTTGGTAACAAAATTGGTCCTGTCCAAGAAGAGCTCCGGAGGCTGCAATGTGACATCGTCATTCTTACTGAAACAAAGATCAGGGAAAGGATTGTTAATAAGGTTATGGCTAGATACTTTTCTGGATATAATCTCATCTCTAATATGTCTTCTCACTACTTAGGTCACATTTTTGTTCTGTATAGAAATTGCACTATAGTAAAAATTATGGAGACTGGTCAACTTATCCACCTTACGTTTTCTGTTAACAATTTTTCTCTTCTTCTTACGGTCGTCTATGGCCATAATGGTGATGGTGAGCACTCTGAGCTCTGGAGAAATATTGAGAATTTCAGTCTATCTGTCACTTTTCCTTGGGTGATCCTTGGTGATTTCAATGCTGTTAGAACTGAAGTAGAAAGGATTAGTATCTAGCCACCTACTAAGAAGTCTATGGAGGAATTCAACAGTTGTGTTCTTAATTCTGGATTATTTGAAATGCAGATTGGAGGCCCTTTCTTCTCTTGGGACAACAAAAAAAGTGGGGACATGTATATTACTTCCAAGATAGATTGTGTCTTCCACAATTCTCAGTTCATTGTCGATATTGAAGAGTGTAGTGGTGAGCTCGTCTCCAACTCTATCAGAGATCAAAGAAGAATATCCTTGAAGATTGGCAATATTAGAAGAATCAATGCTCCCTTTAGATTCGTTAATGCATGGTCATAAAGACAGGACTTTTTGCAAGTGATTGAAGATGCTTGGTCTATTAATGTGGAAGGATATGATATGTATCATTTATACAAAAAGTTCAACAACGTCAAGAAAGCTATCCTGAAATGGAACAAAGAGTCTATTGGTAATCTTCACGATAATGCTAGAACTCTAAGATTCCTGGAAGATAAGGCCCAAAGTGAGTCTGATCTTGACCCGACTGATGAAAATAAACTAGATATTGCTAATCAGTGTAGGAAGGTAGCTAAAGAAGCTGAGCTAGCCGAGGAATCTCTCCTAAAACAAAAATCTTGGGTCCTATGGCTAAAATAAGGCAACTCCAACTCAAAAATTTTTTACACTTCCCTAAAGACTAGAAGGCACAGTAACAGCTTAAAGAGATTACAAGTCAATGATGAGATCACTCACAACCTTGATGACATTAAAGTTGTTGTTAAGGAGTTCTATAGTAGCCTATTCAATAATAATGATTCTGTTGGGGACGTCTGGAGAGGGGATTGGCTGGGTAATGTTCTTAGTTCTAAGCAAATAATGTCTCTTACTGTCCTTGTTTCAAGGAAGGAGGTGGATGATATTATCTCTGAGATCAATGAAGACAAGGCCCCTGGGCCTGATGGCCTAAATGGTTGTTTTTTGAAGAAGTCTTGGAGTATTATTGGCGATGATACCTTTTTTGTTGTCAAGGAGTTTTTCCAAAATGGGGTCATGCTTAAGGAGGCTAATAAGACCTTTACAACTCTTATTCCTAAACACAGATATTCTTCTATCCTCTCCAATTGGAGGCCTATCCCTCTATGTAACACCTTTTATAAAATCATCTCAAAGGTCTTAGATAATAGACTCAAAAAAGTGCTTCCTTTCATCATTGATTTTAATCAATATGCTTTTATGCAAGGGAAAAGTCTAAAAGATGCTATTTTGTTATCTAATGAGCTCCTTAATGATTTCAAAAAAGATTCAAACAATATGTGCATTCAAGCAGATATCTCTAAAGCGTATGACTCAGTTTCTTGGGAATTTCTTTTCTCTATTATGTATAAGATGGGCTATCCTGTTAGCTGGATCAAATGGATTGAAGCTTTGTTCTCATCTACTTCCAACCAAATTCTGATTAATGGGGAACCCACTGACTCCCTCTGCCCCACAAATGGCATAAGGCAGGGAGATCCCATCACTCCCTATCTATTTGTGCTTGTGATGCAGGGGTTATCTGCTCGTATGAAACATGGTCTTCTCCTCAAAGATTTTTCTTCTATTAAGAGATCCTCATTTTTAGTTGTCACCCACTTGATTTTTTCGGATGATTTAATGTTTTTCTTAAAGGTGACTACAAGTAATGTTGTCTATGTCAGGAACCTTCTAGATAATTTTGGTTCTAATTCTGGGCTTAAGATGAATCTGAAGAAAAGCTCGGTTATTTTTAGTAAAAATGTTGATAAGAGTCCTATTTTGGATGCTCTTGATATGCCTAGAGGTAACCTTGAAGATCTTAGCTATCTTGGTATTCCTCTTTTCTATAATATGCTTACTAGGAAGCACTACTACAAGCTGATTGACAAATTCAAAAATAGGTTGGAAGCTTGCAAAGCTAACACTCTGAGCCTAGATGGGCGTGTTGAACTCATAAAATCTACCTTGTCTTCCCTACACTTGCACTGGATGTTGGCCTTCCCCTTACCTGCTTGGTTATGGTAACCTTAGACAAGATGTCTAGAGACTTTCTTTGGGGTAAGTCGAAAGGAAAAGACCATCTTCACCTGGTCTATTGGGAGAAAGTTTCTCTTCGTACTAACGAAGAAGGCTTAGGTATAAGGAAAAGCAAAGAGGTCTCTCGAGCATCCCTGATTATGAACGCTTGGGACATTGGCAGGAAGAAAGACACCCTTTGGGTGAAATGGATTTCCTCCAAGTACCGTAAGAAAAATGTTTCTCGCAGATTAAAGAATCACCAAATTCTTCATGGATGTTTAATAAGATCCTCTCTATTAGAAGTGTTCTTCTCTCCCTTATTGAGTTCCACATTGGCCCTAATTCACCTTTTAAAATTTGGAAAGATCCTTGGTGTGGGTCTAAATTTCTCTCGGACATGGCTGATTTAAACCCTATCAACTCTGGCATGGCTGCTAATGCGAACTTAGGTTCTGTTATGAAAGGTAACGAGTGGGATCTACCTAAGTCCAGAGTGTCCCATATTTTCTTGGAGTGTATGAAGAAAAATAACATTGTTATCAAAAGTGACAATCATATTTCCATCTTGGGGGATGATGTTGCTAATCTTAAGAACATTTGGAATGTGATTAGAACTAAAGGATATGTCAGTTATGCTTATCCATGGTTTTGGACGAGCAAAGCTCCAAAAAATTATATCTTTCATGCTTGGAAGGTCTGTCTAAACAAGCCACCCACCTCGGATTATAGCAGGAGAAGAGGTCTAACTGTGGTTTCAGTTTGCTTCTTATGCATGCAGGGTTATGAGGATACTAATCATGTGATGTTCATTTGTAATTATGCTAAGGCTATTTGGTATGCTTGTGGTTCCAAAAATCTTATTAGTGTGATTCCTTCTAAATTTACTAAGCTCCTAAATCTCAAGTCTTCTGCTGAAAAGATCTCTGCTTCAAGTATCATGTATCATTTATGGATGGAAAGAAATAGGAGAGTTCATGAGGACAAGTACAGATCTAAAAATATCCTGCTAGAAAGCATTCTTGATGAATTAAAGCTTATTATTTGATCTAGTTCATGAGACCTATGTTGATGGCTATCTCTTCCTATCGGGCCTTCCCTTGTTTTTGCTGCTTTCCTTTCTGATGGCTATGTCGAGAAGCTGGTGTAAACTCCTGAGCTGGTAGGTAGGATGCTTGCCTCTGTAATGGTTGAGTCCCCAGTTAATGGGTGGCGATGCTCCCCTCTCACTTCTAGTGGCGTTTTGGTTTGTTCTTTTGATGTATCTTTGTCTCTGGTGAAGGGGCTTCTCTGCTTGTGTTTGTGCTGTTGGATGACTCCCCTCTCAATGCTAAGTGAAGGTTGAGAGTCTTTGTTCTGGACCGTTTGGAGTGAAGTAGTCTGTCTCTTTTGATGCTTTAGATGGTTTTGCTTTGGGTGATGTAGCTAATAGGGTGATGCTTGAGGTTGTTCGTTTAGTATGTTCTTAGTAGTGTTGTGGTTGGATGTATAAGGATGCCTTTGTCAGAAATCTTGACTCTCTTCTCGCTTATGAAGTGAGATGTTCGGGCTCTAGTTTGTTCCTGTGGTGACCCCTTGGTTCTGGGCTTATCAATTTTGGTTAACAAAAAAAGGTTGTATGATGTGGCTTCTGTTGTTTGGTTTGAGATGATGTGTTGAGTTCTTTCCTTTGAGGGTGGTGATACACTGAGCTATCCTGTGTGGATGATCTCATGGAGTGCAGGTTGTGACTTGCTTTGTCTTTTGCTTAAGGCTCTATCCTCTGGTTGATGCTTTGCTCCCCTCTCTCTGCTGGGTGTAGTGATGGTTGAGTTTCTTTTCTTATGGGCCTTTTTCTTCTTGCCCCTGAGAGTTTTTTTGGTTGAGGAGGTTTGCTGTCATGCTCTGAATTATGGTTGAGGAGGTTTTTTTTTGGCATCTGAAGATAATGGTTTCTTAGCGGCAAGGCTATTTGTTTGATTATTTTTTGGTGTGGTTCGTGGGCTTCATGCTTTGCTCCCCTCTCACTAAATTAGTGATGGTCAAGCCTTGATATGTTTCTCTTGGATGGCATTTTTGTTCTCGTCATGAGGAGTTTCTATTTAAGGAGGTTTCGCTTGTGGGTGTTGATGCTAGTAGGGGACAATAGTGAAGGCATGAGATTTTGTTCCTGTGGTTATCCCTGTTTTGCAGATATGTTTTTTAGAGGAATGATATTTCTCTCTGGTTGTTGGTTTGCTCCCCTCTCTCTACTATGTGCAGTGATGGTTGAGTTTCCTCGATGACTTAGCCTTTCCCCTCTGTATTTTGGTTCTGGGTTCTTCAGTTTGGTTCATAAGTGATGATAGTTTCTTAGAGGCAAGGCTATTCGTTTGATGATATATATGGTGTGGCTTGTTGGCTTTATGTTTTGCTCCCCTCTCACTGAATTAGTGATGGTTGAGTTTTGAGTTGTTCTCTAGGATGGTGTTCTTTCTCTCTTCAAGTTAAGTCTGTTGGTTGAGGAGGTTTTTCTTATGGGTGATGCTGCTTGCAGGGGACAGTTGTGATGGCATGGGATATCTTTTGTTTCTGCTTCCCTGGATTTAGGTGCAAACTTTCTTTTGGTTCATGACTAGCTTTTAACCCTGAAGATCCTTGGCTAGAGGCGATTTTTTTTTAGTCATTCATTATTCGTTTGATTGTAGCCTGTTTAGATCTTCTTTTTTTTTCACTGTCTTCAGTTGAAGGTAGTATGCATTGTACAAACACTAAAAAAAAATACAAAAATAGCAACATGATTTTTTACTGACCAAAAAAAGAAGATGAATGAATACAATGAGAATTGTGTTTCTTCATGTCATAAGAATGGAGTTGGTGCATATATAAATGAAGTATCATGTGTGAATGAAGTATCATGTGTGTGAATGAATGTTGAAATGCATGAATAGAATTATGTTTGAGCATCTGATAAGAATGGAAATGGAGAATGGATATTGAATGTTTTTGTAGATTGTTTGTTGGCATGTTGTTTAGATGAGCTCACAAATGTTGTAAATCTACAGTTCAGAACTATAGGTTCTACATCCCATTGACTAGCCGGACAATAGTTCTACAAAACTTCTCTTTAAAAGAAACAAGAGTTAGTCATCAGTTGTAACAAAAAAACTGACACCTAAGGTCTTCAATGTCAGTTTTGGACGAAAAATCGACAATATAGGACTAAACCTACTATTTAAAGAAAACAAAAGTTAGTCGTCGATTGCAACAAAAAATCCGACATCTAATGTCTTTGACGTCAGTTTTGGGCAAAACATTGACATTATAGGACTAACCAGAATGGCCATGCTGAACAACACGAGTGTTCTAGGCAATACGATCATATTCGTCGGTTGTTGTGAAGCAACTGTCACTGCATATCTTAATCGCCAATTTTGAGTATAGCAACTGACAACTGTGGTGTATGATAGGTGTTCGTTTCTTTTGCAACCCGATGATAAAGAAACTTTTTCTATTTACAAATGTGACTTGGTATGAACAAACAACATGGATATGACACTTGATGTGCCAATTTATTTTATCATAGCAACTGAGGTTGAACATATTGGTCGTCAATTTTTCTGTCTCTTAAGAATCGACGTCTTAGGCCTGTAATTCTAGTGTCGTCTGCTTAGGTGTCGCTTTTTAATCCACATTGTAGGCATGTTTTAACCGATGCTAGATGTAGTTTCTGTACTTGTGGTGCTACATTGTTTGTGATGTAGAAGTGATAATGGTCCATCCCATCAGTAGAGGACATTTAATGTCTCTCTCGTGTAGAGAGATTTCTAGTGGTACATCTTGGAGGAGGAAACTAGAATGAGTATCGTAAAAAAATGAGTTAGGAGTCCTCGTCACAAGTGGATGTGGCATATTCAATGATAGAAGCAATTACATGTAAGAATGCTAATGTGTGTCTTATAAGGACTAGGATCCGAGATGGGAAACACTCCTTAATCAATTTGAGGAAATAAACCCATCCCGTCCAAATACACTACCAAGTATGCTAGATTAGATGCATTTTTTATTTTTTCTCAAATGAATGGCATACAAAATAGCATCAGAATAAAATACCCTTACTATATTCAGTTTACTAGATTACATAATAATCTCCCACCTGAGGATTCACATACAACATCAAGATTTAAGCAGAGGGACATATGAGCTACTCCAAGTCTATCTCCCATAAGTAAGCTCAACTAGCCAAGTCCTAATTATGATGTCAAATTATCCATGTCAATCACACAAGGGGTTGGAAGCATACCCCACAAGAGAAGACAAAGTAGAAGTTGTCAGTACAAAAATCTCAACATGAGCATATAAATAGGGATTGAGAAATATAAGGGAAAAAGGACAACAACAAGCTATATCAAGAATTTCAACAAAGAGGGAAAAAACATCCAAATGGATATCAAAGAGAACATTTAAAGAAGATAATCAAAAAGAGATTTTCTTGCCTTAAACAATATCTCAATGGTATCACAAAACAAAAGCAGTGCATGTAAACAAAATTTGTCTAAAGCTATTTAAAATAGGGTTGGGACACCATAGTATCTCATCAAAAAAGTTAGGTGGGAAGGCACACCATGTGCAGAAAAGAGATCTCTCTCTCTCTCTCTCTCTCTCTCTCTCTCTCTCTCTCTCTATATATATATATATATATATATATATATATATATATATATATATATATATATATATATATATATATATATATATATATATATATATATATATATATATATATATATATATATGGGCCCATCTTTAATACCCGTGTGGGTAGCTACCCGCCCCCCATTTCGGTTATTTTTTTCAAGTTGGTTACTTTTGACAAGTAGAGGGTTACTTTACCTTGCAAACTGTTGAGTTTCATGCATAGATAGTTACGTTTGTAACAACAGATTTCAAAACATGGTTACATATATATCTGCTGTGTATTTTGTATGGGATTACTTTTTTAGTCGTATAGTTACTTTTTTTATAGCAATATTATTTTTCTGGTCAGAACAATTACTTTTTTGGCTGCCAGGTAGTGAAATCCAGGCTACCCATGTGGGTATTAAAAAAAGATCTCTCTCTCTCTCTCTCTCTCTCTCTATATATATATATATATATATATATATATATATATATATATATATATATATATATATATATATATATATATATATATATATATATATATATCTGTGTGTGTGTGTTTGTGTGTGTGCGTGGGTATATATATGTATATATATAGGGTAACGATCCAGTGTGAAACATCCTACGGTTATAGCATGAGAGAAAATTGAATAACTACAAATTCATATATTTTTTAAATCCAACCATATAGATGGAAAAAGCATCATTTCATTTACCTTTTCACAAATTATTATTGCAATCAGACATTGTTTACATGTCCATATGTACAATATACACTTCTTACATCCAACGGTCACCCTAAAATTCAATGTAGAGCGTCAAAAAGTATTCTATTGTTGTGAATGATACACAAATCAGATGTTGATGAAAATTTGTAGGAAGGTAAATAATAAGGTATACTTGTAATCTATATGGTTGGATATATATATATATATATATATATATATATATACACACACACACATGCATGCATATGTATATGAGTAGAAAGGCATGCCCAACTATATGTTTGTACTCATGTACTGCTACTAGAGGTCAATTAGTTCAATTCATGCACAAATAGAGGCAAGGAGTAAGTGTATTCAAACTCAAATAAGAGCATGAGAGCATGCAACATTATTTTGAGGAGTCAGAAAATGCATAAACAAGTATTCATTCATATCCATGATTAAGGTGCATCATAAGACCACAAGAGACTATCACATGGAAAACAAGATTTCATTTCACTAGTAGAGTCAATCTTGTTCCAAATCTAAAAATAAGGGTAGAACTTGAATTAACATCAACAAGATATAAATTTAGAGTCTAACATGTATATTAAAAGATCAGTTTCAAAAAATAAGCAATCATAAGAGTCAACATCTCAAAAGAGAGAAATTGTGTAGGGTGTAGGCCACAGAAGACCAAGAGAGTGAAACATGTGCCAGTTACTCAATATGGATAGTAGAATGTAACATACCTTAGATTGAGTCTAGATATATCCATAGGCTCGACTGATCTTATGCTATAGTCATTTGTCATGCTTTTGGTAACTAGTTGTGATGTCAAGAACTGTCTTTTGTTTTAAGAAGACGGAGGTGCTTTAGCAAGTTAGATGACCCAGTCACTCTTATTCTACCTTAGCTCCCCTTCCAAGGATCACTACCTTGTTCAGGTAGTAGATGAGGAATAGAACTATGGTGAAACTCCTTCTTCACTCTTGGAAATGGTGGAGAGATCAGAGGAAAGGAAGGTTCAACCCGGTCATGTAAGAAAGCCAACCAGTTCATTTAGGGACCGTAGATGAACCCAAGAGGTTAGTATTACAATATATGTCATGTTATTCCTTTTGTGAAATCTCAGTCAATCACGGAAGTGTAAAGCAATTCCCTAAACCTATTACGAAGCCTGGACTTGTTACAAAGAGATTTAGAAAAGTAGATGGCGAACCTTTCTATAATGAAAAGAAAAAGTGTGCGAGAAAGTTGGAGAGGCCCTCTTTTAACGAGGTGCAAAGGAATTCAGTTCGAGGGACAAAGTAGGTCAATCCTAGTTCCACATCAGGGTCAGAAGTTACCTATTACATGCATATATGAAGTAAGGGTTAAGTTCATATTAATAACATGAACCTTAAAGTTCCATTATTATTATTATTGATTTAGGTCACCAAAAGCACACCAACATGTTGGAAATATTCTTTCTTATTCTATAGCATAGTTTACTTTTTTTCAAACCTATAAATCATTGGAAAAATTCTAACCAATTAGGAAAATCCTTTAAAAATCACCTATTTGTTATATTAGAATCCGGTGATGAAACTTGTGCCTTTGGATGGAGTAACATTCCATGATTTCAATACATATTTTATTCTAATTTCCTGAGTTACCAATATCTAGTTATGAATTATCTAAGATAAATCAATTTACTGATTAGTGAAACAAAACCATTAATGAAAGGACAATAATACTCTAACATCCAACTTTTTCAAATATAATTGTGACATAGACAAAATAGTAAATAACCAATCCCCAAATTTGCATGGCAAATGTTAATATGGAAGGGTACAAGGACAAAAAGGTACAGGAGCGCGTGAGAAGAATCAAATGAAATCGGGGGATACTGGAAAAATGAATGTCCATCGTCTTCCTTGTTTGTTCTCACAATGAACTCAGACCGTGCAGCTATGGGTCCAGACACAATATCATAATGTAGTAGGAGAGTCGACAAACCAATCATAAGAATAGAATCCTTGAAACTATCCGAACATAGGAACCCTTTGTTTGAGTCTTGTGTTTGTTGGAAACAAACAAGAGCTACCACCATATAACTATGAAGGAGGTGGACAACATAGTCTACTCCTCAAGAAAAAATAGGAAACCCAATTCAAGATACCAACATTGCATCTCATATTAGTACCATCAGAATCTTAGACACGTCACAATGGGGTCATAAAAGGAGAAATTGAAGGAAACCCAAGTCAAGACTTTGACGTTGCATCTCAGATCCAGAAACCATAGGAAAGACAAAGAAAAAGGGAAATGATGTATATACCCAAATTGATGGAAACAAGATTGCTAAAAGATCATCTTGGAGTTCAAAAGGAGTTCATATCTATCTTTTGACCCCTTCATGGCTCCTAGGTTACCAGAAACCAACAACGGATGAAGATGTGAAGGTGGTTTGGGGACGATTAGTGAAGTAATGACAAAAGCAAGAAACGATGAGGGATTGATTCATGGTAACATGTGGAGGTATTGTTGGGGTTTGATAGTAGTTTAATGATTTGGGTTGTGAGGAAAATAAGAGAAAGAGGAAAAAGGGGGAGGAAGTAGGGGATACGATGGCAACTGGGATCATTTTGCATTATAAGCAAAGAAATGATTCCAAATATGGGGTCACCGGAAGAGGAAAGGGAAAAGTAAACCAAAGTCGATGAGATCGTAGAAAAGGGTGAATATTCATAAGAGAATTTGTGAAGAAAACACGACCCTAGTTGGACAACATGTTCTACACACGTTGTCCCCACTGCTCATTTTGGATTTTATGGCCCAGATGGAGTAAGAACTAACAAAGAAAAGGGAGTCTGAGTGTGACACGAAAAAATAAAAAAATATAGGGAATTGATGGTATTAGTTCAAATATTCATTAAATTAAGTTATTTTTAAACCTTTTTCTTTCCTAATCAAATTTGAGGTATTAACACTACCCACTTAATCTCAAACTTGGCACCCAAGCTAATTGGGGCCCAGGGAATATGATTTTAAGATTATATTTCACTTTTGAAACTTCCTTTTATGAGTTCTAATATAATTAGGGTTTAGTCTCATTATATTTATAATATTACATCCTTATCAACAAAATTCACCAAATTGAGTCCTATTAACTTTAGATTATTACAAGAGGGTTAACTTCTAATATCATGCATGAATTACAAAATCCCTTCATTTCTTAGAACTGGATCTCATAATCTAAATTGAATCCAATGTGGCCCGACTTTTAGGCAACATCAAGAGTTTTGATTTTTGAGGAAAAACATGAATTCAATTTTGATACAGTTTCATAAAATATCCTCATATATATACATATGTCTTATTATAGGAAGAATAATCATGGTTATCCTTACAACATTTACGATACTCATCTTCTTCCATTAACATGCAATTCATGGATTCTCCAATAAATCTATTAGAAAATTGTAAGCAACTCATATTATATAACACTACTACTTCTATAGATGGTTTTTCATGCATTGCATAGTCTTAATGGCTTCTCTATATTGATGAGAACCCTCCCTATAGAATATTTCTTTATCCCATCTCTTTACTTTATATCTGAGTGACACCTAGAACAAAGAGTAAATTAAGTGATACTACTGAAATATTTGTTTTACATGAATTCATTGAGAGGTGATACTAGAGAGTCATACACTAAAATTAGTTATTTAACATCATTACCTTAACACAACTTAGTCAGTAATTCATGATTAGTGAAGTCTCAACTTCAATTTAGAAAGAAAAAATCAAGCTTTTGATTCCATTTGCGACACTCAAATTCCACTCCTTTTCTTTCTCATACGAGTCGTTGGATGAGTTGCACTTGTACACCAAATAACGATGACGTTGATTAGTTTTAGGTAAACATGATTGGATTTATTATAAGTTCATATGTATTTGAGATGATGGATCCCCTCAAGTCTTCTTATTCTTTAGAAAGCCACCTCTATATAATTTGAAAATAGACATGTATTTTCATTTTTATTAACATAAGATGGTTTCATGGTTGATTTCATGACTTTTACCTTAAAAATCACAATTGCAGATCACCCGTGTTCTTCCTTTCTCTATGTTTCATGATATGGTAGTTGTTAAATTTTTCTAGGTTATGAAGAAAGTTGCAAGCATGGTATCCCTCCTTGTAGTCTTCTATGTTGGATAGTTGGTGCTCTAGTACCCTTTAAATTAATTCTTTGCGTGATTTTTTTATTATTAACACATGTCACGTGAATTATTCTTTATATATGTGTTTTTTTTTATTTTGTACCAAATATAATCATCTAAGGGTTTAGTACTAGTTGTTGAGTTCCATATAAAAGTGTTATTTCTGTTTGATTTAATGTCGGTGTGCTCAGCACATAATATTGGAGTTAGTTTCCTATCCTAGACACAAGGTTAACAACAAAAGTCAAACTAGATAGTTTAAGGTCACATGGTTGATCGTGTATATTCTATATGATCTTGATAATTGATATTTCATGGATTTATATATTATTACTGTAGCCCTATATATTGAAAGCATCCAATGGAAGCAAGCCATTTATTCTTCATGTGTGTATGAAAACAATATAAGCTTACACGAAAGTTAATGTAATGCATATAAACAATAAACATGTTTTTCAATTCGTCAATACCACATTTTATTTTAGTATTAAAATGCCAGTGGACGTCACACAAACAATAATTAGTTCCTATAAAATCTTTTTATAAGAAAGGTTTACGAATAACTCAAAAAGAGTCCTTTATTTTCATCACTTACCACTACTAACAGGCTTATATTAAACATAGTGCTTAGCCACTTCACTGCTAAGAGCTTATATTTAAATTTATACACACATATCTCATTGCCCAATGAGCTTTCACAAAAATGTGTGTGGTTCAAAAACTACGTCCATGTGAGGTTATTTTAAAAGAGCTTTCATCACTATTTTCCTTCAAAAAATGTTTCTTCAAGAGTTTTTTTCTAAAACTCCCCACCCTCACGTTCCCTACTTTTCCAACATTTATGTTGTTAGGTCCATCTAATTAGTTGTTGTATTAGAAATTTTATTGCAAGTACGACCTTTTCTGTTCCTAAAGTAAACTTTATTCATCTTTAAGAGTTTTCATTATTTACACAAATAACCATAAGTCCCACATAATACCGCTTCACAAAAGTTCCTAATTGGCATACTTCTTTCCAATATTATGGTTTTTGATGAATTGTATGCTTTTAATGGCTTCTGTACATTAATGAGAACCCTCCCTTTTATATTTTCTTAGTCCATCTCATCAACATCCACTAGAGTGACACCTAGAATAAACACTCAATTAAGATTTACTAATTTATTACTTTTTATATATCAAATTATTTGGTTAGGAAATAGTAAAGGTTCCTTATCTAGGATTTTTTTTCTTAATTAGTGAACAGTCTTTACAAAAAAAATACATGGTAATTATGAATATGTGCTTATCTATCTTTCTTCCGATGTGTTTATACTAAAACTTGTGCACATGCATCTCGTTGCAAAATTCCAATGAACTTATTAAAAATTATGTGCAATGTAGAAACTCAGTCCATGTGAGGTTATTTTGAATGGATTTAATCATATTATTTGCCTCCAAAATTATTTTTTCTTGAATAGTTTTACAAAAGAACTTCTAGTGTTCCTTACTTTTCTAACATTTGGATTGTCGAGATTCCTCTAATTTGTTGGTCAATTAGAAACTTCATTCCAATTATGACCTTCTCTATTCTTGGCCCAAATTTTAGCCATTTTGATAGTTTTTTGTTTGAAGACAAAACAATATTTTTCTATTTTGATACCTCTTTATAGATTCTCCTCACATGTATACGTCCCTTTTGTTTCATGATTTTTTATGCACCACATTTCTTAATAGCTTCTCTAAAACCCTTCTCTTCATAATTTTTGTTCAACAATTTCGTCACTTTCTATTAGAGTGACACATAAAGGCTAAAATAAGGGTTACTAATGAAGTATTTGTTCAAACATAAAGTTCCTTGAGTAAGTAATAGTAGAGATCCATATACTAAACTTAATTGTTTTAACCTCAAATCATCTTAGTAAGTTTTTTTCTTGTTTTGTGATGTCTTAATTACAGTTATGTATTTTTTTAAGCTTATTATCCCATTTTTGTCACACAAATTCCACTTCTTTTCTTTCGCAAACAAGTTGTGGATGAGTCAGATTGAATCACCAGAAATTGTGACACTGATAATCAGTCTAAGAACAACATGATCAGATTTGTTATAAGTTTTCATCCAACTAAAATGATAGATTTCTTCTTATTACTCGAGAAAGTTACCAATATATTATTTGAGAAAGCTACAGTGTAAAATGTGTGACGCATAACGATGCACTTTTCTCTCAGTGAGGTGAGCATAAGCCTCAAAATATGCATGAGACATCCATAAATAGATAATATACATATATATATGTATATATATATATATATATATATATATATATATATATATATCTGTGTGTATATATATATTATGTGCATGTATATGTGTGTATCTATGAATGTGTGTATGTCTGATATAAGTGTATATATATGTAAAAGAAACACTAAAACTAGATAGAAACTTTTGACCTAATTTGAAAAGGAGAATTAGAGATTAAGAGTAATGTTAATAACAAAGACTTCCAAAATAATAAATTAAATTACAACAAAAAATAAGATACTAAGATAGATAAAATGAGCATATCCAAATTAAAATTAGTGGAAAGCAAATAGAGAACAGTGAGATTTGAAAATTAGTAACATATCAAATAAAACAATGGGTAGAAAACAAATAAAGCAATGTAGTTTGAGAAATCTAAATTAAAATTAACTTTGTGTTTGAAGAGTATAATCAATTATAACACATGTACATTGATTTTTTTTTTAAAGAAAATGTATGTAATTGTCTCAAAAAAAATATGGTGGATAGAATAATACATGATCATCCAAAGTTGAGGTTTGCACCTCATATAAGCCTGGGAGCATCGATACCCTGAGGCGAGCCTCAAACATTTTGAGGTGTGAGCCTCGGTCCATGAAATCAAGGCATAAGTGCCTCGAGGCACAAATAGAATAGGCACGCCTTGAGGTGGAAGCCCCGAAATCCTTAAGAGGTAAGCCTTGAAAGCCTCAAGAGGGGGTTTCTAATACCTTGAGAAGTCCTCTATTTTCCTTTGTTTTCTCCACCTTACGATATTTTATTGGCTGACATCATTATTGCTTTTATCTTAAAAATCATTATCATATCTATTCTAAGTTCTTTTAATGTCTATACTTTTTGATATTGTAATGCTATCTCTCTCCTGAGTATGAAAAAAGTTCCAAGGGTGGTATCCCTCCTTATAGTATTCTAAGTTGAGAATTGAATTTTGTTTAACAACTAATGTGTAAGATCCTTTTCTAAGTTTCTCTCTTCTTAAGTGTAAACCGCACCGGTGAAAATGAGGAACATAAATGTTATATACAATAGAAACCATATCGATTGTCAATTAATTTAGCATGTTGGATTGACTACATGATAAAGAAAGAGATCCACACCTTGATTCCAAAGCCAAAGTTTTTTTGGTGTTGGGTATATCACATTTTAGGTGAGCCCTTTGTGAACTCTTGACAAGTTGATCATCTATTACATTCTTGGAAAATTGGTGGATCTTGGTCTTGCTACTCATGTCACATGTGAAATATGAAAGATACGACTAACTAGATAGACCTTCAAAATTGTCCTTAATGGTTGGGGTTATATAATGGGTATGGAATCTTCTCACAATACATGTCCAGTTAAATACATCGTACATCCATGTTGACAATCGTGATAGTTTGTGTCATGCCACATGGCAAAATCTTCGTCACACTATTAATGTAATAACACATTTGAAATAAGATGCATACGAGCTACAAATATCCACATTTTCAGCATTTTTAAAGTATCAACTATAGAAGAAATGAATTCCCATTACAAAGCATTCATCTTTGGTCTCAGGGTTTGTTGTTGCTTAGCAAAAAAATCCAGTGTGTAGTTGGTTCCAAAATTGTCAAAGAAAATGAGGAACCCCTGGAACATAATGTCATTAAGAGCTACCATAACACCCTTGCTCATCACAACTACAATTGATCTATAATCCTCCCTTACATTTATACAAAGATACAGTTCTCCCATGGGTAAAAAGGTGACTCAATATTATCTTTGTAGTAGCTAGCAGTGGGCATGGTCTTATCTAAAATTTGGACAATCAAATTGAGTAAAATTTTATGCTTTCCAACTCATTACAGTGAATTTTCATTTTGATTAAATTTTAAATGTGTGCATGGCTCAGATTTTAAACCTAGTTATATAAGAAAGTCTAAAGAGGGGGCTAAATGTAACTTTTTATATTATAATTTTGAAATTATATATGGGTTCTTATATATACACACTACATTTTTGTCTTTACTTTTTGAATTTATATACTATAAGATGAGTAGTCCATAATATATAAGAAACCATGTGGAGTGTCCAAATGAAATTTTCTCATTATTTTTTTTAAATTACAAACTGGTCCTCGCGTGTGTAAACTGTAGTTTTGTCTTTACTTTTTGAAATAATACACCATATAAGAAGGATCATCTATACTATATAAGAAGCCCTTAGAGGGGATGAATGCATTTTTTTCCTATTTTTGAATTACAAATTGGTCCATGTGTGTAAGCTGCACTTTTATCTTTACTTTTTGAAATTATATACTATATAAGAAGACTCATCAATACTATGATAGAAAGCCCTAGAGGGGCTGTATGCAATTTTCTCTATTAGTTTTTGGAATTTCAAACGAGTATCCCTATGTGTGTAGACGATACTTATTATTTACTTTTTGGAATTATACAATACATAAGAAGATCATCTGCACTATATAAAAAAAGCCCGTAAAGGGGTTACAAACTTGTCAGTGTGTGTAGTCTACATTTTTATCTTTACTTTTTAAGATGATATACTAATAAAGAAGACTCGTCTAGTACTGTATTAGAAAATCTGGGAGGGTGTTCAATGCAATTTTCTATATTAGTATTTAGAACTACAATTTGGTATCTCTAGATGTGTAACCACACTTTTTTATTTACTTTTTGGATTATATAGTATATAAGAAGATTATCTATACTATATAAAAAAGTCCATAGAGGGGGTATTTTTTTCAATTTTTTTCAATTACAAATTGATCAATGTGAGTAGACTACACTTTTATCTTTACTTCTTGAAATTATATACTATATAAGAATTATCCATCTATGCTATATAAGAAAACCCATGGAGGGGGCTAGATGCAAAAAAATCATTTTTAGAATGACAAATTGATCCCTATGTGTGTAGAGTACACTTTTTTCTTTACTATTTGCAATATATACTATATAATAAGACTCATATGTACTATATAAGAAATTCCTTAAAAGGGAATTGAATATAAAATTTTGGATTATTTTTGGAAATATAAACTAGTTCTTGTGTATAGGCTACATTTTTGTTTTACTGATTGAAATTATATACTATACAAGAAAACTCCTAGAATGAACTAAATATATTCTTTTGTCAAGGTAGTTTTGAATTTGATGTTAGTCTTTGGTTTTAAAATATAATTTTTGTTTTCACTTTTTAGAATTATGAGTTGATATTTTAATGTTCTAGTAAAGCTGCTTGTACTATATAAGGAAGTATGTGGAGGTCAATAAATACATTTTTTCTATTTTTAGGAATTATAAATTCGCCCATTTGTAAAGTATAATTTTATTCTTACATTTTAGAATTATATACTATATAATAAAACTCATGGAAGGATCCTAAAAGAATTTTTTTGTACCTTTTAAATTGATCCTTGTGTTTGTAAAATATAATTTTTCTTTTGCTTTGTGGAATTATGAATTGATCCTTTTTGTTTTCTAGTGAATTTTTCATGTACAACCATAATGTTCTTAAGTTCATGCAGTATACACAATTATGGGAGATGTTTTATATAATATTTTTGTATACTTTTTTCAAACTATAAAGTAGTCTTGATATTTAAATAAGACGGTCAAGTGGCACATATAGTTCTTAAAAGAGTGTGGTGAGTAAGTTGGATACACTTTTTTATTGAGGTACAATTAGTCTTTCTTTATATTTTATGCATATCCATATTTATATATAAAATTATGTCCTTCGTATTGAGTTTTGAGAGGCATGCGTCTATGTTATTTTGTTAAATGGATTGTGAATATTGTACCATCAACTCTAATCTCTAAGTTCTAAATTCTAAATCCTGAACTTTAAAACCATTCTATCTTGTCAGCTACCCGACATGTGTTATAGAGTGGATTTTTTGGGGTGATTTTTGATGGGTGAAGATAATATACTAAAATAAAATATTTCAAAATATTTAGCTTTATATGTGTATTTATTAATAAATTTTAGGAAAAGTGTACCCATTAGTACATCTAACTGATATTTACCACTTACAAAATTACTGAACTTATAACTTATTGATTAATTCCAATTATATAAATGAAAATAATATTGTCTTGATCAGTGAAGTAATAAATCACGATCACATCCTAAGTTTTTATAAGATAAACTGAAAAACCATCCAACCATTGTTGAAATTTTATTAACTTATCATTGATTAGAAACTACATTGTTTGTTTCAATTAAGGTCCACTATGATATGAGGATCATTTATGGAGCACGCCTAATAAACCAGTAAATATTTAAAGTATATGGTTACATTATATTATAAATTATTAAAAATTCAATATCAAATGGGTTCATATAACTTAAATTCACTCTTTTCTATTGCTCTTTTAGCTTTATTAGCATTTCCGATCAAACAATTTTAATTAAAATGAAATCAAACTTTTTTTTTCAATGTATCATATAAGATGCATGTTATATACACACAAAGTTACATTGACATGTATAAACAAGGTTCTAAGTTTTTGAGTTTGGGTTTACCTTGTTATCTATCATTTGAATTTTTTGTATATAAGTCAGATATGAAAAGTTTATGGAAACAATTAGTTGAGTGTTGGATGCAACTTTTAAGAGTGTGAAGGAGTTTGATAAAACATTTATATTTATTTTTAAAAATTTTGAACTGATCATTCATAATATGTCTACTGAAGATAATATATATATATATGCCTTCCAAGTATTCCTTGATTGGTCACATTTATTTCATAGACAGTCACCATTACCATTCTCAATTTATTTTTAGTCTTTTGGGATTTATTAAGATGTCTTTGATATACTGATGCGATGATTTTGAGTCACATTTATTGACTTGTTTGATATGTGTTTTATGCATTTATTAGTTATTTTCATGGTTAATGTTGCATAATTCATTCACTTTGGTCTATGCTACTTCTTTATGTCAAATTTCCCCTATTTTAGCATTTTGAGTATTAATTATCAGAAAACTACGTTTTATGTGGACTTATGTGGTTACGTGTGTTAATTTCAGGAAAAACAAGTATCTACTGCCGTCGATACCATCGACGGTGGTCGATACCATCGACCGGACCACAGGTTGCCAGCCGCAAGGACCAGAACAAGATCGATACTATCGACAGAGATGTCGATGGTATCGAGATACCATCAGGTTGCTGGCGAGAAGTACGTCGATACTATCGACTGGTGGAGCTACAACGACACAAAAAGACAAAACCATCGCTACAGAGTTGTCGATACCATCGACCCGCGTCGATGGTATCGAGATGACATCAGGCGCAAAGACAAGAGAAAAGAAGAACGATCGATGCCGCGCTAGGTCGATACCATCAACTCACGTCGATGGTATCGACACCGTCAGATATGAGTTTGATTCAGAATGATCTTAATCGGACGGTTGTGATTAATTGGCGACTTAACTGGGGAATTAAACCTAATGACGGCGCCCCAGAGAGAGGGGGACGTCATTAGTTACTGCACACATCCCAGAGAGCAAGGAGAAAAAGAACAGAGCACGAGAGCACACCCCAGCTGATCCGGACGCTGAAGAAGATGAATTCCACCACCGAAAGGCGGGAGAACGCGGATTCCACGCCAAGGATCGATTGGACCTTCTCCGTTCAGGGGTTTAATCACTCAATCACGTTTTCCTTCATGTTTCCCGTTTTCTTCTCCACATTATACTCCGAGATGAACATGCGGGGCTAATCCCCTTTGTCTTTAGGACCGGGAGTAGCCTGGGGATTCATTGTATAATGATTTTATAATATTAATTCATATCTTATCTCTTAAATCTGTGGTATAATTTCGTTTTCTCCAATATATTGTTATGCTTGATCAAGGCTGAAGTTGCATCCCGGGAAGCTAAAATCCCGATGGAGTGGGCCATTCACGGTAGAAGAGGTCAAACCACATGGCGCAATCTTGGTGCACAATGGTGAGACTACATTTTTGGTGAACGGACAGAGGTTGAAGCTATATTTTGGTGAATATTACACGAGGAAGGTGAATGAGGTCAAACTCATTTCACTTTTGGACCAATGATGTGATTCAAGTCGTATAGCCTAAGACGTTAAAGAAGGGCGCTTGTTGGGAGGCAACCCAACCATTGGTACCTTAGTTTAGTTCATTTACATTCATAGTTTAAATTGTTTTCACTTAGTTTGTAGTGTAAAAAGATATCGTGATCATTTGTTACATGTGCAGGGCTGAGGCAGAGTTGATACCATCGACCCTTGTGTCGATGGTATCGACCATGGTACAGGTTGGCGACTGCAGGAATCGCACTGTGTCGATACCATCGACGGCCTCGTCGATGGTATCGACATACCAACAGGCTGATCGCAAGAAGAAGTCGATGGTATTGACATGGGTGTCGATACTATCGAGATCTCTGAAGATTTTCAGAACAGATCGTCTTAGAAAAGTCGATACCATCGACGGGCGTGTCGATGGTATTGACACATTCATGCAAAGAAGGCGGCGGCCGGGCCTCGTGAGGGTTTTCCCTAATCAGAGGGTCGATACTATCGACCCGCGTCGATGGTATCAACGTGCCACATCAACGATCCGTGAGGAAAGATCAATGGCGATCGCACCAGCCAAGAAGTCGATCCGGGGGATGGGTCGATACTATCGACTCGCGTCGATAGTATCAACGTGAAAACAATCTGGGCCCCGCAGATCCAACCATCGACAACTGTCGATACTCGCGGAGGTACGGATCGTGTTACCCAAGTCGATACCATCGACTCGCGTCGATGGTATCGACGGGCGGACAGTAGCGCCGGCCACAACTATATATGAGGAGTGTTTGCGTCAGATGACATCACACCTTCAGTGCAACTCTCCTTCACTTGTGCCGAGCGTGTTCCAGAGCTGTCCAAGCCCGATGACGAGCAACATCGAGCTAGTTCTTCAACGAGCGGAGATTCGATTCTCCGATCTTCACCGAGATTCCTTCCTATTCTCCTTTCTTTTGACATCATGGTGCACGTAGCTGGTGCGTCGTCTTCACGCACGAATCCGTTGGACATCCCCGAGTTCGTGCCACCTCCGACTGCGTCAGTTGCACGCCCGCGGCTGAGTCATCCATCTGCGGAGGTGAAGAAGATATACGAAGAGATTATGAAGAGGAAGATTGAGCCGACCCGTTATGTTGAACGGGCCACCATCTACAACCTCATGTTCGAAGCGAATCTTGCCTACGTGCTGAAAGGACAGGCCCGACACACGGAAAGACGGCCTGATGAGCTGGAGTATCATGCTGATGGCCAGCCGTTCTTCGGCGAGTGGCCCACGTACAAGGAATTGGTGGCTCAGTTCATGGCGTCATTGGACATCTATGTCGTGCCCAATGACGTCATAGTCACTGACCGCGAGTGGATTAAGGGTCGGGTGTCGTTCCGGTTGTATAACAACGACTACACCCTTACACTCCGGCAGTTCAACGCGATCTTCAATTGGAACCACTCGCGGTCTGAATATCGGTGCCCGGACAACCGCACCGACTACGATGCCATCTTCGCCGAGCTGGTGACGGTGCCTTCGGGCAAGTCAGTGAGCTACCATAATGCTGCGGTAGCCGACTTCGAGCATCCTTTCGTCCGGATTCTGCACCGGATGCTCAGTTCGACATTGTTTGCTCGGGGTGATTTGGCCCTCAGCAAGTTTCAGGAGACGGACTTATTCTTTCTGTATAAGCTCCTGAAGCGTCAAGAATGCAATTGGGGTGCCTTCTTTCTGCAGAGAGTTTTGGCGGTGAAGAGGAGTACGAGGAAAGCGCCGATTCACTTCGGCGGGCTTATCACCAAGCTGGCACACTACCTCAGGCTGAATTTCGCTACTTTGACCCCACTCTCCAACAGGAGTAAGGTGAACTTGCAGCATCTGCACCGCTCCAACCTCCTACTTCTTCGAGATGGTTTGGCGTATGCACATTGCCACGTCAACCAGGCTTACCAAGAATGCTCGATGCCCGATCCAGTCTTCAACATCGAAGGGGTGCAACACTTCCGATGGCCAATCATAGCCATCGCCGACTCTGATGAAGAAGGCGGAAATGACGGCGACGACGATGGAAATGACGACGAGGTTGAGGAGGAAGAGGAGGCATTTACACCTCTTCGAGCATGAGTGGCACCACGGAAGTGTCCTCGGATGCATCCGGGTGCATCTTCATCATCACAGCCTACACCGCCACCACCACCGCCCTCGCAGCCAAGCGAGGAAGCCTATTCTATGCAGGGTATGTATTCTATCCTGCAGGAGATACATCAAACACAACAGCATCACATGACGATGTATGTTGGTATTCAAGACACTACAAACTGGCTACTAGACAATCAACAGGCAATGTTCGAGAATGAGCGTCTTCTCCTTGACAACCAACAGCAAACTCATGATCGGTTGCATAGGATGGAGATGCAACAACAGCCCTTTTACGACCACTATTGGAGCCAAGATTACTTTGGAGGCTATCCACAACCTCCACCTAGGGCCCAGTTTGATCCGAGCTTCCAGGGGAAGTATCCTTCTTGGGACCCTACGGCTCCGTAGTACCCGCCTCCACCTGAAGAGTAAAAGCGGTATCCCTGTTCCAACCTTTAAGATTGTTTTTGACTATGAGGCCATAGTCGAATTCAAGCTTAGGGGGGGGGTATTGAAACAGTTCTATCTTTCATTTGCTATATTTTTAGTTTTATTGTTTTTGTTTCCTGTCATTTGTTTTCTGCAATCTTAGTTTGTTTTAGGATCCACAATCTATCTAGTGTAATCGTGGATGTCTTTAATGTTGAGTCATCTCAGTTGCATGTGCATGGGGAATTGAGGGAAACTAAAAATTTTTTAGTGTTCACAAGCTTGAGTGTTGTTTAAACTTGATCACTTAACGTAAGAAAATGATTGGTTTTGTCAACTTTAAAATAGAAAATCATGACTGTATATTCTTAATGATTCATGAAAGTGGACGGAATTGGTTGTTTGAGCCTAAACTGACCAAATGATAATGAGACTTTAATTTAAATTAAGAGAGAAAAAACCTCTTAGCTACTACACAGGTCAGTAAGGAGGGACATATAATATTTTTCAAAGGTTCAGTCAACTAGTCTTGTGATCTGTCCACCTCATTATTTTCACAATCCACCCAAGATTTGGAAGTAAAGTACAATTTTAACCTTTTTGATTGCATGGCATGTAGATAGGACTTGCATTGCAGCCACCTTCATATGTTTGCATGAAAAATAAGAAAAAAAATTTAGAATAGGTTTACATGCACAATACCCTTAGGTGCATGTCATGTAGTTGCATTCATAACATTTATGCATAAAGTATGTCATGTACCTCATTTATTCTTTAATGGTGAGTTAATTTGTTCCATACCTTCCAAATAGTGCAAATATTCGAGCTATGCAGAAAATATAAGCCCAATAAGTATTCATTGTCAATCATGGATATAAGGGTTTGTAATAAAAAAAAAGAAAAAAAATCTAAAATTGAAAAAAAAGTTATTCAGAAGAAACAAGAATAAGAAGAAGAAAGGAACATAATCTCACTTGTATTTCAAGATAAGTGAGTACATGATGTAGCTTAATTAGATATCCATCTCATTTGGAGACGGATGGTTAGTGCATGCATCATTCAACCTAATCTTAGGCATTAGGGCATTTTTCATGTGCATTTGCATCATTTAGGGCATTTTTTTGTATGCATGTTGAGATCGTATAATGCTTCCACTTCTTCCATGAGCCACCTATTTCATCCACCCTTTGCTCGGATTGGTAGGCCACCGTGAATTTCTCCTCACTAGTGAATATCAGGAGAACTGCTTCCATGTAGATGGTAGTTAGGGCGAGCAAAGTAGTTTAGAAGATCACAAGATGCACTAAGTCTGGACCGGCGAATTTTATTATGTTAACTGCCTTATGTGATAGTGTTCATCAGTTTGAGGTTAATATCTTTTATGGATGATTACTATCACCTTTAGGGTAATTATCATTCTGTGGTTAGTGAGGGCCGGTATGCGAATGTCCGGTGGGTGTCATGTGGGATGTCTGTTATGATGCTTTGTTCTTTAGTTGACTCTGGCAATTCTATTCTAAGGTTTAGTTGCTCAAGGGTGAGCAATGTTCAAGCTTAGGGGAGTTTGATGCGATGATTTTGAGTCGTATTTATTGACTTGTTTGATATGTGTTTTATGCATTTATTAGTTATTTTCATGGTTAATGTTGCATAATTCATTCACTTGGGTCTATGCTACTTCTTTATGTCAAATTTCCCCTATTTCAGCATTTTGAGTATTATTATCAGAAAACTACGTTTTATGTGGATTTATGTGGTTTCGTGTGTTAATTTCAAGAAAAACAAGTATCTGCTGCCGTCGATACCATCGACAGTGGTTGATACCATCGACCGGACCACAGGTTGCCAATCGCAAGGACCAGAACAAGATCGATACTATCGACAGGGATGTCGAAGGTATCGAGATACCATCAGGTTGCTGGCGAGAAGTGCGTCGATACTATCGACCAAAATGTCGATACTATCGACTGGTGGAGCTACAACGACACAAAAAGACAAAACCGTCGCTACAGAGTTGTCGATACCATCGACCCGCGTCGATGGTATCGAGATGACATCAGGCACAAAGACAAGAGAAAAGAAGAACAATCGATGCCGCGCTAGGTCGATACCATCGACTCGCGTCGATGGTATCAACACCGTCAGATATGAGTTTGATTCATAATGATCTTAATCGGACGGTTGTGATTAATTGGCGACTTAACTCGGGAATTAAACCTAATGACGGCGCCCCAGAGAGAGGGGGACGTCATTTGTTAGTGGACACATCCCGGAGAGCAAGGAGAAAAAGAACGGAGCACAAGAGCACGCCCCAGCCGATCTGGATGCTGAAGAAGACGAATTCCACCACCGAAAGGCGGGAGAATGCGGATTCCACGCCAAGGATTGATTGGACCTTCTCCGTTCAGGGATTTAATCACTCAATCACATTTTCCTTCATGTTTCCCTTTTCTTCTCCACATTATACTCTGAGATGAACATGCGGGGCTAATCCCCTTTGTCTTTAGGACCGGGAGTAGCCCGGGGATTCATTGTATAATGATTTTATAATAGTAATTCATATCTTATCTCTTAAATCCGTGGTATAATTTCGTTTTCTCCAATATATTGTTATGCTTGATCACCATAATAATAACCTAATGCCCTTAATTGCTTTGAAAGAAGAATTAACGGTTGAAAAGAGACGGAATATATATTAATTGACAAATCCATTGAACAAGGTGGTGTAAGATTAATGGTGGATACCGAGAGGTCGTTCCTAATGCACCTAGTTTAGGGTATAGGTTTCTACGACGGTGGAACCGACCTAGACATAGGTAGTGAATTGTACCACGACAGTGGGCAATTCTGATTTCAGGCCACTACCCGGATATAGAGATAAAATTGAGTAGCTATATAGAATTTAATACAATGAAAACCCGCGGTGAAACCACAATCCTAAAGATCCCCTTTTGAATTGATTAAACCAAACATTTAATCGATTGCTTTATTTTGTTTTATTTTTATTTTCTTTTAATTTTAACAACAATTCTCCACTATTTAATCGGCTTAGCTGATCGCGAGTAGTTAGTAGGAGTCTCCGACATTTTCACATATCCCTGAGTTCGACTCGGGCCTCACAAAGGCCTATATTACTTCGACGCGTTCACTTGCGTTTCTGCGCACGGTAAATTTGCGTCATATACAAAACTTAATCTCTTAAAATTTCCATTAAAACAACTTGTGGAAAGTCCTATTTCTATATCTTTTACTTTACACATGTATAGGGTTACATTACCTTCCAAACGCAAGTAGCTACCCACTACATAAATAGTTACTTTTTCTGTATTTTTTACTTTACATGTGTATAGTGTTACATTACCTTACAAATAGTTACCTTACATGTGTAATAGTTACATTTATAACAGATGTACAGTTACATATTTGATCCATAATTTTCATTATGCATTGTGCCCAATTTTACCTTTTTAGTTGAATAGTTATTTTTTGACAACATTATTATCTTTCTTGTCTTGATAAATACTTTTTTGACCAAATAGTTACTTTTTCGGCCGTATTGTTAGCAAAATCTTAGTAACTTGTGCATGTGATGAATGTATTGTAGGGAAATTTAGCTACAGAATATGTAGCAAAAACAAAAAATGTATCTACCATATTCCCCATAAACCAGCGGATCGCATCAATAACTATATGATTGAAAGGATGGTTTTGAGGATATACTTGATCCTAGAGCAAGTCCAGTGACATCTCCTCGTTGTTGAAGATGGGCAACTGTCTTCTAGTTGCACTGGAACTCGTCTGACTATTGAGCCTCCTAGTCTGTACCACAGACTGTAGCCTCGAACTTCGTCTTCTATAGAAACTCCTCTAACCACAAACTACTAGCTGACGTTGTCCTCCTTAGTGACGGGAAAAAGCCACCTCACCTCTAGAGAAGTCCATAGGGACCACCTTGAACTCCTATCATCCTACTAGAATGGATAACAAAGAGTTGCCCCTCTCGTAGGCGTACTAGTCAGTAACTTGGTCTCCCACAACAACAATCCTCAGTTATTCTCTCCTTCCCTATACCTCCCTTTGACAAGTAGGACTTTCTTAGGCTCTCATGGTTACCACAACCATAGAGGAAAATAATTGTCAGAGCAATTAATTCTCAAATGTGTGTCTTGGGAAGCCCTCCGTATCCGTCAATTTATAGTAGAGGCCATGGTCAAGGTTTCTAGTCTATGAGGGAGTGGAAGAGACTGAAAGATCTTGAATTTTTACAACATGTGACCATCAAAACAGTCATCTGGAAACCCAGACGATCATCTGGCATGTGAGTTTATTGTCTCGCTGGTTTGCATGTCTCTCAATTGCACTTGAATTTGGCAATTTGTTTCCAATTAACGCTAAACATTCATTCCTTGCATCAATAGAATTGAGCATTCCTTGCATCAATAGAATTGAGCACTCGAAAGGATCAAATTTCCTCATGAATTCGGGAAAGCTACTGGAACCTTCCTTCAACTCAACTGAGTTCATTGGTTCACCAGGTGAACTGGTCATCTCGCTCTGCCTAAGCTGATCAGTTCACCCAGTGAGCCGATCATTTGATGCCTATTTCATACAGAACATCAGCCAATTTAGTTCCAATCAACCTAATACTCCAAAAGGTCATCTCAACACTTGAGTTGATCATTTGGCACTCCAAATGACTATCTCACTGAGTTAGTCGATTGATTGGCAGTGCAATCAGTTGATCTGTTGCATGAATTGAATACCTAAACACTTTAGCAATCAAATCTATCATCATTCAAGATCAAAATCCTTTTCTAGGTCAAGACCTATGTGTGTGACCCTTAAGTATCATATTACGTTGGTAGTGCATGATTCATAACGACTTATTGCATCATAAGAAATCAGTGGTGCCTAGTCCCACATTAATGCTATCCATATAAATAGAAAGTTGGGAACAACTTCAACCTACAATTTGTTCTTGGTGTTATAGTGCTTGTATAATTCCTTTGTCTCTAATATCCAGATTGAACCCGAGGCATGGATCATTCATCCTCTTCCTCATTCAATCTTGTTTCTTGAACCAGAGTATACTGTCTAAGATATATGTAAGCTCAATATCACATATTGACTCACATGTGCATGGCCATGCATTTCTCAGTCTCGCTAATTAAGAGGCCATGATATCATACTCTCGTAGGAGGGAAAAATCCCATTTCTGTCACTCATAGACAGTTTCCATGTGTTATAATCACCCAATTGTGACCTTTATAACAACCCCTGTTTCAAGATTACATTTGATGATGTCAAAGCATATTAAATGACATGTGATGAGTGTAGTGATTTTAGGTCTAAGAACTGCAAACACCACCATCACTTTGATTGTTGACTATGACTATCATGGTAATGATTTTCATGTGTCAGACTCACAATGGGCTTGTCTGATACACTATTCTCTAATATGTATCTGTGTTCTTGGTTTGATATTACCGTATCATGACTAATGAGATTTTGTCATCAACCAATCACACTCTGATGTTGTGTCTTTTTATGTCTATCCACCTTCCTCAATAACAATTGATTAGGGACAAAATGAGAATATATATGTGTACTCTTGACATTTGTATGGTCTCATTTCTTCAAGTCACGTACTTGAAGACATAAGTCATTGGGTAATATTATTCTCTAGACATTTATAATGTTACATCATTATCTCATAACTAAATTAAACAGAATAAATTGGAAGCTTGCCTTTATTTATAAATTAAATCATTTACAAGTTATGTCATTACAATCATCACATGATTGGTTCTATGGGCATACATAACAACAAACTCCCACTTTCACTTAGAACCAATCACCCATGAATCATATTCTAAGTGATGTAACTTGTTCATCATACTTCTACTATGAAAGTCCCTTTTCAAGGAGTCAACAATATTGTTCTCAGTTGGCACTCTACAAATCATTACATCTCCTTGTTGAACAATCTCTCATATGATATGGAACCACCTTTGTATATGCTTTGAGTGCTAATGCAATCTGGGTTCCTTAGTTTGTGCAATAGCTCCATTGCTTTCACAATATAGCTCAATTGCGTCGTTGATGCTTGGAACGACCCCGAGCTCTATAATGAACTTTTTTATCCATACAACCTCCTTTGTTGCATTTGATGTAGCAATATGCTCGGCCTTTGTTGTAGAATCAGCTACTGTCCCTTTCTTGGAACTCTTCCAGTTTACATCTCCATTATTAAGGCAAAAGATGAATCTTGATAGTGATTTGTAATCATATTTGTCTACATGGAAGATTGCATCGATGTAACCTCTTACCACCAACTCTTCCTCTCCCCTATAGACCAAGAACTGATCCTTACTCCTTCTCAAATACTTGAGGATGTTCTTCATGGCTGTCTAAGAGCATCACCTGGATCTGACTGATATTTTCTCATCATGATCAAGGCATACGAGACATCTGGATAGGTACACAACATTGCATACATGATTGACCCAATTGTTGAGGCATATGGAATCAAACTCATGTGTTCTCATTCTTCACAAGAATTGGGACATTGAACTTTAGAGGTGGCAACTCCATATAGCATGGACAGGTTTCTCTCTTTGAGTTCTCTATGATGTACTAATTCAACACTTTGTCAATGTATGTGATTTTATTTAGTCCAAGAAGCCTCTTGGATCTACCTCTGTAGATATTTATCCCCAAGATGTGGGATGCTTCTCCTAAGTCTTTCATAGAAAACATATTTCTCAGCCATGTCTTTACCTTTTATGAGGTAGGTATTTCATTCCCCATCAACAGTATGTCATCTACAAATAATATGAGGAATGTCACTATGCTCCCGCTAACCTTCTTTTACTCACAAAGTTCATCTTCATTTTCAATAAATTCAAACTCTTTGACTGTCTCATTAAAATGAATATTCTAACTATGAGATGCTTGTGATAATCTATAAATTGACCTTTGTAGCTTACCAATTTTATTTGCATCCTTTGGATTTATAAAACCCTCAGGTTGTGTCATGTACACATCCTTGAGAAGATTCACATTAAGGGATGTAGTTTAAACATCCATCTGACAAATCTCATAGTCATGATAAGTTGCAATAGAAAGCATGATCCTGATGGATTTAACTATGACCATTGAAGAAAAGGTTCATCATAGTCAACACCTTGAACTTGTCTAAAACCCTTTGCAACCAATCTAACCTTATAGGTTTGAACTTTTCCATCCATGTCGGTCTTTTTCATGAAAACCCACTTGCACCCTATGGGTTTTACCCCTTTAGGTGGATCCACTAAAGTCCATACTTTGTTGGTATACATGGATTCCATCTCAGATCTCATGGCCTCAAGCCATTTCTTAGAGTTGGGTCCTTCAATAGCATTGTAGTATCCCCAATTTTGGTGAAACTGAATATAAATCATGATTTGATAAATAATCTTCTCCAACGGTAGTACTGGTAGAATAATAATGTGGTTCACTTGGTGGCATGGGTGCTTGTGGCACCAGATAAATAAAAAGAAGAAACTCATACATTAATAAATATTAATGGCTTTTGTTAATTATATAATTGTCAAGTTTTCATGAGAAAATGATGGTTTCTTATTATGATCTTTGTATTTATAGGAATAAAAGAGGAATATATTGTTTCCTAGTTGGTATTGAGAAGTTGGATAAAAAATAAGTGTCTTTTAATGGATGAGGGTTGTCGATGCTAAGGAAACACCTTCCAAATCAAAATAACTCCTCATATGATAATGGTGACTATTTAATTGCTTGGAGGGCAAGTATTGTACATAGGATTATCTCAACAAAATCCATATTTATAAATAAGATGGGTTTGATTGTTTCTTTTCCCTATATGTCAAGGCTTCCGAATCTAAGTCTTAATTTTTAGAAACAGAAGGTTTCCTTTTGTGACTTATGGTTAATAAAGTAAAAACTAAGATTTTCTAGGAGGAGGAATATGATCCTTCCTAATTGGTTTGTAAAAGGGGGTATATTTGAGAAAAGAAAGAGAAGAGAGATTATAGGTATTATGAAAACACCTACCATATCTACTATTTACCATCGTGTGCTTGCAGAGAAAGGGACCCGTACCCCATCTTACCCTTTCTCTTTTGCAGTGGAAACTAGTAGGGTTCCTCAAGAGGTATGTATATATATAGGGAGACATTGAAGCCTCACTTTCAACACAAACATGCCTCTACAACTCCACTGCCTCCTTGCCAATATGTGATGGCCTTCCTTGGATTTGTTGGGAGGAAAATCCCACCCAAATTGGTCATTGGGTTGGAAGAAGGAGACGACACTACATTTAGCCTGCTACCAACGATTCCAACCCATCATTAACATCTAACGACATTGACTTCCAAACACCCTAACTAGCGACCTACCCTCCTCCACCCATCTACACAATGCAGTCCCTGGAGGGCGTTCTCTCTCTCCCTCTCTCTCACCATCGTGCCCTGGAGTCCTAAAGGGGAACCAAAGAGAACTGTTGTGTTTGTGCCAGGGTTGCGGCCCCAGCTACAGATTAGTGGACTCCATCAAAGTAGAGGAGAGTTCCTCCTCATCATCCCTTGGATTCACAGGGGAGCATCACTCCTGGCCGCCATGGCTGTGCCTAGGGTGCCCTACCGCAGGGGTGATAGAAGTTAGCTTTCATGGCAGTGTGAGCGAACGAGCACAGGTGTGAGGAGATGACATTTGCGAATGATGGTGGTTGCAGTCCAAGAAGGAGGTACATGGCCTCAGTGACGGCATCGTGCATCATCTGTGTGGACTTACACGACTTGGACTAGGGGGAAGTCGCATGGGAGAAGCAAAATGAGGGGTCAGACTAGGGTAGCAGGTTAGGTGGGTCCAAGTAGGTATCCGCAATCGTAGAGGAGGAATTCAAATAAAAATTAAAGGTATCTTTCCTGCTGAAGTGGCATGTTTCTACTGGTCCATATATTGTGAAGTTGTTTTAATGATAGTAATTAATTAGAAACTCATATTGATATGAATTATCTATGAAAGTTGATCAGAAAAATAAGAGGACTTCAAATAAAATAGTTTTAGGGTCTAACTATGCTTCGAACTCAAAAATTAATGCTAACAAGTGTTTAAGAGGGTGATTAAAGCATAAAACCCCAAGTTTTGGTATTAACATGTTGAATACCTTAAAAATCCTCATTTTATGCTCTTATCTGATATTGTTGAACAAGATGAGGAATAAAGGTGATCGTGATAATTATGTTGTGTAGTTAGGGTTTCTAGAATGGATGATCATTGACATGTATAATTAGGATATTAAACATCAATGATGCAACTTGTTGTAAACTTAATATGCCTAATTTGATATATGTGGTCCTAATATAATAACATGGTAGATCTGATGATCATGGATGCATCTAATGCGAATAAGGTTTCTTAACTCATTAAACCAGTGAACATGGGAACTTGGGGTATCAAAACATAACCATGATGATAACTCAAAACCAAGGAAGCCTAAACATTATATTAGGACCGAGTAGGGTTTAATGTAATTAATATGATGGTGACACTTTAGGATCTATATTCATGCAGACTAAAATTTGGATTGCTTGATTTTATTATTAATTGGATAATATGCATGAAGTGTGTTCTGCATGATAATCTATATGCCAAAGGTATGTGGTTATGCCTATGTGTAATCAATTTAGTTTCATGTGGCTTTCTCAGG
Source organism: Alisma plantago-aquatica (assembly GCA_963693085.1). Taxonomy (NCBI): domain Eukaryota; kingdom Viridiplantae; phylum Streptophyta; class Magnoliopsida; order Alismatales; family Alismataceae; genus Alisma; species Alisma plantago-aquatica. The sequence continues at coordinate 135,507,116 of OY856411.1, read as the reverse complement.
TTTCCTCACATGGTTTGTAAATGTATGCTTGCTTGTTTATTTCATTCCATGCAAACTTTAAAGTGACTATGGCTATCACATTATATATGAACATGACTAGCCCAAATCTTGGCCACCTCTAGATCTATGGAAAGCAATCTGCCTGGACAAGTGAAGGCATATTTTGTTACCATCCTGAATGGGGGGTGCATGAGAAGTCACATGCCTGGATAGGGGGAGACATGATGAAGTCACCCGCCTGGATAGGGGGAGACATGATGAAATCATCCACCTGGATAGGGGAAGACACTGAATATTGCAGTATGAGGCCCTAAGGGGATATGGCAGAGGGTGAAGAAACCTAGATTGGGTAGTCATGATGAAAATGTTAAAATTATTTTGTTAAATAATAATTGTTAAATTATCTTGTTATCATTACATGTGAAGTTTTGTTTCCCCCATATACCAGTATAACTTGTTATACCGACCGTGTTTTCTTTCATGATGTTTTAGGTATATGATGATATACATGATAAGGGACATGAATATAAAGATGAAACCATATGAAGACATTAATCTAAGTAGGATTTAGATAGATGCTTCTTCTCTATGAACAGTTCTGGTAATGAAATTTCATGTAAGCATCTTGTAAACAATATTTGTGAATTAATGAAATTATTTTTTATTATTTATTATTTGCTAAATCTGGATTTTTGGGATAATTTGTAGTTAATGGCTCTCATCTTTTTGGCTTTCCTTAATTGGGGTTTGTTGAAAAGTGAGGTCGTTACATTTGGTATCAGAGCCCCAAAATTTTCAAATAATATTTAATAATTTATAATTTCAAGTAATCTATAGAAATATGAGGGAATTATTAGGGTATTTTTGAAATACTGAGGTGTCTAGAAGGGACCATGCTAGGGGGCTAGCAAAATTTTCCTCCACACTGCTAGTCGGCTTATGAGGACTCTCAGACCCATGCATCCTACCTGGTCAAAGTCAGAAGTCTCTTCCTGAAGTAAAATACCTTCAGGGTTTCTTCTCATTTTGATTCATCCATTTCTCATCATGTTGCTTAATAAATCCTGAAAGAAATTTCTCTCCTCAACTAAAGTTAGGGTTTTTTAGAAGAAGTAGGATTAAGGCATCCTCCGCCAATTATTGCATATGCAATGAGAAATGGTAATGTACATGTAATGTGGAACATAATGTACATGTAATGTCAAAATAATGGTGGGTTGTAAAGGTAAACCCTAGATGGATCTAGGGTTGAGTTAAGAGAACTCTAGTGGGTCAGGGGACATGGAAACCCTAAAAGGTAGGGTATAGTCCCTAACCCTAACCCTAAAACCCTAATCATAAATAATGAAAATGGTGTGGTGGTATAAAACACTACCCATATGAACCTTGAAAAGGAATAAGAAAAAAATCAGTTTAGATGACCAAATATCCCATGCATGTGTGTATGTGGAGCATGAAATTCATGTTAAAGGTTTTGAGAAACATAAGAAACCAATGATTATGAAGATTAAGATCTGAATATAACTTGCTCGGACCCCTCATGTTATCTCTGGAAGTTTGGTTATGGAAGGAAAGTCGTTGGGATGACTATGGTCAAGCCCATGGATGGGAAGGCCGACATAGAACCAAGCCTCTGGAGGGAAAGGTGGTCCAAATCCATTGCATGGACAAAACCCATGAGAGGGTATCCCAGAGATTGAGCAAACAAGGGTTGAGGAGTTATAAAAACTACTGCATAAAGATTAAGATATGAAACCTTTAGGGCTAGTGTGCCAACCCAGGGTGGGTCAACCCAAGAGTGGGAAGATGACCCATGAGGGAGGTAAGACCTTAGACCTTGGGTTCAGGTTGTGGATAGAGAGCCTAACTTCCTCCTATGATCCATAAAGGCACCCTAGGTTAGGACCTTGCCTAGAAAGGTAAGTTGACCAACTCAATTTAATTATTGAGGCAGCCATGAATGTCACCTAATATAAAAGATGAAAACACATAAATTCTTGAACCTAAGTATGCCATCTCTGAAGGACACAAGTGGTCAAGCCCCAGATTGGGAAGACCAATATGGAACCCAGCCCCATATAGGGAAGGTGGCCCGAGCCCAATGTTGGGACTAAAATGGATAATGTATACTCAAGAGAGAGATGATGGAAATCTAGGTTAAAAGATTTACAAGAGAGAATAATATGCTTGAAAATGGTTAAGGTTATGACATATTAAATGAACCCTTGAGGTGGGTAGAGTCCTAAGTCAATCCTAAGGTCGAGTAGAGAGCATTAAAGGTACATTGATTGATGGATTAGGAGTTGATTGTTCCCTAATGCACAAGACAATTTGGTCAGGAGGTAACAACTATGTTGTCTGTGGCCCATGGCTTGAGATATTGGCAACCTTCGTGAGTCCATAAGGCCAATGGGTGAATTTGAGAGGAACTGCATAGATGCATAAGGATGAGATCACTCCAAAAAGTACCTATACCCCTAGAGACCTCAAGGAAGTGGCTAAGGCTCATAATACCTGAGGTGTAGATGTAAAAGATACAAAGAAGTCATGAAAGGAGTTGTGTACAAACTTAAGAATGCAAAGGGCATTTGACTTCATGAATTATAAGAACTTTGTGGAATTAAAGGCAAGTATGGTTTAGAGTCATGTTGAGAATTATTCAACCTAAATTTGATATTTTCAGGCAATGTGTAAATATATCATCTCTGCTCTTGGAATGGGATAAACTTTGTATTTGGGCTATATTCAAATGCTTATTTCATCTCATTATGAGAGAGAGATATTCAATAGACACATGTTTTTCTTAAAATTGATATATGACAATAAATACTTTAAGTTGAACCTAATGATATGTCCTAGGGTTAGAAGTGTTACCTCGCCCTTATGTGAAACTGAATGAATAATAGGTGGGAAACCTCGGTGAAAAGATAGTCACCAAGTGAAATTGATATCCAAAAATGAAAATGGAATCACTAAGAGATGATAATGTGTAATTACTAAGGAGTTGTATGTATCTTGAACTGAATTCAAGTACCAGTCCTAGTAATGATGTGAGGAATCAACATATCAATAAAAGATATTAAGAATATCTAACTAGGGTTGCTAACCCTAAGGCTTGAAACTAAGATGAGTTCTCATTCACCTTAAGCTTACTATGTGTGAATTTTGGCTATTGCGGTAGTGTGGGCAGATAAGCACAGGTGCGAGGAGCCAGCATCTACAAGATGAAGATGGTGGTTGCAATCTAGACAGGAGGCGCATGGCCTCGGTGACGGTGTTGTGTGTCATTTGTGTGGACTTACACAACTTGGACTAGGGGGACGTCGCGTGGGAGAGCCAGAATGAGGGGTCGGACCCCGGTAGTGGGTTAGGCGGGTCCAAGCAGGGATCCGCAATCCCAGAGGAGAAATTTAAATGAAAATTAAAGATATCTTTCCTCCCGACGTAGCATGTTTCTATTGGTCCATATATTGTGAAGTTGTTTTAATGATAGTAATTGATTGGAAACTCATATTGATATGAATTATCTATGAAAGTTGAACAGAAAACAAGATGAGTTCAAATAAAATAGCTTTAGGGTCAAACTATGATTTGAACTCCAAAAGTAATCTAACATGTGTTTATGCAGGGTGATTAAAGAATAAAAACCCAAGTTTTGGTATTAACATGTTGAATACCTTCAAAATACTCCTTTTATGCTCCAATCTGTTATTGTTGAACAAGATGAGGAATAAAGGTGCATGATAATGATGTTGTGTAGTTAGGGTTTCTTGAATGGATGGTCATTAACATGTATAACTAGGATCTTAAACATCAATGATGTAACTTGTCATAAACTTAATATGCCTAATCTGATGATCATGGATGCATCTAATATGAATAATGTTTTAAAGTCATTAAACCAATGAACAAGGGAACTTGGGATATCAAAACATAATCCTAGTGATAACTCAAAACCAAGGAAACCTAAACCCTAGATTAGGACCGGGTAGGGTTTAATGTGATCAATGTGATGGTGACACTTTAGGATTTATATTCATGTAGACTAAAATGTGGATTTCTTGATTTTCTTGTTGATTGGATAATATGCATGAAGTGTATTATGTATGATAATATGCATGGTAAAGGTATGTGGTTATGCCTATGAGTAGTAAATTTAGTTTCACATGGCTTTCTTGGGTTTCCTCGCATGGTTTGCAAATATATGCTTGCTTATTTATTTCATTCCATGCAAACTTTAAAGTGACTCTGGCTATTACATTATATATGAACATGACTAGCCCAAATCTTGGCCACCTTTGGATCTATGGAAAGGCCATCCACCTAGATAGGTAAAGGCATATTTTGGTACTAGCCTGAATGGGGGGCACATGAGAAGTCACCCTCATGGATAGGGGGAGACATTATGAGGTCACCCACCTGGATAGGGGGAGACATGATGAAGTTATCCACCTGGATAGGGGAAGATAGTAATACCATAGTATGAGGCCCTGGGGGGTTATGACATAGGGTGGAGAAACCTAGATTGGGTAGTCACGATGAGAATGTTAAAAAAAATTAAATAATAATTGTTAAATTATGTTGTTATCATTACATGTGAAGTTTTGTTTCCCCCACATACCAGTATAACTATATTGACCGTGTTTTGTTTGATGGTGCTTTAGGTATATGATGATATACATAATAAGAGACATGAATATAAAGATGAAACCATGTGAAGACATTAATCTAAGTAAGGAGGATTCAGATAGCCACTTCTTCTCTATGAACAATTCAGGTAATGAAATTTAATGTAAGCATTTTGTAAACAATATTTATGAATTAATGAAATTGTTTTCTATTGTTTATTATTTGCTAAATCTGGATCCTTGGGGAAATTTGTAGGTAATGGCTCTCATATTTTTGGCCTTCCTCAATTGGGGGTTGCTAAATAGTGAGGTCGTTACAAGCATCTAGATAGGTTATTGTCTCATCATCTATGACCAAATCATGCCTTCCTGAGCCACAAGATATCCAAATCTTTCAGGCTCAAGGCGTGGTCTATTAGATCTATGAGGTTCCAATGTTACCTAACAAATTTGAGATCCCACAACACCTTGTGAATCTCTTTGTTCCTCTTGTTCATCTATTGGTTCAATGTTCTCTTGTTGGTTTCGAACCTCCTTGAGTTCCATTTTCCTCCCACTGATTCATTTGGAAATGAAATCCATCTTAAGGAATGCAACATCCCTGGAAACAAACACTTTGTTGTTAGATGGAGAATAAAGTTAATATCCTCTTGTTTCTTTAGTATATCCAAAAAATGACATTTATCAGATTTAGGACCAAGCTTATCAGAATACATTCTTTTAACATAAGCTTTACATCCCCAATCCTCATAAAAGACACTTTGGGACATTTCCAATGCCATATCTCATATGGTGTCTTTTTAACTGATTTAGATGGTACTTGGTTTAGTGTATACATGACACTTTCTAGAGAATACCCCTTGAAGGTAGTCGAAAGCTCAACTAAATGCATCATTGATCACACCATATTTAGCAGTGTGTGATTCCTTCTTTTTGACACACCATTACGTTGTGGTGTTTTAGGTGGAGTCCACTAGGATAGAATCCCGTGGGCTTTAAGAAGGTTCTCAAACTCATGGTTTAAGTATTCTCCACCTCGATCAGAACAAAGTGTCTTAATACTTTACGAAGTTGGTTTTGTTATTCTTTCATAAACTCCTTGAACATGTCAAGAGTTTCTAACTTATGTTTATTAAATAAGCATATCCATACCTACTTAAGTCATCTGTAAAGGTAATGAAGTATTGATATACACCTCTATAAGTTGTTCTAAAAGGTCCACACACATCAGTGTGTATGAGTCCTAATAGATCACTAGTTGTATCACTATTACCAGTGAAAGGGGTCTTAGGCATCTAGCCCAACAAACAAGATTCACATGTCTCTATTGGTTCTAGATCAAAAGAGTCTAGATAACATTCTTTATGGAGTGTAGATATGTGTTTCTTATTTATGTGCCCTAGAAGACAATGCCAAAGGTATGTTTTGTTTGAGTTATTGAGTTTTAGTATTTTGGTATTGAAGTTATCAATATATGCTTTTAGATCTAACAAGTAAAAACCATAAGACATTGGTGCACTGCTATAAAAAAATCCTCTCTTTGAAAATAGAACATAGACCATTTTTAATATGGAATTCAAATGCATCCTTGTCAATACAAGATAAGGAAATGATGTTTTTGTTTATAGCATGTACATAATAGTAGTTCTTTAACTCTATTACAAACCTTGTGGGTAGAGACAAACTATAGGTTCCAAATTCACTGGACGCAACTCCTGGGCCATTAGCAACTCGTAGTTCCACCTCGCCCTTTTCCAAAGGCCTACGTTCTTTCAGATTCTACATATTCAAACATATGTGAGATCCACATCTGGTATCTGGTACCCATGATAAAGAAGTAGATAGAATTATCTCAATAATGTATATACCTAAAGTGGATATCACCATCCCCATTTACTTGTTCTTAAATTCCTTCAAATACAAAGGATAAGTTCCTCTTCTACTTTTCTTTCTCCTTATCTTATGTGTTGAAGATTTGGATTTGGGCTTAACTTCAGAACTCTTCTCGGTCTTGCTTTGATCCTTGGACGCAACTTTGCTGATCACCATCACAAACTTGTCCTTCTTCAGTCTTGCTTCAGCATGAATCAACATGGCATGCAAGTCTGACATCAGTCTGGCCATATTATTCACATGATAGCATGCAATAAAGTGGCTATATGATTCTGGCAATGTCTTTAGAATCATATTTGTGGCCAACTCTTGGCTCAAGGTGAATACTAGTTCTTCAATATGATATAAATGTCCAATCATATTGAATACAATTTCTTCTACCAAGGTTCCCTCTGTCAGCTTAGGCTCAAGTAGCACCTTTATGTTATTGTCCCTTTCTTGCTTTGTAAGGCCAAGTGTCACTTTCTTAAAATGTGTTACCATCTCAATAAAACCCATGTACTCGCACTATTCATGCAACTCATAGTGAAAGCAGCTAAGAATAAGGTACTTTATCTCTAAGGCATCATTGGCATGCTTCCAGTAAGCATCCACCTTTGCCCTAGGTGCATCAGGAGCAGGTATTTCAGGCATTGGTTTGTCAAGGATGTAGAGCTTGCACTCTTCATTGAGAACCTTTCTCAAAGTCCAAAACCAGTCATGGAAATTTGTCTCCTCGAGTTTGTCTTTCTTAAGAACTGGTCTCAAAATAGATTTGTTCATCATTTGATTCTACATGAAAAAATTTGCATTTTGTCAAAACTTTTTATTTGATTCAAAAATTTTGACGATATTAATCATGTCTTTATTTATTATCACTCCCAATATTTTATTTTATATTGATAGCCCTCACATATCAATTTGGAATATTACAGCATTCAACATTCTAGTGGGCCAATTCCAAGATGATTCTACTATGGCCCGATTGATGCCGCAAAACATAGTCCATTATCAAGGTAGGCAACTTTTATCAATTGAATCATATGCAATTCTAGATAGATGATATGCACAACTCCTTTCCATTATCATTTGCATGCTTCTGGGCTTGGACACTCTAGAATCACCAGTTTAAACCTGACCCAATAGCCAACACGATAAATATACACCCTTCTAAGGAAGAACCTACATATCTACCATCACACTTCCATGAGATAGACAGTGCACCATGTGAAGGCGTAACCTACTCTTCGTCAATCAAGATTTTCATGTGTGTTTCTATTGGAAAGCATATAAGGCTTAATACTTTATATTTGAGGGAGTTTGTATTTATAAATACATATACTTTATCCAATCACCACATATATAGTATGTATCATATACATTCCATATCCCACAACAAAAACTTGCAATAAATGAAAATCGACGGTTATGGCCAACCTAATGTAATTCCTTGGAGCCACAAGGAATTACCACATCCTGGGGTCCACATCACATGTAGAAACATGTTTATGATGAAGATCCATGCTTGGTAATACAGGTTTATTGGTTCAACCTTTGAACCGATTGGCTCACCTTCTGGCTAGTTATTTGGTCATCTCACCAGTCGTTTGGTCCTTCTTGCTTCCATCTTTTGGGTCCTCCAGTTGAAAGATTGGCTCCACCAACCAATCAGTCAGGCTCATCCGCTTGGTCCTCGGTCCTCCAACCGGTTATCTCACCTTCAAGATAGTCGGTTGGGGTCGTCAGAACGTCCTTCTGCTTTGTCATAACATGAAAGTGAAATATCCTACTTTTATATGATTATAGGGAAACCTAGAGTTACATTAAAGGGGAGAAAAGGTAGGCAATAATTAACTTTACATTGGGAAGATAAGATAGAGACTCGATATGCAAACCGAGATAAAACAAGATCAACCACACAACCATGCATAGATAATAGGGATTATTGGCCATAACCATACTACTCATCCATCATCAACACCATTTTAGGGTGACACTTGTAAATTACATACATACATCATATAGATATTAGTTTGAGATTATCGTGGTATTTGATTGGACAAGAAATTATTTGCATCACATGCAATAACAAAGTGGTAAAACCAAAAATCCGATCATATCGGTTATATAAAAACATAGTAGATTGACGTGGCTATGATACCACTATAGGGAAATATGGCTATAGAATAGACAGTGGAAACAAAAATTGTTATCTACCATATTTCCTATAGCCAATGGATCATGTCAATAACTATACTATGGGAAGGATGGTTTTGAGTATGTACCATGTCTTAGAGCAAGTCCAACGACATCTAATCATCATTGTAGATGCACAACTATATTCTAGTTGCACTGGGACTCGTCTGACTGTTGTGTCTCCTAGTCTATACCATGGACTGTAGCCTCAAACGTCGTCGTATACATCAACTCCTCTCGCCACAGACTGTTGGTTGATGTTGTCCTCCTTAGCAATGGGAAAAGGCCATCTCGTCTCTAGAGAACTCCAGATGGACCGCCTAGAACTCCTATCATCCTACTAGAAAGGATAGGAATGAGTTGTACCTCCCATTTGCATACTAGTCACCAACTTTCTCTCCCACAACAACAATCCTCAGTTGTTATCTCCCTTTCTATCGCTCCCTTTGACGGGTAGGACTTGCTTGGGCTCTCTGTCTTACCACAACTAGAGAGGACAAAAATTGTCAGAGCAAATGATTCTCAATTGTGTGTCTTGAGAAGCCCCCAATACACCCCTATTTATAGTAGAGGCCATGGTCAGGGTTCCCAGTCTATGTGAGAGGGGAAGGGACCGGAAGATCTTGAATTTTCACAACCTGCAACCATCAATATGGTCATCTGGAAACCCAAACTATCGTTTGGAACACGATCCAATTGTCTCACCCATTGAGATAGTTGTTTCACATTTCTCCCTATCGCACATGAATTTAGCAATTCATTTTCAATTAATGTTAAACATTAATTCCTTGCATCAATAGAATTGAGCACTCAAAATGATCGAATTTTCTCACAAATTTTGGGAAAGCTACTAGAACCTTCCTTCGACCCAACTGAGCTGATTAGTTTTCAAGGTGAAAGGTTGTCTCGCTCTTCCTAAATCGATTGGTTCACCTAGTGAGTCAAATTCTTGGTGTCTATTTTGTACATATTATCAACCAATTCAGTTCCAATCTACCTGATACTCCAAACGGTCATCTCAACACTCTAATCGATTGTTTGAATCTTCAAATGACCATCTCACTGAGTGAGTCGATCAGTTGGCAGTGCAATCAGTTGATGTATTGCATGAATTGAATATATAAACACTTTAGCGATCAATTCAATCATCATTCAAGATTAAACTCCTCTTCTAGGTAAAGACCTATGTGTATGACCCTATAGGTCTCATATTACATTGGCAGTGAATGTTCATAACAACATATGACAGCACAAGCAAGGAGTGGTGCCTAGTCGCACATCAATGCTGCCCAAGTAAATGAAAACTTGGGGAACAACTTCAACCTACAAATTGTGCTTGATGTTATAGTGTTTGTATAATTCCTTTGTCTCTGATATCGAGATTGAACTTGAGGCATGGATAAGTCATCCTCTTCATCATTCAATCTGGTTTATTGAACTAGAACAGACTGACTGAGATATATATAAGATCAATATCACATATTGACTCACATCTGCATGGCCATGCATTTCTCAGTCTCACTGATCAAGAGGCCTAGGATATCATACTCCCATAGGAGGGACAAATCCCATTTATATCACTCAAAGTCAGTCTCCATGTGTCATAGTCACCCAATCATCACCTTTATAACAACCCATGTTTCAAGATTGTGTTTGATGATGTTAAAGCATACCAAACGATATGTGATGAGTGGGGTGGTTTCAGGTTAGAGAAATATAAGCACCACCATTATTATGAATCTGACTATGACTACCATGGTAATGACTTCCATGTGTCAGTCTCACAGTAGGTTTGTCTGATACACTATTCTCTAACATGTACATGTCTGCTTGGTTTGATATTATCATATCATTACTAATGAGATCTTCCATCAACCAACTCACACGCAGATCTTGTGTGTTTTTGTCTTCTATCAGCCTTCTACGATAACAATTGATCATGGGTATAATGAGAATATATATATATGTACTCTTGACATCCATATAATCTCATTTCTTCAAGTCACGTTCTTGAAGACATACTTCATTGGGTAATATTATTCTCTGGACACTTATAATTTTACATCATTATCTCATGATTGAATTAAGCAAAATAAATTGGAAGCTTACCTTTCTTTTTTAATCAATTCATTTATATTTTTTGCCATTACAATCATCACATGATTGGCTCTCAGGGCATACATACCAACATGTATATATACATATCTATACACATATATATGTATATATGTATGTATAAATATATGTGCAAATATATATATATATATATATATGTGTGTGTGTGTGTGTGTGTGTGTTTGTGTGTGTGCATGGAGGACTGTAGATAAATTTTGTTTAATTTTTATGAATTACAACTTAATATTTTTATTTTAATAAAGCAAACATGCATAGCACGAGTTTATACCTGGTCTTTTGGAATGAGTGTAGATCAATTTTCTTGTGAAAATATCCAGCGTTGATGGCGTATTTGTCAAGACGTCCTAAATCTGATCCTGGCCGCTCAAAAAGGCTACTTTTCAACAGACGACTGGACTAAACCCAGGGGCCTTTTCAGAATGAATAAAGTATGTTTTTATCTCCAGGTATTTGTCAAGACGTCCTAAATCTGATCCTGGCCGCTCAAAAAGGCTACTTTTCAACAGACGACTGGACTAAACCCAGGGGCCTTTTCAGAATGAATAAAGTATGTTTTTATCTCCAGGGATTTGGAAATTTTCTGAGAACCCTCCTTTGCTCCTTCTGCCACTCCCTCTTCCTCTCATGTTCTCTCCCTCTCATTTTCCCTCTCCGACTAAAACCTAGATCCATCTACACTCTCTGACAGGAGCAAAGAGATACATCAACACCTATCGTTGGCGCTATTGGTTATTTTAGGGTTTAGGTCTACCAACATCGAGTTCAAACTAACCCAACGGCTTTCAACGCCTCAAGCGGTGCTCAGATTTGTTGTTTTTATGTGATTCTATAAATACCATCATGTTGTTCACTTCTCCCTGCTCTAACATCCTTTTGATCTCTTCTGCATGTCCTACTTCTCATAAAAATATATTGTTTCTTTATTTTGCATGTACACTAAATATATTTCTTAAAAAGTTGCCTTTTTAGTGAAAGGAAGCACTTTTATTCATAGTGTATGTGAAAGGAAGCTCTTTTATTCATAGTGTAGCTAGTTACATTTCTAAAAGTGTGATTTTGAATATCATGTATATCATTTTTTTCATTTTCACCAGATTATATTCTTTTTAGAAGAAATGTATCATGGGTGTGATTGGGAGCGAATGGATGAAGGAGATGGACATGGCTTTAAAGGAACTTCAACAAGGTTTAGTCGTTGGTGTGTCATCATCAGTGCACCAACATACTACCAAGGTTTTGTCATTGGTGTTCCATCATCGTCTCGCCAAGATGATACTCAACAAGGTTCACTCATAGGTGTGCCATTGTCAGCACGCCAAGCTATCCAACAAAAAAATTTGTCAACAATACATAAGTGTTAGACGTAGATCTGAATAAGATGGTTTCTCAAGAACATGACTGAGAAGAAATATCACAGGAACTTCCATTGGTTTCTAATGAGAGACATGCTTACTCAGAGAATAAACAAGAAATTGATTTTGAAGATCAGACATATTTTGATTTCTCACAAAGAGATTTATCAGAAAGAGACACTGCTTACTCACAGAATCTGGAAGAAACTGATTTTGAACATCATACGTGTTTTGATTCCTCACAGAGAGATTTCTCAGAAAGAGACATAACTCTGCACATCAGTATTGTGTAAACATTCCTAATATGGAGTCACATGATTTTGAGAGGACTAAAATAGATTTGAATAATACTTGTGTCATTTCTAAAAGAAGCATAGAGGAGATTGGTTTTGAAGTTGATCATATAAATGTCTCGGATGGCTAGGCCATAAATTCTTTTTTATTAATAACGTTGTTCCCTTTTTGCTCATTTGACTATCCTTTTCTCCATCTCATTGTTCATGTTCTCCTAATTCTTCTTCCTCTTAATTGTATCATTGGTGGTTTTCTCATGCTCCCCATTTGTCCTTCCTCTTCTCAGAAGATCCAGTGTTCCTTTTTACATGATCATTATTGCTTTTCTCATGCTTCATGATTGTTCTTCCTTTTCTCCCTATCCTCATTACTTTTCACATCCTTCTTGTTCCTTTTCTCAAGATTTTTGTTCCTCTTCTCCATAACCTCATTCCTTTTCACATCCTCCTTATTCCTTTTCTCAAGCTATATGTTCCTTTTCTCCGTAGCTTCAGTCCTTTTCACATCATCCGTATTCCTTTTCTCAAGATCTTTGTTCCTATTCTACATAACCTTGTTCCTCCTCCCTATGCTCGTTCTTTTTCTCCCTTTCCTCGTTCCTTTTCTCCTCCTCATTATTGTTGGGATTAGGAATATAATCCAGCCCATGTCTTAGTGGGATTTAGACTTGGGAGGGTTGGTTTGTGCTACCAATCCTAATAGGAGTCAAATCTTGAATAGCAGGAATATGACTTCCTATGTGCAACATGCAGTTGGACTAGGATTCGAACTAGGACTAGAATTCCTTGTTACAATCACATGCATGGAGGCCTATAAATAGAGGCCCCTGGGGAGGCCTTTGGATTATCCACCGGTTGAGGTGTGAGTTCTCCAGTTGCTTGTTGGTGCCTTCTGTGGTAGAGGGTGCCAGAGAACAAGAACAACTGGTAGAGAAGCTCTCTTGGTTTATAAGAGAGGGCCAGTGACTTTGCCTTGAAGCAAAGTAGCGGTTGGTGGTTGCTACCCAGATTTAGGGGTAATTAAATCTGGGAGGTGTGAGTTGTAATTTTATTACATAGTGCTTATTAGCGGGATTGCCCCGTGGTTTTTCTCTCCTTATTGAGGGGAGAGTTTTCCACGTTAAATCTGGTGTTTTTCTTCTTTGGGTTTTATACGCTTGTTGGTAGCGATTTCGTGACAACTTTTCATCACATCCAGGGACTGTATCGGTACAACATCCCCAACAAGTGGTATCAGAGCGAGGTTGCAGATACAAGTCCATATGGGGAAAGATGAAGATGCGACGATGATAAAGTTGACAAGCACAAATTGGCAGATTTGGAAACCCAAGATGGAGGATATTCTCTATTGCAAAGATCTATACGATCCGATAGAGGGACAAAAGCCAGAGACTACATCTGATGCAGATTGGAAGAAGCTAAACAGGAAAACCGTCGGAATAGTGCGGAAGTGGCTCGACATCTCTGTATTCCATCACGTCTCAGAAGAGACCAATGCCAAAGATCTGTGGGAAAAGCTCAAGAAGTTATATGAGCGGAAGACTGCCACAAATAAAGCTTTCTTGATCCGAAAGTTGGTGAACCTCAAATACCGGGATGGTACAAACATCGCCGAGCATATGAATGAATTCCAAAGCCTTGTAAATCAGTTGGGGTCCATGAAGATGGTTCTTGATGATGAACTTCAGGATCTACTTCTTCTAGGATCGCTACCGGACAGTTGGGAGACACTCGTAGTGACAGTCAGCAATTCTGCACAGGAGGGCAAGTTGACACTTGACCAGGTGAAGAGCAGTGTAGTGAATGAAGAGACTCGACGATGAGCCTCATGCGACAGTGGATCAGAGGTGCACTTCACAGAGGGAAGAGGCGTTGATAGAGCGAGAGACCGTGGTAGATCTAAGAGCCGTGGTGAATCCCAAGATCGCGAGAAGTCTCGTGGTAGATCCAAGTCAAAGAATGGTAGAGGGTGCTTCCATTGCGGCAAGCCAGGTCACTTCAAAAGAGATTGCAAGATTTGGAAAAAGAAACATGGGTCTGAAGCCAATGACAAGCAAGATGACGACAAGAATACTACAGCGACAATCTCAGATGATAGGTGCGATGATGATGATGTGGTCTTAACAGTCCAAGAACAGTGTTTGCATGCTGATGAGGATGATTCTGAGTGGGTGGTGGATACTGCAGCTTCTTATCATGCTTCACCAAGTAAGGAGTTCTTCACTTCATACAGGAGGGGAGACTTTGGGAGGGTGAACATGGGAAATTCCAGCTTCTCTAGAATTGTCGGGATTGGTGACATTTGTGTTCAGACAAGTGTTGGTTGCACGCTCACGCTGAAGGATGTTCGTCACGTTCCAGATTTGCGGCTAAGTTTGATCTCTGGTTCTTTCTTTGATAGAGAAGGTTGTCATCTTGATTTTGGTGGCGGCAAATGCAAGATCACCAAGGGGGCTTTGGTTATTGTACGTGGCAAACTGTCTCGCACATTATATAAGACCAAGCTCAAAGTACTTAGAGACGGCAGTATACATGCAGTTGAGGATAACCAGACAGATCTATGGCACAAAAGGTTAGGACACATGAGTGAGAAGGGCTTGAATCTTCTATCCAAGAAGAGGTTGATTCCTTGTGGCAAGGATAGTAGTCTCAGTTCATGTGATGCATGTCAGACAGGAAAGAAACGATGAGTTTCTTTCAAGACAAGGTCTGCGGTGAAGTCAAAGCTTCTACAGTTGGTTCATTCGGATGTCTGCGGTCCGTTTGAGATGGCTTCACTGGGAGGCAATAAGTATTTTGTCACATTCATTGATGATGCATCTAGGAAGGTATGGGTCTACTTGCTGAAGACCAAGGATCAGGTTTTTCAATGTTTCCAAAAGTTCCATGCCATGGTAGAGCGGGAGACCGGTGAAAAATTAAAGTGTCTCTGAACGGACAATGGAGGAGAGTACACCTCCAGGGAGTTCCAGGCGTACTGCACGCAGCATGGCCTACGGCATGAGAGGACAGAGCCCGGCACACCATAACACAATGGTACAACTGAAAGGATGAACCGTACTATTGTCGAGAAAGTCAGATGCATGTTGAAGACTGCAAAGTTGCCAAAGACATTTTGGGGTGAGGCAGTGAGAACTGCCTGCTATATGATAAATCGATCTCCATCAGTTCCTTTGGGGTTTGATATACCTGAGCATGTATGGACAGGTAAGGATGCATCCTACTCACATCTCCGAGTATTTGGATGCAAGGCATATGCTCATGTTCCCAAGGAAAAGAGGCAAAAGCTGGATGATAAAGCGGTGCCATGTATCTTTCTTGGCTATGGAGATCAACAGTTTGGGTATAGGTTATGGGATCCAGTG
Source organism: Alisma plantago-aquatica (assembly GCA_963693085.1). NCBI lineage: Eukaryota > Viridiplantae > Streptophyta > Magnoliopsida > Alismatales > Alismataceae > Alisma > Alisma plantago-aquatica. Next base: position 135,491,274 of record OY856411.1, on the reverse strand, counting down.
AAAAAGACCATGACCAGACACAGAGATGTGACTTTCTGTGAGAGTCAGACAGTGACAGAGCTTGAGGTTGATGATGCAGAGGCTGCGGGATCAGGTGACAGTTCTTCAGACGATGAGTATGAGGATGATTCAGCTTCTTCACAGGTGTTGTCTTCTGATGATGAAGAAGAGCAACATAATCACCATGAGCAGCAGAGTGATAGCACATCAAGTGGTCCAGTTCCAGACGCACAGACGAGTGATTCAACTTCACAGGAAGAGACTTCTGGGCAGGGGGAGCAGGATCAGGACCAGGCAGAGTCCTCAGAGCAGCAGCTGAGGAGGTCTGACAGAGTACGTCATCCTTCATCCAGATATCCGGCATCTCAGTATATCTTGCTTACTGATCAGGGGGAGCCAGAGACTTTTCAGGAGGCACAAACTCATAGAGACAGAGTACAGTGGCATCAGGCGATGCAGGAGGAGATGAATTCTTTGCAGAATAATGACACCTATGAGATTGTGGCACTTCCCAAGGGTCGGAGAGCACTAAAGAACAAGTGGGTCTATAGGATGAAGAATGACGGCACTGGTAGTGATATTAGATACAAAGCTAGACTTGTTGTCAAGGGCTTTGGTCAAAGACCAGGAGTGGATTTTGATGAGGAAAAGGAGGAGATGGCAAGGATTCCCTATTCTTCTACTGTAGGGAGTTTGATGTACACAATGGTGTGTACCCGTCTTGATATTACTCATGCAGTTGGCGTTGTGAGCAGGTTTCTCTCAAATCCTGGAAAAGATCACTGGGAGGCGGTCAAGTGGATCTTCAGATACTTACGAGGCACGAGCAACACGTGTTTGATGTTTGGTGGTTCGGAACCAGTTCTAAAGGGCTTCGTTGATGCTGACATGGCAGGTGATATAGATCACAGGAAATCTACTTCTGGGTATATCTTCACTTTTGCAGGGGGAGCCATATCTTGGCAGTCTAGGTTGCAGAAGTGTGTTGCACTTTCAACTACAGAGGCAGAATACATTGCAGCAGCGGAAACAGGAAAAGAAATTCTCTGGGTGGTGAGATTTCTAAGGGAGCTGGGGATGATTCAGATTGACCAGACTATTTTCTGTGATAGTCAGAGTGCCATTGACTTGAGCAAGAGCACAATGCATCATGCACGGACAAAGCACATTGATGTGAGATATCACTGGCTTCGTGATGTTATAGAGAAGAAGTTGTTGACTCTGAAAAAGATCCATACTGAGAAGAATGCTTCTGATATGATGACTAAGGTGGTGACACGAGACAAGCTAGAGCTTTGTAAGAAGCTCTGCGGTGTACATTCTCAATGATGATCGCTGAAGACCACATCTCCCTCATGGGCTGGAGGGGGAGATTGTTGGGATTAGGAATATAATCCAACCCATGTCTTAGTGGGATTTAGACTTGGGAGGGTTGGTTTGTGCTACCAATCCTAACAGGAGTCAAATCTTGAATAGTAGGAATATGACTTCCTATGTGCAACATGCAGTTGGACTAGGATTCGAACTAGGACTAGAATTCCTGGTTGCAATCACATGCATGGAGGCCTATAAATAGAGGCCCCTGGGGAGGCCTTTGGATTATCCACCGGTTGAGGTGTGAGTTCTCCAGTTGCTTGTTGGTGCCTTCTGTGGTAGAGGGTGCCAGAGAACAAGAACAACTGGTAGAGAAGCTCTCTTGGTTTATAAGAGAGGGCCAGCGACTTTGCCTTGAAGCAAAGTAGCGGTTGGCGGTTACTACCCGGATTTAGGGGTAATTAAATCTGGGAGGTGTGAGTTGTAATTTTATTACATAGTGCTTATTAGCGGGATTGCCCCGTGGTTTTTCTCTCCTTATTGAGGGGAGAGTTTTCCACGTTAAATCTGGTGTTTTTCTTCTTTGGGTTTTATACGCTTGTTGGTAGCGCTTTCGTGACAACTTTTCTTCACATCCGGGACTGTATCGGTACAACATCCCCAACAGTTATTCCTTTTCTAAAGCTCATTATTCGTCTTCTTTGTATCCTCATTCCTTTTCGCCTCCTCCTTATTCCTTTTCTCAAGTTATGTGTTCCCCTTCTCCGTAATGTCGTTCCTTTTCACATCTTCCTTATTCCTTTTCTCAAGCTATGTGTTTAGGCATGGCAATGGGTCAGATTCTTATTGATCCAAACTGAATCTGATCCAACCCACATCCAATCTGATCTTGAAAATTTGCAAATAAAAAGAATCTGCATCAACCCAATCTGCAAAAATCTGATCCAATCTGCATAAGTTCAACCTGATGCACAAAGATCCAAAACAAATAACATACTAAATTAACCCACTTAAATGTCAAAATATTGTTTATGGGCTATCTATTTTGTAAACATGATCTTCAAAGGCACCCCCGACTATTACTAAGTAAGGATATCATGATATAAATTTCATCCTGTAATTGATTTACAAAAATCGGAAAACGCTCACAGTTAATCACAAGAGTTAAAGTTGTTTGTATCGATCTGGGGAAGAAATAGATTTAAGCCTCATCTCATAATTGATTTATGAAAATCACCGTGCACGACCAACATATTCGAGTGATGACAGGGTCAACACCTCTTACTCAAGCCATCTTCAGGGCAGCGTCGACACCTCTTACTCCAGCCATCTTTTGGAACCATGTAGAGGTACGATGTAATACAAGGAGAGGAGTCCTTAGAATACTGAGTCTCCATGTACCTATGCACCTTAGGTGACATATTCTTAGGCCGCCTCTACGGTGACACTCCAGTCATCAGGAAGAAGTCGACTTGTTCACCGCCAAATCATTTCCTAGGGTGCAGTGGGCGTCCTCTTCTGTCCGGTCTCCTCTTCTGCCAGGTCTCCTCATCCGTCAATTCCACGAGTTGGAGGGTAACAGTGAGGCAACAACTTTGACTAAGCAAGTCTTGGGGCCTACTAGCTTGTGAGATGATGATAGGGACATCACAAATTATGGCCCGGTGGGGAGGCCGGAGTGAGGAGTAAATAGGAGTATCATTCACTGGTAGTTGCGGGGCTTGCAGCGCAGCTGGAGACGTTGATTGTGTGCAATGTGGATATGTCTGTTGCGGACCGTATGGATCAGCGGGGATCCAAAGTTTTGTTCTGTGAGATCCATAATGAATATACGATCCTCTATATGGGTTTTTGGCAGTAAAAAAAGTCAACATGATTCTGCAAATTGCGATCCGGGATGAATCGGATCAGGCCACATTGGGTCGGACTGGATTTTTATGCCATGCCTATCTGTGTTCCTCTTCTTCCTAACTTCATTCTTTTTCACATACTCCTTATTCATTTTCTCAAGCTCTCTATTCCTCTTCTCTATAACCTCATTCTTTTTTACATCCTCCTTATTCCTTTTTTCAAGATCTCTTTTCCTCTTTTCCGTAACCTCGTTCCTTTTTTTTTTTCTATTCGGATTCTCCTTTCTTCCTTTTCACCTTATCTGTACTCCTTTTCTCAAGCTAATTCATCCTTTTCTCCCTATCTTCGTTCCTTTTCTCCCTAAGATCGTTCTTCCTTTTCTCCCTATCTACACTTCATTTCACCGTCTCCTAACTCCTTTTCCCTAAGCTCGTTCTTCCTTTTCTCCCTATCCTTGTACCTCTTCTCCCTAAGCTCGTTCTTGTTCTTCTTAAGCTCATTCCTTTACCCAAGCTCTGTATTGCTCTTCTTCATATCATCATTCCTTTTCAACTTCTCCAAACTCCTTTTCCCTAAGCTCATTCTTTCTTTTCTTCCTATCCTCATTCCTCTTCTCCCTAAGCTCGTTCCTATTCTCCTTAAGCTCGTTCATTTTCCCAAGCTCTCTATTGCCCTTCTCCCTATCCTCGTTCCTTTTCTCCTTTATTTGTTTTTTTACTTCTTCCCTTTACTCCAGTTCCATTAGTCTTTTTTGCTTTCATTGTCTCATATGAACTTGATAAGCAGGATTACTGGAAAAACCTTGAACTTAGCTCCCCACATAAACCACATCAGTTTTGTAATGATTATGCTCATCAGAAAGGGTTTGCAACCAGGATTGACTAGGAGAAGAAGTGTAAAGGCAAGAACATGGATCATGAAAAGATTCAGTATTTGTGATATGTTTATAATAAACAAGGATACCGTAAGGGAAATTTACTGGTTCCACTGATTCTAAAATAATAGAAGAATTACTATATTGCCAATATGGAGCGGATCAGTGTTGTAGAGAAGAAAGGACTGGGTGCAAAGTGTGCATAATCTGATTCCTAATGGCCAGCTTGATCTCTATAAGATAAATAGTCGGGTTGTTGATCATAACCATGCACTTCAATGCAGGAATATGCTCACCTTCTCAGATCCAACCACATTGTTTCAAACATGCAAGGAGTTGTAGCAGAGATCAACAAAGATGCCAGATTTCAATTAAGAAATTCCCACAATGCAATGTCTTTGGTCTCCAGTGTACGTGAGAGCATCAGCTTTCTTTAAATAGATTTAAATTACATTTGAGGCGTATGAGACAAAAAAAACAATGATATATGGTGAAGGCACAAATTTGCAAGAGTGCTTCTGTAATGAAGCATACAGCAACCCATCACTTTACTATGAGATTCAGATTAATAATGAATACAGACATCTTTTGGGTTGATGGGATAATGAATTTTGATTATCAATTATTTGATGACACTATTTCTTTTTATATAATGTTTCAGATGAACACGAGCTACAAACCATTAGGTACTCAATAGAATCATGTGTTCCAGTATTCGACATATTGTATTTCATCACTCAACACTTGTGTTTCAGTATTCGATATATTCAATTCCATTACTCAATAGAAGCTTGTGTTCCAGTGTTTGATATCTTAGTTTTCAATACTCGACACATTCTGATACATTACTCGACATCTGTGTTCTAGTATTGAACTATATGTGTTCCAATTTTGAACAATACATGTTGTAGTACTGAACCATTTTTTTCTATTATTCCGAACTGGCATGTTAATTTTTATGTGTAGATTTATTTGTTGGTTTTAACCCCCACCTTCAGGGTGTCATATTTGGTGCATCCCTCCTCTATGATGAAACTATTGACTCCATTGAATGGTTATTCCAGACATTTCATAAATGCATGTCAGAAAAAGTACCTTTAATTATTATCACAGATCAAGGCACCGCAATGGATTCAGATATAAGAAAAGTTCTCCCGGATACGTTCCACATGCTCTATACATGGCATATATTACAAAATACTCAGAAGAACCTCACTCGATTGTTCACTCAAATTTTGCACAACCATCTTACTCTCCTCATGTATGACATTGAAACCGAACATGAACTTGGTTTTTCTTGGACAAAGATGATTGAAGAATGCTTCCCTACTGGACCGCATTATTGGATTGAGAGAATATATGGTTACCGAAAAAATGGTCCTCGACTTGGGTAAAACAACATTTTACTGTTGGAATGAAAATGACCCAGATCAGTGAGTCATGCTATGTTGTTACGAGGATCTTCCTCCAACCAAATTACAACTTGGTTCAATTCTTCACACACTTTAATAGAGTTCTTTCAATCACAAGGAGTAACAAAAAAGAGCAAGAGTTTCAAACTGTTGATAAATTTACAAATAATAGCTTTTCCTACATCCCTATTGCAATAAGGACCACTAAGGTTTATATGTCTAATATGTTTGCAATCTTCAAATCAGAGTTCAAAAATATGATGGATTATGTAATCAAGTTCACACCAAAAAATAACATTGGTTGTAAGATTGCATACATTATTTTCAAAAGTGATAACGAAAATAGAGTAGATGGGAGGACTATGTTAGTACAAATGGGTGATATGAATTTAGAATGTTCCCGTTGTATGTGCGAAAGCATGGCAATGCTCTATAGAAACATTCTCAAAGTTATGGATTTTTTAGGCTCTAATTTGTGAATGATTCCCCCACACTACATAGCCTAGTGTTGGACAAAGCTTGCTAAGAGTAGGATTAGTATACTTGACTCCATTTTTGGTGTCAATAAACCATCTGAATATGTGTATCACTATCAACATCTATGTTGCAAAATTGTTCAACTGGCCACATTAGTTTGCATTAATGATGATGTCTACAAAATGGTAGACAATGAGATTAATTTGTTATGCTCTAAAGCTAACTTACTTAGGGACAACCATAATGAAAATCGGGATGTGATTCATATTTCACATTGCACTCCATTTGAAGTTCTAACGGCTCCTCCAAGTCAGTTTAAAGCCAAGTCAATAAAGGTTAGTGAAGCGACAAACTGATCAAAAAAGATTGTTAAGTTTTGTGGAGATTGCAAGAAAGATGCACAGTGAAGATGCATCGACAAGAAGAAAGAGAGACCAGAATACCCAATTTTAACTTGGTATTTGACTAATTTTAAAATATCCCAACATTTAAATTGATGTATTATGTCTTATACACCAACATTATATTCATATTCCTGTATCATATTTCCCATTATTCAATAATGTCATATAGTATTGATCATATCTGTTCTAGTATTCAATCTTATGTGTTTCAGTATGGAATTATATTTGTTCCATTATTCCTCTTCTCCCTATCCTTGATCCTTTTCTCAAGCTCGATGTTCCTCTTCTCCCTAACCTTGTTCTTCCTCTTCTCCCTAACATCGATCCTTTTCTCAAGATCATTCTTCCTCTTCTCCCTAACCTTGACTCTTTTCTCCTATATGTGGGTCGGTAAATGAACAATAAGAAGGAAAAATAGAACATCAAGGGTTGGTACGTGAACAATGAGTAAGAGGAATCATACAATGAGTATGACAAATGAAACAGTGAGATATCTTTTCATTAATGATAATAAAGAACCAAATATAGTTACAAATACAGATTATAAATGAAAATGGAACGATGAGTAGCAACAACAATAGGGGAGTAAACAATCAAGGAAGGCGAATAAAGGAAAAACCTAAGTCTTGTTTCTATAGTCATCGTCCTTGTTCCTTTTCTCATTACACATATAGATACCATACAGAGCAACAACAATAACAACCGTCGATGGTTGTGGCTGTAAAGCTAGAGAACGCATGGTGTGCACCCAAACAACAATAACAACTATCGATGGCTGTGGTGGTATAGCTAGAGGACGCATAGTGTGCACCCAAAGTTGATGCACACCAAGCTCTAAATCGGGCAGCTTGGATCCAAAACCCATATCAAGTATAATTAGGTTTGGGGGGATTGGAAACGGCCATGATTCCAAAGAGGTATGGTTTCCCATTAAGTTTTGAAGGATTTGAAAAGAGTTGGAGTTAAGATGAGGAACAACTGAAATCTTCCATTTCCATGATCTCAATATGACCAATGTCGTGTCTTTGATAAAGAGCTTTCCAGACTTCACCATTTCTTGAAAGCATATTCGACGGTGGAGAAGGAGAGTTGGTTGTGGAGGTGGTTGTGGCTCTTGAAGTTTAGTAGGTGGTGCTACCCTACTCTAAGATGGTATTGCCTTGTATTTATATCCAGTCAATGATTGCATTTGAAGTTGGGGTTTTCCAAGATCAAATTCCCTTCAGTAGCAGCAGTCATCATAAGGTATTGGGTCACCTTTCAGCGCTTGCTATGAGTAGCTGTAGTAAATGCACACGTGATAATGACAACCTGTGACTGGAAATTGGGGCTAGAGGTGACCATACGAGCTCTTTGTAAGTTTATTTGTCTCTTGTACTCCTCCTTGATCCTTTTCTCCTATTGACATTCCTCTATTTCTCCTATTCATGTACTCCCCTTGATCTTGTTCCTGTACTCATAGCCATTGTTCCTTTTCTCTGAGTCCTTGTTCTTTTACTACCCATTCTTGTTCTTGTAGACGTAATTTTCCATTTTCTACAAGTCTCTACTCCTATTATCATCATTCTTGTTCATGTACTTATCGTCAGTGTTCCTTTTCTCCTAATACTTTCTCCTTTACTCCCCATTTTAGTTCTTGTAGTCATCATCATTGTTCCTTTTCTTTCGATACTTTCTCCTTTATTCCCCATTCGTGTTCATGTAGTCATCGTCATTATTCCTTTTCTTATAGTCCTTGTTCCTTTACTCCCCATTGTAGTTCTTGTAGTCGTATTTTTTCTTTTTCTCCTAGTCATTATTCCTTTTCTCCCCATTCTTGTGCTTTACCCCGTGGTATGGTCACATCACCAGCGCCAGTGGCCAGGCACTCTTATTCACGGGCACACTTACTGTTGATGCTCACAGGCAGGCACCAAAAGGTGAACCAATACCTTTTCACCGTTCTTGCTACTAAAGGGAAGGTGAGCTTATGAAAAACTAAATTGCATGGAGGTTAGCCTGATACACCCTAGCTTCAAGGGAATCTTTGGCTGGCTATAAACTAAGGCCAATGTTGGTACCCATACCAACTCAGAGCAAGCTAGCACCACCTACTGAACTGCCACAAGCAACTTTCCTCCTATAGTGGTCGATTTAGTTCATGGCAAAGGATTTCATCTGTGCCTCGTCGTAACTCCAAATGTTTTCTAATCCTTCCAAACCTAATGTGAAATCGTACAAGTGATGAAAGCCACACCTCAGCTTCTCTTTTGTGGTTTCCACTCCAACCCTTCCCAATGATCAACGCTGGTACTAGCATGTCATTTCCAGGCATTCAAGCTGATCACTTGGTGGTACTGAGATGCAACCTAGACACTACCAGTGGTAACAACTAGTAGATGTAGATGCTTCTCATCCAAGCCACATAAGGTTACTTGCATGGTGGTCCACGTTGTCACCTTGCTCCTCCATTATTTGTATGACATCTTTAGACTTTGAAAGCTTACTTTCATGGCTTCCCTGTACTGCTCTGTGACAGAGTCCACGAGCAGGGGAAAGGGTGGTTCACACTATCATGGTTCTTCTTCGTTACTTGCCTTGACTCTCCTCCGTTCAACAAGGATGATGACTACTTATCCTGCATCTGTTACTCCCCCTATTTGATCCTTTTCTCTGACACGTTATTCCTTTACTACCCATTCTTGTTTTTATTGTAAAAATGTACTTTTTCTAATTAACTATGACACTTTTGTTGGATTCAAAATGGTTTACATTTAACATTCCACTCATTGTTCCTTTACTCCTCCTATTTGATCATTTATTCCCCATCCTTGTTCCTATCGTCATCGTCCTTGTTCCACTTCTCAAGAACTTTATTCCTTGCATGGGAAGTAATAGAAGACTAGAATAGGACTGAGAACAATAGCAAGGATGAGGAGAAAAGGAACATGAATCTTATGTATTTCAATTTTTTGCAAACACGTGAAATGTTGTATTGATAATACATATTTATTTCATTAATCAATAATGTTTGCTACATTAGCTCTAGGAGGGGGAATGAACATTTGACTTGTCAGTCTACTTGTATTACCATCAAAATCATGCTTTATCACGTCATATCTGACTTTGTTATCAGTAGATAGAAGAAGTTTAGCTACCAAAGTCCTTCCAAGAGATGACAAGTAATTGGGGGTCCACAGCTCGTACTTCTCCTTTGGGATTTTTCCTTTCCAATGTTTTGTGAATAGAATACAAAATAATTTGCAATAGAAATAATATGGTTACTTAGGAGGTGATGCTAGCTACAAATCCCATTTCACCCAGTCCGTTACCAGTCTTGTAACTTCCATGAATAAGGTTACTACTTTCTTTAAATGGTTTGCTAGTGATTTTCTATCAACTTCATACAAATCTTCACTTGGCATGCTATCAAGTACGAGGAACTTCTTTTGTGGGAAATCAATCGTGATCATGTAGAAATAATTCACACTTCTAACCAGGAAGAAATATTGCACAAAAATAAAAGGAACAAAGAGGATGAGTAAAGGAATAGTACAGTAGGAAGGGAACAATGATAAGAAAAATTAACAATAACGACGACCAAAGGAACAATGAACTCGACAAAAGGAACCATGGAAATGACTATGGTCACGTAATAATATATATGTTATACTAATACTTACATAATCGTATTCACAATATTCGACGTTTCCCTCCTTAATATAATCATATGGGAAGAAATTTTCCATTAGTTCAGATTCCGCCTCAAGCTTGTCATTCTTTTCATAATCAGGATTCTTTAAGTCTGTTTGACAACTTTTCAGTGAATATGAAATGAAGGAACTAGTGTTTAGGAAAATCAGTACGCATGTATTTGTAAAATGGAAAAAGGGATAACTTAAAGTTATGTTGAATGGGAGGCAAACACGCTTTTAATTTGTCTGAGTTAATCTTCACTTCTCATCTATTGAGTGTGTGTCAGAATGCTTCAATTACATTATTTACCAAACAATCTCTTGGTCTGAGAGTATCTATATCTTTTCTATGTAGTTTGACCATTTTGTCATCATATATGATGAGAGACATGCTTATCTTTACTTTCAAGACAAATCACAAACGATCTTCACAACATCTTTGGCATTGAAGACTCCATTCTTGTTCAAGGGTCTTGGATCTGTGTATTTGAGGATGATGTCATTGGCTTCAGAGGTACTGAGATAATAATTTCATCAATATCAGTATGCGGCTTTCTCTTAATGGGTGGATCACAATTGTCATAGATGTCTATTGATCTTTGACCCTCAAACTTCGTCTGATTTCAAGCTTCCCTACTCTCTGATTTATGATATTCTTATTCATGATCTTCTACGTGTTCCTTTAGATGATAAGAGGCTTAGCATCATCATCTGAACTCTGCTCTTCCACCTTCTTCTTCTCTATAGAAACCATCTTCATGTTCTCTGCCCTTTCTACCCCTCTATGATTCTCATATCCTCCTCCTTCCTCTTCTCCTCTTCCTTTTTCCTCTTCTCTTTATTCTATTCTTGTCCTCCTCCTCAATCATTGTCTCCCCCTCCCTTCTCCTATCCTCCTCCTTTTTACTCTTCTCCCCTCCTTTCTCCTATCCTTCTCCTCCTTTCTCTTCTCCTCCACTTTCATCATTGGATCCCCCACTCTGCTCTTGTCCTTCTCCTCCTTGGTCTTCTCCCCCACTTGCATCAATGTCTCCCCCTCCATGCTCCTATCCTCCTCCTTCTTTTTACTCTTCTACTCTCCTTGCTCCCATCCTCCTCCTACTTTTTACTCTTCTCCCCCTCCTTTCTCCTATCCTCCACCTCCTTGCTCTTCTCCTCCACTTGGATTGTTGTCTCCCCCTCCTTGCTCCTGTCCTCCTTCTTTTCCCTCTTCTCCCCCTCCTTGCTTATGTCCTCCTCCTCCTTGCTCTTCCCCTCCACCTACTTCGTTGTCTCCCCCTCCTTGCTCCTATCCTCCTCCTTTTTTCTCCTCTCCCCCTCCTTGATGATGTCCTCCTCCTCCTTTCTCTTCTCCTCCACCTACATTGTTGTCTCCCCTTCATTGCTCCTATCCTCCTTATTTTTCCTATTTACCCCTCCTTACTCTTGTCCTCCTCGTCCTTGCTATTCTCCTCCATCTACATCATTGTCTCCCCCTCCCTGATCATGTCATCCTCCTTTTTACTCTTCTCACCCTCCTTGATCATGTCCTCCTCCTTGCTCTTCTCCTCCATTTGTATCATTGTCTCTCCCTCTGTGTTCCTGTCCTCCTCCTTCTTTTTCCTCTTCTCCCCCTCCTTGTTCATGTCCTCCTCATGCATGTCATTTTGTTCACCAAACAATAGGAAGATCCTAGTGTTTAACATTATGTAGTAAGGTATCAAATCCCAAGGTACGGCGAAAAAATGGTTAAAGTCTGAATTAGTTACAAGAGAGAAAGAAAGGAAATTCCAATTTTCTTGAGAGTTTGGTTATGCTAAGAACAAATAATGGAAAGGTTGCACCAAAGAGTAATCAGATAAAAGTTGAGATTGGATCGATGATAAAAGATATTTGGGTTATGAGTTTTACCATAATATCTAACATGAAACTAGATCAATTAAATCCGTAATATAAAACAAGTTAGAAGAGGGCATGTGAAAACATTTACAAATGCAATATATAAAAGATGAACTCCCTACAAACCTATTGGTCTTGGTGTTTACAGATCCTATCCTGATCATCCCAATAAAGATCCTTCTGAGATCTCATCTACATCTTCATGCATTTGTTTGGTTGTTCCGATCCTTGGATTTTGAGGTCTCATTCCCCAAGAATAACATTCAATAAAAATGAGAGATCAAGTCATTTATATCGTGTGATTATCCAAACAAAATACCATCTAACTAAAATCATCATATAGAGATCGATCTACTCTACACTATGGCTATGAGGCTAATCCCAATGCCCCAGTATGAAAAACTACTCATGATCCATATATATTAAAGGGAAAACAAACGAAGGAAGAAGGAAGACCATAGACTAGAAAAGAAAAGAATCTGAAAGGACTTTGGCTAGTGACTATGAAATGACCGTCGTTCTTAGATCCTTATCTAAAGAAGAAGACCAAAAGAAAAAGTAGATAAGAACTAAAAATCTTGAAATCCAAAATAACTTTTATTAAAGAAAAATAGAGTACATAAGCATGAATTGAAATAACAAATTCTCAATTGAAAATGCAAGCAGAAAAATTCTACAAGTAATGATACATAATATGATAGAAGAAGAGATTACAAGATTCCCTTTGCTTTGGAGTCCCCCCTCCTTTTATAGGGGAAGGAGGGGTAGAAACCCTAGGTACAAGAACCTCTAAAAAATTCTTGGCTGAAGGCTGAAACTTTTTGGATCTGGTCAATAGAGAAAATTGTTTATTATCTTTAATTATCTTGACCATGTGAATATATTTAATGCATATTTCCACAACATCGATTTTGAGTGGATTTTGCTCCAGTCAAAGACTCGAAAGTGGTCCAAATAATAGTATTTCTTTTAGAAAATTAAATTTTCTTTCCAATGAATACTTTTACACTCAATTTGGATTTTGGGACGTAAAAGTTATGCCACTTTTAGTTTTGGGTATTCATGAATTTTAGGCGCTGTGGGAAATTGTACAAAGCATCTTTCAAGAGAAATTTTGAGAATTTTTGTGCTTTAAAATTATTGTCTATTTTCCTACAAAAAGAACAATTGTCAAGTTAAAATGTCAATTTAAGCAAAAAGAGATAAACTGTGATAATGTATGCTAAAACTATTTAATAGCTAATAATTTATTGTTAAATCAAGATTGAAAAGTACAAAAAAGGTGGTGAGTTTGCACTCATCATAATACCCCAAACTAAGAGTTTTGTTTGCCTCAAGCAACATAAAATACTTCCATATAGTATTTTTGACCTATCATCCTCACCTACATAACACCACTTGAGTCCTTCCACTTTATACGGCCAAGAAACCTTAACTTCCTGAATTCAAAGAAATTAATTTTTATATCCCTTCTTTCTAGATTATTTCAAAATTTGGCTCCATTTCAAAAACTTGCAATAAGACATATTTCATATTCCATTTGCATTTGTACTCCCGTATATTCATACATGTTATTGCACAAGAACATGGCTCAAGGTTTGTGATGGGGTCATGTAGATTCCCCTGGGCATAAAATTGGAATGAAGGAGGTAAGGAAGGCGGCCTCTCCTCTATTCGACTTGAAGTATTTTTATTTCTTTGTTTGTAGTTACATTGACTTCATGTTTTGGTGTGCTCATTTGGCATCTTTTCTCAATACACCCCTATTACATTTATGAGGGGTATTAAAGAATTGAAAGAGGGAAGATAAGGGATTGCCACCCCGAACTTGGAGTTTGGCACATTGGCTTTTTATTTTGTTCTTGTGGATGGGGAGATACGAAGGTGATGGAAGAAGTGAACAAAAGGTTGTTATTTATCTAATTCATTTTTCTAAATTTTAGCGCATAGAGAGTAACATACATTGGGTAAATTAATTTCAAAACTATACAAAATTAAGAAATTTTGTAAGTCAAACCCTAACTCTAGATAAGGGAGCATTGTTTTCTAATTCTATCAGTCCTCTATGGCTTGCCATCTTTTCCTAGGAATCATGTTAATTTAGATCATAGGTGATAAGATAATTTCTATCAAAGGAAGATTTATAATTGTGTTACAAAATAAGTTACATCACCCAAGGGGGTATAAAGATAAACATATATATCAACATGGCCAACTAGATAAAGGATTGACCGACTAGATAAGGGCCAAACTAAAGGGAAATTTTTGACAAAAATATTAAAAATTAAAAACTAAACTACATAACATAATGAAAAGTGCAAGACATTTAAGATAGAGCGGGTGGAATGAGTACATACCACCCACCTCCACCTCAAAATTAAAAATGTTCTCATCCAAATACAAATTTAAATCCACGATGAAAGGAAGAGAAGGGAAAGGATCACCAAGCGGACCTGGTAGCTCGAAAGATGTCCAGTTGAAAGGAATGTGTATGAGGGCTGGGACCTTAAATCAATGGATCTTCATAGTGCACCTGATGATTAAGTAGTCTTGGAAGCTCAATGGGGCATTCAAATTTCCTTTTATTTCACACTCCCTTCAATAATATCCATAATCTTCCTTCAATAATGAAGGAAGTGTTGAATATCAATGCGGATTGAGGGAGATCAGCAGGTACCTGACGTGTAATACATGTTGTGCCAGACGTGCAAAATTGGGAGGATATGGATCTAGTTTCCCTCCATCATATTGATCTACATAAGTGTGAATTGATAATGATATGAAAGGAACAAAAGGATTTTAATCAACATTAGAAGTATTTTTTTCTCTCCTCAAAAACCATGCAATAAACATTGGGATAAGTAGGTTTCATTGATGATATACCATGTATCTCTAGTTCCTCTATGCAAGATGTTCCTAACGGTTTAAGAGAGACAAAAATAGGGATAGAATCCTTACAAACAATGAAAGGGGGCATGTGGGCATCATCTTAGGGTGGTATCTCTCCTACTAGATCAGTCGTCTGTGAATTAGGGATTGGTTGTGACAGAGTATGAGAACTGTTCATCTTTGGGTGGACGTGGCTCATTATCCAGAATAGATTCACCATAGGGGATTAGTCATTAATAAAGTGTGCATTAATTTCAATGATGGGAGGAGTTGTTGGATATTCAGAATGACTCTCATACTTTAAATTTTTATACTCAAGGAATAAAGTCTCTAGCAGAAGGGTTGGAATACCAACGTCCTCATCACAAAAAATATGACCCCATGGTCTATGTTATTACTTCATGATTTGACATATATGACACAAGAATGGGATCATACTCGTTATCATCATGAAAAACTATCTAGCGTTGCTCTAATTCCTCCAGGGGTCTCTATGATTGGGTCTCTAGTAAAGTAGCTAACAAGGCTTGTCAATTTTCTAAAATAACTTATTGCTCTGCCATTATTTTCTCTAGGGCTATGATTTGTTCCTCCTATTGTGGTGTATATTTGTTTTCATAATAAAGTTCATAACCCCCAAAATTATGTTCGTTACCCCGCCCATACCCCCTATAAGGATCTTGATCATGATACCCCTCATCTTGATTGCGCCATTTCTCCTCATAATAGTCTTTAGGAGATGGTGAATTGAAATTTACATTACATCCACCTTGGTAGAAAGATTCGACATTAGAAGGTGTTACCATAACATGAGGGGACACATTTTGACAATTTGGATTCTTTGATCGGGCTTCTAGCAAAGAATTTATCATGACTTGTTGTGTGTCTAGTTGCTTTTGGATATCAAAATTAGATCCATATTCCCCAAAATTTTGTTATTAATACACCCCCATTAGAATATGGATAGCAAGGTTACTGATAATGGTTCTCTGAAAATTGCGGGTTAGAATTTACATCATGCCCACCAGGATGGGAGGGCTCAAGATAATATAGGGTGCCATCATAACTAGGGGACACTTTAGGATAGTTCATTGATGTATGGTTGTAATAATCAAAAAATAGATTTTGTAAAACGTAAAGTGTTAACCACTCCATTTTAATGTTCTCCTTTTTTGTAAACAAATTGTAAAAGAATCTAGAAGAAACTAAAAATTATGGAAAGAAATAATCAAAATAAAGGGTTGGTTAGAAATTACAAAGAATTAAAATTACAAATGTAAACTTGAGAAATTATGGAACAAGATTAAAATTACAAAAATAACTATAAAGCAATATTGTCGGAATGAGACCTTGGCATAAGGAGGAGATACACTCCAGAATGTCTCTTGCTAGGTGAAATAAATTATTAAAATTTAAGAGAATAAATTATGGCACAAGATTGAAAATTATAAAATAGACTAGAAAGCAACACTACCGGAATGGAAACTCAGTAGAAAGAAGAGAAACACTATCGGAATGGATCTCGGTAGATTAAAAAATGACCAAAAATCCAAGCAAGTAAATTTATAAACAAGACAAAAAATTATTAAACTGAACTAAAAAGGTTATATAGAACTAAAAATTACAGAACGACAAAAGTTACAAAAAATAAAATGAACTAGAAGGAAGAAGAATAAATTGTAGAACAAGTCTCTGATGAAACATGATTAAAATTGTATAAAAAATAAGAAAAAACTAAAAATTATGAAAAGAGAAAATCCTAAATATACACAAGCAATCGGGATTCAAAAAGTAATGTATGGCATCCCTAGCAATGATGCCAAATTGATGTGTGTCATTTTGCACACCAAACACTAGGAAGATCCTAGAGTTTATCCTTATGTAGTAAGGTATTGGATCCCAAGGGACAGCGGGAAAATGGTTGAAGTCTGAATCGATCGTGAGAGAGACAGAAAGGAAATTCTAGTTTGCTTGGGAGTTTAGTTATGTAAGAACAAATAATGGAAAGGTTGCACTAAAGAATAATAAAATAAAAGTTGAGATTGAATTGATGATAAAAGATATGGGATAATGGGATTTACCAACATAGCCAGAATGAAACTAGATTGATGAAAGCCATAAGATAAAATAAGTTAGAAGAGGGCATGTGAAAACATTTGCAAATGAATCTACAAAAAACAAAGTCCCTGCAAACTCATTGGTCCTGATGTTTATAGATCCTAAATTGATCATCCCAATAAAAATACTTATGAGGTCTCATCCATATCTTCATGCATTTGTTTGATTGTTCTGAACCTTGAGTTTCTAGGTCGCATTCCCCAAGACTAATATTCAATAAAATGAGAGATCAAGTTGTTTATATCGTACCATTATCTAAATAGAATACCAGCTAACTAAAATCATCATATAGAGATCGGTCTACTCTGCACTATGGCTATGGGGCTAATCCCCACGCCCTAATATGAAAAAATACTCACAATCCATAGATATTAAAGGGAGAACAAAGGAAGAAAGAAGGGAGGCTATATATTAGAAAAGAAAAGAATCTGAAAGGATTCTGGCTAGTGACAATGAAATGGTCTTCGTTCTTAGATCCTTGTCTCAAGAAGAAGACCAAAATCAAAAGTATATAAGAACTAGAATATTTAAATCCAAACTAACTTTTATTTAAAAAAATGGATTACATAATCATGAATTGAAATAAGAAGTTCTCAATTGAAAATGCTAGTACAAAAATTCTACAAGTAATGACACACAATATGATAGAAGAAAATATTACAAGATGCCCTTTGTTTTGGAGACCCCCCCTCCTTTTATAGGGGAAGGATGGGTTGAAATACTATATACAAGACTCTCAAGAAGACTCCTGGATGGAGGCTGAAACTTTCTAGATCTGGTCAATAGAATAAACTATTGATTGCTTTTAATTATCTTGACCATGTGACTCTCTTTAATGAAGATTTCCATAGAAGTGAATACGAGCGGAATTTTCTCCCGTCAAAGGCTCAAAAGCAATCCAGATCATAAGATTTTATGTTTTAAAATTAAATTGTCTTTCCATGGAATACTTGTACACTCAATTTGGGTTTCAGAATCAAAAGTTATGGTACTTTTGATGTCAGATATACATGAATTTTAGGCACTGCAGGAAATTGTACAAAGCATCTTCCAAGAGAAATTTTGAGAATTTTTGTGCTTTGAAATTATTGGCTATTTTTCAACAAAAAGTATAATTGTCAAGTTAAAACTTTAATTTAAACAAAAAGAGCTAAACTAAGATAATTTATGCTAAAACTATAATTTATTGTTAATCCAAGATTAAAAAAGTACAAAAAAGTTGGTGAGTTTGCACTCATCACTTCCTCTTCCTTTCTCTTCTCCTCCACATGCATCGCTATCTCCCCCTCCTTGCTATTGTCCTCCTCCTACTTTTTTCTCTTCCCCACTCCTTGTTGTCCTCATCCTTTCTCTTCTCCTCCACTTGCATCGTTGTCTCCCCCTCTCTGCTCATGTCGTCCTCCTTATTTTTACTCTTTTCCCCTCTTTGCTCCAGTCTTCCTCCTCCTTGCTCTTCTCTTACTCCTTTATCATTGTCTCTCTCTCCCGTCTCCTTTACTCCTCTTCTCGGTTCATGTCCTCCCCATGTCTGTTTTTGTCTTCCTCCTCCTTGCTCTTCTCATGATCCTCGATCGATGTCTCGCCCTCCCTTCTCTATCATCCTCCTCTCTATTCATGTCATCCCCTTTTCTGTTCTTGTCCTCCTCCTCCTTGTTCTTCTCCTTCTCCTCCGTCGTTGTCTCCCCCTCCCTACTCCTATCATCCTTCTCTCTATTCCTTCCCTCCTCCCCCTTGTTCTTCTCCTGCTCCTTCGTCGTTGTCTCCCCCTCCCTGCTCCTATCCTCCTCCTCTCTGTTCCTGCCCTCCTCCTCCTTACTCTTCACCATCTCCTTCCTCCTCTCTTGTGGCACTTCTGATGCCTTTTTCTTCTTCTTTTCCATAACCTTTTTCTAAAACGATGCAACACATTCATCCACATCAATTTTATGTACATCAACAATACACACTCAACTTGTTTTGCCGATAAACTTGTTTGACTTATTGAAATGGGTGTGGTGCTCTCTTCCTACTTCCTCTTGTCAGCCTTCTTCATCCTCACATTCCTCGAAGCCACTCTTGCCGAAGTGGCCTCATACTCTTATTGCCTTCTCTTGCTACTTTCGTAATAGTTAACTTTACATACTTCATAATTTGAAGGATATCACCCATGCTTACGTTGAGGGGATCATATACTAATTCTTCCAGAGCTGGAATGAGATTCTTAGACAACTTCATCTTCTTTCTTCTGGCTTTTAGGATCTACAATGCCTCAAAAATTGGCATGTCATCCTCAACAACTGGAGAATATTCAATTAAACACTGAGGTTTCGTTTAAGTTCTTCAAGTTTACGTATAGACTCATTCTTCTTATTCAAGAAATAAGGAGCATTGTTTTCGTATATCTTTATTACTGCACGCACCTGTTGTTTACAACTATTAGAAGGTAAAACATATTATGGTTTTAAAAGAGAGTGAATGAGAAAAAGTTACCTCATAAATCCTTTACTCTATTAATTTACAAGCAACATCGTCTTCATCATCATCTATATCTTCTATTTTGACGAGCAGGTGGTCAGAGGCATCCTTATGAGGTTCAAGAGTAGGTGCTTTCCTTTTATGTTTTCTTCAGAATTTGGTACACAAGTCCACACTTTACATGTGGGTAGAAAATAAAATTGGCTCCCTCTAAAAGCTAAATATAAGTAATGAAGGAAGAACAATAGAGTCTTCTTACTGAGTAGAAATGAAAATATTAAAGTGAGTTGAAGTATGTTTTAGAAATCACTACATACTATTAGAAAATGCAAATCTTCATATGGCCTCCTGACAAAATTTTCATTTTTTTAAGTCACTAGATGAGTCTTCAAATACATCAACATGTAACCTATCCAGTTCAAGTTCTGTATCCCATCAAACTCATACAGTTATTTGAGTTAGTAAACTAGGATAGGTCCCGTAGTTGGTGCAATAACGCATCTTTTGCATATAAAATATACAATCTTGCTATATCTTCATAATTTCTTAACTCAGACATCCTGGCAGCCACATCTTTAATATCAAAAAAGTTTAGCATGTTAGGTATTATCTCCATTCTTGTAGTCAAATTAGTAACTTTTATATTGGAGTGTCAATCTCTTTTTTACATATCGAGCATTACGGAACATGTAGGGATGTTGTAAACTCAGTGGACGTCATTTTTCATCAGCTTCATCCTCTTGCCACCAAGGGTTAGCCAGCACATATTCTTCAGATCAAAGTTGGTTACTAAGAAGTGGAGAACATGTACATAGAGATTCTTCAGCTTAATCTATAGGAATCCAGAAAACCTTACTCTTTTCCTATGTTAATTGACATCTTCGATTATGGCCTTATGGTTCATTCTATTGTTCAAGTCGACTACAAAGGATGTCATAATCTTGTGCTGGAATCGGCTTCTCATCAGAAAAATAAAGAAAAGAAAAATGAACAAGAAGATTTTTCAGAAGAATTGCAACTGGTGATTCACTGCTACTGAAACCCCTATTTAAAAACTATTGATCTAGGGATTCTGTAGCAAGTTGGTCTTGGAGGAGGCCAGAAAGTATGAACATGACAAAGTGCTTGGAGATTGCGAGAAGAGATAAAGAAATCAAGCTCGTTCTTGAAAAGATCAAGTAGAAAAGAAAGGAAGCAAATAATTGAGTGTTGCAACTGAGTTTATATCATTCATTTAGATAGTCTGTAATACATAATTTTGTATAGCCATTTACAAGAAATCGTTGGACTAGAGGAACCAACATCAAACAAATGGTAGGAAATATTCATTTTTTTTGTTATTTTAACAATGGCAGAGGATACATAATTAACACAGACATGATCTCCCAATCATTGATCCTATTCTCCCCCTACTTATTCTCATTCTTCTACCCAATGTTGTTCTCCTTAACCTTGTTCTCTTTCTCATCACATTCTCCCTTTCTCCTCCTCCATCATGTTTTCCTTTTGCCAACTCCTTTTCTCCTGCTCCTATTCACTTTTCTCTATCTTTAGATCATTAATCTTGTTCTCCATGTACTTTTTCCAATTCTCCTACTCAATTCTACTGTTCTTTTCCTCAAACTCATTCTAGTTCTCATCCCATTCTCCCTTACTTCTCCTTCTTCATCCTATTCTCCTTTCGACAGTTCCTTTTCTCATGCTCTTATCTATCTCTTGATCATTGATCATATTCTTCCCCTACGTGCTCCTATCCTCCTACTCAATTATATTATTCTCCTCCTCAAACTCATTCTATTTCTCATCACATTTTCCCGTTCTCCTCCTCCTTCATCTTGTTCTCCTATCAACAATTCCTTTTCTCCTACTCTTATTCACTTTTCTCTATCTCCTTATCATTGATCTTGTTCTCCCCTTACTTGTTCCCTTCTCCTACTCAAGGCTACTATTTTTCTCCTCAGCCTCATTCTCTTTCTCATCCCATTCTCTCTTACTCTTCCTCCTTCATAATGTTATCCTTTCGACAGTTCCTTTTCTCTTGCTCTTATTCGCTTTTCTCTATCTCCCAATCATTGATCATGTTCTCCCCCTACTTGTTCCCGTTCTCCTACTCAATGCTACTATTCTTCTTCTCAAACTCATTCTATTTCTCAGCATGTTCTCCCTTTCTCTTTCTCCTTCCTATTCTCCTATCGATAGTTCCATTTCTCCTACTCTTATTTTCTTTTCTCTATGTCCCGATCATTGATCATGCCCCCCCCCACTTGTTCTCATTCTCCTAGTCAATTCTACTATTCTCCTCCTCAACTTCGTTCTCTTTTTCATCCTATTTTCCCTTATTCCTCCTCCTTGATCTTATTCTCCTTTCGATATTTCCTTTTATTCATATCCCAATCAATGATCATGCTTTCCCCCTACTTGTTCTTGTTTTCCTACTCAATTCTATTATTATCCTCAATCTCGTTCTCTTTCTCATCCTATTCTCCTTTCTCTACATCCTTTCATCTTGGATCATTCTCCCTTATTACAAAATCTAACATACATATAGATCACAAACATATTAAAACATTTGCATAATACACGTCGACCATGGTGACACACTTTCATTCCAAAAAATTATCATAGTTATATTACAAAAAGAGAATAGTATATGATATTAATAGCCCCTGACTCATGCTTTGATCGTATGATCTTGTATTAAATTGGAAAGTATATTTCTACGACCACAGACTGTCTTTTTGGCCATCTTCAAACACATTTGTGAAATATATTGTAGATCATTCCATTGAATAAATGTATTCAAATCGATTTTCTTGTTTTAATGTTTTATGAATAGCATGGTAAAGACCCCCCACACACACACACATATATATGTCCCTCTGTTCAGGAACAACTGGAGTATCTCATTTCCATACACTCCAATCTGCAACTCCCCTAGGATAGTGAGAAAGATCTTCATGTACTTCACCACCTCCTCACAAATTGGTCCGTAAAGAGTCCATTTTTCTGGGTCCTGAGTGTCCACATTGTTCAGCAAGACTAACTTCTCCGTAGGGAAGTCAAAGAAAACACCAAAGAAATGTTTGTGGTGGCAGATAGGAATCATGTACTACATTTTAAATTCAAAAGTTAGATTAAGAAGTGATAATAGCTACCAAATTTCTAGGAGTTTATATAGATGTAGAAATTACTTACATAATCACATGTTCCATGATCTAAGTCGTGTTGATTATTCAAGTCGTATAACTGGAACATGTCATGAATATTGTTGTATTGACACACCTCGTTAATTGGCTCAGATGAGCGAATGTTGAGAATAGCATTTTTCTACAAAATAAAGCAACATATACAAAAAAAGAGGCACTTATAGAATCATAAAATGGGCATAAAAATTAGAATACAGAAAAAAGGGAACAGTGAGTGGGAGTAAAGGAAGAAGGAGAAAATAAAAAAGGATTGTACATTATAAGAAAAGGAACAATGAAGGGGAGGAAAGGAACAAGGAGTACAAGTAAAGGAATAAGGAGAAGGAGTGAGAAGAAAATGAAAAAGGAAGGGGAGGAGGAACATGGAGTGGGAGTGAAGGAAGAAGGAGAAGGAGGGGTAGAGCGGAATAGGTAGTGGGAGTAGAGGAAGAAGGAGAAGGAGAGGTGATAGTGGAAGTAAAGTAAGAAGGAGAAGGAGGGTTAGAAAGGAATAGAGAGTGGGAGTAAATGAAGAAGAAGAAGGAGAGAAGGAACTAGGAAGGAAAGAAAAGGAAGAAGGACAAGGATAATAGGAACAACGACGTAGAAAAATAGAATAAGGAACACAAGAACATGAACTAGAAGTGGGATCAAAGATATGTAGATGACAAGAAAAGGAACAAGGACTGGTGAGAAAAGGAACAATGAAGGAGTGAAAAGGAGTAAGTATGATGAGAAAGGGAACAAGGATGAGAAAAAGTGGCATACACATAGAAGCATCAGAAGATTAAATCTCTTCACCATTTTGTTTGTTTGCTCTATATCTCTTTTATTCTTTGCATGAACGTGCCTGTCAATGACGTCGTAGGTGATGAAGCACCCTTCCATGTAAGATAAGATATATTCCACCATCAAGGTTATTATATCTTCATCCTCCTTGTAGCATACGTAATCACAGTAAAAAAATTATAAATAAGTATACTTACTGATTTGTTGGAAGAAAAGTAAGTTGAGACCAAAGATGCACGGGATAAACTCTAGAATCTTGTTGTGCCATATCTAGTTTAGCATTTCAATGTACATTGATTCGATAGCAAGTAACTCAGTGTGCATGGCTTCAGACAAACAACCTATGGAATGTTGCTTTAAGACCGAACCCTGGGATTTTTGATGACGGGGTTCAGTATAGCACTGGCGCATGCAAGACCCTAACCTTGCTAATATGTTTAACATACTTAATTATCATAATTGGGTGCTAAAACCTTATCCAAACCATAATATGTGCTTTGATATCATATGACAAGCTTACATTTCATGTTTTGTCCAGTTTGGACACTGTTTGAGCTAGTTATGCAATTTTGTGCACATTTTGGACTTTTCTACAATTTACCCATATTTGAGAATTTTCTTGCAATTTTTCACATTTTTTACGTGTTTTATAATCATTCTTGAGCTTTTAGGTCCATGGGGAGCCTATATGTACCTTGGTTTGGTGGTGTTTCCCTTCTAGGGTAAATTAGGGTTTTAGCCCTCATGGATGAGCTACCTTAAGAGGCCATCAACTGATGGATCCCCTAGATGGATGACAAACAATTGCCATCCTTAGTTGGGACAATCTATGGTGATCTCTAGAGGTTTTAGGTCAATGTTTTTCTCTCTTGGGGACCCTTGGACTAGTGGTTTGTTGGAAAGGGTGACCAATGGATGGTTTTCCACCTAGTAACCTAGGGTTCCAAAAATCGATGGTCACCAAGTGATGAAACTCAATGGTTGGCTTGGGGATCCAACATCTGATGTCTTAGAAGACTCCCACAATTGACATATCTTCTTCTTTCATGGATGTGATGTTTTAGGTCGTGGACACATAGCAAACCTAGTGGAACACCTCAAGCTTCTCTTCCTTCTTATCCTTAGCTTTATATACCCCACCCCCCCCCTCTTGCACCCAAATGAACCTTTTGGACCCTTATCTCTTCTTCTTCTTCGTGATATTCATCCTTCCTTACCCAAGGTAGAAGAAGGTGGTCGAACTTATTACATGTGTGGCTAGATCTTGGATCTACCCTCCTTTTGAGCTTGTGAAACTTCCTTTGATTATTCTAAAGCTAAGCAAGTAAGTTCTTCCTTCTCTCCTTCATTTCTCTTACTTTCCTACCTCTTCCTTCATTCTTTCTGGATGAAAACATGGTGTTTCATGGTAAAGCTTTCTGTGAAGCTTAAAGAACCCTTCTTTCTTGCTTCCTTGACCAAAGGTTTGCTTTCTTTCTTGGAGAAGAAGCTTGCTTGGCCGTGTGGAATGCTAAGCTAGGGTTACCTTCCTCCTTTTCTCAAGCCTTCTTACTATTTGGATCCGAAACTCCTTCCTAGAGGTGAATTATATAACTTTCCTTGCGTTTATTGCTTACTACTACCTTACATGCACATGTTCTTACTCTAAAATGGAATTCTAAGCTAAAGAAGCTACCTTGACTAGGGTTTAAGCTTATATTTATTGATACTTAAGTAGTTTTCCTCAATGGATGGACCTTAAAACTTGTTCATATACCCTTATTGGTATAAGAAACGTTGTACCTTTCTTTCATATTCACAAATGATGGTTTTACTTAACAAATGATGGTCAAAATTAGGGTTTGTGAGTTGTTTTCATTCCTATCTTTGCAATCTGATGATTTGATTCCTTTGCTATTTTTCTAGGAGGACGTGGATGAGGAGGTAGGGACCATACAACAGGGGAAAGATAGCAACATCAGGGATAGCAGTAACATCTCAGGTGGAGATACTGACTGTCATGTCTTGTAGATATGAGTCCTATGAGTCGTCTCTGTACTCTCAGGTCCTTGGAGTCAGTAGTTAGTGCTTTTATGATTGATATGAGATTTTGGCATTGAATGCCTTGAGGTTTTATGTTTCTTATGTGTAGGTTTGTCAAAGAAACTATTATGAATATATTCCTCGAGATGAGATGGTACATGGTATGTACAATGTAAATCAGAATGTATGCAGTACTTTGGTTCTCCTTATAAGAGTTTCCTGGAATTGGATCTCTTTGCAAATGGTTTTAAGTTTTAGTGATTTTTGTTAATCCGTTGTTTATGTTTAATTCCACAATTAATTATGCAGTGATGGTCTGATTTTTGGTCGGGTCATCGCAGTTTATAGGCCATAACCATGCTACACATCCACCATCAAAACCGTTTTAGGGCGACGCGTATTGATTGCATATATATACCATATCATATATGTATATATTAGTTTGGGATCATGTGGTATTATTTTGATATTCACATTAGTCATTTAAATATTTGCATCGTATGTAATAAATAAAAGACGGTAAAACCAATATCTGATCATATCGATTATCCCAAAACATAAAGTATTGACATGGCTCTGATTCCACTGTTGGGTTTTACGTGGTCGGAGTTGGCAGCGGAAGCAAAAAATTTACTTGACCATAAATCCATAACCATTAGATCGCATCAATATCTATGTAATGGAGAGAATGGTTTTAGCGAGTAATATCTGGTCCTAATACTTGCTCAATGACTATACCTCACAGCAAGTGCGGTTTTCAACCACCTATCTTTGACGACGTCTGTGCAACTCATGGTCTTGACCCGAACTGTGGTTGACTATCGTCCTCCTGAGCGGCAGAAGTCTCCCACCTCTATAGATAGTCAACATGGACTACCAGGAACTCTATTCGTCCTGAAGAACGAACTAGAAGGAGTTGTACCCTTCATCGGTGTACTAGTTACCAACACACTCTCCCACAGTCAGTTGCTTTTTTATAGTTGTCTTTCTGTCATTGTTCCTCCCTGGATGGGTAGAACTTACTTGGGCTCTCTTGATTACCACAACCAGAGAGGACAACAACTTTGCAGAGCAACTGATATTTTGAATTGTGTGTCTGGAGAAGCTCCTTGTACCACTCTATTTCTAGTAGAGGGTGGGGTCAGGATTCCCAGTCTGTGCGGGAGTAGAAGGGTCTGAAATTTCCATGAACAATTTACACTGCGGTAGGCGAACCGATCATTTCATACCTAAACTAATCATTTGGAAAGGTGAGTCGATCAGTTCACCCAGTGAACCAGTCATTTCACTTCCTATACTACCTACAATTGACTTTCCTTATTCATTTCTAATTAATGCAAAGATTAGTCTTGTCCCAATCAAATTGAACAAGTGGAATGAAAAAAACTTTTCTCACAATCTGGGACAACTCAACATTGCTCGTTTGGTCCAGTTGAACTGACCGGTTCACCAGAATGAACCAGTTGTCTCACTGACCATTAGCCGATCGGTTCACCCTGTGAACTAGTCAGTTGGTGGTCCAGATTATGTCGAACACAGTCAATTCAGTTCTCAATCAATTTGACACTCAAATCAGTTAGTTCAATACTTGAACTTGATGATTCTGAGTCAAGTCTATTGATTGAATGTTTGATTGAGTACCTAAACTCTTTAGTAATCAATCCAAACAACATTTATGGATAAACTCCTCTTCTAGGTTAATCCTTTGTGTGTGACCCTATAGGTCTCATTTCACGTTGGCAATGAATGTCCATAACTAGCTTATGACATCACAAGCAAAGAGCGTTACCTAGTCACACATCAATGCTACCCAAGTGAAAAGGAAAGTTGGAGAACAACTTTCAATCCTAAAGTCTGTGATTGGTGTTTCAGTGAATGTATAATTCTTTTTTCTTTGATATCCTGAATAAACTCAAGGCATGGAGTTGTCATCCTTTCAATGTTCATTCACGTTTCTTGAACTAGAGCAGACTGTCTGAGATATGTGTGACATCAGTATCATATATTGATTCACATGTGTATGCGCATGCCTTTCTCAGTCTCGCTTATCAAGTGGCCTGGATATCATACTCCCTTAAGTGGGACAAATCCCATATTTATCACTCATAGTATATCTCATGAGTTAAAGACACCCAATCATCACCTTTATAATAGCCCATGTTTCAGGACTGCGTTTGATGATGTCAAAGTGTACCCAATCACATTCGACAAGTGTAATGATTTTAGGTCTAAGAATCACAATCACCACCATCACTGTGAGAGATGATTCTGACTACCATGTCATGGTTCCATGTGTCACTCTCATGGTGGGTCTGTCTGAGACACTGTTCTCCAACATGTATCTATGTTCTTGGTTTGATATCATATATCATGACTAATGAGACACCGTCATTAACCAACACACACTCTAGTCTTGATGTGTCATTGTTGTCTATCAACCTTCCACAATGACATCTGACTAGGGACATAACAAGAATGTACATACTCTTAGCATCTATATGATCTCATTGTTCAGGACCTCAACCCAAAGACATATGTCATTGAGTATTGTCATTCTTTAGACATTCATTATGCTCTATCATATATCTCATAATTGATTGAGATAGAATAAATTGGAATCTCACCTTTAATATTTATCAAATCAATCATGACGCATGCCAATTCAATCATCATATGATTGGCTCTCAGGGCATACATACCAACAACATAAACATAGCTGACATCATAAGCAAGTCTAGCAGGATAAACATAGTCGACATCATAAGGAAGTCTAGTATCATTAACATAGCTGACATCATAAGAAATTCTAGATGATTGAGCAGATCTATATAATAAGTAGTGATAACAACATAAGAGCAACTATATACATGAGCATGGCTAGAAGTTTAAGCATATCCACTTACAGAGGCATGGCTTAGCAGTTTAATCATCTCTACATACAGAGACACAGCTTAGTAGTGTAAGCATAGTTAACGACATGAGTTGACTATCCTTATAAACACAACCAATAATATTAGTATGGCTAGCATCATAAGCATGGATACTTCTCTTATTGAACTATACATCATTTGTATGTGAAAAGAGAAAACAAGGGTTATCATCAAATGTGAAGGGATGTGTATAACCGTACATGGTTGTATTATATCTTTTATTAAGCCTTGGGGAGTTTGAATCGTACCAATCAAAGTCCAACCAAACATTGCGAAGCTTTCATACAAGATATAGAGGAGCTAACTTCCTAAGATCTCATCCCCTTGGTCACTATGAGTAAACTGCAATGACATATCAGTCAAACTACCAACATCAACATATAGTCAAGATGATAACACCTAGTTTGCCCTTGGTATAGGTCGTGACACTAGTCATCGAGGTATGTAAAGAAAAACCCTGCCACCTGAGGTACAACTACAACATACTCAGTCACATCATATATACAAATATTTGAGGCATGACTGCAACCTTCCTCCATAACCTGCAATTGTGGATGACAAGGATATGCTCTCAACTTTCCACTCCCACATACTCAATAGTATGTGCTTCGAGTTTCCCTTAGGAATACTTGTTTCACCATCAATCAAATTCTGACACTAAATATGGTTCTATGACACATGGAACTACATGATTAGGGTTTCATTTGATTAGTTAATGCCAATTGGGAGAATTAAGGCCGCATCGAACATGTAGACATACAAACCCTAATTCATTTCTAGCAAGTGTATAAGTATGACATCTTCAGAAGATGTAAAATGTATGAGGTATAGTTCAAAATCACAATCACCACATGGTACTATACATTGTCATTTGTGGGAACACACTTGTCATCATACATGATAAAAATCTTTATCACATTATTCCAGAGATTCAACCCTTCTCATATCATAAAGTGTATTACACCTCCATCAGGGCTCAACCATGCCCAAAGGTGATTACGACCATCTTATTATTTCCTGCAAGATCATCATTATCTTTCCATGCCTTATAACAAGACTTCAATAAACATCACCATACGTGATACACATGCTCAACATGTTATTGCATTAAAGAACTAAAATATGTTCACATGATAATATTGTGGCTTTATCTTAGCATTTAATAGTATTCCTTCATTATATCAGCGTACAAGAAGGCTGGGTATGATTGACCATCATCATACTTATAGTACACATGTTTAACCTAAGAAAGATTCAATATAAGGTTATGATAACCGTCAGTTAACACATCAGAGTTACATTCAACATTACGAAGGATATTCATCATTATATTAATCATTCAAGGAAGGGTATCATGACTAGCCGCCGCCATGTATTTGCCTTATGGCTAGGTTTAGCAAGATAAGCTATCTTGAAATTATAATTCAGCATTCAACCCAAACCCTAACTCATGGCATCCACATTGGATCATATATGGATGCATAAAGTATAGCCTCACCACAAAATCCCATACTATACTCAAGTATAGACCCGTGCATAACACTAGGCTTAGCCATCACTTATTGCATTAAGGTTAAGTGTAACAAGATAT
Source organism: Alisma plantago-aquatica (assembly GCA_963693085.1). Classification (NCBI taxonomy): domain Eukaryota; kingdom Viridiplantae; phylum Streptophyta; class Magnoliopsida; order Alismatales; family Alismataceae; genus Alisma; species Alisma plantago-aquatica. The sequence goes on along the minus strand of OY856411.1, from coordinate 135,461,412 downwards.
GCTACATTAAGTTTATACATCGACTAATTTTGGTGACTATCAATTTCCTTCATACGAGGGAACAGGTAAGACTACATGATCAAGGAAAACCACCATTGGTTTGACATCTTTAAAACCAAAACCATCATGCCATGAGCATCATCTCAAAGCCATTAGATGTGAGAGGGTAAAACCATCAGTTGTAACCTGTGAAAACACCTTGAACAAACCACCTAGAGAACCATCGAGTTGTGACCTTGTAAGAGTCACCATCCAAACCTCGATAAACTGTTGTTTGATAAAAAAAAAGAGCACCATCAGTTGCCGATTCAAGGGGATCATAGGTTGTTACACTCATGATCACCATCAGATCATGGAGTCAGAATTCCCATCTGTTGACACCATCGAGTGTTGCACTAGTATAGCCATCAATTGATGAATCATAGGTCAAAGGACGATCGAGTCTTGGAGTTAGAACATCCATTAGTTGATGGACCAGAAGGCCATCAGATGTTAGACCCATTGCTCCCATCAGTTGTCATCAACATGAGGTAAAACAAGGCAAAACACGAAGGAAAGTACCAACATTTGGTGAAGGTAGGATAACAATTGGATGTGGCCATCACTAGAACTAAAACCATTGATTCTTGAGAACCAAATGAGTCAAAATAGAACCTAAAGTAGGACCATCGGTTGGCATGAGAAATATAAGAAAATCAACACTAGATGTAGGTCCATCGGTTGTAGCAAGGAGACAACCCATTGAGTTATGCACAAGGTGGAAAAAACCTTCAAATCCTAAATAAACCCATCGTTTAGAACCACTTGAGGAGAGCATTAATGCCACCAACTTGGGGAAAAAATAGTCATAGGTTCTAGGCACCAAAAGAAGGGTCAAATAGTTTTGACATCAATTGATCTAGGGTTTTGAAACCAATTGAGCTAGGGTTCTGAAATCAGTTGATTTTGATTGTTTGAAGTTATTAGGTCATGATACCAATTGGTCCTTGAATCCATTGAAACCGTTTGACCTCTAACGGTTTTGAAACTGTTTGGTCACCAAACGGTTTGAAACTATTTGGTCTCTAACGATTTGAAACCATTTAACCAACAAAATGAAACTGTTTGTTATTGATATTCTTGATGTGTGTGCTAAGATGATGTCATCATCATCAAGCTTCAGACCTCCAAATTCCACTATCATATATATGATGAATTCGTCAATTATTCAAGAAGAAATAAAAGATCAACATATGATGAGGAATTGAAAACAATAATAACACTGATGGGTTCAAGTTATCTAACCCACCTTCAAAGTAGCTTCAAAGCTTCAAGATTCTCATCTCTAATGGTGAAAGAAGCTCCTTCAACTATCCAAGGTTCATTTCCAACTCTTTGGATGCAAAAGATAGCCAAGGTTGAGCATTGGATGGAAGAGAGAAGAAAATGAGTATTGAAATCCGATTTCAACCATCAATTCAAGGTTGAAGATGATCATGGAGCTTACCTTCAGCTTGGGGAATGTTTTTCTCTTACTCCTAAGCTCCTTGGTCATCGGCCAAAGCAAGGGAAGAAAGTGGTTTGCAAAATAGCCTTTCAAGTAAGGAGAAAATCGAGTACATATAATTGATTTTCTAGGAGAGAGAAAGTAGGAGAAAATTCATCCACTTTCTTGCCACATACCCCCTCCCTTCCTTTCCTTCGAAGCCATCTTCCTTGACTTCAATATCCTTCCCAATTATCCTTGAATTAAAAGCAACCATTTTAAGCACCTTAATCATTATAATACTATTATCCATTTTTAGTGGACATTACTTTTTAATAAACAAATGTGAGTGGATTTCTTCACCTACTTAGGATATTTTGGTTCCACTCAAGGCATTTGGACGTCCTTGCATTATAGGATTTCAAACACAGCCTTTTTAGTTAATGGCACTTCAATTAATATATTTATTTTTGCTACAAAATAAATTAGAGTTTCATTTATGCTTATTTCTTGATTATTTTATTATCAAGATTATCTCTCCTCAAAAGTAGTTCAAACAAGACACCCCTTTCTTTTTCTTTTATCTGAGTGATAGAAAGAAACAATAGGGACATAATAGAGATGTTATTTTACATATCCAACCCTAGGTTTTGGGTAATTTGCAAATTACACCAAAACTAGCATTCAATACACAAGCATTATTCAAACAAGCTCCTTCTTGGAACTTAGGCTTGTGGAAGCCATACCTCAGTATCATTCTCATTATTATGATGCTATAAAACTTGAGAAACATTTATCATGTAACATTTGCAAGGTAACCCCTTAAATTGGTTAAATTGCACTTTAGTCCGAAACATGTAAAATATTGTTTCAACATTATTCAAATAGGACCAAAATTGAAACATAAGCTCTCTTTTAGTCTTAATTACTTTTCAAAAGATAAGGACAAGAATCTAAATGAATTACTTAAGCAAAACTTCTAGGGTTAGGGCATAACCCAGGTCAGGGATGTTACAATTATCCACCCCTAACAGGGATTTCGTCCCCAAAATTGTCAAGAGAAAAGAGAAGGGTACTTCCTCCTCATCTCTTTCTCCAGCTCCAACGTAGCTTCTTCAAATCCACGATGATGCCAGAGAACTTTCACAAGCATTATGTCTTTCTTTTTCAACTTTTTGATTCTCTTATCAAGAATCATCATTGGTCCTTCTACATAGGATATATCTTCATTTAATTCTACCTCCACAGGTTGCAAAACTAACTCCGTGTTAGGGTGACACTTTCTCAGCATGGATATATGGAATACTGGATGTAATCTATGTAGTTCAGGTGGCAACTCCAACTTATAGGCTACCTTTCCAATCCATTCAGTGATTGGATAAGGCCCCATAAATCTAGGAGCTAACTTACCCTTTTTCCCAAATCTAAGAGCACCTTTCCAGGGTGAGACTTTGAGATATACTTTGTCTCCAACTTGGAATTCTAAAGGTCTTCACCGTTTATCAACGTATGATTTCTGTCTATCATGTGCAGCTTTTAACTGTTGTTGTATTACTTTAATCTTTTCAGTTGTCTGTTGCACTAATTCAGGACCCAAAAGTTGATATTCCCCTATTTCATACTAGTATAATGGAGATCTACAACGTCTACCATATAATGCTTCATATGGTTCCATATCAATATTGTACTGATAACTATTGTTGTAAGCAAATTTTATTAAGCTCAAGTGTAGATCCCAACTTCCTATAAACTGAAGGACACATGCCCTAAGAAAATCCTCCAAAGTTTGTATAGTCCTTTCAGATTGTCCATCCGTCTATGGGTGAAAGCCGGTACTAAATCTTAACTGCGTACCCAAAGCTTTATGTATTCGTTCCCAAAAATGACTCATAAATTGGGGACCTCTATCAGAAATAATTGTGGCTGGAACCCCGTGTAAATGCACTATCTCATCTATATAGATTTGTGCAAGTTTCTCAGAAGTATAGGTTGTTTTGACAGGAAGAAAATGTGTTGACTTAGTCAACCTATAAACTATCACCCAAATGGAATCATGACTTTTGGCTATTCTGGGTAAACCAACCACAAAGTCCATGGGCACATGATCCCATTTCCACTGTGGTATAGGTAAAGGTTGCATTGTTCCTATAGGATTTTGATGTTCATCTTTAACCTGCTGACACACTGGACACCGCATAACAAACTCAGCTACATCTTTCTTCAATCTGGGCCACCAATACATATCTTTCAAGTTATGATACATTTCGGTGCTCCCTGGATGCATAGCATACATAGACGAATGAGCTTCCTCCAACACTAACTTTCTTAAGTTATTGGCATCAGGTACTACCATCATGTCATGGTAACAGACTACCTCATCATCTGACTCATGAAACCCATCCTGTTTCTTACTATCATACTCTGATCTAATCTGCTGAATCATAGTATCAACATGTTGTGCCTCTTTGATTTGTTGTTTCAGAGTAGGTTTTATGTGCATCTCAGTTAACAGTCCAGCTAACAAGGATACTTTAAGTTGTTCATTGTTTTGCCTCAAAGAGACAAGCATGTCTCATTTAAAGCACACTAAAGAGTTCAATTGTGCTTTGTCTATGATTGGCGATGATGATTTTCTACTTAGTGCATCAGCCACTACATTAGCCTTTCCCGGATGATAATTAATTGTACAAACATAGTCCTTGATTAACTGCAACCAGCGGCGTTGTCTCATGTTCAACTCATGTTGTGAAAAGATGTATTTTAGGTTCTTATGGTCTGTGAAAATCTGGAATGCCTCTCCATAGAGATAGTGTCTCCAGATCTTCAACGCATGAACCACAGCAACTAATTCTAGATCATGTATTGGATAATTTTCCTCATGTTTCTTAAGATGTCAAGAAGCAAAAGAAATCACTTGTTTATCCTGCATCAACACACATCCTAGACCATTCTTATAAGCATCACGGAAAACAATATACCCCTTCCCTTGCTCAGGTAACACTAACACAGGTGCACTTGTTAACCTTTCTTTCAACAACTGGAAAGAATGTTGACACTTGTCATTCCAGAGGAACCTTCTTCTTGGTCAACCTGGTTAGGGGTAATGCTACAGAACTTAAGTTCTTAATGAACCTCCTATAGTAGCATGCCCGTCCTAGAAAACTACGTATCTCCGTTGGTGTTTTTGGTTGTTCCCACTCCAAGACAGATTCTACCTTTTTAGGATCAATATGGATACCTGAGGCAGATATTACGTGTCCTAGGAAAGACACTTCTGATAACCAGAATTCATACTTGCTAAACTTGGCATATAGATTGTGCTCTCTTAGTAAAGTTAGGGCCTGATGAAGGTGTTTCTCATGTTGTCGAGCAACTCTACTGTAAATCAGGATGTCATCTATAAAGACTACTATGAATTGATCAAGGAATGGCCGGAAGATTATGTTCATGAGTTCCATGAATGCAACTGGTGCATTAGTTAGTCCAAACGACATAACTATGAACTCATAGTGACCATACCTTGTCCTGAAGTCTAATTTAGGTATGTCACTCTCCTTGATGTGTAACTGATGGTATCCTGACCTCAGATCTATTTTAGAGAATATAGTTGCACCACGCAACTGGTCAAACAAGTCATCTATCCTTGGTAGAGGATATTTGTTCTTTATGGTTACTTTGTTTAGCTGTCTATAGTCAATGCATAATCGCATAGACCTGTCTTTCTTTTTAACGAAAAGAACCGGAGCACCCCATGGTGAAGTACTCGGTCGAATAAAACCCTTTTCAAGCAACTCCTGTAATTGTTTCTTGAGTTTTGCCATCTCAGTAGGTGTCATTCTATAAGGTGTTTGAGCTATTGGTTGTGTACCTGGGATTAGATTAATCTCAAAATCAATCTCTCGGGGTGGATAAACACCTGGAAGTTCCTCAGGAAACACATCTTCAAACTCCCAAACAATCGGAACTTTAGAAAGACTAGGACTCTCTGCTCTGGTATTTACCACATGTGCCAAGAATGCGAAGCATCCTTGTCTCATCAACTTCTCAGCTACCATAGATGACACTAGACAGGTTGGAAGAATCTTTCTGTCCCCCTGAAAGACCCATGTATCACCATTGTCTGTGAACATAGCCTGCTTGGAACCGCAATCTAAGACAACTTTATACTTTTTTAGGGTGTCCATCCCAAGAATTATGTCGAACCCATGCATCTCAAGTGGTATAAGATCCACCTGAATGCTATGTTCTAAAAAAGAAAGAACACAGGGAGAACATACCTCCCACAACACTGCAGATCCAACTAATGGAGTTTCTAATAACAAATTATCTGCTCTATGATTGACAGTCATATTGCAGTCATTAATCACTTCTCAAGTGATAAAGGAATGCGTAGCACTCGGATCAATCAAAACAGATTTGAAGAAGGATGAAGACATATCAGAATGAAACAATTCCAACTGACCTATCACGACTCGTGGGTTGACCACTGCTTCGGGCTGATTCATAGCATAGAATCTTATCGTTGCTGGTTGTCGACCACTTTCCCTATTGTTGGATGTAGATGAGCCAGCTTGGGATGCCTATCCATGTCCTCGTGTGCCACTACTAAACTGTCACTTCTGAGAGCCTTGTTGACTCTACCTCGGTGGATGGGTTACACTCACGTCTCTAGCTAAACAATCTTTCATCAGATGTCCCATATTCCCACATTTATAACAGACTATGTTCTCCCACTATGGTCTAGATGGTCCTATTACTGACATTGATGCTGAGTTGTGGGCTCCCTTTGGTGGTAAACTATGACCTCTACCCTTGTTGGATGTCCATTGTGTCTGAGTATTAAACCTCGATGGTGTTGTTGGTGCAGAAAACCTTGGTTTCTTAAAACTTTTGGACCTCTGTCCCTGGAATTGTGTATACACTTTCTAACGGTTGGCCTGACGCTTCTCAGTCACGGACCTTTCTATCTGCCTAACGGATTCCACAAAGGTGGCACACCTCTCTTTATTCTCTAGAGCAGATACTAGTGTGGTTAAATCAGCATTCAAACCCTTCTCAAAATGTTGAATCCTTTCCTCATCTGTAGCAGCCATGTGCAGATATAACTGTAGAAGCTCCATAAACTTAGCTTCATACTCACTAATGTTCATTGGTCTTTGTCGTTTCTGCTCAAACTGAGAGATTTTCTCATCCAGGTAAGTCTTGGGAAAATATCTACTAACGAACTCTCATCAGAACTCTTCCCATCTGACTTCAACACCTGGTCTTTTGCCTTCTTCTATGGCCCACCAATGGCCAGCACTCCCCTTCAATAGGTACACCACATGCCTAACCATCTCTGCTTCGGGGATATTAAGAATTCTGAAGGCCTTTTCTAGCTCAGTCAACCACAAGTCTGCGTCTGTTGGGTCAGTTGTACCAGCATAATCATTGGCTCCTACTCGTCGAAGCCGTTCAAAAGTCTTTCGAGCTCCATGTCCCTCATTATGAGCTGGTGCCCTAGGTGCAGGTGGTGGCATCCTATCCGCCATATGTGTCATTGTCACCATGAACTGTCCAAACAGAGCATGGAAAGCTGGGTTTTCTAGTGTAGCTTGGTCAAGTTGGGCATGTTCAGGTACTAGTTCTTCTCTAGCATGATCCCTTGCACCTCCTCCTGGTGCAGCAACACTGCTTTCAGCAGCATGTTCTTCGTGTGATCCATTCATCTACAAGCTTTACTTCTTCTCCTAAGAGCAGAAGTCACTATCAGATAAACTGGAAGACACTAGAACAGACTCAATGACCTTAATCCTATTTCTCTGTAGACGCAGCGAACCTTAAGCTCTGATACCACTACCTTGTGATGACATGACCACAAATTAGACTATCACTGTGTAATTAATTTCGGAATTAAACATAAACAATGGATTAACAAAAATCACTAAAAATTAAAACCATTTGCAAAGAGATCCAATTCTAGGAAACTCTTATAAGGAGAACCAAAGTACTGCATACATTCTGATTTACATTGTACATACCATGTACCATCTCATCTCGAGGAATATATTCATAACAGTTGCTTTGCCAAACCTACACATAAGCAACATAAAACCTCAAGGCATTCAATGCCAAAATCTCAGATCGATCATAAAAGCACTAACTACTGACTCCAAGGACCTGAGAGTACAGAGACGACTCATAGGACTCATATCTACAAGACATGGCAGTCAGTATCTCCACCTGAGATGTTACCGATGTCCCTGATGTTGTTGTCTTTCCCCTGCTGTATGGTCCCTACCTCCTCGTCCGCGTCCTCCTAAAAAGGTTGGATCCCATGGGGGTGACACAATTGAAATTGTCCCAGAGAGAGATATAACTCTCCGCCAGAAACATTATTATTGCAGATAAATGGCGATAAACTAAGCAGAGGATTCTCTATTGAAAAGTAGGATTTAATCATTATTAACCAGAATAGAGCAATATCATCTTTTAAAGCATTATAGCTATAAATGATAAAGCTGTAAATCATCTATCCATTTTAATAAGGAATATGAAGAAAATGTATAACATCTATCCAGTTAGGATACAGTAAGCAATGTAACGTCAACCAATGATTTCCGTATTTCATCCTTAAGAAAATACGCTACACGGCTGATTACATTTTACAATCATACTTATGCCCTGAGGAAGTGAGTTGTACCGCTCAATTCCAACCTTCGGTTGTGAAACCCAAAGTCGGTGCCATACAAGATCAATGGAAGAGTCGGAATCCACGATCTCATCTGTCTCGGTCAGTGCGAGACTACAAGAAGGACTGCAGTCTCTTTCTTAAGTGACCTAAATCACAGGGTTAGCTCTCATAGGATACCCATTCTCTAGCCTGCCTTGGTACAGGTCTCGACGCTAGTAAATCTGAGCCACGGGTCAGTTCACCATGCTCTCTGAGCCATGAACGCATTCATGCTCTATCACACTGATCCATGGGCATGTTCACCATGCTCTTATACATATCTTGAGTCTACAACCAAAGTTGCACTCTAATCCTCCCATTTTTGGCTAGGAGAAACCTCGCATATTCAACAATATACACTTCGGATTAAACCGTAGGAGAATCCGTTTCACCATCACCAGCTACTGACGATGATGGATCTATGGCCAAGGCTCTACATGATAAAATTTCACTTGATTATTTAAGTACATTACCATATTCTTTTAGCATCAGTCAAGTTTTCAAACAAGAATTATTATGACAAATGCTACAAAGAAATATGTAATACTTCTATCAAGTACTCTTCAAAACTTTATAAAACATTGGGATCTCAATCCCTTATCTCATTACTGGGAATTCACATCCCTCAACAATACCATCATCAATATCATCATCATGTTTACTGGATCTGGGTATTCAAACCCTTAGTTAATCACTAAACATGGTTACCACTTATCAGGTAACTTATACCTCCAGGTCATCTATCCAAGGTATTCATGATACTTGTTACACAAGAATCTCACATAGTTCACCAGCCATATTCAACTTCTTGTCACCTCTTACTAGGCAACAAATAAAATAATGGCTCAGAAGGCCCATTAACATCATAGTTCATACCTAGTTATGCTCATCATCTCATGATACCTACATGGTTAGTATACTTGATAACAACCATATCAATTACATATCGACATTATGCAATACAAAGATAACATCACTATTCCCTCATTAGGGTTAGGGTTTCCCATCTTTATCAATTAGGGTTTCACATAACATCACCCTACATTAGGCTTTCACATAACATCACCCTATATTAGGGTTTCACATAACATCACCCTACATTGGGGTTTCACATAACATCACCCTATATTAGGGTTTCACATAACATCACCCTATATTAGGGTTTCACATAACATCACCCTATATTAGGGTTTCACATAACATCACCCTATATTAGGGTTAGGGTTTCCTATTTCATTTCAATTAGGGTTCCTCAACCCATTACCCAAAATTAGGGGTAGGGTTTCTCATCCTTCTCGATTAGGGTTTCATGATCACATTATCAAAGATCAAACCTTAATTCAAAACTCCATGCATCTTGGAGAGTGCATTGATATTACAATTAATATCCAAAACCTAACTCATTGTTCCACATTTCTAGAATTACAAAATACCTTCATAAGTATTCAAATAAACTTATGTATTGTAATTTTTCCTTATTGATTAGGGTTTCCATTCTCCATTGATTAGGGTTTTATGATTACCTCATTAATCCAAACCCTAAATCAGTGCTACCACAATTCTTGGAGCACATAGCATTATTTAAGTTATTAAATCATACTTATCATTGTTCTATGTACTTAGGAACACACATCATCATCATACCTTATTAGGTTGACTTAACCTTTCACTAAGAACATGCACCTATGCTTATCATAGTGCATTTGCATTTATTACTTTCATAGGCATCGAGTGATAATCTATCTAATTATACTAACCACCTAAGTACTTTAGAGGTACTTCCATTGAAATCAACTTTGAAATACTCTTCAACCACTTATGGGGTTATTAGTACTTATATGGTTTGAATCAATTGGACCTTCAAACGATTTGAACCAATTGAACCTTCAAACGGTTTTGACCCTAAACCTCTAGACGGTTTGAGATCATTTAGATCTTCAAACGGTCTTGAGGTCACTTGTCTTCCAAACGGTCTTAAGGTCACTTGTATTTCAAACGGTCTTGAGGTCACTTGACCTTCAAATGGTCTTGAGGTCACTTGACATTCAAACGGTCTTGAGGTCACTTGACCTTAAAACGGTCTTGAGGTCACTTGACCTTCAAATGGTCTTGAGGTCATTTGACCTTCAAACGGTCTTGAGGTCACTTGACCTTCAAACGGTCTTAAGGTCACTTGACCTTCAAACGGTCTTGAGGTCACTTGACCTTCAAACGGTCTTGAGGTCACTTGACCGTCAAACGGTCTTGAAGATCAATTAACCCTAATCCCTCCAATGGTATGAAGATAGTTAGACCTTAAACGGTCTTGGTCTCTATATCTTAAATGGTTTTGAGACCATTGAATCTTCAAACGATTTTGACCCCCTTTGATCTTCAATCGGTTTTGAAACCGTTTGATCTTATTAGGGTTTGAAACCATTTGACCCTTGAACAGTTTGAAACCGTTTGATCAAATCAACTTTGAAATCATTTTAACCCTAAACTGTTTGAGACCGATTGGTCCTCAAACCGTTTGAGACTGTTTGGTCAATTCTGATATGAAACTGTTTGAACCTAAATTAAGGTTTTGACATCAATTGATCTAGGGTTTTGAAACCAATTGAGTTAGGGTTATGAAATCAATTGAGTTTGATTGTTTGAAGTTATTAGGTCATGAGACCAATTGATCCTTGAATCCATTGAAACCGTTTGACCTCTAAAAGTTTTGAAACCGTTTGGTCTCTAACGGTTTTGAAACCGTTTGGTCACCAAACAGTTTGAAATTGTTTGGTCTCTAACGGTTTGAAACCTTTGACCAAAAAAATGAAACCATTTGTTCTTGATATTCTTGAGTTGTGTGCTAAGATGAAGTCATCATCATCAAGCTTCAGACCTCTGAATTCCACTATCATATATATGATGAATTCGTCAATTATTCAAGAAGAAAAATAAAAGATCAACATATCATGAGGAATTGAAAACAATAATAACATTGATGGGTTCAAGTTATATAACCTGCCTTCAAAGTAGCTTCAAAGCTTCAAGATTCTCATCTCTAATGGTTAAATAAGCTCCTTCAACTATCCAAGGTTCGTTTCCAACTCTTTGGATGCAAAAGATAGCCAAGGTTGATCATTGGATGGAAGAGAGAAGAAAATGAGTGTTGAAATCCGATTTCAACCATCAATTCAAGGTTGAAGATGATCATGGAGCTTACCTTCAGCTTGGGGAACGTTTTCCTCCTGCTCCTAAGCTCCTTGGCCGTCAGCCAAAGCAAGGGAAGAAAGTGGTTTGCAAAATAGCCTTTCAAGTAAGGAGAAAATCGAGTACATATAATTGATTTTCTAGGAGAGAGAAAGTAGGAGAAAATTCATCCACTTTCTTGCCATATGCCCCCTCCCTTCCTTTCCTTTGAAGCCATCTTCCTTGCCTTCAATATCCTTCTCAATTATCCTTGAAATAAAATCAACCATTTTAAGCACCTTAATCATTATAATACTATTATCCATTTTTAGTGGACATTACTTTGTAATTAACAAATGTGAGTGGATTTCTTCACCTACTTAGGATATTTTGGTGCCAATCAAGGCATTTGGACGTCCTTTCACTATAGGATTTCAAGCACAGCCTTTTTAGTTAATGGCTCTTCAATTAATATATTTATTTTTTCTACAAAATAAATTAGGGTTTCATTTATGCTTATTTCTTGATTATTTTATTATTAAGATTATCTATCCTCAAAAGTAGTTCAAACAAGACGCCCCTTTTTTTTCTCTAAGTGATACCAAGAAACAATAGGGACATAAGAGAGATGGTATTTTACATATCCAACCCTAGGTTTTGGGTAATTTGCAAATTACACCAAAACTAGCATTCAATACACAAACATTATTCAAACAAGCTCCTTCTTGGAACTTGGGCTTGTTGAAGCCATACCTCAGCATCATTCTCATTCTTATGATGCTATAAAACTTGAGAAACATTTATTTGCAAGGTAACCCCTTAAATTGGGTAAATTGCACTTTAGTCCAAAATAGGTAAAATATTGTTTCAACATTATTTAAATAGGACCAAAATTGAAAAATAAGCTCTCCTTTAGTCTTAATTACTTTTCAAAAGATAAGGACAAGAATCCAAATGACTTACTTAAGAAAAACTTCTAGGGTTAGGGCATAACCCAGGTCAGGGATGTTACATAAATCCTATGTGCATGTGTGCAGTTGGTTATGGTTGTTTGCATCTCAGTCTGTGCACCAAGCCCTCTTCTTCTATTCTGAATGTAACTCAAAATAACTTGAGATTCTCTTCTACCTTTTCTCCCCTCGAACAAAACTTGAGGTTTCACAAAGATTATGTAAAATAGGATTAGCCTTATTTCTTGTTATGACGAAGACTGAACATGACGCTTGATGGATCGAGATGACTGACTGAGGAGTAGTTGGTGGACCAACGAGAAGCCTAGATGACCAGACAATTCTCCATATAGAGAAGCCAGATGACTGACTGGAGGAGACCAACCGACCGGCCAAGAGGCAAGTCAAACGGTTCAAAGGTTGAACCAGTCGACCTGAATTGGAAAGCACATATCTTCATCAATAATATGTTGCATGTGATGTAGACCTTAGATGATCGTAGTTCCTTGTGGCTCCAAGGAACTACAATAAGATGACCATAATCATCACTTTATCATTATTGCGTGTTTTCATTTGTGGGATATAACATATATATGATAAGTACTATATATGTGGTGATTGGATACATATATGCATATATAAGCATATTTAAAACCCCTCAAATATAAATATTAAGTTTAAGATGTCTTCCAAAAGCAAAACACATGAAAAGCTTGATCGACTAAGTGTGGGCACACCTTCGTGTGGTGCACTGTCTATCTCGTGGAAGTGTGATAGTGGGTATGTGGGTCTGCTATCGCAGGGTGTATACTCATTGTGTTGGCTTCTGGGAACGGACTTAACGAGGTGACCTTAATGTTGGGTTTTGTGGAGAAAACATGTGCGGCGGAAGCAACTAAATCCACGCAACCCGTAACAGGATCTCGTCGATAACAGCATATTCAGAAACAGGTTTGCGGGATATACCTTATCGCGGAGCAAGTTTGGCGATGTCCCGCTGCACGACGGTGCAACACTGCTTGTCAAACACGGATGGATCTTCTCTCCCGTTTGTTGTCGCAGGTTGATCCGACGGCGCTCCTTTGCGGCAGTGATGTCCGCCGCTCGTAGCTCGTACAGGAGGTCATCGAAGTCCTCCGAACGCAGGCGTCAAGGCGTCCGCGTCTCTACTTCGTCCACGCGGATGGACGGAACTCCACGTCGCGCTTCTCAAGTCGGCGGGAAGGAGTGTGTCTCTGCGGCGGCATGCTAGCGGCGCGTTGCTCTCCTTTCTCTCCTGAGGACGGTGACGGCTAGGTTTACGTACGTGTGCGTAAACGGAAAAACCTCTCTCTATCTTATATAGATATGGGCCGTCGATCCTCCTTTAAATAGGATACGAAGGGAAGTAGGGTTTCCTAAACCCATCAGTAAACAGAAACGTTGCGTTAATTAAAACACTCGTTGATTAATTAGAATATTCTGGAATTCATTAATTAACCAAATAATCACATTAATTGATTAATTAATATTCGACTCCATGCAATCGCTTGGGATGGCTCTACGGGCATACATATACCAACAGACTCCCACTTGCACTCAAATCCAGTCACTCCAATATTATTCTAATCCATTACATAAACATTTTAGTAATCAATGTGATTCGGAGCGATTCCAATCAAATCCACAATTATACTCCTATTCCAATACATCCTATGTGTGTGACCCGGTAGGCTCCAAATTACGTTGGCAGTGATATCCATAATCATATTATGATTTCACAAACAATGATTGGTATCTAGCAAGACTTCATTGCTACCCAAGTAATTGGAGAATTTGGAGAACAACTTTACCTATCATTCATGACTGGTGTTACAGTGATTGTACAGTTCCTTTGTCGCTGATATCCGGATTGAACTCGAGTCATGGAATTGTTATCCTTTTCAACGTTCAATCCATGTTCCTTGAACTAGAGCAAACTGTCTGAGATATATGTAAGCTCAATATCACATATTGATTCACATCAGCATGGCCATGCATTTCTCAGTCTCGCTTATCAAGTGGCCGGAATATCAAACTCCAATAGGAAGGAAAAATTCCATCTACATCACTCACAGTCATCCCCATGTGTCACAGTGCACCCAAGCACCATCTTTATGGCAATCCTTATTCAGGACCACGGTGGATGATGTCAAAGTACACCGAATGACATGTGATAAGTGTAGTGACTTCAGGTCTAAGAACCACAATCACCACCATCATTATGAGATATGACTCTAACTACCAATCATGGTATCCATGTGTCACTCTCAAGGTGGGTCTATCTGATACACTGTTCTCTAACAAGTATCTATGTATTTGGTTTGATATCTCCATATCATGGATAATGAGATTCTTCCATCAACCAACATACATTCTAATCTTATGTGTTATTGATGTCTATGGATATTTCCACAATAACAACCGATTAGGGACAAAACAAGAATACATACTCTTAGCATACATATGATCTCACTGTTCAGGTCATCAACCCAAAGACATATGTCATTGAGTATATTATTCTATAGACATCTATAAGTTTTATGGTCATCTCACAATATAAAACACAAACATATAGATTGGAAACTTGCCTTTATTGATATGATCAATGTAGTATTACAAATCGTTTACATAGTATCCCATTACAATCATCGAATGATAGTCTCTATGGGCATACATACCAATAGATTCCCACTTACACTTATACCCAATCACTCATGAATCTCAATCCAAGTGATCGAACATGTCTGTCATGTTTCTGCTGTGAAAGTTCTTTTGTGAGCGGGTCCGCCACATTGCTTTCTGTAGGTACTCTGCAAATCTTCACATCTCCTCGTTGTACGATCTCTCGTATGAGATGGAACCGCCGTAGAATATGTTTGGAACGTTGGTGCGATCTTGGTTCTTTAGCTTGTGAAATTTCTCCATTGTTGTCGCAAAACAACTCAATTGCATCACCAGCGCTTGGAACCACTCCAAGTTCAGAAATGAACTTCTTGATCCACACAGCTTCCTTTGTAGCATTAGATGTGGCAATATATTCGGCCTCTGTTGTAGAATCTGCAACCGTCTCTTGCTTGGAACTCTTCCAGCTCACAGCTCCGTTGTTCAGGCAAAACACAAATCCAGATTGCGATCTGTAGTCATCTTTGTCAGTTTGGAAGCTAGCATCGGTGTAACCCTTTACCACGAGCTCTTCCTCACCACCGTATACCAAGAATTGATCCTTAGTTCTTCTCAAGTACTTTAGGATGTTCTTTACGGCTGTCCAGTGACATTCACCTGGATCTGACTGATACCGGCTCGTCATGCTCAAAGCATACGACACATCAGGACAAGTACATAACATTGCATACATGATAGATCCAATTGTTGATGCATATGGAATCTTACTCATGCGTGCCCGTTCATCACATGAACTAGGACACTGGGCTTTAGAGATTGTAACCCCATGGGACATGGGAAAGTTACCTCTCTTAGAACCCTCCATGCTAAACCTCTTTAGCACCTTGTCAATGTATGTGCTCTGGCTTAGGCCTAGAAGCCTTCTAGATCTATCTCTATAGATCTTAATCCCAAGTATATAGGATGCTTCACCTAAATCCTTCATAGAGAAAGTCTTCCCTAGCCAACCTTTTACTGTCTGAAGAGTAGGGATGTCATTTCCCATCAATAGTATGTCATCCACATACAATATGAGAAATACGACTGTGCTCCCACTAACCCTTTTATAAACACAAGGTTCATCTTCATTTTGACTAAAGCCAAACTTTTTGACTACTTCATCAAAATGTAGATTCCAGCTCCGAGATGCTTGCTTCAATCCATAGATTGACCTTTGTAGCTTACAGACTTTATTGGCTTCCTTTGGATCGATAAAACCCTCAAGTTGTGTCATGTACACATCCTCGAGTAAATTCCCATTAAGGAATGATGTTTTAACATCCATCTGCCAAATCTCATAGTCATGATAAGCTGCAATTGCAAGCATGATTCTGATGGATTTAACCATGGCAACTGGTGAGAAGGTCTTGTCATAATCAACACCTTGAATTTGATAGAATCCTTTCGCAACCAATCTACCTTTATAGGTTTGAACATTTCCATCCATGTCAGTCTTCTTCTTAAAGACCCACTTGCACCCTATGGGTCTTACCCCTTCAGGTGGATCCACCAAGGTCCATACCTTGTTGGTGTACATGGATTCCATCTCAAATCTCATGGCTTTGAGCCATTTCTCAAATTCTGGTCCCTTAGTAGCTTCTAGATAGGAAGTTGGCTCATCTGCTATGCCCAATTCGTCACTATCTTGAGTCACGAGAAATCCAAATCTCTCAGGCTCAAGTCGTGTCCTACTAGACCTACAAAGTTCTTGTGTTACATTTGGAACTTGAAATTCCACAACAACTTGTGAGTCTTCATGTTCCTTATGTACCTCCTCAGGTTCTCTGCTTTCTTGTTGGTCTCGAACTTCTTTGAGCTCTACATTCCTCCCACTAATTCCTTTGGAAATAAATTCCTTTTAAAGAAATATAGCAGTCCTAGCAACAAACACTTTGTTGTCAGTTGGTGTGTAGAAGTAGTATCCCCGAGTTTCCTTGGGGTATCCAACAAAATAGCATTTTTCCGATTTGGGTCCAAGCTTTTCAGGAAATTGTTTCCTAACATAGGCTTCACATCCCCAAATCTTGAACATAGACAAATTGGGACGATTCCCATTCCATATCTCATATGGTGTCTTTTGAACCGATTTGGAAGGTACACGGTTAAGTGTAAACGCTGCAGTTTCAAGAGCATATCCCCAGAACGATATTGGAAGTTAGGCTGAACTCATAATTGATCGTACCATGTCTAATAATGTACGATTCCTTCTTTCTGACACACCATTATGGTGTGGTGTACGAGGTGGAGTCCATTGTGATACAATACCATGGTCTCTCAGAAGGTCCTCAAACTCTTGGCTTAAGTATTCGCCACCTCGATCTGAACGGAGTGCTTTAATACTCTTACCAAGTTGCTTCTCTACTTCATTCATGAAAGTCTTGAACATTTCAAGAGTTTATGACTTGTGTTTCATAAGATATACATAGCCATACCTACTGAGGTCATCAGTGAAGGTAATGAAGTATTGATAGCCTCCTCTAGCATTTGATCTAAAAGGTCCACATACATCAGTATGTATGAGCCCTAGCAGATCACTGGCTCTCTCACTATGTCCAGTGAAAGGAGTTTTGGTCATCTTCCCTAATAAACATGCCTCACATGTCTCTAATGATTCAAAATCAAAAGAGTCTAGATAACCATCCTTATGGAGTCTAGATATGCGCTTCTCGTTTATGTGCCCAAGACGACAATGCCATAAGAATGTTTTGTTTGAGTTGTCAAGTTTTAACCTTTTAGTATTTACGTTATATATGCTAGTCTCAAGTTCTAACAAGTAGATACCATAAGACATAGGGGCATTGCCACAAAAGATCTCATCTTTGGATATAGAAATAATTCCATTCTTAATGTGAAATTCAAATCCACTCTTGTCCATACAAGATATAGAAATAATATTTCTATTAATGGAAGGTACGTAATAGCAATTCTCTAATTCTATTACAAGGCCTGTAGGCAAAGATAAACTAATAACTCCAACTGCGGTGGCAGCAACTCTTGCTCCATTGGCAACCCGCAGCTCAACTTGGCCCTTTCATAAAGGCTTACTTCTTATCAGATCCTGTATATTAGAACATATGTGAGATCCACATCCGGTATCCAGTACCCATGATGAAAAAGTATTTAAGTTTATCTCAATAACGTATATACCTGAAGTGGAGATCTCTATCCCCTGCTTCTTCTTCCTCAGTTCCTCCAGGTAGAGAGGACAGTTTCTTTTCCAATTTCCAGGCTGGTGACAATGGTGACAACTGCCTTCTTTGGAGATCCCACCTTTAGCTTTGAGCGCGGATGACTTTGGCTTCTGCCCGGCTTTAGAACTTTTCTTAGCCTTGCCTTTGCCTTTTGACTTTCCCTTTGTCTTGCTGATCATCATCACAGACTTGGGCTTGTATTTCTTCATCTGTGCTTCAGCTGTCCTCAACATGCCCAACAATTCTGACAACGGCTTGTCAAAATTGTTCATGTTCTAGTTCATGAAAAAATGATTATATGACTCAGGCAACGATTGTAGAATCACATCAGTGGCCAACTCTTGACCTAGAGGAAATCCCAGCTTGGATAGGCTTTTCACGTACCCAATCAAGGTGAGTATATGGGTTCCAACTGAGTCTCCCTCTTTCATCTTGCTTTTGAACAACACCTTTGAGACATCATATCTCTCCTGTCTTGCTTGATGTTGATACATGTTCTTGAGATGTGTTACCATCTCCATGACATTCATGTTCTCATGTTGCTCTTGCAACTCATAGTTCATTGAGCACAACATTAGGCACTTGACATCCACGGCATCATCAAGGTGCTTCTTGTAAGCATCCTTTTCATCCTTGGGCGCATTTACGGCGGGCTTCTCTGGCTCTGGTGTTTCAAGGACATAGAGCTTACGCTCATGTGTGAGAACAATTCTCAACGTCCTAAACCAGTTTTGAAAGTTGGTTCAGGTAAGTTTGTCCTTCTCAAGGACCGATCGCAACGAGAAAGTGTGGGTGTTGGTTGCCATTTGATTGATACAAAAGAAAATTTTGCATTTAGTCCAAAACATTTTGACTTGTAAAGATTTGATAAACGAGATTAATTAGGCATTTAATTAATTACGCTCCCACTATTTTATTCAAATTGATAGCCCTCACTATCAACTCGGAAGATTGCAACGCACAACCTTCTAGTGAGCCAAGACCCAAAATAAATGGATCAATGTCCAGCCAACGCCGGTGTCAAAGACCAAATACTAAGGTAGGCAACTTTTGCCAATTGCATCATATGCAACTCTTGGATAGATGATCATGTACAACTCCTTGCCATGATGCATCTGTGTGCCTCTAGGTACTTGATCCTATCAAGGTTCCCTAGTCAAGTCCAACCCATAAGCCAACACAATGAGTGTGCACCCTGCGGAGGCAGACCCACACACCCACCATCACACTTCCACGAGATAGACAGTGTACCACGCGGAGGCGTTCCCACACATAATCGATCAAGCTTTTCATGTGTGTTTCTTTATGTAAGGCAACTAAAACTTAATATTATTAATTGAGGGGTTTTATTAATACATATACATATCAAAACACCACATACTTAAAGTACGTATCATATACTACTATATCCACAACCACAAATGATAGACATGCAATCACAAACACAAATACATCGGTTATGGCCATACTATTGTAATCCTTTGGAGCAACAAAGGATTACGGTCCACCTATGGTCTTATGCATCTCATGCAACACCTGTGAATCAACCTATAAGCACGTAATGATCAACATGACAATGAACAACTTCATGGATGCTTCGTGAGGTTGGAACTTTAAGTTGCTTCTTGGAATGGGATCTTCTTGTTGCTTCTCCATGGACGCTCCTTGGAGTTGGATCTTCAGGTTGCTTCTTGGAATTAGATCTTCATGGTGCTTCTCCATGGACACTCCTTGGAGTTGGATCTTCAAAGGGCCTCCTTACATCAAGTATACAAAAACTAAAACTAATCCTATCTCTATTACATCATATGAGTACAAACATAAAAGGAAAGAATTAATTACACTTTGAAGTAAGAGATGAGGCTCGGCATGCAAGTCGAATACTTTATACAAAGGATCCATATGTAACCATTATACATCCATAGAATTCACAAACAAACATATCCACAAGATCGATATCCACATTCATTCACAACATTCACAAAAAGGGATACTAGGCCATAACCGTGTATGCATTCACCACATAAAACAGATTTTAAAGGCGGCGTGTATGCTATCATAGGTATATCTACATATACGTATATACATATTAAAATTGCAGTACTTTTAATGCGGGACATTCCCCTTTAAATAATTTTTGACTCCCACGCAGACAATGCAGGGTACACAGGGGCAGCGCCTGAAAGGTCTACGGAATTTCACTTCCGTGCACTTAGGAAAATCTATATTTTCCATAGTCAACCCCGTCAAAAATAGTAGCCTGCGGTGTATGTGGAATTAGGTTTAGATTTGCACATTAACAGGTTTAATTCGCATCGTATGCAACTTAAAAACACTATACAACGATTCGATCATATCGAAACTAATCCAAATACACCGTAGATCGACGCTGCTCTGATACCACTGTTGGGTTTTGTGGAGAAAACATGCACGGCGGAAGCAACTAAATCCACGCAACCCGTAATAGGATCTCGTCGATAATAGCGTATTCGGAAACAGGTTTGCGGGATATACCTTATCGCGGAGCAAGTCCGGCGATGTCCCGCTGCACGACGGTGCAATGCTGCTTGTCAAACACGGACGAATCTTCTCTCCCGTTCGTTGTCGCAGGTTGATCTGGCGGCGCTCCTTTGCGGCAGTGATGTCCGCCGCTCGTAGCGCGTACAGGAGGTCGTCAAAGTCCTCCGAACGCAGGCGTCAAGGCGTCTGCATCTCTACTTCGTCCACGCGGATGGACGGAACTCCACGTCGCGCTTCTCAAGCCGGCGGGAAGGAGTGTGTCTCTGCAGCGGCGTGCTAGCAGTGCGTTGCTCTCCTTTCTCTCCTTAGGACGGTGACTGCTAGGTTTATGTACGTGAGCGTAAACAGAAAAACCTCTCTCTATCTTATATAGATATGGGCCGTCGATCCTCCTTTAAATAGGATACGAAGGGAAGTAGGGTTTCCTAAACCCATCAGTAAACAGAAACGTTGCATTAATTAAAACACTCGTGGATTAATTAGAATATTCTGGAATTCATTAATTAACCAAATAATCGCATTAATTGATTAATTAATATCCGACTCCATGCAATCGCTTGGGATGGCTCTACGGGCATACATATACCAACACTTAATAGGAATAAGCACCTTGAGGCATGCAGATGTTCATGATAAAGAGTTGTGCATAACATCTATCAAGAGTTGCATGTGATGCAATTGGAAAAAGTTGTGTACCTGAAAGAATCTAGTTGTGGGTGACAGCCCTAGTTGGTCCATAACTTAGAGGAAATCAGGATCTTTCTCACTAGAAGGTTGTATGTTGCAATCTTCTGAATTCATGGTGAGGGCTATCAGTTTGATCAAAATAGTAGGAGCGATAATTAATTAAAGGCCTAATTAATATCGTCAAAATTCAAATCAAATCAAAAGAGTTCTGGACTAAAATTACAAATTTCCTATTTGTAGAATAAATGGCTACCAACAAGAATCACTTTTCATTGCGATCGGTCCTTGAAAAGGACAAGCTAAATGGGAACAATTTCCACGATTGGTTTAGGACGTTGCAAATTGTTCTCAACCAGAACCAGATGAACCCACTCCCACCGCACCAAAGGTTGTATGTTGCAATCTTCTGAATTGATGGTGAGGGCTATCAGTTTGATCAAAATAGTAGGAGTGATAATTAATTAAAGGCCTAATTAATATCGTAAAATTTCAAATCAAATCAAATCAACAGAGTTCTGGACTAAAATTACAAATTTCCTTTGTGTAGAATAAATGGCTACCAACAACAATCACTTTTCATTGCGATCGGTCCTTGAAAAGGACAAGCTAAATGGGAACAATTTCCACAACTGCTTTAGGACGTTGCAAAATGTTCTCAACAAAAACCAGATGAACCCACTCCCACCGCACCAAAGGTTGTATGTTGCAATCTTCTGAATTGATGCTGAGGGCTATCAGTTTGATCAAAATAGTAGGAGCGATAATTAATTAAAGGCCTAATTAATATCGTCAAATTTCAAATCAAATCAAATCAAAAGAGTTCTAGACTAAAATTACAAATTTCCTTTTTGTAGAATAAATGGCTACCAACAACAATCACTTTTCATTGCGATCGGTCCTTGAAAAGGACAAGCTAAATGGGAACAATTTCCACGACTGGTTTAGGACGTTGCAAATTGTTCTCAACCAGAACCAGATGAACCCACTCCCACCGCACCAAAGGCTGAAAGTGATTCTTACAAGAAGCATACTAAGAATTCCATTGATGTGAAGTGCTTGATGTTGTGCTCAATGAACTATGAGTTGCAGAGACAACATGAGAACATGGACGTCATTGAGATGGTTCAACATCTCAAGAACATGTATCAAAACCAAGCATGGCAAGAGAGATATGATGCCTCTAAAGCACTATTCAAATGCTTCATGATAGAAGGAGGTCTAGTAGGCCCTCACACACTCAAGATGATTGGGTATGTGGAGAACCTAACTCGACTGGAATACCCTCTGAGCCAAGAGTTGGCTACTTATGTGATACTGCAATTGTTGCCAAAATCCTACAAAAACCACTAAAACTGAATCTACTAATGAAGTTTACAGATTCATTCAAGAAGAAGAAGTCAGTTTGTGACGAACTACAACACGA
The DNA here is from genome assembly GCA_963693085.1 of Alisma plantago-aquatica. NCBI lineage: Eukaryota > Viridiplantae > Streptophyta > Magnoliopsida > Alismatales > Alismataceae > Alisma > Alisma plantago-aquatica. The sequence continues at coordinate 135,438,620 of OY856411.1, read as the reverse complement.
ACAACTTTGACAGGCCACTGACAGAGTTGTTGGGCATGTTCAGGACAGATGAGGCACAAATGAAGAAAGACAAACCCAAATTTGTGATGATGATCAGTAGAAAGAAGGGAAAGTGTAAAGGCAAGGGTAAGGGCAAAGCAAAGAAAGGTTCTGATGCTAGCCAGGAGCCCAGGTCATCTTCAACTCTCAAATCTAAGGGAGGGATGAACAAAGGAGGCAAATGTCACCATTGTCATGAGCTAGAACATTGGAAGAGAAATTTCCCTCTCTACATAGATGAACTAAAGAAGAAGGAGGGGATGGAAGTCTCCACCCCGGGTATCATGAAATAAACTTGAAATGCTTCTTTATCTTAGGTATGTGATACCAAGATATAGATCTAACATATATGATGTGCAGGATCTGAAAAGAATTGATGGCCATTATGAAAAGAACAAGAAGGATCACTCATCAACATTGGAGCAAGTGTTGGTGCCATAGATAGTAGTATCTTTTAGTTTATTTCAGCCCACAGGGCATGTAATAGATTTATGAACTGCTATTTCATTTTTCCAACAAATAGAAAGATTTTATTTCTACATCTTTTAATGACAAGGATGTCTATCAATAAAGTTTGTGTTTCAATTTCAAAGATATGATCTTTTATGGCAATGCCTTATTTATCTTGTGGTACTTGATATGCTTGAGATAAAATAAATAATACCTAAAAGTTATTGATGACTCAAACAATTAATTAGCATTATCATCTAAACAAATGAATGAGAAATCCATCTCTAGGTTCCATGTTGATGGATAAATCTAGACTCTCTTGGTTAATGAACCATTAAGAGATATGAATGCCTTGTCTATTGGGTATGATGACAAGCCAATCTTCACTAGATGTAGTGGGATAATGACTATTCTATTAGGTATAATACATATTGATGTATATATACCTTTTGGAGTAAATGCTAATACTTCAGATATGGTATTTAATGAAATATCAATCTGAATATCTTGAAATGTTCAAGAATATCATAGATGAAGAAAAAACTCAGTAAAAGTATTAATTCTTTGATATGATCAATGAATGAGATACTTAAACTAAATGTTTGAGGACCTTGTGAGTAATTATGATAGTGTATCATAGAGAACTCATGATTAAGGCATAATGATGTCTAAATCAAAGAAGCAATCATACTGCGAATAGTAAGAGCATGATCATCAAACAAATAACTAATCTTCTAGAATTCTTCTAAAGAACATGATTTACACTAAATAAAGATCCAAAAGGAGATATAGAATCACAAATGTTGTGGAATCTCAAATTCCTTATGTAATAGATACATGTGATATATCTAGTAGAAAACACCTTGAGCTTGATGGATAATGATATCCTACAAACTCAAAGGTGATGAATTGGTTATATGATGATGAGCCAATAATCTATCTAGATGATGTTGAGGAATCAAATTTTGAGTTATGGCTTGAAACCATAAGATCCGAAATGACTTCCATGTGAACCAAATAAGGTATGACCTTAATGGTAGCACTTATAGGGATAAATCCCATAAGTGCAATAGGGTCTTAAGAGTTAAGACTGACATGGATGACATTTAAAGAGTTGATTGGCTGAGATAAATTCATGTGAGTTCAAGGTGTTGAACCTGATGATTTTATTTAACCAATTATATTGTCTATAAGCCATAAAGGATCATGCTTGCTATTGGAACTTAAAGACTATGAAATTTGGCATATAGATATTAAAACCAAATTCCTAGTAGGAATAACATGAGGCTGTGTACATGTACAACCTGAAGTGTTTTATAATTCCGTTAATGCAAATGCAGTCTATAAGTTATAAGAGTTTAATCAATATGATTGATTAAATACAAGCATCTCAAAACCGGAGTCTTTAATTTGTTTATATAGTCAAAAGGTTTGATTGATATATCAAAATAAAGAAAGGATCTATGATTACAAAGATTTAGTGGGAGCATATTCATATTCCACATGATGATGAGGAATAAAATGAAAATGGTGTGGAAATACCTTCTTTATAGGATTAAAGAAAAATGTGTTATGTGATAGGAATAGAGACCTATAGAGATAGTTCTCAAAAGTCTCTTGACCTGATAGAGAGAGCATACATTGGTAGTCTGTGCTGAAGGGTTCAGTATGCAAAGATTCAGTGGGAGAAAACTTGTCCATGTTACATGGAGTTAGTCTCTCAGATGCCTAGTATCCCAAATTATTATGAAGAGTAGGAACACATAGATAGATGACTTATGCATTCGCAATTGGATCTATCATGTATGTAATCATCCCATTATCTTGTATGTCTTGGACATGATAAGAAAATATATACGCATTCATCATCTTGTATGTATTGGACATGACAATATGATATGTTCATCCAGTTATCTCATATGTAATGGATATGACGAGTGGATGTATATCTACTTCCAGTGAGAGTCACTGGAATACCATAAAGAACTTATTTAAGTACTTATGAAGTATTAAAGGGTTAGTTCTATGGTAATAAAAAGAAGAGATGAGTGTAAATGAGTTACGCTGATGCAAGCTTTCCAAAATGATAGAAAAATGATCGCAAAATATAAAAGTGAATATGTGTTGTTGAGTGGAAATGTTCCAAGTAATATGAAAAATGGCTATTTATATCTAAAAGGAATGTCGAGTATCCTTGTGTTATGAACACCATAGGATACTATATGGATCTAGAAGTTCATACGGATGAACTTATAGATATTCCAACCATTGATGACAAATTAGAAATACTAAGTCAAACTATGGAGCTAATTGTTAGGCAAGGAATATCAAATAGCATATTACGGCAACTCCATCTCATATGAAATGTCGTACAACAAGGAGATGTGAAAAATGCAATATACTGATTAAAGCAAAATGTTTCTAACTCACTGGATTAACACTAGTGCAATAGAAACATGTGGGACATTTTTAGAGATCACTAAGAATATGATTTGAAGGTGGTTGGCTCTAAGTGCAAGTGGGAGTCTATCGATATGTATGCCCTAAGATCCAATCGTATGATGATTGGATTGGCATACATCATGATTGATTTGATAAATATCAAAGGCGAGCTTCCAATCTATTCTAGCTGAATCAATTATGAGATATATGATGGAGCAGAATGAATGTCTAAAAAAATGACAATACTCAATGATGTATGTCTTCGGTTGAGGACCTGAACAATGAGATCATATGGATGCTAAGAGTATCTACATTCTTGTTATGTCCCTAGTCGGGTGTCATTGTGGAAGGTTTATAGACAACAATGACACATCAAGACTAGAGTGTGTGTTGGTTGATGATAGTGTCTCATTAGTCATGACATATGATATCAAACCAAGCACACAGATACATGTTGGAGAACAGTGTATCGGACATACCCACCATGAGAGTAACACATGGAACCATGACATGGTAGTCAGAACCATCTCTCATAGTGATGGTGATGATTGTGATTCTTAGACTTGAAATCACTACACTCATCAAATGTGATTGGGTACACTTTGACATCATTAAACACAGTCCTAAAATATGGGTTGTTATAAAGGTGATGATTGGATGGCTTTGACGCATGAGATAGACTGTGAGTGATAGATATTGGATTTGTCCCTCCTAAGGGAGTATGATGTCCAGGCCACTTGATAAGCGAGACTGAGAAAGGCATGCGCATGCACATGTGAATCAATATATGATATTGATGTCACATATATCTCAGACAGTCTACTATAGTTCAAGAAACATGAATGAACATTGAAAGGATGACAACTCCATGCATTGAGTTCATTCAGGATATCAAACACAAATGAAGTATACATTCACTGAAACACCAATCACAAACTGTAGGATTGAAAGTTGTTCTCCAACTTTCCTTATTACTTGGGTAGCACTGATGTGCGACTAGGTACCGCTCTTTGCTTGTGATGTCATAAGCTAGTTATGGACATTCACTGTCAATGTAAAATGGGACCTATAGGGTCACACACAAAGGATTAACCTCGAAGAGGAATTTATCCATTAATGATGTTTGGATTAATTACTAAAGTGTTTAGGTACTCAATCAAACATTCAATCAATAGACTTGACTTAGAATCATCAAGTTCAAGTGTTGAACTAACTGATTAGAGTGTCAAATTGATTGAGAACTAAATTGATTGTGTTCTGCATAATCTAGATCACCAACTGACTGGTTTACTGGGTGAACCGATTGGCTCATGGTCAGTGATATTACCACTTCACTCTGGTGAACCAATTGGTTCAACTAGACCAAACAAGCAGTGTTGAGTTGTCCCAGATTGTGAGAAAAGTTTTTCATTTCACTTGTTCAATTTGATTGGGACAAGAATTAATCATTACGTTAATTAGAAACAAATAAGGAAAGTCAATTACAGGCAAGTCTGGGAAGTGAAATGACCAATTCACTGGGTGAACTGTTTAGCTCACCTTGCCAAACGATCGGTTCAGTTATGAAACAACCAGTTTGCCCGCCATAGTGTAAATTGTTCATGGAAATTCTAGGCCCTTCTACTCTCACACAGACTGGGAACCATGAGTCTACCCTATACTATAAATAGAGGGGTACAGGGGGCTTCTCCCGAGACAACTCAGAACATCAGTTGCTCTGCAAAGTTGTTGTCCTCTCTGGTTGTGGTAACTGAGAGATCCCAAGGAAGTTCTACTCATCCAGGGAGGAACAGTGAGGAAAAGACAACTTCAGAAAAGCAACTGATTGTGGGAGAGTGTGTTGATGACTAGTACGCTGACAGAAGGGGACAACTCCTTCTAGTTTGTTCTTCAGGACGACTAGAGTTCCCTGATAGTCTATGTGGACTATCTATAGAGGCGGGAGACTTCTGTTGCTCAGGAGGATAACAGTCAACCACAGTCCAGGTCAAGACCAAGAGCTGAATAGACATCATCAAAGACAGGTGGTTGAAGACTGCACTTGTTGTGAGGTATAGTCACTGAGCAAGCCTCAGTTGCAGGTATAACTCGCTAAAGCCATCCTTCCCATTACATAGATATTGATGTGATCTGTTGGTTACGGGTTTATGGCCAAGTAAATTTTTTATTTCTACTGCCTACTCCGACCACGTAAAACCCAACATATGCTGCTAGACTTGCTTATGATGTCAGCTATGCTTATGTTTCTATACTTACTTATGATGTCAGCTATGTTTATACTTCTAGACTGCTTATGTTGTTAGCTATGTTTATGTTGTTAGAAACATATATGATTATAGTCGGGCTAATGGTGACAGTTTTATCCATTTATTATATACCTTGATTAATCATGCTTGTTGCTATACCTATCTATATAACTTGCTTAATCTATTTAACTACCTAATATGTTGTAATTAATAAGTAGTCTTGAGAGTTTTATCTTGCACTCGTACATGGGTCTCACCCTGTGGGTCACCACATCTAATTAGGTGATCAGCAGCAATGGCAGTAGACTCATGGCAGCGAGGAGGAGCTGAGGTGATGGACCTTAGTGGTGGTTGTTTAGTGTCTAGTATCTCCTAGTGTCATCCTTGTACTCTCAGGTTAGAGTGGGAAAGTTTGTATCCTATGTTTCATTTGAACCGTGTCTTTAGTAGCATCCCGATGCTTGTTTATGTAGCATATATGGATAATGTTTTTCTATGTATGCATATGTTGTGACTAAGGCCACGGAGTAGTTGTAAAAGATACTCAGCATATATGAATATATGCAAGATGTTGGGCTTCTATGCAAATGTTTCTGAGCATGATGGTGAGGTTGAAATTGGTTGTTTTGCCCTCTTTTCTGGGTATGTGATTAATTAATGCCTCACACTCTTGTCTCATAAACCTCTCCACTATCATGGATGACTCCAAACATGTCAGAAGAATCTTCCTATCACCTTGGAAGATCCACGAGACATCTCCATAATGGAACGTCGCCACCTTGGTACTAGAGTTAAACAACACCTTGTATTTCTCCAAGGTATCCATTCCTAGGATCACATCAAATCCATGCATGTATAGTGGCATAAGATCCACTTGAGTGCTATGTCCAAAGAAAGAAATAACACAAGAGGGACACACTTCTCACAACTTGGAGAATCCAACTAAAGGGGTTTCTAATTGGAAAATATTGGATTTGTGTCAAACATGTAGGTTACAACTACTTATCACCTCTTTGGTGATAAAAGAGTGTGTCACACATGGGTAAACTAAAACAGATACAAAAGAAGTAGATAAAAATCAAAATGAAATGATTCCATTTGACTTGTTACGACTTGTTGATTGACCACTCCCTCTGGCTAAGATATAGGAATTAAAGAAATAGTTGCAGGAACTATTATAGAAGGATTTTATCAAGTTGAGTACTTCCCTTGGGTTGCTCCCATGTTGTTTGTGAAAAAGAGGTATGGTTCTATGAGGTTGTGTATAGACTGCCGATAGTTGAACAAAGTTACGATAAAAAAAAGTATCCATTACCTTGGATAGATGATTTGTTTGATTAGTTGAGGGGTGTCACAGTGTTCTCAAAGATAGATTTGAGGTCAGGATACCACCATCTAAGGATCAAGGTAGATGACATACCTAAGTCATCTTTTGGGACTATGTATGGTCACTATGAGTTTGTGGTTATGTTGTTCAGGCTAACCAATACACCACCAGCCTTAATGGACTTGATGAACAGGGAGTTTATGCCCTACCTTGATCAGTTCACGAGTCAATTTTGGGTGCGTCTTCATACGGCGTTGGGGACACAGTTGAGGTTTAGTACAACTTTCCACCCACAAACATATGGCCAGACTGAAAGGACTATTCAAACTATGGCAGATCTTTTGAGGGCATGTGTTTTGTAGTTTCTTAGCAGTTGGGATGTACACCTGAGCTTGATAGAGTTTTCTTACAATAACGGCTATCATAGGAGTATATATATGGAACCTTATGAGGCCTTATATGGGAGACACTATCGGTCACCACTCTATTGGTATGAAACAGGCGAGTAGTATCTTTGAGTCCTAAGCTTGTACATAAAACTACAGAAAGATCAAGGTGATATAGCAATAGTTAAGCAGCCCAGGATAGACAAAAGTCTTATGTAGAAAACCATCACAAGCCACTTGAGTTACAAGTAGGAGACAATTTGTATCTCAAGGTTTGTCCTTTGAAAGGTGTGTTGAGGTTTGGTAAGAAGGGTAAGTTGTCCCCTAGGTTAATGGGGCCATAACCTATCTTGGCTCATGTTGGAAAGGTGGCATATAAGTTAGAGCTACCGTCAGAGTTGCACATGTTGCATATTGTCTTCCATATCTCCATGCTAAGGAAGTGTAATCCATATACATAGTAGACGATCTATCCAGTGGAGGTTGAGTTAGATCAGGGTGTGTCCTATGTGGAGGGTCATGTGTTGATCCAGAATAGGAGGGTGAAGAAATTGAAGAAGAAGGTGTTGGATCAAGGGCTCTAGAGGGGGAGTGAATAGAGCTTCACAAATCTCACAAGACAAATTGAACCACCAAATTATAATAAGTGCATAATCTTAAACACTCATCCAATTTGAGATCCTAGCTAACATGCACAACAAGGATAAGAGACAAGGAATACACTTGGACAAAGTGGTTTAGAGTGGTTCCTCACTTCAAACTTAAAGTAAGTCAGTCTACTACCAAGAGGTGGTTAGGCTCTAGGATTTTGCAATCTTGGTACTCCTTATTCCATCATAAGATTACAAGACAAAACCACATTCATCCAAGGGCTTAGTACCTAATGCAAGGATCTTCAACCTATAGAAGGAGCTTACCCACTTGAACCATGGAGTCTTGAGTCGTCAACATGGACTTACCCACTCCTTCTTCAAGTCTTCAGCCTTCAAGGGATTACCTATCTTTCTTGAGTGCTTGCCTTGCCTATCTCCTTGACTTGGAGATCTGGAACACCTTGCCTTTTTCAACCTTGAAGAATAGCAACTCCTTCTCCTTCATTCAGAGAAGATCTTCAACCTTTTCTTCAATAGGAAAGAGGGTAGGAAGATGGTGGAGGAGAGCTTTACATCAATACATGGAGTAGCTCTCTTACAAAGGAACCTATCTCACTCATACTCACAAATTTGACTTGAAGGTAGAGAGAGAAAGGGGCTCAAAGGGTTAGAACACTCTCAACTAAGCTAGGACCAATCATGTAGTGAATGAGCAACCTTGTAATGAACTCCAAGAGGTCCTATTTATAGTTGAGGGTGCCCCTTTAAGTTGTGTGACACTTAGGGATGAAATATAGTCATTTTTTCTCAAAGCAGCGACTCTATTTTTGCTCAAATAACACACCAACAGTCATAATAACTTTTTCTGCAAATTCCATATAGTGCAATCGGTTGAGTTTCAATAAAGGTAACTCGACCGATCGAGTAAAAGACAAAGCCGATATTCAAATCATCGGTCGATTTTGTCCTGGGGAAACTCGGCTGACCAATGAAGATCAAATTGGCCAGGTACTCGATTGGTCGAGTTCTGTGAAACCACAACTCGACCGATGCCATCTTCAGATAATTGATCCAGAAGGATCGGTCGAGTTTGGAACTCAACCGTTTGATTGCCTGAGATCAATTTTCTAAAGTGCATCAAAAGTGATTAAAACATGGTGTTTAGTGTTCCAATCAATTTTCCCATTTTAGTTACAAGTAAATTCATCAATACAAGTGATTACAAAAATCTTCTAAGGTCATTTACATAGATTTTCAAAATTACACACTTGTATAGCTTTTGACTTGAACTTGAGCAAATTAGGGTTTTTGATTTTTGATCCCTTTCATGTACCTAACACCTGAAATCAATCTTCAATACACATATTAGATACATATGAATGGAATGGTTAAATCATTATCAAAATATGGACAATGTATAACCTCTAGGTCAACATTCTCCCCCTTTTAGACAATGACAAACCATTCCTCAAACATATTGAAAAGGATATAGAAGTTATACCTTTGCCTTGTGAATTAAGGGGATTCAAGATGTGAACAATGTGAATTGCTCCCCCTCAATCTATGCTTCCTCTAACCTGCATGGTTAGTCTATCAACACAGAGTAATAATAGCAAGCATGTACTATGTGGTCCTTTGCAAGTCACATGATAAAATAGTAAATGACCAAGAAAAGGATCTCATAAGCAATAAGCAATAGTATAACAATGAATAACAATATGATTGAGTTTCAAGACATTGAAATTTCTCTCCCCCTTTTAACATTATCAAAAAGTAGCGGGGTAGAAGAGCATATATCCATGTCTTCTCCAAAACACAATCAACCAGATATTCATACAAGCAATCTCATATCATAGAACAAACAGAGACAAGTAGAAACATACAATCTCAGTCATAATCAAAATATGGTAAAAGATGTCACCAACTCATGATATAACAGTGCAAAGAGAAAGAGTGCACATCACATATATTACAACTTAGATTCATGTTCTCATGAAAGCAACTACAAGCAAGAAGCGATGAAAATAGAAGATAAAATAGTACAGCTCAGATACAGTGCCCAGATGTTTCTTATACAAAATAGCCTAGAAAGATGTATATGATCAACATACTAGACTAGAAACTAAGAAACAAGATAAACATCTAAACTATCTATATCAACGGTGTCATCATCATCGGCTCTAGGATCGTAGTCCTCGTCTCCATTAGAAGGTGCAGTTGTAGTGCCTTCATCACCAAAATCAGCACCATCACCAGCACCATCATCAGAAGCATCCTCGCCATCACCGTCATTGTCATCAGTAGCCTCAACATCATCAGCATGGTTAGGCATCTCCTTGTCAGCAGGAAGACCAAAAAAACCATGACCGGGCCAACGAGCATTATGCTCATCCCAAGTCATACCAAGAGTGTGGAGCTCATTGGCCTGAGGAAAGGATGGAGCAGAGTCTCCAAGGTTGGTGAGCAGGGTGGCCAGGGGGGCAGCATGAAACTGTAGGTAGGTGGGAGCAGGAGCAGGACCACCACCAGTAAAGGATGGAGGAGCAGCAGCAATGGAAGGCTCAGGGGCAGGGTAGTAATGATTGTATGCATATGAAGCATAATCACTACCGGGGTAGGGCTGGTAGGTGAGGTAGGGGTGAGCACAGGATAGGATATGATAGAACACAAATTATGATGCAGGTGCTCCTGGACCTGTTGGTTGTATGCTTGTTGGTGCATCATGTAGCCCATAAGGGTTTCATTAGACACATGGAACGAAGCACGACTAGGTCGAGGAGGGGGCTGAGGAAGTGGAGCTCGGGAAGAGGAGGTAGGGGTTGCAGAGGTAGAGGCAGAGGGAGAAGCACCAGGGGTGGAAGAGGCAAACACAGGCACAAACTTCTGAATCGTGGTTTCATTGATACATACACCCTTCCTGGCTAACTTGTAATGAAAGTCAAAAAAGAGTGATTTCTCTATAGCAAACTGAAATAAACCACAGATCAGGGTTGGGTAGGGGGATGGGTGCCTTTGGTGTTCTTACCAGTGTCAAAGCAGGTCATGTGATGTAGAATGTATCAGGCCCACTTGACACTGATGTTCTCTAGGATGCAATACATAATGACAACAGTGTTCTCTACAATATCCGTTTGATTTTTCTTCGGATGGATGTTGCAGTTGATCACTAAAGCTAGAATGCACTTCCTAAGGTCGAGGGAGGAGGAAGGTAGGGTGCTCTTCTTCTTATATGGAACGTCAAGTTTCTTCAAGTATCGATGAATGTTAGGGAGATTAAGTTCATTTTGCTTGTAGAAACCTTCGAGATCTAAAAGATCGAAGTACTCACCATTATCCTTGCGCCAAGTGTCGTTTTCATCATCTCCATAAAAGAAGACATTTAAAATATCCTTGCATATTTGAAAATGTTTACCCACGATCATCGAGGTTAGGATTACTTGAGCATTCGGTGGGGGTACAAGGGTGTCGTAGTTCCAACGCAAATTAGCATAGAACTCGTGAACTGCATTTGTACTGGTCATCGAATTGAAAAAGCAATCATGTTTGAAAGCCGAGGTGGAGAGGTGGTGAATGGCAAGCAACCTAGCAACTTGATCTATAACCGCTGGACGCCTAGGGCTTGGCTCAAACAAGGCACGAAAAGGAAAAGGACTCCTAGGAAGGTCCGTGTACCTATTTACAGCCTCTACTGAGACAAAAGAGCTATCATCAAAGGGAATCAAGTGATTAGATGAAGAAGACGAAGGTGCATTGCTTGGGGCAGGTTGTTTTCTCCTTTGGGAAACCATGTAGGCAAGAAAGAAAAAGATAAACGAACAAACATACAAAGCAAACCTTAAAAGCTGCCCAAAAACCACCAGGGAGCAACCGGGGAGGTCTAGGTCAAGATATCTAGGTCGGGAAAGGGCTAGGATAGGGAAGGTAAGGGCTAGGGTGGAGAGCTTAGGGCTAGAAGAAGAGGAATCGGTCGTCTATTCTCTAGTTGAGAGGTAGAATAGTCATCCGATCCAAACTTAAGTTGGCTTTAGCCCGTAGATCGATCGAGTTGTAAGAGTCGAAAACTCGACTGATTGGTCCAAAAAAGAACAACTCTCAGCCACTGATCGGTCAAGTTTGTCCTGGGGAAACTCGACCGATGGTCAACCTGACCTAAAACCATCAAACTTAATTTCTAGCCATATGAATGCTAATTAAATTCATTTTTCGAGTCTATTATGTATTTTGAATATACTTGGGCACATATCACTCATCACTGGGTACTATTTTGTGATAAAACCAAGAAATTAGAGAAAAGCCCAAAAACAAGTGAAACTAAGCATGTCAACAAGCATATTTTAGCATTTTAAGCAATTTGAGGCTAGCAAGGTGAGTAAAGCATGAGTAAGACATATAGGAAAAAAAAGACTAGCTAGATATCATGTCAATATCATCTAAAGCAACAATGAGCAGTTTAGATCAAATAAAATTAAATTACTCTCTAGATAGAGGTTTAGTGAAAATGTTTGCCAACTAATTTTCCATATCCACATGCGTGATATAAATATCCTTCTTGGCAATGTGATCACGAAGAAAATGATGGTGAACCTCTATATGTTTAGCTCTACTATGCAATATAGGATTATAAGAAAGATTGATTGCACTAGTTTTATCACAATGGATAGGAGAAGCATCAAAATGTATGTTAAAGTCTTAGAGCATTTGCTTCATCCATAGGACCTGGGCACAAAAACTCCCAGTTGCAATGTATTCAGCCTCAGTAGTTGATAATGCCATGGTGCTCTATTTCTTGGAAAACCAAGACACCAAGCATGGTCCTAGAAGGAAGAAAGTGCCACTTGTGCACTTTCTATCAACCAAACAACCTGCATAATCCACATCACCATATGCTACAAGAGTAAAGTCCCTTGACTTAGGATACCATAGTCCAAAGTTTTGAGTTTTGGCTAAGTACCTCAAAATACTCGTAACACCAATAAGATGCAATTTCCTTGGGCTTGATTGAAAGTGGGCACACAAGCCAACACTAAACATAATATCAGGTCGAGAGGCAGTTAAATATAGTAAACTTCCAATCATACCTCTATAGAGCTTCTCATCTACCTTCTTCATCTCTATCAAGTTTGGCAGTGTTGGACATGGGTGTGTCCATCGGCTTCATGTTCTCCATCCCAAAGTGTTTGATTAGTTCACTTGTGTACTTGCCTTGGTTGATGAAGTTTCTATCTTTAGTTTTCTTGATTTGAAAGCCAAGGAAGAAAGTCAACTCACCCACCATGCTCATCTCGAACTCACTCTGCATAAGAGAACTAAACTCCTTGCACAGATCAAGATCAGTTCTGCCAAAAATGATATCATCAACATAAATTAGAATGATAAGCAAATTTCTAGAAGATGTGTAGTAGAAATAAAGTAGAATTAACTATGCCCATGACATACCCATTGTCTAACAAAAAGTTCTTTAATTTCTCATACCAAGCTCGAGGTGCTTGTTTGAGTCCATAGAGAGCTTTTTGCAACAAATAAACATGATTGGGTAACTTTTCATTTTCAAACCCCGAAGGTTGAGCAACAAATAATTCCTCCTCGATTGTACCATTCAAAAATGCACTTTTAACATCTGTTTGATATAGCAAGAAATTTTTGTAACTAGCAAAGGCAAGTAGCATTCTAATAGATTTAAGTCTGGCAACAGGAGCATAAGTTTCATCAAAATCAATACCTTTATGTTGATTGTAACCTTGTGCCACTAACCTTTCTTTGTTCCATATAACTTTGCCTTATTCATCAAGCTTGTTGCGGTAGACCCACTTGGTGCCAATAATTTTTCAGTCACTTGGTCTTGGCACTAGAGTCCACACATGATTTTTCTCGAATTGATCTAGTTCCTCTTGCATGGCTAGGATCCACTCGTCATCACCAAGAGCTTCCTTGATGTTCTTTGGCTCCAGTTGTGAGATGAATTCACTGTCTACTTGTTCTTTGTTGTAGGCAGCTCGTGTCTTCACTCTCTCAAATGGGTTGCCAATGATTAGCTCTTTGGGATGATTCTTTGCAAAGCGAGGAGTGGGATCCTTCTTCTCTTCATCTTCTGCTTCAATCACCTGCTTACCTTTGTTGTCGATGTTGAGATCTTTGAAGATAGGTCAAGTCATCTACAACATCATTATCAACAACATTCTTTCTAACAACAGGGTTAGTTTCAATAAACTTGACATTAATTGATTCTTCAATTTTAAACAATTCAATATTGAAAACTCTATAAGCCCTGCTTGTAGTGCTATAGCCTAGGATGAAAGTCTTATAAGATTTTAGATCAAACTTGTCGAGAGAATCCTTCGTGTTCAAAACAAAACAAGGACATCTGAAAATGTGAAAGAAATCAATGGATGGCTTTCTACCACACCATAGCTCATAGGGGGTTTTCTTCAAAGAAGGGTGCGTAAAAACTCAGTTTTGCACAATACAAGAGGTGCTAACGGCTTCGGCCCAAAACTTCTTAGGAATTTCATATTCAAGAAGCATTGTCCTTGCCATCTCTTGAAGCGACATGTTCTTTCTCTCTACTACCCCATTTTGTTGAGGTGTACGAGGAGAAGAGAAATTATGTGAGTAACCAGATTTTTCACAAAAATGTTCAAAACAATCATTTTCAAATTCTCCCCCATGGTCACTATGGATAGAAACAATCCGGAAAGAAGCTTCATTTTCAACCCGTTTACAAAAGCTCGAGAAAACATCAAGAGTATCACTTTTAGAAATGAGAAAGAAGGTCCAAGCATAGCGAGAGAAATCATTGACAATCACAAGACAATACTTGGAACCATGAAGTGTTTGTGTTCTCATAGGTCCGAATAGATCAACATGAAGAAGCTCAAGAGCTCTTTCGGTACTAAGGACTCCTTTGGATTTGAAGGAGGAATTGGTTTTTTTGCCTTGTGTGCAAGTTTGGCATTCCTCATCCTTTTCAAAATCCAATTTGGGAAGTCCTCGAACCAATTCCTTTTTGCTCAATTTCTTCATTTGATGCATATTCATATGACCCAAACAACAATGCTAAAGAGAAATATCATTTGTATCCACAACCAAGCATCTATCAAGTACAGGCTTAACAACATTCAAGAACAATAACATAAACATTACTATTTCTAGTTCTCTTATATATGACATTGTAAGTGAGGGAATCTAGAAGCAAACATTCTAAAGATGTAAACAACACAAGATATCAATTATCACAAAGTTGGCTTACACTTATCAAGTTTTGATGTAGGCCATCAACAAGCAAAACATTTTTATACAAAGCTAGTTGCCTACATCACCCTCACCTATAACCTTACCCTTCTTGTTGTCCCCGAAGGTCACCGATCCTCCTTTCTTTTTCATGAATTTGTTTAAATGGTTGATTTCACCTGTCATATGCTTTGAGCATCCACTATCAACAATCCATCTCTTTTTGACCTGCATGAAAGAAGGATGTTGGTACCCAACTCAAACTTTGGGATCTGGGGTTAGCTTGGGGACCCATTTCATCTTTGGGTTGGTCCCCTTTGGCTTGTAAGGACAATAAGTAGAGTAATGATCATCAGATTTACAATGAACACATACCATAGGGTTCTTAGAGTCGGAAGTCACTCCATGGAATATAGGAAGTTCCACACTCTTCTTCTTACCCTTACTCTTGCTTTTATTCTTACCTTTGGGAGCAGTCCCATCATATCCTAAACCACTAGTACCAATTTGTTTGGTAGAGTGTTCTAGGATAGCATTAAAAAATTTCTTTCCTGCAAGAAACTTTTGCAAAGAAGATCTTAACTTAGAATTATCATCACTAAGGATAATGATAGTAGTAGATAGACTAGAAAGATCATCTCTAGCATGCAATAGGTCATCCTCTAAATAGAGGGTTTTAGTATGAAAGGAATCACGTTCTAAAGCAGTTCTAGCTACTTCATTACTTTGCAAAATTGGTATAGATGATAGATCACTAACTTGAGCAAGCAACTTAGCATTTTCAGATTTAAGCAAAAGAATTTCCTTTTGATAGACATGAATTTCTTGCTTCCTAGATTCATCAATGAGATTTAGTTCTACATTTTTAGTTTTAAGAACATATGTCTCATCTTGGCATCTTTGGTTAACTTCCTTAAGATCTGCAATAGTCTTAAGGTAGACACCATTCTCAACCTCTACTCCATTATATTGAAGCTCAAGGTCAAGAAATTTCCCTTGCAAAGAATCTATGCTATCAAGGAGTAGTTTTTCATTTTTATCAAGAATCTCAATTTTAGCATAAAGATCATCTACTATCTTGCCTAATATTTTCCTTTTAGATTTGCATTTAGTAAAAGATGATCGGCAATCATTAAGCATATCAATAAGAGTTTCCTTAGATAACTCATGCAAATTGACTTCACTTACCTCACTTACCTCACCTACATCTTCACTTGTAGAGGCCATGAGAGAAAGGTGGCATTCTCCATCTTTGGACCTTGAAGAGGTTGAGGAAGACTCCTCCCAAGCTACATGAGTTGCATCTTTGCTTCTTCTTTCTTTCTTTTCCTTTCTCTTGTACTTGCCTTCTCTCTTGTACTCCTTGTCCTTCTTGTGGCTTCTCTTGTGATGGTTCTTCTTGGCCTTGGGGCAGTCACTCTTGTAATGGCCTTTTTGGCCACATTCATAGCATCTAGGAGTTGATGAAGAAGGATTTCCCTTGAAGTGTTTGTCCTTGGAGTAGTTTGCTTCATGCTCATTAGGGCCTTCATCTTCACTTGAGAAAGGAGTAGGAGACTTGAGAGCAAGTTGTTTCTTCCGAACCATCTCTTCAATTTAAGCTTTGAAGGTTGTGTCCTTGATCTTCTTGGACTCCTTCTCTTCTCTCTTTTCTTCTTCTTCTTACTTATCAAGCCTTGGTTCATGGGCTTGAAGATTACCAACCAGCTCCTCGGTTGACAATTCACTAAGCTTGTACACTTCTTCAATGGATGTAACCTTGGGCTCCCATCTCTTTGGAAGAGATCTTAAGATCTTAGAGTTGATAGTACCTTTTTCCATCACACTACCATGGGTTGCCAATCCATTGATGATCACATTGAGCCTTGTGTACATATTTGCCACTCTTTCATTGTTACCCATCTTGAAGTTCTCAAGTAGACCACCAAGCATGTAGATCTTGGATTCCTTCACTTGCTCTGTTCCTTCATAGGTGACACATAGCTTGTTCCAAATCTCATGTGTAGTGTCCCAAGAGGAGATCGGATTGAACTTGGATGGGGTGAGGGTTGCATAGATGATGCTCACTGCTTTGGCATTGAGTTGAGCTTTCTTCATTTGGGCTTCCGTCCATGTGGAGATTTCCCCCTTTGGATCTTCATACTTTAGATGCACCACCTTCCACATCTCATAGCTAACTCCTTGAAGATAGAACTACATTCTTATCTTCCAATAGAGGAAGTTGGTGCCATCGAAGACTGGAGGTCGCACGAAGAAGCTTTCCTCCAAGTTGAGAGATCCAAGTGCTAAATCACCCATCTTCTCCTACTTATAGAAGTAGCTTGGAGAAGACCTGCTCTGATACCACTTGTTGTATCAAGGGATCTAGAGGGGGTGAATAGAGATTCACAAATCTCATAAGACAAATTAGACCACCAAATTATAATAAGTGCATAATCTTAATCATTCATCCAATTTGAGATCTAAGCTAACATGCACAGCAAGGATAAGAGACAAGGAAGAACACACACTTGGATAAAGTGGTTTAAAGTGGTTCCTTACTTCAAACTTGAAGTAAGTCAGTCCACTACCTAGAGGTGGTTAGGTTCTAGGACTTTGTAATCTTGGTACTCTTATATTCCATCATAAGATTACAAGACAAAACCACATTTATCCAAGGGCTTAGTACCTCAAGCAAGGATCTTCAACCTATAGAAGGAGCTTACCCACTTGAACCATAGAGTCTTCAGCCATCAACAAGGACTTACCCACTCCTTCTTCAAGTCTTCGGCCTTCAAGGGATTACCTATCCTTCTTGAGTGCTTGCCTTGCCTATCTCCTTCACTTGGAGATCTGGAACACCTTTCCTTCTTCAACCTTGAAGAACAACAACTCCTTCTCCTTCAGTCGGAGAGATCTTCAACCTTTTATTCAATAGGAAAGAGGGTAGGAAGATGGTGGAGGAGAGATTTACATCAATACATGGAGTAGCTCTCTTACAAAGGAACATATCTCACTCATACTCACGAATTTGACTTGAAGGTAGAGAGAGAAAGGGGCTCAAAGGGTTAGAACACTCTCAACTCTAAGAGGTTCTATTTATAGCTTAGGGTGCCCCTTTAAGTTGTGGGACACTTAGGGACAAATATAGCCATTTTTACTCAAAGAAATGACTCTATTTTCGCTAAAATAACACACCAACGGTCACAATCACTTTTTCTGCAAATTCCATACAGTGCAATCGGTCAAGTTTCAATAAAGGAAACTCGACCGATAGAGTAAAAGATAAAGCTGATATTCAAATCATTGGTTGAGTTTGTCCTGGGGAAACTCGACAGACCAATGAAGATCGAATTGGTCAAGTACTCGATCGGTCGAGTTCTGTGAAACCACAACTTGACCTATGGCATCTTCAAAGAATTCATCCAGAAGGATCGGTCGAGTTTGGAACTCGACCGATTGACTGCCTGAGATCAATTTTCTAAAGTGCATCAAAAGTGATTAAAACATGGTGTTTAGTGTCCCAATCAATTTTCTCATCTTAATTACAAGTCAATTCATCAATACAAGTGATTACACAAATCTTGTAAGGTTGTTTACATATATTTCCAAAATTACACACTTGTATAGCTTTTGACTTGAACTTGAGAAAATTAGGGCTTTTGATTTTTTATCCTTTTCATGTACCTAACACCTGAAATCAATCTTCAATACACATATTAGATACATATGAATGGAATGGTTAAGTCATTATTAAAATATGGACGATGTATAACCTCTAGGTCAACAGAAGGATATAGCGTTAGTAAAGGTTTGGTGTCATCATCGTGGAATGGAGGAATCCACATGGGAATTAGTAGCTGAGATGTGTAGGAAGTACCCATCTCTCTTTGTGTAGGATTTTGGGGGCGAAATCCTTGTTAGGGATTTATATGTGTAAGACCCATGCATTGCTTAAATGTTGAACATGATTAATTATCATAATTGTTTTCTCTAAACCTTAACCAAATCATAATAGGTGCTTTGATATTATATGACAAGTTTAAGTTTCAAGTTTGGTCCAGTTTGGACACTGTTCGAGCTAGTTATGCAATTTTGTGCACATTTTGGACTTTTCTATAATTTACCCATATTTGGTGATTTTCTTGCAAATTGTCACATAATATATGTTTCTTATATGTTTTCTAATCATACTTGGTATTTTTGGGTCATGGGGATCCTAGATGTACCTTGGTTTGGTGGTGTTGTCCTTCTAGGGTAAGTTAGGGTTTTAGCCCTGATGGATGAGCTACCTTGACAGGCCATCAACCAATGGTTCCCCTGGATGGATGAAAACCGATGGTCATCCTTATGTGGTACAAATTATGTTGATCTCTATAGGTGGTAGGTTGATGGTTTTCTCTATTGGTGTCCCTTGGATCAATGGATTGCTTGGAAAGGGTGACCAATCGATGGTTCTCCACCTAGTGACCTAGGGTTTCAAGAACCGACAATCACCAAGTGATGAAACTTGATGGTTGTCCTAGGGAGCCAACATTCGATGTCTTAGCAGACTCCCACAATTGATGTAACTTCTTCTTGCATGGATGTGACGTTTTAGGCCATGGACACATGGAAAACCTAGTGGGACACCTCAAGCTTCTCTTCCTTCTTATCCTTAGATTAATATACACTCCCTCTTGCACCCAAACAAACCCTTTGGACCCTTATATCTTCTTTTATGTCTATATCTTCATCCTTCCTTGCTTAGTGGAAATATTTAGTGCCCAAGGTAGAAGAAGGTGATCAAACTTCTTACATGTGTGGCTAGAGCTCAGATCTACCCTCCTTTTGAACTTATAAAGCTACCTTTGCTTGTTCTTAACCTAAGCAATAGTACTTCCTTCTCTCCTTCGTTTCTATTGCTTTCATATCTCTTCTTTCCTTCTTCCTACATGGAAACATGATTTTTCATGGTAAATCTTTCTATAAATCTTAAAGAACCCTTCTTTCTTGCTTCCTTGACCTAGGGTGTACTTCCTTTCTTGGAGAAGAAGCTTGCTCGGTTGTGTGGCGTGCTAAGTTAGGATTTTCTTCCTCCTTTGCATGATCCTTCTTGATGTTTGGAGCTGAATCTCCTTCTTAGAGATGAGTTGTATAACTTTCCTTGCATTTATTTCTTACTACTACCTTACATGCACATGTTCTTATTCTAAAATGAAGTTCTAAGCTAAAAGACGCTACATTTCCTAGGGCTCAAGATTATATGATGATCCTTAAGTAGTGTTCCTCCATAAATGGACCTTAAACCTTGTACACATACCCTTATTCGTATAATAAACTCTGGACCTTGATTTCATATGCACAAACCATGGTTTTTCTTAACAAATGATGGCCAAAATTTAGGTTTGTGAGTTGTTTTCATTCCTTCTTTGCAATCCAATGGTTATATCCCTTTGCTGTTTTACTTTGCCTTGATGTGTCAACCAATGGTGGGTATCTTGGTGCAGTTTGATCCTTCTTTTGGTTCTTAGAACCTATGGCTATTTTTCCCCCAAGTGGGTGGCTTTAATGCTCTCCTCAAGTTGTTCTAAACGATGGGTTTATTAAGGGTTTGAAGGTTGTTTTCCACCTTGTGCATAACTTGATGGGTTGTCTCCTTGCTAGAATCATTGAACCTAATTTTAGTACTAATTTTATTATGTTTCTCATTCCAACCGATGGTCCTACTTTAGGTTCTATTTTGAATCCTTTGGTCCTCAAGAATCGATGGTTTTAGTGCCTAGTGATGGCCACATTTGATGGTTATCCTACCTTCACCAAACATTAGTACTTTCCTATATGTTTTGCCTTGTTTTACCACATGTTGATGACAATTAATGGGAGCATTGGGTCTGACAATCGATGGCCTTTCTAGTCCATCAACCAATGGATGTTCTAACTCTAAGAGTCTATGGTCCCTTCACCTATGATTCACCTACCAATGGCTCTACTGGTGCAACACTCGATGGTGTCAACCGATGGGAGTTTTGACTCCATGATCTGATGGTGATCTTGAGTGTAACAACTGATGGGTACCCCTTGAGTCAACAGCATATGGTTCTATTTTTGTTATCAAAAAACAATTTATCTAGGTTTGGATGGTGACTCTTACAAGGTCACAACTTGATGGTTCTCTAGGTGGTTTGTTTAAGGTGTTTGCATAGGTTACAACCGATGGTTTTACCCTCTTACATCTAATGGTTTTGAGATGATGCTCATGGCACGATGGTTTTGGTTTTAATGATGTATAACCAATGGTGGTTTGCCTTGATCATGTAGTCTTACATTTCCCATCTATGAAGGAAATGGATAGTCACCATAATGAGTGGATGTGTAAACTTAATGTAACATATCTTGTTACACTTAACCTTAATTCAATAAGTGATGGCTAAGCCTGGTGTTATGCATGGATCTATACTTGATGATAGTGTGCACTTTTATGGTGATGCTAAACTTTATGCATCCATGATTCAATGAGGATGCCATGAGTCATGATTTGTGTTGAATTTTGAATTATATTTTCAATATAGCTTATCTTGCTAAACCTAGCCCTAATGAAAAAATATGATGATGTTTATTCATGCTACCCTTCCTTGAATGATTAATTTAATGATGGAATATCCTTCCCAATGTTGATTATAACTATAATGTGTTGACTGGTGAATATCATAACCAGTGTCTTAAAAAAAGGTCATGGGCCGCATAAGTCGCCCGCATATACTTAGCCACTTATAAGCCCGATTAGTCAGTGCTTTTTAGATAGACATTTGTTATCTTAGCCCAAACTAGATTATAATTTTATTATTCTCTTAATGTACTATTTTGTTGATGCTTTATACATGAGTTACATGATCATAATGTTTATTATTTTGGACCTTTAGGACATGTAGGCATCTTTTAGTATGATTTGCTTAGTCTTCATCGTTATGTACATGTGTTAAACCATTTTGTGCATGCTTCATTGAATTTTATGCTTAAATAACTCTAGAATGCCTTCTAAATGTTGCTTCACTTCTCATTAAAAATTTATATTTAATCTATCTCAAATTTTAGGATCCAAATATGTAATTGTACAGATTAAATATTCTATTATGTAATTAATGTATATATAATAATTAAATTATTAAAAAATCCAAAACCACACATACTTCCGCATATACTCCCGCATACCGCATATACTCTTCAAGGTGACCTCTCTGCATGCATAACGTGTAACACTTTTTAAAACATTGATCATAACCTTATGGTTGAAGCTTCCTTATGTTAAACATGTGCACTATCAGTATGATGGTGGTCAATCGTACCTAGCCTTCTTGTATGTTGATATAATGAAGGAATGCTCTTAAATGCTAAGATAACTCTACAATGTTATCTTGTGAACATCTTTTAGTTCTTTAATTCAATATCATGTTGATCATGTGTATCACATGTATGTTGATGTTTATTTAAGCCTTTTTATAAGGCATGGAAAGATAATGATGATCTTGTAGGGAATGATATGATAGTCTTAATGACCTTTGGGTATGGTTGAGCCCTGATCGAGGTGTAATACTCTTTATGATATGACAAGGGTTGAATCCCTGGAATAATGTGATAAGGATTTGTATCATGTATGATGACAAGTGTGCTTCCACGAATGGCAATGAATAGTACCATGTGGTGATTGTGATTTTGAACTGTACCTCATTTGTTTTGCATCTTTTGAAGTTGTCATACTTATACACTTGCTAGAAATGAATTAGGGTTTGTATGTCCACTTGTTTGATGCAGTCTTAATTCACCCAACTGGCACTAACTAATCAAGTGGCACCCTAATCATGTAATGCCATGTGCCATTGAACCATCTTCAGTGTCAAATTTTTTGGATGGTGAAACAATTACTTCTAAGAGGAACTCAGAGCGCATACTGTTGAGTATGTGGGGGTGGAAAGTTGAGCGCATATCCATGTCATCCACAATTACAGGTTATGGAGGACGATTGTAGTCATGCCTCAAATATTTTTATATATGATATGACTGAGTATGTTGTGGTTATACCTCAGGTGATAGGGTTTTGCTTTGCATTCCCTGGTGGCTAGTGTCATGACATGTATCAAGGGCAGACTAGGTATTATCAGCTTGCCTATATGCCATTGTTGCCAGTTTGACTGATATGTCACTACAGTTTTACTCATACTGACTGAAGGGAAGAGAACTTAGGATGTTAAGTCTCCTAGATCTTGTACGGAATCGAATAGCATTTTGTACTGGTCGGTTGGACTTTGAGTGGTACGAATCAAACTCCCCAGGGCTTAACAAAAGATGCAATACAATCATGTAGCATATATGTTTAGGGTTATACACAATGCTTCATATTGGATGATATTCCTTGTTTGCTCTTTTCACATATAGATGATGTATAGTGCAATAAGAGAAGTAACCATGCTTATGATTTTAGCAATACTACTACTATTGGTTGTGTTTATAATGATAGTCAACTCATGCAGTTAACTATGCTTACACGGTTAAGACATTTCTCTAAATGTAGAGATGCTTAAACTGCTAAGCCATGTCTCTATAAGTAGATATGCTAAAACTTCTTGCTATGCTCATGCAAATAGTTGTGCTTATGTTGTTAGCTCTACTTATGATATCGATCTTCTCAATCTGCTAGACTTTCTTATGATATCAACTATGTTTATGCTGTTAGACTTGCTTATGATGTCAGTTATGTTTATGTTGCTAGACTTGCTTATGATGTCAGCTATGTTTATGTTGCTAGACTCGCTTATGATGTCAGCTATGCTTATTCTACTAGACTTGCTTATGATGTTAGTTATATTTATATTGCTAGATTGCTTATGTTGTTAGCAACATATGCAATGATATCCAGGATAATGATGATAGTTTCATCCATTTCTTATATACTTTGATTAATCATGCATGATGCTACACCTATATGTATAACTTGTTTAATCTATTTTATTACCTAATATGGTGTAATCAATAGGAGGTGTTGAAAGTTATATTTCTCACTGGGATACAGGTTTTACCCTGTGGGTCACCACATCCTTTTAGATGATCGGCAGCAGCAGCAGAAGACTCGTGGCAGCAAGGAGGAGCTGAGGTGATGGACCTTAGAGATGGTTGTTTAGTGTCTAGTGAGTCCTAGTGTTGTCTCTGTTCTCTCAGGTCCGAGCAAGTAAGTTTGTATACTATGTTTCAGTGGAATTGTGTCTTTAGTAGCATTCTGATGCTTGTTTATGTAGCATATATGGATAATATTCTTATGTGTACATATATGTTGTGTCTAAGGAACAGAGAAGTTGTAAAGGTTAATCAATATATGAATACAGGCAAGATATTGGGCTTCTATGCAAATGATTTTGAGCATGATGGTAAGGTTGAAATTGATTTTAATTTACCCTCTTTTCTGTGTATGTGATAAATTTTTGATCGATTGTGTTTTGTGTTTTAAGTAAACTCATTTAGTGTGATGGGTTCTTATATGCAGCTTCGACTTTGGTCGACTATGCATCTCGCTAACCTCCTCATCATCCTCGTTGGAGACAATAAAAGATATTTTTTGCTTAGGGCGCCTTCCGCTGCCCTCAGTTTTAGGCCACTCCCCCTCCTCATCTCTAGAGACCACGACAAAGCACTTACACTCCCACATGTCTTTGACCTCGATCGCCATAGTTTCAAGCTGATTCTCAACGTCGCGAGTGGAGACATAACCCAAAAAACAAGACTTCCCTTGGAAAGTGGGCAGGGGGCTGAAGAAATCCCTTTACCTCTCACTAGGCTCCTCATCATCGCTTGA
This sequence comes from Alisma plantago-aquatica, assembly GCA_963693085.1. Lineage (NCBI taxonomy): Eukaryota > Viridiplantae > Streptophyta > Magnoliopsida > Alismatales > Alismataceae > Alisma > Alisma plantago-aquatica. The sequence continues at coordinate 135,414,108 of OY856411.1, read as the reverse complement.
AAGGAATATCAAATGGTGGATTTTTTTCTCCAGCCATCCTCACAGTGGATGTTGTTGTTGATGCAAATGTTGGTTCTTTTTAGGTTGTCATTGTTGCATGGGTGAGAGAATGGTAGGGGAAATTGAACTACAACTATCCAACCATTTTGAAAACCAGATGTAGATCATCATTCTACCATCTACTCAAGCATTGGCAATTGGGTCCAGTGAAGCTTCCCTGGCAGTCGAAGGGACGCTACAACTTGGGCGTGACAGTTGATGGGGTGGCTACATACTAAGTTACCCCCACAGAGATCAGACGGTTACACTCACAAGAAGAGGAGCCTTAACCTCAAATTCCAATCGTGCAGCCAAAACATTATTCAGGTGGTCATAAGAAAATGGGTTTTCAGCACCGAATCCGGATTGATTTTTCTCGAGTTCACATATCAGGGTCTCTGTTGGAGTCTGCACCAAGATCCTCATGTCAACCTCATGTAGGACCATAAAGATCTTGGCACACATGAGGCTCTATTTTATAGGAGTAATCAAATTCAGTACATACTATGTATCTCTAGCTAGCCTAGGGATTGGTGTGTGATATGCAGTTAAGCCTTATAATTCAATAGGTTCTATTCAAGTGTGTTAAGGAAAAGAAGAGAGACACATAATAAAATTATTTTTCCTTGTAATATGTCATATATTCACTACAATAGGTAGTGTGGCACACATAAAAGGCATGATTTTTGATGAACTTTTAAAAATTCCCCAACCTCGACATGAAGAATGGCCAGGAGCTGAGGAGATGACTTCTAGAATTTCAAAGCACCGTCATCAAATCTTCTCGGACAGCTTTTAGTTGCAAGATACTTCCAAGATTGCTGAGAATCGATAATTCGAGGAACAACACCGTCCAAGCATATATCTAGAAAAAAGGATAGATTAAGAAATTGGGGTCTAGTTCAAGTTAAAAGGCATTCAGCAAAAGATGCCAAATAAGAAAAAATGTTAAAGAAAGTGACTTTAAATTATAATGCACTTTTTTCATTAAGTGGAGGAATTTAGAGACAGAGACTAGGGAGTCAAAGTCTAGAGAGACAAAGCTCCAACTTTTTCCTAGAAAACACCACATTGAAGAATACCATCCTCCCTTCTTAGCACATCAGCCCTCCTCTCTGGCTGCTCTGTCGTGCTACTACCTCTTTGTGTGGTGGCACCCCAGACTTTGTCTCCCATTATTACAACATTAGATTTGTAGTTGTTCTTGCTTACGGAAGACTACTACATTTTGTCAACTTCTTAACTCGCTAGATAGTACGACTCTCCCTACTTACTCCACCTGTAGTTGTCCCCCCCCCACAATTAACCATTAAACACAATGGTGATCCACCCTACTACTTTCGAGGAAAAAATATTTCCAGAGAACACATAGTCGGCGCTTATAGTCTTTTCAAATCCCACCTTCTATTCCAACCATGAGAATAGGAGGGAACATCAACACAACCTTAAATAAAAGTTGCCACGTAAAGTAGACACACCTCTCTCAATTATCCAAGCTTATAAAAACAAGATCAGTACAGAAAAAATCACACACAGAAGCAAACCACCCATACAACTAACAACCTGAGCATGGCTTCCAGATTTCCATTCAAGGCTACCCCCTTGACGAACCAGATAATCACATCTCCAAGAAGATTCCCAGAGAATGGCGATACCATCAGTTCGATGTCCTACCAGGTAAAAACACAGTGAAAATGGGAAATAGGGAGTCTGAGGTCATTATCGTCAATGACAAAAAAATTCAACATGGTGGAAGGATTGGATGAGATGATCGTAGTGTTGGTATATATGCCCATAGAGTCATCCCGAGTGATTACATAGAGTCGAATATTAATTAATCAATTGATACGATTAATTGGTTAATTAATTCATTTTAGAATATTCTAATAAATCCACGAGCATTTTAATTAACGCAATCTTTTTGTCTAGTGAAAGGGTTTAGGAAACTCTATTTTCTTTTGTGTCCTATTTAAAGGGGCTTGACGGCCGATGTCTTGAGTAGATATTGAGAGAGACTTTTTAGCTTACGCTCACGTACATAAGCCCTAGCCGTCACCACCCTTAGGAGAGAAAGGAGAACACCGTGACGCTAACACGTCATCGCACAGAGGCTACTCCTTCCTACTGGCTTAGGAAGTGTGACGTGGAGTCCCATTCCATCCGTGTGGATGAAGTAGAGACGCAGACACTGAGACGCGTGCATTCAGAGGATGTCAATGATCATCCATACGCGCTACGAACGATGTACATCACCGCACGAAAGGAGCGCCACCAGATCTTCACGTGACGCATTCATAGGACGGGAGAGAAGTACCGTCCTTGTAAACTAGGAGTGTTGCATACCATCGTGCAGCAGGATGTTGCCGGATTTGCTCTGTGGCAAGGTATATTCTGGAACACTCTATCTAAATATGTTGTTGTCGACGAGATGCTATTGCGGGTTGTGTGGAAATAATTTTTTTTTATTTCCTCCATGCATATTTTCTCCACAAAACCCAACAGTTGATCTACGGCGTAGTTGGATTTGTTTCGATATGATCGAATTGTTGTATATTATTTTTTGTGGTTACATACGATGCAAATATAAAACTATTAATGTGCATATCTAAACCTAATTCCACATATGCTGCAGGCTTCTATTTTTTTTACGTTTCGGACAGGGTCGACTATGGAAAATGTTGATTTTTTTAATTGCACGGAAGTAAAATTTGTAGAACTTTCAGGGGCATCGTCCCTATGTATCCTGCATAGTCTGTGTGGAATTCAAAAAATTATTTAATAGGGAATGTCCCGCATTAAAAAGACTAAAGTTGTAATATGTATATATGTATATGTAGATATACCTATGATATCATATGTGTTGCCTTTAAATTCTATTTTCTATGATGCATGCATGCACGTTTATGGCCTAGAATGCCCTTTTCTGAATGTTGTGAAAGAATGTTTATTTTTGAATGCTATGGATGTATAATGGTTGTACGTAGATCCTTTTTTATAGTATTTGGCTTGTATGTCGAGCCTCATCTCTTATTTCAACGTGTAATTAATTTTTTCTCTTTATATTTTTACTCATATGATTTAATAGAGATAGGATTAGTTTTAGTCTTTGTAAACTTGATGTAAGGAGGCCACTTGAAGATCCAACTCCAAGGAGCATCCACGTAGAAATAACCTGAAGATCCAATTCCAAGAAGCAACCTGAAGATCCATGTAACATCCCCAAATCCAGGTACATACCTTTCTTTTCTCTTTACTTGTCCTTAATTCATTAGTCGGCTCCTCAAAGACTTCTTTTCCTCATTTTAGAATGAATAAGTTTACTTTTGGATCCTTTAACCCTAATCTACTCAATAGGGTTCCATAAAGATGAAATCATACGATATTATTACCTTAGTACCTAAATTGGGAAACTTATTAGCAATAATGATAACCAAGATTTCTTGACCCTAGATTTGTGAACTAGGATAGTATTGGATCTCTTAAGAACAGGGATTGAGTTAAGGTGGAAGGTTTCACCATAATTGACCATTAGACTAAGTTCATTGCATTAAATTGGTGATTAATGCAGAATGGTAAATTTATAGCTTAGTTAACCTCAAAACCTAAATCTAAGCCTCTAATCGGGTCCCTCATATCCTTATTAGCTAACCCTTAAAATTTGGGGTAACATTTGAGGTCATTTGGACATCAAATTCACTCTTAATTAGCCCCCAGGAGACTATGTATGGTTTAACCTAAGGTTTAGGGTCGATTTAATTAATTTCATTTGGCACGTCCTAGACTTTGGTCCAAGGGCTGGTTATGTGTCATGTGGGCATCTCGGGTCACGTACCCAGGTAGTCAGGTAGTGGGACTTAGTCGTCCCCTACCTCTAGTTTCCTCTCAAGCTGAGTGGAAACAGTAAGAACCATTTTTGCCAATGGTGTTGCAATTTCTATACTCATCCAAACCTCGTGTTTTCTTCACCAATAGATTCCTCCCTTCCTACCGAGTCCAACAAACACTTACTTGGGGTGATTGGTAGTCTAGATAACAAACACCTAGTTCACCATTATGCAACAACATCTTCCATCTCCTCAGCTCCCCAAATTAGTGCACATTTGTACTTGCCCTAATTCGTGGTTACCCAGGAACCTTCGATGCACACACCCAGACCTTTTTCCCCCATCAATTTCTCTCGTGGCTCACTGGAGTATACTTCCGGTGTCGATATGTCTCCGGCGAGGATGTGGATATAGCTACTATTTTCTTTGTCTCAGTTCAATTAGTCGTGAGGTAACCACCTCAGATCCCCGTTCTTTCTTTCCATGTACTCAACTTTCCATGGTACTGTTTGGTCTGGGTGTTCGACAAACACCTCCATTTTCCCCTATTTTGAATCACCGTCGTGAGGGATTTTACTGGTCTTTGGTTGCTAGAAATCAACCATACCATCATGAGGGTTGGGTAGAGTCTTGGAGCGAGCAAATTCTACCTGGCATGCTAGTCACTTTCAGGTTTCCATATGCTCTCCTCGACACCATCCACCCCAGTGTTCTTCCTCCTAATTTGTCAGTACAATGGTCTTCTCACCACTCTGTAGTTGAGTTACCCTGCCTTTGTTCATCTCCACTTCTTACGATACCTCAAACTCCAGTAGACACTGCTCTTCCTTGATTCTTCATTTCACCTACGATCATGGAGTCGTTGATGCCTGACAATGGCATTTGAGCCACCTACAAACTAGGGCCATGGTGGTGCCTGGGCAAAAGGGGTGGTCTGGTCCTGAGGACCATGATGGAGCAACTAAGCTATTCATGGGAGCAAGGAAGGGTAGGGTCACAACATTTTTTATTGGAGACCAAGATCCCAAAGCTCCATGGATGTTGCCTTCTATGATTTAGGAAGAGCAAGACAACTATTATATTTCTAGGCTAGACCCTATGGACGTTTTTGTCTGTGTTATCAACAAGGGAAAATTTGCCTTTTTATCTATTTTGACCCGTGTTTGACCAAGGGGTTATCAGTGATGCACGACCAAAGTTTTAGCATCACATGAGCCATTTATAATTGCAATACCTCAGGGGTATTTCGGTCATTTCCTTGCTTATTTTCCTTTTAATCAGTAAATGATTTTAACTTGTAAAAATCATAACTAATTATTGGTTCAACAGAAAAATACAAACATATACATTTTTTAAACCAAAAAAATACAGCTAATTTAATAGGATATGTTTCACAATCAGATTTCCAGGTTACAGTAGGGCCATTCTTTAAGTAAAGGATTCAATGTAAATTATATTAATTGAATGCACATATATTGTGACTAGGTTGAGACAACTATGACCCTGAGCTTAGGAGGTGTTACTGAATATTTAGATCTGGTCATAAGGTATGTACATTGATGCGAGGATTTTGAGTCACTTTTATAGACCGGTTTTACATGTGTTTTATGTGTTTATTAGTCACATTTGTGGTTAGTATCGCATGATTCACTCAGTTTAGTCTATAATCTCATTTTGCATCAAATCTGCTGTATTTCATCTTTTTGGTTATAAATGATCATATTGATGAGTTTTAGCAAGGCTGATTTGGATTTATCTCAAATTTTCCGGAAAAATGAATATATGCAGTTGTTGATACCATCGACAGATGTCGATAGTATCGACATGGCCACAGTGAGACAGCCGCAAGGAACCAAGATGCATCGATACCATCGATGCCGAAGTCAATGGTAGCGAGATACCTACAGCGAGCCAGCAGTCAATTGGTCGATACTATCGACGCAAAGTCGATACTATCGACGCAAAGTCGATACTATCGACCTTGCCCAGCTTCAGCGTTGGATTGGTGATAAAAGCGATGCCTAAAGGTGTCGATACCATCGACACTACAGTTGATGGTATCAAGTCTGCATTAGGGGGAACGTCAGAAAAAGAAGACTTGTCGATATTCTGACGGGTCGATACCATCGACCCGCGTCGATGGTGTCGACGTCGTCAGATCAGGTTTTGTTTCAGATCTATTCTAATCAGATGGTGGTGATCTTTTGGCGATCAAAAGTGGTGCATATACCTAATTACGGCGTCCCTACGCAAGGTATCACGTCATTAGTCATTACACAAGTCTCAAGGAGAGGAAGAGAGAAGAATGGAGCCCAGAATCATGCCATGATCATTCTGAGAGCCGCAGAAGACGTTTTCCACCGCCGGAAGGCTGTAGATCATGCATTCTACGTCAAGGAGCACCCGGATCTCCTCTGTTCAGGGGTTTACATCACTTTCATTCATGTTTTCTCCATTTTTTCCCTTTCTCTCACCATGTCTTTCATTGAGATGAACATGCGGGGCTAATCCCCTTTTTCTTTAGATCGGGAGTAGCCCGGGTGATATTTGTATGACATTTTTACCATAGTATTTCATAATTTGTCTCTTAAATATGTGGTATGATTTTGTTTTCTCCATTATATCATTATGATTGATCATCCTAATGATAATCTAATGCCTTTAATTACTTTGAAAGAAGAATTAATGGTTGAAAAGAGACAAAATTCACATTAACTAATAAATCCTTTGAACAAGGTGATGTACAATTAATGGTGGAAACCCAGAGTATGGTCTTCATGCACCTAGTTTAGGGTATAGGTTACTACTACCGTGGAACCGACCTAGATTTAGGTAGTGAATTGTATCATAAAAGTGAGGAATTTTGAATACATGCCACTACCCGGAATGAGAGACAGATTAGGTTAACTATGTAGAAATTAATACAACCAAAGCTTGTGGTGAAACCGTAATCCTAAAGATTCCCATTTGAATTGATTAAACCAAACATTTAATCGATTGTTATGTTTTCTTTTGTTTTTCTTTTCTTTTTCAAACAACTCTCAAATCATTTTAATCGGTCTAGCTGATTGCAAGTAGTTAGTAGTAGTCTACCAATAATTATGTTTCCCTGAGTTCGACTCGGGCCTCACAAAGGCCTATATTACTCTGACGCGTGCACTTGCGTTCTACGCACGGTAAAATTGTGTCAAGTTTTTGGCGTCGTTGCCTGGGAAACGGAAATTGTTGGCACTACGAGTGCTATAAGCGGCCACTCTAGGCTACTTTTTTCTTTTAACTACATTTTTAATTCTTGCAATTGATTGTCTAATTTTCAGAAATCTATATTCGTCTAGCACTGTACTTAACGAAATATATCATTTTGTAGGTACCAATACATGGTGAGCACGCGTAGCACAGACTACGCGCAGTCATTACCAGAGGTCCCATCTTCGGGATCAGACGATGAGGAGCATAACATTCAGAATCAACCCGAGAGAGTGAATTCAGATTCTGAACAAGAAGAGATGGTTGAAGAAAAGATGATATGGAAAAAGATCAAGGCATCTTCTTCCTCTGCATCGAAAGGGTCGATCAAGAGGCAGGCTATCAACATCCTGACTTATAAAATTGATCTGGCACTAATAAATTTAGTCAAAATGCAAGCATTCCATGGACTAAAGAATGAAGATCCAGTAGCCCACATAAGCACTTTCGTGGAAAATTGTGATATGATCAAGATCACTCGTTTTCCGCAGGAGACACTGTATCTAAAACTGTTTCCAAGTTCTCTTGTAGGAACTGCAAGAGAGTGGTTCTATAATCTGGATGATGAGATTGTTGAGACTTAAGATTAGATGATCGAGGTCTTTTTTGAACGTTTCTTTCCACCAGAGAAGACTAATGACTTAATCAAGAAAATCCACAACTTTACTCAGAATGTAGGTGAAACTTATTTGGAGACCTGGGAAAGATTTCAGATAATTCTGAGAAGATGCCCTCATCATGGGTTAGAGAATGAGAAATAGGTGAAAATTTTCTACTTCGCCCTGAATGAACATGACAGAAGCAACCTAGACTCAGTAGGTTCGGGTTTCTTTTTGAACAATACTGATACTAGATGTTGGGAGATTCTGAAAAATATGGCAAAGAAGCAGTCTTGGGGTACCAGAGATGCACCTAAGCAAGTTAGATCTATAGGGGATGCTAAATCCATTAAAGAACTGAATGACAAGATGGATCTTATTGTAAAGAAACTTCTGGCAAAAGAAAATAAAGAGTCTGATGATGAAGCACAGGTGAAATGCATGTGTCAGCAATAGGGATATAAGAATAACGACTATTCCTGGAGGAAGGATAAGAAATTTTCTTGGAAAGATCCTAACAATTTCTTGCAGGATCTGGAGGCTAAGACACAACCCACTGCAGAAGAAAAGAGCAATGAGTTTCTCAATCAAGTAATCAAGCAGAATCAAGAACTCATGAGCACGTTTGGCCAACAAATAAAGCAACAAGGAGAGTTCATGAATCAGTTTGGGCAAACTTTACAAAGTCATGGGGCTCATATGAGGACACTTGAGACATCTTTAGCACAGATGGTAGCTGAGATAGCAAATATGAAGAAGCCAACACAACAAGGTTTTCCGAGAAATACCAACATTCCAGGAGGGAATCAGCAAGCTAAGGCAATTTTGTTAAGAAGTGGAAAAAAGGTTTTAAACTCTAAGGCTGATGAACCAAGCACAACACAGCCGGAAGCAACGGGCGAGGCCGCCGAGGAAGTCACAGTGTCAAAAATAGTGGATGATGTTGCAGATAAGCCCACTGAAGAGCCTATTGTGGAGAAGGATAAGGATACCATGACGTCTTATGTGCCAACCCATCAGAGGGCGCAAGTCGATCCTGTCCCTTATCCCAACAGTCTTAAATCTAAGAAAGTTGATGCTCAGTTCAAGAAATTTCTGGACAATTTTCGAAAGCTCTTTGTTAATATTTCGTTGCTAGAGGCGATTGATGAGATACCTTCGTATGGTAAATTCTTAAAAGATATAATAACCAAGAAGAGGAAGATTCCTGATACTGAGGTGGTAGTTCTTAAAGAGCAGGTTAGCGCATTCATTTTGGGCTCATTACCACCAAAACCACAAGATCCGGGCTGCTTCAATATTTCATGTTACATAGGTAAGGTGAAATTTGGCGCAGCATTGTGCGACTCTGGGGCAAGTATTAATTTGATACCTCTTTCAACATTCAAGAAGCTAGGTCTTAAGGAATCGAGACAAAGCAACATGATGATTCAGCTAGCGGATAATTCTATGGTTAAGCCGTATGGTATTTGTGAGGATGTACTGGTTAAAGTTGACAGATTTGTATTTCCAACCGATTTTGTGGTTATGGAGATGCAAGATGAGCAAGGGAATGAGTTTCTCTTAGAAAGACCCTTCCAGACTACTGCTGATATGATATTAGAGATGGGGCAAGTTCGATTGACATTGGGAATAGCGGATGACATATTTGAGATGGTAATGCCACCAAACACAAAACAGTCACAGGCGAAGGAACAATGTCACAAGGTGAAACACTGTGATCAGAACATTTCCCTCTGTTTAGGAAAGCCATTTTTGGATATGGCTCATGTTATGACCAAGGTAGACAAGGGAACGCTGGCCGTGGACATTATGGAACAAACCAAAGTAGTGTCTCTTTGTAAATTTGTGGGTTACCCAAATTATGAAGAGGAGGAAATTCTTCTATCTACTGAGGATGATGCTATAGCAGTTTCTATGATCGATTCATATCCGAAATTGCCCCTCGAAGCATGCCTATTCAACATCATGGATGATTGGATAAGAAGCACGTCCTTACAAGAATGTGTGAAAATGTTTCAGGTGCTCCCTAGCTATTATGCTAAGCACTATGAGGATCTTGGACCGCTGTCACCACCGCTTCAGTCTTCATTGATCTGCCCGCTTGAGTTGGAACTTAAGCCGTTACCCCCCCCACTTAAAGTATGTCTTCTTGGAGGATGATGAGAAGCTTCTAGTGGTTATATCGGCATATCTGAGTGCTGATGAGGAAGAACAATTAATGATCATGCTGAAGAACCTCCGTGGTGCATTCGGGTGGTCAATTTCTGATATTAAGGGGATTTCTCCTACTCTTTTCCAGCATAAGATCCGGCTCGAGGAAGGAGCCAAGCCTGTGATTCATCCACAATGTCGACTTAACCCGAGCATGATGGAGGTTGTCAAGAAGGAGGTGATTAAGCTTCTTTCGGCGGGCATCATTTATGCAATCTCAGATTCGACGTGGGTAAGCCCCACATAGGTAGTCCCTAAAAAGGGGGGTATCACTGTCACTCATAACTTGTTAAATGAACGGGTCATGACCCGATTGGTAACCGGGTGGCGTGTGTGCATTGACTACCGTCGCTTGAACTCCAGTACATTAAAAGATCATTTTCTTCTTCCATTCATCGATCAAATTATAGAGCGACTAGCTGGTCGATCTCATTTTTGTTTTTTAGACGGCTACTCCGACTACAATCAGATCTCCATTGATCCTAAGGACCAAGAGAAGTCTACCTTCACTTGTCCCTACGAAACATTCGCATACTGACGTATGCCTTTTGGCATGTGCAACGCACCAGCAACCTTTCAGCGCTGCATGCTTGCTATTTTTTCTGATATGGTTGAGCACTGTTTAGAGGTTTTCATGGACAATTTTTCCATCTATGGTGCGTTGTTTGATGAGTGCATGTACAATTTGGATAAAGTTTTACAAAGATGTGAGGACACACATTTAGTTCTCTACTGGGAAAAGTGTCATATGATGGTTAGCAAAGGAATTGTGCTTGGACACAAGGTGTCTAGCAAGGGGTTGGAGGTAGCTCCAGTCAAGATTGAGGTTATTTCAAAACTACCTCCACCTAATTCAGTGAAAGGGGTAAGGAGTTTTCTCGGTCATGCAGGATTTTATCGGCGCTTCATCAAAGATTTCTCAAAAATTGCTAAACCATTGTCTGAATTGCTTGAGAAAGATGTGATGTTTGATTTCAATGAAAAATACTTGCATGCTTTCAATGTACTTAAGGAAAAGTTAATTTCTGCACCGGTTGTTCAAATTCCGGATTGGACTAAGCCTTTCGAGCTCATGTGCGATGCTTCGGATTTTGCAGTAGGGGCTGTTCTTGGGCAGCGTTTTGAGAACAAACCCACGGTGATTTTCTATCAAATACTCTAAACGAGGCACAACTTAACTACACCACAACTGAAAAGGAACTTCTCGTCGTGGTTTTTGCATTCGAAAAATTTCGGCAATATTTAGTAGGGTCAAAAATTGTGGTATGGACGGACCACGCAGCCATAAAATACTTGATGGAAAAGAAAGATGCCAAACCTAGATTGATTAGGTGGATCTTATTGTTACAAGAATTTGACATTGAAATTAAGTATCAGGCGGGAATTGAGAATGTGGTTGCGGACCACTTGTCTAGGTTAGAGCGGATAGATGAGAGACAGATAAGGTTAACTATGTAGAAATTAATACAACCAGAACATGTGGTGAAACCGTAATCCTAAAGATTCCCATTTGAATTGATTAAACCAAACATTTAACTGATTGTTCTGTTTTCTTTTGTTTTTCTTTTCTTTTTCAAACAACTCTCAAATCATTTTAATCAGTCTAGCTAATTGCAAGTAGTTAGTAGTAGCGTAACAATAATTATGTTTCCCTGATTTCGACACTTGCGTTCTGTGCACGATAGATGAGAGGGATATCAATATACCCATTACCGAGACATTTCCTGATGAGCAAATCCTCTCGTTAAAATCTAAGGATCTGTGGTTTTCATACATTGTTAATTATCTTGCATGTAAAATAATCCCAGATGATTGGACTTATCAAGAGAAAAAGAAATTTTTCCATTCGTTAAGATATTATTTCTGGGATGATCCTATTTTGTTGAGACAACGTAGGGACGGCATTTTGCGCAGGTGTGTACCAGAGGTTGAATATGATAGTGTGCTTAGTCATTGTCATACACTTCCCACCGGTGGCCATCATGCGAGCTCAAGGATAGCGGCCAAGGTGTTAGAGAGTGGTCTTTATTGGCCTACACTCTTCCGGGATGCTTATGACTATGTGAGAAGATGTGAGTCTTGTCAAAGGGCAGGTAACATCTCAAAGCGGCAAGAGATGCCCCTCAACGTGTTTCAAGAAGTTGAGGTATTTGATCTGTGGGGCATCGATTTCATGGGACCCTTTGTGTCCTCAAATTCAAATTTATACATTTTGCTTGTTGTTGATTATGTATCGAAGTGGGTAGAGGCAATACCCACAAGGACTAACGACGTTGCTGTAGTGTGCAGGTTTGTGAAATATCATATTTTCTGCAGATTTGGTGTGCCACAGATGATTATTAGCGATGGAGGCACCCACTTCAAAAATCAAAAGTTTGTTGTGTTATTGAGCAAGTACGGGGTTAAGCACAACGTAGGTACCCCGTACCAACTACAAACACAAGGGCAGGTCGAAGTGTCGAATAGAGAAATTAAGAAGATTTTGGAACGCAAAGTGGCTTCGACAAGAAAGAATTGGAGTACACTACTTCCGGATGCATTATGGGCGTATAGGACCACATTTAAGACACCTATAGGCACTACGCCTTTTAGGTTGGCTTATGGGCGGGCCTGCCATTTGCCGGTAGAGTTGGAACACAAGGTGCACTGGGCGCTACAGAAGCTTAATTTGAGTTATGATGATGCAGGGAAGAAGAGAATGCTAGAGCTCAATGAGTTAGATGAGCTGAGGATGAACGCTTATGAAAACTCGAGGATTTACAAAGAGCGAACAAAACAAATTCACGATTGTCACATTCAACTATGCATTTTCAAAAAAGGGGATCGTGTGTTATTGTTTAACTCGAGGTTGAAGTTGCATCCCGAGAAATTGAAATCATGGTGGAGTGGACCTTTTGTTGTGGAGGAGGTGCGCCCACATGGTGCTATTATGGTGCGAGATGGAGAGTTGACGTTCCTACTTAATGGTCATAGGTTGAAGCTTTACTTGGGCAAGGACTACACGAGAAAAGTTAATGAGGTTAAACTCATGGCACTTAAGGATGAATGAAGAGCTTTATTGTGTCTAGCCTAAGACAATAAACAAGGGAACTTGTTGGGAGGCAACCCAACCATCGGTAGTTTTACTTTGTAGTTCCTTCATTTTCTTTCGCATTTGCAAGTTAGTTTTGTTTAATTTCATTTTTTTGTGTAAAAATGATACATTAATCGTTTTGTTCAGTGTGGAGTACTGAGTCAGAGTCGATACCATCGACCACAGTGTTGATGGTAGCGACGTGGGTACAGGGAAGCAGCAGCAGAAAATTTTCTGAGTCGATACCATCGATGGCCTCATCGATGGTATCGACCTACCATCCGTGACGTCGAAGAAAAAAATAGCTCTGGGTCGATAGTATCGATCGGAAAGTCAATGCTTCCGAGATCCCTGAAGATTTACAGAAGAATTCGTCTCAGTGATGTCGATACAATTGACAACCCTGTCGATGGTATCGACACGGAAACAGTAAGGAAGCGGCGCCCGGGCCTCGCGAAGGTAATTGAACCATGAAGAGTCGATACCATCGACACTCGGTCAATAGTATCGACATGACACATCACCGATCCGCGAGAAGAAATCAATGGAGCCCGCCAATTTCAGAAGTCGACCCGTGGGATGGGTCGATACCATCGACTCTCATCGATGGTATCGACGCATCATCGATCCGGGCCCCCACATCCAGTAATCGACAACTGTCAATGGTCGCGAAGAGCGGATTGTGCTCCAAGTGTCGATACCATCAACACCCCGTCGATGGTATCGACGGAGAAACAGTAGCGACGGGTTCAGTTATAAAAGGAGGGGTTGTTTCTCAATTCTATTCACACCTTCAGAGTGAATCCCCTAAACTCATGTGCCAAGCCTCCCGAGCAACCGGAGATTTTCACTGAGCTTGTCGCAATCAAGCAATCTTCACCAAGTTCTTCATCAACATCGGAGACGATCTTCTTTGAGCAACTCCGATTTTCACCGAGCTCTATTCTTTTATCCCCTTTCTTTCACAATGGTGAGGACAGTAGGAGCTTCTTCTTAGCGGGTGGCCCCTATGGAGATCGACACGTTCGTGCCTCCACCACTGGGCTCTATCCCCCATCCGAGGATTGTCCACCCGTCAACGGATGTGAAAAAAATATTTGATGAGTTGATGAAGCATCCCATCGAGCCTACCTGATATGTTGATCGGGCTACAATCAGGGATCTTGGCTTTGAGGACAACCTCAAACATGCCATCCTTGGGCAAGTTGGAAGGCGGGCATTCGCATGGCAGGAAGACATTCCCTACCATGAGGAGGGTCACCCGTTCTTTGGCGAGTGGCCAACGTATAAAGAGATCGTGGTGGAATTCATGGCCTCCCTCGACATCTGCGTGGTGCCCAATGACCTTATTGCCACTGACCGTGAGTGGATCAAGGGTCGTGTTTCATTCCGCTTGTTCAACCGCAATTATAATATAATGCTCGACCGATTCAACTCGATCCACAATTGGTGGCACTCACTCGAGAAGTACCGACGGCAGGATAATAGGGCTGATTATGATGCGATGTTTGCGGCGCTGGTGACCACCCCTGCGGGAAAATCAATGAGCTATCATAATGCAACGGTGGCTGACTTTGAGCACCCATTCGTACGGGTTCTACACCGTATGCTCTGCATCACCTTCTTTTCTCGGGGCGAGCTTTCTTTGAGCAAATTCAAGAGATGGATTTGTTCTTCCTTTACAAGTTGTTGAAGAGGGAACAGCTAAACTGGGGCGCGTTTTTCTTGATGCACGTGATGTCTGTGAAGGGGAGTACTAGAAGAGCCCCTATTCACTTTGGGGGACTTATTACGCCACTAGCCCTCTACCTTGGGCTAGATCTGTCATCACTTCCTCCGCTGGTCAGTAGAAATCCAGTGAATCTTGCTCATTTCCACTGCTCCAACCTTTTGACAGTTTGTGGAGGCGTGGTTTGTGCGCATTGCCACGTCAATCAAGAGTACCAGGAGTGTGCACTTCCTGATCTTGTCTTCAACATCCAAGGGTCCCATCACTTTAGGTGGCCCATAATTGCAATCGAAGATTCAGCGGGTGATGAAGACGCGGGTAACAACGATGCCGACGACGAGAATGAAGAGGAAGAGGAGACTATCACTCCTCTTCGGGCATGAGTGGCACCACGGAAGTGTCCACGCTTCTAACCGGGTGCATCATCATCTTCGCAGCCTCCTCCACCACAGCCCTCTCAATAAGGAGAGGATGTCTATTCTATGCAGGGCATGTACACCATGCTACAGAGCATTCAGGAGATGCAACAACAGCACACTGTGTCATTTACAGATATCCAGGAGACTATGAATTGGCTGTATGTTAATTAACAATCTATCTTTGAGAATGAACGTCATATGTTCGCTAATCAGCAACAGGTCTACGACCGGTTGGGGAGGATCGAGCGGCAGCAGCAGCCGTTCTATGATCACTACTGGAGCCAAAACTACTTTGAGGGATATCCTCAACCTCCACCGATGCCCCCATATGATCCAAACTTTCAGGGGCAATATCCATCATGGGATCCCACCGCCCCACAGTACCCACCACCTGAGCAATAAATGGTATCACTGTTCTACCTGCTAAGATTGTTTTTGACTATGAGGCCATAGTCAGATTCAAGCTTTGGGGGGAGATGGAACAGTTTCTATCTTTTATTTTCCTGAGTTTTTATCATTTATTGCCTTTTCTTTTGTTTTAGCAATTTTCTTAGCTTTTACCTTTTAGGATCCACATTCTATCTAGTGTATCCGTGGATGTCCAGTGTAATTTGTCATCTCTATGTTTGTCATATGGGAGTTATGGGTAAATTTGAGAATTTTTCATGAAACTACAAGCTTGCTTTGTTTGAACTTAAGTGCTTAACGTATGAAAATAATTGGGTTTGTCAACTTTAAAACATAAGATCACAACTCTACATGCCTATGATTCAAGGAAAGTGGACGGAATTGGATGTTGAGCCTAAACTAACCAAATGGTAATGGGACTTTAATTTGAAATAAGAGAGGGAAACCCCTTGATTTTACACATGTCAGTAAGGAGGGACATATAATATCTTCTAAGGGTTCTGTCAATTAATCTTATGATCTATCCACCTCATCTCATTTACACTCCATCATAAGAATTGGGAGCACTTTACAGTTTGTCATCTCTTGATTGCATATCATGTAGATAGGATTGCATTGTAGTTAGTTTTTACATCTTTTGCATTAAATAAAAAAAAATGTTGCATTATAATCATGCATGCACAAATTTTAGAATGCATGTCAATGTCATTTTAGCTGCATCTTGCATCATCTTAATCATTTTGTACATGATGTGCCTTGCTTCTTCTGAAAATAAGGAACTTGTTTTGTACTTTTAGAAAATAAAAAAATAAAAAAAAAATAAAGTAGTTATGAGAATAAGCCCAAGACGAAGATGTGCAAATTTCATCTTAGTCATTAAGCAAAATAAGGGCTGAAAAGAAGAAAAAAAATTTAAAAAAAAAATAATAAGTAAGTGAAGATCAGAAAGATGGAGGAACTTGTTCACATGCATAATAAGAAGAACAAGCACATGTGTAGTTTTGTAGATATTATGTCTCTTGTTGGGATAGAATAGTAATGCATGCATCATTCCACCTAAAATGTAAGCATTAGGTCATTTTCATATGCATGAGCATCATGTAGGTCATTGTTGTACTATTGCATGTCAAACTGTATTGTGCTACTCTTTCTTACATAAACTGCCTATTCCATCCAATCGTTGCTCAAAATGGTAGGCCACCAGTGATTATCTTCTCACTTTTGTATTTCAAGAGATCTGCTTCCATTTAGATGGTAGTTAGGTTATGAGCAACGTAGATAGGAGATCACAAGATTCACCAAGCCTGAACTAGAAGATTTTATTATATTAACTGCCTTATTTGATAGTGTTAACCAATCTTGGAGTGGATATCTATTATGGATGATCATCTTCACCTGTAGGGTAATTACCGTTTTGTGGTTAGTGAGGGCCGATATGTGAATGTCTGGTGGGAATCATACGGTAATGTCTGTTGTGATAGTATGTTCTTTAGTTGACCCTCACAATTTTATTCTATAGTTTTGTTGCTCGACGACGAGTAATGTTTAAGCTTAGGCGAGTTTGATGTGAGGATTTTGAGTCGCTTTTATAGACCGGTTTTACATGTGTTTTATGTGTTTATTAGTCACATTTGTGGTTAGTATCACATGATTCACTCGCTTTAGTCTATAATCTCATTTTGCATCAAATCTGTTGTATTTCATCTTTTTGGTTATAAATGATCATATTGATGAGTTTTAGCAAGGCTGATTTGGATTTATCTTGAATTTTCAGGAAAAATGAATATATGCAATTGTCGATACCATCGACAGATGTTGATAGTATCGACACGGACACAGTGAGACAGCCGCAAGGAACCAAGATGCGTCGATACCATCGACGCCGAAGTCGATGGTAGCGAGATACCTACAGCGAGCCAGCAGTCAGCTGGTCGATACTATCGACGCAAAGTCGATACTATCAACCTTGCCCAGCTTCAGCATTAGATTGGTGATAAAAGTGACGCCTAAAGGTGTGGATACCATCGATAATATAGTAGATGGTATCAGGTCTGCATCAGGTGGAACGTCAGAAAAAGAAGACTTGTCGATATTCTGATGGGTCGATACCATCGACCCGCGTCGATGGTATCGACGCCGTCAGATTAGGTTTTGTTTCAGATCAATTCTAATCGGACGGTGGTGATCTTTTGGCGATCAAAAGTGGTGCATATATCTAATTATGGTGTCCCTAAGCAAGGTATCACGTCATTAGTCATTGCACAAGTCTCAAGGAGAGGAAGAGAGAAGAACGGAGCCCAGAATCACGCCCCGATCGTTTCGAGAGTCGCAGAAGATGTTTTCCACCGTCGGAAGCCTATAGATTGCGCATTCTACGTCAAGGAACACCTGGATCTCCTCCGTTCAGGGGTTTACATCACTTTCATTCACGTTTTCTCCATGTTTTCCCTTTCTCTCACCATGTCTTTCATTGAGGTGAACATGCGGGGCTAATCCCCTTTTTCTTTAGGATCGGGAGTAGCCCGGGTGATGTTTGTATGACATTTTTACCATAGTATTTCATAATTTGTCTCTTAAATCCATGGTATGATTTCGTTTTCTCCATTATATCATTATGATTGATCTCCCTAATGATAATATAATGCCTTTAATTACTTTGAAAGAAGAATTAATGGTTGAAAATAAACGAAATTCACATTAACTAATAAATCCTTTGAACAAGGAGATGTACAGTTAATGGTGGAAACCCAGAGTATGGTCTTCATGCACCTAGTTTAGGGTATAGGTTACTACTACCGTGGAACCGACCTAGATTTAGGTAGTGAATTGTATCACGAAAGTGAGCAATTCTGAATACAGGCCACTACCCGCAATGAGAGACTGATTAGGTTAACTATGTAGAAATTAATACAACCAGAACCTGTGGTGAAACCGTAATCCTAAAGATTCCCATTTGAATTGATTAAACCAAACATTTAATCGATTGTTCTGTTTTCTTTTGTTTTTCTTTTCTTTTTCAAACAACTCTCAAATCATTTTAATCGGTCTAGCTGATTGCAACTAGTTAGTAGTGGTCTACCAATAATTATGTTTCCCTGAGTTTGACTCGGGCCTCACAAAGGCCTATATTACTCTGACGTGTGCACTTGCGTTCTACGAACGGTAAAACGTGCCATACATCCTCTATTTTATTTTGGGCATTATTTGACTGAAACCTACATTTCTTTCATGAGGCATCACTTGAACTATTATTCTTAATGAAAATATAATTTTCTACACATTTCTATTTCCTGAGTTTGACTCATTGTATTCATGTAGTTTCTGGACTGCCTTGTTTATATGGGTTCTTGGACCCCACATTCTATGATTGCCTTTTTATGAGAAATTCACTGTAATGCTAGTCTTGCCTCTCTATTTTATGCATGCTACATGTTTGACTGGAATGTCTAGAATAGTGGTACTTTTGTACAAACATACTTATATATGGTGCATATTTCACCTGAGGTGTGCGTTTCCACCCTTATTTCTTTTAGGCCATGATCCTATGGTTTATGGCCCTATTTTACGTATATTTAGTCTAAATTGTTATGTATGCAAATGTTTATTGTTTAAAAATGGAATTTTGGATAATTAATATGTCAAGACACTTTTATTATCATGCTTGTAATCTAAATTTAACATGCCTAATTTCTTTGTTACATTTCTTTTGAACTTACCTAATTGCAAATACCCCCACTTTCTTGTAGGAACATCTCTTTTATACTTATAACACATTATAATGTCCAAATTGTTTTTTATATGTACATAATCAGCCTTGTTGACCTCTGTACTTTGTTTCCTATGTTTTGGGTGATATTCTCTTCCACCCAGGTGCAGAGGAGCCTTTGGTGAACTTAGAGGAGGAGATTGTACTTGAGCACCCAGGGTTCGAGGAACCTGACCAACAGTAGTTCATGGAAGTTTCTGAGTTTCCTAGGTTTCCCTCTACAACCAATCCATTTAGTCTTAGTTTCCTTTATGTCCATGTGGACAAGTTCTTAAAAATAATTGGATCATGTAATAATTAGACCTTATTTTCCACTGATATGACATTGTGCTCTATTTTGCCATATTATTTTGAGAGTGACTTAGCTCCCCTTCTATCTGTATGTTAAGAAGAAATGTTTGGGGAATTTCTGTAGTGTTCTCAAAATTTTACAGTAGGGAGTGGTCCCCTTAGTGAGTCCCACTCCTTACAAAATGGTATGATAGAATTAGCCGTCGGCAGTCTAGTATCTCAAAACGTATATTAGGATTCATAATTCTATCTATGTTTTTGGGAGAACTGATATGTTTGGGGACAAGAGCAGTGAGTCCTCCCAGTCCCGTGAGAGGAAAGTAGATGGATATTCTACACCATTGAGCCCACAGTTTGGGATGTTGACGTGGGATTTTATCGCACTAACAAACTCACTCGGGGTTGAAATCCTCGAGCTTTTACCAAAACCAAAGTGCAATAATACCACCCGCAAGCAGACGAGTCTTATCGCAGTATAGTTAAGGATCAGACCTAAAGGACAACATTTTTAAGAATCCTTGTCAGTCGAATTTAGCTCAAGTAAAACTAATATTTAGAACGATTGGTTGATTTGAGGTTAATTAAACTAATTCCAAGAGAGTAGAAGCCGAATTAAAGTTGGATTTAGATCAATGATATGGAATCGCTGGGATGGTATCGGGTTTCACCTCCACTACTCATGCAAACACATTCAATCACAAACAATCCAGACAAGATATATTAATCCAAATAGAGCTACTGCAGAACCCCCCGTTAGGGCATTAGGTTCGCGTAAGCATCACCTTAGGAATTAGATGTCTCGTCACCAACCGGATCACTTACTTACGGCTCCGAAGAAAATCACATTCTATTTCTAGTTTGGGAGTCAACCGCATTAATCGCTAAACAAGCAGGTGATAGATCTACAAACTAACATCGATGATAAACAAAGACGATACAAAATCCAACTAAGGCTGTGGTCCTCCCCGAGGGATGTTTAGACCACAAAAGCATCACCATAGGCTAGATGTCTCGTCCCCTAACGGATTATACACTTACGACCTCAAGGAATCTTATCTGAAGTTCTCGTCAAAGAGTCAAACTTTGTAAATCGACATTCCGTCCCACATATAGAAGATTTCAAAATATAGGAAAGAACAAGATGAAAGCATGTAGATAATCAACTACAAACATACCAACTAACAATGAAATGGGAAGTTATATACATCGCCATGGAGAGTTTAACAAAAGAACATGATTTGCATGGGCAGCGGGGCTAGTCCCCGCACCCCAGTGAAAAGGTACTACTCACTCATGATGCGAGAAACAAGAAGAATGAGAAAGAGAGAGATATCCACCATGAACTCGGTGCAGAAAGTAGTCGCAGCTCGGTGAAGAAGATATGGCCTTCTACGTTGTGTCGGAGCAGATCTGGGCGTGAACGGGAGATGCCAAGACAGACCGGACAGTCTCCCTTGCTCTGTCTTCCTTCTCTCCTCAGCCACCTTGGTTGCAGCACGGGAAGTAGGTGGAATGAAACTGGCATGGACGGCACTGGATTTGTATTGGACCAGTATACAGGCAGCCTATCAGCGTCCCAGAACTGCTTTTTCAAAATGAGGACCCTACTGGTCCTATTTATAGGCACTGGACTAGTCCTCACATTTTTGGTGTGATTCCAGTCCAAAAATATCGTATCCAAACGGTTTAGTTATTTAAGTGCCCAAACAGTTTTGAACTGACATGCATGTCTCAAACAGTTTCATGCAACGTGCAAAATAACCAAACGGTTTTCAAAGATCCACGTTATCAAACAGTTTTGCTTTGCACTACTTTACCATGCGGTTTGGATTTGTGCCACTTTACCATGCGGTTTGGCTTTGTGCCACTTTATCATGTGGTTTGGCTACTTGCTACTTTACCATGCGGTTTTCATGCATTGCTAGTTGGTTATTCACATGCTGCTCCATTCGATCTTCAATTCATTCGGTCTTGACTTTGCAGCAATTGGCCATTCGGTCTTCAAGTATCAATTTGCCATTCAGTTTTGGTGTTCAGATCTCCTTGATTCGGTCATCACATGGGCACAGCAAACGGTTTTCATGATCTTTTCCCATTCGGTTTGCATGGACAATCAACAAACGGTCTTGGCTTTGTGCCACTTTTTCATGCAGCTAATCCTTTGTTCGGTCTTGATAATTGATCTTTTCCAATCAGTTCCATGTATATACTTTAAATGATCTGATGGGTTCATTCGGTTGGCAAGTTGCCTCATTCGGTTTTCATGCCTTAGGCCATTCAGTTTTGTTGCATGCACGATCCATTCGGTCTTGTCCTTTGTAGCAGCAAACGGTTTACGTGTGATTCAGTTTTGGTTGCATGCTTTTGCTCAAACGGTTTGACATCAACATATGAGATGCTCATTCGGTTTGGTATGTGGTGTATAGAAAATGGTTTGTATTGCTTCTAGAGCATACGGTTTCCATGCTATCAAACCAAACTATTTTGATATGTGTGCATGCAAACGGTCTTCGCAGCACTGCTAAAGCAAACAATCTGCGTTGATGTATGCTCGAATGGTCTTCATGCTAGTAGAAGCAAACGGTTTGGAAACCATTTAATTATCAAACAGTATTCTCGTAGCCATCAAATGGTTTGCATTGCTGCTAGAGCAAACAGTCTTTGTGCTCATTTGGATTTGCTCAGCAAACGGTCTGTTAAATTCCTCCAAATGATCTCACAGACCAAAACTATTCAAACGGTCTTGCAGACCGGAACTCCGCAAACAGTCTTGCAGATCGAATCTCTGCAAACAGTCTTATAGACCGAATCTCTGCAAACGGTCTCGCAGACCGAATCTCTACAAATGGTCTCACAGACCAACACTCTTCAAACGGCCTTGAGATGATCACGTCCATTCGGTCTTGAGACCGTATGGACGAAACCAAATGGTGAGACCGAATGGTTGAAACCGAATGGTGAGACCATATGGACGAAACCGAATGGTGAGACCAAATGGTGAGACCGAATGTTTGAAGTCGAATGGTTGAAACCGAATGGTGAGTGAAGGTGGGTCCCAGCTGACTGTTCAAACTTATCAAGACCTGCATTAAATCAACATAAATTCATTTAAAACCTTAATAATCGAATCAATTAAGTATTTTTTGCACATTATGATACATTTTGATATTTAACGAGTGAAATTTGATGTGTTGAGTTGAATTCGACCCAATATGGTATTTGAATTCCCTGGTGAATATACATTCATCAAAACACCCCGAACTTAAACGTTGCTCATCCTCGAGTAACACAAAATCTGAAACAGTTGCCAGATGAATACTTCGAACTCATGTGATTGCTTCATCTTTACATCATGATTTTTTTCTTTCTGCTCAGAATGACTCAACATCTCAACTTCCTGAGATCACTGAACACGTCTTACTATATCTTTGTTCCTGAGTTCATTTTCCAATATCACTTCCTCCTCACTTTTTCCAACAACAAGCATGTCAAAGAGTTGTGTACGAGTCCAGAGACGCTCGTGGAACAACAAGTGTGCATTTGATCTGACATTGGTGTTTTTCAGGATAGGATAGGAAATCATTGTGCCATTAGGTAGAAAAGAGGGTGAAAGGTGGTATGAAAGGAAGAAGTAAATCTCTCCTCTATTCAACTCGATATTTTCATTTTATGGAGTGCAATTTCATTTATTGCATTTTTTGTGTGAATCTCTCCTCTATTCGACTCGAGATTGCATTTCTTTTTGTGTGTGCTTTGGCATCTTTTTGTTTGCAAATCTCTCCTCTATTCGACTCGAGATTGCATTTTAGGTGGTACGCCCCTATTTATCTATTAGGGGTATGGAAGAAGCAAAAATAGAGGGAAGTGGCGTGCCACCCCAAACTTAGGGTTTGGCACAAATTTGCTCTATTTTTTTTCTTTTTGATGGATGGAGAGGTACGAAGATGATAGAGGAACTGTAGAAGAGAGTTCAAATCAGAATGCAACTTGATTTACAATTCAGTGCACCGGGTTGGTCTCTTTATCGTACTCTGCTCAAATAATGTCTCGATGAGGGTCTGGTGGAGGTTCCGTGTTATTGTTCCACTATTCAGTTAGGAAGCACGACGTGTTTGATCCCTATCAGTTCGACAGACGCTTGTCATTTTTGCATAAGTATCATGATGTTAGGAATCATGAGCTTCACAAGATGATTTCAATCAAAAGGCTTTGTTTCAAAAAGTGGTCCTTTTGAGGATTTACTTCGCATAAGGAGGATATAATGATTTAAAATGCATAGCAGGTTAGAGAGTGACTTTTTAATGAAATAGGAAGTGTCAAAAATTCATCAAGTATCTGTTCAATTTCTTTAAAAGACATTATAGAATTTTGAAAACTTTTATTAAGAATGTGACAGAGAACACTTAAGTATGAAAAGGATGGGTGTAGGTGGAAAGTGGGGTACGTACCACCCACCCTCCACCCCGAACTTAGATATTTTCTCGTCCTGAGCAAACCCTAAATCCAAGATGGAGGGGAAAAATCATGCCAGAATGACCACCAGATGTGGTTGCATTCCAATTAGTGTGCATCCTCTTATCTGAAAATCTCAAAGGTAAAGAGCAATTAGATCTTAAAATAGCATCTTGTGATGCTAATTTTATTTAACGAAAAATTAACTAGAAGGTAAAGACAAAATTGAAGAAACATTCTAATTTGAAAAGGGAAGTAAAACAAATTTATTGATCGGGTTGCCTCCCGACAAGCGCCTTTGTTTTATGTCGATGGCTTGACTGAATCCTTCATCTTCACGGTGGATCCTTTGTATTGGTGAGTTCCAGCGTTGCTTTAGTGCCTATGTCAGTTGAGGTAAAATATCTCTTTAAGATATGACCATTTGTTACAAATTCTCCTGACTTTTCACTCCATAATGAGAAGGCACCATGTGGGGAGATGCTCTTGATGATGTACGGTCCAGACCAACGTGAGCGGAGTTTTCCTGGGAATAACTTCAATCTTGAGTTGAATAGCAGAACTTGGTCTCCCACTTGTATGTCTTTTCTTTTTAGATGTCCATCGTGCCAAAGTTTTGTGCGTTCTTTGTAGATTCGTGCATTCTCATAAGATGTCATCCTGAGTTCATCCAGCTCTTGGAGTTGCAGAATTTTGGCTTGGCCTACTTCTTTCATATCGAAGTTCTGTTGTTTAATTGCCCACCATGCCTTGTGTTCTAGTTTGACTGGCAGGTGGCAAGCTTTCCATATATTAATTGAAAAGGTGTAGTCCCGAGGGGAGTTTTATAAGCAGTTCGATAGGCCCATAATGCGTCGTTGATTTTCTCTGACCAATCTTTCCAATTGCAGCCAACTGTCTTTTCTAAGATACTCTTTAGTTGACGATTAGAAACCTCCACCTGTCCACTTGTCTGTGGATGGTAGGGTGAGGCTACCTTGTGAGTAACACCATACTTTCTTAGCAATGCTTCGAAGCTTCTTTCAAGAAAATGGGAGCCTCTGTCGGATATCACCGTGCGTGGGGTGCCAAAACGGGGAAAGATAATATCCTTGAATAATTTGATTACTGGTTTGGAATTACTAGTGACGGTTGGTATGGCTTCAACCCATTTTTAGACATATTCCACCACCACTAGGATGTATGAAAATCCATGAGAATATGGGAATGGACCCATGTAGTCCACCCCCCCAAACATCGAATATCTCTACTTCGTGCCACAGATTCAACGGCATCTCATCTCTCTTTGTTATATTGCCTGATCTTTGACATTTGTCACATGATAGGACAAGGTCGTAGGAATCTTTGGATATAGTTGGCTAGAAGAATCCACATTGAAAAACCTTCAAGGGTCTTTTTAGATCTCATATGGCCTCCCACTGGTCCTGAGTGACATTGTTCTAAAATAAGTTGAGCTTCTTCTTCGGCAATACATCATCTATACAGACCATCAGTACATAGTTTGAAGAGGTATGGCTCATCCCAGTGATATTGCTTCACATCATGCATGAACTTCTTCAGTGCATTCCCGGTGCATTGAGGATGGATAACCCCAACAGCAAGGTAGTTCACAAAATCTGAGTACCAGGGTATAGCTTCTGAGACTTTCATTAGTTGATCATCCGGCAGAGAATCATTG
The DNA here is from genome assembly GCA_963693085.1 of Alisma plantago-aquatica. Classification (NCBI taxonomy): domain Eukaryota; kingdom Viridiplantae; phylum Streptophyta; class Magnoliopsida; order Alismatales; family Alismataceae; genus Alisma; species Alisma plantago-aquatica. The sequence goes on along the minus strand of OY856411.1, from coordinate 135,388,370 downwards.
ATCGGAATCTTCTCAGCATCCAGAGTGTGGATGCGACTGAGGTGGTCTGCTACAACATTCTATGTACCCTTTTTATCTCTTATCTCTAAATCAAATTTTTGTAATAGGAGGATCCATCTAATTAACCTAGGTTTTGCATCTTTCTTTTCTAGAAGGTAACAAATGGCAGTGTGGTCTGTGTAGACAATGACCTTTGAACCAATTAGGTAGGATCTGAACTTGTCAAAGGCATACACGACTGCTAGAAGTTCTTTCTCGGTAGTTGCATAATTCCTCTGGGCTTCATCGAGAGTTTTTGATGCATAATAGATCACATAGTGTTTCTTCTCTATATATTGCTCTAAAATAGCGCCCACAGCATAGTCACTGGCATCGCACATAATTTCAAAAGGATGGTCCCAGTCGGGATCTCTAATGATGGGGGTGGTTGTAAGAGCCTGCTTCAGTGTGTTGAAGCTTTTGACACATTCTTCGTTGAAATTGAAATCAATATCCTTTAGTAATAGATTCGTCATTGGCTTCATTATCTTGGAAAAGTCTTTTATGAATCTTCTGTAAAATCTTGCATGACCTAAGAAAGAATGGACTTATTTTACATTTGTTGGGATAGCCAGTTTAGAAATCACTTCAATCTTGGCTTTATCTACTTCAATTCCTCTATTGCTGACCCTATAGCCGAGGACAATGCCTTCCTTTACCATAAAGTGGCACTTTTCCCAATTCAACATAAGATGTGCTTCTTTACAACGTTTGAGGACTAGGGAGAGGTTCTTTAGACATGAATCGAATGAATCTCCGTATACAGAAAGATCATCCATGAAAACCTCCATAATTGTTTCAGTAAGACCAGTGAATATGGCAGCCATGCAACGTTGGAAAGTTGTGGGTGCATTACAGAGACCAAATGACATTCTTTTAAATGTGTATGTTCCGAATGGGCAGGTAAAGGTTGTTTTCTCTTGGTCATCTGGATGTATGGGTATTTGATAGAATCCAGAGTAACTGTCAAGATAACAGAAATATTCTTGGTGAGCCAACCTTTCTAGGACTTAATAAAGGAAAGGCATTGGAAAATGATCTTTTCGAGTTGCCTTGTTTAATTTTCTATAATCTATGCACATCCTCCACCCTGTGACTGTTCGTGTGGGGATGAGTTCATTATTTTCATTATGTATAACAGTTGTTCCACCTTTCTTTGGGATTACATGCACTAGACTCACCCATGGCGAATCTGAGATCAGATAGATTATTCTAGCTGTGAGCAGTTTCATGACCTCACGACGGACTACTTCCTTCATATTTGGATTCAATTTCCATTGATGCTCAATAGTAGGCTTGTGATCTTCCATCATAGGGATCTTATGCATGCACAATGCTTGACTGACCCCAGTGAGGTCACTCATTTTATATCCGATGGCTTTCTTTCTTTCCCTTAATTCCTTCAGAAGTTTATTTTCTTGTTCATCTGTTAGATTGGAATTTATAATAACTGGGCAAACTTTGAGATTGTCTAAAAACACGTACTTCAGTCCTTCGGGCAGGGGCTTCATTTCGGGAGCCTCTAGTTTTTCGCATGTTTCTTCTGTAGTTTCCATAGCCTTGAGTTCTTCATTAGTGGCTTCAACATCTTCTTTAGCAGAATCGAGGGATTCGATGCAATCCTTTACTTGTTTGTCAATTGGTTCATCAACTGATGGGTTTGTTAGAGCAACTTCTAAAGGATCGTCTGATTCATGATGCTCTTGGGTCAGAAGTGGCATTTGCTCAATGCAGTCAAATAGATAGACTTCTTCTTGCATACTTGGTCTTCTCATACTTTCAAAAACTTTAAATTTGAGAGTTTCTTTGCCTAATCTGAGCAGTAAGGTACCAGCTTCAACATCAATCAGGGCTCTTGCAGTGGTGAGGAATGGATGAACAAAGATGAGAGGATATCTGGCATCTTCCTTTATGTCCATAATGACAAAGTTGCATGGAACATATGTGTCCTTGCCTACCTTGACCGGGACATCTTCAAGGATTCCTAACGGGCATTTTATCAAATTGTCTGCAAGCTGTATAGTCATGCTAGTCAAAAGCAATTCTACGAACCCTAATCTCTTGCACAGGCTAAGTGGCATAATAGAGATGCTTGCACTGAGATCTGCCAAACCTTTCTTGCATGATGAGTCGCCAATGTGACATGAAATTCCAAAGGATCCTGGGTCTTTTTGTTTCTTGGGCATCTTGCTCAATATGATATCAGATGTAGTTGTCGCTAGTTTTACTGTATCATACTCTTCAGTTATATACTTCCTGGTGAGGAGTGACTTTAAGTACTTCGTCCAGGCTGGTATCTCATCTAGAGCATCGAGAAAGGGAATATCAACATGAAGCTTCTTCATAGCTTCTTTGAACTTATTGAAATGAGTATCCAGCTTGGTCTGCCTTAGACGAGCTGGGAAAGGTATATGAGGCTTATATACATGAATATCAGGTTTCGGTGTTTTGGTTTCTCCATCAGTAGGTTTCTCAGAATTTCCCTTATCCTGTCTTATCAACTTGAGATTCTAGTGTTGTTGAGTCTTGGGCAATTACAGGTTCATCCTCGTCTGTAATAACCACAGGTGTCTTTTCAGGGGGATTTGAATAGTCTTTCCCTGACCTAGTGGTGAATGCCTTTAACTGTTCAGGATGCTTAGGATTGTTCTCGGGTTGGCCAGCAAAGACTCCAGCAGGTGGCTTTATGCTAGCTGCGAGTTGAGCTAATTGAGATTCAATAGCCTTCTACTGAGCCTGTTGGTTAGCTATCATGGTTTGCTAAGTTTTCAACATCTTTTCAATGGCTGATAGCTTGTCATCAGGAGAAACTGGACCAGATTTTTGTCCTTGCTGTTGATTAAGATTCTGGTACTGAGAGTTATTTTGGTAATTATTGTAGTTTCTATTTTGAAAGTTCCCTTTGAAATTTCCTTGATTTCCAAAATTGTGTTGTTGATTATACTGGAATCCTGGTGGGCCTCGTGGTTGGTTGTTCGAACCAAATTGATGTGAGTTTACTGCTCCAGAGGGGTTTCCATATTGAAAGCCTGGATGATTCCTATTTTGATTCGGATTGAAATAACTTTGACCAGGAATGGTGTTGATAGCATTAAGATTTTCCATTTGACCATTATCTCCTTGTCCACATACGTTGCTTAGAACAACATCATAGAGAACATTGCATGATAAGGTGGAATGATCGGTACTTTTACATGCTTCACAGAACAATGAAGCCGATTTGATCTGTTCTTATTGTCGAGTGGGTGAACTTCCTCTTCCAATAGCAGCAAGAGATGATTCAATATGGTCTTGCTTGGCAACTAAGAGTTTTAAGGTTTCAACGATAGACTTGTACTCAGGAGTAGCTTCAGCCATATCTACTTTCAAAACTCCTTTACCTACAGATCTACCCCAATTGGCTTGATTTTCTGCTCCCAAGGTAATGACTCTCCATGCATTGTCATAACTTTGGCGCATGAAGTTTCCTCCAGACGAGGAATCTAGGAATCTCTTAATATCATCATCCACACCCCTATAGAAAATTTCAATGAGTTGGTTCTTGGAAATTCCATGGTGTGGACACTTGCGTAGAATCTCTTTGTATCTATCCCAAGCTTCAGCGAGGGTTTCTCTAGGTACTTGAGTGAAATTTGTTATCCGCCCTCTAATTTCATAGTTAAGAGATGGAGGGTAGAATTTTTCTAGAAACACATTTTGGAGTTGTTCCCAGGTGGTGATGGGAATTTCACTTTGCAATGAATTGTACCAACTTATGGCTCTATCAGCAAGGGAGTACTTGAAGAGACGGAGTTGAATGGCATCATCTGTGACTCCATTTTGTTTCGTCATGGCACATAGATCAATAAATATCATAAGATGTTTTTGGCTATCTTCTCCTTGTTTGTCATAGAGAGGGTTATTCTGAAGCAGGGTAATCCAATGCGCTCTTATCTCGAAATTAGGAGCGTTGATGGGAGGAGGTTGCACTGGATGATGAACATTCATAGCTTTCAGGATTGAGAACTCTCTAAGATCCTTTTATAGTTCAGCTGCTTGCGCTGCTGCTTGTGCCGCTAGGATCGCCTGTTGAACTGCAGCCCTGGCTTCTTGCATGAGCCTCTCACTTTGTGCATTGATGGCTTGAGCCACTCTTCGGGCTAGTTCCTCTTCCTGAGCCATCCTTGCTTGATTTTCTCTGATCTGACGATGAAAAGTTCTGTCTATCTCGGGATCAAAGGTCGTTGTTAGTCTGGGGTTGTCCGAACGGTGCATGCACTACGCCTTGGATTGTACCTGAAAATAGAAAGGATTTCAAGAGTGAGAACCACAGAGTAGAGTCAAATTTCAAGTAGATGATCGATTGTGTCAAAATAAAAAGCAAAATCCTAAATTAGTCTTAAAAGAAATAGATTTGACTAACTGATTTTGTTGTCCCCGGAAACGGCAGCATAATTTGATGTGGGATTTTATCACATTAACAAACTCACTCGGGGTTGAAATCCCTGAGATTTTACCAAAACCAAAGTGCAATAATACCACCCGCAAGCGGACAAGTCTTATCACAGTATAGTTAAGGATCGAACCCAAAGGACAACATTTTTAAGAATCCTTGTTAGTCGAATCTAGCTCAAGTAAAACTAATATTTAGAATGATTGGTTGATTTGAGGTTAATTAAACTAATTGTAAGAAAGTAAAAGCTGAATTAAAGTTGGATTTAGATCAATGGTATGGAATCACTGGGATGGTACCGGGTTTCACCTCCACTACTCATGCAAACACATTCAATCACAAACAATCCAGGCAAGATATATTAATCCAAACAGAGCTGTTGCAGAAACCCCCGTTAGGGCGTTAGGTTCGCGTAAGCATCGCCTTAGGCATCATATGTCTCGTCACCAACCAGATCACTTACTTACGGCTCTGAAGAAAATCCCATTCTATTTCTAGTTTGGGAGTCAACCGCATTAATTGATAAGCAAGCAGGTGATAAATCTACAAACTAACATCGACGATAAACAAAGACGATACAAAATCCAACTAAGACTGTGGTCCTCCCTGAGGGATGTTTAGACCACAGAAGCGTCACCGTAGGCTAGATGTCTCGTCCCCTAACGAATTATACACTTACAACCTCAAGGAATCTTATCAGAAGTTCTCGTCAAAGAGTCGAACTTTGTAAATCAACATTCCGTCCCACATATAGAAGATTTCGCAGTATAGGAAAGAACAAGATGAAAGCAAGTAGATAATCAACTACAAACATACCAACTAATAATGAAATGGGAAGTTATATACATCGCCATGGAGAGTTTAACAAAAGAACATGATTTGCATGGGCAGCGGGGCTAGTCCCTGCACCCCAGCAAAAAGGTACTACTCGCTCATGATGCGAGAAACAAGAAGAATGAGAAAAAGAGAGATATCCGCCATGAACTCGGTGCAGAAAGTAGTCGCAGCTCTGTGAAGAAGATACGGCCTTCTACGTTGTATTGGAGCAAATCTGGGCACGAATGGGAGATGCCAAGACAGACTGGACAGTCTCCCTCGCTCTGTCTTCCTTCTCTCCTCAGCCTCCTTGGTTGCAACACGGGCAGTAGGTGGAATGAAACTGGCGTAGACGGCACTGGATTTGGATTGGACCAGTATACATGCATCCTGTCGGCGTCCCGGAACCACTTTTTCAAAATGAGGACCATGTTGGTCCTATTTATAGACACTGGACTGGTCCTCACGTTTTTGGTGTGATTCCAGTCTGAAAATATCTTATCCAAACGGTTTAGTTATTTAAGTGTCCAAACGGTTTTGAACTGACCTGCATGTCTCAAACGGTTTCATGCAACGTGCAAAATAACCAAATGGTTTTCAAAGATCCACTTTATCAAATGGTTTTGCTTTGCACTACTTTACCATGAGGTTTGGCTTTGTGCCACTTTACCATGCAATTTGCATGCATTGCTGGTTGGTTATTCACGTGCTGCTCCATTCGATCTTCAATTCATTCGGTCTTGACTTTGCAGCAATTGGCCATTCGATCTTCAAGTATCAATTAGCCATTCATTTTTGGTGTTCAGCTCTCCTTGATTCGGTCATAACATGGGCACAGAAAACAGTTTTCATGATCTTTTCCCATTCAGTTTGCATGGACAATTAGCAAACGGTCTTGGCTGTGTGCCACTTTTTCATGTAGCTAATCATTTATTCGGTCTTGATAATTGATCTTTTCCAATCGGCTCCATGTATATACTTTAAACGATCTGTTGGGTTCGTTTGGTTGGCAAGCTGCCTCATTCGGTTTTCATGCCTTAGGCCATTCAGTTTTGCTGCATGCATGATCCATTCGGTCTTGTCCTTTGTAGCAGCAAACGGTTTACGTGTGATTCGGTTTTGGTTGCATGCTTTTACTCAAACGGTTTGACATCAACATACGAGATGCTCATTCAGTTTGGTATGTGGTGTATAGCAAATGGTTTGTATTGCTGCTAGAGCATACGATTTCCATGCTATTAAACCAAACTGTTTTGATATGCGTGCATGCAAACGGTCTTCGCAGCACTGCTAAAGCAAATGGTCTGCGTTGCTATATGCTCGAACGGTCTTCATGCTAGTAGCAGCAAACGGTTTGGAAACCGTTTAATTATCAAACGGTCTTCTCATAGCCATCAATCAGTTTGGATTGCCGCTAGAGCAAACAGTCTTTGCGCTCATTCGGATTTGCTCAGCAAACGGTCTGCTACATTCCTCCAAACAGTCTCACAGGCCAAAACTATTCAAATGGTCTTGCAGACTGGATCTCCGCAAACGGTCTTGCAGATCAAATCTCTACAAACGGTCTTATAGACCGAATCTCTACAAACAGTCTCACAGATCGAATCTCTTCAAACGGTCTCGCAGACCGAAACTCTTCAAATGGTCTTGAGATGAGCACGTCCATTCGGTCTTGAGACCGTATGGATGAAACTGAATGGTGAGACTGAATGGTTGAAACCGAATGGTGAGACCGTATGGACGAAACCGAATGGTGAGACCGTATGGAAAAAACCGAATGGTGAGATTGAATGGTTGAAGCCGAATGGTTGAAACCGAATGGTGAGTGAAGGTGGGTCCCAGTTGACTGTTCAATCTTATCAAGACCTGCATTAAATCAACATAAATTCAGTTAAAACCTTGATAATCAAATCAATTAAGTAATTTTTGCACATTATGGTACATTTTGATATTTAATGAGTGAAATTTGATGTGTTGAGTTGAATTCGACCCAATATGGTATTTGAATTCCCTGGTGAATATGCATTCATCAGATGCCACACATGGAGCCACCGCTGACGACACCAGATGCGCATGCCACCTCTAGGGGTCACCATGTTGTCATCGTGTCCCCTCCTTTTTTGGAGCTCCCTCCTCCACCTCCACTTACTCCTGAGCAAGAATTGGTTTTCCTGTACCAACTTTTGGCCAATTTTGTGATGGGGTGTGTCGACGTCATTCCTCCTCCTGGGAAACCCAAAGAGTACTCCCTCACATAGTTCATCAAGATGCAGCCGCCCTACTTCAAGGGTGAAGGAGAGAATGAGATGGTGGATAAGGTCGACGACTGGGTGTTGGCCATTGAGTGTACCTTCGAGGGCATGGCGTTCCCTCCTCACCAGAAGTTCCACTTTGCCACCTATGTATTGGACAGTCTAGCACACGTTTGGTGGAATGGTGTTGCCTGCACTCACGATACTTCCAGCATGTCTTGGGAGCAATTCCTTTCTCTTTTTCATCAAAAGTATGTCTGTGTCGCTTCCTTGAGGAAGAAGGAGATGAAGTTCTATAGCTTGAAGCAGGTATCCCTGAGCGTTTCTACTTATGTTCAGAGGTTCCTACTATTAGAGCCCTATGTTACACGCCTTGGAGAGGGCCACTGAGCTACACTTTTCCTATAGGGACTGAGCTACCAAGTTGGGCAAGCTCTTGTTCTACAACTCCCTCTCACCTTCCAGCAGATGGTGGATAAGGCCCTCGTTGTGGAGGCCTATCCAGGTTTTCAGCCCTTGACTCAGAGTCCCAACAAATGAAAGAACTTCAACGATGATCGATGTAACAAGTGCAACTGTTTCCAGAGTCACCACCCTCCTGGAAGGTTCCTACTGTGCAGTCTGCATCTTGACCAGAGGTGAGTTACTTGACATGATACGAGTGTGGCCAAGTTGGACACATCAGGCCACAGTGTCCCAAGCTCCAAAGGGTTGTCACGCCAGCTCATCTACGGGCACCCCAGCAGCCACAGCCACAACCTCATCCACAACAAACCCTGAAGAATAGCAATCAACAAGGACATCTCCCACCTATTGAGAAACATGTAGAAGGTGTCTTTTCCATGGATGTCATGGAAGCCATTGATGATAATGGAGTCATTGAAGGTATTGTGCACTTATTTCAACAACTAACAAAAGCATTATTTGATTCTAGAGCCTCAAACACCTTCATATCTACTAAACTTGTAACCATGTTAGGATTTAGAATCTATGTATATGGACTATATCCTACAGGTTGAAACTCCTATGGGTAAGATGTCTTCTACTTTCCTAAAAATCCCTACCATAGACATGTGTATTTATGGCAAGATGTTTGAGTCGGACTTCATCATCCTCAATATGATGGCCTTCAACGTTATCTTGGAAATGGACTGGTTGAAGAAGTTCAAGCTTGCCCTCTTCTATGGAGATAAAAAGGTTAGTTTGTTGCACCCTGATGGCGAGCATTTATGTATCAAGGGAAGAAATCAAGGACATCAACAGTTCATCATTTTCACACTCAAGGTAGAGAAGCTCATCAGACATGTCTATCGAGCCTACTTGGCGTTGGTTGTTCTTAACCCTACACCACCAGCGTTAGATGACATTGATGTGGTTCAGGATTTTCCTGATGTCTTCCCCGATGAGCTCCCTGGACTTCCTCCCACATGAGAAGTCGAGTTTTCTATCGACCTTGTCTCAGGCATGGTTGGTGATTATGTGTTTCTCAAGATAAAGACAATCTTATCCATACCAAGGTCTAAGGTCAAAGGCAAGTTTGGTCCTTGATATGTGGGACCATTCAAAATATTGGATAAAGTTGGGGAGTGTGCCTACCGCCTAGCTCTACCTCTCACTTATGACAAGATTCACAATGTGTTCCATGTGTCTATTCTAAAGAAGTATGTGAAGGATCCTTCTCATGTGCTGACTATTGAGCCTATTGAGTTACGAGAAGATCTATACTATGAATAGTTTCCAATGAAGGTCTTAGACTCCAGAATGAAGTAATTGAAAAACAAGGATATTGAGATTGTGAAGTTTCTCTAGAAGTACCATGGCCTTAAGGAAACTACCTGGGAGTTTAAAGAAGAGATGTTGCAGACCTACCCCTCCCTCTTCTTGATAATTCGAGCGAGAAGTCCTTTCAAGGGGTAATGTGTTGTAACATCCCCAATTCCAGGTACAAACCTTTCTTTTCTCTTTCCTTGTCCTTAATTCATTAGTCATCTCTCAAAGACAACTTTTCCCTATTTTAGAATGAAAAAGTGAAAATTTCGATCTTTTAACCCTAATCTACTCAATAGGGTTCCATAGAGATGAAATCATATGTTATTGTTACCTTAGTACCTAAATTAGGAAGCTTATTAGTAATAATGACAACCTAGATTTCTTAACCCTAGATTTGTGAACTAGGATGGTAATGGATCTCAGAAGAACAGGGATCGAGTTAAGGTGGAAGGTTTCACCATAATTGACCATTAGACTAAGTTCATTACATTAAATGGGTGATTAATGCACAATGGTAAATTTACAACCTAGTTAACCTCAAAACCTAAATCTAATCCTATAATCGGGTTCCTCATATCCTTATTAGCTAACCATTAAAATTTTGGGTCATTTGGACATCAAATTCACCCTTAATTAGACCCTAGACTATGTATGGTTTCACCTAAGGTTTGGGATCGGTTTAATTGATTTCATTTGGAATGGCTTGGACTTTGGTCCAAGGGCTAGTTATGTGTCATGTGGGTGTCTCAGTTCAGGTACCCTGGTAGTTGGGTAGCAGGACTTAATCATCCCCTACCTCCAATTTCCTCACAAACTGAGTGGAAACAGTAAGCGCCATTTTTGCCGATGGCATTGCAATTTCTAAACTCATCCAAACCTCATGTTTTCTTCACCAATGTATTCCTCCCTTCCTACCGAGTCCAACAAACACTTACTCAGGGTGATTGGTAGTTTAGATAAGAAATGTCCAATTCACCCTCTTGCTACAGCATCTGCCATTTCCTTGACTCCCCAAATCAGTGCACATATGTATTTGCCCTAATTCCTGGTGACTCAGGAACCTTTGATGCACGCCCAAACCTTTTTCCCCCATCAATTTCTCTCATGGCTCACGGGAGGTTGTTGTTGGTGTCGATTTCTTTCTGCAATGATGACGTGCATGCGGTTGATATTTTCTTCATCTCAGTTCACTTAGCCTTGAGGTAACAATCTCAGACCCCCATTCTTTCTTTCCATGTACTCAACTTTCCATGGCATTGTCTGATCTGGGTGGTCGACCAACACCTCCATTTTCTGCTATTTTGACTCATCGTCGTGAGGGATTTCACTGGTCTCTGGTTTCTAGAAATTGACCATACCATCGTGAGAGTTGGGCAGAGTCCTGGAGCGAGCAATTGCTACCTGGCATGCTAGTCACTGCCAGGTTTCCATATGCTCTCCTCAACACCATCCACCCTAGTGTTTTGCCTCCTAATCTTCGGTACAATGGTCTTCTCGCCACTCTACAGTTGAGTTACCCTGCCATTGTTCGTCTCCTCTTTGCAGGATACCTCGAACTCTGACAGACACTGTTCTTCACGGATTCTTTGTTTCACCTATGATCCTAGTGTTGTTGATGCTTGACAATGGTGTTTGAGCCACTTGCAAACTAGGGCTCTTGGGAAAAAGGGGTGGTTTGGTCCTGAGGACCATGATAGAGCCACTGAGTTGGTCCTGGGAGCAAGGAAGGGCAAGGTCATGACATTTGTTACTAGAGCCCAAGATCCCAGAGCTCAATGGATGTTGCATTCTATGATTTAGGAAGAGCAAGATGGTTGTTATATTTCTAGGTTAGACCTTGTTGGACAATTTTGTTTGTGTTATAAGTGAGGGCAAATTTTTCTTTTTATCTATTTTGACTCGTGCTTGACCAAGGGGTTATCAGTGATGCATGACCAAAGTTTTAGCATCACATGAGAATTTATAATTACAATACCTCAGGGGTAATCCAGACATTTCCTCACTTATTTTCCTTTTAATCAGTAAATGATTTTAGCTTGTAAAAACCATAACTAATTATTGGTTTAGCAGAAAAATACAAACATATACATTTTTTAAACCAAAAAAATACGACTGATTTAATGGGATAGGTTTCACGGCCGAATTTCTAGGTTACAGTAGGGTCATTCTTTAAGTAAAGGATTTAATATAAATTATATTAATTGAATGTACGTATATTGTGACTAGGTTGAGACAACCATGACCCTGAGCTTAGGAGGTGTTACTGAATATTTAGGTCTGATCATAAGGTATGTACATCCTCTATTTGATTTTGGGCATTATTTGAATGAAACCTACATTCCTTTAATGAGGCATCTCTTGAACTGTTATTCTTAATGAAAATCTAATTTTCTAGACATTTATATTTCCTAATTTTGACTCATTATATCCATGTAGTTTCTGGAATGCCTTGTTTATATGGGTTCTTAGACACCACTTGTTATGATTTCCTTTTTATGAGAAATTGACTATAATGCTAGTCTTGCCTCTCTATTTTATGCATGCTACATGTTTGACTAGAATATCTAGAATAGTGGTACTCATGTACAACCATACTTATATAGAGCATGCATATTCTTCCTGGGGTGTGTGTTTCCACCCTTATTTCTTTTAGGCCATGATCCTATGGTGTTATGGCCCTGTTTTAGGTATATTTAGTCTACACTATTATGCATGCAAATGTTTATTGTTTAAAAATTGAATTGTGGATACTTGTTATGGCAAGACACTTTTATTATCATGCTTGTAATCTGAATTTAACATGCCTCATTTTTTTGTTACATTTCTTTTGAACTTACCTAATTGCAAATAGACCCTTTCTTGTGGGAACATCTCTTTTAATCTTATAACCCATTATAATGCCCAAAGTGTTTTATATATGTACATACTCAACCTTGTTGACCTCTATACTTTGTTTCCAATGTTCTAGGTGATGTTCCCTTCCACCCAGGTGCAGAGGATCCTGTGGTGACCTTAGAGGAGGAGCATGTACTTGAGGACCCAGGGTTCAAGAAACTTGACCAATAGTAGTTGTGGAAGTTTCTGATATGCCTAGGTTTCCCTCTACAATCGATCCATTTAGTCTTAGTTTTCTTTATGTTATTTTTATGTCCATGTGGACAAATTATTAGAAATAATTGGATAATTAGACCTAATTTTCCACTGCTATGACGTTGTGCTCTATTTTGCCATATTATTTTGAGAGTGATTTAGCTCCCCTTCTATCTATATGTTAAGAAGGAATGTTTGGGGAATTGCTATAGAGTTCTCAAAATTTTAGAGTAGGGAGTGGTCCCCTTAGTGGGTCCCACTCCTTACAATTCAACTCCAAGGATCATCGATGGAGAAATAACTTGAAGCTCCAACCTCACAGAGCATCCATGAAGTTGTTCATTGTAATGTTGATCCTTACAGGTTGATTCACATGTGTTGTTGCATGAGATGCATAAGACCTTTTGGTGGACTGTAATCCTTTGTGGCTCCAAAGGATTACAATAGTATGGTCATAATCGATGTTTTTGTGCTTGTGATTGCATGTCTATTGTTTTTTGTTATGGGTATAGTAGTGTATGATATGTATAAGTATGTGGTGTTTGTATATGTATATATATAAATGAAACCCCTCAATTAATAATATTAAGTTTTAGTTACCTTCCATAAAGTAACACACATGAAAAGATTGATCAACAAAGTGTGGGCATGCCTCCACGTGGTACACTATCTATCTCGTGGAAGTGTGATGGTGGGTGTGTGGGTTTACCTCCATAGGGTGCACACTCGTCGTGTTAGCTTATGGGTTGGACTTAACTAGGGACCCTTGATAGGATCAAGTACGTAGAGGTACATAGATGCATAATGGCAAGGAGTTGTGCATTATCATCTATCCAAGAGTTGCATATCACGTAATTGGCAAAAGTTACCTACCTTGGTATATGGTCTTTGACACCAGCTTGGTTGGGCATTGATCCAATTATTTTGGATCTTGGCTCACTAGAAGGATGTACACTGCAATCTTCTGAGTTGATCGTGAGGGCTATCAATTTGAATAGAATAGTGGGAGCATAATTAATTAAAGGCCTAATTAATCTCATTTATCAACTCTTTACATGTCAAAATACTTTGGACTAAATGCAAACCTTTTTTTGTAACAATCAAGTGGTATACAACACTCACACATTCTCATTGCGATTGGTCTTTGAGAATGACAGACTTATTGGAATCAACTTTTAAAACTAGTTTAGGACCTTGAGAATTATTCTGACGCAGGAGTGTAAGCTCTATGTCATTGAAACACCTGAGCCAGCGGAACCCACCTCAAATGCGCCCAAGGCTGAAAAGGATGATTATAAGAAGAGCCTTGATGATGTCATGGATGTCAAGTGCCTAATGTTGTGCTCAATGAACTATGAGTTGCAAGAGCAGCATGGGAACATGAATGTCATGGAGATGGTAACACATCACAAGAACATGTATCAGCATCAAGCAAGACAGGAGAGATATGATATCTCCAAGGTTTTTTTCAGAAGCAAGATGATAGAGGGAGACTTTGTTGGCACCCATATGCTCAATTTGATTGGGTACGTGGAAAGCCTATCCAAGTTGGGATTTCTCCTAGGTTAAGAGTTGGCCACTGACGTGATTCTGCAATCGTTTCCTGAATCATATAGTCATTTTGTCATGAACAATCTTGACACGTTGTTGTCAAAAGTGTTGGGCATGTTGAGGACAGCTGAAGCACAGTTGAAGAAAGACAAGCCCAAGTCTGTGATGATGATGATTAGTAGGACAAAGGGAAATTCAAAAGGCAAAGGCAAGTCTAAGAAAGGTTCTAAAGCCGAGAATAAGCCAAAGTCATCCACGCTCAAAGCTAAAGGTGGGATCTCCAAAGAAGGTATTTGTCACCATTGTCACCAGGCTGGACATTAGAAAAGAAAATGTCCTCTCTACCTGGAGGAATTGAGGAAGAAGAAGTAGGGGATAGAGATCTCCACTTCAGGTATATATGTTATTGAGATAAACTTAAATACTTCTTCATCATGGGTACTGGATACCGGATGTGGATCTCACATATGTTTAAATATGCAGGATCTGATAAAAAGTAAGACTTTATGAAAGGGACGAGTCGAGTTGTGGGTCGCTAATGGATCAAGAGTTGTTGCCACCATAGTTGGAGTTATTAGTTTATCTTTGCCTACGAGCCTTGTAATAGAATTACAGAATTGCTATTATGTACCTGCCATTAATAGAAATATTATTTTTGTATCTTGTATGGACAAGAGTGGATTTGAATTTCACATTAAGAATGGAATGATTTCTATTTCTAAAGATGAGATATTTTATAGTAATTCCCCTATGTTTTATGGTATCTACTTGTTAGAACTTGAGACTAGAATATACAACGTAAATACTAAAAATTTAAAACTTGACAACTCAAACAAAACATACTTATGGCATTGTCATCTTTGGCAAATAAATAAGAAGTGCATATTTAGACTCCATAAGGATGTTTATCTAGACTCTTTTGATTTTGAATCATTAGAGACATGTGAGGCTTGTTTATTAGGCAAGATGACCAAGACTCCTTTCACTGGACACAGCGAGAGAGCCAATGCTAGGGCTCATACATACTGATGTATGTGGACCTTTTAAATCAAATGCTAGAGGAGGCTATCAATACTTCACTACCTTCACTGATGACCTCAGTAGGTATGTCTATGTACATATTATGAAACACAAGTCAGAAACTCTTGAAATGTTCAAGACTTTCATGAATGAAGTTGAAAATCAACTTGGTAAGAGTATTAAAGAACTCCGATTAGATTGAGGTGGTGAATACTTAATCCAAGAGTTTGAGGACCTTCTTAGAGACTGTGGTATTGTATCACAATGGACTCCAATTGGTACACCACAGCATAATGGTGTGTCAAAAAGAAGGAATTATACATTATTAGATATGGTACGATCAATGATAAGTTCATCTGAACTTCCAATATCATTCTGGGGATATGCTCTTGAAACCGCAGCGTTTACACTTAACTGTATACCTTCCAAATCAGTTCAAAAGACACCATATGTGATATGGAATGGGAATCCTCCCAATTAGTCTATGTTAAAGATTTGGGGATGAGAAGCTTATGTTAGGAAAAAATTTCCTAAAAAGTTTGGACCTAAATCTGACAAATGCTATTTTGTTGGATACCACAAGGAAACCCGAGGATATTACATCTACACACCAACTAACAAC
This sequence comes from Alisma plantago-aquatica, assembly GCA_963693085.1. Lineage (NCBI taxonomy): Eukaryota > Viridiplantae > Streptophyta > Magnoliopsida > Alismatales > Alismataceae > Alisma > Alisma plantago-aquatica. The sequence continues at coordinate 135,372,778 of OY856411.1, read as the reverse complement.
AAAGTGTTTGTTTCTACGACTATTGTATTTCTTGAAAAGGAATTTATTTCCAAAGGAATCGGTGGGAGGAATGTAGAGCTCAAAGAAGTTAGAGATCAACAAGAAAGCAGAGAACTCGAGGAGGTACATAAGGAACATGAAGACTCACAAACTATTGTGAAGTTTTAAGTTCCAAATGTAACACAAGAACCTCTTAGGTCTAGTAGGATATGACTTGAGCCTGAGAGATTTGGATTTCTTATGACTCAAGATAGTGAAGAATTTGGCATAACAGATGAGCCAACTTCCCATCTAGAAGCTACTAAGGGACCATAATCTGAGAAATGGCTTGAAGGCATGAGATCTGAGATGGAATCCATGTAGAGCAATAAGGTATGGACTTTAGAGTATCCACCTGAAGGGGTAAAACCCATAGGGTGCAAGTGGGTCTTCAAGAAGAATATCGACATGGATGGAAATGTTCAAAACTATAAAGGTAGATGGGTTACAAAAGGATTCCGTCAAATTCAAGGTGTTGATTATGATGAGACCTTCTCATCAGTTTCCATGGTTAAATCCATCAGGATCATGTTTGCCATTATAGATTATCATGACTATGAGATTTGGCAGATGGATGTTAATATAGCATTCCTTAATGGGAATTTACTTGAGGATGTGTATATGACACAACCTGAGGGTTTTATCAATTTGAAGGAAGCCAATAAAGTCAGTAAGATACAAAGGTCAATCTATGGATTGAAGCAAGCATCTCAGAGCTAGAATCTACATTTCAAAATGAAGATGAACCTTTTGTTTACAAAAAGGTTAGTGGGAGCACAGTCGTATTTCTCATATTATATGTGGATGACATACTATTGATGGGAAATGACATCCCTACTCTTTAGATAGAAAAAGCTTGGTTGGGGAAGACCTTCTCTATAAAGGATTTAGGTGAAGCATCCTATATACTAGGAATAAAGATATATAGAGATAATCTAGAAGGCTTCTAGGCCTAAGCCAGAGCACATACATTGACAAGGTGCTAAAGAGGTTTAGCATGGAGGGTTCTAAGAGAGATAACTTGCCCATGTCCCATGGGGTTGCGATCTCTAAAGCCCAATGTCCTAGTTCATGTGATGAACGGGCGCACATGAGTAAGATTCCATATGCATCAGCAATTGGATTCCATATGCATCAGCAATTAGATCTATCATGTACGTGATGTTATGTACTCGTCCTGATTTGTCATATGCTTTGAGCGTAACGAGCAAGTATCAGTCAGATCCAGGTGAATGTCATTGGATAGTCGTAAAGAACATCTTAAAGTACTTGAGAAGGGATAAGGATCAATTCTTGGTATACGGTAGTGAGGAAGATCTTGTGGTAAATGGTTACACTGATGCTAGCTTCCAAACTAACAAAGAGGACTATAGATCGCAATCTAGATTTGTGTTTTATCTAAATAATGGAGATGTGAGCTGGAAGAGTTGCAAGCAAGAGACGGTTGTGGATTCTAAAATAGAGGTTGAATACATTGCCACATCTAATGTTGCAAAGGAAGTTGTGTGGGTCAGGAAGTTCATTTCTGAACTTGGATTGGTTCCAAGCACTAATGATGCAATTGAGTTGTTTTGCGACAATAACGGAGAAATTGTGTAGGCTAAAGAACCAAGATTGCACCAACATTCCAAACATATTCTATTGTGGTTCCATATCATATAAGAGATCGTACAACAAGGAGATGTGAAGATTTGCATAGTACCTACAAAAAGCAATGTGGCCGACCCACTCACAAAAGCACTTTCACAGCAGAAATGTGACAGTTATGTTCGATCACTAGGATTGAGATTCATGAGTGATTAGGCATAGGTGCAAGTGGGATTCTGTTGGTATGTATGCCTATAGAGACTATCATTTGATGATTGTAATGGGACACTATGTAAATGATTTGTACTATATTGATCATATCAATAAAGGCAAATTTACAATCTATATGTTTGTGTTTTATATTGTGAGATGAAAACAAAACTTATAGATGTCTACAGAATAATATACTCCATGACATATGTCTTTGGGTTGATGACTTGAACAGTGAGATCATATGTATGCTAAGAGTATGTATTCTTATTTTGTTTGAAATTAGTTGTTATGGTTGAAATATCCATAGACATCAACAACACATAACATTAGAATGTATGTTGGTTTATGGAAGAATCTCATTATCCATGATATGGAGATATCAAACCAAATACATAGATATCTGTTAGAGAACAGTGTATCAGACAGACTCGCCTTGAGAGTGACACGTGGATACCATGATTTCTAGTTAGAGTCACATATCATAGTTATGGTGGTGATTGTGGTTCTTAAACCTGAAGTCACTACACTTATCACATGTCATTCGGTGTAATTTGACATCATCCACCGTGGTCCTGAATAAGGATTGCCATAAATATGGTGCTTGGGTGCACTGTGACACATGGGGATGACTATGAGTGATGTAGAAGGAATTTGTCCTTCCTACAGGAGTTTGATATTTTGGTCACTTGATAAGTGAAATAGAGAAATGCATGGCCATGCTTATGTGAGTCAATATGTGATATTCAGCTTACGTATATCTCAAACAGTCTGCTATAGTTCAAGGAACATGGATTGAACATTGAAGAGGATGACGGTTCCATGACTCGAGTTCAATACGGATATCAACGACAAAGGAACTATACAATCACTATAACACCAGTCATGAATGATAGGTTAAGTTGTTCTCCAACTTATCCAATTACTTGGGTGGCAATGAAGTCTTGCTAGATACCAATCATTACTTGTGAAATCATAATATGATTATGGATATCACTGTCAACGTAATTTGGAGCCTACCGAGTCACATGCATAGGATGTGTTGGAATAGGAGTATAATTGTGGATTTGATTCGAATTTTTATGAATCACGTTGATTACTAAAATGTTTATGTAATCCATTATAATAATATTGGAATATGTTAAAATATTTGAGCCAATTAATTGGAGTGACTGGCTCTAAGTGTAAGTGAGAGTCTCTTAGTATGTATGCACATAGAGTCATCTCGAGCAATTGCATGGAGTTAGATATTAATTAATCAATTAATAAGATTAATTGGTTAATTAATTAATTCTAGAATATTCTAATTAATCCACAAGAATTTTAATTAACATGGTCTTTCTATTTACATAAGGGTTTTGGAAACCCAGATTCCTTTCATCTCATATTTAAAGGGACTTGACGGCCGATGTCTTGAGTAGATATTGAAAGAGGCTTTTCAATTTATGCTCACATACATAAACCCCATTCGTAACCATCCTCAAGAGAGAAAGGAGAGCACCGTGACACTAGCACGTCATCGCATAGAGGCTACTCCTTCCTACCTATTTAGGAAGCATGATGTGGAGTTCCAGTCCATCTACGTAGACAAAGTAGAGAAACATACGCTGAGATGCCTGTGTTCAGAGGACGTCAACAACCGTCCATACGTGCTACAAGCAGCGTACATCACCGCACAAAAGAGCATCGTTGGATCTTCATGTGACGTGTTTTTAGTACGGGAGAGAAGTACCGTCTGTGTAAGCCAGGAGCATTGCACACCATCATGCAGCAGGACATCACCAGACTTGCTATGTGATAAGTTATATGTCGTGAACACTCTTTCTGAATATGATATTGTCGATGAGATCATGTTGGGGTTTGTGTGAAAATATAATTTATTTTATTACTTCTGACGCGCACGTTTCCTCCACAAAACCCAACATGTAGAACTGAAGATCAAGAGAGTTTGGACCATCTTCATTCATCCTATTGTAGATCAAACCATTCTAGCATGAGAAATAGACTTCTACAATGAAATACCTATGGAGCTATACTCCTTATTTAGAATGTTGAGAGACATTGATTTAGATGAACTTGACTCAATGGACCAACTCTTTATCCCTAAGAAGCACCAACCTATACTAGGATCATCTTCTTACCCAATCGAGATAACCTCTTCACCATAACCAGGATCACCCTCACCTTCAAATGAGGCAGGCACTGCTTCTTCAGTCCAACACAACAACTCCATCGCAGACAAGTATGTATCTTCCAACACGCCTATTTTAGACCCTCCTTCATCTCACCTAGTTTCTAAACCTAACTATCCTTTCTTCTTGGACTATCCTAGTTTACCACTGGATTATGATTCAAATTTCCCACCCCTACATACTATCTCTGCAACAGACTCATCCATAGCATCTTTCATCAAAGAGTATAATCCAAATGAATGGACTCTTTTCACTTATAGATGAAAACCTCATTTCAGATCCCTGCATTGCCTCAGATGTGATAGTAGAGGATACTCTAAGTCCCATTGCAGATCCCCCCCTCATTGCTTCATCTACAACAAGTTTGTCCATCTCTCTTACTCCTATCCATAAAAACTATGTCATTCCCTAGAATGTTGAGGGTCTCAAACCATGAGAAAACATCATTTTCATGCAAAACATGTGATTACAGATAGATCATGGTGTTTTAAGATTGTTGTCAAATTTGTAATAAAAACACAACCCAATAAGATTTCTCCTATAGATCACAACCCCTTCTCTTGCTTAAACATCCCCTACCTTGACGTTTCATCTCCACCTTTTGGTTCTGACCCCTCTCCACTGGTTCCCCCCTGTTTCCCCACCAATGGGAATCACACCCCTAAACCCTTATTTATAGTGGCGGTTTGACCTGTTCTAGTTCCACCCTCCACTTTTAGCACCTCTAATAACTTTACACCTACTTTTGTGATCCACCTTGAGAAGGAATTCCCCGTCGATTTACCAGCAAAATCCATGAGACTATTGAAAGTCTATACCAGTCATAGTATCCTGGTTTAGACAACAATGCTATTATCATCCTAGATGTTACCAGAGCTATCACCCTCCTTCTCCCAGTACACGAGGTCATCAAACCTAAAATCCTATCCCCATTCCAACTTTTACACTCGGTACTTGAGGGTACAAAACTTGACCACCTTTTTGGACAGGTCATGACCATTCCTTGTGAAACCAGTTTGGTGCAAGCAAACGTCACTAAATGGACCCCAGAAAAAAAAGGTCCTCCCTTGTTGTTTTCAAAGGCTCGGGGTGGATAGCCATTTCTTACCTTCCCCCATACTTATGGAAAGTTGAGGTTTTTTTATCTATCACACATTCCATTAGATCCACCCTCCAAATTAATAGTCATGATACTCTCCATCCCACGCACTTCATCAAGGCCTTTTGTGTCTTTTCTGTCAAATAAGCCATCACTTTACCGACCTCTATCAAAATCAGACTAGGTAAGAAGAACGATATAATCAACCTCATTGTTGAGAACCCTTCTTCTGTTACCACCACCTTCTTTGACATCACCCTTCACCCCCTATCATGGTTCTACCCTGTGAATGCCAAGAAAACCTTTGCTTCCATCAAAAAACCTAAAGAAAGAAACATGGTCTGCGAGAGGAAGAACACTACTTCTCAATCACACAATGACACCAACTAGACCATACAAAACAAAAGACCTGGAGTTTCCTCAACATCAATGGACAGCAACAACAATGACTTTCTTGACACCTTCAAACCATTCCCATTCCACAATAACCTGGAAAATACTACCAACCTCGACTCTGACTAGCCCAAAATCTTATAACAACCATTATATAAGAGATTAGATCATTCTCGAGTCCAAAACAAAAGAACAAGGGGGAGGCTCCCATCTTGATTTAGGCAATCAACTCTCTTTCAACAACACTAGAAGGTTTTACCAAGAAAAACTACTTTTGTATAGAAGAACTTGGTAAACTCCATGTCCATCTTAACGATGCACCAGTTACAACTTTACCATCTTTATCTGATTCTTTGGATGAATATGAACATGACTACCCTATTGACAATATAGAAGATATTGCATCATTGTCGATATCCAATCTTTCTCTCGGTTCACTGACAAAATAGCTATAGCTTTTGACAATGAGGAAGTAGCCCAAAAATCTCTAGACAATATAGAAAAAAGTTATGCAATGAAGAAACCATAGATAGATTCACAACATCTTCACTTCTCTCGTTAACCTTCATATCACATCCTAATTGGTGGCTACACCTACTTGTTTATTTTTTTTCACCGATGAAAATCTCATCTTGGAATGTTTGTGGTGTGTCTAGTCTCAAGGTAAGCAAATAAATTACATGCCACATTTACAAAAACAATATTAACATAGTCACCATCCAGGAAACTAAAACCTCCCTGACCTCCTTCTCCTTAAAAACTATAAGGGGGAAACACATTAACTCTTGCTACTAAATACCTCCAGTAGGTTTCAAAGGAGGTATCGCTCAAGGCATCAATAAACAAATATTCAACATCACACATATAGAATATCCTTATTACTCTATTACTTTGCATATCACAAACACTTTTGATGCACTAGATTGGACCTTCAATGGAGTATTGGTGAACCAAGCTTAGAAAAACCCTCTTCATCAACAAGATTGATAACATCCTTGAAGGCGTAAGATCGAAAACCTTGTCTTCTGCGTGGTGACTTCAACCTCATCACCCAACCATCTGATATGCGTAGCCTCCTAAATCAAACTGGTCATGTGACTACTTTTGACAAGATTTTCCGCAACCTCATCACCAATCATAATATGATTAATATCCTTCCCTCCAAAGTGAACTACACTTGGAATAGAAATCACTCATGGGAAAGGATTGACCACTTCATTTGTTCACCTTCTTGAGAAGATCTCCACCCACACTCCTTTGTCGCGGTAGCCCACGGACCTATATCTGACCACTCCCCATCATCATTGACACCAAACCAATCAAATGGAGCCACAAACCTTTCAGAATTGAAAACTTCTGGCTTCTGGACCCATCCTACCTAGACATATATAAATAAAACTGGCCTATATCTACATCTACCACACCTGAACCAGGATGCCACATCCACAAAAACACCAAGAGGATTAGAGTTGTACTCAAGATTTGGCAAAAACAAAAATACAGTAATATCATTCATATACTGGCCAATCTAGAACAACATCTTTTTGTAGATAGCAAACCAAAATCTGATACAACTCTAATCCTTACCATCACAGAAGAAATGGACCACATCCAAAACTACATTGATACCATATGGAAGCAGAGAGCCAAGATTAAGTGGACTATTGAAGGTGACAAAAACACCAAATTTTTCCACAAGTGTTGCAACAAAAATGCTTGTGTAAATATCATTTCTAGATTGAACATTAATGGCACTATCACATCAAACAAACATATGATCATCAAACACATAGTGGACCACTTCCAAAACATCTTCAATTCTAGCCATGATCCTATTTTCTGAACTCCGTCAACTGGAATCTTATCTGTAATAAAACCATACCATCCCCAAACAACACAGTCTGAGAACTCACCTTTGAAAAATTAAATGTTGTCACGTCATTAGGGAAAAACAAATATTTGGGACCTGATGGCCTCAACATAGAATTCTATCTCTCACTTTGGGAACATATCAAAGGAGACTTCATGCACCTTCTCCTTTCTTTATAAAACAACACTGATGTACACAAATATGTCAAAGTCCTCAACCACACCAACATAGCCCTAATAAAAAAAGTGGAGCACCCAGATTTGATTACCCAATTCAGACCCATCAGTCTAATTAACACCTCCTACAAGATCTTAGCCAAAATTGTCAAGAACCGTATCAAACCTCAACTTGAAGTTATCATAACCCATAACCAAAATGCTTTCCTGAAGCACCAAAACATCCATGATGCTTTCATTATGGTCAATGAAACTCTCCATCTATGATAGAAAATTAAAACTCATGTCATAGCCATCAAACTCAACTTTGAGAAGGCTTTTGATTATGTTAATTGGAAATGTCTCATCAAAACTATGACGAGATATAGCTTCCCAAAAAAATGGATTAATTGGATCCATGCTTGCATATTTACAAAAAAGTTCTCCACTATCATTAACAACACACCATTTGGACATTTCCACAACATTAATGGCCTCAGACAAGGAGTACTTATTCATCATGGTTACTTCACTTCTTACTAACATGATCAAAATGGGTATCTCTCATGGACTTATAGCTTCACCCATCAAATGTTTCAAAAACATCATCCAACGTGCAGATGCCACCATGATTCTTATCAAACCTGAAGATGACACTATCTAAATTATTGGCCTATTCTTCTATATCTCGCGACTCGAATAAATCTTAACAAATCTTCCATCATAGGTATCAACACCAGATAAACCATCCATAGGTATAAAACCCTTCTCAAATGCAAGATAGAGACTTTCTCAGTCATTTATCTCGGTCTGCCTATCTCCCCCCCCCACCCTACACAACATAGCCTTTGGTCCCCATCATAGATAAAATCAAAAACAAGCTTTCATCATGGACCAACAACTTCCTTAACTTAACTGGTTGTCTTACCCTCCTTAATGACATCATCATACCCATCACTACTCACTACCTTAGATGCATCCTCATACCAGTCAAGTCTCTAAATCAGATTGACTCTCTTAGGAGAAAATTTTTATGGAACCATTTCTCAGATAATTCTCTAGGAAAAACAAACTACACTTGGTTAACTGAGATTCCATTAGTGCTCCGATTGATTATGAAGGATGGGGCATAATAAAAATCAAGTTGGATGCTATCTGCCTCATCACAAAAATTATTCAGGCTCTTATCACAAACACTCCCAAAATTTGGAAACTGCTCATTCTCTACAAACACTACAAAAACTCTAACCCTTGGAAAAAAAACTAAAAATAGCATATCATCTCCACTATGGAGATTTATTAATAAGACATGGATATCATTGTTAACGTGATCAATACCCCACCAGATGTCGTTACCAACCAAACCTTTAGACTGGCCCTTGGTAACACAATAATACGATCCAAAATGTAACCATCAACTTCCACATACTAAAACCTCTATGTAATACCACTACGGCCAAAGCTCTCTGACTTTTGACCAGCAAACGCAATTTCTCAAAACTTACCTATCCCAATGCCTCCCCTCAGGTACGTTGTTGGATATCATTCATAATCATGAATTCAATATTGCCAACAATATCTCATGGAAATGGGGTCACAAATATATGCCTAAGAGAGCTTATTACCACTTAAATTACAGAGGGAACACATTTGAGCTTACATATATTTGGAATATGAATGACCACAAAAATATAAAATCTTCTACTGGCTCATCTCTAAGAACAAAATCTCCACAGAACATAACCTCACCAAGCCGGGCTTCCATGGACCTACCAGATGTTATCTTTTCGATGAAGATGAAGAAACTAATGATCATATTTTCTCTCTCTATCCTTTCATGACGTTTTTCTACATAGATTCTTTGTACCCAGCTCCATTATAGGATCCATTCATACACCTCATCAGATGAAATATATCCAACCCTTAAATCCTAACCACTCCCCACATAACATGATCATTATTATTCTGTGGAACATTTAGATTGAAAGAAACTACAAAAAATACAACACCACTTCTCACCCTAAACAACAGATTCAGAATGAGATTGAACATGCCTTATACATTATCTTACATTGCAGGAATGACATCCACATCAACACAGGTGATGGATGATGAAGATGTTCAGATGACTATCTTCGGCGACCACAATGAAAAAGGACGAAACACCTTGGAGGATACTCAGGATTTTGAACACCACACTGTCGCACCTGCCTACTAGAACGATCTGCCACCAACATCGTCTTTCTTTTTGGAGTGGTTTTCTTTATCATTTTCAGTGGTCTTTGCTTTGAGGCTCACTGTTGAGAGATGCCTCCCCTAGGAACTTATGTTCTTTTATCTTTCACCAGGTTTTTAAACTATCCCTTGCATGTAGACAACATCTTCCGGTGATGTTGGCCTAGTAATTTCATTTTGTACGTTGCTGTTTACAAACGTTTCTGTGTGTAAATATTATCTATGATATTGCTCCTTTATACAAAAAAAAAATAAACGGAGGAATTCCATTCATCTCGTCCGCCTATAGGCAAATCGAAACTGTATGCATGAACTTGTAGCCTATCGTTCACATAGGTTTAGAAATACGGCCCAACATTCACGGCTTTAACAAAGCCTGTTGCACACTGTCTCGTCACATGTAGCAGGTGTACTCGAGGAGGTTCCACTGGCTAAAAATGTTGATGTGATCGTCAACGAAGGCCGCTCACTCATATAATTGTTTGTCGTTGTGACTCGAGAATAGTGAGAGAAATCAAGGAAGTAGTGGGAGTCATGACACGGAATGGGGTGACTTGTGTAATTATAACGAAAATGATTTGGTCACGAGCAATGCAAGTCACGTCGCAAAGCAAGTCCAAAGGTGGTTTTGAGATAAATTGAGAAGTTTTGTCTTTTTGAAGGTAATTTTAGTAGGTGGGCAGGTGGCGACGTGGTGGGGTTTAATTGGATGGGTAGGTGGAGGTTATGTAATTGATAAATAAGTTTACAACTTTTGAACCGTGATGAATTTTTTGGCGAAATAAAAACTATTAGATTCATTATGAAAAATGCATTCCAACAAAACTAATATTGATATATTTTTAACAAAAAAAATTAAAAAAATATATGAATCAATTATTCTGGATGTCAATGAATCATTTTGGGCGTCAATTAGCCATCTTTGGGTGTCATTAGCCATTTATGGGTGCCAATAAGTTATTTGAGTGTCGTTATATTGTTTTGATTGTTGATGCCTTATTTGGGCGTTATTTTAAACTTATGGGTGTCATTCAACTATTTTGGGCATCAATTACCTTATTTGGGCGTCATCTTTATACTTTTGGGTGTCAATGAACTATTTTGGGCGTCAATTAACCATTCTTTGGTATAAATAATTATTTATGGGCGGCATAGCATCTAAAATGCCTTATTTGGGCGTCATTTTAAACTTGTAAGTGTCAATGAACCGTTTTGGGCGTCAATTGTCTTATTTGGGCGTCATCTTTATAATTTTGGGTGTCAATGAGCCATTTTGGGAGTCAATTAACTATTTTTGGGTGTCAATAACTATTTATGCGCATCATAGTAATCAAAATGCCTTATTTGGGTGTCATTTTAAACTTTTGGGTGTCAATGAACTATTTTGGGCTTCAATTACCTTATTTGGGCATCATTTTAAACTTCTGGGTGTCAATGAACCATTTTGGGCGTCAAGTACCCTATTTGGGTGTCATCTTTATACTTCTGGGTGTCAACGAACCATTTTGGACGTCAACTAACTATTTTTTGGTGTCAATAACTATTTATGGACACCATAGTTGATTGTCAATTAACCTATAGATATCATTTTTGTATTTTTTTTCAAAAATATGTCAATGTTAGGCTTGTTAGATTGCATTTTTTTAACAAAATCAACGGTTTTTGTTTCATTAAAAAATTCATTACAGTTCAAAAGTTATAAGCGAAACAAATGTATTTGCATATTGCATAATTTCAAAAAAAACACAATCACCATCCGCCATGTGGCGGCGGTTTGGAGGTTGGTTTGCCCGCGCATGAAGGCACGCGTGAAGGGCGTGAGCTTGTCCAAATCTTAACTCTAATTATAATGGCAAATAGAGAAATGTTTTAGGAACAACAAGTAGAAGCCTAGAGACGGAGAGTGCAAACATCGAATCAAACATGAAAAGAACGACAGGTTTTGGGATATAGTTGAGAGAATGACAGAAAAAAAATCGAGTGGTTAAGAATGTACGTCTTTTTTAAAGGAGGCCTCCCGTAATAGTTTGATAGGATCTAATCAAAATCTGATTTAGTGTATACTAGTGATTTCTCTCTCCATTATTATTTTAGGAGTGGGTTTTGAGTATTAGTTGTTATCTTTATTAGGATATGTGATATTTAATCTAAAATTAATTGGCAATGAGTGAAGGGACCATACACATTATAAGTCCAGGACCACCCTTGAGGTCAGCAGTGTAGGACTATTCTAACATCCCCTCAAGTGTAACTATTTTTGTGTGCTTGCACTTATTATTTTATGTAGGTTCGCATTTGTCTTGTGGGCTTGCTTTGATATCATATTAGGATATGTGGTATTTAGCCTAATACTAATTGACAATGGGTGAAGGGACCACACATTTTATAAGCCCAAGACCACCCCTGAGCTCAGCAGTGTGAGACTATTCTTATAATCTTGTTATTGGTCTCTCATATAGAAAAATTATAGGATGCCTTTTGTACTATCATTTTCTATTAAGAATGTGATAATTCGTGTTATTTTGACAGTCCATATCGTCCGCTGTTTTGTGAGAAAAAAAATGTATACATTTATAGATTGTAACGGGAGTCCTTTTATTAAATATGTAATTAAAGTAAATACATATAAAATGAGAGAAATAAGGAGAATGCTTAAGCATATTACAATCTGATTAGTTAAATAAGTATAACTATGTTCATGATTTGTTAAGGGTGATGATATACAAAACATGTTTCACACCCACAAATCAAACACGCTATACGTTAATGACGGTTGTGTTTGAATGAGTATCATTATGTATAAAATTGAATATTATTGCGTACAAAGTGTGTACTATTATGAATCCAAATGAGTATTCTATCCTTTATTAATTTGAAAAAACTTGTTTTATATCTTTCATGATCATAATGTCCTTACAAGCTGTTGTATAAATTTTGAGAATAAAATAAATAAATAATGTTATATATAAGTAGTGTTATTGTATGTAAAAGTATTTCTACGTAAATATATTGTGAGAATATAACCATCACAAACTTGGAAAAATAAATGTCCCGTATCTTTTGTTAGTGTAATGTCCTTACTAGCAGTTGTACAAATTTTAGATTAGAAAAGCACGATGCTCAAAATGCACAACTGTAATCATACATATAATAGTGCTAAAAAACACTTAGAATATTCTTTTTCATTTTCAATCATTAAAAAATTAGTTAATCACTAATTGACTTTTATTTAACAATTAGAGTTGTGATCTATGTTTCAAAAATGTACATGAATAATATTTTCTATTGATCTATAAACTCACTTTTTTATAATAGCATGAAATCATATTAAACTACTGGTTTTACCTTTTTCACATGATTCACCGTGAGCGATTTTTTTATATTTATATTTCACTTTGAACCATAGAGGTTGTAAAGAGTGGTACCCGAAAGGGGATCCACTCAAAATGATATAATACAAGAGCCATGTAATAATAAAGTAGCGGAAACAAAACTATTACAAAGTTACAAGGTGTATCATTATATAATTGTTCCTCACCACAAAAGGTGATTTTACAAAAACTTGAACTAAGTACAACTAAAGCCGACAACAGAGGGTAACCTAACTATTGCAAGCTATCCTCAATTCCAAGCCGTGTAGATGATCTTCTTGAGCCGTTGTCCTGTAATGTACCTATACTTGGGTGGAAAGGAACATCACCCAGAACATAGGAAACAATATAGAGGTCAGCAAAGGCTGAGTATGTACATATATAAAATACTTTGGGCATTATGGTGTGTTATAAGTATAAAAGAGATGTTCCCACATGAGGAGGGGGCTAACTGCAATTAGGTATATTCAAGAAGAATATCACAAAGAAATGAGGCATATTAAATTCATATTACAAGCATGATAGTAAAAAGTGTCTCGTCATATCGGCCAACCACAGATTCACATTATAACAATAAATATTTGCATATATAACAATGTAGACTAAATATACCTAAAACAGGGTCATAACATCATAGGATCATGGCCTAAAAAGTAAGGGTAGAAACGCACACCCCGGGCGGAAATGCACGCCCTATATAAGTATGGTTGTACATAAGTATCACCATTCTAGATATTCTAGTCAAACATGTAGCATGCATAAATAGAGTAGCAAGACTATCATTTTAGTGAATTTCTCATAAAAAGACAATTGTAACAAGTGGGGTCCAAGAACTCATATAACAAAGTAGTTCAACAGCCACATGGAATATAATGAATTAAGAACAATAAATATGAGAGTCCCAGGAAATGATTTCAAGAAGAAATTAAGAGATCAAGAGATGCCTCATTAAAATAAATATAGGTTTCATTCAAATAATGTCCAAATTAAAATAGAGGATGTACATACCTTATGTGTCCAAACGTTAACTCTAAATAGGCACTTGGTCCACACAATCAAGTATTTATCCTAGAAACACATTACATAAGGTAATCAAAACCAAAATAATTTGTGCATGCATTCCTACTTTGTATTTTATTATTGCTCTTATCCTAGTTCCAATCACCTAATTCCATATTCGGATTTGGGATGCTACATATGTATATCATTATTATGTCAGGTTATATTATGTGAACCACCATTTCATTAGGTACTATGTTATGGGTGAATTAGATGTCTATACATGTTTTATTCTCGTGTAAAGTTATGAATTCATATTTTTTTGTTTAGATTCACACTTAAGGATTTTAGCTACATTATCAATATTTGGAATCTGTTCATCTGTTTAGGTTATAGTTACTCAATATCACATCTAATTAGTATTAATCTAAATGTTTATTAAACAATCTAATATGACATTTAGTATATAAAAGCACTGAGCTCCATGTTTATATACCTAACAAGATATCTTACTTAGATATACTCTACAACATATACTGGTAGATCAGACCAGTTACGTACTAGTAGATTTGATTTGATATACCCATGAATTCCGAAATTATCTATTGCATAGTAATAGTTCAAGGTTATGGTTAGACTTGTGGTATCCATGCACAACTAGGGTTGCAAATCAAACTTATTTCCATATATGTTCCATATCTAGGGTTGCTCTCCTAGATAGTCATAGAAAACTTTCTTAATTTCTAATATGGTTATGTAGTGAACTGTTTATTGTACCTCATAGTCACCGTTTAGAATGTTCTCTTCTATTTTTAGAATAACCCACGTGTAATAAGAACATATAATATACTAATATACAAATTATTATAGTCATATGCACTAGATAATATGAATACACATATTGGTAGGACGTGTAGTTCGTCAATTGATTATGTGGTCTAGTTGATGTTGTTCTTATGTTTAGTGTGATGTGTGCATTGACATTATTAGTAGAGTAAGGTCAATGTTGTCCATGAACTAGTATGAGAATGCACGTATTATGAGTTGGTTTGCATATTGGTCATCGTCGCCGCTGGGGACAGTGGAGGAGCAGGCCACAGCGTGGTAGCTGGAAGCGCTGGCGTGGGGTTTAGTTGTGGCTATCGTTGATGTGGAAGAAGTAGGGAAGGGAGCTGACTGGGTCTGATGGTGGTGGCGTGCTTCCAAGGTATTGGGCTCCGCTGATTTTGGGCAGATGTTGATGGTGGTTCAGCGATGGGTTCACCGATGGTATTATGGGTTGTCGGTTGCAAGATGCCTGGCGAACGACGGAGAGAAAGAGAAGGAGACACAGCATGGCTTGGACGTGGTAGAGGCAAATGTGTAGAGGCGTCAGTAGTGAGGAAGAGAACAAGTGGCCGTGCTCTGCATCCAAATGGTGGTGTTGCAGATCCATAGTTGTCGAGGTGAGGTCGAAGATGAGGAGGAGAGAAGATGTGGCGGCAGCGCTGCCTGCGTCGCAGGGCTCTTCCCGATGTTGCGTTGCCGTCAAGGGCTAGGTGACAAAGAAGATGGGGCAATGTCCTAGTGGATACGTGGTGGTCCCAGGAAGGTCCAAGGTTAGAGGCCCTACGGCCATTGCTGGCAGAGATTAGGTGGCGGATGAAGCCATCAGATGGGCGTTGCCCTGCGGTTAGGGTGTCTGTGCGTCAGGCGAGTGAGGAAGGATGGTGGTTGTGGCTGGAGGTGTCGAGGAAAGGAGAGGGAGGATGAAATAGCAACGGCGAGGGAGAGAGAACATGACGTGGTCATGGCGTGGACGCTTGGCGCGAGCGTCACGTTGAGCGCGTCTAGGGGAAGATGTGTCGGGTTTCAGGGAGTAAGGGAAACAGAATGGCAATTAAATGTAATAATGAGCTTAATTAATTAAACTTAGGTTATTTAGAAATTTTTCCTTTCTAGTTTAATCGAGGGTGCAAATGTAGTCTGATTCATTTGAAATTTTCTATGGGAGCTATAAAAGGTGTGAGGAACATGATTAACAAATAAAATTTGTCTCTTGAGGTCATCGATTGTACAATTTAATTAGTTGTATGTTTGTTGTTTATTCAATGCATTTATTAAGTTCTTTTACCCTATTATATTATTGAAATTCATATTTTTTTAATTTTTCCAACTACTATATCAAGGAATTTTATATAAAGTCAACTTAGACTTAAGAGACCTCAACAAGATCTAATCTATTCTTAATTAGTGAATGACACATACTAAAGGGTAGTTATATGAAAAGGGTCCCGAAGCGGGAGAATGGGAGAATGGATAACATATAGCCTAGTAGGGGCCTAGCTAGAAGAAACGAGGATTAGCCTATGTGTCTGGAATTGAGAATGTTACAGAGGCACGCAAGGTGATATATGTTAGAAGCTTCTGTTGTCCTACGATCTCTATTTTGTGTTAATAGCACCACCTTGGTTGCATGTTTCTTCTTTTTTTCCTACACGTGCTACCCATATTAGTTCTTACAAATTGTTTGAGTCACTTCCTCACAAGAGTCTTATTTTGTCAGATTGTGCTCCCGTTGATCGTGTTCGTGTGTTTGTGTGTTTTCAGTAATTTGGTTTCGATTGTGTGCCTAAGCTACTTTACTTTTGGAACATGTATTTGAGCTAAAAGGCACAACTATATGCTACTTGTATAATACTTTTTTGGAGTAGAGGGATTTTAATAATCATAATGCAGGTTAGAGAGAGTCAAACTGGGGTCAATTGATGTGCTCGTATTTAGGAGGCGTATATAGATTGTTTGAGTAGTATATATTGATTGTCAACAGATTCATCTCCAAAAAAGAGAGCATGTGTACTTCTATGTTATTCGAGCTTTGGAAAATATTGAAAAATATTTATGAAATATTTCTACATGTTTCAGCTACAAGTACAAGTACTCTTACAATGTGTCCATCAGCTCAGCAGTACATCTATGTGTTTACTTTTTTTTTAGAACTAATTTTGATAATTACACCTATAGGGAAGAGAGTTAATTGTCAATTAATTGAGTCTTTTAAACTTGTTACATGTAATTATTATGAGCACCAATTATATATTAACCATCAATGCACACATGTCAAAAAAATACCAGTATATATATTTAGTGTCGCATGTGCTTAATACATGTCTTTCCCTCGTTTAGTGTAAAAGTTCTAGATGAGATTGCGAGGAATCTAGTGAGAAAGTTCTTTGCACTTAAGAAATTTTCTAGTGCGTTTAGAGCCATAAGGGTGGTGCGGTACAGAGTGAGTCCGGCACGTTAAAAGCTTGATATCTGAGACGTTCGAAATGCAGCTTGAAGATAACTTACATATCGCGCCCCAAAAACAATCCAAGCATATTTGCTCCCCTTGGTAAGATTCACAATACACCCAAATAATCAGACCATTCATGCAGTAAAACTTCTTTCATGTATCCGTTTCTAAGCCATTCGTAGCATTAATTAAATTTTTTATCCAATTGTAATGCAATTTTAACGGACATTATATAAAAGCACATGTACGTTTATTTGGACAAATACAATGAATTTGCAGGGAATCAAATTTCAAATTAGAAACCTTCCGCTTACAAAACCTGGGTACCAACTTTTTGCACCTATACATTTCTCAGCTCGTTGCTTTAAATTGAGCAATCACATAATATGGCATGGAACCTGCCTATTACACGACCACAAATGCAAACGAGCCACTAGAACTCAATCAAATAGTCAACAAGAACAAGATAGACAAAACACTCCACATTAACGACCACACTGACTAACCCTTACTGGTTAATCATAAAACGGAACCACACAAAAGACCCCAATTAATGTCAATGAGCGATAGTAATGTCAAGAAATATCAAATATCCAACACAAAAAGGTGGTAAAGAGAACAATTGCTTGAACCATGGCTAGTACACAAAGAAGGCATCAGAAAACAAAGAGACAGAAGAGACCACAGCCAACTGTTATTTGACAAAATGCCAAATGAAGGGTAAAGGGAGCTGCTATATGACATTTTATATACAAGTCAAGTACAAGTCCGTCTACTCTTAATGACCAAAAGTATGATATATCTGTCAGCAGTTGAAGCTACAACATCTGCAACTACAAACATAAGTTGGATGTGCAAGTAATCAAAAGTAATCCAACATATATGCAGAAGCGTGCCAGCTAGTACGAAGGGCATCCAGATTAGTGCTTAGACAGTTACCAAATACAAAACAATATGCAGCCAGGCACAAGACTTTCCTGCCGAAAAAAACACTAAGATGTGCAGCTCCATACCTAATGAGAAGTGTGTCATGTCAGTCAGTATAGTATTAGTAGAGAGGATTCCCGTAAGGATCACAGTGCCTAGGCTCATTCGCCATCTTCAGCACTGGCAGATCCGAATGGGCGCTCTGCAGTAAAATGTTCCTGTTACGGCCAGCGATCACGAGCTGCTCTTGCTGCCTGCAGTAACCAGCCTGAGTTCTTCTTGCGAACTCATTGATGTGGAGATCGTCGTATGTGTCAAATCTAGGAAAATCATATCGCGCATGATCTGAGAAGGGACCACCAGCTTGACGGGCAAATGGAGGAGACGGGGGACTACAATTGAAGCTACGGATGAACGGTCCAGCACCATTCATATAAACCTCTGGATTAGTCAATGGATGACGAGGAAAAGACAGCCGATTAAAGTAATCCACTTGGTGTCGAACTTGAATAGGCAGACCAAACCCGCCAGAAACACTGGGGCTGGGCATTCTTCTCAAAGTAAAATCCCACTGCATCCTATTGTCATATACAGGAGGACCAAACAAATTAGGGGGAACACTGCCCATATCAGGTATGCAACGGGGCAAACACCTAGGAACCAAGCTTCCATCAAAAGGAAGAAACTGCCTCCTCCCTCCTGCCATAACCGACCTGTCATCCCCATGGCAACCATTCCAACCTAGCCCAGCAGCATCGAATGAGGTCTCAAACAAACCAACCATCTTTCTCTTGGAAGGAGGTCCAATTCTGAACTTGAAGGTGCTGCACTCACCTAGAGGGAATGGTTCGTCACACCTTTTGCTGTCACCTCTCTTGTTATTGTAGCCTGGGTAGTCTTCAGTGTTGAACTTCACCTTTTCTGCTAGCACAAGAGAGCATCTGGAAGCAAGCTCCTCGAGGTTCCAGAGGGTAAACGGGCCTGTGGTCTTGTGGCTGATGTGAACTTCTCCATGAGGTCGGAGCATGTGGTTTGCATTGTTGAAGAAACCGAAGATCAGCTTCTTGTGTGCACTGAGACAGTGTAATATGGGAGACAGTGAGTTGTTATGAACAATTATCATTACAATTGTTGTTTCTCGAATGGAACGCCAATTATAAGCCCAAAACTTTTCTACCCAAGTTTAGGGTATAGAGCCCTAATCGTAGTGTAAAGTGCAAGCAGATATACAAGAGATAGCAGGTACTCACTTAATCACCGGCAAGTGATCCTCCTTCCCCCTAAAACCAGCGTGGGGGAAGTTAAACACGATCACGTCGAACTTGCGGGCCCGCAGATCCGGATGGACCCTCATCTTGGTGGCGTCCACGCCATGTATAAGCGCAGCTCCCAACTTCTTCAGATTCTTCAGATTGTCTTTTGCTTTGCTGTACTTCTTGATCAACTCAGCTGAGGGAAATGTCATATGGAAAGCGACTTATATTGATGAAACTTCAGTGTGTTTATTAGCCAAACAGCTAATATATGAACCAGCTGAGAAAACGGAACATCTAGAAAAACAGAATCAATGAAAGGCTCATGGAGACCTGCAAACCAAGCACAAATAACCCTACAAATAAAGGAAAGCAGCTGTCGCTCCCAATCATCACTTCAGGCGGAATAGAGAACACAGGACGCTATCCCAGGTGAATTCCTATGTCAAGCTTAAACGTCGATAAAATAAGAAGCTAGAAAGCATACATTGGATGGAACAGTATTGCATCTATTTGCCCTCAGAAACCAAAATGCAAAGCAGAAGTTTCAAAAAGAGTTTTTTCCGAAAGCAGCTGTCGCTCCCAATCATCACTTCAGGCGGAATAGAGCACACAGGACGCTATCCCAGGTGAATTCCTATGTCAAGCTTAAACATCGATAAAATAAGAAGCTAGAAAGCATACATTGGATGGAACAGTATTGCATCTATTTGCCCTCAGAAACCAAAATGCAAAGCAGAAGTTTCAAAAAGAGTTTTTTTCCGAAAGGCCCCCTCTCTTATCCCATAATTCCTATGTCAAGCTTAAACATCGATAAAATAAGAAGCTAGAAAGCATATATTGGATGGAACAGTATTGCATCTATTTGCCCTCAGAAACCAAAATGCAAAGCAGAAGTTTCAAAAAGAGTTTTTTTTTCCAAAAGGCCCCCTCTCTTATACCATAATTCCAGAAAACCCCTGCCTTTACCAAAATCCTGGAAACCCCCCTGCCGTTTCTTCCCACCTAACGTCCGTTTCGTTTTTTGTTTTGCCGCTGATTCAATGCAGCATAAACTATCATTAGCTAATACGCATTTGCCTTAAGAAAGCTAATAACTTTCTCTTTTATTATCTATGCTTTATTTAAAAATTTATATTAAAATACTTTATTAAATATATGATACTTATTTGTAGTCTTTAATTTATATTATTATTTTTCCAGTCTAATAATTAGACCCATAACAGATTCAGACCTGAATTCCGATCAAAATTCTAATTTTGTATACCTTAGTCTTTTACTAGCTAATATGTAACTGAATTGGACCCGATTCTCCGAATCCAAAACCAACCAAGATTGTGAAAAGTGGAATTCAGAACTGACTCTTTTTCGAATTTTGGTCCATTTATAAAAACTCGAGACCAACATGGATTGAAAAAAGTAGAACCATAATATAATTTTTTCAGGTTTAGCAAAATCAACATTCGTGAGTTTGGACGTATCGAATTTCCAAATTGAGGGAGGTCCAAGTTGATTTTTGATTGAACCGGGTCAAGATTAATTCCTTAATGTATTTTTACACAACCATCATTGCTCATAGGACATTAATTAAAATAATAATATATCATATATTTTATGATAATAGTCATGCTTAAGGATGTGAAAAAGGGGCTCTAGATACTATAGCATATGAGCATATGTAAATTTGGAAGTCAGACTGTCAAGGATTATGCCAAACTCGCGATTCCAATTCATTTGACTTGAAAGCTTCTAGTCTTAACGATTTGGTCGGTCCTGGGTTCATATGAACACAACAAACTAGTTAAAGGGTTGGATTTAGATTTTAATTTTCACACCACTGCGTCCAATTCAAAATTGGACAAATTGGATCCAGTCAAATAATGTTAAACTAATAAAAAATATAGGTAATACATGATTAGAATTTTGACACATGTAATGGATTTAGATCGGTTTTGAATTAGCCACATTGATCTAAATCCGGATTAAGATCAGTTCTCTATTTAATTATCGGCTGAGTATTTTGTCATCCTAGATAGCTGAAATGGTAATGTGAAGTAGAGATTAGATATAATATATAAAATATTTTTATAGGATCTATTTAAGTAAACTATAAGTATTAGAATGCAGTTCCACGCTAGCTAATGTTCACGCTAGCTAATATTAGTGCATTCGGAACTGAAATAGCTGGAAAACAAAACGGCCGTTTGTGAAGCAACGGCAGGGGGTTTTCCAGGATTTTAGAAAAGGCAGGGGATTTTGTGGAATTGTGGGATAAGAGAGGGGGCTTTTCGGAAAACACTTTCAAAAAAACCATTGCTCGATCTTACATCAGTTTTCTACAGGAGAAAGAATACAACGAAAAAGCTTCTTCTTCACTGGTTATGCATCAGAGATGTAGTTCCCTAAAGACCATGGGAGCAGAAGAACGGCGAGAAGCCGCAGCGAGTAATAAGTCGAGGAAATAAAGGCAATAGAGAACAAAAAATGCTGCCGCATGTGTATTCCTATGTCAAACTTATTCAACTGTAGCTCTAAAAGCAACTGTGTTTCATATATTGTATGGAACAGCCGTGCATCTATTTCCCTCAGAAATCAAAATGCAAGGCAAAGCGAGCGTGCTACTACAAAGGCAGAAGCTTAGAAAGCCCCATCGCATATATCGTACACAAATTTCACAGTTCTCATGTACAGGAAAACGAATACGGAGAAGAGCTTTTTCACGGGCTATGCATCAGAGCTCTAATCCCACTGAAACTTCACAGTCGAGGGAGTAAAATGAAGGCGAAAAGCCGCAGCGAGCATTCTCGCTGCACGAGCGAGCAAAAAGGAACGAGGAAAACAAAAAGAACGTGCCCGCAATCCCCTTGAGAAGCCGGAACTGATTGCAAAGAACTTCAACAGCAAAAGGAAAAATCGGATAGGAGGAGCGGTCGGAAGAATGTCGGGTAACTTAACCTTATCACGTCACAAGAAAGAGCAGCGGGAAAGCAAAACCCTTGTTTTTACGACGACAAACACCCAGCCGACTACGACGATCAGGCGTGGTGGGGAGACCGATCGACAAGGGTGTAGCGGGACGCATACCGTGGGTGTCAAGGAATATGGCGACGATGTTGGTCGCCGAACCAAAGGCCTCAGCGGAAGAAGCTTCTTCACTGGCTCTAATCCCAATGATGCTTCAGAGTCGAGGGAGTAGAAGGAAGGCGAAAAGCCGCAGCGAGAAGCTCGCCAGCCGGGGTCTTGCTCTTACCGTATGAGCGAACAAGCAAAAAGAGCGTGCCCGCAATCCCCTCACAAAGCCCGGGAGAACTGAACTTCAAAAACAAAACGAAATACCTAAAAAGCGGATAGAAAACTGAACGACGGTTTTGCAAGATCAAGGTGCGGCCGGAAAATGTCGACTAACCTAACCTTATCACGTCGCACAATAAGGGAAGCGGGAAAGAAAAACCCTTGTTTTTACGACGAGAAACTCCCCAACCGACTACGACGATCATCAGGCATGGTACGGAGAACGACCGACAAGGGTGTAGCGGGACGCATACCGCGGGTGTCGAGCGATGTGGCGACGATGTTGGTCGCCGAACCAAATGCCTCGGCGAGAGACCGTGAGAACGAGAAGTCGCCGTCCCCGACGACAAGTATCTCCTGCATCGACGAGTAGTGCCCCGCCCACTTCCGCTCGTCGTAGTCGTCGTCATCGGCGGCGTCCAGGAGCTTTACCCGGACCATCGCAGTCCCCTCCACTCCGACTCCACCCTCTGAGCACGCGTTCCTTCCCCAGGAAGAAAGGAAAGATCGCTGCCCCGCCCCCTGGCTAGTTGGCCACCCCACTCCTTCCTACACCAACACTACTTATGCTGCTAACTGACGGGTTTTGTACTCCCTTCCTTGCTGCTCTTCCTGCTAGCAAGAAACTAGCCCCCGCGTTAGGAGGAAATAACAGAAAATGCCATCACGCTGCACAGTATCAACTCCGCCATTCGCAGCGGTAGGAGTACTGGGGCGACTGGAAAGCGTGGTACCGTGTCTGTTTGTTCATATGAAACTGCCGTGCCCGTCTATCTATATCCATTTTGTTTCTTTCTTATTCTGGGTAAGTTTCTTTACTTCTGTATTTTGACAACGGGTGCTTCATATACTGAATCGAGTTTTTGGAGTAGAAAAATACCAATAAAGGAGTTATTGAAGCAGGAAAATCAGCTAGTTTTTTATTGCTGAAACAGATCCTCAACGCTAGAAAAGGAATATATTAGAGAAACCTTATGAGTTATATTTTTTAAAATGTTAGGTCTTCTCTCTATTCACACCATATAATGTGGAACATTTGCATCATAATAGAAAGCAGACGAGCAACAACTTGTGTGGTGTCTTTCTGAATGGCAAAGCAAATATGACAAAACACTACATCTACATATCTTGAATGTCATATTGTTTTGGACCTTTTTGAAAAACTCAACAGCCTCTCATACTAAAAGTCCAACTTTTTCAGAGTTGAATGGCATAAAAATATGTTGATTGTGTCAACCTATCTTTCTCATATTTGGCCACTTTAACCGAGGCAACTTTCCGATAGCATATCTCACATTAAAAAGTACCACTCCCCAAGGTACTAGTGGAGAAAGCCTAGTCAGATACAGTCATGTGTGTTTATTTCTGACCCATCCAGAAACTAAGACATTAGTTGGTCTTAGTGTTGATCCCCAACATGTCGGTCAATTAAAAAGTTCACATGTGACTCTTTCTTAGTAGGCACTCATGTACATCATATAGAACATCCACAACATAATTATGCATGTATTTGGAACCTGAGAGCTCCCTACAATGGACTGCATGTGTAAAGAAGTGAAACCACCTCCTTACTAAAAATTTGAATAATAAAACCTCCAATCCAAACACACCTTCAAGGTATCTTGGAGTGGGTGTAAAATTTTCAAATATTTATATAATGGTAATCAAAAGACCAAAGTATAGCAGTGGAAGAAAATATTTGACTATATTCAATTATAAAACAAAGGGTTACGACTTACATCATAAGGATCCATGTAGAGGAAATCTAAACCACCTCAAGATTGTCTCCAAGCTTTAACTTCACAAACTAAGTTCGGGTCCACATGTCAAGCCATCCATATTCTTCACCTAGGGTTGGAAGCATACCCCAGCAAAGAGAAACAACAGAAGATATCAGCAAAGGATGATATGTGCATACTAAAAGTAATTTGAGCAATTTATGAAAATAAAGGGACAAAAAATATACAAGGCTTCCCATACAAGAGATAAGTACCACCCAAACGGGTATTAAGAGAAAAGAATCATAACAAAAGGGGCACTTGCCATAAAACAATAAAGTAGTGCCACATGAGCACATATCAAGTTGTGGGCACATAACCCATAGACAATTTGGGCACATAACCCATCAACAATTTCATCAACTTGCGTGCATGTGAGATAAGCATAGCCCTAGAACAATATAAAGACAATGGCGGCCAACCCCCATAAAGTTGAAGCCTGATAGAGAATGGCACATAACCAAACTCCCAATATATATGAAATTGGGCCAACCCCCATAAAGCTAAAACCCGGGTATGGGGCACATAACCTCCATCCCAAAAGCATAAAGGGCACTTAACCCCAAAACCAATGCAATTACACTACTCTAGTGCTACTGAATCACATAGCATGTTTAATGTAGAGGCAAGTAGAAAAGTATAGTCAGAAGATGAAACAAAGGTTGCCATCACACAATGGACAACTCAAACAAATAAACATCCACTTCATAGTGGGCATATATCAACAAGTAAGAATCCACATCACAGTGGGAATATAATATAAAAAATTCAAATTGCACCAAGGCAATAAGATAAGATTCCAAGAGAATATCTATGATCACAGGATCAATAACAAATAAAAGGTAGTTCACATGAACCATGATATCAAAACATATGAGCAATGTGTATAGGCTATTGTCCATAGGACCAAGAGAATAATAAAATAATTGAGGATGCAAACATACCTCAACTTCAAATCCAAATATCCAAAGACACTTCTAGGTCCAATCTTAGGCTTCCAAAGCACCTATTAGCATATATATGGGATTAGGGTTAGATTTATATTGATTTCATAAACCCTAAAAACCACCTTTTTATTAATGTGTGTATTAATTTTCCAAAACCATTCTATATTTTAGTATATATCATTAGGATTCCAAAACATATTTTATTATATTTTTCTGACTTACAGGTTATTAGTTATGATTTTTATAAGTTAATCCTTATTTAATTAGATCTATTAAAAACACATGTTATTAATCATTTTATTTGGTCATCAAAATTATGTCACTAGATAGATATTATTTTTCTGATTCCAACGAGTATTTATTTGTAATTTTCTGATCAGTGGATTATTAGTTATTGATTTTACAAAACGGACCAATCAGAATTCAAGGAAAAGTCAAATCATCGTTTGTCCAACGAGAAACGAGAGAGAGAGAGAGAGAGAGGGCCCGGCCTGACATGGCCAAATGAACGTTGGCCAAGTCAGCGGGTCAAGGCTTGGTTGACTCGCTCCCAAGCAACGGATAATAAGGGCAAAAGACGGAGACGCCCCTGCCAAAAAAATAGCTAAAGGAGGAAAACGAAGGGCAAAAATGTAAATAAAAATGGCCTTCTTCTTCCTCCCGCTTGCACGCACGGTGACAGCAGGCTGGGGGCTAGATTAGGCGATTTCGCAAAACTTGACCAAACTCTGAGTTATTGGTACCGAAAGAAAGCCCAAGCGAAAACGAAGCCAACCATACCTTCAATTCACGCGGAGGTGGTGAGGGAAGAGAGAGCGGCCTACCGCAAAAGCCAGGACTTCCGGTTGATCTCCGGCGACACACGCACAGGATCTGGCTCAATTGGGTTTAGAGAATCTCTACAACGATCTCCAGAGAGCTGAGGATAGAGTTATTTATAGACAAGGATGGGTAGGGAGGCGAGTAACCAATGGCCCGAACTTGCTTGTTGTGCAAGATTTGGGGTTTCACAAACCGAGATGAAAAAGGTATGGAAAGTGGGGACCAAAATAAGCGGAATCGAATAAGGAAACCATAGCAACAAAAATCGTGATCAAATATTGAGTGTAGACCGAGAAATCTTGGTCGAAAAATCTGCGTCTAACTGACCTGGTTTCTGTTTTCATCGTGAGGTAGATGACAAGTTGGTAGTCGTCCGATCAAGAAACGAACGGCCAGATCCAAGCACGCATAAATAGTCGCGTGACAGAAAGAAAACAAAGGAAACTTTATACAAATCGAAACTCAATGGGAATGGAAATGCAAATAAATTTTCTATTTTCTCTCTCCTCCAAAGAGGGTGCAAACAAACCCCAAATTAGGTAAAATTTTGCACAGGGGCTAAATAAAGCATTTTGATTCTGAATATAAAATTATATTTACCTTTTGAACATTTTTAATGTGTTAAATAAATTGAATTTCATTTTCTCTTTCCTTCTTCATTAATGGCTTTAGGATTATCCAAATTTGATGAAACTTGACCCACAAGTCATATTTAATGTGTTAGATACTAATTTGCCATCAATTTTACATATTTGAGTTATTTGAGCATTTATTTATTATTTTTAAGGTTCTACATATTTTCTCTCTCCTTATTTAACCTTTTAAGCAAACTTTCTCCAATTTGGATAAAATTTACCCAAAGGCTATATTTATTATGTTGATCATGAATCTAAGATTATTTTCCTCTTTTGGAGTTATTTATTATATTTATTTATTAATTACACCTTTTAGGTAATTTCTCTCTCATAACTTAGCATGTTATTTCAAGGTGGTCCAAATTAAATGAAAATTGACATGTAGACTTATTTTAATGTGTAGATTACGAATTTGAAGTCTATCCTTTATTTAGAGGCTTTCTTACATGGGTTATATCACTTGGCCCACTAATGACCCATTAACTATATTACTCTTTCAATTAAGTTCATTATCATCTTATTTTCACCAAATGAGTTATATGACATATTAGATTACATTATTCATGCATTTGATTATTAGGATCACTCTAACCTCAAGCTTGTTTGGTCAACTCAAAAGGTCAAACTTCCAGGGTAGGGTTCAAGATCTGGTATGTTACAACACTCCACCCCTTAAAAAGGATTTCATCCTCGAAATCTATAGATCAAAACATCAACATCTAACTACTCTCCACCCCTTAAAAGGATTCAACCTAACAAGTCAAACTAATCATCATCGAGGTATTAAGACTACCCACATATTATTTAGTTGTGAATGTTTTAGAGAATTATATTTTTCATGTATCCAACTATCAAGTCACCATCAAGGGTTGAGTTATAGGTCCTCGTGTCTCTAACCTAACAACCCTACATGAACAACCAAAAAGTCATAGGGTAGGTCAACTACACCATTATATCAATCCTAGTCACCAACTAGGGTTAGATTCTACTCAAACTAGAATTTCACTTCATTGTGACTTAGTTGAAGAAAACATTGATAAGTCAAAGAAAATTTTTGTACATATATATGGTATAATTGAAAATAATTTTTGGCGATGAAAACTTTTTAAGGTGAAACAAAATGTGGATCCAAAATCAATTTGCAAAAACCAAGTCACAACTTTACCATATTAGGGTCTTCTCATAACCTAATCTTATCCTAAAAAAACCTTATTCTACAAAAAGATCATCATTGACCAAATCTAGGGTCAACATCTCACTTAGAGGCAACTAACTAAGTCAAGGGTTCTATAGGGAGACAAAATTGAAATAGTCAGATTCCGACTACCATGGGCTCTGATACCATGTTGTAAACAAGCGAAACCACCTCCTTACTAAAAATTTGAATAATAAAACCTCCAATCCAAACACACCTGCAAGGTATCTTGGAGTGGGTGTAAAATTTTCAAATCTTTATATAATGGTAATCAAAAGACCAAAGTATAGCAGCGGAAGAAAATATTTGACTATATTCAATTATAAAACAAAGGGTTACGACTTACATCATAAGGATCCATGTAGAGGAAATCTAAACAACCTCAAGATTGTCTCCAAGCTTTAACTTCACAAACTAAGTCCAGGTCCACATGTCAAGCCATCCATATTCTTCACCTAGGGTTGGAAGCATACCCCAGCAAAGAGAAACAACAGAAGATATCAGCAAAGGCTGGTATGTGCATACTAAAAGCAATTTGAGAAATTTATGAAAATAAAGGGACAACAAATATACAAGGCTTCCCATACAAGAGATAAGTACCACCCAAACGGGTATCAAGAGAAAAGAATCATAACAAAAGGGGTACTTGCCATAAAACAATAAAGTAGTGCCACATAAGCACATATCAAGTTGTGGGCACATAACCCATAGACAATTTGGGCACATAACCCATCAAAAATTTCATCAACCTGCATGCATGTGAGATAAGCATAGCCCTAGAACAATATAAAGACAATGGCGGCCAACCCCCATAAAGCGGAAGCCTGATAGAGAATGGCACATAACCAAACTCCCAATATATATGAAATTGGGCCAACCCCCATAAAGCTGAAACCCGGGTATGGGGCACATAACCTCCATCCCAAAAGCATAAAGGGCACATAACCCCAAAACCAATGCAATTACACTACTCTAGTGCTACTGAATCACATAGCATGTTTAATGTGGAGGCAAGTAGAAAAGTATAGTCAGAAGATGAAACAACGGTTGCCATCACACAATGGACAACTCAAACAAATAAACATCCACTTCATAGTGGGCATATATCAACAAGTAAGAATCCACATCACAGTGGGCATATAATATCAAAAGTCCAAATTGCACCAAGGCAATAAGATAAGATTCCAAGAGAATATTTATGATCACAAGATCAATAACAAATAAAAGGCAGTTCACATGAACCATGATATCAAAAGATACGAGCAATGTGTATAGGCTATTGTCCATAGGACCAAGAGAATAATAAAGATAGGTTATTTCTCAAAAAGGAATAATCAAGGATGCAAACATACCTCAACTTTAGAGTCAAACATCCAAAGACACTTCTAGGTCCAAGCCTAGGCTTCCAAAGCACCTATTAGCATATATATGGGATTAGGGTTAGATTTCTATTGATTTCATAAACCCTAAAACCCACCTTTTTATTAATGTGTGTATTAATTTTCCAAACCATTCCATATTTTATTATATGTTATTAGGATTCCAAAACATATTTTATTATATTTTTTTGACTTACAGGTTATTAGTTATGATTTTTATAAGTTAATCCTTATTTAATTAGATCTATTAAAAACATATGTTATTAATCATTTTATTTATTCATAAAAATTATGTCACTAGATAGATCTTATTTTTCTAATTCCAACAAGTATTTATTTGTAATTTTCTGATCAGTGGATTATTAGTTATTGATTTTACAAAACGGACCAATCAGAAATCAAGGAAAAGTCAAATCATCGTTTGTCCAACGAGAAACGAGACAGAGAGAGCGGGCCCGGCCTGACATGGCCCAATGAACATTGGCCAAGTCAGCAGGTCAAGGCTTGGTTGACTCACTCCCAAGCAACGGATAATAAGGGCAAAATACGGAAACACCCTGGCCAGAAAAACAGCTAAAGGAGGAAAACGAAGGGCCAAAATGTAAATAAAAAATGGCCTTCTTCTTCCTCCCGCTTGCACGCACGGCGACAGCAGGCTGGGGGCTAGATTAGGTGATTTCGTAAAACTTGACCAAAATTTGAGTTATTGGTACCGAAAGAAAGCCCAAGCGAAAACGAAGCCAACCATACCTTCAATTCACGCGGAGGTGGTGAGGGAAGAGAGAGCGGCCTACCGCAAAAGCCAGGACTTCCGGTTGATCTCCGGCGACACACGCATAAGATCTGGCTCAATTGGGTTTAGAGAATCGTTACAACGACCTCCAGAGAGTTGAGGATAGAGCTATTTATAGACAAGGATGGGTAGGGAGGCGAGTAACCAATGGCCTGAACTTGCTTGTTGTGCAAGATTTGGGGTTTCACAAACCGAGATGAAAAAGGTATGGAAAGTAGGGACCAAAATAAGAGGAATCAAATAAGGAAACCATAGCAACAAAAATCATGATCAAATATTGAGTGTAGACCGAGAAATCCTGGTCGAAAAATCTGCATCTAACTGACTTGATTTTCGTTTTCATCGTGAGGTAGATGACAAGTTGATAGTCGTCCAATCAAGAAACGAACAACCCAGATCCAAGCACGCATAAATAGTCACGTGACAGAAAGAAAATAAAGGAAACTTTATACAAATCAAAACTCAATGGGAATGGAAATGCAAATAAATTTTCTATTTTCTCTCTCCTCCAAAGAGGGTGCAAACAAACCCCAAATTAGGTAAAATTTTGCAAACAGGCTAAATAAAGCATTTAGATTCTGAATATAAAATTATATTTGCCTTTTGAACATTTTTAATGTGTTAAATAAATTGACTTTCATTTTCTCTTTCCTTCTTCATTAATGGTTTTAGGATTATCCAAATTTGATGAAACTTGACCCACAAGTCATATTTAACGTGTTAGATACTAATTTGCCATCAATTTTACATATTGGAATTGTTTGAACATTTATTTATTATTTTTAAGGTTCTACATATTTTCTCTCTCCTGATTTAACCTTTTGAGCAAACTTTCTCCAAGTTGGATAAAAATTTACCCAAAGGCTATATTTATTATGCAGATCACGAATCTAAGATTATTTTCCTCTTTTAGAGTTATTTATTATATTTATTTATTAATTACACCTTTTAGGTAATTTCTCTCTCATAACTTAGCATGTTATTTTAAGGTTGTCCAAATTAAATGAAAATTGACATGTAGACTTATTTTAATGTGTAGATTACGAATTTGAAGTCTATCCTTTATTTAGAGGCTTTCTTACATGGGTTATATCACTTGGCCCACTAATGGCCCACTAACTATATTACTCTTTCAATTAAGTTCATTATCATCTTATTTTCACCAAATGAGTTATATGACATATTAGATTACATTATTCATGCATTTGATTATTAGGATCACTCTAACCTCAAACTTGTTTGGTCAAACTCAAAAGGTCAAACTTCCACGGTAGGGTTCAAGATCTGGTATGTTACATCATGCTCTCTAAAAATATCCAAGTTTGTTTTGTGACAAACTGGACATACCCCATCAAGAGAAAACAAAGGGATTGATAAGGTGTTCATAAGAATAGCACAATATTTTACTGGTGACATATGTAGTCCTAGTCCATAATTATGAAGTGCAAGAAGAAAATTGTGAGCACAACCAGTTGGCAGACACCCAAAACATGTTTTTTTTTGTCTAACAACCATGTCAAATTTGACTTTTATGTCATCAAAAATTTTACTAAGATGAACACTCACCGAAGCATGTTGGGATTTAGGAGGGCAGTGTCCTTCATGAAAATGTAAGTAAAGTTGAAAATTGGAATCATAACATAAAGACAATCGAGGGAACAATCGAAATCGGAGTTCATGTTGTGATTGTTGGTGTCTCGCAATGTATGATCATGAA
Organism: Alisma plantago-aquatica; assembly: GCA_963693085.1. Taxonomy (NCBI): domain Eukaryota; kingdom Viridiplantae; phylum Streptophyta; class Magnoliopsida; order Alismatales; family Alismataceae; genus Alisma; species Alisma plantago-aquatica. The sequence goes on along the minus strand of OY856411.1, from coordinate 135,340,614 downwards.
GAACCCAAGATTGAGCCCTATAGGACAAAAAATAAAATGAGGAAGCCTCTAGTGTCGTACACAACACCAACCCAATGAGTCAAATGGGCAAGGAGGCTACCCGCCATTGTATATCCCCAAAGAAAGGGCATTTACAAGCTACAACATCCTCAATAGACTCTCACAAACATTTGTAGAATAATGTTGTTGCTTCCTCCATGTGTACATGTTGACATGTCCTTATTCTAAATAAAATATTGGTGATGTTCATACAAACACTTAGCAAGAGAAACTCACTTTGTGGATCTTGAGATTGTAGAAGAAGATGCAATAACTCGACATCCTTGGTAGCCCTCCTCATTAGCAACCCTTTAATAAGAGTCATATCTCTAATAATAGTTCCTCCTAATAAATTAACTCCCAATAAATGCATTGCAATATTGAAGGGAACAAGCATTGCTGAAGCTTCCTTATTCTAAATAAAATATTGGTAATGTTCATGCAAACACGTAGCAAGAGAAACTCACTTTGTGGATCTTGAGATTGTAGAAGAAGATGCAATAACTCGACATCCTTGGTAGCCCTCCTCATTAGCAATCCTTTAATAAGAGTCATATCTCTAATAATAGTTCCTCCCAATAAATTCACTCCCAATAAATGTCGTGCAATATTGAAGGGAACAAGCATTGCTGAAGCTTCCTTCTAATACTCGTAGGCCAAAATAGCTCCATCTTACAAATAAAAAAGAAAACACTAACATGCACCAGTCTGTTGATGGTTCCAAAGTCTTTTTGCACATGTTAATGTAGGGGTTTCCTCATTATGCCCTTATATGTACTATATCATGCTGTACCCGTATAAGTAGTGAACCTTTTTCCAGATCTTTAAAGTATGGTTTTTCTATATATTATTATAAATATTGTGATCATATCCGTACTTGTGAAACAACCTTTCAGTTGTTGACTGATATGTAAGGATTCAGTCTTGTAGCCTTCGACTATACATGGAGTGGACGCAAAAAAAATTGATGTGACTATGTGATGGGACTCATCCTTGTAGTCATCAACATCAACATCATGTAACTAGTGCACAATAATTTATATTATCGATATCTCACATCACATGATGGGATCCAACCTTTTTGAAGTGCACCTTATTGTGTATCATACTAGGCCAATTCTAGGTGTAGATGTTCCTACCTATACGTCAAGTAATGATTAAGAAATAAGAAACTGCATCCCTAATTATACGAAAGAGTAAAATTTTACAATATACTTTTTAGTTTAAAGTTATTCATACTTTATTATGCACATTTAAATTGTTAATATAATTTTCATGTCATTAATTGTTCAATACATATAGAGATACAATCCATTTATTAACTCAGCAGCCAATTAAAATGGATGAATACATATTCCACATAGAGTTATACCAATTTGATATTGCATCCAAGTTCTCAAATTTTAAAGCGCACATTCTTACCCATTGTTAAATAACTTGATGAGTATAGGTGTAAGCAGAATCTTGAGATGATGGGGCATATAAATGTTGACGCAATTATTTCAAGCCACCCCTAATTGGAATCCTTCCAAACCATTTAACTTGGACTACTCCAATTCCAGCTTGCATATGGCTTCTAATCACTCCCAACGACTACTCATGTTCACTCTAAGTAGGAACCCTCTATAGGCTTCTAAGTTTTATATATTTTTTGTACCTTATCGTGATCGCTCTAGTTGGTTGTTTTCATGTCTTTACATGATGAACATGTAAAATTCATGTGATAATATAACTTTCCTTTAAAATTGTGGCTGACATGCTTATGTTTGTGTGTCATGTTATGTTATGTTCATTCGTTTGTATGTTGATTTTTTGAAGTGATGAGGATTCTTTGAATTGAAATTACCAACTTTGGGTGATTTGTCATGTTATGCATAATGATGTTGATTTCATGTTATATATGTTGGTTAATTGAAGTGGTTTTGATTTTTTGTAAGTTTAGTGGTGATTATTTGGTTGTTTGAAGTGTGCATTTGCTCGAATTTGTTTTTGTTCTTGCAGGTTCAAAGTAAAATGCTTGAAGTGATTTTGGGGTGTTGAAGTTATTCGGGGCTATTTCAATGACTTGAAATGGCTTATATACTTTGTACGTTATGTTGTATTTAGTAAAAGTTGGTCTTCAAAAACACAATTTCACTAAACCATAGCTCGTTTTCTGGAAATACAATTCTATGGTATCCAAAAAAACAATATCCATCATAATGTGATGGTCAAACACTAATAATTGTTGCTCCTAGAGGATAAAGAGATGATTATTTTGTAGGTGCAACACAACATGTTCAAGTAAATTGAGTTTGTTGAGAGTCTGCAATTTTCCACTAGTTGAATTTAAGAGTATTTTGTAATGTCTAATCAATCATTGTGGAGAATTTAGTTACTTTATAAAGCTAACATGTCAAGTCCCTGAAGTATGTAGTTGGTGTTTAAATGATGGATATGGAAACATTAAGAATTAATGTAATGAATAGCTATAGTTTTGGATAAAGGATAGTGATCATCCCCATCAGGAGTACACATGAATATGTATAAAAAGGCTCATCGATCAGCTCCTCTAGACCATGTGAAACATATATTGCTAATGTTGATGTGGATAAACTCAGCAGATCTAATGATGGTATTGAAATTTTTGGTGCAATTATAGTGTTCAATAAGGAGGTGGTGGAGAGTAAAGGGTTAGACATATAATTGTTAGCCTTCTATTTAGCATGGGTTAAACCCAATGTAGTGTGGATAGTACATAGAGAAAATGTAGTTTTGTGTCTAGTGAAAACGCAAAGAGCTTTTATCCCACATTGCTCACTCCTAGAAATTTTGTGGTCCTTATTTGTAGGATCACATGTGATGAAAGTATCCAAAGGATTCCAGGGGAGATTATGCTCACCTCCTTGGTGGGCATGGTGACCACTACACACACTCACGTACGTGTGTGCGCACCATGCCACACCTAGCCTAACATGGCTGGCCTAACTGGGTGGGGTCAAGTCAGACCGTCCACGAGCTTGTGACTTATGGGAATTGTCTTCCATCTTCTGTCTTATTTACAACTACAAAATTAATAATAATAAATTAATTATTTCTTCCTGAAACAGATTTATTGATCCTAATTGGAAAGTGTTTGTCTCGTGATTTTTCATAAATGTGTACAAGAGCGATCGTGTGATTGCTTCTTAATAGGAATAGGATTTGGGAGCGTGAAGAGATATAAAAAAAGTCTTTGGTCATTAGAGTTAATGACATTTTTCAAACATGCAATCATCAGACGTCGTGCATGTTTTGCAAACCCTAGTAAAAGACTACTCTATCGCCTTTCATTCCCAAGTTGTCTTCTAGAGATTCCTATCCTATATAAAGCAACTTCTTCCTTCCTCTCCCTAAAGGCGTGGTCTGTGGGGGTGGTAGTACCTATGATTGTTGAGTTGCACTGGTAGTGCATGATAATCTTTGTCAAGCACGAGCGAGACGACAACTTGCCATAGGTTTGTGACTGGGTTGGTTAGAAGAACGATGTTCATCCATGTGGATTACGAGTTGCTGATTCCATTAAGTATCATTTCATATTTCAATAAATGATATGGTCTGTTAATCTAAATACATTTTGTTTCTATTCTCCTACTTTGTTTATTCTACGTGTTTCTTATCTGGATTTTCCTGAAATTCTTAATTAATTTGCAATTGTTGCTTCCGCATGAAACAACCCCTAATATAAAATTAACAACAGTCTTAAAGAAATCATCTTTTTATTAATTAATAATGGTCTATCATGGTGGTTTTGGCAATTAAATTCATATTGCTACTATGCCTGAGAAATTTATTTGTACTAACTTTGCCTGTTGGCAGATTAGGATGTAAACTTGGTTTAATATGGTGGGTTTTTATCAGTACTTACAAGAGGATGAACCTAAATCTGATGAGTCTATCCTCGATAATACAAAATAAATTGTGAATTGGAAGAAGAGTGATAAGATGTGTCAGAGATTACTCTTGTTTTCTTTAAATAAAAAATAGTATAATTCATACTCTAAGCCTCCTATTACTACTTCTAAAGTTCTATGGGAGACACTCATAAAGAATTTTAGTACAAAAAATCAGTATGCTGAAATGTATTAACACTACAAAAAATATGGTCTTTAACTACAAAAAAGATTATAGCGAAAACCCCAAAATTTGTAGTTAAAAGCTTTGGATACATTTATCCTTACATTTAGAATATGAAGCTAATACCCGTGTAGCTAATTGTTTGGGCTACACTTTTTGAAGTTATAGTTAGTTATTATTCTGGCTACAAATTAATATGTAACCCTAATTGTAGGTAAAAAAATGTCCTTACACATAAAAATGTAGTTTCCCTTGCAGCTAAATATATGACTGCAATTCAATTTGTAGCTATAATATGCAGGGAGAGATGACATTGGTTACAATTTGTATATGCAGTTCATGTATAGCAAAAGTTAGCACTTACTACACATGTAACTATAGCTTGTGTGTAATGAAAGACACCATGTACTACACATACATATGTAGTTAGAGACATTATATATCCAGTCATTCGCTTGCCAATATAGATGGGTTTTCAAAAATAAAAAAGATGAATGTTAATCAAGATCGAGTTCTGCTTACAATGTCAACAATGATATTTATATTTATATTTGAACAATGAGTATACATGGGGAGGACATTAACCTGGCCCCTTTTTTACAATATGCATGGAAAAAAGATACATGTTTGCAATATCTTCTTCTGACTGCCTCTATCCACTGCAGACTCTATATGCCACATGATCACGTGCATCTTCTTCTATCTTGATTTTTCATTTATATTAGTTCTGCCACTTATATCATCAATGAATATGATAACATTAATAAACTCATAAGAAGAAAAAGACTGCTAAGGTATTGCTCTACTTGATTGAAAATAGAGAACTTCTCTGTGCTCTGCTTCTGATTGGTCATAGGAAGCTCCTGTAGTTGATCTTGATATTCATGGAGATTCTAGAAAGACAAATCATTCTCATCAACAACTAACAGTTCCACCCGGTCCCCAAGTTTGAGGTTTCCATATATCTTAGCACATATTTTGTGAATCTGAGACTATATATTAGATAATTCTTTTGTCCTCTCTTCCTTTGTTGTGGCGGTTGTTCCTGTACAAGAGTTATGGCAGCCAGTTATAACTAAACCTGTAGTAACATAATTTGTGTTAGGCGGGTGAAAGTAAGCCTCTTATACATAAATTATTTTCATCTGTATTTGGAATGCTTTCAAAAAGTGGTGTCTTCTTAAACGTCCATTATCTTTGTGGTCCAGAAAATGTATTAGTCTCTTATACATGAGGACTCATCTGATAAAAAACCTGCCTTTGCTACTGCATATAAGAAATATAGTGGATGTGCAACGTGACTATGCGGACCATTTTTTTGGAATGCAAAATATGTGAATTTGTTGTAAATTTTTGCCCCCAGTTTTTATCTTCTCATTACTCGAGGAATGGCTGGTGGCTTCTCTATGTTGCTACCAGATTCCACACTAAGAATAATGCGTGAGCATATCAAAAGGTAACCATTGAGGAAAGATCATGTATGTAATCTGACAAAAAAATCTGCATGAAATAGATCCAAAAATATGATAATAAAAATAAACTACTGGCTTAAGTATCCCCACCAAATGGTGACTCTACTTTTTTAGTGGCCATCTTGAGAAACTAATAATCTCACTTGTTCAAAGACTATTACGAACCCATGTATTAATGGTGTTAAGCCTCAATGACTTGAGCAGAACCATATCCACTGTAAGTAGTTGGGCTACTGGAAGCTCTATTTGCTTGACCAGCTCTGCAACACTCACGTTGTGAAGGGTGAAGCATTCATGGATTAGAATATGTTGTGGATCCATATGCATTACCATATCCACTTCTCATGTATCCATAACCATAACTAGAAACTATGTTTCATGCAGTCTCATTTGTAGCACCAAGGGGAATCACTACACCACGCCCTACTACTGCACCATAACCACTCTGATTTGGATATTACCTATCATGTTTGATATAACCACCATAACCATGTCCTTGATTCTGATATCTGACGCACAACCAGTTTGATCAGTGGATGCACCACAACCAACACAAGACACATTCTAAGAGGAAGCATAATTAGCCATATTCCTGCCCTGGCTCGAGGCAAGGTTGCTCTCTGGTCTAACTAAGTTTATAGATATACTGGACATCAACACAAGATACATGCAGGTGGAACAACAAAAGGCTTCACCATTGTTGGCCTTATTCTCCAAAATGAAGTAGATTATGCATTAGTGCTCTCCACCCAATCATCAAAACAACTATGCTTCCCATTGAAACCAAGACAAAAGTAGATGTTTGTATGTGCTCTAATGTCATTGTGCGGATGGCCAAGCCTAGATGATAAGTGATTATTAAGGAAAGAGAGTCAATAAACAAATATATGTAATATTTTCTAGAATAGACAATAAAAAACTTTCTGTAGAAGCAGTGCTAATACAATATTTTGTTTAACTAAATGAAATTGTAACAATATTACTCCAGTGATCCATTTAGACTTTAATTGCCTATCATGTGCATTTCTATTTCAACTATAAGAAAGTAGTACTACTGCGAACCACATTCTCACATTATTTTAGCTCAAATGCAGCATGTTATAACATCACTTCACTATAGAAGTCTAGTACAAAAGATTCAAATACTAATGAGCATGGTAAGCACACATTAAACCTCCTACAATGTTATAACAATGTTTTTGTTTTCAAAATAAGCACATAACCCAACATATCTTACCCAAATGATATCCCTTAATAAAATCTAGAAAAACTCCCAAGATTTGTTTGAGTCTCATATGCATAAGGTCATATAGCAAACATTGATGCAAGGACACCTAGGGAATACACATCTGCTAGAACAAGCACTAAGAGAAAACAATCCTATAGGTGAACGGCTCACTGAGGGTGGTTCCTATATTAGAAAATAAGTAGGTGAGGAAGGAGGTCCAATGAAAGGCAAGACAACTGAGGACGAGAGGGTTTGGTTTTGTGGTAATGGTTCACAAAATTGAAATATCACCCAAGTCTCTGTTCTGCATATCCCACCTGTTGAGGTAACATGATAACATCATGTGGGTTCTTCTTAATGAACTGCTTAACAGACTGGAGAATCTTGTCTTGTGTTACTAGTACTCCCCCCAACATATATCTTTCACTATTTATGTGCAGTTTGAATCAACTACTCATTATCCTCGTCCAGAAATCTATTATTCCAGAATTTGTCTATCTTATTTTTAGATAAGTTATTATACTAAATACAAAGTAATATATATTTTTAACAAGAGGCAACCATCTCTATAGAAACTTGGAGTTTGATACCTTTCCAATACGAGGTACACCATGTTTGTAGAGGATTGATTGTATTATATAGAGTATTAAGTTTGAACATGAAGACAAGGTAATTGCTCAAATATTCTTGACAACAAAAGGAAATCTGGATCAAAATTATTGTATATAAGCTACAAAGTTTTTGGAACACAACTATTGTATCTAAGTTGTGATATGTAGGACATCCCTGTATTCTAATACTCAACACCATTTATGGGTTATGCAACTTCTTTATTCCATTCCTTAAGAAATACAAGCTATAAAACCAACATGTTCTTAACTATATCAAGAAGAAGAAGAAGCATACAGGCCTAACATTATGCACAATCATAAAGAGATATTGTAAGGTATAAGTTGGTCTGTAGATTGTATTTTACTCATCTATGACCTAGTTTGCAATACGCAATGATCTTAATGAGATATGGGGATATTATCATGAGGTCATGTTGTCAAATCTAGGGTCTGAATTTCAAATTGGTATACAGATGCAACTTCTGGGTCTAGGTTTCTGTTTCAGATTTACTAGAACAAATTTTAGATTCCTATACGTCCTATGTGGTATTACAATTTTCAAGATGTTTAGTTGATTATTACAAGATTCATTATCTGAATGAGTGCATATATACTCTATTTATTTGGATTTTAAAGAATAATCCATTTAGAGGCTCTAGTATTCGAGGTGGGTCTCCATGCTCAGTTTCTGAGTCACTTTGATGTTGGATTAGTATATTTCTGGCCTTTAGATTTTTGAGATATGATAACAATTGTTCTTTTTGCTGATTACAAGTTGTTCGCTCATCCTTAAGCTGGTTTGGATATTTCTTTATGCTTTGTATGATATAGTTTGCAATGTCCAATGATTTTGATGGGTAATGGAGTTGATGTCATGATGATCTCAAATGTGGGGTATCAATTTCAAGGTGTTCTACTGATGTAGCTTTTGTGATCAGGTTGTTGTTCCGGTTCTAAATAAGAATATAAACTAAACTAACATGTACAACAAGCACTAAATCAGATAATGACCTTACAGAAATGTATTGGCTGTGTGAGGCATAAACATAATTCTAGAAACATTTAGGTAAGATATAGTGTCTCTTCTACAAGAATACTGATTATTTAATTTAATTCTAGCAACTTTTAGGTAAAAGATAGCATCAAGGATGGTCTATATCAACTTTTATATCATAAGAAATGCAAAGAGTCATTTATCATCACACGAAGAAAAGTAAAAGACCTTGTAAAGGACCTACATGCATCAATAAAATAATTGTAATTTCATAGAATAACCATGGCATGGATAGTTTATTAGAAGTTGAACATTTTCCAGATTGAAGTCAGATGTCTGATATAAATCATTTGCAAGAGTCAACTAGTTTCTGAAATTTAATGATGTATTTATTCAATCTAATAACATATGATATGGCAAGGCCCCATTGCAGTAGAACCATTTGTCATCGAGGAAAATATCACTTGTCCCTCTTTTTATATAGAAAATTGCAAAGTATCATTCACATACTTAATTGAAATATATGCCTTAGGTACCTCATTAAGCTTCCTATCTTTGGAAATATTTAGATTCATATCTATATATTTAAAGCATGGGATAGCCTTGGCAGTAGTTGTACAGACCATAGCACGAGCATAGTAAGAATGGCCATGCAAAAGTGCCATAACCTGATAATCAATACGAGAAAAAGAAATTCTTTCTAAGATAGATTCTAAAACAAGGATAGTTTTGCATGCTGGTCAAGCCAACCGGAAATCTGATTTGATGTTGGTTGGGAGGTTAACCTTTAGATTACTAGATGGAATGAGGACAATGGTCGAATGGGGTGGGGTTAATGGGTTCAACACAGAAACAAACAACAATACAATGTGGTGAGATTAAGAAAAAAAGATATCTTTTTAAATAAATGATGACTACTTTACCTTTGAATCACCTCTAAATGCATTAAAAATAGATTCAATTGTTAATGTTTCTACCAAGGGTATAATTTCTCCAGACATCAACTTTTCATAACAAGCAATACCTGGGAAACAACCTAGCAGTTGAGCAATAGACTACATGGAGCATTAGCAATCTGACTGATATATCAATATAGATTTGAAAGTAGGAGGTAGCAAGTAAATAACCCTCAGTCTCGAGACGCCATAACAAGGTATACACCATCAATATTTTGGATTTTTACAGCTTCACATTTCATTAGAAGCATTTGTTGGAAAAGAGGATCAATCGTGTGCATACCCACAACACCGTGTTTTACTGTTATAATGAAAAAAAGGAAAATAGACATAATAGACAACTCAGTTACATCCTCATTTTACCACTTGAAAGAGAAGTTGTACCAAAACAATTAAGCAAATGAGCTCTCTTGCAAACTAATTTCTAATCTTTACTTTATTACCAAAGGAATATATGATCCTTATATATAAGAGCAAGTGGCATGCTCTAGAAGAATGGGTCCCAGTCTCAATTGGACATCTTAAAAAGCAAACAAGTCTAACCAATCACGGATAGAAAAGAACTCTCTAATAAATTCATAACTTACTTGGCTTTACTAACAATGCTCTAATATGTATTGACCCATCTGATACAAATAACTTTGAGAGATGTCCTACTATATAGGAAGGATGGAGTCCTGGGCAAGCTCAGACGAGTCTCTACTCTAATAGAAAAATTCATCTCATTATTGAAAACCTATATCAAATTGAAGTTCAATGCAAAGTAGAAAAACAACCAGGTAAGAAAACCGAGGCACAACCTCTGTTTAGATTATATGGGTGTATCTACCCTTATATATATAATTGAATGTTAACCACTATAAATTACATGAACTGGATGATCTATTTGTGCAGGGTGGTTGGCATAATTTTTTTCCTACAACTTATTAGAGATATGTCAAGAAATAGGGTCAAACTAAGAAGGGTAATCCATGTAACAAAAACCCAACATAGTTGTCCAAAGATCTTGCTAGTGGCATGGATGTGTCAAAAGTTTGTGTTAAACATCTCTGTAAGGACCTGACCTTCATTTTGGGCTTACCCTATTTTCTTTGCCTAAACCTTGTGTTTAGAGGCTTGCCTAATCACCTGAGGTGTGATTAGGGTTGTTGTGCTTTGATGTGGGTCTTTTTGGTGCAACTTGCAATTTACCCAAGTTCTAGGGTTTCTGTGCAAGTTTGCCACCTTGAGAGATCTCTTTGTATCTCTTTGCATCCTCTAAGGTTGAGAGGATGAGTTGGGCACCTTGCTTGAGTTGATTTGGGCATCATTGAACTTGTTTAAGCCTGGGCTTGTTGTTGGACTTGAAGCCCTTCCTCCTTGCTTGAGTGTGTCGGGCAAGGGTGTGTTTGGTGCCTTGTGTCGGCCATGGTGTATCGGCCATAGGGTGTTGGTGGGTGTGTCGGGTTTCCATGTTGGGCGACACATACCCCTCCACCTAGCATCGTTTGTGTCACCCCTTATGGACACTTGGTGCTTGTTTCTAGCAAGGTGGCAAAGTCTTGAGCAAGTGGTATTTGGGGTGCTAGCATGTGGCGTGGCCCTTGGACAAGTGGTCCTTAGTGGAATCCATCTTGCCTTGCTCTCCCCCTTACCCTCTTGTATATATGCCACCCATATTGCTTTCTAGTGGTCCCTTTATCTTCCCTTGTTGCTCTCTTTCCCTTGGTGGTCGATATCCCTTGGAGAAGAATGGTGGTCGATACATCTTGCAGCCGTGGTTCTCTTCTTCCCTAGTGGTGGTCGAAACCCTAGTGTTCTTGCTCCTTTCTTCTCTAGTTGGTGAGTATCTCTCTCCCTTCCCCCTTGGTACCATCTTCTTCTTTGTCTTACGGACATGATGGTAATAGGGTTTCTCTTCTCTTCTTGAGGTGGCCGAAGGTGGTGCCTTGGAGCTTTGGATCTTGGAGCTTGTGCTTGACACGGGTTACATAACTTCTAACCTAGCTATACTACCTCCCTTATATGTTGATTTGATATGTTATCTTGATCGGCTATGCTTATCTTTCTAGTAATGCTTCTTGCTTTAGTTGGTTATGTTGCTGCCCTGCATGCTCCCTAGATCAGGTTGGGCGATATGTGTTAGCTATCCTTGTGTTGGCCAATCCTTTGGGTTGTAGAATCTCAAGCAATACCCCTCTCTCATTTAGTTGAGATGTGAGCTTAGGATTTCTTAACCCAAGGAGATATGGTGGTGCGTCCTTGAGGCAATACCCCTCTCTCACTTTGTTGTTGAGAGGTGAGCCTATGCTCTAGCTGTTTGGGCATCATGGTTAGTTGGCTTGGCCGATAGAGTGGTGATCTACCCTAGTTGCACGTTATGTCCTTTTGGTACCTTGGGCGACATGAGTGGCCATGCCTTTGATGGTGGGCTTTGAGCAACACCCCTTCTTCCTTGAGTTGTGAGGTGAGCTCTAGCTCCTGCCCGATATGCTTGAGGTTGTGCAAAACCCCTCTCACTTGGATGGTTAGAGGTGAGCCAACACTCTTGGTATCCTTGGGTGATATGGTGTGGATGGTTGTGTCTTGGAGCTTGTTGTCCGATATGGTTTGTAGGTGTGGTGGACGATATCCCTTTCCTATCCTAGGGTTGGGGTTTGAACGATATGGTGGGTTGACACCTAGTTGATCCTTTGGCCGATATGTGTTTTGGAAGAGTTGAGCTCTTGGGCGATATCTCCCTTTTGTGTTGACCTCTTGGGCATCATGGCCTTGCTTTGCACGATACCCATGATGGGGATGTGCTGCCCAATATGGATCTTGGATGGTTTGAGTTCTCAGGAGATAGAGTGTTGCGTCGGGCGTTGGGCATTGCACTTGGTGAAATGGTGTTGCTGCTGCTCTGCACGATACATGTAGAGTGTGCTGCCCGACACTTTATCTTAGAGATGCTACCTGTTGTGACACGTTGTCCGCTATGGGGTTGCCCAATATCGACATGTTGATGTCACTTGGTTAGGTGTTTTGCCCGTTATCAGTCTGTGCTTTAGCTTAGTGTTAGCTTGGTTGGGTGTTGACCCTTTGGCTGGGCGACATGGTCTCGCATTGCCCAGCATAGCATCGCCGACACAACATTGCGCGACAGGGTGTGTTGCTTGGGCGATATAGGTTGCATGGTATGATGCTACTCGTTATCAGTCCGCTTGGTGGTTTGCCCGATATGAGAAAAGCTGACCCCTGTAGAGTTTGGTTGTAACCGGTACCTTTGGTGAGGGATGATGCACCTTAGATGAGGGTCATGGTATGTTTTGGTGAGGGTTATCCCTTACCCGATATGTTGTTGTGAGGGTTATGCTTGAAACCCTAATATCGTTTGGAATGCTTATATGTTGATGTTATGTATATGCATGGTCATCTAATGTTGCACAAATATATCTCAATGATGAAGTGTTTATCTACTCTTGAACATACTAACCATGCAGGTTTCATCAATTGAGATGTGTACTCAGGTATGAGCTATAATGATGCCCTTAGTGACATTCTCTTGATTTTGAGATAATGAGGAATACTATGTGCTATGAGAACCATGATGATACATGATGAGTGTTGCCTATGTGTTGGTAACATGTGCTTAATGATTAGGTGTGTAAACGGTGGGGGTACGGTGCGGGTCTGGCCATACCCATTCCCATACCCATCTAATTTAGCGGGTATGGTTCCGGTTCTAGACCCGCATAATACAAAACCTGGACCCGCACCATACCCGTACCCACAATTATAGCGGATATGCAGGTAAGCGGTTCTATAAAACATCATATTCTTTATGTAAGAGAAATTATTATGTTCTATATATTTTAGTGTAACAAGATATTGTTATTATATAGTATATTAACATGCAATAGTTATATTAGATAGTGCTATGTTTTATACATTAACATTAATTGAGTTAATTATTTACATATTTGTAGTCATCATCATAACGCTTAACCTATGTAGAAAGTAATGTAAATTAGTAGACATTTTGATTTTAAGTTCACATATGATGTTCATTATTGTAACTGGAATAGTTAATTATTAATTGTATGAATAGTCTCAACCTTATTGTGGTTAGAGTAGGATATAATCTCAAGAATTATATTAGTTAGACTACTAATGTATAATATATATACATATTATTTAAGTAGTTACTTATGTATAGTGGGTACATAGGTCTAGCGGGTCTAGGTCCAAGCATACCCATTACTGGACCCACTTATATGCGGGTCCAAGGGTATACGGGTCCAAAGGTATGCAGGTATAAAAAATTAGACCCATGAGGGGTTTTTTAAGGGTCTGGATTTACGGGTCCGCGGGTCTACCCGTACCCATTTACAACCCTATTAATGATGGGATAGAATGCATGTGATGTTGGATCCTTGTGATGGATCATGATGATTGGCAAGAGGACAAATGGCAACATGTGATGTTGGATCCTTGAGATGGATCATGATGATGTTGATGGCATTGAGAATAGAAGTAACAGTGTGACACACGATAATGGAATTTATGTTATTTATGATGACTTGGTTGACCCCAACAATCCACTTAAAATGCATTAATTAATTACAGATGAACCTTTCAAGTAGTTTGCCCTGGCCATAGATCCATCATCGTCAGGAGCTGGTGATGTCTCCTGCAGGTTAACCTGGAGTGCATATTGTTATGCGAGGTTTCTCCTAGCCAAAAATAGGAGGATTAGAGTGCAACTGCAGTTGTAGACTCCAGATGTGTATAGAGCATGGTGAACAAGCCCATGGCTTAGTGTGATAGAGCATGAATGAGTTCATGGCTCTGGAGCACGGTAAACAGGCCCGTGGCTCAATGTATACTAGCGTCGTGACCTGTACCAAGGCGGGCTAGAGGAAAGGGTAGCGTGCGGAGCTGACCTTGTGACTGAGGTCACTTAAGCAAGAGACTGTGGTCCTGCTTTAGATATCATGCACTAACCACGAGGAAGTGAGGTCGTGGAGTCCGGCTCTTCCATTGACCTTGTATGGCACTAGCTTTGGGTTTTGCAACCGAAGGTTGGATTTGAGCGGTACGGCTCACTTCCTCAGGGCATAATAAATGGTAATCCAGTCGTATAGTATATTTTCTTAGGGAAAACACAGAACATTGGTTGAGGCCTTTCATAATGTATGATTATCTTATATACATGCTCTAAGTGTCTCTTGTAGTTAGTTATAAGCCTCTCAGGTATCATGGTAAGTTGTGATATATATATATATATATATATATAATCTTATTCTTCGTATTTCATATCTGATCTGGCTATATGCTTTATCTGCTCTAGCTTTTTTGAGGTTTTATAGTTTGACGGGGAGTTATGTTTCTCGCTGGGACTGTGTGTCTCACGCCACTGGTTTCAACCTTTTTTTAGGTGATCGAGCTAGACGTGGTGGTGATCGTAGTGTCGTGGCTAAGCAGCAAGAAGATCAGTAGAAGGCAAGGTTGGATATGTTGATGTGGTTGTTTGTAGTAAAGTCGTAGAGTCCTCCCTGTACTCTTAGGTCCTTGGAGGTGTTTTAACAAGGTTTCACGATGTATGATCTTAGTATGGCTTTTTGTAACCTATTGTTGGCCTGGCTAGGTCTGTTATGTATATAAACAGGTGATGTATCCTTGATGGATATGGCACTGATGGATCCTATGCGATGGTGGTCATATATCATGTTTATGTATATATAACATGTTTCCTTACAGGATGTGGATTTGGTTGTAATAGTTCCGTTCTTATGACATTTTCTGCAATCGATTTTAATTAACCTGTGTTTTTGATAATATGTAGTTTATGGTGGTTCCGCACATTTTCGCGTGGCGTTTCGCTGTCTTTGTGATGGTGGGATGTCACAAGTAGTTTGGTACCAGAGCTCTAGATTCACTGAGTCTACAGGGATCTAGGGCTAGGCTTGTGTCTGTTCTTGTGATTTTTCCTGATTTTCTTATAATGACTTCTGCCCCCAGTAGAAGATAAAGCTAAAAGATGTTTGGGAATCACGAAGAACATGCTACCGAGAGCAGTGCTAATGCATCTGTTGATGGAGCTAGTGTGCATGCACATGAAGATCGGGTGCCTGAGGTTCCCCACTTTGACCCAACCATTCTTGAGAACCCTGCCTATCAACACCTTATGGGGCAGCTAATGGCTACGATGAATCACATGGTGGAGAGATTACATGTGCCTCCGCCAAGAGCACCGATTCCCCATGATAAATCTTTGGGTATTGGGAAGACCTTCGAGCGGCTTCGCCGAGTCAGAGCTTCAGATTATGTTGGAACGGTTGATCCAGCGGATGCAGATCTATGGCTGACAGGTCTTGAGAAGGCCTTCCAGATCCTCGACATCCCCGAGGCAGACAAAGTCAAGCACGTTGTCTACCTTCTAAAAGGTAGTGCTAGCCACTGGTGGGCTATTGAGGAAGAGAAGCGACCTGACGAGGTGATCAGTTGGGATGTCAACCCACAAGTAGTTGTAGGTCAGATGGAGTTGTTTCATTCTGATTTGTCTTCTTCTTGCTTTATATCTGTTCTGGTTGACCCGGGTGCTACGCACTCTTTTATCACACGTAGTATTCTTGATAGTTGTCTTTTACCTGTTAGTTGTAAGAAAGATAGCTTGTTTTTAGAAACTTGTGACGTCCCCAGATTTTCTAAAACTTAATCTGATGTGTGAGATCCAAATTGAAACCCTCACCTCAGCGAGCATCCCAATTTAAACATCACACACTAGGCTAAGAAGAAGAAAATCAGAGGAAGTCAGAAGGAAACAACAATAGCACATGCACATGAACAATAATAAAACCATACTACACATGTTCACCATTCAACATATAATTACATAATGAATTGTTACAACATTTAATATTACATATTGAACAACAAACTTCTACATATACATGTACTACATCTAAACAATAGGATCTTAAGACAACATGTCCACCTGTACATCAGCTCGCCACACAACTCCCACTATCCTAGATCTTCAAGAGAATAACCACAACTTAAACAAAAGATTATATGTGGTACACGTCAGCACAATATTCAAGAATATTGTACTGAGTACGCCTACGTGTCTTTTATATACCTCTCATCATATCTTGGCAATAAGATAAAACTATTACTTGGCAGCATTAACAAAATATAAGGAAAAATGTATACCGGAAAAAAGGTATCCATTAACAAAAGAGAACACATATATTTTAAGCACATTTTCATCATATATCTCGTACATCTACCCCCAAGGGCTTTAATGTTTTTAAGCCTTATGATTTACTCCCAAGGAGTTTGTGATCATTATACAAACATCATACGATCTACCACCAAGTGGTTGGTGATCATTATGCATGCGCTCTACCACCAAGTGGTTTATGAGCTATCTTATGATGGATCAGATATCTTATGTTTCATGTGTTCATAGCCATAAGTATGGAAAATCAAGCAACATATCATGCAAGAACAATCATTTCATCCAATATCATATGCCAAGTATTTTACTACATATGTAAAACAAGCATATTGTATAATAAACCAAGTAAGAGGTAATGGTGTACCTTGATCAAGAACAAGCCTAAACATCAGATATCCCTCATGTCAACTATATCCTTGGTCTTCAACTCTTCCTGTCTTGCTTCTTGGGATCTTGCTAGCTCACAATCAACAAACATGGGTCTTCATATTTTGGAAAATACAAAAAAAATCAAAAAACATATAAAAATTGGCTGACAAATAATCCCTCGACCCTGTTGGATGATAAAAAAAAACTAGAGGACCATCTTTTAATTCTAGAAAAAGATCCTTCTGCTGACCCGGCCCAAATCCTATCCTTCAAAGATAACCTTGAAAACATAAATAACAAAATAGAAACAAAATGGAGACAAAGAGCCAAAATCTTTTGGGCCAAATAAGGAGATAGAAATACAAAGTTTTTCCATAAAATTTGCAATCAAAAATTCAGAAATAACCATATATCACATCTAAAGATAAATGGAAGTATCACCTCCCACAAAGAAACCATCATTAAACACATAAAAAACCATTTCAAAAATATTTTCAACTCTAATCACAATCCGTCTGGACTTAATCACTTTCATTGGCACTTCATATGCCAAAACAAAATCCCTTCTCCCCTCGACCTCATCAAACCTTTCAGCCTAGAGGAATTACAATCTGCTATTTCTGAACTGGGCAAAGATAAATCACCTAGACCCGATGGACTCAATGTGGAATTTTATTTGGCTAATTGGTCTCATTATAAGCATGATTTTCATGCTCTCCTCTCAGCCTTTCATTCCAGTCCAAACCCACAAAACATCATAAAATACATAAATAAAACATTCATCTCATTGATCAAAAAAATTAGCAAACCTGATTTAATCACGCATTTCAGACCAATCAGCCTAATAAATACCTCTTACAAAATCATTGCTAAAACCTTAGCCAATAGAATCAAACCTCTTTTGAAAGACATCATCCCTCTAAACCAATCAGCCTTCCTGAAAAACCGAAGCATCCAAGATGCCTTCTTAATGGTCAATGAAACTATCCATCTCTGCCATAAAAATAAAACTCCTCTTCTGGCTATCAAATTGGATTTTGAAAAAGCTTTTGACTTTGTAAACTGGAATTGCTTGCTTAAAACTCTAAAAGGTTTTGCCTTCCCAGATAAATGGATCTCCTGGATCTCTGCTTGTATCTCCACTAATCACTTCTCTACCATCATAAACGGTGTCCCGTTTGGCTACTTCCGTAATACAAATGGACTCAGACAAGGTGACCCCCTCTCTCCCTATCTTTTCATCATCCTTTCTACCCTCCTTTCCAGGATGATCCATCTGGGCGTTCAAAACAATTTCATTTCTTCCCCTGAGGACTGTAAGGAAAATATTATCCAATTTGCGGACGACACCATCATCTTTTCCTCTCCTGATACTTCCTCAGTTCAAAACATCTTCAGGATTATAGGCTTATTTTCCTACATATCTGGCCTCAAAGTGAACATTCAAAAATCTTCCATCTTTGGAGTTAACCTCCATCATTCCACTCTCGAAACTCTGCAAGATTTTCTTAAATGCAAATTGGAAGACTTTCCGATCAAGTATCTGGGACTTCCCATCACTCCTTACAACATCACAAATGCTATTTGGAATCCCATTGTAACAAAAATAAACTCAAAAATTTCTAGCTGGGAAAACAATTTTCTTAATCTCTCGGGCAGACTAACCCTTCTTAATAGTACCATCACTCCTATAACAACACATTTCCTAAGCTGCATTCCTTTGCCCTCAAAGACCAGACATATCTTGGACAAAATTCGGAGAAATTTCCTTTGGAATAATCCTCACAAAAAAGATAAATCAGGGAACCTCTGCCACCTGGTCAATTGGAAGACTATCTCTGCTCCCATTGATCAAGGTGGTTGGGGAATCATAAATATTGAAACACACTCCCTTTGTCTGATTACCAAAATCATAGACTGCCTCACCCAAAATAAAGAAAAAATCTGGACAAATCTCATCAAGCACAAATATTATCGTTCAATCCCGCCTTGGCATCAAACCAAAAGGCATTCTGCCTCCCCCTCTGGAAATACATAAATAAAAACATCAATACAATTCAACAGTTGTTAATTACCCCCCCACACTCTCATAAAAATATCTCTTTCTGGTCAGACCATTGGTATAATAACAATTCAATTATAAACCTCAAAACATCATGGACTATTCCAAAAAAACTCATCCATATAAAAATTGAAAAAGCTCTCTCTCTTGTCACCAACAAAAGATCAAACTCCTTAAAACGATGTATCCTCTCTGTTGTTAGCCAACAAGAATTCAGTAATATCTCCACCTCTTTAGAGGAAAACACTTCAAATAACATCTATTGGAAATGGGGTAAAAAATATTCAGTGAAATGTGCCTACAATTTTCTCTCTTACAGAGGTATCACCCCATCAACATCTAAGCTTTGGAAACAAAAATGGCCACATAGATATAAAACATTCATATGGCTTCTCCTTCACAACAAGCTTCTTACAGGAGAAATCATCAAAAAAAAGGGGGTCCAAGGTCCGTTTAGATGTGTTCTATGCGAGCTAAACGAGGATTCGACAAGTCACATCTTCTTCAAATGCCCTTTCTCTCAAATTATCTTCTCTCATTTCTTGCGAAATAGCCTTCCTGCTCTCTAGGAAACTATTTTTCCAATTCATATTCCTCCAACTTGGCGTTACAGGCAACACAAAAGTAATGATCTATTCTCAGCCATCTGCTGGAATCTTTGGAAGGAAAGAAACAATAGGATATTCAATAATAAGAAAAAAATAGCTAAGATTATTATAAATGATATAGATGTCGATCTTCACATCCTTATCAAACTGCAGGGAAAATAGCAGGTGTATCCCAAGAGAAATCAGATGAAGGTGACTCCGTATAAGGGGAATTAGAAGCAGCTTTCCTTTGTGACCTAAAAGCCATGGTGGACGACGAGACTGGTGTCAGTCTGGTGCATCAACCATAAAAGATGTTCCATCCCTTGATTGATCAGTACTTTAGTTTCATTTTCTAGTTTGCAAAAACTTTTATTTTAAGAATAAAAGAGGTTTGTCTTAAGGGATTCCTCCCCCGTGCTACTTTCTGCATATTTTCTTTCCTCTACAAACTCTATGCTGTCACTCCACATTAGCAGGTCTTCGCTTGCTGTATGTGCTTTTTCAATATATTATTACCTTGCCTCAAAAAAAAGGACAACCTAGGTTAGTAATTAACTATAAGCCACTAAATAAATTTCTTCAATGGAAAAGATATCCTATACCTAACAAACATGAATTAATCAAAAGAATCCATGGGGTAAGGATATTCTCTTTTGATATGAAGTCTGGTTTCTAGCAAATCCATATAAAGGAAGAAGATAGTACAAGACCACCTTCACAGTACCTTTTAGACACTTTGAACGGAATATAATGCCTTTTGGATTAAATAATACACCTTCGAAATTCCAATAAATATGAGATCTTTAACCCTTACACTGAGTTCAGCATCGTATACATAGATGATGTATTGATATTTTCAAAAGATTGTGATCAACATTGGGATATAAAAATTCAATATGGAACCATTCATACCATTCCACGAGTAATTGAATTTTCTAACAAATTCCCAGATGAAAGAAAAGAGAAAACACAACTACAAAGATTCTAGGTTGCCTAAAGTATGTTTATAACTTGTACAAAAATGTAGCAATAGACAGAAAGATACTTTCCAATAGACTTAAAAAGAACCCTACTGAATGGACTAAAGAGCACACAGAGGCAATCAAGAGAATAAAAGATAAAGTAAAAATTCTACCTTGTCTAAACTTTTTGGATCCTAATGCTCCAAAGATTGTCAAGACAGATACCTCTAAAACATAATATGGAGGAATCCTTAAGAAAAAAACTAATAATAAAGAAAAACTTATTAGATACACCTCAAGATCATGGGCTGATACATGTTAAAATTACTCCACAGTAAAAAAAGAATATATTGCCATTTTTCTAGTAGTTACAAAATTCCAAGAAGATCTTTTAAACAAAAATTTCCTCCTAAGAGTATATTGTAAATCTGCTAAATTTGTCTTAGAAAAAGATGTAAAAAAATCTAGCATCAAAACAAATGTTTGCTAGATGGAAGGCAATATTACCTATTTTTTATTTTGAAATAGAATATATGAAAGGGGAAGAAAATTCCCTTCCTGATTTTTTGTCTCAAGATTTTTTAAAGGGAAATGGAATCCCAGGGTGATAGAAGAAAAACTGTCATGGAGACAACATCATCATCATCAAATATAGATTCGTTCTTTATCCCTATAACCTCACCAGTGAGGACACAACATTTTATAAAAGAAGGCAATGATGTCGCACATCCATTATAGACCCTTCGGTCTCTAGACCATTACATGATACTTGAAGATGAAGATATCAAAAGAGATATATTCACCATTCTCAAAAATATATAGCACGAGGGTTCACTATATACCATCAAATATGGGTAAACTCAACTATATTATGAAAGAATCCTTCAAGATACAGATAGTGCAAAAATATTGAACGGACGGGATCCCCAAGAGGAAGAAACTGTGTCCATGATTAGGGGAAAGTGGTCTGAGATGGTTCTGTGAGCAATGTATATAGAGGAGAGCGGATGTTTGTCCTCCCAGAGGGTTGAACATAAGAAGTGATCCAGACGAGCAAAGGTTTGGTTTCTAGACCACGTAAAAGAGGCATTTGAGGGAGCATGGTCGATAAGGGAGAAGTCAGATAACATTTGTTTAATTTTTTTGTCTGCAGCAGTTAAGGGGGAAGGGGAAGAATTTGGGTTATGTCTATCAGAGATTTGAGTGACTAGATTAAAGTCCCCACCCAAGATCCAGGGTAAACTGTGATAGTTTAAGAAGAGGCCATTTAGTTCCTCAAGAAAGAGGGATTTGTCATGTCCTGGTTCTCCATAAATACCAGAGAAAGACCATAAGAAGTCGTCAGAAAGATTTTTGAAGTCAATTGTAATCAAAAAGTTTCGGATTGAGTAGTTTTGTTGTAGGAGCACCTGGTTATTGTAACCCACTAGAATGCCACCTTTAAAGCCCTTGAGAGGAAGTTGAATCCAGTTTGTGATTCTATTTCCTCCAATCGTTTTGAGAGCAAAAGGGGTTAGGAAGGTCTTAGTTTCCTGTAAAGAAATAAGGTCTATTTTATTTTTATAAATATGTGATCGGATTTTTTTTCTTCTTTGTAAGTTTGATGCTCCACAGATGTTCCAGGTAGCGATTTTCATTTAATTGAAAAAGCAAAATGAGGCCAAAAGAATGAGAGGTAAAACTAACAACGTCTATTTGACCAGCCCATATAAGATTCAAGGTCATTTAAGATATTCTGAGCATCATTTTCCTTTTCAATGCAGAAACCAATCTTATTTGCAAAAGAAGTAAAGCTTTTTAAACTAGACCAAGAGGCTAGGTCATTTAAATAATCAGGCTTATTTTGAACTTTATTTTTTGTGGATGTAGCTATAGAAAGAGATGGTGCCGAAGATTCAAAACAGATAGAGGTGGAAGGAGAAATACCTTTCTTGTCCCTGTTTGAGATGCTTGTTCCATTGTTGTAAGAGAGGTCGGGCTGCAGGATCTTTTGGATGTAGCTTGAGTTTGTTTCCTGACAAGTGCTCTTCGGTTCCGCACTCTGTAGGGAGTTATCCTTTAAGTGTTGAGAAGAGTCTTGAAAAGCTGAGGTTGGATTTGTTTTATCTGGAGAATGCCAGCTTTCCTTTGTGGATGAGGATGAAGGACAGGATCTTTTGAGTGAAGGGATGTTTGTGGTGGGGAGGGGGAGAATAGGAGATCAATTTCTCTTTTTGTTTGGTGTTGATAAAGTGTTAGCATGGAGGGTTGAGGGTTTCCTAGTCCAAACTTGGTTTCTAAGCTGGGGGGGTCTGGTGAAATAGGAGTGGTTATAGCTCTTGTTAGGACTGAACCATGATGGCGGATGTGAAGAGAGGTCAGCGAAAGCAGAATGATGAAGGGTGGGTTGTTCAGCTGCTAACTTAAGATGGTAGATCGATTCGCCTATTCTAATGTTAATGCAAGGAGGGAGGGAGATAGCTGCTTTAACTGAGAAGAGACAATAGGCTTTGATGTATTGAGTGGGATGAAGAGTTTCCGGGCTGATGTATTGAAGGGTAACCCTTATTGAATGCTCTATCCCTCAGAAGATTTCTAGCTCCCACAAATGAGGAGGAAGGTTTGATATGGCAACCCAATCGGAGCCACCCACAGGGGCAGGAAAAGACCCTGAGTCAGCAGACCATTTAGATAGGCGAGCCATAATGAAGCTGGATCCACAAGGAATGGTAAGAACTTGATTGAAGATGTGGGATATCTGAGTGCCTTCTGGGACAGTGTAGATAAGCTGGGTGGGCGAGAGGATTTTAGGTTTGAGGATGGTATGACCGGGAAGAAGGAGAGCTAGAGCTCTGGTGATGTCGAGAACCTTTATGGGATTAATATCCAGGTTGTTTTCGATTGAGACAAGGATGCTTCTAAGGGAGAAGACTTTGAGAAGATGCATCGAATTAGCAGGAAGATCCATGGCGATGGCATATTCCAGGTGATCAGGAGTCTTCATGGATGGGATGGTGGAAGGTAGGTTTTCTTTGTGTGATTTGGCAGGTGGGATCCTAGTCAGGGGGAAGGTTTAAAAAAGGGAAGCTTGGAGAGGTTGCTTGATGAGGGTTTTGAAGAGGAAGGGTAGGGTTTTGAAAAAGAAGGTTGCCTTGATTTTGCGATGCTAGGGTTTGAAGATGTTGCATGATCTGGCGGGAGATTTTCAAGGCAAGCAAAAGGGTTGCTAGAAAGGCAATGATTATGAGTGGGCATGGAAAGGGGTCTGTTGGCAGGAGGATGTCGTTTTGGGACCACTGTACCATTTTGGAAAGGAGAGAGATGTCTGAAGTGAGAGTACGTATGAGAGCTTTGTGGATTTAGCTATTTTCCGAGACTGTTTTGAGAAGGTCGCACCATGCAGTGCCTTTTTATGTGTCCTTTGAGACCACACCTGAAGCATGCAAGGCGAGAGAAACATCTGGAAGAGGAGTGGTTGTTTCTGAGGCAGAAGCGGCAGAAAAGAGCCCGAAAGGACTTTTTAGGGGGAACTTTTCTCCAGATAAGGCCAGTGGGGTTTGCCTCCATATTATCAATGATGAGTGGGGAGGATTTTGCTTTCCCTAGAATCGGAAAAGAAAGATTAAGAAGGTCAAGATCCTTAGGGATGATTTTGCTTATCAGGGGGGGTTTTTGTGCGATGGTTTTGTAGAGAGAAGAGAGTTTGGGTTTGGGGACCTTATTTTTAAGCAAAGGAGAAGGTGAGGGAAAGAGTTTGTACCTTTCCGCAATGGAGATGCTTGGTTGAAGCACAGGAGATGAAAACTCATCATCGTTTTCTTCAGACCCAGAAGAGATGGAGATGGACGTAGACTTTGCACCTATATAAGGTTGGTATTCTGCTCTGACAAAGAGTTGATCCGCTGAATCTGAAGACAACGAGCTGTCCTGGTCATATTTCTTGTAAAGAAAAGCGAGAGCAGGTGGGGATTGATGGTTGAAATCTCTGACCCACGCCCGGAGGGTTCGATCTACGTAAGGTTGAAGAAACATAGACCAATCCGTCTGAAGCTTGAGTTCTGATTTCATCTCCGGCCAACCGTCAGAGATAAGAAGAAAGGGATATTTTTTCCCCCAAATGGTGTCCTCAGGAGGTGACCATGAAATTGTAACCTGAAAAGATCTGTGACCGATGTTTATCATACAGATTCCAGGGGAGATATCGAATCTGTGATATATCCAAGCTCTAGGGAGCGGGATGGTGGATGAGAATTTTGGATCATCCAGATGGAGCTCAATGAAGGGGAAGCGTGAGTTCATAGTGGTTGGAGAAGAAAGGGTTCTTGGGCAGCTTTCCGATTTGTGTAGTTTGTGGCTTTGAAGGGCACAACGGAAAGTCTTGATTTTGCCAGATTTTTGCATGCGGTTAGGTCTTGATAAAGAGGCAAGGATGATGCTACCTCCGGTTCTCATAATGAGAGAAGATGTGTTAGGTGGCTCTAGAAGGGAGTCTGACAGTGGCCGCCAAAGATGTTTCAGTCCAGGAAATCGTCAGAGTCTGGGGAAAGAGGGATTGCCGGCAAAGGGAATGAAGAGGTGTAATAAATGAGATGTTGTAAGAGGGAAGGAAGAGGAACCCCAAGATCGGGCAGAGGACCGCAAAAGGGAATGTTGCAGATTAAAGATGGGAACCGACAATTTCACAGGAAAGAAGGGTCGAAAAAGCTAAAGAAACCTCGCAATTAATGGGTAAGTCAGCAGAGACACAAAAAACAATTTAATGCCTTAATAAACTAGCGAAGAAACATGAGAAGACACAAGAGTAATAACTCGGAAGAAGATCGTCTTTGGGAAAAAAATGATGGTGCATGCAGCCGAAGGCGATGAAAGCAGAGCGACCAGGTAACAAAGCGAGGAAATCCGGGAAACCCTAGAAGGGTAACGAAAGAGAAAAAATGAGAATTTGGAGTTGAAAGAGAGCAGATCCACGAAGGTGTTCAAGTCGAGCAAACCAAAGCAAGGAGTTACCTGAGCTGGGAGTTACCTGGGATGTGGAGGAGAGACCGTCGGAGCTCGCCTGTAGAGAGGGGGACAGTACGGGGGACGACGGGAACCTGATGGAAACTGCTAGAGAGAAGCCAGAGCTTTCTCTCACTAACTTACCGTTGTGGGGAGTAAAAGCTCTGGTTCCTTAACTTCAAAGAAATGGCCGGCTTTACATAAAATACCTACTGTGATTCACTCCGACTGAATCTAAGGTAGTGGATTTCAACCTAGGTTGTCCTTGTTCTAATTCTGCATCATTTTCTACATAAAAGGCATCACAACTCCATGGAGATGAGCTAGACCTAATGAGGCCTTTTTCTCTTAGTTCATTTATTTCCTTTTTGCATATGTATAACATACATTGATTCATCTGAATAGGTCTGGATTTAGTAGAATTTTGTCCTCATTCGAGTCCTTTATATAGGGTAGAGTAACCTCATCTTTCTTTTAGTGCTACAATGCTGAAGGTAGATTAAAACAAATGTTCTTTTCAATTTTATCTTGCAGATTTTTTTTTATTTTGGTTTGGAATTCACCATTCTATGTTCTCCTAACTAACTCATTGGTATGTATTTCATTAGTAAGTTCTTTAACAAAAATTTCTTTGTAATAGACGATAGATTGAATGTTTCGCCAATAACTTTATTTAGGATTTTCTTCAAAGGTGAATGTTACTATTTTTCCATTTATTTTAGCATGCAATCCTTTATGCCTAACAACTAAAAGTAAAATCTTATTTATAAAAGGGATCTATGATGATGTCTTCATGTATATATTTAACAAGAAATAAAGATATTTGCATACATGATTTCTTTATACATATATGTGCTTCAAGAATGTTGTATGATATTCGAAGGTGATCATTAGTAGCTGAGCTAACATTGTTAGTATTCTTCTAAAAATATCTTTTAGGTACAAGTCCTTCTCTAATGCAATTGATGTCTGCCCCTGAATCAAAGAAGGAAACTCCATTCAGGGTAAAACTAGGCTTTATGTTTATAGTGATTTTTCCTTTCCATCTTCTTTTAATCATATGTTTAAAAGGTTTGTTGTAGATGTCTTTTCTTATTATGGATTTGAATGCACTTATTTTTTTTATTGTTTCACTCTCTTCTCTAGCCATCGTTTGTCGAGGGGCTTTGTTTATAGTTAATTTTTCTATCTTGTCAATTTTCATTTCCTTCCTTAAATGTTTGGTTTTGCTTTGTGTTAATAGAGTCCCTTTGCTTTGATGACCCTACCATGTTATGTAGAACATTTTCAGGGATCATATTATCAATTTCATCTTTTCAAGAGCTATCTTGTGTTAAAACATTTATTTTTAATTGTTCTAGTTGATTTGTAATTTCATTTTTTATATCTTCTAGGTTTTTATCAAATCTATTAGAGGTTTTGTATCTGTAGAGAGAGTGGTCGTCATATTTATAGGATTACTGCTAAGGTCATCTTTTTTAGAGAAAAATGATGGATTTTACTTCCTTGAGTATGGATTCTATTTTTTTAGTTTGTTTTGCATTTGTTTGAAGGCCAAAATTGGTATAGTTGTTTTGTAGCATGATGTCAGCATTTTTTCTTGTGTAGCAGATTCAAGCCTAATTTCTGTAGTGAGAATGTGTGTGGTTGGGATCTCTTCCTTCAACACCTCTATGGGTTCAAAAGGAGGATGTATTGATTCTACTTTATTTATCAGGCTTAATTTCTCCATTACTGAGGCTTTTGTGATAGTCATACTTTTTCTTGTTTTTAGAAATGGTGTGATGTGGATTTCTTCAAAACATTTATATAATATAATGTATCACTTAACATCCTTCATGTAGTCATACCATTGTTCTCTGATGAGTGTTCTTGCTTGATTATTGTAGTAGTCAAAGAAAATTTTTGCTTTATTTTCTTTAGTAAGAAAGTCCTTTTTTAGAAAGACTTTATCGATTTCAAATTCTTGTTCTGTAAGGGTGTTTATAATATATTCTTCTTCTAATGGCTCATTGCCAAAATATGTTGTTTCATAGATTGGGTATGTTAAGCACGTAGACCTGAGTGTAGAATCTATATTATCTTTTCTCTTAGGGAGTTTTATGGAATAGTACTTAGGAGGAGTTTCCCTGGTAGTTTTGGGAATATTAGAGGTAGATACCCATGATGATACCGCATTTTTGGTTATTTTGAAAGGTTGAAACACTAGAGTTTTGAATACCTAAATCTTTTAGAAGTCCTAAATCGGTTAAGGATACTACTAGATCATTAAAGAAGACTGACCCATCTGACAAGTTATAATCGACTAAATTCAACAAAGAGTTGGTAAGAATTAGATACCTAAGATTTCTTAAGTAGATGGAGGAATTTATTTCTTTCCTAATTAGCGCTTTAGGCAACCCTAAGTATAGGTGGTGATATTTTGTATTATTTTTAAGATTTTCTATATCCCTTCTAGAGAGGAGTTCTAGGATTTCTAGAGATAAGTTTACAGAGATGGTTTTCTCTATTGTTTTTATGTAATAGTCATAGACGAGTTTAAAACTTCGTTTGGTGTAAATGTCTTTTATAGGTACTTTAGGAATTTCCCAATTTTGGATTGATTATTCTGTATTTTCAAAGTTTATTTGTTCACTATTCTTAACAGACATCTTTCTAATGATAGAATTAGCAGGAAGTGCAGAAGCTTTGCAAGATAGGAGGTTAAACAACTTTGACATCCTTAATAAGAACTAACTAGTGGCTTATCAGTAGTGAATATAGTTCTACCTTGTTAAACCATGGGGATCCCACTATGACAAGGAGGCCTCAAACCTAGTCAACTCATATAAAAGAGATCTAGGATGATTAAACATTTCTCTTATTCTACGTCAAAAGCAGTATAATGAGTTCTAAATGAGCTTTCTTTCTTTAGATTCGGAGTTCCTAGTGGCTTGTCAATGGTATTGGCACGCTCAAAACCCTAACACCTATCCTCGGCAACACGGGAACCCACAGTACCACTACGACAAGGAGGCCTTGGACCTAAGAACCCTTCCCTCCAAGAAATAAGGACACAAGAGGAACTCAACTTAGCACGAAGAATGGTACTTCTCAAAAACCTTTCCCTTGACTGGATTTGATACTAGATTGGAACCAAGAAACTAAGAAGGAATCTAGTAATATGCATTTACTTGGCCTAACATATAAATAAAGCTATAAAAAGTTAAATAAAACTTACAAAGAGTGAAGTGAGTGTGTCGAAGCACAAAGAAACTATAGCATGAGGACTCACGCCTACAATCACTATTACCTAGAGCACGACAGAGGTACGATGGAGCACAATAGAGCATGGAGGAGCACGGTGGAACACAACGGTGCACAAGCAGACAAGCACAAGGATATGGACACAAAATGACTATAACTTTATTTATGGATGGTGATTACAATATATGGAAGAAAGGAGCTTACACGAGGGAAGAACATACGAAAGAAGAGTTTACCAAGGATGTAGCCTACTAAAAGTTACTACTAAGGAAGAATGGATAGATATAGCAGGTGGTAGATGGGAATTACAAGGCTCAAGTGTTGTATGCACGGAATTTCTCCAACTAGCTTGCCATCCCTTATTGCCTTGGAGGCTATTTATAGCATGTTGGCCTTAGAAGAGGCCTCTTGGAGTGGTGTCCACGTTTTCCTACATTACTCTTCAATAGTTGAGATTCCTTTTCCATAGACTTTTAGTCTTTTCTTTCTTCTTTGTAAATAGTAAAGGCCACTTTGTCAAATAGTTGATGTATCTTTTACTTTTGAAATACAAAAGATTCTTAGTAATTTGTGAATAGTAATGAGCACTTCAATAGTAGATATTTCTTTGAATAATTGGTCTTTTGTAATTCTTTCTTAAATAGTAGAGATTCCTTTGAATAGTTGATCTTTGTCTTCTTCCTTGTCTTCTTTGGATACAAGGTCATTACTTCATTTTTTCTTCAAAGATGGGAGTCTTTTCTTCTCAAATGATATGTTTAATATTTCTTTAAGGATTGATTTTGGATATGGAACTAATCCATAACAATCATCTCCATTTAGGTTCACGAAATCTTCATCTTCTTCTTTCTTTACTCCTTCATGTGTCCTTATATCTTTCATTAACTTATTGAATAATATAAGTTGTTATTCCTCTTCACTGGAAAGAGGGTGTTGGATCCTTAATATTTTATATAATTCCATCTTTAGTTTTTCAAGATTCCCATTCTTATTTGACATTTTCTTTGAAGAACATGGTAGTATAATTCCCCTTATTGCATTGCTTGGATTGTACTTACTCTACCAACTTACTCCAACCCTTCATGTTAGAAAACAAGGAGCTTTTCTTTCATTTAAGATCCAATTCCATTTTATTATCCAAGGGACTCCATAGACTAAGCAACAATGGATAATTCTTAAATCGTCTTCAACTTGATTTTATTCCAATGAGGTAGATAGACATAATTTTTCTACAAATATAGATATGATCGCTCCAAATTTTTCCCAAATTCTGTCTGTCCACCAATTTAGAACTTTTACTAAATAGGTGAATTGGATGAACCAATAATGCCTCATCTATTTATTTTGTACATATATCACATTCTCCCAAGCTTGTTGATAGTTTCAATAGTTGTAGTATTGTGGATTTATCTGTGATGGAAATTTTCAAGAAACATTTGAATTTCCTTCCTTGTTCCATTCTTTGATAGGACTTATATTCTCGATCTTCAGGGTAGAATAAGATATATATTTTGTCTTGAAGTCATGCTCTTGTAGTGGTGTTGTATTTTTGCACTATTTGTTTCTTGAAAGATTCTATCATAATATAGTTGCGTTTTACCCATACTTGATGGTATATAGTGATAAACTTGTGGTATATATTTTTTTAGAATGGTGAATATATCTCTTTTGATATCTTAATCTTCAAGTATCATGCAATGGTTTAGAGACTGAAGGGTATATAATGGATGTGCGATTTTATTGCGTTCTTTTATAAAATGTTGTACCCTCACTGGTGAGGTTATAGGGATAAAGAATGAACCTGTATTTGATGATGATGATGTCTCCATGAAATTTTTTCTTCTACCACCCTGGGATAAAAACGCAGGAAGGGAATTTTCTTCCCCTTTTATATATTCTATTTGAAAATCAAATATAGTTGATATTGCTTGCCATCAAGAAAATATTTGTTTTGATGCTAGATTTTTTTATATCTTTTTCTAAGACAAATTTAGCAGAGTTACAATCTACTCTTAGGAGGAATTATTGGTTTAAAATATCTCCTTGGAATTTTGTAATTACTAGGATAATGGCTAATATTTCCTTTTTTACTGTGGAGTAATTTTTTTGGGCATCATTCCATGATCCTGAGGTGTATCTAATAAGTTTTTATTCATTATTTGTTTTTTGCTTGATGATTCCTACATATCCTATTTTAGAGGCATCTGTCTCGACAATCTTTGGAGCATCATGATCCAAAATGTTTAGACAAGGTAGAATTTTTACTTTATCTTTTATTCTCTTGATTGCCTCTGTGTGCTCTTTAGTCCATTCAGTAGGGTTCTTTTTAAGTCTATTTTAAAGTATCTTTGTGTTTATTGCTACATTTTTGTAGAAGTCAACAACATAGTTTAGGCAACCTAAGAATATTTGTAGTTGTGTTTTCTCTTTTATTTTATCTAGGAATTTGTTAGCGAATTCAATTACTCTTGGAATGGGATGAACAGTTCCATATTCAATTTTATGTCCAAGGAATTGGATTCTTGTTTGGAAAAGTTTTATCTTTTTTGTCGATGCCATTAGGTCGCTATGTTTTAATATATTATAAAATATGTTTAGGTGTTTCCAGTGTTGATCATGATCATTTGAAAATATCAGTACATCATCTATGTATACAATGTTGTACTAAGTGTAAGGGTTAAAGATTTTATTCATTATTTTTTTTAATTCTAAAGGTACATTTTTTTAATCCGAAAGGCATTACATTCCATTCAAAGTGGTCAAAAGGTATTGTGAAGGCGGTGTTGTTCCTATCTTCTTACTTTATTTGGATTTGCCAGAAACCAGACTTCATATCAAATTTAGAGAATATCCTTGCCCCATGGATTCTTTTGATTAAGTCATGTTTCTTAGGTATAGGATATCTTATCCATTGAATAACTTTATTTAGTGGCTTATCGTTGATTACTAACCTAGGTGCTCCTTATTCTAGTTCTGCACCATTTTCTACATAAAAGGCAGCATAACTCCATGGAGATGAGCTAGATCTAATGAGACCTTTTTCTCTTAGTTTGTTTATTTCCTTTTTGCATATGTCTACCATACATTGATTCATCTGAATAGGTCTGGATTTAGTAGGAATTTTCTCCTCATTAAAGTCCTTTATTTAGGGTAGAGTAACTTCATGTTTTTTTTTCTGTGCCAAAATGTTGAAGGTAGATTAGAACAAATTTTCTTTTCAATTTTATCTTGTAGATTTTTTTTATTTTGGTTTGGAATTCACCATTCTCTATTCTCCTAACTAACTCATTGGTATGTATTTCATTAATAATTTCTTTAACAAAATTTTCTTTTTAATAGATGGTGGATTATTTTTTTGACAATAACTATGTTTAGGATGTTCTTCAAGGTGAAGTTTAGTATTTTTTTCATATATTTGACCATGCATTCCTTTATGGCTTTTAATTAAAGTTAAAATATTATTTATAAAAGGGATTCCTATTATGATGTCTTCATTTATATTTTTAACAAGAAAGAAAGATGTTTGCATACATGCTTTCTTTATACATATATGTGCTTCAGGAATTTTGTATTCTATTTGAAGGCGATCATTAGTAGCTGAGGTAACATTGTTAGTAGTTTTCTCAAAATATCTTTTAGGTAGAAGTCCTTCTCTAATGCAATTGATGTGTGTCCCTGAATAAAAAAGGGCAACTCCATTCAAGGTAAAATTAGGCTTTATGTTTATCGTGATTTTTTTCCTTTCCATCTTCTTTTAATCATATGATTAAAAGGTTTGTTTTAGATGTTTTCTTATCATGGATTTGAATCTACTTATTTATTTTTTTTGTGTTGTTTCACTCTCTTCTCAAGTCATCATTTGTAGAGGGTCTTTGTTTATAGTTAATTTTTTTTTGTCTTGTTGATTTTCATTTCCTTCCTTGAATGTTTCGTTTTGCTTTGTGTTAATAGAGTCCCTTTGCTTTGATGACCCTATCTTGTTATGTAGAATCTTTTTAGGGATCATATTATCAATTTCATCTTCTGAAGAGCTATCTTGTGTTCAAACATTTATTTTTAATTGTTCTAGTTGATTTGTAATTTTATTATTTATATCTTCTAGGTTTTTATCAAATCTTATTAGAGGTTTTGTATCTGTAGAGAGAGTGATCGTCATATTTATAGGATTAATGCTAAGTTCATATTTTTAGAGGAAATGGTCGATTTTACTTCCTTGAGTATGGAGTTTATTAGTTTGTTTTGTATTTGCTTGAAGTCCATAATTGGTATAGTTGTTCTGTTGCATGATGTCAATAATTTTTTCTTTTGTAGAAGATTCAAGCCTGATTTCTGTAGTGAGAATAGGTATGGCTGGGATCTCTTCCTTCAACACCTCGATGGGTTCAAAAGGAGGATGTATTGATTCTACTTCTTTATTTATCAGACCTAATTTCTCCATTACTAAGGCTTTTTGGATAGCCATACTTTTTCTTGTTTTTAAAAATGGTGTGATGTGGGTTTCTTCAAACCATTCAAAGAATAGATTTTTTCTCTTAACATCCTTCATGTGATCATACCATTGTTCTCTGATGAATGTTCTTGCTTGATTATTGTAGTGATCAAAGAACCAATCAACTTTTACTTTATTTTCTTTAGAGAGAAAGTCCTTTTTCAAAAAGTCTTTATCTATTTCAAATTCTTGTTCTATAAGGGCGTTTATAGTATATTCTTCTACTGATGGCTCATGGCTAAAACATGTTGTTTCATAGATTGGGTATGTTAGGCACGTATACCTAAGTGTAGGATCTATATTATCTTTATTCTTAGGGAATTTAACGTAATGGTACTTAAAAGGAGTTTCCCTGGTAGTTTTGGGAATATTAGAGGTAGATATCCTCGATGCGACTGAGTTTGTGGTTATTTGAAAGGTTGAAACACTAGAGGTTTTATTATCTAAAGCTTTTAGAAGTCTTAAATCAGTTAAGGATACTATTAGACCATTAAAGAAGACTGGTCCATCTGATAGTCTAGAGTCGACTAAATCCAACAAAGAGTCAGTAAGCTTTAGAAACCTAAGATTTCTTAAGTAGATGGAGGAATTTATTTCTTTCCTAATTAGCACTTTAGGCAACCCTAAGTATAGGTGGTGATATTTTGTTTTATTTTTAAGATTTTCTATCCTTTCTAGAGAGGAGTTCTAGGATTTCTAGAAACAAGTTTATAGAGATGCTTTTCTCTATTATTTTTATATAATAGTCTGAGTTGACTTTAAAACTTCCTTTGGTGTAAATGTCTTTTCTAGGTACTTTAGGCATTTCCCAATTCTGGATTGATTTTTTCTATGTTTTCAAAGTTTATTTGTTCACTATTCTTAATGGACATCATTCTAATGATAGAATTAGAGGGAAGTGTTGAAGCTTTGCAAAATAGGAGGTTAAACAACTTTGACATCCTTGACAAGAACTAACTAGTGGCCTATAAATAGTGAATACAACTCTGCCTCGTTAAACCACAGGGAGCCCACTACGACAAGGAGGCCTCAGACCTAGTCAACTCGTATCAAAGAGATCCAGGATGATTAAAACTTCTCTTGTTATACTTCAGAAACAGTCTAATGAGTTCTAAATGAGCTTTCTTTCTATGGATTTAGAGTTCATAGTGGCCTGTCAATAGTATCGACATGCTCAAAACCCTACTATCCGCGACAACACAAGCACCCGTAGTACCACTATGACAAGAAGGCCTCAGACCTAAGAACCCTTTCCCCCAAGAAAGAAGGACATACTAAGCACAAAGAATGGGTACTTCTCAAAAACCTTTCCCTTGACTGGCTCTGATACCAGATTCGAACCCGAAAGCTAACAAGGAAGTTGTTTATACCATTGTTTTCTAATGAGTGTTCTTGCTTGATCATTGTAATGATCAAAGAACCAATCAACTTTTTCTTTATTCTCTTTAGAGAGGAAGTCTCTTTTCAACAAATCTTTATCTATTTCAAATTCCTGTTTTATAAGAGTGTTTATAGTAAATTCTTCTTCTGATGGCTCATAGTTAGAACATTATGTTTCAAAGATTGGATAAGTTCAACTTGTAGGCCTAAGTGTGGGATATATCTTGCTGATATATATATATTATATAATATATATATATATATATATATAATATATGTATATATATAAATATAAATACACACACACACACACACACACACACACATATATATATATATATATATATATATATATATATAAATACACACACACACACACATATATATATATTGAGAGAGAGAGAGAGAGAGTGAGGCTAGAATACACTCGAGTGTACAGATCGCACGAATACACTCAAGTGTGTTTGCATATCAAGACTATTTTTTGCAAAATGTAAACCATTGATCTTTACTGTCATACTATAACTAGGCTACATACAAATTTTGACTCCATTTGGGTGATTATAAGTCACCCATCTGGGGGCAACAAAATCGACGCGTGAAACTAATTTGAAATGCATAATTTTTACCGTCTTTATAGCATGACCTATAATTTGTCCAAATGTGCTCAAATTTTTTATATGAGCTATTCACAAGATGTTTAAGAAGATCAACATATTAGATTTAAAAAAAATATTACATCATGAAAAACTACTTGCGTGTATTCTGCTCCAAATAAACTCGAGTGTATTCTAGCCTGACTCTCTCTCTCTCTCTCTCTATATATATATATATATATATATATATATATATATATATAAAGTGTGTAAACTTTTTAAGCCATTACATGGCTTGAAACAAGCTCCTAAGCAATGACATGAGAAGTTTGATTTTGTTGTATCATCATTTGGCTTTGTTTCTAATGAACTTGATTAGTGTCTCAACTACAAAGATCATCAATGATGGATACGTTTTGTTATGGTATCTTGCTTTTTGGTTCCGATATGAAAGTAGTAAATAAAAAAAGGCATTCTTGTATAGCAAGTTTTATATGAAGGATATGGGTGTCACTGATGTGATTTATAAGGTCTACTGATGATATCACTCTTTCTCATTCTCACTATGTTGAGAAGATACTGGAGAGGTTTGAGTGCCCTCACATAAACCTGTTAAGACTCTATATGGTTCATTAAAGGCCTTATTCAAGAATGATACCAGAGTTTCAATGTCTCAAGAATGATACTAGAGTTTTAATGTCTCAATTATGATACTCGCATATTATCAGAATTTTGATGTATCTTATGAACTGCACATGTCTAGACATTGTGTTTATCGTGAGCAAGTTAAGTAGATACACTAGTGTCCTGACAAGACCCACTGGAAAGCTCTTAATATAGTTTTGAGGAATATCAAGGGAATTTATTCTCTTAGGCTGCATTATGGAAAATATCCTTCTTTAGTCAAAGTATATAGGGATGCAAGCTGAATTGCCATAAACGTTGGGAGTAATGGTGTCTCAGGATATGTATTCTTATTGGGAGTAGGTGTTGTTGTCTAGAGGTCGAAGAAACATATCATATTGTCTCGGTCTATTTTTGAGGCAGAGTTGTGAGCTTTAGATGAAACTGAATTGGAAGGTGAATGGCTACATAGACTTATGTCTACTTTACCTATGGTAAATAACCTACTTCCTGCAAATTTAGTTCATTATGATAGCACTACAACCATTGCTAAGATAAAGAGTTCCAAGTACAATAAAAAATAACATAGACACATCAAAGTCAGACTCAAGTCTGTAAGAGAATTAGTGTCTAATGTGGTCGTGGTTGTAGACTGTGTCGGTACCAAAGATAATAGGGTTGACCCTTTCACTAAAGGTCTTAATTTAGTCTTAGTGGAAAAATTCAGGTTGGGGATGAGACTAAAACCCTTAGATTTGTAGGAAGTAGCAACCCAACCTAAGAGAGTGGAGATCCCATAAATTGGGTTTAATAGCAAGTTGTTGGGTGAATCAGATGACACTATGATTTTTCATCGATGATTCTTGCATTTGTGTGTCTATCTCTTGGAAATCATTTTAGTGTCATGACCACAAGTTAGTAAGAGATTAGTCTCTAAATAGTGTCTAAGTCTTGGGACATGATGTTAGCATTACATCTTTAGAGGCTCCAATAAAATGATTCATGTTGTGTAGGTCCAAATAGGGGAATTGGATTGTTCGTTGATATCAATCATGACATGTTATTTGGACGCATGACCTTAACGGATCATATTTCTTTTCTTCGATATCTTTATTATGTTGTTACCAACTTTACTCTTACAACCAAGGTTCAGATTCAACACTTCTGTCCACTTAGTTCGTGCAAGGGTCAAAGTTGGATGACTCACGTAGTTTCAAATCGAAAGGTATCTACTAAAAGTACGGTATATATGACTGAATAGTAGAACACACTATACATTAGACTTTATGGGATATTATTATATATATGTCCGTTAGCCTTCTATTTAGCATGGGTTTAGCCCAATGTAGTGTAGCTAATACATAGGGGAAATGTAGTTTTGTATCTAGTGTAAATGTGAAGAGCTTTTGTCTCACATTGCTCACTCGTAGAACTTTTATGGTCTTTATTTGTAGGATCTTATGTGAAACTAGTGTCCAAAGAGCTCTAAGGGAGAGTATGCTCACCACTTTGGTTCGTAATGTGATCACAACACACACACACACACACATGCCCACGCCACACCACGCCTGGCCTGGCCGGACCAGGTCGAGCAAGAGCTCAGGCTCAGCGCTCGTGGTTTGTGGGTTGTGAATTGTTTTCCATTTTTCGTATTACTTTGTACTACGAGACAACTACAAAATTAATTATTAGTTTAATTAATTTTTGGTAACTGCGAGCGAGACAACAACCCGCTACATGTTCGTGACCAGGCCGATTAGAAGATCGACGTTCATCAGAATACGAGCCGCTGATTTCTTTAAATATCACATTCGTTTTTTAACGAACACATTTTGTTTCTGTTCTCTGACTTTGTTTATTCCACGTACTTTTTATCTAGATATTTTCCGACTTTGTTTATTCCACATACTTTTTATCTAGATACTTTCAAAACAGTTAATCAACTTGTAGGCCTAAGTGTGGGATCTATCTTGCTGATATATATATATTATATAATATATATATATATATATATATATATATATAATATATGTATATATATAAATATAAATACACACACACACACACACACACACATATATATATATATATATATATAAATACACACACACACACATATATATATATTGAGAGAGAGAGAGAGAGTGTGAGGCTAGAATACACTCGAGTGTACAGATCGCACGAATACACTCAAGTGTGTTTGCATATCAAGACTATTTTTTGCAAAATGTAAACCATTGATCTTTACTGTCATACTATAACTAGGCTACATACAAATTTTGACTCCATTTGGGTGATTATAAGTCACCCATCTGGGGGCAACAAAATCGACGCGTGAAACTAATTTGAAATGCATAATTTTTACCGTCTTTATAGCATGACCTATAATTTGTCCAAATGTGCTCAAATTTTTTATATGAGCTATTCACAAGATGTTTAAGAAGATCAACATATTAGATTTAAAAAAAATATTACATCATGAAAAACTACTTGCGTGTATTCTGCTCCAAATAAACTCGAGTGTATTCTAGCCTGACTCTCTCTCTCTCTCTCTCTCTCTCTATATATATATATATATATATATATATATATATATATATATATATATAAAGTGTGTAAACTTTTTAAGCCATTACATGGCTTGAAACAAGCTCCTAAGCAATGACATGAGAAGTTTGATTTTGTTGTATCATCATTTGGCTTTGTTTCTAATGAACTTGATTAGTGTCTCAACTACAAAGATCATCAATGATGGATACGTTTTGTTATGGTATCTTGCTTTTTGGTTCCGATATGAAAGTAGTAAATAAAAAAAGGCATTCTTGTATAGCAAGTTTTATATGAAGGATATGGGTGTCACTGATGTGATTTATAAGGTCTACTGATGATATCACTCTTTCTCATTCTCACTATGTTGAGAAGATACTGGAGAGGTTTGAGTGCCCTCACATAAACCTGTTAAGACTCTATATGGTTCATTAAAGGCCTTATTCAAGAATGATACCAGAGTTTCAATGTCTCAAGAATGATACTAGAGTTTTAATGTCTCAATTATGATACTCGCATATTATCAGAATTTTGATGTATCTTATGAACTGCACATGTCTAGACATTGTGTTTATCGTGAGCAAGTTAAGTAGATACACTAGTGTCCTGACAAGACCCACTGGAAAGCTCTTAATATAGTTTTGAGGAATATCAAGGGAATTTATTCTCTTAGGCTGCATTATGGAAAATATCCTTCTTTAGTCAAAGTATATAGGGATGCAAGCTGAATTGCCATAAACGTTGGGAGTAATGGTGTCTCAGGATATGTATTCTTATTGGGAGGAGGTGTTGTTGTCTAGAGGTCGAAGAAACATATCATATTGTCTCGGTCTATTTTTGAGGCAGAGTTGTGAGCTTTAGATGAAACTGAATTGGAAGGTGAATGGCTACATAGACTTATGTCTACTTTACCTATGGTAAATAACCTACTTCCTGCAAATTTAGTTCATTATGATAGCACTACAACCATTGCTAAGATAAAGAGTTCCAAGTACAATAAAAAATAACATAGACACATCAAAGTCAGACTCAAGTCTGTAAGAGAATTAGTGTCTAATGTGGTCGTGGTTGTAGACTGTGTCGGTACCAAAGATAATAGGGTTGACCCTTTCACTAAAGGTCTTAATTTAGTCTTAGTGGAAAAATTCAGGTTGGGGATGAGACTAAAACCCTTAGATTTGTAGGAAGTAGCAACCCAACCTAAGAGAGTGGAGATCCCATAAATTGGGTTTAATAGCAAGTTGTTGGGTGAATCAGATGACACTATGATTTTTCATCGATGATTCTTGCATTTGTGTGTCTATCTCTTGGAAATCATTTTAGTGTCATGACCACAAGTTAGTAAGAGATTAGTCTCTAAATAGTGTCTAAGTCTTGGGACATGATGTTAGCATTACATCTTTAGAGGCTCCAATAAAATGATTCATGTTGTGTAGGTCCAAATAGGGGAATTGGATTGTTCGTTGATATCAATCATGACATGTTATTTGGACGCATGACCTTAACGGATCATATTTCTTTTCTTCGATATCTTTATTATGTTGTTACCAACTTTACTCTTACAACCAAGGTTCAGATTCAACACTTCTGTCCACTTAGTTCGTGCAAGGGTCAAAGTTGGATGACTCACGTAGTTTCAAATCGAAAGGTATCTACTAAAAGTACGGTATATATGACTGAATAGTAGAACACACTATACATTAGACTTTATGGGATATTATTATATATATGTCTATTAGCCTTCTATTTAGCATGGGTTTAGCCCAATGTAGTGTAGCTAATACATAGGGGAAATGTAGTTTTGTATCTAGTGTAAATGTGAAGAGCTTTTGTCTCACATTGCTCACTCGTAGAACTTTTATGGTCTTTATTTGTAGGATCTTATGTGAAACTAGTGTCCAAAGAGCTCTAAGGGAGAGTATGCTCACCACTTTGGTTCGTAATGTGATCACAACACACACACACACACATGCCCACGCCACACCACGCCTGGCCTGGCCGGACCAGGTCGAGCAAGAGCTCAGGCTCAGCACTCGTGGTTTGTGGGTTGTGAATTGTTTTCCATTTTTCGTATTACTTTGTACTACGAGACAACTACAAAATTAATTATTAGTTTAATTAATTTTTGGTAACTGCGAGCGAGACAACAACCCGCTACATGTTCGTGACCAGGCCGATTAGAAGATCGACGTTCATCAGAATATGAGCCGCTGATTTCTTTAAATATCACATTCGTTTTTTAACGAACACATTTTGTTTCTGTTCTCTGACTTTGTTTATTCCACGTACTTTTTATCTAGATATTTTCTGACTTTGTTTATTCCACATACTTTTTATCTAGATACTTTCAAAACAGTTAATCAATTTATAAATGTTGTTGCTGCATGCACTAGTACAAAGTATTAGATATTCAAAATAGTAACCTGCCATATTCAAAATGAGATGGACTGGAAGCCGTGTCACACCAGGTGTCACTATCGCTTTGTTCCATTTGCTTGAGTCAAATGAATACAGAATACGAGATATAACTTAAATCACGTCAGAGGCATGTGTTGATTTTGACAACCACCAACCACTACTGGAAATAGGGCCCTACTTTGACGTTTTTCTTAAAAAAATTTGACACAAAATTGAGCATGTCATGGTCACGTGTCATATTCAATACTCATCCCACATGTAAATAATAAGTATTTCCTTTCGGCCCACCATCTCTGGCTTCGCGGGCCCAAATTGGCGGGGGTCAATTTCCCTCCTTTCCTCAATTCACCTCCCGCTCATTGGTTTTCCATTGACGGGTTTATTTTTCAGCCTTCGGTTTCAAGGCTTTTGGCTTTGCCGTTTCCACCCGTGCCTTTTTTCAGCTTTCTGCCCTAACCAGTCGACGTCGCACGAGAGCGAACGAGGTGGGAACAACGAAAGGCCGACCTTGCTGGTGAGATAGAAAGCCAAGACGAGAACTAGGAGCTCGGACGCAGGCAGGGACCATCAGGTATGTATCTTATCATCTCCCATGTCGGTTTCACCCCAGCAAATTTCTCGTCACCGTCAGACAAGATTTTCAATAACTTGCCTTTTCCTTCTGAAGCTCTACCTCCTTCCGCATCAGTACGTGATTCTTCTGCCTTTCACATGGCTCTTAGGTTCTTCCGCCCTCTGTGCCTCTCTCTATTTCGGTCTGGTCACCCCCTCCTCAAGTTTTGTTTCTAACTATGTAGTCGACCTTATGTAGTTGGCCATATTCTCAAGTAGAATACTACTTTAGGTCCATTCTCTCTCAAATTGACAAGCATCATAAGCCCATAATCTTCATGCCAATACTTTTCTCTCCCACCCACTTCTCTTCCTCCCTCGTTTCCTTATTATGCTAATCATAAACTCCTCCCATATCCCATTTTAAGGTCAATGAAAAGAGAACATGCATGCTCCTAGCACGATCTTGTCACAACCCCTCAGCGCAACCCCTATTTACATCCACTGCTTTGTTGATAAGGCATACTGAAAGCAATACTATTTTCCTATTCCATCTCTTCATACCTATATGTAATCTTCTTACATCTATAATGTCTCACCCTATCTACTTATATCTCCGTTCTCTTCTGAATCCCTAAGATGGTATGTGGTTGTTGTATGCATGTTGATGGTCTATGATTTTCTGATGGTTGGAGGTGGACATGAGATCATCCCTCTTACTTTGTGAAAGGTTGTGCAGTGGGGAAGAAGACACAATTTGAACAATAGAGAGAAAGAACGACAGTGCTAGGTAACAATTTTTCATATATGATGTTTTGATATCTCTATGTTCTTTTTCTTCTTCTAGATTTTCCTATGCTGTGATATTTAAATTATTCAATTTGTATTTTGTTATGTATCTTATATATTTACCACATTTTCCATTTGCAAAAAAAATTTAATTGTTATTTGAAGGTATTTTGGAATCATGAAATGAATTTATGACCTTGATTCAATAGTTATACTCTCTTAAGGGTGTGCAATTTTCCTAAACTTAGCCTTCAAATGTCACTATCATTTAAAAAGAAGATATATCATTATAGAAATTTTACAACACCGTACATCAAAATTTGTTGTTATTTAACAAAATATCTCATGCAATTACTTTTGGTGATAGTATACAAAACCAAACACCATGGGGAGAATAATACTAGACAAAGATTAGGGCATGTTTGCTACGAAGCAGTCGGGTGCTGTTTGATGAATGAAAAACACTGTAGATAAAATCATGTCTTTCAGTTTGTAATAGTTTCACTTGGTACGACACAACATTCTTGTGCCGGTTCTCCCTATAATTGTTTCATATCCAGAAATTGGTAGCTCAACCCTATGTGAATTGGCCGGTTATAAATGTTCAAAATAGTCCTGCACTTGACCACACCCATTTTGGACATGATACCAATTTTGAGAATATGCCTCAAAACAAATCATTTTGTGATTTTAAAATTAACATTTTCATTTTCTCATTTTCTAACCAAAATAAAAATCTTGTCCTAACTCCTAGAGTTTAAAAGTGATGAACTTGTCCTACACCCTACCAAACAGGGCCTTAATGTTGAATACGATTACTAATGTGATAGATAATCAATAGGAGATTAGTCAAACCTATATTTATGCTAAAAATAATCATAGTGATGACCTTAATAGAAA
The DNA here is from genome assembly GCA_963693085.1 of Alisma plantago-aquatica. Taxonomy (NCBI): domain Eukaryota; kingdom Viridiplantae; phylum Streptophyta; class Magnoliopsida; order Alismatales; family Alismataceae; genus Alisma; species Alisma plantago-aquatica. Next base: position 135,297,514 of record OY856411.1, on the reverse strand, counting down.
ATATATTGAATATACCATTCTAGATAATACTCATCTACAAAAAAAGTATATTTTCCAAGTTTTTGATATCAAATTGACATGTGTAATGCTTGACATGGTTTTTCGGGTAATAATCTCACTTCTGGAAAGGGGGTTTAAAATAGACATTTCTTTCCGATCAAAGATGACATATATGTAGGGGCCTCCAAGGAGGCACGTATCATTTGTGGCAGAGTTATAAAAATAAAATATTGTCTGGCCCAAAAATTCTTTGGCTTTTGCTAATTTTGCCCAAAAAAATTATAGTTGCGCCAACGCCCCTTTCTTGTCCTGCCAGTGCCTTTCCTCTTCCAACCCCAAAATTTCTCAAGCTTTCCCCCGCCTACAAGCCACAACTACCTCCTCCGTCCCCAATTTTCCTTATACTTCTATGAGCTCACTGATTGGAGGGGAGTGGACATCATGGGTAACATATATACTTGAAAGCTTTTATATTCAAGGGTTTAAAGTGTGTGCGGCGCATCGAGGCATTTTGGGCTCAACGAGGCGAGGCGTAAGCCTCAAATTGTACCGAGGCGTACATATAAATATATAAAAAGATATAAAAATATATCCACATATTATATATATATGTGTATGTATAAACATACATATACATATACATAATCCTATATATATATATATATATAAACATACATAAACATATACATATACACAATCCTATATATATATATATATATATATACATATATGTATGTGTATATAGTCATATATACAGATTTACATATGCATACATGTATATACTATATAGACAGATTTCTATTTTATACTATAGAGATTTACATATATAACTACACATATTTACATATCTCTAAAACAGATATATATATATGTGTAGATAGATATACTATTACAAATACACATGTATATATAGATATATATCTATACATATAAATATAGTTATAATTATACACAGATGCATATATATACATACACAAGAGAATGTGTACATACATGCAACATATAATGATAAATGTAGTAAAATATCTATAGTTGTTAACAAACAAACATACACATATATAGATATGCACATACATATATCTATATACATACAATTTTGGGTTAATTTAGCCTCTATTAAGCCCAAAATAGGATAATACAACCTTTTTTTAGACACACGGTCTGAGGCTTACGCCTCACAAATGCATATATAGATATACACATATATAGATATGCACATACATATATCTATATACATACAATTTTGGGTTAATTTAGCCTCTATTAAGCCCAAAATAGGATAATACAACCTTTTTTTAGACACACAGTATGAGGCTTATGCCTCACAAATGCCTCAACGCCTCTACTCGATACGCCTCACAAAAATCGAGGCGCACGCCTCTCACTGGCAGACTGATGCTTAAGCCTCGAGGCACTTTTTTTAAAACCATGTTTATATTGCATATGTTACGGCTCTTTTTCATCTTGAACTTTGTTAAAGACCACATTCAGGCTGGACCTGTTAAATGTTTTACTGACACGTCTGCCCTCATCTACCGCATTATATTCTGATAATTCTTTTCTTTGTTGTTTAATGTGGATATGTTCTATAATCTTTCTTTTTCATTTCTTTTCTGTTGTACTTGGGAATGTTTGGTAATCTTTTTGACCCTCAAATGTGATATTGTATTTAAATTTTCATTTTCCTTATAGATGAAATAACACAATAATTAACATTTACTCCAAACTATTTCCATCATTCATTCGGAACCCCTGATAAAATTGGTGAAATTTGTAGGTTATAACCACACCATAGTCCACGATCTCTAGAGGTGGAGGTAATCATCCTTAGTTCTCTATAAAATCTTGTGCAGTGGGCAAGCAAGATAGCTATGGAGCATCGAGAGCTATAGTTGTATTGCCAGGTTACAATTTGTTTCCATATTTTTCACAATCTTCATGTTATGGTTATTTTGTTTGTATTTTCCTCTACTGCAATGTAGGGATTAACAATTTGTTTTTTCTGGTATTTTTTATAGTTATTCATCTTCTTGTTTAAACAAATATAGTAATTGTTGTTTCAAGGTATGCTTGAAATAAGAATGATATTTCAAAAATGAAAATTAGATGTGTAGATGCAATTCTAATTTGGTTTAAGGGTTTATAATTTTTGAAGGTGGGTACTTCTCTAATTAGTCCCTATTACCTTGTAAAATTATACATCCTTGTAAGAGTTGTTACAACACTATATGTCAAAATTTACATATTGTTTGACACCATGTCTTATAAAATGTTTTTTAATGTACAAATTTGAGATGATGTGCAAATAATAAATGTAGACATAATCTAGACAATATGAAAATATTAAGAAGTTGGATATGTAAAATAATATGATGGGTAATTAGGAGAAGATATATTAAGTCGATGTTTCAATCAGAAATCAACATCATGACGACCCTTTTCAAGATTTCCGAAGAAATTATTAAAGATTGTACTTTCATATATCAAAAAATAGAGAGTTTTTAGCATTATTTTTCTCACAGTAAATTTTTTGTAGTCATCACTTAATTACTAGATTCATGGTAACAAGATGTCTTTTCTATTAAACATACTTGTTATCGTGGCAAAATGACAAGGCTCTAGGGTTGGACACCTACTTGTGCATTGACGAATTAAAAAAAAATTAAAGTTTTGTACATACTTGTGTATATATGTGTTATAAGTTCTATAACATCCCACTTCATATATATGTTATTTTTACCTAATATCTATACACTGTTATGATATTTATCTCATTTCCCCCTTCATATATATGTTATATTTCAGATATATGAATGTGGGTGATCCATAAAGTTATTGTGAACCTACTATTATACATGTCTTACGGGAAAATAACATATTTTGTTATTTTATACATAGATATATACATGTTAAACACAACCAAACCTGTATATTTAGAATTTTATTGTTGCATACATAGATGTACACATAATTTTAGAAGTTATACTTGGATGCATAGACGTAAATGTGGCAATATGGGCGTTTGAGGTTCCACTAATATACAAAATTGAAACCTATATAAAGTCTGTAATCCACTATACATCAGTTTTAGACTGACGGGATTAATAATAACAATGCTTTAAATAGCGGCAATATATATTTTTTGTGTCAGTAGATAATTTTCATTATTGTAGGGTAATTGTCATCTTATATAAATATCTTTTGCAGCTAATATGGTTGTTCGAAGTTTCTAAAATAAGGAAGAAGTAATTTACTATTTTTTGGAGTTCCTAAAATAAGCAAGAAGGAATTTAGTATAAGGGTATGTTTGGTTGGGTGTAAAATGAACCGGCAACAAAAGTTGCAAAATAGGAAATGAAGAGTAGTGAATTGAAGCTTCATCATTTCCATTTATTTATACTTGATTCCCTTTCTTGTAATTTAAAGACATTAATATCTCACAAATAATGATCCTCATTCCTTATCCAGTTGGAGTTTTATCTTCAAACATGATTTTCATTTCTCATATGCATTAGTTTCTCTCATTCCTAATGTGTAAGCATTTGTTTTTATTATATTATGACTTAATAGCTATTTCTGTAGTCTTAAATCATTGGTTAACAAAACATCCTTAATTGTTATGAATTTAGGTAAAGGTTGTTATGGGTGGTCCGTTCATTGAAGATAGGAGTTGGATATATAGATGCAATACCAAGTATGAGAGACTCAATGATCTCTACTTTCATGAAGGTGTAGAGTTATTTTTGAAGTTTGCATTTAAATATGATGCTAACTCTCAAAAGCTTTTCCCTTGCAAAATTTGTGAGAATAAGTTTTACCAACAGTTAGATCTCATTCGGTATCACATCCTCTCTAATGGTTTTCTTGAAAGATACACATCGTGGATCTATCATGGAGAGAGTATGGGTGGTTGGACATCTACAAACTTGCAAAATAATGAGACATTACATATGCTAAATGATATGATGGGTAATTTTGAAGAAGTTGATCAAGCCAATAATTCATCTCCACAACCACAATATGATGATTCCAACATTAGAAAATTCAAAGAACTAATGCATGATGCTAGTACTCCTCTATATCCTAATTGTCCAGTTTCTAAGTTTGACACTATATTGGAATTATGGAAGATGAAATGTGACAATAAATGGACAAAGAAAGGTGCTTCTAATGTTTTGGCCTTTGCTCAAAAAATTCTCCCTCCAAATTATACACTACCTAAAACTTGGTATGAGTGTAAAAAAATAATGAGCAGCATAGGTCTGAAGTGTAAGAAAATACATGCTTGCTCTAGTGATTGTATGATATATTATGGAGAAAATGAAAAGTTAAATTCTTGTCTAAGGTGTGGTAAATCTAAATGGATTGGTTCTACTGATAAGAAAAAGAAGATGCCAACAAAGATTGTTCGCTATTTTCCTTTGATTCCACAATTGACTAGACTTTTCATGTGCAAGTGTATCGCTGAACTAATGACATGGCATAAAAAAGAACCACTAGGAAAGGAAGGAGAAATGAGTCATCCTCGTGATTCTAAAGCATGGAAAGATTTTGATAAAAAAACACCCAGTGTTTAGTAGTGAAGCACGTAATGTTCAATTGGGGTTAGCATGTGATGGATTCAACCCTTTTAACATTGCTAAGGGCACTAATAGATCAATACGGCCTATGATTATGATGGTGTACAAATTGCCTCCTTGGTTTGTGTTAGATCAATCATACTTTATGTTGACTCTTCTAATTGATGGGCCTAAAACACCAAGAGATATTGATGTTTATCTTCAGCCTTTAGTTGATGAGTTAAAATTATTATGGGTTGATGGGATAAACATGTATGACTCTTATGCTGGTGAAAACTTTACTATGCGTGCAGCTTTATTGTGGACAATTAGTGATTTCTCGGCATATGCAATGTTGTCTGGATGGAGTACAAAAGGATACAAGGCTTGCCCAATGTGTCATTCAGATGTAGGGTCTTGTTACCTTCATGCTAGTAAGAAGGTTGTATATCTAAGACATCGACGCTTTCTACCTTTTGACCATCCATGGCACAAAGATGCTAAAAGTTTTAATGGTGATATTGAATCTGCCTTGGCACCAAAACCTTTAACTGGTGAAGAGGTAGACATGATTTTGAAAGATTATGATCATAATACTTTTTCCAAGAGTGGGTGGAAGAAAAGGAGCATATTCTTTGAGCTTCCCTATTGGAAGACATTGTTGATAAGACATAATTTAGATGTTATGCATATTGAAAAGAATGTTTGTGAAAACATCTTAGACTGGCCGATAGAAAAGGATGGAAAAACTAGAGACATCAATGCAAGGTTAGACTTGGAGGATCTCAAAATAAGACAACCATTATGGCTTAAGACTTCAAAAAGAAACAAAAAATCAATTGTGCCTCATGCACTTTACAACATGACAAATGAAGAAAGAGAGGTTTTCTTGAGAGTCTTGAAAGAATTGAAATTGCCTTATGGCTTTTCTTCAAATATTTCTAAGAAAGTTCAAATATTAGATAAAAAAATTGGTTCTTTAAAAAGCCATGACCACCATTTTCTAATGCAACAACTTCTACCTTTGGCTTTAAGAACCACAATATCTAAACCTCTTGGAATGGCAATCCTTGAGTTGTCCTCTTTCTTTAAAGAAATTTGTAATAAGGTCATTCACATAAAAAAGATGGAGAAATTGGAACGACAAATTCCAATAACTCTTTGCAAGTTTGAAAGAATCTTCCCTCCAACATTCTTTGATGTAATGATGCACTTGACTATACACTTGGCTACCGAGGCAACAATTGCTGGTTCTGTGTATTTTAGATGGATGTATCCAGTTGAGAGATATTTGTTTAGACTTAAAAATTACATTCGTAACAAAAATAAGCCAGAGGGTTCTATTGCTGAAGCTTATCTTATGGAAGAAGTTGTCAATTTTTGTTATCGATATAAGAATCAAGTAACCCCTAAGTGGGATAACTCAAGGAGATATGTTGATGGTCCAATTGGAGTAGGTGTCGAACATCTAATTTCTGAAATAGATATATATCAAGCACATCGTTTTATGTTGTTCAACACAGATGAAGTGCAACCACATTTGAGGTAAATTTATTTCTATAATTGTCGTTACTACATTCCTATACACATTATAAACTTCATCGTAATAAATGCTAGGATGCATAAAATGATTTTGCAGGACCAATATCCAAACTGGAGTGAATTTCAAGTTCAAAAAACACAACACGATGAGTTTGCCTATTGCTTTAAACAACATGTAAGTATGTTAATAGTTCAAACCATAATTTATTATATATGTAGACGTTAAAATCTTTTTCCTTCTTTCATTTCAGATTTTAGAGCTAGATAAATCCCTTGATTTGTCAGAAGATATAAAATGCTTAGCCTGTGGCCCTAAAGTTGGGGTATATTCTTATAAGGGATATTATGTTAACGGTTATAAGTTTGAGATCATAGAAAGAGAAAATAGGAGAACCACCCAAAATAGTGGGGTAGCAACACTTGGAGAAGATGGAAGCATATTTTATGGCTCGTTAATAGATATCATTGAGATTTCATATTCTAAAAATATTGTTGTGCATTTGTTTAAGTGTATATGGTATGACACAAAATATGGGAGCCAAAAAGATGAATACAATTTCACTATGATTGATACTGTGCAAAGAAGCTATAAAAATGAGATATTCATCTTCCCTTCATTAGCACACCAAGTTTACTACTCAGTTGATCCAGAATTTCCAGAATGGAGTGTTGTTTGTCACTGGAGGCCTAGACACACATATGGAAGTCCTAATTATTCCAATTTAGATCACGAAATTGAAAACATCAATATGAGTAGTGAAGATGGCAATGCATGTGACCCAAGTGATGGCAATGACTATGCTGAATTGTGGACTAGATTGGATGTACCAAATGATGTACTTGTGGATAACCTAATAATAGACAATGCTAGAAAAAAGGTTAAAAAGAAAAAGAGACAAGGTGACATGTCCTAATTTTCATTATATCATGTATTTTTTGTAAATCTAAATTTTATTGCCGTGTATATTTTATTTGTAGGATGAGTAGAATTGGAAAAACTAGACCATTGTCTGAGATCACGGCTGCACTCAATAAGAAAATGGACACGATACAATATGATGAACGAATGCAAGGTAAGTAATTCTATTATAATGCTTGAAACATTTACATAGTATATTCAACTAAGACCTGATTTTTTTTTTACACTTTTACTTGTTATTTTAATATCTTTAGGTGGCCATTCAGTCTCTTCAATTAGCTTGGGTGAACCTTTGTGCAACCTTCCTGGTATGATTTGGAAACTTTTATGCACTAGTACATTTTTTTTTCAATAATTAGTTTTTGCATCCAACATAGGAATTAAGGCTCCTTTGAAAAAGAGGCTAAGGGTTCAAAAAGAAAATAACCACCCGATGTTAAAGGAAAATGAACAACAAAAAGGTGCTAAGGAGGCTGCTTCTTTTGAGCATTTTATTCCAAATGCTTTGGAAGAGTATAATATTTCTTTAGGTATGTAAATCTACTTGAAAATTTTCATATTAGTTATATAATTTGTAAACATAATGTGTCAAATATTAGGAAATGTTGCACTAATTAAAAGGATTATTGCAAATTATTTGGATATGCATATTAATGGTTAAAAATGTAATAGCATGATTAGTATATCATCATTTTCTCTTAATTTCTTCTAAAAATAGATCAATTCAGAGAACCAATTTCAAACTTTCTACAAAATTTAGAGGGTGAGTCTTCTGATAAAGGTACAACAGTGCAAAATCTATTAGAGCAAATCTTGCCAATTTTTCAAGGTATGTTTACTTCTTTACATTTTTAACTTCATTAAAAACTCTTAGGTTAGTATATATGTATTTTTATTGATTTTATTATTTATTTTCTAAAGAGCATTGTAGGGAGGTGCAAAAAAGTAACTTCCACATATATGAGAGTGAGGAAAGATCCCCTCCCCATGTCCCAAGGAAATCATACACCCTCCAAAATCCGTACTCACTCTCTAATGGATATTCTAAAAATAGATATGGTATAAGCAATATTTATGATTTTGTGCATTTTTTGGGTCAAGTAAAATTAGTTATTGATGACACAAATTGTTGTAATTAGAAGGCTGCCCTAGGGAGACTAGAGAAAAAGGTCATGATTTGTTAGGGAATGGGGAAAAGTTTCTTTCACATGCTTTAGCAAAAGAAAGTTTTCTCCACAATTCTCTTACGCTCCCCAATAAAGATCATGGATATGGAATTGGTATTTAAGTATTCTTCGCATTTTGTTATAGTACTTTATGTAAATCCAAATCTAACATATTTTGTGGAATCATTTATATTTTTCTGATTAAAATTGTTCTCTTTTAAAGGTCGCTCTAGGGATCCAAGAGATAACCATGTCAATGCAGTGATGAATGAGGCCCCATGCCATAAGCAAATCAAATAGTTCTCATAATGATATTGGACACTCAAATGAGGATTTTGGAAATAGAACTGGTATTTTAGAATTTTGTTTTATTTTTTAATGAGAATTTTCTTTGAATCATGTATATTTTGCTGATTTGTTTTGTATTCTATCAAAGGTCACTCTAGGAATCCAAGGGATAATGACTTTAATGTGGTTAGGAATGAGGAAAGACCAACTCGCCATGCAAAAAGTAAATCAAACAACTTTCATAATGCTATTCCACACTCAAATTAAGATTTTAGAAATAGAACTAGTATTTAAGAAATTTTTGCGTGTTTGATAGTGTGAGTTTTGCTAGAATCACCTATATTTTGCTAATTTATTTTGTTTTCTATCAAAGGTCACTCTAGGGATACAAGAGATAATCAATTGGATGTGGTCAGTAATGTGGAAAGAACTTCTTACCATGCTGCAAGTAAATCAAACAACTTTCATAATGCTATTCTACACTCAAATAAAGATTTTGGAAATAACAATTGGTATTTCAAAAAATTTTACATGCTTTATAGTGTGAGTTGTGCTAGAATCATGTATATTTTGCTGATTTATTTTGTTTTCTATCAAAGGCCACTCTAGGGATACAAGAGATAATCATTTTGATGTGGTCAGGAATGAGGAAAGACCACCTTGACATGCCAAAAGTAAATCAAACAACTGTCATAAAACTATTCCACACTCAAAGATTTTGGAAATAGAATTGTTATTTTAGAAGTCTTTTTATATTGTGTAATGTCATTTTCATTTGAATCATGTATTTTTCTAACATCACTTGTTTTCTGTCAAAGGTCACTCTAGGGATCCAAGAGATCACCCTTTTGACTTAGTTAGGAATGAAGAAAGACCACCTTTCCATGCCTTCAGTAAATCAAACACCAGTTACGATTTCATTCCATACTCTAATAAAGATTTTGGAAATAGAAATGGTATTTTAGAAGTCTTCAGATAATTTATAATTCAATTTTTCTTGAATCATACATATTTTGTTCACTTAACATGTTTCCTATCAAACATATGTCACAATTCCAAACATATGTCACAATTCCATTCCACACTCAAATGAAGACTTTGATAGACCTCATGTTTACCAATTTTATTAGTTTTAGTTTTGCAAATCATTTTTTTCTTTCTGACAACTTATTTTGTATATCAAAGGTCACACTAGGTATCCTAGTGATAACCCTTTTGACTTGTTCGATAATGATGAAAGAACAACAACATATGTCCCAAGCAACTCAAACAGTCCACACAATTATTCTGCACACTTGAACGAAAACATTGAAAATGAAGGTGATATTTGATTAATGTTTACAAAATTTTGTGTCCTTTGAGGTTAATCCATATAGACTATTGCTAATTCAAGTTTTTTTCCCTTAAAGGTAACTCTAGGCTTCTTAGAGAAAAAACTTTTGACAGGGCTGGAAATGAGGGAAGAATGCTTTCATTCGCACGCCCAAATGAAGATTTCAAAAATAGAAATTGTACTTTATTATTCTTTACATATTTTTCTTTATCATTGGCAAACTAAGCTATTTTTCTACTGACTTTTTTCACTCTCTAAAAGGTAACTTTATTGATCCTAAAGAAAGTAGATTTGTCCTAGGTGGAAATGCTGAAGAACCACTCCAATACACTAACCAAAATAGAAATGAACGACATGTTTCTCATTCTCCAAGACCTCCATCCCACGAGACCCAAAGCCTAGCCACTCAAAGAATGAGTACACGGAATTTAGGTAATTTAGATATCATACATTTATTGTTTGCATTTTTCTTCTAGTATCACCAATGCTTCCTTATATATTTTAGTGGAAAATAAGAAATCCCTTCTTCCAAAGAGACGTTTTAGAGGGGTAACAAAATTAAGCTCGTGTAGACCAGAAAAAGGAAAAGTACATAAAGTTTTCTTTAACCGTGGAGCTCCAATTGGTGTGGAGGCAAAGAAACTCACTAATTATCTTGGAGTACATGCAAAACATGGCATGCAATTTCCACTGTATAAAGAATGGGGTGAGGAGCATATATTGGGTTTTGAAACTACTATAGATGCTGTGATGGTGTGTACTCAATTAACTTATTCTTTCATTTTAGAAAAATCATGAAGTCTAACACTAGTACTTTTTTTAGGATGACTTCTCATTTTTTATGTTCAATGATGATATGATTGAAAACATGGAAAGTTCAGATCATCTTCTTGCAGACATGGAAGAAGTTGTGCATTGGTGCTACAACAATATGCAAAAGAAGGTTAGGGCATGGCGTAACATGTTGAAGGGAAAACAAATGGATCCTGATCATCCAAACCAAGAACGCCAAACTTCACCTGACCCTAGAGTTTCTAATGTTGATTGGAGGAAATTGTTGGAATATTGGAGGTCACCTACAAAAGTGGTTGGTATACACTATACTGTTCTCTTAAATTATCATTGATTATTTTTTCACCATCTTCGTTATGGATAATGGTTTGATTTGTTATAATATAGGAGGAGAGCACTAAGAATAAGGTTAGTCGTGCAGGACCTCGTCCCACTCACACGACTGGGGCAAAATCATATTCTAGATGCTATCATGAAATGGTATATGCAATTACTCACATGATTTATTCTATTGACTATTTTTTCTTGAGAAAATGATAATGTATTCTTGCATGGTGTGTAGCTTGAAAAAGGAGTTATCTCATGTGAATTGGAGGCATATCACAAATTTCACCAAAATAAGATGGGATGCTATCTACATCATTACACTAAGCAAAAATGTGTAAGTCTTATAAAGAAATGCTCTTAAAAGTGATCACTACTTTTTAATGTTTTGATCACCTGTAACAACTGCAGGAGGAAATTTCTCTAAGATGCACTCAACGCAAAGTTCAGAATACAACAAACCATGAAGTTTTTTCTCGGGTACTTGATGAAGTATTTGGTAAACATAATGGTGGCTACGAAAGGGGGTATGGAGGAGGTGTTTCAAGACAGAGATGGAAAACATTTCGTCTACAACGAGTGAAGATGCAACCTTATGTCAGGCAACAAACTCGGATTCAAGAGCTAGAGGCTAAAATTTCTATGCTACAAGAACAACTACAACAGGTTGTATAACATTTTATACATTGTTGTGACTTTTAGACTCATCTAGTATTGTGATTGTATTTTTGTGTTAGAAGAATCAAGCAAGAACAACTAATTATCATGACCAACCACACACCTCCAGTAGCTAAAATCACAACCAGGTATGAAAGTACCATACAAATGACCAAATTATAGTGTTAAATCATCTAATTTAACTAAGATATTTATTTTTATAGGAACATTGCTCATCCCATGAATCTCAAGATTATGGAAACTAACTATTGCTTCAGCAATAGATTTTGCAGACATTTGATATGGCTACTACATCCTGTGCATAATGTGAGTATTTTATTGCTAAAAACACATGCTCATTGTCTTAGATATCCTTGTGTATATATTTATTGTTCATATCCACTTCTCTTGAATTTTGATTGTTAGGCGGTTCATTTACTCAAAAGCTGAATACGCTCAAAATTTCAGGCCTTTTTGTATGTTGAAGTTGAAGCTTTATTTGAAGACTATTGCTTAAGCAACAGATTTTGCTAACCTTTTGAGTCACAACTCAATAGCTACTGTGTCGCATGAATCATGTGAGTCATCATTTTTTTAAAATAACATGCTGAATGTCATTAGAATTTCGTATATGTCTCTTTATACTTTGATAGAATTTTTTATGATACAGTTCACTCACTCAAAATCTCCAATTTGCAGCCCTTCTTTGATTGCTGAAGCTGAATCACTTGTTTAAGGCTATTGCTTATGCAATAGATTTTGCAATTTTGTGGAGCGACAACCATATGGCTACTACTTCAGATGCATAATGTAAGTCATTTTATTACTCAAGATAGCATTATTAATATCATTAGAATATTCAAATTGGTTCCGATATACTTTGATATACTATTCTCATTTGCTCAAAAAATGCAACGGTGACAACATACATTCATTGGCGTAGATGCAATCAATGAGGTTTTTTTCCCAATTTCGTATTTTGTTCCTGCCCTAATGCTGAACCAATAAGAGTAAGGACAGAAATCATTTAGTCTGAAAGAAACTGATAAGTGGGATGAAATGGAAAGGTCGGGGGAGAGGGTGAGGTCAAGGGCATTGGATAGCCCGCAAGGTTAGTGATAGGGAAATGACATTGGAACCAATATATAATAAACCTAATGCACCTCCCTATCCTCCATCTTCTTTGAGAATAGGTGGCATGAGTGAAAAGTAGCTGCCTCCTTATGAGAAAGTTATAGAGGAAGGTAAAGGTATGAGTAATAGATCTTGTACTCATGTGGAAGAAGTGGTTATGGTTACTTCAAACCACCTATCTTGAAATTCCACATCAGAAACTCTGCAAAGATGATCGTTACCCTCCCTATCTCTTATGTGATTTTCCTTAACACTTGTCTTATTATGCCTCTAGAAGTATGCAATCTATTGTGGTTATTTGTCTATACCACCACCAAGAAACTTAGAAAGGCAAGAGGTCTATACCAAACATAATTAGGAAGATTTATTAAGCCTAGAGAGTTCTAGATATATAACTCTCATGATAAGTTTATCATTTCTTACTGTTTGGCTGTATGCAGCTGCAGTTATAAGGCCTTTATTTTCTAGAAATATAAGGCATATTTTTTTTAAAGATTTTTTTGTCAAAAGAGATAGGTCTGTATACATAACTCTCATTGATATATTACCATATGTTTCTCTGTTTTTTACTATATGCGGCTGACCTTGTACGATGCATTCATTCTCTAATCTAATGAATGCCTTGATATTTCCCCTGCCATGTCAAACGTTATTATTCTGTTTCAAATATACATGCCACTAAATTTCCCATTTGAGTGAATACTAATGATTTGTTTGAGACTAGTCCAAAAGTTATATTTACATGTTTGATTTCTATGATGATATATAGGAAGATGTCTAAAAAATATTATCTTTGATCGTCTTCGATTCTTCCTACAAACTCTACATGGACGTGCCAGGGGTTGAAAACGTTCTTAAAGATCAAGGGAGTTGGTAGTCCTCTTGCCCTCATTTGCAAAAGACCAGCAGAACGTAAATGGGCTATTGGTCTCTGGCTTCATTTGTAGCTCTGTTTTGTGAATGTACTCTATGTTTGGTTCTTAAATATTTTGAACATACATGTCATTTGTCCTAGTATTGTGTCAAAATGCTTTGAAAAGTGGTGCATGTAATGACTATGAATTCAACTTACAAATGTTTCATGTAGCAGCAGTTGCGATAACAAATATGGAAGTATATTTGTGCAAAGATGGGGGTGTGAAGACGGTCCATTTGAATCTACAGAAATTTTGTAGTATTCTGATGTTTGAATTAATGAGTTGAGTAAAACTGTTGTCTAGATATTACTATATTCACTATCAATAGTAGTCAAAGTTGTGGCTGAGTGGTCTACGTTCAAAGTAGGCCATACATTTTTTTTATGTATTCTATAATTTGACGTGCCGGCATGCCCTTGAAGGAGTGGCTCATGGCAGTTGGTGGTTGTCAAAATCAACACATGCCTCTGACGTGATTTAAGCTATATGTCGTATTCTGTATTCATTTGACTCCAGCGAATGGAACAAAGCGATAGTGACATAAGCTACTGGTGTGACACGGCTTCTAGTCCATCTCATTTTGAATATGGCATGTTACTGTGTTGAATATCTAATACTTTGTACTAGTGAACTGGCATGACCCACTCCTTCAAGGGCATGCCGACACGTCAAATTATAGAATACATAAAAAAGAATAAAAATGTATGGCCTACTTTGAACGTAGACCACTCAACCACAACGTTGACTACTATTGATAGTGAATATAGTAATATCTAGACAACAATTTTACTCAACTCATTAATTCAAACATCAGAATACTACAAAATTTCTGTAGATTCAAATGGGCCGTCTTCACACCCCCATCTTTGCACAAATATGCTTCCATATTTTTTATCGCAATTGCTGCTACATGAAACATTTATAAGCTGAATTCATAGTCATTACATGCACCACTTTTCAAAGCATTTTGACACAAGACCAGGACAAATGACATGTATGTTCAAAATGTTTAAGAACCAAACATAGAGTACATTCACAAAACAGAGCTACAAATGAAGCCAGAGACCAATAGCCCATTTACGTTCTGCTGGTCTTTTGCAAATGAGGGCAAGAGGACTACCAACTCCCTTGATCTTTAAGAACGTTTTCAACCCCTGGCACGTCCATGTAGAGTTTGTAGGCAGAATCGAAGATGATCAAAGATAATATTTCTTAGACATCTTCCTGTATATCATCATAGAAATCAAACATGTAAATATAACTTTTGGACTAGTCTCAAACAAATCATTAGTATTCACTCAAATGGGAAATTTAGTGGCCTGCATATTTGAAACAAAATAATAACGTTCGACATGGCAGGGGCAATATCAAGGCATTCATTATATTAGAGAATGAATGCATCGTACAAGGTCAGCCGCATATAGTAGAAAACAGAGAAATATATGGTAATATATCAATGAGAGTTATGTATACAGATCTATCTCTTTTGACAAAAAAAATCTTAACAAAAAATATGCCTTATATTTCTAGAAAAGAAAGGCCTTATAACTGCAGCTGCATACAACCAATCAGTAAGAAATGACAAACTTACCATGAGAGTTATATATCTAGATCTCTCTAGGCTTAATAAATCTACCTAATTATGTTTGGTATAGACCTCTTGCCTTTCTAAGTTTCTTGGTGGTGGTATGGACAAATAACCACAATAGATTGCATACTTCTAGAGGCATAATAAGACAAGTGTTAAGAAAAATCACATAAGAGATAGTGAGGGTAACGATCATCTTTGTAGAGTTTCTGATGTGGAAATTCAAGATAGGTGGTTTGAAGTAACCATAACCACTTCTTCCACATGAGTATAAGATCTATTACTCATACCTTTACCTTCCTCTATAACTTTCTCATAAGGAGGCAGCTACTTTTCACTCATGCCACCTATTCTCAAAGAAGATGGAGGATAGGGAGGTGCATTAGGTTTATTATATATTGGTTCCAATGTCATTTCCCTATCACTAACCTTGCGGGCTATCCAATGCCCTTGACCTCACCCTCTCCCCCAGCCTTTCCATTTCATCCCACTTATCAGTTTCTTTCAGACTAAATGATTTTTGTCCTTACTCTTATTGGTTCAGCATTAGGGCAGGAACAAAATACGAAATTGGGAAAAAAAAACCTCATTGATTGCATCTACGCCAATGAATGTATGTTGTCACCATTGCATTTTTTGAGCAAATGAGAATAGTATATCAAAGTCTATCAAAGTATATCGGAACGAATTTGAATATTCTAATGATATTAATAATGCTATGTTGAGTAATAAAATGACTTACATTATGCATCTGAAGTAGTAGCCATATGGTTGTCGCTCCACAAAATTGCAAAATCTATTGCATAAGCAATAGCCTTAAATAAGTGATTCAGCTTCAGCAATCAAAGAAGGGCTGCAAATTGGAGATTTTGAGTGAGTGAACCGTATCATAAAAAATTCTATCAAAGTATAAAGAGACCTATATGAAATTCTAATGACATTCAACATGTTATTTTAAAAAAAATGATGACTCACATGATTCATGCGACACAGTAGCTATTGAGTTGTGACTCAAAAGGTTAGCAAAATCTGTTGCTTAAGCAATAGTCTTCAAAAAAAGCTTCAACTTCAACATACAAAAAGGCCTGAAAATTTGAGCGTATTCAACTTTTGAGTAAATGAACTGCCTAACAATCAAAATTCAAGAGAAGTGGAAATGAACAATAAATATATACACAAGGATATCTAAGACAATGAGCATGCGTTTTTAGCAATAAAATACTCACATTATGCACAGGATGTAGTATCCATATCAAATGTCTGCAAAATCTATTGCTGAAGCAATAGTTAGTTTCCATAATCTTGAGATTCATGGGATGAGCAATGTTCCTATAAAAATAAATATCTTAGTTATATTAGATGATTTAACACTATAATTTGGTCATTTTTATGGTACTTTCATACCTGGTTGTGATTTTGGCTAATGGAGGTGTGTGGTTGGTCATGATAATTAGTTGTTCTTGCTTGATTCTTCTAACACAAAAATACAATCACAATATTAGATGAGTCTAAAAGTCACAACAATGTATAAAACGTTATACAACCTATTGTAGTTGTTCTTGTAGCATAGCAATTTTAGCCTCTAGCTCTTGAATCTGAGTTTGTTGCCTGACATAAGGTTGCATCTTCACTCGTTGTAGACGAAATGTTTTCCATCTCTGTCTTGAAACACCTCCTCCATACCCCCTTTCGTAGCCACCATTATGTTTACCAAATACTTCATCAAGTACCCGAGCAAAAACTTCATGGTTTGTTGTATTCTAAACTTGGCGTTGAGTGCATCTTAGAGCAATTTCCTCCTACAGTTGTTACAGGTGATCAAAACATTAAAAAGTAGTGATCACTTTTAAGAGTATACCTTTATAAGACTTACACATTTTTGCTTAGTGTAATGATCTGGATAGCATCCCATCTTATTTTGGTGAAATTTGTGATATGCCTCCAATTCACATGAGATAACTCCTTTTTCAAGCTACACACCATGCAAGAATACATTATCATTTTCTCAAGAAAAAATAGTCAATAGAATAAATCATGTGAGTAATTGCATATACCATTTCATGATAGCATCTAGAATATGATTTTGCCCCAGTCGTGTGAGTGGGACGAGGTCCTGCACAACTAACCTTATTCTTAGTGCTCTCCTCCTATATTATAACAAATCAAACCATTATCCATAACGAAGTTGGTGAAAAAATAATCAATGATAATTTAGGAGAACAATATAGTGTATACCAACCACTTTTGTAGGTGACCTCCAATATTCCAACAATTTCCGCCAATCAACATTAGAAATTCTAGGGTTAGGTGAAGTTTGGCGTTCTTGGTTTGGTTGATCAGGATCCATTTGTTTTCCCTTCAACATGTTACGCCATGCCCTAACCTTATTTTGCATATTGTTGTAGCACCAATGCACAACTTCTTCCATGTCTGCAAGAGGATACTCTGAACTTTCCATGTTTTCAATCATATCACCATTGAACATAAAAAATGAGAAGTCATCCTAAAAAAAGTACTAGTGTTAGACTTCATGATTTTTCCAAAATGAAAGAATAAGTTAATTGAGTACACACCATCACAGCATCTATAGTAGTTTCAAAACCCAATATATGCTCCTCACCCCATTCTTTATACAGTGGAAATTGCATGCCATTTTTTTGCATGTACTCCAAGATAATTAGTGAGTTTCTTTGCCTCCACACCAATTGGAGCTCCACGGTTAAAGAAAACTTTATGTACTTTTCCTTTTTCTGGTCTACACGAGCTTAATTTTGTTGCCCCTCTAAAACGTCTCTTTGGAAGAAGGGATTTCTTATTTTCCACTAAAATATATAAGGAAGCATTGGTGATACTAGAAGAAAAATGCAAACAACAAACTTATGATATCTAAATTACCTAAATTTTGTGTACTCATTCTTTGAGTGGCTAGGCTTTGGGTCTCGTGGGATGGAGGTCTTGGAGAATGAGAAACATGTCGTTCATTTCTATTTTTATTAGTGTATTGGAGTGGTTCTTCAGCATTTCCACCTAGGACAAATCTACTTTCTTTAGGATCAATAAAGTTACCTTTTAGAGAGTGAAAAAAGTCAGTAGAAAAATAGCTTAGTTTGCCAATGATAAAGAAAAATATGTAAAGAATAATAAAGTACAATTTCTATTTCTGAAATCTTCATTTGGGCGTGCGAATGAAAGCATTCTTCCCTCATTTCCAGCCCTGTCAAAAGTTTTTTCTCTAAGAAGCCTAGAGTTACCTTGAAGGAAAAAAAAACTTGAATTAGCAATAGTCTATATGGATTAACCTCAAAGGACACAAAATTTTTTAAAGATTAATCAAATACCACCTTCATTTTCAATGTTTTCGTTCAAGTGTGCAGAATAATTGTGTGGACTGTTTGAGTTGCTTGGGACATATGTTGTTGTTCTTTCATCATTCTCGAACAAGTCAAAAGGGTTATCACTAGGATACCTAGTGTGACCTTTGATATAAAAAATAAGTTGTCAGAAAAAAAAAATGATTTGCAAAACTAAAACTAATAAAATTGGTAAACATGAGGTCTATCAAAGTCTTCATTTGAGTGTGGAATGGAATTATGACATATGTTTGGAATTGTGACATATGTTTGATAGGAAACATGTTAAGTGAACAAAATATGTATGATTCAAGCAAAATTGAATTATAAATTATCTGAAGACTTCTAAAATACCATTTCTATTTCCAAAATCTTTATTAGAGTATGGAATGAAATCGTAACTGGTGTTTGATTTACTGAAGGCATGGAAAGGTGGCCTTTCTTCATTCCTAACTAAGTCAAAAGGGTGATCTCTTGGATCCCTAGAGTGACCTTTGACAGAAAACAAGTGAAGTTAGCAAAAGACATGATTCAAATGAAAATGACATTACACAATATAAAAAGACTTCTAAAATAACAATTCTATTTCCAAAATCTTTGAGTGTGGAATAGTTTTATGACAATTGTTTGATTTACTTTTGGCATGGCAAGGTGGTCTTTCCTCATTCCTGACCACATCAAAATGATTATCTCTTGTATCCCTAGAGTGGCTTTTGATAGAAAACAAAATAAATCAACAAAATATACATGATTCTAGCACAACTCACACTATAAAGCATGTAAAATTTTTTTGAAATACCAATTATATTTCCAAAATCTTTATTTGAGTGTAGAATAGCATTATGAAAGTTGTTTGATTTACTTGCAGCATGGTAAGAAGTTCTTTCCACATTACTGACCACATCCAATTGATTATCTCTTGTATCCCTAGAGTGACCTTTGATAGAAAACAAAATAAATTAGCAAAATATAGATGATTCTAGCAAAACTCACACTATCAAACACGTAAAAATTTCTGAAATACTAGTTCTATTTCTAAAATCTTAATTTGAGTGTGGAATAGCATTATGAAAGTTGTTTGATTTACTTGTTGCATGGCGAGTTGGTCTTTGCTCATTCCTAACCACTTTAAAGTCATTATCCCTTGGATTCCTAGAGTGACCTTTGATAGAATACAAAACAAATCAGCAAAATATACATGATTCAAAGAAAATTCTCATTAAAAAATAAAAAAAATTCTAAAATACCAGTTCTATTTCCAAAATCCTCATTTGAGTGTGCAATAGCATTATGAGAACTGTTTGATTTGCTTATGGCATGGGGAGGGGATCTTTCCTCATTCATCACTGCATTGACATGGTTATCTCTTGGATCCCTAGAGCGAACTTTATCTGAAAAATATAAATGATTCCACAAAATATGTTAGATTTGGATTTACATAAAGTACTATAACAAAATGCGAAGAATACTTAAATACCAATTCCATATCCATGATCTTTATTGGGGAGCGTAAGAGAATTGTGGAGAAAACTTTCTTTTGCTGAAGCATGTGAAAGAAACTTTTCCCCATTCCCTAACAAATCATGACCTTTTTCTCTAGTCTCCCTAGGGCAGCCTTCTAATTACAACAATTTGTGTCATCAATAACTAATTTTACTTGACCCAAAAAATGCACAAAATCATAAATATTTCTTATACCATATCTATTTTTAGAATATGCATTAGAGAGTGAGTACGAATTTTGGAGGGTGTTTGATTTCCTTGGGACATGGGGAGGGGATCTTTCCTCACTCTCATCTATGTGGAAGTTATTTTTTTGCGCCTACCTACAATGCTCTTTAGAAAATAAATAATAAAATCAATAAAAATACATCTAAACTAACCTAAGAGTTTTTAATGAAGTTAAAAATGTAAAGCAGTAAACATACCTTGAAAAAATGGCAAGATTTGCTCTAATAGATTTTGCACTGTTGTACCTTTATCAGAAGACTCACCCTCTAAATTTCGTAGAAAGTTTGAAATTGGTTCTCTGAATTGATCTATTTTTAGAAGAAAGTAAGAGAAAATGATTAATCATGCTATTACATTTTTAATCATTAATATGCATATCCAAGTAATTTGCAACAATCCTTTTAATTAGTGCAACATTTCCTAATATTTGACACAATATGTTTATAAATTATATAACTAATATGAAAATTTTCAAGTAGATTTACATACCTAAAGAAATATTATAATCTTCCAAAGCATTTGGAATAAAATGCTCAAAAGAAGCAGCCTCCTTAGCACCTTTTTGTTGTTCATTTTCCTTTAACATCGGGTGGTTATTTTCTTTTTGAACCCTTAGCCTCTTTTTCAAAGGAGCCTTAATTCCTATGTTGGATGCAAAAACTAATTATTGAAAAAAATGTACTAGTGCATAAAAGTTTCCAAATCATACCAGGAAGGTTGCACAAAGGTTCACCCAAGCTAATTGAAGAGACTGAATGGCCACCTAAAGATATTAAAATAACAAGTAAAAGTGTAAAAAAAATTCAGGTCTTAGTTGAATATACTATGTAAATGTTTCAAGCATTATAATAGAATTACTTACCTTGCATTCGTTCATCATATTGTATCGTGTCCCTTTTCTTATTGAGCGCAGCCGTGATCTCAGACAATGGTCTAGTTTTTCCAATTCTACTCATCCTACAAATAAAATATACACGGCAATAAAATTTAGATTTACAAAAAATACATGATATAATGAAAATTAGGACATGTCACCTTGTCTCTTTTTCTTTTTAACCTTTTTTCTAGCATTGTCTATTATTAGGTTATCCACAAGTACATCATTTGGTACATCCAATCTAGTCCACAATTCAGCATAGTCATTGCCATCACTTGGGTCACATGCATTGCCATCTTCACTACTCATATTGATGTTTTCAATTTCGTGATCTAAATTGGAATAATTAGGACTTCCATATGTGTGTCTAGGCCTCCAGTGACAAACAACACTCCATTCTAGAAATTCTGGATCAACTGAGTAGTAAACTTGGGGTGCTAATGAAGGGAAGATGAATGGCTCATCTTTATAGCTTCTTTGCACAATATCAATCATAGTAAAATTGTATTCATCTTTTTGGCTCCCATATTTTGTGTCATACCATATACACTTAAACAAATGCACAACAATATTTTTAGAATATGAAATCTCAACGATATCTATTAACGAGCCATAAAATATGCTTCCATCTTCTCGAAGTGTTGCTACCCCACTATTTTGGGTGGTTCTCCTATTTTTTCTTTCTTTGATCTCAAATTTATAACCGCTAACATAATATCCCTTATAAGAATATACCCCAACTTTAGGGCCACAGGCTAAGCATTTTATATCTTCTGACAAATCAAGGGATTTATCTAGATCTAAAATCTGAAATGCAAGAAGGAAAAAGCTTTTAACGTCTACATATATAATAAATTATGGTTTGAACAATTAACATACTTACATGTTGTTTAAACCAATAGGCAAACTCATGGTGTTGTGTTTTTTGAACTTGAAATTCACTCTAGTTTGGATGTTGGTCTTGTAAAATCATTTTATGCATCCTAGCATTTATTAGGATGAAGTTTAAAATGTGTATAGGAATGTAGTAATGACAATTATAGAAATAAATTTACCTCAAATATGGTTGCACTTCATCTGTGTTGAACAACATAAAACGATGTGCTTGATATATATCTGTTTCAGAAATTAGATGTTCGACACCTACTCCAATTGGACCATCAACATATCTCCTTGAGTTATCCCACTTAGGGGTTACTTGATTCTTATATCGATAACAAAAAGTGACATCTTCTTCCATAAGATAAGCTTCAGCAATAGAACCCTCTGGCTTATTTTTGTTATGAATGTAATTTTTAAGTCTAAACAAATATCTCTCAACTAGATACATCCATCTAAAATACACAGAACCAACAATTTTTGCCTCGGTAGCCAAGTGTATAGTCAAGTGCATCATTACATCAAAGAATGCTGGAGGGAAGATTCTTTCAAACTTGCAAAGAGTTATTGGAATTTGTCGTTCCAATTTCTCCATCTTTTTTATGTGAATGACCTTGTTGCAAATTTCTTTAAAGAAAGAGGACAACTCAAGGATTGCCATTCCAAGAGGTTTAGATATTGTGGTTATTAAAGCCAAAGGTAGAAGTTGTTGCATTAGAACATGGTGGTCATGGCTTTTTAAAGAACCAATTTTTTATCTAATATTTGGACTTTCTTAGAAATATTTGAAGAAAACCCATAAGGCAATTTCAATTCTTTCAAGACTCTCAAGAAAACCTCTCTTTCTTCATTTGTCATGTTGTAAAGTGCATGAGGCACAATTGATTTTTTAGTTCTTTTTGAAGTCTTAAGCCATAATGGTTGTCTTATTTTGAGATCCTCCAAGTCTAACCTTGCATTGATGTCTCTAGTTTTTCCATCCTTTGTTATCAGCCAGTCTAAGATGTTTTCACAAAAATTCTTTTCAATATGCATAACATCTAAATTATGTCTTATCAACAATGTCTTCCAATAGGGAAGCTCAAAGAATATGCTCCTTTTCTTCCACCCACTCTTGGAAAAAGTACTATGATCATAATCTTTCAAAATAATGTCTACCTCTTCACCAGTTAAAAGTTTTGGTGCCAAGGCAGATTCAATATCACCATTAAAATTTTTAGCATCTTTGCGCCATGGATGGTCAAAAGGTAGAAAGTGTCGATGTCTTAGATATACAACCTTCTTACTAGCATGAAGGTAACAAGACCCTACATCTGAATGACACATTGGGAAAGCCTTGTATCCTTTTGTACTCCATCCAGACAACATTGCATATGTCGGAAAATCACTAATTGTCCACAATAAAGCTGCACGCATAGTAAAGTTTTCACCAGCATAAGAGTCATACATGTTTATCCCATCAACCCATAATAATTTTAACTCATCAACTAAAGGCTGAAGATAAACATCAATATCTCTTGGTGTTTTAGGCCCATCAATTAGAAGAGTCAACATAAAGTATGATTGATCTAACACAAACCAAGGAGGCAAATTGTACACCATCATAATCACAGGCCATATTGATCTATTAGTGCCCTTAGCAATGTTAAAAGGGTTGAATCCATCACATGCTAACCCCAATCGAACATTACGTGCTTCACTACTAAACACTGGGTGTTTTTTTTATCAAAATCTTTCCATGCTTTAGAATCACGAGGATGACTCATTTCTCCTTCCTTTCCTAGTGGTTCTTTTTTATGCCATGTCATTAGTTCAACGGTAGACTTGCACATGAAAAGTCTAGTCAATCGTGGAATCAAAGGAAAATAGCGAACAATCTTTGTTGGCATCTTCTTTTTCTTATCAGTAGAACCAATCCATCTAGATTTACCACACCTTAGACAAGAATTTAACTTTTCATTTTCTCCATAATATATCATACAATCACTAGAGCAAGCATGTATTTTCTTACACTTCAGACCTATGCTGCTCATTATTTTTTTACACTCATACCAAGTTTTAGGTAGTGTATTATTTGGAGGGAGAATTTTTTGAGCAAAGGCCAAAACATTAGAAGCACCTTTCTTTGTCCATTTATTGTCACATTTCATCTTCCATAATTCCAATATAGTGTCAAACTTAGAAACTGGACAATTAGGATATAGAGGAGTACTAGCATCATGCATTAGTTCTTTGAATTTTCTAATGTTGGAATCATCATATTGTGGTTGTGGAGATGAATTATTGGCTTGATCAACTTCTTCAAAATTACCCATCATATCATTTAGCATATGCAATGTCTCATTATTTTGTAAGTTTGTAGATGTCCAACCACCCATAGTCTCTCCATGATAGATCCACGATGTGTATCTTTCAAGAAAACCATTAGAGAGGATGTGATACCGAATGAGATCTAACTGTTGGTAAAAATTATTCTCACAAATTTTGCAAGGGCAAAGCTTTTGAGAGTTAGCATCATATTTAAATGCAAACTTCAAAAAGAACTCTACAACTTCACGAAAGTAGAGATCATTGAGTCTCTCATACTTGGTATTGCATCTATACATCCAACTCCTATCTTCCATGAATGGACTACCCATAACAACCTTTACCTAAATTCATAACAATTAAGGATGTTTTGTTAACCAATGATTTAAGACTACAGAAATAGCTATTAAGTCATAATATAATAAAAACAAATGCTTACACATTAGGAATGAGAGAAACTAATGCATATGAGAAATGAAAATCATGTTTGAAGATAAAACTCCAACTGGATAAGGAATGAGGATCATTATTTGTGAGATATTAATGTCTTTAAATTACAAGAAAGGGAATCAAGTATAAATAAATGGAAATGATGAAGCTTCAATTCACTACTCTTCATTTCCTGTTTTGCAACTTTTGTTTCCGGTTCATTTTACACCCAACCAAATAGACCCTTATACTAAATTCCTTCTTGCTTATTTTAGGAACTCCAAAAAATAGTAAATTACTTCTTCCTTATTTTAGAAACTTCGAACAACCATATTAGCTGCAAAAGATATTTATACAAGATGACAATTACCCTACAATAATGAAAATTATCTACTGACACAAAAAATATATATTATCGCTATTTAAAGCATTGCTATTATTAATCTCGTCAGTCTAAAACTGATGTATAGTGGATTACAGACTTTATATAGGTTTCAATTTTGTATATTAGTGGAACCTCAAACACCCATATTACCACATTTACGTCTATGCATCCAAGTATAACTTCTAAAATTATGTGTACATCTATGTATGCAACAATAAAATTCTAAATATACAGGTTTGGTTGTGTTTAACATGTATATATCTATGTATAAAATAACAAATATGTTATTTTCCCGTAAGACATGTATAATAGTAGGTTCACAATAACTTTATGGATCACCGACATTCATATATCTGAAATATAACATATATATGAAGGGGGAAATGAGATAAATATCATAACAATGTATAGATATTAGGTAAAAATAATATATATATGAAGTGGGATGTTATAGAACTTATAACACATATATACACAAGTATGTACAAAACTTTAATTTTTTTTTAATTAGTCAATGCACAAGTAGGTGTCCAACCCTAGAGCCTTGTCACTTTGCCGCGATAACAAGTATGTTTAATAGAAAAGACATCTTGTTACCATGAATCTAGTAATTAAGTGATGACTACAAAAAATTTACTGTGAGAAAAATAATGCTAAAAACTCTCTATTTTTTGATATATGAAAGTACAATCTTTAATAATTTCTTCGGAAATCTTGAAAAGGGTCGTCATGATGTTGATTTCTGATTGAAACATCGACTTAATTTATCTTCTCCTAATTACCCATCACATTAATTTACATATCCAACTTCTTAATATTTTCATATTGTCTAGATTATGTCTACATTTATTATTTGCACATCATCTCAAATTTGTACATTAAAAAACATTTTATAAGATATGGCGTCAAACAATATGTAAATTTTGATATATAGTGTTGTAACAAATCTTACAATGATGTATAATTTTACAAGGTAATAGGGACTAATTGGAGAAGTACCCACCTTCAAAAATTATAAACCCTTAAACCAAATTAGAATTGCATCTACACATCTAATTTTTATTTTTGAAATATCATTCTTATTTCAAGCATACCTTGAAACAACAATTAATATATTTGTTTAAACAAGAAGATGAATAACTATAAAAAATACCAGAAAAAACAAAATTGTTAATCCCTACATTGCATTAGAGGAAAATACAAACAAAATAACCATAACATGAAGATTGTGAAAAATATGGAAACAAATTGTAACCTGGAAATACAACTATAGCTCTCGATGCTCCACAACTATCTCGCTTGCCCACTGCACAAGATTTTATAGAGAACTAAGGATGATTACCTCCACCTCTAGAGATCGTGGACTGTGGTTATAACCTACATATTGCACCAATTTTATCAGGGGTTCCGAATGAATGATGGAAATAGTTTGGAGTAAATGTTAATTATTGTGTTATTTCATCTATAAGGAAAATGAAAATTTAAATACAATATCACATTTGAGGGTCAAAAAGATTACCAAACATTCCCAAGTACAACAGAAAAGAAATGAAAAAGAAAGATTATAGAACATATCCACATAAAACAACAAAGAAAAGAATTATCAGAATATAATGCAGTAGATGAGGCCAGACGTGTCAGTAATACATTTAACAATTCCAGCCTGAATGTGGTCTTGAACAAAGTTCAAGATGAAAAAGAGCCGTAACATATGCAATATAAACATGGTTTTAAAAAAAGCGCCTCGAGGCTTAAGCCTCAGTCTGCCAGTGAGAGGCGTGCGCTTCAATTTCTGTGAGGCATATCGAGTAGAGGCGTTGAGGCATTTGTGAGGCATAAGCCTCAGACTGTGTGTCTAAAAAAAGGCTGTATTAACCTATTTTGGGCTTAATAGAGGCTAAATTAACCCAAAATTGTATGTATATAGATATATGTATGTGCATATCTATATATGTGTATATCTATATATGCATTTGTGAGGCGTAAGCCTCAGACCATGTGTCTTAAAAAAGGTTGTATTATCCTATTTTGGGCTTAATAGAGGCTAAATTAACCCAAAATTGTATGTATATAGATATATGTATGTGCATATCTATATATGTGTATGTTTGTTTGTTAACAACTATGGATATTTTACTACATTTATCATTATATGTTGCATGTATGTACACATTTTCTTGTGTATGTATATATATATATATATGCATCTGTGTATAATTATAACTATATTTATATGTATAGATATGTATCTATATATACATGTGTATTTGTAATAGTATATCTATCTATACATATATATATTTCTATTTCAGAGATATGTAAATCTGTGTAGTTATATATGTAAATCTGTATAGTATAAAATAGAAATCTGTCTATATAGTAATAGTATATTTATATATATCTGTTATATATATGTCAATCTGTATAGTATAAAATAGAAATCTGTCTATATAGTATATACATGTATGCATATGTAAATCTGTATATATGACTATATACACGTACATATATGTATTCATATATATATATATATATATATTATATTATATATATATGATTCTGTTTATGTATATGTTTATGTATGTTTATATATATATATATATAGGATTATGTATATGTATATGTATGTTTATACACACACACACACACACACACACACACACACATATATATATATATATAATATGTGGATATATTTTTATATCTTTTTTTATATTTATATGTACGCCTCGGTACAATTTGAGGCTTACGCCTCGCCTCGTTGAGCCCAAAATGCCTCGATGCGCCGCACGCACTTTAAAACCTTGAATATAAAAGCTTTCAAGTATATATGTTACCCATGATGTCCACTCCCCTACAATCAGTGAGCTCATAGAAGTATAAGGAAAATTGGGGACAGAGGAGATATTGTGGCTTGTAGGCGGGGGAAAGTTTGAGAAATTTTGGGGTTGGAAGAGGAAAGGCGATGGCAGGACAAGAAAGGGGCGTTGGCGCAACCATAATTTTTTGGGCAAAATTAGCAAAAGCCAAAGAATTTTTGGGCCAGACAATATTTTATTTTTATAACTCTGCCACAAATGATATGTGCCTCCTTGGCGGCCCCTACATATATGTCACCTTTGATCGGAAAGAAATGTCTATTTTAAACCCCCTTTCCAGAAGTGAGATTATTACCCGAAAAACCATGTCAAGCATTGCACAAGTCAATTTGATATCAAAAACTTGGAAAATATACTTCTTTTTGTAGAGGAGTATTATCTAGAATGGTATATTCAATATATTTTCTATTAAGGTCATCACTATGATTATTTTTAGCATAAATATAGGTTTGACTAATCTCCTATTGATTATCTATCACATTAGTAATCGTATTCAACATTAAGGCCCTGTTTGGTAGGGTGTAGGACAAGTTCATCACTTTTAAACTCTAGGAGTTAGGACAAGATTTTTATTTTGGTTAGAAAATGAGAAAATGAAAATGTTAATTTTAAAATCACAAAATGATTTGTTTTGAGGCATATTCTCAAAATTGGTATCATGTCCAAAATGGGCGTGGTCAAGTGCAGGACTATTTTGAACATTTATAACCAGCCAATTCACATAGGGTTGAGCTACCAATTTCTGGATATGAAACAGTTATAGGGAGAACCGACACAAGAATGTTGTGTCGTACCAAGTGAAACTATTACAAACTGAAAGACATGATTTTATCTACAGTGTTTTTCATTCATCAAACAACACCCGACTGCTTCGTAGCAAACATGCCCTAATCTTTGTCTAGTATATTCTCCCCACGGTGTTTGGTTTTGTATATTATCATCAAAAGTAATTGCATGAGATATCTTGTTAAATAACAACAAATTTTGATGCATGGTGTTGTAAAATTTCTATAATGATATATCTTCTTTTTAAATAATAGTGACATTTGAAGGCTAAGTTTAGGAAAATTGCACACCCTTAAGAGAGTATAACTATTGAATCAAGGTCATAAATTCATTTCATGTTTCCAAAATACCTTCAAATAACAATTAATTTTCTTTTGCAAATGGCAAATGTGGTAAATATATAAGATACATAACAAAATACAAATTGAATAATTTAAATATCACAACATAGGAAAATCTAGAAGAAGAAAAAGAACATAGAGATATCAAAACATCATATATGAAAAATTGTTACCTAGCACTGTCGTTCTTTCTCTCTATTGTTCAATGTCTTCTTCCCCACAGCACAACCTTTCACAAAGTAAGAGGGATGATCTCATGTCCACCTCCAACCATCAGAAAAGCATAGACCATCAACCTGCATACAACAACCACATACCATCTTAGGGATTCAGAAGAGAACGGAGATATAAGTAGATAGGGTGAGACATTATAGATGTAAGAAGATTACAGATAGGTATGAAGAGATGGAATAGGAAAAGAGTATTGCTTTCAGTATGGCTTATCAACAAAGTAGTGGATGTAAATAGGGGTTGCGCTGAGGGGTTGTGACAAGATCGTGCTAGGAGCATGCATGTTCTCTTTTCATTGACCTTAAAATGGGATATGGGAGGAGTTTATGATTAGCATAATAAGGAAACGAGGGAGGTAGAGAAGTGGGTGGGAGAGAAAAGTATTGGCATGACGATTTTGGGCTTATGATGCTTGTCAATTTGAGAGAGAATGGACCTAAAGTAGTATTCTACTTGAGAATATGGCCAACTACATAAGGCCGACTACATAGTTAGAAACGAAACTTGAGGAGGGTGTGACCAGACCGAAACAGAGAGAGGCACAGAAGGCGGAAGAACCTAAGAGCCATGTGAAAGGCAGAAGAATCACGTACTGATGCGGAAGGAGGTAGAGCTTCAGAAGGAAAAAGGCAAGTTATTTGAAAATCTTGTCTGACGGTGACGAGAAATTCGCTGGGGTGAAACCGACAGGGGAGATGATAAGATACATACCTGATGGTCCCTGCCTTTGTCCGAGCTCCTAGTTCTCGTCTTGGCTTTCTATCTCACCAACAAGGTCGGCCTTTCGTTGTTCCCACCTCGTTCGCTCTCGTGCGGCGTCGACTGGTTAGGGTAGAAAGTTGAAAAAGGGCACGGGTGGAAACAGCAAAGCCAAAAGCCTTGAAGCCGAAGGCTGAAAAATAAACCAGTCAATGGAAAACCAATGAGCAGGAGGTGAATTGAGGAAAGGAGGGAAACTGACCCCCGCCAATTTGGGCCCGCGAAGCCAGAGATGGTGGGCCGAAAGGAAATACTTATTATTTACATGTGGGCTGAGTATTGAATATGACACGTGACCATGACATGCTCAATTTTGTGTCAAATTTTTTTAAGAAAAACGTGAAAGTAGGGCCCTATTTCCAGTAGTGATGTAACGGCACCTAATATAAAAATTAACAACATAGAGCTCGTCCATAACCCATATCTTGTGGTGTAAGGAGTGATAAGCCATTCGTCGGAGAAATGTGTCTTCGCTGGACTTGTGTGACTTCACCATATAAAGCAATGTAAGTATCATACATAAAATGTCTTTGTATGGTTCTAAATGTTATAGTCCGTGTTTATGTAAGCTACCATTGAGACCTATAGATTGGATAATAGATTGGATAATACTCCGGACCTTGCTGCAGGCTGCAGCTATATAAGAGCAAAATGATCCCTACGGATTCCTCACTCTCACAACATAATCCTTTGCCTAGATTCTCTGTGTTGGTCCTGTACCCGGATTCGTCAATATGGAACGGAGAGAGAAGGAAAATAACCAGTAAAAGAAGCAATGATCCTCAACAACTCCCAATGCTCGACGATGCAGGCTTGGCGGTCAGAGAAAGGAGGAATGCCTTTGGCGGCTATAGAAACTATGGGAAAGCGAGGACATATCATTCTCCTGCTTCTGTTCTCCACTGCAGCAATACCTCGCAAGTTGTGTAAGCGAGAACAATAAGCGTTTCCGTTCTCTTCCGCAGTATAAGATAGGTTGTACTCGTCCTAGGCTACAAGAGATGTTTTGTTGATATGAACAATAGAATTATACATGGCGTCTGAATTTGTTACCTGGGAACTAGAAGAGAAGTGGGTAGGGTACTACAGCAGCCGTCAGCAGATATTGCTAGTCGGCGACGGTGACTTCTCTTTCTCGGCCTGCCTCGCTCGGCGGTTCGGCTCCGGGCTGATCTGTTGGGATTAGGAATATAATCCAGCCCATGTCTTAGTGGGATTTAGACTTGGGAGGGTTGGTTTGTGCTACCAATCCTAATAGGAGTCAAATCTTGAATAGTAGGAATATGACTTCCTATGTGCAACATACAGTTGGACTAGGATTCGAACTAGGACTAGAATTCCTGGTTGCAATCACATGCATGGATGCCTATAAATAGAGGCCCCTAGGGAGGCATTTGGATCATCCACCGGTTGAGGTGTGAGTTCTCCAGTTGTTTGTTGGTGCCTTCTGTGGTAGAGGGTGCCAGAAAACACGAACAACTGGTAGAGAAGCTCTCTTGGTTTATAAGAGAGGGCCAGCGACTTTGCCTTGAAGCAAAGTAGCGGTTGGCGGTTGCTACCCGGATTTAGGGGTAATTAAATCTGGGAGGTGTGAGTTGTAATTTTATTATATAATGCTTATTAGCGGGATTGTCCCGTGGTTTTTCTCTCCTTATTGAGGGGAGAGTTTTCCACGTTAAATCTGGTGTTTTTCTTCTTTGGGTTTTATACGCTTGTTGGTAGCGCTTCTGTGACAACTTTTCGTCACATCCGGGACTGTATCGGTTCAACATCCCCAACAAGTGGTATCAGAGCCAGGTTGCAGATACAAGTCCAGATGGGGAAAGATGAAGATGCGACGATGATAAAGTTGACAAGCACAAATTGGCAGATTTGGAAACCCAAGATGGAGGATATTCTCTATTGCAAAGATCTATACGATCCGATAGAGGGACAAAGGCCAGAGACTACATCTGATGCAGATTGGAAGAAGTAAACAGGAAAACCGTCGGAACAGTGCGGAAGTGGCTCGACATCTCCGTATTCCATCACGTCTCAGAAGAGACCAATGCCAAAGATCTGTGGGAAAAGCTCAAGAAGTTATATGAGCGGAAGACTGCCACAAATAAAACTTTCTTGATCCGAAAGTTGGTGAACCTCAAGTACCGGGATGGTACAAACATCGCCGAGCATATGAATGAATTCCAAAGCCTTGTAAATCAGTTGGGGTCCATGAAGATGGTTCTTGATGATGAACTTCAGGCTCTACTTCTTCTAGGATCGCTACCGGACAGTTGGGAGACACTCGTAGTGACAGTCAGCAATTCTGCACAGGAGGGCAAGTTGACACTTGACCAGGTGAAGAGCAGTGTACTGAATGAAGAGACTCGACGACGAGCCTCAGGCGACAGTGGTATCAGAGCCAGGTTGCAGATACAAGTCCAGATGGGGAAAGATGAAGATGCGACGATGATAAAGTTGACAAGCACAAATTGGCAGATTTGGAAACCCAAGATGGAGGATATTCTCTATTGCAAAGATCTATACGATCCGATAGAGGGACAAAAGCCAGAGACTACATCTGATGCAGATTGGAAGAAGCTAAACAGGAAAACCGTCGGAACAGTGCGGAAGTGGCTCGACATCTCCGTATTCCATCACGTCTCAGAAGAGACCAATGCCAAAGATCTGTGGGAAAAGCTCAAGAAGTTATATGAGCGGAAGACTGCCACAAATAAAGCTTTCTTGATCCGAAAGTTGGTGAACCTCAAGTACCGGGATGGTACAAACATCGTCGAGCATATGAATGAATTCCAAAGCCTTGTAAATTAGTTGGGGTCCATGAAGATTGTTCTTGATGATGAACTTCAGGCTCTACTTCTTCTAGGATCGCTACCAGACAGTTGGGAGACACTCGTAGTGACAGTCAGCAATTCTGCACAGGAGGGCAAGTTGACACTTGACCAGGTGAAGAGCAGTGTACTGAATGAAGAGACTCGACGACGAGCCTCAGGCGACAGTGGTATCAGAGCCAGGTTGCAGATACAAGTCCAGATGGGGAAAGATGAAGATGCGACGATGATAAAGTTGACAAGCACAAATTGGCAGATTTAGAAACCCTAGTTCGTCGAAAACCTGATATTATGCTTTCATTGTATTCTACTCATTTTTCTGAGAATTTCGGCATATTGTACTTATTTTTCTGAGCATCGAGCTAATTTCTATGAATTATTGAAGATATGTTCATTTATTGAAATTAATTACCTTTTGGCCAATGAGAGTCTGCCACGTGGCTTCTCGGGCTCTTCATCTGGTCTCAAGTGAGCCGCCGATTCACTGCTCATGCGGCCGGTTCTCTAGCGGTTCACACGGCTGGACCCGGTCTATTTCATCTTCCTTTTCGTTCAGTGATCCAACCCGCGGTCTCTGTTTCCTCTGTGAAACAGATCACCGCCGCACAGGCTCTCCTCCGGTGAGCACTACCTCACTGCCCCGATCTCCTCGTCAGTCCAACGACCCACCGTCGTCTTTTCCATCGACTTTTACACTTCCTCAGCTCCTCCAGCTCTTGGCCACGGCTCCAGGTTTCCATCCGGGTAGGAGCACCGCCATCACTTGACTCCTCAGACAGACCTCATGGTATCGATCCCTCTAGGGTCCCCGCGACGATCCAGGATCCTCCCTAGAGTCCTGCGCAGTGCCCGAGTGCAACGCAGGTGTGATGGACGGTCCGTTCGACCGGTTGGAGCTCCGTCCGGTGACGTCGGGGCTGTGCTAGTCGATACCAACCCCTGGGCCATCGCACTCTTCTGCGAGTATTGGGATGTCTCCACCTCGGTGCAAGGATGCTCCAGGAAGAACCAATTTGAGTGAGGGTCCTTGAGGTGTGAGCAGGTGGCAACCAGTTAGGCCGGCGTAGATTGAGTTGGGTGGAGAAGAGGGGGAGGGATGTCAAGGAATTGAGGGCTCTTTTTGGATAAAAGAAGGGTCACAGAGCTAATGAGATCCTTAAATAGGCACCATTAGGTCGAGCATTGCCTCCCCTAATGTGGCCGACGGGTCCAAGATGCCGCCATTTAGGCGTTTTCTAATCCCTGTCTGTTAGGGATATTTTTGGGGCTTGTTGGAAAGAGGAGGTCAAGCCGGATCTGAGGAACCAATTTTGACGAGGTTTGAGCAAGATACGAGAGACAGGTGTGAGTTTGAGTATCGGAACAACAGCCTGGCTATGCATCCGCGGGAAGCGGGTGAGGAGGACGACTCAGTCGTCCCTCCCACTGGATCTGGGTTCAGGTCAGGATCCATTTAGGGTGAAAAAAAGGGCATTATGCACAATGAATGAATTTGCTTATATCTCTCAATTGGATAATCCAATTGCAATAAAAATTTAGGAGCAGCTTCATAATGTCATGATGTAGATGTGGTATAAATTTGGGAATGAAATTCGAAGTTTACACATGGTTATTGACTAAGAACATTAATACCTAAAGTTCACCTTCATGTGACACTTAGGGTTTTACATTATGTGAAAACGATATGCCATTTAATCCAAGTTGACTCCAAAACTTCAACATTGGTTCATATGTATATGATTCTTCAAAATAAATTAGTTCACTACTCACTGGATCACTAAATGAATGATTGGTCTTATGAGGACTCAATTAATCAGAAAGGATATTCATTCATAATTGAATTCAATTAAGCATCATAGTCCTCCATCATATTTCCAATCACCTAATTTGGGTGAAGGAATCCATGATTGTATAACCAATTCCTCAAGTTGGTATTTGACATCTTACATAGAATGATTGTCTCTCAATTATTGTATTAGTTATTAAAACTCAAAAATCTAGGTTATCACATTCACCCCACCTTATTTGGAATTTCGTCCTCGAAATTCAACTAATCTCATCCTTAAGAGGCTATTTTGGGGTCGAACTTCACATACATCATCATTGCTTAGGTTCTAAGACCATCATAGTTATATGCACTCTAAGTTGTCAGCTTAGGGTCTAGAGATTCTTGGGTGTGTCCACCCCACCTTATTATGTGGAAGCATCACTTAATGTCTTAACCATAGCATGACATTATGATATCTTAGGATTACATCACCCCTAAGGATACAAGTTTTGCTCATGCTTGCAAGGTTCAAGAGGAATTCATCTATATGCCATGGTATTTAGATTATTCAAATTTAACATCATCAATATGTTTTATGATCAACATCTTACAATAATTTCAGAATTAGAGGAGATTTATCTTCATCCTTAATATTAGAATTTTTCTACATAAGAAGGGCTTATGTAACATGCTTGACCATTAGGGTTTCGACCTATGGTGTGATATTCATACTCAACTTAGAACCATACATTGAGAAGGATCAAGGTTACAAACTATATTTCAGATCATATATCCTATGATCCAAAAATATCTCTATATCAAGTTCTTGAGTTCAACTTTTATGTCTTGCATGTATTATGTAAAGGGAAAAAGAGAATACATCATCATATCTTTCATGTTTCATATGAAGGGAAAGAGAATATTTTAAGGTCAAACTTATCATAATTTCAATCTTGGGTACTACATGTATGATATAGGGGGAAAAATAGAATATGTCAAGATTATACGAGTGACTCCTCATATATAAATCATCTATATAGCTCAAGTGAGGTTTCTATCATCATATATTAAGAAAGAGAAGAAGAAAGGAGAACGTGTATTTTGAGTATCTTTTGCACGAAGCATCATACTCTCATAACTTGAGTTCATATATTACCTCACTTGCAACTAATGATGAGATTCACAAAATATGTCACTCCAGCTAGGACCTAACTCAACCAAAGGATTGACTTTCAACTTCTGAGTTTTCTACCCATAACATTATTTGTACCCAACTCTTACAAATAAGATTGAATCATGCAAAAGGACTCAACTCATCTACCTAGGAGTAACCCAGCTTAGGACATATCCTTTCACATATATCTTAGGGTGGGTCCTACGAACCTCTCCTTGTGGGTCTCACTCTCTCTGGAGTTCACCACATATCTTGTCCTAACACTAGAGGTCCTCCTTTGTAAAGGAGCTTGAGGCTCATGCTATTCAACTCTATCTGAAATTAGTTTATCTTAAATAAGAAAAGGGATTCACTTTCATCATCAAGAGTTAGCTTAGAATCTTCAAACTTTGATTCAATGCATAAACAACTTAGACCCTTTTTAAGGAAACATATAGCATCAGAGATCAAACTTAGATAAGATTTCACATGCTTATTTCAACTATCATTCTATCATCTACTCTATGTATCACATATCTTGATAAGGCTCTAGACATCTAATCTAGACTACTCTCTCTTCTAGACTGATGTCACTCCTTTTCACTTAGGTTACATGAACACTAACTACTCTCCAGTGTGAGGGACACATTTTCATATTTACATATAGGTAATAAAATATTATATATTTTTCTCTGAGAAGGCAGACGTCAGAGAAAACTATCGAGGCTCGAGCCGATTGGAAAACAAATGTAAATCGGCAAAATCGAGTGTCCCACACACAGTAGATAGTCTAGTGCTATGTCACCTAGTGAAATGGTGAGAACGAGATGTAGACTAGTGTAGCTACCCAATACATATGAGCTCTATATGGAAAGGGTTTCAAACACTTGTCTAAACCTAGTTCTCGAACATCTAGGTTCTAACTTAGAGGCTAAGTCAAACCTTATTCCTATAGAACAACTTACTAAGTTTCTAGGGTTTAAGGTGAAAGGTGAAATTTAGTTTTTATGTTTCATGGTGAGGGATTGTTAGGTGTAGCTACTGTTCATGCTCTGATACCAACTGTGACGTCCCCAGATTTTGGCTTCTCCAAACCCTATTGGGAATGAGAGCTCATAATCCAAAAACATCATCCAATCATATCAGAAAGCGATGCGGAAGCATAATACGCATACATGAACATACAACCATAACATTCTTAATATTCACATGTACATTAAACAAGATGAATTATTACAAAAAGATTTACATTTACATATTGAATAGAAAATTCTAAAAGTCTGAACATGTATGCTAACAGGATCTTAGACAATAGGTACAACCTATACAACTTGCTCACATCCTATTCTTTTCCTCACATGCTAGCTCTGAACCTAGAAAATACGAGAAACAAAATCATCAACAAAAGTTGGTACGTAGAATTAAAGAGCTATACTATGCTGGCATATAAAATACTCGAAATTGAAGAAAGAGAAAGAAAACATTATTTAAAAGCAGAAAATTAGGTACAAACATAAATATTGGGTTCCATTAGGGAGGTGCTAGTCAACATTAATACTTTCCCTCTCTAATAGGGAGATTAATGAACCATCAGTAACTACATTCCATTTTCTTTCTTTAGTGTTCTTATTGTTCAAGGCGGAAATGACAATACATATAGATCTACATCCAACAATGTATTTCAAGTACAAGCAAGCAAGTACATATATTTAACATCCAACAAATCTAGTCATATAATTATATCCACGTACCTGAGTTCAGAGATTCATACTTATATTCTGGATCATCTACATCTCTGGTCATCACCTGATTAAGACAAGACCACATACTATCATCAGATTCTCATCATCTTAACCCTAGTCATGTTCATTAGGGTTTATATTATCTCATTAGGATATTCCAACATTTACTTACATTATTGTCTTATATTTATCCTACTGATGTCATTTTACAGATTATGATTCATTATCTGAATATTAGGTTCCATATTCTATTTTTGTGCACATATTAACCCTAGGTTACATCATTAACCTAGATTAGGGTTTTAAACCATGTATTAATATTCATCTTCATATAACTTGGATTTTGTTCATCTTTATGATCTCATAATTAAAACAGAGGTTCAAAATACTGATATAAGCTTACTCTGTGAATTTCATCGTTTATTGACCATGTATGCATTTATTACATTTTATTTAGCCTTATTAGCCCTAATTAGACATATAGAGAAAATTACACAATTTCGTGCATCAACATGATCATTACTGACATCAGGTGCACTATAAACATGATTATAGACTTAAATACATTTTTCTATAATTTTATGTTATTATTTGCTATTTATTATTCAAGAAGTAAGCGTTACACATATTACATGATATCACTGATCCTAGTTCGTCGAAAACCTGATATTATGCTTTCATTGTATTCTACTCATTTTTCTGAGAATTTCGGCATATTGTACTTATTTTTCTGAGCATCGAGCTAATTTCTATGAATTATTGAAGATATGTTCATTTATTGAAATTAATTACCTTTTGGCCAATGAGAGTCTCCCACGTGGCTTCTCGGGCTCTTCATCTGGTCTCAAGTGAGCCGCCGGTTCACTTCTCATGCGGCCGGTTCTCTAGCGGTTCACACGGCTGGACCCGGTCTATTTCATCTTCCTTTTCGTTCAGCGATCCAACCCGCGATCTCTGTTTCCTCTGTGAAACAGAGCACCGCCGCACAGGCTCTCCTCCGGTGAGCACTACCTCACTGCCCCGATCTCCTCGTCAGTCCAACGACCCACCGTCGTCTTTTCCATCGACTTTTACACTTCCTCAGCTCCTCCAGCTCTTGGCCACGGCTCCAGGTTTCCATCCAGGTAGGAGCACCGCCATCACTTGACTCCTCAGACAGACCTCATGGTCTCGATCCCTCTAGGGTCCCCGCGACGATCCAGGATCCTCCCTAGAGTCCTGCGCAGTGCCCGAGTGCAACGCAGGTGTGATGGACGGTCCGTTCGACCGGTTGGAGCTCCGTCCGGTGACGTCGGGGCTGTGCTAGTCGATACCAACCCGTGGGCCATCGCACTCTTCTGCGAGTGTTGGGATGTCTCCGCCTCGGTGCAAGGATGCTCCAGGAAGAACCAATTGGAGTGAGGGTCCTTGAGGTGTGAGCAGGTGGCAACGAGTTAGGCCGGCATAGATTGAGTTGGGTGGAGAAGAGGGGGAGGGATGTCGAGGAATTGAGGGCTCTTTTTGGCTAAAAGAAGGGTCGCGGAGCTAATGAGATCCTTAAATAGGCACAATTAGGTCGAGCATTGCCTCCCCTAATGTGGCCGACGGGTCCAAGACGCCGCCATTTAGGCGTTTTCTAATCCCTGTCTGTTAGGGATATTTTTGGGGCTTGTTGGAAAGACGAGGTCAAGCCGGATCTGAGGAACCAATTTTGACGAAGTTTGAGCAAGATACGAGAGAGAGGTGTGAGTTTGAGTATCGGAACAACAGCCTGGTTGTGCATCCGCGGGAAGCGGGTGAGGAGGACGACTCAGTCGTCCCTCCCACTGGATCCGGGTTCAGGTCAGGATCCATTTAGGGTGAAAAAAGGGCATTATGCACAATGAATGAATTTGCTTATATCTCTCAATTGGATAATCCAATTGCAATAAAAATTTAGGAGCAGCTTCATAATGTCATGATGTAGATGTGGTATAAATTTGGGAATGAAATTCGAAGTTTACACATGGTTATTGACTAAGAACATTAATACCTAAAGTTCACCTTCATGTGACACTTAGGGTTTTACATTATGTGAAAACGATATGACATTTAATCCAAGTTGACTCCAAAACTTCAACATTGGTTCATATGTATATGATTCTTCAAAAGAAATTAGTTCACTACTCACTAGATCACTAAATGAATGATTGGTCTTATGAGGACTCAATTAATCAGAAAGGATATTCATTCATAATTGAATTCAATTAAGCATCATAGTCCTCCATCATATTTCCAATCACCTAATTTGGGTGAAGGAATCCATGATTGTATAACCAATTCCTCAAGTTGGTATTTGACATCTTACATAGAATGATTGTCTCTCAATTATTGTATTAGTTATTAAAACTCAAAAATCTAGGTTATCACATGAAGACAACTTTCCTTCACGGTGACCTTACAGAGGAGATCTACATGGAGCAGCCATAAGGTTTTAAAGTCAAGGGGAAAGACCACTTAGTCTAAAAATTAAAGAAGAGTTTGTACGGGCTGAAACAGGCTCCTAGACAGTGGTACAAGAAGTTTGATTCTTTCATGCAGAGTCACGAGTACCAGAAGACAAGTGCAGATCCATGTGTCTACATCAGGAGGTTTCCTAATGACAGGTTCATTATTCTACTACTCTATGTGGATGACATGTTGATAGTGGGTCAGGATCTCAGTTTGATCAGAAAATTGAAGACAGAGCTTTCCAAAGCCTTTGAGATGAAGGATTTGGGACCATCACGACAGATTTTGGGGATGCAGATCACACGTGACAGGACACATCGCAAGTTGTGGTTGTCACAACAGAGTTATGTTGAACGGGTACTTGAGCGGTTTAACATGGGAAAAGCCAAAGTCGTGGGGACTCCACTTTCAGGTCACTTCAAGCTGAGTAAGAAGTCATGCCCATCTACTGATGAGGAAAAGGAGGAGATGGCAAGGATTCCCTATTCTTCTGCTGTAGGGAGTTTGATGTACACAATGGTGTGTACCCGTCCTGATATTGCTAATGCAGTTGGCGTTGTGAGCATGTTTCTCTCAAATCCTGGAAAAGATCACTGGGAGGCGGTCAAGTGGATCTTCATATACTTACGAGGCACGAGCAACACGTGTTTGATGTTTGGTGGTTCAGAACCAGTTCTAAAGGGCTTCATTGATGCTGACATGGCAGGTGATATAGATCACAGGAAATCTACTTCTGGGTATATCTTCACTTTTGCAGGGGGAGCCATATCTTGGCAGTCCAGGTTGCAGAAGTGTGTTGCACTTTCAACTACAGAGGCAGAATACATTGCAGCAGCGGAAGCAGGAAAAGAAATTCTCTGGGTGGTGAGATTTCTAAGGGAGCTGGGGATGATTCAGATTGACCAAACTATTTTCTGTGATAGTCAGAGTGCCATTGACTTGAGCAAGAGCACAATGCATCATGCACGGACAAAGCACATTGATGTGAGATATCACTGGCTTCGTGATGTTATAGAGAAGAAGTTGTTGACTCTGAAAAAGATCCATACTGAGAAGAATGCTTCTGATATGATGACCAAAGTGGTGACACGAGACAAGCTAACGGTGTACATTCCCAATGATGATCGCTGAAGACCATATCTCCCTCATGGGCTGGAGGGGGAGATTGTTGGGATTAGGAATATAATCCAGCCTATGTCTTAGTGGGATTTAGACTTGAGAGGGTTGGTTTGTACTACCAATCCTAATAGGAGTCAAATCTTGAATAGTAGGAATATGACTTCCTATGTGCAACATGCAGTTGGACTAGGATTCGAACTAGGACTAGAATTCCTGGTTGCAATTACATGCATGGAGGCCTATAAATAGAGGCCCCTGGGGAGGCCTTTGGATCATCCACCGGTTGAGGTGTGAGTTCTCCAGTTGCTTGTTGGTGCCTTCTGTGGTAGAGGGTGCCAGAGAACAAGAACAACTGGTAGAGAAGCTCTCTTGGTTTATAAGAGAGGGCCAGCGACTTTGCCTTGAAGCAAAGTAGCGGTTGGCGGTTGTTACCCGGATTTAGGAGTAATTAAATCTGGGAGGTGTGAGTTGTAATTTTATTACATAGTGCTTATTAGCGTGGTTTTTCTCTCCTTATTGAGGGGAGAGTTTTCCACGTTAAATCTGGTGTTTTTCTTCTTTGAGTTTTATAGACTTGTTGGTAGTGCTTCCGTGACAACTTTTCGTCACATTCGGAACAGTATCCCTTAAACATGAACATGGTCGCCACTTCTTATGACCGTGAAAGTAAGTAATTAAGCTACCTGCACTCGTTACTAGCTGCTGGTCTGCACTCCGCTTGATGCGATCTTGAAATAATGTCTAACTGTGCTGTCCTGTAGAGGACCTCGCGGAAAAATACCAAGGGGCGGCGGCGCACTTGGCCGAGCTGCGTAGCCGTGGCTGTGTGGTCCTTCACGGCGTTGATGCGTGCAGCATGCATAAGTACCTCAAACAGTGGCGTGGGTCGTTCGATCGGGTGATATTTAATTTTCCTCACGCAGGACATATGTGCAGGGGTGGCGGCGAGCGAGACCGAAGGCTTATCCTGTATTACTACCATATATTTCGAATTTTATGACATCTGTACTAGGCGGCATTAAGCTCTAACGAATCTGACTCGTGACCGCGTGACAGAGAACACCGGAAGCTGTTGCTCGGCTTCTTCAAGAATGCAAGAAGGATGGTCGGACGGGACGGCGGCGAGGTGCACGTCACTCACCAAGACGGCGGTCCTTATGCGAAGTGGGGTCTGGTTGAACTGGCCCAGTCGGCGGGACTACTTCTCGCCCACAAGAAGCCGTTCCGCGAGGACTGGTACCCCGAGTACCGGAGAAAGCGGGGTGGGAACATACGTGCCGACGACAAGTTCCGCGCTAGACATCCAGCTTACACTTTCATGTTTAAGCGGAAAGGGCGACGATGTGGCCGTGGGGGATGCCGCACCACTCCAGGAAAGCAACCGGAATGGGAGAAACAAAGGTGCGGCGGATCACGACGCAGAGGGAGTGCCAATCTATGGAGCCGATTTTGGCGACTCCGGCGACCGTGGATAACAATCTGGACTTTCTTGATAAGTCGGCCCTGAAACCAGTCTCAGTGGTGGCGGAGCGTGTGGGTATCGCCTGCTTGGGGTCTGTTTGGTAATTTGCTGCCTGATGACAAAGTGCGATGTTTGATATACCCAATCAAACTAGCTCTAGTATTTAATGGAGGACGAAGAAGACAAATTTGTAGTTGATGCGAATCATGCGATTGAGATCGGGCTGTTCCGTGTGAGGCATGCTACCGTGAAAAAGGGTGACACAAAGACGCTACCACCCACATATATTGCGATGGAAAATGTGCATGCACTTCTTTTTTATCCTGATTGTGCTTTTTTGTTGTTGTTGGCATGAGGTGCTGGGTGTGGCTTTAAAGGAAGGATAATATAAAATTTTGGGCCTAGAAATCTAAATAACATTTTTTTGTTATTTTTATCGCCAATACTAACATGATTCACATTTTAATTTTCAAAATCAGCATATTACTGAGGCAATGCATTTCTAAATAAGACACATTGCTCCAATAGGGGGGAATGCATTCTTACGGGAGAAGCATTGCTACTTCTATAAAACAATACGTCTCCAGTAAAGACATCTAATTTTTTCTTTACTTATTTTTTAATTATGATACAAAATATTTTTTTTATTATATATATTGAATTATGTAATGACCATAATATACATCAAGTTATATAAATATATTTATATATTTAGAACAATACTAAAAAATAATAAATAATAACATAATACTATAAACATGGTTAGTTGTATACAAAAAGAATGTATATGTACAATTTGCCACCCGTTGAAAATCACTCAAATAAAACTGTTATTATGATATATAACAGATGATGGTAGAAATTATGCATATTAGTTTAATGATAAACATGATTAGTTGCATACAATAGGAATTTATGAGTACAATTGGACTTTAAACTAACATTTACATATGCTAAATCGACAAATATAAAGTTATATATCATTTTTGTTATTTTCATTAGATGAATTCCATGTCACCTTAACCTTACAATGCATTGATAGTGTGTTTGGGTCGCGTTATTTTTGAGATTTGTACAGTGTGATGGTCACGGGGTTAGGCTGGGTACTGCAATAATTTCCATTAATTATTTCTTTATACCGCTCTTTTAATTCTATATTCTTAACAATTTCCCTCTTAGAACAGTTATTCTGTAGGAGGCCAATCAGAATTTGTTGTAGTATAAAAGAAATTATTTTAATAAAAAAACCAACTCTATTGTTTTTTTTGGAGGTTTGTTTTAGATATTAACGTTAGACTCTGATTTAGGAGGTCCAGGATCAGAAAAAGATCAATCTTGGGTTCGAGCTTGGTAGCTACAGAGTTGGAAATAAACCCTCATGGACTGCATCCATTGGATTGGGTTCGACATTAGCGACATGACACCACCCATCTTCTTGTACCGTGCACACCCCCAGATTTCCTCTTCATCATATCACCATACCTCCGCCTGATTTTACCGCCTTTGTGACACCTGCACCACACCATGACTTAAATTCCCACCATATGGACAACACGAAACTTCCTATTCATCATTTGAAAAAGTAGTCATACTCGACATGTGGATAGTACTAGATCCTTAGACCCGGTCCGTAATAAGTAGTCATAATAGGCATGTGGACAATATTAAATTTCCTCTTCATTGAAAAAATAGGACCGATACAACCATGTGGATGCATCATATCACCCTGACAATTGATATTCCTTGTTCGGTTGTGATCTTTGCCTGACATTGGGGGTGTGACACTATATAGGAGTAAGTTGTAGAACCAACATCTATAAAGCATGTGCACCGTATAGAGTCGCTGCTTGGCGAACAAAAAATGCTCTGTTTGTCTTTGCTTGCTCCCGAGGGCATTATCCGCAATGTGGCCCATCGGCGATCCCCTGGGATGCCCACTTTTAATTCTCTTCACTTTTATTTATTTATTTTGTATCTTCTATTCCTT
Source organism: Alisma plantago-aquatica (assembly GCA_963693085.1). Classification (NCBI taxonomy): domain Eukaryota; kingdom Viridiplantae; phylum Streptophyta; class Magnoliopsida; order Alismatales; family Alismataceae; genus Alisma; species Alisma plantago-aquatica. The sequence goes on along the minus strand of OY856411.1, from coordinate 135,252,810 downwards.
GTTCAGTCATGTTTTGGATGTGTTCCCCCATTGATATTAGTAAACGTTGAGTAATGATACACACGTGTTATTAAAACCCAAATTGTACCCATCGTCTACTATCTCCACCAAATAGAGATGAGATGCCATTTGACAGAAAAGAGAAAGAAAAGTGGGAGGGATAAAAGAGCCCAGAAAAGGAAAAAATAAGAGACAAAAATATATTTTGTTTATAACTTTCAAACTAAAATGATTTTTTGACAAAATAAAAATCATTGAAATCCTTATAAAATTACAGTCCAACAAGAACAATGTTAACATATTTTTGACAAAATTAATACTGAATATAAAAATAAGTATTGTATATTGAGGTAGTATCATTTTATAAATAACATATTAACATAAGAATGAGCATTCAATGACGTTCTTGTTCTTTGTATAGTACTCATTTTATTATAGTACTCATTTTTGATACCATTATATTTTAAAATAAGAATTAAAATGAGTATCAAAATATATTTAATAGTACTCATTTTTAATTCTTTATATTTTACTTATAAAATAAAGCATAATATGAATTTTAAAAATAATGACATAAAAATGGATAAGATATCAAAAACGACACAATCCCATTTTTGAGTTAGTGTGTTACTCTAAAATGAGTACTATCCCCAATGTAATATTGCTTTTAGAATAAAAATATTTTTAATTAGTTTGTACACATTTTTAAAAATATTTACACAATAAACTAAATATTGTATTTTTTTGAATAATACTTTTTTGCATATTTATATGCACATATACATAACAATACTCATTTTCATATTATTTATATTTTTTTTTTCAAATATATATTGATATTAGTTTTGTCGGATTGACTTTTTCATTACCAATTCAATGATTTTTATTTCTGCAAAAAATACGATGTCATTTGAAAGTTATAAGAGAACCAATTTTCTCTTGTACTTTCCTTCCACCTTTTCTCTATTCTCTTTTTATAGCTTACTGCATGCCACTAAAAATGGTGCATTCTCATTGGCTCTTGTTATTTAGGAGTGGAAACAAGATATAAAAGCAGGTTCAATTGGGTTACAGGTAGCAATTTACTTTAAAAAAAAAAGAGAGAAACGAGTGAGAGAGAAGGTCCTTGTTTGCCTTTGTGAATATAAAGCGGGGAGAGAGACTCCTTGTTTTGACCTCACCATACCATATTCGTCTTTGACACACGCCTCCATTGCTGAATCAATTCATGAAGCTAGGGACCACTTCCGGCCCAATTCCCTCTCTTTTCCTCAACAAGAAAGGCTCCTCGCTGGTCGCTGCTATATATACTCCAGAATGCCGCACTTCTCTCCCCCTAGCCCCTTCAATCGTGAAGATGAGCCCTTCTTCTCCTACCACAGACGAAGATGGAAACCACGTTCCTTCCCACTCAAGCTACCTCCCCAACCTAGCAAACCGTCCCTTGTCTATATAAAATACCTTCTTCCTCCTTGTCGTCATACCCTACCTACATTGTGATGAAACCTCCCAGATGCACTCCTCCGCGCGCCAATAAACCCACAACTTCTCTCCACCCACATATATATGTGATGGAAAATGTGCAAGCACCTTTTTCTTTCTGGTTGTGCTTTTTTATAGTTGTTGTTTGCATGAGGTGTGCTGTGTGTGGCTATAGGATACACGAACTACAATATAAAAGTTTTTTCTTAAAAATCTAAATAATGTTTTTTTGCTATTTTATGGTCAATATAATATGATTCATATTTTAATTTTTCTAATAGCATATTTCTGAGGCAACACGTCTCCAAATAGGACACATTTCTCCAATAGGGGGAATGCTTCCCCACGGGAGACACATCACTACTTTAAAAAACAATGTGTCCCCAATGAAGGCGCATTACATTTTTCTCTACTTTTTTTATTATAATACGATGTATATTTTTATTGTATATAATAAATTATATAATGATCATAATATACATCATATTATATTAATTTAATTACATATTTAGAACAATACCTAATAATAATAAATAGTAATATAAAACTATAAACATGATTAGTTGCATAAAAAATCTGTATGTACAATTTGTCACAATCACCCAAACCAACCCGTTGTTATGATAAATAACAAATTGTGGCGGTAATTATGTATACTATTTTTATGATAAACATGATTAGTTGCATACAAAAAGAATCAATGAGTACAATTGGACTCTAACCTATCATTTACACATGCTGCATTAACAAGTATAATGCTATATATCATTTTTACTTTCATTAGATTAATTTCCTGCCACACTAACCTTACAATGCATTGGTAGAGTGTTTGGGTCGCGTGATTTTTGGGATTTGTGTACTATGATAGTAACGAGTTTGTGTTGGGTGATGCAATAATTTCCATTAATTATTTTTTTATACCGCTCTTTTAATTCTATCCTTCCCAAAATATTGCTCTTGAAACAGTCCTCCAATAGGAGGCCAATCATAGTTTGTTGTAGTATAAAAGAAATTGTTTTAGTATAAAAACAACTAACGTATAGGTTTTGTAGAGGTTGGCTTTTAGATATTAACGTTGAACTATGATATAGGAGACCCAGAGTCAGCAAAAGACCGAGCTTGGGTTCGAGCTCCCACGAAGTGCATCTGTTGGGTTTAGATTCGACATTGGCACATGACACCACCCATTTCTTGTATCATGCACACCTCCAAACTTCCTCTTCATCTTATCACTCTGCCTTCGTTGCTTTTACCGACTCTCTGACACCTACACCACACCTTGACCTAAATTCCTGTCATGTGGACTCTTTATCATTGAAAAATGTAGTCATACTAGGGATGTGGACAATATGAGATCCTTAGACCCATTCTATACTAGGCATGTGGACAATGTGAAGCTTCCTCTTTATTGAAAAAATATGACTCATACAAATCATATCACCCTAACCGTTGACATTCCTTGTTCAATTCTAATCTTTACTTGACACTGGGAGGTTTGACGCTATATAGGAGTAAGTTGTATAACCAATATTTATGAAGCATGTGCACCGTTCATGGTCGCTGCTTAGCGAACAAGAAATATTATTTTGGTTTTTGCCAGCTACCGAGGGTATTATCCGCAAGGTGGTCCACCAAAGATCCCCTGAGATGCCCACTTCTAATTCTCTCTGATTGTTTTTCTCTTTGTATCTTATATTCTTTGTTTGTCCATCCATCAGTTGTGGTTCCACGTTGGTACTTGGTAAACATTTTAAAAAAAAAGAGGCAAGAGAGAGAAGGTTCCTATTTTCCTTTTGTGCATATAAAGTGGGGAGAGATACTTCCTATTTTGACCATACCATATTCATCTTCGACACACACCTCTGTCGCTGCAACCCATTAATGAAGTCAGGGACCACTTCCAGCCCGGTTCCCTCTCTTTTTTTCAATGGGAAAAGGCTCGTTGCTGGTATATATACTCTAGGAAGATGCACTCCTCTTCCTCCCCACCTCTCAACCCTGAATACAAGCTGTTCTTCTCCTATCACAAACAAAAATAGAAACAATGACCCTTCACACTCAAGCTACCTCTCCAACTGGGGAAACCATCCCTTGCCTATATAAAAGACCCCCAGTTTCTCCTCATTCTTGTACCCTACGTACCCGCAAAGAAACCTCTGCACTCCTTCCCGCACCAACAGAAACCCCAACTTCTCTCCATCGCCAAACATCCATGAGCTTTTGCTTGTCCTTATTCTTCAGAGCAGAGAAACTAAGAGCAAGGAGAGGAGGCTAGAACAGAGCACAGAGAGGTGACTGAGACCTGAATGCGTCAGAGCAGGGTGCGTTCATGCCCTGCAACCCCACACAGTGTCAGATCCATCGAAGGGCTGGGGGGCATGCCCCACAAGATGTTTTGTAATTTTTTTACTATGATACCATATTCGAGTTGCAAAAAGTATTATATTATACTAAGTTATGCCCCCTCCAAGAATGTTGACAATTATATAATTATACACGTATAGTCATGACAAGTAATTATTCAAATAGGAGTATGATGCTACGATATAATAACATCATGGTTAAATCAATCCATACATGAAAATATAATTAGGCGTTGAGTGAGATATTAGGTGCACTACAATAGTTAAATGATTTAGTGTTTTCTTAGTAATTTTTAGACCAACACCGGAAACGTAACTATATAATGACATGAAGATTCAACCATACACATTAAAGTATAAGTATAAAATAAAGGGAAATTATAAAATGTACATACGAATATGCAACATATTGAATAAATTAAACATCAACGAAATAATTAATATGGAGTTTAACAAAATGTAATTGTTGTATATATTAAGAAGAGAGTATTTAAAACATTAAATTATATAAATAATAATATAATCACATCGTTATTGCAAGTCATGTTTAAAGTGAATTACATTTATAGATACATATGTATAAGTTTGGTATGTGGTGAATGAATGGAAAGAGAGAGAAAAAGTATGATAGGTGATATTTTAGTGTGTATGCTTTGTATGAGGAGAAAAAGAGAATGGCATCAAAGAGAAAACAAAACAATTTTGTAAGGAGGAAATTAATATACTAATCATGGGATACATCAATATTGTCCGCATATCTCAATATGTTCTTCACAAAATTCTATCAACATATATATGTCACACCCATATTTTTGTTTCTCTTTCCAAATTGTCTATTCATTCTGATTTCATGAAAACATATGTGGTAGAAGATATATAATAACCTTCCTATTTATTCCTTTATGTTCTCCTCCCCTCCCTATCACTTTGCCTAATTAAAGAGAAAAATAATTTTCTCTTCTCCTTCCCTCCCCATGATTTCTCTCCTTTCATAAAATATTTCTCATTTCAGTACTATTAGTAAGACAAATTGGTTGGATCTTTCTATAATTTATTTGATTATTTACCATTTATTATGAAATTTTCCCACTATGCTCATATGAACTATTGATTACAAAATAGTTAGATCCTCTCATAACACATTTTGAATTGTGACTAAACATTGTCTTTCATGTAACTTACATTAGTCAATTTTCAGATATAACATTATGTTTCTTTTCTAGATTTCGCATCTTGTATACCTCACATGTCCTCACCTCCCTTCCATATTCCCCATCCCTTGTGACTTGACCTATCTTAATGTGATTATGCGATTCACGACAACTATTGCACTTGCCTTACCATCCATGCTAGCAATAAACCGAGGACCCATGCCTGATGGGAATTTATCTTTGGTTAACTTACATATAATATTTCCGTCTGACCACCTCATGTATTGTTACACCACAGTGCACATTGATTGTTGGTTGGCAGCCCCATTGTTCTATGGTTCTTGCAATTTTGTGTTGAGATCTCCCGCTTTGGTAGCCAACTTGCTTGGATAATGGATTGAGTTTTTTTTCAAATAACACCCATTTTTTTGGCAAAATCTTAATAAATGCCTTGAGTTTGGATAATCCTAACAACCCCCTTAGATGCCAACTTCCGTTAAGAAAGTGTTTTAAAAGCTAGTGTTCGTTGCACTTTCTCCTTATTTTTTCCTATTTGCTCCTTTAAAAAAAGTTATACGCAATTTAGAGTTTGGCAATGATGAAAGGCTCTAAAAATGAATCAATAAAATTCGATAAGCACATGACTAAGAAATTACAAACCAGTTCGGCTCTGAGACTGATTAATAATAGATTAAAATACTAAAATTCAATCAGAGTTAGGAAGAACCAGTACAAATATAATGTTATTTTTTGTCCAAAATCATAACCACCGTATAAAAAAGGTGCAACACAATAAGAAGTTTCCATTGCAAATTTTAAATTAAATAAATATATCCACTCACAAAAAGTTACAACTAATGCACCACATCAATTAACTTAAAATAGGCTCTATATTGATCTGCAAAGACTATATAATGCAATAATATTATTATTGTACATTTTATCAAGTAATAAATTGAGAATGATATTAGACATGTCAAATTGGTAGGTGAGTTGGATTTATATTGAGTTATTGGAGATGCGTGTCTAGTGGGTGTGTGTCAAAAAGATACAATTTTAAACGGATGGAAGAAAAGCACATCCAAATCTGACCCAACCAGTAGCAAGTTGACCTGCGGGTGTCCGTATAAAATATGTTAAAAAATAAGTTATTTGTTACTTCCTTAACTTTAGAAAAAACAATTAAATCAACTTGTAACTATGATTTTCGTGTCAAATATAGTGTAAAAAACCACAATGACTATGCTTAATATCAAATCAATCAATTGGTTGTCGAATTATGTTTGTACAAAAATAAAAAATAAAGTAGAATCTAGGTATTGTATTTCAATGTAAAACAGATAAATCAATGTATTTTACATTAATGAAAAATCTAAACAGAAAAACATAATTTTCTCATTTAAAATTATCCATTCCTATCATCACAAGTACTACCTATCAATTGCAAACACAAAATAAATAGAGCACAACTGCTATAATTAAATGTAAATATTTTATTTGTACAAAACATACATCTCTTAGTAGGTATATTACTTAATATGTATATAAATATATCGAGTTTAGTTAACTGGGTCATCCACGGGTCACTCGTGAGACACACTATATAAATAAGTTGGTATGCATTTGGGTAATTTTCAACAAGTGACAAATTTAATCACCCAGATAATTAGCTGGTATAAAGTGGGTGGCATATTTCATGAGACAAGGAGAGTGAGGGCGGTAGTAATTTAGAGCGTATGGAGGACTAGTAGTAGAGTAGCCAGAAGACCCACCTAACCAACTGTTAATCCCACATTTATACAACTGGTGTTGTTTTTTCCCAGCTTGCAATGTGGTCGTGGTTGGGCCTCACTCCCCTTCTTTTCGATTCGGAGACCAGACCATACATCCACTTTCCACAACCTCCACCGCCGCAACTTTCCTAGATGCTTCACGTGGATATCCCCACTTCCAAGTGTTTGTAAGAGGGGAGAGGTGTACCGTCTCAGCCCTACAAGGATGGTCGTAGATGCCCAAGCTCTCTCTCTCTCTCTCTCTCTAGTGTTGCATGTTGTTGTGAGGTATTAGAATTGGTGGCGTTGATGCTAATGTTTGTTCATGATTAAATCTGATCTGTTGTGGCACAATTTCTCATCTACTATGTCTGCAGTCCACTTGGTGTGGGTTCAGGGGCATTTGATAGTTGAGAGCAAGAGTAGTAGTGAGTTGGACAATGACTGGGAAGAAGAGTCAAAGGAAAACAAGGAGAGAGAGAGAGAGAGAAAAGAAGTCCTCTTTCAGCTCACCCCGGAGAACAAATGTTCGTTCGACAGTCTTATTTAAAAAACTAGCATACATTTTTTTATTAATCTGAGGATTCTTTGAAAAACCACTTCACTAACTATACTTACAGTCGATTATTAGTTTTATTTATTATGTTAAGGAACCATTTAGATTGGCTAAGCACATAACATCATGAACCATGTAACTGATTGTGTGGTAAATCAAGTTGGACAGTTCAGTTGCATTTAGCTTGTAAAATAACATCACATTTCATGCATCCTTTGCCAATCTCATAGTCCATTTATTCATCTTTATGGACAGTTTCTGTAAAGAGTGAGACCAGAAAGGGGATCCATTCAAATGATATAATACAAGAGTCATGTAATAATAAAGCAGTGGAATCAAAACTATTGCAAAGTCACTTCATGATTCATTTATACAATTGTTCCTCACCATAAAAGGTGATTTTACAAAACACGAACTAAGCACAACCAAGCCAGTAGCAGAGGGTAACCCAACCATTCCAAGCTATCCTCAAGTCCATGTCATGTGGGTGATATTTTTAAGCTCATGTCTTCCAATGTACCTAAACCTGGGTGGAAGGGAACATCACCCAGAACATAGGAAACAACAAAGAGGTCAGTAAAGGTTGAGTATGTACATATATAAACCACTTTGGGCATTATATAGGGTTAAAAGACCAAAACGAGATGTTCCCACAAGAAAAGGGGGTTATTTACAATTAGGTATGTTCAAGATAAAAGTAACAAAAGAAATGAGGCATATAAAATTTCAGATTACAAACATGATAATAAAAGAGTGTCTTGCCATAAAAATCATCCACAGATTCATATTAAAACAACAAATATTTGCATGCATAATATTGCAGACTAAATATACCTAAAACATGGCCACAACACCACAGGATCATGGCCTAAAAATAAATAAGGGTGGAAACACACACCCCAGGCGGAAACGCACACCCTTTATAAGTATGGTTGTACATAAGTACCGCTATTCTACATATTCTAGTCAAACACGTAGCATGCATAAAATAGAGTGGAAAGATTAGAATTTTAGTCAATATCAAATAAAAGACAACAAGGAAGGAGGGGCCTAAAGACCCATATGTCATGTCAACTTAATAATCACAACAGTAAAAGGGATTTATTTCAGGAATTAGAAATGTTCATGAATATTTGATTTGCAAGAGAAACAATATTATAAGAGATGCCTCATTAAAAGAAATTAGGTTTTAGTCAAATAATGCCCAAAATAAAATAGAGAGTGTACATACCTGATATTCACAGCTAACCCAATTTCTAGGGGTGAAATTCCCCAATCAATTATCTGCAAGGGTTGGTGATGAATGAGCTACAAAGTAGAATACTATTTGTTACTATTTGAATTTAAGCTAAAACATGTTCAATGTATGTCATTTAGGATTCATTTTTCCATCTAGGTTTATTATTCCATATTTTTCTTATCATTATAGTCAATTAGATTTTCAGTTAGGTCATATATTATCAATGTTGTATATCCATGTATATGATCTTTTTCGATAGATTAGATCCCCAATTATTATTCTTTATCTAACATAACATAGTTCCATTTAGTCAGTAGGATAGAAGATGCATATTGCAATATATGCTTTAAATACCAAAGTACCCTAATAGGGACACCTAGGGTATAATTCCAACATAACTAAGTATAGAAGTTAGATATTGAATATGCACATGAATAGAATTTCGTACCAAATGATTATAAGGCAGTAGATTATTTATTAGTCTGAACTAACATGTCATTCATACTTTTGTGATTAAGAAATCTTCTTAAATATATTGTTTCTCCGTACTCCACTTTATTCAACATATATTAATCTACATAGATGTACTTTATGTATTCATGTGTATTTGTAATTTCCATAATATATAATCATCAATCAGGGGTTATGGTTTCACACAAGGAGGATGCTAGTACTTCGAATATTCATACATATACTTACTAAATTGTTGATTTATTATTAAACTATAGGATTTTCCTCACTACTATTCCTTTATTATATCGATGAGAATACACATATATATAAGTGTGTGTGCATACCACTAGGCTACATATAACTATAGAGGATTGACTGCAATGATATAAAAGCTTACTCAATTTCTTAACAATCTATCCACTACATAATAGTGAATTGTATATGCTTATATGGTGGAGTTGAAATAACTATTGGTGACAATGTGCATACGTATACCCTACAATACTACACATAGGCATAGATAAATTCATTGGTTGGAAGTGCAACTATGTTTTCAATTTTCAGGTTATCTTCATACATAGTTTAGTTTCCTTATTAACCCTTTTAGTTGGTTTGGAAAATCTGAAACACGTGAGAAGTATACTGACCTGGTGATCAAGTATCCTAAATGATATCCAACGATCAATGCTGGTTCAAGGTTGTAGTCCTTTCTTCTTGGAGGCCTTCCTGTTTGTGACATGTGAGGTTCCATGGTCTAAAGCTCACAATAGCGCACTCAACCAAAACAAGTCTGAAGCTTGCTGGTGTAGGGTGGCATTGGATCCATCTTGATGCTTGAAAAAGAAGAATGGTATCGAGGGGTGAAAGCTAGGTGGCACGTTGAAGATTTAATGGTGAAGGAAGGAGAAGTAGGACTTGCAGGTGGTGTAGTGTTGCAGCTCTACACGTAGGCGCCAATGTATTGGGAGATGCAAAGGCAACAGTAGCAGGGCACGACGAGATGTAGAGGTCACCGGAGAGGCAAACAGGAATCAAATGAACATGATAGTTGGAGGGCTCGCCTGCACACCTGACGATGTTCGGTGCTGCTGGGTGCAGATCGTGGAGGAAGAAGAGAGGACACCAAGGAAGGAAAGGAGGTAGAGGAGCAATCGACAATGCAGAGAGGTGAGGGACATGTCATCGATGGCGGTGACTGGTCGTAGATGGTAGATATAGAAGTTGACAATGTCGATTAGGATTGGTGGTGTGGTGATTTGCATCCGCTGAACTAGTGGTGCGGGTGGTGAATCTGCAGATGCAAGGAGGTGGCTAGAAAATTTATGTAAGTTAGATGGCAAGAGGGGGTGTTGAAGTAGGCACTGGTGAGGTTTAAGCAACCATGATCGCAGAAAGAGGAAGGACGGGACACAACTACGAGTTCAGGCCTGAATCTCATCATGGCCGCCATGGCTTGACCTGTGATTCTGGTTGTGATGGTGGGCAAGATGGCCGTTGTGACCACCTGGCGTGGTGCTCTGAAGGAGGAAGTGATGACGTGATGGTGACTCCTTTCAGGTAGGCGTAGATCTAAGGCGTTGCTTCCCTAGTCAGCAGTGGTGTTCGACTTGGGTGTAAGGAGGCTAGTAGGGCGTCGTGGTTGAGGGATGAAGGGTGAAAGGGAAGTTGGAGAGACGATTGCTGCTCCTCCAGGAATTGAAGGGTATAGAAGGAAGAAGAAGATGGCTTGGCGGTGACTTGTGTTATGTAGGTGTAGAGCAAGGGAGGTCATCGACCAGGGAGATGGAGGCTACTGCAACAATGAGAGTGGTGCCGATGAAGCTCGTGGACATTGCCTCTACAAGTCTCGTGGTTGCAGGCGGCGGTTGGGGCAAGGAAAGGAAGGCTGAAGGGAGGAGAAGAGGGACGACGGAGGCATGCCTGTGGTTGCACAGCTTCTAGGAACAGGGAGGATGGGGAGTCGACTAAGGTTGTAGGGAAAAGGGGATGGATGAGAAAGAGAAGAAGAGAGAGACTGAGGAAGGGGTGAAGAAGAAAAGGAGCTGGAGGGAGGGGAAGAGGTCCTGGATCCGCATTGTGCGCCCACGACCCTAGCGCAAGACGCGCGACCAGGAAGTAGAAGGTGCGGGTAGGAGACAACCGCATGAACCAAGGGGGAAGGGAGGCGTTAAGTGAAAAGAAGGGAAATGGTCGGTGATGGCAAACAAAGTAAATATAAGTGTGTTATTATGTATTTAAACTATACTATTCAACTATTTGATTGATGAGGCAATTGAAGTCTGATTGGGATGGAAATTAGTAGGTAGGCTAAAGAGGATGTGAGGAACCCTATTTTAACATAAATTTTATGTTTTGAAAATATTTAATACTAGATTCAATCATTTGTATATTAAGCATCCATTTGATGTATTTTCTTGGCTTAATTACTCAACAGTGACACCAAGCCACACATTGAATCAATTTATTTTAGTTTATACTCCTAGGACTATCTTAGTGTGTCAAATTTAATGTCAAACCTACTATTTGGGTATTTCTATCTTATTATGAATGTATTATGGTCATTTTACCCTAACTATCAATTATTAATTTTTTTGATATATATATATATATATATATATAATACTAATTGACTCCAAAGATTCCTAATGTGATTCATATTGTAGGGAGAGATATTATAGGTTTACATAATCAAACAGGGGCCTAGAATAAGGGAGGTTACACATATATATTCGGTTTTCAGTATGTTACAACACTCCACCCCTTAAAGAGGATTTCGTCCCTGAAATCCATCCACTGCTAGACCTGAGTGCTAGTTTGTTCTACAGATCCTCATCTTGCATCTTTTAAGCATGAATAACCAATCTTCATTTACAAATTTCCCAATAGAACCATTCAGATTGCGTCCGCTAAATTGGTGAACTACTTTTTCATATAAACATCATTCCTAAAGCACCATGATTCCTATCATTATTACTACTAAGAAAAATTTCATTATCAAAATTATCATCATCGTTAGCATCATCGTCCTCATGATCCACATCCTCATCATCATCAAAATCATCATCATCAACAACAACATCATCCTCATTAATATCATCGACATCATCACCATCATCAACATCATCAACATCAACAACAGCAGCATCACCATCTACTCATCATCAATATCATCAACATTATCACCTAGAGGGGCAAAAAGGGTGAACTGATGTCTTAAGTATCCAAGGCTTCTTCGTACTCTCTACACAAAACTTAGTCCTAGGGTTTCATGTCCATAATTCCATTCAAGTACTTCTTCATTCAAAGGGTTCCTCTACAAATCAAACTTCCTGGTGGCAATGACTTGGTTCTAAAACCTTCAATAAAATATGAAAACTTTTCCTTTGTACATATAAATTAATAATGAAAATAAGTTTGACGGAAAGGAAACAATCTTACGATGAAAAATCCAAAATTGTCGCCAAAAATCAATTCAAGAACCAAGTCTACCACTTATCCACCAGATGATACCTATAGTATTATTCTATCATCATTTCATTCTACAAAAGGGGTCTACTCCTTCTATCACCTAAAAGGGAATATGTCTACATCTCTAATTTGAAGGCATACGAGGGTAACAACTTCTTATTACACACAATCAACTTCTATAAAATCCTAATAATGCATGACATACACCATTACCCATGACACTCTTAATCATGATTCAAAATGCCTCATCTCAGGACCTACAAAAGTCATAAGATTACCAAATGTTATAGGATGAATTTCTTCTCATTACTAGCTGGTTTACATCCATTGTTCTTCCCATGATAATGTAACCTATATAGTCAACCTACTCATATCAATCACTAGGTAAACTAAGTGCACTATTTGGTTTAGAGAGGTGAGCACTGAATGATATATGCAAAAAGTTATAACTTTCACCAAACAATTCTCATATATGAGGCATAACAAGCTCAATGAGTTGGCACCCTACCTTTAGATAAATGGCAATGGGGGCATAACTATGATGAGGTAATCCATGTTGAGGGAAAGTCATGCCTAACCATAAAGGAGCTAATCCTAATTATCACATAGTGCCAAGGAACTAATCTCAACTCTAGAAATTACATCAGGGTTTTATGTTGTTTTTCACACATGCTCAACCCAAAATGGATGTATGTGAGGCGTACTAGGTAACAAAAAAAAGGGAGTTAAGGTGAGAAATAGGGTAATCCCTATCTATGTCTATTCAATCAACCCACAATTCATAGCTCTTAGGCTAATATCCTAGAAAATTATGAGATGTAAACTAAGCACTACAAGAATCAGTTTGATGTAGCTTCATCCCAACTCCACAAAGAAGGGGTGGGTGTTAAGGGTTACTAAAGACTAACTAACGTTCACAAAGGTGGGTCGAGGAGTGCAAGTGACCAAATTAGTCAGGGGTTGAAAACCCTAATTGCTATTGACTACTAGGAAATAGGTTTATCAATAACCTCTAAGGGTCACCTATCTACTTAAGGGTCAACCAAGGATAACTTGAAATAGTCAAGTTACCGACTGCTTAGGCTCTGATACCATTTTGTAAAGATTGAGACCTGAAAGGGGATCCATTCAAATGATATAATACAAGAGCCATGTAATAATAAATCAGCAGAATCAAAACTATTGCAAAGTCACTTCATGATTCATTTATACAATTGTTCCTCACCATAAAAGGTGATTTTACAAAACTTGAACTAAGCACAACCAAGCCAGTAGCAGAGGTTAACCCAACCATTCCAAGCTATCCTTAAGTCCATGTCATGTGGGTGATCTTTTTGAGCTCATGTCTTCCAATGTACCTAAACCTGGGTGGAAGGGAACATCACCCAGAACATAGGAAACAACAAATAGGTCAGCAAAGGCTGAGTATGTACATATATAAAACACTTTGGGCATTATATAGTGTTTAAAGACCAAAAAGAGATGTTCCCATAAGAAAAGGGGGTTATTTGCAATTAGGTATGTTCAAGAGAAAAGTAACAAAAGAAAATGAGGCATATAAAATTTCAGATTACAAACATGATAATAAAAGAGTGTCTTGCCAACAATCATCCACAGATTCATATTAAAACAACAAATATTTGCATGCATAACAATGGAGACTAAATATACCTAAAATAGGGCCATAACACCATAGGATCATGGCCTAAAAATAAATAAGGGTGGAAATACACACCCCGGGCAGAAACAGACGCCCTTTATAAGTATGGTTGTACATAAGTACCGCTATTCTAGATATTCTAGTCAAACATGTGGCATGCATAAAATAGAGTGGCAAGACTATCATTTTAGTCAATATCAAATAAAAGACAACAAGGCAGGAGGGGCCTAAAGACCCATATGTCATGTCAACTTAATAATCACAGCAGTAAAAGGGATTTATTTCAGGAATTAGAAATGTTCATGAATATTAGATTTGCAAGAGAAACAATATTACAAGACATGCCTCATTAAAAGAAATTAGATTTTAGTCAAATAATGCCCAAAATAAAATAGAGAGTGTACATACCTGATATTCACAGCTAACCCAATTTCTAGGGGTGAAATTCACCAATCAATTATCTCCAAGGGTTGGTGATGAATGAGCTACAAAGTAGAATACTATTATTACTATTTGTATTGAAGCTAAAACATGTTCAATTTATGTTATTTAGGATTCAGTTTTCCATCTAGGTTTATTATTCCATTTTTTTCTTATCATTATAGTCAATTAGATTTTCAGTTAGGTCATATATTATCAATGTTGTATATCCATGTATATGATCTTTTTTGATAGGTTAGATCCCTAATTATTATTCTTTATCTAACATAACATAGTTCCATTTAGTCAGTAGGATAGAAGATGTATATTGCAATATATGCTTTAAATACCAAAGTACCCTAATAGGGACACCTAGGGTATAATTCCAACATAACTAAGTATAGAAGTTAGATATTGAATATGCACATGAATAGAATTTTGTATCAAATGATTGTAAGGAAGTAGATTATTTTTTAGTCTGAACTAACATGTCATTCATACTTTTGTGATTAAGAAATCTTCTTAAATATATTGTTTCTCCGTACTCCACTTTATTCAGCATATATTAATCTACATAGATGTACTTTATGTATTCATGTGTATTTGTAATTGCCATAATATATAATCATCTATCTGGGGTTATGGTTTCACACAAGGAGGATGCTAGTACTTTGAATATTCATACATATACTTACTAAATTGTTGATTTATTATTAAACTATAGGATTTTCCTCACTACTATTCCTTTATTATATCGATGAGAATACACATATATATAAGTGTGTGTGCATCCCACTGGGCTACATATAACTATAGAGGATTGACTACAATGATATAAAATCTTACTCAATTCCTTAACAATCTATCCACTACATAATAGTGAGTTATATATGCTTATATAGTGGAGTTGAAATAACTATTGGTGACAATGTGCATACGTATACCCTACAATACTACACATATGGATGGAGGCTGCTGCAGCAATGAGAGTGGTGTCGATGAAGCTCGTGGACATTTCCTCTACAAGTCTCGTGGTTGCAGGCGGCGGTTGGGGCAAGGAAAGGAAGGCTGAAGGGAGGAGAAGAGGGATGGGGGCGACATGCCTGTAGTCACACGGCTGCTAGGAACAGGGAGGATGGAGAGTCGACTAAGGTTGTAGGAAAAAAGGGATGGATGAGAAAGAGAAGAAGAGAGAGACCAAGGAAGGGGTGAAGAAGAAAAGGAGCTGGAGGGAGGGGAAGAGGTCCTGGATCTGCATTGTGCGCCCACGACCCTAGCGCAAGACGCATGACCAGGGAGGAGAAGGTGTGGGTAGGAGCCAACCGCATGAACCAAGGGGGAAGGGAGGCGTTAAGTGAAAAGAAGGGAAATGGTCGGTGATGGCAAACAAAGTAAATATAAGTGTGTTATTATGTATTTAAACTATACTATTCAACTATTTGATTGATTAGGCAATTGAAGTCTGATTGGGATGGAAATTAGTAGGTAGGCTAAAGAGGATGTGAGGAACCCGATTTTAACATAAATTTTATGTTTTGAAAATATTTAATACTAGATTCAATCATTTGTATATTAAGCATCCATTTGATGTATTTTCTTGGCTTAATTACTCAACAAGTGACACCAAGCCACACATTGAATCAATTTATTTTAGTTTATACTCCTAGGACTATCTTAGTGTGTCAAATTTAGTGTCAAACCTACTATTTGGGTATTTCTATCTTATTATTAATGTATTATGGTCATTTTACCCTAACTATCAGTTATTTTTTTTGATATATATATATATATATATATATATATATATATATATATATATATATATATATATATATATATATATATATATATATATATATATATATATATATATAATACTAATTGACTCGAAAGATTCCGAATATGATTCATATTGTAGGGAGAGATATTATAGGTTTACATAATCAAACAGGGGCCTAGAACAAGGGAGGTTACACATATATACTCGATTTTCAGTATGTTACAATTTCCATGTAAATTTGTTTGTTCTCCCACTAATGCATTAGTAAAATGCAAGACATTTTCTATGTTCTCTAGAATAGAAATTCCAATTGTCCTTCAAAAATGTTTTTTAAAATGGTTAAAAGCACACTTTTGGAGGAACAACATAGGCTACTATTGAGAAAGTATGTCCCTAGGCTTGTCCTCACTACTTAGGAAGTACGTGATAGCCCAATCTTCCTTTTATGGATTTATCAATCATACTTCAATGCCATGAAGCATGCATGTGTGGAAAATGATTAGGCTTACTAAAGTGCCATTCCTTGGTTTCCGTTCATCTTTTGGAACTTCCTCAATATATTAGAAAACATCACTCCAGACTTAGAACTATTACGTTTGATGACAAAGGATCTTGTTAACTCTCAGGATAGAAAAAGGCTAAAAGGAAGAAGAAGAAGAAGGAGCAAGGGTTTTATTTTGTCCTCCTTGGACTAGAGAAGCTCCTCATGCAACTCATTTGTATACGATTCCTCCTCTACTTGTGTTGTATCTCATTTCTCTTCTTCTACTACTATGTTTCTCCTTATTACTCCATGGAACTTGTTAAAAATGGGGTATACAACCTTGTTTGTGAACCAAATCAGGATATGTAGTAGATTTCTTTGTGTTTGGTGTCTTTCTTGCACCTATTAATCATGTGAAGAACATATTATATATTTATGATGAAGTAACTTCCTTGTTTCTCTAATTAATCTTGAATGATTATTGGGATCTCGGCCAAGGTCCCTAAACTCATCAAATTTGGCATACCCAGTGTAAGGAGGCGGGATCACCCCCTTACTAAAGATTTGAAGAATAAAACATCCATTCCAAACACACTTAAAGGTATGCTGGAATATGTGTAAAATTTTCAAACTTCAATAAATGGTATTAAAAAAAAACCAAAGTGTAGCAGCGGAATAAAAATAACTGACTATATTCAACTTTTATAAAATATTACACAAGTACATCAAAATCTCCCATAAGGGTTTACAACAAGATACAACAAAAAAGATCTAGATAGAGGGAAGTCTAAACTACTTCAAATCTGTCTCCAAGCAACATCTCTAAGAGCTAGGTCCATGTTGGAAGCTATGTTATCCTTGGTCATGTTCAACACCTTGATCTAAACTTGGGTGGTTGGAAAAACACCCAGCAAAAGGGAAAGGAAAAGATAGTATGTGTCAACAAATATGAATAGGATATCAAGGAAAAGAAGAACATATAAATAAAGGCTAGTTTTCATCATAAGATGAAGATTTCAAGAGTATGAGGCTATTTTTAAATAGATTCTTGCCATAAAATAAATATAATAAAAGGGTTGCATGTATGATAATTATGACTATCTTAACTAAGTAGGGTTGAGGCACCTACCAGACCTCAACCTATAGGTGAGGGGAGAATTAATACATTCTTAGTCACCTACACATATTTTTATGGGGGAGAATATGACATTACCTAGGGTGAATTAATATATGATCTATCAATGGGTGGTTGTACATAAGTACCACTACCATAGATATATAGTCCATAAAATCAACATGCTAGAAAAGAATTCATGGAAACTAAAACTGTAAGGCCCCTAAACTTGCTTAATGCATTGAATAATATTAATTACCATAATTGAATACTTAGAACCCAAATATAACCTTTTTATATGTTTTGAAATCATAAGACAAGCTTAAGTTTCAAATTTGGTCCAATCTGGACATTGTTTGAGCAAGTTATGCAATTTTGTGTACATTTTGGATTTTTCTATAATTTACCCAATGAGGGGTTTTATTTGCAATTTATCACTTGAATTATGTTCCTTGGATATTATATCATCATTCTTGAGTATTTTGACCCATGGGGCTCCTAGTTGTGCCATGGTTTGAAGGTGTTTTCATCAAGGATATTTTAGGGTTTACCCCTTCATGGATGAGCTACCTTTAGTAGCTATCAACTAATGAATTATGTGATTGGATGAGAAATTCGACAAAGGAATACTAAGCAGGTCTGTACAGATAGTGGGAGAGCTTCTTGTGTGTGTGCTTGTATATTTTTAATAATCTAAGGCCATGGACACTTGGATAGATACTAGAACTTCAACCTTTTCTTTTTCTTTATCTTAAAGTGTCATATACTTATCCCCAAGCACCAAAATGAGCCATTTTCTCTCCAAAACTTCCCTCCTTCTCTGACCTTCATTCTCCCTTTGTGTTTCTACGAATTTTTCTGCCCATGGAAGAAGAAAGTGGGGATCTTCTTGGAAAAAATTTCTGGGGTTGCAATTGATTTCCTTTTTGGGTCTAAAAAGCTTCCTCCTAGTGATCTTGACCTAAAAGTGTAAGTATTACCTTATTTCCTCCATTTATTTCTTTTCTATTCTTCCTCCTATATCTCTCCAGGTCAGAACTCTGCTGTTCCATGGTGAAAGTGGACCTAGAACTCAAAAATCTATCCTTCTTGTT
Source organism: Alisma plantago-aquatica (assembly GCA_963693085.1). NCBI lineage: Eukaryota > Viridiplantae > Streptophyta > Magnoliopsida > Alismatales > Alismataceae > Alisma > Alisma plantago-aquatica. The sequence continues at coordinate 135,233,773 of OY856411.1, read as the reverse complement.
TCTTTTTCTAGGGTTTTACTTTGTGGAGAGAAGTGCCTATTTGGCCAAGTTCAGATCTGACTCTAGGGATTTCTTGCCTTATTTTCTCAAGGTTATTGCTTTTTGATATCTGAACTACTCTATAGAGGTGATTTATATAACATTATTCACTTATATTTCTTGTTAGAAGCTTGTTAGTTCATGTTTATGCTTTAATGTGATGAACTAAGCATAGAGAAGCCATGCTTGTTTAGAATTACGATTTTTTGTGGTGTCCCCTATTTTTTTCCAATTCTATATGAACTTGTAAACATGTGTACGACCTTTCTAAGGTGTATCATGATCTGGGACAGGTTGATAGCATCAACCTATAGTTCTAAGCACAAAATAATTGATGGTTCAAATTAGGGTTTTCAAGCTATTTCCTTCCCTATCACACAACCAATGGCCATATCATTCAATAACCAATGGTGTTGCTATCTTGGAAACTGATGTTCGTGATCAAGGGTATCAAATTTATGGTGAAAATCTATGGTCACCCCCTTAGGTCAGGTTTTGGCTCAATTAGATGTTTAATTATCATTTACTAAGTATTCTAATGATATTATCAATTGATGATGACATTAGCTTAATATTTAATGGTGTTAACTGAATGTATTACTGATCTAACAACCAATGGTGACCCTATGATCAAAATTAATGGTGGATCAGGCCATCACCATATATGATGTGTGAAAAATGTAATTGTATATTTGACTAAATCTTGAACCAATGGTTCCTTGGTTCAATTGATCTAATGGTTAGACCTATACTTTAATTGATAACCTTGAACTATGAACCTGATCATATGAATAATATTGGATGCTTTAACATATAATAGTTAGACCTATACTTCAATTGATAATCTTGAACTGTGAACCTGATCCATTGAATAATATTGGATGCTTTAACATCCGCTAGATTAGAATAAATCACATGGTATTATATGTGGGTCCTAGTGATGATAATTCGATGGTTCAATACCATTAATTTGTAGTCTTACCTTTTCCATTATATAGTTATATTTGATAAATCACTATAATAAGTGGATGCGTAAATCCCATGTGATCTTGCTTGTTATACCTAAACTTAATGTAATTATATGATGTTGATTGGTTATAATCATACCTCAAATGATTAATGTCATAATGAATTACACTCTTCTTATGTTGAAACCACAATGTAGTATTATTTGAATATCATAGTGCCTTTCCATGTTGATATCTATGGACATACATGTGCTAATGATCTTTTGAGCCTTGTTTAAGGCATGGAATGATGATGATAACCTTACTATGAATAATGTGATGGTCTTAACGACCTTTGGGCATGTTTGACGCCATGATTGAGGTGAAATCCTCTTCATGTTCTAATAAGGGTTAAAACCCTAGAACTTGTGATAAGATATTGGTATCTTGTAACCGTACAATGATAAGTGTGGTCCATTAATTTGCAATGAATGATAGCATGTGGTAATGTGATTAAGATTTATATCTCAAATGTTTTATATCTTTTGTAGTTGTTATACATATACTCTTGTTAGAAAAGAATTAGGGTTTGAATGTCCACTTGTATGATAAAGCCTTAATGCATTCAATTGGTAGTAATTAATCAAGTGTAACCTTAATCATGTAGAGACCTGCCGTAGAGCCATCTTCAGCGTCAGAACTTACTAGATGGTGAAATGAGTATTCCCAAGGGAAACTCAGAGTGCATATTGTTGAGCATGTGGGGGTGGCAAGTTGAGGATATATCCTTGTCATCCACAAGTGCAGGTTATGGAGGATGGATATGGTCATGCCTTTGACATTTTATGTGATTGAGGACAACTGTGGTTGTACCTCAGATTAGAGGATTTTGTATACCTTATTTTCTAGTGTCGTAACTTGTACCAAGTACAGACTAGTTTTTATTAGTTGACTATATGTCACTATTGGTAGTTTGACTGGTATGTCATTGTAGTTTACTCATACTGACCGAGGGGAAGAGATCTTAGGATACTGACACTCCTAGATCTTATACAGAACTAAATGGCACTTCACAGTAGTCAGTTGGACTTTGAGTGGTACGACTCAAACTCCCCAGGGCATAATAATAAAAGATATAATACCATTCGTGTAGTATAATTGCTAGGGTTTATTACGTATCACATTGGTTGATTAATCCTTATCTGGTCTTTACACTACATAGTTCTAACATGATGTCGACTTATGAAAATTGTGTAATTCTACTTGATGCTACAACTTATTTGCTTAACTGCTTAGTATGCTTAAACTGTTCAATCTGTTCATATTGCTTATTCAATACCCTAACTGCTCAATGTATTTACTGTTGTTAATATGTTATAATCAATATATGTTGGAGAGAGTTATATCTCTCACTGGGACTGGGTCTCACCCGTGGGTCACCAGATTGTTTTTAGGTGGTCGCGGGCAACGAGGTCGAGGTCGCGCTGTGGAAGAAAACCAACCTGGTGATCAATAGATTCAAAAGGTTGGTTGGTTGTAGATGTTAGTAGTAGATTCCTAGTGTTGTTCTTGTACTCTTAGGTCTAGGTATGGGATGTGTTTTCTAGATTATATACTCGCATCGAAAAAAGATTTTGGTAGTATGCCAATGCTTATAAATATATGGCATGTACATGTGAAATATCTTTTGTATGTAGGATGTGACTGAGGTCTTCAGACCCATATGTAAATACTTATTACAGTATATGAGAATGGAATGATGGATCTTTTGTAAATGTTCTAGAGTTTATTTACATTGTTGGAATTGGTTTTAATTATCCCGCATTTTTGACTATGTGATTAATTAGTAGTTGATCGTGTTTTGTGTTTTGAGTAATCTCATTTAGCGTGACGAGGTGTCTCAGTTAAGTTGGTATCATATCTCTAGGTTTACTGAGTCTACAGGGACATATGACTTAGGTTTGAGTCTGTTCTTATGTATCCAACATATCTGATCATAGTTTATGCTTATGTAGATATGTCTGGAGGACATGAAGAACACATTGAGAGTAGCTATGTTGCACCAAGAGGAGGTACAAGGGGGTAGACACACGATGAGAGAGTGCTAGAAGTAGGACCAGAGCATCCCACAATGCCTCATCTAGACCCAACAATGATGGCCAATCCTGAGTTTAAATCTATGTTTAGATAGACGATGGCCACAATTATGTTGGTATTTATGCCCTGAGAGCCAATCATGGGATGATTGGTGGGATACATTAAGACTGATTTGATAAACATCAAAGGCAAGCTCCCAATTCTTTCTGGTTCAGTCATATGAGATAGTGATAGAACAGATTGAATGTCTAGATAATGACAATACTCAATGACGTATGCCTTCAGGTTAAGGACCTGAACGATGAGATTATACAGATGCTAAGAGTTTGTACATTCTCATTATGTCCCTAGTCAGATGTCATTATGGAAGGTAGATAGAAAACAATGACACACAAGACTAGATTGTGGTGTTGGTTGATGACATAATCTCATTAGTCATGATATAGAGATATCAAACCAAACACATAGGTACTTGTTAGAGAACAAGTGTACCAGACAGACCCACCGTGAGTTTGACACATGGAACAATGACATGTTAGTCACAGTCAATACTCATAGTGATGGTGGTGAGTGTGATTCTTTGACCTGAAATCACTACACTCAACACATGTCATTGGGCACACTTTGACATCATCAAACGCAGTCCTGAAACATGGGTTGTTATAAAAGTGATGATTGGGTGGCTTTGTCACATGGGGCTTTTGAGGGGTGAGTGATAGATATGGGATTTGTCCCTCCTGAGGGAGTTTGATATCCATAGCCACTTGATGAGTAGGATTGAGAAAGGCGTGCACACATGTGTGAATTAGTATGTGATATTGATGACATACATATCTCTTCCAATATACTCTGAGATCAAGAAAGTGAATGAACATTGACATGATGACTGTTCCATGCCTTGAGTTCATTTGGGATATCAATGACAAAGGAATTATACATTCACTGTAACACCATTCACGGATTGTAGGATTGAAAGTTGTTCTCCAACTTTCTATTTCACTTGGGTAGCATTGATGTGTGACTAGGCACCGCTCTTTGCTTGTGAAGTCATAAGTGTTATGGATTTTCACTGCCAACGAGAAATGTACCTGCAAGGTCACACACATAGGATTTAACCTGGAAGAGGAGTTTAGTCCACAAACAATGTTTATATTTATTACTAAAGGAGTTTAATAGTTCAATTAAACACTAAATTAATTGATATCTCAATGTCATAATGTTCAAGGTGTTGGACACATTGATTGGAGTATCAGATTGATTAAAACTGCAATTGACTAATTCTGCACAATCTGCACTCCCAACCGATCGACTCATGTGATGAACCGATCGGCTCAGCTTGGTGAACCGATCGACTCAGCTTGGTGAACTGATCGGCTCAGGTGGTGAGTCGATCGACTCATTGACAGGATGAAACGATTGCTTCAAGTGTTGAAACGATCAGTTCAACTGATGCAATTGAGCAAGTTGGGAAAGTCAGGTTGGTGAGAAATTTCCTTTCGTTTCACTTGCCCAATTTGATTGGAACAAGGATTGGTATTTGATACCAATTAGAAACAAAAGAAGAAAAGTCAATCGAGAACTGACCAGGACCACGAACCGAACGGTTCAGAAGTGAACTGACCATTTCATGGGTCTCAACCGACCGGTTGAGGTGTCAACCGACCGGCTCAGGTCGCCAACCGACCATTTTAGAAATGAAACGATCGGTTCAGGTTGCGCAATTGGTTGTGTTACATCCCTGACCTAGGTTATGAACTAACCCTAGGTGTTTTGCTTAGTTATGTAACTAAATGCTTGTGATTATCTTTTGGTATGTAATTAAATCTCCTAAGGAACATATATCTCCATTTCTATCCTTTTTGAACAATGTTATAATATTGTTTTTGTAATACAATAACCTATGTGCAAATTACCCAATTAGAGGGGTTAACTTGCAAATTGCACATGTTTGAATGTTCCTCTGGTAGTGAGACATCATAAGTATGAATATGATGAAGTATGATGGATTCTCCAAGCTTGGGCATCAAGGTGCAGCTTGTGGAGCAATCCTTGTGCTCTAAACCCTAGTTTTGGTGTAAAGTGCAATTTACCCAAAACCAAGGATGCAACTTGTAAAATACACATTCTAGAGTATATTTTATGACTCTTGACATCATTTAGAGTAAAATGATGAAGAGGGAGCTTCATTTGAATAATCAGATAAGGAGGATAATTATTGAAAATACAATAATCAAGTTGTAAATATAATGACCCTTTTATATGTGCAACTTAGTAAGAAGTTGGCTTTCTTATCTTTTAGACCTTGGGTTCAAGATGAGATTTGCTTAACTATGAAAGAGAGAAACGTGCCTTAGAAGGAGAGGAGGACTTAGTTGAGAATAGAAGGAAAATGTTGTCCTCATTTCAAAAATAACCCCAAAGGTATATAGTCACCATTCCTTTGCAAACAAAGGACCGTTTCCTCATTTCCTTGACTTATCTTCTACTTGGACCGACTAAGAGCAGAGCTCTAGAGCAAGGAAGGACGGCCAACCAGTTATAGGTAAGAATTGACCATCATCTAGCTCGAATTTGTGGAGGAAATCATGGTGCAAGGTTGGCTTTATAGTATTTCTTATCTAGTTCTTCTTTCTAGCCATCCCTTTCAACCCATTCTTGGAGAAACAACCTTGGCCAACCTGTGGAGCTCAAGAAGCCATTAAAGCTTGGAATCTTGGAGCTCTAGGACCAACTTTAAGGTGGGTTTTATAACTCTAAACCCTAATGCTTTGTTATGCATCTCTCTTTCTATGCGATAGTTGCTTGTTCTTCTTTTCCCCTATCCTCCCTTGCACTCTTGCAAGAAAAACCTAGAAGAACAGACCTTAGTCTTAAGGTAGAAGATGATGGGCATGAATATAAAGGTAAATTTATCAAACGGTCTCCCACCTTTGGTCTAAACGGTTTGCAAAACCGTTTGGGACCAAACGGTTTCAAAACCGTTTGGACTCATGCAGTTTGCAAGACCGTTTAGATTCAAACGATCTCCAAGACCGTTTGGGAGGTTTGACCAGACGTTGACCATTTAAGGGTCTACTGGACACATTATGAATTAATCACCTACAAAGAATCATCATCCAATTCTAAGAAAATCTCAAGTTGAAGGCATTTTAATCACCTAAACCGTAATCGGGTTCATTTGCTGATTTCAAGGACCAATCATGTTGAAGTTTGGGTTGAGTGGCCCAAACGGTCTCAAAACCATTTGGGGATCACCCAAACGGTCTCAGGACCGTTTGGTGATCACCCAAGACCGTTTGGAGGTCTAGGGTTAAGGGAATTTGATCAAATGAAGGTCCAATCATCATAGGTTGTTGAAACAATCAAAGTGCGGATTTGGTGACCTAATTAGGGTTCAATCCTTAACAAATTGACTTAGTTTTTGGTGTGACTTTGGGAAAACGGTCTCAAGACCGTTTGGAGGATGTCCAAACGATCCCAAGACCGTTTGGGGTCAGGTCATGGCCCAATTGGGTGATAGTTGATGGGTTCAACTTCAATTAGACTCATGTTGATGGATGTTGAAGGTTGATCGATTACAAACCCTAATTCAATCGACCCCAACCCTAATTGGTGACCAATTGAGGGTCAATTGAGTATCAAATTATTAGAGGGTTAACCTAATTGGCTCAATTGATAAGTGGCTAACTTGTATGAGATCAATTGAGGGGTTCAATATTGGAAACCCTAATCAATTGCAAGTGTTGATGCACTTTTTAGGTCCATGCGATTTTGAGGTCTTTGGATCGAATAGTTTCAAGACCGTTTGAATCCAAACGGTCTCAAGACCGTTTGGGGGCAAATGGTCTCAAGACCGTTTGGGCCCAAACGGTTTCAAAACCGTTTGGACTCATGCGGTTTCCAAACCGTTTAAGGTCATGCTGTTTTAAGGTTAATTTGTTTAAACGGTTTCAAAGTCAACCTTGGCTAAATGGTCAACATGATCAAACGGTTTCAATACCTCTTAAGGGCAAATGATCTTGAGTGTGAACATGTCCATGCGGTCTTGAGGGTCAAAGGTACCAAACGGTCAACCCCTCCATGCGGTTTCAAAATCGTTTGGAGGTTGAAGTGTGAAACCGTTTGGGGACTTTTAGGGTTAAGAATGCTTAATGTTTAGAAGGCTTAGATGGTTCAATGGTTGATTAACTCAAACCCTAATCATGCCTAAAGACAATGAGGGAACAAGTAATGAGTTTGTTAAGGTATGCTATGATTAATGGTGAACATTATCAAGGCACTCATGAAAGGTTCAAATAGAAAAACACTCCTTGATCAAGCAAACCCTAATGACATGATAGTGATGACTTGACTTATATTAATCAAAATCTACTTGACCTAACCTAATATAGAGTGATGTAAACATTATCTATTAGTGAGAGGAGAGAGAAGGCTCCTAATATGAATGAAAGTCAAGTGAAATACCTTCAATATGAATGAATGCACATGATTGGGGTATGATCCTTCATAGTGAGATCACAGAAACCCTAATTACGATAATTGATGAATCTTAACCTATTTTGAAGGTATTAATGATAATAATATTCATACATGATGATGCTATGAGATCAATTCACTATGAATTGAATAGTAAACCCTAATTCTAGGGTATTAACATGTAATGTGAATAGTAAACCCTAATTGAGGGTGATATGGTGAAATGTACAATAAACCCTAATTCCACGTTATGCTTTTAAGCATGAATCTTCATGATTAAAGTATGAGATGAGGAATCATTATTCCTAATCATAATGAAAAGGATTGGATAACCCTAATTGATGTAAATAAAGGAAACCTAACCTTAATGAAGGCATGCAGGTACAACCCTTGAATAGAAAGGTTATTCCTGCTTTATAAATTGATGATCTGGAAATGAATTTTTTATTATTATCAATTGAATTGACCATGCAGGTTCTTATAAGGGAATGATCATAGCCAGGTATGGGTTATGATATCATATTCATAGAAAGCATGTTATAAGCTTTATGAATAGTGATATATGTCATGTTGCTTAAGCTTAAGTGGCAACATATGAGATTAATGTGCTGTAAGAGCCATGGGTAACATCAAGGTCATGCTGATTAGATGACTTATGATGATCCAAGGGTTTGAACACCCCTATTCTTGAATCATAGTAATGAAATGGTTAAAAATTTATATTCATTTGATAACTGATGTAATTTAAACTTGTTACATTTAGTATTCTTCGTTTATAGTAGTGTTTTAATAGTTAAATGCTTGGAAACATGCTTGATGCTAAAAGAATGCTGAAATGTACCTAAATAATCAAGTATAATCATACCATGTAGAGCCCTGATCATAGATCCATCATTGTCAGAAGCCAAGTGATGGTGAAACAGGTTTTCCCAAGGGAACTCTTGGATCACATACTTTTGAGTATGTGGGGGATTATGGATGCGAATATCCTTACGTCCTAGTGTAGGAATTGATGTAAGATGTACTTTAATCCATCAACCCTTCACTATATGTTTATGCCGGGGTGATGTTTCACTATTCTCCTGAGGGAATCTTTAATGCCGCATCGATGAGAGATAAACAAGAGATATTTCGATGGCAAAGAGAGTACAAAATGCCACAGTGACTCTAATAACGAAGTGCCAAAATACCCTGGTAAGCTATCTTAGCAGAGACACGAGACGTCCTGCATGTTGATCCTCACACTGACTGAGGAAGATGAGGTCATAAGAATTCGGCTCTTTTGATGACCTATGTATGATACCGATGCGACTTATGAGTGATCGGTTGGAGTATGAGCGGTATACCTCATCTCCGCAGGGCATAATAATGTTTGTAAAACATAATCAACCGCGTAGCATATCTTCTTAGGTTGAACTATGAGAAATAATGATTGATGTTACAATGTTTATATTAATATTCTGTTCAAGTATCAAGTATACATGTTCTTCATATTCCTTAAATGAAGTGATTGCTTAAAGTAGAAGTTGCTTTACTTATTATCAAAATTGCTGTTGAATGATTTAAATTACCTTGTTTATGTTATCCCCTATTTTCTATAACAAAGCTTCTGGTGGAGAGTTATAACTCTCGCTGGGACAATTATTTAAAATTGTATCACCCCGTAGATTTCAACTTTTTAGGTGGTCGCCGAGGATGAAGGAACCAGTCTGAGGGTGAGCAGTACCTGCAGCAGCAACACCAGGGGCAGCCGTGAATCTTAGGTAGAGATACTGACTGTCGAGTCTTGTAGATAGCTTGTCTTATGTCGTCTCTGTACTCTCAGGTCCTACGAGTCAATAGGTCTGAGGTTTTTGGCTTTAAGCCTCGAGATTTTGTTGTATCTTGCCTTGTACAGTTAACAGGGCAATGGATGTATATAATCACTCAAGAGGTGATTTCACAGAGATGTAATGTTAAAACATGATGTAAACTATTTATCTTGTTTCTTATAAAGGAGTTTTATGATTTAAAGATCCTTTCTTAAAAAGTTTTAATTTTTAGTGATTTTTCATATTCCGCTGCTAATCGAATGCTTCCGCTGAGTTTACTACACGATTTGTGGATCGATCGTCACAATTAAGTGGTATCAGAGCTCTAGATTCGCTGAGTCTACAGAGACATAGGACTTAGGATGTCGAGTCTATTCTTAGTGACTTACAGTATATCTAATAGTGTCTTCTGCTCCTCAGGAGAAGAAGATAAGTAAGGATGTTTGGACCACATGAGGAGTATGTGGCAGAGAGTAGTGTTGCTGCACCCCGAGAAGGTGCAAGGAACCCAGAAGTAGAGCAACCTGTACCTGAGCCACCTCAGTTTAACCCAGTTGACATGGAGAACCCAACTGTCCAGACCATGTTCGGGCAGTTTATGACTGCCATGACACACATCACAGATAGGATGCCCATGCCTGCACCTAGGGCACCTGCTCAGTCTGATGGACAAGGTATCGGTAAAACGTTCGAACGACTTTGCCGAGTCAGAGCGACTGAGTACTTTAGAATGACTGATCCTGTAGATGCCGATCTGTGGTTAACTGAGTTAGAGAAGGCTTTTAGAATCCTGAACATCCCAGAAGCTGAGAAGGTTAGGCATGCTGTCTATCTTCTCAAAGGGAGTGCTGGTCACTGGTGTACCATGGAAGAGCAGAAGAGGCATGGTGTAGAGGCTACATGGGAAGTCTTTCGACGGGAATTTGTCAATAGATATTTCCCTAAGACATTCCTGGATGAGAAAATCTCTTAGTTTGAGAGATTGAGGCAAGGTCTGATGAACATTAGCGAATACGAAGCTAAGTTCGTGGAGTTGTTGCGGTTTTGTCCACACATGGCTGCTACCGAGGAAGAGAGGATTAGACGGTTCAAGAAAGGGATGAACACTGAGTTGACTACTCTCGTGTCTTCCCTAGAGAACCGGGAAAGGTTTGCTACCTTCGTTGAGTCAGTCCGAAGGATAGAAAGATCCATAACCGAGAATAGACAAACCCATAAGAGATATCCCCAGTTCCACGGGTCTTCATCTAGAGACTTCAAGAAGCCCATATTTTCTGCACCTACACCACCACCACCTAAACCTAGTGCTCAGACACGGTGGACACTGAGTAGAGGTAGAGGATGAAGCCTACCACTACAAGAGGCTTGCAGTTCAGCATCGATGTCAGTCACAGGACCACCCAGACCACAACAATAAGATAGAAGCTGTTACATATGTGGGAAGGTGGGACACCTGATGAAGGACTGCAGAGCTAGACCAACGAGTGTGACACAACCACAGAGGCAGTGTTGGTAAGGATCCCAGAGGAGGCAGTTTCAAGGAGCAGCTAGAGGATGTGGACAAGCGTCCCAAGCTATATTTTCAGCACCGAATCAACCTCAGGCAACAACAAGGTTCTATGCGATGAACCCACCTGATGCAGTGATCAACCCTCAGGTTGTGGCAGGTCAGATGGAGTTGTTATATTCTGATATGTCTACATCCTGTGTTGTATCTATTTTGATTGACTCGGGTGCTACACACTCCTTCATCACTCGAAGAGTGATTCATAACTGCAATATGACAGTCAGTCATAGGGCAGATAGTTTGTTGCTTGAGACTCTGTTGAGAGGGTCTGCCGTGTTGCAGGAGGTTTGCTCACCCTGCATCCTCTTCTTTTCTGATCATCGCATTCAAGTGGATCTTATACCACTTGAGATGCAAGGATTTGATATAATCCTTGGGATGGATACCTTGGAAAGGTATAGGGTTGTCTTGGATTGTGAATCCAAGAAAGCTGTGTTTGCTGATGAAAGCGACACATGGATCTTTCAAGGAGAGAGAAAGATTCTACCCACCTGTCTTGTGTCAGCTATGGTTGCTGAGAAGCTGATGAGGCAAGTATGTTATGCATTCTTGGCCCATGTGGTAGATACTACCATGGAGAGTCCTAACCCTACTGAAGTTCCTGTAGTCAAGGAATTCAAAGATGTATTTCCTGAAGAACTTCCTGGTGTGCCACCGCCTCGGGAAAATGATTTTGAAATCAATTTGATCCCAGATACACAACCTATAGCACAAACACTGTATAGGATGGCACCTGCTGAGATGGTATAACTCAAGAAACAACTGCAAGAGTTTCTTGAGAAGGGTTTCATCCGACCGAGCACTTCACCCTGGGGTGCTCCGGTCCTTTTCGTTAAAAAGAAAGACGGATCAATGCGGTTGCACATTGATTACAGAAAACTAAACAAAGTAACAATAAAGAATAAATACCCTCTACCGAGGATTGATGATATCTTCGACCAGTTGCGTGGTGCAACCATCTTGTCGAAGATAGACTTGAGGTCAGGATATCATCAACTCCGTATTAAGGACAGTGACATACCCAAGTCTGCCTTTAGGATAAGGTTTGGTCACTATGAGTTCACAGTTATGTCGTTTGGACTAACTAATGCACCAGTTGAATTTATGGAACTCATGAATAGAATCTTCCGACCTTTCCTCGATCAGTGTGTTGTTGTCTTTATAGATGACATTCTGATCTATAGTAAAGATGCTCAGCAGCATGAACAACATCTTCGTCAGGCTCTAACTTTGTTAAGAGAATATAAGCTATACGCTAAGTTTAGCAAGTGTGAGTTCTGGTTACCGGAAGTATCTTTTCTTGGACACGTGATATCTACCTCGGGTATTCGTATTGACCCTAAAAAGGTAGAATCTATTCAACAATGGGAACAACCGAAGACACCGACGGAGATCCATAGTTTCTTAGGGTTGGCTGGTTATTGCCGAAGGTTCATTAAGAACTTCAGTTCCATAGCCTTACCCTTGACTAAGTTAACCCGGAAGGATGTTCCTTTTTTCTGGAGTGATAAGTGTCAGCAATCTTTTCAGCTGTTGAAGGAGAGGTTGACAAGTGCACTTGTACTTGTGCTACCTGAGCAAGGCAAAGGATGCATGGTTTTCTGTGATGCCTCCAAGAATGGACTCATATGCATGTTGATGTAGGATAAACAAGTGATTTCTTTTGCTTTCCGACAGCTTAAGAAACACGAGGAGAATTATCCGACACATGATCTGAAGTTAGCTGCTGTGGTTCATGCCTTGAAGATCTGGAGACACTATCTATACGAAGAGACATTCCAGATTTTCACGGATCATAAGAACCTTAAGTACATATTCTCTCAACATGAGCTTAACATGAGGCAACGCCGCTAGATGGAGTTAATCAAGGACTACAATTGTACAATTGATTACCATCCGGGGAAGGCCAATGTGGGCTCTGATCTCCAAACCATGACATAAACACGATTAAAACTTAGCGGAAGCGAATCGGTAATCAGCGGAAGACAAAAATCACGGAAAATTAAAACTTTTCGTGACAAGAGCTTGAATCCATAAAAGCTTCTTTCATAAAGTGAGATAAACTGTTTACATCTCAGGATAATTACTTCTTGAGTAATTATATACATCAAGATACAAAATCTCAAGATCACTATACAAAAGACTCCAAGACCTGAGAGTACAGAGGACACATAGGACTGACTCTAACTACACCATATGGCAGGACAATCTCCACCTGAGATTACTGCTGCCCCTGATGCTGCTGCTGAGACTGATCACCTGTAGGCTGGTTCCTTCGTCTCCGACGTCCACCTAAAAAGTTGAATCCTACAGGGTGAGACAATTATACTTAATTGTCCCAGCGAGAGTTATAACTCTTCGCCAGAAGCTTTATTATAACATCAAAGAATATTTTAAGCAGTAAAGCCTTCAAAGTATTCTATAACAGTTGCAGGTATAACAAGATCTCTATAATTTAGGAGATGTGGAGAATATAAACATTATTGTAAGGTAACATCAATCAACTAACTTGGAGTCATCTCTAACAAGTTATACTACATGGTTGATTATGTTTTACAAACAACATTATGCCCTGTGGAGATGAGGCTTACCACTCATACTCCAACTGATCGCTGAGAAGCCGCATCAGTATCATACATAGGTCATTAAGAGAGACGGATTCTCACGACCTTCACCTTCCTCCGTCAGTAAGAGGATCACTTGTAGGACATCTCGTGTCTCTACTTAATATAGCTCACCAGGGTAAACTGGTCCTTCACTATTCTAGAGTCACAGTGGCATTCTGTACTCTCTTCATCATCAGGAGGTTTCATATTTACCTACCACTGATACAGATATCTGTATTTTCTTCGTCATCAGGAGGTTTCATGTTTACCTACCACTGATACGGTATGGAATTATAGTGAAGGATGGATGGATTCCACATCTTCATCACTTTCCTACACTAGGATGTAAGGTTCTACACATCCATGTACCCCACATACTCAAAAGTATGTGCTCCAGGAGTTCCCTGAGGAAAACCTGTTTCACCATCACTTAATCTCTGACAATGATGGATCTATGATCAGGGCTCTACACTATACTTGATTAGTTAGGTACATTCAGTATTCTTTAACAGCATACATTGTTCTTCAAACAATAACAGTAGCATAGCAGCTATAAAAGAAGAATACTAAATGTAACAGGCCTAACTCATATCAGTCATCATTTCTCATTATCCTCATCACAAGTCATCTCTAAGGCATGACTTTGATGGTATCCATGGCTCTCACAGCCCATTATCAGTATAGGATGCCACTGACAAGACATCAGATTACTTTACTTATTCATAAGGCTAACAACATGCCTTTAATGAATATAACATCATCATCCATACCTGGATATGATTACCTTCATATCAGAACCTGCATGGTTAATACAACTGATAAAGGTAATACAAAAATGAGGAATATCCTTCCTACTCTTTTCATAAGAGTTTAAATCTCTAATTCTTATCAAATAGAGTTTAATATTCAAAAGCATACCGTTACCCTTGAATTAGGGTTTACTATTCACATTAAGGTGAATTGAACTCATAACATCATCATGTATGAGTAACATCTTCATTGATGATCTTAGGTTAGTTAAAAGTTCATCATTTATCATAGTTAGGGTTTCTATGATCTCACACAGGTGGATCATACCCTAATTATGCTCATTTCTGTGTATTGGGGATGCTTCAATTGAGTTTCCACTTAAAAATGGTACTTTCTCTCTCTAGAAGTACTTTCTCTCTCATCATAAGGTTAGGTGATGTCGGATTAAGTCATCATAGGCTAACATGGCTAAAACATCATCATCATGTGATTAGGTTTTGAATTGAGCAAGATATAACTCAATTGGCCCTTTAGGGGTATTTTGGTAATTCACCCCATTGATCATCATCATGGTCCAAACCTTAGTCAATTAACCCCTTAATATCCTAGGTTGTCATTAGGGTTCGATTAGGGCAACATTGGACCATTTATATCATCAATTGATTGAATGAAGTCAACCTTGAATCACATTGATTAATTTCAATTATCAACCTTCAATCGAATTGAGATCGTTTGAAAGTGTTGACCGTTTGCCCACTTTGACTTTCCAAGACCGCGAGCCCTCTTCTATCTTCAAGACCGCGAGCCTCCTTAGGCTTCAGGACCGTGAGCCTCTTCAAGTGGTTCAAGACCACGAAGCCCTTCAAGTGGTTCAAGACCGCGAAGAGATGTTGACCGTTTGCCCACTTTGACCTCAGGACCGCGAGGCCCCTCGCGGTCTTGAGACCGTGAGCCTCCTCTCGGTCTTGAGACCGTGAGCCCCCTCACGGTCTTGAGACCGCGAGCCCTCTCACGGTCTTGAGACCATGAGCCCTCTCACGACCTTGAGACCACGAGCCTCCTCACGACCTTGAGTCCGCGAGCTCACATGGTCTTAACCACTTAGACCAACAACGGGATTCGATGATACAACCGATAATGTCAACCAATATTGAAGCCCTCAAAAGGTCAAAGCTACGTTGACCACTTATGGATTGGGTTAATTAAGATTATGCTTGACCACTTAGTCATTCAATAGACCCTCAATTGTTGACCAATTAGGGTTGAAGTCGATTCAATTAGGGTCTATCAATGTTCACCCATCAACACTCAACAATGTGACTCAACACAAGGTTGAACCCTTCAATTGGGCTCCAATTGGGCCCAAACTTGGCCCAAACGGTCTTGAGGTCATGTGGGTGGACCCCACATGGTCTTGAGACCGTTTGCCCAAGATTTCATCAAATTACAAGGTGATTTGATAGGGGTTGAACTATGATTGATCCACAAACAGAATTTTGGTTAAATTGACAACTTATTTGCAATTAGGTCCTCAATTGGTCAAATTACTTAACCCTAGACCTTCAAACGGTCTTGGGTGATTGTCCTCTCGGTCTTGAGACCGTT
The DNA here is from genome assembly GCA_963693085.1 of Alisma plantago-aquatica. Lineage (NCBI taxonomy): Eukaryota > Viridiplantae > Streptophyta > Magnoliopsida > Alismatales > Alismataceae > Alisma > Alisma plantago-aquatica. The sequence continues at coordinate 135,217,875 of OY856411.1, read as the reverse complement.
TGCCCATCCAATTTTGGATTCTAGTGCAGATTCATCAAGGTCTGACCCATTGAGTTGATGATCATGTCAATATTTTATTGCAATGTAATTTGGTGTAATTGTACCTTCAATTGGTTAACTAATCTTGACCCCAGACCTCCAAACGGTCATGGTTGATTGCCCTAGCGGTCTTGAGACCGTTTGGGTGACCCCTAAACAGTCTTGAGACCGTTTAGGTCAATCAACCCTAAAAACCCTAATTAGGTCACCATAATTTCAGTACTGATTTCATCTAGGGTTAGCCCTAGTATTCACCCTTCAACTCTTAGCCCGTTTGGAATTAGACCATCAAACTTGGTGAGTTGTTAATTAACATAATTTTGAACAGTAATCGCATACGGTCAACGCCTAGTCAACGACCGTACACGGTCTTGAGACCGTTTGCCCAAAAAGGCAATTCCATACCGTTTGAAAATGAGGAATAAATTCAAATAAAATTGTTACTTAAAAAGGTCATATCTCCCAATTCCCTTGGAGTTAGCCTCCCAAATTTTGAGGGTAATTAGCGTATATAATTAGGAACAGATTTCTTATATGGTCCACGCTCGTTCAACGGGGCCAAACGGTCTTGGAGACCGTTTGCCTTGTCGCGGTCTCGAGACCGTTTGCTCACCTCGCGGTCTTGAGACCGAGAGAGCAAACTTTTGAGACCGTTTAAGGAAGTGAAAAGCGGTGGGTTTTTCTTGTAAATCACGCCTTCATCTCCTAGCTCAAGAACAGTACGAATATACCATGGATATGCTTGCAAAATAGCAGGGAAAAGTAGGGAAAAACTAAGAGCTATCAGCAAAACGCATATAAAGATGCACATAGTAAAGCATGGGTTTAGAGTTATAAAACCCGCCTAAAGCTTGCTTCTTGAGCTCCAAGCTTTCAAGCTCCAAGCTCTAATGGCGTCCTTGAGTTCCCACAGGTTGGCCAAGGTGAAAACTCCAAGGAAGGTCAAGGAAAGATGGCTAGAAAGATAGGATTTTGAGAGTTAGCCATGAAGCTGACCTTGAATTCGAGTTCTAACCATGGAATTAGGCAAGAAGAGGGGTTTAAACCTACCTTGCACCCCTTGGTCGTCCTCCTTAGCTCCAAGGCAGTCCTTGGTCGTCTTTGGTGAAATGAAACAGTAAGGGAACGAAGGGTAAGTTCCCTTGCAACTAAGGGAAGGAGAGCTTATATACATGGGGTAGGATTTTCAACATTAGTTCATAAGTTGTCCATAATTCCAACTAGGTCCCTCCTTCTTTACTTGATCGTCCCTTCCTATTTATTATAAGGACAAACCTTCTCTAAAGGTCTTAGGAAAAGAAGGTAAAGGAGAGCAAGCTAATAATGAGGTACATACATAAAGAGATATTACACATATACCCTGATTATTCAATCACAAGGCATATCTCCTAACTTGATAATTCAATTGAGGTGACTTCCTCATCATTTCTTCTCTTAATGATGGAAAGAGTCTAAAAAGATACATTAGATGACATATTTCACAATTTGTATCCCTTAATTTGGGTAAATTGCATTTTACCCCAAACTAGGGTTTCAAGCACCGGGATTGCTTCCACAGCTGCACCTTGGTGCCCTAGCTTGGGAAATCCCTCAAACTTTACCAAAAAGATTCTCATGATGTCTCAACATCAGAGGAACATCTCAACATGTGCAAATTGTAAGCTAACCCTTTTAACTGGGTAAATTGCACATAGGTCCCTGTATATCAAAACAATGCTAAAACTTTAAATAAAAAGGAGCAAATACTGAAATATACGTTTCTGAGAAACTTAATTACATGCTCAGAGTTAATCACAAAGATTTAATTACATATTTAGGCAAAACACCTAGGGTTGACTCATAACCCAGGTCAGGGATGTTACAACCAATGTGGTTGCAGATGCTCTGAGTAGGAAATCAACAACACCAGCAGTAGATAGGGCACAACTAAACTCTTTAGTATGCTCTAGGAGAGATATTCTTATCTCCTTAAGGCAAGACAATGTACAGTTGAAAGTGTCATTGTTAGCCGGGTTGTTGGCTGAGATGCATATAAAACCTACCCTAAGAGAGCAGATCAAGGAGGCACAACAAGTTGATGCTTCGGTTCAGCAGATTAGATCGACGTATGGTGATGAGAAGCGAGATGGTTTTCATGACTCAAATGATCAAGTAGCATGTTATCATGGGAGGATGATAGTGCCAGATGTGGACAACTTGAGGAAGTTAGTCCTGGAAGAATCTCATTCTTTGATGTATGCCATGCATCCAGGGAGCACCAAGATGTATCAGAATTTGAAAGATATGTATTGGTGGCCTAGGATGAAGAAGGATGTTGCTGAGTTTGTTCTGAGGTGTCCAGTGTGTCAGCAAGTTAAAGATGAACACCAGAAGCCTACAGGAACAATGCAACCTTTACCCATACCACAATGGAAGTGGGATCATGTAACCATGGACTTTGTTGTTGGCCTACCCAGGACAAACAAAGGACATGATTCCATTTGGGTAATTGTTGGGTACCTTTGACCCTCAAGACCGCATGGACGTGTTCACACTCAAGATCGTTTGCCCTTAAATGGTCTTGAAACCATTTGATCATGTTGACCGTTTAGCCAAGGTTGACTTTGAAACCGTTTGAACAAATTAACCTTGAAACCGCATGACCTTAAACAGTTTGGAAACTGCATGAGTCCAAACGGTTTTGAAACTGTTTGGGCCCAAACGGTATTGAGACCGTTTGCCCCCAAACGGTCTTGAGACCGTTTGGATTCAAATGGTCTTGAGACCGTTTGATCCAAAGACCTCAAAACCGCATGGACCTAAAAAGTGCATCAACACTTGCAATTGATTAGGGTTTCCAATGTTGAACCCCTCAATTGATCTCATACATGTTAGCCACTTATCAATTGATCCAATTAGGTTAACCCTCTACTAATTTGATACTCAATTGACCCTCAATCGGTCACCAATTAGGGTTGGGGTCGATTGAATTAGGGTTTGTAATCGATCAACCTTCAACATCCATCAACATGAGTCTAATTGAAGTTGAACCCATCAACTATCACCCAATTGGGCCATGACCTGACCCCAAACAGTCTTGGGATCATTTGGACATCCTCCAAATGGTCCTGAGACTGTTTTCCCAAAGTCACACCAAAAACTAAGTCAATTTGTTAAGGATTGAACCCTAATTAGGTCACCAAATCCGCACTTTGATTGTTTCAACAACCTATCCGCACTTTTGACAGGTAAGAAATGTGCTGTCTTAGTCAACCTATCAAAAATTACCCAAATGGAATCATGTCCTTTGTTTGTCCTGGGTAGGCCAACAACAAAGTCCATGGTCACATGGTCCCACTTCCACTGTGATATGGGTAAAGGTTGCATTGTTCCTGCAGGCTTCTGGTGTTCAGCTTTAACTTGCTGACACACGGGACACCTCAGAACAAACTCTGCAACGTCCTTTTTCATCCCAGGCCACCAATACAGATCCTTCAAATTCCGATACATCTTAGTGCTCCCTGGATGCATAGCATACATGGAAGAATGGGCTTCTTCCAGGACTAACTTCCTCAAGTTGTCCACATCCGGCACTATCATTCTTCTATTATAACAAGCTACTTGATCTTTTGAGTCATGAAAACCATCTTGCTTCTCATTTCCATACTCAGATCTTATATGTTGAACTGCAGCATCACCTAGCTGTGCCTCTTTAATCTGCTCCCTTAGAGTAGGTTTAATATGCATCTCAGCTAACAAATCGGTTAACAATGACACCTTCAACTGTACATTGTCTTGCCTTAAAGAGATAAGCATATCTCTTCTAGAGCATACTAAAGAGTTTAGTTGTGCTCTATTCATGGTTGATGTTGCTGATTTCCTACTCAAGGCATCTGCAACGACATTGGCCTTGCCTGGATGGTAATCAATTGTACAGTCGTAGTCCTAGATTAATTCCATCCAGCGACGTTGCCTCATGTTGAGCTCATGCTGAGAGAAGATATACTTAAGGTTTTTGTGGTCTGTGAAAATCTGGAATGTTTCTCCGTAGAGATAGTGCCTCCAGATCTTCAAAGCATGAACCACAGCAGCTAACTCCAGATCGTGTGTTGGATAATTCTCCTCGTGTTTCTTAAGCTGTCGGGAAGCAAAAGAAATCACTCGTTTATCCTGCATCAACACACATCCTAGTCCGTTCTTGGAAGCATCACAGAAAACTATATATCCTTTTCCTTGTTCAGGTAGCACTAGCACAGGTGCACTTGTCAACCTCTCCTTCAGCAACTGGAAAGATTGCTGACACTTATCACTCCAAGAAAAAGGAACATCTTTCCGGGTTAACTTGGTCAAAGGTAAAGCTATAGAACTAAAGTTCTTAATGAACCTCCGATAATAGCCAGCTAACCCCAAGAAACTTCGAATCTCCGTCGGTGTCTTTGGTTGTTCCCATTGTAGAACAGATTCTACCTTTGTAGGGTCAACACGAATTCTCGAGGCGGATATTACATGTCCAAGAAAAGATACCTCCGGCAGCCAGAACTCACACTTGCTAAACTTAGCGTACAACTTATGTTCTCTTAGCAAGGTCAAAGCTTGGCGAAGATGCTGCTCATGCTGCTGAGCATCCTTACTATAAATCAGAATGTCATCTATGAAGACGACAACACACTGATCAAGGAAAGGTTGAAAAACTCTATTCATGAGTTCCATAAATGTAGCTGGTGCATTGGTTAGTCCAAACGACATAACCGTGAACTCATAGTGACCATATCTTGTCCTAAAGGCAGACTTGGATATGTCACTATCCTTAATACGGAGTTGGTGATATCCAGACCTCAAGTCTATCTTTGAAAAGACTGTTGCACCACGCAACTGGTCAAAGAGATCATCAATCCTCGGCAGAGGATACTTATTCTTTATTGTTACTTTATTGAGTTGTCTATAGTCGATGCACAAACGCATTGACCCATCTTTCTTTTTAACAAACAAGACCGGAGCACCCCAAGGTGAAGTACTCGGTCGGATAAAACCTCTCTCAAGTAACTCTTGAAGCTGTTTCTTGAGTTCTGCCATCTCGGCAGGCGCCATTCTATACAGAGTTTGAGCTATGGGTTTCGTATCTGGGATCAGATTAATTTCAAAATCAATCTCCCGAGGTGGTGGTATACCAGGAAGTTCTTCAGGAAACACATCTTCAAATTCCCTGACTATAGGAACTTTAGTAGGATTGGAACTTTTCTTGGTAACATCTACCACATGGGCTAAGAATGCATAACATCCTTGCCTCAACAGCTTATCAGCAACCATAGCTGACACAAGACAGGTGGGCAGAATCTTTCTTTCACCTTGAAAGATCCATGTGCTGCTCTCATCAGCAAACACAGCCAACTTGGACTCACAATCCAAGACAACTCTATACCTTTCTAAGGTATCCATCCCAATGATTATATCAAATCCCTGCATATCAAGTGGTATAAGATCCACTTGAATGCGATGGTCAGAAAAGAAAAGGATGCAGGGAGAACATACCTCCTGCAAAACGACAGACCCACTCAATGGAGTCTCTAACAACAAACTATCTGCCCTATGACTAACAATCATATTGCAATTACGAATCATTTCATGAGTGATGAAAGAGTGCGTAGCACCCGGATCAATCAGAATAGATACATCACAGGATATAGACATATTGGAATATAAAAATTTCATCTGACCTGCCACTACCCGTGGATTGACCACTGCCTCAGGTGGGTTCATAGCATAGAACCTCGCAGTCGCCTGGTGTTGAGGTGGTGCTGATGATCCAGCTTGAGACGCTTGTCCACGTCCTCGAGCTGCTCCTTGATGTTGTCTATTCTGAGATCCCTGTTGATTCTGTCTCGGGGTTTGTTGTGTCACACTGACAGGCCTAGAACGGCAATCCTTCATCAAGTGTCCCACCTTACCACAGTTGTAGCAACTCCTCTCCTGTTGTTGTGGTCTGGGTGGTCCAGTGACTGACTCAGATGCAGAATTGTGCGTCCCTTGAAGCGGTTGACTCCGTCCTCTACCTCTGCTTGGTGTCCATTGAGTTTGAAAACTTGATCTGGGTGGTGGAGGGTTAGGTGCAGAGAATCTAGGTTTCTTGGAATCCCTAAATGAAGAACCCTGGAATTGTGGATATCTTTTATGGGTTTGTCTTTTCTCAACCACAGATCTCTCTATCCTTCGGACTGACTCAATGAAGGTAGAGAATCTCTCTCTGTTTTCTAAGGTAGACACAGGGGTTGACATATCAGAATTCAAACCCTTTTCGAATCTTCTGATTCTTTCCTCATCCGTAGCGGCCATGTGCAGACAGAACCGCAACAACTCCATGAACTTAGCTTCATACTCACTAATGTTCATCATACCCTGCCTTAGTTTCTCAAACTGAGAGATCTTCTCATCTAGGAAGGTCTTTGGAAAATATCTATTGATAAATTCCCGACGAAACTCTTCCCATGAGAACTCTACTCCAGGTCTCTTCTGCTCTTCCATGTTCCACCAGTGACCAACACTGCCTTTGAGAAGATAGACAGCATGTCTAACCTTCTCAGCTTCCAGAATCATAAGAATCCTGAAAGCCTTCTCCAACTCTGTCAACCATAAGTCAGCATCTGCAGGGTCTGCAGTTCCGAAGTACTCGGTAGCTCCGACACGATGAAGTCGTTCGAATGTCTTACCAATACCTTGTGCTTCAGGATGGACAGGTGCCCTAGGTGTAGGAATGGGCATCCTATCGGTTATATGTGTCATGGCAGTCATGAACTGCCCGAACATCGTCTGTACAGCTGGATCACTCATGTCAGCTGGGTCGAACTGGGGTGGCTCTCTTGGCGACTCAGGTGCAGGTTGTTCTATTCTCGGAACTCTTGCACCACCTCGAGGTGCACTAGCACTACTTTCTGCCACGTGCTCATCGTGATGTTCTGACATTCTTATGTATCTTCTTCTCCTGAGGAGCAGAAGATTCTATTAGATGAGGAAGGAGTACTAAAGGTAGACTCGACATCCTAAGTCCTATGCCTCTGTAGACTCAACTCAACCTGGAGCTCTGATACCACTAGTTGTGGGCTCTGATCTCCAAACCATGACATAAACACGATTAAAACTTAGCGGAAGCGAATCGGTAATCAGCAAAAGACAAAAATCACGGAAAATTAAAACTTTTTGTGACAAGAGCTTGAATCCATAAAAGCTTCTTTCATAAAGTGAGATAAACTGTTTACATCTCAGGATAATTACTTCTTGAGTAATTATATACATCAAGATACAAAATCTCAAGATCACTATACAAAAGACTCCAAGACCTGAGAGTACAGAGGACTGACTCTAACTACACCATATGGCAGGACAATCTCCACCTGAGATTACTGCTGCCCCTGATGCTGCTGCTGAGACTGATCACCTGTAGGCTGGTTCCTTCGTCTCCGACGTCCACCTAAAATGTTGAAGCCTACGGGGTGAGAAAATTATACTTAATTGTCCCAGCGAGAGTTATAACTCTTCGCCAGAAGCTTTATTATAACATCAAAGAATATTTTAAGCAGTAAAGCCTTCAAAGTATTCTATAACAGTTGCAGGTATAACAAGATCTCTATAATTTAGGAGATGTGGAGAATATAAACATTATTGTAAGGTAACATCAATCAACTAACTTGGAGTCATCTCTAACAAGTTATACTACATGGTTGATTATGTTTTACAAACAAACATTATGCCCTGTGGAGATGAGGCTTACCACTCATACTCCAACTAATCGCTGAGAAGCCGCATCAGTATCATACATAGGTCATTAAGAGAGCCGGATTCTCATGACCTTCACCTTCCTCAGTCAGTAAGAGGATCACTTGTAGGACATCTCGTGTCTCTACTTAATATAGCTCACCAGGGTAAACTGGTCCTTCGCTATTCTAGAGTCACAGTGGCGTTCTGTACTCTCTTCGTCATCAGGAGGTTTCATATTTACCTACCACTGATACGGATATCTGTATTTTCTTCGTCATCAGGAGGTTTCATGTTTACCTACCACTGATACGGTATGGAATTATAGTGAAGGATGGATGGATTCCACATCTTCATCACTTTCCTACACTAGGATGTAAGGTTCTACACATCCATGTACCCCACGTACTCAAAAGTATGTGCTCCAGGAGTTCCCTGAGGAAAACCTGTTTCACCATCACTTAATCTTTGACAATGATGGATCTATGATCAAGGCTCTACATTATACTTGATTAGTTAGGTACATTCAGTATTCTTTAACAACATACATTGTTCTTCAAACAATAACAGTAGCATAGCAGCTATAAAAGAAGAATACTAAATGTAACAGGCCTAACTCATATCAGTCATCATTTCTCATTATCCTCATCACAAGTCATCTCTAAGGCATGACTTTGATGGTATCCATGGCTCTCACAACCCATTATCAGTATAGGATGCCACTGACAAGACATCAGATTACTTTACTTATTCATAAGGCTAACAACATGCCTTTAATGAATATAACATCATCATCCATACCTGGATATGATTACCTTCATATCAGAACCTGCATGGTTAATACAACTGATAAAGGTAATACAAAAATGAGGAATATCCTTCCTACTCTTGTCATAAGAGTTTAAATCTCTAATTCTTATCAAATAGAGTTTCATATTCAAAAGCATACCGTTACCCTTGAATTAGGGTTTACTATTCACATTAAGGTGAATTGAACTCATAACATCATCATGTATGAGTAACATCTTCAATGATGATCTTAGGTTAGTTAAAAATTCATCATTTATCATAGTTAGGGTTTCTATGATCTCACACAGGTGGATCATACCCTAATTATGCTCATTTCTGTGTATTGGGGATGCTTCAATTGAGTTTCCACTTAAAAAGGGTACTTTCTCTCTCTAGAAGTACTTTCTCTCTCATCATAAGGTTAGGTGATGTCGGATTAAGTCATCATAGGCTAACATGGCTAAAACATCATCATCATGTGATTAGGTTTTGAATTGAGCAAGATATAACTCAATTGGCCCTTCAGGGGTATTTTGGTAATTCACCCCATTGATCATCATCATGGTCCAAACCTTAGTAAATTAACCCCTTAATATCCTAGGTTGTCATTAGGGTTCGATTAGGGCAACATTGGACCATTTATATCATCAATTGATTGAATGAAGTCAACCTTGAATCACATTGATTAATTTCAATTATCAACCTTCAATCGAATTGAGATCGTTTGAAAGTGTTGACCGTTTGCCCACTTTGACTTTCCAAGACCGCGAGCCCTCTTCTATCTTCAAGACCGCGAGCCTCCTTAGGCTTCAGGACCGCGAGCCTCTTCAAGTGGTTCAAGACCGCGAAGCCCTTCAAGTGGTTCAAGACCGCGAAGAGATGTTGACCGTTTGCCCACTTTGACCTCAGGACCGCGAGGCCCCTCGCGGTCTTGAGACCGTGAGCCTCCTCTCGGTCTTGAGACCGTGAGCCCCCTCACGGTCTTGAGACCGCGAGCGCTCTCACAGTCTTGAGACCATGAGCCCTCTCACGACCTTGAGACCGCGAGCCTCCTCACGACCTTGAGTCCGCGAGCTCACATGGTCTTAACCACTTAGACCAACAACGGGATTCGATGATACAACCGATAATGTCAACCAATATTGAAGCCCTCAAAAGGTCAAAGCTACATTGACCACTTATGGATTGGGTTAATTAAGATTATGCTTGACCACTTAGTCATTCAATAGACCCTCAATTGTTGACCAATTAGGGTTGAAGTCGATTCAATTAGGGTCTATCAATGTTCACCCATCAACACTCAACAATGTGACTCAACACAAGGTTGAACCCTTCAATTGAGCTCCAATTGGGCCCAAACTTGGCCCAAACGGTCTTGAGGTCATGTGGGTGGACCCCACATGGTCTTGAGACCGTTTGCCCAAGATTTCATCAAAGTCCAAGGTGATTTGATAGGGGTTGAACTATGATTGATCCACAAACAGAATTTTGGTTAAATTGACAACTTATTTGCAATTAGGTCCTCAATTGGTCAAATTACTTAACCGTAGACCTTCAAACGGTCTTGGGTGATTGTCCTCTCGGTCTTGAGACCGTTTGCCCATCCAATTTTGGATTCTAGTGCAGATTCATCAAGGTCTGACCCATTGAGTTGATGATCATGTCAATATTTTATTGCAATGTAATCTGGTGTAATTGTACCTTCAATTGGTCAAATAATCTTGACCCCAGACCTCCAAACGGTCATGGTTGATTGCCCTCGCTGTCTTGAGACCGTTTGGGTGACCCCTAAACGGTCTTGAGACCGTTTAGGTCAATCAACCCTAAAAACCCTAATTAGGTCACCATAATTTCAGTACTGATTTCATCTAGGGTTAGCCCTAGTATTCACCCTTCAACTCTTAGCCCGTTTGTAATTAGACCATCAAACTTGGTGAGTTGTTAATTAACATAATTTTGAACAGTAATCTCATACGGTCAATGCCTAGTCAACGACCTTACACGGTCTTGAGACCGTTTGCCCAAAAAGGCAATTCCAGACCGTTTGAAAATCAGGAATAAATTCAAATAAAGTTGTTACTTAAAAAGGTCATATATCCCGATTACCTTGGTGTTAGCCTCCCATATTTTGAGGGTAATTATCCTATATAATTAGGAACATATTTCTTATACAGTCCACGCTCGTTCAACGGGGCCAAACGGTCTTGGAGACCGTTTTCCATGTCGCGGTCTCGAGACCGGTTGCTCACCTCGCGGTCTTGAGACCGAGAGAGCAAACTTTTGAGACCGTTTAAGGAAGTGAAAAGCGGTGGGTGTTTCTTGTAAATCACGCCTTCATCTCCTAGATCAAGAACAGTACGAATATCCCATGGATTTGCTTGCAAAATAGCAGGGAAAAGTAGGGAAACACTAAGAGCTATCATCAAAACGCATATAAAGATGCACATAGTAAAGCATGGGTTTAGAGTTATAAAACCCGCCTAAAGCTTGCTTCTTGAGCTCCAAGCTTTCAAGCTCCAAGCTCTAATGGCGTCCTTGAGTTCCCACAGGTTGGCCAAGGTGAAAACTCCAAGGAAGGTCAAGGAAAGATGGCTAGAAAGATAGGATTTTGAGAGTTAGCCATGAAGCTGACCTTGAATTCGAGTTCTAACCATAGAATTAGGCAAGAAGAGGGGTTTAAACCTACCTTGCACCCCTTGGTCGTCCTACTTAGCTCCAAGGCAGTCCTTGGTCGTCTTTGGTGAAATGAAACAGTAAGGGAACGAAGGGTAAGTTCCCTTGCAACTAAGGGAAGGAGAGCTTATATACATGGGGTAGGATTTTCAACATTAGTTCATAAGTTGTCCATAATTCCAACTAGGTCCCTCCTTCTTTACTTGATCGTCCCTTCCTATTTATTCTAAGGACAAACCTTCTCTTAAGGTCTTAGGAAAAGAAGGTAAAGGAGAGCAAGCTAATAATGAGGTACATACATAAAGAGATATTACACATATACCCTGATTATTCAATCACAAGGCATATCTCATAACTTGATAATTCAATTGAGGTGACTTCCTCATCATTTCTTCTCTTAATGATGGCAATAGTCTAAAAAGATACATTAGATGACATATTTCACAATTTGTATCCCTTAATTTGGGTAAATTGCATTTTACCCCAAACTAGGGTTTCAAGCACCGGGATTGCTTCCACAGCTGCACCTTGGTGCCCTAGCTTGGGAAATCCCTCAAACTTTACCAAAAAGATTCTCATGATGTCTCAACATCAGAGGAACATCTCAACATGTGCAAATTGCAAGCTAACCCTTTTAACTGGGTAAATTGCACATAGGTCCCTGTATATCAAAACAATGCTACAACTTTAAATAAAAAGGAGCAAATACTGAAATATACGTTTCTGAGAAACTTAATTACATGCTCAGAGTTAATCACAAAGATTTAATTACATATTTAGGCAAAACACCTAGGGTTGACTCATAACTCAGGTCAGGGATGTTACAGCCAATGTGGTTGCAGATGCTCTGAGTAGGAAATCAACAACACCAGCAGTAGATAGGGCACAACTAAACTCTTTAGTATGCTCTAGGAGAGATATTCTTATCTCCTTAAGGCAAGACAATGTACAGTTGAAGGTGTCATTGTTAGCCGGGTTGTTGGCTGAGATGCATATAAAACCTACCCTAAGAGAGCAGATCAAGGAGGCACAACAAGTTGATGCTGCGGTTCAGCAGATTAGATCGAAGTATGGTGATGAGAAGCGAGATGGTTTTCATGACTCAAATGATCAAGTAGCATGTTATCATGGGAGGATGATAGTGCCAGATGTGGACAACTTGAGGAAGTTAGTCCTGGAAGAATCTCATTCTTTGATGTATGCTATGCATCCAGGAAGCACCAAGATGTATCGAAACTTGAAAGATATGTATTGGTGGCCTAGGATGAAGAAGGATGTTGCTGAGTTTGTTCTGAGGTGTCCGGTGTGTCAGCAAGTTAAAGCTGAACACCAGAAGCCTGTAGGAACAATGCAACCTTTACCCATACCACAATGGAAGTGGGATCATGTAACCATGGACTTTGTTGTTGGCCTACCCAGGACAAGCAAAGGACATGATTCCATCTGGGTAATAGTTGATAGGTTGACAAAGACGGTGCATTTCTTACCTCTCAAAACAACCTATTCTGCTGAGAGGTTAGCATAGTTGTATGTTCAGGAGATAGTGCAACTGCACGAAGTTCCATTCACTATAGTTTCAGACAGAGGTCCCTAGTTTACGAGTCGTTTTTGGGAGCGACTGCACAGAGCTTTAGGCACCCAGTTAAGTTTTAGTACAACCTTTCATCCACAGACTGATGGACAGTCGCAAAGGACTATACAGACCTTGGAAGACTTGCTGAGAGCATGTGTTCTTCAGTTTACAGGGAGTTGGGATCTGTACCTAAGCTTGATAGAGTTTGCCTACAACAATAGCTATCGACATAGCATTAATATGGAACCTTATGAATCTTTGTATGGTAGACGTTGTAGATCAACCTTATGTTGGTATGAAACCGGTGAATATCAGTTGTTAGGTCCTGATCTTGTGCAGCAGACCACAGAGAAGATCAAAGTAATACAACAACAGATTAAGACTGCACATGATAGGTAGAAATCTTATGATGATAGACGTCGTAGACCCTTAGAATTCCAGTTTGGATATAGAGTGTACCTCAAGGTCTCGCCTTGGAAGAGAGTTCTAAGATTTGGAAGGAAAGGGAAGTTAGCTCCTAGATTTATGGGGCCTTATCCAATCATTGCACGGATTGGAAAGGTAGCCTATAAACTAGAGTTACCACCAGAGTTACACATGTTACAACCTGTGTTTCACATTTCTATGCTGAGGAAATGTCACCCAGATACAGAGTCAATTCTACAACCTATGGAGGTAGAATTGAGTGATGATATAACTTATGAGGAAGGACTAATGTCGATCCTTGATAACATAATTAAAAAGCTCAAAAAGAAAGATATAAGTCTTGTGAAAGTCCTCTGGAATCATCGTGGTGTTGAAGAGTCCAAATGGGAACTAGAGGAAGAGATGAGAAGGAAATACCCTGCTCTTTTCTCTTAATATGTTTTGTTGATTTTGGGGACGAATTCCTTGTAAGGGGTGGATAATTTGTAACACCCCTGATCTGGGTTATGAACTTACCCTAGGTGTTTTGCTTAATTATGTAACTAAATGCTTGTAATTATCTTTTGATATGTAATTAAAGCTCCTGAGGAACATATATTTCCATTTCTGTCCTTTTTGAACAATGTTATAATATTGTTTTGTAATACAAGGGCCTATGTGCAAATTACCCAATTAGAGGGGTTAACTTGCAAATTGCACATGTTTGAATGTTCACCTGGTAGTGAGACATCATAAGTATGAATATGATGAAGTATGATGGATTCTCCAAGCTTGGGCATCAAGGTGCAGCTTGTGGACCAATCCTTGTGCTCTAAACCCTAGTTTTGGTGTAAAGTGCAATTTACCCAAAACCAAGGATGCAACTTGTAAAATACACCTTCTAGAGTATCTTTTATGACTCTTGACATCATTTAGAGTAAAATGATGAAGAGGGATCTTCATTTGAATAATCAGATAAGGAGGATAATTATTGAAAATACAATAATCAAGTTGTAAATATAATGAACCTTTTATATGTGCAACTTAGTAAGAAGTTGGCTTTCTGATCTTTTAGACCTTGGGTTTAAGATGAGCTTTGATTAACTATGAAAGAGAGAAACGTGCCTTAGAAGGAGAGGAGGACTTAGTTGAGAATAGAAGGAAAAGGTTGTCCTCATTTCGAAAATAACCCCAAAGGTATATAGTCACCATTCCTTTGCAAACAAAGGATCGTTTCCTCATTTCCTTCACTTATCTTCTGCTTGGACTGACTAAGAGAAGAGCTCTGGAGCAAGGAAGGATGGACAACCAGTTCTAGGTAAGAATTGACCATCATCTAGCTCAGATTTGTGGAGGAAATCATGGTGCAAGGATGGTTTGCTAGTATTGCTTATCTAGTTCTTTTTTCTAGACATCCCTTTCAACCAATTCTTGGAAAAACAACCTTGGCCAACCTGTGGAGCTCAAGACACCATTAAAGCTTGGAATCTTGGAGCTCTAGGACCAACTTTAATGCGGGTTTTATAACTCTAAACCCTTATGCTTTGTTATGCATCTCTCTTTCTATGCGATAGTTGCTTGTTCTTCTTTTCCCCTATCCTCCCTTGCACTCTTGCAAGCAAAACCATGAAGAACAGACCTTAGTCTCAAGGTAGAAGATGATGGGCGTGAATATCAAGGTAACTTTATCAAACGGTCTCCCACCTTTGGTCTAAACGGTTTGCAAAACCGTTTGGGACGAACCGGTTTCTAAACCGTTTGGACTCATGCGGTTTGCAAGACCGTTTAGATTCAAACGGTCTCCAAGACCGTTTGGGAGGTTTGACCAGGCATTGACCATATGAGGGTCTGATGGACACATTATGAATTAATCACCTACAAAGAATCATCATCTAATTCTATGCAAATCTCAAGTTGAAGGCATTTTAATCACCTAAACCCTAATCGGGTTCATTTGCTGATTTCAAGGACCAATCATGTTGAAGTTTGGGTTGAGTGGCCCAAACGATTTCAAAACCATTTGGGGATCACCCAAACAGTCTCAAGACTGTTTGGTCATCACCCAAGACCGTTTGGAGGTCTAGGGTTAAGGGAATTTGATCAATTTAAGGTCCAATCATCATAGGTTGTTGAAACAATCAAAGTGCGGATTTGGTGACCTAATTAGGGTTCAATCCTTAACAAATTGACTTAGTTTTTGGTGTGACTTTGGGAAAACAGTCTCAGGACCGTTTGGAGGATGTCCAAATGATCCCAAGACTGTTTGGGGTCAGGTCATGGCCCAATTGGGTGATAGTTGATGGGTTCAACTTCAATTAGACTCATGTTGATGGATGTTGAAGGTTGATCGATTACAAACCCTAATTCAATCGACCCCAACCCTAATTGGTGACCAATTGAGGGTCAATTGAGTATCAAATTAGTAGAGGGTTAACCTAATTGGATCAATTGATAAGTGGCTAACATGTATGAGATCAATTGAGGGGTTCAACATTGGAAACCCTAATCAATTGCAAGTGTTGATGCACTTTTTAGGTCCATGCGGTTTTGAGGTCTTTGGATCAAATGGTCTCAAGACCATTTGAATCCAAACGATCTCAAGACCGTTTGGGGGCAAACGGTCTCAAGACCGTTTGGGGGAAAACGGTCTCAAGACCGTTTGGGCCCAAACAGTTTCAAAACCGTTTGGACTCATGCAGTTTCCAAACTGTTTAAGGTCATGCGGTTTCAAGGTTAATTTGTTCAAACGGTTTCAAAGTCAACCTTGGCTAAACGGTCAACATGATCAAATGGTTTCAAGACCATTTAAGGGCAAACGATCTTGAGTGTGAACATGTCCATGCGGTCTTGAGGGTCAAAGGTACCAAACGGTCAACCCCTCCATGCGGTTTCAAAACCGTTTGGAGGTTGAAGTGTGAAACCGTTTGGGGACTTTTAGGGTTAAGAATGCTTAATGTTTTGAAGGCTTAGATGGTGCAATGGTTGATTAACTCAAACCCTAATCATACCTAAAGACAATGAGGGAACAAGTAATGAGTTGGTTAAGGTATGCTATGATTAATGGTGAATATTATCAAGGCACTCATGAAAGGTTCAAATAAACAAACACTCCTTGATCAAGCAAACCCTAATGACATGATAGTGATGACTTGACTTATATTAATCAAAATCGACTGGACCTAACCTAATCTAGAGTGATGTAAACATTATCTATTAGTGAGAGGAGAGAGAAGGCTCCTAATATGAATGAAAGTCAAGTGAAATACCTTCAATATGAATGAATGCACATGATTGGGGTATGATCCTTCATAGTTAGATCATAGAAACCCTAATTATGATAATTGATGAATCTTAACCTACTTTGAAGGTATTAATGATAATAATCTTCATACATGATGATGTTATGATCTCAATTCACTATGAAATGAATAGTAAACCCTAATTCTAGGGTAATAACATGTAATGTGAATAGTAAACCCTAATTGAGGGTGATATGGTGAAATGTACAATAAACCCTAATTCCAGGTTATGCTTTTAAGCATGAATCTTCATGATTAAAGTATGAGATGAGGAATCATTATTCCTAATCATAATGAAAAGGAGTGGATAACCCTAATTGATGTAAATAAAGGGAACCTAACCTTAATGAAGGCATGAAGGTACAACCCTTGAATAGAAAGGTTATTCCTGCTTTATAAATTGATGATCTGGAAATGAATTTTTTATTATTATCAATTGAATTGACCATGCATGTTCTTATAAGGCAATGATCATAGCCAGGTAAGGGTTATGATATCATATTCATCGAAAGCATATTATAAGCTTTATGAATAGTGATATATGTCATGTTGTCTAAGCTTAAGTGGCAACATATGAGATTAATGGGCTGTAAGAGCCATGAGTAACATCAAGGTCATGGTGATTAGATGACTTATGATGATACAAGGGTTTGAATACCCCTATTCTTGAATCATAGTAATGAAATGGTTTAGAATTGATATTCATTTGATAAATGATGTAAGTTAAACTTGTTACATTTAGTACTCTTCTTTTATAGCAGTGTTTTAATAGTTAAATGCTTGGAAACATGCTTGATGCTAAAAGAATGCTGAAATGTACCTAATTATAAAGTATAATCATACCATGTAGAGCCCTAATCACAGATCCATCATTGTCAGAAGCTAAGTGATGGTGAAACATGTTTTCCCAAGGGAACTCCTGGATCACATACTTTTGAGTATGTGGGGTATTATGGACGCGAATATCATTTCGTCCTAGTGTAGGAATTGATGTAAGATGTACTTTAATCCATCAACCCTTCACTATATGTTTATGCCGGGGTGATGTTTCACTATTCTCTCGAGGGAATCTTTAATGCCGCATCGATGAGAGATAAACAAGAGATCTTTCGATGGCGAAGAGAGTACATAATGCCACTGTGACACTAATAGCAAAGTGCCAGACTACCCTGGTAAGCTATCTTAGCAGAGACACGAGATGTCCTGCATGTTGATCCTCACACTGACTGAGGAAGATGAGGTCATAAGAATCCGGTTCTTTTGATGACCTATGTATGATACCGATGCGACTTATGAGTGATTGGTTGGAGTATGAGCGGTATACCTCATCTTCGCAGGGCATAATAATGTTTGTAAAACATAATCAACTGTGTAGAATATCTGCTTAGGTTGAACTATGAGAAACAATGATTGATGTTACACTATTTATATTAATATTCTGTTCTAGTATCGAGTATACATGTTGTTCATATTCCTTAAATGAAGTGATTGCTTAAAGTAGAAGTTGCTTTACTTATTAGCAAACCTGCTGTTGAATGATTTAAGTTACCTTGTTTATATTATCCCCTATTTGCTATAACAAAGCTTCTGGCGGAGAGTTATAACTCTCGCTGGGACAATTATTTAAAATTGTCTCACCCCATAGATTTCAACTTTTTAGGTAGTCTCCGAGGACGAAGGAACCAGTCAGAGGGTGAGCAGTACCTGTAGCAACAACACCAGGGGCAGCAATGAATCTCAGGTGGAGATACTGACTGTTGAGTCTTGTAGATAGCTTGTCTTATGTATTCTATGTACTCTCAGGTCCTAGGAGTCAATAGGTCTGAGGTTTTTGGCTTTATGCCTTGAGATTTTGTTGTATCTTGCCTTGTACAGTTAACAGCGCAATGGATGTATATAATCACTCAAGAGGTGATTTCACAGAGATGTAATTTTAAAACATGATGTAAACTGTCTATCTTGTTTCTTATAAAGGAGTTTTATGATTTAAAGATCCTTTCTTAAAAAGTTTTAATTTTTAGTGATTTTTGATATTCCGCTGCTAATCGAACACTTCCGTTGAGTTTACCGCGCAATTTGTGGATCGATTGTCACATGTTGTTTTTGTGGAAAATCTCGAATCCTTCTACTCCTGCTTTAGTCCTGCATTGCCCGGGATAGAGAACCCTGTCCCATGACCCTCCTATATATATAGGGGTATTGGGGGCTTCTCAAAGAACAACCCAGTGCAACCAGTTGCTCTGTAAAGTTGTCGTTCTCTCTGGTTTTGGTAACCGAGAGAGCCTGAGCAAGTGCTACCTGATAAGGGAGGCACTACAAGGGAAATACAACTGCAGAAAGCGACTGGTGGTAGGAGAGTATGTCAGTGACTAGTATGCTGGTAGGAGGGTGCGACTCCTTCCAATTCCTTGTGAAATAAGGAGATTGGAGTTCCTGGTGGTCCGTGTGGACTACTTCATAGGCGGGAGATTTTTGCCGCTCGGAGTATAGCTGCCAATCCTAATAGTCCCAGTGAGACCAGGAGTCGTCAGTCCCGGTGCGACCAGGAGCTGCACAGACACCGTCCAAGACCGGAGGTGAAGACTGCGCAAGCCGTGAGGTATTGTCACCGAGCAAGCCTCGGGACAAGGTATGATTCCACAAACCATCCTTTTCTATTGTATAGACGTTGATGCGTTTCCTTGTTTTGGGTTTGGGGAGGAGAAATTTTTTTATTTCCGCTGACTTCTCTGCCTCCCCTAAAACCCAACAGTGGTATCAGAGCCACGCCAACTGCTATATACTTTAGGATTATCGATATGATCGATTTTGGTTTGTCGCCTTTAGTTATTGCATACGATGCGAATAAAATTGTCTTTAAGCATGTCCAATCCTAAATCCACAAATCCCAATTTACATATATGATATGTATTATGAATGCACTCGATACGCGTCACCCTTAAACGAGTTTTGTGGTGGATGTATAGCGTGGTTATGGCCAATAAACCCTATATGTGTATGGTTGTATGTGGTTGCTTGCATCTCAATCTGTGCACCGGTCTTCCTTCTCCTATTCCTGATGTAACTCGAAATAATTCAAGATTTCTTTCCTACCTTTGCTCCCCTCAAATGTAACTCGAGGTTTCTCTTTTTACAATGTAAAATAGGATAGAATTTTATTTCTTGTTATGTCAAAGAACGGAGGACATCCTAATGACAGCTGAGACGATCGGTTCAAGGCATGAACCGATCAGTTGACGTTCCAGACGACCGGTTCAAGGAGTGAGACGATCGGTTGATGACCGGTTCGAGGGGCGAGATGAGTAAGTGGCGGCCATGATGAGATGCACGATGACCAGGCGGACTGATCGGTTGGAGGAGCCAATCGATCGGCTAGTGGCACTCAGTCGACCGGCCTGATGGCGAGCCGATCAGTCATGTGATGAGTTGATCAAACCCAGAAAGGAAAAGCACAAAGTTCATCTTGTACAGGTTGCATGTGGTGTAGACCTAGATGACTGTGATTCCTCTTGGCTCGAGGAATCACAGTAGGATGGCCATAATCATCGCTTTTATCGTTTCACATGTTTTCTGTGGGATATAGCATATATATGATATGTACTATATATTCCAGTGATTGGATATGTATATGTATATAAAAACCAAATCCCTCATTAAATATTAAGTTTTAGATGCCTTCCAATGCGACACACGTGAAAAGCTTGATCGACGAAGTGTGGGCACACCCAAGTGTGGTGCACTGTCTATCTCGTGGAAGCGTGAAGGATGGATATGTGGGTCTGCCCAAGCAGGGTGCATATTCATCGTGTTGGCTTTGTGTCAGACTTAACAAGGTGACCTAGATAGGATCTAGCACCTTGAGTCATGGAGATGATCATGGCAAGGAGTTTCATATGGCATCTTATCAAGAGTTGCATATGATGCAATTGACAAGAGTTGCCTACCAGAGAGATCTAAGTTGTGGGTGACAGCCCAAGCAGGTCCATGACTTAGAGGATTTCAGGATCTTGCCCACTAGAAGGTTGTACGC
This sequence comes from Alisma plantago-aquatica, assembly GCA_963693085.1. Lineage (NCBI taxonomy): Eukaryota > Viridiplantae > Streptophyta > Magnoliopsida > Alismatales > Alismataceae > Alisma > Alisma plantago-aquatica. The sequence continues at coordinate 135,197,342 of OY856411.1, read as the reverse complement.
TGCAATCTTCTGAATTGATGGTGAGGGCTATCAATTTGAACTAAAATAGTGGGAGAGATAATTAATTAAAGGTCTAATTGTCAACTTTTCAAATCAATCAAATAAGTCAAAAATGAGTTTTTGGACTAAAATTGCATATTTCCTTTTGTAGTACAGATGACAACAAACAAAAATCACTTTTCTTTGTGATCGGTCCTTGAAAAGGACAGGCTAAATGGGACAAACTTCCACGACTGGTATAGGACATTGAGAATTGTTCTCACTCAAGAGCGAAATCTCTATGTCCTGGATACTCCAATTCTAGAGGAACCTGCTCCTAATGCACCAAAGACAGAAAGGGATGCTTACAAGAAGCATTCTGATGATGCCATTGATGCAAAGTGCTTGATGTTGTGCTCTATGAACCACGAGTTGTAGAGACAACATGAGAACATGAGTGTCATTGAGATGATTCAGCATCTCAGGAATATGTATGAAGATCAAGCACGACAAGAGACATACGATGTCTCAAGGGCACTGTTCAAGTGTGTCATTACAGAAGGAGATCCAGTTGGTCCTCACACACTCAAGATGATTGGGTATGTGGAGAACCTGACAAGTCTAGGATTTCCACTGAGCCAAGAGTTGGCTACTAATGTGATACTGCAATCGTTGCCAAAATCCTACAGTCAGTTTGTGATGAACTACAACATGAACAACTTTGATAGGCCACAGTCAGAGTTGTTGGGCATGTTGAGGACAGCTGAGACACAGATGAAGAAGGACAAGCCTAAGTCTGTGATGGTGATCACGATCAAGAAAGGCAAGTCCAAGCGCAAGGGCAAGGGCAAAGCTAAGAAAGGTTTTGATTCTAGCGAGGAGCCCAAGTCATCTTCAGCTCTCAAGGCCAAGGGAGGCATGACCAAGAAAGGCAATTGCCACCATTTTCAAAAGCCAGGACATCGGAAAAGGAATCATCCTCTCTATCTGGAAGAACAAAAGAAGAAGGAGGCGACAGACGTCTCTACTTAAAGGTGTCATGAAAGTAAACTTGTACACTTTTGAGGTATATGATACCAAGATGTAAAGTGTAAAGCACTCAATAAATGGGGCAAGTGTTGCCGCCATAGATAGGAGTACTTTAGTTTATTTTCAGCCTAAAAGGCATGTAATACAGTTATGAACTGCTATTTCATATTTGCTAATAGATAGAAACACTTTATTTTTGCATATTGTATGACAATGATGCAATCAATAAAGAGATGTTTCAATTTCTAAAGATATGATCTTTGTGGCAATGCCTTGTTTATCTTGTGATATTTGATATGCATAAGATAAAATGATACCTAAAAGTTATAGATAACTCACACAATCAAATTAGCATCAATCATGAGAAATTCATTTCTAGTTTCCATGTGATGGATAAATCTAGACTCTTTTGGTTAGAGAACCAGTAAGAGACATGAATATCTTAGACATGATTAATCAATCTTCACTATTGGTAGTGGGAGAATGATTATCCTATTAGGTATGATACACATGATGTATATACATACCTATTGGAACAAATTCTAATACTTCAAATGGTGTTTAGAGAAATACCAATATGAATATCTTGAAGTGTTCAAGATTATCATAGATGAAGTGCAAATTTGGTAAAGTGTTAATTCTTGATGAGATCAATGAATGAAATACTTGGACCAAATGTTTGAGATCCTTATGAGTGATTATGATAGTGTATCATAGTGAACTCATGATTAAGGCATGGTGATGTCTAAACCAAGAAGGGATCATACTCTAAGGAGTTAGAGAATGATTATCAAATAACTGAATTCTTCTTAATAAAAGAACACCCCACACTAATAAAAGAAATTAAGAATCACAAGGGTTGTGAATTCTTATATCCTTACACCTCAATTATCTATGTGATGAGTTGTTCATGTGATGAGTCAACTATCTAGATGAATATGAGGAACCGAATTTTGAGTTATGGTTTATGACCATTTCATCCTAAATGACATCCATGTGAACCATAAGGTATGACCTTGATGGTAGCACCCATCGGATGAAATTCATAAGTGCAAATGAATCTTAAGTGTTAAGACACATGGATAACATTTTTAGAAGGATGATGCTTGTTGATTGCAACTTAATGACTAAACATTTGACATATGGATACTAAAACCGCATTCCTATGAGGAATAAAACAAGGATGTGTACGTGACACAACCTATAAGGTTTATGAATCCACTAATGCAAATGAAGTCTATAAGTTACAATGGACTAAATAATATGATTGATTGAGTACAAGCAACTCAGAATTGGATCTTTACTTTGATGATATAGTCAAAGGGTTGCACTGATATGTCAAAGATAAATAAGGTATCTGTGATTTAGTGGGAGCGTGTTCACATTCCACATGTTGATGTGAAATGGAAATGTTCTAGAATGGAAATCCAAAAGTGGAAATTATCTTTAAGGAAGATAGAGATGTTTCCTATGTGGTAGGAATAGAGATCTATAGAGATAGTTCTCGAAAATTTCTTGACCTGAAAAGAGAAAGCATACATTGGCAATCTGTACTGAAGGGTTCAGTATGCACAGATTCAGTGGGAGAAAACTTGTCCATGTTACATGGAGTTAGTATCCCAAGGCCAAGTGTCCAATTCTTATGAAGAATGGGAACACTAAGAATAGATGTGGATCTATCATGTATGTAATCATCCCATTATCTTGCATGAATCGACATGGCAAGAACAAAATGCATTCATCATCTTGTATGTAGGACATGGCAATATGATGTGCTCATCCTGATAACTCGTATGTGAGACATGATGAGTGGATGTCTGTCTACTTCCAGTAAGTGTTACTGGAATACCATGAGAACTTGATAAGTACTTGGGAAGTACTAGTTCTATGGAGATAAGGAAGAGTTCAATGTAAAGAGTTACATTGATGCGAAAGTCTAAAAGGATAGAAAATTAATCACAATATATATATAGAATATATATAAAAGTGAAAGTTTGTTGATAACTGGAAGTGATCTAATAAAACCATTTAAAAGGAAATGCCGAGTATCTATGTGTTGGAGAACAGCAGTGGATACTATATGGATCTGGAAGTTCATGAGATGAACTTAAAGATATTCCGCTCATTGATGACAAGTATGGAATCTTTGATCACGCAATGTGGCTAAAGGTTAGCAAAGGAATACTAGATCGCATATTACGACAATTCCATCTCATACGTGTGACGTACAATGAAGATATGAGAGACATGCAATTCATACTGACTTTGGCAAGGTGTTGCCATTACTTACTATGATCGCACTAGAGCAGAGTAACATGTGGGACATGTGTGAAGATCACTATGAATATGATTCAAGGGTGATCACTATGAATATGATTCAAGGGAGATTGGCTCACAGTGCAAGTGGGAGTCTGTTGGTATGTATGCCCTGGGAGCCAATCATGGGATGATTGGTGGGATACATTAAGATTTATTTGATAACATCAAAGGCAAGCTTCCAATTCTTTCTGGTTTAGTCATATGAAATAGTGATAGAACAGATTGAATGTCTAGAGAATGACAATACTCAATGACGTATGCCTTCAGGTTAAGGATCATACAGATGCTAAGAGTTTGTACATTCTCATTATGTCCCTAGTTGATGCCATTGTGGAAGGTAGATAGACAACAATGACACACAAGACTAGATTGTGGTGTTGGTTGATGACATAATCTCATTAGTCATGATATAGAGATATGAAACCAAACACATAGGTACTTGTTAAAGAAGAAGTGTACCGGAAAGACCCACCGTGAGTTTGACACATGGAACCATGACATGGTAGTCACAATAAGTACTCACAGTGATGGCGGTGAGTGTGATTCTTTGACCTGAAATCACTACACTCAACACATGTCGTTGGGCACACTTTGACATCATCAAACACAGTCCTGAAACATGGGTTGTTATAAAGGTGATGATTGGGTGGCTTTGACACATGGGGCTTTTGAGGGGTGAGTGATAGATATGGGATTTGTCCCTCCTGAGGGAGTTTTATATCCATGGCCACTTGATGAGTAGGATTGAGAAATGCGTGCACGCATGTGTGAATCAGTATGTGATATTGATGACATACATATCTCTTCCAATCTACTGTGAGATCAAGAAAGTGAATGAACATTGATAGGATGACTGTTCCATGCCTCGAGTTCATTCAGGATATCAATGACAAAGGAATTATACATTCACTATAACTCCATTCACGGATTGTAGGATTGAAAGTTGTTCCCCAACTTTCTATTTCACTTGGGTAGCACTGATGTGTGACTAGGCACCGCTCTTTGCTTGTGAAGTCATAAGTGTTATGGATTTTCACTGCCAACGTGAAATGGACCTACATGGTCACACACATAGGATTTAACCTGGACGAGGAGTTTTGTCCACAAACAATGTTTAGATTGATTACTAAAGGAGTTTAGTAGTTCAATTAAACACTCAATTAATTGATAGCTCAATGTCATAATGTTCAAGGTGTTGGACACATTGATTGGAGTATCAGATTGATTGAACTACAATTGACTGATTCTGCACAATCTGCACTCCCAACCGATCGACTCATGTGATGAACCGATCGGCTCAGCTTGGTGAACCGATCGACTCAGGTGGTGAGTCGATCGACTCATGGATAGGATGAAACGATTGCTTCAAGTGTTGAAATTATCGGTTCAACTGATGCAACCGAGCAAGTTGGGAAAGTCAGGTTGTGAAAAATTTCCTTTCGTTTCACTTGCCCAATTTGATTGGAATAAGGATTGGTATTTGATACCAATTATAAACAAAAGAAGAAAAGTCAATCGGGAACTGACTAGGACCACGAACCGACCGGTTCAGAAGTGAACCAACCATTTCATGGGTCCCAACCAATCGGTTGAGGTGTCAACCGACTGGCTCAGGTCCCCAATCAACCATTTTAGAAATGAAACGATCGGTTCAGGTTGCGCAGTTGGTTGTTTTTGTGGAAAATCTCAATCCCTTCTACTCCTGCTTTAGTTTTGCATTGCCCGGGATAGAGAACCCTGTCCCATGACCCTCCTATATATAGGGGTATTGGGGGCTTCTCAAAGAACAACCCAGTGCAACCAGTTGCTCTATAAAGTTGTCGTTCTCTCTGTTTTTGGTAACCGAGAGAGCCCGAGCAAGTGCTACCCTATAAGAGAGGCACAACAAGTGAAAGACAACTGCAGAAAGCGACTAGTGGTAGGAGAGTGTGTCAGTGACTAGTATGCTGATAGGAGGGTGCAACTCCTTCCAATTCCTTGTGAAATAAGGAGATTGGAGTTCCAGGTGGTCCGTGTGGACTACTTCAGAGGCGAGATATTTCTGCCACTCGAAGGACAACTGTCAATCCCGATAGTCCCGGTGAGACCAGGAGTCGTCAGTCCCGGTGCGACCAGGAGTTGCACAAACACCGTCCAAGACCGGAGGTGAAGACCGCGCAAGCCGCGAGGTATTGTCACCGAGCAAGCCTCGGGACAAGGTATGATTCCACAAACCATCCTTTCCTATTGTATAGACGTTGACGCGTTTCCTTGTTCTGGGTTTGGGGTGGAGAAATTTTTTTTGTTTCCACTGCCTTCTCTACCTCCCCTAAAACCCAACAAATTACACATATCACTGATAGAGGCCTAGCACCTCAAGCTAGGGAAGCTGCCTCTAATGTGGAGTCCCAAGGTGTTGGGAAGACATTTGAACATCTTAAACGTGTTGGGGCGATTGAATATGCATGTACTTCTGATCCAGTAGACGCTGACATGTGGTTGATTGAGCTGGAAAAGGCATTCAAAATCCTAAACATCGATGAAGAAGATAAAGTTAAGCATGCGATATACTTTTTGAAGGGTAGTGCTTGCCACTGGTGGGCCATAGAAGAGGAGAAAAGGCCAGGAGTTGTGATAGGATGGGAGGAGTTTTGGAGGGAATTTGTTAGCTGATATTTTCCAGAGACCTATCTAGATGAGAAGATATCTCAGTTTGAGAAGATATTTCAAGGGGCTATGACTATTAATGAGTATGAATCAAAGTTTATGGAACTTCTGAGGTTCTTCCTGCACATGGCAACAATGGACAAGGAAAGGATCCAGAGATTTGAGAAGGGTCTGAGTACAGAGTTGACTACTACAACATCAACCTTGGAGAACAAGGAAAGGTTTTCTACCTTTGTGGAATCTGTCAGGAGGATTGAGAGGTCTGCCATAGAGAAGCGTGAAGCTAGTGCTAAGAAGCGACCTATACAGTTTCAAGGGAAATCATCTGGAGTCTTTAAGAAGCCAAAGTTTTTCTCACGCCGTCACAACCAAGGTCAACCTTCAGTGAACCAAGATCACATGCACCATCACAGTGGACCCCAAATCAGGGTAGAGCTCACAGTTTTCCTCCAACCGAAGCCCACAATACCTCATCAATTTTAGTGATAAGGCCATTTAGGCCATATCAGGACACTAGAACATGTTATAAGTGTGGGAAAGTGGGGCATACAAGACCTTATTGCCCTATGAAAGATGAGGAGGTGACTCATCAGCCAAGGAAAAGTCAACAAGGTCCACAACAATGACAATTTAGTAGTGGCAGTAGAAAAGGATGTGGTTAGGCATCCCAAGTAGGATCCTCTGGACAAGCAAGTATAGGATGTGGATGACAACAGGCGATAACAAGGTTCTATGCCATGACCCAGCCAGAAGCAATGGTCAATCCACTAGTCATGACAGGTTAGATGGATTTATTTCATTCTGATTTGTCTGCTTCTTATTTCGTATCTGTGTTAGTAGACCCAGGTGCGACACATTCTTTTATCACTAGAGAGGTGATAGATAGTTGTTATCTACCTGTTAGTCTTAGATCTGATAGCCTGTGGATAGAGACTCCTTTGGTTGATTCTGCCGAGTTGCGGGAAGTGTGCCCTTCTTGTGTTCTTTCTTTTTCTGGACACAACATTCAAGCGAATCTTTGGCCACTTGACATGCATGATTTTGATGTAATCCTAGGAATGGATACCTTGGAAAAATACAAGGTAGTCTTGGACTATAGTACTAAGGTGGCAACGTTCCATGATGGAGATGTACAGTGGATTTTTTAGGGTGATAGGAAGATTCTTCCTACATGTTTGATGTCAGCTATGACAGTTGAGCTGTTGATGAGACAAGGATGTGAGGCTTTTTATAGCTCATTGTGGATACCAAGACGGTAGGTCCTAGTATCCAGGAGGGACTAGTGGTGTGAGAATTTGAGGATGTCTTTCTTGAGGAATTTCCTAGCATTCCCCCTCCTAGAGAGATTGAGTTTGAGATCAATCTCGTTCCTGGAATACAACCCATAGCACAATCATCATACAGAATGGCACCAACAAAGATTTAGGAGTTAAAGAAACAGTTACAAGAACTATTAGAGAAGGGTTTTATCAGGCCGAGCACTTCCCCTTGGGGTGCTCCCATGTTGTTTGTTAAAAAGAAAGATGGTTCAATGAGGTTGTGTATAGACTACAAACAATTGAACAAGGTGACAATAAAGAATAAGTATCCTTTGATGAGGATTGATGATCTTTTTGATTAGTTGAGGGGTGCCATTGTGTTTTCAAAGATAGACATGAGGTCAGGTTACCATCAGTTGAGAATTAAGGTTGATGACATACCCAAGACAACGTTTAAGACTAGGTATGGTCATTATGAGTTTGTGGTTATTCTCTTTGGGCTAACCAATGCACCTGCATCTTTTATGATTCTAATGAATAGGGTGTTTAGACCTTATCTTGATCAACGTGTGGTCATGTTCATAGATGATATCCTGATATACTCCAAGGATAGTCAACAACATGAGCGACACCTTCGCCAGTCATTGACTTTGTTGAGGCAACATCAACTATATGCTAAGTTCAACAAGTGTGAATTCTGGTGATCTGAAGTGTCTTTTCTGGGCCATATTATATCTGCAAAAGTAATTTGTGTTGATCCCAAGAAAGTGGGATCTATACTAGAATGGGAACAACCAAAGACACTGACAGAGATCCATAGTTTCCTAGGTCTAGTAGGTTACTACATGAGGTTCATCAAAAACTTCAGTTCTATAGCGTAACCCCTAACTAGGTTAACCAGGAAGGATGTTCCTTTTGCCTGGAATGACAAGTGTCAATGTTCCTTGCAACTTTTGAAAGAAAAGTTGACTAGTACACCAGTGTTAGTACTTCCAGATCCAGGAAAAGGATATATTATCTATTGTGATGCTTCAAAAAATGGGTTGGGATGCGTGTTGATGTAGGATAAAAATGTGATTTCTTTTGCTTCTTGACATCTTAAGAAACATGAGGAGAATTATCCAACACATGATCTGGAGCTTGCAACGGTGGTCCATGCCTTAAAGATCTGGTGGCACTATCTTTATGGAGAAAAGTGTCAGATCTTCACTGACCACAAGAATCTACAATATATCTTCTCAAAACAAGAGCTGAATATGAGGCAAAGGAGATGGATGGAACTGATTATGGATTATTATTGCACTATAGATTGCCATCCAGAGAAAGTTAACGTGGTAGCTGATGCATTGAGTAGAAAGTCATTTTCATCATCAATAGTAGATAATGCACAATTAAAATTCCTTGATGTGCCATAAGTGAGATACGCTAGTGTCTCTTTTCCAGATGAATGTACATCTAGAAGTTTCCTTGCTAGCAGGATTGTTGGCACAATTACAAGTGAAACCTACCTTGAGACATCAGATTCATGATGCACAACAAAATTATACTGTGATACAGAATATCTGATTAGGGGTTGGTAGTAAAAAATATGATGACTTTCATGAGGCAGATGATGGTACATTTTTTTTACCATAATAGGACAATAATTCTTGATATTGATGGGTTGAGGAAAATGGTACTTGAGGAGGCTCACTCCTCCATGTATGCAATGCATCCTGGAAGTACCAAGATGTACCAAAACTTGAAAGACATGTATTGGTGGCCAAGTCTAAAGCGTGATGTGGAAGAGTTCATTGCCAAATATCCAATTTGTCAGCAGGTGAAGGCTGAGCACTAGAAGCCTGTAGGGACATTACAACCCTTGCCAATACCACAGTGGAAATGGGATCATATTACTATGGACTTTGTGGTTGGTCTTCCTAGGACAAACAAGGGTCATGATTCCATATGGGTGATAGTAGACAGATTGACTAAGTCAGCTCATTTTCTACCAATTAAGATGACGTTTACAGAAGAGACATTGGCACAAATATATGTTGACGAGATAGTCCGTCTGCATGGCATTCCAGTGACTACAGTTTTTAACAGAGGTCTACAGTTTACAAGTCATTTTTTGGGAGCGTCTGCATTCAATAATGGGAACACATCTGAGATTCAGCACAACTTTTCATCTGCCGACTGATGGCCTGTCTGAAAGAACTATTCAAACTTAAGAGGATCTCTTGAGGGCATGTATGCTGCAATTTCTTGGTAGTTGGGATGTACATCTAACTCTGATAGAGTTTGCATATAATAATAGTTATCAAAGAAGCATATATATGGATCCTTATGAGGCTCTATATGGGATACGATATCGATCTCCTCTTTGTTGGTATAAGACAGGTGAATATCAACTTTTGGGTCCTGAGCTAGTACAACAGACTACAGAAAAGATTAAAGTGATACAACAATAGTTGAAAGCATCCCAGGACATGCATAAATATTATGCAGATAACCGATGTAGACCACTTGAGTTCCAAGTAAAAGATAGAGTATATCTTAAGGTTTCTCCTTGGAAAGGTGTACTGAGGTTTGGAAAGAGGGGTAAGTTGGCTCCTAGATTTATAGGACCATACCCTGTCCCAGCTCGTGTTGGAAAGGTAGAATATACGTTGGAGCTACCACCAGAGCTACATAGATTGCATAATGTCTTTCACATCTCTATGTTGAGGAAATGCCATCCATATATTGAGCAGACAATCCAACTAGTAAGTTAGAGGAGGATATATCCTATGTTGAGGGTCTTATGTTGATCCGGGATAGAAGGGTGAAAAAGCTGAAGAGAAAAGTTGTAATACTAGTGAAAGTTTTGTGGCATCACCATGGCATAGAGGAATCCACATGGGAACTAGAGAATGAGATGCATCAAAAATACTCATCTCCTTTTGCGTAGGATTTCAGGGTGAAATCCTTGTTATGGGTTTATAGTTGTAAGGCCCCTGAACTTGCTTAATGCATTGAATAAGATTAATTACCACAATTAAATATTTAGAACCCATATATAACATTTTTATATGTTTTGAAATCATAAGACAAGCTTAAGTTTCAAATTTGGTCCAATTTGGACACTGTTTGAGCAAATTATGAAATTTTCTGTACATTTGGACTTTTCTGCAATATACCCAATTGAGGGGTTTTCTTTGCAATTTATCACTTTCATTATGTCCTTGGATATTCTATCATCATTCCTAATTTTTTTTACCCATGGGGATCCTAGTTGAGCCATGGTTTGAAGGTGTTTTCATCAAGGGTATTTTAGGGTTTACCCCTTCACGGATGAGCTACTTTTAGTAGCTATCAACTAATGAATTATGTGATTGGCTGGGAAATTCGACAAAGGAAAGCTATGTAGGTCTATAAAGATAGTGGGAGAGCTTCTTGTGTGTGTGCTTGTATATTCTTAATAATTTAAGGCCATGGACACTTGGATATATAGTAGAACTTCAACTTTTTCCATTTCTTTATCTTAAAGTGTCATATACTTATCCCCAATCACTAGAACGTGCCATTTTCTCTCCACCACTTCTCTCAGTCTCTGACCTTCGTTCTCCCTCTATGCTGCTGTGAATTTTTCTGCTCAAGGAAGAAGAAAGTGGGGATCTTCTTAGAAAAAATTCTTGGGATGCAATTGATTTCCTTTTTGGGTCTAAAAAGCTTCCTCCTAGTGATCTTGACCTAAAAGTGTAAGTATTACCTTATTTCCTCCATTTATTTCTTTTCTCTTCTTCCTCCTATATCTCTCTAGGTTGGAACCCTACTTTTCCATGGTGAAAGTGGCCCTAGAACACAAAAATCTATCCTTCTTGTTTCTTTTTCTAGGGTTTTGCTTCTTTGTGGAGAGAAGCACATATTTGGCCAAGTTCAGATCTGAATCTAGGAATTTCTTGCCTTATTTTCTCGAGGTTCTTTCTGTTTGAGATCTGACCTACTCTATAGAGGTGAGTTATATAACATTCTTCACTTATATTGCTTGTTAGAAGCGTGTTAGTTCATGTTTATGCTTTAATGTGATGAACTAAGCATAGAGAAACCATGCTTGTTTAGAATTACGAATATTTGTGGTGTCCCCTATTTTGTTCCAGTTCTATATGAACTTGTAAACATGTATAATGTGTACAACCTTGTTAAGGTGTAACATGATCTGGGACAGGTTGATAACATCAACCTATGGTGCTAAGCACAAAATAATTGATGGTTTTTTATACCCTATTTTCTAGTGTCATAACTTGTACCAAGTATGGACTAGTTGTTATCAGTTGACTATATGTCACTGTTGGCAATTTGACTGGTATGCCACTACAGTTTACTCGTACTGACCGAGGGGAAGAGGTCTTAGGATACCGACACTCCTAGATCTTATATGGAACTGAATGGCACTTCGTAGGGTCAGTTGGACTTTGAGTGGTATGACTCAAACTCCTCACGGCATAATAATAAAATATATAATAACAACCATGTAGTATAATTGCTAGGGTTTAATATATATCACATTGGTTTATTAACCCTTATCTCATATTTACACTACTTAGTTCTTACATGATGTAGACTTATGAAAATTGTGTAATTCTACTCGACGCTACAACTTATTTGCTTAACTGCTTAGTATGCTTAAACTATTCAATCTGTTCATATTGCTTATTCAATACCCTAACTGCTCAATGTATTTACTGTTGTGAATATTTTATAATCAATATATGTTGGAGAGAGTTATATCTCTCATTGGGACTGGGTTTCACACGTGGGTCACCACATTTTTTAGGTGGTCGCGGGCTACGAGGTCGAGGTTGCGCTGTGGAAGAAAACCAACCTGGTGATCAATAGATTCAGAAGGTTGGTTAGTTGTAGATGTTAGTAGTAGAGTCCTAGCGTTGTTCCTATATTCTCAGGTCCGGGTATGAGATGTGTTTTGTAGATGATATACTCGTATCAACATGAGATTTTGGTAGTATACCAATGCTTGTAAATATATGGCATGTACATGTGAAATATCTTTTGTAGCAGGATGTGACTGAGGTCTTTGGACCCAAATGTAAATACTTGTTATAGTATATGATAATGGAATGATGGACCTTTTGTAAATGTTCTAGAGTTATTTACATTGTTGAAATTGGTTTTAATTATCCCACATTTTGACTATGTGATTAATTAGTAGTTGATCGTGTTTTGTGTTTTGAGTAATATTGTGTAGCGTTACGAGGTGTCTCAAAAACCATCACATCAATTAAAACTTGGCAGTAGGGTACAAGACCCAAGAAAAACAATATCATTACTGATTTTGAGGCAATTTAACAAAAGAATCATGAATAAAGGAAATAGGGTTCATATAGTGCCTCATTAGGGAATATAGGGTTTGGTTTGCAAATATCCCAACTTAGGATGTAAGAAATGCACATACCTCTCTTATTGATATCAATTACTAAGTTTTACCACTTTAATTGAGTCCAAGTTCCACTTTGCCTATTTTCAATGTATTAACATGTATTAGCATACAAAATGCACATTAATGTATAGAAACCCTAATTTTAGAGCTTTTTATCATAACACGGATTTATATTTTGAAAATATCACCAATGAACTTATTAGGTTCTCCTAATCAAGAAAATATATTTTAACGTTAATTTTGGAGTTATGATGATTAAGATGTACTTTTTATGGATTTTATGCATTAAATTCATTTTACGAAAGTCACCCTTCGTCAAACCATGAAATCAAACTTTGAAAATATTTTTATTAGATAGATATGAATTTTACAATTCCAAAACATATTTATGTGTCAAATTTGGATAAGCGGATTAGAAAATATGAATTTTTCAGTACTGACCAATAGGAAATTGCCACATCATCAAACTGATCGAGATAATTAAAGAGAGAGGGAGAGGGAGAAAACACCATTTAACCCAATATCAGGTTTGAAGTTGTATAGGTAACCAAACTAGAGCTTCTAGATAAGGTAAATAGAGAGAAACCAAAACCCTAGGAGAACATGGTAAGTAGAGATGAAGATCATCAATTTTAAACATAGAAGCATGAGTTTTAAGCATGTAGTAAGCAATATATGAGAAGGGGGTTAACAAAACTTGCCTCTAGGAAGGTAAGAAGGTCCAAATATAAAGCATCCCGAGATTAGAAGGTCTGGTTGCTCCAAGCCAAGCTTCGTTCTTGAGCAAAGATCACCTTCTCCACTTTAGAGGTGCAAACCCTAGCAAAAGTGCATGGAGATGAGATGTTTTAGGGCTCTAGGTGGAGTTTTACAATGGAAGGTCATGGTTTTGACCTAGAAGAAGGTGGCAGGAATTATAACAGCATGAAAACAGGGAAGGGAAGGAGGATACTTACTAGTTTTGGTCAAAATCACCAAGGAGGAGCTTAAGAAATCCTAAATAGAGAAATTTGGAACCCTAGGAGCTTTCTTCAGCAAGGTAGGCACCTTATTTTACCTTGGGATAGAACCTTCATGTCCAAACAAAGAAGGAATGATTCTATAATATGGGGGGAAGAGAAGGAGAGGATTGATTCTTGGATTGGGAGGTGGGAAGGGGTAGACATGGCTTTATAAAAAAGGGGGCAAGCATGAGGTGTCTATGAGACTTTCCATGTGTCCTTAGCCTAGGGCTTCATGGCCATGCAAGAAGACAGCTCATAGAGACTTCTTGTATATCCAAGGTCGGACATAAAAGCCCATGGATACTTCTAGGCCATCTCCACCGTCCTCCAATCAATTAAATAACTCCATTGGTTGATATCTTTTAAAGATAAGCTCATTTATAAAGAGGGCAATCCCTCAAATGCCCTTGGAAAGTAACACCTTCAAACCAAGGTGCAACTAGGTTCCCCATGGTTAAAAAACTATAGGTTGGTAAGGGAATATACAAATATTATAATTTATATAACAAAACCTCCGAATTGAGTAAATTGCATAAAAGTCCAAAATGTACCCAAAATTGCATAACTTGCACAAACAACATCCAAATTGGACCAAACTTCATCCACAAGTTATATTTGGTGTATTGACTATGAATTTGACATTATTTACATATTTTTAAGTTATATAATCACATTATTCATTACTTATTCCTTTTATTCATTTCTCTCTCCTAAACTTATCCTAAAATTTCAAGGTTGTCCAAATTAGATGAAATTTGACATGTAGACTAATTTGGATATGTAGATATTGAATTTGAAGTTTGTTTCAACTTTCAGACTTCTGTTAATGAGATATGTCATATGGCCCATCAACGGCCCATTATCTAAATTATTCATCCAATCAAGTTTCTTATCTTCATATTACCACCAAAATGAGTTATATGGCATATTTTATGTATCCATTATAAACCTAAGATTAATGTTAGAGGATTAGGTTACATTAAGGTGATATATGTTGGTATATGTATGCCCGTAGAGCCATCCCAAGCGATTGCATGGAGTCAGATATTAATTAATCAATTAGTGTGATTATTTGGTTAATTAATGAATTCCGAAATATTCTAATAATCCACGAGCGTTTTAATTAACGCAACGTTTCTATTTACCGATGGGATTAGGAAACCCTATTTCCCTTCGTATCCTGTTTAAAGGAGGATTGACGGCCGATATCTATATAAGATAGAGAGAGGCTTTACCGTTTACGCTCACACACATAAACCCTAGCCGTCATCGTCCTTAGGAGAGAAAGGAGAGAAACGCGTCGCTAGCACGCCACCTCAGAGACACTACTCCTTCCTGCCGGCTTGAAAAGGGCGACGTGAAGTTCCGTCCATCCACGTGGACGAAGTAGAGACGCAGACGCCTTAACGCTTGTGTTCGAAGGACGTCGACGACCACCTGTACGCGCTACGAGCGGCGGACATCACTGCCGCAAAGGAGCGCCGCCGGATCAACCTGCGACAGAAAGGTGGGAGAGAAGTTCCGTCTGCGTAGACAAGCAGCGTTGCATCGTCGTGCAACAGGACATCATCGGACTTGCTCCACGATAAGGTATATCCCGCAAACAATCCTTCCAAATACATTGTTATCGACGAGATCCTATTTTGGGTACGTAGATTTTATTGCTTCCGCCGCGCATGTTTTCTCCACAAAACCCAACAATATATACACGCATTAGCTCATTGGGGTTATACTAAACATCTATTTAGGTATAACCTTCAACCTTGTTTGGCTAAGTCTAAAATGTCAACTTCTAGGGTAGGGTTCGAGATCTAGTATGTTACAGCACACCACCCCTTAAAGGGATTTTGTCCTCAAAATCAAATCATCCATATATAAGAAAACAACGTATTCACCACCGATTAAAGGATCATTTTATTAAGTCAAAACTATTCTTTAGGTAGAAAAGGTTCAATTACACTTCCTTACATCCAACTACATAAGCATCATGCAAAAAAAACATAACTTGTAAAGACTAACTATGAACTATGGGTTAACTTGCTCTTGTCCATCCTCAAACAAGTCTTTACTCCTGGGAGACTAGTTTGATAAAAATGGGTCCCTAAAGATAAATCATAGGCTACTACAGAACATGTCTTTGGCGTCGGTTGTTTAACCCCTTTTAGCGACGGTTCTCAAGCGATGCCTATGTGGGCGCCGTTAAAGGTCGAACTCTTCGGCGTCTGTTTTATAACCGATGCCAAAAGGGTTCGTTCCATAAAAAGGGTGCCATCTAGGACACTTTCTGTGTCAGTTTGCAACTAAATAACCGACGCCATATTTTCAGATGGCTCGGCCGTGCTTCCGTGCACGGCCGTGTTTAGTACTATAGGCATCGGTGTTATACTAATAACCGACACCATTTTCTGCCACGACCGTGCTTTCATACACGGTCGAGTTGTTTGTCACATTAGGCGGTGGTTTTTATCCAATAACCGACGCTGTAAGCCTTTGATGACGGTGTTCTGTAAATAATCGACGCCTATGTTTTTTTACTTATCAGTTTGTAGGCCTACTTTGGCTGGTCAGTAGGATGAGAACCTACAGTTCATTTTTCTGAACTGCAGGCTTACGACATCCATTGATATCAGCCTACAAACATGCCACAAACCTGCAAAATCAACAAATATACTTTTCACACAAGTAGATACATTCAAACATCAATTCAATTCTCACATTCACACATGTAGAAACATTCAAATAGATGTAGAAACATTCAGACATGTATAAACATTCAGAAATATTCATTTACAAAATATCATTCAACATCACTATCAGCATCCCAATTATATCTTACAATTGCCACTGGTTGTATGGCTCTTGCCCATTCTTCTCTTACCTCATTTAATACTTCCATCGTATATGGAGCATGTACATCTTTTAAGCATTTACCAATAGTGTGGTCAGTTTTAAACACCTGCAAAGAGAATGATGTATATATAAGTAATAATATAAAAATAAGATTGATATATTTCATACTAACTAATGAGACTACATATAATACCTCATGTATGGTATCGATGTCCAATGCGGCATATTGGATAATCATCTGCATAAATTGCATCACATAGTATGTGCATGCCCAACCGTTGTCTTGTGTAGCGCACTATGAATTGAAACATAAAAAATATTAAAAAATACAGCTAAGCACAGTTCACATAAATAATATATACATTGGAGTCGGGAACTTACTTTTACGTTCTCCCAAATTATTGGCTGGTTCTTTTTCCTTGGGACCTTTCCTCCAGCATTTTTGAATGCATCTAAACCCCTACATGTTAATGTAACACAGTAAATTTCATAATTAAATTGTAATGTAATAACAGATGTTAACGGATATAAAAATGAAATATTTCTCACCAGAATAATGGCAATCTCATTACGTGTCCAATTTTAGTATTCAATGTACTCCCCGCAGGATCTAGATAATAAACAGTGAACGTCCCGGGGATAATAACTAGTAACTCCCAATGCCTACTGCTAGAGGTAAAAAAGTTAAAAATTAATAACTCAAAATCCACAATAAAAATTTAATTTTCTTAAGTCCAAATTATAAGTAAATTAAACTTACTTGACATTGAATGGAGCTATTATTATCGTCTTCTTTTGCTGACCAAAAATTGTAAAAGCATCTATACAGTATTGTTGAACACTATCAGGGTCTTTAGCTACCATACTAATCAATGATGGAATCAAAAATCCCACATGATCAAATGCAAATTGTTTGCATTGATTTTCGACTAAGTAGCTGCAAAATATGTATTACATATGCATTAATATATAAGAAACTAGATCACCAGATCTTATACAAGGTATATGGATGTATAAACAAGATCTCACCTTATCCATGCCTCTATCATTGATGTATTCAACCAATCATATATAAACAACTCAATAATATCTTCTATAAATAAAGAGCTTTCGTATGATTGACCTGCATAATTCACTTCTAAAGAAACAATTACAGGGCAATGTATATTATGTGCCTGTAGCCAACATGCCATTTCCCTACAAACAGGACCTAACGGGTATTTTAGGTCAGTTGGAACCCAAGTTGGCAATGCAGGAAGTGGAGGTGGAGGCCTAGGTGCTCTGGGTGTCTTCTTTTTAACCTGTATATATAATTTCAGATCAATTGACCTCATATATACACATTAATAATCTAAAGTAATGTAAATTTATCTTACAATTTCAGTAGTATAGACGACATCTGCTTTGGGCCACAATATCACCCCGCCTTCTGCCTCAGCAAGTGTATCAATATCTGGGTGGGCATATGGCAATGTAGCATCCCTCCAATCAGGTAATACACATATCAGGCTCACACAAATGTAGCCCTGTGGCATTGGAGTCCCGTGAAATGTTGCCCCAGGAAGGGACGGGTAAGCCTGCACCTCTACAAAAACATAGTCTTGTATTTTAAGCGGCATGGCTTCAACGCCTACAAATTTACGTAAAGAATATTATACATATATACATATCATCTTGAAACCATATCATCTTGAAAAGACTAGCTACAATGTCATAAACACTACTTACAATAGACGTGTTAGGCGGTGGTTCTACATGATTACTCTCAGTCTGTGCATCAGGAGAAGAGTGGGTCGCCATAGGCTGATTGGAAGCCTGAGATGCCTGCCATCGTACCATTTCTTCCTTGACTTTCTCAACAACTATATCATTGACCTTCTTAGCAACTATATCATCGACTCTCTTATTCTCCTATACATGGATAAAAGAAACATTAGCTTCTTATTATTGAATTCCATTTTGCAGTAACATTCTAAAAAAGAATAGGTTACCTCTTCTTGTGAAAGTCTAGCTCTGGGTTTGCACTGGGATGGTCCAAAGAATGCTTTGATGCCCACACTAGTGCCTGCACCCCTAACACGTCCATGATGCTCTTAGTTACCCAGAGCAACTGTCAATTCATCCCTTGTGCCCTGAGGGATGAACGTGCCTTGTTTCCTCTGCTGGTGCAGCTCCCGCTAATCACCATCAATAGAAATTGGTAAGTTAACACAAAAAATAATCAATATTCAAATGATTGATCTAAGAGTTGTATTTTACCATTTTCACAGCCGCCTCAGTAGTTACGGGCTTCTTTATTTCACCCTTCTTGTTTTGCCTCCCAACTATCCAGACATCATGGAGAGGCATGGGTGTGGCACATGTAGTAGAGGACTCCTGAGTACCAGCAGACTCCGCCTGTAGTCTTTGGAAAATGCTTGCATGGCCCTTTGGACCCATAGTGTGGTCATGCACATTCAGTGCACACCTTGCTTTTTGCGCCTCACTGAGGGCCTAGTTAGTATGCACATTAATGATTTGGTTAGTAGCATTAAATGTTAATCTTGAATAGGTGAATACAACGTATATTAATAAAATTGGGAGTGACGCCTAATACCTTGAATTCTTCAGATTTTCTTGAATCAAAAAACATGTCCCAATATTCTTTGTCCAAGAAGTTCCACTGTTCAAGGGCTGACTTCTTCTTCTTATCACCATCTTTTATGTATTCTCTGTTGAGATTTGTCCTATAGTTCCTTAGCATCTTTCCATCATGTTGCATCACGCTTTTACGATGCAACTTCTCATCCAATGCAAATAGATTCTGTAAAATAGAATTGTTATTAACTTGTATCCAAAAATAGAATTGCAAATAATAGAATTTGTAATCTACAAAATAGAATTACAAATAATAATAACTCACGTATAAATCCTTCCATATCAAGTCTTTCTTCGCCTGAGGAACTTTATGCTAATTATCATACTTAACACCACAATGGCTTCGAGTGACAACCCCAAGATAGTTTACAAAATTATTGCGGTTCACTCCAATTGCATTTCCTCCATAATCAAACTCCACAACCAATCTGGATCCACTGCCACTTAGCGCTATTAACTTCTTCAATAGAGTGATGCCCCTTTTCTTGTTAAGTTTTTGGTGATGCGCATCAAGTTCCTCCAGTGCTTCAGGGGGTACATGTGCATCATCAACCTAAAATTTGACAAAAATAAACACACAAAATTAGACCAATATAGAAATATGGGATATATGACATAACTAGAAGATAATGAATTTTATAGAAATACAATATATGTTTTTAGAACTTACATTGGTATCCTCGCCATGCTCATCATGGACAACATGCTCATCATGGACTTCATTCTCATCATGGACATCATGCTCATCATGGACATCATGCTCATCATGGTCAACCATATGAAAATGTCATTAAAAAGGCAAACATTTAGCATTTGTATTAACTAGAAGATAATTAAACATCAAATCTGAAAATGATATTGATATTAAAAAAGAAAACATTTAGCTTCAATAAAAAAATATAAACATGCATGCTTCTAAAATTGTGATCTTTTATCAATTAACAATCCTTCATTGTGATCTCCGCGCACATATAAGTCATGATTAGCTTCAATATTTTGTGGAGTTGGCAACAACAAAAGGGCATAAACAACCAACGCCAAAGACATGTTCTGTAGTAGTGAAATTCAGGGCATAAACACATGTGATGTCATTCTGATATATAATAAATGTGTACCACCTATCCCATCCTTGGACACTCTCACTAGTAAGTGTATAATGTGTATTGGGTTTTCGAGAAAATTTCGGCAGCATTTCCCCGCTGTTCTCTAAGTACATATGTACTTAGAGAACAAACGGGGAAATGTTGTTGAAATTTTCTGAAAAACCCAATACAAATTATATACTTACATCCTAAGTGAGATTAGGTGTTCAAGAACAGTCCCAAACCGGGGACTATCCAAGATTTACTCCTAATGAGTAAATCTTGGACGGGTTTCTAGGCCAGAAAACACAATAATAGATAGGTACATGTTAGGGTTTCATCACAATTAATGTTAGAGTTTCATCACAATTGATGTTAGTGTTTCGTCAATGTTAGGGTTTAATCAAATCAAATTAGGATGCTAGAATGGACAAGTTTAAATCTTATTTCAACATGCATCAAAATTTACTGAATTAGGTCAAACATTAGGATTAGAAACACAAATATATGCAAGAAAAAGATTTATTCGTATCCTAGGATTTACATAAAGCATTACCCAAAGATTTGTTCATATCCTTACCAACAACAAGCACGGCCGTGGATGTATTGGCCAGCCACGGTCGTGCTTGCTGTTGGTAAGGAGCTACGGAGAAGGAAAGCTATGAAGAAGGAAGAAAAGAGGCTAGGTGTCACGCCCCAATCTCACATTAACCACAAACCACGAGATTAAGACGCGACGGGATGGGATTTACACATAAGCCAACCACTCTTCACTTTTTAAAGCATTTTAAAGACATTAATAGGATAATCCGATTTATGCTGTAAAATGAAACTAAAACAAATTGCGGAAGCATCTTTATTAAACTGGCTAGCAAGAAAACAGAGTCTATAGCATATTACATTGTCCGACATAAAATAAAGCATAACAGATAAGTTACATCTTATACACATTCACTCTCTCACTCACACCTTGTCCCAAAGATCAAGGGGAAAGGACTAAGAGACCTCTAACTACTAACTACGAACCTTCTATCGACTAGGTGTAAGGATAAATCAATCCTTCTGATTTTCTGCTGCTGATGATTACCTGAAAATGTTTTGAGTAGAGGTATGAGCCTACTCGCTCAGTGAATAGTATTTCACTTAGCTATCACTAAACAACTCATCAGGTTTATAAATTGAAATTAAACATAAATGCAGAACTAAACAAGGCAGTTCTAATAACATAACAGATATACATATATTAATCATATTTCTAAGCATCAACAAATATTTCAGGTAAATAAACAGTTATATAAATTTACTGTGATCCTACTTGATTACTTATTCATATTATTATTATGCCCTAAATATATGCAGTGTACCCTGCATATAAAGATCCACAACAAGTTCATGCTACGGTCCCACCGTACAAGACTTAGCGACACACCCGGGAAATGCTAAGTCTGACTGCTGTCCTGGTCTGCTACAGGACTCTCAGGCTCACACAGCCTCACTGCACTCTCAGAAGAGTGTACTCTAGACTCCTCCTTTAACCTGAGCACACAGGCGGAGAGTCTCACAGGGTTACCTTCGTGACACACGCACGAATGGTGTTAGATAACCAAGTTTTCTTTCTTTTCCCAGTGCCACCGTGACACACGCACGGATTATTGTTGAACACTGCTTTTCTGCCCTCGTGCCACCGTGACACACGCACGGATTATTGTTGAACACGAGTCACCGACCATCTAGACACACGCTAGGTAGGTCGTTTCACCCCAAGGTGCAGACCTCACGAGGGGTTCTACGGTGTTAGGGCACCTAAGTCTACTAACTGATTAACAAATAAACATTTAAACAGGAATATCACATTTCATGCATATTGAACAATCTGAATAACACATGAAGCAAATTGTATATCCTTTATCATCATTAAACATGATTCAGTATCATTTATCCACTTTCGATGCTAAACATCAAATTTTTAAATCAGCAAATGCATTGCAAGTATAATACAGGAAATTTCATCATTTTCACTAAGCATATTAGGTATTTCAAGTTCCATTGAAACTAACATACTCTATTGTATGTACTACACTATTTAGAAGTTATACTAACTGATACAGAAGCAATTAAATATTTAAATTGAGTTAAATAATGATTACTGAATGAACTACTACTCACCCACTTCGGTGTGTTCGTATACACCGAAAAACGTCCACAACCACGCCTAATTCTTCCCTTTACAGCAGAGTGCACGCCGTGCACCTGGGCTGCACGCCGTGCACCTGGGCAGAAACTCGTTCTGCTATCTGTAACTTTGCACGCCGTGCCAATTGATTTGCACGCCGTGCAACCTGTGCAGAACATAAAACTCATTGAAGATGAACTCGATCAAAAGCTAAGTCTAAATTACACGCACCAATTAACTAATTAGTGTCATGCTACATTAATAAATAAAATGTGCAAATCACTCTTAACCCTTGGTCATGTGCCTTTTTACTTAATTAGATTAAATACATAGCTAGATTATTACCATCACTCGCTGTGATTAAACTTCAACACTTGTTCTTGGAATTCGAGCCTACAATGTTAGCCCAGAAATTAATTGATTGTATTGGATACAAGCAGGTTGTCTTCAACCTTGCAACCGTGCACTATAGCTGGGACTACAGCTGGGATGAATCGTGCAAGTCAAACAGTGAAACTGTGCATTTCCCTTTATCCCTTGAGATCATGCATATGAATTTAAGATAAAAACATACACCTGACTCCTTCCAAATCGTACGCCAGGAAAACCCAAGCGTGAGCTACTAACAAGCAGTTTCATGACAAGAAAACAACAGATGCAATCGATATTCCATTTTTTTGTTTGTTAGAGTTGAATTCAATGACAGGGGTGAGTTTCTACTCACAGAGAAACGTGGCAGCTAAAATCTGTTGGATTCCGCCCAAAAGGATCTTCTTCCAGGCGACGCTGGGTCATCTTCTTCAACCTTGGGTCAGTCCTGGAACAAGCCTGCTTCACGTGCAGGTGCTCCCGTACGATAGGTTGAAGACGAACCTAGTTAAGGATGAATTGAAGACTAAGGCTACAGATTTCCTGCTCCATCATCTTGGTCGAGCTCAGAGCTGATCTTCTCTTGCTCTGCGATGCTCCAAAAGGCTCTAGGTTGGACGAGCTGCTTACAGCAGCTTCCGCTGCTTGCTAGATGGGGCGTCGCCCCTGCTAATCAGTTGCAAGTGTGGCACGCGGAGGTGAGAGGAAGGGGAGGAGGAAGAAGAGAGGAAGGAAGGGGGAGGGTAGAGGGCGCCATGGATCGGGCTAGAGCTCCAGAAATCGCCCTAGGTCGCCCGCTCTGACTCCCTCTGCTCCGCGATCGACCGAGCGCAGCTGTCTGCGTTAGTCGGTCTGTTCGATTGGGAAAAAGGAGATAAGGAAGAGGAAAGGGGGAAAAAAAGGTTTTAACTAATAAATTGGAAATTTTGCATATTTACCCCCAGAACTTGAAACCCTCATAGCTATTACCTCGAATGTCCAATTCGAACGATTCTTTTTGCAAAGTTTCAAGTGCAAAATCCTCTACAACCACAAGGCATAAAATCATACTAACTAGATTGTTTTTAACTAATCAAAATACTAATCGCTTTATAGGCACTTATTTAACTTAATGATTAACACTGCATCATCATTAATTACCTCAGAAAATTCAATCTCAACTATTGATTCACATATTAGCTTATTTTAATAAACCATGATGTTTAACAAGATACTTAGCACTAATCAAGGTTCTTCACGTTAATCGAGGTATTTATTGACTAACCCTGATATGGGTCGTAACACTAGGGCTACCTGGAGCTACCGTGGAGAAGAGCGGCGGCGACCGGCGGCAGCAGTGGCGGTGAGCACGCGAAGACCAGAGCGGCGAGCAGCAATGGCACCAGGAGAAAAGCAGAGTAGACCGGCGAGCAGCAGTGGCGGCAAGAGACGGCGGCAGCAGGAGAAAGAGGACGCGGCGGCGGCGAGCAGAGCTGCACCAGCAGCAGCGGGGGTCGTCGGGTGATCGTCGGGTGATTTTAGGCGAGCGGCGATCACAACAAACTATTGCGATGAAATAGGAAGTAAGGGGAAGAGCCGGGTGATACGAGTCTATTAAGTTTGTCAACAACGTCGGTTATCTGGAAAACCGACGCCTTTTACCTTTAAGCGTCGGTGATATTAAAAAACGACGTCTAATTAGACAATCTTTGCCCTAAATTATTTGGCGGGAACCATTATCAGCGTCGGTTATCAAAGGATAACCGACACCTAAATTGGAACTTTTCACGCAAATTTCCATCTTATATCGGCGTCGGTTAGTAGTTAAAAAACCGACGCTGTATGTGATAATTTGGGACAAAAATTTTTTTCGCTCATAAATTGGATTTCGCGGGCGATTTTAGGCGTCAGTTTGTTTTACCCAGCCGACACTGAATACAAAGCGGTACCCGTATCTGGCTAGTCTTCGAATATAGACGTCAGGGTTCCTAAATATCCGACGTTGAATATTATATGTGTCGGTTTTGGTAAATAATCGACGCCCAGAAAAGAGACACTTAATGTTGTTTCTGTAGTAGTGATATAGATGTCTAAGGCTACTATTGCCTAAAAGAATGCTATTTCAAACAATTCATATCATCTCAGGCCAGGCTGGTATCATATAGATTCGAAAGTCCTCATAAACCAAGCTAGTGGTGCAGAGGAAAATCTTGCCAATCCTCAAACCCTGATCCTTTCTAGACACCTTTTCTTTCAACTTTATGTCCTAGTAGCTGCCTAAAGGACAAGCTAAACAACCTCACGTTACTATGGTTACTTATGCATCTTTTAGTTGTAAGTATTTTAGGGATCTATTCATCATTATTCTAATGTGAAACTATGGGATCCTGAAAAAACCCTTCATCATCTATTGATCAACTCTAGGGAAAACATGTCACTTAAAGGTAAGGCAAGTATTCTAACTAGGAAGACAAAATTGAAATAGTCAGATTCTGACTACCATGGGCTCTGATACCATGCTGTAAGGAGGTGGGATCACCCCTTTACTAAAGATTTGAAGAATAAAACATCCATTCCAAACACACTCAAAGGTATGCTGGAATAGGTGTAAAATTTTCAAACTTCAATAAATGGTATTCAAAACAACCATAGTGTAGCAGCAAAATAAAAATAACTGACTATATTCAACTTTCATAAAAGATTACATAAGTACAACAAAATCTCCCATTAGGGTTTACAACAATATACAACAAAAAGGATCTAGATAGAGGGAAGTCTAAACTACTTCATATCTATCTCCAAGAAACATCTCTAAGAGCTAGGTCCATGTTGGAAGCTAGGTTCTCCTTGGTCATGTTCAACACCTTGATCTAAACCTGGGTGGCTGGGAAAACACCCAACAAAAGGGAAAGGAAAAGAAAATACGTGTCAAAAAATATGAATAGGATATCAAAGAAAAGAAAATATGTAAATAAAGGCTAGTTTTCATCATAAGATGAATATATCAAGAGTATGAGGCTATTTTTAAATAGATGCTTGCCATAAATAAAATATAATAAAAGGGTTGCATGTATGATAATTATGACTATTTTTACCAAGTAGGGTTGAGGAACCTACCGAACCTCAACCTATAGGTGAGGGGAGAATTAATACATTCCCAGTCACCTACACATATTTTTATGGGGAGAATAAGACATTCCCTAGGGCAAGTTAATACATGCCCTATCTATGAGTGATTGTACATAAGTACCACTACTATAGCTAAATAGTCCATAAAATCAACATTCTAGGAAAGAATTCATGGAAAGTAAAAGCATCATATAAATTGAAACATGGCACTAGGGTACAAGACCCAAGAAAAAGAATATCATTATTGAATTTGAGACAATTTAACAAAAGAATCATGAATATAGGAAATAGGGTTCATATAGTGTCTGATTAGGGAATATAGGGTTTGGTTTGCAAATATCCCGAACTTAGGATGTAAGAAATGCACATACCTCTCCTACTGATATCAATTACTAAGTTTGACCACTTTAATTGAGCCCAAGTTCCACTTTGCCAATTTTCAATGTATTAACATGTATTTGAGTACAAAATGCACATTAAATTATAGAAACCCTAATTTTAGATTTTTTAATCAAAACTCAGATTTATATTTTGAAAATATCACCAATGAACTTATTAGGTTCTCCTAATCAAGAGAACATATTTTTATGTTAATTTTGGAGTTATATTGATTTAGATGTACTTTTTATGGATTTTATGCATTAAATTCATTTTACAAAAATAACCCTTTGTCAAACCATGAAATAAGACCTTGAAAATATTTTTATTAGATAGAGATTAATTCATTTTCCAATTCCAAAACATATTTATTTGTCAAATTTGGATAAGCGGATTAGAAGATATGAGAAAAGGTAAAACAATGAGAAACCAAAACCCTAGAAGAACATGGTAAATAGAGATGTAGATCATCGATATTAAACATAGAAGCATGAGTTTTAAGCATGTAGTAAGCAATATATGAGAATGGGGTTAACAAAACTTTCCTCTAGGAAGGTAAGAAGGTCCAAAAATAAAGAATCCTGAGATTAGAAGGTCTGGTTGCTCCAATCCAAGCTCCTTTCTTGAGCAAAGACCACCTTCTCCGCTTTAGAGTTGCAAACCCTAGCAAAAGAGCATGGAGATGAGATGTTTTAGGGCTCTAGGTGGAGTTTTACCATGGAAGGTCATGGTTACGACTTGGAAGAAGGTGCGAGGAATACTAATAGCATGGAAATAGGGAAGGGAAGGAGGATACTTACTAGTTTTGGTCAAAATCACCAAGGAGGAGCTTAAGAAATCCTAAATAGAGAAATTTGGAACCCTAGGAGCCTTCTTCACCAAGCTAGGCACCTTATTTTACCTTGGGATAGAAACTTCATGGACAAACATAGAAAGAACAATTCTCTAATCTGGGGGAAATAGAAGGAGAGGATTGCTTCTTGGATTGGGAGGTGGGAAGGGGTAGAAATGGCTTTATAAAGAAGGGGGCAAGCATGAGGTGTCTATGGGACTTTCCATGTATCCTTAACCTAGGGCTTCATGGCCATGTAAGAGGACAACTCATAGAGACTTATTGTATATCCAAGGTCAGTCCTAAAATCCCATGGATACTTCTAGGCCATCCCCACCGTCCTCCAATCAATGAAATAACCCCATTGGTTGATAGCTTTTAAAGATAAGCTCATTTATAAAGAGGGTAATCCCTCAAATGCCCTTGGAAAGTAACACCTTCAAACCAAGGTGTAACTAGGTTCCCAATGATTCAAAAACTATAGAATGGTAATGGAATATCTAAATATTATAATTCATGTGACAATTTACAAAGAAAACCTCCTAATTGGGTAAATTGCATAAAAGTCCAAAATGTACCTAAAATTGCACAACTTGCACAAACAACATCCAAATCAGACCAAACTTCATCCAACAGTTATATTTGGTGTTTTAACTATGAATTTGACATTATTTAAGTTATATAATGACATTATTCATTAGTTATTCCTTTTACTCATTTTCTCTCTCCTAAACTTATCCTAATATTTTAAGGTAGTCCAAATTATATGAAATTTGACATGTAGGCTAATTTTGATATGTAGATTTCAAATTTGAAGTTTGTTTCCACTTTTAAGACTCACTTTTATGAGATATGTCATATGATCCATTAACGACCCATTATCTAAATTATTCATCCAATTAAGTTTCTTATCTTCATATTACCACCAAAATGAGTTATGTGGCAAATTTTATGTATCCATTATAAACCTAAGATTAATGTTAGAACATTAGGTTACATTAAGGTGATATATAGATGCATTAGCTCATTGGGGTTATAATAAATATCTATTTAGGTCTAACATTCAACCTTGTTTGCCTAAGTCCAAAATGTCAACTTCCTGGGTAGGGTCTGAGATCTAGTATATTACACACAGAAGGGATACAAATTTAGTGAATGTTGATTAGAGCTTTCATTATCTAAAACATGGAAATAAGTAGGGTTTAATACATTAATACCTCCATGTGAATGTTTTAAGGTTGGTAATTATTTTCTCAAAGGACTCTAGGAAAAGTCTTACTATATGCATGATTTTTAGTGAAAAGAGATCAATAATGTAACCTGGTTGGTTAATAGACAAAAGATACTTAATTTGAGATTGGAGAAAGAAGAGAATTATATATGTTTTGTAAATATTCATAACTTGATTAATGAATTCCATGACGCCACTTGTTTGACTTGATACACTTCTGTGGATTATGATAATTTGTTTTAGTTAATATAGAACCAAAACAATTAAACTTTTTTATTATCAAATAAATTAATGAATTGAATCAGTCAATGTTTTATATGCATTGATTTTGTGTGGAGACGATCTTAAGCTATACAACTATGACTTGTCATATTGTTGGCCTCATGTGAGTTGTTTATGCTTTTATTATTGATTGCTTGCACACCCCTAGTGAGGATGCTTAAGTTACTGGGGAAAATACCAAAATGGTCATCCTCATGGGTTTGCATGTGTTATCTATTCTACACAAGTTGATTTGATTAACTAAATTATCACATCAATATTATTTTACAATCTTACAACTTGTTTAATAACAATGATGGTGTTATGATGTGCGGAGATATCTAATGTGGATTCTCTTTGAAATTATGGAAGGTGTTATAGAAGGAGTTGGGTAAGTTAGATGACATGATGAGAATACTAGAATAGGGGGTCATGGTTTGTATGTTGAGGGAACTATACTCAACACATGATATGGTCAGAGTTTGATTCTAGCTTTGGCTGTAATACACTTTCTACCCATAGGACTTCACATATTTAATATGGATGTATGTTTTTTTAAATATATTAGCTTGCCTCTATTGAATCTTATTTGAGTAGGTGTTATAAAGCCCTATTATGTTTATAGAATGAATTTATGACTTAACATGTTACAATTAGGAAAAAATAATAATATAAAGTTAATTTTTATCTGGGGACCTAAGGATGGCTTAGGGTTTTATTGGATCTTAGATGGAAGATAACAACCTTATTTTTTGATCTGGGGTCCATATAGGGGTCTATTTGGATAAGGTGGCATGTTAGGCCAAAGGTCATCCGATCGACCTATTCTTCTCCTATGGCTATGATGGCTGTTGTATTGACCTTAGAAACTTAGATTGGACTTTAGGAGAAGTCAATTGAACTCATGAGGTGATCAGATTGACCGAACTTCTAGAATTATCCATTGGCTTAGATGGCCACCAATGACCAAGGGGTAGTCACTCATTGTGGACTAGTCTCCTCCATGAAACCCCAAGTCTAGCATATTCTTTAAGCAATTTAGTTGGCCACTTACACCTATCAAATAAAAATGAGAATTTAATAAATGAAAATGAACTACAATATCTAAATTGTTTTTTGTATACCTAATACACCTCTACGTGCCCTGAAAGGTGGGAGGGCATTCCATTCATTCTATGCTGACCTCTATACATATGCGCGTTGGCTTTTTTGGGATCCCTATCCAAAGGTCAAGTATGAAGCAAGAAGGGTTTTTTCAACATACTATAAATTTGGGAGATCTACTTCAATGAAATGATGTGAACATATAAGAGGAATAATGAAGATAATATTGTTGGATCTAGGGATCTAGAGGGGGGGTGAATATAGCTTCAAAAATTCTCACAAGATAGATTAGATCTTAAAATTATATCAAATTAAAACCAATATCTGAAGTATAATTTGAATTCCAAACTAACACGCATAGCAAGGATAAGAGGAATTGATAGCAAGCACTTACAAGGTCATATAGAGTGGTTCCACTCTCAAAACTAGGAGAGAGTAAGTCCACTACCTAGAGAGGTCAACCTCTAGGACTTTGCAAGTTCTTTTCTCTATATATTCACCAATAATAGTTACAATACAAGACCACCAAAGGACTTACCCATCCAAGCACCAAGAGTCTTCCACCTTACCAAGGACTTACCTACTTTGTAAGAGTCTTCAACCTTCTCCTAAGGTCTTACCCACTCTAGCACAAGTCTTTTGCCTTCAAGGACTTTTCTACACTTCTTGGATCTTCATCCTTTGTCTTCTCCTTCACCTAGAGAAGATCTTCACCTCTTCTTCAACCTTGAAGAAGAAGAACAACAACTCCACCTTCACTCGAAGTAGCTTGCTTCACCTTTGCTTCATGGGGGAAGGGGTAGGGAAGTTGGAGTAGATTAGAGCTTTAAAAGCACAAGGAAGTAGCTCTCTTACAACATGCCTATCTCACTCATAATCATGAAATGAAGTGTAAACTAGAGAGATAAAGGGGCTCAAGGAGTTGCAACATACTTAACTATAGAAAGGACTTATAATAGCATGAATGAGCAAACTTGGAATGAACTCCAAGGGGTCCTATTTATAGCTAGGGGTTTTCCCTTGAGTGTGGGATCACTTAGGGTCGAAATATAGCCATTTTTCAAGATGCAACAGATCTATTTTCGACCAAAACAACTCACCAATGGTTATAATCACTTTTTTTTACACTTTTCGTACAATACATTTAGTCAAGTTTCAATAATGATAACTTGACCAATCCACTAAAATACAAAGCTAATTTTCAAAGTATCGGTCGAGTTTGTTCTAGGAAACTCGACCGATGAGCTAAAATCAATTTTGCTCAGTGAGTCGGTCGGTCAATTTTTGTGAGTGTGCAACTCGACTGATGGGTCATCTTTAGAAAATCCATCATAGGATCAGTCGAGTTTCTAACTCGACCGATGAACAACCTATGACAAATTTTCTAAATTGACATTTGAGTGATTAAACCTTGGAATTAAGTGTCCCTAATTTTTTCTCATCTTAGTTACAAGTCATATCATCAATACAAGTGATTACAAAAATCATCTAAGGTCATCTGGAGTGATTTCCTAAAAAGCACACTTGCATTGCACTTGACTTGAGCTTAAACAAGCTAGGGCTTATGTAATTTGATCCTTTTCATGTATCTAAAGCCTAAAATCAATCTTGAACAAACATATTAGATACATAGGAATGGAATGGTTAAGTCATTATCAAAATATGGGCCATGTATAACTCTCAAGTCAACATTCTCCTCCATTTTGACAATGAAAAACCAATCCTCAATCATATTGAAAAGGATATTTAAGTTATACCTTTACCTTGTGAATTGCAAGGGGATTTAAGATTTGAACAATTTGAATTTCTCCCCCTCAATCTATGCTTACAACTTACCTGCATAGTTAGTTTATCTATACAAAGCAATATACCACATGTACTATATGGTACTTTAGCAAATCATATGATAAAACATATAATGAACAAGAAAAGGATCACATAGGCAATAAAATCAATATGGTTGAGCTTCTCTCTCCCTTTTGACATTATCAAAAAGGAAGGGGTGTAGAAGAGCATAGAAACATGTCTTCTCCAAGAACAACCAAGCATACATGCACAACATGTGATCTTAAAACATATATTAAACATAGACGAGAGAAATAAACCGTCTAAGTCATAATCAAAATATGGTAAAACATGGCACCAAATAATGAGATATAGTAAATCAAAGAGTAAGTGTGCAAGAAATAATGATTATAACCCAAAAAGCAAGTTCTCTGGAAAACAACTACAACAAGCCATAACGATAAAAGATCGATGATAAAATAGTACAACTCAGAACATGTGCCCAGATGTTTTTAATAAAAAATAGCCTAGAAAGATATATATGATCAACATATGTACTACAAACTAAGACAACTAAACATCTAAGCTATCTATGTCTACAACATCATCATCCTCATCATTTAAAGAATCAGGCTCGTAGTCGTCATCTCTGTATGAATGTGTAGTAGAGAGAAGAACGTCGCCTTCATCACTAGAGGTACCAGCAAAACCATCAGAGCCATCATCATCAGATGCCTCACCGTCATCCTCATAATCACCAACAACCTCCTCGTCAGTAGAAACCTCCTCATTAGCCTGGTCTAGCATCTCCTCATATATAAGAGAACTAAAACCTTGACCGGGTCAATGTGCATTCTGCTCATCCCAAGACATACCAAGAGCGTGGATCTCATTGGCATGTGTGAAGGAAGGAGAAGAACTTCCGAGGCTGGCAAGCAGAGTGGCCAAGGGGCCAGCAGTGAGAGGTAGCACACCAAGGGTAGATCCACCAACATCAGAGGGTGTAGTAGCGGAAGATGCTGGTGGAGGGGTAGGGTAAAAGTGATCATATGCATAGGATGCATAGTCACCTCCTGGGAAGGGTTGGTAGGCTGGGTAAGGGTGTGTACATGACATGTTCATGTTGAACATGATGGAACAAAAGTCCTGATGTAGGTGCTCCTAAACCTGAAGGTTGTATGCTTGTTGATGTATCATGTAGACCATAAGAGTTTCGTTTGACACATGGAACAAGGCATGGGCAGGTTGGGAAGACTGAGGTGGTGGAGGAGCTCGGGTAGAGGTAGAGGTAGAGGCACCAGGTGTGGTAGAGGTTAGGATAGGCACAAACTTCTAAAGAGTGGTCTCACTGATGCAAACTCCTTTTCGGGTAGGTTTGCAATGAAAGTTGTGGAAAAGAGATTTGCTAGCGGCATACTGGAATAGACCACAAATCAGGGCTGGGTAGGGTGGGTGGGTGCCACGAGCGTTCTTTCCTGAGTCAAAGTAGGTCATATGATGGAGAACATATCTTGACAACTTGACTCTGATGTTCTTCAAGAGTCAATACATGATTACCGTAGTGTTTTTTGCAATCTCAGTTTGATTCTTATTTGGGTGGATATTGCATTTAACAACTAGGGCAAGGATGCTTCTCTTGAGGTCCAAGGTAGAGGAGGGAAGGGTGCAATTCTTCCTATATGGGAATTGAGGCTTCTTTAAGAACTTATGAATATCAGGGAGAGTAAGAGCATATTGCTTGTAGAAGGCCTCTGGCTCAACTAAGTCAAAATACTCTGGGTAGTCCTTATGCCAGGTGCCAGTCACTCGGTACCTGAAAAGAAGATGTTTAGGGTATCCTCAGAGACTTGAAATTTCTTTCCGGCTATCATGGATGTGAGGACTACTTGAGTATCAGGTGGGGGTATGAGGGTGTCATAATTCCAATACAAGTTAGCGTAGAATTCCTAACCGCTTTCATGCTAGTAATGGAATTGTTGAAGCATGCATGTTCAACACCCAAGGCATAGAGATGGTGATCATAAAGAAACTCTGCTACTTGATCTATGACCTCTTATCTATGTGGTTTAGGCTCAAATTGGGCACAAAAAGGAAAAGGGTTCTAGGGAAGGAGCTCCTTATTCATATTTAGAGCCTCATTTGAGACAAAGAAAGTGTCATCAAACGGAATCAAGTGGGAGTTGGATGAAGATGAAGGTGCATTAGCTGGGGCGGTCCTCTTCCTCTTATTGGATGCCATAGACACAAAAAGGAGAGGAAAGAGAGAGAAAAAGCTAAAGAAACACCACCAAAACTCATCACAGACCTAGGTTTGCAAGGGGGAAGGTCAAGGGAGGTCAAGCTAGGTCAAACTAGGGTAAGCGAGAGGAAGGTTAGGGCTAGGGTAGAGAGCTCAAGGGAGTTGGAGGTCGCATCGGTCGACTTTTCTCTAGTTGAGAGATAGATTAGTCGGCCAAACCTATCTTAAAATTTCTCCAGCCCGACCACTGGTCGAGTTCTATGAACTCAGAAATTTGACCGATAGGCTCTTTAAAAAAGCTCCCGATCTCCGATCAGTCGAGTTGGCAACTCGATCGATGATCAATCTGACCTAAACTTACAAAACATAGTTTCTAGCCATTAGAATGCTAATTAAATTTATTTTTCAAGTCCATTGTGTATTTTGAACATATTTAGGCACATATTACTCGTGGATAAGTACTATTTTGCGGTAAAACATGCGTTTGCAAAAAAATACCCAAAATAAGAGAAAAAAAGCCAAAAAGAACATGAAAAATTGATTTAAGCATATTAGCAAGCAGTGGTGATCAAAACAAAGGCAAAACATATATGATAGATGACAACTAGCTAGAAGGCATATCAGATTCATTCAAAGCAGTTATGAGCAGTTTAGATCTAATAAAGTTAAATTACTCTCTAGCTAGAGGTTTAGTAAAAATGTCCACAAACTAATTTTCTGCGTCGACATGTGCGATATAGATATCCTTCTTGGCAATGCGATCACAGAGAAAATAATGGCGAACCTCTATATTTTTAGCTTGACTATGAAAGATAGGGTTGTATGAGAAGCTAATCGCACTAGTATTATCACAATAGATAGGGGAAGCATCAAAATGAATGTTAAAGTCTTGGAGCATTTGCTTCATCCATAGGACCTGGGCACAACAAATCCTGGCTGTGATGTATTCAGCCTCAGTGGTTCATAATGTCACTGTGCTATGTTTCTTGGAGAACCAAGACACCAAGCATGGTCCTAGGTGGAAGCAAGTGCCACTTGTGCACTTTCTATGAATCAAGCAACCTGCATAATCCGCATCACTATCAGCTGTACGAGTAAAGTCCCTTGACTTGGGATACCATAGTCCAAAATTTTGGGTTTTGGATAAGTACCTTAAAATCCTCTTAATAGCTATAAGATGTGATTTCATAGGATTTGATTGAAAGTGAGCACACAAGCCAACACTAAACATTATATCAGGTCTAGAGGCAGTTAAGTAAAGTAAAGTTCCAATCATACCTCTATAAAGCTTCTCATCTACCTTCTCACCTTCTTCATCTTTGTCAAGTTTGGCGGTGTTTGACATGGGTGTCCATAGGCTTGGTATTCTCCATCCCAAAGCATTTGAGTAGTTCAATTATATACTTGCCTTGGTTGATGAAGTTCCCATCTTTTGTTTTCTTGATTTAAAAGCTGACAAAGAACGTGAGCTCACCCAACATACTCATATCATATTCACTCTGCATAAGATCACTAAATTCTTTGCAAAGATCAAGGTTAGTTTTTCCAAAAATAATATCATCAACATATATTTGTATGATAAGAAAATTGTTAGAAGTGTGCTTTAGAAATAAGGTAGAATTCACTTTACCCATGATATACCCATGATCTAAAAAAGTTCTTTAATTTCTCATACCAAGCTCTATGTTCTTGTTTGAGTCCATAGAGAGATTTTTGCAACAAATAAACATGGTTAGATAAACTATCATGTTCAAAGCCCAAAGGTTGTGCAACATACACTTCCTCATCAATTGTACCATACAAAAATGCACTTTTAACATCCATTTGATACAAAAGAATGTTTTTATAACCAACAAAGGTAAGCAACATAATGATGGACTCAAGTCTATCTACAGGTGCTTATGTTTCATCAAAATCTCTACCTTCTTGTTGATTGTAGCCTTGAGCCACTAACCTTGCTTTGTTCCTTACCACTTTTCTGGTTTCATCAAGCTTGTTGCGGTAGACCCATTTGGTGCCAATGATCTTTCTATCACTTGGTCTTGGTACTAGGGTACAAACTTTGTTCTTTTCAAATTGCTCCAACTCTTCTTGCATAGCTAGGATCCACTCATCATCCCCAAGAGCTTCTTTGAAGTTCTTTGGCTTGAGTTGTGAGATGAAGGCGTTGTTGGCTTGTTCTTTGTTGAAAGCAACCCACGTCTTCATGCTTTCAAATGGATCACCTAAAATCATCTCTTTTGGATGATTCTTTGTAAATCGGGGGGTTGGATCCTTCTTCTCTTCATCTCTCTCTTCTTCTTGAGTGACCACCTCATTTCCCTTTTGGGTGATGTTGAGCTCTTTTAGAATAGGAATTACTTCACCTACAACATCATCATTTGGAACAATACTTTGGGAATAGAGGGGTTAGCCTCAATAAACTTCACATTTATGGATCCTTCTACTTTAGCAAGATGAACATTAAATACTCTATAAGCCTTGCTAGTAGTGCTATAGCCAAGAAAAAAAGCCTTGTAGGATTTCAGATCAAACTTGTTGAGAGAATCTTTTGTGTTCAAAACAAAACAAAAGTATCTAAAAACTTGAAAGTACTCGATAGAAGGCTTCCTACCACGCCATAGCTCATAGGGGGTTTTCTTCAAAGAAGGATGAGTACAGATCAGGTTTTGCACAAAACATGAGGTATTGACAACTTCATCCCAAAACTTCTTTGGATTATCATACTCTAGAAACATGGTTCTAGCCATCTCTACAAAGACCTAATTTTCCTCTCTACAACCCCATTTCGTTGAGGTGTTCAAGGTGAAGATAAGTTGTGTGCATAACCAGATTCTTGACCAAATGTTCAAAAATCTCATTTTCAAATTCTCCCCCATGATCACTACGGATGGAAACAATGCAGAAAGAATATTCAATTCTCAACTCATTTAAAAAAGCTATGGGAAAACATCAAGAGTATCACTGTTATAAACGAGAAAGAAGGTCCAAGTATATCTAGAGAAATCATTGACAATAACAAGGCAATACTTGGAACCACGAAGCGATTGAGTTCTCATTGGTCCAAATAGATCAATGTGAAGAAGCTCAAGAGATCTCTTGGTACTAAGGACTCCTTTGGATTTGAATGAGGACTTGGTTTGATTTCCTTGGGTACAAGGTTGGCATTCCTCAACCTTTTCAAAATCCAATTTGGGAAGTCCCTTAACCAAGTCCTTTTTGCTCAACTTCTTCAGCTGATGCATATTTACATGACCAAGACAACGGTGCCAAAGAGAAATATCATTCAAGTTGACTACTAGGCATATTCCAACAATATGATTAATAGAGTCAAGAATAAAGATTACCACTTCTAGTTCCCTTATATATAATGGTAGATGAGGGAATCTAGAATCAAGCTTTCAAAGGAAGTAAATAACACAAGGTAACCATTGTTACATAATTGAATAACACTAATTAAATTGTGATGTAGGCCATCCACAAAGAGAACATTCTTGATACACAAGGATTCACCTACATCACCCTCACCTTTGACTTTACCTTTCTTATTGTCCCCAAAAGTGAATGAACCTCCTTTCCTTTTGGTGAAGTTGTTGAAATGGCTTATATCACCTGTCATATGCTTAGTGCAACCACTATCAACAATCCATCTTCCTTTTTCCTGTAAGAAAGGAGAATGTTGGTTCTCAACTCAAACTTTGGGATCTGTAGTTAGCTTGGGGACCCATTTCATTTTTGGGTTGGTCCCCTTAGGCTTGTAAGGACAATAAGTAGAGTAACGATCATCACATTTGCAATAAGAACAAACCATAGTATTCTTTGTATCGGAAGACTATCCTACAAAGAAAGAGGTCTCCTTGCTCTTTTTCTTACCTTTGACTTTGCACTTGCCCTTTGGTGCTCCCCCTACAAATCCCAAACCACTAGTACCACTTTGTTTGTTAGAATGGTCAAGGATTTTGTTTAGGGAGTTCTTCCCTTTGAGGAATTTCTATAGGGATGCCCTCAAGCTATGGTTATCATCATTTAGAGAAATAATGGTAGAAGAGAAGCTAGCTATGTCATCCCTAGCATGAACACAATCAACCTCACGGCAGAGGGCTTTAGTTAAATATGAATCCTTCTCAAGGGAAATGGAGGCAACATTAGCACTAGGCAATATAGTTCTAGAAGATAAATCATTTACTTGACCAAGCAACCTAGAATTTTTAGATTTAAGCATTTGGATTTCTTTAAGATAGAAATCTCTTTCATCTCTACGAGCATCAATAAGAAGCTTAAATTCAACATTTTCACTTTTAATCATTTCAAGCTCTTTTAGGAAATTTTGTCTTTCTTCCTTAAGATTTTCAATGTTCTTAAGGTAGATGTCATTCTTGACTTCATATCCATTTTATTAGAGCTCAAGATCAAGGTATTTCCCTTGAAAATTATGAATACTCTCAAGATTAGTTTTCTCATTCAGCTCAAGAATTTCAAGTTTAGCATATAGATCATCAATGATTTTTTCTAAATGTTTTCTTTTAGATTTACATTTAGCAAATGATGAACAGGTAGAGATAAGCATGTCAATAACAGCTTCCTTAGATAACTCATGCAAACTTACCTCACTGACCTCACTTACCTCACCAATTTCTTCACTAGTAGAGGCCACGAGTGCAAGTTGGCACTCTCCATCTTCTTCAGAGCTTGATCTACTTGAAGATGAAGCTTCCCAAGCTGCATGAGCTGCATTCTTGTGTCTCTTCTCCTTGTTGTCCTTCCTATTGTACTTGCTCTCCTTCTTGTACTCCTCTTCCTTCTTTGAGCTGACCTTGTGGTGTGACTTTCTTGACTTGGGTTTCACTCTTATAGTGTCCCTTTTATCCACACTTGTAGCATCTAGGAGTAGAGGAAGAGGAGGCTTGCTTTCTCTTGAAGTGTTTGCCCTTGATGTAGTTGGCTTCATGCTCATTTGGGTCATCATCTTCACTAGAGGAGGATAGAAAAGTCTGGAAAGTAAGTTATCGTTGAAGTATGACCGCCTCCACTTGTGCTTTGAAACCACTATCTTTGATCTTCTTGGCTCCCTTCTCTTCTTGCTTGGCTTCTTCTTCTTGTTTGTCAATCCTTGGCTCATGGGCTTGGAGGTTGCCAATGAGATCTTCGGTTGGGATGTCACCAAGGCTCCTCACTTCTTCAATGAAGGTGACCTTTGACTCCCATCTCTTTGTTAGAGTTCTCAACATCTTGGAGTTGATTACACCTCTATCCAAAGTGTTGGCCAATGCAACCAGCCCATTGATGATGATGTTGAGTCTTGAGTACATCTTCACAACCCCTTCTTTCTTTCCCATCTTGAAGTTCTCTAGAAGGTTGTTTAACATGTAGATCTTTCGCTCCTTGACTTGCTTTGTGCCTTCATAGGCGATTTACAATTTGTCCCAAATCTCATAGGCGGTGTCCCAATATGAGATCTGGTTAAACTCCGTTGGGGTAAGAGCTGCATAGAAGATGTTGATGAATGCATATTCATCGTAGTTCAATCATCTCTTTTAGCCAAGTTTTGGTTGCATTCGTGCATTTTCTGGCTTTATCTTCTAATATGTGCATTTATTTGGCTTAATTGATTTAATGAGCTTTTCATTGGCCTTATCTTATTATATGCAACTCATTTTGGCTTAATTGATGTTACTCCTATTTTTATTGATTCTTTGCACCCTTGTGCAGGTCATTTTGAGCTTTGGGCCCTATCTTCTCGGCCCTATATCCATCTTAGCCCTTGGATTAGGCTTGGTCAATGCTGGTCAACAGGCCCCTTTATTTCTTTAGTGGCTACTGTACGGGCGTCTACCCTAATCCCCCGAGGATCCCCTGCTTAGCCGCGACCACGACAACCTCCTCACAACCGCGACCCAAAGAAGATTGCGGCTTCCTCTCCACCACAACATCGCGACCGCGATCTTTACCGCAACCGCTCCATACAAGAGCCGCGACTGTGATCTTTGCTGCGACCCTCTCTCTCCCCCCATAAATTGCGACCTCATCTGCTCAACGCCGCAACCACGACTTCTACACACCTGTCCGCGGTTATCAACAGATCGCGATTGTGGCGCCATCGACCCCACCCGCGATCTTTGCCGCGACCACGGTTGTTATCGCGACCTCCACTTCCCTCTTGCCCGTGATCTCTCCGCCATCGATCAACGCATGCTCCTTCCACCATCACTACATGAGCATCGATGCCGTCATGACAATCACGACCATCTACCCACACCACGGTCCCTACTTCTCCACCATTGTCGCCTCCTCCATGACAGCACCGACTCCACCTCTAGTAGCCCGCAGTGTACACCACATCCACCTTCACTTCCGTCACCGCGTTCCCACCTGCCCTAACCTCAACTCCATCCAAATCGCAATCTCCACCTTCCACAATACCACGACTCCCTTTTTTCTAACCTCCATTACAGCAACGAGCAGCAAGGCACGAAACCCGTAGTCACGACCTGCTACTCTCCCTGCACCATGACCCCTCTATCTGCAATCACGACCAGGTTTCCTCTTCATCCCAACGGATCACGATCACCATTCTTTGTTATTGCGACCTACTGCTAACAAAAAGACGCGACCGTGGCATGCAAAAAGCCGCGACCACGACATCATTCAAAAGGCCGCGACCTGCTGCATAATTACTAAGGGCGCGAATCTAAGTCGGTGCCCAACCTTCCTATAAATAGAACACAACTCCAGTCAGTCAAAGGATCATCTCGAGACATCGTTAGGCTGCAGGTCTATCCTGGGCCTAAGGAGACGATCTTCATAGCCAAGAACCTGCCCCCGTGGTGGTTTGCGGCCTGTTCACCCAGATCTGGAGTGAAGACTTAGATCTGCAAGACACCTCGTCTAGATCTAGATCTAGATATGGATCTAGATCTATTACGTCTATGCCATCTCTACGCTGCCATCTCATCCACGAGATGCTCCTCCTGCTGTGAGCGAGGACTACGAGAAGAAGAAGAAGGTGGAGAGAGGAGATCTGCTCCATCTGTCGGGGTATTCTTATCTCTTCTTCCAGATCAGCTCCGACGTTGTGTAGAAGACCGTTTCTCGACAGAGCTGGGATCATCTTCTTCACCATGCTCATGATGGAAACTTCTCTCTCTCTTGTCATTCTTGCTTCTCTCACCATGAGTGAGTAGTTTACTTTCATTGGGGTGTGGGGACTAGCCCCGCTACCCATGTTTTCATATCTCTTGTTAAACATTCCATGGCATGTATATAATATTTCATTTCGTTGTTAATCATTGATGTGTGCTTGTGGATTGATCACCTGCTTGTATTTATCTTGTTCGTTTCCTATGTTGTGAGAACTTCAATGCGTATGTTCTGAATGTCGATTAACGTGGTTTGACTCCCAAACTAGAAATAGAATGGGATTCCTTGAGGTTGTAAGGGTATGATCTGTGTGGTGACGAGCCATCTAGCCCACGGTGACGCTTCTGTGTGCCTGACGCCTGTATATGGGGGCCCACAAATCCATTTGGATTTCTGTATCTTCG
Source organism: Alisma plantago-aquatica (assembly GCA_963693085.1). NCBI lineage: Eukaryota > Viridiplantae > Streptophyta > Magnoliopsida > Alismatales > Alismataceae > Alisma > Alisma plantago-aquatica. Next base: position 135,156,097 of record OY856411.1, on the reverse strand, counting down.
AAGCCGTAAGTATGTGATCTGGATGGTGACAAGACATATGATACCTAAGGTGATGCTTATGCGAACTTGACGCCCGTATGGGGGGGGGTCTACAACAACTCTATTTGAATGGTTATATCTTTCCTGGATGTTTTTTGTTTGGATGTGACTGCATGTGAAGTGGTGGTGAAACCCGGGACCTTCCCAGCAATTTCCATCATTAATCTTTAATCCACCTTTAATCCTGCTCTTTTACTTTTCTTGCATTTAGTTTAATTAAACTAAATTCAACCAACCTTGTTCTAAATATTAGTCTTGACTCAACTAGATTCGACTAGAGAAAGATTCTTAAAAACGTTGCCCCTTGGGATTCGATCCTCAACTATATTGTGATAAGACCCGTTCGCTTGCGGGTGGTATTATTGCATGTTGTTTTGGTTAAAGACTTAGGGATTGCAACCCTAAGTGAGTTTGTTAGTGCGATAATATAATCCACGTCAAATTCTGGTGCTGTTGCCGGGGGAAATGGAATCATCAAGTTAAATCTAGTTCTTTTGAGACTAATTTAGGTTTTTTTTCTTTTACTTTTGATACTATCGATCATATAAACTCAAATTCGGTTCTACTCCATCCATCTCACCAGGAAAGGATCTTTTTATCCTAGTTACCCACAAATTCTAGTGTATGCGCCGCTCGGACAGTCCCATACTCTCTTCTAGATTTGACCCTGAGATAGACAACACCTTTCGCTGTCAGTACAGAGAGAACCAAGCAAGAATGGCTCAAGAGGAGGAAATTTCTCGAAGGGTAGCTCAATCCCTTAATGCACAAAGAGATAGGCTTATGCAAGAAGACCGAGCCGCAGTCCAAGAAGAAATCCAAGAAGCCCAAGCAACTGCTCAACAAGCAGAGTTACAAAAAGACCTTAGGGAGTTCTCAATCCCTAAAGCTGCTGACATTCATCACCCAACAACCTCCTCCCATCAACGCTCCCAACTTTGAGATCCGAGCACATTGGATCATGTTGCTTCAAAATAGCCCTTTCTATGGTAAGCAAGGAGAAGATAGTCAAGAACATCTTCAGAGGTTTATAGACCTATGTGCCATGACAAAGCAAAATGGAGTCACAGATGATGCCATCAGACTCCGTATCTTCAATTACTCTCTTGCCGATAGAGCCATGAGTTGGTATAACTCCTTGCAATGCGAACCCATCACCACTTGGGAACAACTTCAGAATGTTTTTCTGGAAAAGTTTTATCCACCTTCTCTCACCTATGAAATCAGGGGCCGAATAACGCAATTCACCCAGGTCCCTAGAGAATCCCTGGCTGAAGCATGGGAAAGATACAAAGAGCTTCTACACAAGTGTCCACATCATGGCATTTTGAAGAATCAACTCATTGAAATCTTTTATAGAGGAGTGGACGATGATATCAAAAGGTTTTTGGATTCCTCGTCTGGAGGAAACTTCATGCGTTAGAGTTATGATAGCGCATGGAAGGTTGTCACCCTTGGAGCTGAAAACCAAGCCAACTGGGGTAGACCTATTGGCAAAGGAGTGCTGAAGGTAGCTATGGCCGAAGCAACACCCGAGTACAAGTCTATCGCTGAATCTCTCAAACTCCTAGCTGCAAAGCAAGACCATCTAGAATCATCTCTCGTAGCTTATGAAAAAAGACGTTCGCCCCCTCGACAACAAGAGCAAGTTAAGTCAACTTCACTCTTCTGTGAAGCATGCAAATGAAGTGATCATTCTACTCTAGCCTGTAACATTCTCTCTGATGTCGCTTTGAGCAATACCTATGCCCAAGGAGATAATGGTCAAATTGAAAGTCTAAACGCCATCAATACCATCCCTGGTCAAGGGTACTATAATCCGAATCAGAATAGGAACCATCTAGGTTTTCAATATGGAAATCCTTCTGGAGCGGAAAACTCGTGACAATTTGGTTCAAATACTCAACAACGAGGTCCGCCAGGATTCCAGTATAACCAACAACCAAACTTTAGGAATCAAGGAAACTTTAGAGGTAACTACCAAAATAGAAACTACAACAATTATCAGAACAATTCTCAGTTTCAGAATCCCAACCAAGTCCCCTATCAACAACAACAAGGGCAACAAGCCGGTCCCATCTCTCCTGATGACAAATTGTCAGCTATTGAGAAGATACTACAGTCATAGCAGACTATGATAGCTAACCAGCAAGCCCATAAAAAGGCTATTGAATCTCAACTAGCTCAACTTGCGGCTAGCATGAAGCCACCTGCGGGAGCCTTTGCTGGACAACCTGAAAACAATCCTAAACATCTTGAGCAATTGAAGGCTGTAATCACCAGGTCTGGAAAAGACTATTCTGACCCCCCTACTAAGATACCAATAATGGCAACAAACGATGACGACTTTGTGAATGTCCAAGACTCTACAATACCTGAGTCTCAACTGGAGGAACAACCAACCGTTGATAAGACAGACAAATCAAGATTGGAGGAACCATTGGGTGTAGAGGCAGAAGGCACACCTGAGATGGAGGTGCCGGTATACAAGCCTCGTCCTCCTTGCCCAGCTCGTTTGAAGCAGACAAAGCTTGATACCCGTTTCAATAAGTTCAAAGAAGCTTCATGTTGATATACCCTTCCTTGATGCCCTGGATGAGATACCAGCCTGGACCAAATACTTATAGTCTCTTCTCACAAGGAAGGACATAACTGAGGAATACGAGACTTTTAAGCTAGCATCAACCACTTCCGATATCATCCAGAGAAAGATGCCCAAGAAACAGAAAGATCTGGGATCCTTTGGGATTTCATGTCATATCGGTGACTCCTCATGTAAGAAGGGACTGGCCGATCTCAGTGCCAACATCTCTATCATGCCACTTAGCCTCTGTAAGAGGCTAGGGTTTGTAGAACTTCTCCCAACTGGAATGACTATACAACTTGTAGACAACTCTATGACTCTTCCCTTAGGAATCATCGAAGATGTCCCTGTCAAGGTTGGAAAAGACTCTTATGTCCCATGTGACTTTGTCATCATGCACTACAGAAAAATTGCCCATTAGCGACATTTATTCTAGTGGCATTTATAAAAAAAGCCACTATCTTTTTAATATACAAGCATTTTTAATTAAAATGCCACCAAAACCTCCTATTATAGAGTTTCTAAAAAGCACTTAACATTAACGACATTTGTATTTTTAATTAGTGACAATCCTAAATTGCCATACCCAAATTTGCTAAGGCAATATTGCCTTTCCCGCTCCAAATTTCACTCACTCGTGCTCCAAATTTCCCTGACTCTCCCTAATCCAGCCTGTGCCATGCTCTCTCTCGCAATCTTGCGATCGACTTCCTCTCCCTCTCCACTCTCTCCTTCGCGACGAGCCCTAGAAGGAAGCCAACGCAGAGAAGCTGCCGACCATAGAGGAGCTCCAGAGAAGCTGCCGTCCAGCGCCGACGGTGAGTCCTTGGAACCGGCACGTCGAGGAGAGTTGCCGGACGTGTGCGTCAATGGGATTTGGACCTAGCCAACCTAAAGCACCGCCTCAGGCGCCGGTGAGCTCGAGGGACTCCAATCATCCCAAGCGTTGCAACTTTCTGAAGAGGTATGTTGGTGCTTCCCCTCTCCTCCCCGCATGCAATAACTCAATGAGCTCGTCAGGTTTCTCTCCTTTTCCCTCATTCACTCCGCTAGCCCCCTGCACCCCCACAAATCCCACCCATGGTCAAACTCTATTTCTCACACCCTATTCTCACCTCTTCTCTGCCTCCCAATTTAGTGACACTCTCACCATCTTCTCTGCCTCCCACCCCCATCTCGTCCCCTCTAGGAGAAGCCAACCTCCAGTCCAGATCACCAAAGATGGCCACGACAAACAAGCCCAATTTGGGTCATACTATTCTGGCACGAGGTGGATAAATTGGAAGGTGGAGTGACCTATGTATGACTGAAATATTTAGAATGTGTCCGAACTCATACACTTGAGGGATAGATTTTGTGTGTGTATTCGAGAGTGACACTCTTTGTTTTAGGGGCTTCATAGTTAATAGATAGTATTTTGGGTGGTTCATGAACACAATGTACATACATAGCCAAACACTTAATATTTTGGTAACACATAGGTCATACCACATGTAAGGTTGGATAAAATCCGATTTTGGTGTTATATGCATATTTTACCCTGTATTTCCCTTTTTATTCTATTCTTTAAAATATAAGTCTTGTATTTACATGCATTAAATGATATTTCCACCATTTAGTAATAACTTTCAATCATTTTGTAGAAAATTACTGAGTTTTGGAGCAGAAGAAATTTCATTAGTTGAGATTATTCTTCAACCAATGACCTCTTAGTCGATAAAAAGACACTCATAATCAATATTATAAAAACCATTGGTTCATCAATCGATGTAAAACCTCAATCCTTTCTCATCTATAGAAATCTACAAAAAGTGCTAAGCACATCAACTGATGGTCAGGTGGGTGACCAACTTGAAGACTTGGAACTTTATTCATTAACCAACTAATGATGTATTATTTACATTTTCATTGGTATCCATAAATTGATGGTCCTCATGCTCCAGAAACCTTATACCATAAAGACTATGCATTTTCATAAGTATCCATAGACCGATGACAAGAGTAGGTCACCAAATAATGAAAAAGCTTCCTTAATACTCCTACATACTTGTAGACAAGAGTCCATTGATGGGATCACATACCTCACCTACCTATGTAATTCTTTCTATCTCCCACTAATGAGAACATTGTATTCATTACCAAATGAAGAAACACATCCAGTAGTGGAGGATAGACTCCAGTTATCAATGGAGACATAACAAGCTCTCATCCAGTGACAAAGATCCTTTTAACCCCTATGCCTACCTAATTAGTTAAGTGTTTGCCCAAGGAACCTCTCATGATTCTTGGAGTGCAAGAAAAATGCTCATATGCTCATGTGCCTTGATCACACACCAATTCCTATAAATAGGGACCCCAAGCCTTCAAAAAAGGGCCCATCTTCTTCCATGAAGTGCTGCCAAACTCATCACCACTCTTCACCAATTGTGATGATAACAGTCCAAATCCACTGGTGTGATTCCTTAAATCATGTCATTGTGACAAGGAAAGTTGTATTATCCTTCCTTGCCACCATCACCACCATGTAGAGTGAAGATGAGTCCTACAATAAGATTCAGTACCCCACGACTACTATTTTGTTTTGTTTCCTCATTATTCCCCATTATGTCTATATCCATCTTTTGTTTTCATTTTTCTATAGCCTACATGTTCAATAAATCATTTGATTCACTAGTTATCATGAGTTTCTAGAATCATTAACTTAGGTTGGAGTAATGGTAATTGGGAAATCCCTGGTAATATTCGTGGAGGAGATGATGTTCTCCGGATCCTTCAAAATCTGGCTGTTCCCAATGCAAATACTGAAGATTGTATTCTTGTTAATGGTAAGGTGTCCTTATCACTGAAAGAGTGTTGGGACTTATGCAGGTCCAAGGCTCAAATTCTGAACTAGACTGCTGATGTGTGGGCATCCTTGATTCCTAGGAATATCTCTATTTTCTTTTGGAAATGTTACCTTCAACACTTACCTTCTCAGGACACTTTATAGAATTTTAACTTCCAGCTCCCTTCTGTTTGCTATCTATGTTGGAAGCATGAAGAAGATGGACAACACCTCTTCTTTGACTGTTTCTATTGCACTGAGCTTTGGTCCTTCTTCAAGCTTTTCATGTCTGTGATCCCAAAGGGGTTTGGACCTTGTGTATACGTGATGTCAATAGCATAAATAGATAGTTATAGTTTCCTTTCTGTACAGTTGTTAGCTTCTTAGCTTGTAAAGAGTTAAACTCTGTTTTGGTGTTGTTTCTAATAAAGGAGGAGGCACACATGGTTCAGCAAAAAAAAAGATACATCAAATTATAGAAAATACTAGTTACTTCCTTGAAATTCTAAAAGAAGGATTAGTGAACATTGGACTGATTGCAAAGATATAGGACATGATGTCCTCTATTAGACTTCTTTTCAAGCTATCATGTATACCACAATAAAGTTGGTTATGACAAGCAATAATAGGTTAACTTATGTTATACAACTTTTTCTGAAAATATATAACATCGTTACATGTACTTACACTTTGTTTATACTAATATTATGCAGTCTCTATCCACCCATAACATTCACTATGAACTGGGCCTCTATGTTAATGTTAACATTCCCTATTGAAGAACAATTGGACATCATCCTAGATGACCATTCCTCAAACCAATTGGTCATACCCAAACATTGGTGTTTTCTAAAAGGAAGACACTACATACCTGGCAAAGTGACCCTAACTTTTGGCAATTATTCACATGTTATCGAGGTTGAGTATGATTTGGCGGGAAATCTTGTATCAAAATCTGGTTGGTGTGATTGGATTGGAGAGATGCATGTGGTCCATTGGAACAAGCTTTTTCTCTGTCCAGTTGGCCATAATTCCATCAAAGTTTGGATAACCAACAGCAACTGCGAGACCCCCGATCATCTACCGCGGTATGAGCGCACGACGTCGGATATCATCTATGAGGAATCTGAATCTGAGGCCCCTGTCAGTTCAAATTCGTCTAAATACAGTGAGGAGCTTCGTGACACAACTTCATCATCAAAAAGACCACGGTAAGTCCAATTAAAAAATATAATTGTCAAGACAAAAAATTTGTGTTTACATTTTTTGTCTGAAAGCAATCAATACTCATATTTAGTTACTGATGCGGGACCATGTTGGTGTAGTATTTAGTTGTCTATCTATCTAGACTTGTCTGTATTAATAGTTTTTTTAATTGTGTGCATGTTTAGGGGTACACCAACCCCTTTGTTTAGTTATTGTTTAGGGGTACACCCCTGTGTGTGGATGTAAAAAGAGATTAATGAATGGAACTGAAAGTTGCTACATGAATGCTTATAACTGAAGTGTGTGTTCCCATGAATGTTCCCATTTGCATGATTACAATAGTATTTTCTCATATTGTATAGTCTATTTTAATATGACATACTTACTCATATGGTATATGCTTTACTATTTTTATAGAATGTATAAGTCTTGGATAGCAGAGGATGACCGAACCAACAGTAAATACTTATGTGGAGTATCTAAATTTTTGGATTTTGCTTTTGAACATTCATCGATTGGAGACAAGATTGTATGCCCATGTAGAAAGTGTGCTAATGTATACCAGGTCACCAGAAAGACTGCATTGAGCCATCTACTGTGGCATGGCTTCTTACCAAGCTATATTTCTTGGGCTTTTCATGGTGAAGATGCCAATGTTCAAATGGATGCTCCTACTGATCAGGGAGATTTCCTTAATGCTGAAAATTTACAAGATATGTTGCATGATACTTTTCCGAGTTTCAGTGAAGATGGAAATACAGAAGGAGTGGAGCCATCTAGTGATCAACATTTCAATACTGAAAATTTTTATATCTTTTTAAAGGATTCTGAGACAGAATTATATCCAGAGTGTAAGAGATATAGCAAACTTGCTTGCATTCTAGAATTCTATCACCAGGTTTGTCTTAATGGCTTGAGTAAGAAATCATCATCTATGTTTCTTACGTTCTTTAAGAAGATGCTACCAGAAGGAGAACAGTTACCTAATTCATTTCATGAGCTAAAAAAGACGATTACGGGGTTGGGCTTAGATTATGTGAAGATTCATGTTTGTCCAAATGGTTGCATGTTGTTTTGGAAGGATTCTACTGATAAAGACGTATGTGATACATGTGGAGCATCAAGATGGAAATCGATTACAATCCCAGATGATGATGACGAGCTTGCAAAAAACCCCAAGAGAATACCTATCAAAGTGCTCAGACACTTTCCACTTATACCCCGCCTAATGCGGTTATTCATGTCATCAAAAACCTCATCCTTAATGAGGTGGCATGCAGAAGAATATGAAAAAGATGACAAGTTAAGACAACCGGTTGATTCACCTGCATGGAAAACATTTGATGTGATGCATCCAAAATTTGCTGCAGACGCTAGAAACCTTCGATTGGGACTTGCAACTAACGAATTTAATCCTTTTGGGACAATGAGTACTTCTTACAGTACATGGCCTGTTGTGATTATTCCATATAATTTACCTCCTTGGTTGTGCATGAAGAAACCATATTTTATGTTGTCCCTACTCATTCCTGGACCAGCTTCACCTGAAAATATAGATGTGTACTTGCATTCATTGATTGATGAGTTGAAAGAACTATGGGATACCGGTGTACATACATATGATGCTGGAACCAAGGAATTCTTTCATATGCGTGCTTCTTTATTATGGGAAATTAGTGATTTTCCAGGATATGCACATCTATCTGGTTGGAGTACTAAAGGCTACAAAGCATGTCCCTATTATAATAAAGATACTATCTCACATTGGTTGCTACATAGCCGTAAAGTTTGCTACAGAGGACATCGTAGATTTTTGCCAACTAGCCACAGATTTTGAAAAGAAGCAAAGGCATTTGACGGTGGGCAAGAATTTAGGTGTCCACCTAAACCTCCTTCTGGAACGCAAATCTTGTCACAATTGGAGTACAGAGCAACTGTAATTGGTAAGAAAAGGCCAAGAGGTAAGGATTCAACACACAATTGGGAAAGGAAAAACATATTTTTTGAGCTACCATATTGGAAAACTAACATTATAAGGCACAATCTTGATGTCATGCACATTGAGAAGAATATATGTGAGAGTATTGTTGGAACATTGCTAGGTTTGAAGGATAAAAGTAAGGACAACTTGAATGCAAGGAAGGATTTGGAGGATATGGGAATCCAATTTCCGCTTCATCCAAAAACTAGTGGTAAATATACCATCCTACCTCCAGCTTTCTATACAATGAAAAAAGATGAAAAAAATATTATTTTGCAACCTCCTAAAATCTGTCAAAGTTCCAGATGGGTATGCATCTAATATATCTAGATATGCACGGCCAAAGGATCAGAAGATGCTACCAATGAAAAGTCACGATTATCACGTGCTGATGCAACAGATTTTGCCATTAGCTGTCACTGTGTCCTTGCCCAGTAAGAATGTTAAGTCATGTATTACTAATCTTTGTCACTATTTTCAAAGGTTGTGCACTTAAGTCATAGATCCAATTGATTTTTCTGCATTGGAAAATGCAATAGCTGTTACACTTTGTGAGATGGAGAATATATTCCCTCCATGTTCTTTTGACATAATGGTGCATCTATCAGTCCATCTCTCTTATGAAGCTAAGATAGCCGACCTTGTTCAGTATCGTTGGATGTATCCAATTGAAAGGTAACATTTCATACGCCGTGATGACTTTACCTATTGGAATGTAATTTATCATAATATTTTCCTCAACTTTGTTTTCAGGTATCTGATGACCCTAAAAGGATATGTTCGTAATAAAAGATATCCAGAAGGGTCAATAGCAGAAGGATATATAGCTGAAGAGTGTCTAACTTTTTGTTCAAGATACTTGGATGGAGTTGAAACAAAGTTAAATCGGCCATATAGAAACGATACTGACGAACCAAATTTGGAAAACGAGCCAACACTTGACAGTGATGTTTGGTCTATTTTCTCGACAGTAGGTCGTGGTATTGGTAAAATGGTAACATGTGTCTTGGACGAACATACATTGAAACAAGCCCATAAGTATGTACTATTCAATTGTGAAGCAATTTAACCCTACATTAAGTAAGTTAGTGTCAACTGTCTTCTATTAATAAAATGCTATAACATATTCCAATAACAGATTGCACATATTTTGTATTTAGGATGCACTATGATATCATTAGGAAAAAACATTCTCAAAAGTCCTTAAAGGAGGTTCTATGAATACATAGTAACTCATTTGAGGGATGGTTTAAGGAACATGTAAGTTTAGTTGTGGTAATTAAATTAGTTATGCTTCATGAATAAAGTCTAACAAACTTTTCTTTTGTTAGATTGAGACACTCCTAAGAACAAATATGGTAGATGATAAAATCAAGTTTCTTTCTCAAGGTCCACATCAACTGGCCATTAAGTACAAGGGCTATGTTGTCAATGGTCACAGATTTCATACCAAGGAAAAAGATGCAAATCGAACAACACAAAATAGTGGAGTCTTTCTGGTAGCTAAGACTGATTGTTATTCTAAAACCACTGACCGCAATCCAATTACTAGAGATGTAACCTACTAGGATGTTTTGAAGGATGTTATTATATAATCTTTCATTTCATTGTTAATCGTCGATGTGTGCTTGTGGATTGATCACCTGCTTGCATTTATCTTGTTCATTTCCTATGTTGCGAGAACTTCAATGCGTAGGTTCTGAATGTTGATTAACGCGGTTGACTCCCAAACTAGAAATAGAATGGGATTCCTTGAGGTTGTAAGTGTATGATCCGTGTGGTGACGAGCCATCTAGCCAACGGTGACGCTTCTACGTGCCTGATGCCTGTATAGGGGGCCCACAACTCCATTTGGATTTCTGTATCTTTGAAACCGTAAGTATGTGATCTGGATGGTGACGAGTCATATGATACCTAAGGTGATGCTTACACGAACCTAACGCCCATATGGGGGGGGGTCTGCAGTAGCTCTATTTGAATGGTTATATCTTGCCTGGATGTTTGATGTTTGGATGTGACTGCATGTGTAGTGGTGGTGAAACCCGTGACCTTCCCAGTGATTTCCATCATTAATCTTTAATCAACCTTTAATCCTGCTCTTTTACTTTTCTTGCATTTAGTTTAATTAAACTCAATTCAACCAACCTTGTTCTAAATATTAGTCTTGACTCAGCTAGATCTGAGTAGAGAAAGATTCTTAAAAACGTTGTCCCATGGGATTCAATCCTCAACTATACTGCGATAAGAACCGTCCACTTGCAGGTGGTATTATTTCACGTTGTTTTGGTTAAAAACATAGGGATTTCAACCCTGAGTGAGTTTGTTAGTGCGATAATATAAGCTACGTCAGATGCTTATGGATTTTGCATTGAGTTGGGCTTCTTTCAGTGTAGCTTCACTCCATGTTGCAACAACTCGGGTTGGCTCATTGTAAGGTGTGACCATCACCTTCCACATGTCAAAGTTCATGCCTTGAATGTAGAATTCCATACAGCTCTTCCAATAGAGGAAGTTGGCTCCATCAAAGACCCGAGGATGCATGGAGAGTCCTCCCTCTAGGTTGAGAGAACCAAGTAGGTTGTCGCCCATCTTCTCATCTAGTGGGAGATTGTTGGAGAAGATCCTTGGCTCTGATACCACTTTTTGGATCTAGGGCTCTAGAGGGGGGGTGAATAGAGCTTCAAAAATCCTCACAAGATAGATTAGACCTTCAAATTATATCCAATTAAAACTAATAGCTTAAGTGAAATTTGAAGTCCTAACTAACAAGCATAACAAGGATGAGAGGAATTGATAGCAAGCACTTGACAAGGTCATGTAGAGTGGTTCCAGTCTCCAAACTAGGAGAGAGTCAGTACACTACCTAGAGAGGTCAGCCTCTAGGACTTTGCAAGTGCTTTTCTCTATATATTCACCAATAAGAGTTACAACACAAGACCACCAATGGACTTACCCATCCAAGAACCAAGAGTCTTCCACCTTACCAAGGACTTACCTACTTTTCAAGAGTCCTCAGCGCTCTTCCAAGGTCTTACCCACTCTAGCACAAGTCTTCCGCCTTTAAGGAATTTTCTACTCTTCTTGGATCTTCAGCCTTTACCTTCTCCTTCACCTAGAGAAGATCTTCACCTCTTCTTCAACCTTGAAGAAGAAGAACAACAACTCCACCTTCACTCGGAGTAGCTTGCTTCACCTTTACTTCATGGAGGAAAGGAGTAGGGAAGTTGGAGTAGATGAGAGATTTACAAGCACAAGGAAGTAGCTCTCTTACAATAGGCCTATCTCACTCATAATCATGAAATGAAGTACATTCAGTCGAGTTTCAATAATGGTAACTCGACCGATCCACTAAAAGACAAAGCCAATTTTCAAACTATCGGTCGAGTTTGTTCTGGGAAACTCGACAGATGAGTTGAAATCCTTTTTTCTTAGTGAGTCGATAGGTCAAGTTCTGGGAGTGTGCAACTGAAACGATGGGCCATCTTCTAAAAATCCATCATAGGATCGGTCGAGTTTCCAACTCGACTGATGAACAACCTGTGAACAATTTTCTAAATTGACATTTGAGTGATTAAACCTTGGAATTAAGTGTCCCTATTTTTTTTTACATCTTAGTTACAAGTCATATCATAAATACAAGTGATTACAAAAATCATCTAAGGTCATTTGGAGTGATTTCCCAAAAAGCACACTTGCATTGCATTTGACTTGAACTTGAACAAGCTAGGTCTTGTGTAATTTGATCCTTTTCATGTACCTAAAGCCCGAGATCAATCTTGAACAAACATATTAGATACATAGGAATGGAATGGTTAAGTCATTATCAAAATATAGGCAATGTATAACTCTCAAGTCAACAAATATTATGACCTTGGTTGAGGAATGTAAATCCTAGACCTATCTTAGGTCATCATTTTAAATAAATAAAGTGATGATATTAATTTGGGACTTCCATTGAGATAATATGACATATCAAGCCCTAGTTTCACAATTAAGAAGATAATACTTATCTTATGGACCTTTGGAAGGCCAAGATATGGTCCATGGGCCCTAGAACCCAATACAAGCCCCTTTGAACCAATCAAGATTTACATATGGGTCCTTCAGATACAAAATTTGGAGTTTGGTACCTCGTGATCATAATCAACATTCATAATAATTTTATTTGATGGGTAATTAGAATTGCATATAATGGTAAAAATTCCAAATAAAGTTTATTATGTGATCCATGTAATTAAGTAAATGATTATCTATTTTTTACTTCATTACTTGTAAGGCATGATTCAAGGGTTTAACAGAGTAATTTAGAGATGACTTGCCTAAGAGAGGATAATATAAAAGTTGTGATGGCTCGTTTGCACCCGACGAGCGTCAGAGGGGCGATCTCAGGGGTGATCCCAGGTGTGACGGTGAGGTTGGTGGGGATGAGACCAAAAGAACCGTTGGGGGTGTTGAGGTCTGACAGAGAAGCAACAAGATCATCCTCTAGGCTGGAAGGCATTTTGTCAACTTCAATCGAAGGAGGCCGATGGCTGACTGGACAAAAGAGACAAAGCTTCAGTCTCAATGGAGGAGGTACCTAGGTCATGGTCAGATTTATTCAAGCCAGAATCCTCATCGACTTCACATAAGATCCAAAAAACTAATGTCAAGCTAACTGATGGTAAGCTCATCTACCCTAAGGAGATTGTAGAACAAAATCTGGCGAGATGGAATTTAGAAGTGGCGGGGTATGTTGTAGGTCTAAATCCTCACTGGCCGACGCTGGTGAATGATTTGGTTATGATTTAGAAGGTCAAAGGTTCTATAGACATCCTCTCTAGAGGAAAGGGTTTCTTTATCATTCAGTTCTCCAATGAAGATGATCTATTCACTGCGGTTGAGGGAGGTCCATGGTATGTAGCGAGTAAACCCTTGATCTTGAAGAAATGGGAAAGAGGTGATCTTATGGAGAAACTAAAGCTCGCAGAAGTTCCTGTATGGATCAAGATTTTTGGTCTGACGCTTGAGCTCTGGGATGAGGAAATGTTTAGTCACATAGGGTTAGTTCTAAGGAAGCCTATCAGGGTAGACAACCTCATCAGTCATTTAAGATATTGGAGTTTGTTAGATTACATATCCTTACTACGAAGGATTTTGGCTTTCTTAAAGACTTGGAGATAGAAAGTGAAGAGGGGAATAAGGATGTTCTGAAGCTTGAGTATGAATGGGAATCAGAGTTTTGTTCTTCTAATGGGAATTTCAGTCACGACCAAGACCTGTGCTCTTAAAAGTAGCAGGAAAAAATGGTCAAACATCCTGGTAAGAACGCCATTGAATATGATAGTGACGGAGGCTAGTAAGGTATGGGTTCCAAGAAACCCTCCTAAAGAGGTGCCTGTGAGTAGGGAGGAAGATCCAATCATTCTGGTAGCTGATGATGATCCACTTGAGTCTACTACTTCTCAGTTCATGTCATCTGATTTGTTGTCATATGAGGAAAGGGTTCTTTCTAGTGGAAACTCCATTGTTGATACTAACTCTGTTACGCTGACAATTCCTAATGTTAACAAGGATGTATGGAGAACTTAGAGGAATATAGATCCCCTATGAATATCTTCATTGAAAGTGTCCTCACTGAAACCAGGACACTTCATACATCTCAAATAAGTTCCAACTTCTGGAAAATCTGGAAGAAGGAGAGGTAAACTCCCTTACGGAGGGTGATCTAGTTACAACCTTTTCCCAATGGATAGTCATTTAAACATCATATCTTGGAATGTTAGAGGTATACATAAGAAAATGCATCACATTTAAGATGAGATTAGGAGAACCAAAGCTGGTATCTACATCATTTTGGAGTCAAGCGTCAAGAAGACTAATGTCGATGGTATTATGAAATATCTTTTTACAAAATCTTTTTATATCTCTAATGATGATTTCTATTCTTACACCCACATCATTGTTCTATGGTTTGATCATGATTTCATCATCAATAGAGTTTATGCTAGCGAGCAAATTCTTCATTGTGAAGTCACTGCTAATTCTCATAGATTTGACATGTCTGCGGTTTACGGTGCTAATGGTAACACTGACATGGCTATTCATTGGAGATATTAAAACCCTCCATTATTCTGTATCAAGACCTTGTTACTTATTATGTGATTACAATGTTGTTAGATTAGTAGGAGAAAAATTAGGGAAACATCCCCCTTTTAACATCAGTATGATCGATTTCAATGATGCTCTGAATTTTACTGGTCATCTTGAAATGCCTACGAAAGGCCCTTTCTTCACCTGGAATGGTTCTAGAAAGAAAAGAGTTCCTACATTCTCAAAAATTATAGAATCTTCTGTAATATTATGTGTCTGAATGAATTTCCTTTGTCTTGGGGTGAAGTTATTTCCTCCATTACAAGCGACCATCACATCCTCGAGCTGCATTTAAAGAATGGGAAAAAATATGCTACCCCTTTCAGATTCATTAACTCCCCAATTACTAAAAGTGACTTCAAACATGTTATTAACTATGCCTGGTTGAGTTCTCAACCTGCTGGTCCTCCTATGTTCAGGTTATATCAGAAACTTAAAGCTACTAAGGCTAGTCTTATTAAATGGAACAACTCTTATATTGGGAATTCACTTATATTGCTAAAGAGTTGGAAGCCAAAACAAGGTCTCTTCAATTGGCTGTGGATGAATATCCAAACGACCTATCTCTTCAGTTACATTTTCAAGACATCAGAACTCAAGCACTCAAGGCTAGAGATGAGGAGGATATTTTTGTCATATAAAAATATCAGGTCCAGTGGCTTAAGGCTGGAGATAAGAACATTCAGTTCTTTTATACTTCTATCAAGACTAGAAGGATTAATAATAAAATTTATTCTCTGGACATAGATGGAGTCAGATACACAGATAGCAAAAGGATTGAAGCTCACATTTTTGGTTTCTATGATTTTCTTTTTAATAAATCCTATAATGCATGTTCTTCCTACTGGGACAATGCTTGGAGCCTTCATTCTATTTCCAAATAGGATTTTGATAACATTAGGAGATGGGTTACTAAAGAAGTGGTATGCGATACTATTATGTCTATGAATGAGGACAAGGCTCCAGGGCCATATGGATTCAATGTACTCTTCTTTAAGACCTCTTGGGACACTGTTGGGATTGATGTTACCAAGGCAGTGATCAATTTCTTTGATAACTCTAAAATACTAATGGAATGCTATAGAACTTGTATCACTTTGATCCCAAAAACTCATGAAACTTGCTCTCTGAAGGATTTCCATCCTATCTCTCTGTGTAATGTTATCTACAAAGTCATCACCAAGATCCTAGATAATTGTCTGAATCTGGTTTTTGATTAAATCATCAACATCAACAAGGTAGCTTTCATCAAAGGAAGGAGAAAAGGGATGCACTTCTTCTAGATAATGAGTTGCTGAGATCTTTCCCTATCCACTCAAAGAATGCACATATGTGCATTAAAGCTGACTTTTCAAAAGCATTTGATCAGTAAACAAAGAATATATCATTTGGATTATGTCACTTATGGGTTTCCCTAGTTGTTGGCTGGATTGGATAAATGAATTGTTTATCTTAGCTTCTTATCAGGTGTTGATTAATGTCTACCCTTCCTAGTTCCTCTCTGCTATGAATGGAGTAAAATAGGGATCCATTGTATCCTTATCTCTTAATCATTGGAATGCAAGGATTGTTGCCTATGCTTTCTTATTAATTAATAATAGAAGTATCAACCCAATGACTATCAACACTTCTATTTTGACTCACTTGAACTTTGTTGTTGACTTACTTTTATTTTTCAAAGAAAATAATAAGAATGCATATGCTATTAAGGAGATTTTAGATAAGTTTGGGAAGATATCAGGTCTTTGAATGCTGCTAAGAGTCAACTTTTCTTGAGCAAGGAGATGAAAATGGCAAAATCTCAGAGATTTTGTCTATTCTAGTGGAAAAACTACATGTTAAATACTTAGGTCTTCTCCTTTCACTGTTTGACTAACCAAGGATATGTGTAATCCTATCATATATAAACTCAAGAAGAGATTGAACACCTGGAAATCAAATTTCCTTTCTATGGCAGGCATAGTGGAGTTAGTCATATTCACCCTGTCTTCTTTTCATATCTTCTGGACTGCTGTGTTCCTTCTTCCCAGTTTAGTGATTAAAGATTTGGAGCTTCTCTTTAGGAATTTCATTTGGGGTGAAGTGGAATGGAGAAAAAATATGCATACTATTTCTTGGGAGATGATTTGCAAGCCTAGAGATGAAGGGGGTCTAGGTATAAGACATGTGAATGAATGGGTGCATGCATGTTTATTAAAGAATCTCTGGGATGTGTCTAGTAGAAAGAACACGCTATGGGTGAAGTGGATTCTCAATAGATACATTGAGGATGGCTCAATTTGGACTATAGAATGTGAAGTCTCCAATTCTTGTCTTTAGAAGAATCTTCTCAAGCAAAGGGAGGTCTTAAAAAAGGTAGTAAAGTTCAAAATTGGAAATGGTTCGAGTCTTCTTCTTTGGAATGATCCTTAGGTGCAAGATGGTAAGACTCTCTTGGATCTTTTCGACTATCAACTGGTGTTCAGGTTTGGTAAAGGCCTCAAGTGCAAATTAAGTTCATGTATCACTGGAACCAAATGGTCTTTCCCTCAGCTCAGAGGTTCGAAGCATATTAGGGAGTTCTTTGAGAAGCTACCTGATCCTATTGATGAAGATGATGTTATCAATTTGAAGGTTTGACTGAGCCTAAACTACGAGAATTTTAGAATGAATGCAAAAGTTAAAGATGATAAGAAGGATTGGGGAAAATGGATTTGGTCAAAACACATCTCAAGAAGGAACTCCATCTTGCTCTGGAAATGTTTCCTAGGAAGAGTTACTATTGATGAGTTTCTAAAGAAAAGAGGCTTCCAATTTTTCTTCTTTGTGTCACTTATGCAGGGAGAACGAAGATTTTTTTGCCCATCTAGTTTTTGCTTGTACTTTTACTAATAATCTATGGATTCAATTTGTGACAAAGTTTGATTGACGTCTCTACTCTTTTAAGGACTTACTGATCTACAAGGGGAAGGCTAAGAGTTTGGCAGCTCTGATCATCTTTCATTCCTAAATTGAAAGATGCAATAGGAGACATACATGTTTAGACAAAGATTTCTCTTCTATCTGGTCTATATGCATTTTTGAAATGAATTCTTTGTATATCTTTATCTAGTTTCCTTTTGTATAGCATAAGCTAGTTTCTTTGCATAACTCTAGCTAGTTCTTCTTCATACTTTCCTCCCCCAACCCTTTCCCCCCTATTACATCCCCTCTTCTTCTTGTACATTCCTCTATATCACATCAATAAAAGGAGACCAACGTTTGTTGCAGCAAAAAATGTGTAAATAATACAAATTTTTGCTATTAATTGAAGCTATAACGTATAAAGATACTTACTTCACTATTATGGGGGTTTTATATTAATGAAAATAAAGAAAAGAAAAGGATACATAAGAAGAATCCACCCAAACCTCATAAGCGGATCTAGGCGAGTTTGCGAGAAAGGAGGTTTCTTTTCTACATGGTCTCTAAGCCAAACTCAACAAAATAGGAGACCTTGAATCCCTAGACTCCTATCCCTCTCCCCGATCCTCATCCACAATAGATAAGCACCCCATCATCTATTGGAGATCACAACTAACCCAATGAACTCCAGATCATCATTATCGTAAAATATGGTGGCAATCACCAATTTCCTAAATTTCAAAAACCTAGTGCTAAACGAATATTGCCTTCACCCTTATTTCCATGCCTATTTAAGGACCCCATATGACCGCCATGATCTCATGATAAAAAACCTACCTACAGTTTATGACAAGGAACCTGTGTGTGAAAATTGGGAACCCCTTTCCTTGAATCTAGATTCAGTAGCTCAAAGCTCCTCATCGAGATGTTTAACAAACTCACTTTTAGCAACCCCTAATTAAGGAAGGACAAAAATCTGAGAGCCATTACATATATTTTTCACAAGGATCCATATTTAGTCAAATAACATGTCATAGAAAATAATTCTATTAGTTCACAATTATTGTTTACAAAATGATTACATGACCTTTCACCATGAGAATTGCATTATATGAGAAGAAGTAACTAGATATCTAATCCTCCTTTAACTTATCTGTAGTGCTTTCATGTAATTTCCATCTAGTTTATCATATCTTTTCATCTTCATAATTAGCATGTATCGAAAATGCCAACAAACAAAACACATACTAGTTTATAAATAAACTGTGTACATGGGTGCATGCAAAAGTGTGCAAGTACAAGTACAAGTAACAAAATAGAACCAATCAAATTCTTGCAAATAAGAACTATCATTTTCATTATATATTTTGACCCTTACTGGATATAATATCTTGGGTGTGATCATTGTCCCATTCAGGCTCGTGTGCATCATCCCTTGATTAAGGTCAACCTAGGGTTCAAAAATACAATATCTTCCTTATATGATACTCATAGTGGCTTTATAGTTGGACAGAAAGTAAATAAACAACCAAAATTTTAATTGTTCAATCCTTGAGAAGACTTTAGAAAGCACTAACAAACTAATGCGGGTATTCATAGGCACAACCACATATCTTGATGGTGAGCCATACTGATTATCATGCAAAATATACTTCAAGCATATTACCCAATCAATAAAAATGAATCCAGTCAATCATATTATATCTGCATGTATGTAAATCCTAGAGTGTCACCATCCAATTAAATCACATTAATCCCCACTCCAGTACTAATGTGGGGTTTAAGTTTTCTTAGCATCGTGTTATCATTAAGGTCATGTTTGATACTCCAATTCCAATGTTCATTAAACTTATCATATATAACTTGAAAACCTTAATTCTTCATATTAAGTGTATTAGGATCATCAAATCTACGATATCCTTTTATTATGTCACTTAGGATAGATTAAGTTCATTACCAACTTTGCAAAATATGATCTTTAAACCCTAAACCCTCTTATGCATGATTATTTATCTTAACAATCCAAGTTCTACATCATTATGATCATGAATACGTTAAATAACAATTATATTCCACACTATTAGATAATAGCATAAAAGAGAGGTTTTTAATGTTTCCAACATGTTAATTCTCAAAGCTAGAGTTTAGATGCATTAATCCCCACTTACTCACATATCCATAGTACTCTTGGAATAGGGAGCATAGTTACATCTCAAGTATGTTTAATTTGTGTTCATCTCATTTTTTGACCATATTGTTATATTGGTTTGTTATATTTGGACATTCGTAGCATACTCTATGAATCAAGCAAAAACATATTTAACTTACCTAGGGGACATGTGGTGACTTTCCATTAGCTAATGCTTATAAGAGCCCAACATTGGGTTGGGATGCGATTTAAGACCCTGGTTCTTTTTTGGACTGGTCTGTTAGTTAGTTTACCAAGTTGAACTAGCACATAATCATTGAACCATTCTCTCCTTCCTCACCTGTCCCCTGAAAGACATCTTCCGCATCCCGGTCGCACTGTGCGGCACCATCACTGGAGTCACCTTCCTCTCTTCAACTTCCTCAGCTACTGACACCCCCCCCTCAATGGTGTATAGACCCGTGTTGGTTCTTTCTTCTGTCGACACCAATACCTGGCATTCCTAGGTCTGCAACTACGCAGTACCATTTATGTCGCCGTCTTGGCATGCCGAATGGGGAGGAGGTCATGCTACTTCTTGATTCCCTAGGAAGGTTCAAGACAAGGGTGAAACAACTTATCCATTGCCTCCTTCTATGCACTGGAGTCCACTGAGGGCTCTGCCCACACCCCACTTTGTCTCGATGATGATGGAGAAGTGCTCATATGTCCATGACTATCGCTCGATCAGAAGGGGCCTACCCAGTTTGGTTCCTTCAGTGATGGTCATCATAGAAAATCCTCCTAGTCATGGCATCAGTGAAGGCTAGAAGAGAGAGAGAGAGAATCTACTCCAACCCTACACTACTTCCCTGTCCTACAGGGCGACAACAACATAGATCCCCATGGCAAGCAGGTCTTCACTACACTTATAGAGATGACAATCTATGGTTTCTTCTCCCTGAGGTCATGGGGTTTGAACCCTGGCTCTAAAGAAAAGGTGGCACCCCATATATAAGTGCTAGGGTTGTACTTGAGTCATCTAGGGAGAAAGGAAAGAGAGAATGGCAGCTAATGAGACATGTTTTTTTGCCTTTGTGTCTGTATAGAAATTGGTAGTCTGACGATATAAGAAGCATACCATTCACATTAACCAATGTGATCTATTGCAATCTTATTTATGGTATTCTTCTCATAGTAACACTAATGACTCTCCAAGAATGGGCCACTTCTTACTTATCATGACCAAGTCCCTTCCAAATAATGACACTTGGTTGAAAGGACAAAAACATTAGAGATTATATCATATATAATGTGATTAAATCATTATATATTTTATCGAAACTCTTTATAACTTGTGATTATATGATCAATCTCTATTATCCCTCTTGGGTATATTATTAAATAGAAAAAAGAATCTCATTAATGTTTTCCTCACCTATAATCATATTGTGGGGTTTTGTTGGAAAATCTTTCCCACACAAAACTATTATTTTGTTGAATGTCCTTTATTCTGAATTTCTAGCATACTCTTCCTTTCTTTAATTTCAAGTATAAAAAAAGTCAAATCCAAGTTATCCATGTTTGATGCCTTACAAAACTGTGTTGCAAATATTAGCTAGATAATTATTCTTTAATTATCTAAAAAACCATAATTCCTATTTCTTTATGGAAATTTCCATATTATCCTATATTTCAGTTGTCCAACCAATTACAAAGAATTTTTTTATTTGTGCACACAATCTCTTTTCTAAAGAATTCTACACAATTCTATATTTAACAACATCAATTGTCCATTACTTTAGAAACCCATTTATTATTGGATTCTCTGTTCTTTTTTTGTCCAACTGATAAGCCTTAAACGTGGGTCCAAAAATGGAGACATGTCTAGGTCATCAGACTTTAGTAATTTATAATATCCGAATGTTTAAGACTCCTGCAACTAGCACATGGTCAAAGTAGTTCGGTGTCGAACACATGGACTAGTAGAATAGTGCTTCGAAACCCAAGTTTCACTTGTCTAAGCACGTCAAAAAGGTGAAGGATAAGGTTTGTTGTAGAAAAATAATCACAAAGAATTAAACAAAAACCTATCTCCAAAGGGAGTTACCAAAAAGATTAAAGCTTTGGGTATTTTGGGTTTTAGCATTTTTTATGGTGGTTTTCATATATAGGAAACTGAGGAGATAAAACTATCTTTAGGGCATAGCACGAAGGAAGAAAACCTAATTGTTACAAGCAGTGGCGGCCTACATCCAACACCTTCTTCGCTCAAAGAAGATGCCAACGAGCCATGAACTAAGTTCCTTCTCTCAAAGGTACCTGACGTGGGCTCACGTGGAAGGATAAATCGGGTGCAACTCTGGTTTCGGGTACTCTCGTACACCTGAATCAGACCAAGCTCTAGAAGTTTACAACGTCTTTTTCTCAAAGGAGTTAAAACAAGAAATACAATTCGATAGCTAGTCAAAAGCGTGAATCAGAAAGAAGAAACTAGAACTCAAATGCCAGAAAGAAACCATCCAACGAAATAAAGCTATACATAGAACGATATGAGATAGACTCCACAGATTCCAATAATCATAAAGAAACATAAAGGTTTAGTTACAATGTAGTAATTAAAGAAAAGTAAATGGTGTAAAGAGAAGATAAGTACTGTTCTCCTTGATTCAGGAGAATGAAGTACACAACAGCAAACACCTAAGATGGTGTTAACCCAGTATCGGGTAGCGGCCTTATCAGGATACAATCGTGTCAGGTTCTAGACCATGTCAGGTCACTGACCGTGACGGGTAAGGGTCGTATTGGGATAGGATCTCCACCCGATATGGTCATATCGGGCTGATGGCCGTGTTAGGCTGTAGTCATGACGGGTATAGACCATATCGGGTTGGGTACTGTGTTGGATTAGGAAACATATCTAGTAAACAATACCTTAAGGCTCTCGAGTTCTTCATGTCGGGTATAGGTAGGCATGCCGTCTCAGGTTGAAGCTCAGATAGGAACCCGACATGCTGGAAGTGGTCGTGAGGATCATATCGTGCTGCTTGCTGCTACTAGAATAGTTTCTAAGTAAAATCCTCCCATCCCTCTTGGGATGGGGGTGTGCTCACCTAGTTATTGCCCGACAGACTCCTTGGAACTTGATGCACTAGCTCCTTTACTCTGGGATCTATCTCTTGTAGGGTCTGACCCATCCCATCATAGGCTTGTAGCTGCTATTTATAGGCAGCAAGTTGATGGGAGTTGTAGCTTTTATTAGCCCACATGTCATTCATACGTAGCTCCATTCTCGAGGCTTCGAGAGGTACGATACGACTGTTGCCCAGCACACGTGTCGGGCCATGAACATGCCGGGCAGCGAGTGCATCACGTACTGCTATGGCGGGCTGGAGCCTTGTCGGGCTGCAATATTGAGGAGTGGCCATGTCAGGTAACGACCTCGTCGGTTGTGAACCGTGGCGAGTTAGGCGCCATATCAAGTAGAGAGCTGCAACAGGAAGGGACTCCCGTGCG
The DNA here is from genome assembly GCA_963693085.1 of Alisma plantago-aquatica. Lineage (NCBI taxonomy): Eukaryota > Viridiplantae > Streptophyta > Magnoliopsida > Alismatales > Alismataceae > Alisma > Alisma plantago-aquatica. The sequence continues at coordinate 135,132,804 of OY856411.1, read as the reverse complement.
ACACGCTCGCGTCGGGTCGCTGTCGTATCGGGCAGCGACCATGATGAGAAAAGGGGTGTGTCAGCCTCGCGAGCTACCGGGCTGGAATGTGGAATTCATTGCTGATGGTCCTGATGAGCCCATTGCTTCTTTTCTAGTGGAAGAATAAGAAAAACCCTGCAAAAGATGGGAAATATTGTCAGGGGCGTAGTGGGTATAATTTATTCACAATAAATAAGATAAAATGAAGATGAAGTTAGGTTTAGAGGCTATTTTGATAATAAAATATAAGCTCTATTAGCCATAAAATAGGTGTTATCAACTCCCCCAAACTTAGCATTTTGATTGTCCTCATTCAATCTGTACTTATTTTAAAAACTTTTGTTTGCGGTACCTTTAAAACTAGGCGTAGTCTTCGGATAAAGGTTAAGTGGATTTTTGGAATGTCCTGAGGAAAATTACGTCGAACCATGAACAATGGACTTTCTTTTTCTTTTCTTATTAAACAAAAATTTCTCCTAAGCTTTTGTGAGACTTTGGTGTATGATGTTGAAGTTATTTTTCACACCAAACTGTTTGAATTTTAGGGGTAGAAGGTGGGGTTTTTGGGAAGGCTTAAGGATTTTAGGTTTTTTCTTGTTTTCCATTGGTCCATCCAGGTTCGGGTCCATTAACGGGAAAGTGGTCCCTGTAGTCCAAGCCAGTTGGCTTTTAAGCAGTGATTTCACATCCTACGTACCACTGCCCCAGATCTACCATGCCCAAAGATGGGTACTTTTGGGAAGACAAGTATTTTCTTTAGGCACAACTCTCATACTTTTATTCACTCTCATAAGGCTTTCCTCTCTTTTGGGATTTTGGTGGGTAGGGAAAAGGGAATTTGCTGTTTGGGCAGCTTTTTCCTTCTCATGCACATCTCTTAGCTGGAATGAGATTATATTTCAAAGTTGGCATAGAAAAGTTATAGTCTTTGTCGTTTAAGACTACATTTTCCAGAGAGCATAGCAACAATATACACAACCTTAGGCACAGAGAGAAACAACTAGAATTTGTACCAAGTATTTACAATAAAGTAATTTTTACAATTTTGAAGAACAGACAATATGTAACTATTGTGTATGTTTTGCTTGCTATCAAGCATTTGTATACATGTATACATAGAGTATTATGAAGGAAGCAAAGGAAAGGGAAAGGAGGAAAATTTTTATGACCCACACCAAAATTAACAAGTATAATAATCACAACATTAATAAGTTGAATAAGTTAATTAAGTTGAATTAAGTACACAAGATGCAATTAGTGCTTTGATCTAGTGTTATAGTCTAATTAGGATGATTTCATGCCTTGAGATTGTAGAGGATCTTGCGCTTGAAACATTGCAAAAAGAATCATCCAAATATGACAATCGAGGTGAGAGTTATGACGTTTCCAAGACCTAGGGACCTATGTTGCAATTTTTACAATTAATTGATATACCCCCTTAATCCCCCATTTTGTTCCTTATCTTCTTCAACCCACCATTCCACTTCCCAGTTGAGCGGAACCCAACAGGCTGCTTGATCAGCCATGAGAAGGTGAGCTAGGGTGGCGGTTTTGGGCCTCCTTGGCTCCGTTTGAGTGGCGCCCAACTTCCTCTTCTTCTTCCTCTTCTTCCTCCACCCTTTCCCCTCTCATCCCTCGCCATAGTGGTGCTTCTTCTAGCTTGGGAAGTACCCCCATCTGCAGGAGCAGTAGCTGGTCCACCGACCAGAGAAAGGGGGAAAGGGTCGGGCGTCCTTGGTCCTTTAGCTTCGGCCAACAACGTCGTCACCTTCCCCTATCTTTCTCCTTCTCCTCAATTCCCTAGCAGCGCCCAAGCAAGGGGGGTGGCGTCCCTATGTAGAAGCAGCCATATCTGCATGAAGTAGTATCTAGGAGCTCATTTTGACATAGCTAACACCTCAAATCAACTGCTTCAACTCCGTCCAAGAGGTTTGAGCAAGAATCCACAGTCATCAGCCATGTATAAGCACCCATTTGAGTTCGTTGCTTCGACATGTACGTGAAGCACGTTAGAACTGGATTGTTCCAAGGTTGAAGTTGACCTATTGATGCCTGGAAACAGGTGTTTGGACGTGTTTCCAGTCGAATTCGGACATCCCAAACCACGATGAGTAGAATCTCACTCCCAATCGCACGAATTGACTCGAATAAACAAACATTTTGGTTAAAATTAGTTTTAAACGCAAATGTCAACGTTTAACCAGGTGCCTAGCAGCTGGCGCCGCTCGATTATTAAATTTCACGATTTAAATATTAATGTTGGCTCGACGCTAATTAGTTGACTGATATGTGCAAAGTGATTTAGTGAAATTACACGATTGATCGAAACCCAATTAACTCTATTAATTGTTGAAACCAGTAGTGAACGACCAGTAACTGGACAGTTTGGGTATAAACCCAGGCTGCACGATTTTAGTAATTCAATTGATGCACAATTACAAAGAAATGACGACGATATGAACAATATTCAAAGAAAACCTAGTTGCACGCTTTAGGTCATATTCAATGTGAATGATTTAATATCTACTCAAATTGACACACTTCTCAAAGATATTATTAGAAATTACTGATTATTAATAATAATTCGTGCCATGATAATAATTTAACTCTTAATTGAGTTATGTGATGCACAAACCAGGACTAGGGTTAATGTGCACGTTTTTTGAGGAATTTCAGATAATTTACAGATGCTACCGATGATTTCTTATATGTCAAGTAATTTACTCTTATTAGTGCATTAAGAAGCCCAAATGTATGATTTCAACGTATATGTGCCAAGTTGACATGAATTCTATTTATTAAGAATTTTTGTCTGTCTGCATGCATAATAATGTTGATTTCTCAGTAGATTACAAGGGGACATGTATTTAGTTTATTTAAGAACTTGAAATCTTCCTGCATGCTTAATATGCCATATTGTAAAGTTCAAGTAAATAGACTCGGTACCATAGAGATACCAAAGTCAAGAATAAGTAAGAGAGAGATGCAATCTAGTAAGAGTTTTCTAGAATAATAAAATATTAGATTAAGGGCCCTGACACCGTAGAATCCCTATGAGAGGTCTGCACCTTAGGGATGAAACGACCTAACCCTGACAGCGTCCAGTATACGGGGGTCAGAACGCACCCACAGAGGGTGTGGGGAGACGAAGCCCTTGAGGAAGTCTCCTAAGAGAAGATAGGTTACCCAACATGAACCAGACATCCCAGTGGTAACCCAGAGGTACCCATAGAGGGTACCAAGTTGAGGCCAACAGAGTGTCTCATACCCTCTGCCTGTGTACTCAACCTAGAGGAGGACTCCAGTTTACGACACCATAGGAGTGCTGAGGCCAAAGAGCCATTTTTCCTGTAGCAGACCAAGACTATAGTCAGACTTAGCTATCCCAGAGTGTTGGCTATGTCTTGTACGGTGGGATCGTAGTTCTCTATGAGTCTTTATATCTAGAGCACACTGCATATGATCAGGGAATAAGATAAAATATGTTCATATAGGTTCACAAAGTTAGTTAAAGAGTTAAGAAAGGTTTGAGTTAGTTTCGCATCAGTTGTCCTTTAAATGAAATTTTAGTATTTTTTGTTAATTAATTGTATCTACAACTTTGCATCAATTGTTATCTTAATGAAATGTTGATATCTCATGGTGTTTAAATTATATTGCTTAGATCTGATCAATATAGTATCATCTTGAATTTTATTACAATTAATAAACATAAATGAGTTATCTGTGATGGTTGGGTGAAATTCTATTCACTGAGCCAACAACTCACCAACCTACTGATTTTTTTTTCCAGGTCAGTGTCAGCACGAGTAAGCTAAAGGATCATATCACCCAAGTACTTAGAAGGTAGTTCGTAGTTAGTTAGAGGTATCTTAGTCCTTTCCCCTCGGTCCTTGGGAATTTGGTATGGTAGAGAGAGAAAATGAAATGTAATATGTAGTTTAGTTTTCAATTAACTGTTTCACTTTATATTCCGCAAGTAAGATGTAATATGTTGTTTAAATTATGAAGTATCTTTTAATATTAAGAAATAGTAAGTTTTCTTCCGTAGTTTTATTACAGTCTGATGTTATTCAAACTATTTGGTTAATTCTAAGTGATTAAGAAAAGAAAAAGTTAAGGGTGTATTTGTATTAAGTGAATCCTCTTATCACGCCCTAATCTCATGGTTGGTGGTAATTGTGGGGTCTGGGCATGACAACTTAAATTTGGTATCAGAGCATAGGTTTGAGTACATAGTTACTCTAAATGAAGGTCAGTGGATGATAAGAGACCAATAGGATTAGGACTTAGGTGTCTTCCTTCTAACTGCAATTTTCTAACAGGAAGCATTCCGTTATACTATTGCAGATGGCAAGAAGAGGACGTGGTCATGAGGACCAAGCTGAGAGACACATTGGACCTGACCCTAAGGTGACGGGTCCAGGTGATGGAGATGATGTGAATGAAGCATCAAGGATGTACATGATGTTTCTTGAGACTAGGGAAAAGTAAAAGATGGAGAGGCGAGCTTCTACCTTGAGCAACAAGGACCTGATGAGATCCTATGAGCTGGTTAAGAAGCTTGGAGGTACTGAGTTGAATGGAACTATGGACCCTATAGTGGCATATGAATGGATGAGAAAGTTAGAGAAAGTGTTCCGTATGATGGAGCTGTCTGAGGAAAGACAAATCAATCACACAATTTATTCGGTTAAAGGTGATGCAAAGCTCTCTTGGTGTGGAGTGGAAGATAAAAGGAAGGACACACTACTGACTTGGAATGGGTTTCACTGATGAATTTCATCTGAATTACCACCCATCTACTTTTATGAGTGAGAAAATAAGACAGCTGTAGAATATCAGATAAGGAAGCATGATAATTGGTGAATATGAGACACATTTCACAAGGTTGGCAAATTTCTATCCGCAACTTGTTCCTGATGATGTAGAAAAGTATAGAAGATTTCAAGAAGGATTAAGGTCAGAGATTAGACACACCGTATCAGCCATTGGTTGAAGAGATAGAGAAAACTTTGGGGAATTTGTGGAAGCAGCGAGACGTGTAGAAGAGTCAGTTAATGCCGATAAGCAAACTAAGAGTAAGAAAAGATCTAGAGACTTTATTAGAAGGGGATAAAGTAGTGGTAGATACAAAGGAGGTGGTGGTTTCTTTTCAAAGATAGGATGAGGACTTGGCTGTTTTGGTAGACACGGATCTAGTTTTTCATCAAGTGGAGGAAGACCTAGCTCCGGTAGATAGAGTACACAGTCTACGTGGACACCTCCAACTAGGTCTTCGGGATCTTCAGTGCCAGTGACATGACCGCAGAGACGTAATGTATCCATGTGTGATATCTGTGGAAGACCACACTCAAGATAGTGTTGGGGAAAATGGTTGCAAGGATGTCATCAGTGCAGACAGATGGGACATTTCAAGAGGGATTGCCCCCAGTTACAACAATCAGCATCACAGGGTTCCCAGTCATAGTACCAGAATGTCCCGAGACAGGCTCTAGCTGGAGGAACAAGTTCCTCTATAGCTTCAGGTTCCCGAGGTGGTGCAACACCCAGTGCTAGGAAAGGACAACGAGGATATCATGGGAGAGGAAGAGCTTCAGGACTCTTCTTCTCTTTGACACCACAAGAAGGTATTGTTTCTTCTTGAGTAATTACAAGAATTATGCTCTTCTTTAACATCATTTCAGTTAAAGTTTTGATAGATCAGGGTGCTACTCACTCGTTCATACAACGTTCTTTAGCTTGTGAGCTTAACTTGTTAACCCAGGAGTTACCGGTTGAGTTGTTGTTGAGGGTTCCGTTAGGTGAACCGACAGTGTTGACAGAGTTTTGTCCCAGATGTTTGTTGACTTTTGGTGGTTACATCATTGCGGTAAATCTTATACCCCTAGATATTAACTCTTTTCAAATTATCTTGGGTATGGATTGCCTAGAGACGTATCGAGTTCAACTTGACTGTTGGGAAAAGGAGGCTGTCTTTCAATAGGGTGGATTTTCTTGTGTCTTTTCTGGAGACAGGAAAGTTTTGCCTACATGTATCATATCATCCACTATAGCTGATAAAATGTTGCAAAAAGGTTGTGAGGCATTCTTGTCACATGTAGTAGATACTAGAGATGGGAAGAGCATAGTCAGTCTATGGGATGTGCTAGTGGTCTGTGAGTTCCCTGATGTTTTCCCAGATGAGTTGCCAGGTCTACCTCCTGAAAGAGAGATAGACTTTGAGATCCAAGTGTTGCCTGGTAGTCAACCTATAACGTTACCAGCCTATAGAATGGAACCTGTAGAGTTGAAGGAACTCAAGATCCAGTTACAGGAATTACTGGATAAGGGTTTCATTCGACCTAGTTCTTCACCATGGTGAGCTCCAGTCTTGTTTGTGAAGAAGAAAGATGGTACCATGAGGTTATGTATAGACTATAGACAGTTGAATAAGATCACCATCAAAAATAAGTACTCGTTGCCAAGGATAGATGATCTGTTTGATCAATTGCGTGGAGTGATGATCTTTTCTAAGATAGACTTGAGATCTAGATATCATCAGTTGAGGATAAAGGCTTCAGATATTCTTAAGTCGGCTTTCAGAACAAGATATGTGCATTATGGGTTTCTGGTCATGTCATTTGGACTAACTAATGCCCCAGAAGCTTTCATGGATATGATGAACTAGATTTTCAAGCCGTTCTTGGATAAGTTCATAGTGGTTTTCATAGATGATATTCTAATCTATTCTGGAGATGATGAACAACATGAGAAGCATCTGAGGATAGTGTTACAATTGTTGAGATAACACCAGTTATATGCTAAGTTTAGTAAGTGCGAGTTCTGGTTAGCTGAGGTATCTTTTCTTGGACATTTCATCTCAAGAGATGGAGTAAGTGTTGACCTGAAGAAAGTCGAGTCTGTTCTATAGTGGGAGCAGACTAAGACTCCTACTGAGATCAGAAGCGTCTTAGGATTGGCAGGTTACAACAGGAGGTTCATCCAGAACTTTAATGTTGTAGCGTCACCTCTGACATGCTTAACGAGAAAGAATGCATCGTTTGTTTGGTCAGACAACTCTGAGAAGAGTTTTCATATCTTGAAGAAGAGGTTGACTACAACACTAGTGTTGATCCTGCATGAGACATGTAAAGGCTACACAGTGTTTTTTGATGCTTCCAGGAGAGGTTTAGGCTGTGTGTTGATGTAGGAAGGAAAAGTAGTAGCTTATGCATCTAGACAGCTTAAAAAGAATTATCCAACACATGATTTGGAATTAGCTGATGTAGTTCATGCTCTTAAGACATGGCATCACTATCTTTATGGTGAGGCATGTCAGGTGTTTACGGATCATAAGAGTTTGAAATATATTTTTACCCAGAAGGATCTGAATCTTAGACAGCGAAGATGGTTAGAATTGATCAAGAATTATGATGTGACGATAGATTATCATCCTAGTAAAGCAAATGCGGTAGCGGATGCCCTCAGTAGGAAGTCAAGTTCAACACTTGATGCATTCTCTATGACATGTTTCAAGAGAGACCTGCAAGTGGAGATGTGGAAGTTGAACTTAGACTTAGGGGTGATAGAGCAAAGTGGCTTGATTGCACAAATGCAAGTCAAGCTTACTTTTTATGATCAGATCAAGGAACTTAAGCAGAGTGATAGTGAGTTACGATAGATCATACATGATATGACAGAGGGAAAAAGGCCAGAGTTCAGGTTTTCAGATGATGGTTTGTTATATCAGCATGAACGATTGTGTGTACCTGGAGATAGTGGTTTGAAAGAACATATTCTTGAGGAAGCGCATGCATCGATGTATTCTATGCATCCGAGTAACCCTAAGATATATATGAATCTCAAGGAGTTGTACTGGTGGCCAGGTATGAAAAAGGATGCAGCGGAGTATGTGGCAAGATGTAGTATGTGCCAGTAGGTTAAGGCTGAGCATCAGAAACCTACTGGTACCTTGGAATCTCTTCCTTTACCCGAGTGGAAGTGGGAACATATAACAATGGATTTTGTGGTAGGGTTACCCAGGACACGTAGAGGTTGTGACTCGATATGGGTGATTGTGGATAGACTAACTAAGTCTGCTCACTTTCTTCCTGTTAAGTCAACCTTTGATGTCCCGAAGTTGGATAAGATATACGTGCATGATATAGTCAGGTTGCATGGTATCCTAGTTTCAATTATATCAGATAGAGATCCTAAGTTCACATCCATGTTTTAGAATCAGCTGCATCATGCTTTGGGCACAAAGTTGAGTTTTATTACAACTTTTCACTCATAGATGGATGGTCAGTGAGAGAGGACCATTCAGACTCTTGAGGACATGCTGAGAGCATGTGTCTTGCATTTTCGTGGAAGTTGGGAAGAACACTTAAGTCTTATAGAGTTTGCATAAAACAATAGTTACCATTCCAATCTTGGTATGGCCCCGTATGAAGCTCTGTATGGCAAAAAGTGTAGATCACCTGTATGTTGGTATGAGGTGGGTGAAAAAGAGATTCTTGGACCAGAGATAGTGGATTTGACAACTGAAAAGATAACAGTGATCAGAGAACAGTTGAAAGCTGCACATGATAGACAAAAGAGTTACACTGAGAAGAGACGTAGACCACTTGAATTTGAGGTTGGTGATGAAGTGTATTTGAAAGTTTCACCATGGAAAGGAGTGTTGAGGTTTGGCAAGAGAGGTAAACTGACTCCTAGGTTTATGGGCCCATATCCTGTCATTGAGAGGATTGTACATGTATCCTACATGTTGGAATTCCCATCCGAGTTGGCTAATCTACATGATGTGTTTCATGTATCGATGCTGAAGAAATGTTACCCTGGTACAGAGAAGATAGTGGACCCAGTACCAGCACAACTCAGATCAGATGTGTCCTATGTTGAAGGGCCAGTACAAATAGTTGATAGGAGGATCAAGAAACTTAAGAATCGCGAGATAGTGTTAGCGAAAGTTCTATGGAGGAACCATAACCAAGAGGAAACCATGTGGGAGCTTGAGTCTAAGACACGTAACAAGTTTCCTTTTCTTTTTTAGGAATTTTGGGATGAAATTCTTATGAGGGAGGGAGATTGTTATGACCCACACTAAAATTAACTAGTAAGTATGATAATCACAACATTAATAAGTTAATTAAGTTGAATTCAGTACACAAGATGCAATTAGTTTCTTGATCCAGTGTTACAGTCTAATTAGGATGATTTCATTCCTTGAGGTTGTATAGGATCTCACACTTGAAACGTTGCAAAAAGAATCATCCAAATCGGACAATCGCGGTGAGAGTTATGACATTTCCAAGATCTAGGGACCTAAGTTGCAATTTTTACCGTTAATTGATATACCCCCTTAATCCCCTATTTTCTTCCTATCTTCTTCAACCCACCGTTCCACTTCACAGTTGAGCGGTGCCCAACATGCCGCTTGTTCGTCCGTGAGAAGGTGAGCTAGGGCGGCGGTTTTGGGCCTCCTTGGCTCCGTTTGAGTGGCGCCCAACTTCCTCTTCTTCCTCCACCCTTTCCCCTCTCATCCCTCACCCTCATGGATCTTTTTCTAGCTTGGGCGGTACCTCCATCTATAGGAGCAACAATTGGTCAACCGACCAGAGAAAGGGGGAAAGGGGCGGGCATCCTTGGTCCTTTAGCTTCGGCCAGCAACATCATCACCTTCCCCTATCTTTCTCCTTCTCCTCAACGCCCTAGCGGCGCCTAAGAAAGGGGGGCGGCGCCCCTACGTAGCAGCAGCCATAGTTGCGTGAAGCAGCAGATAGGAGCTCGTTTTGACACTGATAACACCTCGAATCAACTGCTTCAACTCCGTCCAAGAGGTTTGAGCAAGAATCCGCAGTCATCAGCCATGATTAAGGACCCATTCGAGTTTGTTGCATCGACCTGTAAACTGGATTGTTCCAAGGTTGAAGATAACCTGCTCATGCCTGGAAACCAGCGTCTGGACACATTTCCAGTCGAATTTGGACATCCCGAACCGCGGTGAGTGGAATCTCACTCCCAATCGTACGAATTGACTCAAATAAACAAAAGTTTTGGTTAAAATCAGTTTTAAACGCAGATGACGACGTTTAGAGCTGGCGCCGCTCGATTATTAAATTTCATGTTTTAATTATTTACATTAGCTCGATGCTAATTAGTTGACTGATATGTGCAATGTGATTTAGTGAAATTACATGATTGATCGAAACCCAATTTACTCTGTTAAATGTTGAAACTAGTAGTGCACGACCACTAACTGGACAGTTTGGGTATAAACCCAGGCTGCACGATTTTAGTAATTCAATTGATGCACGATTACAAAGAAATGACGATGATATGAAAAATATTCAAAGAAAACCTAGTTGCACGCTTTAGGTGATATTTAATGTAAATGATTTAATATCTACTCAATTTGACACGCTTCTGAAAGATATTATTAGAAATTCCTGATTATTAATAATAATTCGTGCCATGATGATAATTTAACTCTTAATTGAGTTATGTGATGAAAAAACCTAGACTAGGGTTAATGTGCACATTTTTCGAGGAATTTTAGATAATTTACAGATGCTACCGATGATTTCTTATATGTTGAGCAATTTACTCTTATTAGTGCATTAATAAGCCCAATTGTATGATTTCAATGTATATGTGCCAAGTTGACATGAATTCTATTTATTAAGAATTTTAGTCTGTCTGCATGCATAATAATGTTGATTTCTCAGTAAATTACAAGTAGACATGTATTTAGTTTATTTAAGAACTTGAAATTTGCCTGCATGCTTAATATGTCATGTTGTAAAGTTCAAGTAAATAGACTCAGTACCATATAGATACCAAAGTCAAGAATAAGTAAGAGAGAGATGCAATCTAGTAAGAGTTTTCTAGAATAATAAAATATTACATTAAGGGCCCTGACACCATAGAATCCCTATGATTGGTCTGCACCTTAGGGATGAAATGACCTAACCCTGACAACGTCCAATATATGGGGGTCAGAATGCACCCACAGAGTGTGCAGGGAGACGAAGTCCTTGAGGAAGTCTCCTAAGAGAAGATAGGTTACCCAACATGAATCGGACGTCCCGATGGTAACTCAGAGGTACCCACAGAGCGTACCAAGTTGAGGCCCATAGAGTGTCTCAGACCCTCCGCCTGTGTACTTAGCCTAGAGGAGGAGTCCAGTTTACGACACCATAGGAGTGTCGAGGCCTGAGAACCAGTTTTCCTGTAGCAGACCAGGACTGCAGTCAGACTTAGCTATCCCAAGGTGTCAGCTAAGTCTTGTATGGTGGGATCATAGTTCGCTACGGGTCTTCATATGTAGAGTACATTGCATATGATCAGGGCATAAGATAAAATATGTTCATATAGGTTCACAGAGTTAGTTAAAGAGTTAAGAAAGGTTTGAATTAATTTCGCAGTAGTTGTCCTTTAAATGAAATTTTAGTTTTTTCTATTAATTAATTGTATCTACAACTTTGCATTAATTGTTATCTTAATGAAATGTTGATATCTCTTGTTGTTTAAATTATATTGCTTAGATCTACTCAGTATAGTATTATCTTGAATTTTATTCCAATTAATAAATATAAATGAATTATATGTGATGGTTGGGTGAAATTCTATTCACTGAGCCAGTAGCTCACCAACCTACTGAAACATTTTTTCAGGTCAACGTCAGCACGAGGAAGCTGAAGGTAGATCGTAGTTAGTTAGAGGTCTCTTAATCCTTTCCCCTCAGTCCTTGGGCATGTGGTATGGTAGAGAGAGAGAATGAAATGTAATATGTAGTTTAGTTTTCAATTAACTGTTACACTTTATATTCCGCAAGTAAGATGTAATATGTTGTTTAAATTCTGAAGTATCTTTCAAGATTAAGAAACAGTAAATTTGCTTCTGCAATTTTATTACAGTCTGATGTTATTCAAACTATTTGGTTAATTCTAAGTGATTAAGAAAAGAAAAAGGTAAGGGTGTATTTGTATTAAGTGAATCCTCCGGTCACGCCCTAATCTCATGGTTGGTGGTAATTGTGGGGTCGGGGCATGTCAAATTTTTTTAGAGTACCTCCCTCACTGATGCTATGGAGCCCCCCCAAACTTATCCCACACTATGTCCAAGAGTAGTGAGATGAACAGTTGAGAGTAGTCATGCATCAGTGAGGGTTCAACAGATTCATCCACCTTTAACATTTAGGAGCTCTATGATATATTCTCTTCATTGGCTGTGGTAGTCGATGTCATGGAGCTTCTCTGGTGCCTTCTTCATTGCTGCTATGTAGGATATCCAGTGAAGCACGTATACTCCACATTCATTTGATAGAGGAGCTTCCTGTGGACTACGGTGGCAGAAATAGAAGTCGTTCTAGGTTGCCGCCGGATCTTCAAGATATGATTTTATCATGGCTACCACCTCGGTGTAGTATTTCCTTACTAATCATTTGAGGGGTGTTTCTGGCATGATAGAAAACTTCATCGGCCAGTCAGTGTTGGCATTTGAGCTGTTGTAGAAGAAACCAACACGAGCGTTGGTGTATATCATGATAAGCGTCCAGTGGTTGTCGTGTAGCAAAAGAAGGAACATTATGTGCGGCAGAAGCTTCTGGATTTAATGTTGGAATAGCTGGCACACCCCAGAGTCATCAGCTAGGCATATATCGTTGAACAACATCGGATGTGCTATGTAGAGCTGTCCAATCTTCTCTTGTAAAATAAGGATGTAAGTTGACACTACCGTCATAACTAGACATCCTCCAGCCTTGATGAGGTCCCGTACATTGTTGATGGGGACCACTGCATTATTCTTCTCATAGATGACGTCCACAATGTTAGAATTAGCAAGTTTTAGATGTATATGATTAACCTATTCTCGAGATAGAGAGTTGCACGCTGAATGGTTAAAGTTGTTGATTACAGAGTCTGAGATAATAGGCAAGATAGAAGCACCTTCAGCAGCGAGCAGGATTTGCAAGTGCTCTATCTGCTTACCTAACCTATAGACATCAGAAGAGACATTGACCTCTTTTGTGAGAGGACTGCTGGGTGGAAAGGAGTGAGAATCAAAATCAGAATCTGTCTCTAGAAGATCCTCAAGGAGCTCTTGATCTCAAAAATAACACTTATCCTTTATTAGGAGCAGCACATAGATGCTCCTGAGGTGATAGAAGTTTGTAATCTGGAGCTGTAGTATGTATCTGAAGATATTCAAAAGTTCCATGGCGCGTAAGATGATGAAGGCTCTATTTTCGCTTCTCGGGTCTTCTTGGACTGGGAAGTCCTTTATTGCATATAAGTTCCAGACACCACTGTGGTGTTGGATGCCTTGTTTGATGACCCAGTGAAGGTACAGAGGAAAAATCTTGAGGTATGTATCTTCGGAGCAGATGAAGACTTGATCTAGGTGGGGGGCCTCTGCTATGTAGCAGTTGAACAAGGTGACGTCATGGGAGCGGAGGTTGGCCACACATAGTAACCAGTGCCCCTATGCTTGTGGGGGGTCAACACCAAGTCACGGTTGTGCTCTTATACATGTTTCAACATATCAACCACCAATCGCGGGTCATCTGCCACTGCTACTAGTCTCCTGGCCAAGGCCGGAGTGGCATTGTAGATTGGTTGCCTGCTTGTCTTGAGCATGATATTCTCGATCATTGTGCTTTCCAAGACTCTGAACATGATCTTTACTATGACTTCTTATGAGCGGAATATTCCTTTGAGCAATCGACATCGTATGGAGAAGTATCTATTTCTCTAGAGGATTGCTTTTTCTTCAATCTGTGGCCTCAGGATCATATTCTGCAACTGTTGGTCACATACCATCAGATATTCGATGGCGTGTCTGTCATAGTCAGCCATCGTGAAGACTGGAATCTCAGACGGTGCACAGAATCTATCATCCGCTGAGGTCTTCTCTCTAGGGGGTTTCTCTGTAAGAGAGCTATACAAGTCACCCCTTCTCCCTCAGAGGAGTCATTTTCTAGGCGTTCAAACATTTCTTATGTTGGTTCATTCGGCTCTAGCAGTTGTACAGGAGAAGATGTCTCGACGTTGCGGGTACTCCCTTGTTCTGTGGGGGGGGGGGGCGTTGACAATTTTCTTGGTTGCCTCCTCCTCGGGCATTGTTGAAGGATTGGAGGGCCCGTTGGCATCGGAGGAGGATGATGAGTTGGAGGAAGAGTGTGACGATGTGGATAATGGAGATGAGGATGCCGGTGGTGATGGCGACCTCTGGGAACGTCTTGAGTGGCAATGCACATTCCTTTCGTCGAGCCTCTGCTCGATGACGTCTAGGCATTGGAGAGCCGCTTGCATCATCTAGTTCATCACTTCTACTTGACCAGGGAGACCAACTAGGCTCAGCTACTGGTGCGCCTGTTCGCCTAGCCATTGCTGTAAGATCTAAAACTTGCAGGTCAAGGAGGAGAAAGTAGCGCTATGATTGCGTGTTAACTCATGCAAGTTATCGAACTCGAACCCAAAAGCATGTCCTAGAGAGGAGGGGACCGCCGATCAGCTTTGGCTCTTTGTATTGCTCCTTGAGGGTGGCACATCCCGTTGAATGTGCATCATCTATTGGGGCTGAGTCCACCAGGATGGTACGTGACAGCGTGGTCTCCTGGCATGGAGCTGGCACCTTTGTGGCTGTATCTGCTGCCTCAGCGTGGGGCCGTGGAGAAGGTGGTGGAGTGGGCGGGTGCTGATCGACCACCCAGCTCTCTGCCTCATCCTCCAGGACGACCGCTGGCATCATGGTTGGTGGTGTTGGGGGTCTGCTGAACAGACCTGAGCTTAGCATCTAGGAGCTCGATGAACACCTCATCACTATTGCGAGAGGCGTCTGATCGTGCCAAAGGTATGGCTGCGACCGCTGTCGTTATCGACAGTGTTGAAGCTGGAAACGCCGTGGCAACTACTTCTGAGGCTACAATGATTGTGTCAGCCTCGGTTGTGTTGACGACCTCAATGGTGGTCGGAACTTCTTCTATAGTCATGGCAGGTGTTTTTGTGGTAGCTATGGCTGGCTCAGTGGTGGTGGTAGCAGCCACTGGAGTAGTGGCTACCGGTTTGGCAGTGACGGTGACCGCAGAGTCTTCAAGAATGACCACTGGCAACGTGTCCCACTGAGTTTCTGTAGGTGCGGGCCTCCCTTTGGTGGCCATCCTTTCTTTGATCAATTTTGTGGTGGTGTAGGCTGCGTCGACAGTCAGAGATTCGACCTCTGACGTCGTGAAGACTAGTTTGTCTGCATCGTAGTTGACGCAACCTGGGAGGGGTAGGAAGATGTTGGTTCTTGTGAACCTATAGAAGAGCTGGCGACCCTCCTTCTTTATGATTTTCATCCTGGTGAGGAATTGGATGTTTATTTTGTCATCACCCTTGGTTTGTGATAGGATGAGCGTCTCCTTTGGATACTCGAGCCCGACCGCGATCAGGTTGACGATCCCTCCCATGTTGTACTCCTTAGTGGCATCCTTGATCGGGTGAAGATGGTTGAGCTGGAAGCGCCCCAAGTTGATGGTCTTTCCAGCCATTATGCACCAGATGAGGTGTATCTCTTCAGCGTACAAATTGCTCGTATTGTACTTGCTGAAGAATAGGCTGGCCACAATCTTATGAATGATCCTCCAGAAGCAGGAGTGGACCACAGCTACCTTGCTTTCTGGATTGAAAGAGGACTCGCCCGTCAGTTTCTTCCACAACTTGACTGGGTCGAAGCCATCACTGTCACTGATGTGGGCTCCATTGTTGAGCAACTCTTGCTTGGCTACGCTGATGGAGAAGATCTCATTGAGCAGCCTCTCTGTTATTTCATGCTCTTGATTGTAGAGGTGCCCCTATAGCATGTCCGCTCCATCGTACCTCTTGCTTTCTTCTAGAGTGTTTGGTACCCGACGGAGGGAGGAGATGAACTCCTTCATCTACTCGGTGTACGGGTTAGAGAAGCTGAAGCAGAGCTTCCAGAGACCGGAAGCTTTGAGGACATTTTCCAACATGTCGAAGATGTCGATCTTCTGGAAGGAAGTGTGATGGCAGAATCTGGTCGGGCGATAGACCTTCACTGCGTACTCGGTGTAGAGGTTTTGGTGGTCCGCGTCCCTTGGCACAAAGCACCCTGGAGAGTGGGCAAGAGCTTTAGGCTCTGCTGCTGTAGCTGGGGCTGTGCTTGCCTTGACGCGGGGCCACTTTTCGGCCTTAGAGGACCCAACTGTTGCTGGGTTAGGGCGTTTCTACCCTACGATGGCCAATGTTATGGCCTCCAAATTGATCCTTTGGCCCTCTTCATTGACTTGGACGACAGTCTCCTTTGTGCGTGCCATTTTTTGAAAAAGATGGACAATTAATGTTAAATAAAAAAAAAGTTATTCATGTGAAATTTTGTCCTCCCAATACATTAAAGTGTCGGCTGAGACTTAGCAAAAAGGATTGCCCGATACATCTTGGGTGATACCGGAAAACCGGTATCAAGTGGAAAAGAAAAGCTCTGCGTTGGGTCTCAGTAAAATATTGTCGCTTCTTGTGTACAATGGGCAAGTGCACGATACTAGAGGAATCTAACACGTTTTACGCGATATCTATGAAAAACCGATGTTGGGTTCATAGGGAAGCGGTGTTCTTCAAAAACCGATAGACCAAGGACATGGTACAGCCGTGCGACACACAAAGTGTATGATACCAAAGATAACTAGCACATTTTTGTGCGATATCCGTGATAAATCAGTATCAGTTATAAGAGAAAATGATGTACTTGGGAGGTCGGTAGCCCATGAACGCGTTATGGCAGCCCATATATCGCACATACCCTGGAGTGAGTCGATATGCTCCCCCCAAACTTACTAAGTGTGAGAAGGAAAGCATGATAAATGTGTCACGTGATACACGTATTGCGCGATACAGATTGAAAACCCAACACAATCAAAGCGATAGGAAAAACCCGATACATGTTTAAAGCTTCACCCGACACAGACAAGAACACGATACGCGGTGTGCGATCGGTGCGCAATACAAATGGGCGATAGGTCAGTGTGATATAGGCTGCACAACATGGTGTATTACCTTGTCAGGAAGAGAGATGATGAACATGACACAGGAGGTCGGGAGGCGGGAAACTCGAAATGAGAGCTAGGATGGATTTGAGTGATATAAGAGATTGCGCGATACATGAGTAAAAGATTGGTAACTTTGGTAACCCGACACAGTTAATCTCTCGCTTCTATAAATAGCCGTCCATGAGCGGGGTTAAACGGTAATAATGGGGACACATGTCATGCATGCAAATCTCTCGATTATATATATAGCCATCCACGAGCGGGGTTAAAAGGTAAAAACGAGGACACGTGTCACACATGCACATGAATCACCTTCCAAAACAAGGTATATCCTATCTAATCACATCGTGTCATGAGACTTAGAGGTAGGTGATGCATCATCCGGCATGCGTTACTCAGTGCGCCCTTTGCGCATCATGAGTTTGTGTGATGTTTCTTGGCGTGGTGAGGCGGGAGTGCTACCTGACAGAGCGATACATAGTATGACTGACTATGCCACGTACAAAACCTACCCGATATAGTTTGGGTGACACAATAAGATGATATTCCAAGCATGAGCAATAAAGATGTTTAAACATGTCTGCGCACCATGCATTGTGCTCAAAAGCCACATGCATTGCTCAAAAGCCATAAAAACTCAGTGAAATTGAAAACTAAAGTAAATGGCGCTTAATATGTAAAACATTATTGGCCTAAGTGTAAACCTCAGCCTCAGCTAGTACTACACATCAAGGTGATGAAACTAAGTTAGTGGCCTAGAAAACACGAAAATCAGTGCGCGTGGCGCATGCACAGACTCAAACCTTTTTACAATGCAAATGTTCAAAATGTTCTTTTGTAAGAAAAGGAAATAACATCCTATCCTAGGAAATTAAAAACTTGGGTTGCATCCCAAGGAGAGCTATGGTTTCTGTCATTAGCTCGACATCTTTTGTTTTTTCTAGGCTTCTTTGGCGGGTGCAGCTTCGACATTGTTCAGGAGAAACTCAGATCGCCTTGTAAAAGCTTCGTCTTCGTATAACCTTTTCACTCGGTGTCCTTTGATTGGAAAAACCTTTATAGTATCATCCTTGTCGTACAACTCCATCATTCCTGACGGGTACATCTTTGCTACCACAAACGGTCCCGACCATCGAGTTTGCTGTTTCCCTGGAAAAAGTTGAATAGAAGATTTAAAAAGCAAAACTTTGTCACCTTCTTTGACATCCTTCTTCCTTAAGTGAGAGTCATGCCAGACTTTTTTCCTCTACTTGTAAATTCTTGCATTCTCATAGGCGTGAAGCCTAAGTTCTTCAAGCTCTTAAAGCTGGAGGAACCTCTTATTTCTGACTAGGGAGGGATCCATATTGAGACGTGTAATGGCCCAGAATGCCTTGTTCTCTAACTCAAAAGACAGATGACATGATTTCCCATGAATTAACTGATACGATGTGGTATCAAGCAACGTCTTGTACGCTGTTATGTATGCCCAGAGAGCATCATCCAGCTTGGTGGACCAATCCTTCTAAGATTTTCCGACTATCTTCTCCATGATCTGTTTGATTTTCCTATTTGAAACTTCAACATGACCATACATCTGGGGATGGTATGGGGTAGCAACCTTATGTCAAACCCCATACCTTCACAGAAGTGACTCAAATTACCTTTCAGCAAAGTGTGATCAACCATCTCATATGACCATTCAAGGGACTCCAAACCTTGGGAAGATTATCTATGTAAAAAGCTTTATGACAGACTTGGCATCACAAGTGGTAGCGGATATGTCTTCTATGCACTTAGAGACATTGTCCACCAAAACAAGAATGTACTTCAAACCATAAGATAAAGGGAAAGATCCCATGTCATCGATCCCCCATACATCAAAGATCTCCATTTCAATCCATTCACACATGGGCATCTCATTCCTACGGGAAATATTCCCAGTTCTTTGACACTCATTGTAGGCTTTGACATAGGCGTGAGCATCCCTAAAAAGGGTGGTCCAATAGAAACCAGACTAGAGAACCTTGGCTGTAGTTCTTTTAGCTCCCAAGTGTCCTCCATAGCGAGAGGAGTGACACTCATGCAAGATCTTTGGGGTTTCATCTTCGGATATGCATCTCCTATAGAGGCTATCAGCGCAACGCCTAAATAACAGAGGGTCATCCCAGTAATGGTAATTCAAATCAGAGAAGAATTTCTTCTTCTGTTTTGTAAGATATTTCCAGGGGTAGTTGTTTGTAGGCAAGATAGTTATAGATATCGGCGTACCATGGCCCTTCTGGATTGGCCATCTGGGCAACATAGATTGCCTCATCATCATAGCTTTCATTGATCGACAACAGGTGGTCGTCCTCCAATCTAATCCTCGATAGGTGGTCAGCGACCACATTTTCAGAACCCTTCTTGTCGATTATCTCACGATCAAACTCCTGTAGTAGAATTGCCCAACACAACAACCTAGTCTTAGCGTCTTTCTTTTGCATCAGATACTTGATGTCTATGGTCCATGTGAACAATCACCTTAGAACCCACAAGGTAAGATTGAAACTTGGCAAATACGTAGACAATGCTAACATTTCTTTCTTGGTGGTGGTGTAGTTCAATTTTTTTATTGTCTAACATTTTACTGGTATAGAAGATTAAATGATGCCTTTTATCCTTATTTTTCTCAAGGATTGTGCCTATGGCAAAATCACTAGCGTCACACATAAGCTCAAAGGGAAGATTCCAGTAGGGTGGATGGATAATGGGTGCTGAGGCTAGAGAATCTTTCAAGGTGGAGAATGCCATAAGACATTCTTTTGTGAAATCAAACTTCACATCCTTCATCAACAGATTTGCTAACAGCTTTGTAATCTTTGAGAAGTCCTTGATAAACCTTCTTTGGTAGACGACATGTCCTAAGAAGCTTCAGACTCCCGTCACAGATGTGGGTGGAGGGATCTTTGTAATCGCTTCCACTTCAGACTAATCAACTTCAATGCCTTTATTGGATACTTTATGTCCTAGCACAATACCTTCCTATACCATAAAATGGAACTTCTCCCAGTTTAGGGTGAGAATTTATTCTTCACATCTTTTCATTACTAAAGATAGGTTATTCATAAAATCATCAAAAGAGCTGCCATAGACGTTGAATTCGTCCATGAAAAATTCCATCTTATCTTCCAAGAAGTCTGCGAAGATAGCATTCATGCACCACTGAAAGGTTGCGGGTGCATTGCAGAGCCCAAAGGGCATTCTTCTAAAAGCAAAAGTTCCATAGATGCAGATAAAGATAGTCTTCTCTTGGTCATCTGGATGAATGGGGATCTGATAGAACCCCGAGTACCCATCCAACCAGCAAAAGTATGAATGATGGGCCAGGCGCTCAAGCATCTAGTTGATAAATGGGAGAGGGAAGTGATCTTTATGGGTGGCGGTGTTTAACTTTCAGTAGTCTATACACATTCGCCAACCAGTGACGGTCTTGGTTACAACTTCAACCCCATTATCTCCCTTGATTAGCGTGATGCATCCCTTCTAAGGGACTACATGAATGGGACTTATCCACGTACTATCACTAATGGCGTATATGATTCCTGCATCATGGAGCTTTACAACTTCCTTGCTAACCACCTCTAGAAACTTCTCGTTCAATTTTCATTGCGGATGGGCATAGGGATTGGAATTTTCCTCAAGATGGATTACATGCATACACACAGAAAGGTTGATGCCCCTTAGGTCTCCAATCGAGTAACCTAAGGCCTTTCTTCATAGCTCTAGCTTCACCAGCAGCTATTCCTTCTAGTCATCAGTCAGCTTTGAGTTGATGATAACTGGATTCATTCTTTTTTCATCTACAAATCGATACTCCAAACCTTTCGGCAAAACCTTTAATTTAGGCAGGGCTTCTCTTATGGTTCTTTGACAGGATCTCTTTGTAGCACAACATACATCACCATCTCAATAGGGCCATCTCCTTTAGACAGATCTTTGGCATCCTGAAATGCCTGGAGTTCTTTCACCTCCGGGTCTTTGACCACCTGTGCGTTGCCAACTAGGGCATGCATAAGTGGGTCTACCATAGCCTTATCCTCCCTTACCTCATCGTAGAGTTGCTGGTAACTTTTGACAAAGTAGAAAGACTCAAAGAATGAGGGGGCTTTCATGCAGTCACAGATGTTGAAATCGGTATGCTCTCATCCAACTCTAATCATTATCATTCCTACCTCTACGTCAATAATTGCTCTACTGGTAGCAAGGAAGGGTCGACCAAAAATCATTGGGAAACTAGGGTCCTCCAAGGTGTCGATCAAAATGATATCACAGGGTATAAAGAACCGCTCAACCCTAATGGGCACATCTTCCACTACTCCGATGGGTCTGGTGAAGGTGTGGTCTGCTAGCTGGATTCTCGTATTTGTACTTATTATGTCAGTAAGTCTTAACCTTTTTGCAAGGGACAAGGGCATTAAGCTAATACTTACTCCCAGGTCTGCTAGACCTTTACGGGTCATGTTGTCTCCTATTTGAAACGGAATCACAAAGGTTCCGGGATCTATCTTCTTAGAAGGCATACCTGCCTTAACAAAAGAACTGGACATTTATGCTAGCTTCACAGTTTCAATGTCTTCTCCTCTTTTCTTCCTTGAAATCAAGTCCTTGAAAAACTTTGCATAGGTGGGCATTTCCTCGATGGCATCCAAGAAAGGGAATTCGAGGTGCAACTTCTTTACGACAACAATTGACTTCTCATACCTTTTTTTCAATTGGGCTTTTACTAGCTTGTGTGGGAAAGGTATGCGGGGTGCATACCTATCCGGACGCTCCTCGGAAGTCGCATCATCATCTCCTTTCACTATTACTTTCTTTTGCTTCATGGGTACTTCTACTGAATCCTCAGGGGTTACATCCTTTACCGGTGTTGTTACTGCTATTGCTCTCTTCTCGTGGGCTCACTGCATCACTATTCCTGACCTCAGGACGACCATCTTCATGGTTTCATTCCCCCGTGGGTTTGCCTTAATGCTGGATGGGAACCGCCCTACCTGATGGTTAATACTTTGGGATAGGCTTGCCAGCTGCTGGTCTATCTACTTGTTGTCTTACTGGAGCTCCTCAATTTGAGTCTAAAAACCTCCCGTATGTTGTTACATTAACTTGAGTAATGCCATGCTGTCTACAAAATTTTGTGCAGCTTCTCATTCAGATTATTATGCTTCTTGGCGAAGGACATCAACTCAGTCATCATCGACGGTAGCTGTTGCTGACCTTGATCGACATTCAGGTAGCTTCGTGGTTGCTGAAAACCTGCTTGGTGTTGATGATTCTGCTGTCCTCCTGAAGAGGTTCTACCTACCATCTGGTGAGAGTTCTCAGCAATGCTGGTGTTTCCATATGAATATTCTAGATGGTCAGGACGCCAGTACTGGACGTAACTCACATTCTCTGTACTTTCATCATTAGGCTCACTCTACACGGCCGTATGTGGGCAAAAGTCAGAAAGATGGTCTGACTCTCCACATGTGACACATCTCCTTACCATTTCTTATCGGACCTTGCCTTTATAGATCTGGTCCTTCAAGGATTATACGTCAGTCACTATCTTGTCCAACTTAACCGATAGTGCTTCCATCACCTTGGATTCTCCAGGAGTGGAGTGACTCGTTGACTCTCTATCATATTCACTGTCTTGTTGATTAGTGGCCATATTGTCTATAATCTCCCTGGCTATCTGGACGCTGAGCCCCAAGTAATCACTGCCTGCTGTAGCATTCAAGGATTTCCTTTCTCCTATGCACATCCCATTATAGAAGGTGGTGATCAGTTTGGGCTCAGAAAAACCATGGTGCGGGCACTCTCTCTGATAGCCTTGGAATCTCTCCCAGGTTTCATGCAAGTTATCTGAAACTTTCTGTGAGAATCTGGTTATCTTGTTTTGGCACTTTATCATTTGCTCTATAGGGAAGAAATTAGCAATAAAAGCATTGGCCAGGTGTTCCCAGTCAGGAAGGCTCCCATCTTGGAGACTTGAGTACCATTCTAAAGCCTTGTCCCTCAGGGAGAAAGGAAAGCACTGAGTGTAGCTATAGGCTATCAGGACCCTATTGATCTTGAAGGTCTTACATGTCCTCTTGAATGTTGTAAGATGGTTGTAAGGATTCTCCTCATTGGTGTCCCTCCGAACTGGTTGTGTTTCAGTAGCTGGAGAAAGGCAGGCTTCAACTCAAATTTACCCAAGTTGAGCGGTTGCTCCACCAATGGGTTCCTTTCTTCATTTGTCCTAACTTGGACAAAAGAATGAAGAGAACAAGCTTCGGGTGCTTCCTCTGCCATTTCTTGTCAGACATAAGAGGGTTTGGAGATATGAAGAAGTACCTGAAAAGAAAAGATGTAAAAGTGTGAGTGTGTTGTATAATTATGTAGAATAAGCATCTGCAATATTATATGCATATGTACAAGGTTTTTGGAAAAGTGTAAGTAAAACTTGAGTTCGTAGAACGGTATTCGTTGCCGAGTCCCTGGAAATGGTGCCAAAAAGTTGATAAGCCTTAAACATGGGTCCAAAAATGGAGACATGTCTAGGTCATCATACTTTAATAATTTATAATACCCAAATGTTTAAGACTCCTGCAACTAGCACAGGGTCGAAGTAGTTCAGGGTCGAACACAGGGACTGAAATAATAGCGCTTCGCAACACAAGTTTCACTTGTCTAAGAATGTCGAAAAGATGAAGGATAAGGTTTGTTGTAGTAAAAGAATCACAAAGAATTAAACAAAAACCTATCTCCAAAGGGAGTTACTAGAAAGATTAAAGCTTTGGGTATTTTGGGTTTTAGCAGTTTTTATGATGGTTGTCGTATATAGGAAACCAAGGAGATAAAACTATCTCCAGGGCATAGCACAAAGGAAGAAAACCTAATTGTAACAAGTGGTGGCGGCCTACATCCAACGCCTTCTTCTCTCAAAGAAGATGCCAACGAGCCATGCACTAAGTTCCTTCTCTCAAAGGTACCAAGCGTGGGCTCACGTGGAAGGATAAACCGAGCACAACTCTGGTTCGGGTACTCTCGTACACCTAAATTAGACCAAGCTCTAGAAGTTTACAACGTCCTCTCTAAGGAGTCAAAACAAGAAACACAATTTGAAAACTAGTCAAAAGCGTGAATCAGAAAGAAGAAACTAGAGCTCAGATGCTAGAAAGAAATCATCCAATGAAATAAAGCTATACATAGAACGATATGAGGTAGACTCCGCATATTCCATTAATCATAAAGAAACATAAAGGTTTAGCTACAATGTAGTAATTAAAAGAAAGTAAATTCTATAAAGGGAAGATAAATATCAGTCTCCTTGATTTAGGAGAAAAAATTACACAACAATAGACACCTAAGATGTGGTTAACCTCGTACTGGGTAGTGGCCCTATCAGGATACAACCATGTCGGGTCCTTGACCGTGTCGGGTCACTGACTGTGACAGGTAAGGGCCATATCGGGATAGGACCTCCGTATGATATGGTCATGTCGGGCTGCAGCCATGATGGGTATAGACCATATCAGTTTGGGTACTGTGTCGGGTTAGGATACATATCAGGTAAACACTATCTTAAGGCTCTCGGGTTCTTTGTGTTGGGTATAGGTGGGCAGGCCGTCTCAGGTTGAAGCCCAGATAGGAACCCTACATGTTGGAAGTAGCCTTGAGGATCATATCGTGATGCTTTCTACTGCCAGAATGGTCTCTAAGTGAACTCCTCCCGTCCCTCTCGGGATGGGGGGTGTGCTCACCTATTTATCGCCCGACGGTACCTTGGAACGCAATGCACTAGCTCCTTTACAATGGGAGTTAGCTCTCATAGGGTCTGGACCACCCCGTAGGCTTGTAGATGCTATTTATAGGTAGAGAGTTGATGGGAGTTTTAGCTTTTATTGGCACATGTGTCGTTCATCCATGACTCCATTCTCGAGGCTTTGGGAGGGTCGATACGGCTGTCGCCCGACATGCGTGTCAGGCCATTTACGTGTTAGGCAGCGAGTGCATCGCGTACAACTGTGGGGGGTTGGAGCCTTGTTGGGCTGCGACACCAAGGGGTGGCCATGTCGGGTAACGACCTCATCGGGTTGGGAACTATGGCTAGTTGGACACCATATCGGGTAGAGAGCTGCAGCGGGTAGGGACTCCCATGCGACACGCCGGTGTCAGGTTGCTGTCGTATCGGGCAGCGACCATGACGGGAAAAGGGGTGTGTCGGCCTCACGAGCTACTAGGCTGGGACGTGGACTTCGTTGCTGATGGGACTGATGGGTCCATTGATTCTTTTCTATTGAAAGAATAAGAAAAACCCTACAAAACATGGGAAATATTGTCAGGGGTGTAGTGGGCATAATTTCTTCACAATAAATAAGATAAAACAAAGAGGAAGTTAGGTTTGGAGGCTATTTTGATAATAAAATATAAGCTCTATCAGGCATAAATTGGGTGTTATCACCAACATTATTAATGGGCCATTGCAAAAGAAATCCCTTTTATTTCTTTAACTTGTGTCACAAAAACATTATTATTCCATGAATAATATTATTGGGAAAAACAATCAATTCATGTCTTAAGTTTATATATTTGAATTTTACTAAAATTGAGGATATTACATTCATCCCTCCATTAAAGGAATTTGGTCCCCAAAATTCAAACCTGATAAGCTTTAAGGTGAAAGATAACTCATCTTATTTTCCAAAACTTTCAACCCTACTTAGAGATCTTTAACAACTTTTAATGATATGCAAATCCCACACATTAAGACTAAGATTGGTACTTAAATTCAATTCAAGGTATATCCACATCCTAAATATGACATCATTTCTTGATGATTATGTTTTCACATGTGATTTCAATTTCACTTGGTGATTATCTCTTCACCTAGGTTTCCAACCTATTATTCTTATATCTTTACATAAGGGTGAGGTAACACTTCAAACTCTAGATCATGTCATTACTACTCAACTTTATGTATTCATTATCATTTTAAGAACAACATGTGTCTACCTAATCTCTCTCCCTCATAATAGGATGAAATAAGTACTTGATTGTAGACCAAACACAAAGTTCATCCCATTCCAAGAACAGAGATGGTGTATCCAAACTTTATCTTTCAATTTCACATTTTAGGTTGAATCATTCTCAACATAACTCTAAACCATACTTTTTAATTCCCAATATTCTTATATTTCATGAAGTAAAATGCCCTTTTCACTCTTGAGTTCATACCCAACTCCTTTCATTATAACATGAATTCCTGTATCTTTTATATGTACACCTCTGGTATTATGAGCCTTAGCCACTTCCTTGAGGTCTCTAGGAGTATAGGTACTTTTGGATTGATCTCATCCTTATGAATTTAGGAAGTTCCTCTCACATTCACCCATTAGGCCACATGTTCATCATGAAGGTAGATAATCTCCTAAGTCATGGACGTTGGGCAAACCTAGTAGTTTCCTCCCGATCACATGGTCTTATGCCTTCAGGGCACAATCAACTCCTAATCCCATCGGTCCTATGTACCTTTAATACACCCTACTTGACCTTAGGATTGACTTAGGAATCTACCCTTCCTAAGTATTTATTTCATAGCATGTTATTTTCATGTAATTTTTTAAACCAATTTCCTCCATCTCTATGATGCTAATTATTCACTTTAAGTTCCATCATTGGGCTCATGGCAACTTTCTCTTTCTTGCTTAGTCTCATACTAATAGCCACTTACATAATGATTTTTCCTCATGTTCCTCAGATATGGCATACTTAGTTTCAACGAATCATACTCAATATATGTGTTTTCATATTTTATATCCTTCATTCTCCACCCTTTAGGTGACAGCTAAGATTATCTCAATCTTTAAATTGATTTAGTCAACTTACCTTTCTAGGGACGGTCCTAACTTAGGGAAGCTTCTTGTCTCACAAGAGGAAGTCAGGCTCTCTAGCCACAACCTGACCCCAAGGTATAAGGTTTTGCCTCCCCCATAGGTCATCTTCCCACTCTTGGGTTGACCCACCCACAGTTGGCACACTAACCCTAACAGTTCATATTTTCTTTTTTGTATGCAACTTGAAAAATCATTTCTTATTTTAACCTCACCACCGTTATCCTCTTTTATCAATGGTGTTCCCTCTCTAAGGAGAGCCTCTTTATGGGGAAACTTTTCAAAGGATTTCAGTCCATGCAGTGGACATTCATACATAGGCTTCCCTTTGTAAGCCTGATCACCCCATGGCTTGTAATTTACCAGAGATCGATATAATATTTGAGAAGTTTACATCTATAAATGTGTTATTTATGCTTCTTAAAACTTTTCTCATGTACCATGAATGAATTTCTCCATATATATACATGTATAGGTGGCTAGGTCACCTAGACTCACTTTTATCCTTTTTATTCTCTTTTTTAACCATAATAAGTTGAACATACATTTTATCTTATATTTCTTGACCTTTATTTTCTCAATCTCTATGGTATACCTACTCACTGGGGGTACCCATTCATACTCTCTTACTGGGAGTATTTCAATGATCTACCCACTCTCTGGGGGTGATCTCCATCCATATCCACACATTGGGGGTAACAACATCATATTCACTCACTGGGTTTAGCACAGTCATTATTTGGAGGTAATTTTATAACATACCCACTCGCTGGGGGTAGTTTCAATTGCACACCCACTCGATGGCAATACGTCCAATAACATACCCATTCACTAGGGGTAATCTCCTTAACATACCCACTCACTGGGGCTAGCTTCCATATATTACCCACTTGCTGGGGGTAACCCACTCACTGGGGTTATTTTGTATTCCTCCATTCAACCTGAGATAGTATTAGGACAATGAGAAAGTTATATTCATATTTTTTCTTTTATGTATACATTGGTTACTTATGTTTCTCATGTATATTCAGATTCTTTCACATGCATCATGATGAACTTCTCCACATTCTTGCATTGGAGACTAGGTCACTTAAACCCATTTATGTTTTTCTTATCTCTTTTTACTCTTACCCTAATTGGGTTCATATGGGTATACACTACTACCTTTTCCCAGGATTAGAGTTTAGGTTATGGTTAGTGACTACTCAACCTACACCCTACATCTTAGGGTTTTGTGATTCCCTTGACCCACCAAGGGTCTTTCTAGACCAACCCTATCTCTGTCCAGAGTTGACCCTTGTAACTTACAAAACTATTTTTCTTTATTTTATCATCATTTCCACTTTACATGGACATTATTATTTCCACATTACATGCACACTTTATTTCCATATTACATGTACATTAATTGGAGGAGGATTCCTGGATCCTACTTCTTTTGAAAAACCTTAACATCAGATGAGGAAGGAAGTTCCTTTTAGGTTTTATTAAGCAAGAGGATGAGAAGCAGATGAATCAAGATGAGAAGAAAACCTAAAGGTATTTTATTTCAGGCAAAAATCATCTGACTTTGGCCAGGAAGGATGCACAGGCCTAGGAGTCATCGAAGCTGACTAGAGGGGTGGAGGAAAGAATTGTCAGCCCCCGGTTGTGTCCCTTCTGGACACCATCGTATTTAGAAAATGCCCTAATAGTTCCCTCATATTTCTATAGATTACTTGAGATTATAAACTATTAAGTAATATTTGAAAGATCTGGGGCTCTGATATCAAATGCAACGACCTCACTTTTCAAAAAACCCCAATCAAGGGAGAACAAAAAGATGAGAGCCATTACTTATATTTTTCTAACAAATCTATATTTCAATAAAATAACACGTAATAGAACATAATTCCATTAGTTCACAATTAGTGTTTACAAAATGCTTACATGAACTTTCACCATGAGAATTACATTATATGGGAAAAAGTAACTAGCTATCTAACCCTTCTTTAACTTATCTGTAGTGCTTTCAGGTAATTTCCATCTAATATATCATATCTTGTCATCTTCATAATTAAGATGTACTTAAAACGCCGACAAACAAAACGCAGGTCAATATATTAAAATATACTGTGTACGTGGGGTGCATGCACAAGTAACAACATATAAGCAATCAAATTCTTGCAAATAAGAACTATCATTTTCATTATGTATCTGCATATAATAGCTTGGGTGTGATCCTAGGGTTCTAAAATACAACATCTTCCTTATATGATACTCATAGTGCCTTTATATTTGAACATAAAGTAAATAAACAATCACCATTTTAATTGTTCAATCCTCGAGAAAACTTCAGAAAGCACCGACAAACTAATCAGGTGTTCATAGGCATAACCTCATACCTTGATGGGGAGTCATGCAAATTATCATGCAGAATAAACTTCAAGCATATTATCCAATCAATAAAAATGAATCCAGACAATCATATTATACCTACATGTATGTAAACCCTAAAGTGTCACCATCACATTAAATCACATTAAACCCTACTCGGTACTAATCTAGGGTTTAAGTTTTCTTGGCATCAAGTTATCATCAAGGTCATGTTTGATACTCCATTTTCCATGTTCATTTAAGTTGCCATCTTTAACTTCAAAACCGTGATTATTCATATTAAGAATCATGATCATCAGATCTACTGTATCCTTTTATTATGACACTTAGGTTAGATCAAGTTCATTAACAACTCTGCAAAATATGATTTTCAAACCCTAATCACTCTTATGCATGATTATTTATATTAAAAATCCTAGCTCTACATCATTATGATAATGAATATGTTCAATCACCATTATATTCCACACTATCAAATAATAGAATAAAAGAGAGGTTTTTCATGTTTTCATCTTGTTAATACTCAAAACTAGAGTTTAGATGCATTTATCCCCACTTACTCACATATCCATAGTATTTTTGGAACAAGGAGCATATTTAGATCTCAACTATATTTTATTTGTGTTCTTTTTATTTTTCTGATCATTTTGGTAAATTTGTTTTTGGATAAGTCGGGAAGCGATCTTATTCATCCCGGCCTCCCCTGGTGAGCTAAGTCAAAATTCAAATTACATTCATTAATTAAGCAATAAAATGATAATATGGCAGTACTACTATCATTAAAAGAGTCTAAGAAGTAATCTATGAATCTCAGGTGGATGGAGACCATACGCGGTGAAACTCCCAGGGTTTTTTAAGTGGTGTTTAGCTAAACCATCAGCAACTTCATTGGTTTCTCTGCTGGAATGTACCACTTGCCACAAGTCTTTTGGTTCCTTGAATTTTCTGAATCGTCTTTGCGTATGTAGGGTTGCTGTTTATGGGCTCGTCTATCATCCTCAATGCAACTTGGGAATCCGATTCAAACACAACCGTATCCAAGTTATTGTGTTTTGCAACCTCCATGACCATCATTTTACCTGTTAACTCAACTTCAATGACATCCTCCATACGCAAACTCAAAGCCGCACCTCCTAACCAGCGGCCATGTGTCTCTCTCGCAATAAAGGCACAACTAGCATGTTTGTTTTTAACTACTGCATGCATCCGAGTTGAATTTAACTCCCCCTGCACCCGGTCTCATCCGCACCTTCATCCTAGTGGTATGATGATCATTTTGACTCTTCGTGAAGGCTTGCAGATGTATCCTCACTTCCTTCCTAATCGTATTGACTTGCTGGAATCGGTGAACGTGGTGACCTTCAAACACAAACCTGTTGCGGCTCACCCATATACTGCAACATGTCTCAAGAAAAATCGTACTAAACTCATCATCTTGATCAAGATACCTATAACTTCACACTTTTGTGTCCTCCATATTGTAGAATGATGATGCCAACCTACTCGTAAGTAGCTCATCTCAAATATCCTTGGCAAACTTGCAGTCTCTCACTGCATGCTGTGCTGATTCCAGTTGCAGATGGCATCTCGGGCAAACCTTGCACGTCGCCATTAATTCTCCGCTGTACTCTTCTCTGGTTAGTCATGAGCGCCCCATGCAACAGCAACCAGAAGAACATCTTGATCCGAGTAGAGGTCTTCAGCTGCCATACTGTCACTACCAAAAAACATAGTATAGATGACAGTCATGTAAAAAGTGCCGTACTTTAGGTGACATGTTTGTACATGACTTATAATCTGAGTAGGCCTAGGTAAAATAGATGACGTACATTTTTGTATATTTGAAAGGGTGACATACTTTAGGTGACATGCATGTATGTCACGTGTAGTCTGTGCAACATAGGTGACAGACATTTTATCATACTTGAAAGGGTGACACACTATAGGTGACATACACTTGAATCACCTATGTTCTAATGGGGGTTTACACATGTATATGAGTCAAGTGTAATATACAAGGAGACATAACATTTAGGTGACATGTATGTGTGTCACCAAAGTTATAGATGACATAAATTCATGTCACCTAACCTTAGAATTTTTACAGAATTACTATGAGAGGACATTATCTTGATATGGGCCTTGAATTCTCACAAATACATTACAGGGGACCTGTTGTTAGAGGAAATTCTCGTGATATTGGCCCCAATCCTCACATATGCATTTTTAGAGAATTATTGTGAGTGGACATTGTCACGATATGGGCCCCAGTTCCTAAGAAATGCATTGAAAGAGACTTTTTATGAGAAGAAATGTGTCATGGCTCCTCCTGAGTGTATTTTTGTTAGAATAGATCAACACTTATTTGGTCACCAGGCGCTGGACGATGATGCGATGCGAGGGCGTCAAGCCGCTGCATGTGACATGGGCACCGACGACGATTCTGTTTGGCTCCCACCTACCTCTGATTAATTATTGCACCTTCTCCAGTGTCGTTCATGGCAGGGGTTCTCCGCTCGTCTTGTTCCCCCACACCATAGTATCCAGATCCGACTTACCATAGTGTCTCCCGAATGCGGACGGAAGGCGACCAGAAAGGTTCGACGATAAGTTCAAGTCTGATTCAACTTATCAACTTTTGTTGGACTTGGCCATACCGGTAGTGGCTGCCCTTTTTTTGGCAACCACGCCCATAGAAGCAAGGGATTAGGGCAAGAACATGCTCAGAGCATCCCTGGTGCCTAGTCGTCCAGGTCTCAACGCATCGAGGATCGATACGATAGAGTCCAACATCGATCCCCGGAGGCGGAAACCCATACACGGTTCCTACAGTCGTGTGTTAAGAAGGCTTGGCACTGGTCAACCCAGTAGGAAGGAGTGCCATGTTGGCCGCCATACATGAGAGGGTTCCCTCCATGTCTCAGTTCCGCTCTCTTTAATGGCAAAATTCAGTTTTCCCACATCGGCAATGACACATTATGATCGTCTTGGTGCATCACAAGTGAACAATTGTGATGTTGTTCATGTGGTCCTTTATCGTGCGGGACCTACATCCTGCATGGTTGGACCTGCTACACAAGTTTCATGTCCTTTTAGGAGCCTCCATACATGTCGCGGCAAACCGTTAGCAGCTAACAGTTTTGGTAATTGTCTTTGGGTTGTTCATTTATCTTCACTGAGTCATGTTGATGGAATCCATAAGGCGTTGCAGTATGCAGATGTTTGGGAGGTCTTGGTGTTTGCTCTTTGTTCTTCCAAGCATTAGATGTGTGGTGTCTGCCTTGGCATCGTGCCATGGTCTAAAGCATGTCTTCATCAAGCTTCCGATGGATCTGATGTTACTACCATTCTACCTCGATAGCCTGGTGAGACATCACTCGATGTGATAGTTGGTTTTCTTGATCCCATCAATTCTGGCTTTCCAGATTCTGTTCCTTGCACCCTGTCAGCTCGTCAGCGTATTGAGCCACCGCCTCTGCCTGTTGACCGACTATAGCTCGACACAAATCTTCTAGATTTTGTCTTCTGCATGGGTGTCCCTGCCGTAAAGAGTATCCCTCTTCTTTATTGTTTGCCCTTTGCTGACACTCTTTGTGGCAACACATCCCATTATCACACAGATAACGAGGTGTTACGCGAAAACGTGCGGAAAACACCATAACCACAGATTATCAAAAACACAGGTTAATTAAAACCGATTGCGGAAAACTGATAAACTGTGAAACTATTACTTTCCAGTCCTCATCCTGCACAGAAACATGTCATATAAATATGTACATACACAAGATCTGACCCATGTCCACAGCTCAGGAACAGCTGTTCATCCATCACATGAGTTCACCACATGTTCATATATACATAAAGGCCCACATCCGACCAACAGTAGGATATACAGATATCATCGAACGATCTTCGTGAAACATCGTCAAAACACTGCCAAGGACCTGAGAGTACAGGGATGACTCTAGACTCTACTACAAAACATCCAAAACAGCAGCATGTCCAACGCTTGCCTTCTACTGCTCCTCAAGCTGCTCGTCCGCAACACCACAACCACGACCACGTCTACCTCGACCACCTAAAAAGGGTGTAAACCAGCGGAGTGAGACAATTGAACAATTGTCCCAGCGGGAAACATAGCTCCCCACCGCAACCATAGAACCTCAGCAAGAGAAACTATAACAGCAATTATAACATGAGCAGATATATCAGAAGCAGTTATATATATATAGCAAGATCATTCTTACCGGCAAGCATACCAGCTGTACTAAAGCGTAAAACCAGATGTCTTTCAAAGGAACATGACTATCAAGATGAGATATATCAACATGTAACAGGATTATTAGAACAGGGTATAATGCCATATAACCTGATCATCAAGATAAGGTAGATTACTACATGACCTGCAAGGTATAACGGAATATTACACAAACAAGGCCTCAACTAATGTTTCGTATTTGATATGACTAGTAAATACTAAACGACTGTATTACATTTTATTATGCCCTGAGGATTTGAACCGTACTGTTCAAATCCAACCTTCGGTTACGAAACCCAAGACGGTGCCATACAAGGTCAATGGAAGAGCCGGACTCCACGACCTCCCACCTCATGGTCAGTACATGAGTACAACACAAGCAGGACCGCAGTCACATGCTGAAGTGGTCTAAGCCACAGGGTTAGCTCCATAGGCTACCCATTCTCTAGCCCGCCTTGGTACAGGTCACGACGCTAGTAAAATTGAGCCACGGGCCTGATCACCGTGCTCTGAGCCATGAACGCATTCATGCTCCATTCATCACATATCCTGAGCCATGGGCATGTTCACCATGCTCTACACACATATCTGAGTCTGCAACCGAAGTTGCACTCTTACCTCCTCATTTTCAGGCTAGGAGCAACCTACACATATTCAACAATATGCGCTTCCAGGTTAACCCGTAGGAAAACCTGTTTCACCATCACCAAGTCCTGACGATGATGGATCTATGGCCAGGGCAAACTACATGATGTGTTTCACTGTGCTTAATTAGTATCTTTTAGATGGATTGCAAGATTCAACCAATTTGTATGACATGCAAGGTATAACAGAAAGTAAAGAACATTATATTATGATCTATTCATATCAACCTGATCCATCTTAAGGATCCAACATCACATGTTACCACTTGGCCTCTTGCCAACCATCCAGATCCATCTCAAGGATCACCACATACCGTAGGGTCTCAACCCCTCATCATGTACTGTCACTGCCTCTTAAGGCTCACATCATCATCATGGGACCAACACATCACATACATAATCTTATAGAGCAATTATCAAAGTAATGTTACTCATTACATATGTCACATAGCCCTTTCATGGCTAAGTCATCACCTGCAATAATTGTAGATTCAACATAAGGAATATGCTCACTATCATGAAATATCATTCAAGATAATCTAATTACCAATATGACAGTTATTTGGTAATCAAGTATGTTAAGTACATCATTAAACAACCATACTGATACTTACCCTTATATAGAGATTGTACAAACAATCAGGGTATATAGAGATCATGTTGTGTTTACAGAACCAACACTATTATTAACAAGGTCATTACTATGTCATCAACTATTGTCATCTTTATCATGAAGCAACCTTCAATGTAACTGTCACTTAGCATCATTATTACCAACATTATTATCATTAAACAAACTACTAGAGTAGTTATCATCATCTTCTTTATCATTAACAATTAAGCATAAGGGTCACATCATGCATCAATTACATGAGGGCTAACATCATATACATTACTATCATTAGCATCCTTATTGTTTGCAAGGCAACATATTACATATTGATGATATCACAAACACCACCATCGTTTTATTGGTTAATGTATAAACATCCACTTCTATCACATAAGGAATCGTCACCAAAGAAACTCATACCCTCACTATAGCCTCACAACCCTCATCTAAAACCTATCATCCAACATGGGTATCGGCCAACCTCACTAACCCTATCGACCATTACCCACTACTACCCTATCGGCCAACACACTCTACTAACCCTATCGACCATCACACCCATGCACATAGGGTAGGGTATCGCCCAACATGGCTATCGGCCATAAGGGTATCGCCCACCATGGTGTCGGCCATCAGGGCACATAGCCTATCGTCCAACATGGCACTACTTGGCCCTATCGTCCACCACATGGACAAGGAGATAACTCAACACAAGAGCACCCATTCTATCGTCCAACTCAAGGACATCCATGTCGCCCAACACCATCAGACCATATCGCCCAACAAGAGAGAGAGAGAGAGAGTATCGCCCATCTCCAAGAGTACTCATCATATCGGCCAACAAACCCTAGCTCACCCTATCGCCCAACTCAGGGGCAAGGGTATCGACCAACCTAAAGGACTCATCATCTCGCCCAACACCAGCTACCATATCATCCACCAAGGGGAACACCATGCCGTCCAACTCAAAAACAAAGGTGTTGCTCAACCCAAGGAACCATATCGCCCAACATGGTCACCATGTCGGCCAACATCCATACTAGGTCAACCTATCGACCAACCCAAGAGGAAGGGTGTTGCCCAACACCAAGAACACTGATATCATTCAACTCAAGGGCAAGGGTGTCGCCCAACACACCCACAAGGAAGGGATATCGCCCAACCCTAGGTCATCTTCAACCACCAACACAAGGGAGCACAAACCCTAAAAAGCAAGGTATACAAGGAACCCTAAAACCCAAGAGAGGGATATCGGCCACTAAGGTATATATAAGCAAGGTGCACAAGAAAGGAACTAAGCTAGTCTACTAACATGTAACAAGGTTAAAGCTAGAGGTAAGAGAGTTAGGGTTAGAAACTATGCAACCCGCCTTAAGCTCCAAGGAAGAAGATGCACTTTGAGCTCCAAGGTTGTCAGCCACCAAAGCTCCAAAGCACTCCAAGGTCCAAAGCTATCGTCCACCAGGCTGCTCCAGGAAGGTGTATCGGCCACCACTTCAGCTCCAAGGAAGTGTATCGGCCACCACAAGCAAGATGGAGAGGGATATCGTCCACCAAGGGTGGAGGGGAGACCAAAGGACCAAAGGAGACTAAGGCAAGGAGAAGAGCTACCTATATAGGAAGAAGGGGAGGAGAAACCAAGGTACAACCATGCTATGTGTCGCCCACCCAAGGGACACATGTCCACAAACTCAAGCCACCTCTCATGCAAGCCATAAGGCACTTGTCCAAGATGTGCACCATGTGTCCACCAACCAAGCCAAGCCATCTGGGCGACACAACATGAGCTACTGGGTGACACACCAAGCAACTGGGCGACACACCAAGCAACTGGGCGACACACCAAGCAACTGGGCGACACACCACCTGCCCTGTGCGACACAAGGCTCAAGCAAGCCCAAACAAGGAACTCCAAGGCCCAAACAAGCTCAACTCAGGCCCAAAGGACTCAAACAACAAGCCCAAGCCTTCCTCTCAACCCTAGAGGAAGCAAAGTGGAAAAACATCTCACAAGATGGCAAACTTGCCCACAAAACCCTAAACTTGGGTTATTTGCAAGTAGCCCCCTCAACTCTCAACAAAGCACAACAAAACCCTAATCACCACTCAAAGGTGATTAGCAAGCACCAAAGCACCAAGATCAAGCAAAACAAACAGGGTAAACCCTAAACGCAGGTCAGGGTCCTTACACTCTTCATGCTTGCTTACTCTAGGTGGCTTCTTGCCCATGCTCTATTGATGCATGGATTCATCTTTTGTTGCTTCCAGCATGTGTTCTGTATCACTTCTCCCCTAAGTCTGCTCAAGAACAATCTTCTCGAAAATGCATCTCTCTACAACAACTTATGATCCTTAAGGCTTTGAAGACTTGGAATTCAGGACCTGATGGCATTCAACAACTCGTGGCTCAAATTTTGGCTCATTGTTGTCCTACTGGGTGAGAACATTCTTCTGAAGCTTTTATTTTACGTGCCAAGTATATGATCAAAGATAGCCAATTTTCTACTGCCATCCATGTTCTATCCTCTAGTGGTGTTACCCCCACAAAAGCTGCTAATTATTCTTATCTTGAAGTTAAACACCCTCAACTTCCACTTCCATTGGTACAACCTCAATCTGAAATTTCTAGCTCTCCATTTGTTGCTTCTTGTTCTATGATTGAAGAATCCATTTTATCATTCAAGAAAGGGACCCCTTGCGCACGTGATGGCCTACGATCACAACATCTTATTGATTATATGTATGGGGCTGCCACTGTAGTGAAAGATGATTTTTTAATGCAGTTTCAACTATGGTGAATCTTTGGCTCACTAGTCGTTGTCGAGATTCCCTAGCTCCCTACATTGCCAGTGCTCCATTGACTCCTTTTCTGAAACCAGACAATGGCATTCGGCCTATTGATATGGGTACTATTTGGCAGCGCCTTGTATCTAAAGTTGCGACAATGGGTGTAAGTTCTGATGTCGTCCCTTATCTTATGGATCATCAGTATAGTGTTGGTATTTCTGGTGGTGTTGAGGCTCTTCTACATGTTGTCACTCGACTTGTCTATGAACAACAACACCACACTACAATCCACATGGCTTTTATTGACTTCAACAATGCCTTCAACATGGTTGATAGATCTACCATATTCTGAGAGGTTCGTATTCATTGCCCTTCTATTGTACAATGGGTTGAGTTTTTCTATATCTCTCCATCTCCTCTCTATATGGATCATGGCAAGCCTCTTTTTTCTTTTGTCGGGGTACAACAAGGTGACCCATTAGGCCCCCTGCTTTTTTCCCTGGGACTCCACCCTCTTATTTTACAGGCAAAGGATGCATGTCAACTTGACCTCCTTTCTTTCTACCTTGATGATGGTACCCTCATTGGGGACACATAGGTTGTTTCAAAGGCTCTATTCCTCATTCAAGAGCGAGGCCCGATGTATGGTCTTCATCTCAGTACTAAGAAGACAGGTTTTTTGGCCATCTGATCACCCTAGATGAGGCTCGAATGTAGGCTTATTTCCAACTGACATCTCTCATCCAGAGTGTGGAGTGAAGATCCTAGGTGGCCCAATTTTCTACAGACACATCCTTTGTGAAGGAACTTCTCCAGAAACATGTGATGAAGACCCTTGATATGATGGATCACATGTCCTCACTCCAGGACCCACAATGTGAGCTTCTTCTTCTTAGGTCTTGTGTTGGGATGCCCAAACTATTGTTTGATGTTCATACAACACCTCCTTCTTCTATCACACCTGTGTTGGATATTTTTGATCACGGTCTTCATTGTTGTCTGGAGCGTATTGTGTTGGTGATGGCCCATGTTTTAGTGATTTACAATGGTGTTTGGCTACACTTCCTATGCATCTAGGGGGGTTGGGGAACAAGTCCTCTCATGATGTCAGTAAATTTACTTTTGTTGCCTCTCAGATACACACTAAAGATCTCCAAGACCATATGTTGTGTGAGGTCACATGCGTCCCTGCAGGGCTCCCCTTTGTCCAAGCACATGCTTGCATATACATTATCTTGCCATCTTTATGTTGGTTTATGTTGACAAGTATGCATTCTACCACCCCAAAGACCTAGTCTATTTTGGTAGATGCTTACTACAAAATGGTCATCCAACAAATCATGGCAAGTGATCTATCCTTACGGCAACATGCTATTCTCACTTCTTTACAAGCCGATCATGCACAAAAAAATTTAAGGGTTGTTCCTATTGATGGCCTTGGTCTTTCTATGTTACCCATTGAGTATCGAGCTATCGATAGAGGGGTTTACTAAACATGGTAACTTTAATGCATTTCAATTGGTTGAAGAAAGAGAGAGAATATGAGGATGTTCTCATGATATTCTAAGGACTTACTTTGATGCCTTGCTTTATCGTTGTTGTATCACGTTCTATCACGGTCACGACATGAGTCGTGGATATAGTCACGATGTTACGTTGCGAGATATTGGTCGCGACACCTCCCAAATGCATTTTTAGGGACTTGATGTGAGATAACATTTGTCTTAAAATTGGTCCTGACACCTCCCTAAGCCTATGTGTAATACTGGTCGTGATACCTTACTTTAACAGTGCTGTATCACATTCTATCATGGTCACGACGTGCGTTGTGGAGATAGCCACGATGTTGTGTTGTGAGATATGGGTCGTGGCACCTCCCAACTGCATTTTTAGGTACTTTATGTGAGACAACATTTGTCTTGAAATGGGCCCTGACACCTCCCAAATGCATTTGGAGGGACATGTTGTGAAAGGACAATATCATGATATGGGTCGTAGCACCTCCTAAATGCATTTTTAGGGACTTGATGTGAGATAACATTTGTTTTGAAATGGGCCTTGACACCTCCCAAATGCATTTTCATGGACTTGTTATGAGAGGACATTTTTCATGATATGGGACCGGACACCTTCCAAATGCATTTTGAGGACTTACTATTAGATAACATTATCATCATATGTGTCATGACACCTCCCAAATGTATATTCAAGTACTTGGGATGGTTTTTGTTGTGATGGTTGGCCTTGTTTCAGTCGTGATGGTCCATTCTACTTCTGGATGTGACACTTCATTTTGGTCTGGTCGCGACACTACGTTTGATGCGGTCGCGACATTGTGCTGTGAGGGTGGGTTGTGACGTTGTGTTGTGGGTTGGTCGCAAAGCCTATATGTGTTGTGGGTTGGTCGCAAAGCCTATATGTAACACTAACAAGGCCTATATGAGGGTGGATTCCCTGAAGTCTTAATAACTCCATGATTCAAAACTCAACAAGTTCACAAACTTTGGTAGTCATCTTGATCGGAATGAAGTGAGATGACTTTGTGAAGCAGTCAACTACGACCCATATAGCATCACTATCTTTCTTGATACTAGGTCAACCCACCACAAATTTGATGATGATGTTCCATTCATGGATGGGTATAGGTTGTAGAAAGACCCGGATTCTTCAGAGTTCTACCATGATACATATAATCAACTAGTAGAAAAACGTTTCCCCATTATCTTTGACTTGGTCACATGAATAATAATTAGAAATCATGGGAATTGGAAAGGTTGGGAGTAGAAGATGCAAGAGAGAGGAATTAGTATTCACATGGATTATATTGTTTCCTTGACATTTATCACTCATCTCCACCACATTATTTGTTCTTTTATCATTTTTCTTTTTTATGGAATCATTATTAAGCACACAAAATATTTTACAAAAATAATTTCACCACCCATAAAACAAATATTACAATTAACAAATCATTTAGTAGATTTTACTTAATTTAATTTGTTGTTGGTTTTAGATTAATGAAGAAAGATGCATATTTATTCTTAAAAAAGAAAGAAAGAAAGAAAGAAATATCTCATCGAAGAATATTTTTTGAAGGAAAATTTTGAATTTCAAACTTTAATTGAATTTCAATTAGTTGAAAAAAGAGAGAGAATATGAGTTACAATGATTACAAGTCAAGATATAGAGGAAGACTTGTATTAGAAAAATGTGTCCCCATTATTTTTGACTTGGTCACATTCTCTTCTTTTTTGACATTTATTACTCCACCACATTATTTATTCTTCTGTCAATTTCTTAAGGAATCACAATTAACCATACAAAATATTTTACAAAAATGCCTTCACCACCCACAATATAAATCTTGCAATTAAATTTTATAGTATAATTCTTTCCATATTTCACCATTCATAAACTCTTTCCTTTTATTTGACATATAATCAACTAGTAGAAAAACGTTTCCCCATTATCTTTGACTTGGTCACATGAATAATAATTAGAAATCATGGGAATTGGAAAGGTTGGGAGTAGAAGATGCAAGAGAGAGGAATTAGTATTCACATGGATTATATTGTTTCCTTGTCATTTATCACTCATCTCCACCACATTATTTGTTCTTTCATCTATTCTTCTATCAATTTCTTAAAGAATCACAATTAACCATACAAAATATTTCACAAAAATGCCTTCACCGCCAACAATATAAATTTTGCAATTAAATGTTGTAATAATTTTTGTCATGTTTCACCATCTATAAACTCTTTCATTTTATTTGACATATAATCAACTAGTATAAAAACGTTTCTCCATTATCTTTGACTTGGTCACATGTATATTAATTAGAAATCACGGGAATTGAAAAGGTTGGAAGTAGAAGGTGCAAGAGAGAGGATTAGTATTCACATGGATTTATATTGTTTCATTGATATTTATCACTCCATCTCCACCACATTATATTTTCTTCTATCATTTTTCTTTTTTTAAGGAATCATTATTAAGCACACAAAATATTTTTCAAAAATACTTTCACCACTCTTAAAACAAATATTAAACAATTAGAAAATCATTTAGTAGATTTTCTAATTTTTTGAAGGAATCACAATTAACCGTACAAAATATTTTATAAAAATACCTTCACCACCCACAATATAAATATTGTCATTAAATGTTTTAATATAATTCTTATTATATTTCACCATCCATAAATTCTTCCCTTTTATTGAAAGACAATTAGTTGTAGTTGATTGGGTTACATGAGCAGATCATTTACTACATCTTATATTTTTTTTGTCAGAATTTGAATTTGAATATGTAGATAAATGAAGGAAGATGTATATTTGTTCTTAAAAAGGAAAGAAATTAAGATATATCTCTATGAGAAATTTTTGAAAGATAATTGTGAGTTTCAAATTTTAACGAATTCTAATTGGTTTAGAAAAGAGAGAGAATAAAAGCTAACATGATTACAAGTCAAAATATATAGGAAGACTTATGGTCGAAAAAAAGTTTCCCCAATTATCTTTGACTTGGTCACATTCTCTTATTTTTTGACATTTATTACTCCAATTCCACCACATTATCTGTTGTTCTGTCATTTTTTACGGAATCACAATCAACCGTACATTTTTTTTACGAAAATGCCTTCACCAACCACAATATAAATCTTTCCATTAAACGTTATAATCTTAATGTGCTACAATCTTCCCCCATGGCTTGCTATGCATCAGTCATTCTTAATGTTGTCACTTCTTATTGATGGTCCTAAATCACCTGGAA
This sequence comes from Alisma plantago-aquatica, assembly GCA_963693085.1. Classification (NCBI taxonomy): domain Eukaryota; kingdom Viridiplantae; phylum Streptophyta; class Magnoliopsida; order Alismatales; family Alismataceae; genus Alisma; species Alisma plantago-aquatica. The sequence continues at coordinate 135,090,413 of OY856411.1, read as the reverse complement.
ACGATATAGATGTGTATCTCCAACCATTAATTGATGAATTGAAGATGTTGTGGGATGGCGTTAACACCTTTGATGCGAATACAGGAGAGGCATTTTGTATGAGGGCAATGCTTTTGTGGACCATTAGTGATTTTCCAGCATATAGCATGTTGTCTGGTTGGAGCACTAAAGGATACAAGGCGTGCCCTTATTGTCATGTTGATCATGGGTCCATTTACCTCCCATATTCTCGAAAGTGTGTGTACCTAAGGCATCGTCGTTTTTTGCCTGCGAATCACCCATGGCGTGTTGAAACAAGAAGCTTCAATGGTGAGGAGGAAAATGAACCACCTCCTCACCCTATAGATGGGGAACAAATTCAACATTTATGGAAAGATTATGATAACATTGTATTTGGAAAGTTTCCAAATAATGACTCTCGAGGCCGACTTGGATTACCTGAAGGTTGGAAAAAGCGAAGTGTTTTTTTTGAGCTTCCTTACTGGAGCTCATTGTTGGTGCGACACAATCTGGATGTGATGCATATTGAAAAAAACATAAGTGAAAATATTTTGGGTTGGATACTACACAAAGATGGTAGTAGCAAGGACAATCTTAAAGCTAGATTAGATATGCAACACTTGAAGATACGAAAATCATTGTGGCCTAGAATTTCAAAATCTCAAAATACCAGAGAACTTCCTCATGCAATTTATAGCTTGTCCGATGAAGAAAAGGATAACCTATTGTCTGTTTTGAAGGACATTAAACTTCCGGAAGGATTTTCCTCAAATTTCTCTAATATGGTTCAACTTAGAGAAAAGAAGTTAGTGGGTATGAAGAGTCATGATCACCATATAATGCTACATCATCTCCTGCCTATAGCTATAGTTAAAGCATTGTCAAAGCCTGTAAGGAAAGTAATAACTGAATTTTGTGTTTACTTCAAGGAGTTGTGTGCAAAGGTCATAGCTATTGAGAAAATGAAGGAGATAGAAAAAAAAATTCCTATGATAATGTGCACATTGGAAAGGATTTTTCCTCCTGCATTTTTTGATGTTATGGTCCATTTAGCTATACATCTTGCAACCGAGGCAAAACTTGCTGGACCATTTCAATTTAGATGGATGTATCCAATTGAAAGATATCTCTACACGTTAAAAAATTACATTCAGAATAAGAGTAGACCGGAAGGTTCAATTGCCGAGGGCTACTTGGTCGAGGAAGCAAGCATATTCTGTGATAGGTACCTGCATGATGTGGAAACTAAGCTACACAAACCTATGAGGTACCAAGATGGTCCACTCGGCGCAGCTTCTCTTCTGACCATTACACATGAGGAATTGCATCAAGCTCAATGATTCATCTTGCTTAATACCGAGGAAGTTCAACCATATGTTAAGTAAGTATTTGGTTAACTAAATTTTAGTTAAATGTTACTTTTAAGAAACCAAATCTGATTTCACATATATAAACAGGACACATAATGATTATTTGAGATGGCAACACCCTGATTGGGATGATTTCACATTACAGTTGCATCACCACAAAACATTTGTAAGCTGGTTTGAAGATCACGTAAGAAAATTCATTACATCTATTCAACTTAATATTATTGCTGTCATTATTCATAATATTGTCTATCATCTTCTTCTTTCAGGTTGATTCTTTAAAAAATTTTGATGAACTTCCTAAACCTATTCAATATCTATCTCGACCACCTAAAATAGGTGTTTATTCATACAAAAGTTATTTTGTGAATGGTTACAAGTTTGATTGTCAGGTTGTAGACATTAAACGTTCCACACAAAATAGTGGCATTGCCACATATGGTCCTAATGGTGAAGTATACTATGGGTTTTTAGATGACATATTTGAGATTCACTACCATAGGATGAATCCTTATTATCTTTTCAAATGCTCATGGTATAGTATTGATGAGGAAGGGTTTTCAGTTGATGACTTTAACATTGCATATGTTGACACAAGTAAGCGAAGTTTTAAAGATGAGCCCTTTATTTACCCAGAACAAGCTGAACAAGTATTTTACTCGGTCGATCCTATAGATGGAAATTGGAGTGCTATATGTCACTGGAAACCTAGAAATGTTTACCACGAACATGAGCACACAATTGAACAAAGAAATGAACATTTGGCTAGAGGTCACGAGCCATTACTTCATTGTGGTTTGGATGATGTCCATGATGTAACATGGACTAGGTGTGATATACCTAGAAAAGTAAAAGTGTCTGAAAATGTAGTCAAAGAAATTCTACAGCCTAAAAAGAGGAAGAGATTATAGGTAATATTAATTGAAGAATTGCATGATAAATTTTTATTACCTTTTTTAGGATTGTTGAATTTGTAGCTCATATATTTATATGATACATGATTGCATTATACAGTCTTTGTAGGGACATGCCTCCTAAGGCGATGTATAAGTCTGTTAATAAAATCATAGAAGGGGGAAATAATGATGATGAAGTTGCAACAGGGAAACAAGGTTTTTTTGTTTATCTTATATGATTTTCTTGTTCACTTTTCTTTCTTTTCCATACATTATTTAACCTATGTCAGTATTGTTATTAGCTTTGGATCTTGGGATGGCCAGTGGAAGCAAAAGGAAAGTGCAATCCGAGATGTGTGTCGAATCAAACATAGGTATAAATCAAATTTGAAATGTACCAATTAAATAACAACGATGATGATATTGTTTACATCAATTAACATTACATTTTTCTATAGAAATTAAACCTATGACTACAAATCTGATTTTGATTGAGTTTCTTCGAATTGCCCCTCTTTTTTTCTAACCAGTTGTTTTTACTGAATTTTCCATACCATGTGTACAAAAATAATAATGTTAACGGGTTATCATTTCCCATGCTCTCACTGTTGTTACTATATGCAACAGAGAATCTTTCATCATTGCTCCAAACCACGAATGGAATTCTGAAAGCCAAAAAGGCAGCTGCATCTGCACCCTTCAATAATGATCCTTTTGAGGAGCGATTGATCGAGTTAAAGTCAAGTAAATTATTCATATATATATATATATATATTGCAAATATATGTACTTCTATTATCTATCACTACATGTAATTTTTTTATTAATTGTTAGGAACAAAGAGGGCAGCAAGCTCTAACACTGTGGATGATGAACTGCCAATTGCCAATGCATTAAAAAAAGTTCACGATTGTGGTATTTAATAGTGCACTGGTTTATTTTAATCTATTGTGTGTTTTCAATAACTCATTTTCTTCTATTATCGTGTATTGTTGAACATGTTTAGGTAAGTCTATGTATGAAAAATCAGCCTCAACTAATCCCAAGACAAAGATGCACCTTAATGACAAAATGAAGTCTATTCAAGGTGAAGTTGATGCATCAGTTCATGGTACATCTCAAAGTACTGAAATGTTAGGAACAAAGAGGGCAGCAAGCTCTAACATTGTGGATGATGAACTGCCAATTGCCAATGCATTAAAAAAAGTTCACGATTGTGGTATTTAATAGTGCACTAGTTTATTTTAATCTATTGTGTGTTGTCAATAACTCATTTTCTTCTATTATCGTGTATTGTTGAACATGTTTAGGTAAGTCTGTGTATGAAAAATCAGCCTCAACTAATCCCAAGACAAAGATGCACCTTAATCACAAAATGAAGTCTATTCAAGGTGAAGTTGATGCATCAGTTCATGGTACATCTCAAAGTACTGAAATGTTAGGAACAAAGAGGGAAGCAAGCTCTAACGCTGTGGATGACGAACTGCCAATTGCCAATGCATTAAAAAAAGTTCACGATTGTGGTATTTAATAGTGCACTGGTTTATTTTAATCTATTGTGTGTTTTCAATAACTCATTTTCTTCTATTATCGTGTATTGTTGAACATTTTTAGGTAAGTCTGTGTATGAAAAATCAGCCTCAACTAATCCCAAGACAAAGATGCACCTTAATCACAAAATGAAGTCTATTCAAGGTGAAGTTGATGCATTAGTTCATGGTACATCTCAAAGTACTGAAATGTTAGGTATATTAATTATAACTACCTACCACCCTCCCATTCTAATTTTTGATTTGTAGAATTAATTTCCTTCTATTTATGTGCATGATTTGATGTGTTTAGGTAAGTCTGTGCATAGGAAATTTGTCTTAAATAGTGCCAAGACAGACATTTGTCTAAATGCGAAGACAAAATTTGACTCAAATATTGTAAAGACAAAGATGCATCAAAATCAAAATTTGAAGTCTGTTTCTGATGCCTCTGGCTATGGTGCATTGACAAGAACTAAAGTTTTAGGTATTTTTTTTAATAAAAATACACCTACCCTCATTTTGTTTTATAGAAATATTTCCTTCTTGTAATGTGTATCATTTCATGTCTCTAGGTAAGTCTGTGCTTGGGAAATCTTCCATTAATAGTTCCAAGACAAACAATCCTCTAAATGGGAAGAAAAAATCTATTCAATCTAATTTTGATGCATCAGATCCTGATCCAACTCCAAGGACTGAAATCTCAGGTATTTTAGTTAGAAAAACACACTCACTAATTCTATTTTCAATTCATATAAATTTTTGGTTGTTTAGGAAAATCTGTGCATGAAAAATCTGCACCAAATACTACCAAGAAAAAGGTGCATCTAAATCATAAGACAAATTCTCTTCAATGTGATTTTGATGCGGAAGGTAATGGCATATCCATAAGGAAGTTTTATGCCGTATGATAATAAATATATTGTCCTACTCCTTACATTTGATGTGCTTTAGTAAGTGTTTCTTTTCTCCTAATGTACTTTGTGAATGTGTTAGGTAACTCTATACATGGAAAATCTGCCTCAAACATTGTAAACACAAATACACACATAAAACAAAAGGCAAAGTCTTTTCAATGCAACTCAGATTCTTCAAGGAGTGATATTTTGGGTATGTTAATTGTAAACGCACCCAACCACCCAGCCTCATTGACACACACATATATCAACTTACTCTATTGGTATTTGAACCATGTAGGTTCTGTATAGTATCATAATTTTTATTTTTTTTACTTGATGGCAGAATTTTTCACAGATTTTTGTTAAGTCGTTAACAAATGATTATCACCTTTTGGTTAAATAGGAAATATGCAACGCAACAAGAGGGTATCAATTACTCCGGAAGATATTGAAGCATATGGAGAAATAAGTGCATCTTCCTTAGGTTTCAATATTAGCGATGATGAGACAGATGAATCTCACCGCCATGAAGATCTAGGTGAGTTATCTCTCGAACTGTATGTAACCACATTCTGTATTATTCTCATTCTATCACATACTAAAAATTTGAATTCTTTGTTTAAGATGTTGAAGATGACTCGATTGTCAATGGTACTTCAGAAATCCATGGAACTTCAGTGATTAGGCTCACAGGTAACATTCTTAAGACATTGTTATCAAGGGACACACCTTGATCTACTAGTCTTCCATGGAGAGGGGTTGATTCTTGGGTGCCTAGTTCCTTTGCGTACTAGGCAATTGCCTTGTCATTTTAGGATGAAATATCACATCTTTCATCTCACACACTTGTATAAATTTCAAATTGTACATAACAATATAAGATGGTGACAATCTTGAAGATGATTTGCATGCTGAAGAACAAGTTAGAATTGATGAATTGGATCAACAGGAACCCATATGTGAAGAAGGTAGTGCATTTAACTTGAATGTATATTAGTATATTTCTGATTTGTAATTGAAACTTTTTAATGACTCAGCCACTTTTAAGAAAAAAACAAGGGGATGCATGACATATAAAGCTGTTGCCCCCCCAAAAGGTAAAAAATGGAAATGCGAGGTTTGTAGCATTTGGGAGTTCCCGTTGCAGATGAATCTTCAAAGTTAGCAGAATGGCTAGGCATATATGCTCGGCAAGTAAAATACTTTCCTATTGCTGAAAATTGGGGACAAAGACATGAGAAAAGTTTTGCAAATGTGTTGGCTTCTCTAAAGGTATGCTACATGTATAATTATCAATATTAATTTATGATTCTGTGTTGAGTTGATGTCACTAGTAAACGGTTATTCAATTCTTCGTGTAGGATGATTTTGACTTTGTAATGAGGGATGGGCATAGAAAAGATCCTCTGGATGGTGTTTTTTCTTGGTGTAAGGCAAGAATTCAACGAGATATTAGGACATGGAGGCACAATTTGAATAAGAAATATTATGATGCCGACAAACCAATTGATGAACAACTGCTGACATGTGCGGACAAGAGGATTTCTGATGCTCAATGGGCAGAATTGTTGAAATATTGGGACAAAGATGAAAATAAGGTGTTGTTGCACTATAAAACATTTAAAATTGATTGTTATATTAGAATTTCGTTACTATTTCAACGATTTCAGCTTTTGGCATCAAGAAACATGGATAGCCGAAGTGTTGCAGGACCCACATATACCGGTGGACCTATTTCAATAGCAACCCTCCGACACAAAGCGGTAAGCCTTGTTAATATTCTATTTTGGTGTTACTTTTTAGCTTTGGATATATGTATTTTGATTGCCATGCAACCCATAAAATTTTTAGAAGGAAGAAGAAGGAGAAAAGTTTACAGAATACGGAGCATATGTTGGAGCTCATTTAGATCGAAATAATAACCCTCCAAATGAGAGGACAAAGACTTTACTTGTAAGTGATACAAATAATATTTGCTACTAAATATCTTTCTCAATTACTTGCTATATTTTCCTCTTTTTTATGTATATTAGAGGCAAGTTGCTCAAGCTTGCTTGGAAAAAGGGGTTGAAGAAACACAAGACCCATTGGAATTTGGATCTGCTATGGATGGCGCTTATGGCCCACATCGTGGAGGGTATGAAAGAGGATACGGTGCTGGAGTGTCTCATAGAAATTTGCAAAATAGAAAAGCCAAACAAGCTCTACATTCAGCTGTGACAGATCTTCAACAACAACTACAAGACAAGAATGAAGAACTTGTTGACGCTAAAGCTAAAATAGCGACATTGGTATAATTTTTACGCTGAATGATATTTACTTTTCCATACAAACTCAATTTTGTTTACGTGTCACTAGGAGAGAAAGCTTGGAAAGAGGCATATGATGGATAGGAGGGAGGCATTGTGTCAGAAAATGCTCCACAAAACGGTAAATGAAGTGTTTCTATGTCTTCATATAAAAAAATTATATTCATGAGTAAATATTACATAAAGATAATATATATATCTATTTTTAACTTGTAGGGACGATCTACACGCATGTTGCATGCTTCGGCTCCATCACAAAATGAAGATCCAACTTAATTCGTAGAAAGTTAATGATCAGTTTGGCATCCTTTATGCCAAATTTAACAATTAGTGGAAATATTTAGATGACTTGATAGTTAGAAATTTTCATATATGACCAAACAGTAGTATATGTTACTTGGACAATCATGCATTATTTGTTAATATTATAACTAACATATGTATAGTTTTCAGACACATCATCTCTCTATTATAATTATATTTGTTTTGTAGTTATGCTTCCAAATTTTGGATATGTATTTTTCTAGCATGTGAAATCCATACCCCCTTTGGATGATGCACATCATCAAAAACATGCATTACGTTCTTGATCAGGACAAAATGATAAATTAATGTGTTTGTGTATGCTATGTGTATTTCCTTTGTTCTTCCGAAGGGACAAAATGATGAATTAGTGTGTTTGTGTGTGCTATGTGTATTTCCTTTATTCTTTCGAAAGCAGCCATGTATAGAATCATTGGTGGCTATGTGAAGAAATACAAGGTATGATAATTAGGGACCCATTTTAAAGCAGCCCACCTACAGCCTAAGGGGGCTAGGTGAGAGCCATGGTATTTTGTAAGCCCAAGTGTAGCTATCGTAGTTAACTAATTCTTTTTCTTTTTGGCTTCATATCACATAGATGAAGGATGCTCAAGTGAAGACTCGACCAGAGCATGATCTCGATTGCCATAGTTGATGCAAGCCAAAGGTATAACAATCACGCCTGTTCCCTGCCCCCGGACCATGGCTCTTTTCCGGCCACACTCGTTGCCCGCTTATCGGTCTGCCGCCAGCTGGTCACCTTCTCGTTTGCACTGCTGCGTGCTCGCCACCAGGTCTGCTCGGTCGGACTCTATTTCGTTATTCTTCCTGGAATACTACAGGGATCTTCCGGTTACAAAGTTACTCCTCTCTCTCGCCCATTTCATTCGTTTTCTCTCCAGGTCTACTCTGCCATTTCCTCGGGAGAAGGCCAGGCACTATCGAGAACTCGAGGCGGCTGTTGGCGCTGTGGAGAGGGCGTGCCGTCTTTGTATCAATGCGAGCCTTCTCTTCCTTTAATCACGGTTGTTACATGTCTCGAAGCTAATGAACGACTGCTAGCTTATTTTTGAGGTAGATATGATTCTTCACATCGCAGGTGAAGAGGACGCTCCTATCTGGTGACCGCCAGATTCTCGAGAAGGATGACAATACACCCGTGACTGTGGCGGATTTCGGTGTCCAAGCTTTGATCAGTTTGGGTATATTCAATTTTCATTTACTTTGCTCGAGTGTAATAAATAATCTGGGGAGACCGAGTTTTGGGATATTTCAGTATGGAAATTGCTGAAAAATGGTGGCGATATACCTGCTTTATCTTGGGGATTGATAACATGAGGTAATCTGCAATGACAGAGCTGGGAAGACTGTTTCCATCCATACCGTTGGTGGCAGAAGAGGACTCCTCGTCCCTCCGGTCAAGCTCTGTCCGCGACTTGGATGGTCTCAGTGTAGGCAGCAGCTTAGCAAATGCAGTCCTTGATGCTGTGGTTAGCAATGTCAGCGGTGGCTCTGATAATGTCTTAACTTCAGATGAAGTTCTGGAAGCAATTGATCGAGGGGGCAAGAGTTTTTCATTTAACGATGAGAAGCCTGCGACATATTGGGTATATCTTTTATTTTCTCTTATTTTGCACAATGTACATGTAGTTGGGTTATGGGGCACGTTGCATATGTGGCCTTGAGTTTGAAATAGTATTCTTCGGAGTTGGCCATACGAATATCATCTGACCAATTACTTTTATACTTACATGTCCTGGCCAATAGAATATTTCAAGATAAATTAAAAAATTTCTCTAGTGTTCTACTGCGACCCCGTGGATCTGACTTATTTGATGCAATGAGAATGTGTTAAGACACATCTTAGCAGTGAATTTGAAGGTCTTCAAGATCACTGTTTGCCCTCATAGCTGGGCATCACGATTGAATTCTTTCTTACTTTTTTCCCTCTCTTTTTAATACATCCCCAAAACATTGTTATAAATGCCATGGACCTCTTAAAGTTTGTTTTTTAATTTGTTGGCTGTAAACTTCAAACTTTTTATTCACATTTACTTACTCTGATAACCTTCAACCGGTAATAATTTACTGACAGGTGCTTGATCCCATTGATGGAACTAGAGGATTCTTGAGAGGAGATGATGCTCTATATGTGGTATGCAGACAGATATCTACTTTGAAACTTGCATCAGAGCCTCTTTCTTGATGCATTTGATGATTTGTTTTTGCTTCCAACTTTCATTGCATAACGCTTACACTTACTTCAAAGAGGTTATATATCACCTTCTTGCTGGTCTAATGTGCCATCTGCCATTGTAGGTTGGTTTGGCCCTCGTTGTCGAAGGAGATGTTGCAGTTGGCGTTATGGGTTGTCCTAATTGGAAGCAAGATTCACGTCCATCAGAGTGGTTGGACAAAAATCAGGTTGAGAAGTCTGAATCTGGAATAATCATGGTGGCTCATAAGGGTTGTGGTACCTGGACTCGGATGCTTTCACCGGCATCGAGTGACATTGTTAACACCAATGTTAACTGGTTGAGACATTATGTTGATAATATTTCTTTATTCAATGAGGCAAAATTTTGTATTCCTGATAGTCAGACATGGGACATGATACCGATGTCTACTACACTGAATGCAGTAACTGATGCGAAATGCCACGAGGATGTCGATAGTATACTTCTGTTACGAATATGCTGTGGCAGGTACTTTGTGTTCTCTAAAACATCAGATTTTACTTGTTTCCTCATGATCTTTTTTCAAAGTTTCCGGAGCAGCTTCCATATTATCTGTCTTTTACGTATTGACTCTAAAGAGACGTTTCTCTGCAAGCTTTTCCACTACAATGTTTGTGTGTTGATTCTATTTACAAATGAAGTATATGATAATCATGATGGTTGTTTGTCTCTAGTCTTGTTCCTTAGTCTCCAGGAATATTATTTCAACTTTCGAGTATCTAGGATGACTGATTATTACACATCCTTTTCTTTGGTCTATCTAGCCTGTGTAAATACCTAACGGTTGCATCAGGAAGTGCGTCTGTATTTATCCTTCGTGTCAAGCAACAAACTCTTATTAAGGTACTACTGTCAGCATCTTGTTTATGTTGGCTTAATATATGACATAACTGCAGTTCTAAACTTTAATTTTCTTATTCTTCTTAACTTGTAAGGTGTGGGACCATGCCGTTGGAATGATATGTGTACATGAAGCTGGTGGACAGGTGATCAAAATCTTTACATACTAACACTAGTTAGCAAACTTTGCAGAGTACTTTGTCACTTGGCTTAATATTATGCACAGAAATTTCACCATATATAGTTATTTTCAGATTATATGAATTATCCAAGATTTTTTGCCTTTATATGTATTTCATAAGAAATTTTACATGATGACATGTATGCGCGCTTGTGCATATCCATGCGTGTGTGTGGTGAGGGGACGTAGAAAAGGATCCTTTTTTTGAACTGGATATCTTTTACCTTTGTTGAATTAATGATGGATCAGGATTAGTAATTTGATTAAAAGGTTTTATGTTGAAAAGAGCAGTAATTATTATTATTTCGAGATAAGCTTTCCTCTCCTATACATAGGAAAGATGGTATTCATATTGTTTCGGTTATGTGCCAATTAGACACGTTTAACATGATCTTCCATTGACTTTTTATTACTTTCTTCAGATCTTCTTCGAGGACAACGTTCGCAATGTCCAGTCTGGCAAGGCCACGGGGATGCACACGGTTCTAGTTGGCACCTCCCACCGCGTTAAAGGCGCAGATCACTCCCTTGATAGCATCCACAACATCAAGGAGGCAATTCACGAGCTCTGGGACGGCGTGAAGAAGAAGGTCGAGGAGGTGTCCTACTCTGTAAAGATGATCGAGACGCCCGTCACCGCATAAGATAAACATCTTTAGTAGCTCTAGCTGTCAAACTTGTATCTTTCGTAGTACTTGAGGGTGATGTGTGGACATGTGCGTCTATGGCAGGTGGGGAGATGAGGCTCGTGAGATATGGGCTATAGGGTGAACAGCTGTGGGGGTGGTGTTGGGGAAGGTGGGAAGTGGCAAGAGGGGGTAGTCGAGAGGAAGATTATGGTCAGGATTTTCCTCTCCTCCACCCATCTGATGTCCCTCACTTGTAGTACTGTTGTCGCAAGCTAGTCACAAGTAATAAAAATTTACAATCCCAATCATCTTCACTGTTGTTTAACCTCTCAGTACGCCGACCGACGCTGCTTATTGAGATTGCAATTCAAGTGAGCGTGAAGAACAACTGCGCCAAGACAACTTTTATACAGTGCGTGCAGGATGAAGATCCCCATCTTAAAAGGAACATGCTGCCACTTTTTTATTGGTGTCCACGAAGTATCAATGTACAAACAATGAGATCTTATATATATTTTTTACTTTAAAAATATTTGGTTGCAATTCATTGTCTTTGGTAATTTCTGTCTTTTGTTAGGCAGTACATGTACATATACGTATATACATATCTGTACATATACGTACATACATGTCTGTACATATATACATGCCTATGACGTATTAGCTTTTTGAGAAAGACTGTCTTCACTACTAATGAAATAGGTGACATCAATGTGTGTGGTTCTTTCAATGTGAGTGATATACTATGATGTCATGTATTGCCATATTTTGGAATGTGAAAATCACTAATAGATGACGTTTAATCAAATAGGCTACTTTGCACAAAGGCCACTCTAAATAGGTGACATACATTTTTTAGGTAATAGGTAATCATGTCACCTTTTCAATAAAAGATTACATATTTGAATGTCATCTATACCCTATTTTTCAGTAGTGTGTGTTCCACTTCCCTTCTACTGGAATGCCCTTTTCCTTCTCTCAGTATGTTGTACGCTGTTTTCGTTGAGTATTGACCATTCCTCGTGTGTTTCCACACTCTCATGTCCTCACCGTCCCTTTCATAAGGTAATCTAAGCGCCCTTTTATGGGGTACGACTTGATGCATGCAGTAACCATTCGTTTATGAAATCTCTGTCCCAATCCCCATTCAGATTACGTAGCGATCTCACTTTCAGATCTAACAGTTCATTTGGGATAGGCTTCAAAGGGCAGTCTTTAAGTGTCGGACCATCTCTCCACCATCTGTTCTCCCAGAAATTTATACTGTGTCCATTCATAGGAATCATGTACGAATTCTCTTCAATAAATGATTTCCCTGCCATGACTATATTACCCAGCCTCGAATAATGACCCTTCTATCCTGGCTGGCTCTTCTCCTACCTTGCCCTCATACCCTCACCCATAAAGAAGTTCGTTTGATGTTCAAGTCCCAGGCATGCTTGTAGAGCAACGCCTGATTCCACTCCCGCATGGTCTTCAGTTCCAGTCCTCCTTTACTTTTAGGACACCACTTGTCCCAAGCCACCAGCACTAGCGGATGAGACTTATGTGCCCTGCCCCAAATGAACTGTCTGATCAGGCTATCTAGTTTATCACAGATCTGAAGGGGAATAACTGCTGTTTGCATCACATAAGTGGGTATAGCCCAAAGTTTAGCCTTGGCTAGGCATACCGACCTGCAAGTGATAAGTTCTTTGCAGCCCACACATTCACTCTGCCATTCAATTTATCCACCATACTCCTGTACATCATTTTTTTGATGCGCTTATGAACAATGGGGACCCCAAGGTACTCCCTAGATCGTTGGTGGCTTGAAGCCCACTCCTTCTACATGTTTGGTTCTTCAACTGTCGGTGGACACTCTTGGAAAAGAAAACTCTTGATTTTGGAATGGATACAGTTTGACCAGACGTAGCTTTGAACTCCTTCAGGCAGTTCTTGATGAATCTCATCTGAGTTGTGCTCGCCAGTCCGAATAAAATGATGTCTTCCAAAAAATATGTTAGGAATTTGTGGTGTGTAAGTGACATGTTTTACAAAACTGAAAGCGTAAGATTTAACGTGGAAAATTCTCCCCAAGACGAGAAGAGAAAAACCACAGAGCAATACCGACCAACAAGCACTATGTAATCAAGATTACAACTCACACCGTTTAGATTTAATTACCCCTAAATTCGGATCGCTCCCCCCACACGAGAACAAAGATAGGAAGAATAAAATTATACCCAAACGTGTACAAATATTCCACTTATCTTTTCTCCTCACAACACCTCTGTCGTTGTAGGGAATCAGACACACAGTTGTGCTCTTGCCTGTTGTCACTGCAACCACTGACCGGACCGCCTCTACTCCTCACGAGGTTGTTGTACCTCGCCTGCCAACCAAAGAACTCTCTCCGCCTGAGAGAGCAAACACGTCCTCCGCTGAGCGTACAGACTGCTGTCGTAGTCGTTACCGCAACACTAACGTAGTGCCACCAACTGATGTGCGTCTTCCGCTGCTCGGATCTGCCATCGTAGTTGATACACCACCAATGTGTCGTTGACTGTCAGCTGCTACTTCACTTGAAGGTAAAGTCGCTGACCCTCTCTTACTAAAAGAGATCACCACCAATTGTTCTTGTTTTCTAACTCTTCTACCACAGAATATACCAACAACAAACATCTAATGAGATGGTCCCAATGGCCTCCCCCAGGGCCTCTATTTATAGGCCTCCATCACATGTAGTAGCAATTAGGAATCCCACTCCAATTCATAGTCCAATTCCTAATCCACTTCCAATGTTGCACATATAGAGCCATCTTCTCTCCTATTGGATTTAACTCCTACTAGGATTGGCAACACAAACCAACTCCTACTCATGCCCAAATATAATTAGGACATGGGCTGAAATCCTATTCATTTTCCCAACAATCTCTCCCTCCGGCCCATGAGGGAGACTTTGTCTTCAGCAATCTTCCAGAGTAACTTATGTATTCCATCATCACCTATGATGGATTCCGATAGATGGTCATTCTCCTCAAGCATGTCAGCATCTTGTCCTTTTCATCCCTTTTCTTGAAGTACCACCCTGACTTCAGTTTATTCCCAAGCAACTGAGAAGAAGTATTCTGGCAATGCCGCTTCTCTCTCCATTTACACATCTGAAACTTTCCGTTGACTGGTCTGTCGAGCCATCCTAGATGAAAATTGCGTTTCTGACTTTCTGCCGTAAGACTCAGAAACCTTCCTTTGACACTCCCCCTGTCGATGTAACCCCACATTAAGAGGCCGATCCTCCATTCTACATGTATCAACTATATGTTCACTGTATTGTCCTTCTTCCTCATGTGCACACTATCTAGAAGAAGTCTTTGGAGTAATCTTCTCTAACTGGGAGGCATCCTGATGCTTGTAGAAACTTATCTTTCTACCCTTGCTGACATTACTGAGAGAATACCGCAGCTCAGACTTGCGACTATCTGTAGGAGTACTTCCAAGTCCTCCTCGTCTCTTCTGAACTGGCGTTGACTTCTTGACTTCATGAAGCTTCTCTTTGTGCACTCTCAATGTGATTTGGGTTCAGATACTTTGCACATGCCACCACCGAACCCAAATCATATCCGCTCCTATCCAACAAAGAACCAAAAATTACACTAAGCCTCAAGTCTGGAACATGACGAACATCCTTGAGCATGATAGTACACCCAACATCTATTTTGATGCAGACGTCGCCAATCCCAATGATCTTTGAGTAGCTAGCATTTCCCATCCTCACATTGCCAAAGTTCCCTCTCTTATATTTTGTGAAAAAACTTCCTGTGAGTTGCAACATGACATGTCGCTCCTATGTCTACATCCCACTCAACACCATCGTCTGTGTTCAAACCCTACTCTTGGAATGTCAATATTAGATCTTCCGTAATGACAGTTGTATTGCTCTGGTCATCATCCTCATGTTCTTTGGCAAGTTCTTGTGACACCTTCTTCCAGATCTTACAATCCTTCTTGAAGTGTCCAACTTTTCAGCAATAATAACATTCTTTACTCTTTGTCTTTGACTTACCGTGATTAGAACCGTGATTACGACTCTAATTTCTTCCTATACCTTCAACATATAGAGATGAACCTGAAGAATTAGATTTTCCACATTCCCTTCTGTGAATGTCTTCACTCAGAATCAAATCCCAAATATCATCGAGCTTCAACTTCATGCTTCCTGACGAACTGTTGACTGTTGTCACCATAGCAGACCAACTCTCGGGCAAAGAGGAAAGTAAGATAAGGGATTTGACTTCATCATCAAACACTATCTCTACTAATTTTAGTTGAGTAATTATGACGTTGAACTTATTGATGTGATCTTCTACCGAGGCTCCTTCACTCATCATCAGGTTGAAAAAATGACGCATCAAATATACCTTTTTTGCAGCTGTAGGCTTCTCGTACATATTTGATAGCATTTTCAAAAGTCCCATCGTTGTCTTCTCATTGGCTATGTTGAATGAAAAATTCTTCACTTATGTCAACCTGACCACCCCATGTGCCCGATGATCAAGGAGATCCCAATCCTCCCGCTTCATCTGTTCAGGTTTAGTCCCCGCCAGAGGTTGATGAAATATCTTCTGGTACAGATAATCTTCAATCTACATCTTCTAGAAGCAGAAATCCTTGCCATCAAACTTGTCAATGTGCACTTTCCCATCATCAGATGTCATTATCACTTCCAGTTCAAACTTCCAAACTTGCTCTGATACCACTTGTTAGGAATTTGTGGTGTGTAAATGACATGTTATGCAAAACTGAAAGCGCAAGATTTAACGTGGAACACTCTCCCCAAGATGAGAAGAGAAAACCCACGAGAAATGCCGACCAACTAGCACTATGTAATCAAGATTACAACTCACACTGTCCAGATTTAATTACCCCTAAATCTGGATCGCTCCCCCACACGAGAACAAAGATAAGAAGAATAGAATTACACCCAAACGTGTACAAAATATCTCACTTATCTTTTCTCCTCACAACACCTTTGTCATTATAGGGAATCAGACACAGAGTTGTGCTCTTTCCTGTTGTCACTGCAACTGCTGACCGGGCCACCTCTACTCCTGATGAGGTTGTGTACCTCGCCTTCCAACCAAAGAACTCTCTCCGCCTGAGAGAGCAAACACGTCCTCCACTGAACGGACAGACTGCTATCATAGTCACTGCCTCCAATGTAGTGCCACCAACTGATGTACGTCTTCTGCTGCTTGGATCTGCCGTCGTAGTTGATGCACCACTAATGTGTCGCTGACTGTCATCTGCTACTTTGCTTCAAGGCAAAGTCACTGACCCTCTCTTACCAAAAGAGAGCCCCACCAGTTGTTCTTATTTTCTGGCTCTTCTACCACAGAAGGCGCCAACAACAAACAAGTGATAGGATGATCCCAATGGCCTCCCCCATGGCCTATATTTATAGGCATCCATCACATGTAGTAGCAATTAGGAATCCCACTCCAATTCATAGTCCAATTCCTAATCCACTTCCAATGTTGCAAATAGAGAGTTGTCTTCTCTCCTATTGGATTTAACTCCTACTAGGATTGGCAACACAAACCAAATCCTACTCAAGCCCAAAAACAATTAGGACATGGGCCAGAATCCTATTCCTTTTCCTAATAAAACATACATGCGAGACCTTCGGCCCTTAGTTTCCAAGTTTCACTAGTTTCCATTCCCCTTCAGCTACCTTTTGCTGAATGAGATGGCTTAATCTTTCAAGGCATAGAACAAACAAATACAGTGATAGTAGATCACCTTGCCGGAGCCCCCAGGAGGCTCTAAAGGGTGTAGTTGTCATGCCATTCCATGCAATTGTGACTTCCCCTCTAGTAATGGAAGCCATAATGTAGTTAATTATGTTATGTGGAATTCCGACTCTCTCCAAAGTGTTCCTAATGAACATCCAAGTCATCTGATCATAGGCTTTACTCAAATCAATTCTGATCGCCATTGTTCTAGCCCCCCTCTTCCTTTTCATGGTTTGAACCAGTTCCTAAACCAAAGCAATATTGTCCATGATTCTGCATCCTAGGATAAATCTACTTTGATCATGTGAAACCATTCAGGCATGTGTGGCTTCAATCTTTCCACTATGAGCTTTGAAATTACTTTCAAGACTAAGTTATTGAGCAATATGGTGTAGATCAGCACACCGCTGCGGTACTGCAATATTAGGAATAAGCACAAGCGTAGAGTTACATATTTGATCTGGAACGTCGCCAGATACAATTGCTTTTTTAACTGTAGCCACCATGCTAGCTCCTACTATTCTCCAACTCTTTTGGATGAAGGTACTATTGAGCCTGTTGGGTCCAACAACTTTCACAGGGTCAAGCGCTTGTACAATAGCCAAAACTTCTGATTAAGTAGGACATGTGTAAATCAGCATCTGTTGTGCATTGCTGATAGGCTTGAAGTAACTAGGAAACTAGTGAATGTAGATACTATTTGCTATGTAGGTTCAAATAGAATCCCTTTCAAATGTTTAACCACCATATCCTTGAGCGCATCTCCATCATTGATTCATTCACCATTAGAATTTTTGAGATTCGTAATCATGTTTCTACGCCTTCTTTGATTTACATAATTTTGGTAAAATCTTGTGTTATTATCCCCTTCCTTGAGCCAATTTATGTGACTCTAGTATTTCCAGACCTATTCCTAGGCTTTTAGGATACATTCAAGTTTAGTTTGTAGGTCCGCACACAAGCCATCAGAAATCGCATTGTATTGCTCTACAAGTTTACTCTGGAGCCTACTAATGTTTCTCATTATACGTTCTTTCCTCCTTTCTTCACTCCTATATTTTCTATCCCAATTCTAAATAGTGTATTGTGCCTCCTTCAGAGCCTTATTGAATTCAATGTTGCTATTCCATCAATTCTCCAACATGGTGCCAAACCCTTCAGCTGATTGCCAGGACGCCCCAGTAATGAAACTCTTAGGCGTCTGACATGTATCATGAAACTTCACTGATAGGGGACAATGATTAGAGCCGAACCGGGGTAGATGTTCTACTATTACATTGGGGTAATTGACAAGAAAGGCACTATTTGTGGTGGCTCTATCCATCCCCTCCAATAAAAGACCATGTCAGTAGGTGAACTTCATTCCATTGAAACCCAGGTCAGTAAGGTCAACATCCATGAGCGTCTACTGAAAGATAGTTGCCTCAGAGAAATTATACAGGTCACTGTCACTCTTTTCTCTCGGGTCTAAAGTTGTATTAAAATCTCCTATCGCTATCCAAGGAGTTTTAAAATGCTTACCCATCCAATTTAGATGCTTCCATAAAAGTTTCCCAATGGAAATTTGGGGATTCACATACATCATAGTAATGAGGCATTCATTGTTAACTTTGTAGACAATGAACTGCCTTGACAGAATAGAACTCACATAGTGCATTCAGATGAATTCTAGCATAACCAGATCCCGCCTGCAAAGCATGTGTCTTCTACACGATAGGATTGATTAAATCCATGGTACTTAATGGTTCTGGTAGCTTCATCACCACTAATTCTGGGTTTTAGAATGGCGACCACCTTTTTCTTATATTTGAGTATAATTTCTGTAAGTGCTCTGCACCAATCATCCCCACCAATTCCTCCTATATTCCAACTTAGAAATGAAAAACCACTAGAGGGGGGTGAATAGGGTTTTAAAGTTAATTGGTAACTATTTAACTCAAACAACCACAAATGAAAAAGCAAGAAGGAGACAAAGGATTTAGAGTTGTTCCTACCTTAGCAAATACTAAGGTAGTCAGTCCACTACCTGGTTGCTTACCCAACCGGGATTTTGAAAGTATTAATTTTATTACCTCTTCAAGGATTTTACATAAAATACAATACTTTCTTACACCCCTTTGGACAGCCTTCACTTTGAAGTAGATGCACCATCTTGAGGCAGCCTTCTTGAAGTAACTCCAAGCTTCCCCTTGAAGTAACCTCCCGTTGCACCAGCCTTCTTAAAGTAGTCCAAAGCCTCCTTATTCATCAAGAAGATCACGACCCTCTCCAATCTGCAGCCTCCAACCCTAGGAGTAGCAAGGAGAGTACAAGCAATAAGAGTGAACAAGAAGGAAAAAGGAAATTACACTTAACCTTTGAAGCACAAGGCTTGATTTGCCTATATCAAGCGTGTAGATCTCCTAACCAATGTATATGGAAATGTGATTGCTGTGGATAGGAGATAATAGCCTATAGGACACGAAATTAGAGAAAGGAGAAGGGTAGCCAATTGCAAGTATTGTTCAATTGCTCAAAATAGGTTGCTAATGCAAGTGTATGCTCAAAGATTGCTCAAGTGTAGAATTGGTGAGTTTAGGTGTCCTAAGGCATGTCCTATTTATAGAAATGACCTACAAGTGCTTAAAGACATTCTAGACACTTTCTAGAGGGATCTAAGTGCTTAACTAGCTGTTAGGTACACTTTAGTTGCTTTAGCAACGACTAGTCAATTAATTCTGCAAGTGCTGTCAGAATCCATCTCGCTCAAGAAATTGTCGACCGAGATACCTACTCGGTCGAGGGTTTGTCGACTGACAGGCTCTCTGGATCAAGTGTTTGCAACGTTCATCTCCAACTTCCAACTACCTTGTCGGTTGTGTCTAACGGCTGCTTGGGTCTTTCTCGGTCAAGAAGTTTGTCGAACGAGAGTGTCTCGGTCGAGGATTTTGTCGACCGAGATTGACCCTGTTCCAATGTTTCAAATAAAGTGCTAAGTGTATGTATGAGTGTGCATATGTGATACTATTCAAGAGGATGACCTATCTAAGTGTGGTGTTTAGCTAGGGAAGATCTAATGCTTGATTTACATGATGTCTAAGTACTTGTACATTATATATTTGTACAAGTTTTTACAATTGATTACAATTTATGAAAAATACAAGCATTCAAGCATATAGGTTTCCCAAAGCTTTGTCATCCACCTTATTCCTGCAACACTCAAGTAGAACGTTAGATCAACAAAAATGAAATGTTTGTCATTATCAAAACAAAGGGATTTACTGATGTCCATTTAGCCAACAATCTCCCCCTTTCTGAAGATGACAAACATTTCCAAAATATAAATCAACTCATTTTGAAGATAAGTTTAGTTTCATACCTGAAGTTTACTTTGTGAATTTCTTCCCTTGTTTATAAAATGTGTTCTTATTATTCCCCATGAATTATAGAACATGAAATCCAATTCTTTAGGGAATATAGCAACTTTTAATGTAAAGCCAAGAGTTTATGAAACTCATTGATTGAGTTTTGCACAAATACTATGTTTTAAGATTTATACGATTTATTTTTATTTCTCCCCCTTTGTCATTTCAAAAAGATATCCGTTAAAACAAGAAAACTCCCCATTAATTAGATGTCCCATCATATCCTATGAAAAAGATGTTCATTTAAAAACTGAAAATGATGCAAATAAGAACATTTTTAAGAAGCACAAATATCAAAGAAGACATCTTCTAAAGGAGTGATAAGCAGTTTCTTCCTTATTTTGTTGAATTGGTCTAGTGGAAGTGGTTTTATAAAAATATCAGCCAATTGATCTTCCGTATCAACATGATGAAGGGAAACATGATTCTTAGAGATATGATCCCGTAAAAAGTGATGACGGATTTCAATATGTTTAGCTCGGCTGTGTAAAACAGGATTGTGTGCTAAGTTTATAGCACTTGTGTTGTCACAAAAGATAGGTGTAGATGAAAGAGTAAAACCATAATCGTTTAACACTTGTTGCATATAAAGCACTTGAGCACAACAAGATCCGACTGCCATATATTCAGCTTCATTTGTAGAGAGGAAAACCGTATTTTGTTTCTTGCTAAACCAAGATACTAAAGCTCTTCCTAACAAGAAACAACCACCACTAGTGCTCTTGCGGTCAAGTCGACAACCAGCATAATCAACATCAGTATAAGCTTTAAAATCCAAGGATTGTCCTTTTGGGTACCATAAACCAAAACATGTGGTGCCGGCTAAGTATCGAAGAATCCGTTTAACTGCTTGAAAATGAGAGTGCATGGGTTGTGATTGAAATCGAGCACAAAGACCAATGGAAAACATGATGTCCGGTCT
Organism: Alisma plantago-aquatica; assembly: GCA_963693085.1. Taxonomy (NCBI): domain Eukaryota; kingdom Viridiplantae; phylum Streptophyta; class Magnoliopsida; order Alismatales; family Alismataceae; genus Alisma; species Alisma plantago-aquatica. Next base: position 135,069,120 of record OY856411.1, on the reverse strand, counting down.
AGAAGCGATTAAGTAAAGCAAACTACTAATTATGGCTCTATATAAGGAATCATCAATAGGTTCTCCATTTTCATCCTTATCAATTTTAATAGAGGTAGCCATAGGAGTAGTAGCATGTTTGCACTGATCCATCCCAAAACATTTTAAGAGTTCTTTAGTATACTTTTCTTGGCTTATAAAAATCCTGGCAGGCGTTAGTTTAATTTGGAAACCAAGAAAGAAAGTTAGTTCACCCATGAGTCTCATTTCAAATTCTTTTTGCATAATGTCATTGAATTGTGTGCACAATGATTCATTTGAAGCTCCAAAAATAATGTCATCAACATATATTTGAACAACTAGAAAATCATATGTATATGTTTTGAAAAATAAAGTAGAATCTGAATTTCCGATAGAGAAACCATTATAAAAAAGATATGTCTTGAGCCTTTCATACCAGTTCCTAGGTCCTTGTTTTAAACCATAAAGTGCTTTCTTAAGTTTATAAACATGGTCACCTTTTTACGGTATTTCAAAACCAGGTGGGTGGGCAACATATACCTCTTCTTGAATGATTCCATTTAGAAATGCACTTCTTACATCCATTTGGTAGAGTTTGATATTTTTGTGTGCAGCTATAGCTAGTAACATTCTAATAGCTTCAAGTCTTGCTACTGGTGCATACGTTTCATCAAAGTCTATTCCTTCTTATTGATTATATCCTTGTGCTACTAACCTAGCTTTATTTCTTATTACTTCCCCTGCCTCATTTAGCTTATTCCTAAAGACCCATTTAGTTTCAATGATGGTTTTATTTTGTGGTTTAGGAACAAAATCCCATACATCATTTTTAGTGAATTGATTTAACTCTTCTTGCATTGCTATTATCCAATAGTCATCTTTAAGAGCTTCAGATACCTTCTTAGGTTCAATAATAGAAACAAAGGCCATGTTTGCAACATCCTTAAAAGAAGAACGAGTTTTGAATTTATCATTAGGATTTCCAATAATTAATTCTTGAGGATGATCCTTAATGAGTATAGGTATAGGTTGTGTTTCAACTGTGTCATTGCTTGTAGTATTTTTCTCACTATCATTGGGTATGGATAAATTTTCGAATTGGTGAGTGAGATCAACTATTTCAGGATTTTCTGATTTTGGCTCTTCATGAAAAGAAATATGAATAGATTCCTCAACTTTTTTAGAAATAGTGTTGTAGACTCTAAATGCTTTGCTAGAAGTAGAATATCCCAAAAAGAATGCTTTGTGTGAGTTAGAATCAAACTTATCTCTATCCTCTTTTAAGATATAGCATGTGGATCCAAAGGTATGAAAATAGTCAACTCTAGGTTTCTTAGTATGTATTATTTCATATGGTGTTTTCTTCAAATATGGATGAACAATTACTCTATTTAACACATAGCATGCGGTGTTTACAGCTTCAACCCAAAAAGTTTTAGGTGTGTTATATTCGAGCATCATAGTCCTAGCCATTTCTTGTAATGATCGATTTTTCCTTTCAACTATACCATTTTGTTGTGGAGTGCGTGGAGCAGAAAAGTTGTGAGTGTATCCTTGAGATGTGCAAAATTCTTCAAATAAATGGCTCTCAAATTCTCCACCATGATCACTTCTAATGGTACATATTTTGTTTTGTAATAGATTTTCAATCTTGGAACAAAATTTTATAAATACATGAATAGTGTCATCTTTGGTTGCAAGAAAATGTACCCATGTATATCTACTATAATCATCAACAATAACAAAACAATATCTTTTGCCACCAATAGATTGTGTCCTCATAGGTCCATATAAATCCATATGAATCAATTCTAGGGATCTACAGGTGCTAAGTACATGTTTAGGTTTAAAAGAGGTTTTTGTTTGCTTACCCAAAGTACATGGTTCACAATTTTCAACTTGATCAAAAGATAAATTAGGCAAACCACGAACAAGATCATATTTAACTAACTTTTTGATAACATGTGAACTAGCATGTCCTAACTTTTTATGCCATAGTTGTAAAGTATTTTTATTTGCAAGTAAGCATTTTCCTACTACAAATTTCATAGAATTAGGTCTAAGAATATAAAGGTTTCCAACTCATTTTCCTTCATAAACAACATTTGTAGTGTTTTCTATTAATAACTTCTAGCAATTTTTGTTAAATAAAACATCATATTCACTGTCACATAATTGACTAACACTTATTAAATTATGGTGCAAACCATCAACAAGTAAAACATTATTTATTTTGAGGTTTGTACCAATGTTACCTATTCCAACGATTTTACCTTTACCATTATCTCCAAAAGTGACTGTTCCATTCTTCTTTTCTTCAAAAGTTTGAAACGCATCCTTGTTTCCGGTCATGTGTTTGGAACATCCACTGTTGACCACCCAATCCTGCATTGAAATGTAGGTTTTGGTACCCATGTGATGGTCCGGTATGGTTAGGAGTATTTAATTACAGACTGAAATAAGAAATCTGATTCAGAACTGCAGTCGGTCGACAAAAGTTCGACCGACACCTCTCTCGGTCGACCATTTTTCGACCGAAACGATTGCTGTTTTACTCAGGTTGTTGCTGTAGATTTTAATTTGTCACAGGCATCTAGTCGGTCAACAAAAGTTCGACTGATTATATTTTCGGTCGACAATACTTCGACCGAGTAAGTTTCTATTTCAGTATAGCAGTTCTGAAAATTACCATAATGCATGAGACTTTTTATTAAGTTGAGATAAGACAATATAATTTGCAAAAATGAGTATTGGATCATATCTCAACTGAATTTCAATCAAATCTACTAAGTTTGGGGTTTTGGAACCCAAACTAAATCAGAATCCTTGGTCTTATAAGGGCATGAAAATGAATAATGTCCAAGACGTAAGCAAAAATGACAAGTGATAGAATCAACTTCATTTCTTTTTCTAGGAATTGTGTTCTTAGGTACAAACATAGTCTGAGTCTTGGATGCTTTAGCTCTTTTGGGTTGATTTTTCTTTGGAGCATATCCTAATCCTCTTCTTCAATTGAGACTAGAGGAAATTTTCAGAATGTTATTAAGGATGTCTTTTCCTCTTAATTCATTTAGGTTTCTTTGTAACTTAGCAATGCCATCCATCTTCTTGTGTAAATCTTTCCTTGCTTGATCTAAATCAGATAATAGGGAGTCTCTTTTTTTTACAACATTGTCATAGTCTAGATGGTTACATAAAATTGGTTGTGTCTGAAAATCATTTAGTTTAGCTAACAAATCAGTCTTTTCTTGAGAAAGAAGATCAACATTTGTTTCTAGAGTAAGTAATTTTCTAGTGCAGTCATTTAAAGATGTTTTTAAAGACAAGTTCTCGAGATCAATTTTGTCCTTTTCAGAAGAGAGATCATTTAATCTAGCATATAACTCATCATTTGTTTTGGTAACCTTCTTTAGTTTTCTTTTGTAGTCAACATATTTATCATGAGTTTCTTGTAAAATAGCGATTAACTCTTCTTTAGGAAGATGAAGAAGGCTTACCTCTTGTGAGTCTTCATCATCTTCTCTTGCCATTAGACATTCTACCTTTTCTTCTCCACTTTCACTCTCACTTGACTCATCCCATGCAGCTTTGTAAGCTTTTTCTCCCTTCTTTTTGTGTGAACTTTTCTTTCCTTTCTTTGTTTAGGGCATTCATTTTTGAGATGTCCTTTCTTTCCACACTCAAAGCACCTAGGAGGAGAAGAAGAACTAGAAATTTTGTTAGATTTAAATCTTTTATATTTCTTACCATTGACAATCAAGGCATCTTCTCCTTCTTCTTCACTTGACTCCTCACTTTCTGGTGTGATGATCTTTGAAGCTTTTAGAGCCACATCCTTATTTTTTCCTTGTTGAAGTTCACGTTCTCTTCTTTATTCTTCTTCTAGAGTTGCTTCATGAGCTTCTAGGTTGCCAATGAGTTGTTCCATCCTCAGTCGGGTGAGGTCATTTGCTTCTTCAATGGCAGTCACCTTGGGCTTGTATTTGGGAGGAAGTGATATAAGGATCTTTGACACCTGATCTTCTTCAAGAACAACTTTACCTAAAGCATTTAAACCATTTACAATAGAAGAGAATTTTGCATACATTTCACTAATAGATTCATTCGGATCCATACGGAAATGTTCAAACTTTTGTTTAAGCATACTAATTTTGGAATTCTTAACTTAAACGGTCCCTTCATAAGTTATGGAAAGTCTATGCCAAATTGCATAGGTTGTATCACAGTTTGATATTCTATTAAATTCTCCTACTGAAATTGAACAATAGAGAATACTTACAACCTTTGCATTCATTTGAGCCGACTTTACCATATTGGTGTCCCAAGCTGCATATTCCACTTGAGGAAGCTCATAGGGGGTTGACACCATCCTCCATAGATCCCAGCTAATCCCTTGGAAGTAGAATTTCATCCTTCTCTTCCAGTAGGTGTAGTTTGTTCCATCAAACATAGGAGGCCTAGCCACAAGTGTTCCTTCAAGATTGAGGTTGTTGAGTATCCCGTCACCCATTCTTCAAGACTTGGTTAGGGTTCCTTGAAGCCCGCTCTGATACCAATTGAAAAACCACTAGAGGGGGGAGAATAGAGTTTTAAAGTTAATAGGTAATTATTTAACTCAAACAACCACAAATGAAAAAGTAAGAAGGAGACAAGGGATTTAGAGTGGTTCCTACCTTAGCAAATACTAAGGTAGTCAGTCCACTACCCGGTTGCTTACCCAACCGGGATTTTGAAAGTATTAATTTTATTACCTCTTCAAGGATTTTACATAAAATACAATACTTTCTTACACCCCTTTATACAACCTTCACTTTCAAGTAGATGCACCAACTTGAGGCAGCCTTCTTGAAGTAACTCCAAGCTCCCCCTTGAAGTAGACTTCCTCTTTGAAGTAGCCTCCCGTTGCACCAACCTTCTTGAAGTAGTCCAAAGCCTCCTTCTTCATCAAGAAGATCACGACCCTCTCCAATCCACAGCCTCCAACCCTAGGAGTAGCAAGGAGAGTACAAGCAATAAGAGTGAACAAGAAGGAAAAAGGAAATTACACTTAACCTTTGAAGCACAAGACTTAATTTGCCTATATCAAGCGTGTAGATCTCCTAACCAATGTATATGGAAGTGTGATTGTTGTGGATAAGAGATACTAGCCTATAGGACACGAAATTAGAGCAAGGAGAAGAGTAGCCAATTGCAAGTATTGCTCAATTGCTCAAAACAGGTTGCTAATGCAAGTGTATGCTCAAAGATTGCTCAAGTGTAGAATTGGTGAGTTTATGTGTCCTAAGGCATGTCCTATTTATAGTAATGACCTAAAAGTGCTTAAGGACGTTCTAGACACTTTCTAGAGTGTTCTAAGTGCTTAACTAGCCGTTAGGTACACTTTAGTTGCTTTAGCAACTGCTAGTTAATTAATTCTGCAAGTGCTGTCAGAACCCATCTCGGTCGAGAAATTGTCGACCGAGATACCTACTCGGTCGAGGGTTTTTCGACCGACAGGCTCTCTAGATCAAGTGTTTGCAACGTTCATCTCCAACTACCAACTATCTTGTTGGCTGTGTCTAACGGCTACTTGGGTCTTTCTCAGTCGAGAAGTTTGTCGACTGAGAGTGTCTCGGTCGAGGATTTTGTCGACCGAGATTGACCCTGTTTCAATGTTTCAAATAAAGTGCTAAGTGTATGTATGAGTGTGCATATGTGATACTATTGAAGGGGATGACCTACCTAAGTGTGGTGTTTAGCTAGGGAAGATCTAACGCTTGATTTACATGATGTCTAAGTACTTTTACATTATACATTTGTACACGTTTTTACAATTGATTACAATCTATGAAAAATACAAGCATTCAAGCATATAGGTTTCCCAAAGCTTTGTCATCCACCTTATTCCTGCAACACTCAAGTAGCACGTTATATCAACAAAAATGAAATGTTTGTCATTATCAAAACAAAGGGATTTACTGATGTTCATTTAGCCAACAAGAAAGTCAATTATCCTATCTAACATGAATGAAAAGTACGAGAAACTAGAGAGATTCAACCACACTAAGCTCCCTCACGTTTCTCCCGCTTTCGCCTCCATTCTCAATCTTCTATTTATCCTCCTCACCTTTATTTTTTTCCAGCAATCTTGGAATTTATCTTCTATGTTCATAAGGGGGCACTGCTCTTGTTGTTTTCATTCTCATGCCACTCCCTTTGATCTTTCTTCTAGGTGGTAAGGGATAAGATCTAACTGTGTTCACCACTATAGTTTCTGCAACCAGTTCATCATCCCCTTTGCTTCTAGTATCCTCCTCCTCCATCTTGTCTTTCTCATCTCTTTGTCCCTCATTTCTATTATAGTTATTCATTTTCTCTCCCTGGACCCCATTCAGCTTGGGATTATCGGTGGATTCTAGGGTCTCGTCATTTTCATCAATGACTATAACATTCTCTACATTGTCCTCGTCCATTTCTTGGATGACCTTATCTATTGCTGGATTGGAAACTTCATGATTTTCCTCTTCTCCACTAGGTCTTGTGGCTCTACCCATCGTCGAACTCTTCATATTGTTCGAGTTGGCGGTATCTCTCAGAATCTCACATTTCTCCTCTGCTGTGCGAACAAATTTCTTCTATTTCTATACCTTTTGCTACCTGCTATGCTCTTATCTTGCATCACCTCCTCCTTCCTCTCTATCGGCTCAGCGTGTACAATAGTTCCATTCTCCTATACTTCTTCATTCTCTAGGCTCTCAAACTGATCACTTGTATTTGTCTCGTCTCTTGTTTTGTCCTGTTGCCCCTTATATCTAGCATTTCTCCTTGATTTGTGTCTACTTCCCTTCGGTTGCTGCCGTATTCCTTCTCCTGTTATTGTTTCTTCCTCCGGATCGGGCTTCCCCGAGTTATCAGTATCTCCAGCCAGGTTGTTTAGTTTGGATCTGCAAAATTTATCTTGATGGCCAATCTTTCCATAAAATGAGCATGAGTCTGGTGCTACCTCATATTCCATGAGATATTTGATACCATTGATCAAGATTGTCGGGCACAATTTCTTAGATGTATCAATTTCTATTGCTAATCTGGCAAACTTACTCCTCGTCCGGAGTGCAGTATCTCTACCAACTTTGATAAGGCAACCAGTTCATCGTCCCCTTTTCTTCTGGTATCCTCCTCCTCCATCTTGGCTTTCTCATCTCTTTGTCCCTCATTTCTATTATAGTTGTTCATTTCCTCTCCCTTGTCCCCATTCAGCTTGGGATTATTGGTGGATTCCAAGGTCTCGTCATTTTCATCAATGACTATAACATTCTCTACATTGTCCTCATCCATTTCTTGGATGACCTCATCTACTGCTGGATTGGAAACTTCATGACTTTCCTCTTCTCCACCAGGTCTTGTGGCTCTACCCATCATCAACTCTTCATTTGGTTCGAGTTGGTGATATCTCTCAGAACCTCACATTTCTCCTCTGCGGTGCAAACAATTTTCTTCTATTTCTATACCTTTTGCTACCTACTATTTTCTTATCTTGCATCACCTTCTCTTGCCTCTCTATCACCTCAGTGTGTACAATAGTTCCATTCTCCTGTACTGCTTCATTTTCCAGGCTCTCAAACTGATTACTTGTGTTTGTCACGTCTCTTGTTTTGTCCTGTTGCCCCTTATATCTAGCATTTCTCCTTGATTTGTGTCTACTTTCCTTCGGTTACTGCCATATTCCTTCTCCTATTGTTGTTTCTTCCTCCGGATTGGGCTTCCCCTAGTTATCAGTATCTCCAGCCAGGTTGTTTTGTTAGGATCTGCAAAATTTATCTTGATGGACAATCTTTCCATAAAATGAGCATGAGTCCGGTGCTACCTCATATTCCATGAGATATTTGATACCATTGATCAAGATTGCCGGGAACAATTTCTTAGACGTATCAATCTCTATTGCTGATCTGGCAAACTTACTCCTCATCCAGAGTGCAGTATGGCTACCCACTTTGATAAGTCTAGCAAGTGCTAAGACAATGTATTTGAATAAGGTAGGGGAAGGTTTGGTATGCGTACCCATGTTACCACATATCTCGGAATCTCTTCCCTCGACTTGAACGTTGGAACCCAATCCCAGATCGCAAAATAACAGTCGAATAGTTTCCAAGGTCCCCCTGTCTTAACTGTCTCGTAATCATCCTTGCAAGACAATTACACAACGTAATGCCCCATATCTAACTCGTACATGTGAAAACTCCCTTTAGGGTTCCACAACAATTTTATCCTATCTCTCTTCATCATGAATCTGACATCTGTCCCTAGCACTCGTATGACCACATCATACATGCAAGGCCTAGCCGATCTTCCTCAGCCTTTGGATCTATGAAGATCGTTGGGCTCACATCCATAGTCGTCAACTCGACGTCTTTATCGTCAAGATTATCCTCAAAGAGCCTCTCCAGAAAGAACTCTTCCCAGTCTGCAGTACTAGCCCCTCGAGCAGAAGTTCCATTGACGACGACTCTAAATGAAGGTATAGCTATTGCTAGGGTTTCAGCTGATTTCTCACTATGACTCCCCTCTAAATCCTACATCATTCCTTGTTCCTCATATGGTAGGGCTTGATCATTGAAGTCCTTGTTTACAAGCACCTTGTCCACCAGATTACCATCGTAATCCTCACGATATGAAAGTCAATGCCCACTAATGGCACTAAAACTCTTACCCCAGTGCTTCCTCCATAATCCAATGATTTTTCTGGTTCTTTCAGTCCCCCACCCTCACGATCTAAGCCCTTTCTCTCCCCTCACAGCCCAACTTACTGCATCTTTGCCTTTCCCCCTCACGCCAGCGCCGTCACCTCTCCCCCCTCGCTCCCCTCGTGCCACAATCCTCTTACTTTTTTGGTATATTGGTTTGCTATATTTGGATATTCCTAGCATTTTCTATGAATTAAGTAAAAGAAGCATATTTAACTTACATAGGGGACACATGACGCCTTGCCATTGGCTAGTGCTTATAAGATAGCGCCAGGCTGGGACGCGGTTCAAGACCCTGGTTGTTATTTGGACCGGTCTATTAGGCTTCGATTGGTTTTGTTGCAACTGGTCTGGAAAACTTATGAACTGGAGTTCCTAAAGCAGTTTTTCATGATTGATTTAAAGTGCTGGAAGTCGAGTTCCGTGACTTCCGGTGAGTTATAGAGTCATATACAAAATAGAGTTCATGAGTTCCCTCTTAAAAAGAGCGGAAAACGAGTTCCAGAACAGTTGACAACATTTCCTAGATAATTATATTTTTCATTCTTCAAAAATGACACAATAAAATATTTATGACTAGGAATGTTAGTGTGTGGATATGGTTTATTGTCAAAATGATAAAATAATATGACAAAATATTGTACACTATAAGCGACACCATATAAAATATTTTACACTACAAGTACCATTATCACTGTGTCTACAAAATAAAAAATATAAAAACACTATGAAAAATAACCAGACCACTATGAAAAATAATCAGACTGCACAATGTGACAAAAAATAAATTTTCTAGCATTTTTTTATATTCATGTTTAAATAATATGATGTGAACATGATAATAAACTATAATTGTACGTGAAGAATATAGTAAAAATTAATGTTGTACATATTGTTAAATAATTTTAAACCAAAACTTATATATACATACATATAAAATGTACATATCATTACAATAGTTTATACATACAAAGTGAAATAAAAATATTATAATATAATTTGAACCACAATATACTATATTAATATATTTTTAAAGGAGCAACATCTGCATCATGACCGCTTGTTGAGATTATTATGTTAAAAATATATTAATTAGTAGTCACATATATGATTTTTTTTACTTTTTTCATCCTCTATTTTTAAGGGAGCAACATCCGCATTATGACTGCTTGCTGAGATTATTATTTTAAAAATATATTAATTAGTAGACATAGATATGATTCTTCTTTATTTCTTTGCCGTGCTTATTTTTTATATATCACACATTAAAACTAATAATTTTTTTATTGATTTCCATATTTACACTAATGACAAACCAAGCACATGGAGGTGAATGGAACTTAAGTTCCAGAAACGAAACTAAATTTTCCTGAAAATGAGTTCCACAACACTTATGACTTCCACCGAACCAATCCGAGCGTTAGTATGTTTACCAAGTTGAATCGGTGCGTAATCATTGAACCGTTCTCTCCTTCCTCGCCTGTCCGGCGGACGGCAGCTTCCGTGTCCCGGTAGCCCTGTACGGCGCCATCGGCAGAGTCGGCGTCCTCTCTTGAACTTCCTCAACTATTGACACCCCTTCCTCAACGGTGTAGACACCCGTGTGGGTTCCTTCTTCTACCGACGCCAGTACCTGGCCTCCCTAGGTCTGCAAAAACACAGCGCCACTGCTGCCGCCGTCTTGGCATGCCGATTGGGAATGAGGTCATGCCACTTCTTGATTATCTAGGATGGCGCAAGGTGAGGGTGAAGCAGACTGGTCATTGCCTCCTTCCATGCGCTGGAGTTCGTGGAGGCCTCTGCCCATGCCCCACTTTGCCACAATTATGATGGAGCAGTGCTCATACGTCCATTACCACCGCTGGATCGGGAAGGAGGCTGCCCAGTTTGGTTCCTTTGGAGACGGCCATCATCAAAAGTCCTACTCATGGAATCGGTGAAGGCTAGCAGAGAGAGAACCTACGCCGACCCTATGTCTCTTCCCCGTCCTGTAGGGCGATAACAATGTAGATCCCCCTGGCAAGGCGGTCTTCACTACACTTATAGAGATTACAGTCTTCGGTTTCTTCTCCCTGAGCTCAAGGGGTTCGAACCCTGCCTCTAAAGTGAAGGCGGACCCATTATATAAGCGCTAGGGTTCTGCTTGAGTTGTCTAAGGATAAAGGAAAAAGAGGAAGGCGGCCAACGTTCCATGCTTGTTGCCTTTATCAGTGTATGGCAATTGGTAGTCTGTCGATATAGGAAGCATACCATTCACATTAACCACTGTGATATGTCGTAATCTTATATCATGGTATTCTTCTCATAGTAACACTAGTGACTCTCCCAGAACGGCTACTTCTTTCTTATCATGACCAAGTCCCTTCCAAATAATGGCACTTGGTTGAAAGGCCAAAAACATTGGAGAGATTGTATCATATAATGTGATTATATCATTGGGATATTTTAAGGAAACACTTTATAACTTGCCATTCTTTGATTCCCTCTTGGATATATCCTAAAAACGAAAAAAGAAACTCATTAATGTTTTCCCCACCTATAATCACATCGTGGGGTTTTGTAGGAAAATCTTTTCCATATAAAACTACCATTTTGTGGAATGTCCTTTCTTATGAATTTCTAGAATACTCTTCCTTTCTTTATTATTTTTAAGTATACAAAAAGTCATATCCAAATTATCCATGTTTGATGCCTTAAAAATTGTTTTACCAATCTCTACTAGATAATTATTCTCTAATTATTTAAAACACCATAAATCCTATTTCTTTTTGGGAATTTTCATATCATCTTATATTTTAGTTGTCCAACAAATTACAAAGTCACCATTCTTTATTTGTGTACACAATCTCTTTTCTAAAGAAATCTACACAGTTCTATATTTAACAATATTAGTTGTCCATTACTTTAGAAACCCCTTTATTATTAGATTGTCCATTCTTTCTTTTGTCCAACGTTATTCATGGATCATTGCAAAAGAAATTTCTTTGATTTCTTGAACTTGTGTCACAAAAATATTATTATTCCATGAATAATATTATTGAGAAAAAATATCAATTCGTGGCTTAAATTTATATACTTCAATTTTACTAAAATTAAGGATATTACAAGATGAGTGCTCAGACCACCTCACAAGAAATGGAAAGGCATCACCTAACCTACAAGAAACTTCTGCATCTAGTTCTCAATGAATTGAAATGTTTCCCAATCCTCCCTCATTTATATAATTATTCTGATTCAAATTAGACCTAGTATCATCCTCCTCTGGATATCGCGCAACAAGTCAAGGGGCCCTTCATGTTCGACCAACGCTAGCAAATCCAACCATTTCTCTAGAAAACGTTTCTTGGCCTTGGAGGTGAGAGTCTAAACTGTAGTTGACCCCCTCCATGGATGCACAACAATAGCCACACTTGGAAGCAGAATGGAGGAAGAATCCCTTGAAGGGATTTACCTTTATGCCCTCAATTCGTGTGACAAAGATGTCACTATGTATGGCCAATACAATAATTTATCCTGACATCAAATCTATCTTTCATGGAGCAGGCCATTGATGTGGCATAATACGATTAGTAGGGAACCAACCCGGTGGCTAATGGGATAACATTAGACTTACTGATGTGGCACAATATGTAACATCCCTGACCTGGGTTATGAGCTAAACCTAGGTGTTTTTCTTAATTATGTAATTAGATGTCTGTGATTATCTTTTGGTATGTAATTAAAGCTTCTGAGGAACATATATTTCTGTTTCTGTCATTTTTGAACAATGTTGTAATATGTTTTGTAATACAAGGACCTATGTGCAAATTACCCAATTAGAGGGGTTAACTTGCAAATTGCACATGTTTGGATGTTCCTATGATGTTGAGACATCATAATAATGAATATGATGAAGTATTATGGATTCTCCAAGCTTGGGCACCAAGATGCAACTTGTGGAGCAATCCTTGTGCTTAAAACCCTAATTTTGGTGTAAAGTGTAATTTACCCAAAACATGGGATGCAACATGTAAAATATATCCTCTAGAGTATCTTTTATGACTCTTAACATCATATAGAGTAAGAATGATGAAGAAGGCACTTCAATTGAATAATCAGATAAGAAGGATAATTCTTGAAAATACAATAATCAAGTTGTAAGCATAATGACCCTTTTATATGTGCAACTTAGTAAGAAGTTGGCTTTCTTTATCTTTAGACCTTCGGTTTAAGATGAGTTCTGCTTAAGTATGGAAGGGAGAAACGTGGATTAGAAGATGGGAGGGACCTAGTTGAGAATAGGAGAAATATGTTGTCTTTATCTTGGAAATACCCCCAAAGTATATATACACTAATCTTTTACAACCAAAGGATCGTTTCCCCTTTCTCCTCACTTATCCCCTTGCTTGGACCAACTAAGAACAGAGCTCTGGAGCAGAGGAAAACGGCCAACCAGTTTTAGGTAAGGTTTGATCATCATCTTGCTCAGATTCATGGAGGAAGTCATGTTGCAAGGTTGGTTCTATGGTCTTTCTTACTTAGTTCTTCTTTCTAGCCATCCCTTCCAACCAATTCTTGGAGAAACAACCTTGGACGACCTGTGGATCTCAAGATGCCATTAAAATCTTGGAATCTTGGAGCTCTAGGGATAACTTTAAGGCGGGTTTTATAACTCTAAACCCTTAAACTTTGTTATACATCTTTCTTGCAAAAATAGCTTGTTCTTCTTTCCCCCATCTCTCCTTGCACTCTTGCAAGCAAAACCATGAAGAACAGACCTCCATCTTGAGGTAGATGATGATGGGCTTGAAAACCAATGTCACTTTATCAAACGGTCTCCCACCCTTTTGGTCTAAACGGTTTGCAAAACTATTTGGAACCAAACGGTTTCAAAATCATTTGGAGTCATGCGGTTTGCAAGACCGTTTAGATTCATACGGTCTCCAAGACTGTTTGGGAGGTTTGACCAGGTGTTGACCATTTGAGGGTCTTCTGAACACATTATGATTAATTACCTACAAAGAATCATTAACGAATTGCAAATAAATCCCAAGTTGAAGGCACTTTAATCACCTAAACCCTAATCGGGTTCATTGTTGATTTTAATGGACCAATCATGTTGAAGTTTGGGTTGAGTGGCCCAAACGGTTTCAAAACCATTTAGAGATCACCCAAACGGTCTCAAGACCTTTTGGTGATCACCCAAGACCGTTTGGAGGTCTATGGTTAAGGGAATTTGATCAATGGAAGGTCCAATCATAATAGGTTGTTGAAATAATCAAAGTGCTGAATTGGTGACCTAATTAGGGTTCAACCCTTAACAAATTGACTTAGTTTTTGATGAGAATTTGGGCAAACGGTCTCAAGACCATTTGGAGGATATCCAAATGATCCCAATACCATTTGGGGTCAGGTCATGGCCCAATTGGGTGATGGTTCAATGGGTTCAACTTCAATTATATTCATGTTGATGGATGTTGATGGTTGATCGATTTCCAACCCTAATCCATTCGGTCCTGACCCTAATTGGTGACTAATTGAGGATCAATTGAGTGTCCAATTGGTTAAGGATTAACCCAATTAGCTCAATTGATAAGTGTCTAACAAGTAGGAGATCGATTGAAGGGTTCAACATTGAAAACCCTAATCAATTACAAGTGTTGATACACTTTTTAGGTCCAAGCGGTTTTGAGATGTTTGGATCATACGGTCTCAAGACCGTTTGAATCCAAACGGTCTCAAGACCGTTTGGGACCAAACGGTCTCAAGACCTTTTGGGGGCAAATGGTCTCAAGACCTTTTGGGACTAAACGGTCTCAAGACCGTTTGGATTCATACGGTTTCAAAACCGTTTAGACTCATGCGGTTTCAAGGCTGATTTGCTCAAACGGTTTCAAAGTCAAACTTTGCTAAACGGTCAACGTGACCAAATGGTTTCAAGACCATTTAAGGGCAAACGGTCTTCAGTGTGATCTTGTCCATGCAGTCTTGAAGGTCAAAGGTACCAAACGGTCAACCTTCCATGCGGTTTCAAAACCGTTTGGAGGTTGAAAGTTCAAAACCGTTTGGGGTCTTTTAAGGTCAATATTTCTTAATGATTAAAAGGCTTAGATGGTTCAATGGTTGTTTAACCTAAACCCTAATGAAACCTAAAGATATTAAGGGGTTAAGTGATTAGTAGATTGACCCATGTTATGATTAATGGTGAACATCACTAAGGTACCCTTGAAGGTTCAAGTAGATAACACCCCTTAATTAAGCAAACCCTAATGACCATAATGGTGATGACTTGACTTATGTTAATTAAAGTTGACTTGACCTAACCTAATCTAGAGTGATGTAAACATCATCTATTAGTGAGAGGAGAGAGAAGGCTCCTAATATGAATGAAAATCAAGTAAAATACCTTCAATATGAATGAAGGCACATGATTAGGGTATGATCCTTCATAGTGAGATCATAGAAACCCTAATTATGATAATTGATGAATCTTAACCTAATTTGAAGGCATCAATGATAATAATCTTCTTACATGATGATGCTATGAGCTCAATCCACTATGAGGTGAATAGTAAACCCTAATTCTAGGGTAATAACATGTAAAGAGAATAGTAAACCCTAATTGAGGGTGATGTGATGAAATGTACAATAAACCCTAATTCCAAGTTATGCTTTTAAGCATGAATCTTTATGATTAAAGTATGAGATGAGGAATCATTGTTCCTAATCATAATGAAAGGGATTGAATAACCCTAATTGATTTTAAATCAGGGAATCTGGCCTTAGTGAAGGCATGATGGTACAACCCTTGAATTGAAAGGTTATCTCTAATTTATAAATTGCTAATCTGGAGATGAATTGTTTATTATTATCAATTGAATTAACCATGCAGGTTCTTATAAAGAAGTGATCATAGCCAGGTAAGGGTTATGATATCATATTCATAGAAAGCATGTAAGTGGCGACATATGAGATTAATGGGCTGTAAGAGCCATGAGTAACATCAAGGTCATGATGATTAGATGACTTATGATGATCTAAGGGTTTGAACACCCCTATTCTTGAATCATAGTAATGAAATGGTTAAGAATTGATATCCATATGATAACTGATGTGAGTTAAACTTGATACATTTAGTATTCTTCTTTTATAGCAGTGTTTTAATAGTTAAATGCTTGGAAACATGCCTGATGCTAAAAGAATGTTGAAATGTACCTAAATAATCAAGTATAATCATACCATGTAGAGCCCTGATCATAGATCCATCATTGTCAGAAGCCAAATGATGGTGAAATAGGTTTTCCTAAGGGAACTCCTGGATCACATATTTTTGTGTATGTGGGGGATTATGGACGCAAATATCCTTACGTCCTAGTGTAGGAATTGATGTAAGATGTATTTTAATCCATCAACCCTTCACTATATGTTTATTCTAGGGTAATGTTTCACTATTCTCCCGAGGGAATCGTTAATGCCGCATCGATGAGAGATAAACAAGAGATCTTTCGACGGTGAAGAGAGTACAGAATGCCATTGTGACTCTAATAGTGAAGTGCCAGAATACCCTGGTAAGCTATCTTAGCAGAGACACGAGATGTCCTGCATGTTGATCCTCACACTGACTGAGGAAGATGAGGTCATAAGAATCCGGCTCTTTTGATGACCTATGTATGATATTGATGCGACTTAGTAGTGATCGGTTGGAGTATGAGCGGTATACCTCATCTCCGCAGGGCATAATAATGTTTGTAAAACATAATCAACCGCGTAACATATCTGCTTAGGTTGAACTATGAGAAAACAATGATTGATGTTACACTATTTATATTAATATTCTGTTCAAGTATCTAGTATACATGTCCTTCATATTCCTTAATGAAGTGATTGCTTAAGTAGAAGTTGTTTACTTATTATCAAACCTGCTGATGATTGATTTAAGTTACTTTGCTTATGTTATTCTTTAATTGTTATAACAAAGCTTCTGGCGGAGAGTTATAACTCTCGCTGGGATAATTATTTAAAATTGTCTCACCCCCGTAGATTTCAACTTTTTAGGTGGACGTCGAGGATGAAGGAACCAATCTGCGGGTGAGCAGTACCTGTAGCAGCAACACCAGGGGCAGCAGTGAATCTCAGGTGGAGATACTGACTGTCGAGTCATGTAGTTAGTATGTCTTATGTCGTCTCTGTACTCTCAGGTCCTAGGAGTCAGTAGGTATGAGGTTTTTGGCTAAAGGCCTCGAGATTTTGTATCTGGATATATGTAATCACTTGAGAGGTGATTTAACATAGATGTAATGTGAAAACATGATGTAAACAGTTTATCTCATTTCTTATAAAAGAGTTTTATGATTTAAAGATCTCTTTCCAAAAAAATTTAAATTTTAGTAATTTTTCATATTCCGCTGCTAATCGAACGCTTCCACTGAGTTTACCTTGTGCTTTATAGATCTGACCCCACACAATATGATTAGTCTGGTTATGTTTAATTTGCATTAGTTCTAGAAAATTGATGGTATCTTGTACAATAGTGAAATCATATATCAAATTTATCATAAACATGCGTAGAATCTATATGAGATATAGTTAATTATTTATTCGCATTCGAGTTCAAAGAGTATATCTAATGCATCAATATTAGGCGATGTATACATATAAACTCTATATTAATATGATATTGAAGTTATTGAATACATTTAATTTGTTATATGAGATGATATTGATGAATAATAATGAGATATCAAGATTTTGATGATGATGGTGATGTATATTTATGACTTCTAAAGTCATTAGGTCATATTCTTGCAAATTAGGGTTTCAATATCTAACCCTAATATTAACCCTACAACTAAACCATAGTCTCAACCTTGATTAGTATTTTATGAATGCATGGTGACAATTTAGGATTATATATAATTTCAGATCATGTTGATTGCATGGATCTAAAATATTCTTCTTTGGTTGAAGGCTACTTGAATTAAATGAAGTGTACTACATTGTTCTTCATTGAAGTTAAACTATTATTTATGAATACTGACATATATGGACTGTTGAAGGATTTGTGGATAATTTTTGAAGTATTGAGTCATGTGATAAACTTATTGGATTTTTATTAATTACATCTTATCATAGTGCCTATTCGTGTCATATAATGAAACAATAAGATATTCTAAACCTAGGTATATAACTACCAAGGGGTAGATCAGACAAGTTCAATGATAAACATTGAAGTGATTACACCCCGAGGTGGAACTACAAGCATGGGTTAGATTATCTAAATGAAAATACAATTTCATATGGGTAATTATTTAAGTGTTGAATATATATGTACATGCACACTTTTATATGCACCCATGTTCACAATATAACAACATAATGGTCCATGCATTTGCTTGTCGTAGTTTTAGGTATCCGACTTACATGGATGGTGACTTGGAGATTAAGACGAATATATTGAAGATGTTAAAGTTAAGTTCACAAGGAGGATTTACAAGATAAATGGTGATCTCTTTCCATGTAGCATATTCTTTTCATGTAGTCTCCGCTTATTTGGAAAACTCTGTACACTCATATGAGATAAAATCAGTAACCTTTTTATCATTTAAGATTATGAAACAAAATTTGTAGTTATTATTTGTTATATCTTAAGTTTGGATACTAAAAAAGTAAATTGGAATCTCTATTTCTGTAATATACCTTCATTGGTGGGTATCTAGGAGAGGGGGTCCTAACAGTTGGTATTAGAGCACAAACTCATCAAATAAATTATAGTAATTTATAGTTTCATATGTTCCATAGAGTTACAATGGAATTATTAGGACATTATCAAAAGACAATGGGGTCTATAAAGGATAACAATCTAGGGCCTAGAAAAACATTTCTACCACTAGTTTTCAAATGAGGACTCTCGAGCCCCTATAAATCTCGCCCGACCAAAGTCTGAGGTCTTTGCCCGAAGTAAAATACCTCTAGGTCTTTGCTTATTAAAATTCATCATATTCTGATATATTTTCTTTCCTAACCCTATAGTTTAGTTCTCTCCTAATCTTGAATTAGGGTTTCAGGTATGATATAGGATTAAGGCATAACTTCTACCAATTAATTACATGTAATGTCAATTAGAGAAATTGATGCAGAATATGCGATTAACAATTTATTTCCCTTTAGTGAGGGAAAACCCTAGAGAGACATAGGGATGGGTTGGGATACCCCAACCATTCATGAAGAACTTGGGTTGGGATAACCCAATAGTGGGTAAATGGAAAGATAAATCCTATGGATAGAAGTTATCCTTTATGCCTAATCAAAACCCTAATTTTGGGTATAAATAAAGAATAAATGAAAGAAATGATACCTACCCAAACAAATCGTAAGTGAGGATAAAGGAAAATTCAAATGAGTTTGATTAATTTGGTTTATTACACAAACCAAACACCATTAGTATGTATAATACCAACAATTATGCATCCATGTAATCTACCCATGAAGGGTTTTGTATATGAAACATATGAAGGCAGTGGTTACATAAAAATAAATATAATACACTCATATCACCTTTTGGGTTGGTGTCCAAACATGAGGTGGGTAAACCTAAGAATGAGATAAGACCTATGGGGTAGGCATAATCCTAAACCTATTAGTTGAGGTTTTTACTAGAAAGTCTAACCTCCTCCTAAAGGCCAAGAAGGCACACTAGGTTAGGTCCTCCTCTAGAAGGATGAGTTTAAAAACCTTGTATTAGTTTTTGCTATTTTAGGCAACCCTAAATGTCACACCCCTAATTTTTCTTGTAACTTAGTAAGTATATGGTTAAGTTAATGATGAAATCAATATAAGATTGATTTAAAAAGTTCCATTCAATTTTCATGATATGTGGATTTAAGGGAAAAAGAATGCAGAGAGGTTTGGATTACATTGAATCTATTTTGTAATATCATCTAAATATTATATTTTGAAATTTAATTTGATGATATGAGTGGACAATCAAAGTAGAATATTGGAGAGAAAATGATGACTCTAATTAATAGACTGTGAGCCCTAGACCTAGTTTTGGTCTTCATATTAAGTATAAAGTGATATTGATCAAATGCATCATAAGGAAGATTTCAATGGGAGGCTATAGTGTTCCAGTCTTTCGTTTCATAATCAAGAATACAAGTAACCTTGTGAATCCTTTGGAAGATCAAGGATTTGTCCATGTGGTTGAGAAACCTATTTAAGCCCATTTTGGGCCAATCATAGTTTACACATGGGTCCTTGCAGTACAAAATGTGTAATGGGGTATTTCATGTTCATAATAGATGCTCAAAAATAATTTAACAGATTGATAATTAAATATAAGGCCATGGAAGAAATTTTAGATAAATTTCATTAATCTAATGACATAGAGTATTAATTTAGTACTTATCTAGTTTTTACTTAAAAGGTAAGCCTGGAGTCTTAATCAATTTAGTTTTTCCTTGATATCTTTCCAAAAATGGGGTGATGAAAATTAGATATTAATTCCAAAATTTGGAATTTAATGGGATTAGTATGTGGTCTAAATAGTTATTTATATAAACTAGACTTTAACTTAAAAAAATAAAAAATGAAAAAGGAAGAGTGTCGCGACCCCTGTTTGAAAGGGCGTGGTTAGAGTCCCATGGATGTGATGGTCTCATCTGAGATTGAATAGGGGAGAGGCTATAAAAGCCCTAGTTCTCTAAACATAGGGTTGGTCCAAAGTTGTTTTTAGGGCTTTTGCAAGGGAGCATGAGAGGGAGAGGAGAAGATCGTGGAAAAGGGCCAGGCGCGGCAATATCTAGAATACAGGACATAGTTGTTCAAATCTGGGCATGGACTGACCAGAGACGATGCCTCCCTTGGTGAATAAGACCAGTCCAATTTCTTAACAGTTTGGGATGGCTTTAAAGTCAAGAAACCTAGTGCTGGAGGTCCTCCCAAGCAGTGGCGGAAGAATCTGTAGAACAGAGTTGCGTGCATGGGGAAGAAGAAGGGAGATGGGTTTGTGGGTGATGTATCCACTGGATCTAGGCGAGGATATGCCTTCTGCCAAGCCTAGAGCTGTTGCACGTATCAATGGTTAAATCATGAAAATCAGATCAGATATATACAGTCCAAGATGTATGTAAAGGTAATATACTGTAAAAACCATAGCTCCTAATATATATCCAATTATATAAAACAAGGTATCAATGGAAAGGTCTTCCAGAGTAATATAACATAAAAATATTTGCAAAATATGATTTTGATGTTTGTTATTTATTATATCTTGTGTAGTCAAGTCTATATGATTTTAATGTTTCAGGTATTAAAACCAACAAACTACATTAGAAATTTATGAATATATTAGTATAAGTATGTTTGATATGATATACATGATTCTAATGCCTGATCATTCTAATTATAAGATTTATCAAGACTTTTGATGTAAACCCTAATAAGGGCATTATGGGTTATTTCACCTATTGAATTGCAATGAAATAATTTGAAATTTTACTAATACCTTAACATACATTATTCTTACTAGTTTTAAAGTTTTTATGGAGTTTTTTGCGTATCTAAACTAGTATGTGATTTTTGGGCCTAAGTTGTCATTATGTAGGATAATTTGTGATAATTTGTGAGACAATATGTATTTTATGTGCCTATTTAGCATGGAAAATGATTCTAGTTATATTTTCCTTCAATTTTATAACTAAATCAATAAAAGTAGTATATGTGTGTTTGTTTGAAGTTTACTATTGGTATATGATGTATATACTTTTATATATTAGTACATATGATGTTTTTTGGTTTATATGGAAATTCAATATCTGTATGTTATATAATGTGTGAATTGAATTTGATTTAATGTTTAGACATTAGATGTGTTTTAATCAGAGATAGTTTCAGTTAAATGAGAACCCTAAGTTGGTATATAAGGTTGGGGTGATGGGGTTTGAGAATTTGAAATGAAGAAGGGAAATATACATGGACTTATAGACATTTGTTGATGTCCATGTGATTAGGTTATGGAACATGGAATCTAGACTACATTAATAATATCCTCAAATGATGTAAGTGGGCCATGTCCTTTGAATTCATGTTATCTAATTATCCTTCTTAGAATAATGCATTAGATGCATGGTCTAATGTTCATATGTAGAATACTATTTTTTAGTGCAATACAATTACTGTATCCAATAACTTGTACCTAGTTCTTATCCAGTATCAATTCCAATTCATTATTCTTGCATAAATTCTTAGAGTTATCATTTAGTTACTAGAGCACATAATACAATCGGTTTTGTATGTTAATTCCTTGTTATCATTTAGAATTTAGAATTCTTTTAGAATATCAGAATCAAAGTAGAGAATCTAGAATTCAGATTATCACAATTATTTACTATTGATATTCATAATTTAGAATAGAATGATTAGTACTTAGAATGAAAATATCAAAATTTATCTCAAATAATAGTTCATTATTGTTATAACAGAATGTATATTTTTCATAATAGCATAGGATTTATAATATAGAATTCAAAAAAATAATGTATATTTTAGAATTGATCTCAGTTAGCCGAGATACATAATCAGAATAAAAATAGAATCAGAATAGAATCACAGTCATAAATAGAACAAGACTAGAAAAGAATAGAAATTGACACCAGAACGTAATTTATATTATATAATAAGTCCTCAAATAGAAGTATTGTGGTACACAGAATAGAAGGAAATTATGCCACTGAAGGAGTAAAGCACAATAGAAGGCACTTGGTGCCACAGAACAGAAAACACCTTGGTGTCACTAGAGGGCTTTCGTGCCACAGAAGGTGCTTTATACCATAGAAGGCACATTGTGTCACAGAAGAGGACTTATTGCAAAATAGTGTCCATAGAAAGATAAAAGACGTACATAAAAGGATGTTTATTTTAGTATATATCATAATTTTCATAAAGCAATTATTTTTATTTCCAGTTACTAGAATTCAATGCCACTTACTCTAACATAGGTTTCCCTTTGTGCATGGCTGGGGACAAGATGTCCATAGGTAAACAACTATTGGTATATATGCCCATAGAGCCATCCCACGTGATTGCATGGAGTCAGATATTAATTAATCAATTAATACAATTATTTAGTTAATTAATTAATTCCAGAATATTCTAATTAATCCATGAGCATTTTAATTAACTTAGTGTTTCTGTTTACCAATGGGTTTAGGAAACCCTACTTCCTTTCGTCTCCTATTTAAAGGAGCTCGACGACTAATATCTATATAGGATATTGAGAGAGAGAGTTTTCTGTTTACGCTCACGTATGTAAACCCTAGCCATCACCGTCCTCAGGAGAGAAATGAGAGCACTACGATGCTAGCACGTCACTGTACAGAGATGACTCCTTCCCGCCAGATTACAAAGCGCAACGTGGAGTTTCAGTCCATCCGCGTGGATGAAGTAGAGACGCAGACGCTGACGTTCGGAGTACGTCAATGACTATCCATACATGCTACAAGCGGTGTACATCACCACATGAAAGGAGTGCTGCCAGATCTTCCTACAAAAAACACAACAAATAGGAGAGAAGTTCTGTCTGTGTAGGACAACAATGTTGCACACCATCGTGCAATGGGACATCGCCAGACTTGCTCTGCGATAAGGTATATCCTGCAAACATTCATTCTAAATATGTTGTTGTCGATGGGATCCTGTTTCGGGTTGCGTGGAATTTTTTTTGTTGCTTCCGCCGTACATGTTTTCTCCACAAAACCCAATAGTAATATCAGATCAATGACAATCTATGACGTATTTGGATTCATTTCGATATGATTGAATCATTGTATACTATTTTCTATGTTGCATACGATGCAAATTAAAACTGCTAATGTGAAAATCTAAACCTAATTCCACATACACCGTAAGCTTATGTTTTTGACGTTTCAGATGGGGTCGACTATGGAAAATATTGATTTTCCTACACAGGGGTGCTGCCCCTGTGTACCCCGCATAATATGTGTGGGAGTCGAAGTTTTTTATAATGGGGAATGTCCCCCATTAAAAGGACTACAATTTTAATATGTATATATGTATATGTAGATATACTTATGATATCATACATGTCGCCTTAAAAATCTATTTTATGTGGTGAAGGCATGCATAGTTATGGCCTAGAATCCCCTTTTGTGAATGTTGTGAATGAATGTGTATGTAAATCTTGTAGATATGTTTGTTTTGAATGCTATGGATGTATAATGGTTGTACATTGATCCTTTTTGTAAAGTATTTGTCTTGCATGCCAAGCCTTATCTCTTATTTCAAAGTGTAATTAATTCTTTCCCTTTATTTATGTACTCATATGATGTAATAGAGATAGGATTAGTTTTAGTCTTTGTAAACTTGATTTAAGGAGGCAAATTGAAGATCCAACTCCAAGGATCATCCATGGAGAATCAAAATGAACATCTGAATCCAAGAAGCAACTTGAAGTTCCAACCTCACAGAGCATCCATGAAGTTGTTTGTTGTAATGATGATCCTTACAGGTTGATTCATAGGAGTTGTTGCATGAGATGCATAAGACATTAGGTGGACCGTAATCCTTTGTTGCTCCAAAGGATTACATTAGTATGGACATAACCGATGTATTTGTGTTTGTGATTGCATGTCTATCATTTGTGGTTGTGGATATAGTAGTATTTGATACATACTATAAGTATATGGTGTTTGGATATGTATATGTATTAATAAAACCCCTAAATGAATAATATTAAGTTTTAGTTTCCTTCCATAAAGCAACACACATGAAAAGCTTGATCAACTATGTGTGGGCACGCCTCTGCGTGGTACACTGTCTATCTTGTGAAAGTGTGGTGATGGGTGTGTGGGTCTGCCTCCGCAGGGTGCACAATCATCGTGTTGGCTTATGGGTTGGACTTAACTAGGGAACCTTGATAGGATCAAGTACCAAGAGGCACACAGATGCGTCATGGCAAGGAGTTGTGCATGATCATCTATCCAAGAGTTGCATATGATGCAATTGGAAAAAGTTTCCTACCTTAGTATTTGGACTTTGACGCCGATGTTGGATGGGCATTGATCTCGTTATTTTGGATCTTTGCTCACTAGAAGGTTGTACACTACAATCTTTTAAGTTGATAGTGAGGGCTATAAATTTGAATAAAATAGTGGGAGTGTAATTAATTAAAGGCCCAATTAATCTCATTTATCAAATCTGTACAAGTCAAAATGTTTTGGACTAAATGCAAACTTTTTCTTTTGTAGAAATCAAATGGCAAACAACACTCACACTTTCTCATTGTGATCAGTCCTTGAGAAGGACAAACTTACTGATACCAACTTTCAAAATTAGTTTAGGACGTTGAGAATTGTTCTCATGCATGAGCTATGAGTTGCAAGAGCAGCATGAGAACATGAATGTCATGGAGATGGTAACACATCTCAAGAACATGTATTAGCATCAAGCAAGATAGGAGAGCTATGATGTCTCCAAGGCTTTATTCAGAAGCAAGATGAAAGAGGGAGACTCGGTTGTCACCCATATACTTACTTTGATTGGGTACGGGGAAAGCCTATCCTAACTGGGATTTCCCCTAGGTCAAGAGTTGGCCACTGATGTGATTCTGCAATCGTTTTCTGAATCATATAGTGATTTTGTCATGAACTACAACATGAACAATCTTAACAAGCCATTGTAAGAATTGTTGGGCATGTTGGGGACAATTGAAGCACAGATGAAGAAAGACAAACCCAAGTCTGTGATGATGATCAACAAAACAAAGGGAAAGTCAAAAAGGAAAAGGTAATGCTAAGAAAGGTTGTAAAGTCGGGCAGAAGCCAAAGTCATCCACACTCAAAGCTAAAGGTGGGATCTCCAAAGAAGGCAGTTGTCACCATTATCACCAGACTAGATATTGGAAAAGAAACTATCCCCTCTACCTGGAAGAACTAAGGAAGAAGAAGTAGGGGATAGAGATCTCCACTTCAGGTATATACATTATTGAAATAAACTTAAATACTTCTTCATCATGGGTATTGGATACCGGATGTGGATCTCACATATGTTCAAATATGTAGGATCTGATAAGAAGTAAGCCTTTATGAAAGGGCCAAGTCGAGCCGCGGGTCGCTAATGGAGCAAGAGTTGCTGCCACCGCGGTTGGAATTATTAGTTTATCTTTTCCTATGGGCCTTGTAATAGAATTAGAGAATTTCTATTATATATCTTCCATTAATAGAAATATTATTTCTCTATCTTGTATGGAGAAGAGTGGATTTGAATTTCAAATTAAGAATGGAATGAGTTTTGTTTCTAAAGATGAGATCTTTTCTGGCAAAGCACCTATGTCTTATGGTATCTACTTGTTAGAACTTGAGACTAGCATATACAACGTAAATACTAAAAGGCTAAAACTTGAAAACTTAAACAAAACATACTTATGGCATTGTCATCTTGGGCACATAAACAAGAAGTGCATATCTAGACTCCATAAGGATGACTATCTAGACTCTTTTGATTTTGAATCATTAGAGACATGTGAGGCATGTTTATTAGGGAAGATGACCAAGAATCCTTTCACTAGACACAGTGAGAGAGCCAGTGATCTGCTAGGGCTCATACATACTGATGTATTTGGATCTTTTAGATCAAATGCTAGAGAAGGCTGTCAAAACTTCATGATGACCTCAGTAGGTATGGCTATGTATATCTTATGAAACATAAGTCTGAAACTCTTGAAATTTTCAAGACTTTCATGAATGAAGTAGAGAAGCAACTTGGTAAGAGTATTAAAGCACTTCATTCAGATCGAGGTGGCGGATACTTAAGCCAAGAGTTTGAGGACCTTCTGAGAGACGGTGGTATTGTATCACAATGGACTCCATATGGTACACCACATCATAATGGTGTGTCCAAATGAAGGAATCATACATTAGTTGACATGGTATGATCAATGATGAGTTCAGATGAACTTCCAATATCGCTCTGGGGATATGCTCATGAAACCACAACATTTACACTTAACCGTGTACCTTCCAAATCGGTTTAAAAGACACCATATGAGATATGGAATGGGAACTGTCCCAATTTGTCTATGTTAAAGATTTGGGGATGTGAAGCTTATGTTAGGAAACAATTTCCTAAAAAGCTTGGACCCAAATCTAAAAAATGCTATTTTGTTGGATACCCCAAGGAAACTTAGGGATACTACTTCTGCACACCAACTGACAACAAAGTGTTTGTTGCTAGGATTGTTGTATTTCTTAAAAAGGAATTTATTTCCAAAGGAATCCTTGGGAGGAATGTAGAGCTAGAAGAAGTTTGAAATCAACAAGAAAGCAGAGAACCTGAGGAGGTAAATAAGGAACATGAAGACTCACAAACTGTTGTGGAATTTCATGTTCCAACTATAACACAAGAACCTCATAGGTCTAGTAGGACACAACTTGAGCCTGAGAGATTTGGATTTCTCATGACTCAAGACAGTGATGAATTGGGCATATCAGATGAGTAAAATTCCTATCTAGAGGCTACTAAGGGACTAGAATATGAGAAATGGATCAAAGCCATGAGATCATAGATGGAGTCCATGTACACCAACAAGGTATGGACCTTGGTGGATCCACCCGAAGGGGTAAAACTAATAGGGTGCAAGTGGGTCTTCAAGAAGAAGATCAACATGGATGGAAATGTTCAAACCTATGAAGGTAGATTGATGTGAAAGGATTATGTCAAATCAAAGGTGTTGATTATGATGAGACCTTCTCACCAGTTTCCATGGTGAAATCCGTCAGGATCATGCTTGCCATTGCAGCTTATCATGACTATTAGATTTGGCAGATGGATGTTAAAACAACATTCCTTAATGGGAATTTACTTGAGGATGTGTACATGACAAAACCTGAGGGTTTTATCAATCTGAAGGAAGCCATTAAAGTTTGTAAGATACAAAGATCAATCTATGTATTGAAGCAAGCATCTCGAAGTTGGAATCTATGTTTTGAGGAAGTAGTAAAAAGTTTGGCTTTAGTCAAAATGAAGATGAACCTTGTGTTTACAAAAAGGTTAGTGGGAGCACAATCATATTTCTCATATTGTATGTGGATGACATACTATTGATGGGAAATGACATCCCTACTCTTCAAGTAGTAAGAGGTTGGCAGGGGAAGACCTTCTCTATGAAGGATTTAGGTGAAGCATTCTATATACTAGTAATCAAGATCTATAGAGTTAGATCTAGAAGGCTTCTAGGCCTAAGCCAGAGAACATACATTGACAAGGTGCTAAAGAGGTTTAGCATGGAGGGTTCTAAGAGAGGTAACTTGCCCATGTCCCATGGAATTACGATCTCTAAAGTCCAACATCCTAGTTCATGTGATGAACGGGTGTGCATGAGTAAGATTCCATATGCATCAACTATTGGATCTATCATGTGTGTGATGCTATGTACTCGTCCTAATGTGTCGTATGCTTTGAGCATGACAATCTGGTATCTGTCAGATCCAGGTGATTGTCACTGGATAGTCATATAGAATATCCTAAAGTACTTGAGAAGGACTAAGGATCAATTCTTGGTATACGGTGGTGAGGAACAGCTCATGGTAACCGATGCTAGCTTCCAAACTGATAAAGATGAATATAGATCACAATCTAGATTTGTGTTTTGCCTGAACAATAGAGCTATGACCAGGAGGAGTTCCAAGCAAGAGACGGTTGCAGATTCTACAACAGAGGCTGAATATATTGTCGCATCTAATGCTGCAAAGGAAGCTGTGTGGATCAAGAAGTTCATTTCTAAACTTGGAGTGGTTCCAAGAGCTAGTGATGCAATTGAGTTGTTTTGTGACAACAGAGCAATTTCACAGGATAAAGAACCAAGATCGCACCAACGTTCAAAACATATTCTATGGTGGTTCCATGTCATACAAGAGATCATACATTGAGGAGATGTGAAGATTTGTAGAGTAACTACAGAAAGCAATGTGGCTGACCCACTCACAAAAGAACTTTCACAGTAGAAACATGACGGACATGTTCGATCACTTGGATTGAGATTCACGAGTGATTGGGTATAAGTGCAAGTGGGAATCTATTGGTATGTATGCCAATAGAGACTATCATTTGATGATTGTATTGGGATACTATGTAAACGATGTGTAATACTACATTGATCATATCAATAAAGGGAAGTTTCCAATCTACTTGTTTGTGTTTTATATTGTGAGATGAACATAAAACTTATAGATGTCTACAGAATAATACACTCAATGACATATGTTTTTGGGTTGATGACCTGAATAGTGAGATTGTATGTATGCTAAGAGTATGTATTCTTGTTTTGTCCCTAAGCGGTTGTTATTGTGGAAATATCCATAGACATCAATAACACATAAGATTAAAATGTATATTGGTTGATGGAAGAATCTCATTATCCATGATATGGAGATATCAAACCAAATACATAGATATTTGTTAGAGAACAGTGTATCGAACAGACCCACCTTGAGAGTGATACATGGATACTATGATTGGTAGTTAGAGTCACATCTCATAGTGATGGTGGTGATTGTGGTTCTTAGACCTGAAGTCACTACACTTATCACATGTCGTTCAGTGTACTTTGATATCATCCACCATGGTCCTAAATAAGGATTGCCATAAAGATGGTGCTTGGCTGCACTGTGACACATGGGGATGACTGTGAGTGATGTATATGGAATTTGTCTTCCTACGGGAGTTTGATATTCTGACCACTTGATAAGCGAGACTGAGAAATGTATGGCCATGCTGATGTGAGTTAATATGTGATATTGAGATTACATATATCTTAGTCAGTCAACTCTAGTTCAAGGAGCATGGATTGAACATTGAAAAGTATAACAATTCCATGACTCAAGTTCAATCTGGATATCAACGACAAAGCAACTATACAATCATTGTAATACCAATCATGAATGATATGTTAAGTTGTTCTCTAACTTATCCAATTACTTGGGTGGCAATGAAGTCTTGCTAGGTACCAATCATTGCTTGTAAAATAATAATATGATTATGGATATCACTGCCAACGTTATTTGGAGCCTATCGGGTCACACACATAGGATGTGTTGGAATAGGAGTATAGTTGTGGATTTGATTGGAATTGCTCTGAATCACAATGATTACCAAAATGTTTATGTAATCCATTAGAATAATATTGGAATGTTTAAGCCAATTAATTGGAGTGATTGGCTCTATGTGCAAGTGGGAGTCTGCTGGTATATATACCCATTGATCCATCCAATGCGATTGCATGGAGTCAGATATTAATTAGTCAATTAACACAATTATTTGGTTAATTATTTACTTCCTAAATATTCTAATTAATCCATCAGTGTTTTAATTAACGCAATGTTTCTGTTTACCGATGGGTTTAGGAAACCCTACTTCCTTTTGTCTCCTATTTAAAGGGGCTCGATGACTGATATCCATATTAGATATTGAAAGAGTCTTTTTAGTTTACGCTCACGTACGTAAACCCTATCCGTCACCATCCTCAAGAGAGAAAGGAGAACACCGCAACGCTAGCACGTTGTCGCACAGAGACGAATCCTTCCCGCCGGCTTAGGAAGTGCAATGTGGAGTTCCAGTCCATCTCTGTGGATGAAGTAGAGACACAGATGCTGAGACGCCTACGTTCGGAGGATGTCAACGACTATCCATACGCGCTACAAGCGGCGTACATCACCGCATGAAAGGAGTGCTGTCGTATCTTCCTGCAACACACTCAATGAATAGGAGAGAAGTTCCATCCGTGTTGGCTAGCAATGTTGCACACTATCGTGCAACAGTACATTGTCGGACTTGCTCCGTGATAAGGTATATCCCGCAAACACTCTTTCTAAATATGTTGTTGTCGATGGGATCCTGTTTTGGGTAGCGTGGAATTTTTTTTGTTGCTTCCGCCATGATTATTTTCTCCAAAAAACCCAACAAGAACTTCCGAAGATGGTCATGAAAAGATGACGCAATGACAACTTGACATGATATTTTGAATGCATTTGAATGCACTAACAAATTCACTCAACGTTGAAATCCTCAATCTTTTACCAAAACCAATGTGCAATAATACCACCCGCAAGCGGACGAGTCTTATCGCAATATAGTTAAGGATCAAACCCAAAGGGCAACGTTTTTAAGAATCTTTGTCAGTCTAGTCTAGTTCGAGTTAAGGCTAATATTTAAAACGATTGGTTGATTTGAGGTTACTTAAACTAATTGCAAGAAAGTAAAAGTTGAATTAAAGTAGGGTTTAAATCAATGATATGGAATCGCTGGGATGGTATCGGGTTTCACGACAACTACATGCAAACACATTCGATCGCAAACAATCCACGCAAGATATAACAATCCAAATGGAGCAGCTGCAGAACCCCCCATACGGGCGTTAGGCTCGCGTAAGCATCACCTTAGGCATCAGATGTCTTATCACCAACCAGATCACTTACTTATGGCTCCGAAGATACAGAAATCCAACGAAGGTTGTGGGCCTCCTGTACAGGCGTTAGGCACACAGAAGCATCACCGAAGGCTAGATGGCTCGTCCCCTCACGGATCATACACTTATGACCTCGGAGAAATCTCATTCTATTTCTAGTTTGGGAGTCAACTGCATTAATTTATAAGCAAGCAGGTAATAGATCTACAAACTAACATCGATGATAAACAAGACGATACAAAATCCAACTAAGGCTGTGGTCCTCCCTGAGGGATTCTTAGACCATAGAAGCGTCACCGTAGGCTAGATGTCTCATCCCCTCACGGATCATACACTTACGACCTCAAGGAATACTTTCAGAAGTTCTCATCAAGATGTCGAACTTGTAAACCGCCATTCCATCCCATACATAGGAGATTTCACAATAAAGGAAAGAACAAGATGAAAGTAAGGAAAAAATCAACTACGAACATATCAATTAACAACGAAATGGAAAGTTATATACATTTCCATGGAATTCTTAACAAAAGAACATGCTTGCATGGGTCGCGGGGCTAGTCCCCGCACCCTAGCGAAAAGGTACTACTCGCTCATGATGCGAGAAAGAAGACGAATAAGAGAAAGGAAAGGTTCCGCCATGAGAATGATG
Source organism: Alisma plantago-aquatica (assembly GCA_963693085.1). Classification (NCBI taxonomy): domain Eukaryota; kingdom Viridiplantae; phylum Streptophyta; class Magnoliopsida; order Alismatales; family Alismataceae; genus Alisma; species Alisma plantago-aquatica. The sequence goes on along the minus strand of OY856411.1, from coordinate 135,037,295 downwards.
AAGAAGGTGGTCGCAGCTCGGTGAAGATGATGCAGTCTCCTACGTCGTGTCGGGGCAGATCTTGAACGGGGAGGAAGAACCACCAAGGCAGGCTGGGCATACCTTCTTCTCCACCTTCTCTCCCTTCTTCTCTCCTTTCTTGACGCCAAGAGGAGCAGGCGGACATGGAAAATGGTCGATGCCCAAATGAGGACCCTTGTGGTCCTATTTATAGGCTTGGATGAGGTGGGCACGTTTTTGCTATGAATAGTGCTCCAAACGGTTTGGAGACCGTTTTTCCTTCAAACGGTTTTGAGACCGTTTGGTCTTCAAATGGTTTGGAAACCATTTGGAAGTCCCAAACAGTCGGGAGATCGTTTGCATGACCAAACGGTCTTGTGTCTTTGCAAACCGAATGGATCCAAACAGTCTCAAAACTGTTAGGGTCCAATCGGTCTTGGATTCGATCTTCATTTAGTCTTCGCACAAGTTCCCAAATGGCCTCTCAGCTTCATTCGGTCTTGTGAGCGAACGGTCTCAGGACCAAATGGTACCAAACGGTCTTGGGACCACATGGCTCCAAACGGTCTTGGAACCGCATGGCTCCAAACAGTCTTGGGACCACATGGCTCCAAACGGTCTTGGGACCAAATGGCTCCAAACGGTCTTGGGACCGAATGGCTCCAAATAGTATCGTCATCCGAACAGTTTTGTTGTCCCAAATGGTTTCGTTGTCTAAACATTTTTGTCATCCAAATGGTTTTGTAATCGTTAGACGTCGTATGGTTTTGGGACCGTTTGGGCTCATGCGGTCTTGAAACTGAATGGGCTCAAACGGTCTTGAGATTGTTAGGACAAACGCTTAGTGAGATCGATTGGTGAAACCAAATGGCGAAAATCGTTTGGTCAGACCGAATGGTGAAATATTCTTTAGTGAATTCCATATGATGATAGAACCTGGTTTAGACCTGCACCAAATCAATATAAATTTGATAAAAAAATCATAATAATTGGATTTATCTAGAAAAGTTGCAATTTGTAAGGTTTAAGAGATAAATTGAAAGTATTGAACCAAATTGGTAATAAAAGGGTGACAAAAAATAAGGATGAATATGCATTCATCAAACACCCCGAACTTAAACGTTGTTTGTCCTCGAGTAACATAAAATCCGAAATAGTCGCCAAATGAATACTTTCGATCATGTGATTGCTTCTTCTTCACATCATGATTATTTCTTTTCCGCTCAGTATGACTAAGCATCTCAACTTCCTGAGACCATAGAACACATCTTACAACATCTTCATTCCTGAGTTCGCTTCCCAACCTCACTTCCTCCTCACTTTTTCCAGCAACAAGCATGTCAAAGAGTTTTGTAAGAGTTAAGAGATACCCGCAGAAAGACAAGTGTGCATCTGATCTGACACTGGTGTTTTTCAGGGCATTGAAGGCTTTAATTGTTCCTCTAGGTAGAAAAGGGAGTGAAGGGTGGTATGGAAGGAAGAAGTAAATGTCTCCTCTATTCGACTTGAGATTTTTATTTTATGAAGTGCAATTTCATTTATTGCATTTTTTGTGCTAATCTCTCCTCTATTCGACTCAAGATTGCATTACTTTTTGTGTGCACTTTGGCATCTTTTTGTTTGCAAATCTCTCCTCTATTCGACTCGAGATTGCATTTTAGGTGGTACGCCCCAATTTATTTGCGAGGGGTATGGAAGAAGAGGATATAGAGGGAAGTGGCGTGCCACCTCGAACTTAGGGTTTGGCACTATTTTGGCTATTTTTGTTTCTTTTTGGTGAATGGAGGGATATGAAGATGGTAGAAGAAAAGTAGAAGAGAGTTCAGATCAGAATGCAACTTGTTTTACAATTCAGTGCACCAGGTTGTTCTCTTTATCATACTCTGCTCAAATAATGAATTGATGAGGATCCAGTGGAGATTCCATGTTATTGTTCCACTAGTCAGTTAGGAAGCATGACGTGTTTGATCCCTATTAGTTCAACAAACACTTATCATTTTTGCATAAGTATCATGATGTTAGGAATCATAAGCTTCACAAGATGATTTCAATCAAAAAGGCTTGTTCCAAAAAAAGGTCCTTTTGAGGATTTACTTTGAATAAGGAGGATATAATGATTCAAAATGCATAGCAGGTTAGTAGGTGACATTTAGTGAAACAAGAAGTGTCAAAAATTCATCAAGTATCTATTCAATTTCTTTGGAAATCATTTTGAAAATGTTGAAAATTTATTTGAAAATTTTGAAAATTTTGGTCAAAAATGTGACGATGAAAATCTAAAATTGATTTAGATGGGTGAAGGTGGAATGTAAGATATGTACCACCCACCCTCCACCCAAAACATAGAAATTTTCTCTTCCCGAGCAAATTCTAAGTCTAAGATGGAGGGGAAATTTCATGCCGTTTGGACCACTGGATGTGGTTGCATTCTAGACAGTGCACGTCCTCCATATGAAAATCTAGAAAAGCAAGATCAATTAGAACTCAAGATAGCATATCACGATGTGAATGTTATTTGGTGCCAATATATCTTAAAGGTGAAAACAAAATTAAGGAAACAAATTCTAGTTCAAAATTAAAACTAAATTCGAATTTATTTATCGGGTTGCCTCCCGACAAGCACCCTTGTTTTATGTCGATGGCTCAACTTGATATCTTCGACTTCACGGTGGTTCCTTTGGATTGGAGAGATCTATTATTTCTTCGGTGCTCATATCTGCTATGGTGAAATATCTTTTCAAGCGCTTGCCGTTCGCCACAAATTCACCTGACTTTTCACTCCATAAAGAGAAAGCACCATGTGGGGAGATGCTTTTGACGATGTATGGTCCAGACCAGCGTGAGCGGTGTTTTCCTGGAAATAACTTCGACCTTGAGTTGAATAGAAGAACTTGGTCTCTCGCTTGTATGTCTTTTCTTTTCAGATGTCCATCATGCCAAGGTTTTGTGCGTTCTTTGTAGATTTGTGCATTTTCATAAGCTATCATCCTGAGTTTATCCAGCTCTTGGAGTTGCAAAATCCTGGCTTGGCCTACTTCTTTCATGTCAAAGTTTAGTTGTTTAATTGCCCACCATGCCTTGTGTTCCAGTTCGACTGGCAGGTGGCAAGCCTTTCCATATATTAATCGAAAAGGTGTAGTCCCAAGGGGAGTTTTATAAGCAGTTCGATAGGCCCATAATGCGTCGTTGATTTTCACTGACCAATCTTTCCGATTGCGGCCTACTGTCTTTTCTAAGATACTCTTGAGTTGACGATTATAAACCTCCACCGGTCCGCTTGTCTGTGGTTGGTGGGGTTAGGCTACCTTGTGAGTAACACCATACTTTCTTGGCAATGCTTCAAAGCTTCTTTCAAGAAAGTGGGAACCTCCGTCGGATATCACCGTGTGTGGGACACCAAAACAGGGAAAAATAATATCCTTGAATAATTTGATGACTGGTTTAGAATTACTAGTGACGGTTGGTATGGCTTCAACCCATTTTGAGACGTAGTCCACCGTCACTAGGGTGTATGAAAATCCATGTGAAGATGGGAATGGACCCATGTAGTCCATCCCCCAAACATCGAATATCTCCACTTCTTGCCATAGATTCAACAACATCTCATCTTTCTTTGTTATATTGTTGGATCTTTGAAATTTGTCACATGATAGGACAAAGTTGTAGGAATCTTTGGATATGGTTGTCCAGAAGAATCCACATTGCAAAACCTTCAAGGCAATCTTTTTAGAGCTCATATGTCCTCCCACTAGTCCTGAGTGACATTGTTCTAAAATAATTTGAGCTTCTGCTTCGGCGATACGTCGTCTATACAAACCATCAACACATAGTTTAAAAAGGTACGACTCATCTCAATAGTACTGTTTCACATCATGCATACATTTCTTCAGTGCATTTCCTGTGCATTGAGGATGAATAACCCCAACAGCGAGGTAGTTCAAAAAATTCGAGTACCATGGTATAGCTTCTGAGACCTTCATTAATTGATCATCTGGAAGGGAGTCATTAATCGAAATCTTCTTAGTATCCAGAGTGTGGATGCGACTGAGGTGTTATGCTACAACATTCTCTATACCCTTTCTGTCTCTTATCTCTAAATCAAATTTTTGTAATAGGAGGATCCATCTAATCAGCCTGGGTTTTGCATCTTTCTTTGCTAGAAGGTAACTAATGGCAGTGTGGTCTGTGTAGACAATGACCTTCAAACCAATTATGTATGATCTGAATTTGTCAAAGGCATAAATGACTACTAGGAGTTCTTTCTCATTAGTTGCATAATTTCTCTGGGCTTCATCGAGAGTTTTCAATGCATAATATATCACATAATGTTTCTTCTCTATATATTGCCCTAAAACAGCACCCACAACATAATCATTGGCATCAGACATAATTTCGAAAGGATGGTCCTAGTCGGGAGCTCTAATGATGGGGGTGTTTGTAAGGGCCTACTTTAGTGTGCTGAAGATTTTGACACATTCTTCGTTGAAATTGAAATCAATATCCTTTAGTAATATATTCGTCATTGGCTTAGTTATCTTGGAAAAGTCCTTTATGAATCTTCTGTAAAATGCTGCATGTCCTAGGAAAGCACGGACTTCTTTTACATTTGTTGGGATAGCCAGTTAGAAATCACTTCAATCTTCGCTTTATCTACAATTCCTCTATTGCTGACCCTATGGTCAAGGACAAGGCCTTCCTTTACCATAAAATGGCACTTTTCCAAATTCAGCACAAGATGTGCTTCTTCAAATCATTTGAGAACCAGGGAGAGGTGCTTTAGACATGAATCGAATGAATCTCCGTATACAAGAAAATCATCCATGAGAACCTCCATAACCAACGAATATGGCAGCCATGCAATGTTGGAAAGTTGTGGGTGCATTATAGAGACCAAACAACATTCTTTTAAATGCGTATGTTCCGAATGGGCAGATAAAATTTGTTTTCTCTTGGTCATCTGGATGTATGGGTATTTTATAGAATCCATAGTATCCGTCAAGATAACAGAAATATTCTTGGTGAGCCAACCTTTCTAGGACTTGATCAAGAAAAGGCATTGAAAAATGATCTTTTCGAGTTGCCTTGTTTAATTTCCTATAATCTATGCACATCCTCCACCCTATGACTGTTCGAGTGGGGATGAGTTTATTGTTTTCATTCCGTATAATAGTTTTTCCACCTTTCTTCAGGACTACATGCACTGGGATTACCCATGGAGAATCTGATATCACATAGATTATTCCAGCAGTGAGCAGTTTAATGACCTTGCGACGGACCACTTCCTTCATATTTGGATTCAATTTCTATTGTTGCTCAATAGTAGGCTTGTGATCTTCCATCATAGAGATCTTGTGCATACACAACGCTTGACTGACCCCAGTGATGTCACTCATCTTATAACTGATGGCTTTCTTTCTTTCCCTTAATTCCTTCAGGAGTTTATCTTCTTGTTCAGTTGTTAGATCGGAATTTATAATAGCTGGGCAAACTTTGAGATCGTCTAAAAACACATACTTCAGTCCTTCAGGCAGGGGATTTATTTTAGGAGCCTCTGGTTCTTCGCATGTTTCTTCTATAGTATCCATAGCTTTTGAGTTCTTCACTAGTGGCTTCAACACCTTCTTTAGCAGAGTCGAGGGATTCGAAGCAATCTCTTACTTGGTCGTCAATTGGTTCATCAACTGATGAGTTCATTAAAGCAACTTCTAAATGATCATCTGATTCATGATTCTCTTGAGTCATAAGTGAGATTTTCTCAATGCAGTCAATCAGATAGACTTCTTCTTGCATACTTAGTCTTATCATACTTTCAAAAACCTTGAATTCGAGAGTTTCTTTGCCAAGTATGAGAAGCAAAGTTCCTGCTTCAACATCAATTAGAACTCTTATAGTGGCGAGAAATGGACGCCCAAAGATAAGAGGATATCTGGCATCCTCTTTTATGTCCATGATGACAAAATCACACGGAACATAAGAATCTTTCCCTACCTTGACAGGAATATCCTCAATAATTCCTAACATGTGTTTTATCGAATTGTCTGCGAGTTGTATGGTCATGCCAGTTGGAAGAAGTTCAGCAAACCATAGCCTTTTGCAAAGGTTGAGTGGCATGATGGAGATGCTAGCACTAAGATCTGTTAGTCCTTTCTTGCACGAATAATCGCCGATATGGTAGGAAATTCCAAAAGATCCTGGATCTTTCTATTTCTTGGGCATCTTGCTCAATATGATATTAGATGTAGTTGTAGATAGTTTTACTGTCTCATACTCTTCGGTTATATACTTCCTGGTGAGGAGTAACTTTCAGTACTTTGTCCATGCCGGTATCTCGGCCAGAGCATCCACAAAGGGTATATCAACATTAAGTTTCTTCATAGCTTCTTTAAACTTATTGAATCTGGTATCAAGCTTTGTTTGCCTTAGACGAGCTGGAAAAGGTATAAGAGGTTTGTACACAGTGATATCAGGTTCTGGAATCTCAGTTTCTTCATCTTCTTGAGCAGGCTTCTCAAAATTTCCTTTTTTTGACTTATCATCTTTTGATTGAGTCTCTTGTGTTGTTGAGTCTTGGGAAATCACAGGTTCATCCTCGTCTGTAATAACCACATGTGTTTTTTTAGGGGGATCCGAACAGTCTTTCCCTGACCTAGTGGTGACTGCCTTCAACTGTTTAGGATGCTTACCATTGTTCTCGGGTTGGCCAGCAAAGACTCTAGTAGGTGGCTTTATGCCAGCTGCAAGTTGAGCTAATTGAGATTCAATAGCCCTCTACTGAGCTTGTTGGTTAGCTATCATGCTTTGCTGGGTTTACAACATCTTTTCAATGGCTGATAGCTTGTCATCAGGAGAAGCTAGACCTGCTTGTTGTCCTTGTTGTTGATTAAGATTCTGATACTGAGAGTTATTTTGGTAATTATTGTAGTTTCTATTCTGAAAGTTCCCTTTGAAATTTCCTTGATTCCCAAAATTCTGTTGTTGATTATACTAGAATCCTGGTGGGCCTCTTGGTAGATTGTTTGAACCCAATTGATGTGAGTTTACTACTCCACAGGGGTTTCCATATTGAAAATCGGGATGATTCCTATTCTGATTCAGATTGTAATAACTTTGACCAGGAATGGTGTTGATAGCATTAAGATTTTGCATCTGACCATTATCTCCTTGGCCACATACATTGCATGATAAAGTGGAATGATCGGTGCTCTTACATGCTTCACAGAATAGGGAAGAAGATTTGATCTGTTCTAGTTGTTGAAGGGGTGGACGTCCTCTTCCAATTGCAGCAAGTGAGGATTCAATATTGCATTTCTTGGCAACTAAGAGTTTTAGGGTTTTAACGATGGATTTGTACTCAGGTGTCACTTCAGCCATAGCCACTTTCAACACTCCTTTACCTACAGACCTACCCCAATTTGCTTGGTTTTTAGCTCCAAGAGTGACAACCCTCCATGTGCTATCATAGCTTTGACGCATGAAGTTTCTTCCAGATGAGGAATCTAGAAACCTCTTAAAATCATCATCCACACCCATATAGAAGATCTCGATGAGTTAGTTCTTAGGGATCCCATGGTGTGGACATTTTTGTAGAAGCTCCTTATATCTGTCCCATGCCTCAGAAAGGGTTTCCCCAGGGGCTTGAGTGAACATTGTTATTTTTCCCCTAATTTCATAAGTGAGAGATGGAGGATGGAACTTTTCCATAAAAATGTTCTACAGTTGTTCCCATGTGGTGATAGGTTCACATTGTAGGGAGTTGTATCAACTTATGGCTCTATCAGAAAGAGAATACTTGAATAGATGAAATCGGATGACAACGTCAGACACTCCATTTTGTTTTGTCATAGCGCATAGATCGATGAATCTCAGAAGGTGTTCTTGACTATCTTCACCTTGTTTTCCATAGAACGGGTTGTTTTGGAGCAAGGTGATCCAATGTGCTCGTACCTCAAAATTCGAAGCATGGATGGGAGGTGGTAGGACCGGGTGATGTACCTCAGCAGCTTTAGGGATTGATAACTCCCTAAGATCCTTTTGTAGTTCTAATTCTTGTGTCGCTGCTTGTGGTGCTAGGATTTCTTATTGCACCGCAGCTCTGGCTTCTTGCATGAGCCTCTCTCTCTCTATGCATTGAGGCTTGAGCCACCCTTCGGGCTACTTCTTCTTCCCGAGCCATCCTTGCTTGATTTTCTCTGATCTGACGATGAAAAGTTCTGTCTATCTCGGGATGAAAGCTTGCTGTTAGTCTAGGGTTGTCTGAACGATGCATGCACTACGCCTTAGATTGTACCTGAAAATAGAAAGGATATCAAGAGTGAGAAACACAGAGTAGAGTCAAATTTCAAGTAGATGATCGATTGTGTCTAAAGAAAAATCAAAATCCTAAATTAGTCTTAAAGAACTAGATTTGACTAACTGATTCTGTTATCCCCAGCAATGATGCCAGAATTTGATGTGATATTTTGAATGCACTAACAAACTCACTCATGGTTGAAATTCTCGATCTTTTACCAAAACCAATGTGCAATAATACCACCCGCAAGTGGACGAGTCTTATCACAGTATAGTTAAGGATCGAACCCAAAGGACAACATTTTTAAGAATCTTTGTCAGTCTAGTCTAGTTCGAGTTAAGGCTAATATTTAAACGATTGGTTGATTTGAGGTTACTTAAACTAATTGCAAGAAAGTAAAAGCTGAATTAAAGTAAGGTTTAAATCAATGATATGGAATCGCTGGTATGGTATCGGGTTTCACCACCACTACACATGCAATCACATTCGATCACAAACAATCCAGGGAAGATATAACAATCCAAATGAAGTTGTTGCAGAACCCCCCATACGGGCATTAGGCTCGAGTAAGCATCACCTTAGGCATCATATGTCTTGTCGACAACCAGATCACTTACTTATGGCTCCGAAGATATAGAAATCCAACGAAGGTTGTGGGCCTCCTGTATAGGCGTCAGGCACACAGAAGCGTCACCAAAGGCTAGATGGCTCGTCCCCTCACGGATCATACACTTACGACCTCGAAGAAATTCCATTCTATTTCTAGTTTGGGAGTCAACCACATTAATTGATAAGAAAGCAGGTGATAGATCTACAAACTAACATCGACGATAAACAAGACGATACAAAATCCAACTAAGGTTGTGGTCCTCCCTAAGGGATGTTTAGACCATAGAAGTGTCACTGTAGGCTAGATGTCTCATCCCCTCACGGATCATACACTTACGACCTCAAGGAATCCTTTCAGAAGTTCTCGTCAAGGAGTCGAACTTGTAAACCGCCATTCCATCCCATACATAGGAGATTTCACAATATAGGAAAGAACAAGATGAAAGAAAGGAGATAATCAACTACGAACATACCAATTAACAACGAAATGGAAAGTTATATACATTGCCATGAAATTCTAAACAAAAGAACATGCTTGCATGGGTCGCGGGGCTAGTCCCCGCACCCCAGCGAAAAGGTACTACTCGCTCATGATGCAAGAAACAAGAAGAATAAGATAAAGGGAAGGTTCCGCCATGAGCATGATGAAGAAGGTGGTCACAACTCGGTGAAGATGATGCAGTCTCCTACGTCATGTCAGGGCAGATCTTGAACGGGGAGGAAGAACCACTAAGGCAGGCTGGGAAGACCTTCTTCTCCACCTTCTCTCCCTTCTTCTCTCCTTGCTTGATGCCAAGAGGAGCAGGCGGACGTGGAAAATGGCATGGAAGTTGAAGCTGGATCGAACCTTTGGCAGCCTTTCGGCATGCTGGAGTCGATGCCCAAATGAGGACCCTTGTGGTCCTATTTATAGGCTTGGATGAGGTAGGCACGTTTTTGCTATGAATAGTGCTCCAAACGGTTTGGAGACCGTTTGTGCTTCAAACGGTTTTGAGACCGTTTGTTCTTCAAACGGTTTGGAAACCGTTTGGAAGTCCCAAACAGTCGAGAGACCGTTTGGATGACCAAACGGTCTTGTGTCTTTGCAAACCGAATGGATCCAAACGGTCTCCAAACCGTTAGGGTCCAATCGGTCTTGTATTCGATCTTCATTCAGTCTTCGCACAAGTGCCCAAATGGTCTCTTAGCTTCATTTGGTCTTGTGAGAAAACGGTCTCGGGACCGAATGGTACCAAACGGTCTTGGGACCGCATGGCTCCAAATGGTCATGGGACCAAATGGCTCCAAACGGTCTTGGGACCGAATGGCTCCAAACAGCCTCGTCGTCCGAACATTTTTGTTGTCCCAAACAGTTTCGTTGTCTAAACATTTTTTTCGTCCAAACGGTTTTGAAATCATTAGACGTCATATGGTTTTGGGACCATTTGGGCTTCTGCGGTCTTGAAACCGAATGGGCTCAAACGGTCTTGAGATTGTTAGGACAAACGCTTAGTGAGATCGATTGGTGAAACCGAATGGCAAAAACCATTTGGTCAGACCGAGTGGTGAAAGATTCTTTAGTGAATTCCATATGATGATAGAACCTGGTTTATGCCTACACCAAATCAATATAAATTTGATCTAATAATTGGATTTATCCAGAAAACTTGTGATTTGTGAGGTTTAAGAGATAAATTGAAAGTATTGAACCAAATTGGTAATAAAAAGGGCGACAAAAAACAAGGATGAATATGCATTCATCACAACTTTAGGAGGTTTGCTTGGTGGGGAACCATCTACACGATCCCATAGATTACAATAGAAGTACATTTTTTTACATCATATGGTTTTATTATATAGTTTGATGTAACCATGTCTCTTTTTTTGAGAAATTATGAGAATTTATTTTATACATAGTTGTAATGGTTATTTTCTATTATTATTGTAATGCATATCATTTAGTAACACTCCCCAATAAAAAAATATCTTCCTCTCATGTACTAAGAAAATGATGGTGTTACAATATGGTATCAGAGCAATAATGTAGATGCCATCAAGAAAATTCTCATATTTTTAGTTTAGATTTCTCCATTAGAATCCAATAGAGACTAGACATATTTAGAAATAAATTAGTCGCCCTGATTATAAAGAAGTAAGTGGATGATAGTAGAATTTAGGTTAGAGGTTCAGTCAGGCAATAGAACTTGAGATATGTATTAGTGTCTAGCTGCTTTGGACTTTTTATGTTAACTTTAGATTTGTGTATATCATGCACTATCTGTTTCCCACATGTTTGTGGTATTAGACACAAGCTTATGGGATTTTGTATAGAGGATGTTGTATGCATAAATCTAAACCAATTATGCTTGTCTCACTCTTTCTAGTGCATATGGTATGGGACATGTATACTGTCAGATGAAAGAAATATGATAAGACATGACACTTTCAAATTTATGACCGGTTGGCATGCATCGGGAGATGACAAAAATGGTTGACATAAAAAGTTTGAGGGAGATGGTCACCTAAACCTAATTGCATACCTATTAGAGCCCTAGAATGCATACAAAGGTAGATATATCAAAATAGATGATTGACTTTGCATTATAAGAGAATAATGATCGAAGGCAGATGCAGTCTTTTCCCATTATACTTGAGGAGAATTAGAGAACTTTTGATGTCATGAGGATCTTCATTCCAAGGAGGGGACTACAGTCATAAGTCTAATCATGATGGATATTAAAGAAAATTAGTGAGGATAATGGAATTTATGTTATGAAATGTGTTTAATCTTAAGGTATGAGGATAGCTAGAGGGGACAAAAAGTCATCAATAATAATATTAAGAGAACAGTATAAGTTTTTTGTTCCCCAAGCTAAGAGAACATTATGGTAAGATGAGCACATTGATGTAATGAAAATTATAATGTAAGGAATTATGAAAAATCACCATCGATGACTCACTAGTTTCAAATAGGAGTCGGGGGTTGGTAACCCATATCATGATTCTTAATGGATCTTATCAGCTAAAAGAATAATAATGATTCAAAGATGCATACCCCTTATAAAGGTCATTTTTACCTAACACTGAAGTATATGATTAGAGAAGAAGGGAGTATGAATAACTTTAGTGTGGGGTTTCACACACTAAAGTACATGTTCCATGCCCATGAGTGTTCAGTTATAGTTACACTTCATATGTTTACATATTTTTACATAAGACTTCCATGATTTATGTGATCCAATGTTCTAAGACATTAAGATAAGACATGCAAGTAATGTTTTGGTAGTTTCATAGGTATATTCTTACAATGCCTAAGATCACAAGTAGAAACATGTTTATAAGTTTTCTTAGAACGATTATGATCTAAGGATTAAATACACAATAAAATTATAATATTTGAATGTATTAAGACATGATTATGTTTCCAAGATAACATCTATGTAATAAGATATAAGATCATACTAAGACCATGAGGTCACAATGTATTTGGATTCATAAGGTCAGATTTAATGAAATGAAATGAAATGATAACCTAGGGCCCTGGATTTAGGTCATGATACCTTGGTACTAGAGTGTAAGTCTCTAGAGAAAATATGTAAAAGAAAAAAATATTAAAAGTAAAGAAAGGGAAGTCATTTATGCTCAAGTTTTTCGTATAGTTTTCTAGATCGACTCTACATACTAGTTGTGGTTAGACATTGGTAGTTATCCATGATAAGGCCATACTTTGAATTTTCCTACAAGAGTTTATGAATCATCAAGAGTTAGTCAGGTATGTGAAACCCTAACGTGGGTAGCCTCCTACAGTTTAGTTGAACTTCGAGGACATAATTTCCAAAAAGGTGGGTAGTATTGTCACACCCCTAATTTTTTTTGGAACATACTAAGTATACAATTAAGTTACAAAGGAAATCAATATAAGATTGATTTAAAAAGTTATATTAAATTTTCATTATATGTGGATTTAAGGGAAAAAGAATGTAGAGAGGTATGGTTTGCAATTGGGACTGTTTTGTAATATTATCTAAATCCAAGAATTTGAAATTTCATTTGATGATATGATTGGACAATTAGAGTAGAATAATGGAGAGAAAATGATGACTCTATTTAATATATTGTGAGCCCTAGATGTAGTTTAGGTCTTCATATTAAGTACAAAGTGATATTGATCAAATGCATCATAAGGAAGAATTTATTGGGAGTCTACAATGTTTCAGGCTTAAGTTTCATAATTAAGAATATGATTGACCTTGTGGATCCTTTGGAAGACCAAGGATTTGGCCATTTGGCCTAGAAACCTATTTAAGCCCATTTTTGGCCAAACATAGTCTACAAATGGGTCCTTACAGTGCAAAATGTGTAATGTGGTATTTCATGTTCATAATAGATGCTAAAGTTTTTTTAGTAGATTGATAATTAAAATATAAGATCATGGAAGAAATTTTAGTCAAATTTCATTAATCTAGTGACCTAGAGAATAAATTTAGTACTCATCTAAGTTTTACTTAAGAGGTAAGTTTGGATTCTTTATCTATTCAGTTTTGCCTTGATATCTTAAAAAAAAAGGCGATGGAAATTAGATATTAATTCCAAAATTTGGAATTTAATGGGATTAGTATGTGGGCTAAAAAGTTATTTATATAAACTGGACTTTAACTTAAAAAAATAAAAAAGGATGACCGAGTCCGTGCAGTCTGGGAGTGTCATGACCCCCATTTGATAGGTCACAAGCAAAGACCCAAGAATGTTTGGGTCTCATCTAAGATTGAATAGGGGAGAGGTTATAAAAGCCCTAGATCTCTAAACGTATGGATGGTCCGAAGTTGCTTTTAGGGTTTTTGAGAGGGAGTGTGAGAGTGAGAGGAGAAGATTGTAGAAAAAGACCAAGAGGCGGCGGTAGGTAGAACACAGGACATGGATGTTCAAATGTGGGAATGGCGTGCCCAGAGATGACATCTCCGTAGAGAAAGGGCCCAATCGGATTTCTTACAGCGTGGGGTGGCTTCAAAGTCCAGAAATGTGGTGATAGAGGTCTTCCCAAGCGACAACGGTTGAATCTATATAATAGAGTTGTGTGCGTGAGGAAGAAGAAGGGAGAATGGGTTTTTGGGTGATGTATCCAGTAACATCCCAAGATTTGAGGCATTGGATAAGTTTATCTTAAAAGGAATGATTGGACTACCCATATCACCATGGTGCACCTCCTTTTCTGGGAGCCCATCACTAAGAACTCCATAGTTAAGCGTGCTCAGCTTGGAGTAGTACTGGGATGGGTGACCTGTCAGGAAGTTGATCCTGGCATGCACGTGAGTGAGGATAAAGTGCGCAGATAAGGCTAGTGGTGGTATGTGGGGACAATTGTCATTCCTTAAACTCTACTAGAGCCTTGTACAGTGGGCCCAGGCATTACATATCCACTGGATCTAGGTGAGGATCCTCCTTCTGTCAAACCTAGAGTTGTTGGGCGCATATGAATGGTTAAATCATGACCATCAGATCAGATATGTATGATCTAGGATGTATGTAAAGGTAATATTTTGCAAAAATCATAGCTCGTAAGATTTGTATCCAAATATAGAAAACAAGGCATCAATGGAAAGGTCTTTTATAGTACTATGTCTTAAAAATATTCGCAGAAGATGATTTTGATGTTTGTTATTTATTATATCTTGTGGAGACAAATCTATATGATTTTAATGTTTCATAAATTAAAAATAGAAAACTACATTAGAAGTTTATGAATATATTATGGTAAGTATATTTTGATGATATACATGATACTAAAGCCTAATCATTCTGATTAGAAGCTTTATTAAGACTTCTAATGTAAACCCTAGTAATGACATTATGGGAATTTCACCCATTGAATTGCAATAAAATTATTTGAGGTTTTCACATATACCTTAACATACATTATTCTTACTAATTTTAAAGTTTTGATGGAGTTTTATGTGTATTTATACCAATATATGATTTTTGGGCCTAAGTGGCAATTATGTAAGATAATTTATGATTCATTGTGAGAAAATATGTATTTTATGTGCTTATTTAGCATGGAAAATGATTCCAATTATATTTTCCTTCAATTTTATAACAAAGTCAGTAAAAGCAGTATATGTGTGTTTGTTTGAGGTTTACTAATTGTATATGATGTATATACTTATATATATTAGGACATATGATGTTTTTGGTTTATATGGATATATAATGTGTGAATTGAATTTGTTTTAATGATTAGACATTAGATATGTTTTAATCATAGACTGTTCCAGTTAAATGAGAACCCTAAGTTGGTATATAAGGTTGGGGTGATGGAGTTTGAGAATTTGAAATGAAGAAGGGAAATATACATGGACTTATAGACATTGGTTGATGTCCAGGTGATTAGGTTATGGAAAAAGGAATCCAGACTACATTAAGAATATCCTCAAACGATGTAAGTGGGCCATATCCTTTGAGTTCATGTTATTATCCTTCTCAGAATAATGCATTAGATGCATGGTCTAATGTTCATATGTAGAATACTACTTTTTAGTATAATAGAATTACTATCTCAGATAACTCATAAATAGATCTTATCTAGTACCAGTTCCAATTTATTATTCTTACATAACTACTTAGAATTAGCATTCAATTACAAGAGTACATAATATAATCAATTTTGTATGTTGATTCCTATTTATCATTTAGAATTTAGAATTCATTCAGAATATGAGATTCAAATAGAGAATCTAGAATTTATATTACCGTAGTTATTTACTAATTGAGATTCAAAATTCAAAATAGAATGATTAGAACTTAAAATGAAAATATCAAAATTTATTTCCAGTAATAGTTCATTATTGTTATGCCAAAATGTAGATTTCTCATAAATGTCAACATAGGATTTAGAATATAGAATGCCAAAAATGTATATTTTAGAATTGATCTTAGTTAGTCGAGATACACAATCAAAATAGAAATAGAATCAGAATTGAATTAGGATCAGAAATAGAACAAGAATAGAAAATGAAACCAGAATGTAATTTGTATTATATATTAAGTCCTCACAGAATAGAAGTATTGCGGTACATAGAATAGAAGGCAATTATGCCACAGAAGGTGCATTGCACCATAGAAGACACTTGGTATCACAGAACAGAAGACACATTGGTTTCACCATAAGGCTTTCATGCCATAAAAGGTGCTTTGCACCATAGAAGGCACATAGTGCCACAAAAGAGTACTTATTGTATAACAGTGACCATAGAAAGATAAAAGATGTAAATAGAAGATATTTGTTTTAGTATATATCATAATTTTCATATAGTAGATATTTTTCTTTCTAGTTATTAGAATTCAATGCCACCTACTCTAAACTAGGTTTCCATTTGTGCATGGCTGGGGACAAGATGTCCACATGTAAAGAACTTTAGGAGATTGTCATGACAACTTGATGCAGTGACAACTTTAAGAGGTTTTCTTGGGGGGGCACCATCTACACAATCCCAGAGTATAGAAGTATTGTATTTTATATCATATGATCTCCTTAAAAGTTTGATATAACCATGTCTCTTTTTTTAGGAAATTATTAGAAATTATTATATACACAGTTTGTAGTGGTTATTTTCTATTACTACTGTGGTGCATATCATGTTCGTAACACTCCCAAATTAAAAAAATAGCTTCTGCTAATGTAATAAGAAAATTGGGGTGTTACACTAGATGTCCAAAAGGACCTAAACTAAAAGAGATAGATATGATTGAATGGTATGGGTATAAGGCATGAAATCCCTTACCAATACCTAGTCATAATTAGTGGTCCTTAATAAATGGAAAGTGATTACAATGTATCTAAAATAGAAAACCTTGGGTGAGAATTCCCAAGGTAAATATGCAATGGCAAGTAATGTACATCTAAATAAATGTAACAATGTTGCATCTAAGGTATGTAATCGATATTGCCACCTAGTATGAATAAGAAAGGTGCATGCTTGTCATAATTCACTGGGTGCACAAATATATAAGTATGAAAAATTAATTAGATAAATATAAAGTAAAATTTATAATGAAACTTAACACATAGAAATAAATTCTATCAAAGGTATCTAAGTTGGAGTTTCCTTAGGCAGGATGAGTCATGATACCTAGAAATATAATGAGATTGGGGATCCTTGTATTGAAAATAGGTGTGATTAATAAAACAAACGAAATAAAGTCATGAAATCACAATAAAACATGAATAGGGTAGATCCCTAGGTCAACCCTAGCTTTAAGTAGGTATGCTTAAGGGTACATAAGACCGAAGGCATCAGGAGGTGATCATTTTTGAAGTGCGGTTAGGGGTAAGAAATCCATGTCTACACAAGGCCCATGGGGTTAGGAGAAAGACATCCAAGTGTACACAAATCCCGAGTCAGGAGAAAGCCATCCATGTGTACAGAAGGCCCATGGGGTCAAGATAATGTTCACATCTACATCTACATGAGGCCCGAGGGGTCAATGCGAAAGGCAATCCATAAGTACATAAGACCCTTGAGATCAAGAAGATATCACTCCAATGGTACCTATCCCCCTACATAACTTAAGGTAAGGCTAAGTCTAATGATACATGACATGTATATATACAGAATATAAGAACTTATGTAATGAAGTTTGAAGGAATAATATTAATAAGAGTTGTGCATAAAATCAAGAATTGTGAGAGAAGCACTTCCCCCTTGAGTTCGTGAAATGAAATGAAATTCATGAAGTTAAAATGTATCTATGGTTTGGAGTCATTGTTGAGGATGACTCAGAAAAAAAATTAAAATTATGAGGTAATGTGGGGAGGTACCATCTCTAAATGCAAAGAGTAGGTGAAATTCATGTTTGGAATGCAACCAATGTTTATTTCACTTTAGTATGTGTATGAGATATTGGGTAGGCACATGTGACACATGTACTATGAACGTGAGAGTGAATACCTATCTTAAAATTATTCACATGATGTAGGGTATACGGGTATTACCTCACCATTACAAGAAAATAGATGAACAATGATCAGTAGGTTTGAAACCTAAGTGGAAATGAATTCACCACGTGTAAATGTAATCATCAAGTCATAATATCTTGCAATGAATGAGAATCTATATATACCTTTTTACTAAATTTGGATTTAAACCTCACAAAATAAGAAAGTTTCACCTCAATAAAATTTATTAAGATAACCTAGCTAAATTTTTCTCAAGAGGAAGTTTCTAGCCCTAATGCATATGGCGATAGGATTTGTCATTCATGTTAACCTTCTTAGGTTCCAATTATGGGGACAAAATTCATGTTTAAGGTGGGGTGAATGTAACATCTTGAAATTTAGGAATTTTAGATATCATTCAAGATATGATATGAAGATATAAGATGAATAATAAAGATAATATTATGACCTTGGTTGAGGAATGTAAGTCCTACACCTATGTTAGGTCTTCATTTTAAGTAAAAAAAGTGAATATATTAATATGTGACTTCAATTGAGATAACATGACATGTCAATCCTGAATATCACAGTTAAAAGAATTATATATATCTTATGGACCCTTTGGAAGCCAAGATATGGGGCATGGGCCCTAGAATCCAATAAAACCTCATTTGAGTCAATTAGGACTTACGTATGGGTCCTTAACATACAATACTATGAATTTGATACCTTGTAATCATATTAAATATACATTATAAATTTATTTGATGAATAATAGAAAAATTAGATAACGGGAGAAATTCTAGAAAATTCCAATTTAATATGTGATGTAGGAAATTAGTTGTGGGCTCTGATCGCCAAACCACGATATAAACACATAAACCTTGAAGTAAACTTAGCGGAAGCGATTTGATTAGCAGTGGAATACCAAAAATCAGCGGAAATTAAAACTTTTTGAGACAAGAGCTTGAAACCACAAACCTCTTCCATAGAAAAAGGATTTAAACTGTTTACATCTCTGATAATTACTTCTTGAGTAATTATACACATCATGATACAAAATCTCAAGAGTTAAAACAAAATCTCAGACCAAACTCCTAGGACCTGAGAGTACAGAGACGGCATAGGACTATCTAACAACATGACATAGCAGCCAGTATCTCCACCTGAGATTCACTACTGCTCCTGTTGTTGCTGCTGCTGTTGCTGGTTTTGGTCTCCTGTAGACCGGTTCCTCCGTCTTCGACGACCACCTAAAAAGTTGAAGTCTACGGGGTGAGACAATTTTAAATAATTG
Organism: Alisma plantago-aquatica; assembly: GCA_963693085.1. Lineage (NCBI taxonomy): Eukaryota > Viridiplantae > Streptophyta > Magnoliopsida > Alismatales > Alismataceae > Alisma > Alisma plantago-aquatica. The sequence continues at coordinate 135,018,188 of OY856411.1, read as the reverse complement.
TCCCAGCGAGAGTTATAACTCTCCACTAGAAGCTTTATAAAGCAATTCAAAGAATAACTTAAGTAGTAAAAGCCTTCAAAGTATTCAACAGCAGATAAATAATTCAGCAGAGTAGCAAAGGTAAGCAATATGAATAACATATCTACTTGTGCAGTGTAACATCAATCAATTAACTCGTAGTTATCTCTAACAGGTATACTACGCTGTTGATTATGTTTTTCAAACATTATTATGCCCTACGGAGATGAGGTATACCACTCATACTCCAACCGACCACTGTTAAGTTTCCTCGGTATCATACTAGGTCATTGAAAGAGCCGGATTCTCATGACCTTCACCTTCCTCAGTCAGTAAGAGGATTTCTTGCAGGACATCTTGTGTCTCTGCTATTATAGCTCACCAGGGTAATTTGGTCCTTCGCTATTTTAGAGTTACAGTGGTGTTCTGTACTCTCTTCGTCGTCAGGAGATTTCGTGTTTACCTTCCACTGATGCGGTATTTGGGTTCTCTTCGTCATCAGGAGATTTTGTGTTTACCTTCCACTGATGCGATATGGATTTGTAGTGAAGGATTGACGGATTACACATCTACATCAATACCTACACTAGGATGTCAGGTTCTACACATCCATATACCCCACATACTCAAAAGTATGTGATCCAGGAGTTCCCTTAGAAAAACCTGTTTCACCATCATTTGATCTCTGACAATGATGGATCTATGATCATGGCTCTACATAGTATGATTACACTTGATTAGTTAGGTACATTCAGTATTCTTTTTAACATCATACATTGTTCTCAAACAATAACATTAGCATAGCAGCTATGAAGGGAGAATACTAAATGTAACAAGCCTAACTTAAATCAAAATCATTTCTCAACATTCTCATCACAAGTCATCTCTAAAGCATGACCTTGATGGTATTTATGGCTCTCACAGCCCATTAATCTCATAAGATGCCACTAACAAGGCATCATGATATTTTACTATCCATAAAGCTAACAACATGCTTTCAATGAATGTAACATCATCATCCATACCTGGATATGACCATCCTCATTTAAGAACTTGCATGGTTAATTGAACTTATAAAATCAAACAATTCAATTCAAGAATTATACCTTCACTCTTACCATAAGAGCTAAGTTCCCTGATCCTCATCAATTAGGGTTTACTTATCACATTTCATGTCATCACCCTAGAATTAGGGTTTACTATTCACTCCATGGTGAATAGAACTCATTACATCATCACGTATGAGAAACATTATCATAAAAGTCCTCAGATAAGATTTAGATTCATCAAATATCATAATTAGGGTTTCCATGATCTCACACAGGTGGATCATACCCTAATCATGCACATTCATGTGTATTGAAGGTACTTTACTTGAGTTTCCACCATAAAAGGGTACTTTCTCTCTCCAATGATACTTTCTCTCTCCTCTTACTAGTTGATGGTGATTACACCACTCTAGATCAGGTTGGGTTAAGTCCTCATTGGCTAACATAAGTCAAAACATCACTATCATGTGATTAGGGTTTGATTAGAACAAGGTATACTTCATTTGAGCCCTTCAAGGGTATTTTGGTAAATTACCCATTGATCACCATCATGGGCCAATTCATTAGTCACTTAGTCCCATAATGACCTAAGATACCATTAGGGTTTAGATTAGACCACCATTGAACCAATTACAACTTCAAGTGATTAAGTATAAATAACCTTGAAAACCTCCAAACGGTTTCAACCTTCAACCACCAAACGGTTTGAAACCGTTTGGGTGCGTTGACCGTTTGATAGGTTTGACTCCAAGACCGCATGACCTCAATGTCATTTTCCCAAACCGTTTGGGTACGTTGACCGTTTGGAAAGGTTGACTTTCCAAACCGTTTGAGCTTATGCGGTTTGAAACCGTTTGATCAATGAGTCTTGAGATCGATTGGACCAAACGACCTTGAGATCATTTGAGCCCAAACGGTCTTGAGACCATTTGGACCCAAATGGTCTTGAGCCCTTTTGGCCTCAAACGGTCTTGAGACCATTTGGATCCAAACAGTCTTGAGTCCGTTTGGTCCAAATGGGCTCTAACCTGTTTGGACCTCCAACAAGGTTCAAAAGTTACAAATGTTTAAGGTTAAGTATGTTGAAGCCCTCAATTGGCCAAAGCCATGTTAACCACTTATAAATTGAGTCAATTAGGATGAGCCTCAATCAATTGGACACCAAATTAACCCTCAATTGAAAGCCAATTAGGGTTAAGTCCATCTCAATTAGGGTTTCAATCGGATAGTCATCAATGTTCAACAAGGTGAATCAATTCAAGGTTGAACCTATCAATTGACCTCCAATTGGGCTCAAACTTGGCCCAAACGGTCTTTAGGTTGTTTGGATGACCTCAAAACGGTCTTGAGACCGTTTGACCAAAGTTTTACCAAAAACCAAGTCGGTTGGATAAGGGTTGAACTCTAATTAAGTCTAAAATCAGCAATTTTATCAATTCATCAACTTGTTGCAATTGGACCTTCAAACCATTAGATGATCTCAACCCTAGAACTCCAAACGGTCTTGGGTTGTGACCAAACGGTCTTTAGACCGTTTGGAGGAACCCCCAAATGGTCTTGAGACCGTTTGGGTCCTTCAACCCAAAACTCAACAAGATCTATGCCTAAAAACAGCAATTTCAACCCGATTAGGGTTAGGATGTTGAAGTACCTTCAACTCTCAATTGGTTAAGAATTAAACTTTGATTCTTTGCAGGAATGAAATTCAATATATTACCAACACACCCTCAAACGGTCGTCCCTTGGTCAACCCTATCAAACGGTCTTGAGACCGTTTCAATCCAAACGGTCTTGCAAGGTCGTTTGAGATCAAACGGTTTGAAACCGTTTGACCTTAAACGGTTTGCAAACGTTTGGACCAAAAGGGCCCAAGGTTGTTTGATAAAGTAACCTAGGAATCCACGCCCATCATATTCAACCTCTAACAAGATCGGTTATTCCACCGTTTTGCTTGCAAAAGTGCAAGGAAGAAGGGAGGTAGAAGAATAACTAAATGCTAATATTGCAAGAACAAGATATGCATATAAAGCAAAGAGTTTAGAATTATAAAACCCGCCTTAGAACGTTGTTCCTAGAGATCCAAGCTTCCAAGATTCAATCCTCTAATGGTGTATTGAGCTCCACAACTCGGTCAGAGGTGATTCTCTAAGGAAAAGGTGGGGATGGTCGGCTAGAACAAAGAACCTAAATGAGTAAACCATAGAACCAACCTTTTAAGAAGAATTCCTCCATGAATTCGAGCTAGAAGATGGTTCCTACTCACCTTGGAATTACTTGGTCGTCTCCTTGAGCTCCAGAGCTTTGCCTCAACCATTTGAGAAAGAAGAGAAGAAGTGGAGGAAATGAAAGATCCGTTCACTTGTTGCAAGGGAAAAGGCTTATATACCTTAGGCCACTTACACCATAAAGACCTCTAAAGCATGGGATTTTCACCTAAGTCCCTCCTTGCTCAAGGGCACGTACAAGCTCATCTAAACTTATGCAAAGCTCATGAAATTTCAAGATATAAGGGTAAAGAAAGCCAACTTTCAACTAGGGTTGATACATGAAAGGTCTTTATCCTCATATTAGGTGATTTTTACCACAAGGGTCATTCTTGAATCTAATTACTTCACAAATGTGTCTCTTTCACCATTTCTACTCTAAATGATTTCAAGAGTCATAAAAGATGTTCTATAAGGTGAATTTTACAAGTTACACCCCTCAATTTGGGTAAATTGCACTTTACTCCAAATTAGGGTTTTTAAGCACAAGGATCATTCCACAAGCTGCATCTTGATGCCCAATCTTGGGAAATCCATCATACCTTATCATATTCACTCATATGATGTCTCATTACCAAAAGAACATCTCAACCTGTGAAAATTGCAAGTTAACCCCTTTAACTGGGTAATTTGCACATAGGTCCCTGCATTACAAAACAATGCTACAACTTTGTTTAAAAGGAACCAAAATTGAAGTATATGTTCCTGAGGAACTTAATTACATGCCAGGGAGTATTCACAAGTATATAATTACATATTTAGGCAAAACTTCAAGGGTTAGGTTATAACCCAGGTCAGGGATGTTACATTAACTAAGTGATTATCCAATCCTTGCATACTCAAAAAATGACAAGAACCTCCTATCTATTAACTCCATGTCATAAACTCTTAGACTTTTGTAACTATTTACTCAATTTCCTTCATCATTCCATAGGCATTTCTCATATATTTAATTGTGACACCCTCAATAATGAAGTATTGTATAATTATAAGCTGAATACCTAGACCACTAATACTCTTGCCTTACAAGTTTCTTTTCTAAATACTAGATTAGCCACCATAAATGAATAATATAATTATGAACAGTTGTTTCCCAATCCCCTATTCCTTGACAAAGGTCATTGACTCAATTTATTAGTCTGAGATCCCTGGAAACACAATATGGCATTGTTGTATAAAAATTTCAAAGTGAGAGTCCTTGGGAAAACCCCACTATATACTCAAATCTTGACAACCAACACTGTGGATACAAGCAATACATACGGTGCTTTATAGTTTTTGACACTCAATGTCTAAAAACTTTTAACTATGATAAGTATCAAACTTGCTTTAGCTAACACTTACTGTGATAGACTGGATTTTGGCTTAATTTTGAGGACATAATTTTTTAAGATGTATATGATGTTATGGACTGGATTTTTGGAATCCTTAAATGTCCAATGACATATTGGAATTCATATGTTGACTTATCATGAGAACTCCAAGTACTTTGATAAAATATGGATGATTAGTTGTGTTTACACCAAGTTTAAGATCCCTAAGTTGATTCCCTTTTGGATTAAGTTGTTTATTGGTCAAGTAGTGGAAACTTGGGATTGAGATTTTATGGGACATATCTTAGATGATAATAAAGCCCTGATCGAAGTTTATTAATCGTATCGATATTTCTAGATGGAGTTGTTTAAGTATGAATATCTTTGTCACACTGCCTTTAGGTAGATCCCTTGCACAGGCTCTATGAAATGAATCAGCTTAAGTGAACAGGTTCCCAGACCCTTTGATGTAAGATTGGATAGCTTAGAAATCTGCTCCTACCCGAGTCTTAATGCATATCGTGGGTGGAGAGGTCACGCCAATCTAACATCCATCCACTACGTAGATCGTGGGGTGAAGGTGGAACTAATAGATGGTTTGGAAGTGGATACAACTTGTTGGTCCCTCGCACATAAAGAATAACTGATAGACGAGGGAGAACGACCTCCCCCTCTAAGTCCTCAACTCTACAACCTGTGGAGCATGCAAGCCATGGAAACGTAAGCCTAGAGCTTTCCCCATAGTTTGAGAAGGTTAAGAGGAGGTTCCATCGGTAGTCTACCAGGGCGACAGCGATGGAAAACACCGAAGGAGCTATTAGCGGCTACAGTTCTGGCGAGGCAGAGACTAAGTCCTCGCCGGAACAGCTGGGCCACACGACGCCGGAGTTTAGATCTGTGATGCGCACAAGGAAGGGTGCACAAAATGGCAGTTGATGGAGGTTCAACACTTACAATTTCCATACCCAGAGGAGAGCAAACCCTTCTGCTCGTCGGAGGAGATCATGGTTGATCTCTCGCCGGAGACTAGCCAGTGGCGGTGCATATACAGGTCGACGATATGGATTTACCTTGAAGTGTTTGACATCCCTTGTAGATGAGGAGGAGGAGACGACACTTGTTGCTCCCTCACCGAAGTCCTAGAGTGAAGGCGGCAGTGCCTGTATAAAGTCTCACAGACTAGCAATAGGGGCAAGAAGGTCACCCTATAGGGTTGCAGGATGGAGGAGGAGACCTTGACCGGTCCAGTGCTCCAATGTAAAGACGACGCCCGGAGCGACAGTTACATAGGAGCTCTGCGGAGCCCTAGCTCTAGCCGCTACCGGTGCTCCTTGAGAAGCCACAAAGATGCTTGAGAGAGAGGTTGTGCGTGCCAGTCGTGTTACATGAGGAGAGAGTCTGGCATTTCAACCAAGCAGCAACTTGAGATCCCTGAAGCATGTGGGTGCATCGCTGCTCTTCAGGAGATCGCAAAAAAGAGAAAGCCACATAGACACTTGCGTCCAGTCAAATCGTGAGAAGAAGAGAGGCGTGAACTATACAAAACCGAATCAGTTCTTAAACAGAGAACTAGCCGGCTCAAACATAAACCAGACGGGTTGATGAGAAGGAGCCGCTGCCTGACTAGACATGTGACGCCATTCTGTTCGCCGAAAAAGGTAAATGATTTAGTAATGCCCAGATATTCAATAATTCGTAGAAATTAGCTCGATTATCAGAAAAATGCAAATAAGGTACCAAACTTCTCAGAAAAATGCATAGTACAAGATGTAACAATAATATCAGGATTTCTTTATGCTTTAATATCAGTGATATCATGTAAGTTATAAAATATTTAGTTCATGAGTAATAAATATCAAATGGGGATATAAAATTATGGAAAAATGTCAGTAAGTCCATAATCATGTTTATAATGCATATGATGTCAGATATGGTCATGTTGATGCACAAAAGCATATAATTTGATTAATATGGCTAATTAGGGCTAATAACACTAAAGATAATGCAATTAATGCATACACGCTCAATAAATGATGAGTTTTTACATAAAAGCCTCATATATGTAACTGGAAGATAATATATAAATCTGAGATCAGCTATATACATGAAATTCATGTTATATGAAGAGCACCCTTAATACATGTGATGTCATCCTAATATGGTTAATGAAAGTGACATAATGTTAAATATGTTCACATAATAATGTGACACATGAGTATATCTATTTGATGAACTATAATTTGGAATATGACATCAATAAGATAAATATAAGACAAGAATACAAGTAATTATGAGAATATCATAATGAGTTAAGTAAAACCCTAATGACAACAATTAGGGTTAAGACGAGATGTAAGATGATGAGAACCTAATGATAGTATATGATCTTGTCTTGATCAGGTTTAACAAAGTTATAGATGACATGAGGAATATGTGATATGAGATGATTAAGAATATCTTGATCAAAGTACGCCATTACCTTTTGATTGGATTATTATACATTATGCTTGTGTTATATGGTAGTAAGGACTTGGCATATGGTATTGATTGAAATGATTGTCTTGTATGATATGTTGCTTGAATTTCCATATGTATTGCTATGAACACATCAAACATAATATATTTGTTCCATTATATGAAAGCACCAACTCTATGGCAGTGTGCTTGGAAGTGACCGAACTCTTTGGTAGTGGTCACGTTGTACAAATGGAAGCACCAACTCTTTGGTAGTGTGCTTGGACCCAACTCTTTGGTAGTGGTCACATTGTAGATATGATCCAACTCTTTGGTAGTGATCATAAAGTCCTTAATACATTCAACTCTCAGGTAGTAAATGCATGGATGATATAATGGAAATTATGCTTAAAATATGTGTTCTCTTGTGTTAATGATCATCTTTGTGTAAGTATACACTTTTCTTATATTCTTCTATTACTGCCAAGTATTAGTTTTATCTTATTGCCAAGATATGATGAGAGGTATTTAAAAGACACGTAGGCATACTCAATACAATATTCTTGAATATTGTGATAATATGTACCACATGTAATCTTTTGCTTAGTTTGTGTTTATTCTCTTGAAGATCCAGTATAGTTGAGAGTTGTAGGGTGAGTTGATGTACAGGTGGACATGTTGTCTTAATATCCTATAGTTTAGTGGTAGTACATGTATATGTATAAGTTTTCTGTTCAATATGTAATATCAAATGTTGTAACAATTCATGTTGTAATTATATGTTGAATGGTGAACATGTGTGTATGGTTTTGTTATTGCTCATGTACATGTGCTACCGTGTTTCCTTTTGACTTCCTCTGATTTTCTTCTTCTTAGCCTAGTATGGGGTGTGTAAATTGGGATTCTTGCTGAGGTGAAGGTTTCAATTTAGACGTCACACATCATATTAATTTTTAGAAAATTTGGGGACATCACACTTACCTATAAGATTGCATAGTTGATATCTATGACTCCCTCTGACTACCACGCCACCAACATGTACTCACCACCAATGTCATAAATATTCTACTAGAACTCCAAACATAGCATGGGGGAAAGAACACAATCATCGTTGGTTGGATCCCTGTGGTATTGGAGTTCCAACTCCATAAACATATTGAATCACCAATAAGGAGGACCTCATGTAAGAGAAAAACCTCAACATCATCTTTAAACCTCACCTCCAACATGGTCGACTCAACTAGTAGAAGGAAAGCCTCACATTGAGATTCAACCAATTTACTAAGTTGGGATACATTATGTAGATAAATTCCCTAGGAGCAACAGAACTCCAGTTTTTAGGCCAGTACATGAACTTCCTAAATTCTCAATTTGTTAAAAATAATATGTTAGATAACAAATTTGAATTATTTGAATAATTGGATAATTAGGCATGAAATATAGCTACATCAGTTATCTAATCCCTATAGTTAGTTAGCTCTATGTACCATATAAGAAGATACTCTAATGTATTAAGAACACTTAGTAAATACCCATAACTAGTCATGAAATGAATATATTCACACTAAGAATCCTAATGAAAGTAATACATTTAAGTATCCTATATTAATCATAATATATGTATTGTGATGCCTAAATATAATAAATAAAAAACATGAAACTTCTATGGATACTATATTATTATGATAGTTGGTTTTACAATATTTCTAAATTGTATAATATAAATGCTAACTAGATTAGGTCCTAGATTCAAAGCCATTGTAACAAACAAATTAAAGGTAGATATTAACTCATACATTTTTGACATTAATTTGATATAATTTATAACAAAGGAAATGGGTTCAACATATGTTTTTATTAATATGAATATGAATGAATTTAATTAATATTTAATTAGGATTAGGTATATATATAAGTATTCATATTCATATAAAAAATAAAAACCTAAATTAAAAATATATATTATTTTATTGATATATGGGTAGCTTGGATTTATTTATGTTTATATCGATGAAGATGTGCTTTTAAAAACAATTAGGATCTATTTATAGTATTAAATAAAAAAAACTCAAGATTAGCAATATGATGTATTGCTCACATGGTGCCACTTTCTAGTAAAGCTATTTACAAATATAACGAATAATTCAACAACGTAGTTGAGTATGTTATAGTGATCATATGAAACCAAGTGATAAACCATAAATTGATGACAACGGTAAGAAAATATGAACTACTAACACGAGCTTGAAAATGTAAACTAAAACTACTCAAATTGAACAAACTTCATTCCAATCCAATGGTAACACAAATTTTCTACTTTATATCTCTCTCTTCAACAATTCTTGGAGTCACTCAGATTTTTGCTTGTGCAAACTTTGATGTCTCAAGGTACTAGATATTTGATTTCATTATTGAGTTATACATTGATCCTTTTCTAAAATTACATACAATCTATTATGTTGGTGACCCATATTATGTTAGACTTTCCTCACCTCTTGAAAGTCGGCACTGATATTTAAAGAAACTAAAAATATTGTGAATATTAAGATAACATTTAAGTTGATTGCTTAGAGTTTTGACTCCCTTGGGATTTTACCCCTTCTTGGAATTTGATCCCTTAGGCTTTGTACCTTAGTTCTTTGACTCACTTAAGTATTAATAACATCCCACCATTGTGTGCAGTGTTTGTAATACATTAGTTGTCTATCAGTGTACTAGTTAACATTGATATTAGATGAAGGTGATGTTCTCTCATAGACTGTAAGAACATTAACGAACCTAGACCTAGAAAAAATATGGTATCATCGTGATTAATTTTAATATTTTAAGTTGAACATTCTCATTATAAACAACCTTGGATATTTTGATAACTATGGTATGGAATAATATCACATAGTTGATAATCTTGTAATAACTGACATCTTGATACTTGAAATTTGAAATAACTTATTGACCTTACTCCATCAAATATTATTTGCCAAATTTGTAAATGTAATTAATCCACTTATCCACATTTATTCATATAGCTCAATAATATAGATTTCACACCAGCTTTATTGGAAAAACCTTTTGATCCACGTGTGATTTTATTCCCTATGGGAATTCATGGAAAGTGATACGAGGAAGACATAGGAGTGGCATGCATGAGATGCCCTGTATGAATTGAAGAGTAGATAAGATCCATGTATAGTTTTATTTTGTAGTCTTTATATATGTGTATCTGGGAACTCTGTGTAAACCTTGAATGTAAGAATAATTATTTATATATTTCAATATATTTTGTAAAGATTAATTGTAAAGTTTGAATCTTTACAAATCATATGTTTGTTGGTGTCATTATTTATACATCTTGATTATTAAAACAAGCCTACAAACTTGTTCAATTAAAGCACTAAAAACAGATAAAACAAGCCTACAAACTTGTTCAATTAAAGCACTAATTTTTAAACAAGTACAACATGAATGCTCGGTACCTAGGCTAGATTTATAAACATCATATACTTCAAAATAAATATAATAGTAAAATCAAGTTGTTATAGTAGAATTACAAAAAAGTAAAATCAAGTAAAATTTTGTTATTTACAGTTATTTGTTGAATGCTTGTTAGAATCACATTAGAAAATATGTTGGAATTTTATTTAAGTGCAAGTAACATGAAGTAATAAGGACTTTAGTAGATTAAAGGTTAAACCCTAGTGTGACATTTGGTTTATGGAATATAAAGTTTGACTAAAACTAACATACTATATTATACTAAATGTAATATAATACTTTACAACAAGTATGATATTAAATATTATAATAATACATTGTAAAAAAAGTTTTAGGCACCCTAAAAAAAAATAAACAAAGTTTTAGGCAATGCATATACAATTTATTATTATAGGAATGCAAATTTATATGTATCAAAAAATATTTCTATTCCACTCAAGAACTGGAATTCCATAAATAAACACCTTCGTAGAAGCATGAACTACAAATTGGTATGCCAATCCTTCTTGTATGACAAAACCCAATGATCTAAAGAGAAATTCTGAAGAAGCATATACTAATATTAACAAATATATATGATTCTATGTGTTGTGTTACAAACAATATATGTTTAGGAGCTAAGTGTTGATTAAGAGTTGGACCAGTGGGTACAAGATCAACAATATATTTCACTACAAGTTTCCCTTAATGGGAAATTTATGAATACTTTACTGAGAACCACCGGTAGTTGAAATCAAATTATTGTAATACATTCGAATTTGAAAATACATATTTATTAAAATCATACTAAAAAAGTAGCAATACTTCAATTACAACAAATTGTATTTAATTGAACCAAAATTATTACTTATTGTTAATATAATAATATATACAATTAACTAAAAAACGTTGAGTGTGAAGGGTAGGGGATTGATTTTTGAATAGAAGGGTTATTTGTAATTCATTGAATGGGAGGGGCACCATCATCATCATCATCATCAACATCATCATCATCATCATCAACTAAGCCTCAATCCCAACTATGTTGGGTTCGGCTACATGGATCCTTCTTTTCCATTCAACTCTATCATGGGTCATATTCTGGTTGAGATGTAGAGATTCAAAATCTCTCTTTATAAGCTCTTCCCATGTTAATTTAGGTTGTCATATTCTTCTATTAATTGTTCTTGACTCAATTATATTGCTACATATAGGCGCATTAGTTGGTCTTCGTTGCACATGTCCATACCATCTGAGTTGGCCCTCGCGCAACTTGTCCCCAATGCTCGCCCCCCCCCCCCCCTTTATTCCTGATATAGTCATTTCTCAAGTGATATTTTCTTGTCTTCCCACACATTCCTCTCAACATACACATTTCAACCACATTCATCTTGTTGATTCCTTGTTTCTTCACCGCCCAACATTCACTCCCATAGAGCGTGGCTGGCCGCATAGCAATTTTATAATTCTTGCTTTTTTGTCTGTGAGGGATCTTCTGATCACATAATACTCCAGTAGCACTCCTCCATTTCAACCATCCTACAGTGATCCTATGACAAACATCATTTTGGACATCCACATATGTTTGAATAATAGAGCCCAAGTAACAAACTTTATCACATTTTGGTATATCTACTCCATCCAACTTGGCTCCACCATTCATACTACAAGATTGACTGAAATTTCAATGCACATACTCAGTTTTGCTCCTATTAATCATCAATCCATTTGATTCCAGTATCTTTCTCTAATGTTAGACTTTATCATTCAAACCATCTATAGTTTCATCAATCAATACAATATCATCAACAAATAGCATATACCAAGGAACGTCATCCGAAACATTGTTTGTCAACTCATCCATAACCATAACGAACTTATAAGGGCTGAGTGTGGATCCTTGGTGTACCCAAATTGTGATGGGAAATGTCGGTGTCTCTCCTCCAAGATTCTTCACACTTGTAGTAGAGATAGCATACATGTCTTTAATCAAGTACATGTATTGGATCGACACACCCTTTTTCCTCGAAACCATCCACAACACTTCTCTAGGTACTTGATCACAAGCCTTTTCCAAATCAATAAAAACCATGTGAAGATCTCTTTTTCTTTACCTATACTTCTCCATAAGCCTCCTAATAAGAAATATAGCATCTGTTGTTGATCTACCATGCATGAAACCAAATTGGTTTTTTGATATATACATTATAGATCTTAGCCTTTGCTCAATAATCCTCTCCAAAAGCTTCATTATGTGACTCATCAACTTGATACCTCTGTAGTTTTTACAGCTCTGAACATCACCCTTGTTCTTGTAGATGGGGACTATAGTACTATTTCTCCACTCATCTGACATATTCTTTGTCTTCATGATCTTGTTAAATAAATTTGTTAACCACATAACTCCATCATCCCCCATACTATTCCATACATCAATGGGAATACCATCTGGTCTGTATGCCTTTCTAATTTTCATCTTTTTCAAGGCATTCTTGACCTCAAAATGTGAAACTCATCGTATGTAAATGATATCTCTTGTATCCCTACCCCACGAGTATCCAAAATTATTTACAGTATCTCCATTGAAAAGCTTATGTAAGTAATTTCTCCATTGGTTCTTGATATTACCGTCCTTCACCAACACTTTACCGTCTTCATTCTTGATGCATTTTACTTGACTCATGTCTCTTCCTTTCCTTTCTCTTATACGATCCATTTTATATATATCTTTTCCCCCTTATCTAGTGTCCATCTTCTTATAAATTTCATCAAAGTATCTAGACCTTGCCTCTTGAACAACCTTTTTTGCTTCTTTCTTTGCTTGCTTGTATTTATAGAATGTTGCATCATCTTGAGATTTGGGAAAGCTCCTATAGATCTCCCTTTTTAATTTAATAGCCTTTTGCACTTCATAATTCCACCGCCAAGTCTCTTTTTGTGGAGGCCCACAACCTTTGGACTCCCCCAAAATGTCTCCTACAATTTTTGTTATGCAGGAGCTCATGTTATGCCACATTGTGTTGACATCAGATTCTAAGTTCCAAGTTCCCTCCTTGATGGGTTTATCATGAAAGGTCAATTTCTTTTCTCCTTTAAGATTCCACCACTTGATTCTTCTATCTTTATTTTTGTTATGCTTTCCTTTACTAATCTTCATGTTTATATCCAAAACCACCAACCTATGTTGGGTCGTGAGTTCTTCACCTGGAATCACTTTATAGTCCTTGCATACTTTATGATCCTCCCACATTGTAAGGAGGTAATCAATTTAGATACAATTGTGCCCATTCATGAAAGTAATCTTATGAGATTCCCTATTCTTGAAGTGGGTGTTTGCCAAAATTATATCATATGCAACTGCAAAATCTAATATCCTCTCTCCTTCTTCTTTTCGACTGCCATATCCAAAACCACCATGAACTCTCTCATATCCATCATTGCTACTCCCCACACGACCATTTAAATCAATTCGAATAATGATCTTCTCCTCTGTCGGTATTCATTGCATCAATTCATCCATTTTATCCCAAAAATCCTTCTTAGCCTCCTCACTAGGGCCAACTTGGGGGCATAAGCGTTAATAATGTTAAAAATCTTTACCTTGATAGATATGATTCTATCACCCATCTTAGTGATCTTGACAACATCATCCTTCAACATCTTATCAACAATAATACCTATACCATTTCTATGTTTATCAATGCCTGTATACCAGATTTTGTATTATGTGTCTCCAATCTCTCTGTAATGTTCCCCTGTCCACTTAGTTTCCTACAAGCATGCTATATTGACTTCTCTTCTCATCATGGTATCTACTATCTCCAAAGATTTTCTTATCAAAAAGCCAATATTCTAAGATCCAACTCTAATCCTTTTTTCTTGGACTTGCTTCTTTACCTGCCTTCATTAAAAATGTTTCTCTTATACATTTTCTGCTACATCCAGTCATGATGCAGCGGGACTAGCTTCTTTACCCACACTCATCCAAGATGTGGAAACCCTTGCACATTTTTTACTACATTTGGGCGATGATGCAGCGGGACTAGCTTCTTTACCCACACCCGTCCAAGATGTGGAAACCCTTACTTGTCCTACAACACAATCAGGTATCACTGTGTCGAAACCCCTTGCATATTTATCACTGCACCCGAGTGCCGATGCAGTACATCACTAGGTAGGGTTGTTCCAACAATTTTTTTATAAGGATCCATGTCCTAGAACGAGTGACAAAGTTTGTATGGGTGGCTGTCAAATTACCACCAACCCTCCTCCTTTACTCAGTTTTGGGACCGACTACATTTACATCGAATATGAAAACATATGCAGAGTTTTTTAATAGGTTAGGGGAATCTGGAAGAAAAATATACATAAAAAATGTACAACTATAAACTCATATTCATATACCCCATAAAGGTCTTGACGTTTTGGTGTGTCCTTCCTATACTTAGTTTGTCAAACATGATGTAGGGAAATATAATGACAAAGATGTCATCAAAAATAAAAATTTCTTACCATACTTAGTTTTACGAATATCAATAACTGTAGATTGGGAAGGAAGGTTGTAAGGTATATACTTGATCCTAGAGCAAGTCTAATGACTATATTTGTAATGGTGTGTTTCTTTTGCAAGCAACACCCCAACGGTTGTCGAAAGTGGAATCCCGGTGTAGCACCATAGACTACGGTTGATGACATCCTCCTAGCAGGTAAAAAGGCCTCCATTCTTCTACGTAGTCCACGCAGACCACCAGAACTCATGTCGTTCTTTTAGAACTGATAGAAATGAGTTGTCCCTTTGATGTCAACATGCTAGCATTGACTGCTATCCTAGGCTGTCTCCCCCTTGTTCTCTCTCTGTTTTATGGGTAATACTTCCTCAGGTTCTTATGATACCAAAATTATGAGCAGACAATCATTTTTAGAGTTTATTGTTGTGTGTTCTGAAAGCCTCAACTATGCCTCTATTTAGTGGAGGGTCTGGTGAGGGTTTGCAGATCAACTGGGAGTCGAAGAGACAAAATTTCATGAATTTTGGAACATGTAAACCATTAACTAGTCAGTTCACCATAGAACGGGTCCGTTCACATATAAGACAATTAGTTCAACACTTGAATCGACCGATTTACCATGTTTCTTATTTACAATCATATATGCTTATAATATTTGATTAATGCACGACATCACATAGCATCAATCCTTGATCTACTCTAATTGATCAACCAAATGATAGGTTCACAACCTAAACCAGTCGGTTCACAACTTGAACAGGTATGTTCATACTTCGAATTGATTTGATCACTTTCTAAACTGGTCGTTTTAGATTTTTTACAGCCAATCTTGTCTAAATTAAACACCAAAACAATTTATTAATCAAGTTAAACTATATTCATGAGTGAACACCTTTTCTAGGTGTAGCCTATCTGTGTGACCCTATAGGTCCGTTAGATTTATAGTGAATGTCCATAACCAATTAATGACATCACAAGAACTGAGTGGTATCTAGAAACACGTCATCGCTACCAAAGTAATTGGAAAGTTGGAGAACAACTACAACCTCCAATTTGTGAGTAGTCTTTTAGTGATCATATATTTTCTTTGGCTCTAATATCCAAATTGAACCCGAGGCATGGAATCATTATCCTCTTCAAAGTTAAATCCATGTTCCTTGAACTAGAGCAGACTATCTGAGATACATGTGAGCTCACATATCATACATATTGATTCACATTTAATTTTTTTGGCAATTCATTCATCCCATTGCCATGGGGTTTTGAACTTGTGGCCTCTCAATCATACAACATCAACTTTACCACTCAGGTGCCACTACATTGCAAATATAGATTCACATGAGTACGACCACACATTTATTAGTCTTTCTTATCAAGTGGCTAGGTTATTAAGTCTAGTAGGAGGAACATATCCGATCAACATCACTCACAGTCATTCCTCATGTGTCACAGCGTATCCGAGCATCACCTTTATGGTAATATCTTTTCAAGGTCACGTTGGATGATGTCAAAGTAAATTGAATGATATGTGATGAGTGTAGTGATTTTAGGTATAATAACCACAATCACCACCTATCACTATTAGAGGTGATTCGAACAACCATTCAATGGTTTCCATGCATCACTCTCAAGGTGGGTCGATCCCATACACTGTTCTCTAATAGATACCTATGTATTTGGTTTGATATCACATATCATGGCTAATGAGATTCTTTCATCAACCAACACACACACTAGTTGTATGTGTTATTGTTGTCTATGAGCTTTCACAATAACAGTCGACCAGGAACATAACAAGAATCTATGTACTCTTACAATTCATATGATCTCACTATTTAGGTCCTCAACCTGAAGACATACGTCATCGAGTAACTTCATTATTTACACATATATTGTGTAATATCATTATCTCATAATTGATCAAACATATAGATGAATACCGCCTTATTTATTAATCAATTTGCTTACAAAATATGATATTAAATCATGATATGATTGGCTTTCTGGGCATGCATACCTATAGACTTCCACTTGTACTTAGAACCAATCGCCCATGAACTTAATCCCAAGTGATCTAACATGACCTTCATGCTTCTATTGTGACAGTGCTTCTATCAAAGGGTCAACAACATGCTTTCAGTTGATACTATGCAAATCTTTACATCTCCTCACTATATGGTCTCTCATATGAAATGGAACCGTCGTTGTATGTACATGGAACTCTAATTTTCTTTGGGTTCCATAGTGATGAATGCATATTCATCTTAGTTCAATCATCTCGATTAGCTGAGTTTTGGTTGCATTCGTGCATTTATTGGATTTATCTTCTAACATGTGCATTTACTTGGCTTAATTGATTTTACTCCTACTTTTATTGACTTTTCGCACCCTTGTGCAGGCCGTTTCGAGATTTCACTACTACAGAACCTACCTTTAGTGTCGGTTATTTAAGGCCTTTAGTGTCAGTTTCTAAGCGACACCTATGTGGGCGACACTAAAAGCTCACCCATTACACGTCGGTTCCAAAACCGATGCCCAAAATCTTCACGCGCCACCGAAAACGCGCCATCATGGGACTATAGGCGTCAGTTATTAGATAAGAAACCGACGCCCAAACCCTTCGCGCCATAGAAAGGGCGCCATCTTGGGCACTATCAGTGTCGGTTATAAGTAAGAAATCGACGCCATATTTCTTCGCGCCACAGGAAATAGACGTCGGTTATTTATATAAAACCGACACTATAACTTTGTGTGTCGGTTTTATACAAATAACCGTCGCCTATTGTTTTGTTTTTTTTATCAGTCTGCAGACCTGTTGTGGCTGGTCGAAGGATGAGAAACCTACAACTCAGTTATGAACTGCAGGTTTTATGACATCCATTGATATCAGCCAACAACAGGCCACAAACCTGCAAAATTAACAACAAAAATATATATTCACACATGCATTTAGCATTGCAACCTACAGTTCCATTTTATTTTCACACATTTAGAAACATTCATGTAGCTAGCAATCTATAGTTCCATTCATTCAAATTCACACAGGTAGAAACATTCATATAGCAACCAACACTTTCATTCATTTTCACTCAGACACATGTAGAAACATCCAGACATGTAGAAACATTCACATATATATTATAATTCAGATATTCATTTACAAAATATCATTGTTTAGTCATTATTCTCTATCAGGATCCCAATTATATTTTAAAACCCCCACTATTTGTATGGTTGTTGCCCATTCTTCTCTTACTTCATTTAATTATCCCATCGTATAAGGAGCATGTACATCTGGTAAGTCCTCTCCTGTAATGGGGTTAGCTTTAAACACCTATAAAGAGAATGATGTATATATATAATTAATGAGCTATAAATAAGATTGATATATTTCGATCATATTATCTAATGAGACTATATAATACCTGAGCAATACACTCGATATCTAGTGCAGTATGTTTGATAATCATGTGCATATATCACATGACATAGTATCCACATGCCCATCCGTTATCTTTTGTAGCACACTATAAATTCAAACATACAAAATATTAAAAAATACAACTAATTAAGCATTGTTCACATAAATAATATACACATATATTGTAGTCGGGAACTTACTTTCACGTTCTTCCAAATTATTGGTTGGTTCTTTTTCGTGGGGACCTTTCCTCCAGCCTTTTTGAACTCATTAAAATCCCTACATGTTAATGTAACACAAAACATTGCAATTAAACAGTAATGTAATAACATATATTAACGTATATGAAAATGAAATATTTCTCACCGAAATAATGCCATTTTCATTATGTGTCCAAATCTTGTATTCAATTTACTCCCCTTAGGATCTAGATAATAGATAGTGAACGTCTTAGGGACAATAACCAGTAACTCCCAATGCTTACCACTAGAGGTAAAAAAGTTAAAAATTAATAACTCAAAATCCACAATAAAAATGTAATTTTCTTAAGTCCAAATTATAATAAGCAAAGTAAACTTACTCTACATTGAATGGAGCCATTATCACCGTCTTCTTATTTATAGAAAAATTTGTAAAAGCCTCACAGCAGTATTGTTGAACTGACGTAGGGTCTTTAGCTACTAGACTAATCAAAGATGGAATCAAAACCCCTACATGTTCGAATCCAAAATCTGCACATATCTTGTCTAAGTAGCTGCAAAATATGTATTATTACACATGCATTAATAAATAAGAAACCAGATCACCAGATCATACACAAGGTATATGGATGTATATATAAGATCTCACCTTATCCATAGCTCTATCAGAGATGTATTTAGCCAATCATTTCCAAACAACTCCAAAATATCTTGTATAAATAGTTTGGTTTCATATGACTGACCTGTAGAATCTGAATCGGAAGAAACAGTTATAGGGCAGTTTATATCATGTTCACCTAACCATATTGCCATACCCCTACTGTAACATCCCTGACCTGGGTTATAACCTAACCCTGGAAGTTTTGCCTAAATATGTAATTAAATACTTGTGAACACTCCCTGGCATGTAATTAAGTTCCTCAGGAGCTTTTACTTTCAATTTTGCTCCTTTTTGTATAAAGTTGTAGCATTATTTTGTAATGTAGGGACCTATGTGCAAATTACCCAGTTAAAGGGGTTAACTTGCAATATTCACAGGTTAAGATGTTCCTCTGATTTTGAGACATCATGAGGATGTTTATGATGAAGTTTGAGGGATTTCCCAAGCTTGAGCACCAAGGTGCAGTTGTGGAAGCAATCCCTATGCTTGAAAACCCTAAATTGGGGTAAAATGCAATTTACCCAATTTGAGGGGTGCAATTTGTAAAATATACCATCTAAAATATCTTGTAAGACTCTTGTCGTCATTTAGAGAAGAAATGATGAAGAGGTTACATCTTTTGAATAATCATATAATGAAAAACACCTTTGTGATTGAATAATCAAGGTGTAAGTACTATAGCCCTTTTATGTGTGCGCTTTAGTAATAAGTTGATCCTCCTTGCCTTCATTTCTTAATCTTAGAAGGAGATTGTCCTTAGAAATAAGAAGAAGGGACGAGCAAAGAAGAGAGGAGGGACTTAGTTGAAAATAAGGAGAACCTATGTGTTTATGTTGAAATCCCACCTATGTATATAACCCTTTTTCCCCTCTTTGCAAGGAAACACTTCTCACGTTTCCTTCACTTCTTCCCCTTTCTCAACCGACTAAGGAGAGCTCTGGAGCTCAGGAGGACGACCAAGGGAGAACAAGGTAGGTTTTGGATCATCTCTTTTGCCTAAACTCATGGATGAAACTCGAATTCAAGGGCAAATTCATGGCTAGCTTACTTAATTCTATCTTTCTAGCCATCTCTTCTCAACCTTCCTTGGGGGAAACACCTTGGCCGACCTGTGGAACTTCTTGGACGCCATTAAAGGCTTGGAGCTCGAAATCTTGGAGCTCAAATAGCAAGCTTTAGGCGGGTTTTATAACTCTAAACCTATGCTTTGTTATATGCATCTTTTCTATGCTTTTAGTTGCTAGTTCTCCTTCTTCCCTACCTTCCCTTGTTTCCTTGCAAGCAAAACCGTGAGGAACTGTTGATGTTCTTGAGGAAGAAGATAAGGGCGTTATTTCCAATGTTTATCCACGGTTTTCCACTTTGCCATACGACCTCAACCACTTTGCCCATACGGTTTGCAAACCGTTTGATGGGCAAACGGTTTCAAGGTCGTATGAAGGCATACGGTCTTAGGACCGTATGGCTGCGTTGACCAAGCGTGGACCGTATGATTTTTCTGTTCACAATTATGTAGGCTAATCACCCCCAAAATTTGAGAGATTAACTCCAAAGGAATCGTGAGATATTAGCAAAACAAGTAGCAAGTTTATTTGAATTTAGTTCTGATTTCCAATTTACTTAATTTGTTCTTTTTGGGTAAACGGTTTCAAAACCGTATAAGATGGTTGACCAAGCATTTACCGTATGATATTACTGTTCATTAATATTTTAGTTAACAACTCACCAAATTTTATGGACTAATTCCAAACGGATTGAGAGTTGAAGCCACTTCAACACCCTAACCCTAATTGGGTTGAAATTGCTGTTTTAACCATGGATCTTGTTGAGTTTTGGGTTGAAGGGCCCAAACGGTCTCAAGACCGTTTGGGGTTCCACCAAACGGTCGCAAGACCGTTTGGGCACAACCCAAGACCGTATGAAGGTCTAAGGTTGAGGTAATTGATAGGTTGAGGGTCCAATTGCAAGTAAGTTGATGAATTGATAAAAATTGCTGATTTTAACCCTAATTGGAGTTCAACCCTAATCTAAATCACTTAGTTTTTGATCAAACTTTGGGCAAATGGTCTCAAGACCGTATGGATGATGTCCATACGACCTCAATACCGTATGGACCAATTTTGAGCCCAATTGGAGGTCAATTGAGGGGTTCAACTTCGATTTGATTCCACATTATTGAGTGTTGATGGTTGAACGTTTATAGACCTTAATTGAACCAACTCCAACCCTAATTGGATATCAATAGGGGGTCAATTGAGTGACCAATTGGTTAAGGCTAACCCTAATTGTCTCAATTGGTAAGTGGTTAGCAAGCTTAAGGCCAATTGATGGCTTCAACATAGGAAACCCTAATTGAGTTTACCCTTTGAACCACCTTGGAGGTCTATACGATCTTGAACTTTTTGGGTCATACGGTTTCAAGATCGTATGAATCCATACGATCTCAAGACCGTATGGATCCATACGACCTCAAGACCATATGGATCTATATGACCTTGAGACCGTATGGATCTATATGATCTCAAACCGTATGGATCTATTCGACTTCAAGATCGTATAGGGTCAATTGATTTCAAAACCGTATAAGGGCTTTCGGTTTCAAAACCGTATAAGGGCATTCGGTTTCAAAACCGTATAAGGGCATTCGGTTTCAAAACCGTATAAGGGCATTCGGTTTCAAACCGTATGAGGTTAAACGACCTCAAGGTCGAATGGGGGCATACGACCTCATGAACGTATGAAGGTTGAAGGTGTGAAACCTAGTAAAGACTTTTAAAGATAAGTTTGCTTAATGCCTTGAGGGCTTAAATGGTTTAATAGTTGTTCAAACTAAACCCTAATGATACCAAGAGACATTAGGAGTCAAGTGGTTAGTAAATTAACCCATGATGATGATCAATGTGTAATTTACCATAATACCCTTGAAAGGTTCAATTGAGTGAAACCTTGTTCTAATTAAACCCTAATCACTCAATAGTGGTGATTTGATCTATGTTAATCAAAGGGGACTTAACCCAACTTGATCTAGATTGGTGTTATCACCATCTACAAATATGAGGAAAGAGAAAGTATCTTAGGAGAGAGAAAGTACCCCTCTTATGATGAAAACTCAGGTAAAGTACCTTCAACACACATGAATATGCATGATTAGAGTATGATCCACTTATGTGAGATCATAGAAACCCTAATTATGATAAATGATGAATCTTAGACTAATCTGAGAGCATCAATGATGATGTTACTCATACATGATGATGTTATGAGTTCAATTCACCATAATGTGAATAGTAAACCCTAATTCAAGGGTGATTACATGCAATATGAGTAGTACACTCTAATTGATAAGAATCAGAGTACTTAACTCTTATGATAAGAGTGGAAAGTATATTCTTATTTTGAATTACCTTTATCAGTTGAATTAACCATGCAGGTCCTGATATGAAGGTGATCATATCCAGGTATGGATGATGATACTATATTCATTAAAAGCATGTTGTTAGCTTTATGAATAGTGAATTATCTTGATGCCTTGTCAGTGGCATCCTATGTTCTAATGGGCTGTAAGAGCCATGAATACCATCAAAGTCATGCTTTAGAGATGACTTGTGATGAGTATACTGAGAAATCATGGTTGTTGTGAGTTAGGTTTGTTACATTTAGTATTCTACTTTTATAGCTGTTATGCTACTGTTATTGTTTGAAGAACAATGTATGATGTAAAAGAATACTGAATGCACCTAACTAATCAAGTTTAATGTAGAGCCCTGATCATAGATCCATCATTGTCAGAGACTAAATGATGGTGGAACATGTTTTCCCAAGGGAACTCATGGATCACATACTGTTGAGTATGCGGGGGAAATGGATGCGTAAATCCTTACATCCTAGTGTAGGAATTGATACCGTCAATCCTCCACTACAGAACCAAATGGTGAGATGTACCTCAGATCTCCCAAAGAAAATACAAACACCGTATCGGTGAAAGATAAACAAGAAATATTCCGATGACGAAGAGAGTACAGAATGCCACTATAACTCTAAAATAGCGAAGGACCAGTTTACCCTGGTAAGCTATAACAAAAGACGTCATGCCAGATGTCTAGTAAACAATACTCTAACTGACTGAGGATGATGAGGTCATAAGAATCCGGCTCTTTTAATGACCTATGTATGATACTGATGTGACTTCTTAGCGATCAGTTGGAGTATGAGTGGTATGCCTTATCTCCACAGGGCATAATCATGTTTGTAAACTGTAAACAACTGCGTAGTATATCTACTTAGGTTTATCTACGAGGAAGAATGTTTGTTGTTACTTTGTTTACATTAATGATCTGTCCACACATTTTGTATACATGTCCCTTATATGCTTTAAAAGATATGACTGTCTGAGTAGAAGTTGTTTTACTTGTTATTAAACCTGCTGTTGAAGGAATATTGTTATCTTGTCCATAATATTCCTTAAATGTTATTATAAAGCTTCTGGCGGAGAGTTATATCTCTCGCTGGGACAATTATGTAAAATTGTCTCACCCCGTAGACTTCAACTTTTTAGGTGGACGTCGAGGACGGAGGAACAGGTCTACTGGTGACCAATCCTAGCAGCAACAGCACCAGGAGCAGTAATCAATCTCAGGTGGAGATTCAGCCTGCCAAGTGTTGTAGTTAGAGTCTGTCCTATGTGTCCTCTGTACACTCAGGTCTTGGAGTCTTTTGTTGTGAAATCTTGAGATTTTGTATCTTGTTGTATATAATTACTCAAGAAGTAATTTAACAGTGATGTATACAATTTAAATCCTTTTTCAATGAGAAAGGTTTGTGGTTTCAAGCTCTTGTCTCGAAAAGTTTTAATTTCCCGTGATTTTCGTCTTCCGCTGTTTATCGATTGCTTCCGCTAAAGTTTAATTCGTGATTATATCGTCGTTTGGAGATCAGAGCCCACAATTAAGTGGTATCAGAGCTCTAGGTTCGCCGAGTCTATAGAGTCATAGGACTTAGGAAGTCGAGTCTATCTTAAGTATTCCTTCCTTATCTAAAAGAATCTTCTGCTCCTCATGAGAAGAAGATACATAAGAATGTCAGAGCCACATGAAGAGCACGTGGCAGAGAGTAGCGTAGCTGCACCACAAGGCGGTGCAGGGGTTCCAGAAATAGAACAGCCTGTACCTGAGCCACCTAGGGAGCCACCTCAGTTCGACCCAGTCGACATGAGTAAAACCCAGCTGTGCAGACGATGTTCGGGCAGTTTATGACTGCCATGACGCATATAACCGACAGGATGCCTATGCCTGGACCCAGGGCACCTGTCCAGCCAGAAGGTCAAGGTATCGGAAAGACGTTCGAGCGACTACGTTGTTTCGGAGCTACCGAGTACTTTGGGACTGCCGACCCCACAGATGCTGATCTGTGGTTGACAGAGCTGGAGAAGCCTTTCAGGATTCTTAATATCCCTGAAGCTGAGAAGGTCAGACATGCTGTGTATCTTCTCAAAGGGAATGCTGGTCATTGGTGGACAATGGAAGAGAAGAAGAGACCTGGAATGGAGATCTGGTGGGAAGATTTTTGGCGGGAATTTGTTCAGAGATATTTCCCAAAGACCTTCCTAGACGAGAAGATCTCTCAGTTTGAGAGACTGAGGCAGGGCGTGATGAACATTAGCGAGTATGAAGCTAAGTTAATGGAGTTGTTGCGGTTTTGTCCGCACATGGCTGCCACAGAAGAGGAAAGAATCAGGAGATTCGAGAAGGGTTTGAATGCTGACATGACCACCCTGGTGTCTTCCTTAGAAAACTGAGAAAGATTCTCTACCTTCGTTGAGTCAGTCCGAAGGATAGAGAGATCTGTGGTTGAGAAGAGGCAAACTCAGAAAAGATATCCACAGTTCCAGGCTTCTTCATCTAGGGACTTTAAGAAGTCCAGATCCTCTACACCTAATCCTCCACCGCCTAGATCTAGTTCTTAGACTCAATGGTCTCCAAGTAGAGGTAGAGGACGAGGAAAACCACCTCGGGAGACTCAGAGTTCTGCATCAGTGTCAGTGAATGGACCACCAAGACCACAACAATAGGAGAGAAGCTGCTACAACTGTGGTAAGGTGGGACATTTGATGAAGGACTGCCGATCTAAGCCTATCAGTGTGACACAGCCTCCGAGACAAGGTCAACAGGGATCACAGAGAGGGCAATCTCGAGGAGCAGCTCGAGGACGCGGGCAAGCGTCTCAAGCTGGATCATCAGCACCACCTCAACAACAAGCTACAGCGAGGTTCTATGCTATGAACCCACCAGAAGCAGTGGTCAATCCACAAGTGGTGACAGGTCAGATGGAACTTCTATATTCTGATATGTCTAAATCTTGTGTAGTATCTGTTCTGATTGATCTGGGTGCTACGCACTCTTTCATCACTCGAAGAGTGATTCGCAACTGCAATATGACAGTTAGTCATAGGGCAGAAAGTTTGTTGTTGGAGACTCCGTTGAGTGGGTCTGCCGTCCTGCAGGAGGTATGCTCTCCCTGCATCCTCTTCTTTTCTAAGCATTGCATTCAAGTGGACCTTATACCGCTTGATATGCAAGGATTTGATGTAATCCTAGGGATGGATACCTTGGATAGGTATCGAGTTGTCTTGGATTGTGAGTCCAAGTTGGCAGTGTTTGCTGATGAAAGCAACACATGGATCTTTCAAGGAGAAAGAAAGATTCTGCCCACCTGTCTTGTATCAGCTATGGTTGCTGATAAGCTGATGAGGCAAGGATGTTATGCATTCTTAGCCCATGTGGTAGATGTTACCAAGGAGAGTCCTAATCCTGCTGAAGTTCCTATTGTCAGGGAATTCGAGGATGTGTTTCCTGAAGAACTTCCTGGTATACCACCACCTCAGGAGATTGATTTTGAAATCAATCTGGTCCCAGATATGAAACCCATAGCCCAGACTCCTTATAGGATGGCGCCTGCCGAGATGGCAGAACTCAAGAAATAGCTTCAAGAGTTACTTGAGAAGGGTTTCATTCGACCGAGTACCTCACCTTGGGGTGCTCTGGTTTTGTTTGTTAAAAAGAAAGATGGATCAATGCGATTGTGCATTGACTACAGACAACTCAATAAAGTAACAATAAAGAATAAGTACCCGTTGCCGAGGATTGATGATCTTTTTGACCAGTTTCATGGTGCAACAGTCTTCTCAAAGATAGATTTGAGGTCTGGATATCATCAACTCCGCATTAAGGACAGTGACATATCCAAGTCTTCCTTTAGGACAAGATATGGTCACTATGAGTTCACGGTTATGTCGTTTGGACTAACCAATGCACCAGCTGCATTCATGGAACTCATGAATAGAGTCTTTCGACCCTTTCTTGATCAGTGTGTTGTCGTCTTCATAGATGACATACTGATTTATAGTAAGGATGCTCAGCAGCATGAGTAGCATCTTCGCCAAACTTTGACCTTGATAAGAGAACATAATCTATACGCTAAATTTAGCAAGTGCGAGTTCTGGTTACCTGAAGTGTCTTTTCTTGGACATGTGATATCTGCCTCGGGAATTCGTGTTGACCCTACAACGGTGGAATCTGTTCTACAGTGGGAACAACCGAAGACACCGACGGAGATTAGAAGTTTCTTAGGGTTAGCTGGTTATTATCGAAGTTTTATTAAGAATTTCAGTTCTATAGCCTTACCTTTGACCAAGTTAACCCGGAAAGATGTTCCTTTTTCCTGGAGTGATAAGTGTCAACAGTCTTTTCAGCTGTTGAAGGAGAGGTTGACAAGTGCGCCTATACTAGTGCTACCTGAACAAGGAAAAGGATATGTAGTCTTCTGTGATGCCTCCAAGAATGGGCTTGGATGTGTGTTGATGCAGGATAAACAAGTGATTTCTTTTGCTTCCCGACAGCTTAAGAAACACGAGGAAAATTATCCGACACACGATCTGGAGTTAGCTGCTGTGGTTCATGCCTTGAAGATCTGGAGACATTATCTCTACAGAGAAACCTTCCAGATTTTCACAGACCACAAGAACCTTAAGTATATCTTCTCTCGGCATGAGCTTAACATGAGGCAACGTCACTGGATGGAGTTAATCAAGGACTACGACTGTACAATTGATTACCATCCGGGCAAGGCCAATGTGGTTGCAGATGCCTTGAGTAGGAAATCAGCAACATCAACCATGGATAGAGCACAACTAAGTTCCTTAGTATGCTCTAGGAGAGATATGCTTATCTCTTTAAGGCAAGACAATGTACAGTTGAAGGTGTCATTGTTAGCCGGTTTGTTAGCTGAGATGCATATTAAACCTACTCCAAGAGAGCAGATAAAGGAGGCACAACGAGTTGATGCTGCAGTTCAACAGATTAGATCTGAGTATAGTAGTAAGAAGCAAGATGGTTTTCATGAGTCAGATGACCAAGTGGCATGCTATCATGGGAGGATGATAGTACCAGATGTAGATAATCTGAGGAAGTTAGTCCTGGAAGAAGCTCATTCTTCGATGTATGCTATGCATCCAGGGAGCACCAAAATGTATCGAAACTTGAAAGATATGTATTGGTGGCCTGGAATGAAGAAGGATGTAGCTGAGTTTGTTCTGAGGTGTCCGGTGTGTCAGCAAGTCAAGGCTGAGCACCAGAAGCCTGCAGGAACAATGCAACCCTTACCCATACCACAATGGAAGTGGGACCATGTGACCATGGACTTTGTTGTTGGCCTACCCAGGACAAGCAAAGGACATGATTCCATTTGGGTAGTTGTTGATAGGTTGACTAAGACAGCACATTTCCTACCTATCAAAACAACCTATTCTGCTGAAAGGTTATCCCAGATATATGTGCAAGAGATAGTACGTTTGCACGGAGTTCCTGTCACGATAGTTTCTGACAGAGGTCCCCAGTTTACAAGTCGCTTTTGGGAGCAGTTACACAGAGCCCTAGGCACAAAGCTAAGGTTTGGTACAGCCTTTCATCCACAGACTGATGGGCAGTCAGAAAGGACTATACAAACCTTGGAAGACCTGTTGAGAGCATGTGTTCTCCAGTTTACTGGGAGTTGGGATCTACATCTGAGCTTAATAGAGTTTGCCTATAACAATAGCTATCAACATAGTATTGATATGGCACCCTATGAAGCTTTGTATGGTAGACGTTGTAGATCACCTTTGTGTTGGTATGAGACTGGTGAGCACCAGTTGTTAGGTCCCGATCTTGTGCAGCAAACTACAGAGAAGATTAAAGTTATACATCAACAACTTAAGACTGCACATGATCGGCAGAAGTCATATGCTGACAAACGTCATAGACCCCTAGAATTCCAGGTTGGAGACAGAGTGTATCTCAAAGTCTCACCTTGGAAAGGAGTCCTTCGTTTTGGAAGAAAAGGGAAGTTAGCTCCTAGATTTATGGGACCTTATCCAATTGTTGAAAGAGTTGGAAAGGTGGCCTATAGACTAGAGTTACCTCAGGAGTTGCAGAAGTTACATCCTGTTTTTCACATTTCCATGTTGAGGAAATGTCACCCCGACACCGAGTCAGTTCTACAACCTATGGAAGTAGAATTGAATGAAGATATAACATATGAGGAGGGACTAGTGTCAATCCTAGATAACAGAACTAAAAAGTTAAAGAAGAAGGATATAAGCCTTGTGAAAGTCCTCTAGAACCATCGTGGTGATGAAGAAGCCACTTGGGAACTAGAGGATGAGATGAGAAGGAAATACCCTGCTCTTTTCTCTTAATACGCTTTATCGATTTCGGGGACGAAATCCTTGTGAAGGGGTGGATAATTTGTAACATCCCTGACCTGGGTTATAACCTAACCCTAGAAGTTTTGCCTAAATATGTAATTAAATACTTGTCAACACTCCCTGGCATGTAATTAAGTTCCTCAGGAACTTTTACTTTCAATTTTGCTCCTTTTTGTATAAAGTTGTAGCATTATTTTGTAATGCAGGGACCTATGTGCAAATTACCCAGTTAAAGGGGTTAAATTGCAATATTCACAGGTTAAGATGTTCCTCTGATGTTGAGACATCATGAGGATGTTTATGATGAAGTTTGAGGGATTTTCCAAGCTTGAGCACAAAGGTGCAGCTGTGGAAGCAATCCCTATGCTTGAAAACCCTAAATTGGGGTAAAATGCAATTTACCCAATTTGAGGGGTGCAATTTGTAAAATATACCATCTAAAATATCTTGTAAGACTCTTGTCATCATTTAGAGAAGAAATGATGAAGAGGTTACATCTTTTGAATAATCATATAATGAAAAACACCTTTGTGATTGAATAATCAAGGTGTAAGTACTATAGCCCTTTTATGTGTGTGCTTTAGTAATAAGCTGATCCTCCTTGCCTTCATTTCTTAATCTTAGAAGGAGATTGTCCTTAGAAATAAGGAGAAGGGACGAGCAAAGAAGAGAGGAGGGACTTAGTTGAAAATAAGGAGAACCTATGTGTTTATGTTGAAATCCCACCTATGTATATAACCCTTTTTTCCCTCTTTGCAAGGAAACACTTCTCACGTTTCCTTCACTTCTTCCCCTTGCTCAACCGACTAAGGAGAGCTCTGGAGCTCAGGAGGACGACCAAGGGAAAACAAGGTAGGTTTTGGATCATCTCTTTTGCCTAAACTCATGGATGAAACTCGAATTCAAGGGCAAATTCATGGCTAGCTTACTTAATTCTATCTTTCTAGCCATCTCTTCTCAACCTTCCTTGGGGGAAACACCTTGGCCGACCTGTGTAACTTCTTGGACGCCATTAAAGGCTTGGATCTCGAAAGCTTGGAGGTCAAGGAGCAAGCTTTAGGCGGGTTTTATAACTCTAAACCTATGCTTTGTTATATGCATCTTTTCTATGCTTTTAGTTGCTAGTTCTCCTTCTTCCCTACCTTCCCTTGCTTCCTTGCAAGCAAAACCGTGAGGAACTGTTGCTGTTCTTGAGGAAAACGATAAGGGCGTTATTTCCAATGTTTATCCACGGTTTTCCACTTTGCCATACGACCTCAACCACTTTGCCCATACGGTTTGCAAACCGTTTGATGGGCAAACGGTTTCAAGGTCGTATGAAGGCATACGGTCTTAGGACCGTATGTCTGCGTTGACCAAGCGTGTACCGTATGAGTTTTCTGTTCACAATTATGTAGGATAATCACCCCCAAAATTTGAGAGGTTAACTCCAAAGGAATCGTGAGATATAGGCAAAACAAGTAGCAAGTTTATTTGAATTTAGTTCTGATTTCCAATTTACTTAATTTGTTCTTTTTGGGTAAACGGTTTCAAAACCATATAAGATGGTTGACCAAGCGTTGACCGTATGAGATTACTGTTCATTAAGATTTTAATTAACAACTCACCAAATTTGATGGACTAATTCCAAACGGATTGAGAGTTGCAGCCACTTCAACACCCTAACCCTAATTGGGTTGAAATTGCTGTTTTAACCATGGATCTTGTTGAGTTTTGGGTTGAAGGGCCCAAACGGTCTCAAGACCGTTTGGGGTTCCACCAAACGGTCTCAAGACCGTTTGGGCACAATCCAAGACCGTATGAAGGTCTAAGGTTGAGGTAATGGATAGGTTGAGGGTCCAATTGCAAGTAAGTTGATGAATTGATAAAAATTGCTGATTTTAACCCTAATTGGAGTTCAACCCTAATCTAAATCACTTAGTTTTTGGTCAAACTTTGGGCAAACGGTCTCAAGACCGTATGGATGATGTCCATACGACCTCAAGACCGTATGGGCCAAGTTTGAGCCCAATTGGAGGTCAATTGAGGGGTTCAACTTCGATTTGATTCCACATTGTTGAGTGTTGATGGTTGAACGTTTATAGACCTTAATTGAACCAACTCCAACCCTAATTGGATATCAATAGGGGGTCAATTGAGTGACCAATTGGTTAAGGCTAACCCTAATTGTCTGAATTGGTAAGTGGTTAGCAAGCTTAAGGCCAATTGATGGCTTCAACATAGGAAACCCTAATTGAGTTTACCCTTTGAACCACCTTGGAGGTCTATACGATCTTGAACTTTTTGGGTCATACGGTTTCAAGATCGTATGAATCCATACGACCTCAAGACCGTATGGATCTATACGACCTTGAGACCGTATGGATCTATACAATCTCAAACCGTATGGATCTATTCGACTTCAAGATCGTATAGGGTCAATTGATTTCAAAACCGTATAAGGGCTTTCGGTTTCAAAACCGTATAAGGGCATTCGGTTTCAAAACCGTATAAGGGCATTCGGTTTCAAAACCGTATAAGGGCATTCGGTTTCAAACCATATGAGGTTAAATGACCTCAAGGTCGAATGGGGGCATACGACCTCATGAATGTATGAAGGTTGAAGGTGTGAAACCTAGTAAAGACTTTTAAAGATAAGTTTGCTTAATGCCTTGAGGGATTAAATGGTTTAATAGTTGTTCAACATAAACCCTAATGATACCAAGAGACATTAGGAGTCAAGTGGTTAGTAAATTAACCCATGATGATGATCAATGTGTAATTTACCATAATACCCTTGAAAGGTTCAATTGAGTGAAACCTTGTTCTAATTAAACCCTAATCACTCAATAGTGGTGATTTGATCTATGTTAATCAAAGGGGACTTAACCCAACTTGATCTAGATTGGTGTTATCACCATCTACAAATATGAGGAAAGAGAAAGTATCTTAGGAGAGAGAAAGTACCCTCTTATGATGAAAACTCAGGTAAAGTACCTTCAACACACATGAATATGCATGATTAGAGTATGATCCACTTATGTGAGATCATAGAAACCCTAATTATGATAAATGATGAATCTTAGACTAATCTGAGAGCATAAATGATGATGTTACTCATACATGATGATGTTATGAGTTCAATTCACCATAATGTGAATAGTAAACCCTAATTCAAGGGTGATTACATGCAATATGAGTAGTACACTCTAATTGATAAGAATCAGAGGACTTAACTCTTATGATAAGAGTGGAAAGTATATTCTTATTTTGAATTACCTTTATCAGTTGAATTAACCATGCAGGTCCTGATATGAAGGTGATCATTTCCAGGTATGGATGATGATACTATATTCATTAAAAGCATGTTGTTAGCTTTATGAATAGTGAATTATCTTGATGCCTTGTCAGTGGCATCCTATGTTCTAATGGGCTGTAAGAGCCATGAATACCATCAAAGTCATGCTTTAGAGATGACTTGTGATGAGTATACTAAGAAATGATAATTGATTGTGAGTTAGGTTTGTTACATTTAGTATTCTACTTTTACAGTTGTTATGCTACTGTTATTGTTTGAAGAACAATGTATGATGTAAAAGAATACTGAATGCACCTAACTAATCAAGTTTAATGTAGAGCCTTGATCATAGATCCATCATTGTCAGAGACTAAATGATGGTGGAATAGGTTTTCCCAAGGGAACTCCTGGATCACATACTGTTGAGTATGTGGGGGAAATGGATGCGTAAATCCTTACATCCTAGTGTAGGAATTGATACCGTCAATCCTCCACTACAGAACCAAATGGTGAGATGTACCTCAAATCTCCCAAAGAAAACACAAACACTGTATCGGTGTAAGATAAACAAGAAATCTTCCGATGACGAAGAGAGTACAGAACGCCACTGTAACTCTAAAATAGCGAAGGACCAGTTTACCCTTGTAAGCTATAACAAAAGACGTCCTGCTAGATGTCTAGTAAACAATCCTCTAACTGACTGAGGATGATGAGGTCATAAGAATCCGGCTCTTTTAATGACCTATGTATGATACTGATGTGACTTCTTAGCGATCAGTTGGAGTATGAGTGGTATGCCTCATCTCCATAGGGCATAATCATGTTTGTAAAACGTAAACAACTGCGTAGTATATCTACTTAGGTTTATCTACGAGGAAGAATGTTTGTTGTTACTTTGTTTACATTAATGATCTGTCCAGACATTTTGTATACATGTCCCTTATATGCTTTAAAAGATATGACTGCCTGAGTAGAAGTTGTTTTACTTGTTATTAAACCTGCTGTTGAAGGAATATTGTTATCTTGTCCATAATATTCCTTAAATGTTATAATAAAGCTTCCGGTGGAGAGTTATATCTCTCGCTGGGACAATTATGTAAAATTGTCTCACCCCGTAGACTTTAACTTTTTAGGTGGACGTCGAGGACGGAGGAAAAGGTCTACAGGTGACCAATCCCAGCAGCAACAGCACCAGGAGCAGTAATCATTCTCAGGTGGAGATTCAGCCTGCCAAGTGTTGTAGTTAGAGTCTGTCCTATGTGTCCTCTGTACACTCAGGTCTTGGAGTCTTTTGTTGTGAAATCTTGAGATTTTGTATCTTGTTGTATATAATTACTCAAGAAGTAATTTGACAGTGATGTATACAGTTTAAATCCTTTTTCAATGAGAAAGGTTTGTGGTTTCAAGCTCTTGTCTTGAAAAGTTTTAATTTCCCATGATTTTCGTCTTCCGCTGTTTATCGATTGCTTCCTCTAAAGTTTAATTCGTGATTATATCGTGGTTTGGAGATCAGAGCCCATACCTACAGTTAGGACCTAACGGGACAGGTAGGTCTTGTGGAACCCAACTAGGTAATGTAGGAGGTGGAAGTGGAGACCTAGATGTTGTGGGTGTCTTCTTTTTAACCTGTATATATATATAATTTCAGATCAACTGACATCATATACACACACTAACAATTTAACATAATGTAAATTTATCATACAGTTTTAGTAAAGAGGACATCCACTTTTCGCCACAATATCACTCCGCCTTCTACCTCACCAAGCGTTTCACAATCTGGGTGGGCATATGGCAATGGAAGATCCGCCCATCCTTGCAATATATGTACCGGGCTCACACGAAGCCAACCAGCTGGTAATGGAGACCCGTGAAACTATTCCCCAGGTAGGGATGGGTAAGCCGACGCCTCTGCAACGACATATTCATTATTTTTTAGATGGCATCGCTTCAACCCCTACAAATTTTTGTGTAAAGAATGTTATATACAAATATACATATCATCTTTTTTTTGAAACGACTACAATTTCATATATTCATATCATCTTGAATTAAAAAACTAGTTACTATGTCATAAAAATACTTACAACGGATGTGCTAGGTGGTGGTTCTATAGGATTACCCCCATCCTCTGCAGTAGGAGTAGGAGTAGAGCTTGCAGTAGGTATTGTCTGGTAAGTGGCAGTCTGAGATGCCTGCCACTTTTTCATTGCTTCTTCGAGTTTCCTATCAAATAGCTTATCTACCTATACATGGATAAAAGAAACGTCAAATTCTTATTATTGAATTCTCTTTTACGGTAACATTATAAAGAAAGAATATGTTACCTCTTCTTGTGAAAGTCTCACTTTTGGGACATGTTTGCACTGGGATGGCCCAAAAAAAGCTTTGATGCCCACACCAGCACCTGCAGCCCTAACACGTCCAGGATGCTCTGGGTTACCCAGAGCAACTGTCAATTCATCCCTTATTCCCTCAGGGATGAACTTGCCTTGTTTCCTCAGCTCGTGCAGCTCCCGCTAATCGCCAAAACAAAAATTTGTAATTAAGTAAACAACACAAATAATCAATATTCGAATGATTGTTGTAAGAGTTGTATTTTACCATTTTTGCAGCCGCCTCAGCAGTTGCGGCCTTCGTTATTTCTTTCTTCTTATTTTGCCTCCCATCTATCCAGACATCATGGCGAGGCAGAGGTGTGCTACCTATGGTACAGGACTCCTGAGTAGCAGCAGACTGAGCAGTAGCCTCAGACTATAGCCTATGGCAAATGCCTGCATACCCCTTTGGACCCATTGTGTGGTCATGCACATTTAGTGCACACCTTGATCTTTGTACCTCAATGAGGGCCTATTTAGTATGCACATTAATGATTTGGTTAGTAACACTAAATGTTAATCTTGAATAGATGAATACAACATATATTAATTAATGAGATTGAGTCTGACGCCTAATACCTTGAATTCATCAGTTTGTCTTGAAGCGACAAATGCGTCCCATTCTTCTTTGTCCAGGAAGTTCCACTATTCAGTGGTTGTCTTCTTCCTCTTGTCAGCTTCTTTTATGTATTCTAGGGTGATATTTGTCCTATAGTTCCTTAGGACTCTCCCACAATGTTGCATCACGCATTTACGATATAGCTTTTCATCCAATTCAAATATACTCTGCAAAATAGAATTGTTGTTACCTAGTATCTAAAAATTTAGTAATCTACAAAATAGAATTGAAAATTAATAATAACTCACACATAAATCCCTCCATATTAAGTCTTTCTTCTCCTTAGAAACGTTATGCCAAGAATCTAAGCGACAATCGCAATGGCTACGAGTAACAAACCCAAGATATGAAACAAATGAATTGCGATTCACACCACATGCATTTCCTGCATTATCAAAATCCACAACAAGTTTGGGTCCATTGCCCTTTTGTGCAATTAACTTCTTCATCATAGTGATGTCCCTTCTCTTTTCAACTTTTTGGTGTTGTTGATCAAGTGCCTCAATTTCTTCAGATGGTACCTGTGCATCATCAACCTAAAATTCGACAAAATAATCACATTTACAAGATATAACTATAAATGGACATATAGATATAAATATATGATATATTTTAAAACTTACATTGTGAGGCGGCGCATTGATGTACTCACCCTCACGATAATCATCAACACGGTCATCAGGAGAATGGTCAGCCATCTGCAAATTCACATTCAAATTGTAAAGTTCACATTGTAAAGTAATTCAAATTGTAAAGCTCACATTGTAAAGCCAGTCTGGATTTTATCCCATCTTTAGTCTTACCTGGTATATTTAACAGAGTACCAATGATGCTATCACAGACATTTTTCTCAACGTGCATTACATCGATACAATGTCTGACTGTCAAAGAACTCCAATAAGGAAGATCCCAAATATTGACTTCTTCTTGAATGAAGAATTGTCACTCCGTGTAGTACATTGTGATCTCTTACCAAATTCATTGACAAAGTCTTTTACTCTTTCATAAACAACCTCCCCTGGTATAGGTTTAGGTGCACTCCTTTCCTCATTCAATCCATTGAATGCTTTGCGCTTCCTACGATACAGATGGAATTTTGGAAGAAACCTTTGATGACCGAGATATACATTCTTACCGCCATATTTTAGTCTTGTTAAATCAGTGTTCAAGATAAACATCGATGTAATTTCCAGGCTGTTTAGGGCCCGATATCAACAACGACAACATTACGTACTTATTTTTCATACACAGCCAGGGAGGAAGATTCTATATAACAAGCATGACTGGCCAAGTGCTATGTTGGCTGCTCAATGTCCCGTACGGATTCATCTCGTCTGTACAAAGCCCAAGTCTTAGATTCCTAATTTCTTCGCCAAATTCAGGGTACAATAGATCAATCTTCATCCATTGTGGGGAATCAGACGCATGTCGTAGGATCCCATCATTATTTTTCTTAACATCTGCATGCCACCTCAAATTCTTCGCATCTATCGAATTGGCAAACAAGCGTTGAAACCGTGATATTATAGGTAGATACCACATCACCTTGGCAGGAGAACCAGTTTTGGACTCCCCCGAAGTCATCAATTTATACCGTGACGCACCACATTTTGGACAATCTTTCAAATCCGCATAGTCCTTTTGAAATAATACACAATCATTCGGACATGCATGTATCTTCTTGGCATCCATTCCCATTGGGCACAACAATTTCTTTACCTGGTATGTTGAGATTGGCAACTCGTTTCCTTTAGGAAGCATTTCTTTCAACAAAGACAGGAATGACGTGAAGCTTTTGTCGCTCCATCTATTGTTAGCTTTCAACTTATACAATCTCAACACAACGCTAAGCTTCGTAAACTTAGTACAACCTGTGTATAACGGCATCTCAGCATCATGCACAATGTTTCTAAAAATGGGAGGTGGATTGGTGTGCTCTACCGCACAACTATCCAACATCGCATCAACGATGTCTACTGGAACTGGTTCATTCACATCTACGTCATCGTAGGCAATTTATTCTTCCACACAAGCACTACTATCGACATCCACTGGTTTCGGGTTTGAAATCTCTCCATGTCAGTGCCATTCTGTATAGCCTTGTATAATCTCGTTGCACATGACATGAGCTTTGATTTTGTCACCAGTGTTGACTTTCAAGTTGTTACCGCAATTCCTACATGGATAGTAGAACCTATCTCCAGGTTGTTTCCTATGTTCCTCGTCAAATCTAATGAACTGGTCAAGACCAGAAATAAACTCTGGGGTGCAGCGATTGCGAATGGACATCCATGATCTATCCATTCTATGATCAAAGAGAAAACAAGTATATATTAGGACAAGATTAGGGTCTAGGGTTAACAAATACATGTGATGTCATTATTATATATAATAAATGTGTACCACCTATCTATTCTTGAACAATTAATCTCACTAGTAAGTATATAATGTGTATTGGATTTTCAAGAAAATTTTGGCAGCATTTCCCCGCTGTTCTCCAAGTACATATGTACTTAGAGAACAAACGGGGAAATGCTGCCAAAATTTTCTTGAAAACCCAATACACATTATACCTTACATCCTAAGCAAGATTAGGTGTTCAAGAACAGTCCCAAACCAGGGACTATCCAAGATTTACTTCTAATGAGTAAATCTTGGATGGGTTTCTAGGCCAACAAATAATGTGTTGTCATTCTTATACCTAAAATCCTAGTTCTTCAAGTTAGGGTGATTATTGATGTCTTTAAAAGCATGATTGGCAATTTAGGGAAAAGTTCATCATTTACATTCCAAGCATGTCACATGTGTGCATTACAGTTCATCATTAAGCAAGAAGGGTGATTAGGATTCTCACCAAGAACGAGTTTTGATTTTCTATACAATTTCATAAAAAAATGCACATGTATGCATATATATACTATACTTTTTGGAACCTTTATACATATATGAACACCCTAAATAACCATACTAAACACCCAGATACTTTATAAAACAACTATAAAAAATGATTATAGATAAACTATTAAACAATAGATTTGTCACGCATAAAACACCCTATACAACTATAAAACAAAAAAGTATTAAGATATGCATGATACAATAACTATTTTGCATCACATTACAACAGACTTATCATTGATACCTTACTAACTTATTGCTACATTTACATATCATCACTTGATCAAAAATTACAGCAGTACATTTAACCAAAGTATGCATTCTAAAATCTATGTCATTGTTAGTTACATGTAATTTACTTGGATATACAGCAGATTCCGATTACTATGTCTTACATACAAAGTATGCATATTAAGTTAACTAAGGCTTATCATAGAACATGTATTGTATATAAGTTCAATATATTACAGTCAATAATTATTTTACTTTCAAAAATTACTTAATGTTACAGGCTTGCAGCTCTAATATAAAGAGTGATCAACTAAGAC
Organism: Alisma plantago-aquatica; assembly: GCA_963693085.1. Taxonomy (NCBI): domain Eukaryota; kingdom Viridiplantae; phylum Streptophyta; class Magnoliopsida; order Alismatales; family Alismataceae; genus Alisma; species Alisma plantago-aquatica. Next base: position 134,979,370 of record OY856411.1, on the reverse strand, counting down.
ATTCCATAGATCAGTGTATATGAGTTTTTTATCAAGTTACCAATAAGTAAATAACTTAAAAAAAAATAAAAAATGCCCAGCAGCAGCCTGGGCATGCATTGGCACCGCCCAAGCAGCCGCCTAGGCGGAGGAAGGAAGTAGGAAGAAGGCAGTACCTGGCCTGGAGCACGGAGGGCTGACGAGCACGGAGCATCGGCGACCAGAGACCAGAGAGGGAGAGGGAGAGGGCCTTCCGACGAGCACGGCCGCTGGTGAGCACAGAGGGACGACGAGAAGAGAGGTAAAGTGCCAGTGAGCATAGAGAGCACAGAGGGTCGCCAGTGAGCACAGAGGGCAGGGAGCGGTGTTTCGGCGGAGCACGAAGCAGCGGCAGGCGCGAGCACGAAGCAACGACCGGCGGGGGTGAGCAAGAAATTGCCGGACCTAACTGAAATCGGGAATGAAATAGAGAAAGGGGAAGAGTCGCTCACGCTGGTGCTATTAAGTTGACCATAAGCGTCGGTTATTCAAAAAAACCGACAACTAAAACAACAGTGTCGGTTCTTATTAAAAACCGACACCAATACTAGATTATAGTCGTCGGTTTTTAACTAAAAGACAATTGACACCAATTTCTATCTCGCGAATAATTTTTATTCGTCGGTTATTTATTTATTAACCGACGCCATATGTCAAATTTTGGAGGTAATTTTTTCGCTGGAAATTTTGGTTTTGGCGGTTAATTTTAGGTGTCGGTTTTTTATTAAGTAACCGAAACTTAATAAAAGTGGTACCCGTGTCTGGTCGCCCTTCATAGATTGGATGTCGGTTTATGTTATCAACCGACACTGTAGAGTTTAGGTGTCGATTTATGTATACAACCGACACCTTGATAAGTGACTTTATAAGTCATTTCTGTAGTAGTGTTTGGGACTTATCTCCTAGGCCCGTACCACTTTCCTTTGGGCTTCATTTAGTGCTAATCAACAGTCAGAATTGGGCACTAAGGCCTTAACTTCTTGTCTAACAACACCTTTGGACTTTTGATCTGGCCTGGTCAACCTTGGTCAACGGTCAACTGCACTCCCTTCTCATTTCTCAGAACCACAATCGCGGTTTACATAATCGCAGGCTCTCCCTTTTCCTTTGTCATAGAGATCGTGACTCCACCCAACAACAATCACGATCGCGATTCTCAAACTTTAACTGTGGGCCCCACTCCAACACTGTAGTCTCTCCCCCCAAAACCACAGACACCTATCCGCGGTAATAATCGTGACCTTCACCAATCTCTCTAATCGCACCCACGATCTTCTGTTGATCTCCGCTCTTCAACACCCATTTGCGACCTCCTACACCAGAACCGCCTCCACCTGCAACCTCCACATAGAAGCAACATCCGCGGCTCAACACCGATCATCTTCAAAGCTCACCAGCACTGCATCTACCTCCACCCTTAGCCGCTCACCGATCTCATGCTAACCTCTACCACGACAACAACTACCGCGATCGCGATTCGTAGAACTGCGATCGGGTGCTCACTCCATTACAACCACAACCTGCCCCCGACTTCATCCTGACGCCATGACATGCACGACCACCTGCCTCCAGATCCCGATTGAGCATTCTCTCCAATTGCGGTCACGACACAAGAGACCGCAACTAGCAGCAAGAGTCACGGTGTCCGCTTCTTCAGCTCGCAGTACCCACTGCTGCATCTCTGTCACAACAGTTCACCACCTCTCCGTTAAACGCAAGCCACGATCATCCAACCGCGACCACAGTGTTCTTGCTTAACTGTGACCTAAGCATAAGAAGGGAGATCGTGACATATCTTTCCCTCTACCCGTGGTTATCTACTCATCTCCTCTCTATCCTAATCGTGACCCGCGATTCACAGCAATCGCAACCGCTATTCCTAAATATCACAACCAGGCCAAGAACAGATCGCGGTCGTGAAAAAGATCGCGACCTACTATTAGCAATCCAAAAGTTGTGATTGTGCAAAAAGTCACAACCGTGAAAAAATTCGCGACCGCGGCAAAATCCATGACCTGCTGCAGAAATGACAAGGTCGTGATTTTAATTCGATGCCAACCTGCCTATAAATAGAACACGACTCCAGCCAGTCAAATCATCATCTCGAGATGTCGTTAGGCTACAAGTATGTACTGGGCCTAAGGAGATGATCTACATAGCTAAGAACCTGCCCCCGTGGTGGTTTTGCGGCCTGTTCACCCAGATCTGGAGTGAAGACTCAGATCCAAAAGCCACCTCTTTCAGATCTGGATCTAGATCGGCTGTGTCTACGCCATTTCTACGCTGCCATCTCGTCAACGATCTGCTCCTCCTGCTACGAGCAAGGACTATGAGAAGAAGAAGAAGGTTGAGAGAGGAGATTTGCCCGTCTGTCATGGTGTTCTTCTCTCTCCTTTGAAGATCTGCTCCGACGTTATGTAGAAGAACATTTCTCGACAGAGCTGTGATCATCTTCTTCACCATGCTCATGGTGGAAACTTATCTCTCTTATTATTCTTGTTTCTCTCACCATGAGCGAGTAGTTTATTTTCTCTAGGGTGCGGGGACTAGCCCCACTGACCATGCTTACATGTTCAAATACTAAACATTCCATGGCATGTATATAATCTTTCATTTCATTGTTAATCTTCGATGTGTGCTTGTGGATTGATCACCTTCTTGCATTTATCTTGTTTGTATCCTATGTTGTGATAACTTCAATATGTAGGATTTGGATGTCGATTAACACGGTTGACTCCTTGATGAGAAATCAGATGGGATTCCATGAAGCAGCAAGTGTGTGATCCGTAAGGTGATGAGACATCTAACCCACGGTGACACTTTTGTGTGCCAAATGCCTGTATAGGGGGGCAGAAGCTTTAGTTGGATATATGTATCTTCGGAGTAGTAAGTATGTGATCCGGATGGTGACGAGACATCTAATACCTAAGGTGATGCTTATGCGAACCTGACGCCCGTATGGGGGGTTCTGTAGCAGCTCTATTTGGATAGTTATATCTTGCCTGGATGTTTGTGTTTGGATTTGATTGCATGTGTAGTGGTGGTGAAACCCGGGACCATCCCAGTGATTTCCATCATCCCAGTGATTGCATGTGTAGTTTAATTAAACTCAAATCAACCAACCTTGTTCTAAATATTAGTCTTTATTCAACTAGATTTGACTAGAGAAAGATTCTTAAAAACATTGTTCCTTGGGATTCAATCCTCAAGTATACTGCGATAAGACCCGTCCGCTTGCGGGTGGTATTATTGCACGTTGTTTTGGTTAAAAACTTAGGGATTTCAACCCTAAGTGAGTTTGATAGTGCTATAATATAAGCCACGTCAAATTCTGGCGCCATATCCGGGGACAACGCAATCATCTAGTTAAATCTAGTTCTTTTGAGATTAATTTAGGTTTTTCTTTTACTTTTGATACTATCAATCATATATACTCGAATTCGGTTCTACTCCATCCATCTTACTAGTAAAAGATCTTTTCATCCTAGGTACCCACAAAGTCTAATGTATGCGCCGTTCGGATAGTCCCAGACTCTCTGCTAGCTTTGACCCTGAGATAGACAGAACCTTTCGCCGTCAGTATAGAGAGAACCGAGCAAGAATGGCTCAAGAGGAGGAAATTGCTTGAAGGGTAGATAAAGCCCTTAATGCACAAAGAGATAGACTTATGCAAGAAGCCCGAGCCGTAGTTCAAGAAGAAATCCAAGCAGCTCAAGCAGCAGTTCAACAAGCTGAGCTACAAAAAGACCTTAGAGAATTCTCAATCCCTAAAGGTTTTGATGTTCACCACCCAGTACAACCTCCTCCCATCAATGCTCTGAATTTTGAGATAAGACCACATTAGGTTACGTTGCTTCAAAACAGTCCTTTCTATCATTAGCAAAGAGAAGATAGTCTAGAACATCTTCTGAGGATTATATATCTATGTTCCATGACAAAGCAAAATGGAGTCACGGATGATGCCATCAGACTCCGTCTCTTCAAATACTCTCTTGCGAATTGAGCCATCAGTTGGTATAACTCCTTGCAATGCGAACCCATTACCACTTGGGAACAACTTCAAAATGTTTTTCTGGAAATGTTTTAGCCACCTTTTCTCACCTATGAAATTAGGGGCCGAATAATGCAATTCACCCAGGTCCCTGGAGAATCCCCAGTTGAAGCATGGGAAAGATACAAAGAGCTCCTGCGCAAGTGTCCACACCACGGCATTCCTAAAAAGCAACTCAACAAAATCTTTTATAGGGGTTTGGATGAAGACATCAAGAAGTTTTTGGATTCCTCATCTGGAGGAAACTTCATGCGTCAAAGCTATGATAGCGCGAGGAAAGTTGTCACCCTTGGAGCTGAAAATGAAGCCAACTGGGGTAGACCCGTAAGCAAAGGAGTGCCCAAGGAGATTATGGTCAAATGGAAAATTTGAATGTTGTCAACACCATCCTTGGTCAAGGGTACTAAAATCCGAATCAGAATAGGAACCATCTAGGTTTTCAATATGGAAATCCTTCTAGAGTGGAAAACTCACGACAACTTGGTTTAAATACTCAACAACGAGGCCCGCCAGGATTCCAGTATAACCAACAACCAAATTTCGGGAATCAAGGGAACTTTAGAGGAAACTACCAGAATAGAAACTGCAAGAATTATCAGAACAATTCTCAGTTTCAAAACCCCAACCAAGTCCCCTATCAACAACAACAACAAGGGAAACAAGCCGGTCCCATCCCACCTGATGACAAATTGTTATCTATTGAGAAGATGTTGCAGTTGCAGTAGGCTATGATAGTTAACCAGCAAGCCCATCAGAAGGCTATTGAATCTCAACTAGCTCAACTTGCAGCTAGCATGAAGCCACCTGCTGGAGCCTTTGCTAGACAACCATAGAACAATCCAAAACATCCATAGCAACTGAAGGTTGTCACCACCAGGTCCGGGAGAGACTATTTTGACTCCCCTACTAAGATACCAATAGTGGCAACAAATGATGATGACTTTGTGAATGTCCAAGACTCTACAACACCTGAGTCTCAACCGAAGGAACCACCAACCGCTGATAAGAATGACAAAACAAGATTGGAGGAACCATTAGTTGCAGAGGCAGAAGACACACTTGAGTCGGATGTGCCAGTATACAAGCCTCGTCCTCCTTTCCCATCTCGTTTGAAGCAGACAAAGCTTGATACCCATTTCAATAAGTTCAAGGAAGCCATGAAGAAAATTCATGTTGATATACCCTTCCTTGATGCTCTGGCTGAGATACCAGCCCGGACGAAGTACTTGAAGTCACTTCTCACAAGGAAATATATAACTGAAGAATATGAGACGGTTAAGTTAGCAATGACTACCTCTGATATTATTCAGAGCAAGATACCCAAGACGTAGGGAGACCCGAGATCCTTTGGGATTTCATGCCATATCGGTGACTCTTCATGTAAGAAGGGATTGGCCGATCTCGGTGCTAGTATCTCTATCATGCCACTTAGCCTTTGTAAGAGGTTAGGGTTTGTAGAACTTCTCCCGACTGGAATGACCATTCAACTTGCAGATAACTCTATGACTCTTCCTTTGGGAATCATTGAAGATGTTCTTGTCAAGGTTGGAAAAGACTCTTATGTCCCATGTGACTTCATCATCATGGACATAAAAGAAGACGCCAGATACCCTCTTATCTTTGGTCATCCTTTACTCGCCACTGCAAGAGCTTTGATTGATGTTGAAGCAGGGACCTTGCTGCTCAGACTAGGGAAAGAAACCCTCGAGTTCAAATTTTTTGAAAGCTTGCGAAGACCGAGCATGCAGGAAGAAGTCTATTTGATTGATTGCATTGAGAAAATGTTGCTCCTCACACAAGAGGAGTATGAACATGACGATCCTTTAGAAGTGGCTCTAACAACCCCATCTGCTGATAATTCCATCAGCAAACAAGTTAAGGATTGTACCCTTCACCTCGACTCTGTAGAAGAAGATCCTGAAGCCATGTTCGAGGAACTCAAGGTTGCGAATGTAACTAAAGAACCATGTGAGAAGCCAGAAGCCCCTAAAATGAAGCCCCAGCCAGAGGGACTGAAGTACATGTTTTTGGATGTTCTCAAGGTTTGTCTAGTTATTATAAATTCTGATCTAACGACCGAACAAGAAGATAAACTCCTGAAAGAATTAAAGGAAAGAAAGAAAGCTATTAGCTACAAGATGAGTGATCTCACCGGGGTTAGTCAAGCACTTTGCATGCACAAAATCCCTATGGTGGAAGACCACAAGCCGACCGTTGAACATCAATGAGAATTGAATCCTAATATGAAGGAAGTAGTCTGCCGTGAAGTCATTAAGTTGCTCACTATCGGAATCATCTATCCAATATTTGACTCACCTTGGGTGAGTCCTATACACGTTGTTCTAAAGAAAGGTGGCACTAGTGTGATACGGAATGAAGATAATGAACTCATCCCCACTCGAACAGTAATCGGGTGGAGGATGTGCATCGATTACAGGAAGTTGAACAAGGCCACACACAAGGATCATTTCCTGATGCCTTTCCTAGATCAAGTCTTAGAGCGATTGGCTCACCAATAATATTTCTGCTATCTTGATGGTTACTCTGGATTCTATCAAATTCCTATATATCCATATGATCAAGAGAAAACTACTTTTACTTGCCCCTTTGGAACATACACCTTTAGAAGGATGCCATTCGGGCTTTGTAATGTGCCTGCAACCTTCCAACGCTGCATGGCAACCATATTTGCTGGTTTAATCAAAATCATTATGGAAGTTTTTATGGATGATTTCTTCATATATGGAGATTCATATGATTCATGCCTAAGGCACCTCTCCCTTTTCCTCAAACGATGCGAAGAAACACATCTAGTGCTTAGTTGGGAGAAATGTCTTTTTATGATAAAAGAAGGTATTGTCCTCGGCCATAGGGTCAGTAACCGAGGAATTGAAGTGGATAAGGCCAAGATCGAAGTGATCTCCAAACTATCTATCCCTACAAATGTAAGAGAATTCCGCGCATTCCTTGGTCATTCGGGCTTATACAGAAGGTTTATCAAGGATTTATCCAAGATAACCAAGCCCATGACAAACTTATTGCTGAAGGACACTGACTTCTATTTTGATGAAGAATGTATCAAGAGTTTCAACAATATAAAGCATGCCCTTACAACAACACCCATCATTCAGGCTCCGGATTGGGATCACCCATTCGAAATTATGTGTGATGCCAGTGATTACGCCATGGGTGCCGTCCTGGGCCAATGTATAGAGAAGAAATATCATGTCATCTATTATGCATCGAAGACCCTTGACGAAGCTCAGAGGAACTGTGCAACTACTGAGAAGGAACTCCTAGCAGTTGTATATGCCTTTGATAAGTATAGATCCCACCTCATTAGTTCAAAGGTGATTGTCTACACCGATCATGTTGATATTCATTATCTTATAAAAAAGAAAGATGCAAAACCAAGGTTGATAAGATGGATTCTCCTATTCCAAGAATTTGATCTTGATATTAGAGATAAGAGAGGCACATAAAATGTTGTAGCATACCACTTAAGTCGTATCCACACTCTGGAAACTGAGAAGATACCAATTAACGACTCTCTTCCAAATGACCAGCTTATGAAAGTCTCAGAAGCTAATCCTTGGTACTCAGACTATGTGAATTACCTTGCCACTGGTGACATCCACCCTGAGTGTACTGGAAATGCTCTAAAGAAATTCATGAATGATGTGAGGAAATGTCATTGGGATGATCCGTACCTCTTCAAGATCTATGTTGATGGTCTCTATAGACGTTGTATCGCTGAGGAAGAAGCCCTAATTATTTTAGAGCAATGCCACGCAGGCCGAGTCAGAGGCCATATGAGTTCAAAGAAAACTTCTTTGAAGGTTTTGCAATGTGGTTTCTTTTGTCCAACCATATCCAGAGATTCTTATAACTTTGTGTTGTCATGTGACAAGTGTTAGAGAACGGGAAACATTACGAAAAGATGTGAGATGCCACTTAAGCTATGGCAAGAAGTTGAGATTTTTGATGTTTGGGGAGTGGACTACATGGGTCCATTCCCATCCTCACATGGATTTTCCTACATCCTTGTTGCAGTAGATTATGTCTGTAAATGGGTAGAGGCCATATCAACCCTCACCAGCGATTCAAAACCCATCATTAAAATATTCAAAGATATTATCTTTCCCTATTTTGGAATCCCACGAACTGTGATATCCGACGGAGGTTCACATTTTCTAGAAAGAATCTTTGAAGCGTTGTTGAGAAGATATGGTGTAACGCATAAGGTAGCTTCCCTCTACCACCCACAAACAAGTGGGCAGGTAGAGGTTTCGAACCGTCAACTCAAGGCTATCCTGGAAAAGATAGTAGGACGCAACCGAAAGGATTGGTCAGTGAAAATCAATGACGCTTTATGGGCCTACTAAACCACGTTCAAAACTCCTCTTGAAACAACACCCTTCAAACTTATCTGTGGACAATCATGTCACTTGCCCGTGGAACTAGAACATAAAGCATGGTGGGCAATGAAACAGCTGAATTTTGACATTAAGAAAGCTGGCGAAGCTAGGATTCTGCAACTTCAAGAGTTAGAAGAACTCCGGATGACGGCTTATGAGAATGCACGAATCTACAAGGAACGCACAAAACTTTGGCATGATGGTCATCTGAAGAGTAAGGAAATTCAAGTGGGAGACCAAGTTCTGTTGTTCAACTCAAGACTAAGGTTATTCCTAGAGAAACTCCATTCACACTGGTCGGGACCATACATCGTCAAAAGCATCTATCCACATGGTGCATTCACCTTATGGAGTGACAAGTCAGGCGATTTTGTGGCAAATGGCCAACGCTTGAAAAGATATTTCACCACATCTGAGACTAGCACTAATGAATTGATGAATTTGTCCAAATCGACATACCTACCAGAAAGCTAAAAAAAATCACGTCGAGCCATCGACGTAAAACAAAGGCGCTTCTCGGGAGGCAACCCGATCTTTAACTTAGCTTTTACTTTTAGTTTTGTTTTTAGAAAATTTTGCACCTGGTAGACAATGCATCGCAAGATGCAGTGTTAAATTCTGATAGTTTCTATTTTTGAGATTTCAGATGGAGGATGTGCCGCCAAAAGGAATGCAACCACATCTGGTGTACCAACCGGCACGCGTTTTCCCCTCCATCTCGGATTTAGAATTTGCTCGGAACAAGAAAAATTCTAAGTTCGGGATGGAGGGTGGGTGGTACGTACTCTACTTTCCACCCTCTCCTATCCGTTTCATACTTAAGATTTCATCATTACAATTTTGTGCAAATTTTTTCAAAAATTTTCAAAAGTTTTCATAGCTGTTTGTATAAAAACTTGATGAAGTTTTGACGCATTTGTTTCAATCAAAGCCATTACCTAGCCAACAACGATGTTTTTCCATGCAATTTTAAATCATTATACCTTCCTTATTCGAAAGTAAGCCTCAAGGAGAACAATTTTTGAAAGTAGCCAATGATTAGAAATCATCGTGTGAAGCTTATGAATCCTAACATCATGATCAGTAGATATGGCAAGTATCTATCGAACTGAGAGGGATTAAACACGTTGTGCTTCCTATCTGACTAGGGGAACTATAGCATGGAACCTCCACCGGATCCTCATCAAGTCATTATTTGAGCAGAGTATGATAAGGAGAATGACCGGGTGCACTGAATTGTAAATCAAGTTACATTCTGATCTGAACTCTCTTCTACACTTCTATCATCTTCTTACCCCTCTGTTCATCAAAAATAAACAAAAATAGCCAACATAGTGCCAAACCCTAAGTTCGGGGTGGCACATCCTCTCTTTACACTTCTTCCATACCCCTCGCTATGTAATAGGGGTGTACCACCAAGAAAAGATGTCTATGCGCACACAAAAAGAAATGCAATCTCGAGTCAAATAGAGGAGAGATTCGCACAAAAAATGCAATCAATGAAGTTGCAAATCATAAAATAAAAAAATCCAGAATCAAATAGAGGAGAGATTTATTTCTTCCTTCCATACCACCCTTCACTCCCTTTTCCACCTACTGGCACAATGAATTCCTACGCTCACCAACATCCTAAAAACACTAGGGTCAGATCAGGTGCACACTTGTTGTTCTGTAGGTATCTCTGGACTCTTACGAAACTCCCTAACATGTTTGATTTTAGAAAAAGTAGAGAGGAGGTGATATTGGGAAGCAAACTCAGGAATGAAGATATGGTAAAATGTGTTCTGTGATCTCAGGTTGTTGAGACACTTAGTCATACCGAGCAGAAAAGAAACAATTGTGATGTGAAGATGAAGCAATCACACAAGTTGAAAGTATTCATCTGGTGCATGTTTTAGATTTTGTATTACTCGACGACGATCAACATTTAAGTTCGGGGTATTTTGATGAATGCATATTCATCTTAGTTCAATCATCTCGTTTAGCCTAGTTTTGGTTGCATTCGTGCATATATTGGCTTTATCTTCTAACATGTGCATTTACTTGGCTTAATTGATTTTACTCCTATTTTTATTGACTTTTCGCACCCTTGTGCAGGAAGTTTCTAGCTTTGGGCCTTATCTCCTAGGCCCATACCAATTTCCTTTGGGCTTCGTTTTGTACTGACCAACAGTTAGAATTGGGCACTAAGGCCTTAACTTCTCATCTAACAACACCTTTGGACCTTTGATCTGGCCTGGTCAACCTTGGTCAACGGCCAGTTGCACTCCCTTCTCATTTCTCAGAACCGCGACCGCGGTTTACATAATCGTGGGCTCTCCCTATTCTTTTTTCACAGAGATCGCAACTCCACCCAACAAGAATCGTGATCGCTATTCTCAAACTTCAACCGTGCACCCCACTCCAACACTGTAGTCTCTCCCCTCAAAACCGCACACACTTGTCCGCGGTAATAATCATGACCTTCACCAATCTCTCTAATCGGACCCGCGATCTTCTGCTGCTCTCCGCTCTTCAACACCCATCCACGACCTCCTACTCCAGAACCGCTTCCACCTACAACCTCCACATAGCAGCAACATCCGCGACACAACACCGATCGTCTTCATAGCTCACCAGCACTGCGTCTACCTCTGCCCTTAGTCGCTTACAGGTCTCACGCTAACCTCGACCGTGACAGCAACTACCGCGATCGCGATTCGCAGAACCAGGATTGGGCGCTCACTCCATTACAACCGCAACCTGCCCCCTACTTCATCCTGACGCCCCGACCTGCACGACCACCTGCCTCTAGATCCCGATCGAGCATGCTCTCCAACTGCAGTCGCGACGCAAGAGACCGCGACCGGCAGTGGGAATCACAGTGTCCGCCTCTTCAGCTCGCAGGTGCCACTGCTGCATCTCTGTCACAGTAGTTCACCACCTCTTCGTTAACCCCAAGCCGTGATCATCCAACCGTGACCGCGGTGTTCTTCCATAACTGCGACTTGAGCATAAGAAGGGAGATCGTGAAATATCTTTCCCTCTACCCGCGGTTATCTGCTCATCTCCTCTCTATCCTAATCGCAACCCGCGATTCATAGCAACCGCGACCGCTATTCCTAAATATCATGACCAGGCCAAGAACAGATCTCGGACGTGAAAAAGATCGCGACCTACTATTAGCAATTCAAATGTTGTGACCGTGCAAAAAGTCACGACCGTGAAACAAGCCGTGACCTGCTGTAGAAATGACAAGGTCATGATTTTAAGTTGGTGCCAACCTGCTTATAAATAGAACACGACTCTAGCCAGTCAAATCATTGAAAACTACTAGAGGGGGGGTGAATAGAGTTTTATAGAGATTTTAACAATTATTGAACTCAAACAACCACAATGAAAATATTGGACAAGGAGACACAGGGTTTAGAGTGGTTCCAACTATAGCAAATACTATAGCCGTCAGTCCACTACCCGGTTGCTTACCCAACCGGGATTTGAAAAGAAATTTATTTTATTACCTCGCAAGGACTTTACATAAAATACAATTTCTTTTCCCAAACCCTTCAAGCAGCCTTCACCCAGAAGTAATCGCCCAACCTTGAAGCAGCCTTCCCTTGAAGTAGATGCACCAACTCCCGTTGCACCAGCCTTCTGAAGTAGCTTCCCGTGCGATAGCCTTCTTGAAGTAGCTTGAAGTCCCCTTCTCAACTTGAGAAGTCAACCCTCTCCAATCCGCAGCCTCCAACCCTAGGAGTAGCAAGGAGAGTACAAAAGATAAAAAGGAACAAGAAGGAAAATAGAAATTACAATACCGTTGTAAGCACAAGGCTTGATTTTCCTATATCAAGCGTTCATATCTCCTAACCAATGTGTATGACAATGTGATTGTAGTGGATAGGAGATGCTAGCCTATAGGACACGAAATGGGAGCAATAGGAATGAATGGCAAGTGTAGGAATTGCTCTATTGCTCTAAAACAGATTGCAAGTGTGTATTCAAGCTCAAGTATAGCACAAGTGTAGCTTAGGTATCTTTTGGTGTCCTAAGGCATGTCCTATTTATAGGAATGTCCTATGAATGCTTAAGGACGTTCTAGACAACTTCTAGGGGCTTCTAAGTGCTTAACTAGCCGTTAGATATAAGTTAAGTGCATTAGTAACGGCTAGTTACTTTATTCTGCAGTTGCTGTCAGAGACTATCTCGGTCGACAATTTGTCGACCGAGATACCTACTCGGTCGAAGTTTTGTCGACCGACAGGCTCTCTAGATCAACGTTCATTTGCAACTGCCAACTACTTTATCAGCAGTGTCTAACGGCTACTTGGGTCAATCTCGGTCGAGAAGTTTGTCGACCGAGAGTGTCTCGGTCGAGGAGTGTGGTCGACCGAGATTGACTCTGTTTTCAATCTTTTAATTAACCACTAAGCATGTGTATGAGTGTGCATATGTGATCCTATTTGAAGGGGATGACCTATCTAAGTGTGGTGATTAGCTAGGAAGATCCAACGCTTGATTTACATGCAATCTAAGTACTTGTACATTATATATTTGTACAAGTTTTTACAACAGTGATTACATTGCATGGAAATATAAATATGTAAGCTTTTTGGATTTTCCCTAGTTGCTTTGTCATCCGCCTTAATCCTGCACACTCAAGTAGCACGTTAGATCAACAAGAATGAAATGTTTGTCATCATCGAAACAAAGGGATTTATCATAATGTCCAATTTATCCAACAATCTCCCCCTTTTTGAAGATGACAAACATTTCCTAAAATATGAAATAAGGAAATATAAAGCAAGTGAGTTTCATACCTGAAGATTACCTTTTGTAGCCATTCTTGTTTTACAAGTGAGTGCTGGCCATCAAGATGAAACTCATTTATATTTATATTTTTGATTTTATATTCTTTCTCCCCCTTTGTCATTTCAAAAAGATATCCAGGTTAAACATTTTATTTCTTCTCCCCCTTAATTTTATATTAAGCTCCCCCTTAAATAGATATCCTATAAGGAACATGGTGTTATGTCTAATTTATCCACAATTTGTTTCTCAATCATTTGCAAAGGATGTTAAGCCTTGAAATGATATGAGATTCCCTTAAGCTTATGATGAATGTATATTTATTTCTCATCTATCAAGGGATTGATAAGCCCTAAATTAAATGAGAGTCCTTTAATCTTAGAGTACATAAAAAAATGTCTCCAACCAAAACAAGGGATGTTAAGCCCTGATTTGTTTAGAGAGTTCCTTTAAGAGCAAGATATATCATTTTGATGAAATTCTTTTTCATACAAATTACTTTTAAGAATCCGAAGGTCATAACAAACTCCAAATGATGTTAACAATGTTTTTGTAAGCTTCATAATCAAATAATCAAATTTGTTTTTATAAGCTCCCCCTTAATCTTACAATTTAAGCAATTTAAGGCTTTTAAGGTCACAAATGATAAATTTTTGATTTTGACCTTTATCAAAAGTATACTAAGATTAAGTTCAATAAATTGATGTCCAAATAAGCATTTTGTCAAAGCTTATTTTAGGTTGCCCTTGACTACGACCATAGCGCCCCTTGGCTAAGTTTTGTTTTGACCAAGAGGCAAAAATTGCATATTTCCAATTAAGCATTCATATCAATTTTGATGCATGTTTAAGTGATACTAAACATGAAAGCATAATGAATATTTCAAATCTTTTAAAGATTTCAATTGAAAACATTGTACTCTTTGCAAGCACTTCTAAGATATAAATCACCAATAAGTCATTTTGCTTGAAATTTTCTTTAAACTAAGCATAATTTTAGTTTAATTTCACATAATCTTTCAAAGATGATTTCCATAGCTTATGCTTTATTGTACAGTCATTAACCACAAATAGACAACAATTTTGATTAATTTCATAAGAATTCAGCAATTTTACAACATTCTGAAAAACAGTGACATGCTCGGTCGACAATTTCTCGACTGAATGTTCACTCGGTCGACAAATTCTCGACCGACTAAGTTTCTGGAGTATGTTCAGAACTGTTAATTGTTTTGCAAATTAGAGCTCAATTGTGTTGAGATAAGACATTATGATATCAATAATCAGTTTAGGTCAAATCTCAACTAGTCAATGTTAAGCTACTAGGTTTTAGGGATCCAAGATAACTCATCATTCTTTTTCTTATATGGGCATGAAAATGAATAATGTCCAAGACGCATGCAATAATGAAAACTAATAGCATCAACTTCATTTCTCTTTCTAGGAATTGTGTTCCTAGGTACAAATATAATCTTGGATGCTTTAACTCTTTTAGGTTTATTTCTCCTTGGATCGTATCCTAATCCTCTTCTTCCATTATAACTAGAGGAGTTATTCAGAATATTTTCAAGTATGTCATTTCCTCTTAACTCATTTACATTTCTTTGTAACTTAGAAATATCTTTCTTTGCCTGATCTAAATTGGATGCTAGAGAGTTTCTTTCTTTGACAACCTCATCATAATCTAAATGTGAACATAGAATAGGTTGTTTCTGAATATCATTCACTTGAGTTTGCAAATTTGACTTTTCTAAGGAAAGAAGATTGCAATTTGCTTCTACCGATTTTAATTTAAGAGCATAATCTTCATTTTCCTTTTTGAGATTTTCATTTTCGGATACAAGAGCAAGAAGTTTAGCATTTAAATCTTTATTTGCTTTCTTAAGTTTCTTCTTGCACTCAATATATTTCTCATGAGTATCTTGAAGACTAGCAATTATATCTTCTTTTGGTAGATATAAAAGACTTACCTCTTCTTCGTCTTCATTTGTTGTAGCAATGAGGCATTCTACTTCTCCATCATCGCTATCGTCACTTGAATCATCCCATGCAGCTCGATATGCTTTTTCTTTCTTTTTGTGAGATGATTTCTTCCCTTTCTTGAGTTTTGGACATTCACCTTTCATATGTCCTTTCTTGCCACATTCAAAGCACCTGGAAGAAGAAACACTAGAAATTTTATTAGTTTTAAAACTTTTATATTGCTTACCATTTACAATGAGAGTTTCTTCTTCACTATCATCTTCACTTGTGTCATGATTGACTTTAGTTGATGCTTTGAATGCAATATCCTTCTTTTTCCCATGTTGGCGTTCATGTTCTCTCCTTTCTTCCTCCTCTAGATCTGCCTCATGAGCTTCTAGGTTGCCGATGAGTTGCTCCATTTTGAGTCGAGTGAGGTCGTTTGCTTCTGCAATGGCTGTCACCTTCGGCTTGTATTTTGGAGGAAGTGATCGAAGGATTTTTGATACCTGATCTTCCTCAAGAACAGGTTTTCCTAGGGCACTTAAACCATTAACAATAGTAGAGAATTTTGAAAACATTTCACTAATAGACTCATTAGGATCCATACGAAAATGTTCAAACTTCGTTTTAAGCATGCTAACTTTGGAATTTCTAACTTGCGTTGTACCCTCATAGGTTATAGATAGTTTATGCCAAAAGTCATAAGCTGTATCACAATTTGATATTCTATTAAATTCTCCTACTGAAATAGAACAATATAAAATACTTACAGCTTTTGCATTCATTTGGGCTAGTTTTACCGTATTCGCATCCCATTCCGCAAATTCGTTTTGAGGAAGCACATATGGAGTAGACACCATTCTCCATAACTCCCAGTTGATTCCTTGGAAGTAGAATTGCATCCTCCTCTTCCAATATTGGTAGTTTGTTCCATCGAACGGTGGAGGCCTAGCAACAAGTGTCCTTTCAATGTTGAGGTTGTTGAGCATTCCATCACCCATTTCTTCAAGACCTTGTTAGGGTTCCTTGAAGCCTGCTCTGATACCAATTGAAAACTACTAGAGGGGGGTGAATAGAGTTTTATAGAGATTTTAACAATTATTGAACTCAAACAACCACAATGAAAATATTGGACAAGGAGACACAGGGTTTAGAGTGGTTCCAACTATAGCAAATACTATAGCCGTCAGTCCACTACCTGGTTGCTTACCCAACCGGGATTTGAAAAGAAATTTATTTTATTACCTCGCAAGGACTTTACATAAAATACAATTTCTTTTCCCAAACCCTTCAAGCAGCCTTCACCCAGAAGTAATCGCCCAACCTTGAAGCAGCCTTCCCTTGAAGTAGATGCACCAACTCCCGTTGCACCAGCCTTCTGAAGTAGCTTCCCGTGCGATAGCCTTCTTGAAGTAGCTTGAAGTCCCCTTCTCAACTTGAGAAGTCAACCCTCTCCAATCCGCAGCCTCCAACCCTAGGAGTAGCAAGGAGAGTACAAAAGATAAAAAGGAACAAGAAGGAAAATAGAAATTACAATACCGTTGTAAGCACAAGGCTTGATTTTCCTATATCAAGCGTTCATATCTCCTAACCAATGTGTATGACAATGTGATTGTAGTGGATAGGAGATGCTAGCCTATGGGACACGAAATGGGAGCAATAGGAATGAATGGCAAGTGTAGGAATTGCTCTATTGCTCTAAAACAGATTGCAAGTGTGTATTCAAGCTCAAGTATAGCACAAGTGTAGCTTAGGTATCTTTTGGTGTCCTAAGGCATGTCCTATTTATAGGAATGGCCTATGAATGCTTAAGGACGTTCTAGACAACTTCTAGGGGCTTCTAAGTGCTTAACTAGCCGTTAGATATAAGTTAAGTGCATTAGTAACGGCTAGTTACTTTATTCTGCAGTTGCTGTCAGAGACTATCTCGGTCGACAATTTGTCGACCGAGATACCTACTCGGTCGAAGTTTTGTCGACCGACAGGCTCTCTGGATCAACGTTCATTTGCAACTGCCAACTACTTTATCAGCAGTGTCTAACGGCTACTTGGGTCAATCTCGCTCGAGAAGTTTGTCGACCGAGAGTGTCTCGGTCGAGGAGTGTGGTCGACCGAGATTGACTCTGTTTTCAATCTTTTAATTAACCACTAAGCATGTGTATGAGTGTGCATATGTGATCCTATTTGAAGGGGATGACCTATCTAAGTGTGGTGATTAGCTAGGAAGATCCAACGCTTGATTTACATGCAATCTAAGTACTTGTACATTATATATTTGTACAAGTTTTTACAACAATGATTACATTGCATGGAAATATAAATATGTAAGCTTTTTGGATTTTCCCTAGTTGCTTTGTCATCTGCCTTAATCCTACACACTCAAGTAGCACGTTAGATCAACAAGAATGAAATGTTTGTCATCATCGAAACAAAGGGATTTATCATAATGTCCAATTTATCCAACAATCATCATCTCGAGATGTCGTTAGGCTGCAGGTCTGTCTTGGGCCTAAGGAGACGATCTCCATAGCCAAGAACCTAACCCCGTGGTGGTTTTGCGGCCTATTCACCCAGATCTGGAGTGAAGCCTCATGGCAGTTTTGCGGCCTATTCACCCCAAGGAGATCTGCCCCATCTGTCGTAGTGTTCTTCTCTCTCCTTCCAGATCTGCTCCGACATTGTGTAGAAGATCATTTCTCGACAGAGTTGCGATCATCTTCTTCACCATGCTCATGGCGGAAACTTCTCTCTCTCTCTCTCTCTTGTTATTCTTGTTTCTCTCACCATGAGCAAGTAGTTCCTTTTCACTGGGGTGCGGGGACTAGCCCCGCTGCCCATTCTTACATGTTCAAATACTAAACATTCCATGGCATGTATATAATCTTTCATTTCGTTGTTAATCGTCGATGTGTGCTTGTGGATTGATCACCTTCTTGCATTTATCTTGTTCGTATCCTATGTTGTGAGAGCTTCAATATGTAGGATTTGGATGTCGATTAACGTGGTTGACTCCTTGATTAGAAATTGGATGGCGTTCCCTGAAGCAGCAAGTGTGTGATCCGTGAGGTGACGAGACATCTAGCCCACGGTGATGCTTCTGTGTGCCTAACGCCTGTATAGGGGCCCCACAACTTTAGTTGGATATCTATATCTTCGGAGCAGTAAGTATGTGTTCCAGATGGTGACGAGACATCTAATACCTAAGGTGATGCTTACGCAAACCTGACGCCTGTATGGGGGGTTCTTTAGTAGCTCTATTTGGATAGTTATATCTTGCCTGGATGTTTGCATTTGGATGTGATTGCATGTGTAGTGGTGGTGAAACTCGAGACCATCCCAGTGATTTCCATCATTAATCTTTAATCAACCTTTAATCCTGCTCTTTTACTTTCCTTGCATTTAGTTTAATTAAACTCAAATCAACCAACCTTGTTCTCAATATTAGTCTTGATTCAACTAGATTTGACTAGAGAAAGATTCTTAAAAACGTTGTCCCTTGGGATTCGATCCTCAACTATACTGCGATAAGACCCGTCCGCTTGCGGGTGGTATTATTGCATGTTGTTTTGGTTAAAAACTTAGGGATTTCAACCCTAAGTGAGTTTGTTAGTGAGATAATATAAACCACATCACTTAGCTTGTGCAATTGATCCATTCTTGTCATGATATAGCTCTATTGCGTCACTGATGCTTGGAACCACCTCAAGCTCATAAATGAAATTATTCATCCAAACAACCTCCTTTGTTGCATGCTCTAGAGGCAGCAATATACTCAGTTTCTGTTGTAGAATCAACAACTATTTCATGCTTGAAACTCTTCAATCTTATAACTCCATTGTTAAGGAAAAACCCAATTCCAAATTTTGATCTATAGTCATTTTGTCAGTTTTGAAGTTTGCATTGGTGTAAAATTTTATCACCAAGTCTTCCTCACTGTCGTAGAGATGTAACTGATCCTTAGTTCTTCTTGTACTTAAGGATGCTCTTTATGGCAGTCTAGTGACTTTCACCTAGATCTCAATGATACCTGCTAATCATATTTAAGGCATATGAGACATCAGGGCAAGTACATAACATTGTATACATGATAGATCCAAATGAATATGCATATGAAATCTTACTCATATGCTATGTTCTCCACAAGAACTAGGACATTGATCTCTAGAGATACTAACACCATGATACATGGGGAAGTTCTCTATTTGAGATCCCCATGATGAACCTTTTCAACACTTCATGAATGTATGTGCTCTCGCTTAGACCAAGAAGCCTTCTAGATCTATGTAACATCCCAAGATTTGAGGCCTCAGATATAATGATCTTAAAAGGAATGATTGTACTACCCATATCACCAAGGTGCACCTCCTTTTCTGGGAGCCCATTACTAAAGAACTCCACAATTAAGCATGCCCAGCTTGGAGTATGACTAGGATGGGTGACTAGTCAAAAAGTTGATCCTAGCTTGTGCGTGAGTGAGATTAAAGCACATAGTTAAGGCTAGTGGTGGTTTATGGGGCCATTCGTCATTCCTGAAGCTCTACTAGAACCTAGGGCAGTGGGATCAGGTGTTACAAATGGTATCAGATCCATAACCCCTTCAGTAGGTGGGGCTCACATGGGCTAGTGACATGACAGTCTTTGACCCATGCGGTCTAGGCATGTTGGAAAGGGCTATCTGTGGTGATGGAGCCACCCTTACGCTGATAGTTGTGGTCAGGAGCTGGGTGTACATGGCCATGTTGGGTCTACACTGAAATGGGAAAGTGTTATGAGGCCACATATTTGAGCCTTGATGAGGACGCAAAGAGTCTAACTGGATTCTAAATCCCACAATCTGAGGCCTCAGATATAATGATCTTAAAAGAATGATTGGACTACCCATATCACCAAGGTGCATCTCCTTTTCTAGGAGCCCATTACTAAAAAACTCCACAGTTAAGCGTGCTCAGCTTGGAGTAGGACTAGGATGGGTGACTTGTCGGGAAGGTGATCCTGGCTTGCACACGAGTGAGATTAAAGCACACATTTAAGGCTAGTGGTGGTCTGTGGGGCCAGTTGTCATTCCTAAAACTCTACTAGAGCCTAGGGCAGTGGGCCCGGGTGTTACAATCTATGTCTATAGATATTGATTCCTGAGATATAGGATGCTTCACCTAAGTCATTTGTAGAGAGTGTATTTCCTAGCCAGATTTTTACCATCTATAAAGTAGGGATGTCATTCCCCATCAATAATATGTAATCTACATACAATATCCAAAATACAATCATGCTCCCACTAACCTTCTTGTAAAAATATGGTTCATCTTAATTTTGACTAAAGAAAACACTCTGATTGTTTCGCAAAATGAAAGATTCCATCTCCAAGATGGTTGCTTTAATCCATAGATTGATCTTTATAGCTTACATACTTTATTTGCACCATTTTGATTTATAAAAACCTCAGGTTGTGTCATGTACACATCCTCAACAATATTTCTATTGAGAAATGTGGCTTTAACATTCATCTTCCGAATCTCATAGTCATAACAAGCTACATTACAAGAATAATACTATTGGAGTTAACCATGGCATGTGGAGAAAAGGTTTTGTCATATTCAACACCTTCAACTTATCTAAAACCCTTTGCAACCAATTGACCTTTGTAAGTTTGTACATTGACATCCATGTCAGTATAATTTGTGAAAATCCACTTGCACCCTATGGGTTTTACCCTTAAGGTAGATCCACCAAGGTCCATACATTGTTGTTGTATATGGATTCCATCTCAGATCTCATAGCCTCAAGCCATTTCTCAAATTTTGGTCCCTCAACAACTTCTAGGTACGTTGTTGCCTCATCATCAATGACCAACTCATTTCCTTCATGAGTCACAAGATAACCAAATATTTCTGGCTCAAGGTGTGTCCTACTAGAACTACAAGGTTCACGTGTTACATCAGGATTTTGAAATTCCATAATGGTTTGTGACTCTCTATTTTCCCCTTGATCCTCTAAAGGTTCAATATTGTCTTGTTTATCTTGAGCTTCTTTGAGTTCTACCTTCCTCCCACTGCTTCCTTTGGAAATGAATTCCTTTTCTAGGAATACAAGATCCATGGAAACAACCATTTTCTATTCGTATGGAGTATGAAAGTAGTATCCTTTGGTTTCCCTAGGATATCCAACAAAATGAAACTTATCCAATTTGGGTCCAAGCTTTTAGGTAAAACACTTTCTCACATAATCTTCACATCCCCAAATCTTTATAAAAGACATATTGGTACACTTCCCGTACTATATCTCATGTGGTGTCGTTTGAACATATTTAGATGGCATACGGTTTAGTATAAACACTATGGTTCCAGAGCATAACCCTAGAAGGAAGTCGAAAGATCAAGAAAACTCATCATTTATCACACTAAATCTAGAAATGTGCAATTCCTTCTTTCTGACACACCATTAAGCTTTAGTGTTCCAGGTGGAGTCCACTGTGATATGATACAATAGTCTCCCATAAGGTCCTCAAACTCGTAGTTTAAGTATTCTCCACCTCGATTAAAACAAAGTGGTTTCATACTTTTACCAACTTGTACCTGTACTTCATTCATATTATTCTTGAACTTTTGAAGGGTTTCTAACATATGTTTCACCAAGTAGTCATAACTATACCTACTAAAGTCATCAGTAAAGGTAATGAAGTATTGATAACCATGTCTAGCATTTGTTCAAAAAGGGCCACACATATCAGTATGTATGACTCCTAATAGATCACTCATCCTCTCACTGTTACTAGTGAAGGGAGTCTTTTTCATCTTTCCCAACAAACAAGACTCACATGTCTCTATTGATTTGAAATCAAAAGAGTCTATATATCCATCTTTATGGAGTCTATAAATTCATTTCTGATTGATGTTCTCTAGACGATAATGACAAAGGTATATATGTTTGCTTTATTAAGTATTAATCTTTTGGTATTTACATTATAAAACATTTATATCTAGATCTAGCAAATAAAGACCATAGGACATTAAGGAACTTCTATAAAAGATCTCATCGTTTGAAATAGAACATTGATCATACTTGATATGAAATCTGAATTCATTTTTTCGCATGAAAGACACAAAAATAATGTTTCAGTGAATGGTAGGTACAAAATAGTAGTTCTCTAACTCTATTACATTCCCTCACTTATCAGAGATAAATGATAGGTTACAACTGTAGTGGTGGCAACTCTTGCTCCATTCACAATACAATGTTTAACCTCAGCCTTTCTTAAAGGCCTACTTGTGACGTCCCCCAATTTCTATGTACTTTCCATAGTGACATTCATAGATATGTGTGCACTCATATCTATAGAAGTCAAAAGGGAAAATATAAGAAATTAAGGTAGTCAACTAAAAACATAGACTGAGCAAAGATCAAATCCACATCATCATATAATACCACACGAACATTCATTCATAAGGATAAATAAATTCATTACATATGGAGAGATAATATTGTTCTAGAGAAAAATAAATTTATTACATAGGATCTCAATCATCCTCAACATCAACTATGAAAAGAAATAAATTAACATCTAGCAAGAAATGAGATAAGAGGAATAGATCTATCTAATATATCCTCCATGCTTATTATTTGTGTCTTCAGGTACTTTGAGCATACATTTCACTTGTTGTCAATTATTCCTTGCACCTAGAAAATATGAGAAACAAAAACATCAACAAAGTTGGTACGTGGTAAAGGTTACACTAATAAGGTTGCATAAAGGAAAATATTTGAAAAAGAAGGAAAGAGAGATAAAACCATTTCTTAAGGAGAAAATCAAGTAAACACCCTTTTTATTACATTCATTTTGGTGTGGTTGTACTACACCTATTGCACTTGAATTACATCTAGTGTGGGCAATTGAATATCATCATACATCTAACATGGACCAAGGAATCATACATCCATGTTAGGCAACATACATCCACACCAGGCTATGTGCTCTAGTAGCTACAACCCATCATAATCATTTATGTTTCTCTTAAATTTGAAAAAGTATAACTCATACTAGTTCAACCAAGCAACCATATCCAAATACGAACATTCAAGATATTACATAGCATAGGCAACCAGAAATCTAGTCTTGTACTTATAAGACCACGTACCTGCTTGTTTAGATCAGATATCCAAGAATTTAGAATCAACAAGAAATAAGTCACCATGCACAGAAAGCAAGGGTACAACATTACTATTGGTCCAAGTGACCAAGGCTAAGATATGTTCTTCATTATTATTCCTTTTATGTTATCTAATTCAGGTTAGAGATTTTCCATATTTTAATTGGGTTTAGAGATTGCATCAGGTCTGATCCATCATAAACTATTTTGATTAAAAGATAATATGTAATTAATCAATTAGAAGATTTCCATAAACTAGGGTATCTAAAAAGGGGAAAACAACCCTAAACATATTAATCATACATAACATCAGGGTTCGTTTAAGGGTTCAGGACCAATCATGGTCACTAATCCTCATCTGGTTATATCTGATTTTGTTATAAAGATATACCTTCAATTTCATGTAGAAAGAGAAAACTAGATTTAGGGTTTCTTCTAATCCTTTGATCATTTTTAGAATAGTATTTCAATTTATATAGAAATCAAGGTTTCATATAGGGTTAACTACATTTTAGACAATCGTACGTCATCAAGAAAAATCATTATAAATTATTAATCACAATTAAAGAGGTCATTTAGGCTTTAAGAAACCATTTTTGAAATAGGAAACGGATCTAGGTCTTGATAACATTCTATTTGGATAGATAATATTTTTCTGATCAAAATGGTATATAGGTTCGATATTTTCTGATAATCCTAGCCTTTACTATGATTTTTCAAAGTTAAGCTATTTTATTGAATATATATATAGAAGAAAATATATAAAATAAAAGAAAAGTAAAAATCTCGATCAATGGCCGGATCCGCCTGGATCTACGGCTCAAATTGATCTACACTGATCGAGCATTCCTGGATTTGATCCACACTGATCGGACATTCCGCTGGTGTCCCTTTGGCTTGCTGCTTGCTTGAGCGGTGAAGGAGGGACTCTGGCGAGGTCAAACTCGCCCCTTGGTGCTGCTCGCGAGTGGGAGAAGGGTGGGACAGATTCAGGGGATCGATTCGAAGCCAGCAAGGGTCAGAACAGGGTGCAAGACCCCACGTAGCTCGTCGCCGCCGCATGGGCAGGCAAGGTCGCCGGAGCTGAGGTCGATATGGAGTGGGAGGTGATCAGAGGCCTCGTGGTGGTGACGGGGAGATGCGTGGGATCTAGACGAATGTGCGGGGGAGGTTAGAAGGGAGCATAAGGTATTGTGGTACTCGGTTGGTGGTGGTAGCTGGAGGCTGAAGACGGTGGATAGGAGGTGTATACTCGGGGTATCTCGGGTGGAAATGAGGCTGCGGAAAGGTTAAAGGGGGAGAGGTAGAGCTAGTGGAGGCCTTAAATAGGCGTGAGGGAGGCTAGGTGAGGAATCCCTAAACTCAGCCTGCGCCGGGGTGAGAAGAGCGGAGAAGCGGGGGTCAGTTCTCCCTGCTATGAGAGTGAGGGGGGGTCAAGATAAGGCTTGTTGACCTCAGATTGTAGAGTCGAAGATATTTGTTGGCTCCAAATTTGAAAAGAGTCATGAGGTGGCGAGTTTGGCCGAGCCTCTCCTCCTGCTACTTCCCCGCCCTTTGCGGGAGGTAGGAGACAAGGTCTCCTCCGTTAGATCAGGGCAAATTCCACGGACCGCCCAATCCAATGGCTAAGAGAGGGGCCAAGATATCAAGGTCAGTGTGACATCTATTCACACCTAATTAAAACGAAACCTTAGGTCATAGGGTTCAAAATGAAATGGATTATGCACCAAATTAAATTGGTCATATCTCCCAATTGGTTGACACAATTGCAACAAAATTTTAGGGTTAGTTTTATGACGTCATTATGCTACTATGGTATGAATTTGAGATCCAAAATCGAAAGTTTGATGTGTTCATTTACTAAATACATTAACACATGTATTTCATCATCATAACATACTAGGGTTTGCATATTTTGCAATTTGTGACACATATTTGTTCAATTGAGTGAGGGAAGTATATGAGGGTATTTTGGTCAACAAAAATTAACAATAAACTTTTTAGAGAGAGAAAATATTATAAAAACTCACTTTATCACATTACTTCTTTTTTAGATCCTACATATTCAAACATATGTGAGATCCATTTTTTTAGATCCTTCTTATTCAAACATATGTGAGATCCAGATCTGGTATATAATACCCAAGATGAAGAAGTAGACTTATTTATCTCAATAACATATATACCTGAAGTGGAAATCTCTATCCCCTGCTTCTTCCTCGGTTCCTCCATGTAGAGAGGGAAATTCCTTTCCATTGTACATGTCGGTGATAGTGGTGACAACTGCCTCCCTTGGTCAACGCTCCCTTTGCTTGGAGTGCATAAGACTTGGGTTTCTGTCTAGATTTAGGGCTCTTCTTAGATTTTCATTTGCCTTTGGAATTCTCTTTTCCTCTATAGATAATCATCACATATTTGGGCTTGTATTTCTTCATTCGCTCTTCAACTATTCTCAACATTCCAAGTATTTTTGACAATGGCTTGTCAAAATCATTCATGTTGTAGTTCATGATAAATTGGTTGTATGATTCCTACAATGACTACAGTATCACATCCGTGACCAACTCTTGACCCAAGGGAAATCCTAGTTTAGCAAAGTTGTCCACATACCTAATAAGCTTAAGCACATTGGGACATACTAGATCTCCTTCTACCATGTTTCACTTGAACAACACCTTGGAGACATCATATCTCTCTTGTCTTTCCTGGTCTTGGTACATGTTCTTAAGATTTGTTACCTTCTCATGAACATCTATGTTCTCATATTTTCTCTGCAACTCATAGTTCATTGATCACAACATCATGCACTTGACATCTACGACATCTTCAGAGTACTACCTGTAAGCATCCATGTCAACCTTAGGCGTCGCAGGAGCACATTCATCTGGCTTTGGTGTCTCTAGGATATAAATCTTGCACTTTCAAGTGAGAATGAGGTCATGGAAATTATTCCCATTCAACTTGTCCTTCTCAAGGACCGATTACAAGGAAAATGTGTTATTGGTTGTCATTTGTTTCTACAAACGAAATCTACAATTGGTAAAAACCCTTTTGATTTTATTTGATTAAAATAAAGTTGACTATATTTAATAAGGCCTTTAAGTAATTATCACTCCCACTATTTTATTCAAATGGATGGCCCTCACATATCAATTTGGAAGATTGTAGTGTACAACTTTGTAGTGAGCCAAGAACCAAAACAATTAAGTTATTATTCTGGAAACACCAACATCCATAACAAATTATTAATGTAGGCAACATTTTCCAATTGTATCTCATACAATTCTTAGATAGATAGTATGCAAAACTCCTTTCGATATTCCATCTGCATGCTTCTAGGTGCTTCATCTCATTAACTTCACCTAGTTACATCTAACCCAAAATCCAACATGATATTAATGCACATTGTTTGCACGTTTTCACAATTCCACGAGATAGAAGGTGCACAACGCTTGGCATGCCCACACTTATAGGATCAAGCTTTTCATGTGTGTTTCCAATGGAAAGCATCTAAGAATTAATATTGGATTGAGGGATTTATATTTATGTAAATACATATACATATCAAATAACCCCTTACTAATAATATGTATCATATACATACTATATCCCACAAATAGAACATGCAATTATAAATGATTGCTACCTCCTGAGGTCCACATCATATGAAACAACATGTACTTGTAAAATCTTTGTTGTAACCAGTATGGTCAGTCGGCTCAACTCTTTATTTAAAAAGAGGCCAACTTTTACTAACAAAAATAGAATAAGAATTTGAACAGAATTAAGTCAAGCAACAAGAGAGAAAGTCTCAAAATAATCCACGCTATAAGTTTTTGTGTAGCCCTTAGTAACAAGATTGGCCTTAAGATGTTACAAGTGTGCCATCTGGTTGTTACCTCATAGTAAAGATCCAGCGACATACTATAGGTCAAACATGAGCAGGAGCATCAAATAAGTCCCATGTTTGTTGTGTATGTAAAGCTTCCTTTAACACTTCCATGACACGATGCTAGGCATGATGTGTTAGGGCTTCAGGCGCAGTTTTAGGAACACAAATAGTGGAAAGACCAACAATGAAATTTGCAAAACTTGAACCAAGATTAGCATTAGAATAGGCATTGTTTATAGAATGTAAAGGACAAGAGCACACCCCTTTTCTTATGGTAATTGGAGTATTCAAGTTAGAGTATACCTAATACGTGTCATGATCTATCAACGAACATGAGGGATTTTCCCCCTGGCCAGTCAATTGGTCTTTCAGATTGACTTACTGGCCTTTTGGTACAAGCGATGTTTGAACTCCTCCAATCGATCAATTGGGCCACCAATTGATCGATTGGCTCATCCTATCATCTAGCCTCCTCGGTCATCCAATCTATTAGTTTGACTTCTGAGTTAGTCGACTTTGGTATAGAACGCCTTCTCTTTGTCAAAATAGGAAAAACATATCATATTACTATTTGACTTATTACATTGTAATGGTGAAACTTTGAGTTACATTTGAGGGGGGCATAGCAAGGAAAGCATTAGCTTCAATATGGGAAGAGAGAGTAGTATGACCCCCTCCCCCTGTTATCCTATGAAAAGGAGGTCTAAGAGGGTGATGGCCATACTCATAATTCTGGGATCAAGATTAGCAAGTAATCAATAATAATCAAAATTTTTTAATATGGAAAAGAGTTATGTAACAAGATTATCTCTCCTAAAGGGAGTTACATGGAATGTAAATTTAATATTTGCAATAGAAGCGGATTCTATCTATCTAGACCACCATAATTACATTCATCCTTTCTTTTGGTGCCTTAATTCTAGATGTTTTTCGAGAATTCAAACCTAAAATTTCGTGACACAAAAACACGGTCAATGTGAGTAACGACATAGTCAATCATATTTTCAATCAGCAAAATAATCAAAACACCTTTTGATTTTTTAACTTCTCAACCTTTAATCTATGTGTCATACCCACTCAGTGGGGTACCCAATCTTACCGTACTCACTTTGGGAGTATTGATTTGATCTACCCATTCATTTCGGCTGATTTCCACCTATACCCTCTCACTGGGGGTATTCATGATATCATACTCACTCTCTAGGAGTATTTATTAGCCAATCCACTCTTTGTGGGTGCTTTCCATAATTATCATGTATGTATTTAAATCAGAGATATTATTTTGGCATTGTGCAAGTTATTTGTATATACTATGACAGACATATGGGAATTATAAGTTATGGAAGTAAATAAACAAGCATCAATTAATTTTGCTATCTATTCCTTAAAGCCTCAAGAAAACTGCAGAAATGCTTAAGTCGGGTAGTCATATGCGTAACCACATTCCTTCCTCAGGTTAACTTGATGTCCAAGCTAAAAGGCAAAAAAGCAACCAATCAAGCAATTATCCTAAAATTAAATCATAATACCCATGCAATTTTAATTTATCTAAAATCTACCATAAACACTGACTTGGGGTCCAATATAGGGGTTTGGGGTCAAATTAGGGTTTCATTAGGGATTTGTCTTTCCAAACCATAATTATCACTTTTAATGCCTTTTTAGTTTATAAATCCTAATTTTATCATCATATGCATTTTTAACTCAAGTAAACCCTAATTCATCAACTTATGAAATGTTAGTCTCAAATTAAGTTAATGATGTACTTTTTATCCAAAAAGGTTTTGTAGGCTTTCATTATATTAAAGTTAGTAACTTTAGGCATTTCCATAATTCAAAGTATACATAGGTCCTGAAACAAATTTTGAACAAAAGATTATTATTTGAACATTAAGATCAGTTGAACACATTATGATCATCAATACCAATAATTTAAAGTTTTCACACATTCAATGAATGAAAGTTAATTACTTTTAAGCACCTTCAGAATCCAAGATATAATTAGATATTGGAATTATTTTTATTGCATTCCTTGTGTTTCTGGATCAAATTTCATATTTTATTTGTTATCATTGGATATTCCTATGATTTCTATGATTTTAGCAAGATTAATTAATTCCGGCCAATCATAAAAAAAATGTCAGTTTATAATGAATTATCCAAACAGGTCCACTCATTCAAGGGACTGGGCCTCAGCCGATAGGCTCGTGCCACATTTTCATCCATGTTCACGTGGAATGGACTGGACAAAGGTTTAAAAGATGGAAATACCCTTACCATTGTAACATGTCAACCTGGGATAGATAGGTAAATCCATTGTCCCTCATCTTCCACCTCTACTTCTCACGAATCCACCCTTCTTGCGTCATAGCATCAGTAAACTCCATAGTTGACTCTTTGTTGTAGGCCATCACTTGAGGAATTGAAACTTTAGGATTCTGATCCTTGAGGTTTTGAACTCGACGACTGCTTCTCTGTTGGCTTAGCAGCGACTGATGTGGTGGAACTAAGGAAGTCTAAGAAGATAGAAACTAGAGATTGGAGATCATCCATATGGGAGGGAGTAAAACTACCCTTTGCATTGAGACTAGGGACTCCCATCAGTGCTATGAGTACCCTTATATAGGTGGTAGGTTAGGGAGGGGACGGTTGTATATTCCCTCAGAACCCTGGTTCTATCTAGATTTGGACGTTTTCGAGAACATACATTCTAGAAACAAATTAGGGGTTAGAAAGATGTACGTTCACCTCCTGGTCCTAGTGGATCTGATTTCGTGAGGTTTGGTGAAGAGGAGAGAAAGAATCAAGTGTTCTCGTGGTTGAATTTGAACAATAATCCTTTTGTATTTGGGTGATGAGTAGGTGACAACCCGTGTGCCACCCAATTTCAATCCAATGGCCGTTGTGCCTCACGAGAAGTAAAGGGACGTGCCCTATATTTCTTTTTAGGAAGGAAAAAT
Organism: Alisma plantago-aquatica; assembly: GCA_963693085.1. Taxonomy (NCBI): domain Eukaryota; kingdom Viridiplantae; phylum Streptophyta; class Magnoliopsida; order Alismatales; family Alismataceae; genus Alisma; species Alisma plantago-aquatica. The sequence continues at coordinate 134,949,138 of OY856411.1, read as the reverse complement.
TGTGACATTTATATACATTCCTTTAAATTCATCACTTTATTGTAAACCATGAAAAACCATATCTCTCTCTGTTTATCCTTTTATTCCCAAAATTTGAAGGAAAGTCTTAAATACTTTTATATTAGTGTGGGTGAGGTTTATGAACAAAACTCAAAAATAAAAGATACTTTCTTAATCTCCAAGTTTTCTCTTATATTCATTATTTAAGGCATCAAATCTATTCATTTCTCTTTCTATCTTATCAATATCCTTTATTTTGACTAATTTTTGCATTAGGATCCATGTGAAAAGAAAACAAACCATCAGTGCCCTATACACCACTTTTTTAGAGAATTCCACATTATTACACATGTAAGGCAACAATTATGTATTAATCTTAGAAAGATATTTATTATTGGATTTTATAACTTTACATTCCCCATATTTATCATTATTGGTTTATTAAAACTAGTAAGAACCACAAAATACAATGAAGTGGTCATTTTGCAAATCGAACCCATACTTTTACAAACAAGGGATAGAAATAACTTACTGTTTCACGATTTAAAACCAAACAAGTATCAAACTATATGAAAAATGAGGTTATAGTAGAGAGGCTTGGTACGCAAACCGAGTTATAAAACATGAATAAAAACCAGTCAACCATGCATTATGATACATGGGTTTAATGGCCATAACCGCACAACTAGTCGGTTCACCATTGAACTGGTTAGTTCTCCATTGAACTGCTCGGTTCACATGTGAGACAATCACCTCAACACTTGAATCGATCAATTCACCATGCTTCCCATTCATAATCATATTGGATTTTAATATTTGATTAATGAACAACATTATGTTAGCATCAATCCTTGATCTAGTCTTACATATCAACCAACCAGTCGGTTTGCAACATGAATAGGTCAGTTCATACTTTTAAACCGGTCGGTTTCACTTTTTAAACTAGTCATTTCTGATTTTTGACCACCAATCTTGTTTATATTGAACACCTAAACAATTTCGTAATCAAGTTAAACTATATTCATGAGTCAACTCCTTTTCCAGGCATATCCTAAGTGTGTGATCCTATAGGTCCTAAGTGACGTTGGCAGTCGATGTTCATAACTAATTCATGACATCATAAGCAATGAGAAGTGTCTAAGAACACCCATAATTGCTACCCAATTAATTGGAAAGTTGGAAAAAACATCAACCTACAATCTATGATTAGTGTTATAGCGATAATATAATTCCTTTGTCTCTGATATCTAGATTGAACTTGAGGCATAGAACTATCATCCCCTTCAACGTTCAATCAATGTTCCTTGAACTAGAGCAGACTGTCTGAGATACATGTGAGGTCACACATCATACATATTGATTCACATGAGTATAGCCATAAATTTCTCTGTATCACTTATCATGTGACTAGGATATCAACTTTAGTAGGAGGGAAAAATTTCATATGCATCACTCAAAATCATTCCCCATGTGTCACAATGTATCCAAGCATCACATTTATGGTAAAACTTATTCAAGATCACATTGGATTATGTCAAATTACATAAAACAACATGAGTATAGTGATTTCAGATCTAAGAATCACAATAACCACCTATAACTATTAGAGCTGATTCTAACAACCATTCAATGGTTCCACATATCACTCTCAAGGTGGGTTTGTCCGATACACTGTTCTCTAACAAGTACCTATGTTTTTGGTTTGATATCACATATCATGACTAATGTGATTCTATCATCAATCAACACACACTCTAGTCCTATGTGTTATTTCTACCTATCAACTTCCACAACAACAACTGACTAGATGTGTAATAAGAATGTATGTACTCTTATGATTCGTATGATCTCACTATTTAGGTCCTCAACCTAAAGACATACATTATCGAGTAACATCGTTGTTTAGAAATTTATTGGGTTATATCATTATCTCATAAATCAACAAACATATAGATTAGGATTTCCTTTATTATTAATAAAATAGTTTATAAGATATACTATTACAATTATCATAAGATTATCTCTCTGGCCATACATACCAACACTTAAGGAGAACCCTATATTTTAATTCAAACTTCACTAGGAAATGAATGAACAAAACTAAAACTAATTGTTGGAGAAGATCATTGGGACCAACCACACTTGTCGTGTTGTTTGTTGTACATACATGGATTCCAGATTGCCTATATACAAACTCTAGATTGCCCCACATGAGAAGCATAATTGGAAAAATAGAAGATAATAAAATAAGTATAAATAACCCCATATACACCAATATTCCCACCCAAACTTCAGGACATGCAACAATCATGAAATCGAATCGGTTTTGTGTGGTACCAAGGAGAAATGCTCACACATATTAGAAAAAAACAAACAAAGTGAGACTAGTCGAACATGCAATCGAGACTAAAAAATCCATTCACCTCACTATCTTCCACTTTTTAGCATGGCTCTCTAGCACTCCAAACTAACATCACACCCAACTCAGTGTCACATGTGGCTACCTCCTCATTTTTCACAGCTACCGCCATGACCAGACCTCTATTACCCCTAGTTTTCTATCCCAACTAGGTTTCCATCATGAAAGGACCACCATCGCACATAGGGCTAAAGCCACACCCATCCCAGCATTACACTAAGGTTTCCAACATGACCAGGACATTGTCGCAACCAAGTTGAAGCCACACCCAACCCACCACAATGCTATGATCATCATTAGCCCCGTGCCACATCCCCATCTAGGCCTTCGTTATGTTATGGTTTCCATCACGCCAAGGCCATATCACGCTCTCTACCATAAATTGTGCCCATGTCATCATTTGCATGCAGTATTAACTCTGCATCCATTGTTGGCAAGTTGGTTTTGGTTGGTAACTACATCGAAGGGAAATGATCCATCCATACTTAATATTGTGATCTATAAATTATACATGTGTTGAATGCATTTTGACATTATGTTGTTTATGAATTGGTTCTATTTTTGTTCCAATCTAATGTACGAGAGCTTTTATGGTTCATTTTCAATAACATTGAGTTATGCACAGAAAGTGCACAAACTTATAGAGAAAATTATGAATAGTCATTGTGGCTTGTATTATATTTTTCTAATCACTTAATTCTCTTAATATATCCATTTTTTTTATTTTATATTAGGTATAATTTTCATTTTTCATTGGTCTTGTTGTCATGGGATTTTTAACTTGTGACCCCTCGATCATACAACATCAACTTCACTACTCGGGTGCCAATATATTGCCATAATTTTCTTTTGTGGATTATATAATGAATATTAATGGGTATTTTACTTGCAATTATCGATAAAAATGATTATGTGGAAAACACATTTTATTCAAATGCTATCAAGAATTAGAATGCATATACTTTTTATACATAAGAAATTAAATAATGATACAAAAAATGAATGGTTAATATTTTTCTACGAAATATGAAACATTGTGCGAGTTTGTTATATGTCTACTTGTTGATAGATTTTAGTCATGCCTTGAATATAATTAAGTACATAGTTCACGCTTAGTCATTAAACACTACTACAGATCTGACGTCTAATGTCATTTTTGCTAACGTCAATTTCAAAGAGAAACCGATACAACACAATAAATAATGCTAGTTTTACATACAAACCATCACCAAAGTTCAATTCCTGTCTAATTAGAAAAGATACGGGTACCACATTCATTATAACATCAATTTTGTTACTAAAAATCAACGTCTTAGGAAACCCGTGAAATACAATTTATTAGGGAAAAATGCCTCCAAAATGTTCATATTGCGTCAGTTTTGTGATAAATTGTCAAACATGAGTTCACACCATGTCCCCGTAAAAAAAATAATTATCCCCAAAATTGTTTCATAGTTGTAGGGTCTTCTACATAATCCTAAGTCCCCTTATTGAGATCCGCTTTTTTTATTGGAGAAGGGTCTCTGTCATTGAATTTGTCTAAGAAAATGACGTCTAAGTGATCTCGCACCATGTCCCCGTGAAAATATTTTCCCTCAATTGCTTCACCATCGTCGGTTTTGTGTAAAAAACCAATGACTATGGCCTTACCTGAGGTCTTTTTTTGTTTGGATAAGGAGTTAGCCATTAGTTTTTTCAACCGCAACTAACGACTATGGCCCTAATCCGAGGTTTTTTTTGTTTGGATATGGAGTTCGTCATCAATTTTCTCTGTCAAATCGACGACTGGGTTCTTAGCCATTGGTTTTCGACATCCAACCGATGTATATTATCCACATAATAACACTCGTGACAATTCTTCCCCCCATTCTCTATTTCATCACCCATGATACCTAGCACTCATGATTTTTCTGCTAACCCATGATACCTAGCTCATTCTTTGCTTGCTTCCATTGTTGAAGTCGTCACCATCCCCTACTGCTTAGGCCATCATTGTCATTGCCACCTTCTGCTCAGGCTGCCATCATCACAACCTCTACAGCTTGTCCTTCATAGAGCTACCTTCTTTTCTACTTGTCCTTCACGGAGTTTCCACCGCTTCTCCTTCATAGCACGACAACTTTCTCCTTCACAGAGTCATCGAAAACCACCTGACAATAAACCCTCTTTGATAACCACCTCCAACAACCAGCTAGCATCTCCGAAAAGCACTTGACCTGTGTCTCACCTTCCAGTTATTTTTTTATTTTTTTACATGCAATCGTTGATTTGTTATTATGCATGTATTATTTGTTATTCGATTCTACATTGTTTCATGATTTTCTATGCAAATCCATTATTATGTACTATTTTAGGTCACTAAATTCTAGTTGTATATCTAGATATAATCTATAATTATGAATGATGAAATGTAACTAGGTTTTAAATTTGGAATTTGAGAAAGTTTTTGGGTGCATTGTTCAATTTGGGTATAAGTGCATGTATTATTTATTATGTTAGGTCACTAAATTCTAGTTGTATATCTAATTAGAATTAACAATTATGTTTAAAAATATGAATGATTAATGGTATTTTAAATTTTCACATTTTATTGATGATAAAATTGCCTAATGATAATTCAATTAGTTCTTGTTGATACATTGATTCAAATTGATTCTAAAAATTGTATGAGGTCAAAAGACTTCTCAAACTGTATGATGAAATGTAACTAGGGCGTTAACTTGGAATTGGATAAACTATTTGGGTGCATTGTTCAATTTGGGTATAATTGCATGTATATTTGGGTGCATTGATCAATTTGAATATGTGATGTTTCTAAGATATACCATGTCTTGATGAACCTTAAATATTTGATGTTTCTAAGATTTACCATGTCTTGATGAACCTTAACCTTGATTTTCCTATTATCTATTGTCCTAGAAAACCATCCAAGATTTATTCATTAGGAGTAAATCTTGGATTATACCTTGTTTTGGATTGTTTTTGAACACTTAATCTCACTTAGGATGTTAGTGTATATTGTATATTCATTTTTCAAGATGTTTTGTCAGCGCTTCCCCTCTTGTTCTCTAAGTACATATGTTGATGGACATTTTCCCATCTACATTGGTGTATGGGCAAATGCTACTGAAATTTTATTGAAAATCGAATACACATTATACACTTACTAGTGAGATTAGGTGTTCAAGAATGGGATAGGTGATACACACATTCATTACTAAACCCTAAACCCTAATTTTTAAATCCTAAACCTAATCTGTCAACCCTAAATCTTAATCTATAAACAATAAACCCTAATGTATAAACCCTTATTTGTAAATCCTAAATAATAAACCCTAATATGCAAATCCTAAACACTAATACATGTTTTCTCTTTGATCATAGAATGGATAGATCATGGATGTCCACTCCAAATCACTGCACCCCAGAGTTTATTATTGATCTTGATCAATTTATAAGATTTGTGGAGGAACATAGGAAACAACATGGAGACAGGTTCTATTGTCCATGTAGGCATTGTGGCAACAACTTGAAAGTCAACACTATTGATGAAATCAAAAGTCATTCTATGCGCAATAGGATTGTATAGGGATATAAAGGATGGTACTGGAATGCATAGATTTTAAATATGAGGTCAGTATATGTCGATAGTGGTACTTGTGTTTAAGAATAAATTATCACCTATGACATAGATGTGAACAAACCGATTTCGATAGACATGGTTGATGCGATCCTAGATAGTTTTAGGGTAGAGAACACCAATCCACCTTCTTTATTAAGAAACACTATGCATGAAATTGAGAGATCGTTATACATAGGTTATACTATGTTTACGAAGTTGAGTGTTGTAACTAGCGCTCGACTCTCGCTCTAGGATGTCTCCGTTCCATCTCTAGAAGGGGGGCATCGCCATGGACAACGCTGGCCTGGTCAGTGCCCTTGTCTCCACCACCTCCACCACCAATACATCCACTCCATACTCCACTCCCTCCTCCTCCGATGCCACACATCCCGCCTCTACTACTGCCAACCCTCCACCTAACCTCTCCGCTCCCCCCACCTCCCTTGGCCCTAGCGGCGGCTCGCTTGGGTGGTCGGACCCACACGCTGATGTTACGAGTGGAAGAGCCTGGGCGGACACCCTCGTCTAGCCTATGCCAGTTTTGAGGAATTGTAGGCCGGTGATTTTGCCCGAAGACCCCAAGGCCCCCTTCTTTCGCCCTGAGGATGGGAGGCCCTGGATGAAGTTCTCCCCCCGCGGTCGTCAAAGATCTGGATGACTTCCATAAGAGCTCCTCTATCATTCAAGTGATGGGGAAGAAGGTCTTCATCTAGCAGATATATGGGTGGATGCTCCGTATGTGGAAACCAAAGGGAGAGTTCCAAGTTTCACCTCTTAAAGATGGACTTTTCTTGGCGAGGTTTGCCACGGAGGCGGATATGCTGATCGCCCTCGAGCAAGGACCCTAGTTCTTTGATAACCAGTTGGTCCTTACGCGAAGGTGGACTCCGCTCGTGGTTGTGCGTCATGATGTCCTCACGTCGGTGCTGGTTTGGGTGACTCTCCCTGACCTGGGAAGACATTGGACTAGGCGAGCATTAACCATCATTGGTTACGCGCTGGGCGTGCCGAAGGTTGTTGATTTCTGGCTTGATGGCAAGTTTGCGGGTGCCCCACATCTGTGCGTGGAAGTCACGGCGGACAGGGTGCCTTCTACAGTCGTGATGGTGGAAATGTCTGAAGGTGAAGCATTGGAAATCAAGGTGATTTACGATGCCTTACCGGAGCACTGTCATGAGTGCAAGGTGTTTGGCCATATGCAGGGAGCTTACCCCAGGGAGAGAGTGACCCTTGTGGATCCACCCATGATCAGGGGGAGGTCCAGAAGCAGGAGGGCTCAGAGAAGAAATAGTAGAAGAATAGCAAATGGCAATGGTAAAGAGAAGGTAGGCTCTGAACCATCGGGAGTACAGAGGCTGGATACTGCAGCTGGTGTGGCCTCTTCAGCGGTGACCCCTTCAGTTGACGCTGTTGTCTCACAGGTGGTGGGCGGGGTGGTTGTGCCGAGCGTGGATATGCGTCTGGATAAGGATATGTAGCCTGCTGATGCTGCTTCTCCAACCGGATGCGAGAACTTGGTCCCTGCTGCTGAGGTAGGGGCCAGTGCTTGCACGGTTGCTGAGGAGGGTGAGCTGGTAACCTCTATCAATCCTTTCCAGCTGTTGGATGATCAGGATTCTGAGGTTTTTACAGAGCCACCTGCTAGGAAGGTCAACACCAGGAGCAAGGACGCTAGCTCCAGTGGTGGAAGGGGCAAGGGTAGGAGCACCCGCGGAAGGGGTGATGTATCCAATCTGTCCAAATGAAGCTTCTCACTTGGAACGTGAGGGGTGCTTCTCTTCCCGGCAAGCAAAGAACACTTCGGCATGTGATCCAGGAGAGGAAGGCAAGAATAGTTATATGCTTGGAGACCAGAATAAAAAGAAATGTCAGGCATAGGGTCAGGACTCTGTTCCCTAATGGTTGGGATGCGGTTTCTAACCTGGATGATATTGAAGGTGGGAAAATCACGATTGGTTTGAATCCTGGAATATGGGATATCCAAATGATACACAGCTCGGCTCAGCTTGTTCTGATTAGTTGTATCAACGCTGGAGGTTGGCATTGTGTTATCTCGGCTGTCTACGGATCCAATTCCGAGATGAAGAGAAGATTGTTGTGGGATACTATTGTCACGTCAACGCAGTATGATCTGCCTCATCTTGTAATCGGGGACTTCAACCAAGTTCTCCAGGAAAGGGAGAAGATGGGTGGGCTACCTATCCATGATTCTATTCTCAGCAGATTGAATGTTGCAGTGGATGCTGCTAAACTCATGGAGATTAATACCAAAGGAGGTATCATCACGTGGCATAACAAAAGGAACCCTATTCGGAGGATATCCAACAACCTTGATCGTGCTCTGGTCAATGAGAAATGGTTGGATTCTTTCCCCAATGCTGCCATTAATCTAGGAGCTCATCCTAACAGCGATCACTCCTAGATGGAGCTGGAGTTGGCCTACAAATCTGCCCCTAATAGACCTTTCCGTTTCCTGAATCATTGGCTCTCTTGGCCAACTTTTGAGGGAGTGGTAAGGGAAGCTTGGGAAAGTAATATTGATGGCAATCCATTGTTCAGAACCATCAGTAAACTGAAGAAGGTCAAAGCTGCGTTGAAAAGTTGGTCGAAATCCTTGGTGGATCTGCCTAACCTGATTAAAGAGGCCAGGAGCAGATTTGAGATTGCGGCTACTAATCTAAGGTCTGATCCTACGTATGAGGACCTGATGAGTATTGAGGAGAATGCCAGCAAATGGGTTCTGCAGTTAGAAAAAGCAGAGGAGGTCAGTTATTGGCAAAGAAGTAGACTTAAATGGATACGAGATGGTGACTGCAATTCTAAAGTGTACCATGCTGCTGTAAAAAAGAATAATATGAGAGATCACATTCACAATCTTATTGATGAGGAGGGAAGATTGGTGGATGAGGAGACTAAAATTGGTTCCTTGGATGTGGAGTTTTTCCAAAATCTGTACAACCAGGGTCACCAACGAGCTTGCAGCTCCCCTCTTCTGATCAAAGTAACTGAAGGTATGAATAGGGAGTTGCTTAAACTTGCTACGGATGAGGAGATCAAAGCGGCGACTTTCTCCATTGGTGCTTCCAAAGCACCCGGGCCTGATGGTTTCAACTCCAAGTTCTTCCAAGCGTGTTGGCCTATTGTGAGTGATGATGTTTGTCGTACAGTGCGGTGGTTCCTTGTCGGTGGAAGGATGGTCCGACAGGCCAATCATGCTTTCATTAGGCTCATTCCTAAACATAAGGCGGCTTCTAATATGAATGATTTTCGCCCAATTACATGCTGCTCAGTGATCTATAAAATTGTAGCCAAAGTTATTGCCGGGAGACTGAAAGTTATTCTGCCACATATTGTCTCGGTGAACCAATCTGCCTTCATCAAGGGTAGATCCATTTCTGACAATACCCTCCTGGCTTCGGAGTTTCTGTTGGATTTTCAAGTCAAAAACCGGTCCAAAAAAGCATGCGTTAAAGTGGACATCTCCAAAGCCTATGATCATGTCAGTTGGTCGGGTCTATGGAGCACTATGGAGGCGTTGGGTTTTGACAAGAAGTTTATTGACATAATCAAGCAATGTGTGATGACCACATCTTTTTCTGTGCTGATTAATGGTGTGCCCAACGGGATGTTTCGAGCATCCAATGGCCTGAGACAAGGGGACCCCCTGTCTCCTCTTATTTTCTCTCTTATCATGGATAATCTTTCTTGTCTTACCATGGATGCGGAGGAGGCAGGTTCTGTGCGTGCTTTCAAAGTTCAGGGTACTAAGGTCCTTAAGCACATGATCTTTGCCGATGACGTGCTTTTCTTCATATCCGGGCATGCTAAGTACCTCCGTCAGCTTAGGAGAGTCCTTCAAAGCTTCGGGAAAATCACTAAACTCTACATCAACGATATCAATTCTCATGTCTACCTCTAGAAATCTTGTGACAGTAGGAGAGGGAATCTCAGAGAGGCCATTGGGGTGTCTAAAGGAAGCTTCCCCATGAGATACTTGGGTGTGCCATTATCTGGTGGGGTGGGAAAAGGAGCTAATTATGAGAGCTATGTTGACAGCCTCAGGATAGTGGTGGACAGTTGGTCTAGCATCTGTGTGTCGCTTGCGGGTAGGGCGGTCCTTATCAACTCTGTCCTCATTAGCAAGGTCAGATGCTGGTGCAGGATGGCTGAGATGCTAAAATTCATTATGGAAAAGTTTAGAGATATCATTGCGGGTTTCTTATGGAGCAGCAATGCTCATGCAGTTTCGTGGGAGATGGTGACTCAGCCCTTTTTCTGTGGTGGCCTGAATATTTCTGATCCAGTGCGGATGGCTTGGGTTGCTTCAGCCAACAGAGTACATGATTTGTTGACTAAACCGGAGTCCCTATGGGCCGTGTGGATGACTAGCAAATACACCAACCTGGAGGCGCTTGATGATGGACGGCAGTCTTCTAGGTGCTGGAAAAGTATGAAGGCAACCTGGCTGGTTATTAAGGGTGAGTACACCAACAATTTGGGGCTGTGGAGGTTGTCCGGCTTTCACAAACCTTGGGTTCAACAGTGCTTCAATCCCCATGTGGCTTGGGAGTCCTTTCTTTGGCACAAGCTGTGTTGTCCCAAATGGAGTTTTTGTTCTTACAGAGCCATTTTGAAAAGGTTGCCTACCAAAGATAGATTAGCCAGATGGGGTTTGAACTGCGATCAGGTTTGTTTACTCTGCTCCGAGGCAAATGAAACACATGAGCATCTCTTTTTTGGCTGTAGGTATTCCAAGTACCTATGGTGTAGAATAACTTTGAAGTTTGGGTGGGGCGGATCACCACCGGATAATATGGATGCAATCATTCCTTGGATGTTAGAGAAAACTAGAAGGAACATCAAAGTTAGATCCTTGGTGGGTGTGGTCTTTACGAACATCATCTACTTTGTTTGGGCGGAAAGAAATAGTAGGTTACATGGTAAGAAGGCCTGCGATAACTTGTTGGGTTTTGAGATGGTTGTATATAGATTGAGTTGGCATGTTAGAGCCATGTCGGGCCTCCTGCGTGGGGTCAGTACACATATAGCTCAGAGATGGGATCTTGCCTAGATCTTGTATAGTATTTGGGATTTTGTGCTTCCCTTATACGGTTTTTGGTGTTTAATGATATTTTACCTTATCCAAAAAAAAAGAAGTTGAGTGTTGTATTGAGATTGTATAAGCTAAAGGCTAACAATAGAGGGAGCGACAAAAGATTCATCTCATTGTTGTCTTTGTTGAAAGAAATTCTTCCTGAAGGAAACAAGCTTCCAATCCCAACATACAAATTAAATAAATATTATGCCCAATGGAAATGAAGTCTAAGAAGATATATGAATTCCCAAATGACTGTGTGTTATTACAATAGACTATGTCTATTTGAAAGATTGTCCAACATGTGGGATGTCATGGTATAAATTGATGATTGGGGAAGTCCAAGACTAGATCTTCCACAAAAGTGATGTGGTATCGATCTTTAATACCACAATTTCAATGATTGTTTGCCAATCCCATGGATGAGGATTTAAGGTGGCATGTAGAAATAAAGACAAATAATGATTAGATCCTACAACATGTGTCTAATTCTCCATAGCAGAATAAGATTGATTTATTGTTCCATAAATTTGATGAAGAAGTCAAGAATCTAAGACTAGGACTTTGTACTGATGAGATGAATCCACAAGGCACATCGAGCAGCCAACATAGCACTTGGCATGTTATGATTGTTATATACAATATTCCTCCTTGGTTGTGTATGAAAATAAGTACGTAATATTGTCGTTGTTGATATGTGTAAAGAAGTGAAATCACCTTTCTAATTAAAAATGGTAAACAAAATCCAATGAATAGCACTAAAAGTTATAAATTTTGACTATATTCAATTTAATAAAGAGTACATCAATTTTTTCCCAATAAGGTTGTATGCACTTTATACAAATAAAGGATCTAAGTAGAGGGAAACTGGACTACATAAATATGTCTCCAATAAACCAACTTAACAAATAATTCCATGATGGAAGGATCAACACCTCATCCTAATCTTAGGCTGGTTCATCATGCTCCTATTGCGTACTCTGATCCTAAACCTGGGTGGTTGGGATCACCCAGCAAGAGGAGAGAAAATGTATATGTCAATCTAAGGAATAAGGAAAATTAAAAAACTAAAGCATGAAATGATAAAGTTTTACTATGCTAAGAGGGTCAAAAGTATGAGGCAAGTAACTAATTAAGAATTCTGCCAAATCAAATAGTAATAAAGTTGCATGCATGATTTAATATGACTACATTAAATTAGTATTGGGCTGAGGCGCCTGCCTAACCTCAACCTCTGGGTGAGGGAGAATTAGCACATTCTCAAGCACCCATATATATAATGGGGAGAGTTATCACATTCCCCTGGGCGAATTTACACATGCCCACTATGGGTGGTTGTACTCATGTACACAATATTAGTTAATTAAGTCAATAATTCATCATGATGGGTAATATAAATTGGTAGAGTGGAAATAAAAGCAATATAGAATTGGGGTTAAAACCCCAAGAAGGCAATAAAGTGAATAATGGCTAAGACAATGTCTCATTGGAAATATTAGGGTTGGATATCAAAATGCCCAACTAAAGGAAAAATGTTCAAACTCATATATAAATAGGATTGAACATACCTCTTTTCACACATAAAGGTTAACTTGAATAGTATAAATTGGTAAAAAATATCAATTTTTCAGCCTAGAAACACATTATCTATGTTAGCCAAGTCAAAGTGAACATATTTATTCCTATTATATTTTTATATCATTATTACCCAATTCTCGATTATCTAATATCATGTTAGGGTTTATGATTTTAATCTTTGTTGAGAGAATATGTGATGCTTTATATATCAATCTTAGTTCTAATTACCCATCTTTAGTCACATAATTCTATGTAACACATATATATGTAGATAATAATATATATTTGTCCAATAGGTTTAAAGGTGTCATTCTCTTCTCTATAATGTGAATCCATATTATTCCTAACAACATGCTTACCATGTATATTGGTGGGCATGCACATTTCATCATGTAGTTCTTGGGCATGCCATGAGTAAGAGTATGCAATATGTAGACACTTCAAAGTAGTTATTGATATATCCCAACAATTATGTTACTCATAATCATTTTATTAGTAATACATTCTTATACAGATTTCATGTTCCCTTGGATCAATTTAGATGAGAGTGTTCCCTCGATCTATATGTATTTCTAGTTATCATGCAATGCACCTGTGTGTGTGTCTCTCTCTCTCTCTCTCTCTCTCTCTCTATATATATATATATATATATATATATATATATATATATATATATATATATATATATATATATATATATATATATCTGTGTGTGTGTGTGTGTGTGTGTGTGTGTGTGTATTTATGGTTTCTAATGTAAAGGATACATTAAAGCAAGAATACACTCACTAATGATTCTCAGGGTTTGGTAAAGTATATAATAAGCAATTAGGGTGATTCATTAATTGTTTTGGATATCAATCTACCCAGTTCTTATACAATATCTTCTATTTAATATCAAGTCTCCACTTTAACGTATCATTACAGGTTTGATTTCATGCAATCTAATATTTACATTTGTATACTGTAAAGTTGATTGGTAAGCTAATTGACTAGTTCATGTTATAGTTTTAAATAACTATATTATCCTTACTCCATGCTTATCCCATCTTTATAATTTGTTTTCTAAAACAAAAAATATTAAATGTGAAAGAAGACTTACATGTCTAGGATTACCATGGAGGTTGCATGTGTGGTTGATTCACAATAAGATGGAGACCCAGACACATCATCACTTTCTCTATGATTATGTGACCCAGGAAGGAGCAGCCTATAATGAGCCATCATGAGGTGCAAGTATATCCTTCTATTTGAACATATGGCACAGGAAGGTGCAGTCTGTAGTGAGTCACCATCATCAGGTTAAATGGAGGTGTTTGCAGATGTCATGGTGGTGCAGCGTTTCCTGACGAGGTGAGGCAAACGACTGTAGGTGCAAGCAATGTGATGGGAGACATGGGGGAGTCATGGAGGGGTACCATACGTGAAGTAAGGAGGCTGCTTTCAGCTTGATCAAGTGGCGGAGAAGTTTCACAATCAACATAGCCAGGGAGCAGGTGATGAATCCTCCATATTCACCCTCTCAGTGGCCAATTCTAAGGATTTTGTGCCGCATATCGACTGATCTACCCTCACTTTGGGTTTATTTTAAGTATCTCTTTAGTTTCATGTAAATAATGCTTTACTAGTTCTAATTACTCTAGTTTTCAGTTTATTTGATCTTATCCCCCTTACTCACTTTCCTTTTTCCCTTAAATCACTCTCAACCATCCAATCGAGATCCAACTATTCCTTTTCATCCAACAACTCAGTCTTGACCACCATTCGGTCTTGATCAATTCGGTTTCCATCCCATGCGGTCTTGACCTCCATGCGGTCTCGACTCCATGCGGTCTTAACCTCCATGCGGTCTCGACCTTCATGCGGTCTCGACCTCCATGCGGTCTTGACCTCCATGCGGTCTTGACCTCCATGTAGTCTCAACCCCATGCGGTCTCGACCTCCATGCGGTCTTGACCTCCATGCGGTCTTGATCTCATGCGGTCTCGACCCCATGCGGTCTTGACCTCCATGCAGTCTTGACCTCATGCGGTCTTGACCTCCATGTGGTCTTGACCACATGCGGTCTCGACCTCCATGTGGTCTTGACCTCCATGTGGTCTTGACCTCATGCGGTCTTGACCTCCTTTCCGTTTTCTCTCTCGATCTCAAAACCAAGCAGCACTGTCGTCGTCTGAATTCATCACCAATCCCAGGTCGCACCACTGTTGACATCCACGCTCTACAGCTCACGCAAGTAGCGCCCATGACTCGCTCGCTGACACCACCACTGCCCATGACGGCCTACTTGTCACAAGCGTCGGCGTCGTCTACCTCACCGTCAGCAGCAACGATGGTGCCCGCTAGTCTACCTCATCGTTAGCAGCAACGATGGCGCGCGCTCATCTGCCTCCAATCACAAGATTCGTACCTACGCCATCGACATCCATGCTCTGTAGCTCATGTAAGTAGTGCCCATGACCTGCTCGCTGACACCACCGCTGCCCACGACGACCTGCTTGCCACAAGCGCCGGCGTCATCTACCTCACCATCGTCTCCGCCATCACAGCAGCAACTAGCACCTCCGCCGGTGCTGTGAGCTGCTCCAGTAGCCACCTTCATCTCCACCATCGCAGTGACAACTAGCACCTCCGCTGGTGCTGTGAGCTGCTCCAGTAGCCACCTTTGTCTGCACCATCGCAGCAGCAACTAGCACCTTCGCCGGTGCTGCGAGCTGCTCCAGCATCCACCTTCGTCTCTGCCATCGCAGTAGCAACTAGCACCTCCGTCGGTGCTGCGAGCTACTCCAGCACCTACACCGCCATCATCCACTTCTCCGCACACAGTAGCTTGCAACCAGTCGACGAGACCGATAGGGTGGCCAGCGTAAGATCGTTTGGGTGGCTGAGCTGCAGATCATTCGAGTGGCACACCGCAACTTGGTGTGAAACCGTTTGATGTTGCTGCTGGACTCCCAAACCGTTTGGAGTTCAGAAGTGCAGCAAGACCGTGAAGGCAAACCGCATGAGAAACCGCATGAAGAACACATGCACACAGCCGTGACGAAGACCGCATGAGCAAAAAACAACAGTAGCATCATGGGCATGAGAACGCATGGCAAGGATCAGTAGAGTCCACATGACTTAACAAGCTGACTTGGAGCGCTACACTCAAAACCAAATGGCCAGCAGCTATTATGCCCACGTGAATGCAGCTATTATGAATGCATGAATAGATGAGAACGTGAGGAGGCTAGCGACTTCCAAATCAGTAAAATGCACAAGTACAAGATCGCATGAGAAACCGCTTGAAGAACGCATGCACACAGCCGTGACGAAGACCGCATGAGAAAACCACATGAAGCAATTGCGGGAGAAAACCGCATGAGCAAACTGCATGAAGCAATTGCGGAGAGCAAACCGCATGATCAAACTGCATGGGACAAAAGGGCACGCACAAGGTGTGACTCCTTGGCCTAAGATATTTTGGCAAGCCTATAAATAGAAGGGTAGAGGTATGGTCTTGGAGATCCATCTCACGACATCCCAAGGTTGTCAGATTGAGAGCGGTTCCAGGATGCCGACAGGCTGCCTGTACACAGGCTGGATCCAAAACCAGTTCCGTCTACACCAGTTTCATTCCACTGACTGCCCATGTTGCAATCAAGGAGACCGAGAAGGGAAGGAAGATGGAGTGAGAGAGACTGTCTGGACTATCTTGGCATCTCTCGTTTCGTGTCCAGATCTGCTCTGACACGACGTAGAAGACCGCATCATCTTCACCGAGCTGCGACTACCTTCTGCACCAAGTTCATGGCGGATTTCTCTCTCTTTCTTATTCTTCTTATTTCTTGCATGAGGAGCGAGTAGTTCCATCCACTGCGGCGCAGGGACTAGCCTCGCTGCCCATGTTTTGTAATATGTACTAAAAGATGTTATCTTTCTGATTCGATACTAAATCATTTCATACATGCTTGAATGTTGGCCGTATTCTTGTATGCATCTATTGTCTTTCATTGTGGTTTGTCTATGACCGCTCTTGAGACTCGAATACCGATTTAGTGTTTGTTTCTGGTGTGTGTATCCACCGCGCATTCGTTTCAGTTTCTAGGAACGTTTTCTAAGGTGTCGAGTAAACTCACCTCCATCGTTGTACTTTTGTACAATGAAATGGAATCAGTTGACGTACAAAAGTACAACCTTGACATGTCAAGGAACACACTCTGAGGAGAGAGTGGTGAAAAGTACTTGACCATTCGTTCGGGAATGGCTGATGTTGCAACACTCCCACGTTTCTCATAGCTATCTCCTCGAAAGAGGGATAGTCTATAAGGATACTAATCAAATTGGTAATTATCGCTCGCTTGTTAGTTTTCCGATGCACTTTTCACGAGGTTGAGTAAGGTTCTCTCTCCGGGGGTCATATCTCTTCATTGACACATAGATATGTACCGGATGAGGGTTACTCAACCCGTGAAGGATGTGTGCCTTACTCTTGTCCTATAAGACATCGGTACTATACAACATCCATGTATCTTTCTTACAAGTCTTGCTATGTTTGGTACAGATACAATACATGTGTAGTGGTGGCGAATACCCGCATCACCCCAGTGATCCACCATCATTTGCTAATCTTAGATTTTAATCCTTAAACTAGTTTTTATTCTTGCTTTTATTTTTGCATGTTTTAGGTTGAATAACTCAAACCAAACCTTTGGTCTTAGATGATGGACTTAGATCGGTATGAAATGAGAAAAAGACACTCAGATTCTTAACGTTGTCCTTTGGGTTCGATCCTAAATCTGTACTTTGATAAGTCTTCCACACTCTTGTGGGGTTGGAGCATTTATCTAGCACCAGTTGTAGTAAACCTGGAGAGAACATTATCTCCCTAGGGTTTTTGGTGCATATTAGGACTTCCATTGGAAGAGTAATCTTTTGGTGTAAGTTCTAGCTCCATCAAAAAATGGCATCGTTGTCGGGGACAATGGTATAAGAATCGTCTTTTTCAAATTCCGTGTCGATTTAGGTTTCTCTAGGGTTTTCCATTTTCTTTTCAAAAACCTAAAAAGTGAAGGGCTTAATCACACATATCTTCTTGGATTTGAAATGGTTGGTCAAGCCTGATAAACTCTTTCTTTGATTTCAGGTACCAACTCTCTTCAAGATGAAGCAGTCAACATCACCAACCGTTAGATGTCAACTATGTGGTGACTATTCTCATGCCTCAATTTACTGCTTCAATGTCCTTCCTCTCTATGTGATTGCTCTGCATCAAGTAATCGTGAATCGTATAGTTGGGAACATCAAAGTGGCCTCTTCATACAACTATGGATATAACGCAAGTTATAATCCGTATCACCCTAGAGGCTACTACAAAAAACCTAACTATGGTGGATTTCAAGGCGTGGACTACAATGTAGAAGGGATCTTGGAAAACGATGCAATTCAATACTATGATGTGGGGATCCATTATCAACATCAATCAAATAGATATAGGGAAGAGCTTTTTCATGAAGATCAACGCACATTGATAAAAGAACTATGTGCTTTACAGACATCGGTGGCTCAACAACTAGCTGATCAGACAGCTGCAACCAAGAAGTTAGTAATCGATCTAGACCAACTTATGCAACTTGTCAACGCTCCTGAGCAACATGTAGAACAACCACCTATTTCAACTAAGCACACCCCTAGTCCACATGTTGCAATCGATTACGATGATGATTATAAAATCATGTGGGATATGCCTTCCAACGACTTTCAAGCATCAGTACAAGGTGAGGAATCATCTTCAGAGTTAATAACTGAACCCAAGGACGATTTATTCACAACATTACAAGAGAAAGAATCATCTTTTGACCCAAGGCCTGACTCGGAAAGTGATTCCTGCACTATGCCCTTAGGTGAAAGATTGAGTAACCAATATGAGGATTTTCTACAGTCAGGAGATCAATGGGGGATAAACTTCAATACTTACCCTCCTTCTGACTGCATAGACTCAAATCCAACCATTGAAGAGCAATTGGTGATAATTGATTCCCTCAATGACAAAATCTTTTCAACTTCAGCTGTCTCATCAATAAAATCCATACAAGAAGGGTTAATATCGCAAGGACTCTACACTCCTTCGCAGTCAGACTCAGATGGATATGTGAACAATCCAGATAAATATATGTCTTTTATGCATGAGAATAAAATGTCACCATTTCTATAACAAGACATGAGTTGTCCTTATGAAGAAATTTTTGATCATTCAACTGATCTAGGAACAAACTTTGAAGATAGGACTGATCAAGATCTTGATTCAGGAATGGACCATACCACTCTCACTGATGAAACAGAATCAAGGGAGGATAACGGGTATCAATATGACAATCCTATGACCGTTCCTCTTCAGGAGATGATGTTACCTGAGTTACCACCACCACAAGAAGTCCAGATGCAGCCAGTCCTCGAACAAGAGCATGATCTTTCTATTAAATCTCCTTCTAGTCATTTGAACAAGTTGACAGTGTACTATGAAGAGAAACATGAACCACCTCCTGATTTTGGAATGGATTATGATATTTTCGTAGACTCTTGTAAAGACAAAAAGGGCCCGTGGGAGGATATCGAGTCACAAACCCATCCACTTCGAGCAATTCACCCCTATGAAGAAGACCTTCCTAACATTCAAGAAACTAAGATGTGTCTTTTACCTGAGCCAGGTTTCAATCTTCCCATAGCAACTCCTCCCGAGCACTCAATAGAACCGGAGGAGTACTATGAAGAAGTACTCGAACAACAATCTGACTCAGAAATGGAGTACTTTAGTCCCAACATCGAAGAAACAGAGTCATCGGGAGATTCTAGCCTTCAAAACATTTCCTCATGGACTAATTTCTCCCATGAAGAGACATCATTGGAACCTCTACCACAGAATCCCATGATTTCCTCAACTGAGCAAGAGTTCGTCCCACCAGTCGAATCCTCTTTTAGTTACTTGGATGAATTAAGGGTATTTTATGAGGAAAATTCTGAACAAAATTTGGAAAAGAAGAATGACGCTCTTATCAATCTCAACATTGATAAAAATGAGGAAAATTCTCACAGTGACCCCTCTGATGAAGAAACGTCATCCTGGCTACTATATCCTACACAAGAAAAGCCAGGTGACAAAATGAAGCCTGAACCGGATCCTCCACCTGATCCAGTATAGGAGGAAGTTCAAGTGGCCGACCCTCAATCAACTGCTCTAGATTTTAAAGAAAGCAGTTTTACTTTGAACTTTGAGGGTGAGCCACAACTGGAGGACACAAATAGGCATGACTTCAATTATTCACCTAGTCCCCAGTTTCGAATGCATATATTCTACCTCCCCCGCTGATGGGGGGAAGGCCTCTGGGTTCTTCTGGACAGATAAAGAGGCGAACGAAATATGTATCCAAATCATCCAGAAAACTTGTTCGAGTTGCCACGACCACCCAGTCAAAAAGTTGTTCAGGCCACTCCCTCGCTTCCGGCACCAGCTATTGTGCGACATCTTTACCGGACCTTCTTCCAACTACGAGGATCGCCTGGTTAACACTGCGCAACCTTTCCCCTCCATCCCAAACCTAGTATTTGTTTAGAAATGAGCAAACTCATAAGTTCGAGGTGGAGGGTGGGTGGTATGACTTCCATTCCACCCTCTACCTTTACTGCTTTCCATTTGTCTATTATAAGTTCTTTTTCACATTTTTTTCTGCTTTATCTCTTTTCTTCTTAAAATAAACCCTTTACCTAGTCGGCTTTTACTTTTCGAATCTTTTGTCATCACCTCTTTTCGTTGCAAATCCATGAGGAACAAATGCTTAAAACTAACCGATAAATGATTTTATCTCGTGTAAGTCCATGAACTCTAATGTCATATCTTCCATAAAGATGATACACTTCAATAAGACTGAGATAGATCAAGTACATCACGCCTCTAACTGATTAATGGATCTTTTGTATGGATTTCTCATTTAATGTTTTATCATGTCACTTTTTGAGTAGAGTGTGATGGAAAAAAGAGACATGTGACATGGAATCACTAAGCAAACTGCATCATGATCCGAACTCTCTTCATTTTTCATATCCCTCCGCTCACCAATCATGCCAAAGCTTTAAGTTCGGTGTGGTAAACCACACCTCTTCCGAACTCTAAGTTCGGTGTGGTAAACCACACCTTTTTCTAGTGTAAACTAGAACTTTGCCGAACTCTAAGTTCGGTGTGGTACACCACACCCCTCTTTCCACTATCGCTTCTTCCATACCCCTAAATACATAACAGGGGTGTATCACCTTCTTTTCTTGATTCAAAGAGTATACAATGATGATTGTGCACATACCGAGGTTGGCGAAAACTCTACCCCGATTCCAAAAAGAGGCTTGGCAGCCCAAATATACAAAAATAAAAAATACCCTTTTTCCCAAGCCAAGTGAGAATGAATACAAGCCAGAGTGTGAATAAAAACATGAGAGTTGTGCCCTGAATAAGGATAACTGATAAAGGTCTTGCCCGGCTGGTACATTAGCTGCCCTCACAAAGGCAAATGTGTCGTGACCGATAGTGAGACCCTAAGGATCCAAAAATGACCCTTTACCTCCTCCCGAAGAGGTAAAACAGCCAAAAGCCTTAAGCCAACCTATACACACTTCTGAGTTACCTTTAGAAAAAAAAATCACGAGTAAGGCTATGTCAACCAGTTTTGTGCACAAATATTCAAAGTGTCTTGATGAATCACCAATAATAGAGTCTTGAGTCAATTAGAGGAGAGACTCTTATCTCTTGACCATACCCCCATTCTTTCCCTTTTCATTAACCAGTGACAGATCATATGCATTCTGTTGATTTTGTGGGTCTGTTCAAAGTCTCATAAAACTTTTTAACATGACCGATACAACAGAGAGTGAGAAGGAAATACTTCAGTAAAGTGAACTCAGAAATGACGATATCATAAGATGTATTCTGTGATCTAAGGAAGCTTTGATGTTGTATCAATCTGAGCCATGAACAAAATTACGATATAATAATAGGATGAGGCAATCACGAGATGAATGATTTCATTGGCAACTGTTTTAAGTTCTCCGTTTCTCGGGATGAGCAATGCTTAAGTTTGGTGTGGTGATGAATCCTCCAGACTCATCCTCAGTCACCAATTCAAAGGATTTCTGACGTGTTTTCCCTAATTTTGTTTCGCCTCGTTTTCCTTTTCTCTTTTTTGTGAAAATTCTGACACTTGCACGAAGGTGAGGTAATTACGAGACCAACATGCATGCATTTTGGTGACTATCTTGGGCTTTTTTGTTCCTCGGGATGAGCAATGCTTAAGTTCAGTGTGGTGAGGAATCCTCCATATTCACCCTCTCAGTCGCCAAATCTAAGGATTTTGTGCCGCATATCGACTGATCTACCCTCGCTTTGGGTTTATTTTAAGTATCTCTTCAGATTCATGTAAATAATGCTTTACTAGTTCTAATTACTCTAGTTTTCAATTTATTTGATATTATCCCCCCTTACTCACTTTCCTTTTTCCCTGTAGATCACTCTCAACCATTCGATCGAGATCCAACTGTTCCTTTTCATCCAACCACTCAGTCTTGACCACCATTCGGTCTTGATCCATTCGGTTTCAACCCCATGCGGTCTTGACCTCCATGCGGTCTTGACCTCCATGCGGTCTCGACACCATGCAGTCTTAGCCTCCATGCGGTCTCGACCTTCATGCAGTCTCAACCTCCATGCGGTCTTGACCTCATGCGGTATTGACCTCCATGCGGTCTGGACCCCGTGCGGTCTTAACCTCCATGCGTTCTTGACCTCATGCGGTCTCGACCTCCATGCGGTCTTGACCTCCATGCGGTCTTGATCTCATGCGGTCTTGACCTCCATGCGGTCTCGACCCCATGCGGTCTCGACCTCCATGCGGTCGACGTCCATGCAGTCTTGACCTCCATGCGGTCTCGACCCCATGCGGTCTCGACCTCCACGCGGTCTTGACCTCATGCGGTCTCGACCTCCATGCGGTCTTGACCTCATGCGGTCTAGACCTCCTTTCTGTTTGCTCTCTCGATCTCAAATCCAATCAGCGCCGCCACCGTCCGAATTCATCACCAGTCTCAGGTCGCACCACGGTCGACATCCACGCTCTACAGCTCACGCAAGCAGTGCCCATGACCCGCTCGCTGACACCACCACAGCCCACAACAGCCTGCTTCTCACAAGCGTCAACGTCGTCTACCTCACCGTCAGCAGCAACGACGGTGCCCGCTCGTCTACCTCACCGTCAGCAGCAACGACGACGCCCACTCATCTGCCTCCAATCATAAGCTCCGTACCTACGTCGTCGACATCACGCTCTGCATCTCACGCAAGTAGCACCCATGACCTGCTCGCTGACACCACCGTTGCCCACGACGGCGTGCTTGCCACAAGCGTCAGCGTCATCTACCTCACCATCATCTCTGCCATCACAGCAGAAATAGCACCTCCGCCGGTGTTGCGAGCTGCTCCAGCAGCCACCTTCGTCTCCACCATTGTAGCGGCAACTAGCACCTCCGCTGGTGCTGCGAGCTGCTCCAGTAGCCACCTTCGTCTCCGCCATCGCAGAAGAAACTAGCACCTCTATCGGTGTTGCGAGCTGCTCCAGCAGCCACCTTCGTCTCCGCCATTGCAGCAGCAACTAGCACCTCCGCCGGTGCTGCGAGCTACTCCAGCACCTACGCCGCCGTCATCCACTCCTCTGCACACAGCAGCTTGCAACCGGTCAACGAGACCGATAGGGCGGCCAACGTAAGATCGTTTGGGTGGCTGAGTTGCAGATCGTTCGAGTGGCACACAACAGCTTGGTGTGAAACCGTTTGATGCTGTTGTTGGACTCCCAAACCATTTGGAGTTCAGAAGTGCAGCAAGACCATGAAGGAAAACCGCATGAGCAACCACATGAAGAATGCATGCACACAGCCATGACGAAGACCGCATGAGAAAAAAATAGCAGCAGCGTCATGGGCATGAGAACACATGAGAAGGCATGGCAAGGATCAGTTGAGTCCACGTGACTTAACAAGCTGACTTGGAGTGTTGCACTCAAAACCAAACGGCCAACAGCTATTGCGCCCACGTGAATGCAGCTATTATGAACGCATGAATAGATGAGAATGTGAGGAGGCTAGCGGCTTCCAAATCAGTGAAACACACAAGAACAAGACCGCATGAGCAACTTCTTGAAGAACGCATGCACACAGTCGTGACGAAGACCGCATGAGAAAAAACAGCAGCAGCGTCATGGGCATGAGAATGCATGAGAAGCAAACCGTATGGCCAATTGCCATGTGAGACCGCATGGAATTGCTGCACACACTACCAAATGGTTTGGAATAAACAAAGCCAAGACCGCATGAGCAAACCACATGAAGCAATTGTGGGAGCAAACCACATGAAGAATTGCAGAGAGAAAACCGTATGATCAAATCACATGGGACAAAAGGGCACGCACAAGGTGTGACTCCTTGGCCTAAGATATTTTGGCAAGCCTATAAAAAGAAGGGTAGAGGCATGGTCTTGGAGATCCATCTCACGACAGCCCAAGGCTATCGGATTGAGAGCGGTTCCAAGACGCCGACAGGCTGCCTGTACACAGACTGGATCCAAATCCATTCCCGTCTACGCCAGTTTCATTCCACTGACTTCCCGTGTTGCAATCAAGGAGACCGAGAAGGGAAGGAAGACGAAGCGAGAGAGACTGTCTGAACTATCTTGGCATCTCTCGTTCCGTGTCCAGATCTGCTTCGACATGACGTAGAAGATCGCATCATCTTCACCGAGCTGCGACTACCTTCTGCAACGAGTTCATGGAAGATTCCTCTCTCTTTCTTATTCTTCTTGTTTCTCGCATGAGGATCAAGTAGTTCCATCCATTAGGGCGCGCGGACTAGCCCCACTGCCCATGTTTTGTAATTTGTACTAAAAGATATTATCTTTCCGATTCAATACTAAATCGTTTCATACATGCTTGAATGTTGGCCGCGTTCTTGTATGCATCTATTGTCTTTCGTTGTGGTTTGTCTATGACCGCTCTTGACACTCGAATACCGATTTAGTGTTGGTTTCTAGTGTGTGTATCCACTGCGCATCCATTTCGGTTTCTAGGAATGCTTTCTAAAGAGTGGAGTAAACTCACCTCCATCGTTGTACTTTTGTACTATGAAATGGAATCAGTTGACGTACAAAAGTGCAACCTTGACAGGTCGAGGAACACACTCTGAGGAGAGAGTGGTGCAAAGTACTTGACCATTCGTTCGGGACTGGCTGACGTTGCAACACTCCCACATTTCTCGTAGCTATCTCCTCGAAAGAGGGATAGTCCATAAGGATACTAATTGAATTGGTAATTATCGTTCGCTTGTTAGTTTTCCAATGCACTTTTCACGAGGTTGAGTAAGGTTCTCTCTCCGGAGGTCACATCTCTTCATTGACACGTAGATATGTACTGGATGAGGGTTACTCAACCCGTGAAGGATGTATGTGCATTACTCTTGTCCTATAAGACATCGGTACTATACAACATCCATGTATCTTGCTTACAAGTCTAGCTATGTTTGGTACAGATACAATACATGTGTAGTGGTGGCGAATACCCGCATCACCCCAGTGATCCATCATCATTTGCTAATCTTAGATTTTAATCCTTAAAATAGTTTTTATTCTTGCCTTTACTTTTGCATGTTTTAGGTTAAATAACTCAAACCAAACCTTTGGTCTTAGATGATTGACTTAGATCGGTATGAAACGAGAAAAAGACACTCAAATTCTTAACGTTGTCCTTCGGGTTCGATCCTAAATCTGTACTATGATAAGTCTTCCACACTCTTTTGGGGTTGGAGCATTTATCTAGCACCAGTTGTAGGTAAACCTGGAGAGAACATTATCTCCCTAGGGTTTTTGGTGCATATTAGGACTTCCATTAGAAGAGTAATCTTTTGGTGTAAGTTCTAGCTCCATCAGCAGGGCGAGAAAAGAGAAAGGAGGTAAGGAGAAGTGGGTTGTGGCTATCGGGTCGGATGTAAGGGTGGAGAGTTGTAGGCATCGTGGTGGTTGTTAGTGTCAGGTTCTGGTTTGGTTGCAGCAACCTGATGATGAGGGAAATCTTCAATTGCTGGCGAGATCCAATGGTGGCCTCATCGCATAGAAGGTCTAGAGGAATGTGTAGGGCTAGAGAACGCAACAATAGAGGTAATGTGTACTGTTGGTTTACACTGACATTGTCGATGCCAACATGAAAGGTGTTGGAGATAGTTTGAGATGGTGTGTCGAGGTTGATATCAGTAGGGTTACACAATGGTGTGGATGGACGACAGAATTCCAAAGGAGATGAGGAAGGAGGAGGCAAGGAACCTAGGCTTCTAGTGGTAATGATGATGAGAGACCTCGACAAGGTGGTGGCAGGTGTTAATGATAGTGTCGCAGCATCGTGGCCAAAGCTTCTGGCACAGATGCTGGTGAGGAGATGCCATTAGGCAGCAGCAGCACAAGCGACTGCCTTGAATGGTGGGTATTAGATGGGTGCATGGTAGGGGAGCATTGGTGGATAGGGTTAAGGGAAGTGGGGGAGAGGAAAGGAAGGAACAAGGGAGGAAAGATATAGGAGATGTACAAGCAAGGAAGGTGGGCACCCCGTTGGACAGAGGGACGTCGTCTATTTTGGACAGGGAGAACACTAATATTGCGTGAGATAGAGAGAGGGAGTAACACAATGATGTGTTATGTTGATGGGAGAATGTGTTTTGGAAAATACTTGAGTTCTTAGTCAATTCCCACTATTAAAATCTAAGGCAATTAAGGTTTTCAATACCAATTCAATTGGGACAACAATTAATATATGCGTACTCCAAAAAAAAAGTAATATCTGATTTTCTAGAAGTTTAAAGGGCAAGTTAATTAGGAGTCAAGTAGTTTTCTTTTTTCACACTCATTAGGGTTTATATATATATATATATATATATATATACATATACATACATATATATATATATCAGAGTTTGCATATTCATTTAATTAATTAGAAGGGTAAAGGAATTCCAATTGAATTGAAAATCCATGGGTTTTGTAAGGCCCCTAAACTTGCTTAATGAGTTGAATAAGCTTAATTATCATAGTTGATTTCTTATAACCCTACTATAACGTTTCTATATGCTTTTAAATCATATTACAAGCTTAAGTTTTAAATTTGGTCCAAATTGGACACCGTTTGAGCAAGTTATGCAATTTTATGCACATTTTGAACTTTTATGCTATTTACCCAATTGAGAGGTTTTCTTTGCAATTTATCACTAGAATTATGTTCCTTGGATATTCTATCATCATCCTTGAGCTTTTTCATCCATGGGGTGCCTATTTAAACCTTGGTTAGAAGGTGTTTTCTCCAAGGGTATTTTTGGGTTTACCCCTTAATGGATGCACTACCTTTAGTAGCTATCAACTAATGAGTTATTTGTTTTTCTTGGAAATTCAAGAAATGAGGGATAAGCATGTATCTATGGATGGTGGGGGAGCTTCTTGTATGTGTTCATGTACATTCTTAATAGTTTAAGGCTATGGACACTTGGAAAAATACT
This sequence comes from Alisma plantago-aquatica, assembly GCA_963693085.1. Classification (NCBI taxonomy): domain Eukaryota; kingdom Viridiplantae; phylum Streptophyta; class Magnoliopsida; order Alismatales; family Alismataceae; genus Alisma; species Alisma plantago-aquatica. Next base: position 134,921,826 of record OY856411.1, on the reverse strand, counting down.
AGAACTTCAACCTTTTCTTTTTCTTTATCTTAAAGCTTCATATACTTATCCCTAAGCACCAAAACGAGCCATTTTCTCTCCACCACTTCCCTCCTTCTACAAACTGAATCCTCCCTCTATGCTTCTGCGAATTTCCTGTCCAAGTAAGAAGAAAGAGGGGACCTTCTTGGAAAAAGAATCTAGGGTTGCAATTGACATCCTTTTAGGGGTTAAAAAGCTTCCTTCTAGGGAGCTTAACCTAAAAGAGTAATAATCCCCTTCTTTCCTCCGTTTATTTCTTTTTTATCCTTCCTCCTACCTTTTTATATATCGGAACCTTGCTGTTCCATGGTAGAAATTTCTCTAAATCTCTAAAACCCTACCTTTCTTGCTCCTTATGCTTAGGGTTTGCTCATTTGATGAAGAAAGGTGCTAGATGGATGAGTTCGCAACTTATGATTGGATTTTCTACCCTACCTTCTCATGTTTTATTATGTGTGGGAGTTTATATTCTCATTAGAATCAATTTTTATAACTTGATCCACGTTTATTGCTTACCATAAGCTTGCTAGCTCATGTTCTTGCTTTAAAATGATGATCCATGCACTAAAAATCTATGCTTGACTTGGATTTTGATTTTTTATAATGTTCCCAGTTCTTATTTCAGTTCTAGATGAACTTGTTATCATGTGTACATTATTAATAAGGTATAATATGACTTGGATCAGGTTGGTTTGGCAACTTATGGTGCTAAGCACCTATCAACCAACGGTCAATTTTAGGGTTTAAAGCTGATTTCTTCTATAAACCCATGACCCGATGATGGTAGGATTGCAACAACCCAATGTTGTTGTCTTCATGACAACTGATGGTCGAGATCAAAGGTGTCATATGATAGTGACAACCTATGGTCACCCCCTTAGGTCAGGTTTTGGATCAATTAGAAGTTTAATGATCGACCATTAAGTACCCTAATAATGTTATCAATCAATGATGACATTAGCTTAATATTTGATGTTGATTAATGAATATAGTGTTGATCTAGCAACCTATGGTGAATTAATGGTCATTAATGATGGTGGATAAGGTCTCCAAAACCTATGGTGAATTAATCATATAGTTTTAGCATCAATTAAGCCTTATACCAATGGTTTCTTGGGTCACTTGATGCAATGGTCAGACTTATACTGTAATTGATGGTTTTAACATATGAACTTGACCCAATGGTCAAGATCTAATGTTTATTCCTCCAATAAAGTGGAATGATGGCTAACGTTATATGTTGGTCCTAATAATGTGATTTAGATGGTGATCAACTTAAGGAGCTTACTTGTTGACAATGGATGATTTGTTTTAAATGAACAATCGATTGTGGGTTTTACCCTACTCTCAATGGAACTTTTTGTGTTGCTAATTAAGGGATGTCTAGGGTTAGACAGTGACTCTTTCTAGAGCACAAATCAAGGACTTCATAGGTGGTTTATCCAAGGTGTTTACTTATGTAAACAACCAATGGTCTTACTTTTTAAACATCAATGGTTCTGGGTGACATTGTGGTATAGTGATACGGGTTGAATGATGATGGAACAAATGGAGGGTTACCCTTAACAAGATAGTCTTACCTATTCACTCATATGAATATAAGGGTTGATAACCATATTGTGTTGATATGTAACCCTAATGAGATATAGCTTGCTATAAATAGCTTTAATATATTTAAATGATGGTAATTGGGTATGAATAGTCCTTCAATGACTAATACAATCATGGAGTACTCTGTTACTATTGTTGAAACCCTAGTATGCTATAACTTGATGGTTACACCTTGATTTATGTGTGGATTCATGCTTGATAATGGTATGGAATGTGATAGTGATGCTTCACCTTATGCATCCATGATCCAATGGGGATGTCGTGAGTTAGGGTTTGGGTATAAGTGTTGATTAGCAACATTAATATAATTTATCTTTTTGAACCTAACTCTAATGCAAATAGATAAAGATGAGTACTAATGTTTAACATTCTTTTGTGATGGAATGATGGTGTAATAACCTCCTTAATATGATCATAACCTTAATATGTTAATTGGTGGTTATCATAGCCACACGGTTGATACTTTCTTATGCTAAACATGTGCATTATGAATATGATGAGGGTTAATCATATCTAGATTCCTTGCATGTTGATGTAATAAAGGAATGTTCTTAATGTTAATATAACCCTGCTATGATTATTTATGAATATCTCCTAGCTCATTAATGCAATATTGTTTTGATCTGATGTATTATATGTAAGTGATGTTGTTGAGCTTTGTTATAAGGCATGCAAAGATAATGATGATATTATAGGGAATAATATGATGGTCTTAATGACCTTTGGGCATGGTTGAGCCCTAAATGAGGTGTAATCCTCTTGTGTTGATAAGGGTTGATACCATGTGATATTTTGAAAAGGATTTATATCCTACGATAGTATGATGGTCTTAATGACGTTTGGGCATGGTTGAGCCCTGAATGAGGTGTAATCATTTTATGTTGATAAGGGTTGATACCCTATAATATTGTGAAAAGGATTTATATCTTGTGATAGTATGATGACTAGTGTGGTCTCATGAATGGCTAGTGAATAGTACCATGTGATGATGAGATGAGAAATTATGTTTCATATGTTTTATATCTTTTAAAAGTTGTGATATTTATATGCTTGCTAGAAGTGAATTAGGGTTTGTATGTCCACTTGTTTGATGCAACCTTAATTCACCCAATTGGCATAACTAATCAAGTGCAACACTAATCATGTAGTGCCTTGTGTCGTAGAGTCATATTCAGTGTTAGAACTTGCTGGATGGTGAAACGAGTATTCCTAAGGGAAACTCAGAGAGCATGTTATTGACTATGTGGGGGTGACACTTTGAGGATATATACTTGTCATCCACAATGTAGATTGTGGAGGATGGCTATTTTCATGCCTCATACATCTGATGTGATTGAGAATGACTGCGGTCGTGTCTCGGTGATTATAACATGATGTGCTTAGAGGGCAACTGTGATTGTACCTCAGTGATTGGGTTTGAATACCCTAGATTCTAGTGCCATGACCTATACCAAGGTGGGCTAGTTACATGCCTATATGTCACTGTTGTGGTAGCTTTGACTGATATATCACTACCTTTTTACTCGTACTGAATGAGGGGAAGAGATCTTAGGATACTGACACTTCTAGATCTTGTACGGAACCAAATAGCCCTTTGTAGGGGTCGGTTGGACTTTGAATGGTACAATTTAAATTCCCTAGGGCATAATAGAAGATGTAATACAGTCATGTAGCATATTTGTTTAGGGATATACACAACATTTCACATTGGATGATAACCCTTGTTTGTTATCTTTACATAAAGATGATGCTTAGTGCAATTAAGAGATAGTAGATATACTTATGTTGTGGATATGCTTAAGATTGTAGATGCGTACACACAGTAGACACGCTTATGTTGATAACTATACTGCTACTACTTATTATAATCACGGTGCTAGATATCTCAAGTTGTTAGTTAAGTTTAGCATGCTAGCCATGCCTTTGTTACTAGAGATGCACATACTGCTAATCATGTTTATGCAGATAGTTGTGCTTATGTTGTTATCTCTTCTTATGATGTTAATATGTTCAACCTATTAGACATTCTAATATTGTTAGCTATGCTTATGTACCTAGATTTATTCATAATGATAGACATTCTATGTTACTAGGCTTGCTCATGATGCTAGATATGCATATGCTACTGAATTGCTTATGTTGTCAACAAGATAAAGGGTGGTAGTATGGCTAATGATGATAATTATTATCTTCTCCTTTATGTATTCTATCAATCATCCCTGCTATTGAGTCTCTTTGTTAAATATGATTAAACTTCTTAACTGTTTGATAACTTAAAAATGTTGTAATCAATAAACATTATTGGAGGTTATATCTCTTGTTGGGACATGGGTGTCATCCTTGTGGTTTGCCACATTTTTTTTAGGTAATTGGAAGTGACGAAAACAAACATGTGGCAGAAAAGAGGAGCTATAGTAATGAATCTTTGATAAAGTTGACTAGGTGTCTAGTGTGTTCTAGAGTCGTCCTTGTACTCTCAGGTCTGGGTAGGAAAAGTTTGTATATGGTGTTTCAAACAAATCAAACATTTGTTAGCATGTTAATGCTTGTTTGTGTGGCATATATGAATATTGTTCTCCTGTGTATATATGTTGTGGCTAAGGAGATAGAACAATTTGTATCAAATTCTTGTCATAGTAGGGATACAAGAAAGATGTTGGGATCTTATTCAAACATTTCTGAGTGGGTGTTACTGTTGAAATCAGTTTTAATTTTACTCATATTTCGAGTATATCTTTAATTAGTTATTGATTGTATTTTATGTTTTGAGTAATTTCGTTTAGTGTAAAGGGTTCTCATAGGTTTGCTAATTGAAGTGTGTGCAGTCTAATTTTACATTAATTCTTCCTTTTAAACGTATTTTGTATTTGATTGTATGCTAAGTACCTAATAAATATATTAGTAACTTTCTTAATAAATTTTGATATGAAATTTCTTATTTTCTCATTTCTTGTCCCACAAAGCCATAAGATTATTTGAATGGTCTACTTCCCAAATATTCAGTTATCGTCAAGCTCTTGGATAGGTTGGTAGGATTTCTTACCATGTATGAAAGACTGAAGCTTCTGTGGAAGCCAACGGGGAGATTCGAGCTTTTTAAACTCACGGATCAATACTATGTGGCTAAGTTTTTCAACAAAAACGACCACGGAAACGTGCTCACCGGCGGTCTGTGGTCTCTGTTTGGCGGATGTCTAATGGTTTGGCCCTGGGATGGCTATTTTGAACCTTCCAAAGGCATCCCAGACCATATCGTAACCTGGGTTCAGGTCATAGGTCTACCAATCCATTATTATAATATGGAGATCTTCAACAAGATTGGGGAAGCAACAGGGCGGCTGATCAGGGTTGATGATCATTCTATCAATCGCATGAGAAGCAGGTTCGCTAGACTGGTGCTGGAACTGAATACTAGCCTGCCCATACATCCAGAGATATTGATCAATGGAAGAGAATACAAACTAGAATACGAATCCCTTCCGGTCTTCTGTACACAGTGTGGGAGACTAGGGCATGAAGCACTGAATTGCAAGGGACCTACTGAAGCACCCACAACAGCAGATCCGATACCGGTGGAGGATGAGGCTGGTGTGCGTTGGGTAGATGAAGAAGACAAGTGGCAGGTGTATTATGGGAAGAAGATCATTGCTAGCAGACCCACTAGAAAGAAAGAAAAGGACACGAGTCGGAAAGGGAAGACTCAAGGGAAAGAAAAAAACAAGTATCAGGTGCTAGACGAAGAAGGGGAACAAGAGACAATCCCTGGGGATGAGGAACAGATGTCTACGGAAGAGCATCAATCTCAGACGAGTAGTCCAAAGGTATGGCGCAAGAAGCAAAGAAGAAATAAAGATACAGATGTATCCTCAAAGAACACAGAAGAAACACCAGTTGAAAACCCAAATACAACAAGCGACAAAGAGATGCAGGCTGCTGTGGTCCCAAATGGCAAACCGAGACATACTGTTGTGATACCGGAAGGAGACGAGGTGATAACCAGGAGACCAGAAGGTGAACCAGAGACTAATGCAAGAGGTATTACCACTGATGTTAGCAACTCGTCAGGGGCTAAAGAAACATCAGCTAATGCTAGCGCTACCGCTAGTAAGAAATTAGGTATGGCAGGAAGGAAAGCAAAGGAGAAGGGGGATGCTACTCAACCTTGTAGTCCTACAAGGCGGCATGGTTACAATACACGAGGAGGAACGAAGAGAGGGGGTGAAGAGAAGGACGGGGTAGCAGCAGGTGCTAGCCAATAATTCTATACATCCGTTGCCTATGCTTAATACAATAGCTTGGAATATTAGGGGAGCCGGCAAGAAGCTAGCCCAGCAGTCCCTTAAAAATAACATTAAGAATCTTGCTATCAAGATCGTTGCCATCTTTGAGCCACGTATCTCTGGGGTACAGGCTGCTCGAGCAATAAGAGATATGGGTTTTTTGAGCTCGCACAGAGTTGAAGCTTCTGGCTTCTCTGGCGGGATATGGGTCCTTTGGAACGAACAAGACTGTGAGATCAAGATTATCCAGAGCAATAGATACTATATTCACTGCCTGGTGAACAATAGCTACTATAGTACCTTTGTCTATGCTTCTCCGTCCCCCACACGCTGCCCGGTCTTGTGGGATCATCTGCTCCGGCTCAGTAGCACCATTGATAAATCGTGGATCACCTTGGGTGATTTTAATTGCATGATAAGTCCAGATGAGAAGATAGGAAGTAATCACTTCAATCTGCGCGAGGCAGCATGCTTCAGTAATTCACTTACCCAGGCTGGGCTCACTGACATTGGGAGCTCCGGACACAGATTTACTTACAAGAAGGGGATCCTCCACGAACGCCTCGACAGGGCCTTTGCTAATGTGTCCTGGATTCAAAGTTTCCCAAACCACATATGTGAGAATCTACCTCGCATTGCCTCGGATCACAATCCTATTGCCATCCTTCGGAAAATTATCTCTGTTGGCAAGCCTCGCTTCAAGACTAAAGCATCTTGGCAAGAACAGCCAGAGTTTACTCATCTAATGCAACAGCACTGGGACCCTAGCAGACACTTCCATTCAGCGTTGGAAGGGATGAAGGACCGCATCAGCAACTGGGCCAAGACCTTCATCAGAACACAACAAAGGCAGAAAAGTAACCTCATCAACAAAATTTTTGATGTCCAGAAAAAGATGGAGACCGCTTACAGTATAGACGCAGATCGTCAGTGTATAGGTCTCGAAATAGAGCTTGAAAAAATTATGTTAGAGGAAGAGGAAGACAGGAAACAACAGAGCCACATCAATTGGCTCAAATACGGTGACAACAACAGCAAATATTATCATGCGTTTGTGAACAACAGGCGGCGCATGAACCGCATTTCCAAATTACAGAATGAGGAGGGAGTTTGGATTGAAAATACATCAGATTTGAACCAGTTAGTTCAGCAACACTTCAAGGATATGTTTGTATCTTCCATCACTACGACTGTGAACGACATGAATGGTTTTCCAGCTGAGTTTAAGAGACTAAATCACACCCAATACAGACAACTTGCTGCAATGTCTACTGAATATGAACTTTGGAAGCTAGTTAAAAATGCAAATCCCTATAAAGCGGCAGGGCCGGACGGAACAGATTACTTGTTTTTCAAAAAAACAGTGGAAGGTGATCAGACCTTCATTGATCAAGTCGATACACAGCATGCTGAATGGCAATCTGATTGATGACTCCATTGCTAGCTCATGTATTGTGTTGATACCAAAGAACAGAAATCCAACAAACTGCTCTCAGCTTCGACCCATTTCTCTCAACAATACAATTATGAAACTTGCTTCAAAGGTGGTTGTAGAACGTGTCAAGCACCACATACCTATGTGGGTTTCTAGAGTTCAGACGAGCTTTGTCCCCGGGAGAAGTATCACAGATAACATCATTGTAGTTCAAGAGATAATCCACAACATGAGGAGGAAGTCTAGTGCGCCATATATGGCGATTAAGATCGACCTTTCTAAAGCCTATGACAGACTGTCTTGGGCGTTTATTGATAATATCTTGAAACATCTACAATGGCCCCAGAATATCAACCGCTATATTATGAATTCTTTACAAGCTGGACAGACTAACATTAGTCTGAATGGAACTCTTCTCCCTGCTTTTAAAGCCACAAGGGGCCTCCTTCAAGGAGACCCCCTCTCACCATACCTGTTTGTGCTCTGTATGGAAAGACTCACTCAACTTATAAGTAAAGTTGTGGACAATAAACACTGGAAACCTGTGAAGATGTCCCAACAAGGGCCTGCCTTCTCTCATGTGGTGTTTGCGGACGACATAGTTCTTTTTGCCCAGGCTTCAGTAGAACAAATTGCTGTCATTAACAACATCTTTAATACCTTTGAGAGGGCTTTAGGTCAAAGAATCTCTACTGAAAAATCGAAAATCTTTTTCTCAAAGTCTGTGAACCGAGCGTTGTGATCCCAAATTTGTTCCACTAGTGGCATTATGGAGACAGAAGACCTAGGGAATTATCTTGGGGTTCCCCTACTACATAAGAAAGTGGATAAGAAAACCTATGCTTATCTCAATGATAACATCTCCTCAAGGGTAAATGGTTGGGCGGAGAAGACCCTGTCTCTTGCAGGGAGAGTTTGCTTAGCTAAATCTGTACTCTCTGCTATCCCAACTTACACAATGCAAACTGCTAGTATTCCGAAGTCAATCTGTAAAAAGTTAGATAAAAATATAAGACAGTTTATCTGGGATGGAGGCCGGAAAGAAAGGCCTATGTCACTTGTCTCTTGGAAGACAGTCACTAAGAACATGGAGGATGGAGGCCTCGGAATCAAAAATATGTCGGACTGGAACATTAACTTTTATGGAAAAATACCTGGAACTTGATGAATGGGAAAGAAACGCTCTGGAAGGAAGGCATGTTGAATAAATATAAGAACTATAACAGTCAGAAGGGAGGTCGGGCTACACCCTTCTGGAAAGCACTCCATGAAGGGAAGAAATTCATTACAGCCAACAGTTCTAGAATTATAGGAGATGGCCAAAATACTTCGGTGTGGTATGATTACTGGGTACCTCATCAGGGGAGACTAGTGGATGCTATCATCGAGCCGATTTCGGAGGACATAAATGACATGAAAGTAGCCAGCATGGTGAATCTTGAGAATACTTGGGATATAGATTTCCTGAAGCATTACTTTACTCCACAGTGTGTGAGAAAGATCACGGATCTACCTGCCCCCCACCGGAATAATGGCATTGATCTTTGGAGCTGGAAACATGACCCTACCGGCCAATATTCGACGAGTACAACCTATGGGGTTTTACACTCGGATGATGGTCCACAGCGAGACGGGGTGTGGAGCAAGATCTGGACTATTGCTTCCCCATCTAGAGTACGTATGTTTATTTGGCTATCCGCGCATGAGGCAATCATGACGAATGTGCAAAAGAAACAATGCACCTTCACTGATTCAATGATCTGTCCTAGATGTCACAATGGAGATGAAACTACTATCCATGCTTTACGCGATTGCCCTCAAGCTAAGGAGGTATGGAGTCGAAGTGGAATTCAGCAACATCTGCTAAGTAGTAATGGCGAGGCCTTCAAAACCTGGCTTTCACAGATGCTGAAGGAAGATACCAACACGCAAGTCAAGTTTGCCATAACCTGCTGGGTGATTTGGAAAGCAAGGAATGAGCTGGTGTTCAATAACGTTAGTACTCAAGTGGGTCGTCAAGCCATCCAGATGGCGGGTCTCCAGCAAGAAACCTTACAGGCCTGGGATTCCCATGCTCGAGATCATCCGGAGGAAACTACCCAAGACATTGCCCAGGTGATTCATGAAGAGGATAAAGTCACCTGGATGTTTGATGCTGCAGTTCATGGGAACCTAGAAGCTATTGCAGCTGTGGCTTACGACCAGCATGGTCGATGGATCGGTGGGCGGGCTAGAAAGATCACAGTGAACTCTGTCCTTGAAGCTGAAGTCCGAGTTGTTGAGCTCGCGACTAAGTTCAGTAGTGCTAATGGTCACAACCGGATCATCCTTGCTACGGATAGTGCTATGGCTGTTAAAGCCTTGAAGAATAATGCAGATGAAGCTCCCGCGATTAAACATTGGGTAGTGAAGGCTCAGAAGTTTATGGCTGGGATGGAGGACGTTGCTCTCAGGAATGTCAGTCGAACTAATCTACATGTGGTGGATGGGCTTGCCAAACACCACTTCAAAAACTACCAGGATGATCGCATGTATGTCGATCCTCCTCTCAACCCGGTGGGTCACCCCTTTCCTTTTCTGATTTGTAATGGTAGGAGTCCTACCAAATTTTCTTTTCCAGTAGGCATTTTGTGTAGCAATCTTATTTTCCCTGCACGAGGAGAGCGGGATGAATAAAATAATCTCCTAACTTATCCAAAAAAAAAGCCATAAGATCTCTAAATTAACATAATCTACTAATTATCTCTCATTAATGGTCATTTTGCATTATTAGACAATAATTAACACAAGTGTTGAGATATTTGTGCAAAAACCCATTCATTGACATTAATGTGGGTCAAATATAATTCACATCATTAAGTATTGCACAATTTGAACATTGAGGACAAATAGGATAGAAAAGATAGCAGAATTTAGGGAAAAGGAAAAAAAAGGATAAAAAGGAAATAAAATCTCAAAAATGGGTTAAATTGCAATTGAAACCAAGTTTTAGTTTGTTACAATATGGGCCCCTAAAAAACCTGGCAGTTATATTGATGTTTATCTTGAACTTCTGATTGATGACTAAAAGAAACTCTGGGGAGAAGGTGTGATGAGCTATGATGCCTCACATAGAGAGAAATTTTGTTTACATGCTATGGTGTTTTATACTATTATTGACTTTCCAACATATGGTATTTTGTCTGTATATAGTGTAAATGTATTCAAAGAATGCCCTGTATGTGAAGAGAACATTGATTCAATATGACCAAAATATGGCGGCAATAGTGTATATCTTTGTCATTGAAGGTTTCTTGCAAAAGTTCATCCTTACCGAAGGTTGCACAAAGCGTTTAATAGATCGAATGAGGAACAGAGTGCCCCTAAACCTATATCAAGGGAGGTTTTTTATGAAAGAGTAAAAGACTTTGTCAATGCATTCAGTAAGAGATCACAATGTACCATTCCTAGACAGACTTTATACAAGAAGAGGTTAATATTTTGTGATCTTCCTTATTGGATTTCTTTGGTAGTCAGGCATTGTATCGATGTAATGCATGTTGAGAAAATGTTTGTGATAGTGTCATTGGTATTCTTTTGAATATACCAGGGAAGACTAAAGATGGAAACATATCCAGAATGTACCTATGTGAAATGGGATATGGGAAGAATTAACAAAAGAAGTTAGTAGTGATAGAAAAACATATTTACCTCCTACTTGTTACATTTTTTTAGAAAGGAGAAGAAAACTTTTTGCGAGTGTTTTCTTGATGTTAAGGTACCACAAGGATACTCTTCCAATATTCATAAGATGGTATCAATGAAAAAGATGAAACTGGTACATCTTAAATCTCATAATTTTCATACTCAAATGCAACAATTATTGCCTGTGGCAATTCGATCTATATTGCCAAAGCATGCAAGGTTTGCAATCACCAGACTTTGTTTCTTCTTCAACACTCTATGCAACAAAGTTATTGATCAAGATAATATCGATAAGTTGCAAAGAGAAGTGTTGTTACCTTATGCTAGATTGAGATGTATTTTCCTCCTTCATTCTTTGATATCATGGTACATCTTGTTGTCCATATGACTAGGGAAGTGAAAATATTGAGACCAATTTTTTTGCATTGGATGTATACTTTTGAACAATACATGAGTATTTTTAGAAGTGATGTTTGAAACTGTTATCAACCTGAAGGAAGTATTATTGAGGGGCCATGTGGCCAGGGAGGTTATGGACTTTTTTAGTAACTTTCTAAGTTGTAATAAAGCTCATGTAAACGATAAGAATATTGAGGACTATTGTGACAGAGGGACTTTAGGAGCACAAGTGAAAGCAATCAATCATGAGCTGTGGAATCAAGAACACTTGTATCTTTTGCACAACATTGACGAAGTGAGTAGTTATATCAACGAACATACCAATTTCATCAAGAAAGCATATATTCAAGACAATTCAATGTGGATTGCTTAGGAGCATATCAAGACACTTATTAGGTGGTTCAAAGATAAAGTTTTACGTCAATTATATCAAACACAAAATCATGTTACTAAATATATCAAATGCCTCTCCTTCAAAACCAAAAATGAATGTTATGTCTTATGAGGGGTTTGACATAAATAGATTTTCATATTACACAAAGTGTCAAGATGATAAAATTGTTGTCCAAAATAGTGGGGTCACCATTCAAGCATCTTCAGTGTATTTTTCTAGTGCAAAGAATAAGATTCCACATGAAGCCAAAATTTCATATTACAGTGTCATTGAGGACATTGGGGAGTTTAACTACATGTATTTCAGAGTTATAGTCTTCAGGTGCGATTGGGTCGATAACACTAAAGGATTTGTAGTGTATGGATTGGAGTTCACATTAGTGAATTCTAAAAATACTGGTGAGAAGGGTGAACCATTCATAATGGCATCACTAGAGAAGCAAGTACCTTATATCAACGATCCTACAAATGAAAAATGGTCTGTTGTTCTTCATGGTAAAAGGTAGTTCATTGTAGATCATATAGATGAAGAAGAGTACTATGTCAAGTATGGTGACTCCGGTCCATTCTTAGTTGGCTTGCCAACACTAAATATGGAGGCTAAAACTGACTTACATTCATGTGGAGATCACACCAAGGGAATGTTAATTCATACAAGGTCCACATATTAGAGGTATGTTTTTATTTTTTAAAATGTTAGATAAGCATTTTACATTCTTTATATCACTTATATTTCATTGTTTGACTATTTTTGATATGATATATTTCAGACGACGTCTCACTATGAGTTTTTTTTATCATAATGATGATTACCATGAGGATGAGCACCTTGCACAATGTGCATCGTGAGGATGATCACCCTGACACTGCTGTAAGTTGTATTATTTTATTACATAGATGTGAATTTTACAATGTTTATCTTATTGTTTTCTTTCATCAAATTTAAAAGTTATATCTTTTTATGACATACATATTTTATTGTCAATTTTAGCATGAGGACATGCACATTGAGGATCTTCTTGAGCTTACTGCACAAATAATAAGTGTGCAACAATACGAGGCATCACCATCACGAAAAAGTTATTAGAACAAAGGGATAATGGGCTGAAGCTGACCGTTGAATTTGGGCATCAAGGAAATCCTTTTGGGAAGAACCACCATTCTTTTGTGTAATATCTAGGGGTTCCGACTCTTAGCAGGGTGGATGTAAATGTAGAATCTTGGCATAAAGTTGATCCAAGCAAGAAAGACTATATATATAAGGAACTATGTGTGAGATATTATAATTTATAATTCTATTTTCATAGATATTTATAATTACATTTTTAAGAATATTCTATTAAGTATACAGTTTCTTTTGCAGGGCATATTTGAATTGGATGAGAAACTACATCATAAAAAGGTGATGCAACAATGTGGAAGGGTACTAAGGAATCAAAGGACAACTCTGACAAGAGAGTACAAACAAAAAGCTGAGAACAAGAAGAAGTCAACCACTGAGAAAAGTAACTATCTTGGCCCGAAGGTGTGAGACGCATTTTTTGCTAAGAGAAAAACCGATGAAAATAAGATATTAAGCCTCACTCCTCATGTTGAATTTATTGTATTACATATGTAACATATGTTTTGGACTAACCAGACTATCCACGATGCTCAAAGAGAAATAAATGCTAAGAACATGCACAACCACATGATGAGTCCAGGTGGATATGAAAATGCCAAAAGCTACTGCAAACATCTTCTTCTCATCAACCTACTCCTGGGACTGTTGAGTCCTCTACTTCTATTGAACCTCTACCTCGCCATGATATATAGATAGCTGGGAGGCAAACCAAATCTAGAGAAATAAACAACCCCACAACTACTGAAGAGGCTGTAAAAATAGTAAAATTCAACTCTGAGATCAATCAGTATTGATGATTGTTATGTTTTACTTACCAATTACTAATGATGATGATAAGCGGGAGCTCCACAAGCAAAGGAAACAAGGCAAGTTCATTCCTGAGTGCACAAGGGATGAATTGACAATTGCTCTAGTTAACCCAGAGAATCCTTGGCGTGTTAGGGCTTCTGGCACTTGGGTCGGTATAAAACAATTCTTTGGGCCATCATAGCATAACTGTAGCAAAGGGGGAATTTTAGAAAAGGTAAAAGAGTTGATTGCAAAGGGTATAAAGGAAGCAATGTGCAAGTTTCAATCTTCTCAGACGGTACCTGTAGTGCCCCGCTCTTCATTTGAGGTGGACCCTCCTGTGACAGAGGTGGTTGGGAGTAATCTCATTGACCTACCACCTAGCATGTCCACTGTATGTATTTTTATGACATAGCAGTCTTTTAAAATTATTTGTATAATATGCTCGACTTTAGGTATATATATAACACTATGTAATTTTGTAGGGGTTGAGGTCATGTCGTCTTAAATTACAAGAATATGTCATTTCACTGGGTGAGGGTTACCCATGCCTTGAAGATGACTTGATTCATGGTGTATTGTTTCCTGTTGATGTAGTTCGCGTGACACTGAGGCTTGTCTATGCCACTTAGAAGCATACTACATTGACTTATGACCACCCCGAGCACGAGATGATAGGTGTTGTAGAAGGCAGTGTGCTCACGTGGCCCAAAGTTGGAGTTCTCTATACCAAAGTATGGTAAATTTACATTGTGTTTGTATCTTTATTAACATAACACCACTAATATGTGATTATATATATGCAAGATATAGTGCCTAAGAAACCCCTTATAGCTCATCCTCCACCGCCACCTCCTCCTCAATTTCCTGGTTAGATTACAAAGGACATATTCTACTCGGTAGGTCCTCACTATAGGGGTATGAAAACATGGATAGGTGAACATGAAGAAGAGTCTTCTATGATGGTCGACCTTAAGGAGGATGTTGTAGGCCAACCTCATAATACTATTATATTTTTGCAACATGTTTTGGAGGTGTATACTTATGCTTGGTGGAATACATGTATGATAGAGCTCTAGATATGGTGAGATATTATATAGCCAAATACCTCATTATGTATATGTTAATGCATACATGAAATATATTTTGTTGCCACTTACATAGGGTATGTACAAAGTTTACACCACCCGATGTGGCGTTTCTAGTTCCATAATTGATTATCCATGTAATTAAAGACCATGCATATGTCTTTCAATACTACTCTATCACGTTTAAATATTTTAGTAAAAAAGAGTGTGATGTTAGCTCCGTACAATGTTGGGTAAGTTTATTTATTTTGCTTATAATCTTAGCTTAACAACTGTATTTCATTGTAATTTTGAGTTTTATTCCGTTTGCCTTCTTTTTACTCAGGAATAATCATTGGGTGGTATTGGTTATTGCCTCCCCGCGATGCTAACTTTGTATTATCTAGATCCTAAGGGTGATAAAGTAGACATACTATGGGACCCAAATTGAAAAAACATTATTCACGTGAATACATTTTTATATTTATATCCATTTATATATATTATTACATGACTATTTACTAGCGTAATTTAATATGTCACATTAACGTATAGGGATATAAAAGATTTCAAAAAGGCTGGAGGAAAGGTGGACACCAAAAAGAAAGTAATATATTGGATTAATGTTTAGGTAGTTTTCTGACACAAATGTATATTTTTGCCAACTATGATTACTTTTAGCCATTAACGATTTGTATGTTGAAATTTATAGTGTTTTGTATAAGATAATGGTCGGGCATTCACACAATACGTGATGCAGTATATGGACATGATTGTCAGATATGGGGCACTAGACATCAACAACATAGATAGTGTAATACTATATATATATATATATATATATATATATATATATATATATATATATATATATATATATATATATATATATATATATATATATATATATATAGTCAGGCTAGAATACACTCGAGTGTATCTGGAGAAGAATACACTCAAGTAGTTTTCTATGATGCAATATTTTTTTTTTGAAAATCTAATCCATTGATCTTCTTAAACAACTCGTGAACAACTCATACGCAAAATTTGAGTACATTTGGATATGTGTATCTCATGTTATGAAGACCGCAAAAATTATGTATTTCAAATTAGTTTCGTGCGTTGATTTTGTTGCCCTTGGATGAGTGAGCTACACTCATCCAAATGGGTTCAAAATTTGTATGTAGCCTACTTATAGTATGACGGTGAAGATCAACAGTTTACATTTTGCAAAAACTAATCTTGATATGCAAACACATTTGAGTGTATCTGTGTGATCCGTACACTCGAGTGTATTCTAGCCTGACTCTATATATATATATATATATATATATATATATATATATATATATATAGTCTTGATCATCATAAGTATATAGTTTCATTAGATAATATGAAAATATCAAAATTTTGAATTATATATGTCATTATCTTTGTTGGGTTTCAAAACAAACTTCTGTAGGGGGTAAAGCTAGTTGACATACAAAAGCCCTATACGACAGAACAAATAGATGAATGTAAGAACAATGGGAAGAAGCCTTCATTAAAGATATCAACTTTGAATTTGATTGAATAAAAAAATGACTTTTCTAAACTTTAATGTCATTATTTCTATGTACATGTGGTGCTTATGACTTCTTGCAACTTTAAATTGAATGCGCGTAAATTATTAGTGCATATGTATGAATATATAATGTGTGTGAATGTGAAGATGAATGAATACAATGAGAATTGTGTTTCTTAATGTCATGAGAACGGAGTGGTGCATATGTGAATGAAGTATCATATGTATGAATGAAATATCATGTGTGTGAATGAATGTTAAAATGAATGCATAGAAATTATGTTTTGAACATGTGATGAGAATAAAATTGGAAGAAATGGATATTGATTTTTTTTCAAGTTGTTTGTTTGTCTGTTGTTTAGATGAAACTCAAATATGTGGTCAACCTATAGTTTAAACTATTAGTTCTGAACTATAAGTTCTGCATCTTACTAGCTAGCCAGACAGAAGGTCTGCAGACAAGCTATTTTAAAAAAAATAAAAGTTAGTCATCAGTTGTTTCATCAAAACCGACAGATAAGATGTAAGACATCAATTTAAGGAACAAAACTGACATAATAATACAAACCAAAATGTCCATGATAGATAGCATGACCATTCTAGGCAGTAGTCAATTTCTGTGAAGAAACTGTCACTGTATATGTGAGTCGTCGGTTCCGATAGCTAAAACCAACTGCTTTGGTCATGGAATGGTGTCAGTATCTGAGAAAATTGATGTCAAAGAGAACTTTTCCATTTATAAATGTGACTTGGTCTTGACAAAGGACGTTAGGGTCTTTTCCAAAACTAACAACTCTGAAGCTTCATGTGTTGTTTTTTCTTATCACAAAAATTAACGCTTAACATGTTGGTTGTTGGTTTTTTCGTCCATGGAAAACTGACGTCATAGGCCTATAACTCTAGTGTCGCCCACTAAGGTGTCACTTTTTTACTAAAGTTAAAGGTGTGTTTTACCTGACGCTAGAGGTAGTTCTGTACTAGTATAATGTGTAGAAATATGACTGTGGATGGTTGATAGCTTAGACACAACTATAAATGGAGGGAAAATAAAAAAAATTGAATTTGAAAGGATTTATTTGGTTTGTGGGTGGGAGAATAAATACAAGTGGGTGGGTAGTGGGTGGCTGGGTGAAAATATTGGCTTTGTTGTAGCTACATGCATGTACCATGCAGCTCCATTGGTAGACATGTTACCCAGAAGTTTGTGTCACACAATGCTAGAAAACATATAGGGGCACTACTAGTAACTTTTTGTAGTATGGTGTCCTTATGCAATTTGTACTACTCAGAAAGTATATTAGAGAATGTATATATATAATAATAAATTTATAAATAACAAAGAACATATTTGTTGGTATGCGTTGTGCTCTTTTTCTATGGTTCCAGTCATTGATATGATTTGGTAGTACCTTGAATTCCATTAAGTATTGTTTTTAAAATGAGTTATTTTTTTGGGAGAGGGATAAATGCATGCAATTCATTGGTGGGTAGTTGAGCGGAACTATTGTCTTTATTGCATTAAATACATGCATTCAGCCGTACTTGTCGACTTTTCACTTTGAAGGTACTGCTAGTGTGGTATGATGTTGTTATATAATTCATATTATTTTGAATTTATTTAAGTGCTAATCTTTGACTTAATATGAAAATGTGTAGAAATTTGATTTTGGTCGAGTCAGTCATTAAATACAGTTACAAAGTAGAGAAAAATATTTTCATAATTTTTAAACTGGGACACATTATGCTTGTTTATTCTAGGTTTGTTTGTTGATGGGTTTGGTATTGCCTGGGCAGTATTAAGTATTGGTTTTAGACTAGCACTGAAATATGTAATGTAGGGGTGTGAAACATTATATGCATATGATAAGTGGAGGAAAAACAAGTTAAATCTAAATAAGGTGTTTGTTTTTTGGAGGGGAAATAAATATGGTTAGTTGGCTAGTAGATGGTTGGGCTATATAAATATCTTTTTTAAAAGTACATGCATGCAATTGGGGAAGTGTACACAGTTTGCTACTTCATATCTTGTCTAATTGCTGATGATTTTTGGTATTGTTTTCATGTATTTAAGTACTGATTGTGGACTTAGACGCAACATAAAATGGTTGGATCAAATATTATATACATTTGAAAAATTAAGGGAAACAGTTGCAAATTAAAATTATCTATTTTTTAGTCAGATAGACCCTAAATGAAGTGGTTGGGCACTAAGTGGTTGGATGGCAGAAGTGCATTTGTTGCATTGGATGCATAGATGCATGCCATGCGAAGAGCACTGAAGACTTTTGCCCAAATAACCATTTTGTACAATGCTGATAAAATAAATTTTTTAAGGCAAACCTTACTATTTTTCAACCTTCAAACGAGATTACAAAGGACTCGATGAACCAAAAACTAATAAATATGGTACTAGAATACCATTATAGGTAGTATCTCCTAAAATAAGGCTAGACACTATGTCTAGCAGGCTCTCAATGACATGAGAATGATGACAGTTTTTTAGGTGATGTTCAACCAAGCTACAACGAACAATGTCAACATCACATGCTAGTTGGGACACCAACAACACATCAAAACAGTACATTGGTAATCTGGTTATCCAAGTCATAGACATGTATACACTATTCTTGGACAGCCTTATCATCTTGGTTTCTCCCGGTTCCTTTCACCCCTTCTACCTTCTCTGCTTGAGAGTTTTCTACAGGCATTTTTCTTGATAGACGTGGGCTTTTTCTCTTATTTTCCTCTCTATTTTCTATCTTTCCGCTTCTCTTCATTCTAGTACTACTCCCTTAATGATTCGACCGATGGTCTTTGTTTGGTTATTAGATTTACTTGTTGTTTCCTTTCTTGTGGTTTTCGATGTGCTGAATAGGAGATTCTCTGATCTATTTTCCGATTTCAGGTCCACCTCTGCATCATTAAGTTCGTCAATCAAATATATTACTTCATCAACTTCAGGATTCATCACTGTGTGTCTTGATCTCTGACCTTCCTGGTTGTTATTGGTGGCTACATGTTCTTTATTTGGTAGTGTCGTCTCCATTCTCTGCATCTTCTTCTTTTTCCAGACTTTGGCTGGTCTCACCTGGTTCTCGTACATGTTGAATCTTCCTGTCAAGTTCCACAGAAGCTTGAGTCTCTCCTTTAATGTCATATAACCGATCTCTGTGCCTATAAGTCAAACAACAATAGCTTATTTCCACGGCCCTGTCAATTTCTCCTCAGTGTCTGGGTCTATGGCTAGGGAAGGTTTGCCGTCTATTTCTTTCAGAGTAACTTGTATTTCTGACAAATCTTCCTCGAATAATTTCTCCAGAAAATACTCGTACGCATCTGGTGCTCCTGTCGTTGCATCACTGGTAACCACCTTGCTATATGAAGGTTGTTCTTCCTGTCCGATGGCGCTTGCTATGCCTTCTGCGGCAAGACTAGGGAAAATAGGGATTGGGCGATAGATTTCTGTCCTTGATCCGATTCTACGGTGTTGGTCTCCGCCTGGATCTCCTATTCTCTGTACCATCGTATTACTCTGACCAGTCGAGCCCCTCGTGCCTGTGAACTAGAGAAACAGACCAATCCGACTCCCATTCTTGGTTCGGCACAATCTGTGCGTGGGACTGTCCGTCTTCCGCCTGGATCCTCTGGCTCTCCACATAATTCATTCTCCTGATTGTGACTGCTGCCATAGCCACGGCCCAAAATAAATAATTACATTTAATAAGAGGTTTTTTCCCAAAGGGAGGTGTCTGTTGGGGTTGCGGTTGGTTTCCATAACCAACGTGTCTCTTCATGATGAATGGAGATACAATAAAAGATATTTTATATAAGGAGTGGTCCTCTCTCCAGGGATTCATTGTTGTAACCGAATCCATCTCCCAGAGAATTTAGAAGGAGAGAGAAACCAACTCTCGACTTCTCGTTTCTCAAAGGCATACGCTCCATTTAAGACGTCTCTCGCTTCCACTCAAGACCGAACGTCGCTTTCTCCGGTATCGTCAACGCCATTGTGATCGTTGCTGCGACATATATGTTTCAACAAATTCAGCTATGTTATGTCCAACAATGATATCAGATTATTGTTCAATCCTTTTAAAGTTGGTCTTTAGATCAGGATATTATCCCGTCTTTGCTGTTGACTTCGTCCAACACGAACTCGGGACATGATCCTTTTGCATTGGTTTCGTGTTGGGTGCCTTTCCTTTTGTGTCGTTTCCTTGTATCGGCGGCGGAGTGTAGTATAGAGGCACATACGGCGAGTACCTACTCGTCCTACAACCCGTTTCCGCACTTGCCTGCGTTGGTGCCTACGCACATGCATACATCATTGGATCAAATGCTGATCGATAGACAAAAACTTACCAGCAGCAAGATCTTCTTCTTCGAAATCGTACCCTAAATATCTTTCCGAATAGTTTCAAGAGTATCTTGCCTAATGGCATGCTCAGTATCTAAGAAAAGAATTAGATGGACGTCGATTCATGACTTAAGGTTTTGTTCATTTTCTGGCGGTTCGACTAAAGCTTGATCATTTGGATAGTTTACCAATTCAGTTATAATTTTTCATCACATATATCAATATCGGATATACGTGGTGTGTCATTGTGTTATCTTTACTCACAAAACCGAATGATTCACAATAGTTAGTCGCTGATTGGCAATTGTTTTTCAGAAATTTGACAATATACTTCACATCAGTGAAGTTTATTTGCCAGTAGTGGACATGGTAGTCACGCACATCATTAGAGGGTGTCGATGCACATTTGAATAAAATTTTTTAGATTCACGCAATGGATTTTTCATAAAGTTAGTCAAGGGAATCTAATTATGCTACTTTTGTGACATCTTCATATGTGCCGGTTTGTACATATGTGATTATCGCGGTGGCAGCAATCGTACTCATTAAATTTATGGTTTATTTTGACTTTGTCATGATGATATAATGTCAAATATGCACTACCATTGTGTGCCACAATTGATATGCGCGTTGTTCATTAACGTTGCTCATGTGTTCCATTACTTATTTTGTGGTTAAGTTTGGAATGCTGAAATAATTATGTTTGACTCGAGATATAATTATTCCACCCAAAGTTGGATAATTCTGTGGACGTTAGACTATATTATGTGTTTAGATTAATACGATATTTTACTCAAAGGTAGGATATTTATTATTCTAATGCATTTTTTTTGTTTTTTGTTTTGGATTGATCCACATTATGTTCGAATCTTACTCAATCTTTCAAATTCATCCAAAGATAATTTGTAATGGTTGGTTATAATTAACATTGTAAAAGTAAATAAAGAAGACCTCAAAATTTACTTTAATATTTTAATTATGGTTTTTTTTAATATGAAATTTTGATCATTGCAGTTATTTCATCATCATTGTGTGGTAATAACAACATTCCTAATCTTAATGGTTCAAACTTTAATGAATGGAAGGAAAAAGTCATGTTTACATTAGGATGCATGGACTTAGACTTAGCTTTTTGAGTAAAAAAACCACAACCACTAACAGAGGTGATGCAATGATTTTGAGTCGCATTTATAGACCTGTTTGATATGTGTTTTATGCTTTTATTAGTCATTTTTATGGTTAATATTGCATAATTCATCCATTTTGGTCTTTGCCATTATTTTATGTCAAATCCCCTTTATTTCATGATTTTGAGCATTAATTATCACATTATTATTATTTATGTGAATTTATGTGATCTTGTCTTTGAATTTCAGGACAAACGAGTATTTACTTCCGTCGATACCATCGACGGAAGTCGATACCATCGACAAGGCCGCAGGTTGCCAGCCGAAAGGAGCAGCAAAGAGTCGATACCATCGACCCAAGTCGATGGTATCGAGACACCTTCAGGTTGCTGGCGAAGAAGCTGTCGATAGTATCGACACCAAGTCGATACCATCGACGAATGGAGGCTACAGCGACACAAAATGACAAAATCGTCGCTGTAGGGTAGTCGATACCATCGACCCAAGTCGATGGTATCGAGATTGCTTCAGGCACTCGGACGAAAAGAAAGAAGGGTTGTCGCTACTACACTGGGTCGATACCATCGACCCGCGTCGATAGTATCGACACCGTCAGATATGCGTTGGATTCAGATTGATCTCAATCGGACGGCTAGAGTTAATTAACGACCTAATTAGGGACTTATACCTAATGACGGCCGCCCAGACGAGGATCTCATCTCATTAGCCATTGCACAAGTGCCGAGGAGCAGGAGAAAGGAGAACGGAGGCCAGAAGTTCATACCAGTCGATCTGGACGTTGTCGAAGACGGATTTCACCACCGAGAGGCGGGAAAGCACGTGTTCCACGCAAAGGATCAATCAGTTCTTCTCCGTTCAGCGGTTTTCCCTTTCAATTCACGTTTTTCATATGATTTTCCCTATTTCTACCATGTACTTGTGTGAGATGAACATGCGGGGCTAATCCTCTCCATCTTTAGGACCGGGAGTAGCCCGGGAATTCATTGTATGACAGTTTTATAATAGTAATTCATATTTTCTCTCTTAAATCCGTGGTATAGTTTCGTTTTCTCCATATAGTGTTATGCTTGATCACCATAATAATAACATAATGCCCTTAATCACTTTAAAAGAAGGATTAATGGCTGAAAAGAGACGGAACCTAAATGAATCGATAAATCCCTTGACCAAGGTGGTGTAAAATTAATGGTGGAAACTGAGAGATCGTTCGTAATGCACTTAGTTTAGGTAATAGGTTACTACGACGGTGGAACCGACCTAAACCTAAGTAGTGAATTGCACCACGACAGTGGGCAATTCTGTTTTCAGGCCACTACCCGGATAGAGAGAGAAGATTGAGGCATCATATAAAATCTAATACAATGAAAACCCGCGGCGAAACCGCAATCCTAAAGATACTTTTTTGAATTGATTAAATTAACTTTTAATCGATTGTTTGCTTTGTTTTGTTTTTATTTTATTTTAATTTTGAAAACAAACCCCAATTTGTTATTCGGCTTAGCTGATCGCAAATAGTTAGTAGGAGTCTCCGACAATTCTGAGTATCCCTGTGTTCGACTCGGGCCTCACAAAGGCCTGTACTACTCGACTTGTATACTTGCATTTTTAGCGCGTAGTAAAATACACGTCAAGTTTTTGGCGCCATTGCCGGGGATACGACAAATTGTTGGCACTTCGAGTGCTATGAGCGGCCACTCTAGGCCACATTTTTTTATTTTCCATTCAATTTCAAATATCTTTACATTTTTCTATAATTATTATACTCATCAAAGCACTGTATTGCACTAAATTTTCCTATTTCAAGTACGGTGTATGGTGCAGACGCGTAGTACAGACTACGCATGTCGCACAACTGAGGTTCCACTGGCGGGACCAGAAGACAAAGGTGACCACAATCAAGACCATCAAGAGGAAATACTATCTGAATCCGAACACGAAGAGATGGCTGATGAACCAACGATTTGGGAAAAGATCAAAGCTTCTTCCGCATATGCTTCTAAAGGGCCGATAAAGAAGCAAGAAATCAATATACCAACGTATAAGATTGATCCGGCTCTAATCAATTTGGTGAAATCTAATGCTTTCCATGGTTTGAAGAATGAGGATCCTGTCGCGCACTTGAGTCAATTCGTGGAGAACTGCGACATGGTAAAAATTGACAGATTTCCGCAAAATGCGCTCTACTTGAAGCTCTTCCCGAGCTCACTAGCGGGAATTGCACGAGAATGGCTACACAATCTAGATGACGAATTTGTGGAGTCTTGGGATCATATGGTAGAGGTATTCTTTGAGATGTTCTTCCCTCCTGAGAAGACTAACGACATGATCAGAAAAATTCATAATTTCACTCAACAGGCTGGTGAGACATATTCAGAGACCTGGGAGAGATTTCAGGTCATGCTGAGGAGATGCCCACATCATGGGCTGGATAAGGAAACACAAGTGAAAATCTTCTATTTTGCTCTCTCTGAGCACGATAGGAGTAACCTTGATTCTGCAGGATCTGGATTCTTTCTGAATAATACAGACACCAGATGTTGGGAGATATTAAAGAACATGGCTAGGAAACAGTCATGGGGTGACAGAGGTGTTGTGGAGCAAGTCAGAGCTACTCGCGAATCCATAGTAGTTAAGGAGCTGAACGATAAGTTAGATCTTCTAGCCAAGAAGCTACTATCTAAGGAAGATGCATTTGAGGATGAGGAAGCCCAAGTGAAATTCATGCAACAACAGGGTTACAGAAACAATGACTACGCATGGAGGAAGGATAAAAAATTCTCATAGAAGGATCCAAATAACTTTATGCAAGATCCGGATGCCAAGCCATTGCACAAGTGCCGAGGAGCAGGAGAAACGAGAACGGAGGCCAGAAGTTCATATCAGTCAATCCGGACGCTGCCAAAGACGGATTTCACCACCGAGAGGCGGGAAAGCATGTGTTCCACGCAAAGGATCAATCGGTTCTTCTCCGTTTAAGGGTTTTCCCTTTCAATTCACGTTTTTCATATGATTTCCCCTATTTCTACCATGTACTTGTGTGAGATGAACATGCGGGGCTATTCCCCTCCATTTTTAGGACCGGGAGTAGCCTAGGAATTCATTGCATGACAGATTTATAATAGTAATTCATATTTTCTCTCTTAAATCCGTGGTATTGTTTCGTTTTCTCCATATATGGTTATGCTTGATCACCATAATAATAACCTAATGCCCTTAATCACTTTGAAAGAAGGATTAATGGCTGAAAAGAGACGAAACCTACATTAATCGATAAATCCCTTTACCAAGGTGGTGTAAAATTAATGGTGGAAACTGAGAGATCGTTCGTAATGCACTTAGTTTAGGGAATAGGTTACTACGACGGTGGAACCGACCTAAACTTAAGTAGTGAATTGCACCACGACAGTGGGCAATTCTGTTTTCAGGCCACTACCCGGATAGAGAGAGAAGATTGAGGCATTATATAAAATCTAATACAATGAAAACCCGCGGTGAAACTGCAATCCTAAAGATACCTTTTTGAATTGATTAAATTAACTTTTAATCGATTGTTTGCTTTGTTTTATTTTTATTTTCTTTTAATTTTGACAACAAACCACAATTTGTTATTCGGCTTAGCTGATCGCAAATAGTTAGTAGGAGTCTCCGACAATTCTGAGTATCCATGTGTTCGACTCAGGCCACACAAAGGCCTGTACTACTCGACGCGTATACTTGCGTTTTTAGCACGTAGTAAAATACACGTCAAGTTTTTTGCGCCGTTGTCGGGGAAGGCCCCGATTTGTCTTCATTGCGACAAATCGATCTGAACTTCATTTCTCCCCGATGGTATCGACTTGGCTTCATTGCGACACTGCCACTTTGCACTTCAACCTGTAACCATGTCGATACCATCGACGACCAATCGGTCTGAACTTCTCCAGAGATCTCGATGGTATCGACGACCATGTCGATATTATCGACTTTTTTCTCACGACCACCTGTAGGTATGTCGATACCATCGACAAGGCCATTGATGGTATCGACTCAGAACGAAATCTACAGTCGTCAACATGTACCCTTATCGATACCATCGACCTGTGTGTCGATGGTATCGACTCTGCCTCAGCCTGTACAATGAACAAACGGATCAAGGTATCTTCTTTACACTAAAAATTGAACGAAAATAAAGCAACCTATGATTGTTAATAAACTATCCTAGTGTACCGATGGTTGGGTTGCCTCCCAACAAGCGCCCTTATTTAACGTCTTAGGCTAGACGGTATGAAGCTCATCATCTTTTCACTTTGGGAATTGCGCTTAGAGAATCATGTGGTAATTTGAATTCAACTCGATCTCCTCCAATTCTCAAGGACAAAGTACCTCTCCCTAAGGCAGTCACGACATCTGTCGTTGCTTGAAAAGGTCTTCCTAGAAGAATTTCACAACTTTGGAGCGGTGGCATATCCATGACAACAAAATCCACTGGGAATATGAATCTATCCACTTTTACGAGAACATCCTCACACACACCATATGGTCTCACGATGGACCCATCCACTAATTCAATTGTTGCGGCCGACTTCTTTATCTCTTTTAACCCAAGATTTTGAAATGTCACTAGAGGCATGAGATTTATGCTAGCGCCGGAATCACATTGCGCTTTAGGAAAATGTCGACCACCTATTGAGCACGGAATGTAGAAACATCCTGGGTCTTTTCTCTTCTTTGGCAAACTCCCGTGAATCATAGAGCTCACCATCTCATTCATCCGACAAATATCATCGTCTTTTATCCGCCTCTTCTTATTGATGATTTCCTTGATGAACCTCCCATAGGCGGGCACCTTCTCGATCATCTCCACTAATGGAATATTTATGTGGAGTTTCCGGAATATTTCCAAGAATTTCCTAAAATGACGATGCTCTTTCTTTGACTTCGGATTAACCAGATTTGAAACATCTGCTACATCAACACGCCTGTGAGGTGGCACATATTAGCTTTTCGGGGTCAACTCCCCTAAGCTTGCTTCACTCACTTTCTCTGACGTGGGTTTGGCGAGACATCATCAACAGTAATGGCTTGTTGTGGTTCCTCTCTCGCATTAGATGTTTCCACACGTGCACAAACAACCTTCAATTGTTCTTCTTGCCTAGATGGAGATGTCATATTCATAACTCGTTGTGATTTTTTGAAGAACGGGTTTTCGCCCGACAGTCTATAGTAAGTGTGTGGATCCGGTATTGCCGGTGTCGCAAGTGTATCAAAAGTCGTTTTTCTTTCTTCTTTAGGTTCTTGCACCGGAGATTCCTCCTCATTGCTCACCACAGACATATACTTGACCTGATGGTGTGCTTTGGCCACGGTTGCATTCTCGGTCGGTTTCGGTTGATTGGCGTGCTTGATAGCCGCCACTTCACTGGAAATCTGTGCCACGGTGGTTTCTAATGCCCGCATTTGTGCTCCATGGCTTTGCAGCGTATGTCCAAACTTGTTTAGAATTTCACCTTGAGATTGCAATTGCTTACCAAACATGGCCATCATTTCCTGGTTCTGCTGTACCATTTGACTCAGTAGTTCAATGTTCTTATCCTCGGCTCTAGGCTGTGGCTTGGCATCCGGATCCACCTCCACAAGAGTGATCAGGTATATCTGTTCCAATCTTTAAGTTTGTTTTTGACTATGAGGCCATAGTCGAATTCAAGCTTAGGGGGGGTAGTTGGAACAGATCTATCTTTTATTGTTTTTTTTGTTGGTTTTTAGCATTATTGCTTTTCTTCTCTTATTATTTGTTTCTTGCAAGTTTAGTTTTTGTAGGATCCACGTGCTATCTAGTGTAATTGTGGATGTCATTAAAGTGTGTCATCTTGTTGATTAGTGCATGGGAAATTCAAGGGAAATTTGAAAATTTTTGTGTCTTTCGATAGCTTGTTTTGTTTGACCTTGGGCACACATCCTACGAAAATGATTGGTTATGTCAACTTTAAAACAACATTTCATACATGTACTCCTAATGATTCATGAAAGTGGACAATAATGGTTGTTTGAGCCTAACCTAACCAAATGGTAATGAGACCTTAATTGGATGTAAGAGAGAGAACCCTCTAAACTACTACACAGGTCAGTAAGGAGGGATGCATAATATCTTTCTAAGGTTCATCCATCTCGTCTTGTGATCGTTCCACTTCATTTTTCCATAATCCACCTAAGAATTGGAAGTAAAGTGCAGTTTTAATTCCTTTTATGCGCATAGCATTTAGATAGGACTTGCACTGGCATTTTCTATATGTTTGCATAAAAAGAAACAAATATAGTGATTCATGCACATTACCTTTAGGTGCATGCCATGTAGTTGCATTCATGATTTTCATGCATAAAGTACATCATGTATCTCAATTTTTCCCCAATGGTGAATTAAATTGTTCCACACCGTCTAAATAGTCCAAAAATTTCAGAGTATGAAGAAAATAGCCCAATAAACTTATCTTTAAGCAATTATGGATATGTGGGCTGGAAAAAAGCTGGAAATCTGCAATGGAAAAAAAAAAGAATTTAGAAGAAAGTGAAATAAGAAGGAGAAAGGAACATAATATCACTTGTATTTCAGGATAATTGAGTACATGATGTAGCTTGACTAGATATCCATCTCATTTTGAGGCGGATGGTTAGTGCATGCATCATTCCACCCAATTTTAGGCATTAGGGCATTTCTAATGTGCATTTGCATCATATAGGACATTTTTGTATTATGCATGTTGAAACTGTACAATACTTCTACTTTCTTCCATGAGACACCCATTTTCATCCACCCGTTGCTCGAATTGGTAGGCCACCGTGAATTTCTCCTCACTAATGAATATCAGGAGAACTGCTTCCATGTAGATGGTAGTTAGGGCGAGCAACGTAGTATAGGCGATCACAAGATGCACCAATGTTGAACCGGCGAATTTTATTATGTTAACTGCCTTATGTGATAGTGTTCATCGGTTTGGAGGTTAATTTCTTTTATTGATGATTACTGTCGCCTTTAGGGTAATTACCGTTCTGTGGTTAGAGAAGGCCGGTTTGTGAATGTTCAGTGGGAGTCATATGGGATGTTGGGTTGGTGTGTTGTTTTTCAGTTGACATTTGCAATTCTATTCTAAGGATTAGTTGCTCGAGGGCGAGCAATGTTCAAGCTTAGGGGAGTTTGATGCGATGATTTTGATTCGCATTTATAGACCTGTTTGATATGTGTTTTATGCTTTTATTAGTCATTTTTATGGTTAATATTGCATAATTCATCCATTTTGGTCTTTGCCATTATTTTATGTCAAATCCCCTTTATTTCATGGTTTTGAGCATTAATTATCACATTATTATTATTTATGTGAATTTATATGATCTTGTCTTTGAATTTCAGGACAAACGAGTATTTACTTCCGTCGATACCATCGACGGAAGTCGATACCATCGACAAGGCCCCAGGTTGCCAGCCGAAAGGAGCAGCAAAGAGTCGATACCATCGACCCAAGTTGATGGTATCGAGGCACCTTCAGGTTGCTGGCGAAGAAGCTGTCGATAGTATCGACACCAAGTCGATACCATCTACGAATGGAGGCTACAGTGACACAAAACGACAAAACCGTCGCTATAGGGTAGTCGATACCATCGACCCAAGTCGATGGTATCGAGATTGCTTCAGGCACTAGGACGAAAAGAAAGAAGGGTTGTCGCTACTACACTGGGTCGATACCATCGACCCGCGTCCATGGTATCGACACCGTCAGATATGCGTTGGATTCAGATTGATCTCAATCGGACGGCTGGAGTTAATTAACGACCTAATTAGGGACTTATACCTAATGACGGCCGCCCAGACGAGGATCTCATCTCATTCGCCATTGCACAAGTGTCGAGTAGCAGGAGAAAGGAGAACGGAGGCCAGAAGTTCATACCAGTCGATCCGGACGCTGCCGAAGACGGATTTCACCACCGAGAGGCGGGAAAGCATGTGTTCCACGCAAAGGATCAATCGGTTCTTCTCCGTTCAGGGGTTTTCCCTTTCAATTCATGTTTTTCATATGATTCCCCTATTTCTACCATGTACTTGTGTGAGATGAACATGCGGGGCTAATCTCCTCCATCTTTAGGACCGGGAGTAGCCCGGGAATTCATTGTATGATAGTTTTATAATAGTAATTCATATTTTCTCTCTTAAATCCGTGGTATAGTTTCGTTTTCTCCATATATTGTTATGCTTGATCACCATAATAATAACCTAATGCCCTTAATCACTTTGAAAGAAGGATTAATGGCTGAAAAGAGACGAAACCTACATTAATCGATAAATCCCTTGACCAAGGTGGTGTAACATTAATGGTGGAAACTGAGAGATCGTTCGTAATGCACTTAGTTTAGGGAATAGGTTACTACGACGGTGGAACCGACCTAAACCTAAGTAGTGAATTGCACCACGACAGTGGGCAATTCTGTTTTCAGGCCACTACCCGGATAGAGAGAGAAGATTGAGGCATTATATAAAATCTAATACAATGAAAACCCGTGGCGAAACCGCAATCCTAAAGATACCTTTTTGAATTGATTAAATTAACTTTTAATCGATTGTTTGCTTTGTTTTATTTTTATTTTCTTTTAATTTTGACAACAAACCCCAATTTGTTATTCGGCTTAGCTGATCGCAAATAGTTAGTAGGAGTCTCCGACAATTCTGAGTATCCCTGTGTTCGACTCAGGCCTCACAAAGGCCTGTACTACTCGATGCGTATACTTGCGTTTTTAGCGCGTAGTAAAATACACGTCAAGTTTTTGGCGCCGTTGCCGGGGAACGCCCCGATTTGTCTTCATTGCGACAAATCGGTCTGAACTTCATTTCTCCCCGATGGTATCGACTTGGCTTCATTGCGACACTGCCACTCTGCACTTCAACCTGTAACCATGCCGATACCATCGACGAGGCCGTCGATGGTATCGAGTTGACTGAGACAAATCGGTCTGAACTTCTCCAGAGATCTCGATGGTATCGACGACCATGTCGATACTATCGACTTTTTTCTCACGACCACCTGTAGGTATGTCGATACCATCGACAAGGCCGTCGATGGTATCGACTCAGAACGAAATATGCAGTCGTCAACCTGTACCCTTGTCGATACCATCGACCTGTGTGTCAATGGTATCGACTCTGCCTCAGCCTG
This sequence comes from Alisma plantago-aquatica, assembly GCA_963693085.1. NCBI lineage: Eukaryota > Viridiplantae > Streptophyta > Magnoliopsida > Alismatales > Alismataceae > Alisma > Alisma plantago-aquatica. The sequence continues at coordinate 134,890,779 of OY856411.1, read as the reverse complement.
CACAATGAACAAACAGATCAAGGTATCTTCTTTACACTAAAAATTGAACGAAAATAAAGCAACCTATGATTGTTAATAAACTATCCTAGTGTACCGATGGTTGGGTTGCCTCCCAACAAGCGCCCTTAATTAACGTCTTAGGCTAGACGGTATGAAGCTCATCATATTTTCACTTTGGGAATTGCGCTTAGAGAATCATGTGGTAATTTGAATTGAACTCGATCTCCTCCAATTCCCAAGGATAAAGTACCTCTCCCTAAGGCAGTCACGACGTCTGCCGTTGCTTGAAAAGGTCTTCCTAGAAGAATTTCACAACTTTGGAGCGGTGGCATATCCATGACAACAAAATCCACTGGGAATATGAATCTATCCACTTTTACGAGAACATCCTCACACACACCATATGGTCTCACGATGGACCCATCCGCTAATTCAATTGTTGCGGACGACTTCTTTATCTCTTTTAGCCCAAGCTTTTGAATTGTTGCCAGTGGCATGAGATTTATGCTAGCGCCGGAATCACATTGCGCGTTAGGAAAAATCGACCACCTATTGAGCACGGAATGTAGAAACCTCCTGGGTCTTTTCTCTTCTTTGGCGAACTCCTGTGAATCATAGAGCTCACCGTCTCATTCATCCGACAAATATCATCGTCTTTTATCCGCCTCTTCTTATTGATGATTTCCTTGATGAACCTCCCATAGGCGGGCACATTCTCGATCATCTCCAGTAATGGAATATTGATGTGGAGTTTCCGGAATATTTCCAAGAATTTCCTAAAATGACGATGCTATTTCTTTGACTTCGGATTAACCAGATTTGAAACATCTGCTACATCAACACGCCTGTGAGGTGGCACATATGAGCTTTTTGGGGTCAACTCCCCTAAGCTTACTTCACTCACTTTCTCTGACGTGGGCTTTGGCGAGACATCATCAACAGCAATGGCTTGTTGTGGTTCCTCTCTCGCATTAGATGTTTCCACACGTGCACAAACAACCTTCAATTGTTCTTCTTGCCTAGATGGAGATGCCACATTCATAACTCACTGTGATTTTCTAAAGAATGGGTTTCCGCCCGGCAGTCTATAGTAAGTGTGTGGATACGGTATCTCCGGTGTCGCAAGCGTATCAAAAGTCATTCTTCTTTCTTCTTTAGCTTCTTGCACCTGAGATTCCTCCTCATTGCTCACCACAGACATATACTTGACCTGATGGTGTGCTTGGGCCACGGTTGCATTCTCGGCCAGTTTCTGTTGATTGGCGTGCTTTATAGCCGCCACTTCACTGGAAATCAGTGCCACGGTGGTTTCTAATGCCCACATTTGTGCTCCATGGCTTTGCAGCGTATGTCCAAACTTGTTTAGAATTTCACCTTGAGATTGCAATTGCTTACCAAACATGGCCATCATTTCCTGGTTCTGTTGTACCATTTGACTCAGTAGTTCAGTGTTCTTATCCTCGGCTCTAGGTTGTGGCTTGGCATCCAGATCCACCTCCACAAGAGTGATTGGGTATCTCTGTTCCAATCTTTAAGTTTGTTTTTGACTATGAGGCCATAGTCGAATTCAAGCTTAGGGGGGTAGTTGGAACAACTCTATCTTTTATTGTTTTTTTTTTGGTTTTTAGCATTATTGCTTTTCTTCTCTTGTTATTTGTTTCTTGCAAGTTTAGTTTTTGTAGGATCCACGTGCTATCTAGTGTAATTGTGGATGTCATTAAAGTGTGTCATCTTGTTGATTAGTGCATGGGAAATTCAAGGGAAATTTGAAAATTTTTGTGTCTTTGGATAGCTTGTTTTGTTTGACCTTGGGCACACATCCTACGAAAATGATTGGTTATGTCAACTTTAAAACAACATTTCATACCTGTACTCCTAATGATTCATGAAAGTGGACAGTAATGGTTGTTTCACCCTAACCTAACCAAATAGTAATGAGACCTTAATTGGATGTAAGAGAGAGAACCCTCTAAACTACTACATAGGTCAGTAAGGAGGGACGCATAATATCTTTCTACGGTTCAGTCATCTAGTCTTGTGATCGTTCCACTTCATTTTTCCATAATCCACCTAAGAATTGGAAGTAAAGTGCAGTTTTAATTCCTTTTATGCGCATAGCATTTAGATAGGACTTGCACTGGCATTTCCCATATGTTTGCATAAAAAGAAACAAATATAGTGATTCATGCACATTACCTTTAGGTGCATGCCATGTAGTTGCATTCATGATTTCCATGCATAAAGTACATCATGTATCTCAATTTTTCCCCAATGGTGAATTAAATTGTTCCACACCGTCTAAATAGTGCAAAAATTTCAGAGTATGAAGAAAATAGCCCAATAAACTTATCTTTAAGCAATTATGGATATGTGGGCTGGAAAAAAGCTGGAAATCTGCATTGAAAAAAAAAAGAATTTAGAAGAAAGTGAAATAAGAAGGAGAAAGGAACGTAATGTCACTTGTATTTCAGGATAATTGAGTACATGATGTAGCTTGACTAGATATCCATCTCATTTTGAGGCGGATGGTTAGTGCATGCATCATTCCACCCAATTTTAGGCATTAGGGCATTTCTAATGTGCATTTGCATCATATAGGACATTTTGTATTATGCATGTTGAAGCTGTACAATAGTTCCACTTTCTTCCATGAGCCACCCATTTTCATCCACCCGTTGCTCGGATTGGTAGGCCACCGTGAATTTCTCCTCACTAATGAATATCAGGAGAACTGCTTCCATGTAGATGGTAGTTAGGGCGAGCAACGTAGTATAGGCGATCACAAGATGCACCAATGTTGAACCGATGAATTTTATTATGTTAACTGCCTTATGTGATAGTGCTCATCGGTTTGGAGGTTAATTTCTTTTATTGATGATTACTGTCGCCTTTAGGGTAATTACCGTTCTGTGGTTAGAGAAGGCCGGTTTGTGAATGTTCAGTGGGAGTCATATGGGATGTTGGGTTGGTGTGTTGTTTTTCAGTTGACATTTGCAATTCTATTCTAAGGATTAGTTGCTCGAGGGCGAGCAATGTTCAAGCTTAGGGGAGTTTGATGCGATGATTTTGAGTCACATTTATAGACCTGTTTGATATGTGTTTTATGCTTTTATTAGTCATTTTTATGGTTAATATTGCATAATTCATCCATTTTGGTCTTTGCCAATATTTTATGTCAAATCCCCTTTATTTCATGGTTTTGAGCATTAATTATCACATTATTATTATTTATGTGAATTTATGTGATCTTGTCTTTGAATTTTAGGACAAACGAGTATTTACTTCCGTCGATACCATCGACGAAAGTCGATACCATCGACAAGGCTACAGGTTTCCAGCCGAAAGGAGCAGCAAAGAGTCGATAACATCGACCCAAGTCGATGGTATCGAGACACCTTCAGGTTGCTGGCGAAGAAGTTGTCGATAGTATCGACACCAAGTCGATACCATCGATGAATGGAGGCTATAGCGACACAAAATGACAAAACCGTCGCTACAGGGTAGTCGATACCATCGACCCAAGTCAATGGTATCGAGATTGCTTCAGGCACTCGGACGAAAAGAAAGAAGGGATGTCGCTACTACACTGGGTCGATACCGTTGACCCGCGTCGATGGTATCGACACTGTCAGATATGCGTTGGATTCAGATTGATCTCAATCGGACGGCTGGAGTTAATTAACGACCTAATTAGGGACTTATACCTAATGACGGCCGCCCAGACGAGGATCTCATCTCATTAGCCATTGCACAAGTGCCGAGGAGCAGGAGAAAGGAGAACGGAGGCCAGAAGTTCATACCAGTCGATCTGGACGCTGCCGAAGACGGATTTCACCACCGAGAGGCGGGAAAGCACGTGTTCCACGCAAAGGATCAATCGGTTCTTCTCCGTTCAGGGGTTTTTCCTTTCAATTCACGTTTTTCATATGATTTCCCCTATTTCTACCATGTACTTGTGTGAGATGAACATGCGGGGTTAATCCCCTTCATCTTTAGGATCGGGAGTAGCCCGGGAATTCATTGTATGACAGTTTCATAATAGTAATTCATATTTTCTCTCTTAAATCCATGGTATAGTTTTGTTTTCTCCATATATTGTTATGCTTGATCACCATAATAATAACCTAATGCCCTTAATCACTTTGAAAGAAAGATTAATGGCTGAAAAGAGATGAAACCTACATTAATCGATAAATCCCTTGACCAAGGTGCTGTAAAATTAATGGTGGAAACTGAGAGATCATTCGTAATGCACTTAGTTTAGGGAATAGGTTACTACGACGGTGGAAACGACCTAAACCTAAGTAGTGAATTGCACCACGACAGTGGGCAATTCTATTTTCAGGCCACTACCCGGATAGAGAGAGAAGATTGAGGCATTATATAAAATCTAATACAATGAAAACCCGCGGCGAAACTGCAATCCTAAAGATACCTTTTTGAATTGATTAAATTAACTTTTAATCGATTGTTTGCTTTGTTTTATTTTTATTTTCTTTTAATTTTGACAAAAAACCCCAATTTGTTATTCGGCTTAGCTGATCGCAAATAGTTAGTAGGAGTCTCCCACAATTCTGAGTATCCCTGTGTTCGACTCGGGCCTCACAAAGGCCCGTACTACTCGACGCGTATACTTGCGTTTTTAGCGCGTAGTAAAATGCACGTCAAGTTTTTGGCGTCGTTGCCGGGGAACGCCCCGATTTGTCTTTATTGCGACAAATTGGTCTGAACTTCATTTCTCCCCGATGGTATCGACTTGGATTCATTGCGACACCGCCACTCTGCACCTCAACCTGTAACCATGCTGATACCATCGACGAGGCCGTCGATGGTATCGAGTTGACTGAGACAAATCGGTCTGAACTTCTCCAGAGATCTCGATGGTATCGACGACCATGTCGATACTATCGACTTTTTTCTCACGACCACCTGTAGGTATGTCGATACCATCGACAAGGCCATCGATGGTATCGACTCAGAACAAAATCTGCAGTCGTCAACCGGTACCCTTGTCGATACCATCGACCTATGTGTCAATGGTATCGACTCTGCCTCAGCCTGCACAATGAACAAACAGATCAAGGTATCTTCTTTACACTAAAAATTGAATGAAAATAAAGCAACCTATGATTGTTAATAAACTATCCTAGTGTACCGATGGTTGGGTTGCCTCCCAACAAGCGCCCTTAATTAACGTCTTAGGCTAGACGGTATGAAGCTCATCATCTTTTCACTTTGGGAATTGCGCTTAGAGAATCATGTGGTAATTTGAATTGAACTCGATCTCCTCCAATTCCCAAGGACAAAGTACCTCTCCCTAAGGCAGTCACGACGTCTGCCGTTGCTTGAAAAGGTCTTCCTAGAAGAATTTCACAACTTTGGAGCGGTGGCATATCCATGACAACAAAATCCACTGGGAATATGAATCTATCCACTTTTACGAGAACATCCTCACACACAACATATGGTCTCACGATGGACCCATCCGCTAATTCAATTGTTGCGGCCGACTTCTTTATCTCTTTTAACCCAAGATTTTGAAATGTCGCCAGAGGCATGAGATTTATGCTAGCGCCGGAATCACATTGCGCGTTAGGAAAAATCGACCACCTATTGAGCACGGAATGTAGAAACCTCCTGGGTCTTTTCTCTTCTTTGGCGAACTCATGTGAATCATAGAGCTCACCGTCTCATTCATCCGACAAATATCATCGTCTTTTATCCGCCTCTTCTTATTGATGATTTCCTTGATGAACCTCCCATAGGCGGGCACCTTCTCGATCATCTCCAGTAATGGAATATTGATGTGGAGTTTCCGGAATATTTCCAAGAATTTCCTAAAATGACGATGCTCTTTCTTTGACTTCGGATTAACCAGATTTGAAACATCTGCTACATCAACACGCCTGTGAGGTGGCACATATGAGCTTTTTGGGGTCAACTCCCCTAAGCTTGCTTCACTCACTTTCTCTGACGTGGGCTTTGGCGAGACATCATCAACAGTAATGGCTTTTTGTGGTTCCTCTCTCGCATTATATGTTTCCACACGTGTACAAACAACCTTCAATTGTTCTTCTTGCCTAGATGGAGATGCCATATTCATAACTCACTGTGATTTTCTGAAGAACGGGTTTCCGCCCGGCAGTCTATAGTAAGTGCGTGGATACGGTATCTCTGGTGTCGCAAGCGTATCAAAAGTCATTCTTATTTCTTCTTTAGCTTCTTGCACCTGAGATTCCTCCTCATTGCTCACCACAGACATATACTTGACCTGATGGTGTGCTTGGGCCACGGTTGCATTCTCGGCCGGTTTCTGTTGATTGGCGTGCGATAGCCGCCACTTCACTGGAAATATGTGCCACGGTGGTTTCTAATGCCCGCATTTGTGCTCCATGGCTTTGCAGCGTATGTCCAAACTTGTTTAGAATTTCACCTTGAGATTGCAATTGCTTACCAAACATGGCCATCATTTCCTGGTTCTGCTGTACCATTTGACTCAGTAGTTCAGTGTTCTTATCCTCGGCTCTAGGCTGTGGCTTGGCATCCGGATCCACCTCCACAAGAGTGATCGGGTATCTCTGTTCCAATCTTTAAGTTTGTTTTTGACTATGAGGCCATAGTCGAATTCAAGCTTAGGGGGGTAGTTGGAACAACTCTATCTTTTATTGTTTTTTTTGTTGGTTTTTAGCATTATTGCTTTTCTTCTCTTGTTATTTGTTTCTTGCAAGTTTAGTTTTTGTAGGATCCACGTGCTATCTAGTGTAATTGTGGATGTCATTAAAGTGTGTCATCTTGTTGATTAGTGCATGGGAAAGTCAAGGGAAATTTGAAAATTTTTGTGTCTTTGGATAGCTTGTTTTGTTTGACCTTGGGCACACATCCTACGAAAATGATTGGTTATGTCAACTTTAAAACAACATTTCATACCTGTACTCCTAATGATTCATGAAAGTGCATAGTAATGGTTGTTTGAGCCTAACCGAACCAAATGGTAATGAGACCTTAATTGGATGTAAGAGAGAGAACCCTATAAACTACTACATAGGTCAGTAAGGAGGGACGCATAATATCTTTCTAAGGTTCAGTCATCTAGTCTTGTGATCGTTCCACTTCATTTTTCCATAATCCACCTAAGAATTGGAAGTAAAGTGCAATTTTAATTCCTTTTATGCGCATAGCATTTAGATAGGACTTGCACTGGCATTTTCCATATGGTTGCATAAAAAGAAACAAATATAGTGATTCATGCACATTACCTTTAGGTGCATGCCATGTAGTTGCATTCATGATTTTCATGCATAAAGTACATCATGTATCTCAAATTTTCCCCAATGGTGAATTAAATTGTTCCACACCGTCTAAATAGTGCAAAAATTTCAGAGTATGAAGAAAATAGCCCAATAAACTTATCTTTAAGCAATTATGGATATGTGGGCTGGAAAAAAGCTGGAAATGTACAATGGAAAAAAAAAGAATTTAGAAGAAAGTGAAATAAGAAGGAGAAAGGAACGTAATATCACTTGTATTTCAGGATAATTGAGTACATGATGTAGCTTGACTAGATATCCATCTCATTTTGAGGCAGATGGTTAGTGCATGCATCATTCCACCCAATTTTAGGCATTAGGGCATTTCTAATGTGCATTTGCATCATATAGGACATTTTTGTATTATGCATGTTGAAACTGTACAATACTTCCACTTTCTTCCATGAGCCACCCATTTTCATCCACCCGTTGCTCGGATTGGTAGGCCACCGTGAATTTGTTCTCACTAATGAATATCAGGAGAACTGCTTCCATGTAGATGGTAGTTAGGGCGAGCAACGTAGTATAGGCGATCACAAGATGCACCAATGCTGAACCGGCGAATTTTATTATGTTAACTGCCTTATGTGATAGTGTTCATCGGTTTGGAGGTTAATTTCTTTTATTGATGATTACTGTCGCCTTTAGGGTAATTACCGTTCTGTGGTTAGAGAAGGCCGGTTTGTGAATGTTCAGTGGGAGTCATATGGGATGTTGGGTTGGTGTGTTGTTTTTCAGTTGACATTTGCAATTCTATTCTAAGGATTAGTTGCTCGAGGGCGAGCAATGTTCAAGCTTAGGGGAGTTTGATGCGATGATTTTGAGTCGCATTTATAGACCTGTTTGATATGTGTTTTATGCTTTTATTAGTCATTTTTATGGTTAATATTGCATAATTCATCCATTTTGGTCTTTGCCAATATTTAATGTCAAATCCCCTTTATTTCATGGTTTTGAGCATTAATTATCACATTATTATTATTTATGTGAATTTATGTGATCTTTTCTTTGAATTTCAGGACAAACGAGTATTTACTTCCGTCGATACCATCGACGGAAGTCGATACCATCGACAAGGCCGCGGGTTGCCAGCCGAAAGGAGCAGCAAAGAGTCGATACCATCGACCCAAGTCGATGGTATCGAGACACCTTCAGGTTGCTGGCGAAGAAGCTGTCGATAGTATCGACACCAAGTCGATACCATCGACGAATGGAGGCTACAGCGACACAAAACGACAAAACCGTCGCTACAGGGTAGTCGATACCATCGACCCAAGTCGATGGTATCGAGATTGCTTCAGGCACTCGGAAGAAAAGAAAGAAGGGATGTCGCTACTACACTGGGTTGATACCATCGACCCGCGTCGATGGTATCGACACTGTCAGATATGCATTTGATTCAGATTGATCTCAATCGGATGGCTGGAGTTAATTAACGACCTAATTACGGACTTATACCTAATGACGGCCGCCCAGACGAGGATCTCATCTCATTAGCCATTGCACAAGTGCCGAGGAGCAGGAGAAAGGAGAACGGAGGCCAGAAGTTCATACCAGTCGATCCGGACGCTGCCGAAGACGGATTTCACCACCGAGAGGTGGGAAAGCACGTGTTCCACGCTAAGGATCAATCGGTTCTTCTCCGTTCATGGGTTTTCCCTTTCAATTCATGTTTTGTATATGATTTCCCCTATTTCTACCATGTACTTATGTGAGATGAACATGCGGGGTTAATCCCCTCCATCTTGAGGATCAGGAGTAGCCCGGGAATTCATTGTATGACAGTTTTGTAATAGTAATTCATATTTTCTCTCTTAAATCCGTGGTATAGTTTCATTTTCTCCATATATTGTTATGCTTGATCACCATAATAATAACCTAATGTCCTTAATCACTTTGAAATAAGGATTAATGGCTGAAAAGAGATGAAACCTACATTAATTGATAAATCCCTTGACCAAGGTGGTGTAAAATTAATGGTGGAAACTGAGAGATCGTTCGTAATGCACTTAGTTTAGGGAATAGGTTACTACGACAGTGGAACCGACCTAAACCTAAGTAATGAATTGCACCACGACAGTGGGCAATTCTGTTTTCAGGCCACTACCCAGATAGAGAGAGAAGATTGAGGCATTATATAAAATCTAATATAATGAAAACCCGCGGCGAAACCGCAATCCTAAAGATACCTTTTTGAATTGATTAAATTGACTTTTAATCGATTGTTTGCTTTGTTTTATTTTTATTTTCTTTTAATTTTGACAACAAACCCCAATTTGTTATTCGGCTTAGCTGATCGCAAATAGTTAGTAGGAGTCTCTGGCAATTCTGAGTATCCCTGTGTTCGACTCGGGCCTCACAAAGGCCTGTACTACTCGACGCGTATACTTGCATTTTAGCATGTAGTAAAATACACGTCAAGAGGAAAGTAGTACTGCTGAAAAAGCCAATTATGATAAGTGAGAACATTCTAATAGGCTTAGTTTGTTGCTTATGCAAGAACATGTGGGAAAGCATATTAGACGGTCTATTCCTACTTATGAATTGGCAAAAGATTTTCTAAAAGTAGTGGTGGAACAATATGTTTTTTTAGTAAGTCTAGGGCTAGCACCTTAATGGCTAAGATGTGTTCTATGAAGTACAATGGTTCTTTTGGGATCTGTGAACACATCATGGAGATGAGAGATATTGCCACACAACTGAATGAGATGGAGTTATCCATCTCTATGCATTTCTTGTTCATTTCATTTTAACTTCCTTGCCTAGTCAGTATGGATCATTCAAGGTCTCTTATAATACATAAAAGGAAAAATAGTCAATAAATGATTAATTTGTCCATGTGTGTTCAAGAATAAGAGAGATTTAAGCATTAAGGGGTCCCTACTGCACATCTAAGCACCCATGACAAACATGGTTGTAAGGGTAAAGGAAAAATGAAGGGAACTGCTCCTATCTCAGATGGAGTGTCTAAACTCAATGGCAAGGCCGAGGAAAGTAAGGCTAACATGAAATGCTTCTTCTTCCATAAGAAAGGACGTGTTAAAAAGGATTGCTTCAAGTACAAGAAATGGTTGAAAAAGAAAGGTATAACATCTCTTGTTTCATATGAATGTCATCTTTCAAATGTTCCTTTATATAGTTGGTGGCTTGACTCTGGTGCCGCAGTGCATATCTCTAATACATTGTAGGGATTTCTGAATCAAAGGAAACCAACGGAGCATGAAAAAGTCCTTTATTCAGGAAATAAATTGGGATCTCACGTAAAGGCTGTTGGCACATGTAGATTAATCCTTGACAATGGAAAGTTACTAGACTTAGAAAATACCTTTTATTTACCAAACTATAGTAGAAATTTAGTCTATGTTTCCAGACTAAATGAATTAAACTATGGTTTCTTTCTTTAAAGTGGACAATTGTCATTGTATAAACTCAAGTTTAATTGGTACTTTTGTTTTAATAAATGATCTTTATCAAGTTTAATTAAGCCATCACTTTGAGCAATCTTTTACAGTCCAACATAATATTATTGGTAATAAACACATAGTGTGAGATGAGAAATCATCACTTCTTTGACATCGAAGATTGGGACACATTTCCAAAGAAAGGATCCAAAGATTAGTAAAGGAGGGTGTTTTAGGGCCTTTAGACTTTACTGATTTTGGGTTTTGTGTTGAATGCATAAAAGCTAAACAAACCAACACTTCTAAAAGGGGTTCCAAGAGGAGTAATGGAACATTAGAAATAATTCACACAAATATTTGTGGACCGTTTCCACCTTGTTTTATAGGGGAAAAATATTTTACAACATTTATCGATGACTATTCACGATATATGTATCTCTAGTTATTAAATGACAAAAGTGAGGTTTTTCAAGCCTTTAAGGACTTTAAGGTTGAAGTGGAGAAACAATAGGGTAAAGTGATTAAGATAGTCAGATAGGTGATGTGAATATTATGGAAGGTTCACTAAGATGGGACAAAGAAAGGGACCATTTGCACATTTATTTCAAGAAGAGGGTATTGTACCTCAATATACAATGCCAGACACACTAAGTCAAAATGGTGTAGTTGAAAGAAGGAATCGAATATTAAAGAAAATGGTTTGTGCAATGCTTTGTAATTCATCCCTTCCTTCTACAATGTGGAGTGAGGCTTTAAAGACAGCAGTGCATGTATTAAATAAGGTTCCTAACAAGTCTATCTAGAAAACTCCATATGAACTATGGACCAGAAGGAAACCATCCTTGAACTATATGCACATATGGGGATGCCGTGCAGAAGCTAGAATTTATAATTCATATGAGAAGGCATTTGACCCAAGAACCATTAGTGCTTTCTTTATTGGTTATCCAGAAAGGTCAAAGGGATACCGTTTTTATTGTCCATCTCACCCACGAAAAATATTTGAGATGGGTAAGGCTATATTTTTGGAGGATCATCATCTCAGTGGGAATGACCTACTTCATAATATATCCTTTGATGAAATGGAAGATAGTTCCCTTATACCTGCACCTAGTCAAAGACGTATAGGCTATCCAATTATTATTCCCATGAACAATTGTCAAGTGAATGAGCCAATAGAAGTAGATCATGCTCATAATCAGGTTGTAAATGAACAAGATGATCATACTCATGATGAATGGCAACCTGAAGAGCCTATAGAAATTGTAGAACCCAATGTTGAATTGAGAAGATCCTCAAGATCAAGGAGGTCTACCATCCCATCTGACTATGTTATATACCTTCAAGAACCAAATGTAAACTTTGAAGATATTGATCCCTTATCCTTTTCACAGGAAATGGATTGTGAAAATTGCTCTAAGTGGCTTGATGCCATGAAGGAGGAACTATCATCCATGGATAAGAATCAAGTATGGGACCTTGTACCTTTACTAAAGAGTATTAAACCTATTGGTTGTAAATGGGTCTTTAAGTCCAAAAGGAACTCAAATGGTGAAATTGAGAAGTACAAGGCTAGATTAGTTGTAAAGGGTTTCACACAAAAGGAAGGCATTGATTATAGAGAGACCCTTGCTCCAGTCTCATAAAAGGATTCCTTTAGGATAATCATGGCCTTAGTGGCTCATTTTGATCTTGAGCTACACCAAATGGATATGAAAATGACATTTTTGAATGGGGATTTATCTAAAAATGTCTATATGGAACAACCAGAAGGTTTTGTTGATTATAGTAGAAGTCATATGGTTTGCAAACTAAAGAAATCATTTTATGGACTTAAATAATCATCTTGACAATGGTATATAAAGTTTAACACCATTATATCAACTTTTTGGTTTTAATTCAATATTGTTGATCGATGTACATATCTCAAGGTCAGTGGGAATAAGTTTATAATATTGATTCTTTATGTAGATGACATTTTACTAGCAAGTAATAACTTGAGCATATTACATGAGATCAAAGAGTTTCTTTCTTCTAATTTTGAGATGAAAGATATGGGTGAAGCCACGTATGTACTCGGTATGGAGATTCATAGAGACTGGGCTAAGGGCATACTTGGAATATCCCAAAAGGCTTATATATCTAAAGTTTTAGAGAAGTATGGAATGAAAAATTATTCACATGGACCTGCACCTATAGTTAAAGGAGATAAGTTTAACTCCAAGCAGTGTCCTAGTAATTACATTGAAAGGAACGAAATGAGGAAAATACCATACGCATCTGTAGTTGGGAGCCTACAATATCTCCAGTTATGTACTCGACCGAACATTGCTTTTTTTACTGGAATGCTTGGCCGTTACCAAAGTAACCCAGACATTGACCATTGGAGATCCGTGAAGAAGGTGATGCACTATCTGCAAGGGACACAAGATTACATGCTTACATATAGAAAGAAAAACCACCTTGAGGTTACAAGATATTCAGATGCAGATTTTGTTGGTTGTCTAGACAGTAGAAAGTCTACAACAGGCTATATCTTCCTACTAGCTGGTGGTGCAGTATCATGGAGGAGTGTTAAACAAAAGACTATGGCTTCATCCACCATATAAGATGAGCTTATAGCTTGCCATGAAACATCATCACAGGCAATTTGGCTTAAGAATATGATACATGATCTTAAAGTTGTTGATTCAATTCATAAGCCAATACAAATATACTGTGATAATGAAGATGCAGTCACTTTTGCTAATAATGATAAAAGCACCACTGCATGTAGACACCTAGACATAAAGCTCTATGTTGTTAATGAGAGAGTTGACAACAAGATGATAATGATTGATCACATTGGTACACAATATATGATATCAGATCCCCTCACAAAAGGTCTATCTCTAGGATTGTATACATCTCATGTAAAAAATACGGGTCTGAGAAAGTCATATGATGTGTAATGGTTAATGTAATGTGACAATGTAATATTTATTATGTGATAACATATATTTGACTCGCTATTTCTGTTTTAATACTAGTTATAACAGAATGTCATTTATGACGTCAAGTTAGACCAAGAAATAAGTTTGGAGGTCAAACTATTTATAAATTTAATATCACTACATATACATGTTTTGATATTGTGGTATGTAGAAGGAATTAATCATTTATTGATTATCAACCGCTATGACTCATATATTCTTCTCATATATGGAAGTACTTATGTTAAGCATCACATGAAAATTGTTGAATGTTATTGCCATGGCATTTTGGGCCAAATGGGAAAATGTTAAAAAAATAGGGTCCTATTCAGTATTGCCTAAAATAAATAATTACATTTAATAAGAGGTTTTTTCCTAAAGGGATGTGTCTGTTGGGGTTGGGGTTAGTTCCCATAACCAACGTGTCTCTTCATGATGGATGGAGATATAATAAAAGATATTTTATATAAGGAGTGGTCCTCTCTTTAGGGATTCAGTGATGTAACCGAATCCATCTCCCGGAGAATCCAGAAGGAGAGAGAAACCAACTCCTGACTTCTTGTTTCTCAAACGCGTATGCTCTGTTTAGGATGCCTCTCGCTTCCGCTCAAGACCGAATGTCGCTGCCTCTGATATCATCTATGCCATTGTGGTCGTTGCTGTGACATGGATGTTTCAACAAATTTGGCTATGTTATGTCCAACAATTACAGCTATGTAATGCTGATAAAATATAATTGTTGTTTGCTTTGCAAATTTCAGAATTTGGGTGTGCCTTTTAATGGATATGGTGGTGGCGAAATAACGTTCCATGTAATATAGATGACATGTCATATGAAGCATTGACTTGCATGGAAGAGAAGAAATGGGTTGTGCACTACATCAACCTTCATTTCATCCTACTCATGGGTCGATGGTGACTTCTCCTTCTCTACCTCCCTAGCCTAGGAGTTTGGCATGGAACATGTTACCAAATTTACAACAAAATTAAGCTATAGATTAAGGTGAGCATTAGGCTGGGTCACTCTGAGTCTTGACAATCTTATGCTCAAATTCATATTGTTAAAGAGATTGTGGGATGGGTTGAGGCTCTGATAATGTTTGAAAAACTTGATCCATACTCGACCTATGTCAAAATGTCAGGTTTCTGTTCGAGTTTGGATCAGCTTTGATGACATGCTAATATGAAATATTTTCAGCATACACATAGGCCGAATTAGTAATATAGTTTTGGAAAATATGTATGAAATAGGTACATGTAATGTATATGTATCATATGTTACACTACTACACTTACAACATGATACATAAATACATGGTTGAAAAGAATATTGTTTTAATTAGAATGTATAAAAATCACAACAATGACCTTATTTATTATGAGATGTAACTGAAAATAATCCAACTATTAATGGTATTTCTACATTTACCAATGATTAGAATGTGCACATTCTTATACAATGAATGGTGTACCAGTCACAATTCATATGTTTTTCGAGTAAAAATTATATCTCTTTTTCGTCATAAAAAACTCTTTCCTTTCTTTTGTATTTTTTGTAAAGTGTTTACAAAGCATGTATAAAAAGAAAACAACAAAAATTATACATCATATCACTCCTCAATGAGGCCTATACAAAATAATAAAGCTTCCAAGAATAGTCGTGGACCCACATTCCACCTACTAAGCAACTCAAAAACTGAACATAAATGCCTCTATAGAATCAAAACAAAGATGCCCAAAGGTGCATCTACCAAAGATTCATATAAGAGATCGAGAATGATAGCAAGTAAAAAGGTAGACTTCCTATCACACATCAATATATCATCAAGCCATTGACTGCTCAAAAGAATACAATGCCATCAACACAATCTTCACAAACTTCTCCACCCAAGGTTCCGATCTACTTCACATCTTTAGGCACTAAAAGAAAACAAGGTTCACATTCCAAAACTTGACAAATCTTCAGGAAGAGGAACTCTCATAAGATTGGAAACAAAGAAAAGTGGGTCAACTTCCACTCCAAAACTGGCCACACAACCAAAAGTGGAGCACACAATCTTCATAATCTTCTTCACCCAGGGAGTCGATCTGACAAAATCTTTAGGATCCAAAAAAAATGGAGTTCATAACCCAAAAAAATTTCTAAAAATCTTCAAGCACAGAAGCTCTCATAGAAATGCAATAAAGAGAACTGGAATCATCTACAACTCCTTAATAAGCCAAACGATAAAAAGTAGAGCACACCCCAGTCAAACTGGAAACCATGATAACTATAAAACATCAAAATATTTTGCGTTTCCATATAGATTCTACATATTTCTACATTCCGTAATGGACTCTTCTATTTTTTCCCATACAAATGTAGTACAAAATAAGAGGGACAATGATTCTTATAGACATAATCTTTAGATTTATAATGTCATCCCAATTCTCAGAGACATGATCAATTTTACGTTGATTCCATAAATTTTGAGAAATAGGAAATCAAAGATGACATGGTGAGTATCTTCATAACCACTAATACATAGAAAGCAAATAGAAGCACCAAATATTCCCCTCCTTTTAGTATAGTTAGAATTCGGTAGATTGATATGCCTGGACTTTCGTAAATGAATTATGTAATTCATTTGACATTTGCAACCCCATAACTTTTAAAAGCCCACATCCTCAACACCCTTACTTATAATGTTATCCCATATCATCTTAATATTAGCATTTTTATTCCCTGAGAAAGTCATGATCATGATCAACCAAATCTGGTAAACAATTTTTTAAAACATGATCCAGAATATTGGAAAAAATTGTCAAACAGAACATTCCATTTCTATCAGAAATGATCACATTCATAAGTGAGTCATTAGGAAGACACAAATGAATAATCATCTCTCCTGCAATGATATCCCCCAGAAATCTTGAAGAACACCAGGGATCACGCAAAGCATAAAGAAATATCTAGACTCATTGTTGAATTTAAGTAGTGGAAGAAGAACACTCCTAACCCTGAGAATGTTATTGAATAACCATGGAAAATTCTAGGATTCTTCAGAAGTCCAGAATGAACATTTCTTTAGATATTTCTCACCTGTCCATTTGATTCATAAAGAATCATTCTTACTAACTACATACCACACATTCAGAATAAGGCATGATCTTGCAATCTCCTTACTTTTCTTCAAACCAAGCCCACCTTCTTTTTTGGAAGAATAACCTTTTCCCATTTACTCAAGTGAAAATTTCGTTTAGTATCAGTATGCACCCACAGACACGATAAATCTCATCAAGAATGAAACCTAGAATAGGAAAAGATAACACCCAATACAAATACACAGAAGACAAGTGGATCTACTGAACTCTACCGTTCCTACAAGAAATAACAACTTTGTCTTCCAACTTCCCGTACCTTTTTTAACTTTATCAACCAGAGACGAACAATGTTTCTTAGAAATTTTCCCGACAAAGAAAGGAATTCCAAGGTATTTTTAATCATCCATGTTTCCTAATTTAATCCCTAGCAAAGTTAGCCATATTAACTCCATCAACCTTCCTACTCATGAGAATACAACTCTTTAATTGGCAGATCACCAACCCTGAAACTAAGCCAACTTTGTCAAAGAGTTTCCTGAGATTAGTAGCACTACACACATCAACTTTCTGAAAAGTCCTCAAGTCATCTACAAATATAAGATGAAAACAACAGAAATCCTTTGATGCTTTAATGGGAAACATACAATGCTCAACAACATATGTCTTATCAATTTAGAAAACCCCTACATACCAATTAAAAATAAAAAAGGAGCTAGTGAGGAAAAAAGTATATTTCAAAATGTGAAGATTATTGTATATTGTAAATATTGCAAAGACATTATATATAAAATGAGTGCACACAATTTAAATGCAGTGTAGTATATTTCTCTTTTGATCTTATAAATATAATCAACTAAAGGTATTATAGAACAAATATATATTCAAAATTTTGTAGTCAAATATATATTTCAAAAGATACAAATTATATACAAACATGTTGTTATATATACACATGTATATCTGATAAATGTGTGTACCTAGGTTTCTGGGCCTAGATTAACATGGCCCTTACCTAATCCATGTAAATACCTAGGTCAAAATAGGCTCCGCTCAGCATGAAAATTGCATGGATCAAGCTTGTATCGTATTACATGGGTCACGACATGTGTCTGATCCAGTCGTTTTAGTCCGATGTGATACTCAACCCTATTACAGATACACCGCAATAGACATCCAAGACATTTTGTTCAGATTAGAGTGTGATTCGATGTAGATGTTACTTTTAGTCACATAGCCGCATATTAACTTAGGGGGTTGGGGGGTACGTACCTGGACCAATGTTTCTCAAGTACGCTTTACACAGTATGAGATTAAGTACATATCGACAGGATAATGCTATGTGTGCCCCCTCCCTATTCTCTATGGTTGTAAGCTTTGAGTTGATGTATGTTCTTCCCCAGTTGGGTGATCCTCAGAGTGAGCTCCTCTTACTTCATTCGTGTATGAGAATTGCAAAGCTTCTATTTGGCTTGAGGACTTGTCAACCTAGGTACATGAATGAGGCAACATCATGTTTTGATAGAGAGTCACAAGCATCTTTTGAAGACATTACGGTCTATGGAGGTCCCTTTTTTGGCGACTTCCAATGGAGGTTGGCTTCATTGTCGATCCGTCTTGGTGGCTTGGGTCTTAGTTCAACTGTTGAAGCTTCTTCATATGCTTTTGTGGCATCTAGGGCCCAATCTTGGGTGCTTGAGGATCACATCTTGCGAGGTAGTGGGATTCACGGTATGAGCACTGACTTTGATTTCACCCTTGATCATCTTCGTGTCATGATTCCTTCCTTTGATCTCGGTTGTTTTTCTAAAAAAGACACTGTAACACCTAGATTTTTATATCACATGAGCGGAAGCAAAAAAAAAAATCTTCTGGGAGTGTCACAAACATGATAACCATTGAAATAAAAGTAAATGAAACACTTTGCAAAACTATAAAACTGATTCATACATAGCTTTTTGTCAACATAAAACTACATCATGTTTATGCATAAGTTCATAATAAAAAGATGTCAATACTCAGGATTATCTGGATAGATGGCACCCCACTAGGCAATCTTGAAAGTCTCTTAGGCCTTTATTGGTCCCTTTGTTCTTCAATCGCTCCAAAAACCTACGGACATCGCGTCCCCAACCATGCATTTGAAAAAACAGGCGTTAGAGAAAGTGGCATGAGTATTCTAAATTCAATATTTCTAAATATCTGAAACTGGATATTATAAACATGAACTAACATCAAACTGTGAATAAACTGAAACATAAAGTATTTCATTTCTCAATATGAATTCTTATCTTCACATCTTATCTTATTTTGGAGACATGTACTAGTACATGGATCTCAAGACCTACACCAAAGTGCTTGGGTCATACTTATCTTATCTGATTCCCTCTCATCATACTCATGGATGAGATTATGGGCAAACTAAGGTATCTTTTACTTACGATTTTTATCAGATTGTAGCCACCATTATACAATAAGTCCTCCTTTGTGACACTGAAGTGTCCTCTATGGTGCAATGCACCCTCTATTGGCAAAATGTGACCTCTGTTGACACCGAAGTGTCCTCTATGGTGCAACACGCCCTCTGTTGGCATAACATGCCCTCTGTGACACCCGCAGTGTCTGGCGCAACGCGTCCTCTAAATTTTCCCGAGACTCTCTGGTGGGGAGTTATTATATAATGTATTATGTGAAGGTTTTGAATTAACTATATTAAGTCTATCTTTACTAAACTTTGAATCTGAACTTATCTGAAACTGAGTACTAAACATGTACTTAGTTTTGAATCTGAAATATGAATCTGAATCTTTACTCTTCCAAATCTGAATTGAATCTATTATGGAATTTGGATATGTATTTCAAATTACAACATAATTGAGATTGGGTTTGTAACCCATATCGTGTATCTTTATTCAAAATCTGGCTACTCACACAGTGGGTAGTCTAAGTCTGAATTTAAATCTCTTATTCTTAAGTTCTAAACTGAATTCATTGCTAGATTTGAACATGTATCTCATTATCTGGGTAAACTTTATTCTAAAACTCTAATTTGGTAAGATTACTTAATTATACTAATTATATCATAAATGAGTTTAATGTCTTATGAGAAAGGATATGACAATAGAAATACTAAGTGTACAAAGTATCTTTAGTCAAGCTTATGAGAGTATCATAAGTACAACATATCTAAAAATATCAATTCTGACAAGATGGTTCAATCCTTCTTATAAAATATGATGTTACCCTAAAACTTTGCATATGAACTTACATATTAAACCTTTAATATCAAAATAAAAATCTTATAAAATATTGTATTCCAACCTAATCATAACTTAATGTGTCATTATCATATAATGCCATCATGAACTAATTTTTACAATACATTGTGATCCCAAAAGTACCTTCATTTCCAAAAGTAGATCATGCCTTAATATTCTGAAATTCATATTCTTACATTGTAAATAAATTGTAGATATTATTCATTCTAAGGGATCTAGTCTTAGATCTCTACATGTGTATGAAATCTTAATGGCATGTTTCTACTTGAAATCCTACTACATAGTTATGCCTAGAAAGATGGGAAAACTGTAATAACATATATGTGCTTACACTATTAATACAAAGCTATTTCAAATCATAAACTAATTATGGATACATTATTTGCATATCTTATTTTGGAATCTTATTCATTAGTTCCAAATATTTCTAAGAAAACTGATAGGAACATGATTCTTCACTTTGTCATGGACTTGGTCCATGAGTCACAACTATTTTGGGCAACATATCTCTAGTCGATATTTTGGATATCTAAACTTACATATTGATATAATTATGAGAGTAATACGGTTTCCACATATCAACCTTGAAATCTTAGAACATGAAACTATATAGATCATGAAAGTCTTATTAGGAGACATGTAAACATATTGAACATAAACGATGAGTACTCATGTGCATGGACCACTTACCTCTTGTACAGATAGCATCGATAGGGAAGTCTAGATCCTAAGTTCCATCACTTTAATAACCTGGATATCATCATAGTTTTATCAGTCCAAGCCTATATTCCCTCTTTCTATTTCTAAATCTCAAAACCCCATCTTCCTAACTACATATACCAACTTAGGGTTATTATTTAGACTAAACATAACTTTAATCTAAAATCACCATAAAATCTTAGCGTTGAAATAAAATAAAACTCATACTATATAATTAGTATTATCTTTATACTCAAATAAGACATAAATCGTCTTATGCACTGATATGAACAGATACTTCATATAATGAGAATAATTCTAAAAAATAGTCACATATTGTAAAATTACTGACTCAATTAGGAAATCAAAGTAGAATACCATCACATTACTAATATCAAGCCTAATTGGCCATACATATATCACTTATATTGTCAGGATAATCATTTATTATTCTTTCATATTGGCTACTCATCTAAAATTAATAACTAATATAATAGTATAAGAAACTTCATAAAATTACCATAAAAGTATTCTTATAATGTTGGAATAATCATGTATTAAAATATCAGGTCATTTAAAAATCAGATCATGGGTGAAATACCCAAAATACCCCTATTAGGATTTATATCAAAATACTAATAAAACATTAAATCTGAAATATCAGGCTTTATAGTAATGTTTACCATATCAAAACATACCAATTGTAATATTTTTATAAATTAATGATTTCGTTTGCTATTTTAATGCATAACACATTGAAATCTCATTACTATTAGTAATCCAATTTTAATAAATAACAAACATCAAAACCACCCATTAAATACATTTTTATAGAATAGTATATATTATAATATTTCCATAGACATCTTGTTTGTACTAAACAGAGCTCTATACTAGAAGATATGATTTTTACAAAATCATACCTTTACATTGATTTTGGGTCGTTGATATTTGATCAAATGACTGTCGTGATGCTAGGCCACAACACCGTCCAGGGCTATCCCAGATTCGTGGATCCTGACCTTGGGTCCATCTTCATCTCTACCTAGTTGACTTGCTTCCCTCCTGTATGATGTGTGCACGACTCTATTTATAGAGTCTCGCCTCGTCGCCACTAGGGTGGGCGGCCATGAGCCCGATCTCAGCCTGGGCGTCGCCGTTGCGCAAGCCACGACTGCTAATGACTTTGTCCAAGCCCTCACTCCACAGGTGGTGACTCCTTCAGGTCCTAATGAGACGAAAACAAGAATCCCCAAACTACAACCTCACATCAGTCGCCTCCTATCTTCTTCTTCTTTTCTGAGTCTCGATCAAAACCTTATTTTTGGAATCGTCTCACCCTATGGCCTTAGAAACAAAGGTTTTTATAGCCTCTCTTCTCCAAAAATGTAGGCGAGATCCTCACCTTACGAAGACTCTATTCGGGTCTTGAGAATAGAGGTGTCAGTTCTCTAGTCCGCAAATGTGGAGTCGGGGCGCCCACTTTTTTTATTTTTATTTTTCTTCTTCTTTTTGATAAAAGTCCAAATATAAAAAATATTTATACAACCCACTATATAGCTCAGTTTGACTTTAGAATTTGGGGTAAATACTATATTATTATCAACTTCATATGAGCAAGATTTTAAGTAAAAACTATCTGTACAAACACTCCAAACATGTATTTTAAATAAATATATTATAATTACTAATTTAATTACCTAGGCCACTATATATATCAAAATCATCTAAATTTTCTCCCACCATCTTATATCCTAATTATCCATCTAATAAAATTATTATCATCACTTATCATGAGGGCTACATACTATATTCCCAATTTTGTACTTCAAGGACCCACATGTGAATCTTATTTGGCTCAATCATGATTGAATAAGGTTCTAGGGCCCCTAGACCACTCCCTGATCCTTAAAAAGGTCCATTATCTATTATTGATTATGGAACTAAAGCATGAATCAATATTCCCTCAATAGAAGCTTTCATATGATACATTAGGTCGACATTAGTTTACTTCCTTAATAATGAGACCTAAGTTGATCTAGAGCTCAAACCAGTAACTCAAGTCTTCATATTATATATATTCGTCACATTATTGTTCACAAGAATAATTCATTTATATTTATCTACAGCTGACTACAATTGTACACATTTAAGGCATTATGCGTCTATTGGTTGACCAGATGACTTGTATTACAAATTTTGTGAACTTAATTACATAACTAGCCATGGTTAGGTTCATTAGGTCCCTTGGCACACACTCACTAGAAAACTCCACATTAAAGGCTTACAATATCTATGAAATTGAGGATGTTACAATTCTACCCACCTTAAAAATAAATTTCACCCTCGAAATTTCTCTAGGTTACTACCCACCTTAGGGTTCTTCTTACCTCTTCATTTATTGATAATTAAGATGTTAAAGTACATTTATGTTCAAATTTTGCATGAAGAGAGATAAGTAATGTATTTTCATAAAAATTTTATGTGAGCATTATCTATTAGCTTGGTCTATTGCTAACTCATACTTAGGGTTTATGAAACTAAACTTGGCTCTATGCTTAGGACATATACCTCAACCTTTTCATGAATTCCTAACGTTAGTTATACATGACTGTCTAACCTTGGGTTCTTCAGATAACTCCTACATTCTTAGATATGTGGTCATCAGGCACATACCCAGAGATGTGGGATCCTGACATACTATCCCTCACTAACCCACTAACACATGTGTCCCATACCACATGAGCTAGTAAGAAAGGAGAGATGCATAAAAGTCTAGCGCTTATGAAATTCCTTTTCAATTCTCAATTGGGTGGCCATAACCATTGAGAATGGAGAAGAAACCTCATTAGTTAGGTTTAGGTTGCTACTTTAGATCTAAATAAGGATGACTTCTACCTCTAAGATATCTATCTATTCTAAGGTTAAGACCCATAATCACTCTAAGTTATTGTATTCTTCTTATGGAATCTATCCCTAAACCCTAAACTTACCTCTTCACTCTAGGGTGACTGTGAGAATCATGTTTGCCTAGTGGCCATTTACCAAATTGCTTTGATACCATATTGTAACACCCATATTTTTATATCACATGAGCGTAAGAAAATTTTTCTTCTTCTGGGAGTGTCACAAACATGATAACCATTGCAATAAAAGTAAACGAAACACTTTGCAAAACTGTAAAACCGATTCATACATAACTTTTTGTCAACATAAAACTACATCATGTTTATGCATAAGTTAATAATAAAAAGATGTCAATATTCAGGATCATCTAGGTAGATGGCACCCCACTAGGCAAGCTTGAAAGTCTCTTAGGCCTTTGTTGGTCCCTTCGTTCTTCAATCGCTCTAAAAACCCATGGACATCGCGTCCCCAGCCATGCATTGGGAAAAACAGGCGTTAGAGTAAGTGGCACGAGTATTCTAAAATATATATTTCTAAATATCTAAAATTGGATATTATAAACATGAACTAACATCAAACTGTGAGTAAACTGAAACATAAAGTATTTCATTTCTCAATATGAATTCTTATCTTCATATCTTATCTTATTCTGGAGACATGTATTGGTACATGGATCTCAAGACCTACACCAAAGTGCTTGGGTCATACTTATCTTATCTGATTCCCTCTCATCATACTCATGGATGAGATTATGGGCATGCTATAAACTAAGGTATCTTTTACTTATGATTTTTATCTGATTGTGGCCACCATTATACAATAAGTCCTCCTCTGTGACATCGAAGTGTCCTCTATGGTGCAACACACCCTCTGTTCGCACAACGTGCCCTCTGTTGACTCCGAAGTGTCCTCTATGATGCAACACACCCTCTGTTGGCATAACATGCCCTCTATGACACCCGCAATGTCTGGCGCAACGCGCCCTCTGAATCGTCACGGGACTCTCTGGTGAGGACTTATTATATAATGTATTATGTGAAGGTTTTGAATTAATTATCTTAAGTCTATCTTTACTAAACTTTGAATCTAAACTTATCTAAAATTGAGTACTAAACATATACTTAGTTTTGAATCTGAAATCTGAATCTGAATATTTACTCTTCCAAATATAAATTGAATCTATTATGGAATTTGGATATGTATTTCAAATTACAACATAATTGAGATTGGGTCTATAACCCATATCGTGTATCTTTATTCAAAATTTGGCTACTCACATAGTGGGTAGTCTAAGTCTGAATCTAAACTCTTATTCTTAAGTTCTAAACTGAATTCATTGCTGGATTTGAACATGTATCTCATTATCTGGGTAAACTTTATTCTAAAACTCTAATTTGGTAAGATTACTTAATTATACCAATTATATCATAAATGAGTTTAATGTCTTATGAGAAAGGATCTGGCATGAATATAGAAATACTAAGTCTACAAAGTATCTTAAGTCAAGCTTATGAAAGTATCATAAGTACAACATATCTAAAAATATCAATTCTGACAAGATGGTTCAATCCTTCTTATAAAATATGATGTTACCCTGAAATTTTGCATATGAACTTAAATATTAAATCTTAAATATCAAAATAGAAATCTTATAAAATATTGTATTCTAACCTAATCATAACTTAATATGTCATTATATTATAATGCCTGAGACGGTCCGATTTATAAATCACAATGTAAACTTAGAGGAAGCGATTGATTAGCAACGGAATTATGAAATATCACTAAAAATTTAAAACTTTTTTGAAAGAGATCTTTAAACCATAAAACTCTTTTATAAGAAAACAAGGTAAACTGTTTACATTATAGTTTGACATTACATCTCTGTGAAATCACATCTCAAGTGATTACATACATCCATTGCCCTGTTATCTGTACAAGGCAAGATACAAAATCTCGAGGCACTAAGCCAAAAACCTCAGACCTACTGACTACTAGGACCTGAGAGTAAAGAGACGACACAGGACATACTATCTACAAGACTTGACAATCAGTATCTCCACTTGAGATTCACTGTTGCCCCTGGTGTTGCTGCTGCTGATACTGCTCACCCTCAGATTGGTTCCTCCATCCTCGGCGTCCACCTAAAAAGTCAAATCCCACGGGGTGAGACAATTGAATAATTGTCCCAGCGAGAGTTATAACTCTCCGCCAGAAGCTTTGTTATAGCAATAAAGGAATAACAAAAGAAAAATAACTTAAAACATTCAACAACAGGTTTGGTATTAAGTAAGGCAACATTTACTTAAGAAATCATTTCGATAAGGAATATGTATACTAGTTGCTTGAACAGAATATTATAAACAATGTAACATCAATCATTGTTTCTCGTAGTTCAACCTAAGCAGTTATGCTACACGACTGATTATGTTTTTCAAACATTATTATGCCCTGCGGAGATGAGGTATACTGCTCATACTCCAACCGACCATTACGAAATCATATTGGTATCAGACATAGGTCATCAAAAGAGCTGGATTCTTATTACCTCAACTTCCTCAGTCAGTGTGAGGATCAACATGTAGGACATCTCGTGTGTCTGCTACAATAGCTTTCCAGGGTATTCTGGCAACTTCGCTATTAGAGTCACAGTGGCATTTTGTTCTCTCTTCGCCATCGAGGGATTTCTTGTTTATCTCACATCGATGCGGCATTAAAGATTCCCTCGAGAGATTAGTGAAACATCACCCCGGCATAAACACATGATGAAGGATTGATGGATTAAGGTACATCTTACATCAATTCCTACATCAGGACGTAAGGATATTCACGTCCATAACCCCAACATACTCAAAAGTATGTTCTCCAGGAGTTCCCTTAGGAAAACCTGTTTCACCATCATTAAACTACTCACAATGATGGATCTATGATCAAGGCTCTACATGATATGATTATACTTGATTATTTAATTACATTTCAGCATTCTTTTAGCATCAGGCATGTTTTCAATCATTAATCATTAAAACAACTGCTATTAAGAAAGAATGCTAAATGTATCAAGTTTGACTCACATCAGTTATCATATGAATATTATTTCTTAACCATCTCATCACTATGATTCAAGAATAGGGGTATTCAAACCCTTAGATCATCATAAGTCATCTAATAGCATGACCTTAATTGTAACAATGTAATCATTACTCATAGCTCTTATAGTCTGTCCATCTCATATGTTGCCTCTTAAACTAGGCAACATAATATATCACTATTCATAAAAGCGTATTACATGCTTTCAATGAATATGATATCATAACCCTTACCTGGCTATGATCACTTATTTATAAGAGCTTGCATGGTCAATTCAATTGATAATAATAAACAATTCATCTCCAGATCAACAATTTATAAAGCAGAGATAACCTTTCAATTCAAGGGTTGTGCCATTATACCTTCACTATGGCTAGTTTTCCCTATTCAATTTGATTAGGGTTATTCAATCCCTTTTATTTCAATTAGGAATAATGATTCCTCATCTCATACTTCATTCATGAAGTTTCATTGCTTAAAA
Source organism: Alisma plantago-aquatica (assembly GCA_963693085.1). Taxonomy (NCBI): domain Eukaryota; kingdom Viridiplantae; phylum Streptophyta; class Magnoliopsida; order Alismatales; family Alismataceae; genus Alisma; species Alisma plantago-aquatica. The sequence continues at coordinate 134,863,566 of OY856411.1, read as the reverse complement.
GCATAACCTGGAATTATGGTTTACTGTTCATTTCATCATATCACCCTCAATTAGGGTTTACTATTCACATTACATGTATTTACCCTAGAGTTAGGGTTTACTATTCACTTCATAGTGAATTAAGGTCACATCATCATCATGTATGAAGTTTATCATCATTAATGTCTTCAAATTAGTTTAGGATTCATTAATCACCATAATTAGGGTTTTCATGATCTCTCTATGAAGGATCATACCCTAATCATGTGCACTCATACATATTGATGGTATTTTACTTGATTCCCATCCATATTAGGAGTCTTCTCTCTCCTCTTATTATTAGATTATGTTTACATCACTCTAGATTAAGTTAGACCAAGTCAACTTTGATTAACATAAGTCATGTCATAACCATTGTGGTCATTAGGGTTTGCTTGATCAAGGGGTGTTGACTACTTAAACCCATCAAGGGTACTTTAGTAATGTTCACAATTGATCATGACATACATCAACCAACTACTTAATTGTTCCCTTAATGTCTTTATGTATCATTAGGGTTTAGGTTAATCAACCATTGAACCATCTAAGCCTTCAGAACATTAAGCATTCTTGACCTTAAAAGACCCTAAACGGTTTTGCACTTTCAACCTCCAAACGGTTTTGAAACCGCATGGATTGGTTGATCGTTTGGTACCTTTAACTTTCAAGACCACATGGACAAATACACCATCAAGACCGTTTGCCCAAAAGTTAGGTGAAGACCATTTGGTCACGTTGACCGTTTGGCCAAGTTTGACTTTGAAACCGTTTGGACAAATCGATCTTAAAACCGCATGGTCACCAATAGGTTTTGAAACCGCATGAATCCAAACGGTTTTGAAACCATTTGGTCCCAAACGGTCTTGAGACCATTTTCCCCCAAACAGTCTTGAGACCGTTCAGCCCCAAACGGTCTTGAGACCGTTCAGACTCAAACGGTCTTGAGACCGTTTGGTCCAAACACCTCAAAACCGCATGGACCAAAAAGTGCATCAACACTTGCAATTGATTTAGGGTTTTCTATGTTGAAGCCATCAAACGTTCATGTATTTGTTAACCACTTATCAATTAAGTCAATTAGGTTAATCCTTAACCAATTTGACACTCAATTGACCCTCAATTAATAACCAATTAGGGTTGGGACCATTTGAATTAGGGTTTGAAATCGATCAACCTTCAACATACATCAACATGAGTCTAATTGAGGTTGAACCCATTGAACCATCACTCAATTGGGTCATGGCCTGACCCCAAACGGTCTTGGGATCGTTTGGACATCCTCCAAATGGTATTGATACCGTTTTCCCAAAGTTGCATCAAAAACTAAGTCAATCACTTAAGGGTTGAACCCTAATTAGGTCACAAAATCAGCACTTTAGTTATTTCAACAACTTATTATGATTGGACCTTCAATTGATCAACCCTACTTGACCCTAGACCTCCAAACGGTTTTGAGTGATCACCAAACGGTCTTGAGACCGTTTGGATGATCCCCAAATGGTTTTAAAATTGTTTGGGTCACTCAACCCAAACTTCAACATGATTGGTCCATTGAAATCAGCAATGAACCCGATTAGGGTTTAGGTGATTAAAGTGCCTTCAACTTGAGATTTACTTGGAATTAGTTAATGATTCTTGGTGGGTGATTAGTCCATAATGTGTACACCAGATCCCCAAATGGTCAACGCTTGGTCAACTCATCCAAATGGTCTTGGAGATCGTTTTCTCCAATCGGTCTTGTGAAACCGTTTGCCCTCCAAACGGTTTTGAAACCGTTTGGTTCCAAACAGTTTTGCAAACCGTTTGGCCAAGGGGGTGCAAACCATTTGCTAAAGTAACATTGCTATTCACGCCCCCTTCTTCTACCTCAAGATCAAGGTCTGTTCTTCATGGTTTTGATTGCAAGCATGCATAGAAGGATGGAAGAAAGAAGAACTAGCAACGTTTGCAAGAAAAGAAGATGCATAATCAAAGATTTAAGGTTTAGAGTTACAAAACCCGCCTTAGAACCAGATCTACAGCTCCAAGCTTCGAAGATTTAATGGTGGCTTGAGCTCCACAGGTCATCCAAGGTTTCTTCTTCAAGAATTGGTTGGAAAGGATGGCTAGAAAGAAGAACTAAGTAAGAAAAACTAGCAAACCAACCTTGTATCATGACTTCCTCCATGAATCCGAGCTAGATAGTGGTTAAATCTTACCCAACTCTACTTGGCCATTCTACTCTTCTCCTGAGCTCCTTCCTTAGTCGGCCACAGCAAGAGATAAGTGAAGAGAGAAAGGGAAACGATCCCTTGGCTATAAACGAAAGGTGTATATATACTTTGGGCATGTTTTCAAGATAAGGACAACCTTTTCTTCTATTTCTCATATGGGTCCTTCTCTCCTTCTTGGCCATGCCCCTCCTTTCTATACATAAGAAAAAATCCTCCTTTAACCAAGGTTTAGAGGAAAAGAAACCAAACATCCTACTAAGTTGCACACATAAAAGGGTCACTTTGCTTACAACTTGGTTATTTAATTACAAGGGTTTTCCTTCTTATTTGATTATTCAAATGAAGCACCATCTTCATAAATTTTACTCTAAATGATGCCAAGAGTCATAAAAGATACTCTAGAAGGTATATTTTACATGTTGCACCCCAGGTTTTGGGTAAATTGCACTTTTTACCAAAACTAGGGTTTTAAAGCACAAGGATTGCTCCACAAGCTGCATCTTAGTGCCCAAGCTTGGAAAATACATAACATTTCATCATATTCATTCTTATGATGTCTCATCACCAGAGGAACATCTAAACATGTGCAATTTGCAAGTTAACCCCTTTAATTGGGTAATTTGCACATAGGTCCCTATTAACAAAACAATATTACAACATTGTTCAAAAGGGGTAGAAAGAGAAATATATGTTCCTCAGAAGCTTTAATTACATACCAAAAGATAATCACAAGTATTTTAATTACATAATTAAGCAAAACACCTTGGGTTAGTTCATAACCCAAGTCAGGGATATTACACATTATCCACCCCTTACAAGGATTTCGTCCCCAAAATCGAAAAAACATATTAAGGGAAAAGAGCAGGGTATTTCCTTCTCATCTCCTCCTCTAGTTCCCATGTGGCTTCTTCAACACCACGGTGATTCCAGAGGACTTTTACTAGACTTATGTCTTTCTTTTTCAGCTTTTTAATTATGTTATCAAGGATTGACACTGGTCCTTCCTCATAAGATATATCACCATTCAATTCTACCTCCATAGGTTGTAGAACTGACTTTGTATCAGGGTGACATTTCCTCAGCATAGAAATGTGAAACACATGGTGTAACCTCTGTAACTCTAGTGGTAACTCTAGTTTATAGGCTACCTTTCCAATCCGTTCAATGATTGGATAAGGCCCCATAAACCTAGGAGCTAACTTCCCTTTCCTTCCAAATCTCAAAACTCCCTTCCAAGGCAAGACTTTGAGATACACTATGTCTCCAACCTGAAATTCTAAGGGTCTACGACGCTTGTCAGCATAAGATTTTTTCCTATCTTGTGCAGTCTTAATCTGTTGTTGTATTACTTTGATCTTTTCAGTGGTCTGTTGCATAAGATCAGGACCTAACAGTTGATATTCACCGGTTCCATACCAACATAGGGGTGATCTACAACGTCTACCATACAAAGCTTCATAAGGTGCCATGTCAATGCTATGTTGATAGCTATTGTTGTAGGCAAACTCTATCAAACTTAGGTGCAGATCCCAACTCCCTGTAAACTGAAGAACACATGCCCTCAACAAGTCTTCCAAGGTTTGTATAGTCCTTTCTGACTGTCCATCAGTCTGAGGATGAAAGGTTGTACTAAACCTTAACTGGGTGCCTAAAGCTTTGTGAAGTTGCTCCAAAAAACGACTCGTAAATTAGGGACCTCTGTCGGAAACTATAGTGACTGGAACTCCGTGCAGTCACACTATCTCTTGAACATACAACTGTGCTAGCCTCTCAGAAGAATAGGTTGTTTTGACAGGTAAGAAGTGTGATGTCTTTGTCAACCTATCAACTATTACCAAGATGGAATCATGTCCTTTGCTTGTCCTGGGTAGGCCAACAACAAAGTCCATGGTTATATGATCCCACTTCCATTATTGTATGGGTAAAGGTTGCATTGTTCCTGCAGGATTCTGGTGTTCAACTTTAACTTGCTGACACACAGGACACCGCATAAAAAACTCAACAACATCCTTCTTCATCCCAGACCACCAATACATATTTTTCAAGTTTCGATACATTTTGGTGCTTCCTGGATTAATAGCATACATCAAAGAATGAGCTTCTTCCAGGACTAACTTCCTCAAGTTATCCACATCTGGCACTATCATCCTCCCATGATAACAGGCTACTTGGTCATATGAATCATGGAAACCATCTTGTTTCTTATCACCATACTTTGATCTGATCTGTTGAACTGCAGCATCGACTTGCTGGGCCTCCTTGATCTGCTCTCTTAGAGTAGGTTATATGTGCATCTCAGCTAACAACCCAGCTAACAATGACACCTTAAACTGTACATTGTCCTCCCTTAAGGAGATAAGCATATCTCTCCTAGAGCATATTAAAGAGTTTAGTTGTGCTCTATCTAAGGCTGGTGTTGCTGATTTCCTACTCAAAGCATCTGCAACCACATTGGCCTTCTCTGGATGGTAGTCAATTGTACAATCATAGTCTCTGATTAACTCCATCCAGTGACGTTGCCTCATGTTAAGCTCATGCTGAGAGAAGATGTACTTCAGGTTCTTATGATCAGTGAAAATCTGAAATGTCTCTCCGAAGAGGTAGTGTCTCCAGATTTTCAAGGCATGAACCACAACAGCTAGCTCCAGATCGTGTGTCGGATAATTCTCCCCGTGTTTCTTAAGTTGTCGGGAAGCGAAAGAAATCACTTGCTTATCATGCATCAACACACATCCAGGTCCATTCTTGGAGGCATCACAGAAAACTATGTATCCTTTGCCTTGCTCAGGTAACACAAGTACAGGTGCACTTGTCAATCTTTCCTTCAACAGCTGAAAAGATTGTTGACACTTGCCACTCTAGACAAAAGGAATTTCCTTCCGGGTTAACTTAGTCAAGGGTAAGGCTATAGAGCTGAAGTTCTTAATGAACCTTTGGTAATAGCCAGCCAACCCTAAGAAACTACGGATCTCCATCGGTGTCTTCAGCTGTTCCCATTGTAGAACAGATTCTACCTTTTTAGGGTCAACATGAATACCCGAGGCAGATATCACGTGTCCAAGTAAAGATACTTCCGGTAACCAGAACTCAAACTTGCTAAACTTAGCATATAGCTTATGTTCTCTTAACAAAGTTAGAGCCTGACAAAGATGATGTTCGTGCTGCTGAGCATCTCTACTATAGATCAGAATGTCATCTATAAAGACAACAACACACTGATCGAGGAAAGGTTGGAAGATTCTATTCATGAGCTCCATAAATGCAGCCACTGCATTGGTTAGTCCAAACGACATAACTGTGAACTCATAGTGACCATACCTTGTCCTAAAGGCAGACTTGGGTACGTCACTGTCCTTAATACGGAGTTGATGATATCCTGACCTCAAATCTATCTTTGAGAAGACAGTTGCACCACACAACTGGCAAAGAGACCATCAATCCTCGGCAGAGGATACTTGTTCTTTATTGTTACTTTGTTTAGTTGTCTGTAATCAATTCACAACCGCATTGATCCGTCTTTCTTTTTAGAGAAAAGGACCGGAGCACCCCAGGGCGAAGTACTTGGTCGGATAAAGCCCTTCTCCAGCAACTCTTGTAGCTGTTTCTTGAGTTCTGCCATCTCGGCAGGCGCCATCCTATACGGTGTTTGTGCTATAGGTTGTGTGTCTGGAATCAAATTGATTTCAAAATCAATTTCCTGAGGCGGTGGCACACCTGGAAGTTCTTCAGGAAATACATCTTCAAATTCCCTGACTACATGATCTTCAGCAGAGTTAGGACTCTCCATGGTAGTATCTACTACATGGGCCAAGAATGCATAACATCCTTGCCTCAACAACTTCTCAGCAACCATAGCTAACACAAGACAGGTAGGTAGAATCTTTCTCTCTACTTGAAAGTGTTGGATCCTAGATGGGTGATTAGATCCTCTAGAGGGGGGTGAATAGAGCTGAAAGCACTTAAACAAAATTCATTAAACCTTCAAGATATATCACAAGATAAGGGTTTTAAATAGGTAATTTGTGTTCAACTAGAACATGCATAGCAATGGAGAGAGAGATTGAACATGCACCAATTAGACAAGCTATTTAGAGTGGTTCCACACTTCAAACTAGAAGTGTGTCAGTCCTCTTGCCTAGAGAGGTCAACCTCTAGGACTTCCAAACTATTGCACTCTTATATTCATTCATAAGACATACAATGCATGACCAAACAAAAGACTTACCTATCCAAGACAAAGAGTCTTCAACCTTACCAAGGACTTACCCACTTTGCAAGAGTCTTCGGCCTTCTCCAAGGACTTACCCACTCTAGCACAAGTCTTCAGCCTTAGAGGAATTACGCACTCTTCTTGGATCTTCAGCTTTTGACTTCTTCACTCGGAGAAGCTTCCACCAAGGTGTTACCCACTTGAGCTTGAGTCTTCTGCCTTCTCCAAGGGATTACCCACTCTAGCTCCAAGCCTTCAGCCTTGATCTTCACCAAGGGACTCCTTCCCTTGTTCTTCTTCACCTCTCTTGGACAAGAGAGAGAACCTTCATCATCATGATTGCAAATGAGAGATGGGGAGGTGGTAGAAGTGAGAGCCTCATAAGATATACATATAGAACTAGCTCTCTTACAACTCTCCTACTCACTCTAATGGATGTAGAAAGTGATTAAGCTTAGAGAGATAGTGGAGGCTGTAGGAAGCACTCAACTATAGAATAGGAACCTCACATAGAGTTTGCAATGAATGCTCAACCTTGGAATGAAGCCCAAGGGGTCCTATTTATAGTTGGGGATGCCTCTTAGCCTTTGGGAACACTTATGAATGAAAACTAGCCGTTTTGTGGCTTGCAACGGATATATTGTCACTTGTTGCAACTCCACAACGGCTAGAAACACTTTTCTGCACTTTTTCGTACAATGCATTTGGTCGAGTTTCTATAAGTGTAACTCGACCGATAGAGTAAAAGACAAAGCCGATATTCAGACCATCGGTCGAGTTTGTCCTAAGGAAACTCGACCGACCAATGAAAATCGATTTGGTCAATTACTCCATCGGTCGAGTTCTGTGTAAACACAACTCGACCGATGCAATCTCCAGAAAATTGATCAAGGATGATCGGTCGAGTTTTCAGGCTGGGAAACTCGACCGACAAAGTGCTTGTAATCAATTTTCAAAGATGCATCTAAAGTGCTCTAATATTCGATCTAAGTTCTCCTGATATTTTTCTAAGCTTAATTACAAGTCATACAATCATTACAAGTGATTTACAACATGATTCTAATGGATATACATCATATTACAAAAACGTGCACTTGTATGACTTTGACTTGTCTTTTCTCCAATTTGAGATGCGCAAGTTAGGGCATTTGGAGTGTGTCTATACCTAATCTGAAATCACTCAAGTAGAGACATTAGACACCAATATGTGGAATGGTTAGTCATCATCAAAACACGGGTTTAGTCAATTTAGACGTGAGTCAACATTGACCTAATTGACCTTGAGTCAACAGAAAGATCCATGTGTCGCTTTCGTCAGCAAACACAGCTTGCTTGGATTCACAATCCAAAATAACCTTATACCTTTACAGGGTATCCATCCCAAGGATTATATCAAATCCTTGCATCTCAAGTGGTATAAGATCCACTTGAATGCGATGATTAGAAAAGAAGAGGATGCAGGGAGAGCATACCTCCTGCAACACAGCAGACCCTCTCAACGGAGTCTCTAGCAACAAGCTATCTGTTCTATGACTGACTGTCATATTGCAGTTACGAATCACCCTTCGAGTCATAAAGGAGTGCGTAGCACCCGGATCAATCAAAACAGATCAACGCAGGATGTAGACATATCATAATATAATAATTCCATCTGACCTGCCACAACCCGAGGGTTGATCACTGCATCATGTGGATTCATTGCATAAAACCTTGTTATTGCTTGTGGTTGATTCTGTGTTGACGATCCAGCTTGGGACTCTTGTCCATGTCCTCTAGCTCCTCCTAGAAATTGTCTCCTCTGCGGTCCTTGCTGACTCTGCCGCTGTGGTTGTGTTACACACGCTGGTCTAGCTCTGCAGTTTTTCATGAGATGTCCCATCTTCCCACATATGTAACAACTTCTGTCTTGTTGTTGTGGTCTCAGTGGTCCTGTAACTGACATAGATGTTGAACTGCGAGCCCCTTGTAGTGGTAGTCTTCGTCCTCTACCTCTACTCGGTGTCCACTGTGTCTGAGCATTGGGTCTAGGTGGTGGTGGTGTAGGCCTAGAAAATCTAGGCTTCTTGAAGTCTCTGGATGAAGATCCTTAGAACTGAAGATACATCTTCTTATTATGGGTTTTACTCTTCTCTGCTACGGTCCTCTCTATCCTTCTGAAAGACTCTACGAAGGTAGCAAACCTTTCCCTATTCTCTAGGGCAGACATGGGAGTAGTCAACTCTGCGTTCAGTCCTTTCTCAAACTGCCTAATCCTTTCTTCCTCTGTAGCAGCCATGTGCGGACAGAACCGCAACAACTCCATGAACTTAGCTTCGTATTTGCTAATGTTCATCAGACCTTGCCTCATCCTCTCAAAATGAGAGATTTTCTCATCCAGGAACGTCTTAGGGAAATATTTATTGATAAATTCCCGTCGGAAGACTTCCCATGCAACCTCCACACCAGGCCTCTTCTGCTCTTTCATGGTCCACCAATGATCAGCACTCCCCTTGAGAAGATATACAGCATGTCTAACCTTCTCAGCTTCTAGGATGTTCAGGATTCTAAAGGCCTTCTCTAGTTCGGTCAACCACAGGTCGACATCTGTGGAATCAGCTATTCCAAAGTACTCGGTTGCTCCAACTTAGTGAAGTCGTTCAAACATCTTGCTGATTCCTTGTCCTTCATATTGGGCAGGTGCCCTGGGTGCAGGCATGTGCATCCTATCTGTTATGTGTGTCATGACAGTCATAAACTTCCCAAACATGGTCTGGACAGCTGGGTTCCCCATGTCAGTTGGATTGAACTGGGGTGGCTCAGGTACAGGTTGCTCTATCTCTAGGTTTCTTGCACCTTCTCGGGGTGCAGCAACGCTACTCTCTGCCACATATTCCTCATGTGGTCCAGACATCCTTAACTTATCTTCTTCTCCTGAGGAGAAGAAGACACTATTAGATATACTAGAAGACGCTAAGAATAGACTCAACATCCTAATTCCTATGTCTCTGTAGACTCAACAAACCTGGCTCTGATACCGCTAAACTAAGACGGTCCGACTTATAAATCACGAGGTAAACTTAGCAGAAGCGATTGATTAGCAGTGAAATTATGAAATATCACTAAAAATTTAAAACATTTTGGAAAGAGATCTTTAAACCATAAAACTCTTTTATAAGAAAACAAGGTAAACTATTTACATCATAGTTTGACATTACATCTCTGTGAAATCACATCTCGAGTGATTACATATATCCATTGCCCTTTATCTGTACAAGGCAAGATACAAAATCTTGAGGCACTAAGCCAAAAACCTCAGAGCTACTGACTCCTAGGACCTGAGAGTACAAAGATGTCACAAGACATACTATCTACAAGACTTGACAGTGAGTATCTCCACCTGAGATTCACTGCTGCCCCTGGTGTTGATGTTGCTGATACTGCTCACCCTCAGATTGGTTCCTTCGTCCTCGGCATCCACTTAAAAACTCAAATCCCACGGGGGTGAGACAATTGAATAATTGTCCCAGCGAGAGTTATAACTCTCCTCCAGAAGCTTTGTTATAGCAATAAAGGAATAACAAAAGCAAAATAACTTAAAAACATTCAACAACAGGTTTGGTATTAAGTAAGGCAACATTTACTTAAGCAATCATTTTCATAAGGAATATGTATACTCGTTGCTTGAACAGAATATTATAAACAATGTAACATCAATCATTGTTTCTCGTAGTTCAACCTAAGCAGTTATGATACACGAATGATTATGTTTTTCAAACATTATTATGCCCTGCGGAGATGAGGTATACCGCTCATACTCCAATCGACCATTACGAAATCGCATCGGTATCATACATAGGTCATCAAAAGAGCCGGATTCTTATGACCTCAACTTCCTCAGTCAGTGTGAGGATCAACATGCAGGACATCTCGTGTCTCTGCTACAATAGCTTTCCAGGGTATTCTTGCAACTTTTCTATTAGAGTCACAGTGGCATTCTGTACTCTCTTCGCCATTGAGGGATTTCTTGTTTATCTCACATCGATGCGGCATTAAAGATTCCCTCAGGAGATTAGTGAAACATCACCCCGACATAAACACATGATGAAGGATTGATGGATTAAGGTACATCTTACATCAATTCCTACATCAGGACGTAAGTGTGGACTCTGATCTCCAAACCATGACATAAACATGATTAAAACTTAGCGGAAGCGAATCGGTAATCAGCGGAAGACAAAATAACGGGAAATTAAAACTTTTCGTGACAAGAGCTTGAATCCATAAAAGCTTCTTTCATAAAGATAGATAAACTGTTTACATCTCAGGATAATTACTTCTCGAGTAATTATATACATCAAGATACAAAATCTCAAGATTACTATACAAAAGACTCCAAGACCTGAGAGTACAGAGGACGCATAGGACTGACTCTAACTACACCACATGGCAGGACAAATCTCCACCTGAGATTATTGCTGCCCCTAGTGCTGCTGCTGCTGAGACTGGTCACCTGTAGGCTGGTTCCTTCGTCTCCGACGTCCACCTAAAAAGATGAAGCCTACGGGGTGAGACAATTATACATAATTGTCCCAGCGAGAGTTATAACTCTTCGCCAGAAGCTTTATTATAACATAAAAGATTATTTTAAACAGTAAAGCCTTCAAAGCATTCTATAACAGTTGCAGGTATAGCAAGATCTCTACAATTTAGGAGATATGGAGAATATCAACATTATTGCAATGTAACATCAATCAACTAACTTGGAGTCATCTCTAACAAGTTATACTACATGGTTGATTATGTTTTACAAACAACATTATGCCCTGTGGAGATGAGGCTTACCACTCATACTCCAACTGATTGTTGAGAATCCGCATCAGTATCATACATAGGTCATTAAGAGAGTCGGATTCTCATGACCTTCACCTTCCTCAGTCAGTAAGAGGATCACTTGTAGGACATCTCGTGTCTCTACTACTATAGCTCACCAGGGTAAACTGGTCCTTCTCTATTCTAGAGTCACAGTGGCGTTCTGTACTCTCTTCGTCATCAGGAGGTTTCATATTTACCTACCACTGATACGGATATCTGTGCTTTCTTCATCATCAGGAGGTTTCATGTTTACCTACCACTGATACGGTATGGAACTATAGTGAAGGATGGATGGATTCCACATCTACATCACTTTCCTACACTAGGATGTAAGGTTCTACACATCCATGTACCCCACATACTCAAAAGTATGTGCTCCAGGAGTTCCCCGAGGAAAACCTGTTTCACCATCACTTAATTTCTGACAATGATGGATCTATGATCAGGGCTCTACATTATACTTGATTAGTTAGGTACATTCAGTATTCTTTAACAGCATACATTGTTCTGCAAACAATAACAATAGCATAGCAGCTATAAAAGAAGAATACTAAATGTAACAGGCCTAACTCATATCAATCATTATTTCTCATTATCCTCATCACAAGTCATCTCTAAGGCATGACCTTGATGGTATTCATGGCTCTCATAGCCCATTATCAGCATAGGATGCCACTGGCAAGGCATCAGATTACTTTACTTATTCATAAGGCTAACAGCATGCCTTTAATGAATATAACATCAACATCCATACCTGGATATGATTACCTTCATATCAGAACCTGCATGGTTAATACATCTGATAAAGGTAATACAACAATAAGGAATGTACTTCCTACTCTTGTGATAAGAGTTAAATCTTTAATTCAAATCAAATAGAGTTTAATACTCAAAAGCATGCCATTACCTGTGAATTAGGGTTTACTATTCACATTACATGTCATCACCCTTGAATTAGGGTTTACTATTCACATTACATGTCATCACCCTTGAATTAGGGTTTAATATTCACATCCAGGTGAATTAAACTCATAACATCATCATGTATGAGTAACATCTTCATTGATGCTCTTGGATTAGTTAAAGGTTCATCATTTATCATAATTAGGGTTTCTATGGCCTCACCCAGATGGACCATACCCTAATTATGCTCACTTATGTGCATTGGAGATGCTTTACTTGAGTTTCCACTTAAAAAGGGTACTTTCTCTCTCTTAGAAGTACTTTCTCTCTCTAGAAGTACTTTCTCTCTCATCATAATGTTAGGTGATGTCAACATCACTCTAAAATAGGTTAGATTGAGTCATCATAGGCTAACATAGCCAAAAGCATCACCATTATGTGATTAGAGTTACTTTCTCTCTCTAAGGTACTTTCTCTCTCTAGAGTACTCTCTCTTTCATCATACTAATGGTTGATGGTAACATTAGACTAGATCAAGTTGGATAGAGTCATTATGACTAAAAACATCATTCTCATGTAATTAGGGTTTGAATTGAGCAAGGTATAACTCAATTGACCCTTTAGGGGTATTTTGGTAATTCACCCCATTGATCATCATTATGGTAAAAAACCTTAGTAAAATGACCCCTTACTATCCTAGATTATCATTAGGGTTTGATTTGGGAAACATTGAACCATTTACATCATCAAATGATTGAATGAGGTCAACCTTGAATCACATTGATTGATTTCAATCATTAATCATCAACGGAGTTGAGATCGGTTGAAAGTGTTGACCGTTTGCCCACTTTGACTTTCCAAGACCGCGAGCCTCCTTCTAACTCCAAGACCGCGAGCCATCATGCATTCAAGACCGCGAGCCATCATGCATCCAAGACCGCGAGCCATCATGCATCCAAGACCGCGAAGACTCCAATTGAGGTTAAGACCGCGAGGGTCTTGAGACCGCGAGCCTCCTCTCGGTCTTGAGACCATGATCCCCCTCACGGTATTGAGACCACGAGCCCTCTCACGGTCTTGAGACCGCGAGGCTCTCATGGTCTCAGCCGCTTGGTCCTTCAATCAAGACTCAAAGATGCAACTGATAATGTCAATCGAGGTTGAAGCCTTCAAAAGGTCCCATCTATGTTGACCACCTATGGATTGGGTTAATTAAGGTTATGCTTAACCGATTGGTCATTCAATTGACCCTCAATTGTTGACCAATTATGATTGAAATCGATTCAATTAGGATCTATCAATGTTCACCCATCAACACTCAACAATGTGCATCAACACAAGGTTGAACCCTTCAATTGAGCTCCAATTGGGCCCAAACTTGGCCCAAACGGTCTTGAGATCATGTGGGTGGACCCCACATGGTCTTGAGACCGTTTGCCCAAGATTTCATCAAAATCTAAGGTGATTTGATAGGGGTTGAACCATGATTGAGTCACAAAATAGAATTTTGATTAAATTGATAACTTATTTGCAATTGGGTCCTCAATTGGTCAAATTACTCAACCCTAGACCTTCAAACGGTCTTGGGTGATTGTCCTCTCAGTCTTGAGACCGTTTGGATGAGTTTCAAATGGTCTTGAGACCGTTTGCCCATCAATTTTTTGGATTCTAGTGCAAATTCATCAAGGTCTGACCCATTGAGTTGATGATTGTGTCAAAATTTTATTGCAATGTAATTTGGTTTAGTTGTACCTTCAATTGGTCAACTATCCTTGACCCCAGACCTCCAAACGGTCTTGGTTGATTGCCCTCGCGGTCTTGAGACCGTTTGGTGACCCCCAAACGGTCTTGAGACCGTTTAGGTCAATCAACCCTAAAAACCCTAATTAGGTCACCATAATTTCAGTACTGATTTTACCTAGGGTTAGCCCTAGTATTCACCTTTAAACTCTTAGCCCGTTTGGAGTTAGACCATCAAACTTTGTGAGTTGTTAATTAACATAATTTTGAACAGTAATCTCATACGGTCAACGCCTGGTCAACGAACTTACACGGTCTTGAGACCGTTTGCCCAAAAAGGCAATTTCAGACTGTTTGAAAATCAGGAATAAATTCAAATAAAGTTGTTACTTAAAAAGGTCATATCTCCCGATTCCTTTGGAGTTAGCCTCCCAAATTTTGAGGGTAATTATCCTATATAATTAGGAACAGGTTTCTTATACGGTCCACGCCAGGTCAACGGGGCCAAACGGTCTTGAAGACCGTTTGCCTTGTCGCGGTCTCGAGACCGTTTGCTCACTTCGCGGTCTTGAGACCGAGAGAGCAAACTTTTGAGACCGTTTAAGGAAGTGAAAAGCGGTGGGTTTTTCTTGTAAATCACGCCTTCATCTCCTAGCTAAAGAACAGTACGAATATCCCATGGATTTGCTTGCAAAATAGCAGGGAAAAGTAGGGAAATACTAAGAGCTATCCTCAAAACGCATATAAAGATGCACATAGTAAAGCATGGGTTTAGAGTTATAAAACCCGCCTAAAGCTTGCTTCTTGAGCTCCAAGCTTTCAAGATCCAAGCGCTAATGGCGTCCTTGAGTTCTTACAGGTTGGCCAAGGTGAAAACTCCAAGGAAGGATGAAAACAGACGGCTAGAAAGGTAGGGTTTCAAGAGTTAGCCATGAAGATGACCTTGAATTCGAGTTCTAACCATGGAACTAAGCAAGAAGAGGGGTTTAAACCTACCTTGCACCCCTTGGTCGTCCTCCTTAGCTCCAAGGCAGTCCTTGGTCGTCTTTGGTGAAATGAAACAGTAAGGGAACGAAGGGTGAGTTCCCTTGCAACTAAGGGAAGGAGAGCTTATATACATGGGGTAGGATTTTCAACATTAGTTCATAAGTTGACCATAATTCCAACTAGGTCCCTCCTTCTTTACTTGATCGTCCCTTCCTCTTTATTCTAAGGACAAACCTTCTCTTAAGGTCTTAGGAAAAGAAGGTAAAGGAGAGCAAGCTAATAATGAGGTACATACATAAAGAAATATTGCACATATACCGTGATTATTCAATCACAAGGCATATCTCATAACTTGATAATTCAATTGAGGTGACTCCCTCATCATTTCTTCTCTTAATGATGGCAAGAGTCTAAAAAGATACATTAGATGACATATTTCACAATTTGTATCCCTTAATTTGGGTAAATTGCATTTTACCCCAAACTAGGGTTTCAAGCACCGGGATTGCTTCCACAGCTGCACCTTGGTGCCTTAGCTTGGGAAATCCCTCAAACTTTGCTAAAAAGATTTCTCATGATGTCTCAACATCAGAGGAACATCTCATCATGTGCAAATTGCAAGCTAACTCTTTTAACTGGGTAAATTGCACATAGGTCCCTGTATATCAAAACAATGCTACTACTTTAAATAAAAAGGAGCAAATATTGAGATATATGTTTCTGAGAACTTAATTACATGCTCAGAGTTAATCACAAAGATTTAATTACATATTTAGGCAAAACACCTAGGGTTAACTCATAACCCAGGTTAGGGATGTTACAATAAGGATATTCGTGTCCATAACCCCAACATACTCAAAAGTGTGTTCTCCAGGAGTTCGCTTAGGAAAACCTATTTCACCATCATTAAACTACTCACAATTATGGATCTATGATCAAGGCTCTACATGATATGATTATACTTGATTATTTTAGTACATTTCAGCATTCTTTTAGCATCAAGCATGTTTTCAATCATTAATCATTAAAACAACTCCTATTAAGAAAGAATACTAAATGTATTAAGTTTAACTCATGTTAGTTATCATATGAATATTATTTCTTAACCATCTCATCACTATTGTAAGGACCCTGACCTTCGTTTAGGGTTTACCCTATTTGATTTGCTTAACCTTGGTGCTTTGGTGCATGTTAATCACCTGTAGTGGTGATTAGGGTTTGGTTGCGCTCTGTTGAGAGTTGGAGGGGCTACTTGCAAATAACCCTAGTCTAGGGTTTTGCGGGCAAGTTTGCCACCTTGTGAGGTGTTCCTCTCTCTCTTTGCTTCCTCTAGGGTAGAGAGGAATGTTTGGGCTTGTTGCTTGAGTTCTTTTGGGATTGGTCGAGCTTTTTGGGCCTTGTGGTGCCTTGTTTTGGCTTGGTTGGACCTTGTATCGGGCAAGAGGTGGTTGTATCGCCCATGATGGGGGGTATCGCCCATGGCAGGAGGTGTGTCGCCCTAGTGTATCACCCATGACCCTTGACCAATCTTTGACCTCGTTTGTGTCACCACTAGTGGACACTTGGTGCATGATGCTTACATGTGGCAATGACCTTGGACATGTGTTTAAGGCTTGCTAGAACGGTGGCTCGTGCACTAGGACAAGTGTCCCTAGGTGGGCGATACCTTGCTTGGTTCTACCTTGTTTTCCTTCTAAATAGGTGGTTCCTTTCCTTTGCTAGGAGTTCCTTTGGTTCCTTAGTTCTTCTCCACCTTGGTGTGTACGACACACCCTTCTCCTTTGCAAGTTGGTGGCTGATACCCCTTGAAGGAGCAAGCTTGGTGGCCGAGATCCTTGGAGTCTCCTTCTTCCTTGCTTGGTGGTGCCTGGAGCTAGGAGCTTGGAGCTTGCTTAAGGCGGGTTACATAACTTCTAACCCTAACTACACTATCTCCTTCTACGATCTTATTTATATGATGGTAGCTTAGTATCTTGCTTTAGTATCCTTGTTGGCCGATCCTTGTGATCTAGGGTTCCTTGGTGAGCAATACTCCTTTCTCCCCTTGGTCTAGAGGAGTGAGCTTGAGCTCCTAGTATCATGAGCAACACCCCTCTCTCTTAGTCGATTGAGGTGAGCTTGTATTCTAGTTGCTTGAGCAACACTCTCCTCTCACCGTGGACTAGAAGGGTGAGCTTGGTAATAGTGGTGACTCTTTCTAGGGTTCCTTTGTGTTGCCCGTTTGGTGATAGTTGATGTGCAAGACCCCTCTTTCTTAGTTGATTGAGGTGAGCCATCTTACTAGGGTTTCGGGTGTCCTTGTACTTGAGGTGGAAGGTGATCTTGTGAGTTGTACCTTGGTCGTCTTGAGTTGGGGATGTGCTGGCCGGTAGACCTAAAACCTTACACGGCACAAGTGTGATGGTGTTGAATGATACCTTGGTCTCTGTGATGGGCGTCACACTATCACTCAGCCCTGTGTTGACCGTTAGGGCCTGGTTTAGTTGGATGCACGTTAGGTTCCCTGTTGGTTGGACGAGTTACACCCTTGAACGTTACCCTTGTAGAACACCTTGCCCGGTTTACACCTAGGGTGAGCGTTGCTGTGTTGTGGCGGGCGTGCGCGCTATCTCTTGATGCTCGACACCAGTTGTGCACGCTAGGTGCACGCTACCCGTGTACGGAATGCACTTGAGCCCGACACCGTGTCGCCCGACAGAGCTGCACGCCCAGGGTGCACGTCACCCTAGCCCAACACCGTGTCACCCGATAGTGCTGCACGGCAGGGTGTGCGTCACACCCTGCACAGCACGCCCATGGACTGGGTTGCACGGCAGACCTTGATGTCCCGCGTTGCTCGCCATGCAAACGTGCACGGCATGTGTTTCCCGGCACAGTGCGCAGATGGGGTGCTTTCCATGTGTTTCCCGATAAAACCTATAGTGAGGGCGAGCCCTGCCGATACAGCATTTAGTGAGGGTCTTAATGCTTTTAGTGAGGGTTCTGCCTATCTTGAAAAGATGATATATGTCCTTGTTAAACAATGGTGACTCTTTGCATGCTTGCTAGTATTCCTTGTGATAAAGCTTACTCCTTTAGATTAACATAATGGTACACATGAATGTGATCATCTTGATTATCTGTATAAAGTTGAGATAACGATCAGCATGTAGAATGCCTTGCTTAAATGATGTAACCTATGTGCATGATAATAAGTTGAAGCATGATTAAGAAAGTATATAATCATTTATGTCACCTTGTATTGATAAGAGCACTTAATCATAAATGTCACCCTATGTTAATTATATGAGTTTCTAAGTTATTTATGATGATTATTGGGTAGTGCTAACCATGCAGGTGATGCATAGAAAAATAAAAGGCTATGAGGAATAAATATATGAGAACAATGAAATAACATGTACACTTTGATTGCTATTCCATGATGATGACGAAGATGATGTGAGCCCTGAGACGCAATGACTCTATGTGATGAGGGATTAAGATCCCATGGTATGTGATGATCCTTGAGATGGATCCGGATGTTCGGCAAGAGGCCAAGTGATAACATGTAATGTGGGATCCTGGTAATGGATCAGTATGATGTGAAATGTAGTAAAAGCACAATGTTGAGTTTTATATTGTTTCCTTTTGTTATAGTTGCATGTTATACAACTTGGTTGAATCTTGCAATCCATATAAAAGATACTAATGAATCACAGTGGAATATATCATGTAGTTGCCCTAGCCATAGATCCATCATCGTCAGGAATTGGTGATGGTGAAACGGGTTCTCCTGCGGGTTAACTCGGAGCGCATATTGTTGAATATGTGAGGTTTCTCCTAGCCTAAAGTGAGGAGGTAAGAGTGCAACTTCAGTTGTAGACTCCAGGGCACGGATTTAGGCCCGCATCCCAAGTGTGTGATGAGCATGGTGAACATGCCCATGACTCAGGACATGTGATATGAGGAGCATGAATGCGTTCATTGCTCAGAGCACGGTGAATAGGCCTGTGGCTCAGTTTCACTAGCACTGAGACCTGTACCGAGGCGGGCTAGGCAGAGGGTAGCCTGACCTTGTGGCTAAGACCAGTTCAGCATGAGACTGCAGTCCTGCTTGTATTGTACTCATGCACTGACCATGAGGCGGAGAGGTCGTGGAGTCCGACTCTAAGCGGTACGGATCACTTCCTTAGGGAAGAATAATACGTAATCCAGCCATTTAGTATTTTTTGCTTAAGACAAACACAAAACTTTAGTTGAGGGCTTGTTTACGTAGTTAACTTTGTCATAGCTTGTAGTTGCTTATATGTTTCTCATATGTGGTAAATCCTTATAAATCTTATCTTGTTAATCATGTTCCATAAAGAAATAGTTGGATAAATGCCTGAGTGCATCTGGTAAGCTTGCTAAGTACGAACAGCTTTATCTTATAACTGCTCTTGTTATATTCTTATCAGTTATCTGCTTTATCTTCCTGAGATTTTGTAGTTTCGGCGGGGAGTTATGTTTCGCGCTGGGACTGTGTGTCTCACCCCGTTGGTTTACACCCTTTTTAGGTGGTCGAGCTAGGCATGGTGGTGGTCGCGGAGTTGTGGCCGAGCAGCAAGAAGAGCAGTAGAAGGCAAGCGATGGTTATGCTATTGTTTTGGATGTTTTGTAGTAGAGTCTTAGAGTCATCCCTGTACTCTCAGGTCCTTGGAGGTGTTTTGACGTTGTTTCACGATGTACAGTCGTTGATGTTTTTTATATCCTGCTGGTGGCCGGAGGTGGGCCTCTATGTATATATAAACAGGTGATGAACTCATGTGATGACAAGATAGCTGTTTTCTCTAAGATGTGGACATGTATCAAGGTTTGTATATATGTATATAACATGTTTGCTTGCATGATGTGGACTGTAATATAATAGTTTCTCAGTTTATCAGCTTTCCGCAATCGATTTTAATTAACCCATGTTTTGATAATCTGTGGTTATGGTGATTTCCGCATGTTTTTGTGTAACACCTCGCTGTCTGTGATAGTGGGATGTGTTGCCACAAAGCTTTTGGTATCAGAGCTCTAGGTTCACTGAGTCTACATGGATTTAGGACTAGGTTGTGTTTCTTGTGCGTTTTCCAGATTTTCTCACAATCATCTTCTGCTCTCAGTGGAAGAAAAGCCAAGATGTCTGGAAACCATGAAGAACACACTGCTGAGCACAGCGATGCTGCATCGGTTGATGGAGTCGTAGGACAGGCACATGAAGATCGGGTGCCTAAGGTCCCCCAACCTAACCCAGCCATTCTTGAACATCCTGCCTACCAACAGCTTATGGGGAAGATAATGGCTACGATGAATCTCATGGTTGAGCGATTGCCAGTGCCTCCTATGAGAGCACATGCTCCCCATGGTGAAAGATCGGGTATTGGGAAGACCTTTGAGCGGCTTCGCCGAGTCAGAGCCTCGGACTATGCTGGAACGGCTGATCTAACAGATGCAAATCTGTGGCTGACAAGTCTTGAGAAGTCTTTCCGGGTCCTTGACATCCCCAAAGCAGACAAAGTAAAGCACGATGTCTACCTTCTGAAAGGTAGTGCTGGTCACTGGTGGACCATCGAGGAAGAGAAGCGGCCCGGTGAGGTGATCTGTTGGGAGGTTTTCTGACGCAATTTCGTCACCAGATACTTCCCAAAGACGTATCTAGATGAGAAGATCAGTTAGTTTGAGAGTTTGTGACAAGGAACGATAAATATCACCGAGTATGAAGTCAAGTTCATAGATCTGTTGAGGTTTTATCCTCACATGGCGACGACAGATGAATAGCGAATCAGACATTTCAAGAAAGGTCTGAATTCGGAGCTGACAACACTGGTTTCTGCGTTGGAAAACTGAGAGCGGTTCGCTACGTTTATGGAATCTAACCGAAGGATTGAACAATCAGTAAGGGAGAAGAGAGAGTCTATGGCTAAGAAGAGACCTTCTCAGTTCCAGGGGCAAAGGTTTGGAGGCTTCAAGAAGCCAAGGTTTGTGGCACCGTTAGTGATGAGAGGTTCCAGTGGACCGTCTCAATGGTCTCTGAGTAAGGGAAGAGGTTATGTTTCTTCACCATCGAGGGCACACAGTACAACTTCTGTGGCAGTGACAGGGCCATCTCGGCCACGGGTTGACGATAGAGCATGCCATCTGTGTGGTCAGATAGGGCACTGGAGGTTCAATTGCCGGAACAGAGATGTGGAAGTAGCACAGCAGCCGAGGCAGAATCAACAAGGGTCAGATCAACAAGAGCCCAGTGGTAGCAGAGGACGAGGACGTGGTCAAGCGTCTCAAGCAAGATCATCTGCTCAAGGGAGCAGAGGACGTGGACAACAAGCAATGACTCGATTCTATGCTATGAGTCAGCCGGAGGCGATAGTCAACCCGCAAGTGGTGACAGGTCAAATGGAGTTATTTCATTCTGATATGTCTTCTTCTTGCTTTATATATGTTCTGGTTGACCCGGGTGCTACACACTCTTTTATCGCCTATAGTATGCTTGAAAACTGTCGATTACCTCTTAATCGTAAGAAGGATAGTTTGTTGTTAGAAACCCATCTTGATGGTTCCTCGTTGCTTCGAGAAGAGTGTCCATCTTGTGTCTTATCTTTCTCGGGACACCGCATTCAAGTGGATCTTATACCACTTGATATGCATGGTTTTGATGTCATCCTTGAGATGGATACCTTAGAGAAGTATAAGGTGGTTTTGGACTGTGGTTCCAAACAGGCGGTGCTTGATGATGCCGGAGAGATGTGGATCTTCCAAGGATATAGGAAGATTCTTTCGACGTGTCTGGTATCAGCTTTCCAGGCAGAGAAGTTGCTATGACAAGGATGTGAGGCGTTCTTAGCCCATGTGGTGGATACCGTTGTAGCTACCAAGGCGAAAGGTCCTAGTCTCGAGGAGGTGTCAGTTGTTCGAGAGTTTGCCGACGTGTTCCCTGAGGAGTTTTCTGGTGTTCCTCCGCCCTGAGAGATTGACTTCGAGATCAATCTGGTGCCAGGAACACAGCCGGTTGCACATACACCATATAGGATGGCTCCAGTGGAGATGGCAGAGCTTAAGAAGCAATTGCAAGAGTTGTTGGACAAAGGTTTCATCCGACCGAGTACGTCACCTTGGGGTGCTCCCGTGTTGTTTGTCAAAAAGAAGGATGGTTCGATGCAGTTTTGTATAGATTACCGGTAGTTAAACAAAGTCACGATCAAGAACAAGTACCCATTGCCGAGGAAAGATGATCTTTTTGATCAGTTGTGTGTTGCTACAGTGTTTTCAAAGATCGATCTACGGTCCGGATATCATCAGTTGAGGATTAAGGCAGATGACATACCAAAGTCAACTTTCAGGACAAAGTATGGTCATTTTGAGTTTGTGGTTATGCCGTTTGGGCTAACCAATGCACCTGCTGCTTTCATGGATTTGATGAACAGAGTGTTCCGTCCATTTTTAGATCAATTTGTTGTAGTCTTCATAGATGACATTTTTATCTATAGTTGGGACATGCTAGAGCATGAGCGACATCTTCGTCTAGCATTAACTCTTCTTTGCCAACATCAGTTATATGCCAAGTTCAGTAAGTATGAGTTCTGGTTGGAAGAAGTGACTTTCTTGGGTCATGTGATATTTGCTGAAGGAGTCAAAGTAGACCCGAAAAAGGTGGAATCCATTTCTGAATGGGAATAGCCAAAGACGCAGACAGAAGTTCGTAGTTTTCTAGGTTTAGCAGGATACTATCGGAGGTTTATCAAGGACTTCAGTACAATCACGTTGCTGATGACAAAGTTGATGAGAAAGGATGTACCTTTTGTCTGGGATGACCGTTGTTAGGAAGCTTTCCAGAGTTTGAAGAAGAAGCTGACCAGTGCTCCAGTGTTAATCCTGCCAGAGCCTGGAAAGGGCTATGTTGTTTTCTGTAATGCTTCCAAGAAAGGTTTAGGTTGTGTGCTGATGCAGGAAGATCATGTGGTTTCTTTTGCTTCTCGACAGCTTAGGAAACACGAGGAGAACTATCCGACTCATGACTTAGAGTTGGAGGCAGTGGTTCATGCGTTAAAGATTTAGAGACACTATCTTTATGGGGAAGTGTGTCAAATCTTTACTGATCATAAGAATCTGAAGTACATCTTTTCGCAGCATGAGTTGAACATGCGACAGCGTCGATGGATGGAGTTGATCAATGATTACGACTGTACTATCGAGTATCATCCTAGTAAGGCGAATGTGGTAGCTGATGCGCTTATCTAAAAGTCTTCTTTTTCTTCCCAGAAGGCACAATTGAGTTCCCTGGTATGCCATAAACGAGAGATGTTGGTCTCTTTGCAACAGATGAATGTGCAGATGGAAGTTTCTTTGTTAACTGGACTCTTAGCACAGATGCAAGTCAAGCCTATGTTCAGACAACAGATCAAAGATGCACATCGGACAGATAATGCGGTACAGTTGATCAGATCAGAGTTTCGCAGTGGAAAGCGTGATGGGTTCCATGAATCCGAGGATGGGCTAGTTTGCTATCGTGATAGGATGGAGGTTCCAGATGTTGATAACCTGAGAAGGTTAGTGCTCGAGGAAGCACACACGTTGATGTATGCTATGCATCCAGGTGTCACCAAGATGTATCATAATCTGAAGGACTTGTATTGGTGGCTCGGATTGAAGAAAGATGTAGCTGAGTTCGTGGCTAGGTGTGTGGTATGTCAACAAGTGAAGGCTGAACATTAGAAGCTGGCGGGTACGTTGCAACCCTTGCCGATACCACAGTTGAAATGGGATCATATAACCATGGATTTCGTAGTTGGTTTACCAGGACAACTAGGAATCATGATTCCATTTGGGTGATAGTGGACAGATTGACGAAGTCTGCCCATTTCCTACCAGTAAAGACGATGTATACCACAGAGAAACTTGCTCGAGTATATGTGGATGAGATAGTACGATTGCATGGTGTTCCAGCAACGATGGTTTCTGACAGAGGTCCTCAGTTCACAAGTCGATTCTAGGAACAATTGCACAAGGCGTTTGGAACACAGTTGAGATTCAGTACCTCTTTCCACCCGTAAACAGATGGACGGTCTGAGAGGACTATTCAGATTCTGGAGGATCTCCTTCGATCTTGTGTTTTGTAGTTTCTAGGCAGTTGGGATGTACATCTCAGTTTGATAGAGTTTGCCTATAACAATAGTTATCAATAGAGCATTGACAGGGATCCCTATGAGGCTTTGTATGGAAGGAAGTGTAGATCTCCTTTGTATTGGTATGAGTCTGGTGAGTATCAGTTGTTGGGTCCTGAGTTAGTGCAGCATACAACAGAAAAGATCAAGGTGATACATCAACAGTTGAAGGTGGAACAGAACAGGCAGAAGTCGTATGCAGACAATCGCCGACGACCTTTGGAGTTCCAGGTAGGAGACCAAGTGTATCTCAAAGTCTCGCCATGGAAAGGTGTGTCGAGGTTTGGCCGGAAGGGTAAGTTAGCACCCAGATATATGGGGCCTTACCCAGTCATAGTACATGTTGGTAAAGTAGCTTATGAGTTAGAGTTGCCTCCAGAGTTGCACATGTTACATCGAGTGTTCCATGTCAGTATGCTGAAGAAAAGCCATCCAGATTCAAGAAGAATAATATAGCTAGTTGAAGTTGAGCTTGATGAAGATGTGACCTACGAGGAAGGTCCTGTGGCGATCCTTGACAGAAGAGTTAAGAAGATGAAAAGGAATGACCTGGTTCTGGTAAAGGTTCTTTGGCATCATCGTGGTGTTGAGGAAGCCACATGGGATCTTGAGGAAGAGATGAGGAAGAACTATCCCTCGCTTTTCTCTTCGGATTTCGGGGACGAAATCCCTTAAAGGGGGTTAGCTTGTAAGGACCTTGACCTTTGTTTAGGGTTTACCCTATTTGCTTTGCTTAACCTTGGTGCTTTGGTGCATGTTAATCACCTTTAGTGGTGATTAGGGTTTGGTTGTGCTCTGTTGAGAGTTGGAGGGGCTACTTGCAAATAACCCAAGTCTAGGGTTTTGTGGGCAAGTTTGCCACCTTGTGAGGTGTTCCTCTCTCTCTTTGCTTCCTCTAGGGTAGAGAGGAAGGTTTGGGCTCGTTTCTTGAGTTCTTTTGGGCTTGGTCGAGCTTTTTGGGCCTTGTGGTGTCTTGTTTTGGCTTGCTTGGACCTTATATCGGGCAAGAGGTGGTTGTATCACCCATGATGGGGGTGTATCACCCATGGCAGGAGGTGTGTCGCCCTAGTGTATCACCCATGACCCTTGACCAAGCTTTGACCTCGTTTGTGTCACCACTAGTGGACACTTGGTGCATGATGCTTACATGTGGAAATGACCTTGGACGTGTGTTTAGGGCTTGCTAGAATGGTGGCTCGTGCACTAGGACAAGTGTCCCTAGGTGGGCAACACCTTGGTTGGTTCTACCTTGTTTTATCCTCCCTTTCCTTCTATATAGGCAGTTCCTTTCCTTTGCTAGGAGTTCCTTTGGTTCCTTAGTTCTTCTCCACCTTGGTGTGCACGACACACCCTTCTCCTTTGCAATTTGGTGGTCGATACCCCTTGAAGGAGCAAGCTTGGTGGCCAAGATCCTTGGAGTCTCCTTCTTCCTTGCTTGGTGGTGCTTGGAGCCATGAGCTTGGAGCTTTCTTAAGGCGGGTTACATAACTTTTAACCCTAACTGCACTATCTCCTTCTACGATTTTCTTTATATGATAGTAGCTTAGTATCTTGCTTTAGTATCCTTGTTGGCCGATCCTTGTGATCTAGGGTTTCTTGGTGAGCAATACTCCTTTCTCCCCTTGGTCTAGAGGAGTGAGCTTGAGCTCCTATTATCATGAGAAACACCCCTCTCTCTCTTGGTCGATTAAGGTGAGCTTGTGTTCTAGTTGCTTGAGCAACACTCTCCTCTCACCATGGACTAGAAGGGTGAGCTTGGTAATAGTGGTGACTCTTTCTAGGGTTCCTTTGTGTTGCCCATTTGGTGATAGTTAATGTGCAAGACCCCTCTTTCTTAGTTGATTGAGGTGAGCCATCTTCCTAGGGTTTCGGGTGTCCTTGT
This sequence comes from Alisma plantago-aquatica, assembly GCA_963693085.1. Lineage (NCBI taxonomy): Eukaryota > Viridiplantae > Streptophyta > Magnoliopsida > Alismatales > Alismataceae > Alisma > Alisma plantago-aquatica. The sequence goes on along the minus strand of OY856411.1, from coordinate 134,837,601 downwards.
GCTTGAGGTAGAAGGTGATCTTGTGAGTTCTACCTTGGTCATCTTGAGTTGGGGATGTGTTGCCCGATAGACCTAGAACCTTGCACGACACAAGTGTGATGGTGTTGAATGATACCTTGGTCTCTGTGACGAGCGTCACACTATCACTTAGCCCTGTGTTAACCGTTAGGGCTTGGTTTAGTTGGATGCACGTTAGGTTCCCTGTTGGCTGGATGAGTTACACCCTTGAACGTTACCCTTGTAGAACACCTTGCCCGGTTTACACCTGGGGTGAGCGTTGCTGTGCTGTGGCGGGCGTGCGCGTTATCTCTTGATGCCCGACACCAGCTGTGCATGCTAGGTGCACGTTACCCATGCACGGAATGCACTTGAGCCCGACACCGTGTCACCCGACACAGCTGCACACCCAGGGTGCGCATCACCCCAGCCCGACACCGTGTCACCCGACATTGCTGCACGGTAGGGTGCGCGTCACACCCTGCACGACACACCCATGGACTGGGTTGCACGGCAGACCTTGATGCCCCGCGTTGCTCGCCATGCAAATTTGCACGACATGCATTGTCCGGCACAGTGCACGGATGGGGTGATTTCCATGTGTTTCCCGATACAACCTATAGTGAGGGTGAGCCCTGCCCGATACAACCTTTAGTGAGGGTCTTAATGCTTTTAGTGAGGGTTCTGCCTATCTTGAAAAGACGATATATGTCCTTGTTAAACAATGGTGACTCTTTGCATGCTTACTAGTATTCCTTGTGATAAAGCTTACTCCTTTAGATTAACATAATGGTACACATGAATGTGATCATCTTGATTATATGTATAAAGCTGAGATAACGATAAGCATGTTGAATGCCTTGCTTAAATGATGTAACCTATGTACATGATCATAAGTTGAAGCATGATTAAGAAAGTATATAATCATTAATGTCACCTTGTATTGATAAGAGCACTTAATCATAAATGTCACCCAGTGTTGATTATATGAGTTTCTAAGTTATTTATGATGATTATTGGGTAGTGCTAACCATGCAGGTGATGCATATCCAGATAAAAGGCTATGAGAAATAAATATATGAGAACAATGAAATAACAGGTACATTGTGATTGCTATTCCATGATGATTATGATGATGATGTGAGCCCTGAGAGGCAGTGACTCTATGTGACGAGGGATTGAGATCCCATGGTATGTGATGATCCTTGAGATGGATCTGGATGTTCGACAAGAGGCCAAGTGATAACATGTAATGTGGGATCCTGGTAATGGATCAGTATGATGTGAAATGTAGTAAAAGCACAATGTTGAGTTTTATATTGTTTCCTTTTGTTATAGTTGCATGTTATACAACTTGGTTGAATCTTGCAATCCATATAAAAGATACTAATTAATCACAGTGGAATATATCATGTAGTTGCCCTGGCCATAGATCCATCATCGTTAGGAATTGGTGATGGTGAAACGGGTTCTCTTGCGGGTTAACCCGGAGTGCATATTGTTTAATATGCGAGGTTTCTCCTAGCCTAAAGTGAGGAGGTAAGAGTGCAACTTCGGTTGTAGACTCCAGGGCGCAGATTCAGGCTTGTAGCTCAAGTGTGTGATGAGCATGGTGAATAGGCCCATGGCTCAAGATATGTGATATGAGGAGCATGAATGCGTTCATGGCTTAGAGCACGGTGAACAGGCCCGTGGCTCAGTTTCACTAGCGCCGAGACATGTACCGAGGCGGGCTAGGCAGAGGGTAGCCTGACCCTGTGGCTAAGACCACTTCAGCATGAGACTGCGGTCCTGCTTGTGTTGTACTCATGCACTGACCATGAGGCGGAGAGGTCGTGGAGTCTGACTCTTCCATTGACCTTGTATGGCACCGGCTTGGGTTTCACAACCGAAGGTTGAATTTGAGCGGTACGACTCACTTTCTGCTTAAGACAAACACAAAAACTTGGTTGAGGCCTTGTTTGTGTAGTTAACTTTGTCATAGCTTGTAGTTGCTTATATGTTTCTCATATGTGGTAAATCCTTATAAATCTTATCTTGTTAATCATGTTCCATAAAGAAATAGTTGGATAAATGCCTGAGTGCATCTGGTAAGCTTGCTAAGTATGAACAACTTTATCTTATAACTGCTCTTGTTATGTTCTTATCAGTTATCTACTTTATCTTCCTGAGATTTTGTAGTTTCAGCGGGGAGTTATGTTTCTCGCTGGGACTGTGTGTCTCACCCCGCTGGTTTGCACCCTTTTTAGGTGGTCGAGCTAGGCGTGGTGGTGGTCGCGGAGTTGCGGACGAGCAACAAGAAGAGAAGTAGAAGGCAAGCGATGGTTATGCTATTGTTTTGGATGTTTTGTAGTAGAGTCTTAGAGTCATCCCTGTACTCTCAGGTCCTTCGACGTGTTTTGACGTTGTTTCATGATGTACAATCATTGATGTTTTGTATATCCTGCTGCTGGCCGGAGGTGGGCCTCTATCTATATATAAACAGGTGATGAACTCATGTGATGACAAGACAGTTGTTTGCTCTAAACTGTGGACATGTATCAAGGCTTGTATATATGTATATAACATGTTTTCTTGCAGGATGTGGACTGGAATGTAATAGTTTCTCAGTTTATCAGCTTTCCGCAATCGATTTTAATTAACCCATGTTTTGATAATCTGTGGTTATGGTGATTTCCGCACGTTTTCGCGTAACACCTCGTTGTCTGTGATAGTGGGATGTGTTTCCACAACTATGATTCAAGAATAGGGGTATTCAAACCCTTATATCATCATAAGTCATCTAATAGCATGACCTTAATTGTAACAATGTAATCATTACTCATAGCTCTTACAGTCTGTCCATCTCATATGTTGCCTGTTAAACTAGGCGACATAATATATTACTATTTATAAATCTTATAACATGCTTTCAATGAATATGATATCATAACCCTTACCTGGCTATGATCACTTATTTATAAGAACTTGCATGGTCAATTCAATTGATAATAATAAACAATTCATCTCCACATTAGCAATTTATAAAGCAGAGATAACCTTTCAATTCAAGGGTTGTGTCATTATACCTTCACTAAGGCTAGTTTTCCCTATTCAATTTGATTAAGGTTATTCAATCCCTTTTATTTTAATTAGGAATAATGATTCCTCATCTCATACTTCAATCATGAAGTTTCATTGCTTAAAAGCATAACCTGGAATTAGGGTTTACTGTTCATTTCATCATATCACCTTCAATTAGGGTTTACTATTCACATTACATGTATTTACCCTAGAGTTAGGGTTTACTATTCACTTCATAGTGAATTAAGGTCACATCATCATCATGTATGAAGTTTATCATCATTAATGTCTTCAAATTATGTTAGGATTCATTAATCACCATAATTAGGGTTTTCATGATCTCACTATGAAGGGTCATACCCTAATCATGTGCACTCATACATATTGAAGGTATTTTACTTGATTCCCATCCATATTTGGAGTCTTCTCTCTCCTCTTACTATTAGATGATGTTTACGTCACTCTATATTTATTTAGACCAAGTCAACTTTGATTAACATAAGTGATGTCATCACCATTGTGGTCATTAGGGTTTGCTTGATCAAGGGGTGTTGACTACTTAAACCCATCAAGGGTACTTTAGTAATGTTAACCATTGATCATGACATACATCAACCAACTACTTACTTGTTCCCTTAATGTCTTTAGGTATCATTAGGGTTTAGGTTAATCAACCATTGAACCATCTAAGCCTTCAGAACATTAAGCATTCTTGACCTTAAAAGACCCCAAACAGTTTTGCACTTTCAACCTCCAAACGGTTTTGAAACCACATGGAATGGTTGACCGTTTGGTACCTTTGACTTTCAAGACCGCATGGACAAATACACCATCAAGACCATTTGGCCAAAAGTGAGGTGAAGACCGTTTGGTCACGTTGACCGTTTGGCCAAGTTTGACTTTGAAACCGTTTGGACAAATCGATCTTGAAACCGCATGGTCACCAATCGGTGTTGAAACTGCATGAATCCAAACGGTTTTGAAACCGTTTGGTCCCAAACGGCAAATCGATCTTGAAACCGCATGGTCACCAATTGATTTTGAAACCGCATGAATCCAAACGGTCTTGAGACCATTTTCCCCCAAACGGTCTTGAGACTGTTTGAGTCCAAACGGTCTCAAGACCGCTCAAACGGTCTCAAGACCGTTTGGTCCAAACACCTCAAAACCACATGGACCAAAAAGTGCATCAACACTTGCACTTGATTTAGGGTTTTCTATGTTGAAGCCCTCAAACGTTCATGTATTTGTTAACCACTTATCAATTAAGTCAATTAGGTTAATCTTTAACCAATTTGACACTCAATTGACCCTCAATTAATAACCAATTAATAACCCTCAATTGGTCCATTGAAATCAGCAATGAACCCGATTAAGGTTTAGGTGATTAAAGTGCCTTCAACTTGAGATTTACTTGGAATTAGTTAATGATTATTAGTGGGTGATTAGTCCATAATGTGTACAGAAGATCCCCAAATGGTCAACGCTTGGTCAACTCATCCAAACGGTCTTGGAGACCGTATGCTCTAATCGGTCTTATGAAACCGTTTGGTTCCAAACGGTTTTACAAACCGTATGACCAAGGGGGTGCAAACCGTTTGCTAAAGTAACATTGGTATTCACGCCCCCTTCTTCTACCTCAAGATCAAGGTATGTTCTTCACAGTTTTGATTGCAAACATGCATGGAAGGATGGAAGAAAGAATAACTAGCAACGTTTGTAAGAAAAGAAGATGCATAATCAAAGCTTTAAGGTTTAGAGTTATAAAACCCACCTTAGAACCAGATCTAGAGCTCCAACCTTCGAAGATTTAATGGTGGCTTGAGCTCCACAGGTCGTCCAAGGTTTCTTCTTCAAGAATTGGTTGGAAAGGATGGCTAGAAAGAAGAACTAAGTAAGAAAAACTAGCAAACCAACCTTGTATCTCGACTTCCTCCATGAATCCGAGCTAGATAGTGGTTAAAGCTTACCCAACTCTACTTGGCCATTCTCCTCTGCTCCTGAGCTCCTTCCTTAGTCGGCCACAGCAAGAGATAAGTGAAGAGAGAAAGGGAAACGATCCCTTGGTTGTAAAAGAAAGGTGTATATATACTTTGGGCATGTTTTCAAGATAAGGACAACCTTTTCTTCTATTTCTCATATGGGTCCTTCTATCCTTCTTGGCCACGCCCCTCCTTTCTATACTTAAGAAAAACTCCTCCTTTAACCAAGGTTTAGAGGAAAAGAAACCAAACATCCTACTAAGTTGCACACATAAAAGGGTCACTTTGCTTACAACTTGGTTACTTAATTACAAGGGTTTTCCTTCTTATTTGATTATTCAAATGAAGCGCCCTCTTCATCACTTTTACTCTAACTGATTCCAAGAGTCATAAAAGATACTCTATATGGTATATTTTACATGTTGCACCCCAGGTTTTAGGTAAATTGCACTTTATACCAAAACTAGGGTTTTAAAGCACAATGATTGCTCCACAAGCTGCATCTTAGTGCCCAAGCTTGGAAAATACATAACATTTCATCATATTCATTCTTATGATGTCTCATCACCATAGGAACATCTAAACATGTGCAATTTTCAAGTTAACCCCTTTAATTTGTAATTTGCACATAGGTCCCTATTAACAAAACAGTATTACAACATTGTTCAAAAGGGGCAGAAAGAGAAATATATGTTCCTCAGAAGCTTTGATTACATGCCAAAAGATAATTACAAGTATCTAATTACATAATTAAGAAAAACACCTAGGGTTAGTTCATAACCCAGGTCAGGGATGTTACAATGCCATCATGAACTCATTTTTACAATACATTGTGATCCCAAAAGTACCTTCATTTCTAAAAGTAGATCATGCCTTAATATTCTGAAATTCATATTATTACATTGTAAATAAATTGTAGATATTATTCATTCTAAGGGATCTAGTCTTAGATCTCTACATGTGTATGAAATCTTAATGGCATGTTTCTAGTTGAAATCATACTACATAGTTATGCCTAGAAAGATGGGAAAACTGTAATAACATATATGTGCTTACATTATTAATACAAAGCTATTTCAAATCATAAAATAATTATGGATACATTATTTGCATATCTTATCTTGGAATCTTATTCATTAGTTCCAAACATTTCTAAGAAAACTGATAGGAAAATGATTCTTCACTTTCTAATGGACTTGGTCCATGAGTCACAACTATTTTGGGCAACATATCTCTAGTCGATATTTTGGATATCTAAACTTATATAATGATATAATTATGAGAGTAATATGGTTTCCACATATTAACCTTGAAATCTTAGAACATGAAACTATATAGATCATGAAAGTCTTATTAGGAGACATTGATGGAACTAGAACTTACACCAAAAGATTACTCTTCCGATGGAAATCCTAATATGCACCAAAAACCCTAGAGAGTTGATGTCCTCTCTAGGTTTACCTACAACTGGTGCTAGATAAATGCTCCAACCCCACAAGAGTGTGGAAGCCTTATCATAGTACAGATTTAGGATCGAACCCAAAGGACAACGTTAAAGATCTGAATGTCTTTTCCTTATTTCGTATCAATCTAAGTTAATCATCTATATCCAAGAGTTTGATTTGAGTTATTTAATCCTAAAAACATGCAAAAGTAAAGGTAAGAATAAAAACTAGTTTAAGGATTAAAAACTAAGATTAGCAGATGATGATGGATCACTGGGGTGATGCGGGTATTCACCACCACTACACATGAATTGTACTTGTACCAAACATAGCAAAACTTGTAAGCAAGATACATGGATGTTAGACAATACCGATGTCTTATAGGACAAGAGTAATGCACACATCCTTCATGGGTTGAGTAACTCTCATTCGGTACATATCTACATGTCAATGAAGATATGTAGTCTCCGAAGAGAAAATCTTACTCAACCTCATGAAACGTGCATCGAAAAACCAACAAGCGAGCGATAATTACCAAATCGATTAGCATCCTTATAGACTATCCCTCTTTCGAGGATATAGCTACGAGAAACGTGAGAGTGTTGCAACGTCAGCCATTCCCGAACGAATGGTCAAGTACTTTGCACCACTCTCTCCTCAGAGTGTGTTCCTCGACCTGTCAAGGATGCACTTTTGCACGTCAACTGATTCTATTTCATAGTACAAAAGTGCAACGATGGAGGTGAGTTTACTCCACTCCTTGGAAAGCGTTCCTAGATACCGAAATGGGTGCGTGGTGGATACACACACCAGAAACCAACACTAAATCGGTATTCGAGTCTCAAGAGCGGTCGTAGACAAACCACAACGAAAGACAATAGATGCATACAAGAACGCGGCCAACATTCAAGCATGTATGAAACGATTTAGTATTGAAACGGAATGATAACATCTTTTTAGTACAAGATACAAAACACGGGCAGCGGGGCTAGTCCCCGCACCCCAGTGGATGGAACTACTCGCTCCTCATAGAGGGAGCAACAAAGAAAGAGAAGAGAGACAAAGAAAGCATCGTCGCAGTCTCCGGGACTGCTCCGTCGTGGTCGATGTCGTCCGTTTCTCCGCCTCGATCTTAGGGTCAACCTCCAGAATAGCAAGAGTAGGATGAGGTGGAGCTATGGTGTGAGCAATGGTGCGATGGTGATGGAATATCCTACTAGATCTGCGCCCGGACTGGCTGCTCACCGGATCTGGACTCAGGATGGGATTCTGAGGTTGTGGGTGAAGTTTGGTCGGAAACGGTGCTCGGGCAATCTGGCAGCGTTCCGGCCTGGTCCCAGTCCGGCAGCCTTGGGCCGTAGTGAGATGGGATCCCAAATAAGGACCCTTGGGGTCCTATTTATAGGCACAGATCTATCCCTCATCCATTTGGTGTGAGTCCAAATGGTTTATTAAAAGATCTTCTTCATACGGTTTGCTTTGCTCATACGGTCTTGCTTTGCCATTCGGTCTCATATGCAATTGCTCCATTCGGTTTCTAATTCATTCGGTCTGCTTGGCCATTCGGTTTGGTAGGGTATACGGTCTTCATTTCTCTCAGACTGCAGATTCGGTTTCATGCCCTCTCGGTTTCTGCTGCCAATTCATTTGGTCTCATAGCTCATTCGGTCTTCGTCCGAAATCTGTATACGGTCTTCAACTCTCACGATCTTGTGCTTTGCTTTTCTCCATTCGGTTTGGCTGCATGCGTAGTCCATTCGGTCTCATAGCTCATTCGGTCTTCGTCCGAAATCTCTATACGGTCTTCAACTCTCACAGTCTTGTGCTTTGCTTTTCTCCATTCGGTTTGGCTGCATGCGTAGTCCATTCGGTCTTCACAAGGCTGCATTCACGTGGGCGCAACAGGCTACTGCAATACTCCATTTAACTCACGTGAAAACTACTAGCCTTTCTAGTACTCCATTCAATCGTGCCTTGCGTTCTCCATGCATCACAAGCCAGCGGTTTCACGCTTCTCAATATTCAATTGCATGCGCACTTGATCTCCACTATGTGGCCAAATGGTCTTTACGTGGCCAGCCATTATCATCCGATTTGTATGCATGCACTAATCATTCGGTCTTCATGCTGCGACCAAATGGTTTTGCACTTTTAATCACTCAAATGGTCTCCAGTGGCGGCTGTAAACGGTCGTTGCTTGCACAACTTGCTAACTCAAACGGTCTTCGGTTATTGTATCATACGATCTTTGAGTGCATGCATACGTACAGCTTGAATGGTCTTCGGCTATTGGTCTTTGATTTGGCAGCGAGCAAACGGTCTTGCATGTCCTCATACTCAAACGGTCTTGGGACCGCATGGACTCATACGGTCTTGAGACCGAATGGGCTCATACGGTGTTGAGACCGCATGGGCTCAAACGGTGTTGAGACCGCATGGGCTCATACGGTCTTGAGACCGCATGAGCTCAAATAGTCTTGAGACCACATGGGCTCATACGGTCTTGAGACCGCATGGGCTCATACGGTCTTGAGACCGCATGGGGTCAGGACCGTATAGCGCTCAAGACCGCATGGATGAAACCAAAAGGATCAAGATCGACTAGCGGTGATCTGCAGAGGTAAAGGGGAATGTGTAAGAGAGAATATCATCGAATAAACTAGTGATTAGAACTATTTAGGCAATATTTGCAAGGAATTAGTGAAACACTCAAGGTGAACCAAAGCGAGGGTAAATCAGTCAATATGAGGAATAAAATCCCCAGAATTGGCGACTGTGCAGATGAATATGGAGGATTCATCACCACACCGAACTTGAGCGTTACTCGTCCCGAGGAACGGAGAAAAACTTAAGATAGTCGACAAAAAGCTCGTTCGTCTCGTAATTACCTCATCTGCATGTAAGTGTCAGAATTTTCACGAGAAAAGAGAAAAGGGAAAATGAGACAAAACAAAATTAGGGCAAAAACGTCGAAAATCCTTAGAATTGGTGACTGAAGGTGGATCTGGAGGATTCATCGCCACACCGAACTTAAGCGTTACTCGTCCCGAGGAACGGAAGACTTAAAACAGTCTCCAATGAAATCGTTCATCTTGTGATTGCCTCATCCTATTGTCAAATCGTAATTTTGTTCATGGCTCGGATGGATACAACATCAAAGCTTCCTTAGATCACGGAATACATCTTGTGATATCCTCATTTCTGAGTTTACTTTACTAAAGTACTTCCTTCTCACTCTCTGTTGTATCGGTCATGTTAAAGATTTTTATTAGATTTTGAACAGACCCACAGAATCAACAAAATGCATATGATCTGTCACTGGTGTTGAAAGAGGAGAGAATGGGAGTGTGATCAAAAGATAAGAGTCTCTCCTCTAATTGAATCAAGGCTCTTAAAATTAATTGACTCATCGAGATACTTTAAATGATTTATGCACAACTCTGGTTGGCTTAGCCATACACTCGATTCTTTTCTTTTTCTAAAGGTAACTCAGAAGTGTGTATAGGTTGGCTTAAGGCTTTTGGCTATTTTACCTCTTTGAGGGGAGGTAAGGGGTTATTTTTGGATCCTTAGGATCTCACTACCGGTCACGACACATCTTCCTTCATGAGGGCAGCTAATGTACCGGCCGGGCAAGACCTTTATCGGTTATCCTTATTCAGGGCACAACTCTCATGTTTTTATTCACACTCTGGCTTTTATTCATTCTTACCTGGCTTAGGACAAAGGGTATTTTTGGATTTTTTTCATATTTGGGCTGCCAGGCCTCTTTTTGGAATCGGGGTAGATTTTTCACCAACCTCGGTATGTGCATAAACATCATTGTATACTCTTTGAGAAGGTGGTACGCCCCCGTTATGTATTGAGGGGTATGGAAGAAGCGGTAGTGGAAAGAGGGGTGTGGTGTACCACACGGAACTTAGAGTTTTGCAGAGGTGTGGTTTACCACACCGAACTTAAAGTTCGGCAACGTTCTAGTTTTCACTAGAAAGGAGTGTGGCGTGCCACACCGAACTTAAGACTTTGGCATGGTTAGAAGAAGTGTAGAAGAGAGTTTGGATCATGATGCAGTTTGCTTAGTGATTCCATGCGACGGGTCTCTATTCTCCATCACACTCTGCTCCAAAAGAGACATGATGAAACATCAAATGTGAAATCCATACAATAGATCCATTAATCAGATAATGGCGTGATGTATTTGATCTATCTCAGCTTTATTGAAGTGTATCATCATTTCCTATTTTAGGGTTTGACATTAGGATTCATAGGTTATTCAAGATGAAAAACACGCATTGGCTAGTTTTAAGCATTCTTTTCTTGGGAATTTGTAACAAAAAGAGGGATGATCTTAGATTCGAAAAACAAAAGCCGACTAGATAAAGGCTTTATTTTTAGAAAACTAACAAAAAAGGGGGGGAAAATTATGAAAAAGAAACTAAGAATAGAAAAACATGAAGCAGTAAAGATAAAGGGTGGAGTGAGAGTCATACCACCCGTCCTCCACCTCGAACTCATAAATTCATTCATTTCCGAGCAAATATTAGATTCGAGGTGGAGGGGAAGGGTTGCGCAATGTTAACCAGGCGGTCCTCTTAGTTGGAAGAAGGTCCGGAAAAGATGCCTTGCGATAGCTGGTGTCGAAAAAGAGGAAGTAGCCCGAACAACCTGTTGAGTGGGTGGTTCTGGCAACTTGAACGAATCTTCTGGATGACTTGGGTGTACATCATTTTCACCTCGTTGTCCATCCAGAAGAATCCAGAGACCTTCCCTCATCAACGAGGGAGGTGGAACATAAGCAGTCGAAACTGGAGGACTACACGAGAAATCAAGGTTATGCCCACTTGTGCCCTCCAGTTGTGGCTCACCCTTGAAGTTCAAAGTAAAACTACTTTCTTCAAAATCTAGGGCAGTTGATTGAGGGTCGGCCACTTGAACTTCCTCCTGTCTAGGATCAGGTGGTGGATCCGGTTCTGGCTTCATTTCGTCACCTAGCTTTTCTTGTGTGGGGTATGGTAGCCAGGATGACGTTTCTTCATCAGAGGAGTTATTTTGGGAAGTATCATCATCTTTATCAATGTTGAAATTGGTAAGAGCGTCGGTCTTCTTTTCAAGGTTTTGTTCGGAATTTTCTTCGTAGAACATCCTTAATTCATCCAAGTAACTAGAAGAGGATTTGACGGGTAGAATGAACTCTTGCTCGGGTGAGGAAATCATGGGATTTTGAGATAGGAGTTCCAGTGATGTCTCTTCATGAGAGGGATTAGTCCCTGACATATCATTTTGAGGGCTAAAATCCCTTAATGAACCCATTTCTTCAATATTGGGACTGATATATTGTTGTTCCAGTTCTTGTTCATAACACTCCTCCAGTTCAATTGAGTGCTTGGGAAGAGTTTCTATGAGAGGAATGGAAACTAGCTCAGGTAATGGAAAAATCTCAGTTTCATGAGTGTTAGGGGGGGCTTCTTCATTGGGATGAGTGGCTATAAAGAGATAGGTTTGTGGCTTGATATCATCCCAGGGGTCCTTACAAGAGTTTATGATAATATCATAATCCGTCCCAAAGTCAAGAGATGGTTCATGTTTCTCTTCATGGTGCACTTTCAACTCATTCAAGTGACTAGAAGGAGATTCAATAGAAAAATCATGTTCTTGTTCGAGGACTGGCTCCGTCAGAGCTCCTTATGGTGGTGTCATCTCATGGGAAGGACCCTTCATAGGATTGTCATCTTGAGACCCCTCATCCTCCCTTGATTCTATTTCATCATTAGTAAGAGTGGTATGGTCCATTTCTGGATCAGGATCTTGGTCAGTCCCATCCTCGAAGTTTGTTTCTAGATCAGAAATGTCTTCATAAGGACAAATCCGATCCTTTTCTAGTAATGGAATCATTTGAGTCTCTTGCGTAAAAGACGTCTCCTCATCTAAATCAGTCTCATATTCATCTATGTCTGACTGTGAAGGAGTATAGGGTTCTTGTAGCGTAGACCTTTCTTCATTGGAATTCAATGACAAGATGGTTGCAGTTGAGGAATATTTGTCGTATAAGGAGTCAATCATTGCTGATTGCCCCTCAATCTGTATGGTTGGATCAGGGTCTATGGGAGAAGATGGGCAGACACCGAAATTTATCCCCAGTTTATCTTCCAATTGTAGAAAATCTTCAGATTGACTGCTCATTCTTTCATCTAAGAGCATAGTGCATGAATCATTATCCGAGTCAGACCTTGGCTCAGAAAATGATTCTTTTTCTTGTGATGTTGCGAAGGAGTCATCCTCGAATTCAGTCATTAACTCAGAGGGTGATTCCCCATTTTGCACCGATGCATGATGATCATTGGAAGGCACCTCCCACATGATATCGTAATCATCATCGTAATCTACATGTAGACCAGGGATGAGCTTAGTTAAAATTTGTGGTTGTTCTTCATGTCGGTCAGAAGCATTGGAAAGTTGTGTAAGTTGATCGAGATTGTCTATCAACTTCTTGGTCGCGGCTATCTGATCAGCTAGTTGTTGAGCCACTGATAACTGTAAAGCTTGTAGTTCTTCCATCGATGTGTTGATCTTCATGAAAAGGCTCTTCACCGCACCTGTTGAGTTGATCATGATAATAGCCTTCCTCATCATAGTATTGATTTGCGTTGTTTTCCAGGATCCTTCCTACATTGCAGTCCACACCTTGAAATCCACCATAGTTAGGTTTTTCATAGTAGCCTCCAGGGTGATATGAACTATAACTTGCATTATATCCATAAGTGTATGAAGAGGCTGCTTTGAGTTTCCCAGCTATCCGATTCATGATTACTTGACGCAAGGCCGTCACGTAGAGAGGATGAACGTTGAAACAGTTGATTGATGCATGAGAATAGTTGCCACAGAATTGACAACTATTAGTTGATGGCACTGACTGCTTCATTTTGAAGAGAATTGGTACCTGAAATCAAAGAAAGAGTTTATCAAGTTTGACCAACCACTTCAAATCCAAGATGATATGCAAGATTAAGTCCTTTACTTTTTAGGTTTTTGAAAAGAAAAGGAAAACCCTAGAGAAACCTAAATCGACACGAAATTTGAAAAAGACGATCCTTATACCGTTGTCCCCGGCAACGGCGCCATTTTTTTGATGGAGCTAGAACTTACACCAAAAGATTACTCTTTCGATGGAAATCCTAATATGCACCAAAAACCCTAGAGAGTTGATGTCCTCTCTAGGTTTACCTACAACTGGTGCTAGATAAATGCTCCAACCCCACAAGAGTGTGGAAGCCTTATCATAGTACAGATTTAGGATCGAACCCAAAGGACAACGTTAAAGATCTGAGTGTCTTTTCCTTATTTCGTATCAATCTAAGTTAATCATCTATATCCAAGAGTTTGATTTGAGTTATTTAATCCTAAAAACATGAAAAAGTAAAGGTAAGAATAAAAACTAGTTTAAGGATTAAAAACTAAGATTAGCAGATGATGATGGATCACTGGGGTGATGCGGGTATTCACCACCACTACACATGAATTGTACTTGTACCAAACATAGCAAAACTTGTAAGCAAGATACATGGATGTTATACAATACTGATGTCTTATAGGACAAGAGTAATGCACACATCCTTCATGGGTTGAGTAACTCTCATTCGATACGTATCTACGTGTCAATGAAGATATGTAGTCTCCGAAGAGAAAATCTTACTCAACCTCGTGAAACGTGCATCGAAAAACCAACAAGCGAGCGATAATTACCAAATCGATTAGCATCCTTATAGACTATCCCTCTTTCGAGGATATAGCTACGAGAAACGTGAGAGTGTTGCAACGTCAGCCATTCCCGAACGAATGGTCAAGTACTTTGCACCACTCTCTCCTCAAAGTGTGTTACTCGACCTGTCAAGGATGCACTTTTGCACGTCAACTGATTCCATTTCATAGTACAAAAGTGCAACGATGGAGGTGAGTTTACTCCACTCCTTGGAAAGCGTTCCTAGATACCGAAACGGGTGCGTGGTGGATACACACACCAGAAACCAACACTAAATCGGTATTCGAGTCTCAAGAGCGGTCGTAGACAAACCACAACGAAAGACAATAGATGCATACAAGAACGCGGCCAACATTCAAGCATGTATGAAACGATTTAGTATTGAAACGGAATGATAACATCTTTTTAGTACAAGATACAAAACACGGGCAGCGGGGCTAGTCCCCACACCCCAGTGGATGGAACTACTCGCTCCTCATAGAGGGAGCAACACAGAAAGAGAAGAGAGAGAAAGAAAGCATCGTCGCAGTCTCCGGGACTGCTCCGTCGTGGTCGATGTCGTCCGTTTCTCCGCCTCGATCTTAGGGTCAACCTCTAGAATAGCAAGAGTAGGATGAGGTGGAGCTATGGTGTGAGAAATGGTGAGATGGTGATGGAACAACCTACTAGATCTGCGCTCGGACTGGCTGCTCACCGGATCTGGACTCAGGATGGGATTCTGAGGCTGTGGGTGAAGTTTGGTCAGAAACGGTGCTCGGGCAATCTGGCAGCGTTCCGGCCTGGTCCCAGTCCGGCAGCCTTGGGCCGTAGTGAGATGGGATCCCAAATAAGGACCCTTGGGGTCCTATTTATAGGCACCGATCTGTCCCTCATGCATTTGGTGTGAGTCCAAACGGTTTACTAAAAGATCTTCTTCATACGGTTTGCTTTGCTCATATGGTCTTGCTTTGCCATTCGGTCTCATATGCAATTGCTCCATTCGGTTTCTAATTCATTCGATCTGCTTGGCCATTCGGTTTGGTAGGGTATACGGTCTTCATTTCTCTCGGACTGCAGATTCGGTTTCATGCCCTCTCGGTTTCTGCTGCCAATTCATTCGGTCTCATAGCTCATTCGGTCTTCGTCCGAAATCTCTATACGGTCTTCAACTCTCACGGTCTTGTGCTTTGCTTTTCTCCATTCATTTTGGCTGCATGCGTAGTCCATTCGGTCTCATAGCTCATTCGATCTTCATCCGAAATCTCTATACGGTCTTCAACTCTCACGGTCTTGTGCTTTGCTTTTCTCCATTCGGTTTGGCTGCATGCGTAGTCCATTCGGTCTTCACAAGGCTACATTCATGTGGGTGCAACAGGCTGCTGCAATACTCCATTTAACTCACATGAACACTACTAGCCTTTCTAGTACTCCATTCAATCGTGCCTTGCATTCTCCATGCATCGCAAGCCAGCGGTTTCACGCTTCTCAATATTCAATTGCATGCGCACTTGATCTCCACTATGTGGCCAAATGGTCTTTACGTGGCCAACCATTATCATCCTATTTGTATGCATGCACTAATCATTCGCTTTTCATGGTGCGACCAAATGGTTTTGCACTTTTAATCACTCAAATGGTCTCTAGTGGTGGCTGTAAACGGTCATTGCTTGCACAACTTGCTAACTCAAACGGTCTTCGGTTATTGTATCATACGATCTTCGAGTGCATGCATATGTACAGCTCGAATGGTCTTCGGCTATTGGTCTTTGATTTGGCAGTGAGCAAACGGACTTGCATGTCCTCATACTCAAACGGTCTTGGGACCGCATGGGCTCATACGGTCTTGAGATCGAATGGGCTCATACGGTCTTGAGACCGCATGGGCTCAAACGGTCTTGAGACCGCATGGGCTCATACGGTCTTGAGACCGAATGGGCTCATACGGTCTCGAGACCGCATGTGCTCAAACGGTCTTGAGACCGCATGGGCTCATATGGTCTTGAGACCGCATGGGCTCATACGGTCTTGAGACCGCATGGGGTCAGGACCGTATAGCGCTCAAGACCGCATGGATGAAACCAAAAGGATCAAGATCGACTAGCGGTGATCTGCAGAGGTAAAGGGGAATGTGTAAGAGAGAATATCATCGAATAAACTAGTGATTAGAACTATTTAGGCAATATTTGCAAGGAATTAGTGAAACACTCAAGGTGAACCAAAGCGAGGGTAAATCAGTCAATATGAGGAATAAAATCCCCAGAATTGGTGACTGTGCAGATGAATATGGAGGATTCATCAGACATGTAAACATATTGAACATAAACGATGAGTACTCACGTGCATGGACCACTTACCTCTTGTACATATAGCATCGATAGGGAAGTCTCGATCCTAAGTTCCATAACTTTAATAACCTGGATATCATCATAGTTTTATCAGTTCAAGCCTATATTCCCTCTTTCTATTTCTAAATCTCAAAACCCCATCTTCCTAACTACATATACCAACTTAGGGTTCTTATTTAGACTAAACATAACTTTAATCTAAAATCACCATAAAATCATAGCGTTGAAATAAAATAAACTCATACTATATAATTAGTATTATCTTTATACTCAAATAAGACATAAATCCTCTTATGCACTAATATGAACATATACTTCATATAATGAGAATAATTCTAAAAAATAGTCACATATTGTAAAATTACTAACTCAATCAGGAAATTAAAGTAGAATACCATCACATTACTAATATCAAGCCTAATTGGCCATACATATATCACTTATAGTGTCAGGATAATCACTTATTATTCTTTGATATTGGCTACTCAACTAAAATTAATAACTAATATAATAGCCCAAGAAACTTCATCAAATTACCATAAAAATATTCTTATAATGTAGGAATAATCATGTATTAAAATATCAGGTCATTTAAAAATTAGATCATGGGTGAAATACCCAAAATACCCCTATTAGGATTTATATCAAAATACTAATAAAACATCAAATATGAAATATTAGGCTTTATAGTAATGTTTACCTTATCAAAACATACCTACAATAACATTTTTATAAGTTAATGAATTCGTTTGCTATTTTTAATGCACAACACATTGAAATCTCATTACTATTAGTAATCCAATTTTAATAAATAACAATCATCAAAACCACCCATTTATTACACTTTTATATAATAGTATATATTATAAGATTTCCATAGACATCTTGTTTGTACTAAACAGAGATCGATACTAGAAGATATGATTTTTACAAAATCATACCTTTACATTGATTCTGGGCCGTTGATATTTGATCTGATGACTGTCGTGAGGCTAGGCCACAACACCGTCCTGGGCTCTCCCTGATTCGCGGATCCTGACCTTGGGTCCATCTTCTTCTCTACTTGGTTGACCCGCTTCGCTCTTGTACGTTGTGTACACGGCTCTGTTTATAGAGTCTCGCCTCGTCGCCGCTAGGGTGGGAGACCATGAGCCCGATCTCAGTATGGGCGTCGCCGTCGCGCAAGCCACGACTGCTAACGACTTCGTCCAAGCCCTCACTCCACAGGCGGTGACTCCTTCAGGTCCTGATGAGACGGAAACAAGAATCCCCAAACTACAGCCTCACATCGGTCGCCTCCCATCTTCTTCTCCTTTTCTCAGTCTCGATCAAAACCCTATTTTTGGAATCGTCTCACCCTATGGCCTTAGAAACAAAGGTTTTTATAGCCTCTCTTCCCCGAAAATGTGGGCGAGATCCTCCCCTTCCAAAGACTCTGTTCGGGTCTTGAGAACACAGGCGCCGGCTCTCTGGTCCGCAAACTGGAGTCGGGGCGTCCACTTTTTTTTCTTCTTCTTTTTGATAAAAGTCCAAATATAAGAAATATTTATACAACCCACTCTACAACTTCGTTTGACTTTTGATCTTGGAGTTAATACTATATTATCAACTTCATATGAGCAAGATTTTAAGTAAAAATTAACTGTACAAACACTCCAAACATGTATTTTAAATAAAAATGTTATAATTACTAATTTAATTACCTAGGCCACTATATACATCAAAATCATCTAAATTTTCTCCCACCATCTTATATCCTAATTATCCATCTAATAAAATTATTATCAGCACTTATTTGTACTTCAAGGACCCACATGTGAATCTTATTTGGCTCAATCATGATTGAATAAGGTTCTAGGGCCCCTAGACCACTCTCTGATCCTTAAAAAGGTTCATTATCTATTCTCGATTATGGAACTAAAACATCAATCAATATTCCCTCAACGGAAGCTTTCATATGATATATGAGGTCGATATTACTTCACTTAATAATGAGACCTAAGTTGGTCTAGAGCTCAAACCAGTAACTCAAGTCTTCATATTATATATATATTCATCACATTATTGTTCACAAGAATAATTCATTTATATTTATCTACACCTGACTACAATCATACACATTTAATCTATTATGTGTCTATTGGTTGACCAGATGACTTGTATTACAAATTTTATGAACTTAATTACATAACTAGCCATGGTTAGGTTCATTAGGTCCCCTGGTACACACTCACTAGAAAACTCCACATTAAAGGCTTACAATATCTATGAAATTGAGGATGCTACAGACACCGTCCCCCCACAAGTACAAAATGCTTTGGCGAGTACTCTTTTTAGTAAAATAATTGAGGATATGGAAGTTAAGTTTGCTATGACCATTCGACAAAAGGCACTTTTTGAGTGTCTACAAGGTGATCATGCTTAAGATTTTCTTCTAACTATTCCTATTGATGGACTTGGTCTGCACGTGTCCCCAGTGGAGTATCGTAGTATCCTCAAATATCGTCTCATGATTCCCTTATTTCCGATAGACGAGATATGTCCAGTTTGTCGTAAGCCGTGTTTGGACTCTTTTGGGGAGAATGTGGTTCATTGTAGGAAACTTCTAGGTTTTAAGTACAAACATGATCTTGTTAGAGATGTTCTCTTTGATGTTCTCAGACGTGCAGGTGTTGCTGCTAAGAAAGAGGCACCGATGAACTTTCTAGCTGATCCACAAGAGGGGAGGTCGACACTTAGACATGCTGATGTTTTGGTTTTTGGATGGATAGGAGGAAAACATGCATGTTTTGATCTGACAGAGGTTTCTCCGTTAGTGGGATTGAGAAGTTGGACTTTTACAGCAGGACATGTTGTTCTTAAAGCTGCTTCAGCTAAAGTAGCCAAGCATGAGAAAGTATGTATTGAGAATCAACACGCCTTTATCCTATTTGCTTTTGATACTTTTAGATTCTTAGCACCAGAAGCTATGGAGCTTCTGAAGAGGGTCCAAAAAGTTATGAATAGTACTGTAATGTCTCCTAAGTATATGAATGTAGTGTTTTAAAGGATTGACTTTGCCATCCAGAAAGGACTAGCAGCGCAGGTTGTTGCCTGCTTGTCTTCTGTTTCAATGTAATTGATCAAATAAAATCTATGACCATTTTGATCTACTTACTGGTTAGCTGCGTCTCGTACTACTTGTTGGTTTTAAAGTTGTATTACGTTTCGACCATAAGTGGACTCAATCTCAAATATCTTAAGTCTTGGCATATAAAAATTGCAAAACAAGCGCACGTACAATATGATCATCGGAAAGTAGATCTAATTGTAATATTCTATACTTCTGAAACGATAATATTAAAACACCAACCGAAAATACTACAATTATAGTTACAAAATCGATAATACAGTTGTTACACAAATTTTCGACGGCTCCTGCTGAGGTTGTACTGAAAGGAAAACCAAGCGTAGGTAATGGGAAGCCCCAATAATCTATTAAATTCAAGCTACCCCCTACTGCCTCATGAGGTTAAGAAAATGAATCTAGCGTTGATAAAGGGTTATACTAATAATCACAAAATCCAATATACGAATCATATACTAGCACCACAATTTTAGTTACTACACGTGGAAACACACATAATAATAAAAATAACCATAAAATGTCATATGTTACAAGCCCGAGGCTTATATTTGTTGACTGAGTACAATCACAAGTCTGAAATTGATAACCGAAACCAGATTCTGATTCCAAAACACCACATATTACTAAAATAATATCAAAAATTTGAAACTAGTGATATTCAAATTACTAAATATCAAGTTCCAGTGATGTAATTTATTAAATATAATGAAGTACGGAACATTGAGTCTGCGAGCATGTTAATTACGAAAAACGAAGAGGACTTGTTTTAGAGGATGCAGGGAATAATATCTGCATTATAAAGTCACGACATTTCCTGATAAATAGATTGTAATAAACGAGACATTGTATTCGTATATAAATTTTATATAAAAAAGAGTAAAACTATCCGTTGGAGAAGATCATTGGAACACGCCACTGCTGCAGATCTATAATCGATTCTGAGGAACGCGAAACGACCTTATGACATTCTCCAGCTCCATGCAGAAATACGGCGAGACCCGCGCCTCCCCTTCGATTACTGTGTCTCTAGCATTTCAGTTCAGCATATATGGATTCCAGATTGTCCGGTGGATCGGCAGAGTACAACTGGAATAGGAGAAGACAGCGAATACAGCTGCTGATATGGCCAGTGAGGCTGCGACTGGGACGGAGGAGCAGAAGAGGGTCGTGTACTACAGCAGTCATCACCGCATCCTACTCGTCGGCGAGGGCGACTTCTCATTCTCCGCCTGCCTTGCCCGGCAGTTCGGCTCTGCGCGGAACGTGGTGGCCACATCCCTCGATAGCCAAGGTAAATCTACAGATACACCGTATAAAAGGTAACCCACTTGCTGGATCGCCGAGTAAGTTCTAGTTACTAGTTTAGTCTTAGTGCAGAGGACCTAAACAGGAAGTACCGTGACGCTGCGGCGAACTTGGCGGAGCTGCGCAGTCTCGGCTGCAAGATACTCCACGGCGTCGATGCGCACACCATGCACAAGGACCCTAGAATCCTTCTGGGGTCGTTCGACAGGGTGGTCTACAACTTTCCTCACGCCGGTCACGAGTACGGCTTGTTTGAGGGATCCCAAGTGCTCCTCCAGTATGTATACTGCTTCCATGACAGATGTTTTTATTGCATGACAGATCTTTGCGTCGTTAGACTTATTAGATCTCACCATGACACAGGAAACACCGGGCACTGTTGTCGGGCTTCCTATGGAGCGCGGCAAGGATGGCAGCACACGGCGGCCAAGTCCATGTCACCCACCAGCACGGAGGGCCATATATAGAATGGGGACTGGAGAAGTTGGCCGGGTCGGCCGAGATGGTGCTCGACGAAATGAAGCTGTTCAGGGCTGATATGTACCCCGGGTACAGAAGGAAACGGGGCGGGAGTATCCGTGCCGACGAAGAGTTTCCCCTCAAACACGCAACTTACACTTTCATGTTCAGGCTGAAGGGCAATGAACCGAATCCAGTCCTAGACCACAGCCGGAACGCCACCACACATGCGGCGGTGACCGTCGTAAACCAGGCCGCAATTGCAGACCTGGTCGTGTCCGCGATGGAGATGGCGTTGGCGGAAGAGATCAGGGCCGTGGGGGAAGTATCTGCTGATAACGTGCCGATAGTTGAACAGCCGATTGTTGTCTCTTTACCCGTGAAGGAAGAGAGAGATGGAGAGGCTATGTTGCCGGAGATACCTGTCAGGGTGAAGGAGGGGCAGTCAGAGTTGTTAAAGCAAACGGCAAAATTAGACAATGTGGACGACGATGCGGTGGTGGTCGACGTTGTGAACACAGACTAACGTCGACCTGCAGGCGGCTATATAGAATATGTTCACCGCAGCTAGGAATGGCAATGGGTCCGATTTTTCAAACCCGGTCCTAAGCCGACTCGACCCGTATTGTTAACACCCAAACCCTTATCCAACTCGATTTCTCAGAGTTTCTTATAGAAAGATCTCACCCGACAAACTTGGGTCTTACTCAACCTGACCCATATGCATAACTTGTTGCTGTATTTAATGTGGCTATCGTTGAAATCCCGAACAGAGAATTATCAAATTTCTAATGTTTACAGCTATTAATTTACATAGCGTTGATCGTATGGGTTACATGGATACAATTGCAAGCTAATATGCATTGTACATTCTTGTATACTCCAGCGCAATCACAAGCATAAACTCCGTCTTTAAATATCCAAAGTCACATCAGATAGACCGCCGGCGAGGTCTAGTCCAAGAACAAAAACGAACTCAAGGGTAACAGAACAAACAACCAATACCCGACCATCGACGGTGGGTTGGATAAATTCACCTTCAAGGCCCGCAATAACTGGCGAAGCTAGAAAATCCGCATCGGGAGGGCACGCGTAATGTAAATGCATTGGCACAACCGATAATTTTCCAAATTATTTGGGTCACATCCATATCAAACGGTAGTAAATCACAGGACCTGGGTCGGGCACTTGCCCACCCAGGACTGAGTGGCTACGCCAGGTGCAACATGAAGAAGCTTTGCCTGGAGCAGACATCTTCATGGCCAAGTAAGTGCCGTTGGAGTTCCAAAAGACGGAGTTCTCACCTACACCCTGGATGAGATCGAGGGTCCGTTGGAGGTCTTCACTGACGGAACCCTCAAGTATGAAGATGATGTCGCTCTTCCATCTGGAGGGAGAAGTGACGAGGAGCAGACCAAGGGGAACTC
Organism: Alisma plantago-aquatica; assembly: GCA_963693085.1. Taxonomy (NCBI): domain Eukaryota; kingdom Viridiplantae; phylum Streptophyta; class Magnoliopsida; order Alismatales; family Alismataceae; genus Alisma; species Alisma plantago-aquatica. The sequence continues at coordinate 134,814,716 of OY856411.1, read as the reverse complement.
AAGGACAATTCCTCGTCTAAGGGAAAAATCACGCTCATTATCACCTTGAGCAAGCCCGACACGTGTGCATGTCTTTGACAATCGGCAGCCGTATCATACCGATTTGGGAAGCAAGGCGCCTAAGGACGTCAAGATCTAGGGGTTTGGTCCCCCCTCCAGCCTCCTCTACCTCTAGTCGCATAGTTGTTTCTCCTTGTCTTCCGACGAGGTATGCAACCGCTCCTCCGACGCACGGTTCGCTGGGATAGGGTCTGAATAATGATGCCAGGGCCTCTTAGTTTTAAACGAACCTGGTCCCACATCAGGTGAGAAGTTTCCTCCCCTTTTCTTCCTTCTCCCCTTTATTCCTTCTCCCCTTCCCAAAGTTGATCATCTTCACGCAATCATGTGGATATTCTTCACGCTTTCGGTTAGCAATGCAGCCTTACACTGAAAATGTTAGGCTATGTTCAGGCCCGCACCGTACCTGCCTCTCACCCATGTTCCGTCCGAAAAAATTGTGCCCAACACGGCAACACGTTCCTCCCGGCTGTGCCTAAAGTCCCGTTAAAACCCAAGTTTTGAGTTTGTGTTGGGTTGGGTCGGGCTAAATTGCCATCCCTAGACGTGAAAAAAGAAGTCCGGATTGCTTTGCAAAAGTGCGGTTTGGTGGTCATAGACCTAGCTATGTAGAAGCTACCGCAAATGCACCAATTTTCGTGGTCGTCTTGCCACTTTAGTTGTTGGGGATGTTGTATCATACGGTACAGAATATGATGAAAACTTATTGTGAAATTATTACTGATAAGCGTCCAAACCCAAAGAAGAAACATTAGATTTAACGTGGAAAGTTATCCTGAAGATGAAAAGAGAAAAAGCCACGGGACAATCCTAGCCAACAAGTAATAGGTAATCAGAATTACAATTTACAATGTCTGGATTTAATTACCCTAGAATACGGATTGCCCCCCATGAGACATAGATGAGGAAGAAGATAATTATACTGAATTAATAAAAAGCCTCCCTCTTTACTTTATCTCCGCACAAAGTTGTTATTTTTAGGACTATTGTATGCCAATGAGACCACTATCTGGGATATATTGTTGCCTCTATGACAACATTATATCTCTAACCGCCAACTGCTACTTTACCTAAAGATAAAGTTGTTGGTCTTCTCTTATCAACCAAGAGAGTTGCTCTTTTAGTGTACCTAATGTGCTACTAAATGTCAGCCGCTACTTACTCTCAAGGCAAAGATCAACCAAGAGATCTCCTCCAGTTATTCTTGTTCTCTGGCACTTATACTACAAAAAGCACCAATAAGCAATTGAAGGTATCACCTCAACTTATGGGATGATCTCAGTGGCCTCCCCTAGGGCCTCTACTTAGAGGCCTCCATGCCAATTGGAAGCAAATAAGAATTTTACTCCAATTCCTAATCGAATTCTATGTTGCACATAAGGATCCGTCTTCTTTTCCCTTTTAGGTTTGACTCCTAGTAGGATAAGACAATTCCTACTCAAGTCCAAATCCAACTGGTACATGGGCCAGATCCTTTTTTCCCAGCACTCTCCCCCTCCGACCCATGAGGGAGACGTTATCTTCAGTGATCATCAGGAATATCTTGTAAACCCCATCACCACATGTGATGGATCCATTCTCCACAAACATGGGAGCATCCTATCATTTTCATCCATCTTGAAGTCCCCATCCTGACTTTAATTTGTTATCAAGAAACTGAAAAAAGCAGCCAAATAGTGTTGCTTATCTCTCCATGCACACACTTGGAACATTACTAGCTCCCTCTGACCGATCAATCAAGCTATCTTGGATGAAAGCATTGTTCCTGACCTTCTATACCAAGGATCAAAAACCGTATGATGATGCTTCCCAAGTCCTTGATTAAAGCCCTTGACAACTAGTATGGCTTTGTATTTGATATCATTTTGATGTCATCTTTCTTCATCCCATAGTCCTACTTGTACTTTAGTGCTCTGCGATGCTTGGGAAGTGCTACAAGCTCAGAGTCATCATTCTTCTGCATCGCTTGATGCCATTGTGCCCTATTTCTATGAGTTTGTGCTTCCTAAAAAGTCTCTGACTCCCCTGATCAGTAAGGAAAATATATTGAGATGTCAGATATTTGGATGAAGGACAGCAAACTCTATTAGACTTCCTCAACTATTACTTCTCTATTACTTCTCTATTTGGAAAATATATAAATCATTTGTCTTCTACTATTACTTCTCTTATGCATGACAATGATAGTTTGAGATCTTCTTTGCAAAGATTCTTAGTTGGTAAAAAGAGTCTTAATGACATCCTACACCATACTACTAAACAAATTGGTAGACATGGTTTAGGGTATGATAGTAGTCAAAGGAACAACAAAGATAAAGGACCTCCAATCTTCCATGGAAAATCCTCTAGTTCTAAGACTATGGGCACATGAAACTATTGCAATGATTTTGGTCATTATTCTACTTGTTGTCCTTTTAGGAAAGTACCCAAAAGCAATAGGACCTGGGTTGCTAAACTAACCCCTCCGGACCCAAAAACATGATTGGGGACTATTTCATCTTTCTTCTTGTAGGTACTTGCAAATGGATTGACTTGAGCTATTGAATTGCAAATTGACTTCTCAATCCACATGAAAGAAGAAAGGTGAGATGTGTAGAGAGTGACAACAAGTGGAAAAAGCAATGGTAAGAACAAAGGTAATGTTTCTCTTGCTTATAACCTGTCCTAACTTGTTTTTGTCAAGTTAGTGTGCACTATACATATGGTTTTTGAGTCAAAAGTGGTATTTTGTGTTTCTCTTCACACTCTTGCTCAAAAATTGTTTCTAATGATTCTATAGCGCATTACTAACTTGCTTAGACATGTTTGGATATGGTTTGTATTGTTAGCATACCTTTAAATATGTTTTTATAAAATATATGTGCTTTTTGACAGCTACTCTGTCGGTCGAGTTTGCCCTATTGAAACTCGACCGATAGGCACCAATGGGTGTTGCCAACAGCTGTCATCGGTCGAGTTGTCAATGCACAGAACTCGACCGATTACACTGTGCACAGAATATACATTTGGCTTATTGAATGAGAATTTCCCTCTCAACTAGATTTTCTCAACCAATAGCCTTATTCTTTGGCACTCCTTTGGTACCTTTATATATGCATATTTCCATGCTTTAAATTGCCTATCTTGCTTACAACTCTATCTCTATAATTGCTCTAAATTGGTATATCTATATGTTGCAATTACTTGCTTTGAGTTGTTTTGCAGGTTTTGATGATGATCTCTTTGGATCTCTTGGTTGTGTCTAAAAATTGCTTCTGTTGTACTCTAACTTGCTTCATCTATCTAGGTGTATATCTTGGTTTGATACAACCTTGAGGTTCTTAGGGGTAATCATCTTATGGTAAGGATGCATATCTAGTGAGTTATATCCTTTCATGCGTCTAAAATTGCTTATCTCTTTGTTTGGATATATCTCTTCATCTACTCATAGCTTGGTTTATCTTGTGTATCTTTTGGTATCTCTTGTTATGACCTAGATCCTACTAGTAGTCCTAACTTGTAATATCATCTACTAGTAGTTCATATACATGTAGTTCTAACCTTGTTTATAATTGACATCTTTGCTCACTATATGTTATGCTTGTATTTTGTCTCATACATGCTCAAGCTTGTTCCTTGAACTGCATATCTACTATCTTGAGTTCCTTGCATAACATTGTGATGCAGGGTACATAGATCTACATTATATGTAGAAATTGGAGTTTTTATTTTTGGATTTTTGCAGATTTGCTCCAGTTTCAATTTTTGCTGCAAAGGTAGTGTTTTTTTTATGCAGAAATGACCTTCTGAGCAAGACTCATTGCTTTGCGATGATCTCTGATGGTTTTTGGTCAAAATCCGTCATCTTGAGGGTCAAAATTATGTTTTATTATTTTTCCGCAACACTTCATCTTGCTTTTTGGGTTGTTCAAGTATATGCTTTAACTTGCTTTTCTTTCTATGCTTGGACAAGCCCCTATCTGTGCTCTTCTACTCTCCTTATATATATTTGTGTTATCTCCTTTCTCTTTAACAAGTGATGTTTCTTATTTCTTCATAACCCCACTTTTTGAAATGACAAAGGGGGAGAAAGGTATGTCTTCTCTTGACAAAACGGGGAGAAGGCATGCCTTACATGAAGAAGAGAAATATGTACATGTAAAGGGGAGAAGGTAAAATGGGAGAAGACATATATGTGTAGAACATATATGAGTAGAAGACATAGTACTCTATAAATGTTATGAAATCTAACCATGCAGGAGAAATAGCATCAATTGAGGGGGAGTATGAGAACTCCACTAGCATCAATTGAGGGGGAGCATATGAACTCAATTCTATTAAAAACCCTAGGTTTCTCCAAAGGTATGATTTTATTTAAAAGCTTTCAATACATTTATGGAATGGTTTGTCGTCTTCAAAAAGGGGGAGAATGTTGACTCAAGGTCAATTAAGTCAATGTTGACTCACGTCTAAATTGACTAAACCCATGTTTTGATGATGACTAACCATTCCACATATTGGTGTCCAATGTCTCTACTTGAGTGATTTCAGATTAGGTATAGACACACTCCAAATGCCCTAACTTGCGCATCTCAAATTAGAGAAAAGACAAGTCAAAGTCATACAAGTACACGTTTTTGTAATATGATATAAATCCATTAGAATCATGTTGTAAATCACTTGTAATGATTGTATGACTTGTAATTAAGCTTAGAAAAATATAAGGAGCACTTAGATCGAATGTTAGAGCACTTTAGATGCAACTTTGAAAATTGATCACATGCGCTTTGTCGGATGAGTTTCCCAGCCTGAAAACTCGACCGATCAATCCTTGATCAATTTCTGGAGATTGCATCGGTCGAGCTGTGTTTACACAGAACTCGACCGATCAAGTAACTGACCATTTTGATTCCTAATGGTCGGTCGAGTTTTGTCAGGACAAACTCGACCGATCATTTGAGTATCGGACTCGTCGTTTACTTGATCGGTCGAGTTACCCTTATAGAAACTCGACCGATTGCACTGTACAGAAAAGTACAGAAAAGTGCTTCTAGCCGTTGTGGAGTTGCAACAAGTGAAAATAGATCCGTTGCAAGCCACAAAACGGCTAGTTTTCGGCCCCAAGTGTTCCCAAAGGCTAAGAGGCATCCCCAACTATAAATAGGACCCCTTGGGCTTCATTCCAAGGTTGAGCATTCATTGCAAACTCTATGTGAGGTTCCTATTCTATAGTTGAGTGCTTCCTACAACCTCCTCTCTCTCTCTAAGCTTAATCACTTGCTACATCCATTAGAGTGAGTAGGAAATTGTAAGAGAGCTAGTTCTACATGTATATCTTGTGAGGCTCTCACTTCCACCACCTCCCCATCTCTCTTTTCAATCATGAAGATGAAGGTTCTCTATCTTGTCCAAGAGAGGTGAAGAAGAACAAGGGAAGGAGTCCCTTGGTGAAGATCAAGGCTGAAGACTTGGAGCAAGAATGGGTAAGTCCTTGGTGAAGGCATAAGACTCCTTGCTCAAGTAGGTAAGTCCTTGGTGGAAGCTTCTCCAAGTGAAGGTGAAGTCAAAAGTTGAAGATCCAAGAAGAGTGGGTAATCCCTGCAAGGCTGAAGACTCGTGCAAGAGTGGTTAAGTCCTTGGAGAAGGCCAAAGACTCTTGCAAAGTGGGTAAGTCCTTGGTAAGGTTGAAGACTCTTTGTATTGGATAGGTAAGTCTTTTGTTTGGTCATGCATTGTATGTATTATGAACGAATATAAGAGTGCAATAGTTTGGAAGTCCTAGAGGTTGACCTCTCTAGGAAAGTGGACTAACACACTTCTAGTTTGAAGTGTGGAACCACTCTAAATAGCTTGTCTAATTGGTGCATGTTCAATCTCTCTCTCCCTTGCTATGTATGTTTTAGTTGCACTCAAATTACCTATTTAGCAACCTTATCTTGTCAAATATCTTGAAGGTTTAATGAGTTTTGTTTAAGTGCTTTCAGCTCTATTCACCCCCCCTCTAGAGCATCTAATCACCCATCTAGGATCCAACATATATATATATATATGATTATTGAGTAGATAATCTTCTTGTTTCTCTCCTTAATCTCATGCATGTTTTCAATATTGGAAGATGAGCTTTAGACCTTGCTGGACCAGTAATCAATGGTGTTGTGGTGAAAATCAATGGTTGTTGTTTACCTCTTTGAGTTGATTTCTACATTTCCTCTTGATCTGATGGTATTTTTAGAATGATGGTGGTGTTTTGATACTATTTTGATGGCCTTGTTAGATGCCTATGAACCCATGGTCATAATATTCTTATCTCTAGTTGATATATGGTTTCCAGAATCATAGTAATTAATGGTGTTTGGATGGTTGAATCTATGGTTTACTTGATGCCTTGAAATGTTTTCTCAATTGTTGAGTGACCTGATGGATTTCCCTTTAGGAAGGAATGATTATGGTACTTTAGATACCATTTTGATGATTTTAATACTCTTGAGGAATGATCGTTATATTGTCTTCATATGTGAATGATCAGTGGTTATCTTAAGCCTCATGAACGATGATTTTTCCTAGGATTTTGAGCATATTTCCCTCCATGTGTATCAATCCGATAGTTGGTTTTGGTGGTATTTGGTTTGATAGTTTTGTTCCAACCAATAGATTGGACTTAGCTTCTATTTTGGATTTTCTTGTGCTTGAGAAACAATGTTCACGATACTCTTCCAAGTGGTTCCAGTTGATGGTCATATTTCTCTCTCAAATGATGATTGTCTCTAATGCTTTGAACTGATTTTCTCTTGTTTCCATAACTTGATGGCTGGGCTTCTTGTGTCAATCTATGGTTCACACCTTGTTGTTGTTTTGATGGCTTGATGTGCCCAAGAACCGATGGTCATGTTTCTCCTATATTTTGTTCAAACAATGGTTCCTTAAACCCTAGCCTAACGATGGTTATTCCCCTCAAATGAATTGATGATTTTACTCGATGTTTGAAGTTTATATCCCATCTAGTGTTGTAATTCGATGGTCTCACCAAGATTCACAACTGATGGCTATCTTAATTTCTAATTTCTATTTTCTCTTAATGTTTGATCAATGGTACTCTTTATTGTCACAACTAATGGCCATCCTAAAAGGTTATGGACTATTTTCCCTAAGTATTTGAACGATGGTTTCCCTAGATGAATGCCCCAATGATTTACATGTTTTGAATCCGATAGTCTTACCATCTATCAACCAAAGGTCCTGGGTGAGTATCTATATTTGGGAGGTTTGGGTTTGATGTCCTATTTTGATGGTTATGTGTTATGCAATTGTGATTCAATGATGGTGATTCATATACATGACTCATTGGTTTTGTTTGCCTTGAACCCGATGGTCTAATGTGTGGTCTATGATTTGATGGGTTGTGCTTAGTGCACTTGGTATGATGGTGGTGATTAATACACATAATTTAAAGGTCAAGTTTTCCTTAAAACTAATGGTTTTACGCATGATTTGAAGGCTTGTGTTTGCTGCACCTAACCCCATGGTTTGGATTTGACTATTTAGAATCAATTATTTTAAGACCATGAGTTTGTAGTCTTACCTTTTCCCTTGAATGAATATAAACCTAAGGTTGTTGTAAAGTTTTGATTTGTAATGTTAAGATCAACTTGCATTGTTAATTATAACCCTAGTCCAACTAAATGATGGTGATTAATTATACCTAGTTTTTTTTAATATAAGCCAGGGGACCATCTATTCACCCCACTCCCCTCATGTGGGCACAATCAAAGAACAAACATACAGCTCCTGCTAAAACGCAGGTCATATCCCACATAACTCACCAAAAACACCAAAAATACTAAACCGCACAAGCAACCCACATCCCCTCTTACCTCTCTCTCCGCAACACAATATAAGGCGTCTTGTGTTTCTCAAGAAACACCATGCCCCTAATCCTAGCTAGGACATCCCTTAAATTAGAAACAACAAACGGTTTAGTCAAATGCATATCCCATCTCCCTATCTCCTTTGGAATCGAGTTGATAACTTTATGCACTAACGACCCAGCAATGTCCTTCTCTGCAATGATCTCCTTCACCTCCTTGATCAAGTTGACGATCTTCCAAGGGGCAACATCCACTCCCCACAACATACCATAGACCGAACGATCATCAATCTCCACACTAGAAATGTGTAAAAACTGTTCTTCCACAAACTTGACACCAACTACGCAAGCTTGAACAAGCACCATCTGGTAGCTATCAGCCGTCAACCAAGCTCTGGTAATCTGACATACTGCAGCATGATGGTTCCTAACAATCCCAGCCATCCACCATCTATTATGTCCATAAGGATCACGGTTCTGCCCAACCACAATGTTCAACTTCAGACTATAAATGTCAGGATTCATCCACCTCACCAAATTTATCTCCTTCAGAATGTACTTTGGATCCTCCACACCATAGGCCTTAAGTCTGTTATGAAACGAAGAATCAGCTATGGGGGTGAAGCTTTTCTGTTTCATCTAGGCGTTAATCTGATACATCGACCAATCCACCTCCCTATTCTAGAGAATTCTTCTACTATCATACCTAGCCTCACATCTCATCCGCCAAATACAATAAGGAATAATGGTGGCCATGCAAGCCACAAGCCACAACTGCAAGTCATCAGAACTACCAAAAGAGCAAGTATCAAGCAAAGAAATCCAATCCGTGGGAGCAGGATAATCAGTAATCTCAGTGAATCTGGTCCAGAAAGAGGTGGTGATCTGACTATGGAACATAAGATGGTCAATGTCTTCCACACTTGGCTCATCACAACAGTCACACCGGGACGCTAAGGCAATACAACTGGCAATGTTCTCATCAGTTGGGATAGCATTCTTCATCATCTTTCAAATGAAAGCACACGCCTTAGGTGATTGGACGTGCCAAAGCCAGTGAAGCCCATGCGGTCCATCATAACTCGTACTCCCCAAGATCGTCTTAACAGAGTGAATGGGGAACTGTCCCCTCGTATCCGGTATCCAAATGGGATAATCATCCGTATCTGATACTTGTTGCCCTGCCTTCTTAATAAGCTCCACACCATGCTCGTCGAGGACCTGCTGTAAAGATGGCCAATCCCATCCAATATCATGAATCTAAAAATCATGCACCAAAAAAGGATGGTTGCGATCACTGTTATAACGTGCGTGATCAAACAACCTCTCATCACACCCCAAGATACTCTCTTCCAATAAGGAGACGCATTCGATCTATACTTTAGATGATTGGGATATAAAGATGAACGACTATACGCTCTATTTTCATACTTGGCGCTGCAAAACTTGGCCCATAAAGTGTCACCAAAATCAACTCCCAACACGCTTTGGCCACAAAAGCGTTGTTAATGCGGCGAGTATTCGACAACCCAAGACCACCTTGTTTCATTGAGACCGCCACTCTGTCCCAGCTGACCCATGCCTTCCTGTGGCAATTGGCGCGATCTGCCCAAAGGAACTTAGATAACATAGCATCAATGCGAGTAGCAATACCATCCGGAATACCAATAGCAGTCGCTGTGTACACCATAGTAGAAGTGAGAACATGTGCGATTAAAAGCTTCCTGCCCGCAAAGGATAAAAGCCTGGACTTCCACGAGGCAATCTTGTGAGAAACCTTCTGAATAAGACAATCAAAGTCAGATAACAGATTCCTTCCAACTCTAATCGGTACTCCCAAATAAACAAAATGATCAACCACATTATCCTTCAGAATAGTAGCGCCTATATCCATCTTAGTAACCATGTCTTTGCTGCCAACTATACAGGAGGACTTCAACCTGTTAATCCATTGGGCCGACGATTTCTCATACATAGAAAGTAACACCTGGACCTCATCCATCGTGTTAGGAGTAGCATTCACACAGACCATAATATCATCATCATAACACAGAAAGAGAGGAGGATTCCCATTCCCCCTAGTACGAAACCTCGCCAATCTTCGCAGGTCCCCCATATGCGTAATCCGTCTGCATAGGATCTCTTCAAACAAAATGAACAAAAAGGGAGATATCACATTACCTTGTTTGAATCCTCTAAGCAACGGGAAAAAACCAGAAGACTCGTCCCCAACTATAACTGTCGCCCAAGAGTTAGAGAAGAAACTAATACATAACTCGATGAACTCCTTAATAAACCCGAACCTCGCCATGATCCTCTCCAAGACATCCCACTTTATCCGGTCGTAAGCCTTAGACATATCAAGCTTAATCATGATGTTTGGCCTCTCACCCCCATAGTATATGTCATGCATCAACTCCTTCACCAACCGGACATGGTGAGTGATCTCCCTTCCTCTAATGAACGCCACTTGCTCCTCAGAAACCAGCGCCGACATCAAGTAAACCATCCTGTTACTAATAACTCGTACAAGGATCCTCAATGCCACATTATCTATAGATATCGGGCGGAAATCCTTCTCAAGGAGGGTCGGATCGTCATTCTTTGGAATAAGCACAATACGACAACAGAACAAGCTACGGTGACAATTCTGTCTAAGGAAAAATGCCTCAACAAGCCTCATAAAATCATCCCTGATATACTCCCAAGCAGCCATGTAAAACGGAATAGTAAACCCATCAGGACCGGGAGCAGAAAACTTGTGCATTTGGCACATAGTATCAAACACCTTGGCTGCACTAGGAATAGCAGTAAGAGACATATTATCATCCATAGATACAACCTCCGGTATACTAGCTAAGAACTCCTCTAGAACATCCTCATCATGATGTACCATCTCACTGTATGCATTCCTATAGAACTCAGCAACACACGACGCAATCTCCTTTGGGTCAGTCACCCTGTCCCCAGATGGTAAAGTAATGCATCTGACTCTCTTATTCTTTCTCCGGGACTTCACTACGTCGTGGTAAAACTTTGAATTGCGCTCACCGTCATTCAACCATTGGATCCGGGACTTCTCTTTCCACACTTTCTCCTCCACATCTAAAACCTCTTGCAGCTCAAACTCCGCAATCCTCAAGGAAGTCTCATTGTCCATGCAAGGGTATTCATCAAAGGCATTTTGGGTAATGTGAACAACATCCTCCAGATCTAGGATCTTTTGGGTCACGTCCCCAAAGGTCCTCTTGCTCCAAGACTTCAAAGCCTCTCTCACCTTTCTAATCTTATAGTAGAAAATATTTGACGGGTGCCCATCCCTGGAATCATCCCAATTTTCAACAATGATCTTTAAACACTCATCATGTTGAAGCCATGTCTGCATAAAGGCAAAAAAACTCTTCTTTCTAGCAATAACCAGATTCCCAGACTTGTACAAGATCGGGAAATGATCCGAAACTCTATAGCGAGTAAGATGAAATGTACTGGAATCCGGTCGCAGAGCTGCCCAAGTATCATTTAGTAGGATTCTATCAAGTCTCTCCTATATTGTAGGTGTATTGTACTGCTTATTGACCCACATGAATCTGCTACCCTCAAACTGCGTCTCCTTAAAATATCCGCTCCGGATGAAAGTGTTGAAGTCCACGATTTCTTGAAAGCTCTTGTTATTGCCCCCTCTCTTCTCCTAATCACTTCTAATGATATTGAAATAACCTGCTAGAAGCCAACTGCTATCGCCAATGAATCCTGACATCTCGAGAACGTCTTCCCAAAGAGACCGTCTGCATATGTAATTACAGCTCGCGTAAACCGCAGTAACAAAAAACATATTGCCATTCTCATCAGTATATCTCATCGTCACATGCTGCCCATGACATTTTACAACCTCCGGCTTGAGAGTACTATCCGCATAGAACCAAATCTTTCCACCTTCAGCTGAATTATCATTCGCCCAATCCAGATTAACAATGTCCAGAAGTTCTTCCACCACCCGAGCATGTAGAAAAGGTTCGAAGATACACACAATCCTGGGTTTATGCCTCCTGCATAACCGACCCAAGACCCTTCTCGTCTTATTATTCGCCGCTCCCCTAATATTCCAGAATAGGTAGTTTGAGTCCATGGACTAAAATCAGTCGACAACAAACCTTCCTCCATCAGAAATCCCTATCTCTGTCCTCCCAATCATCATAAACAAACAGAAGCTCACCTTCAGATAACCTTCTTCTATGAGTAGCTCTGTGTATAACACCCATACGTCCATGCTGATCCATACGCTCCTCACGGATAAATTCCCCATGATGTCTACCACTCTTCCTTCTGAGCTCGTCACCCTCTTCCTCATTGCCTAGGTGTATATAGTCACGCAGACTTCTATCATGCAACATCTTCCTTGTACCATCTTCATCAAAGACTATCCTGCGTGAAGCTACTGGCTGTGCTGGACAATCAAATATCTCTGGACATGGTTCTATTTGTGGCAGCATCTGCTGTTCCTTCTCATGTTGTTCCTTCTCACCAGCGCCCCCATCTTGAAATATCATCAACTGTCCACCATTACTAGCATATTCTTCTACACCTCCATTCCGATTGATAGCCAACGCATGCATCGGAATGTCAAGGTCACGACCAACCTCCGTCAATGAGAAAAGATTGGAACCCGGTTCACCAAGAGCTACCATCTGCAAGTGCACGCTAGACCTTCTGTCTCCATACGTCAGAGTAACGTACTGAGGTACATCTTCATTGAACGCTTCAACAAGCACCAGTATACCAGCAATGTCATCGGGTCCTCTCATCCATCCAGAGGCCACTATCAATTTCCCAAAACTATTCACAATGTCGTCTATCGCCTTGTCATCCCGACATACAATAGGCAGGTCCTCAATCCAGAACCAGATCGCCTCCTTTCTAGCACATCTCTCACCTTCCTTCATGCCATGCAAGCTAATATCAAACCCTTTGAACCCCATCACCTTGGCACTGGCTGCAGCATGTGCTTCCTTCACACTACCGAAAAAGACGACGACCTTGCGCTTAGAAAACCGGTATAGATCTGTGGCATTCGTCCACACATTCTTCAGGAAAGGAGATAGCTCAGTCCAAGATACCTGGGGTGGCCAGCGTATCTCCACCGCCCTGTACAAAGCTTGAACCTTTCTTTTACGTTCCTCATCATCTGGCCCTAGGTCAACGACTGTTCTCTTCGGAACATGTTGAGGTGCACCACGAGCAGGAATGCCAACGTTCAAGGGTGGAAAGACAGTCCTCGACATGATATCCCGAGGGGGGGGGGAAGGATGACAGATGCTCATATCAACATTACATCTTCTAGTAAGGTGACCCAGCCTGCGGCACTTGTAGCATACTTTCTCCCGATTGCATTGCGATTGCCAGTGCCCTTTCTCCAAACATCTATAGCACGTGTCCCATGGGATGCCAAACACCTGTGCACGTCTATCAACATTGATGTCGCGCCTCATGCTCAACCGATCTTCTTCAACCCTACGATTAGGGTTTACCATCACGCTTCTATTTCCCACAGAATAACTGCCCCTTCCATAGTGGTGCTGCTCTTCTTCCACGTGTGGGACACGGACAATCGACGCCAATCTATGATTGTGAGCCGTGTGGTTTTCCATATGCTCCCTCACCTCCGGCTGTGGAGTCATATTCAGATGTCCTTCTGTGTTCCCATTCATTAACGATTGATCCTGTGCCTCTCCTCGGGATGCCGATCCTCCTCCAAGCTCCGCCATGCTGACAGCTGTTGAATCCCTCAACTCCGGTTGGACCAAACACCTAATGTCGGGAAGGATCTCGTCCACCTGCACTTCTTGTGCCACCAACGTCGCTCTCCTATCAGCGACAACCTGACCTTCCCCGACTCCCTTGGCTTCCACACCCAGATCGATCCTCGCTCATCAGCGCCGCGGTACGGAAGAGGTAGACCACCGGGGGCGGAGCGCCACACCGGTGATATGGGAACGGCGGCGCCGCCGCCTCACGATCGCCTCGGGATAAACCCCCCCTAGGGTACCTCATTTTTCACCGCGACTGTGGTCAATGTTACATAAAATTTTATTTGATTGATTGATGCAATCACCATCAATTATACCTAGTTTCCTTACATATTTATAATAAAGAAATACCCTTTTTGGTAAGATAGCCTTACTATGTTATCTTGTTAACATCTTTTATCTTCCTTGTGTGATTAAGTATGATGTGTTATGCTTTCTCCCTCCTAACGTTGTTGCAATCCTAATATGTTAGCATAAGAGCACCATAATTCTTAAAGGTAGTGTTATGATGAACCCTTGTACATCATATGTATGGTGATGGTTTGTTGAGCCTTTGGTAAGGCATGGAAAGATAATGATGTTCTTGCATGAGAAAATGTGATGGTCTTAATGACCTTTGGGCATGGTTGAACCCTGATAGAGGTGTGATTCTCTTCATGGTGTGATAAGGGTTGGTACCCTAGGATAATATGATAAGGATTTATATCTTGTATTGGTGTGATGACTAGTAGAGTCTCTTGAATGGCAATGAAATAGTACCCTGTGATGTTGAAATAAGGATTATGCCTCATACATTTTATATCCTCTAAAGTTGTTATATATTAATGCTTTCTATAAGATAAATTAAGATTTGTTTGTCCACTTGTTTGACTCTGCCTTAATTCACTCAATTAGAAGTAACTAATCAAAGTGAAATCATAATCATGTAGTGCCCAGTGTTGTAGAACCATTCTAGTGTTAGGACTTGCTGGATGGGGAAACCAGTGTTCCTATAGGAAGCTTGGAGCGCATACTGTTGAGTATGCGAGGTGCAAGTCACTGTGTGTTCTTAACATCTGGATCCTAAGATTTTGAGCATGGCTACGATAATATCTTGGTAGGAGAAGGGCATTGTGTCTTAGATATTTGTATATGTGATATGCTTAGAGGATGGTTGTGGTCTTACTTCGACAGGAGAATGACTAGTGTCGTATCTTGGTTTCACTACTGTCGTGACATGTACTAAGGGTGAACTAGGCTATTTTATAGCTTGACCTTATGTGTCACTGCAATGGACCCGAACTGACAGGGGGTAGATAAGATCTTAGGATTTCAGCTCTCTAAGATCTTGTACGGAACTGATAACCTCCCATTTTGTGATGTTATCATACTATTTTTTCTTAATTTTCCATACTCTTTCTTAGATAAATTAGATATAATCCTTAACTTTCTACGTTATTATGAATTCACCATTAAACTAACATTTATCTCCTTCTTCTTACAGAAAAACCCAATTTTTTTTTGCAAAAGGGGCAAACGGTCTGGAGACCGAATGAAGTCCAAACGGTCCCAAGACCGAATGAACTCAAACGGTCCCAAGACCGAATAAAGGCAAATGGTTTGGAGACCAAATGAACTCAAACGGTCCGGAGACCAAATAAAATCCAAACGGTCTAGAGACCAAATGCAGTCCAAACGGTCCAAAGACCGAATGAACTCAAACGGTCCCGAGACCGAATAAAGGCAAACGGTCTAGAAACTGAGTGGAACTCAAATGGTCCCAAGACCAAATAAAGTCCAAACGTTCTGGAGACCGAATGAAGTCCAAACGGTCCCAAGATCGATTGAACTTAAATGGTCCCGAGACCGAATAAAGGCAAACGGTCTGGAGACCGAATGAAGCCCAAACGGTCCCAAGACGGAATGAACTCAAACGGTCCCGAGACCAAATAAAGGCAAACGGTCCCAAGACCGAATGAAGTCGAAATGGTCCCAAGACCGAATGAACTCAAATGGTCCCAAGACCGAATAAAGGCAAATGATTTGGCAACCGAATGAAGGCAAACGGTCCCAAGACTATATAAGGCCAAATGGTCCCGAGACCGTTTGATGCCAAACAGTCCCCCCAAACTGTTAAAGACCTAAACGGTCCCAAGAACGTTTGGGATTCCTTGGAAGCCTATAAGTAGGACCTAAGGAGTCCTCATTTGGAGGAACTTCTTAGACGCCCAAAGGCTGCCCCAATCACTCCAGAGTTGTTCCACCTTCATCATTCGCCCAAAGGCTACCGATTCAAATCCATACTCCATCTTCAAGCTACTTCCTCTCTCATCAACATAAGAAGGTGGGAAGTGGAGGATTCTTCATTAAGACAACCACACGGTGTGAATATAGTTTCTCTCTCCTCCAAGGGGTCGACCTTCCTCCCTCCTACGTGGAGATGATGCTTTCTCTCTCTCTTCCCGCCTCCTTCTTTGTTCTTGCCATGAGTGAGTAGTCTCATACACTAGGGTGCGGGGAGTAGCCCCGCTACCCATGTTTTAATTTCATACATTGTAATTCTTGAGTTTGCAATAGAAAAACACTATCTTTCCAGTTCAACATCAATCGTTTAATGAATGCTAGTTGCTTGATCACCAACTTGTGTTATCTATTATCTGTTAGTGCAAATTTTCTACGTTTGTACTTCTAGATTCGAATATCGACTTCTTGTTGGTTCCAGATTGTATGTAGTCACCATACGTTTGGTTCGGTGTCTAGGAGCATTTCTCAAGGAGTGGAGTAAACTCACCTCCATTGTTGTACTTTCATACTACGAAATGGAATCAGTTGACGTATGAAAGTACAACCTTGACAAGTCGAGGAACACACTTTGCGAGGGGAGTGATGCAAAGTAAGTGACCATTCGTCTGGGGATGGATGGCATTGCAATGCTTCCACGTTTCTCGTAGTTAGTTATCCGAAAGGAAGCTAAGTCTACAAAGATACTAACTGTTCAAACTCTTTTCTTTGCAAGCCCAGTTATTGTGATGTATGTTTTGATCCATGCGTAGTGGTGGTGAAATCCAATCACATCCTAGTAGTTTCTAAATATTGTTTACAACCTTAAGTTTACTTTCTTGTTATTTTCTTTCTCCGTACATTAGCTTAACCATCAAATCAACTTTTTGATCTAAATATCAACTTTTAAGCAGATAAGTAGGATTATTACATTTTCCATCTTGTTAAACTCTTAACAAGAGTGTTGTCTCGTGGATTCGACCCTTAACTATACTACAATAAGACTTCCACGTATCTTAGCATACGTGGGTGGAGATCTTATTATAGCATACGCAAGGCTAAACCTAGAGATTAACTATCTCTAGGATTTTTAGTGGTGCACGCAACTCCACGTAAGTGGAAGCTCCATCAAAAATTGGCGCCGTTACCGGGGACAATGGAACGTTTTAATTTTACTTGTTACCTTTCTAGTTGATTAGGATTTTACACTTTTCTTTAATCATAATTCATATCACCTTGATTTCATCATTTTTCCGCATTACCTAAAGTGTGTTTCTTCTTCTACTCAGGTAGAAAATGTGTACGCAACCTTTGCATAACATCGAATTCTCCCCTGAACCAGAGTACGAATCTGAGGTAGAACGAAGCTTCCACCGAAACATCTGCCTCAACTGCCAACGAGCCAGACAAATGGCTGACGAACAGCGCCAAGCCGCTTTGGTTACGGAAAGAGTCAATGCGGTCATAACAGCTCAAAGAGCACAACTTATTGCTGACACAGGTGCTCAGATTCAAGTTAAGGTCTGAGATGAAGAACAAGCCCACATTCAAGCTGAGAATGAAGAAGCCACAGCCGCTCAGATAGTGTTGGGAAACAAGCAACTTCAGGATTACGCCGTTCCTAAGAACTTTGAAGATAATCACCCTGTTAGGCCCCCGCTCATCAATGTTCCTAACTTTGAGATCCGCACGTAATGGATCCAGATTATGCAATGCATTTCATTTTCTGGAGGTGATGGGGATGACTGCATGGATCACCTAAAGCGATTCAAGTCTCTTTGTCGGCTAGTACCACATGCCGGAGTTCCTTTCAACGCAATCATGCTACACCTTTTTCAATTCACTTCGTCCGGAAGGGCATTGAGCTGGTATAACACACTAGATGGAGAGCCAATCACCACCTGGGCTCCTTTGGAAGAATAGTTTCTAGAAAAGTTCTTTCCACCTTCGTTGAATTATGAGATTAGGGGACAAATTAATCACTTCTCTCAACTCCCTGGGGAATCACTGGTAGAATCATGGGAGAGATTTAAGGAACTTTTGAGGAAATGTCCGCATCACAAAATCTCTCAAAACCAGCTGATAGAGACATTCCATAGAGGAGTAAGTGATGATATTAAGAAATTTTTGGATTCCTCATCTGGGGGGAATTTCATGCGAAAGAACTACGAAGATGCCTGGAGGATTGTTACACTTGGGGCCGAGAACCAATATAATTAGGGAAGGTCGTCCACCGGGGGAATTCTAAAAGTTTGTAAGGCTGAAGAATCAATGGAAATGAAAGCCATTATCGAAGCCCTAAAGACTATCGCTCACAAGCAACAAGTTCTTGAAACGACACTCAGAGAAACGAAGAGCCCCCAAAAGGTCAAGGCATACCGTGACTTGTGAGGCATGTTATGCATCCGATCATCCTACATTATCATGTGAACTCCTATACAATGTGATGATTGACATGCAGACACCGCAATCACAATATGAACCAATCATCAAACAACCTAAGGATCTGTCACCAGAACAAGTAAATTCCATCCACACTATACTAGGACAAGCTTATTATAACCGAAATCAACCAAGAAACCATCCTGGGTTTCAATATGGGAATCCTGCGGGGACTGCCAACCCATAGCACCAGACCCAAGGAGGAGTCCTTAATAGATTGCCACCAGGTTTCTAGAACAATTATAATAGAAATCTGGGAAACTTTAGAGGAGGATTGCAAGGCTTCACACAAACAAGAAACCCTTCTACATATTACCAATATACTCATCCGCCGTTGCACCTGCAATTGCAACAACCCCATCTGCAACAACCACAAGCTCAACAACCCCAACTATCCATCGCGCCTTAGCAGCAACAACCACAATAGTATCAACAAAATCCACAAAAGAATAATCCGCCTCCACCAACAGATGAACTATCATTAATAAGATAAATGCTGCAATCGCAACAAACCATGCTTGCCAACCAGCAATCCCAACAAAAAGCTGTTGAAACTCAGTTAGCACAAATCACAGCTCAACTAAAACCTCCGGTAGGAACTTTCACTGGTCAACCAGAGATAAACCCAAGACACGATCAACTCAGACAAGAACAATTGAAATCCATCACCACAAGGTCGGGTCGTGTCCTTACTGAAGCCACAAAAATCATTCAAGAAGATGAAGATATGACTGAAGTCAACCCAATTGCTAGTACAAATCAAGAAACTAAAAAAATGTAGAGGCTGGGAAGGAAACGGATAAAGAGCAAGTTACCAATGAACCATAAGTCCCACCGTATAAGCCTAGGATACCCTACCCAGGTATATTGAGGGAAACTAAACTGGACACTAGATTCCAGAAATTCAAGGAAGCTATAAAGAAGCTATATGTCGATATTCCATTCCTCGATGCTCTTTCTGAAATCCCAGCTTGGTCCAAATACCTGAAGACTTTACTATCAAAGAAATATATGACTGAAGAACATGAGACTGTCGAATTAGCTAAAACTACTTCTGACATCATTCTAAATAAGATGCCAAAGAAGCAGAAGGACCCTGGCTCTTTTGGCATCCAATGTTCTCTCGGAAATACCTCTTGCAAGAAAGGATTAGCCTATTTGGGGGCCAGCATATCCATTATGCCATTTTCCATGTGTAAAATATTGGGTTTTACTCATTTGCTACCCACAACAATGACAATTCAATTGACTGATTCTACCATCACTACACCTTTGGGAATTATTGAAGATATCCCAGTTAGAGTAGGGAAAGACTTGTATGTTCCCTGTGAATTCGTTATTATGGATATAAAAGAAGATCTGAGGTATCTAATAATATTTGGCAGACCCTTCCTTGCTACATCCAGAGCACTAATCGATGTTGAAGTTGGCACCATTACCTTAAGACTGGGAAAAGAAGATTTTCAATTCAGAGTCTTTGACAGCTTGAAAGGTACCAACATCCACGAAGAAGTTTTTCTTCTCGAAGCAATTGATAAAATGTCTCAGTTAAAGCAAGAACCCTCCAAACCATCTGATGATTTGGAAAACGTCTTAACAAATCAAGAAGCTGAATTCTCAACCGACGAACTAGTTCAGCAATGTCTGCAATACCTTGAACAAGCCGAAGAAACCCCCGAAGCTACCTTTGAGGAGTTGAAATCTGTCACTGCTTTGAAAACCACAGAAGTACCCAAGACACCTGAGATGAAGGCCCTACCAGTTGGGCTCAAACATGTCTTCCTTGATGAAGAAAAATTATACCCGTTCATTATAAGTTCCACTTTAATAGATGACCAAGAAGAAAGACTACTTATTGAATTAAGAAAGTACAAGAAAGTCATTGGATACAAGATGACTGACCTAACGAGAATAACTCCAGCTCTGTGCATGCACATATTACCCATGGTAGAAGAGTTTAAACCCTCACGGGCACACCAGAGAAAATTAAACCCAAATCTCAAAGAGGTGGTTCTCCTTGAGGTTCTTAAACTCCTAAAAGCTGGTATCATTTATCCAATTTCCAATTCTCAGTGGGTTAGTCTGGTCCAAGTAGTCCCCAAAATGGGGGGAACCACTGTCGTTCTTAATGATAAAAATAAGCTAGTACCCACAAGGACTGTCACAGGATGGAGGATGTGTATCGATTACAGAAAACAAAACAAAGCAACAAGAAAAGATCATTTCCCTCTACCTTTCCTTGACAAAGTCCTTGAACGCTTGGCCCACCAAAAGTTCTTCTACTACCTCGATGGTTATTCCGGGTTCTATCAAATTCCAATACACCCGGAAGACCAAGAAAAAACAACCTTTACTTGTCCCTTTGGAACCTACGCTTTCAGAAGGATGCCTTTTGGGCAATGTAACGCACCCGCAACCTTCCAAAGGTGTATGTCAGCAATTTTTGTAGGATTATCCGAGTCCATAATGGAAGTATTTATGGACGACTTTTCAGTTTACGGAGATTCTTTCGACAATTGTCTACTCAACCTTAGAAAAGTTTTACAAAGATGCAAGGAAACAAACCTTATACTGAATTGGGAAAAGTGCCACTTCATGGTGACCGAAGGTGTTGTCCTCAAACATTGAGTAAGTGAATGAGGAATTGAAGTAGACAAAGCAAAGATCGATGTCATCTCAAAGCTGTCACCACCAAAGGACATAAGGGGAGTGTGAGCATTTCTGGGTCATGCTGGATTCTATCGAAGATTTATTAAATACTGCTCAAAAATAGCAAAACCCATGACCTACTTATTAACCAAGGATGTTGATTTCAATTTTGACCATGAATGTCTACATAGCTTCACAACCTTAAAGAATGCTCTAATCTCTGCACCGGTTCTGAGAGCACCTGACTGGTCACAACCATTTGAGATAATGTGTGACGCTAGTGATTATGCTATAGGAGCGGTGCTAGGGCAGAGAATAGACAAAAAGCCCCATGTGATATACTATGCATCAAAGATGCTAGATGAGGTGCAAAAGAATTATACTACTACTAAAAAGGAATTCTTGGCCGTCATCTACGCCTTTGAGAAAATTTGTTCCTATCTTGTCGGATCAAAAGTCATAGTATACACGGACCACTCAGCCATCAAATACCTAATTCAGAAACAAGATGCAAAACCCAGACTCATTCGCTGGGTATTGATGCTTCAAGAATTTGACCTAGAAATAAAGGACAAGAGAGGGGTGGAAAATGTCGTCGCTGATCATCTAAGTCGCATTGAGTCTCAAGAGGATGACAATATACCTATCCGAGACTCCCTACCCGACGACCAACTTATGAAAGTTACCACCGGATTTCCTTGGTATGCCGATATAGTGAACTATCTGGCTACATGAATTATCCACCCTTCCGCCTCTCACCACGATAAAAAGAAATTCCTTCATGATGTTAAGGAATACTTCTGGGACGAACCATATCTTTTCCGTCTATGTGCGGATGGACTTTTCCGTCATTGTCTACCAGAAGAAGAAATTATCCCTATTCTAGAACATTGCCATTCTGGCCCTACTGGGGGGCACATGATTTCAAAGAAAACTGCTCTCAAATTTCTTCAATCTGGTTTCTTTTGGCCAACGATAGCAAAGGACGCCCATAATTTCGTCCGATCCTACAATAAACGTTAGCTTTCCGGGAGTATATCTAAAAGAAATGAAATGCCTCTTGCCTTGTGGCAAGAAATCGAGCTTTTTGATGTATGGGGAATAGACTACATGGGCCCTTTCCCCTCATCTTACAGATACTCATACATACTGGTTGCTGTGGATTATGTTTCAAAGTGGGTAGAGGCTATACCCACCGTTTCTTGCGATTCCAAACCAGTTATCAAAATGTTCAAGGATATCATTTTCCCTAGATTCGGAATCCCACGAACAATCATATCAGATGGAGGATCTCATTTCTTAGAGAGAAGTTTCAAAGCCCTCCTAAGAAAATATGGAGTTAAACACAAGGTCGCCACACCTTACCATCCACAGACAAGTGGCCAAGTCGAAGTTTCAAATAGACAACTAAAGGCCATTCTAGAAAAATTGGTCAATAGGCATCGCACAGATTGGTCCACTAAGCTCCCTGATGCCCTTTGGGCATACCACACTACTTATAAAATACCAATAGGAATGACCCTGTTTTGTTTGGTATATGGGAAGTCTTATCATCTTCCAGTTGAACTGGAACACAAAGCTTGGTGGGCCATCAAACAAGTGAATTTCAATTTCAAAAGTGTTGGCGAGTATAGACAACTACAATTACAAGAACTTGAGGAACTACGAATGACCACCTACCGAAGTGCTAGGATCTACAAAGAACAAACTAAGATGTGGCATGATGGACATCTCAGAAGGAAAGATATCATCATCGGAGATAAAGTCCTTCTTTTCAACTCTAGACTTAAGATGTTCCCCGAAAAACTTTGCACAAAGTGGTATGGGCCATTCACCATCAAACACATCTACCCAACCGGAGAAATCATCATTATTGACGATAATGGAGGGGAGAGAACCGTCAATGGCCACAGATTGAAGAAATATTATACCCCCGCTGACAAAATTCCAAGACAAACCATTGAGATTCATGATCCTACACCAAGTCAGAACTTCATCGAGCCAACGATGTAAAACCCAGGCGCTACCTGGGAGGCAACCCAAGAACTGAGTATCACCTTTTATTTTATTTAGTTTTGACAATTTTCTATTTTCTTAGACCTTTCACCTTTATCCATAAAATATAAAAATTTACTCAACATCCAAAACAAACATAAAAATATAAAAACCAAAAACTTTTTCTATCCTAACAGTTTTGAAACCATTTGGACTCCTCACGGTCTCAAAACCATTTAGATCCTTACGGTCTCAAAACCGTTTGGGCTCCATACGGTCTCGAAACCGTTTGGATCCATATGGTCTTGAAACCGTTTGAGATCCATACGGTCTCGAAACCATTTGATCTCCATACAGTCTTGAAACTATTTGGACTCCATACAGTCTCGAAACCGTTTGGACTCCATACAGTCTCAAAACCGTTTTCCCTTGAGAATTTGTAACGTCGCTCCTCATTTTTTCTATAAATACCGCTCCACCCCCTCTCTTTTTCTTTCCTTCGTTTCCTGAGATTTTGCTCACGCGTGAAACCCTATTCTATTCGCTCTGACTCTCTGCTCTCGCGACCACTGCCCTCTTCCTCTTGTCTCCAGTTCATTTCAACTTGCTCCATCCACTCCCCCAACGATACCACCACCGCGACGCATCCTTCACCTCTGTCATCATCGTTAAGTAGCAAGGTAGAACGCTGCTACCGCAACCGCCGTTCCCACTGACACCGACACCGTTTCCGCCGCTTCTACCACGAAAGAACTTCCCGATTTCCGCCACCGCTATCACCGCCATCAACACCTTCATCGACGACATCGTTTTCACCATTTGTTTCCATCTTTTCGCTGCTAGACATCCCTACCGTTTCATCTTCCTTGCGGTTTCGGCCCAAACAGTCGAGAGACCGTATGGAGCCAAATGATCATGCAACCGTTTGGAGCCATACATTCTTGAAACCATCTGGAGCCATACGGTCTTGACACCGTTTGGAGCCATACGGTCTTGAAACCGTTTGGAGCCATACGGTCTTGACACCGTTTGGAGCCATACGGTCTTGAAACTATTTGAAGCCATACAGTCTTGAAACCGTTTGGAGCCAAACAATTTTAAAACCGTCTGGAGCCAAACGGTCTTGAAACCGTTTGGACCCAAAAAGTCTTGGAAAACATGTTTTCACTCTTAAAATGATTTCTTTTTTTTTCAATATTGCAATTCTTTCAACATTTTTTTACCTTTATTAACATATATAATTTTCTAATTACAGAATGGCCTCACCTGCAAAACAAGCCACAGGAACTGCTGACGCTCCCTTCTGGACAAGGGAGCAACTAGTGGAGGATCACACAAAGCTCTAGCACAACGTGGACACTTACGAAAAGACCGGAAAGGTCCCACCAAAAGTTGACCTGATTAAAGTCATGAATGAAATTGACCGAATCAACATGTACCTAACCAAAGACCCTGTTGAAGAAGTGGAGGAGGTTTCCTCCAGAGATGAAGGCTCGGAGTACGCACCAAACTCCAAGGAAAAATCCCCAGTCCTAAAGTCCAAAGGCAAAAGGCAGACTAAAGAAGCCGCCAAGGGACAACCATCAAAGAAAAGGGCAAGGAAGCAAGTTCAGCCCTCTACCGCAAGGGAACAGATCTTGGCAAGACACATTATCCCTACTATTGCAAATTCCACCACCACCACCACCACCACAGAACCTGCACCAGCTGACGTATACATCTAAAACCTCCCATCTTGTGATAAGGTGTTGTGCCCAACAAAGTATGTCTCCTCAAACATACTTAAGAAAATGGGGATTTATGACAGAGTTCTCGCCTTGCTAGACAACGCGAATCTTTCAAAACTTTGTTTTGTGGCTGAAACCTCTTATGTTGAGCCCACGATAGAGTTCTTCACATACCTTAACAAGGAAACCGTGGACGCAAAAGATAAATGGAAAGACGAAGGTGATCGTAGGCTGGTCACCTCACTTTTTGGAAGCAAGGTTGTCTTAACTGAGAACATGCTGAACGAGATCTTCATCGACAACCAGGATCAACTAAAGAAGGCTAAAGCTGTAAGACTGGACAACTCATAGTTCAACAGGAACAACTTCTGGAAATCCTTAACGGGGATTCCAACCTACGAAGCAAAAACTTGCAAGGCCTCCAACATTCATTCTGGCATGGTGCGCACACTGCACAAAATCATCACTGGCGCCCTTTTTCTCAGGACAGAGAGTGGGAACGTTATTATCTCAGATCTCTTTATCCTATGGTCCATTCTCACAGGGCAGCCTGTCAACATAGGTCGGCAACTGATTCACAAGCACGCAGCCTATGCCCTCGCGAAAGAAATTTGCATGGGTGGTCATATAACATCAATTTTGAAATTTCTCAAGATGGACAGACCGCTACCCAGGTGCACGGTGATAAAGGGTGACATCCTTACAAATGAACAAAGTTTAAAGAGCCCATACATCATAAAGGAAAAGGATGCTAAACTCCACTACATTTTCTGCCCAACCGTCAAAGCATCCAGAACTCTGCTACCTCTTCCAAAACTGGCAGACTATGACAAAGATAATATGCTCTTCTCTAAAGAAGAGCTTGCCAACCTCATAGCCTCAGTCAAAGCAAAAGAGAAGAAGGCAAAGACAGGGCAAACTGAACACAGTGTCACTGCCCCCGTAGCAAGGCCAAAGAAAATTCCAGTCGCACGACCTTCAAAGTTGCGTACACAAAAGCAACAACAATCTGTGACACCCACATCAAAAATAAACCCAGAGGAGGAGCCACCTCACAACGCAGAAACACCACAAACTTTCATCTTCGATCTGGATGTTGGGTTCACTACAACCACCACAACCACTACCACCTTCCACCACTCTGCCACCACACCACCACCCTCCACCATTTCACCATCCATCACTCTACCCGCATTCTCCACAACAAAGCCCACCATAATTTCCTCATCCATCCACAACTTCACCCGCATACTCCGCCTCACTCTTTTCCCCTTCGGGCACTCCATTCTCCACCTCAACACCCGATCTCACCTTCACTTCAATTTCTTTCCCCCTCGTCATTCCCATTTCATCCCTTCTCACCTGAGATGTCACCACCATTCCCATCCACCACCTCATCTACACCACCACCCCGATATTGCTAGTGACTCCATCAATATTCACCATGCAATTTGTGGGTCCATCACTAGTGTCTCTTTCGCAAGGCACTACCACCCTTCCACCCCGACCCCAGCCACCTCACCCTTCCATCTCTGGGGTCCCTTTTTCAAACGTCAGTGAGGAATTCAGACAACAATTTGATTCTATTCGAAACCTCCTCACCGATCCTTCTAACATATTATCATCTATTTTTTCTTATGTGCATGAAATCGCTTGACATCTCTGCTATCCAACGTCCGCAAAAGCGTCCATACAAGACAATTCTAAAGGAGTTGGAGAAAAAAAAATAACAAACTGCCAAGGTCCCGGAACAACGCCAGTGGGACCATTATTCTTTCGATATGGCGGAGGACAAGGGGGACATCGACTTGATAACAGGGATCACCATCAACAGAGCTTTCCTACCAATGGTGCCCCTATCTGCCATAAAACCAACGTTTCCAAATTTTGACCTTAACGCATGCAAGAGCCTCTCCGACAACGAACTTCGACTCATCATGTCTCGGCTACACGTAGAGAATGAAGAGCTGGTTTTCCTCCATGGAGACATTCTGGTACTAGCATATTCTCTCCGTGAAACTGTACAATTTAAAGGTTCTTTATCTGTGAGCATGATGACTGCGTACCAGTTCCTTCTAGCACGGGACCACCCTACGGTTTATATAGCGTCAACATACATGAAGGATGATCTATTAGGGGCGAAGAACTTCGGAATCACAGAGGCACGCATTTCATATCTTCAACACACAACTCCGAAGTTCATTATGCTTCCCTTTCTTCATTCCGAACACTGGATGCTACTGACAACAAACCTACACGAAGGAACCACAATAATCTACAATAGTTCCGACAACTAGCTTGATCCAAACCAAAAACAGTATGCTGTTACAACAAAGACGCCCATGGAGGAACTAAAAAAGGACTGTGCTGAATGACTACACAATCTCCTGGGCAAACACACAAAGGAGTACGAAAAAGAACATTTTCACCGCCCAACCTTCATTCACAGATGTCCCCAGCAGATACAAGAATCTAACGACTATGGTTTCTACATCCTTTACTGGATGTATACCCTTACTATCCTCGGTAAGCACGTGGAAGACATGAAGGACGTGGATTATCACGCGTTATGTGAAAAGTTTGCAGCTAGTCTCCTACGATCGTATGGAGCAAACAAGGGATTAACAGAACTGTGATGCCCTTGCCCATGTACTTCTCAACCTATCACCTTGACACTCTGAGGACAGAGTGGATGATAAGTTGGGGGGGTACACTGGGCAAGGGCAAGGTATTATTTTCAAACCTTATACTCTCCACTCCTTTTACTTTTATTCTTTCATACAATTTCTTTTCCTTGTCTGACAACTATTTCTTCTGATAATATCTCTGATAGAATAACTATTGTACATAAGCAAACATTCTTTTTGGAAAAGGAACACCCCTAGCTAAGTTAGAGACAAAGTAATCCCCACTTACATATGTAGCATTTAGGCATGTAATGGCGAATTAATAAATCACTTTCATACTCGATTCTTATGCTTTTGCTTCAATTGTGCATCAAACTCTCCACAGGTAAACATCCTAGCCGAAACAAGCTAAACACTCTCAAGGACGGGAGAGAACCAGGTGAAATCCAAATCAAGGAACCTCGCAAGCGGACCACCAAGTACAAAACTGTAATAAGTGCATGACAAGAAACCCTAAGAAATAGTTTTCTTCTTTTCAAAAAGAGGCTTGGCATCCCAAATAAAATCTTAAATACCCAAATCCTAAGCCTGTGAGCATATGAACAAAAGCCTGAGTGTTGAATAAAAACATGAGAGTTGTGCCATGCATAAGGACTTATACGAAGAACCAATAAAGATCTTGCCCGGCCGGTACATTCAACTGCCCTCACAAAGGCAGACGTGTCGCACCCAGTAGTGAGATCCTAAGGTCTCCAAGTATATGAAAAAGCTGATAAAGGACTCGCCCAGCCGGTACAATTAGCTGCCCTCACAAAGGCAGATGTGTCGTGCCCGGTAGTGAGATCCTAAAAGTTTAGATAAATCCTCCTCCACCTAAAGGGGGAGTTACACAACAGCCTTTAGCCAACCCTCATACCTATCTTAGCTTTCGGTAGGATTTTCAAAGAAGTATAAAACTGCTTAGAGTCGAAAACATGCATGGAATACAATCAAGGAAAAGGTGGTCCCAGTGCGAGTTATGTGATCCGGAAGAAACCTGAGATCCATGCAACTCTCACCTGAAAGAGTTAATGCAAGAGGAAGCCCCGATAAAACTCTAGGAGATCTCTGGTTTAGAATTGAAGCAAGAGTACAGAAAACTTCACTAAATAAATTTGCCTCGCCACTACGTGCCTTAGCTCTATCCAGCTTGAGGACAAGCTGGACTCTAAGTTAGGGGGTGTGATAACCTCAAATTTTGTGTTGTTATCTTACTAGTTTTTCTTAATTTTCCATACTCTTTCTTAGATAAATTATATATAATCCTTAACTTTCTGTGTTATTATGAATTCACCATTAAACTAACATTTATCTCCTTCTTCTTACAGAAAAACCCAAAAAAAGATTGCAAAAGGGGCAAACGATCTGGAGACCGAATGAAGTCCAAACGGTCCCAAGACCGAATGAACTCAAACGGTCCTGAGACCGAATAAAGGCAAATGGTCTGGAGATCGAATGAACTCAAACTGTCCCGAGACCGAATAAAATCCAAATGGTCTGGAGACCGAATGAAGTCCAAATGGTCCCAAGACCGAATGAACTCAAACGGTCCCGAGACCGAATAAAGGCAAACGGTCTGGAAACCGAGTGGAACTGAAATGGTCCCGAGACCAAATAAAGTCCAAACGGTCTGGAGACCGAATGAAGTCAAAACGGTCCCAAGACCGATTGAACTCAAACGGTCCCGAGACCAAATAAAGGCAAAGGGTCTGGAGACCGAATGAAGCCCAAATGGTCCCAAGACCGAATGAACTCAAACGGTCCCGAGACCGAATAAAGGCAAACGGTCCCAAGATCGAATGAAGTCCAAACGGTCCCAAGACCGAATGAACTCAAACGGTCCCAAGACCGAATAAAGGCAAACGGTTTGGCAACCAAATGAAGGCAAACGGTCCCAAGACCGTATAAAGCCAAACGGTCCCGAGACAATTTGATGCCAAACGCTCCCCAAACCGTTAAAGACCCAAACGGTCCCAAGACCGTTTGGGATTCCTTGGAAGCCTATAAATAGGACCTAAGGAGTCCTCATTTGGAGGAACTTCTTGGACACACAGAGGCTGCCCCAATCACTCTAGAGCGGTCCCACCTTCATCCTTCGCCCAAAGGCTACCTATTCAAGATCCATACTCCATCTTCAAGCTACTTCCTCTATCATCAACATCAGAAGGTGGGAAGTGGAGGATTCTTCATCAAGACAACCACACGACATGAAGATAGTTGCTCTCTCCTCCAAGGGGTCGACCTTCCTCCCTCCTATGTGGATATGATGCTTTCTCTCTCTCTTCCCACCTCCTTCTTTGTTCTTGCCATGAGTGAGTAGTCTCATACACTAGGGTGCGGGGAGTATCCCCTCTACCCATGTTTTCATATCATACATTGTAATTCTTGAGTTTGCAATAGAAAAACACTATCTTTCCAGTTCAACATCAATCGTTTAATGAATGCTAGTTGCTTGATCACCAACTTTTTTTATCTATTATCTGTTAGTGCAAATTGTCTACGTTTGTACTTCTAGATTCGAATATCGACTGCTTGTTGGTTCCAGATTGTATGTAGTCACCATACATTTGGTTCGGTATCTAGGAGCATTTCTCAAGGAGTGGAGTAAACTCATCTCCATTGTTGTACTTTCATACTATGAAATGGAATCCATTAACGTATGAAAGTACAACCTTGATAGGTCAAGGAACACACTTTGTGAGGGGAGTGATGCAAAGTAAGTGACCATTCGTCTGGGGATGGCTGACATTGCAACGCTTCTACGTTTCTCGTAGTTAGTTATCCAAAAGGAAGCTAAGTCTATAAATATACTAACTGTTCAGACTCTTTTCTTTGCAAGCCCAGTTATTGTGATGTATGTTTTGATCCATGCGTAGTGGTGGTGAAATCCGATCACATCCTAGTGGTTTCTAAATATTGTTTACAACCTTAAGTTTACTTTCTTGTTATTTTCTTTCTCCGTACATTAGCTTAACCATAAAATCAACTCTTTGATCTAAATATCAACTTTTAAGTGGATAAGTAGGATTATTATGTTTTCCATCTTGTTAAACTCTTAACAAGACAGTTGTCTCATGGATTCGACCCTTAACTATACTACGATAAGACTTCTACGTATCTTAGCATATGTGGGTGGAGATCTTATTATAGCATACGCAAGGCTAAACTTAGAGATTAACTATCTCTAGGATTTTTAGTGGTGCACGCAACTCTACGTAAGTGGAAGCTCCATCAGGAATTGATTGCGACCAAGTAGTGGTCAGTTGGACTTTGAGTGGTATGACCCAAAATCCCTAGAGATTAATAAAGGACATAATCTAGTTGTGTAGTATATCTGTTAGGGTTATAAACAATGCTTCATACTGGATGATAACCCTTGTTTTCTTTTTTAACATATAGATGATGTATAGTATAATAAGAGAAGTAGCCATGCTTATGTAGTTAGGTATGCTGATATTGTTGGTTATATTTATGATGCTAGTTATCCCATGCTATTAGCAATGCTTTACTACTAATCATGCATATAATATTAGCCATTCTTATTTTATAAGAATTGCTTATGATGTTAGTCATGCCTATGTAGTTAGACATGCTCATGCTGATAGTTATGGTTAGACTATTATCTCTACTCATG
This sequence comes from Alisma plantago-aquatica, assembly GCA_963693085.1. Taxonomy (NCBI): domain Eukaryota; kingdom Viridiplantae; phylum Streptophyta; class Magnoliopsida; order Alismatales; family Alismataceae; genus Alisma; species Alisma plantago-aquatica. The sequence goes on along the minus strand of OY856411.1, from coordinate 134,783,637 downwards.
ATGTAGATATTTTTATCCTGTTGGACATATTATATTTTTAAGATATGTTATGCTATTAGAGATGCCTAAGTTGTTAGATATGGTATACTATTAGATGTGCTTATACTTTTAGTTTTTTTTATTACTGTAGACATGTTATATTGTTATACATGCTCCTAGCATTAAAATATACTCATGTTGTTATTGATATTTATGATTCTAATTAGGATCATGTTGATGGTTATGTTCATGGTAATATCTACATCTAGTAATTGAGAATAATGCTAGATCCTAATACTTTGTTTAGAATTTCTCTTAATAAAGCCCTTATAAATGATAATCCCATTTTATTTCTTTATCTGTCTATCTGTTTAAGCTTCTTTATCGACTTAGCCAATTTATTTATATAACTTGCTGTAATCGATAAACATTTTTGAGAGTTATATCTCTCACTGGGACATGGGTCTCACCATGGGTAACCACAATCATTTTAGGCGATCGTCAGTAGGAATAGCGGACCCGTAGCAGTGAGGAGGAGCTAATGTGATGGATTACAGATGGATAATTTATTAGATGTCTAGTGTGTCCTAGACTCGTCCCTATATTCTCAATTCCAAGCGGGAAAGTTTTGAATATAGTGTTTTATCGACTCAAGCTTTCTTAGTATTTTGATGTTGTACATGTGGATGATATCTCTTATGTATATGTTGTGGTTGTGGCCACAAATCCTTTGTAAGAGATTTTTGGTATGATTTATGAATGTTGGGCTTTTATGCAAATGTTGTTAAGCAAAGTTGTGAAAATCAAATCAATTTTAATTAACCCTATTCTAAGATGTGTTTTATTAGCAGTTGATTGTGTTTAGGTTTTGAGTAATCTCTATTTGTGTGAGATATTGTCATAATAGATCTATTTTGGTATTCCTCAACTGCATGCAAACTACCTCCTTTGAGCACTTTGAGCCTCGTCTTGTACAATGTACGCCACAGTTTTCCTCATACAATAACTAAGGCCTCATTTGTAATCTTACATTTATCACCACCAAATTCTAGACTACAACCTTCTCTATCAAAGAAAGAAGTAGATATCAAACTTAGTCACAAATCTCAAACATGATGAACATCCTTAAATGTGAGTGTGCAACGTACACTCGTTTGGACACAAATGTATCCTATCCTAATAATTCTAAAGATGTTGGAATTTCCCATGTTCACCCTCCCATAGTCTCCCCTCCTATATGAAGTGAAGAATTCCTTACTTGGTGAAGCATGATAAGAAGTTGCAGTATCCACCACTCACTTAGAATCATCCTCATCTACATGCAAACACTGCTCCTAGACTATTAAGACAACATCATCATCATTGTTCCTATCATTAGATATTACTTCTTTAGTATTGTTGTCATCATCCTTCTTATCTTTGGCTTCAAATCTATGTTTTCCTTTTCAAACCTCACAATCCTTCTTGAAATGACCTAGCTTCTCACAGTAAAATAACCTTCTACTCTTTGACTTGGATCTACCATAAGACTTTCTATGGTCCTAGGACTCATTGTGGCTTTGCGATCTACCACAGTCTCTCACTCTATCATCGCTCCCTCTCTCTATGAATTACACCTTTTATCTATTATCGCCTGGGGCTTGTCGTCGAGTATCTTCATTCAGTAGACTGCTATTCACCCAATCAAGTGTCAACTTACCTTCTTTTTTAGAATTGTTGACTGTCGCAATGAGTGTCTCCCAACTATCAAGTAATAATCCCAATAGAAGTGGAGTTAATCATCAAGAAACATCTACGTGGACCCCAATTGAATAATAAGGCTTTAGAGTTCATTCATATGCTTGGTGATGCTTGTACTTTCCCGGTACTTGAGGTTCACCAACTTTGTGATCTAGAAAGCCTTATTGGTTGTAGTCTTTTTCTTGTATATGGGATTTTCTCACAGATCTTTGACATTGGTCTCCTCTGAGATGTGATGGAACATGGAAAGATCAAGCCACTCTCACACTATTATGATGATTTTCCTGTTTAATTTTTTCTAGTATGCATTAAACGTACTCTCTTGATTTTGTCCCTCAAGACTGTATAGATTATTGCAATCGAGAATATCCTCCATCTTGGATTTCCATATTTGCCAATTTGTACTAAAAAACTTTAGCATCATAGCATCTTCATTTTTTCCCATTTGGACCAGTATCTGTGCATGTTCTCTAGTACCCGTTATTGAGGATGTTGTATTAATATGGTCCCAGATGTGACAAAAACTTATTGTAGAAGCATTACCAACAAGCTTGTAAACTCAAAGAAGAAACACCAAATTTAACATGGAAAAATCTCCTCAAGATGAGAAGAGAAAAATCACAGGACAATACCGGCCAACAAGCACTATGTGATCAGAATTCCATCTCACACTGCCCGAATTCCATTGCCCCTAAATCTAGTTATCCCCCCATGAGAACAAAGACGAGGAAGAAGATAATCACACCCAATGTGTACAAAGCCTACCTCTTTACTTTATCTCCTCACGACATCATCATAGTCATTGTAGAGTACTTGATGTTGCTGAGACTGCTAACTAGGTCAGACTATTTCCGCTCTGGTAACATTATGTCTGTACCCACCGACCACTACTTTACTTCAAGACAAAGTTGCTAGCCTTCTCTTATCAACCAAGAGAGTTGCTCTGTCAGGGCACCCAATGTGCCACCAACTGTTAGCCACTACTTCACCTCAAGGAAAAGTTGTTGACTCTCTCTTATCAACCAAGAGTGCTCCTCTAGTTGTTCTTGTTCTCTAGCTCTTCTACCGCAGAAGGCTTCAACAAGCAACTAAAGGCAATGAATTAGATGATCTCAATGGCCTCCCCTAGGGCCTCTATTCATAGGCCTTCATGCTATATAGAAGCAACTAGCAATTTTACTCCAATTCCTAATCCAATTACATGTTGCACATAAGGAGACATCTTCTTTTTCCTTTTAAATTTGACTCCTACTAGGATAAGTCAACTCCTACTCAAGTCTGAATCAAACTAGTACATGGGCTGAATCCTTTTCCTTTTCCCAACAACAGTAGGTAGAAGTGCTATTGTTTGGTTTTTCTCACAAACAATTCATGCCAACAAATTTGTATTGCTATAAAGTCCAACAAATTGGTAATGCCATTAGAAAGAAGTTTTAATGTTGAAGAAAAATGCAAACTAGCACACAATCACCAACCAAAATTTCATTCTCTATATAGAAACAACATAGGAGTTGGATTCAAAATATGTGTGGTTTGTAGCTAGAGATCTAGTCGGAGTGTGGTAAGAAACTAGAGTTTGAATATTTAAATGGAAAAGGTCAAAATAGCACACTTTGTCAAAAGAATCCAAGTAAAGCACCTTCGGGAAAATAATTTCCAAGATAGCCTACTTTGATGAAAATATGTCATTTGACTTGGTGTTTTTCAAGTCAAAACGCTAAAAATGCATTTGATTTAGGACTTTTAGTAAAAAAGAAAAAAAGAGAAAAATGTCAAATGGATTGGCATTTTCACAACATTGAGGGGTGAAAGAACCAAATTGTCTCTCATTTTTATATTTTTGAACTACAAACTCCAAGTCAAATGACATTTTTAATTTTTTAAAATAAAAACGTCAAGACATTTTCTCACGAAAGTGGCCTATATTGAGAATTGTTTTCCTGAAGGTGCTACACCTGAAAATATATCTCACAAAATGTGATATTTAACTTTTTTTTTCTATTTGAATTTCAAAAATCTTGATTTCCCTACGGGGTTTATATTTTGATATTGGAGATATGGTCTCTATGATAAAACTTACCAATAGGTAATGATTGAATTGTATAAATACCACCATATGTATGTCAGTTTCCTAACATGCATCATGCTATGGGTTAATAAATCATTACTATACCTTATAATACTTCAGTAAAATATTATAGAAACCACAATGTCTTTCAAGCATAAAAAGAGAAACATACTAAATGAAATCAATACATCTAAATTAATGAAACCACAAAGAACCAACCACATCATTATTCATATTTATAAAGTTGCATTAGGTTACAAGAACAAAAAATTGTGTTCACATAGAACCGCTGAGGTGTTGGGAGAAGAGCTGAGGTGTTATTACTCTACAACAAAATTATTTCAACAACTGTTGAGACTTATGAAACTATTAAGAATCACCAAATCATCCTTTAGGTTTCTAAAGTTGCATTAGGTTACAATTTACAATGTTTTCCGAAGGTTGGCAACCAAAAACAAACATGATTACCCATACTAAAAATCAAAACACTCTTCAAAAAGTTGGCCACCCTTATCGTAGTAGAAAATTGCAACGACTAATACCAACAAGAAGTTTTCTTGGGATGCATTTACAAGTTGGATAAACACATTTTAGAATTTTAGGGCCAATATTTTCTTGGTGTAGTATATTCAAATTTAAGGAACTCAATAAGAGTGATAGCCAAAATGTTGAGTACTTCCATCTAAAAATTTGCAAAATGAGATAAAATAGATAGATCACATGCTCTTTTGATTGGCTTGAATATTAAAATATCATTCCAAGAGAAGTCAATATGTAAAATGCATAGCATGCTTTCTCATCTTGTAAGACACTAGTTCGATGCCATTGTGTAATTGGGTGATATCATGCGTATGAAGGGGATCCAGATGTCATACTACTAAAAATCCTAAGGGAATAACCCTTAGGTTTAACCAAAAGTTGTGCACTAATTCTCCACTCCACCCAGATGGAAGCCTTATTGTAGTGTACTTAAGGATTAAACCCAAAGGAAAGACTTTTTAAGAAGTTATATGTATTCAGAATTATTAAGAGTAATTTTAACACCGAGAAGGTAGATTGGTTGATTTAACTAAATTGCTTCTAGTAGAAACAATGATTAAAGATGTAAATAAATGATAATAAAGAGAATCATAGAATGAGGTTTACTTGCCAAAGCCTGCGTAATTATCCTTGCAAGATTTAACCCCTAAATAATAGTTCATGAAATGGAGGCTTTGCTACTACACACTCAAGGAATATAGTTCACTGCATGGATTAAACTCCCTTGGAACTGACCAGACTTGACACCCAAGTTCCTAAGTCACTCTGATTGGACTCCCTAACTACGACCAACCATCCTCGACACATTAGCAGATTGTAACCCAATCACCTCACTATCCCCTGCTGACATTTTGGGGGGATAATAAGATTGTTTTGAAGTTCTAATCATGATTATAGAAACCTACACATCCGTAAGTATAACACATATGCAAAGCAAGATGTCAATTTTCAAGGCAAGGAAGTAAGCAAAAAACTTTTTTAGCAATAGCATTGTTGGGTTTAGATACAAGCTAGCATAAAATAAATGCTAATTGGGCTAGTTCCCATGCCCCAACACAAATGTCTAATCACTCATGGAGACAGACAACAATGGGAAGATAGATAAACAATGGAAGGAGCCATGGTGCAGGAAGATCGATCTCTCCACTGTGGCCTCCTCCTCCTTGCTCCTCACTGGGGTTCATGATGTGAAATGTGGTTTCTAATAATCAATAAGTGATAGTTAGAATGGACGACAAGGATTCCCTTTTATAGATGTATTTATCACTACCAAAACCCTAATGTGGAATACATGTGGTTGAAGACAACTAATTACATGCTTCATACTCGGTCCACCAGACGACTCAAGTGGGTTACTCAATCTGGACCTCATGTCTGGTTCTCTGATGGACCAACATGAATTGAACCAGAGTAGGTTGGATGTGAAGGGAGCACGCCAACACTGTAAAATTTGGAAGCTCTGTGTAGAGAGTGGCTCGAGTTAGGCATGTGGCAGAGCCGATCGCTTGACTGGGTGGTTGGAAGTTGGAAAATGGAAAGTTTATGGGGCCTTCCTTCCCTTGAGGTGTGGAATCATGAGGGCTTGATTGTCCTTCTAGGAAATGGAGTGTATTTTTGGCTGGTTCTGCATGAAAAGTATATAAAGTGCATTGAAGTACAAAAAATAGAAGATAATTGCATTTAATTAAATCTAAGGCTAAAAATAGGAAATAGAAACACAATAGCCCATAAAAAGCAGATAAAACTGAATGAAAAGATGGGTAGATATACTCATAAAACTACCCGAAACTTAAAACTTTGCTCATAGTGAGTAAAACAAATAAAAAAGGAGAAAAAAAATTAATAGTAGGATCCAAGCTTCCTCTCTCAACTGAGCACACTTTGCATTCCCCTTTTGCCAAAAACAATCAAGAGACCCTAGTCCTTTGAGGTCACGTAGACATACTTGGATATCCCCAGATTGGGGCTTGTTCCTCCATTCTGTAGACTCTAGATCTTGTGAAGAACTGATTTCATCTCAATAATACTCTTCATCTATCCGTGCAAGATAGACGAGAGCATAGTCAGGCAGGTTGGCTTATTTGGGGAGATTTTTGATAGATCTCCTAGGTATAAAATATGGATGAAAGGGGGAGGAGAGGGAAATGGCACAAAACCATTTCATTGGTCTCTCCTCTATTTCACTTGAGACTGAGTATTTGGGATTCAGTTATTTTTATTTGTCTCTTCTCTATTTGACTCAAAACTTTTATTGGTTGAAGTTACATTGGCCACGTGTTTTCTTTGGGCTCGTTGTCCTCTATAATTATGTCATGCCTGCGGAAGAGAGCTGAGAAAGGGATACATTTTTAAAAGGGATTCCACCCCGAACTTTAAATTTAACTTATAATAGTTATATTTTTTCTTTTTTGTGGCTGACTGCGGGATATGAAATGATAAAAGAAAGGTGGAAACAAGAGGTTAACTTGTGCTTACTTGTTTTTTTATGTTACATTGGAATCATATCATCATATTAAATCAGTTAATTTAGTTAATGTAGGGAAGAGAAGCATTTACAAATTTCATTACAAGTCATATTGGGGGCATGTGAGGCTTGGTATTTCTGACACCTTCTAATCACAATTTCCAAGGGGAAAGGAAGCTCAACTATTTTCATTGGATCTCAGATCCATTCAAGACATGTTTGTTCCTTAAAATTTTCTTTTATGCACGTGTTAGCTAAAAAAAGGAGTACTTATGACTTGTATATTTCCAAATTGCATATAACTAAGTGGGTGACTAGATAAAAGCCACAACTCAGACAAAAAACAATTCTAAAGAGGAAAACAAGACATATGCAAATAAAATATGGAAACAAAGTGTTTGAGGATGAAAAAAGGAAAGGTAAGATTTGGAGGTGTTGTAGACAACGTACCACCCACCCTCCACCCATAACTTTAAAAATTCTACCCATCCCAGACAGAAAGAAAATAGAGGTGGAGGGAATTTGATATGGAAGGCAGTGGGGATGGAGGGAGTGGAAGGTGTGGAGGGCTTCTTTTACCCAAGAGCACACAATATAACCCTAAGAATGGGTCCCTCTCCCATTAGTGAGGTCTTCCTCCAGGCACTATTGTGGCCACCAGTTGCCATGATCCTTGTTTGGTGGGGTCGAGGTTGGTCTTAGCCGTGCACCCCATTCTCCACAACCTGTATCTAGACAACATACTATTTTGAGGGAGATATCCTACTAAATGAGCAACCAGTTGATGAATGGATCTGGGTTGGCTGGTGGCACACCTCGTCTGTGCGGGGGGTGCACAAAGCAAGCCGCATAGGAGTCCTAGGAGTAGTAGAGCTGGAGTTCCCGTATGACAGACATAGTGTCTCTTCTATCATTGGGAGGGGGGCTGGTTGTGATCACTGAAGTGCATTATTGAGGTTATTGGTTTTTGATGCAATCAATGTTGTCATAGGGGAGTAGACAGGAATGCATAGACTTAAGATCATCATGGAGAAGATCATGGTTCTTTAGGGACCTTGCACCTTGTTTGTTTTCTAACTACAAAATAGAGGCTATAGGGTGACTCAAAAGGTTTGGCGGTTAGAAAACATGCATGTGTTAGATACACCGCCTAGCCCATAAAGACCACATGTCACATCCTGGAAAGTCTTGGTCAGATCAACGTATTGTGGCAACAAATATAAACGACTAGAGTTGGGATAAAAGAGGCTACAATTTTTGAGTAACAATGCTTCTTGTGAAAGAAAAATATGGATATATCAGAAAGAAATTATTATAGATAATAAAAAGGAATGTATGCAGAAAGAATAACATGTCTTTATATGCCCACGTATCCCACTCCCTTCATGTTTATCAATCTGTAAGAATTCAAGATCCTTGCATCGTCAATCAAATGATTGGATAGATGAATCGATGGACAGGTGGTGAATTCCATCATGATATGCATGTTTTAAGATAATTTTGTCAAAAGAAAATAAGACTAATTAAATGAATATTGTAGAAGTTAAAAGAAGAAATTAAAAAGTTGGGTTGCCTCCAACAAGCATCTGAGTTTAACATCACAGACCCGATGGATGATACATGTTACTCATGTGGAGTGCTTGATTAGGGTTTTTTAACCCTTTTCTTTTGGGTCCATAGGAAATGGATCATTGTCAGATGATGTAGATACCTTGCTCTGGGGTTGGTCCCTATTACCTTTGGAAGCATTTTGGCGGTCTGATTGTTTAGGTTCAAATTAACCTTCAACCTTGAAGACTTCAATTGAGTTATATACATTTTTTAAATCATTGAGAACTCGATACTCAATAGTGTTCTTTCTTGGTCATAGAATGAGTTTGTTGTCTTCAATATCTACTAAACCTCTTACAGTGCCTAAGAATGGTCCCCCCAAGATTAAGGAAATTGATAATCCTCTTTAATATGTATTACTATGAAATTGCATGGGGACATAATTGTCATGTCCCAACTAAGACAAGACATCTTCGATTATTCCCAAAAGCTTTGTAATGGATGCATCTTCTAGTTGAGTGGTCATAGTTTTGGATAGGAGATCAGTGAACCCTAGACATTGGCATAAGGTATATGGCATAATTGATGTACTTGCACCTAAGTCAACAAGTCCTTTGAGGCGTGTGTCATCTCCTTAAAAATAGTCTATTCCAAATGAGCCAAGATCTTTTTTCTTTTAAGGCATTTGGCTCTAGACTATATCAGAGGCCATTTATGCTAGCTTCACAGTATCACATTCCTTAGTTATATACTTCCCGGATAGAAAGCCTTGAGATATTTGCACCAGGTTGGAATTTCAGCTAGTGAATCGAGGAACGAGATGTCAATGTGGAGTTTCTTCATAGTGTCTTTGAATTTCATGTACCTATTGTCCAACTTGATTTGCTTGATCTGATGTGGATAGCGTACACAAGGTTTGTGCATGGGTTCTTTGAGTGCTATAGATAGTCCTGCATTGACAGTTGTCGATCTAATAGTTAGTTTCTTGCTAGTGCCTGGCTGGGTTGGTGTCATAGGGGGGAGTCTGGTGTCTGAGGTTTTGCTGCACTAGTCGTCGAATGGTCATTTGGTCAAGTTTGGGTCCCGACTGGGTTGCCTTCATTTCTACTAGGTGAAATAGATGCAGGAGTGGAGATCAAGGATGTATAGCACACATGCCTTGACCTTGTCATTACAACAATTTACTACTTTGAATGCTTGGGATTGTTTTCTTGTTGGCCTGCAATTGTACCCGCTGGGGGCTATTGACTACCTACTAGGCGAGTGATTTGGGACTCCAACACCTTTTTATTTGACATGTAATTATCCAGTTACAACATACATGTTGTTGGGAATGAATCATGTTGTGATTTACTGCTTGGCAGAACTAGTAGGAATGTGCAATGATTTGCACCTGAGGCATCTGGGTCTTTCTCTCATATGCGCTGAAGGATTTTTCAAGAATGTCCTATTTGAGAGAGAGAGAGAGAGAGCTTTTAGCAGTTGGATATGGATTTGAGTTTTGAACAGTCCTCCACCATAGCTACTTTCAGAACATCTTTTCACAACGTCTTGATTCAATGAGTCTAATTCTCTACAACAAGGTTGATGATCTTCAATGCATTGTCAAAGCTTTGTTGCATGAAGTTTCCATTAGAGGAGGGATCAATGAACTTCTTAGTCTCATCCTCGATACCTGATATGAGGATTTTGAGTCATTTTCATAGGCTTGTTTATATTGGTTTTATGCGTGTTCTTGTCATATTTTTGACTAATTTCGCATGATTCACTTCTTTTAGCCTATAATCTTGTAACACATCATATTTACCTTGTTTCACCTGATTTTGTATTAATGATCATATTTATCAAATTTGATTGGTATTCTTCTTTTTGTTTTAGGCAGTTTGCATATCTGGATCCGTCGATACCATTGACGGGAGGTCGATACCATCTACCTGACCACAGTGACTTTGCCGGAGAAGAAGAAGAGCTCGTCGATACCATCGACACACTGTCGATGGTATCGAGCTTGCCTCAGCAGGATGAGCTCTAGCGACGGATTTCATAGCAAAAGTGACGTTTAAAGAGTCAATACCATCGACTAACTATCGATGCTATTGAGATGAGAACAGCGGTCCAGGTATCAACAAGTCGATACCATCGACACAACATCGATGGTATCGATCCATCTTTAGAGAGGACGCCAGAAATAGAAGGAGTTTCACTACCCAGCGGGTCGATGGTGTCGATGGTATCGAGCCATCTTCAGAGAGGATGCCAGAAATAGAAGGAGTTTCGCTACCCAGCGGGTCGATACCATCAACCCGCGTCGATGGTATCGATGCTGTCAGATCAGGTTTTATTTCAAATCGATTCTAATCAGACGGTGGTGATCTTTTGGCGATCTAAAGTAGTGCATATACCTAATTACGGTGGCCCTAAGAATGGTATCACATCATTAGTCATTGCACAAGTCTCAAGGAGAGGAGGAGAGAAGAACGAAGCCCAGAATCACGCCCCGATCGTTCCGAGAGCCGCATAAGATATTTTCCACCGCCGGAAGGCTATAGATCACACATTCGACATCAAGGAACGCCTGAATCTCCTCCGTTCAGGGGTTTACATCACTTTCATTCACGTTTTCTCCATGTTTTCCCTTTCTCTCATCATGTCTTTCATTGAGATGAACATGCGGGGCTAATCCCCTTTGTCTTTAGGACCGGGAGTAGCCCAGGTAATCGTTGTATGACATTTTTATATAGGTCATCATAATTTGTCTCTCAAATCCGTGGTATGATTTCATTTTCTCCCTTATATCATTATTATTGATCACCCTAATGATAATCTAATGCCTTTAATTACTTTGAAAGAAGACTTAACGGTTGAAAAGAGACAAAAATTGCATTAACTAATAAATCCTTTGAACAAGGCGATGGACAGTTAATGGTGGTAACCCAGAGTAGGATCTTAATGCACCTAGTTTAGGGTATAGGTTGCTACTACTGTGGAACCGACCTAGATTTAGATAGTGAATTGTATCATGAAAGCGAACAATTCTAATACAGGCCACTACCCGGAATAGGAGACAAATTAGGGTAATTATGTAGAAATCATTTCAACGAGAGCCTGCGGTGAAACCGCAATCCTAAAGACTCCAGTTTAAATTGATTAAACTAAACATTTTATCGATTGTGTTGTTTTCTTTTAATTTTATTTTCTTTTTGAATCAACTCTCAAACCTTTTTAATTGGTCTAGCTGATCGCGAGTAGTTAGTAAGTAGTCTGTCGACAATTCAGTGTCCCTCTGTTTGACTCGGGCCTCACAAAGGCCTATATTACTCGGACGCGTGCACTTGCGTTATACGCACGATAAAATCGAGTCAAGTTTTTGGCACCATTGTCGGGGACACGGAAAATGTCGGCACTACGAGTGCTGCAAGCGGCCACTCTAGGCCACATTTCATTTTATTATTATTCTTGAAATTCATCGTTTATCTTTCATATTTAATAATCGCCTAGCACGGTACTTAATCAAATTTATTACTTTTAAGGTACTAGTGCATGGTGAAGACGCGTAGCACAGACTACACACTGTCATCACCAGAGGTTCCACTGTTGGGACCAGACGACGAAGAGAACAACATTCAAGATCAACCTGAGGATATAGAGTCGGACTCTGAACCAGAAGCCATGGCTGAGGAACAGACAATATGGGAGAAGATAAAGGCTTCTTCCTCATCAACATCAAAGGGGCCGATTAAAAGGCAGGCAATTAACATTCCAACATATAAGATTGATCTGGAACTGATAAACTTGGTCAAGTCTCAAGCATTTTATAGGCTAAAGAATGAAGACCATGTTGTCCACATAAGCACTTTTGTGGAAAATTGCGATATGATCAAGATAGATAGGTTTCCACATGAGGTACTGTATTTGAAGCTATTTCCCAGCTCTCTTGAAGGTAATGCGCGGCAATGGCTGCATAACCTTGATGATGAAACTGTCAAGACTTGGGATCAAATGATCGAGGTTTTCTTCGAGAGATTCTTTCCACCGGAGAAAACCAATGACCTAGTACGGAAGATTCATAATTTCTGTCAAAGGGATGGGGAGACATATTCTGAGATGTGGGAGCGCTTTTAGATAATGCTCCGGAAGTGTCCACATCATGGGATAGATAAAGAAAAACAAGTGAAGATCTTCTACTTTGCTTTAAATGAGCACGGCAGGAGCAATCTAGACTCAGCAGGTTCTGGTTTCTTCTTGAACAACACTGCACTAGGTGTTGGGAAATCCTGAAAAATATGGCCAGAAAGCAATCATGGGGCGATAGAGACACACCATAATAGGTTCGAGTTGTAGGTGAGTCAAAGGCCATCAAGGAGCTGAATGTGCACTTATTAGCCAAGAAATTGCTAGCAAAGGAAGACGGAGAATCTAATGATGAGGCACAAGTGGAATTTATGCGCCAACAATAGGGGTACAGAAACAATGACTATTCTTGGAGGAAAGATAAAAAAATTTCATGGAAGGACCCAAACAATTTCCTGCAGGACCCCGATGCCAAACCAAAACCGTCGGTAGAGGAAAAGAACAATGAGTTGCTTAATTAGGTGATAAAGCAGAATCAAGAGCTGATGAGCACATTCGGCCAACAGATTAAGCAACAAGGAGAATTTATGAATCAATTTGGGCAAACTTTACAGAGTCATGGGGCTCAGATGAGGACTTTTGAGACATCTTTAACACAGATGGCAGCTGCGATAGCAAATCTGAAGAAGCCAACACAACAAGGTTTTCCGAGAAATACCAACATTCCAGGAGGGAATCAGCAAGCTAAGGCAATTTTTCTAAGAAGTGGAAAAACGTTTTAAACTCTAAGGCCGATGAACCAAGCACAACACAGACGAAAGCAACGTGTGAGGCCACTGAGGAAGTCACAATGTCAGAAATAGTGGATGATATAGCAGAGAAGCCCACTGAAGAGCCTATTGTGGAGAAGGATAAGGATACCATGACGCCTTATGTGCCACCCCATCAGAGGGCACAAGTCATTCCTGCCCCTTATTCCAACAGTGTTATATCTAAGAAATTTGATGCTCAGTTAAAAAAATTTATGGACAATTTTCGAAAGCTCTCTGTTAATACTCCGTTGCTAGAGGCGATTGAGGAGATACCTTCGTATGGTAAATTCTTAAAAGATATAATCACCAAGAAGAGGAAGATTCCTGATACTGAGGTGGTAGCTCTTAAAGAGCAGGTTAGCGCATTCATTTTGGGCTCATTACCACCAAAATGACAAGATCCATGCTTCTTCAATATTTCATGTTACATAGGTAAGGTGAAATTCAGTGAAGCATTGTGTGACTCTGGGGCAAGTATTAATTTGATGTCTCTTTCTACTTTCAAGAAGCTAGGACTAAAAGAATCTAGGAAAAGCAACATGACGATTCAACTAGCAGATAATTATGTGGTTAGGCCATATGGCATTTGTGAGGATGTCTTGGTAAAAGTTGACAGATTTGTGTTCCCAACAGATTTTGTAGTCATGGAAATGCAGGATGAGCAGGGGAATGAGTTTCTCGTAGGAAGACCCTTCCAGGCTACTGCCGATATGATACTGGAAATGGGTAGAGGTCGTTTGACATTGGGAATAGCTGATGACAGATTTGAGATGGTCATGCCACCAAACCCAAAACAATCACAGGCAAAGGAACAATGTCGCAAGGTGAAGCACTATGATCAGAACATTTTCGTCTGTTTAGGAAAGCCATTTCTGGATATTGCTCATGTTATGACCAAGGTAGACAAGGGAACGCTAGCCGTGGACATTATGGAACAAACCAAAATAGTGTCTCTTTGTAAAGTTGTGGGTTACCCAAATGATGAAGAGGAGGAAATTCCTCTATCTACTGAGGATGATTCTATAGCAGTTTCTATGATCGATTCATATCCGAAATTGCCCCTCGAAGCATGCCTATTCAACATCATGGATGATTGGATAAGAAGCACATCCTTACAAGAATGTGTGAAAATGCTTCAGGTGCTCCCTTGCTATTATGCTAAGCACTATGAGGATCTTGGACCGTTGCCACCACCGCTTCAGTCTTCATTGATCTTCCCACCTGAGTTGGAACTTAAGTCGTTACCCCCCACTTAAAGTATGTCTTCTTGGCGGATGATGAGAAGCTTCTGGTGATTATATCGACATATCTGAGTGCTGATGAGGAAGAACAATTAATGATCGTGCTGAAGAATCACCGTGGTGCATTCAGGTGGTTAGTTTCTGATATTAAGGGGATTTCTCCTATTCTTTGCCAGCACAAGATCCGGCTCGAGGAAGGAGCCAAGCCTGTGATTCAGCTACAATGTCGACTTAACCCGAGCATGATGGAGGTCGTCAAGAAGGAGGTTATTAAGCTCCTTTCTGCGGGAATCATCTATGCCATTTCCGATTCGTCATGGGTAAGCCCAACACAAGTAGTCCCTAAAAAGGGGGGAATCACTGTTACTCATAACTTCTTAAATGAGCCTGTCACTACCCGATTGGTAACCGGGTGGCGTGTTTGCATTGACTACCAACGTTTAAATTCTGTTACTTTAAAGGATCATTTTCCCCTCCCATTTATCGATCAAATTTTGGAGCGGCTGGCTGGCCGCTCTCATTTTTGCTTTTTAGATGGCTACTCTGGCTACAATCAGATCTCCATTGATCCTAAGGACCAAGAAAAGTCTACTTTCACTTGTCCTTATGGAACCTTCGCATACCGCCGCATGCCTTTTGGTCTGTGCAACACACTAGCCACTTTTCAGCGCTGCATGCTTGCCATTTTTTCTGACATGGTAGAGCGCTGTTTAGAGGTTTTCATGGATGATTTTTCCGTCTATGGTACATCATTTGTTGAGTGCCTGTACAACTTAGGTAAAGTTTTGCAAAGATGTGAGGACACACATCTAGTTCTCAATTGGGAAAAGTGTCATATGATGGTTAGTGAAGGAATTGTGCTGGGATACAAGGTGTCTAGCAATGGGTTGGAGGTGGACCCAGTCAAGATTGAGGTTATTTCAAAACTACCCCCACCGAATTCAGTGAAAGGAGGTGGACCCAGTCAAGTTTTCTCGGTCATGTAGGGTTCTATCGCCGTTTCATTAAAGATTTCTCAAAAATTGCTAAACCGTTGTATGAATTGCTTGAGAAAGATGCGGTGTTTGATTTCAATGAAAAATATTTGGATGCTTTCAATGTACTTAAGGAAAAATTGATTTTTGCACCGGTTGTTTAAACGCCGGACTGGACTAAGCCTTTCGAGCTCATGTGCGATGCATCGGATTTTGCAGTAGGGGTTGTTCTTGGGCAGCATTTTGAGAACAAACATGTGGCGATTTTTTATGCATCAAAGACTTTAAACGAGGCACAACTTAATTACACCACAACTGAGAAGGAACTTCTCACTGTGGTTTTTGCATTCAAATTTTTTTGGCAATACTTGGTAGGGTCAAAAGTTATAGTATGGATGGACCACGCCGCCATAAAATACGTAATGGAAAAGAAAGATGCTAAACCTAGATTGATTAGGTGGATCTTATTGGTGCAAGAATTTGACATTGAAATTAAGGATAAGGCAGCCATAGAGAATGTGGTCGCGTACCACTTGTCTCGGTTAGAGCGGATAGATGAGAGGGATATCAATATACCCATTACCGAGACATTTCCTGATGAGCAAATCCTCTCTTTAAAATCTACGGATCCGTGGTTTTCATACATTGTTAATTATCTTGCACGTAAAATAATCCCAGATGATTGGACTTATCAAGAGAAAAAGAAAATTTTCCATTCGTTAAGATATTATTTCTGGGATGATCCTATTTTGTTGAGACAATGCAGGGATGGTATTTTGCCCAGGTGTGTACCGAAGGTTGAATATGATAGTGTGCTTAGTCACTGTCATACACTTCCCACCGGTGGTCATCATGCGAGCTCAAGGACGGAGGCCAAGGTGTTAGAGAGTGGTCTTTATTGGCCTACACTCTTCCGGGACGCTTATGACTATGTGAGAAGATGTGATTCTTGTCAAAGGACAGGTAACATCTCAAAGCGGCAAGAGATGTCCCTCAACGTGTTTCAAGAAGTTGAGGTATTTGATCTGTGGGGCATCGACTTCATGGGACCCTTTGTGTCCTTGAATTCAAATTTATACATTTTGCTTGCTGTTGATTATGTATCGAAGTGGGTAGAGGCAATACCCACAAGGACTAACGACGCGGATGTAGTGTGCAGGTTTGTGAAAGATCATATTTTCTGCAGGTTTGGTGTGCCACGGATGATCATTAGCGATGGAGGCACCCATTTCACAAATCAGAAATTTGCTGCATTATTGAGCAAGTATGGGGTGAAGCACAATGTGGGTACCCCATACCACCTGCAAACACAAGGGCAGGTCGAAGTTTCGAATAGAGAAATTAAGAAGATTTTGGAACACACAGTGGCCTCAACTAGGAAGAATTGGAGTGCACTCCTACCGGATGCATTATGGGCATACAAGACTGCATTTAAAACACATATAGGCACCACGCCTTTTAGGTTGGTTTATGGGTGGACCCATCAATTGCCGGTGGAATTAGAACACAAAGTGCACTGGGCACTAAGGAAGCTTAATATGAGTTATGATGATGCGGGGAAGAAGAGAATTTTAGAGCTCAATGAGGTAGATGAGTTGATGATGAACGCTTATGAGAACTCGAAGATCTACAAAGAAAGAACAAAACAAATCCATGATCGTCACATTCAACTGCTTGTTTTCAAAAAGGGTGATCGCATGTTATTGTTTAACTCGAGATTGAAATTGCATCCTGGGAAATTGAAATCTCGGTGGAGTGGCCCATTTGTGGTGGAAGATGTACGTCCCCACGGTGCTATTATGGTGAGAGACGGAGAGCAAACATTCTTGGTGAATGGGCAACGATTAAAGCTCTATTATGGAGAAGATTTCACAAAGAAGATACATAAGGTTAAATTCATGGCGCTCGAGGGAGAATAAAAGGGATAAATTTGTCTAGCCTAAGACTTTAAAATAGGGTGCTTGTTGGGAGGCAACCCAACCATTGGTATTTCATTTCTATTTAGTTAAATTTTGGTATTGTTCTTTAATTTTGTAGTTAATTTTGTAAAAATGATGCCCTGATGCATGTGTTAAGTGTGTAGTACTGATTGGGTGTCGATACCATCGACCCTTGTGTCGATGGTAGCGACGATGGTACAGAGCAATATCTACAGAAAATTTGCTTCATCGATACTATCGACGACCTCATCGATAGTATCGACGACCTCGTCGATAGTATCGACTCATCATCAGGTTGAATGATGATAAATGTTGAAGGAGGTCGATAGTATCGACTCAATTGACGATACTCGCGAGATCTCTGGAGATTTTTAGAAGAATTTGTCTCAGTAAAGTCGATACCATCAACGGAGCAGTCGATGGTATCGACCCGACAACGGATTCCGGCTATCCTTACGAGAGTTCCTGGGTGTATTCTCGGGCCTCGCAAGGTTAAATGACACATAAAGTGTCGATACCATCGACATCTCGTCGATGGTATCGACGTGACACGTCACCAATCCGTGAGAAGATATCAACGGAGGCCGTCAAATGAAAGAAGATGATCCGTGGGATGGGTCGATACCATCGACACAACATCGATGGTATCGACGTGTCATCGATCCGGGCCCCCACATCCAGCCATCGACGACCGTTGATAGTAGCAAAGACCCAAATTGTGCTACAGGTGTCGATACCATCGACACCGCGTCAATGGTATCGGCGAGTCAACATTGGTGGCGAGTTCATCTATAAAAGGAGAAGTTGATTTCATTTTCTCTTCACACCTTCAGAGCTTCTCCCCTCAACTTGTGCATCGAGCATTGCTGAGCAACCGGAGGCCTTCATCGAGCTTCAAGGGATTGAGATATCTTCCCCGAGCTTTGCACAGAGTGGAGATCTTCTTCTCCGACCTTCATCGAGCTCTATTTCTTATTCTCCATTCCTTTCTATTCATGATGGTGAGGATGGCAAGAGCTTCATCGTCTTTGCAGGCAGCCCCGCTGGAGATTGAGACGTTCGTTCCTCCACCACCCAGCTCCATTCCTCGTCCGAGGATCGTTCATCCCTCGACGAATGTCAAGAAATCTACGAGGAGCTGCTAAAGTGAAAAATTGAACCGACCCAATATGTTGATCGGGCCATGATCCGTGACCTCGAGTTTGAGACCAACCTCGCTTATGTCCTTTAGGGGCAAGTGAGGCATACAACCAGGATGTTTCAAGATGTCCAGTACCACGCCAAGGGCCACCCCTTTTTTGGCGAGTGGCCGAATTATAAGGAGTTAGTGGCAGAATTCATGTCTTCGCTTGATATCTGCATCGTTCCCAATGACCTTATCTCCACCGATAGGGAGTGGATAAAAGGGCGAGTGTCTTTCTGGATCTACAACAAAAACTATACCATCACCCTCAACCAGTTCAATTCTATCTATGACTGGTAACATTCTCCCAACCAGCACCGGAGGCCAGATAGTCGGGCGGACTATGATGCGATATTTGCTGATCTGGTGACTACTCTGGCGGGAAAGTCAATAAGCTTCCACAATCTCGCCATGGACAATTTTGAGCACCCGTTCGTTCGGATTCTACACCGAATGTTATGTGTCACATTCTTCGCTCGCAGCGATCTGGCACTGATCAAGTTTCAAGCAACGGACCTATTCTTCCTTCACAAACTAGTGACTAAAGAAGAGCTCAGCTAGGGCACGTTTTTCCTAATGCGTGTTATGTGAAGAAGAGCACCCGGAAAGCCCCAATTCATTTTGGGGGACTTATTACACCTCTAGCCATCTATCTTGGGCTAGATCTTTCTTCTCTGACGCCGTTGGTGAACAAGAGCTCTGTCAATCTTCTTCATCTGCATCACTCAAATTTATTGATGTTCCGAGATGGCATGGTTTATGCGCATTGCCATGTCAACAAGGAGTATCAGGAGTGTGCACTCCCCGACCCCGTCTTCAACATTCAGGGGGGCCAGCATTTCAGGTGGCCCATCATTACTATTGATGATTCTGAGAGTGAAGAAGACGGGTATGACAACAAAAATGACGAAGGCAACGAGCATGAGGATGACGAGGAGGCTTTAACTCCTCTTCGATCACGAGTAGCGCCGAGGAAGCGTCCACGCTTCTACTCGGGAGCTTCATCCTCGTCTCAGCCTCCGCCACCAGAGCCCTCTCAACAAGGAGAGGATGTCTATTCCATGTAGGGTATGTACTCCATGCTGTAGGATATCCAACAGACACAGCAGCAACACACTGCCTCCTTCACCGGTATTCAGGATACTACGAACCGACTATTTTTAAATCAGTAGGCAATTTATGAGAACGAGCGCCTCCTCCTCTCCAACCAAGAAAATATTCACGACAGGTTTCATAGGATGGAGATGCAACAACAACCATTATATGATCACTACTGGATCCAAAATTACTTCGGGGGATATCCGCAACCTCTGCCCATGCCCCCATATGATCCTACTTTTCAGGGGAAGTACCCTGAATGGAACCCCAACACCTAGCAACAACCACCATTTCCACCGCCAGAGCAATAATGGGTATCACTGTTCCACCTTCTGAGGTTGTTTTTGACTATGAGGCCATAGTCGAATTCAAGCTTAGGGGGGAGATATAACAGTTTCTATCTTTTATTTTCCTTTATTTTTATTAATTATTGCCTTTTCTTTTATTTTAACAATTTTTTTAGTTTTTAGAATCCACATGCTATCTAGTGTATCTGTGGATGTCTAATTTAAGGTGTCATCTCTTTGTTTGTCACATGGGAGTCATGGGTCAATTTAAAAAATTTTCATGAACTTGCAAGCTTGATTTGTTTGAACTTGAGCACCTACTTATGAAAATAATTGGGTTTGTCAACTTTAAAACATAAAATCATAACTGTGCATCCTTATGATTCAAGAAATGCGGACAGACATGGATGTTGAGCCTAATTTGACCAAACGGTTACAGGACTTTAATCAGAAGTGAGAGAGAGAAGCCCTTTGATTAATTGTTACACAGGTCAGTAAGGAGGGACATATAATATTTTCCAATGGTTCTGTAAATTAATCTTGTGATCTATCCACCCCATTGTATTCATACTCCACCATAAGAACTGGGAGCACATTACGGTTTTCATCTTTTGATTGCATACCATTTAGATAGGATTGCATTATAGCTAGATTTTGCATAGATGAAAAAATGGAAATTGAAAAGAAATTTTGTAGATGAATCATGCATGCACCACGTCGATGGTATCGAGCCATCTCCAGAGAGGATGCCAGAAATAGCAGGAGTTTTGCTACCCCAGCGGGTCGATGGTATCGACGCCGTTAGATCAGGTTTTATTGCAGACCGATTCTAATCGGATGGTGGTGATGTTTTGGCGATCTAAAGTGGTGCATATACTTAATTATGGCAGCCCTAAGCATGGTATCACGTCATTAGTCATTGCACAAGTCTCAAAGAGAGGAGGAGAGAAGAACGGAGCCCAAAATCATGCCCCGATCGTTCCAAGAGCCGCAGAAGACGTTTTCCACCGCCGGAAGGCTGTAGATCACGCATTCGACGTCAAGGAATGCCCAGATCTCCTCCGTTCAGAGGTTTACATCACTTTCATTCACGTTTTCTCCATGTTTTCCCTTTATCTCATCATGTCTTTCATTGAGATGAATATGCGGGGCTAATTCCCTTTGTCTTTAGGACAGGGAGTAGCCCGGGTAATCGTTGTATGACATTTTTATATAGTTCATCATAATTTGTCTCTCAAATCCATGGTATGATTTCGTTTTCTCCCTTATATCATTATGATTGATCACCCTAATGATAATATAATGCCTTTAATTACTTTGAAAGAAGAATTAACGGTTGAAAAGATACAAAAATTACATTAACTAATAAATCCTTTGAACAAGGCGATGTACAGTTAATGGTGGAAACCCAGTGTAGGATCTTAATGCACCTAGTTTAGGGTATAGGTTGCTACTACCGTGGAACCGACCTAGATTTAGGTAGTGAATTGTATCATGAAAGCGAACAATTATGACTACAGGCCACTACCCAGAATAGGAGACAAATTAGGGTAATTATGTAGAAATTATTTCGAAGAGAGCCTGAGGTGAAACCACAATCCTAAAGACTCCAGTTTAAATTGATTAAACCAAATATTTAATCAATTGCGTTGTTTTCTTTTATTTTATTTTCTTTTTCAATCAACTCTCAAACCTTTTTAATTGATCTAGCTGATCGCGAGTAGTTAGTAAGTAGTCTATCGACAATTCATTATCACTGTGTTTGACTCGGGCCTCACAAAGGCCTATATTACTCTGACGCGTGCACTTGCGTTATACGCACGGTAAAATCGTGTCAACACCCCAATTGAAAAATTCTATGATTTGATTTTTCAAGTAACCCATTATATGGGCGCTTGCGTAGGAGTTTGGTGAATCATTTCCATGCTTCATATAGGGATTTTTTGGGTACTTGATTGAATCTTGTGATTCGTCCTATGATCGAGTATTTCATTGAGGGTGGGTAGGATTTATGTACAAACTGATTTCCCTGAGCTTCCCATATTGTGATCAGGCTGCCCTGAAGAGTGTTGTAGCGTGACCTGGCTTTATTGTTTAGAGAGTACTTTAAGAGTTGCAATCACATGGTGTCATCACTAGATCCTGACGAATCATCATCGAGAAAAGCCCGATAAATTTGAGGAGATGTTTTGGATAGTCATATCCAATCCTTCATGTGAAGGCTGAATTCTTGCAATAGAATGACCCACTGGGCCCTAATCTCGATTGGGTCATCTGGAGGTTGGATTGGATGAGTCAAGTCAGTGCCTTAGGGATATATAAGTCCCTTAATGCTTTGGCACATTTTGTGGCTTGTGCAGCTTCTAGGCTTGTCTTTAGTTTAGCTTCTTCTTGCATCCTGGCTTCTATGGCGAATAATTCTCATTGGTCCATGACAACCGCTTCAATTTATGCATAAATAGCTGCTTCCACAACTATTGTGTCAGCCATGATTTTCTCCTTGGGAAGTCTTTTGAGAGTTCTTTCAATTTTAGGGTCAAATAGTAATCCAGAGTCAATACTTTTGGATCTTGGCATGTGCTAGAAGTACCCTAGAAGAGACATAACGATCGTGAGTTGATGAGTACTGTTGTAGTGGATTTTCAATAATATCAACCATAAAAATAAAAATCCTAATTACACTTAAACTTCTAAAATACATAACTACCATTGTCCTCGACAACGATGCCAATTTTGATGGGGCTCTGAATGTTGCACCAATAAAAACCCTAAGGGAATAACCCTTAGGTTTAACCAGGAGTTGTGCACTAATTCCCCACTCCACATGAATGGAAGCCTTATTGAAGTACACTTAAGGATCAAAACCAAAGAATAACCTTTTTAAGAAGTCATATATATTCAAAAGTATTAAGAGTAATATTTATCACTGAGAAAGTAGATTGGTTGATTAAATTAAGTTGCTACCAGTAGAAACAATGATTAAAGAGGTAAATAAATGATAATAAAGAGAACTAGGGCATGGGGTTTCTCTTGTCGAAGTCTGCATAATTATCCTAGTAAGATTTTTTAATCCTTCATATCATTTTACTAAACAGACACTTTGCTACTACACCCTCATGGGATACAAACAATTGCATGGATTAATCTCCCTTAGAGCTGACTAGACTCGACACTGAAGTTCCTAGTTTACTATGAATGGACTCCCTAACTATAGTCGACCATCCTATGCAGATTAGCATATTGTAACCCAATCACCTCACTATCCCTGCTGACATTTCAGAGGGGATAATAAGATCATTTTGAAGTTCTAATAATGATTACATCAACCTGTAATCCATGATTATAACACATATTCAAAGAAAGATGTCAATGTGCAAAGCAAGGAAGTAAGCAAAACAATACTTTATTTAGCAATGGTATTGTTGAGTTTAGATACAAGCTAGCATAAAATATGGGCTAATTGGGCTAGATCCCATGGCCCAACACAAACATCTACTCTCTCATGGAAAGAGATAATAGTGGGAAGAAAGATAGAACAATTGAAGGGGCCATGATGCCTGGTGCAGGAAATCCGATCTATCTATTGTGGCTACCACCTCCTTGCTGCTCATTAGGGTTTTTGCTACACAATGTGGTTTCTAATCACTATCCAAAGATAGTTAGAATGGATGATAAGGGTTCCCTTTTATAGATGCATTCCTTGCTGCCAAAACCCTAATGTTGAATACTTGTGGTTGAAGGAAGCTAATTACATGGCCCATACTCGGTCCACGGGGTGACTCATGTGGGTTACTCAATTTGGACCTCGTGTCAATTCTCTGGTAGACTGGCGTGAATTAAAATCGAAGTAGGTTGGATGCGAAGAGAGTGCGTCAACACTATAGAACATGGAAGACTCTAGGTAGAGAGAGACTCAAGGCAAGCATCTAGAAGAGCCAATAGCTTGTCTGGGTGGTTGGAAGGTGATTAATGGAAAGCTTTTAGGGCATTCCTTCCCATGAGGCATGGCGTCATGAGGGCTTGATCGACCTTCTAGCCAATGGAGTGTATTTTTGGCTAGTTTGCATGCTAAGTATGTAAAGTGCATTAGAGTCTAGAAAATGGAAGATAATTGCATTTAAGTAAATCTATGTCTAAAATGAGGAAATAGAAACACAACAACCCATAAAAAGTAGATAAAACTGTATGCATATATGGGTATAAATATACTCATTAGTGTACTCAAATCTGCAAAGAACAGGAAGAGAGATGTTGATGGATACATAAATTTCCTTCACTAAAATATAGGAAGTATTCATGGTAAATTTGAATTTAAGGAACTTAGTAACAGTTATATCCATCGTGATTTAAAAGGATGAGTACTTCCAATCAATTTGTAACATATGAGATTAAAAATCCATTAAATGTACTTTTAAAGGACATGAACATTCAAATCTTAATCTAGGATAAGACAAGATGTAAAATGCAAAGTATGCTTGCTTTTTAGGTGAGAAGTTTTGTACCTTCTTCAATTCAACAATATCGTATAATAGAGTGGTGTCACGCTGACTCAAATCTAGAAATGTAAAGGAAGAAAAATGTTGATGTTTTTATAGTGTATTGTTGTCTCACTAGAATAAAATTTCAGATACAATTTGCTCAATCATAACCACTTTGCAACATTTTACATTACAATTTAAGAACAAGTATACACACGTACGCAACGAAACCAACAAAGATCTATATACAATAAAAAAATCCAGATTAAATTGTATATGTTGACAAAGGTATGCTGCATAGAAAGTTTAAATATACATAGATAATAAAAAATGTAACATTTTGATACCACTCATTGGAGATAGAGAAATAAACAATTCCATGCATGATAACAAAACTTGGAAGCCAGTCATCAATGTCAGCATCATCTTCACATGGATTACATCAAACAAACTGAGAATTGCATACTTTGAACTGAACAACGAATATAAAATGTATGAAAATCAACATAATAACATTGTTAACAACAATTATTAATCATACTAAAACTCTAGAATTCATGTACATTGATTATACTCCTATTCGCCTTAGAGAACCGATTGAAAAGATTTTCAACAACGATTAAGAAGATTTTTATCTAACTTTATGTGTAAAGGAAGCATTGCATTTCAATCTAGATATTTAAGAAAGAGTTGAATTTGTGTAATATTTGAGTCAAATTTTTGATCTGGTTAAGTGAAACATGAAAGATATTGATTAGTTATTAGATTGCATACCTTTTGTACAATGCTAATTTTTTGAATTTGTGCATTTCAATCTAAATGCTAGTAATAGATGAAATGATCGATGAAATACTAAGAAGAGATGAAGATGTTTATAAGGGAGGACATAAGGAGGAAGAAAAAGAGGAAGAGGAAGGGAAGATGGTTAAGGGGGTGGAGGAAGAGAACAAGATTTATGATAGTCATTCATTCAAATGGCTTTCTAATTGCAACCACATTCTGACCAAGAATAATAAGAAGAAAGTAATCAATGTAATAGGAAGAACAAGTGGATGTCAATGTTGCTCAAAAGGTGGGATAATAGTTGCAAAGAATTATCCACGAGTTGTAGTGAGAAACACGAAGGAGGACAGAGATGAAGAAGTAGAAAAAAGAACAATTTATTCCAATTACTCTCATTGTTTTCATTAAAATCCAATAAAACCCCTCATTTTCTCTCTAATTCTATCCAGTCCCCTTTGATCCACTTTACGTCATATACCATGATGATGAAAATGAGCCTTTTTACCAGTCCCAAGTACCTTCTGTCTCTACAAAATCTCTTGCCCATCTCTAGGATTGTAGAGCCTTTCTATGACAGTGGCCGATAAGGGTGAGGCAGGTTCCTTCACCTCATCCTCCACCTTACAGGGAGCAGAGGGTCCTTTGTTCGACCCTGGCACAAACGTCATGATGGGTTGAGTGTGGGTGGCGATCTTCTCCAAATCCATGGTAGTCCATCACAATTTTAAACTAGTGGAAGTAGCAGGCGATCTGAAATCCCCGACTTTTAGGGTTGATGATGAGAGACCTTGGTTGAAACTCTCACCCCCAGTGGTTAGGGAAATGGATGACTTCCACAAAAGTTCCATCATAGTGCACATCATGGGGAGGAGATGTCTCATTGAGAATCTTTATGGGTGGATGCTATGGAGGTGGACACCTAAAAGGGAGCTCCAATGTTCATCGCTTGTAGGGGGCCTTTTCCTGGTTTGGTTTTCCACAGAGGAGGATATGAATGTTTCTTTGGAGCAAGGATCTTGGTTATTCGATTAAAAACTGGTTCTTACCAGGAAATGATCATTGGAATGCGGGCATCCCTCACATCCACCCTGGTATGGGTCACTTTTTCAGACATGGGCCAACACTAGATGCATAGGGCCATTACCATCATCAACTATGGTATTAGGGTCCCCAAGGTGATTGATTTCCTGACTTGTAGGAAGTATGTCAGATGTGATCCATCTACATCAAACTCAAAGAGGATAATAAGCCTCCATGGATGATGATGTGGGAGATGCCTGACAATGCAAAATTGGAGATCAAGGTGATCTACAATGCTCTACCATAGAGATGCAAAACTTGTAAGGTGTTTGGCCACTCGCTTGGCTGCTTCCCTGGCAAGAGAACTACCTATGTAGAACCACCTATCTCTAGGGAGAGAGAGAGAGGAGCTAGAGGCCTAACCAAAAGAACTGCAGTACTAGGTGGAATAGAAGATCAAAGTCAAAGATTGGGGAGGTAGAGAGGATTGTGGAGTCTACCATGCTCACGGGGGATATAGCCTCAGAGGAGATTGTGGTTACTTTGACTGTCCCTTTGGTTATGGAGGTGACGATGATGATCGAGCCAGCTGGACTTGTCCTCAACAAGGTGGTCATGGAGGAACTCACTGTGGAGTGTTGACTAAATTTGACATTAACTTATCTTCTCTTTTGATGATGACAAATATTCTTACTTGTGGATTTAACATACTACTTTAAGTATTTTAGGAACCTCTTGGAAAACTCAAGATTCGAATATCAATTCTTTAAATAAAGTATTTATATGTGCTTATTTGTATTGCATGCTTAGAAATCATGTAAAATCAAGATTTAGACCAAGCCCAGCTATCCCAAAACCTTTCACGTATCAATATCAAATGTCTTGGATTGGTATGTCACACAAGATAAATCATTATATTAGTGATTCCAAAGCTTACTCAACTTTCACAAGTTGTTGCTCGATGACTTTTTTGGACCGAGAATCAAGTCGGTCGAAGTTCTTTGTCGATCGAGATACAACTCTATTGAGGATTCAAAAAATAAAAATTGCATATTTATTTCCAGTCAAACTAAGTGAAGGAATAATACAAATTTGGTTAAAATTAGAGCCATTACTATATCCTCGACCAAGCAATTTTTTATTGACTTATAAATGTTAAAATATGGTGCGTACAACCTTGGCTCGGTCAATAAAAATATCGACCGACTTCCAACTCGGTCGAGAAAATGGTCGACCGAGGAAGGTTCTGGAATAGATTTTTTAATTCATTCAAACTATATGTTGTGTCTAAATTAATTTCGTTCAAACGAATATTTGACCCTCTATAACCCTCTAGACTCTCCCCAAAGATGCCATAGCCACCCATACCCCATTCATATAATTAGTAGTGGTCTAGAGGCATCTTGACTCACACTTGCATACTTACATACATTACATCTTGAGCAATAAGAGTTGTATCTCTATCCTTTTGCAAATCATTCACATCAAAATCCTTTTGTGTCCTTCCCATTAGCTTAGAGTACCACCATTCTACACCATTGATGCATTCCTAAGTGGTTTAGTTCATAACCTTGATTCATAAAGACATTACATAACTTATTTGGTGTATTTCTTCTTCCTTTCTTATTTCTGTAACTTGTGGTTCTCTTCCTCAGACCTCAAGGCATCCATAAAAGAAGAGATCTGGAAGTTCTCTTCCTTGGCCCTCAGTTCATCCATAAAAGCAGAGGTGTGGCGGTTCTCTTCCTTGGCCCTCAACGAATCTGTAAAAGAAGATGTGTGGTGGTGCTATTCCTCGTCCGTCGGCACATCCGTAAAAGAAGAGGTTTCGTGGTGCTCTTTCGTGTCCTGTAAAGAAGATGGATTTATTTAAAACAATCATCCTGTAATTTGTCCTCACCGATAATTTAGAAAAGTGTTTGTTGCAAAATCCAAGTTGAAAACAATTGGCCATTGGTCTGACTTCAAAGACAGAACCACTCTAAATCCCATCTCTCTCTTAGTCGCCTCTTTTATTTCCATTGCAATTTAAATTTGTTTAAAAATATTACAAAACTCTATTCACTCCCCCTCTAGATCTTTCATTTGGTATCAGAGCATGCCTTCAAGGAGCCGTCACTGGTCATGAAGAATAGGGGAGGGTATAGTTGGCAACCTCAACATGGAAGGCACACACGTAAACAAATCACCCGTGTTTAATGGAAGAAATTATACTTACTGGAAGAGGAGGATGCAATTCTATTTTCAAGGATTGATCTTTGACTTATGCAAAATAATTTCCAGATCTTACAAACTTCCAAAAACTGAACTAGAGAAATGGGATGCAGTAATGATAAAAAAGTTACATAGAATGCAAAGGATGTAAATATACTCTGCTATTCATTATCTGTAAGTGAATTTAATTGTATATCCACTTTTGATACTTCTTATGAAATATGGAACAAGATCTTCATAACTCATGAGGGTACCACACAAGTGAAAAATACTAAGATTGGTATGCTAAAACATATATATAAATTATTTCATGTGCAACCTAATGAAAGTATTGCAGAGATGTACGCTAATTTTTCTAACATTGTGAACAGTCTAAGCGCCTTGGGAAAGAACATAAGTAAAGAATATCAAGTATCAAATATACTTAGATCATTGTCCATAAAGTACAAATCCAAGGTCACTACCAGCGAAGAAGCCAATGATCTTAGAAAACTCAAAATGGAGTATCTCATTAGAAATATAGAAACACATGAAGTTACTCTAGAAGAAGAAGAAAAGATCAAGGCTGAACAACAAAGGGAGAAGAAGAAAGACATTGCTCTCAAAGACACCTCCAAGTCATCATCCAAAGTCACTCAAGAAAATGGCAATACAAGCAATGAAAACGAGGAAGACACCTAAATTGTAAATGGTAAGAAATATAAATGTATCCGTTCTTCCAAGTGTTTTGAGTGCGGAAAGAAGGGCCACCTAAACACTGAGTGTCCATCACACAAGAAGAAAAAGACCTCATCAAAGATGGACAAGGGAGAAAAATCCTATAAGGCTGCTTGGGACCAATCAAGCGATGAAAATGGGAGCATTGAAGAAGAAGAGTAGAATGTCTCATGGAAAAAGAAGATTAAGAGGAAACAAATGAGGTAGATATATTTGAATTATATAAGGATGAATTAGTAAATAATATTGAAGAAATTCAAACTAATTACATTGATTACAAGAAACAAAATAAGAAACTTTCAAAAATTATTGATGAAGTTTATATGTATTTCAATAATATTAGTTCTGAAAATGATACTCTAAGGTACTAAAATAATTCTTTAAAAGAATATGTTGAGAATTATAAGGCTAACTTGCTTGCTCTTGAAAATTACAATAGTTTTTTTATCTCAAGAAAAAGTTGACATGCTTGCTAAACTTAATGATTATCAAACTCACCTATTCTGCGCAGTCATGTAGACTATGACTCTATAGTAAAAGAAAACGATGCTTTACTTTCAAATCTTGCTATGTTGAACTTAGATCTAAATAAGAAGACTGCCGAAAATGCTTATTTGCAAAAACGAATTTCTATATTATTGCAAGGAAATAGAAATCTTGATAATATCTTAGCAAATACTTCCAAAAAAATAGGAAGAAGAGGTTTAGGATATGTGCCTAAGAATCAACACTCACATATGCTAAGAGCAAAAAGAAATTTTGGTCATAAGACTAGAACCTTGTATGTGCCTAAAAGTAATATTGTGTTTTACATCATGTCATTATTGCCAACGTCTTGGTCATTACTCTTTTGCTTGTGAGTATAGGAAGAAGGGAACATTTGGCATGGTTTTGGTTCCTAAAAACCCAACTTAGAATTAATATAACATGTTGAGATTTGACCTATTCTAAATATGATAAATTAATTTTGTCTTATGTCAATAATAATTTGATACTCATTTTCAAATATCTTAAATTTATTCCTAAGTATGGCTCAATAAATACAAGTTATATGAATATTTACTCTAACCATCATGGACTCCACTTAGGTACCAAAAATATGTTATTTCAGGATTAGTTAGTTGATAGT
Organism: Alisma plantago-aquatica; assembly: GCA_963693085.1. Taxonomy (NCBI): domain Eukaryota; kingdom Viridiplantae; phylum Streptophyta; class Magnoliopsida; order Alismatales; family Alismataceae; genus Alisma; species Alisma plantago-aquatica. The sequence goes on along the minus strand of OY856411.1, from coordinate 134,753,348 downwards.
AGATGCTCCAAAGATATGATTGGAAACAAACATTATTTCAAAACACTTCAAAAAAAAGGGAGAATCACTCACATTCAGATACAATGACAAATGAACCATCACTAGAATAGGTAATATTGGATTAAATCTTACTATTAAAAATTTATTATATGTAGATGGATTGCATGATGAACTGCTAAGTGTCAGTCAATTATGTGATAGTGGGTATGATGTGTTCTTTAACAAATCTTGTTCAAAATTGCTTGAAAAAGACACTAATAATGTAGTATGAAAGAAAAATGATAGGATATATATATATTCTTAGACCTAACTTGTAACACCCCTGACCTGGGTTATGACCTAACCCTGGAAGTTTTGCTTAAATATGTAATTATTATACTTGTGAACACTCCCTGGCATGTAATTAAGTCCCTCAGGGACATTTACTTTCATATTTTGCTCCTTTTGTGTAAAGTTGTAGCATTATGTTGTATGCAGGGACCTATGTGCAAATTACCCAGTTTAAGGGTTGAACTTGCAAAATTCACAAGATAAGATGTTCCTTTGATGTTGAGACATCATGGAGATGTCTATGATGAAGTTTGAGGGATTTCCCAAGCTTGGGCACCAAGGTGCAGCTGTGGAAGCAATCCCCATGCTCAGAAACCCTAATTTGGGGTAAAGTGTAATTTACCCAAATTGAGGGGTCCAACTTGTATTTTCACCATCTAGAACATCTTTTATGACTCTTGTCATCATTTAGAGTAGAAATGATGAAATAGATACATCATTCACTAATCAGAGGAGAAAAATGATCTTTGTGATAGAAATCACCTAAAATGGGTACAAAACCCTTTCAGGTATGTACCCTAGTTGAAGGTTGGATTCCTATACCCTTAGATCTTGAGTTTTCTTAAGATTTGCATAAGGTTAGATGGGCTTGGACGTGCCCTTGAGTAAGGAGGGACCTATATGTGAATTGTGAGTTTGAAAGGTCCTTGTAGTAAGAAATAGGCTAAAACTATAAAAGCCTTTTCCTTTGTAAGTGAGCAAACGATCTTGCTCATGTTTCATTCACTCCCTTTCATTCTCAAACGACCAAGGCTTGCTCTGGAGATCAGGGAGACGACTAGGCCATTCTTGGTAAGAAAACTCCCTTTTTAGCTCGAATCCATGGTGGATTTTATCACCCAGGGTTGGTCTTATAGATAATTCATCTTATCTCCTTGTTCTAGCCAACCAAAGCCACAATTCCTTGGAGTTTTCATCCCTGATTGAGTTGTGGAAGCTTGGAGACGCCATTAAATCTTGGACTTCAGAGTCTTGGAGCTTTAGGAACAAACTTGAGGTGGGTTTTATAACTCTAAACTTGTGCTTTTTATCTATGCTTTGATTCTTGCAAATTTGCTAGTAAATTCTCCTTCTACCTCCCTTCTTTCTTGCACGTTTGCAAGCAAACCAGTGGAGAAACCGACCTTGCAAAAGGTTGAAGATGAGGGGCGTGATTCCCTATGTTGCTTTTCCAAACGGTCTTGGACCCTTTTGGTCCAAACGGTCTCAAGACCGTTTGCTCCCAAACGGTCTTACAAGACCGTTTGGATTGAAACGGTCTCAAGACTGTTTGAGGGCGTTGACCAAGGGACGACCGTTTGAGGGTCTGTTCTTGATATATTGAATTTCATCTCTGCAAAGAATCAAAGTCTAATTCTTAACCAATTGGGAGTTGAAGGCACTTCAACATGGAACCCTAATCGGGTGAAAAAGTGCTGATTTAACATATAGATCTTGTTGATTTTTGGGTTGAAGGATCCAAACGGTCTCAAGACCGTTTGGGGATTCCTCCAAACGGTTCTAAGACCGTTTGGGCACAACCCAAGACCGTTTGAAGGTCTAGGGTTGAGTTAATCTAATGGTTTGAGGGTCCAATTGTAGGAAATTGATGCATTATTGAAAAATGCTGATTTTGACCTAATTGGACTTCAACCTGAGTCAAAACGGTTTGTATCTTGGTCAAACTTTGGGCAAACGGTCTCAAGACCGTTTGGATGATCTCCAAACGACCGCAAGACCGTTTGGGCCAAGTTTGAGCCCAATTGGAGGTCAATTGATAGGTTCAACCTTGAATTGATTCACACTGTTGAACATTGATGACCAATCAATTTGAAACCCTAATTGAGAACGATTGAACCCTAATTGGTTTGCAATTGAGGGTCAATTGGATGTCTAAGTGGCTAAGGCTAACCCTAATTGAATCAATTTATAAGTGGTTAGCATAGGTTTAGCCAATTGAGGGCTTCAACACATATATCCATATGCTTTGGTGACCTTTGAACCCCTTTGGAGGTCCAAACGGTTTGAGCCCATTTGGGCCAAACGGTCTCAAGACCGTTTGGACCCAAACGGTCTCAAGACCGTTTGAGACCAAACGGTCTCAGGACCGTTTGGGGCCAAACGGTCTCAAGACCGTTTGGGCTCAAACGACCTCAAGACCGTTTGGGCTCAAACGACCTCAAGGTCGATTGGTCCAAACGACCTCAAACCGTTTGAGGCTCCAAACGGTTTGGAAGTCAACCCTTCCAAACGGTCTTCACCTCCAAATGGTCTCAAGACCGTTTGAGACCAAACGGTCTCAAGACCGTTTGAGGGTCAAACGGTCTCAAGACCGTTTGGATGGTTGAGATCGTTTGAAGGTTGGAAACCACTTGGAGATTTGTGGTGGTTTGTGCTTAACCATTTGATGGTGTAAATGGCTCAATGATGATTCAAACTAAACCCTAATGGTAACCTAGGTCAGTAAGGGACTATGTGATTAGTAAGTTAACCCATGATGGTGATCATGTGGCAAATTACCAAAATACCCTTGAGGGGTCTAAAAGGGTAAAACCCTGTACTAATCAAACCCTAATCACATGTTGATGATACTTTGGCTCATATTAGTCAATGGAGACTTATCTCAACCTGAACTAGTGTGGTGTTGCCACCATCTACTAGTGAGAGGAGAGAGAAAGTGTTTCTAGAGAGAGAAAGTATCCTAGAGAGAGAAAGTGCCCTTTTTAGGAGGAAACTCTAGTAAGATACTTCTTTTACACATGAATGTGCATGATTAGGGAATGACCCACCTATGTGAGGTCATGGAAACCCTAATTATGATATCTAATGGATCTTAATGATAATTAAGAGTCTTAATGATGATGTTTCTCTTACATGATGATGTAATGAGTACAATTCACCTTGGAGTGAATAGTAAACCCTAATTTTAGGGTGAAGACATAAAAGATGAATAGTAAACCCTAATTGTAAGGGTTATTGAGTGGAACCCTAGTTGAGGGTGATCCCATGTGGAACCCTAGTTGAGGGTGATCCCATGTGGAACCCTAGTTGAGGGTGATCCCATGTGGAACCCTAGTTGAGGGTGATCCCATGTGGAACCCTATTTAAGGGTGATTCCATGTGAAACCCTAGTTGAGGGTGATTCCATGTGAAACCCTAGTTGAGGGTGATCCCATGTGGAACCCTAGTTGAGGGTGATCCCATGTGGAACCCTATTTAAGGGTGATTCCATGTGAAACCCTAGTTGAGGGTGATTCCATGTGAAACCCTAGTTGAGGGTGAATCCAAGTGAAACCCTAATTGGGAATGTATCCCTATTTACTGAATTGTTTACTATTATCTGTTGAATTAACCATGCAGGTTGTTATGAGATGATGGTCACACCCAGGTATGGAATACCATGTTATATTCATTGAAGGCATGTCTTATGCTTTATGAATAGTGAACCATCTTGATGCACTGCTAAGTGACATCCTTTGTGATTTATGAGCTGTAAGAGCCATAAATGTTATCAAGGTCATGCTTGACAGATGACTTGAGATGAATGCCTGATAATTGTGATAAGTTAGGCCTGCTACATTTTGTATTCTCATATATAGCTGTGTTACTGTATGATGATTGGAATACTGAATGTACTTAACTAATCAAGTGAAATGTAGAGCCCTGATCATAGATCCATCATTGTCAGAGTCTAAATGATGGTGAAACAGGTTTTCCCAAGGGAACTCCTGGAGCACATACTTTTGAGTATGTGGGGTACATGGATGTGTAGAACCTGACATCCTAGTGTAGGTATTTGATGTAGATTCTTGTAGTCCGTCATACCTTCATTATAACAGAAATGGTGAGTGGATGATGTAGATTCTAGTAGTCCATCAGACCCCACCACAAAGTCTTAAAGGTGAGATGTATCTCTACACTCCCTAAAAGACACAAACACCGTATCGGTGAAAGATAAACAAGAAATCTTCCGATAGCGAAGAGAGTACAGAATGCCATTGTAACTCTAAAAATAGCGAAGGACCAGAGTACCCTGGTGAGCTATTGCAGAGACATCCCGCCAGATGTCAAACAATCAATCCTCTAACTGACTGAGGAAGGTGAGGTCATAAGAATCCGGCTCTTCTAATGACCTATGTATGATACTGATGCGACTTCTCAGTGATCAGTTGGAGTATGAGTGGTATGCCTCATCTCCACAGGGCATAACAATAATGTTTGAAAAACATAATCAACAACGTAGTATATCTGTTTAAGTTATCTATGAGTTATTTGATTGATGTTACCTTGAATAGCATGGAGGTTCTCATATTGTTAATATTGATTGAACTCTGCTTATCATAGAACTGCTAGTGAATATCTTGAAGGCTTTTAATGCTTTAGTTATTCCTGCCTTGCTTATTAAGCCTAGTGGAGAGTTATAACTCTCGCTGGGGCAATTGTATATAATTGTCTCACCCCGTAGACTTCTACTTTTTAGGTGGTCGTCGAAGACGGAGGAATAAGAACTCAGGTGATCAATCCCAGCAACAGCAGCATCAGGAGCAGTAGCTATCTCAGGTGGAGATCTAGCCTGCTTCATGGTGTAGTTAGAGTAAAGTCCTATGTGTCCTCTGTACTCTCAGGTCCTGGAGTGTTTTGGTGTATGGAACTCTTGAGAAATTTTGTATGAGGATGTATCCAATTACTCAAGAAGTAATTGTCAATGTTGTAAACAGTTAAATCCTTTTTCTATGGAAAAGGTTTGTGGTTTCAGGCTCTTGTCTCGAAAAGTTTTAATTTCCCGTGATTTTTGTCTTCCGCTGTTTATCGTTTGCTTCCGCACATGTTTAAATCGGGATTAATTCGTGGTTTGGAGATCACAGCCCACAATTAAGTGGTATCAGAGCTCTAGGTTCGCCGAGTCTACAGAGGCATAGGACTTAGGAAGTCGAGTCTATCTTTAGTATTCCTTCCTTATCTAATAGAATCTTCTACTCCTCAGGAGAAGAAGATATTTAAGAATGTCTGAGCCACATGATGAGTATATGGGAGAGAGCAGTGCCAGTGCACCTCAAGGCGGTGCAGGAGTACCTGAAGGGGAACAGCCTGTACCAGAACAACCCAGAGAGCCACCCCAGTTTGACCCAGTTGACATGGGCAACCCAGTAGTCCAGACGATGTTTGGGCAGTTTATGACTGCCATGACACGTATAACCGACAGGTTGCCTATGCCTGCACCTAGGGCACCTGTCCAGCCTGAAGGGCAAGGTATCGGGAAGACGTTCGAGCGACTACGTCGTGTCGGAGCTACCGAGTACCATGGGACTGCTGACCCCGCAGATGCTGATCTGTGGTTGACTGAGTTAGAGAAGGCTTTCCGAATCCTCAACATCCCTGAAGTTGAGAAGGTTAGACATGCTGTCTATCTTCTCAAAGGAAGTGCTGGTCACTGGTGGACCATGGAAGAGCAGAAGAGGCCTGGATTAGAAATCTCGTGGGAAGACTTTCGGCGGGAATTTGTTCAAAGATATTTCCCAAAGACTTTCCTAGATGAGAAGATCTCTCAGTTTGAGAGACTGAGACAGGGTATGATGAACATTAGCGAGTATGAAGCTAAGTTCATGGAGTTGTTGCGGTTCTGTCCGCACATGGCTGCCACAGAGGAAGAGAGAATCAGAAGGTTCGAGAGGGGGTTGAATGATGATATGTCTACCCCAGTGTCTACCTTAGAGAACCGAGAGAGATTCTCTACCTTCGTTGAGTCAGTCCGAAGGATAGAGCGATCTGTGGTTGAGAAGAGACACACACAGAAGAGGTATCCACAGTTCCAGGGTTCTTCATCTGGGGACTCTAAGCAGCCTAGATCCTCTGCACCTAACCCTCCACCATCTAGATCTAGTCCTCAGACTCAGTGGTCTCCTAGTAGAGGTAGAGGAAGAGGACAACCACCTCGGGAGACACAGAGTTCTGCCTCAATGTCTGTTACCGGACCACAAGAGAGAAGATGTTACAACTGTGGAAAGGTGGGACATTTGAGGAAGGACTGCCGATCTAGGCCTGTCAGTGTGACACAGCCTCCGAGACAAGGACAACAGGGATCACAGGGAGGACAATCTCAAGGAACAAGACGAGGACGCGGGAAGCGTCTCAAACTGGATCATCAGCACCACCTCAGCAACAGGCTACGGCGAGGTTCTATGCTATGAACCCACCAGAGGCAGTGGTCAATCCACAAGTAGTGATAGGTCAGATGGAACTTTTATATTCTGATATGTCTCAATCTTGTGTAGTATCTGTTTTGATTGACCCGGGTTCTACGCACTCTTTCATCACTCGAAGAGTGATTTGTAACTGCAATATGACAACTAGTCATAGGGCAGATAAGTTGTTGTTGGAGACTCCGTTGAGTGGGTCTGCTGTTCTGAAGGAAGTATGCTCTTCCTGCGTACTTTCCTTTTCTAAGCATCGCATTCAAGTGGATCTTATACCGCTTGATATGCAAGGATTTGATATAATCCTAGGGATGGATACCTTGGAGAGGTATCGAGTTGTCTTGGATTGTGAGTCCAAGCTGGCAGTGTTTGCTGATGAAAGCAACACATGGATCTTTCAAGGTGAGAGAAAGATTCTGCCCACCTGTCTTGTATCAGCCATGGTTGCTGATAAGCTGATGAGGCAAGGATGCTATGCATTCTTAGCCCATGTGGTTGATGTTACCAAGGAGAGTTCCAACCCTGCTGAAGTTTCGATAGTCAGGGAATTCGAGGATGTGTTTCCCGAAGAACTTCCTGGTACACCACCACCCCGGGAAATTGATTTTGAGATCAATTTGGTCCCAGATACGAAACCCATAGCCCAGACTCCTTATAGGATGGCGCCTGCTGAGATGGCGGAACTCAAGAAACAGCTTCTGGAGTTACTTGAGAAGGGTTTCATCCGACCGAGTACCTCACCTTGGGGTGCTCCGGTCTTGTTTGTTAAAAAGAAAGATGGATCGATGCGGTTGTGCATTGATTACCGACAACTCAATAAAGTAACAATAAAGAATAAGTATCCTTTGCCGAGGATTGATGATCTTTTCGACCAGTTGCGTGGTGCAACAGTCTTTTCCAAGATAGACTTAAGGTCTGGATATCATCAGATCCGCATTAAGGACAGTGACATATCCAAGTCTGCCTTTAGGACGAGATATGGTCACTATGAGTTCACGGTTATGTCGTTCGGACTAACCAATGCACCGGCTGCATTCATGGAACTCATGAATAGAGTCTTTCGACCTTTTCTTGATCAGTGTGTTGTCGTCTTCATAGATGACATACTGATTTATAGTAAGGATGCTCAGCAGCATGAGCAGCACCTTCGCCAGACTTTGACCTTGCTAAGAGAACATAAGCTATACGCTAAGTTCAGCAAGTGTGAATTTTGGTTATCTGAAGTATCCTTCCTTGGACATGTGGTATCTGCCTCGGGGATTCGTGTTGACCCTGCAAAGATAGAGTCTGTTCTGTAGTGGGAACAACCGAAGACACCGACGGAGATTAGAAGTTTCTTGGGGTTAGCTGGTTATTATCGAAGGTTTATTAAGAATTTCAGTTCTATAGCCTTACCTTTGACCAAGTTAACCCGGAAGGATGTTCCTTTTGCTTGGAGTGATAAGTGTCAACAGTCTTTTCAGCTGTTGAAGGAAAGGTTGACAAGTGCACCTGTGCTTGTGTTACCTGAGCAAGGAAAGGAATATATAATCTTTTGTGATGCCTCCAAGAATGGGCTTGGATGTGTGTTGATGCAGGATAAGCAAGTGATTTCTTTTGCTTCCCGACAGCTTAAGAAACACGAGGAAAATTATCCAACACACGATCTAGAGTTAGCTGTTGTGGTCCATGCTTTGAAAATCTGGAGACATTATCTCTACGGAGAAACTTTTCAGATTTTCACAGACCACAAGAACCTTAAGTACATCTTCACTCAGCATGAGCTCAACATGAGGCAACGTCGTTGGATGGAGTTAATCAAGGACTACAATTGTACAATTGATTACCATCCAGGCAAAGCCAATATAGTTGCTGATGCCTTGAGTAGGAAATCAGCAACATCGACCATGGATAGGGCACAACTAAGTTCCTTAGTATGCTCTAGAAGAGATATGCTTATCTCTTTAAGGCAAGACAATGTGCAGTTGAAGGCATCATTGTTAGCTGGTCTGTTAGCTGAGATGCAGATTAAACCTACCTTAAGAGAGCAGATAAAGGAGGCACAACAAGTAGATGTTTTTGTGCAGCAGATTAGATCTGAGTTTGGAGATGAGAAACGAGAAGGTTTTCATGAGTCAGATGACCAGGTGGCATGCTATCATGGAAGGATGATAGTGCCAGATGTGGATAACCTGAGGAAGTTAGTCCTGGAAGAAGCTCATTCTTCAATGTATGCTATGCATCCAGGGAGCACCAAGATGTATCGGAACTTGAAAGATATGTATTGGTGGCCTGGGATGAAGAAGGATGTAGCTGAGTTTGTTCTGAGGTGTCCTGTGTGTCAGCAGGTCAAGGCTGAACACCAGAAACCTGCAGGAACAATGCAACCCTTACCCATACCACAGTGGAAGTGGGACCATGTAACCATGGACTTTGTTGTTGGCCTACCCAGGACAAACAAAGGACATGATTCCATTTGGGTAGTTGTTGATAGGTTGACAAAGACAGCACATTTCTTACCTGTCAAAACAACCTATTCTGCTGAGAGGTTATCCCAGATATATGTTCAAGAGATAGTGCGTTTGCACAGAGTCCCTGTCACTATAGTTTCTGACAGAGGTCCCCAGTTTACAAGTCGCTTTTGGGAACAGTTACACAGAGCCTTAGGCACCAAGCTAAGGTTTAGTACAACCTTTCATCCTCAGACTGATGGACAATCTGAAAGGACTATACAAACCTTGGAAGATCTGTTGAGAGCATGTGCTCTCCAGTTTACCGGGAGTTGGGATCTACACCTAAGCTTGATAGAGTTTGCCTACAACAATAGCTATCAGCATAGCATTGATATGGCACCATATGAAGCCTTATATGGTATACGTTGTAGATCACCCTTGTGTTGGTATGAAACTGGTGAGCACCAGTTGTTAGGCCCTGATCTTGTGCAGCAAACTACTGAAAAGATTAAAGTTATACAACAACAGCTTAAGACTGCACAAGATAGACAGAAGTCATATGCTGATAAACGTCGTAGACCCCTAGAATTCCAGGTTGGAGACAGAGTGTATCTCAAGGTCTCACCTTGGAAGGGAGTCCTTCGTTTTGGGAAGAAAGGGAAGCTAGCTCCTAGATTTATGGGACCTTATCCGATTGTTGAAAGAGTTGGAAAGGTGGCCTATAGACTAGAGTTACATCAGGAGTTGCAGAAGCTGCACCCTGTGTTTCACATTTCCATGCTGAGGAAATGTCACCCAGATACCGAGTCAATTCTACAGCCTATGGAAGTAGAGTTGAATGAAGATATAACGTATGAGGAAGGACCGGTGTCAATCCTCGATAACAGAACCAAAAAGTTAAAGAAGAAGGATATAAGCCTTGTAAAAGTCCTCTGGAACCACCGTGGTGTTGAAGAAGCCACTTGGGAACTAGAAGACGAGATGAGAAGAAAATATCCTGCTCTTTTCTTATAATATGCTTTATCGATTTCGGGGACGAAATCCTTTTGAGGGGTAAAGAATTTGTAACACCCCTGACCTGGGTTATGACCTAACCCTGGAAGTTTTGCTTAAATATGTAATTATTATACTTGTGAACACTCCCTGGCATGTAATTAAGTCCCTCAGGGACATTTACTTTCATATTTTGCTCCTTTTGTGTAAAGTTGTAGCATTATGTTGTATGCAGGGACCTATGTGCAAATTACCCAGTTTAAGGGTTGAACTTGCAAAATTCACAAGATAAGATGTTCCTTTGATGTTGAGACATCATGGAGATGTCTATAATGAAGTTTGAGGGATTTCCCAAGCTTGGGCACCAAGGTGCAGCTGTGGAAGCAATCCCCATGCTCAGAAACCCTAATTTGGGGTAAAGTGTAATTTACCCAAATTGAGGGGTCCAACTTGTATTTTCACCATCTAGAACATCTTTTATGACTCTTGTCATCATTTAGAGTAGAAATGATGAAAGAGATACATCATTCACTAATCAGAGGAGAAAAATGATCTTTGTGATAGAAATCACCTAAAATGGGTACAAAACCCTTTCAGGTATGTACCCTAGTTGAAGGTTGGATTCCTATACCCTTAGATCTTGAGTTTTCTTAAGATTTGCATAAGGTTAGATGGGCTTGGACGTGCCCTTGAGTAAGGAGGGACCTATATGTGAATTGTGAGTTTGAAAGGTCCTTGTAGTAAGAAATAGGCTAAAACTATAAAAGCCTTTTCCTTTGTAAGTGAGCAAACGATCTTGCTCCTGTTTCATTCACTCCCTTTCATTCTCAAACGACCAAGGCTTGCTCTGGAGATCAGGGAGACGACTAGGCCATTCTTGGTAAGAAAACTCCCTTTTTAGCTCGAATCCATGGTGGATTTTATCACCCAGGGTTGGTCTTATAGATAATTCATCTTATCTCCTTGTTCTAGCCAACCAAAGCCACGATTCCTTGGAGTTTTCATCCCTGATTGAGTTGTGGAAGCTTGGAGACGCCATTAAAGCTTGGACTTCAGAGTCTTGGAGCTTTAGGAACAAACTTGAGGTGGGTTTTATAACTCTAAACTTGTGCTTTTTATCTATGCTTTGATTCTTGCAAATTTGCTAGTAAATTCTCCTTCTACCTCCCTTCTTTCTTGCACGTTTGCAAGCAAACCAGTGGAGAAACCGACCTTGCAAGAGGTTGAAGATGAGGGGCGTGATTCCCTATGTTGCTTTTCCAAACGGTCTTGGACCCTTTTGGTCCAAACGGTCTCAAGACCGTTTGCTCCCAAACGGTCTTACAAGACCGTTTGGATTGAAACGGTCTCAAGACCGTTTGAGGGCGTTGACCAAGGGACGACCGTTTGAGGGTCTGTTCTTGATATATTGAATTTCATCTCTGCAAAGAATCAAAGTCTAATTCTTAACCAATTGGGAGTTGAAGGCACTTCAACATGGAACCCTAATCGGGTGAAAAAGTGCTGATTTAACATATAGATCTTGTTGAGTTTTGGGTTGAAGGACCCAAACGGTCTCAAGACCGTTTGGGGATTCCTCCAAACGGTTCTAAGACCGTTTGGGCACAACCCAAGACCGTTTGAAGGTCTAGGGTTGAGTTAATCTAATGGTTTGAGGGTCCAATTGTAGGAAATTGATGCATTATTGAAAAATGCTGATTTTGACCTAATTGGACTTCAACCTGAGTCAAAACGGTTTGGATCTTGGTCAAACTTTGGGCAAACGGTCTCAAGACCGTTTGGATGATCTCCAAACGACCTCAAGACCGTTTGGGCCAAGTTTGAGCCCAATTGGAGGTCAATTGATAGGTTCAACCTTGAATTGATTCACATTGTTGAACATTGATGACCAATCAATTTGAAACCCTAATTGAGAACGATTGAACCCTAATTGGTTTGCAATTGAGGGTCAATTGGATGTCTAAGTGGCTAAGGCTAACCCTAATTGAATCAATTTATAAGTGGTTAGCATAGTTTTAGCCAATTGAGGGCTTCAACACATATATCCATATGCTTTGGTGACCTTTGAACCCCTTTGGAGGTCCAAACGGTTTGAGCCCATTTGGGCCAAACGGTCTCAAGACCGTTTGGACCCAAACGGTCTCAAGACCGTTTGAGACCAAACGGTCTCAGGACCGTTTGGGGCCAAACGGTCTCAAGACCGTTTGGGCTCAAACGACCTCAAGACCGTTTGGGCTCAAACGACCTCAAGGTCGATTGGTCCAAACGACCTCAAACCGTTTGAGGCTCCAAACGGTTTGGAAGTCAACCCTTCCAAACGGTCTTCACCTCCAAACGGTCTCAAGACCGTTTGAGACCAAACGGTCTCAAGACCGTTTGAGGGTCAAACGGTCTCAAGACCGTTTGGATGGTTGAGATCGTTTGAAGGTTGGAAACCACTTGGAGATTTGTGGTGGTTTGTGCTTAACCATTTGATGGTGTAAATGGCTCAATGATGATTCAAACTAAACCCTAATGGTAACCTAGGTCAGTAAGGGACTATGTGATTAGTAAGTTAACCCATGATGGTGATCATGTGGCAAATTACCAAAATACCCTTGAGGGGTCTAAAAGGGTAAAACCCTGTACTAATCAAACCCTAATCACATGATGATGATACTTTGGCTCATATTAGTCAATGGAGACTTATCTCAACCTGAACTAGTGTGGTGTTGCCACCATCTACTAGTGAGAGGAGAGAGAAAGTGTTTCTAGAGAGAGAAAGTATCCTAGAGAGAGAAAGTGCCCTTTTTAGGAGGAAACTCTAGTAAGATACTTCTTTTACACATGAATGTGCATGATTAGGGAATGACCCACCTATGTGAGGTCATGGAAACCCTAATTATGATATCTAATGGATCTTAATGATAATTAAGAGTCTTAATGATGATGTTTCTCTTACATGATGATGTAATGAGTACAATTCACCTTGGAGTGAATAGTAAACCCTAATTTTAGGGTGAAGACATAAAAGATGAATAGTAAACCCTAATTGTAAGGGTTATTGAGTGGAACCCTAGTTGAGGGTGATCCCATGTGGAACCCTAGTTGAGGGTGATCCCATGTGGAACCCTAGTTGAGGGTGATCCCATGTGGAACCCTAGTTGAGGGTGATCCCATGTGGAACCCTATTTAAGGGTGATTCCATGTGAAACCCTAGTTGAGGGTGATTCCATGTGAAACCCTAGTTGAGGGTGATCCCATGTGGAACCCTAGTTGAGGGTGATCCCATGTGGAACCCTATTTAAGGGTGATTCCATGTGAAACCCTAGTTGAGGGTGATTCCATGTGAAACCCTAGTTGAGGGTGAATCCAAGTGAAACCCTAATTGGGAATGTATCCCTATTTACTGAATTGTTTACTATTATCTGTTGAATTAACCATGCAGGTTGTTATGAGATGATGGTCACACCCAGGTATGGAATACCATGTTATATTCATTGAAGGCATGTCTTATGCTTTATGAATAGTGAACCATCTTGATGCACTGCTAAGTGACATCCTTTGTGATTTATGAGCTGTAAGAGCCATAAATGTTATCAAGGTCATGCTTGACAGATGACTTGAGATGAATGCCTGATAATTGTGATAAGTTAGGCCTGCTACATTTTGTATTCTCATATATAGCTGTGTTACTGTATGATGATTGGAATACTGAATGTACTTAACTAATCAAGTGAAATGTAGAGCCCTGATCATAGATCCATCATTGTCAGAGTCTAAATGATGGTGAAACAGGTTTTCCCAAGGGAACTCCTGGAGCACATACTTTTGAGTATGTGGGGTACATGGATGTGTAGAACCTGACATCCTAGTGTAGGTATTTGATGTAGATTCTTGTAGTCCGTCATACCTTCATTATAACAGAAATGGTGAGTGGATGATGTAGATTCTAGTAGTCCATCAGACCCCACCACAAAGTCTTAAAGGTGAGATGTATCTCTACACTCCCTAAAAGACACAAACACCGTATCGGTGAAAGATAAACAAGAAATCTTCCGATAGCGAAGAGAGTACAGAATGCCACTGTAACTCTAAAAATAGCGAAGGACCAGAGTACCCTGGTGAGCTATTACAGAGACATCCCGCCAGATGTCAAACAATCAATCCTCTAACTGACTGAGGAAGGTGAGGTCATAAGAATCCGGCTCTTCTAATGACCTATGTATGATACTGATGCGACTTCTCAGTGATCAGTTGGAGTATGAGTGGTATGCCTCATCTCCACAGGGCATAACAATAATGTTTGAAAAACATAATCAACAGCGTAGTATATCTGTTTAAGTTATCTACGAGTTATTTGATTGATGTTACCTTGAATAGCATGGAGGTTCTCATATTGTTAATATTGATTGAACTCTGCTTATCATAGAACTGCTAGTGAATATCTTGAAGGCTTTTAATGCTTTAGTTATTCCTGCCTTGCTTATTAAGCCTAGTGGAGAGTTATAACTCTCGCTGGGGCAATTGTATATAATTGTCTCACCCCGTAGACTTCTACTTTTTAGGTGGTCGTCGAAGACGGAGGAATAAGAACTCAGGTGATCAATCCCAGCAACAGCAGCATCAGGAGCAGTAGCTATCTCAGGTGGAGATCTAGCCTGCTTCATGGTGTAGTTAGAGTAAAGTCCTATGTGTCCTCTGTACTCTCAGGTCCTGGAGTGTTTTGGTGTATGGAACTCTTGAGAAATTTTGTATGAGGATGTATCCAATTACTCAAGAAGTAATTGTCAATGTTGTAAACAGTTAAATCCTTTTTCTATGGAAAAGGTTTGTGGTTTCAGGCTCTTGTCTCGAAAAGTTTTAATTTCCCGTGATTTTTGTCTTCCGCTGTTTATCGTTTGCTTCCGCACATGTTTAAATCGGGATTAATTCGTGGTTTGGAGATCGGAGCCCACATAACTCCATGAAATCAATCATTGGAAAATGTCTTATTGTAAATGATGATCAAAATCTATGGCATATACAATTAGGACATCTTGGCACTCATATTATTAAGAAACTAATTAAACATGATCTTATTCATGGTTTGCCTAATTCTCTTTTAAAACTTCTGAAAATTGTGAACCTTGCACCTTAGGAAAATAAGCTAATTTTTTTTAAATGCAAAACAAATCCTTAGTACTTCCAGACCTTTTGAACTTACACATATGGATTTGTTTGGACCTATGAGGACACAATACATAGGTGGAAAGAAGTATTGCTTTGTTATTGTTGATGACTATAGTATATTTGCTTGGTTACATTTTCCATCTGGTAAAAATGATACTATTGAAATATTCATAAGTTTTGCTCAAAAATTTAAAATCAAATTCAAAACAAAATTTGCACCATTAGGAGTGATCACGGGTGGGGGGATTTGAAAATCATGTTTTTAAAGAATTCTACTTATCTAAGGGATACATTCATAATTTCTCTACTCATCGCACTCCACAACATAATGGTTTAGTTGAAAGGAAAAATCGTTCTTTACAAGACATGGCAAGAACTATGCTTTTAGAATATAACACACCTAAGACCTTTTGGGCTGAAGCTATTAATTCTGCATGTTATGTTCAAAATAGAATATCAATCAATCCAAAACATAAAAAAAACTCCATATGAAATTCTTTTGTCTAAGAAACTAAGAGTAGATTATTTTCTTATCTTTAGAACACCTTGTTATATTTTAAACACCAAAGAAGATACAGAAAAATTTGATCCTAAATCACAAAAAGGATTCTTTCTAGGATACTCAAGCTCGAGTAAGGCCTATAGCATTTATAATGCAGTCTCTAAGAAAGTGGAAGAGACAATACATGTAACCCTTCATGAAAATCAAACAAGTAATGTGTTACAACCCCAATTTTTGGGTTCAATTGGTGAGAAATGCAATTTCTCATATTAAGGATATTTGAACAAATAATGATATAATTTTTTTGGAATAAATGGATTTCGTTTACAATAGCCTGATGTTTGTGGTGGGCTTTATTGGCTATTGGGCCCAAATAACAAGGAAATTCAATTAGTAAATGGATAATTGAATTTTTAAGAAAAAAAATATGTAGAAACCTCTAGAAGGCAAATCCAAAGAGGATTTCGTGCCTCTTGGGTTCCTTGGGTACCAAGGAGTCCAAAGTTGCAAAAAGAAAGCAATAAGAAAAGAAAAGATTAATTAAGTATTTCTTTATTAAGAAAGAAATTGAAAACAATGAGAAAATGTGGAAAATAAGTGAAAACTGGTATAATTGAGTTATCCTTGGTGGAATTTCGTATCCCAAGGATTTCTAATGATAAAAGGAATGCCAATGAGGAAAATAAAAGAGAAATAAAGAGAAATCCTCAAAAAGAGATATTTTGAAAAGAAATAAATAAGATAATGAGAGATAATGGATAAAAGATATGTAAAAAGGGCTAAAGTATATCCCCAAGATGGGATTTCGAGCCATTAAGGTTCCTTGAGATTCAAGGAACTCAGAATAATAATTTAATAGCAAAGGAAAGAGAAAATAGGTGAAAATATATATATAATTAAGAGATATCTTGCACTTAAATAAAAGGAACGTTTTCTTAGAGATAATGAGCCCAATTTTGATAGCTAGGTAGATTAAGTCATTATGGACTTTCCCTCCAAATTTGGGATTAATTGGATACTTGGTTTGGGAATTATAGCTTTTACAAGATTCCCTAAAGTATTGGGATTATGATAAATGTCACGATTTAATGGAATTAGAATTCCTTTTATCAGCCTTTTTTACTAGCGCGTGCTTTATGGACCATTGGATATTTGATCCAATGCTTCACAGTTGTCTTCTAGCATGATCAAGAAAGGAAACAGGAGCACAGCTTGAAGGATGTTCCTACTCGATTCTCTCGTGAATCAATCCGTGTGCAAAGAAGGAAATCCCTTCTGTGAGTTTGCAAGGCAGAAACGAACCAAAATACCCTAAATTTTGGTGCCTTTTGAAGATAATCGACGGAAAACCCAAATCAACACCACGGCAGTTCAAGCCTATGAACCAGACCTATAAAACGGAGGCCAAAGACCCTCTTCTAAAGCGTAAAAGCTATTCACTAGACGCTATTTGATATCACACTCCCTCTTTCGGCTTCAATCTCCTTCTCGGCCTTGACCCTCACATCTAATCATGACCAGCAGCCTCGCCAGAGATCAGCCCTGCCGCCACGATGACTCGGACCACCATCAAAGGATCCGAAGGCGTCACAGAGTTTGCCAGAGTGAGGCGAAGGTAGCAGCCATTTTTCCTGCGGAAGGGAGGGCCCAGATCGCAGGGTCAATTGCGGGGTTGACCACCTGTTCACGTGAGAAGGAGAACACACACGAGGAAGAAGAAGACACAGGTCGAATGACTTGTTTGCTCCCGAGCATGCAATGAAGAGGGAGGGGCGCATAGGTATTTCACCAATTAAAAGCCGGACCAACTATGAAATTCAGAAAAATGATTTTCGCTGATGTGTCAAGCCACCATTGGCCAAAAGGTAATAATCTCCTGAAAATCATATCTAATAATTGATAAATCAGATGAAGACAATATGCATATGAAAATTGATCCTCAGAACGAGAGGAACATAAAGAAATTATGTTTGAAGCCTGATTCTAATTGCAATCCGAAAAGTAATGGAAGTAATCATCTTTAGTGCTTTAATTCTTATGGAACCCTATTTTGAAATGAATAAAGTGTTTGATAAGGTTTAATGGATCATTAGAGTTGATGTTAACCTGTTAAATGTAAAAAGGTATATTATGTTCAAAAAGGAAGAACTTTGCACGTGTTTAGTCTAATTTAGAGTTTATATGCATAAATATGCTTGAAATGTGAAAAGTACATAAAGTTATCATCTTTAATGATTTAATTAAGGAAAAACCCTTAGATTTGATGATAGATGGACTTAATGACTTTATGCAAGCTGATATGAACCTGTTGTTAAATAAAAGTGAAAATATGATCTACAAAGATGATCTTTTTATATAATTGGCTTAATTTAGGGTTTCGTGCATGATTATGCATTAATGAGCTTGAAAACCCTAATTTAAGAGAATATGTCTTTTAATTGTTTTAATGGTTCAAATCCATGAATAAATAGGGATGTGATGATCCTAAGTCAATTTGGGCATAAAAGACTATTAAAATGGATAGTTGAGCAATTAAGGTTCATATAAATGGAAAAGAGTATTTTAGGGTTTGTTAACCTAAAAGGGATAAAGTTTGAGGAATTGATATAAGAAACCCTAATGAATATTAATGAAACCTTAATGCGGATTAGAAACCCTAGAAAGAGAATCCAAGTCAATAAAGTAGATTCCTGATAAAGTGTGTAATAAATAGAGTACATATTCTTTTTAGGAATTATGTGATGATTGAATTACTTGCTTGGATCTTTTGATTGGCTTGATTGTATATACATGAAGTATATGTTGAATAATCTGCATGAATCATCAAAACTGGTATGTGGTTATGCTTATGAATAATCGCTCCAGTTTCACGGCAATTCCCGAAGTTTTAATCGGTTGCTTGAAAATAATTGTTGGATGTTTATTTATTTCATGCAACTATAAAGTGACTATGATTATCACTATAAATGTGTATATATAACTGGCTAGATCTGGGTCCACCTCTATTGTTTTGAAAAGTCTAAGAAAAAAAGGGGTAATCCTAGAGCAAGGTCTAGGTTACCGAGAGTTAGAAACTGGGCTACCTACGTGTAGTGCCATGAGACTCATTAGCCTGTCATGAGTTAAGGAGTGGGCTACTTATGAGTAGTGCCATGTGACTCAACCCTAGAAACTGGTTCACTTATAGGTGGGACCATGAGGGGTTTAATGGGGACAACGCAGAGGATAGGGTACTCCTGGATCATAGAGTTATATTTAAAACATAATCTTGATTGTTCAATGATTAATTGAATGATTATGTTGTTATCATAGTTGCATGTTTATTGTATCCTTACATACCAGCTTCGGCTGACCGACATTTTGTTTGTCGGCGTTTTAGGTACAAGCCAAAAGGACAAATAGTAAATCGTCATATTGTGAAATAAATGAAGTAAAATACAAGGACGATTAGTTAGAGTAGAATCCTTAATTGGATAGAAGTTTAGAGATCCAAGTTTTCAAAAAGGTATGCAAAATTTTATTTTCTACAACTTTTCAGTATAGTCCGTTAAAATTTGATAATTATTCTTGGTTAATTGCCGAACCTTTGATCCGGAAGTTACGGGTGCGGCTTCGACCTCTCGGTCTCCCTTAATTGGGGGTTATCGGGAGGTAGGGTCGTAACATTTGGTATCAGAGCTTAGGTTCCTCAGTTAACCATTGATAATTATTAAATTTTACAAACTCCATTGAACTGAAGGGAGTTATTAGAGGATTATCCGAAAGACGGAGGTGTCTAGAAAAGGATCACGACCGGGGATGGAAATATTTTCCTCCGCACTGCTAGTCGGAATACGAGGACTCCCGGATCCGTGTGACTGCCTGGCCAAAGTCTTAGGGTATGAATCAAAATAAGATACCTTTAGGACTTTCTCATCCTATTCATCCCTTCTCATCACAAAATTCTGATAAGGACCTAAAGGATTAGGGTTTTCTTTCTTCTCCTCACCCTCTTGAGGTATGGGCAAGGTTAATAAGGTTGAAGGAATCCTCCACCAAATTAATAAAAAGCGTGTAAATAAAATGTCATGGACATAAGCTTAATAGATTAAGCGCGAATTAAAGAATAGATACATGCTTAGGTCGTATGACATAAGTTGTCGTGTCCTCAGAAGAGACCTGAGGCTAGACCTTCTTGTCAGGAGGATAAGTTAGTCTTGGAGATAGAGATCTCCATTGCAAGTAGAGACCTGGCACATCCTCTGAGTATGATTCTAACCCTAACCCTAAGTGAAGGTTAGAGAGAGATGAGTTGGACCAGGTGTTTGAAAGGACATGCCTTTGGGATGCCATATGATCCATGGGTGACCTAGCACCTTTGGCAACCCAACCCTGGGAAGGGTCATACATGTTAGGGCAAAGGATAGCTCCTTAGATGATGATGTTAGTAAAGGATCTTAGAAACCCTATGGGCTTTTGCAAGTAGGGTATAGCTAGCACCTAGGGCACGTCATAGTGTTGATAGTAGGATGAAACCCTGGATAAGGAATCATGATGGAGCATAAAGGGTTATGGACGATCTTGAGCAAACATAAGTTCGAACCTAGGCTCCACCCATGTAGGGCATGCTTTTGAGGTTGATCCTTCATAGAGAGAGGACCTCTAATGGTGACGTTGGATATAGGGTTAGCTCTAGAGAGAGCAGGAAACCCAGCAAGAAGGTTGGAAGTCTAAAACCCTAAGATATGAGGAACAATGGATGATAGTGGTTGCCTCATGATCGATCCCTGAAAGTTGATGATATCTTGGTTGCCTTTAGAGGGACCAAACCCTAGAGAGAAGATGAAGCTTCTGGTACCTATGTGCCTACGGTATAGGTGTTACCTTCTGAGATAGGAAGAAGAGTTCCATAAACCCTAGAGAGGTATAGTAACAAGTTATGAGGCCTTGCACCTTGTTCGTTGACCTTGAGGAGGACTCAACCTTAAAGTGTTGATCGAGGAGAAGGATGACAGGAAGTGTATGTCATACCCGGTACATGCTTGGTTTGTGGTTAAGAGATTGAGCATGCAGTTGGACACCCAAAGCAAACCTATGGTTCCTGACCTAAGAGGGGAAGTGCTGTACATAATGCTCTTGATGAGAATTAAGTTGCTATAGTTTCGAGAATGGTACACCTCATGTATAAAGGAAAAGGGAAGCCCCTTAAGTTTAAGGTATGTTTGATGAACCCCTCACAACTAGGTTGATGATAAAGAAAGGTATGATCTTGATCCAGCATCGAGGAAAGAGGATAAGTATGACCTAGCATGGTACAATAGGTGATCTTCTTGTGCCTTAATAGCTTTCTAGGATTAAGTAGGCTCATGTGGATGTAAACACTAGACTTAAGAGATTTTGTGACCTTGTTGTCAAGAGATAGTTTTCCTCCCATCCTGGGAGAGGGACCCCTTTGGTAGGGTGTATATCAGTTTTGTTGATAACCTAAATAGGTCTTATAGGATCTTGAGAAGCTAAGTGAAAAGTACATGGTATGAGAATGAACCTGTAGACCCATAGATATCCATCTCTAATTGCATGTGAATGTGTTACCATGGAGGTAACCGGTATGGGGCTTGACCAAGGTAGGTAGGTTGCCATGATCCCTATGAAAGGATGAAAGCCAACCCATGAATGCAGAAAGAGAGATGATGAAGACTTGGGTAAGGTTCTAAGTGAACATGTACTATAATGGAGAATCCTAAGTCTATCCTAGGGTCAGGTAGGGATAAGACCGATGAAAGTAGGAGTTGCCTAATTCCCCAGTTGCACATGACCATAGGGTCGGGAGGTAACAACTATCATTGTCTGAAGGCCATGGGTTAGGAGATTGATCACTTTCATGAACTCATGGGACCCAAATGGCAGATGAGTAGGGCACTCTCTTAATGCATGAGGGAAGAGGGATGACCCCAAAAGAGTCGGTACCCTATAGACCAAGAGGAGATGACCAAGGATATAAACCTCAGTAGGTTCAAGACTAGTTTGATATCATGATGTCTGTGACGTAGAGACATATGTGGCATGTTGCAACTTAGATGTAAAGGTGTATTGGCAAGGTGGGATGTACCATCTCTACTCTTGGAACTGGAAGAACTCTGTATTTGGACTGCAGCCAAATGCTTATTTCCACTTGTTATGGGGGTGAGAGATAGGACATTACACATGCCATACACCACGGATAAGAGATGATGTAGGTTGGAACGTTGCCATGAGAAATGGGGATAGATAAGATAACCTACCCTGGTAAAGTGAATGATACATGGATGGTTTGCAAACACTAAGAGGAATGATGTAGTCACCTTATGAGGATGTTTCTATCATGAGCTATGTAGAACTTACAAGTTATACCAGGTTGAGTTTAATCACCATGATGATGAAATCTGAGGGTGTTCTTAATGAAGTTAGACATAGAGTTTGAGGTGAGATGATAAGTGAAATACATGGAAGTGTATGTCTTCAACGTTACCTAATACCTAAGGATGTGAAGGGGTAATGGATGCTCTGGTTGAGATATATCCGACTAGTTAGGCTAGAAGCTAGAAGAAGTTGTTAGGCTAACCCTAAGTTTGGAAAAGAAGATATGTTTGGCTAACACTCTGATGTAACGAAATCAGTTAATGGTTGTTTGGTTAGCCAGTCTAGTCCTTGAGATAATGAAAGGATGGTGATAGAACCTCATATACACTTCTTTGGATAGGAAGGTGATGAAACCCTGATGAGAGTGGTTTAGGGTTTTTGAAGAAATCGATCATGAAATCATGACATATAGGAAATCGTGATTTTAAGGTCACCAGATACCATGGTACTATTGAAATAATGAGTGGTAGCAGTGTTATGGTGTGGGAGATGAGGCTTCATGTGGTATGTTGCCATGCATGACAGAAGGTGAATGATAAGCACCAGTAACCCAGTACCTTGATATAGAGGATAACGAGTTCCTGAGAGGGAATGGGAGTTCATCGCTATGGATGTTGTGATAAATCTCCCATAGACCAAGGAAGGTCAAGATGCAATATGGGTTATGGTAGACCGCCTTACCTAGATGACATGAGAAAGAAAGAGTACTGTCAAGGGACAGATCGGGTTGAACCACTTATGAGAGAGATGGTTCAACTACACTATGAGGTGAGCTCAAAGGGTTCTGGAGTTTGACCTAAAGGTTCCCTTCCAAAAGGTGGAAGTAGGTACATAAAGAACTCGATGTTAGTACAGTTTATCACCCCTAACTAATGGCTAGTATGATCCAGACTAAAGGGGTCTGATGAGAGCATATGTGCTCGTTCAGGGTGATAGCTAGAGACAGTTCTTGTCCTATAAAGGATGTGATGATAACCACCATAGCCAGTATCGAGATTTAAAGAAGCTTTGTAAGGGAGGTTGTGTCGGTCACCACTTCAGTAAGGTGATGTTGGTGAAAGGACCATGTGATGGTTAGAAAGGGACCACAATGTGTGTAGAGAAGCCACTTTGATCGTGCAATGGCTGAAAGGAGCCTAGAGACGACGTAAGTCGTGAGTAGATGCAAAGTAGAGTGATATGTAGTTCACTATGGGAGAATACGTGACATGAAAATCTGACCTCTCTAAGTTATAACTAAGAGAGCTGAGTCCCCGATACATGGGTCCATTGAGATGGACTGGTGGAGAAGGTTAGGTTTGACCTTACCCCTCAGGATAAAGTAATGCGTGATGAGTTCCTTGTATCCAATTTAGAGTACTATGTGAGGTACCCCGACCATGTGCTGAGAAATGAACCTAGTGAGCCCCAAGGGAGGCTGACATGGCCTGATTCACATTTGCAGTTTATAGACGCCGGGATGAAAGGACTCAGAGAAAAGAATATGTGATGATAAAGGTTCTGTGAAAGTGCCATGAGTACGGTAAAGCCACATAAGGGCCAATGATGGACATGGAAAAATCTTATCCTGAATTGTTTGTTTGTTTGTTTGATTGATAAAATTTTGAGGACAAAATTCCTATAAGAGGGGAAGGATGTTACAACCCCAATTTTTGGGTTCAATTGGTGAGAAATGCAATTTCTCATATTAAGGATATTTGAACAAATAATGATATAATTTGTTTGCAATAAATGGGTTTCGTTTACAATAGCCTGATGTTTGTGGTGGGCTTTATTGGCTATGGGCCCAAATAACAAGGAAATTCAATTAGTAAATGGATAATTGAATTTTTAAGAAAAGAAATATGTAGAAACCTCTAGAAGGCAAATCCAAAGAGGATTTCGTGCCTCTTGGGTTCCTTGGGTACCAAGGAGTCCAAAGTTGCAAAAAGAAAGCAATAAGAAAAGAAAAGATTAATTAAGTATTTCTTTATTAAGAAAGAAATTGAAAACAATGAGAAAATGTGGAAAATAAGTGAAAAGTGGTATAATTGAGTTATCCTTGGTGGAATTTCGTATCCCAAGGATTTATAATGATAAAAGGAATGCCAATGAGGAAAATAAAAGAGAAATAAAGAGAAATCCTCAAAAAGAGATATTTTGAAAAGAAATAAATAAGATAATGAGATATAATGGATAAAAGATATGTAAAAAGGGCTAAAGTATATCCCCAAGATGGGATTTCGAGCCATTAAGGTTCCTTGAGGTTCAAGGAACTCAGAATAATAATTTAATATCAAAGGAAAGAGAAAATATGTGAAAAATATATATAATTAAGAGATATCTTGCACTGAAAGAAAAGGAACGTTTTCTTTGAGATAATGAGCCCAATTTCGATAGAGAGGTAGATTAAGGCATGATGGACTTTCCCTCCAAATTTGGGATTAATTGGATACTTCGTTTGGGAGTTATATCTTTTACAAGATTCCCTAAAGTATTGGGATTATGATAAATGTCACGATTTTAATGGAATTAGAATTCCTTTTATCAGCCTTTTTTTTCTAGCGCGTGGTTTCTGGACCATTGGATATTTGATCCAACGCTTCACAGTTGTCTTCTAGCCTGATCAAGAAAGGAAATAGGAGCACAGCTTTAAGGATGTTCCTACTCGATTCTCTCACGAATCAATCTGTGTGCAAAGAAGGAAATCCCTTCTGTGGGTTCGCAAGGCAGAAACGAACCAAAATACCCTAAATTTTGGTGCCTTTTGAAGATAATCGACGGAAAACCCAAATCAACACCACGGCAGTTCAAGCCTATGAACCAGACCTATAAAATAGAGGCCAAAGACCCTCTTCTAGAACGTAAAAGCTATTCACTAGACACTATGTGATCTCACACTCCCTCTTCCGGCTTCAATCTCCTTCTCGGCCTTGACCCTCACAGGTAATCATGACCAGCAGCCTCACCGGAGATCAGCCTTGCCGCCACTATGACTCGGACCACCATCAAAGGATCTGAAGGCGTCACAGAGTTCACCAGAGTGAGGCGAAGGTAGCAGGCCTTTTTCTTGCGGAAGGGAGGGCCCAGATCGCAGGGTCAACTGCGGGGTTGACCACCTGTTCGCGTGAGAAGGAGAACGCGTGCGAGGAAGAAGAAGACACAGGTCGAATGACTTGTTTTCCCCCGAGTGTGCAATGAAGAGGGAGGGGCGCATAGGTCTTTTGCCAATTAAAAGCCGACCCAACTATGAAATCCAGAAAAATGATTTTCGCTGATGTGTCAAGCCGCCATTGTCCAAAAGGTAATAATCTCCTGAAAATCATATCTAATAATTGGTAAATCAGATGAAGACAATATGCATATGAAAATTGATCCTCAGAATGAGAGGAACACAAAGAAATTAAGTTTGAAGCCTGGTTCTAATTGCAATC
Organism: Alisma plantago-aquatica; assembly: GCA_963693085.1. Taxonomy (NCBI): domain Eukaryota; kingdom Viridiplantae; phylum Streptophyta; class Magnoliopsida; order Alismatales; family Alismataceae; genus Alisma; species Alisma plantago-aquatica. The sequence continues at coordinate 134,727,976 of OY856411.1, read as the reverse complement.
CGAAAAGTAATGGAAGTAATCATCTTTAGTGCTTTAATTCTTATGGAACCCTATTTTGAAATGAATAAAGTGTTTGATAGGGTTTAATGGATCATTAGAGTTGATGTTAACCTGTTAAATGTAAAAAGGTACATTATGTTCAAAGAGGAAAAACTTTGCACGTGTTTAGTCTAATTTAGAGTTTATATGCATAAATATGCTTGAAATGTGAAAAGTACATAAAGTTATCATCTTTAATGATTTAATTAAGGAAAAACCCTTAGATTTGATGATAGACGGACTTAATGATGTTATGCAAGATGATATTAACCTTTTGTTAAATAAAAGTGAAAATAGGATCTACAAAGATGATCTTTTTATATAATTGGCTTAATTTAGGGTTGCGTTCATGATTATGCATTAATGAGCTTGAAAACCCTAATTTAAGAGAATATGTCTTTTAATTGTTTTAATGGTTCAAATCCATGAATAAATAGGGATGTGATGATCCTAAGTCAATTTGGGTATAAAAGACTGATAAAATGGATAGTTGAGCAATTAAGATTCATATAAATGGAAAAGAGTATTTTAGGGTTTGTTAACCTAAAAGGGATAAAGTTTGAGGAATTGATCTAAGGAACCCTAATGAATATTAATGAAACCTTAATGCGGATTAGAAACCCTAGAAAGAGAATCCAAGTCAAAAAAGTAGATTCTTGATAAAGTGTGTAATAAATAGAGTACATATTCTTTTCAGGAATTATGTGATGATTGAATTACTTGCTTGGATCTGTTGATTGGCTTGATTGTATATACATGAAGTATATGTTGAATAATCTGCATGACTCATCAAAACAGGTATGTGGTTACACTTATGAAGAATCGCTCTAGTTTCACGGCGATTCCCGAAGTTTTAATCGGTTGCTTGAAAATAACTGTTGGATGTTTATTTATTTCATGCAACTATAAAGTGACTATGATTATCACTATAAATGTGTATATATAACTGGCTAGATCTGGGTCCACCTCTATTGCTTTAAAAAGGCTAAGAAAAAAAGGGGTAATCCTAGAGCAAGGTCTAGGTTACCGAGAGTTAGAAACTGGGCTACCTACGTGTAGTGCCATGAGACTCATTAGCCTATCATGAGTTAAGGAGTGGGCTACTTACGAGTAGTGCCATGTGACTCAACCCTAGAAACTGGTTCACTTATAGGTGGGACCATGAGGGGTTTAATGAGGACAACATAGAGGATAGGGTACTCTTGGATCACAGAGTTATATTTAAAACATAATCTTGACTGTTCAATGATTAATTGAATGATTATGTTGTTATCATAGTTGCACGTTTATTGTTTCCCACATACCATCTTCAGCTGACCGACGTTTTGTTTGTCGGCGTTTTAGGTACAAGCCAAAAGGACAAACAGTAAATCATCATATTGTGAAATACATGAAGTAAAATACAAGGAGGATTAGTTAGCGTAGAATCCTTAATTGGATAGAAGTTTAGAGATCCAAGTTTTCAAAAAGGTATGCAAATATTTATTTTCTACAGATTGTCAGTATAGTCTGTTAAAATTTGATAATTATTCTTGGTTAATTGCCGAACCTTTGATCCGGAAGTTACGGGTGCAGCTTTGACCTCTCGGTCTCCCTTAATTGGGGGTTATCGGGAGGTAGGGTCGTAACATAATGAAATAGAAAATGATCTCCCTCTAGTAATTGAGGATTTAACTATATCATCTAAAAATATTGATAACACTAAGAATGAGTCAAGTAAAGATTAAAATGAAGATTTACGTTAACCTATTCCAAGAATAATCAAAGACCATCCACAAGATCTTATTATTGGAAATCCTTTTGATAAAATGAAAACTAGATCATCTTTCAAAGATACGACTAACATGTCCATCCATGATTAAAGCCAAAAAGGTTGATAAAGATATGAAAGATGATTATTAGTTAATTTCCATGCAAGATGAAATAAATCAATTCACTAAAAATGATGTATGGGATTTAGTTCCTAGACCTAAAGACAAATCCATTATTGGAACTAAATGGTTTGAAATAGAAAATGATCTCCCTCTAGTAATTGAGGATTTAACTATATCATCTAAAAATATTGATAACACCAAAAATGAGTCAAGTAAAGATCAAAATGAAGATTTACGTTAACCTATTCCAAGAATAATCAAAGACCATCCACAAGATCTTATTATTGGAAATCCTTTTGATAAAATGAAAACTAGATCATCTTTCAAAGATACGACTAACATGTCCATCCATGATTAAAGCCAAAAAGGTTGATAAAGATATGAAAGATGATTATTAGTTAATTTCCATGCAAGATGAACTAAATCAATTCACTAAAAATGATGTATGGGATTTAGTTCCTAGACCTAAAGACAAATCCATTATTGGAACTAAATGGTTTTTCCGCAACAAGTTAAATGAATATGGGGAAGTAGTAAGAAACAAAGCTAGATTAGTTGCCCAAGGCTATAACCAACAAGAGGGAATGGATTTCGATGAAACATATACTCTTGTAGTTAGATTTAAATCAATTCGATGCTATTAGCTCTAGTTGCACATAGAAACATTAAACTCTTTCAAATGTATGTTGAAAGTGCATTTCTAAATGGAATAATTCAAGAGGAAGTTTATGTTGCTCAACCTCTCAGTTTTGAGGATCCAACACATATTGATCATGTGTACAAGTTAAAGAAAGCTTTATATGGTTAAAACAAGCCCCTAGAAATTGGTATGAACAACTTAAAAGTTATCTATTTGAAAATGATTTTTCCATGGAAAAATCAGGTCCTATTTTATTCATTAAAAGCTATGACTCATATTTTCTTATTGTTAAAATTTATGTCTATGATATCAGTTTTGGTGCTTCACATGAATACCTATGTACACAATTTAGTGATATCATGCAAAAGGGATTTGAAATGAGTCTCATGGGTGATTTAACATTTTTCTTGGGTTTTCAAATATAACAAACTCCTCGCGGCATCTTTCTTAACCAAGAAAAATATACAAAAGGACTTCTCAAATGCTTTAACATGGAAAATTGTAAACATACATCTACTCCATTGGTACTTCAACTAAAATAGATAAGGATGAAAATGGTAAACCAACTGACAGTTCATTATATAGAGGCATGATTGGTAGCTTGTTATTTCTAACTGCTTCTAGACCTGATATTATGTTTGTTGTTGGTTTATGTGCTCATTTTCAATCCAATACAATGAACTCTCATATAGTTATTGTTAAATGAATTTCAAAATATCTAGCTGGTACAATTGACTATGGCATTTGGTATCCAAGAGATCAACATTTTGACCCTAAAGCCTTTACTGACACTGATTATGCTGGTTTTCATCTTGATCGCAAAAGTAGGAGTGGTGGTTTGCTCAGGAAATCACTTGTCTCTAGGTTTAGTAAGAAACAAAATATCGTTGCTTTTTACACCACCTAGGTCAAAGACATGACAGATGGTTCTTGTTGTGCACAAGTATTATGGATGAAACAAGTACTAAAAGAATCTGGTTTTACTCTATCATCAACTCTGAATTTTTGCGACAATACTAGTGCCATAAATTTAGCACATAATCCTATTTTGCATACTTGAGCAAAACACATTGAATTTTTTCATCATTTTCTCTACAATCACATTGCTAAAAATAACATTTGTCTTCACCATGTGGACAATGAAAATCAATTGGTTGTTATTTTCACAAAACCTCTTTCTTTGGAACAATTTTGAGTTATACGAGATAAATAATACATTGTTCCTCTTGAAGATGTTTATTTTAATCTCTTTGAAAATTTATGATTTTATTTGATAACTTATCGAGATTCTCCTTATACGTTATGACATCTCTACATTATGGCGGACTTAATATTCTTGACCATTAGTTTTAGAGTTTTTTTTAATTTATTTATTTTGCTTTGTGGGATTCTTTTTGTCATGAAGGACTTAACCATTCCTTTCATTGGAAATTAGAAAATCTTATCTGGTGATCATATGCCTAAATTTATTAGTTTATGATGATCATTTTAAGAGGGAGTATCTCACTTAGGGGGGAGTCATATTCTCCTCACATGGTTTACCTTTTTGAGATGACAAAGGGGGATAAATATTTTTCTGTGCAAAAACTTATATCCTTGAGCATGTTAATTATGCTTTCACATTTTTACGAGACACTCTGCCACATATTAATTGTTTCACTTCACTTTGAGAGTTGGATGATATGTTCCATACTTCTCAAATGTGAATATGCACAAATTTTGAAGATACTCAAGGAAAACTTCACTAAGGTATGAATATTTTTTTGAGTTTTTGCTTATAATTTGAAATGTTTGCCATCTTAAAAAAGGGGGAGATTTTTGACTAAATTGGATATTAACTTATCTTCTCTTTTGGTGATAAACATTTCTTACTTATGGATTTAACATGCTACTTCAAGTGTTTCAAGAACCTCTTGGAAAACTCAAGATTGGAATATCAATTCTTTGAATAAACCATTTATATGTGCTTATTTGTTTTTCTTTCTTAGAACTAATGTAAAGTCAAGCTTTGGACCAATCCCACCTATCCCAAAACCTTTCAAATGTCAATATCAAATGTCTTGGATAGGTAGGTCACACTAGATGAATCATTAGATTAGTGATTCCAAAGTTTATTCAACTTTCACAGGCTATCAGTTAATGAATTTTGTGGACTGAGAATCATGTTTATCAAAGTTCTTTGTCAATTGAGATACCTCTCTATCGAGTATTCAAGAAACCAAAACTGCATATTTATTGTGAGTCAAACGAAGTGAAGGAGTATTACAAGTTTGGTCAAACTTAGAGCCGTGACTATATCCTTGACCAAGATATTTTTGATTGACTTATAGCCATTGAAGTATGGCACATCCAGCCTTGTCTCGTTTGAGAAAACTGTTGACTGAGTTCCTGTTCGGTCGAGAAAATGGTTGATCGGGGAAGGTTCTGGAATAGACTTTCTAATTCGTTCAAACTAGCCATTGTATCTTAATTAATTTTGTTCAAATGACTAATTGACCCTCTAGTACCCTCTATACTATCTCCAAAGATTCCCTAGCCACCCATACTCCATTCCTATAAATAGTAGAGGTCTATAGGCATCTATACGCACACTTGCATGCTTGCATACATTACATCTTGAGCAATAAGAGCTGTAGCTATCATTTTGCAAAACATTCACAACAAATCCTTCTGTGTCCTTGCTGTTATCTTAGCCTACAACCATTCTACAACCTTGATACATCCTTAAGTGGTTTGCTTCATAAGCTTGATTCATAAGGACATTGCAGAACTTATTTGGTGTATTTCTTCTTCCTTCCTTATTTCTATAACTTGTGGTTCTCTTCCTCGGCCCTTGGTGCATCTGTAAAAGAATAGGTGTGGCAGTTCTCTTCCTTGGCCCTTGGTTCATTCGTAAAAGAAGAGGTGTGGCAATTCTCTTCCTAGGCCCTCAGTGACTCCGTGATGAAGACCAGGATTGGACAGACAGGTAGTTCCCAAAAATCGTCCATGGGCCTTCTGTCAGCACACGGACGTAATCGTTGTGGTTGCTCAGTTGGATTATGTAGTATCCCAACTCAAGATCCACCACACGAAACTCCTCTGTTAGCCTCCATAGTGACATGATACAGTTGACGAGGGCGGTGAAGCCCACATTGATCCCGAAGGCCTTGATAACAACTGCAAATTTCCATGGTTCCAACAATGGTGGTAGCGCTCCCGGATTGACTGTGATATGGGGGAGGGCGCCGCTACGATCGACGTGTATATCTTCTGGTTTTAGAACGCCCGGCGATGCGGGCCCAACCAATGGTGGGGCACTGTTCGAGCGGCCAGATACCGCATCACAATAGGAGACTTGAGAACAGGGACTGTTCACGCCTTCCTTCATGGCTTCCTTCTCTGGTATTGCAGCAGATTCCTCGAGCATGGCGTCGGTGTTACCATCCGCCGTCCTAGGAGGGACATCGGTGGTTGGCTCTGGCGGGCCTTCAGTGCTCCCATTGTCAGATGTGCGGGCAATATTGAAGTATCCTTTTCCCGCGCCGCGGCCACCACGGCCGCCAGCGCCTCCTCCACGCGTGCGATCACAGAGCGTCGTCTCCGGGAAACCCTAGAAGAGCGTCACAAAAATCTCGATACTTATTTTATTAGTATTATATTCAGTATTATTACCACAATTCATATCACCCTTGTCCATTTAATATTTTGCATCTAGATACTTGTACTATGTCATTTGACTTATAATGAAATTTTTTTGAATAAAAATAATCCTTCTATTCCTTATAAAACTTCTTAAGTTAGAAGGGTCCAGTGAATCAAGTTACTTCATGTTGCCTCTAAATTTGTATTCATCTTCTTAGCTCATTATTATGTGACTTGTATAAAAATTCTACATTCATGTGGGATTTACTCATAATTTCATAAATTATAAGAAAATCGATGAATTACACATAGATCATAGTGATCCAACTTATCACATCCGATTGAAGCAATACTGCCTACAATTGAGCATTTCTTGACATTTATAAGATTATATTCAAGTTTAGGATTTATCTCTCATACCCAACTTGTTATTGAATTTCTAGGGTTTTGATACAATCGACTTATATCAACACATCATTAGAACCATACTATTTAGTAATTTCATTAGGGTGTATAGAGATTCATTAAGTTTATTCATGATACATGGAAACCTAGTTTCCATTCCACACAATCAACCAAACATTTATAGGCATATGATGATGATTGATGGACTTGTTTGAGTATATCCCTCAATTTAGGACTTTAAATGTGTAAGGTTGGGTAGGGTAAATGTTTACCCATACCTTTACCATCATTCATGTAACACCCCTGACCTAGATTTTGGGATAACCCTAGAATATTTGCTTAAGTAAGTTTCTTAGAGCCTTGTATTAATCTTTTAAAAGTAATAAAGACTTGAGCAGAGTTTATTTCTCAATTTTGAACTTATTTGCAAGTTGTTTGTGCCTTATATGATGACTTTGGTAAGAATTGCAATTCACCCAAATGAAGGGTTTATGTGCAAATTATCATATCTATAATGATTCTTCTCTCTCTTAGTATCAAGTATAGTAAATAGAAAGAAGGGGCCCCCTGTTTGAGTCTTATTTGAATGATAACACTCTTTGTGGTGAAAGAACCAAATCAGTGTTGAGTGTTTTGAACCCTATATGGGGTTGTATCGAGTTTTGAAGTGGATATGGGAGTGCCTATCGACTTGGAAGACATAGAGGAAGTCCCCATATTTGTTTGTTAACATTTGAAGGTGTTCATGATGGGCTAAGAACCTCAAGTAGGTAAAGCCTATCGATTTTCATGTTCCTTGCAAAAGTGGAATCAATTTGCATATAAGGTAAGATTGGGTGATGATATCTTGTCAAGCAGGATACCCAAATGGCCGATATCATGCCTATGGATTATCCTCAAGAGTTTTTCATGGAAAGATAATTATGGTTGCATGAAGTTACCATGCATGGACACGTGTCACTCAAGTGTGCATAGTGATGACACCTTACACATACTCTCTTTCATAAACCTCAACTATATATACCTCTCTTTTCACCTCCTAGTAAACCTTTCAACTCATTTACCATTTCTTGCTTGGAGGATGATCCTAGGAGCTCAAGAAGCAAAGTGAAGGCCGATCATCTTGCCTAAGGTGAATCCATGATTGTCTTCAACCTTGGAAAGATTATACTTCTTGGATCATGATTCTTTCCTTCTCTTCTTTCTTCATCAAGTTCTTAATTGTGGTATCTTCTTTCGTAGAGAACTGTTTTGATCGCGTCTTGGACTTTTGATAAGTCATCTTCAACCTTGGGAACGTGAAGCTTTTAAGCTTGAAGCTCTTGAGTTGATGTTGAGGTTGGATTTTTAACTTCAACCCAATTTTATTATTATCTACCTTCTATCATGCAATACTTGGTGATTCCTTTTATACTTTGATTTTTCTTATTTGATTGATGGTTCTACGAGTTCTATTGGATATATGGGGCTGTTTTCCACGAACTGATGAAAAAATTGGAGCTTGAAGATGATGAAACCGATATGCATAAATTGATTTTGATTGGTGAAAAACCTTAACCCGATACAAGGGTATAGGTATGAAAAATGATACACAGTATGTTAGTATGGCCAACACACAAGTATATACGATGGACGATATACCTCAAGCACCATACAAACAATACTACTCTAAGCATCTCTAAATCGATAGCATTTGATATGCATTGTACGACACAAGTAGATGTGTCTTGACCAACACAAATATATGTGACTAGGCCGACACAAGTGAATGTGTCTAGGTCAATACAAATATTGGAATGAAGGTTGATATACCTTGATGAGTGGAGTCCGATACACCTTGATGAGTATAGGTCGATACACTTTGAATGTAATCAATCGATACACCTTGAATGTAATCAATGGATACATCTTGAATGTAATAAGTTGAATTTACTTTAATAAGTGTAGATTGATAACCTTAAGGAAGGTTAAATCAATATAATAAGAATGCTAGAGTTAATATCCTAGTAAGGATGAAAGAGAAACTTGTACTACTCACATGAGAAAGGTAATACTTCATGTTGATAATCAATTGATGATAATTGATGAAGTATACCTGAACAACTTATGGAAGTAATATAGTTCTTATGATGTGAATTAGGGTTTGTTGATAAATATGAACTTGAAAACCTTAAATTAGTTATAATGGAAAACCCCAACCCTATTTATGAGAGGGTTGCAATTGGAATGATCCTCTATTTGACATGGTCATAATATTTATTTGATATTGCATTTGCTATGAAATCCTAACTATGCAGGTTTTATCAGATTATGAACATAGCCAAGTATGCGTAATAATGATTTTGTATAATACAGATTATATAAGACCTTGTGAGCCATGTGATATACTTGTACAACAAGTATGTTTTGCATATGGGCCTGATGACCTAGAGTTAGTTATTGCCTAATGAGAGGTGATACTGTTCAATAATAAACAAAGGGTTTGATACCCAAATATATGATCATAATTACGATAATGTTGAAGGGATGAAATTCCCAATAAAGTGTTCAGGGGACCGAGATCCCAGGATGAGTGTAACAAGATTCTAATTGATATAAGATTTCTTGAAAGATATGTTACATCTTTTTATGTAGCATTTATTTACAATTCATGCTTGTAACTTGATTGAAGCTAAAAGATGTTGTGATGCACTTAATTTATCAAGTAAACTAAAAAATGTAGTTCCCTAGCCATAGATCAATTCGGTATTAGGATTTGCTGAATGGTGAAACGAGTTTCACTCAGAATATATATTGTTGAATATGCAGGGTGCAAGTTGAATATCCTTGTATCCTTAACTAACAGGATTGGCTATGGGCCATACCATGAAGATTAGGATTGACTACGGGTCATACCTTAATAGGAGTGTGGTTCTACTGTGACTCAATAAACAATCAGGATTGCTTACAGATCATGCCCTGATATAATCAGGATTAATTATGGGTGATACCCTGATAAGAGGACACGCTGTATCTCTAAAAGCGAAGAGCCTCTATACACCAAGCTAGCTATACTGCAAATTGATTCATAATATCACTGTCAATAATCTCGTACTGACCAAGAATGGAGAGGTCGTGGATTTTGGATCTTCCATAGACCTATATGGCACTGATTATTTACTTCGCAGTGGTCAGTTGGAGATGTAAGGTATCTTTTCATCTCCGCAAGGTATAATAAGATGGAATATTTCAAGATGTAATCAGCCGTATAGTATATTTGTTTAAGGATCAAATATAGAAACATTGGTTGAAGCCTTGCTTTGTTTTTATATTATTTAGTTTATACCAGTTATACATGTTCTTCATATTCATTTAAAATATAATTAAATGATCATTGCTTAGTTGTAGATTATGGATCTAATAAGATATTGATATTGCTCTACTCTGCATATAATCAGCAGTATAATTATTTAATTGAATATAGGTTTCTTCTGCTCTCATTCATAAAAGTTTAACTGTGCTAATAATATGGTTGGCGGAGAGTTATATCTTTTGCTGGGACAAGTTGTCTCACCCCATGGGTTTCACAACTTTTTAGGTGGATGGGCACGAGGGAATAGAGACCGTGCAATAGAAGGTGGGCAGCAACAACAAGGACAACAGTAACAACTCAGGTTGAATGCGATGTTATATGTTTTGTAGATATAGAGTCATATGTGTCGTCCATGTGCTCTCAGGTCCTTTTGGAGGTAGTGCGTAAATGGTTTTATAACTGATCTGAGATTTTTAGCTTGTACGCCTCAATGCATAATGTTGCTTTCATGTATGTTTTGGAAAAATAACTGTTATCTTATATCCGTGCAAGGCAGTGGAACATTGTATGTACAAGTAAACCATGATGTATATATGGTTTGGTTCTTTCTGAAAAGAGTTTCCTGTTAGTGGATTTCTTGATAAAAAAAGTTTTAATTTTTAGTAATTTTCAATAATCCGTTGTTAATGATTAATTTTACTTAGTTTTGTACGATTAAGTTGTTGGTTTGACAGTGGTCGTCACAATTCAAATAGCGAGTAGAGGCAGGGTAATTATTCACCCTTTAAACTCTTTATCCTACCCTTACTCTTACCTTCGTACACAACCAGTAAACGGGGAGGGTAACGGCAGAAATAGGTACACCTATAGTTAGGTAAATAGTCGACATGCTGAAGTGCAACAGGAAAATATATATACGATGTAGCAACCTTTTATGCAAACTCAACGCTTGAATAGGAACAACTGATTTAAATTTTAGCGCAACAAAATTCGATGAAATCATGTGACTAGAATTTTGTCAAAACTGTAGTACATTTAGAAGCATATCCATTACTAGTATTCTGCGTCGATTCACATAATCATTTGATTTTCATGTACAATTTATCGTTTATCGGATGACGTCATGATTACAATGTGTGCTAGTCGATAACCACCACGCGGATAATAAAAGAATGCACTAACGAAACCAAAATAATAAGAAGGAAAAAGGAACGATCCATAGCAAATTGTATTCGGAAACTCTGACGTTGTGATTACAACGCGTCCTTGTTGACCGATGAAATCAATAAAACTAAAAACGAACTTCCAAAATCAAAAGGGAAAAGACCACGATCTGTGTATTCTGATGTTATATGCAAAAGGAATCGACAGGTCTGTTGGACACTTAGTTAATGTTGAAGTTTTAAGCTGATGTATATACTGGGAGAGATAATTATATATGTTTAATAAGTGAACGGGAGGGTGGATATGCGTAAAGGTTCTTCCATTGCCCTATTCAATATTGCAGCAGGTGGATGGGTGGACAGGTGAATGGGTAGCGGGTAGGGAAAAATCTTATCCTTAGTCTGACTTACAAGGTATGAATGATGGGCAAATGGGTAATACCACATCTATTTACAACCCTACCACAACTTAACCCTAGACATGGATTTCCTCCATATCAAACCCTCACGTATTGATTCTCATGTATATAAAATATCTATTTCAATTAAGGAATTAAAATTTCATTTGAGCAACTCATGCTTGTTGAGTTGAAATACAATTACATACATGCCAACTAAATTTCTAAGCAAATTGCCAATCGACTTAATTTTAAGTAAAATTGGTATAAAATGATATACTTCTCTATTTATAGGACTTTACATATACATATAAAAGAGAAAGGATATAAATTAGTAGCATTTATTTCCCCAAAATCATCCCAATTGATTACTCGATAACATACAAAATACTAGCTATTTCTTGATTATTTGAGCCAGATAAAATCAGTCTTTCAACATGATTACCAAGCTTGAAAGAGAGATAAATACTCACCTCAAACCTTAAAATTGTATCCTATAATCGTAATCTCTAAAAATCCATCAAGGTTCTAGCAACTGAATCCTTTTTCTTTCTCCTCTCAATTCAGAAACCCTAGAAAAGGAGAATAGAAGAAAAAGAAAGAGAAAAGATAGTGATTTGTTGTCATTTTTATTCTAGCTAGAGGAGGATGGAATTCTTACACAGGGTAGAATATTTACCATGAAAGTCTATCTAAAGAAGCTAAACTTACTTGATTTCATCATTTCTCAGAAGGTAAAGTTGTAGGTCAGCATCTTCACCTTCTTCCTCAGTCAAACCCTAACTCTACATCTCTCTCTAAGATTTCATTATCTTACAACAATTCACAAAATATGAGAACTCCTTAGGTTATAGGTTACTCATATAGATCAATTAAGGTTCTGGTGATAATTTTAAATAAGTCTTTTATTGTATTTTTTATTTATTCAGGCTGGTTGGTCGGCTGAGGAGTCACTAATAAGAAACTCAATCTACACCACATAACGTAAAACTCAAACATCATCGAAAAAATTATGAAATTTAATATAATGTTTGAAGTGAACCTTATAAGTTATAGTTAAAAGTTCAACTCATTTCGATGTACTAATAAAAAGATAAAAATCAAATATGAGACTATTATATATCAGCCATAATGCATGGTTGAATGAGTTTATCCTCGAAAAACACGACCAATAAACATGTCAAAAAATTATTTAAAAAATTCTTATATTTTGCAAGAAATTTTACATTTGAGTTTTCAAACAATATCCAAATTTCAACTAAATTAGAGTCATAATGAATTAATACAAATTATTTACTACACCACTGTATTTATCAGATTTTATATTCATATACTACCATAATCCTAATTTTGGCCGATTATGATTTTCAGTCTGCAAACCCTAATTATTTAAAATGAAAGCATGATTAGGGTTCCTCATCAAGCTAAAAGAATCATAATTAAGCTGCCATTAATTAATCAAGTTTTGACAATGGTCAATCCAGTTAAGCATGAAATCATCTAAAATCTGAATGGCTAATTTGGAAGCGAGTTGTCACATCAAGCTTAACAAATATTCGAGCATAAGTTTTCTTTATGTTAAATTTGAAAGGAAGCCTGGACAAGAATCACTAGTATTTTAAAATGAATAACAATAATGTGTTGAAATTAGAAAATATAATATCTTATGAAAATAATAAAAACATAAAACTACCAATATTTTAACTACAATTTAATTGGATAAAAAAATTAATATTTGCAACATAATATATTATATGCAATTAACTACGTAATGTTGAGTGTGGATGGTAGGGGACAAGTTTGTGAAGGGACACTATGAGAAAAGTAGGGATTAGCTACATCTGGTCTATCTAAATTTTCTTTATTTTCAAGATGTAATTAAATCAAGTGTATATAACCATAATAGCAAGAGACACATTATGTTCTATGCTTTTAATATACTTTTTGGCCAAAATATTTTAATATCCTGCCACCCCTACTCTAAGATATTTTTCCCTCCTTTCTTATTATGCTCTCAAATAGAACGATACAAAATTTTCCGCCCACTGCCTCGCTCCTCCTTTTCCCTTCCAAATTCCATAATAGGAAAATGACGAGTGTCGAGCAGCTTGAGATCCATCACACGAACATCATTTTTTATAATGATCAATTGCAACATCTTGGTGTGTGCATATCTAGAGAACGTGACTCCCCCAGTGGTCATATATGCTTTTGAAAGTAAGGCTTGCTTAGGTTTTTCCTCTGTAAATCATCTATGAATCCTCTTTTACAACATATCTAATGATTTCGAAAATATTATTCCCCCAGGTGTTTTTCAATCAAGTCACTGGAGTGGTAACTATTGGGCTTCCAAAATCTATCATCACCAACATAATCCGCTCCTTCCCCGACTTCTAGGTTGCAATGACGCCTCCCTCTCTTTCATCATATAACACTAGATGCTGCCGCACACCGAGACCTCACTGGCCTCAACCCCGCATCAGTCCTATATACTATGACCACGTCACCACCCAAATCATAGCAAGCCTACCTTCACTCTGAGTAGATTTGTACATGCTCAATGGATGGGGCACTCAAGATCTTAACTCTTGTGCCACGCCCAAGTCCCTAAACCTGCCATCCTTCCCTGCAGTTGAAAGCATGTTGGGATTTTTGTCTTGGACAAAAATGTCTCTATAGGCATGTGGGGCAGTTCTATGTGGTCTCTATTGAGGAGTCTGTAGGAAGGCACTGGTGTATCTTGGTTCCCATTAATAGCTCATCAGGTGTAGAAAAGTCAATAATCGGTGTACATATGATGTGGCTCTGATCTAATGGCAACTTGATAGAACTCGAGTAGATCTGTACATGCATCCTGGAGATGGTGTTGTGTAAGCAGACTGGGATGGATGACTGCTAGTTTTCCCATTAATGAAAAGGTCAACCGATCAAAGGTCTAAGTCAAACTTTTGATTTTCATTTTCGAAATTCCTGATTTTCTACACTTCATGAATGAATAAGATGAACTATTTTTGAACCTTTTGAACTCAATCCTTATCTATGAGTGGATGAGATATTCCATTAGTCTTCTAAACTTCCCCAAATCATCATCATTTATTGAGTACCCCCAGTTTTAAGAAGAGGTCCCTTGGATGTTGAGGTCTGAATGCGACTATGTGAATTATCCTTCAATAATTATTGAGAGGGTAGGTAATATTCACATATATTTTCTAACATATTTCATTTATCTTCTCTATTGATTACTTAACCTTTCTCTAAAATATATAAAAAAATTGTGTGGTGGCATGTGTTCCCTATATTAATTCTGAAGTCTGATGATGTAGATACTCTACGTGATTTGATGAGATCTTAGTGTACAGTTCACTTGTATTTATTTTTCAAACTAAAGGAAAAAGATTAGTGAGTGAATGAGGAAGGTTCTAAGAGATTGTTCCCAACATGGAAAGGGTATGTAATCTTTAGTTGATCAATTTTATGTGTTCCCCTCTCATGAAATTTTATGTTTATGTGATAATATGACTAGTTCTATTGTTTTAGTAAAAAAACAATACAAAAAATATCAAACATGGAAGTGAATTACATTAAAGATCTATAAGACTAAGTCCACGTTAACCATAAAATACAACTCAGTACTAATGTTCTCATCAACAGTTCTATCTCCTACTTATTAAAGTAATCACAACTTGAATTGAATCTTGCTGGGAGTTTATCTTATCTGCTACAAAACTAATTTGTATGCTACATAACACCTTCATTTAGTTTGTTGTATGTGACATGTAAAATAATTGTTTATTACCTACCACTATTGGTAATCATATATCCATTCAACTCTACCAATTAAGATGAAACTATCACATGCTTACTAACACTAAAAGTATAGTATACTTTTCAAGTTAGTTTCTTTATACGTGAATTGGGTCAATGGGTCCATGGTCCGTCTAACTTGAAACAGATAAGAAAAAAATTACGCAAAACCTACACTACAAAAAAAGAAAGTAAACTAACTACATGTCACGTCTATTGTTTTAAATCTGATCAAACTAAACACTATAGTGACTTTTCAGCTCACACAATCTAGTTTGGGGCACCATAATTCATCTGTCCACTCATCATACATAGATAGATGATTGTGGAATTTCTCTTGTGGTTATTGCACATTATTCACAATAAGATAAAAAGTCTGTTTTGCATTCCTGACCATTTAGTAACCTAGCAATGATCTGTATAGAAATTTCTACAAGCATGCCCAACTCTCATGAATTTCAAAGTTCCACGTGAACTCTATTTAGATATGTTAGGCATTGAACTAGATAATCTTATCTAGAGAGTTGCTTATCTATTTTGGTGAGCAGTGCAATAGTGCAAACTTGTTGGATACAATTATAATAGAAACTCAAACAATTAGAATGCAAATATTAGTGGTGTATCTAGAGTCTCTAACTCAGATGGTTGTAAATAAATAACCATTCAAATAAGCATGATATGAAAACCATATTGAATTAGTTTGAAAATGTTGTAAATATATTTGGTTCTGTTATTTGAGATTGATGTGGGGGGAGGGCTAATCAAAGATAAAAAAAATTGACATAAATTTCATTTGTTCTTTAACTGAATTCATTAGAGCAACTTATTTGGTGATCTAGTGACCATAACAAACATGTACTACATCCATTTTCAGATTTCATGCACATAATGGCATTTTTTGTTCTTGTTTTTTGTTCTAAAGTGATGTTTCATAGCAATCTAAGATCACATTCTATAAGGGATGCACATTCATAAATAAAAAAATTGTATGTTCTAGTTATCTTCTCTTTATGTCAGGTCTACTGCAGATCTAACTATGAGATGGCCTGACCCAATAAACAACGGTAACATAAATATGTTTAAGGTTGAGAAAAATGTTACAGATGCAACATGTCAGAATCCCTCTCATTTGAAAATTAGAATGATTTATAATAATTTTTGAGTCAACTCCAAGGATAATATGAATTTATTCAGTTGGTTCATCTCCTCATAAATAAGTGTAGAAAATGTGGCCTTTAACATTCAATGATTGATGTCAATAAGTCAGTTGGTTTTAATGCTTGCAAGTTTTATGAAAACCAACAAAAACCTCCATTGGTTTGACAAATCTTGGTTCAAATGTTTGTTACTTGTAAATTACTATTCTTTGAAGTACTTGATTTTGATTAACTCCATATTAAATAATACACCTAGGCATGCACAATGAAACATAATTTGACACCATCACACACACAGAGATACATTCTAAATAGATAGAGGACTTGTATTCTGGCAAGCATCTACGCAACCCAATACATATTACAAACTTCACCTTTAGATTCAAACCATATATGTAATTAACACCACATGAATATGACCACATACAAAGTGACCATTTTCTTTTGTTTGTAAAGATTAAGCAGATTTTAGATTGTTTCTAAAGACATATTATATAGATTTGCATGTTTTCTTACAATCTTATATGTTGTATCTTACTCTTGAATGCCTTCACCAAACTTGATATGATGCATAACTTTTATCTAGTTGAGCGCACTCGCCTCATGTACACACCATTACACCAACACAATGATGTGTGTACATAGATAGAAAAACACATTATATACGTAAGATACATGTGTGTGCAAGGTGATTGTTCTTTATTTTTCCAAGAAACAATTGTAAGGGGTATTTGTATTAAATTGTTTTGTTAACTATTTACTTTCTTTTGGTCATCTTACAAGATAATTCTAGATTAAAACTAGAAAGAAATTGACCTAGTCATTTAGTTTTCCCATGCATTATGATATGCATCCAAACAGGGGTTGTTTATGTAGGGTTTTAGGGGAGACAGAGAAGGCAGAGGAAACAAAATTTTTCTCCCCCAACCCATACCGAGGAAACGCGTCAACATCTATATAATAGGAAAGGGTGGTTTGCGGAATCATACCTTGTCCCGAGGCTTGCTCGGCGACAATACCTCGCGCAATGCGCGGTCTTCAACTCTGGACTTCGACGGTGTCTGTGCAGCTCCTGGTCACACCGGGACTCACAACTCCTACTCGAACCGAACTGTCGGATGACAGTTGTCCTCCAAAGTGGCAGTGTCCTCCCGCCTCTGTTGTAGTCCACACGGACCACCTGGAACTCCACACTCCTTGTCCTACAAGGAAGTGGAAGGAGTCACACCCTCCTGTAGATGTACTAGTCGCCTACACGCTCTCCTGCCTCCTGTTGGAACTGCAGTTGTCCTTCCCTTGCTGCACCTCCCTTTTGCGGGAAGCACTTGCTCGGGCTCTCACACGGTTACCAAAACCAGAGAGAAAGACAACTCGCAGAGCAACTGGTTGCACTGAGCTGTACACTGAGAAGCCCCCAAGTACCCCTATATATATAGGAGAGTCATGGGACAGAGTTCTCCATCCCGGGCAATGCGGGACTAAAAGCAGGAGTAGAAGGGTTCAGGATTTTCCACAAAAAGCAACCATCTCGCAACCTGAACTGATCGGTTCATTGCTGAACCGGTCGGTTCAGCCACTGAGCAGATCGGTTGGACATGAGCCGACTGTTTGGGGCACTCCAACCGATCGGTTGGTGCCCTGAACCGATCGGTTCATGGTCCTAATCCGGATCAAATTGACTTTCCTTGTTTCTTTCCCAATTGGCATCGAAATAACAATACTATTTCCAATCAAATTGGAAATCCTATTTCCAATCAAATTAGAAATCGAAACGAAAGGAAAATTCGCACCAATCCTACTTTCCCAAGTTGCTCGATTGCACCAGTTGAACCGATCGATTCAACACTTGAACCAATCATTTCACTCTGTGCATGAGCCGATCGACTCAACCCTTGAGCCGACCGGTTCAGCAACCTCAGCCGACCGGTTCATCACATGAACCGACCGGTTGGGAGTGCAGATTGTGCAGAATCAGTCAAATGTGATTTCAATCAATCCGATACTCCAATCAATGCGTCCAACACCTTGAACCATACGATATTGAGCCATCGACTGATTGAGTATTTAATTGAACTACTAAACTCCTTTAGTAATCAATCTAACCATTGCTTGTGGAAAAACTCCTCTTCCAGGTTAAATCCTATGTGTGTGACCCTGCAGGTCCATTTCACGTTGGCAGTGAAAGTTCATAACACTTATGACTTCACAAGCAAAGAGCGGTGCCTAGTCACACATCAGTGCTACCCAAGTGAAAGTAGAAAGTTGGAGAACAACTTTCATCCTACAATCTGTGAATGGTGTTACAGCGAATGTATAATTCCTTTGTCACTGATATCCCGAATGAACTCGAGGCATGGATCCGTCATCTTGTCAACGTTCATTCACTTTCTTGATCTCAGAGTAGAATGGAAGAGATATGTATGACATCAGTATCACATACTGATTCACACATGCGTGCACGCCTTTCTCAATCCTACTCATCAAGTGGCCATGGATATCAAACTCCCTCAGGAGGGACAAATCCCATATCTATCACTCGCCCCTCAAAAGCCCCATGTGTCAAAGCCACCCAATCATCACCTTTATAACAACCCATGTTTCAGGACTGCGTTTGATGATGTCAAAGTGTGCCCAACGACATGTGTTGAGTGCAGTGATTTCAGGTCTAAGAATCACACTCACCACCATCACTGTGAGTACTGATTGTGACTACCATCTCATGGTTCCATGTGTCAAACTCATGGTGGGTCTGTCTGATACCTTGTTCTCTAACAAGTACCTATGTGTTTGGTTTGATATCTCTATATCATGACTAATGAGATTCTATCATCAACCAACACCACAATCTGGTCTTGTGTGTCATTGTTGTCTATCTACCTTCCACAATGACATCCGACTAGGGACATAACAAGAATGTACAAACTCTTAGCATCCGTATGATCTCATCGTTCAGGTCCTCAACCTGAAAGCATACGTCATAGAGTACTGTCATTCTCTAGACATTCAATCTGTTCTATCACTATCTCATATGACTGAACCAGAAAGAATTGGAAGCTCGCCTTTGATGTTTATCAAATCAATCTTAATGTATCCCACCAATCATCCCATGATTGGCTCTCAGGGCATACACACCAACAGACTCCCACTTGCACTGCGAGCCAATCACTCATGAATCATAT
This sequence comes from Alisma plantago-aquatica, assembly GCA_963693085.1. Classification (NCBI taxonomy): domain Eukaryota; kingdom Viridiplantae; phylum Streptophyta; class Magnoliopsida; order Alismatales; family Alismataceae; genus Alisma; species Alisma plantago-aquatica. The sequence continues at coordinate 134,708,401 of OY856411.1, read as the reverse complement.
TCACAGTGATCTTCAAACATGTCCCACATGTTATTGTGCTCTAGTGCCAACATAGTGAGTAATGGCAACACCTTGCCAAAGTCTGCACAAATTGCATGTCTCACATCTCTTCGCTGTACGTCACACGTATGAGATGGAGTTGCCGTAATATGTGATCTAGTATTCCATTTGCTAACTTTTAGTCACATTGCATGATCAAGGATTCCGAACTTGTCATCAATGAGTGGAATCTCTACAAGTTCATCTCATGAACTTCTAGATCCATATAGTATCTACTGTTGTTCATTAACACATAGATACTCGGCATTTCCCCTTTTTAAATGGCTTTATTGGAACATTTCCAATTATCAACAAACTTTCATTTTATACATCTTATGTATATTTTGCGATTAATTTTCTATCTTTTTGGAAGTTCGCATCAATTTAACTCTTTACATCAACTCTTCCTTATCTCCATAGAACTAGTACTTCACAAGCACTTATCAAGTTCTCATGGTATTCCAGTAACTCTTACTGGAAGCAAACAGACATCCACTCGTCATGTCCCACATACGAGTTATCAGGATGATCACATCATATTGTCATGTCATACACACAAGATGATGAATACATTTTATTCTTGCTATGTCATACATGCAAGACAACGGGATGATTACATACATGATAGATCCATATCTATTCTTAGTGTTCCCATTCTTCATAAGAATTGGACACTTGGCCTTGGGATACTAACTCCATGTAACATGGACAAGTTTTATCCCACTTAATCTGTGCATACTGAACAATTCAGTACAGATTGCCAATGTATGCTCTCTCTTTTCAGGTCAAGAGGTTTTCGAGAACTATCTCTATAGATCTCTATTCCTATCACATAGGAAACATCTCTATCTTCCTTAAAGATAATTTCCACTTTTGGATTTCCAATTTAGAACATTTCCATTTCACATCAATATGTGGAATGTGAATACGCTCCCACTAAATCACAGATCCCTTCTTTGACATATCAGTCAAACCCTTTGACTATATCATCAAAGTAAAGATCCAATTTTTGAGTTGCTTGTATTCAATGAATCACATTGATTAGTCCATTGTAACTTATAGACTTCATTTGCATTAGTGGATTCATAAACCTTATAGGCTGTGTCACGTACACATCCTGGTTTTATTCCTCATAGGAATGCGGTTTTAGTATCCATATGCCAAATGTCTTAGTCATTAAGTTGCAATCAACAAGCATCATCCTTCTCAAAATGTTACCCATGTGTCTTAACACTTAAGACTCATTTGCACTTATGGATATGATCCAATGAGTGCTACCATCAAGGTCATACCTTATGGTTCACATGGATGTCATTTAGGATGTAATGGTCATAAACCATAACTCAAGATTCGGTTCCTCATATTCATCTTGATAGTTGACTCATCACATGAACAACTCATCACATAGATAATTGAGGTGTATCTGTTAAAATTATAAGAACTCACAACCCTTGTGATTCTTAATTTCTTTTATTAGTGTGGGGTATTCATTTATTAAGAAGAGCTCAGTTATTTGATAATCATTCTCTAACTCCTTAGAGTATGATTCCTTCTTGATTTAGACATCACCATGCCTTAATCATGAGTACACTATGATACACTATCATAATCACTCACAAGGATCTCAAACATTTGGTCCAAGTATTCTATTCATTGATCTCATCAAGAATTAATACTTTACCAAATTTGTACTTCATTTATGATAATCTTGAACACTTCAAGATATTCATATTGGTATTTCTCTAAACACCATTTGAAGTATTAGCATTTGTTCCAATAGGTATGTAAATACATCACATGTATTATACCTAATAGGATAATCACTCTCCCACTACATTAGTGAAGATTGATTAATCATGTCCAAGATATTCATGTCTCTTACTGGTTCTCTAACCAAAAGAGTCTAGTTTTATCCATCACATGGAAATTAGAAATGAATTTCTCATGATCAATGCTAATTATATTTTTTGAGTTATCTACTTTAGGTATCATCTTATCTTATGCATATCAAATATCACAAGATAAATAAGGCATTGCCATAAAGATCGCATCTTTATAAATTGAAACATCTCTTTATTAATTGCCATCATTGTCATACAATATGCAAAAATAAAGTGTTTCTATCTATTGGCAAATATGAAATAGCAGTTCATAACTGTATTACATGCCTTATTGGCTGAAAATAAACTAAAGTATTCCTATCTATAAAGGAAACACTTGCCCAAAGTAAGGATGCTTTACACTTTACATCTTGATATCATATATCTCAGAAGTGTTACAAGTTTACTTTCATGACACCTTTAAGTAGAAGCTTCAGTCCCCTCCTTCTTCTTTTGTTCTTCCAGGTAGAGAGGACAATTCCTTTTCTAATGTCCTGGCTTTTGATAATGGTGTCAATTTCCTTTCTTGGTCACGCCTCCCTTGGCCTTGAGAGCTGAAGATGGCTTGGACTCCTGGCTAGCTTCAGAACCTTTCTTAGCTTTGCCTTTGCCCTTGCGCTTGGACTTGCCCTTCTTGCTCGTGTTCACCATCACGGACTAAGGCTTGTCCTTCTTCATCTGTAACTCGGCTGTCCTCAACATGCCCAACAACTCTGACAGTGGCCTATCAAAGTTGTTCATGTTGTAGTTCATCACAAACTGACTGTATGATTCTGGCAACGATTGCAGTATCACGTCAGTAGCCAACTCTTGGCTCAGTGGAAATCCCAGTCTCTGCAGGTTCTCCACATACCCAATCATCTTGAGTGTGTGAGGACCAACTGGATCTCCTTCTGTCATGACACACTTGAACAGCGCCCTAGAAACATTGTACCTCTCTTGCCGTGCCTGATCTTCATACATGTTCCTGAGATGCATAATCATCTCTGTGACACCCATGTTCTCATGTTGCCTTTGCAACTCATGGTTCATTGAACATAGCATCAAACACTTTGCATGAATGGCATCATCAAAATGCTTCTTGTAAGCATCCCTTTCTGCCTTTGGTGCATTAGGAGCGGGTTCCTCTGGAATTGGAGTATCCAGGACATAGAGCTTACGCTCTTGAGTGAGAATAATTCTCAATGTCCGATACCAGTCGTGGAAGTTCGTTCCATTCAGCTTGTCCTTGTCAAGGACCGATCGCAAAGAAAAGTTGTTGTTGTTTGTTGCCATTTGAACTACAAAAGGAAAATATGCAATTTTAGTCCAAAACTCATTTTTGACTTATTTGATTGATTTGAAAGTTTGACGATATAATTAGGCCTTTAATTAATTATCGCTCCCACTATTTTACTTCAAATTGATAGCCCTCACCATCAATTCGGAAGATTGCAGCGTACAACCTTCTAGTGGGAAAGATCCTGAAATCCCCTAAGTCATGGACCAGCTAGGGCTGTCACCCACAACATAGATCTCTCAGGTAGGCAACTTTTGCCAATTGCATCATATGCAACTCTTGATAAGATGTCATATACAACTCATTGCAATGATCATCTCCATGCCTCAAGGTGTTAGATCCTATCTAGGTCACCTTGTTAAGTCCGACCCAAAGCAAACACGATGAACATGCACCCTGCTAGGGCAGACCCACACATTCATCCTTCACGCTTCCACGAGATAGACGGTGCACCACGCTTGGGCGTGCCCACACTTGGTCGATCAAGTTTTTCATGTGTGTCGCATTTGGAAGGCATCTAAAACTTAATATTTTAATGAGGGATTTGGTTTTATATACATATACATATCCAATCACCACAATACATAATATGTATCATATACATGCTATATCCCACAGAAAACATGCACAAATGATAAAAAGCGATGATTATGGCCATCCTAATGTGATTCCTCGAGCCAAGAGGAATCACGGTCATCTAGGTCAACATCACATGCAACCTGTACAAGATGAACTCTGTGCTTTGCCATACGAGTTGATCAACTCATCACATGAATGATCTGTACTCTCTAGCCGGTCGTCTGGGTGCCACCAACCGATCGGTTGACTCCTTCAACCGATTGGCTCGCCTGGTCGTCGTGCATCTCATCATGTCCGCCACCCACTCATCTCGCTCCTCGAACCGGTCATCAACCAATCGGTTCACTCCTTGAACCGACCGTCTGAGAAGTCGTCTTGATGTCCTCCGATCTTTGACATAACAGGAAATAAAATCCTATTCTATTTATTACATTTGCTTTAAAAGGGAAACCCCGAGTTACATTCGGGGGGAGCAAAGGTAGGAAAGAATCTCGAATTATTTCGAGTTACATCAGGAATAAGAGAGGGAAGATCGGTGCGCAGACCGAGATGCAAGAAACCACACACAACCATTCACAGATAGGGGTTTATAGGCCATAATCATGCTACATACATCCACCACAAAACTCGTTTAAGGGCGACGTGTATCGAGTGCTTTAATAATACATATCATATATGTAATTAGGGATTTGTGGATTTAAGATTGGACATGCATAAAGACGATATTATTCGCATCGTATACAATAAATAAAGGCGACAAACCAAAATCGATCATATCGATATTCCTAAAACATAGAACAGTTGACGTGGCTCTGATACCACTGTAGGGTTTTAGGGGAGACAGAGAAGGCAGCGGAAACAAACATTTTCTCCCCCAACCCATACCGAGGAAACGCTTCAACGTCTATATAATAGGAAAGGATGGTTTGTGGAATCATACATTGTCCCGAGGATTTCTCGGCGATAATACCTCGCGCAATGCGCGGTCTTCAACTCTGGACTTCGACGGTGTCTGTGCAGCTCCTGGTCGCACCGGGACTCACAACTCCTACTCGAACCGGACTGTCGGATGACAGTTGTCCTCCAAAGAGGCAGTGTCCTGCCGCCTCCGTAGTAGTCCACACAGACCACCTGGAACTCCAAACTCCTTGTCCAACAAGGAAGTGGAAGGAGTCGCACCCTCCTGTAGACGTACTAGTGGCCTACACGCTCTCCTGCCTCCTGTTGCAACTGCAGTTGTCCTTCCCTTGCTGCACCTCCCTTTTGCGGGAAGCACTTGCTCGGGCTCTCTCACAGTTACCAAAACCAGAGAGAATGACAACTCGCAGAGCAACTGGTTGCACTGAGCTGTACACTGAGAAGCCCCCAAGTACCCCTATATATATAGGAGAGTCATGGGACAGGGTTCTCCATTCCGGGCAATGCGGGACTAAAAGCAGGAGTAGAAGGGTTTGGGATTTTCCACAAAAAGCAACCATCTCGCAACCTGAACTGATCGGTTCATTGCTGAACCGGTCGGTTCATCCACTGAGCCGATCGGTTGGACATGAGCCGACCGTTTGGGGCACTCCAACCGATCGGTTGGTGCCCTGAACCGATCGGTTCATGGTCCTAATCCGGCTCAAATTGACTTTCCTTGTTTCTTTCCCAATTGGCATCGAAATACCAATACTATTTCCAATCAAATTAGAAATTGAAACGAAAGGAAAATTCACACCAATCCTACTTTCCCAAGTTGCTCGATTGCACCAGTTGAACCGATCGATTCAACACTTGAACCAATCATTTCACTCTGTGCATGAGCCGATCGACTCAACCCTTGAGCCGACCGGTTCAGCAACCTCAGCCGACCGGTTCATCACATGAACCGACCGGTTGGGAGTGCAGATTGTGCAGAATCAGTCAAAATGCGATTTCAATCAATCCGATACTCCAATCAATGCGTCCAACACCTTGAACCATACGATATTGAGCCATCGACTGATTGAGTGTTTAATTGAACTACTAAACTCCTTTAGTAATCAATCTAAACATTGCTTGTGGAAAAACTCCTCTTCCAGGTTAAATCATATGTGTGTGACCCTGCAGGTCCATTTCACGTTGGCAGTGAAAGTTCATAACACTTATGACTTCACAAGCAAAGAGCGGTGCCTAGTCACACATCAGTGCTACCCAAGTGAAAGTAGAAAGTTGGAGAACAACTTTCATCCTACAATCCGTGAATGGTGTTACAGCGAATGTATAATTCCTTTGTCACTGATATCCCGAATGAACTCGAGGCATGGATTCGTCATCCTGTCAACGTTCATTCACTTTCTTGATCTCAGAGTAGACTGGAAGAGATATGTATGACATCAGTATCACATACTGATTCACACATGCGTGCACGCCTTTCTCAATCCTACTCATCAAGTGGCCATGGATATCAAACTCCCTCAGGAGGGACAAATCCCATATCTATCACTCGCCCCTCAAAAGCCCCATGTGTCAAAGCCACCCAATCATCACCTTTATAACAACCCATGTTTCAGGACTGCGTTTGATGATGTCAAAGTGTGCCCAATGACATGTGTTGAGTGCAGTGATTTTAGGTCTAAGAATCACACTCACCACCATCACTGTGAGTACTGACTGTGACTACCATCTCATGGTTCCATGTGTCAAACTCACGGTGTGTCTGTCCGATACCTTGTTCTCTAACAAGTACCTATGTGTTTGGTTTGATATCTCTATATCATGACTAATGAGATTCTGTCATCAACCAACACCACAATCTAGTCTTTTGTGTCATTGTTGTCTATCTACCTTCCACAATGACATCCGACTAGGTACATAACAAGAATGTACAAACTCTTAGCATCCGTATGATCTCATCGTTCAGGTCCTCAACCTGAAAGCATACGTCATTGAGTACTGTCATTCTCTAGACATTCAATGTGTTCTATCACTATCTCATATGACTGAACCAGAAAGAATTGGAAGCTCTCCTTTGATATTTATCAAATCAATCTTAATGTATCCCACCAATCATCCCATGATTGGCTCTCAGGGCATACACACCAACAGTTTATATGCTTCAAATCCTTACCACTCTATGATCTCAAAGACAACCTAATGCATGAATGCATCTCTTTTAGTATTTGCCATTGAGTAGCACATATTGTGGAAATATCTAGTAGATTGTGTTGGGAGTTCAACCATCAAAAGCTTTTCATACTAGGAAAAGATCCCTTTGGGAAAGGACTTTCACTCTGACTGAACTCATGTGTCATGATATGATGGTATGATGCATGTTCTAGTTTGCTTATGCTACACATTAGTGCACATGGCTTTTTGTCTATTTGTTATAAGATTAGTTGTGAATCAGGTAACATATACATCTCAACATCCATAACTTGAGAGAGTCATTTCTTAATATGAATAATAGAAAGGCACTATGTGTTCCTATTTTATGTTCTCTTGTTTGCATTTAGTGTTCATTATTACAAATGTATCAATAGTGTTATTATGGTATTAGTGAACTAGTAGTGAAAAGAGTTAACCATCTTAGAGGCCAAGTCATATAAAGTAGGCATATCTTTTACACTTAGTAGCACATCATATATTGCTTTAAGATCAAAGATAGTGTTTTTAGTAGTAGACAAATATTTCTAATTTGGACAATATATACATTTTTGTAAAGCAATTTGTAGGAGATAGTATGCATGGATCTACCTCCTATGTTTATTTCTTATGAGAAGTTGAAGCAAAGCCTAGAGGTTGAAGGTAATTGTGGACTCGAGCAAAGTCCTCAACCAAGATTTGACAAGTTATCCTAAGTTTTTATGTGCTTTAGGTCTCATCCAATTTTTCTTCTTTGTGAAACAATTGATGTAGGTGCATTATTGCTCATAGTTTTTGTCAATGATGCAAAACAATATATCTTATCTTTATATTTATGGGAATGCACAAACACTAAGGAATATATTAAATATTTTGTGAATAAATGAACATGTTAATATGATTAGATATAAATATATAGATTATGAATATGAATGTATTCCTTTTGGCTTCCTATTTTGGATCCAGTCTCATGTTGATGCTAACAAATGCCATGGGATTCAATGTCAAATAGAACACCCCCATGAATAGATAAAAATGAGGGAATGTGGTGGAAAAACCATATGAAAAAATATCCTTGATGTGAGATATCTTTTTTAAAAAAAAACTGGCCATTCTATTCATCCCGTGGCCTGGGCTCGATCCCGTGATGTGAGATATCTAGTGGACCATAGTTGGGTTCTAGTTGTGCTTGTTCCATTAAGGTAATACTATGTCACTTAAATTGATATTATATCTTCAAGTACTATCTTGTCTTTTTCTAATTGTGGATGCTCAAGCAAAGTGTGCCCAATATACAGAAGTTCAACCCCATTATGTACACTTGATAAGATAGTTATTTGCATTGGTTTGTCATTGATGTGTTACTTTAATTGTTAGTTATTCCCATGCTTGATTCTTTCTTATGTGCATCCTGAAATTGTTTTAAAATACTTCCTAATTTAAAAGGGTCATCTCTTTAAATGAATATTGAAGGCCGTCTGGATGAATGTGATACACAACCACAATGCAGATATTGGTGATGTAATCGCTTTGCTATCAGTTTGTTGAATGTTTCCATAGTTCTCAATGGTCATCCACTTAGAAGGACATCACTTGCAACATGTAAGATCATGAGGCATATAAATCTTTCACTAGATGTTGTTGAGCTCAAGGTTACAGGTACAAAACAAGAGATTGAGGAGCAATAATGTATGTATGATGGTTTTAATGTAAAGCTTGAAACAATATTAAGAGTTATAGAACGACATGGAATGAAACTTCAATAGTAGTTTAAACTTATATTCTAATGGGGTCATTGTATACATGTATATATTTTTCATATATATTGTACAATAAAGGAAATGTTAATGTCCTCCCCATGTGTAGTCGTTGTTTGAATATAATTAAAAGAATGATAGTTGACAATTTAAGCACCACTTGATCCATAGTAGTATTATTTCTCTTCTAAAAAATACTTTTATTTTACATATTACTGATTTAGTACATAATTCAGGTACATATGTATGTGTAGGACATGATGTTTTTTACTACACATTAACTATATTTATAATTGTAGTAAGTGATATGTTTCGCTACACATAAACTACATATATAATTGTAGTATCATTTCCCCTACATATTGAAGCTACATATACAATTGTAGTCACACATTTAGCTACAATTACCTCTACATGTATATGTGTAAATAGATTTTTAGCTACATTTAGAGCTACATATGAACTTGTAGCTAAATGATTATCTATCTATATATTTGAAACTTATGGTAAAAACAATTAGCTACATGCATAAGCTACATATTTTATACATAAGGATAAATGTAGTAAAATTTATTAGCTACAAATTTTTTTGTAGTTAAAGACCATTTTTTGTAGTCGGAGAGTTATTTAGAATTTTATTTAATAGAGAGGGGCATCATGATTTTTTCAGAAGGTTAGGGGATTTAGAAAGAAAAGAATACATGAGAAAATTTATGTATAACTATAGAATCACATTTATATATCCGAAAAAGGGTCTTGACAATTTGTGTGACTTCCATGTATTTGACTAGTGAAACATAAGGCAAACTCTATATTTCTATTCAAATTTCACTAAGATATTGTAACATACTAAATTTTTAGACTATATTTTTTTTTAGCTTTACTATGACATTCGCCTCATTCAAAACACTCGATTCATTTTTCTCTAATTTATAATTTGATTTCCTTGATTAACCTTAAATGTCATATAAAAAAATTAATTCTTAAACTTTATGGTCTGATCCAATTAAGAAATTTGAGTTAGTTTGACTCGGGTACAAATAATCGGCTTTGGAATCAGTTTAAAATACATCTTAAAAAAAATCCATAAAGAAGTGGCATGCATTGTTGATCCGTGAGAGAGAAATCAAATGTTGGTTAAATGTTGAATTGATACGTCATTTAGACTAACCTTATGAATGTTGTCGGTATAATCAGCCCCCTGCATAACTAGATCCCATTACCTATTTAGAATTTGACTAAAATAAAATACAGGTCAATGGTAGTCAATATCTCACAAGTAGACCGGACCATTTGAAATTAATTTTATTTTATTTAATATCTAGTCACTAGACCGTCCGCCAATCTACGTAACAATTGTGTTTTTGCCATATTTGCATTGCGGACAGATGGCCAACTAAGCAATTATCAATTATGTTTATCATATTCCTTCCTTTTTCTACGACCTCTCTCCTTTATTGCTGATAACGGATCCAAATAAACATACCAAGCAACTTCTCCTGTCTTCGGCGACTCCAGGCGCTGAGATCGGCCGCGACCTCTTCACCTTCTGTCCCTCAACCGTTGTTACTCCCCAAAGCAAAACGGCAAGAATCATTGACGTTGGATTACTCCTCAGCCCCTGTTTCACTCCTTTACTCGTCTCCTCTGCCACCGGCCCGTCCATGGAAGGAAACCGAAGAAAAAAACGACCCTGACCATTAACGACTGGCGACCTGCAGAATAAACGGCTTGAGGCCGCCCTCCATACACCGCACCATCTTACACATGCGCCTGCCTCCTTGGGCATGATCCCTAGGATTGACAATCCTACAAATACCCTAGCCACTCCACCTGCAAACCCATAGCGCCGCCAATCTCCACTGCCTCCTCCGTAACCCGTCGACAAGCCAGAGTCACGACGGCACGCCCCTCCTCCTAATCTTGGAACTCCCCGATCTCCTTCCTACCCGCCCAGACTAGTAGCACCCTGCCTGGTGCTCGCCAACAAGACGCCTCCTTCTCTTTCCTCTACTCTTTGACCTACTTGACTCTCCAGCCGGCATCAGGCTCTGCCATCATTTCCTCGGACCACCTCGCCGCCACCACCTCTGCACCACGGCACCGGCGGCAAGCTGTAGACCACCTTTGACCTGGGCTCGACCTCCTCCTTTCTCCGATGTGATCTGTAGCTACGGTCATCCTCACTGCGGCAACACCTCCAGCCCCTCCGACTTGCGACACCGCCCAACCAGTAGTAGATCTCGCCAACCACCGCCGCGGTGCCTTCCTCTTCGACTCCGTCTTGTCATGATCTTCCTCGACCACCGACATCGCTGCACCCAGATCGGTGCCTCCTGCACTCACCCACGAGGTCAAGTCTGCAAACAACCAGCCAGCTTGCGTTGGGTCGTGCCAGGTGCTGTTACGCCACCACCGTCTCTGCATCCCAGCATCTCCAGCGACCCATCACCCTGTCATCGCCGGCCACATCTGTCCTCAATTACAACATTGTGGTGATCTCTTCTGGTTCTGCTGTGTCACCAAGACATCACTGGGTCTCGCCAGCAACGTCTGCAGATCGTGCACCACCACCAGTAGCCTACAAACATAACGCCGCCCGACATGGTTGCCTTCGGACTGGCCATCAGCAACCACAGTTGCACGCACCGACGACATGATAGTTGCAAACACGACCTGCAACATCATAACCCAATCACAACTACCAATCTGAAATTATAAAAATCTAAAGCTTTCAGGCGTCACCATGTTCTAAACCTGTGATCACTTGATGATGGTGTAGATCCCAGTTTCGTGGTTCCCTCCAAACCCAGCCATGCCTACTAGTTTAATGGCCAGATCTTCTGAAAACTCAACGAACAACTAGAACAAGCTCTACCATACAGCTAATCCATGAAGATCAAAACTGATCTCTCCTTCCACAGGTCAGCAATTCCTCGTTGTATTTCATATATACTGAAGTTAGTTAATTGCATAACAAATTAGATATTTCCGTAGATCAATCTCTTATAATCATATTAGATGAGACAACCTATAACAATCTGGAATCTCATTATGTCCACTCGATCATGTAGATATACCAGATAAGTCAAACCATCACAATTAATGAAATGATATTAATGTATACATATAACCGTTACTATAGTAGCAAATGAAAAGTCTTTAGAATTCCACTAACAAATAAGCCTAGATACCGATTGTACCATATAATATATATCACGAGGAAATGATCTAATTTGATTTGTGGGTGAACTAGTTATATAAGATTTGCGAGATAAATCCATGTATATAGACCAAATTCCTAAACCCTTAATATATATAGAGAACATATATTTTGTAAAATAAAATAATTAGTAATGAGTATTCTTGTCCTAGCCTTATTTAGAATTTAATAATATGAGAGAAGACACATAATAAATTACGGGTTAATTTGATGCATGAACATAGATGATATTATAGATCACATGAAATGGATACTATGGAGTTTTATACCCTTATGACTTGAATGAATTAATGAGTATAGACATTACAAAATTTATGTCGAGAAATGAAGTAGAAAGAGAATGTGCAACATTGGGTCATAGTCTATAATATGAAAATTGACAATTGAATATGTAGTTATGTGGATGGCATAGACACCTAATCCTATAGTCCCCAACTAAATATTAATATGTATGTGATCATGGATGACTATACATGGACAAAAATATGCTAAGGATCATATGCTCACTCAATAACATGATAGAAATCATAATGAAGGATAGGATAAAAAATACTAAACTAATATAGAAAGAATCGTAATCCTAATTAAGACAAATTGAACAATATTGATTCCAAGTCAAATGGTGAAAATATTATTATTCTTTGTAGCTACCTCTTCATGAATTCTTGAAGACACATTACGAGTATGCAATCTTTGGAGCCCTGAATGATTGAGGTACTAGATTCTCTATTTAATTATTGAGTTATTTGGCTTCCCTCTTGAAATTCCATGCATATTGTTTGTTGGTGAACCCAATATTTTTCATAAGCCATTTCCATCTCTTTGAAAGTTTACCGCTTTATATTCATTATTGTTAAACATTGATAAATATTATGATAAGCACTGGAATTGAATTCTTGGAGTTTTGACTCCCTGGACTTTGGTCCCTTTGGGCTTTGGCCCTTTAGAACTTTGGCTCCTATAGGTTGGGTATGTCCCGCCGCCCTGAGCATAGGTTGTAATGGATTAGTGGTCCCCCAGTATACTGGTTGAAATAGCAGGCTACCGTGTCGTTCTCTCATAGATGATTGAACACATGACATTGTAGTCATTGAAAGAAATGATATGAAAGTGCTTAATCCTAATATTTAAACTAATCATTTTGTTACAAATAATGTTGAATATGTAGATATCTTGAACTTGGAAAATGTTGTATAATTGTTAACATTATCAATATTTTTTGGTCGGAAACATTATCAATATCATGTTGAATATTTTGATCTCTTGAACTTGGACAATTTTTGTAGAATTGCTAATCTTGTTAAGACCATCTTGAACTCTATATATGGAAACTGTCGATACATGTTATTCTCTTTTGGCTAAACTAAGTCCACCAAATAGTCCCCTCCTAGAATTCATCTTATACCTAAATCATGTTTTGTACCTATATTTTTAATAGCTCAATGATTGGATTTAGTACCAGCTTTGTTGACCTTTATTTCCCTTCAATGTGGTCCATGTGTGGTTTCGTTCCTTCTGGGAACTCATGGGCAGGTGGTAGATGGAGGAGTTTGAAGAGACATGCACTGAGTAGTCCGCCGTTGAAGACTAGATAGGAAAAAAAATCTATTTCTTAAACTTGTAATCATATTTGTAGCTTCCGCGACTCTATTATACAACCATGATTGTAATGTAGACTTGTTTATGATTGTGATATTATTTTGTAAATATTCGACCTTAAAGATCGAGTCTTTACAAATATAAATAAAAAGAAAACTAAAACTAAAACTAAAACTAATCGTTGGAAAAGATCATTGGCGCTCCATCATTAATTGCAGGGAAAGGAATACAACTTATCATAATATCGTTTCAATCATCATATATACACTGATATTCTCAAACTAGGCTTGAGATATACAAAAACTATTAAATCCAACCCTCTGTACACAGTATTAAGGAGATAGTCTCACATAGATCTCGAAAAAAACATAGTGAGAGGAGTCAAATAGGAAGTAGAGACTAAAAACCAACCCACCCCCACTATCTCCCTATTTTTACATAGCTCTCTCCCACTCCAAAATGTTGTCACACCTAGCCCATTACTGCACGATGGCTGCCTCCTCATCTCCATAGATGTTGTCGCGACCAGGACGTCATCGCGCCCAACCTGCCGCCATGCCTAGGATGACATTACAAATGTGATGCCATTTCTCTCAAAGTGAATATGCACCATGCCTGCCACTGTGTCAAGGTTTCCCTCTTGAGTAGTACGCCATCCTACTTAGGCTGAAGTCACACTCAGGCAGTTTTTGTGCCATGGTTGTCGTCTCACACCCTGGAACATCTATGCCCAGACATCCCTTATGCCAAGATTACCATAGCACCAATGTCGCATCATGGTTTCCCAGTCAACCATGCCCATGCAATCGTCTACATGTGGTACTACTTCTATCACAGTCATTGGTATGTTGGTCTTTGTTGGTAACTACATTGAAGGGAAAAAGGCATCCATACTTGATATTGTGATGTCTAAAATTTAGAGATGTGTTGAATAATTTTTTTTAGAATGTTGTTTGTTAATTTAGTTTCATTTTTATTTTATTTTAAGAAATATGAGTTTGTATTGGTCATTTTCAATAATGGCGGGTTATGTGAAGAATATATAAAAGTATAAAGAAAAAATAATGTTCATTTTTACTTATATTATATACTTTTTGATCACGAAATTCCTTTGACTACAAGCATTGTTTTGTTTTATTAAGTACAACTTTTGTTGTTTTTGGAATAAAATGAATATTAACTATTATTATACCTAAAATTACCAGCTAAGTGTGAATAAATGTGGTACACATATTTTAATCAAATATGATCACTTATCACAAATATAATACTTTTATACATATATGAAATATCGATATCAACATAATGAGTGACAACTTTTTAAATGAGCTGTATTGTGCTAGTTTGTTTTAGGTGTAATTGTTGATATCTTTTGGTATTGTCTCGAACATATTTTACTACAACTTTTACACGTAATGATTAAATGTGTAGAAATGTGTCTGTAGGCGGTTTATACATTATAAACAAGTAATGAATTGGAGGGCAAATTAAAACAAAGATTTTATATTTCAAATGAGTTGGTTTGTTTATTAACAGGAGGAATATATAGAAATGGTTGGGTTGTGGGTGGGTGTTGGTGGTTGGATGGAAACATTGGCTTTCTTGTAGCTACACACATGCAACCATGGAACTACACTGCCATACTTCTCACCTAGATGTTTGTATTGCACTTTGCTACAAAATCATAAAAGGGTTCTAGTAGTGAGTTTTTTATATGGTGTCATTGTCCTAATATTTTGGAAGTATATGATAGCATACAACAATATTTCATAAAAACTTAATAATGTATTGTACAAATATAAATAATGAATAAATTATCTAGTGTTACACACTATGCTACTTTATTCTAGATCTAGTTGCTGATCTGTTTTAGTATTAGCTTGAATGTGATTAAGTACTTTTTTAAATGATTTTTTTTTGTGTGAGAGGGTTAAATACAAGTGGTTGAATGGTGGGTGGTTAAGTGATATTATTATCTTTGTTGCAGCAACTACATGCATGTGACCATGCAACATCACTGGCGGACTTCTAGCATTGACCACATCATGCTCGTGAGTTTTAATATTACATTGTCACATAGTTAACGTTGTTTCAAACTTATTTAAGTATTGATATTTAACTTAGCATCAAATATGTAGAAACATGATTTTGGTCAAGTCAAACATCGTATACAATTTCATAGTGGATGGAAAATATTTCCTTAATTTTTTGAAATAGGACACACAATGATACTTTATTCCAGTTGTATTTGTTGATGAATTTTGGTACTTCTTTGAGTACAATTAAGTAATGATTTTGTACTTAGCACTAAAATGCGTAAAAATGTGACTATAAGCGATTGAAACATTATATGCAGCTGAGAAGTGGAGGGAAAATACTAGAAAAAAATAAATTTAAAATAGCATGCTTGTTTGTGGGAGAGGAAATAATTGTAATTAGTAGTCTAGTGAGTGGTTGGGAGGCATAATAATCTTTGTTGCAACAAGTTCATGAATGAAGTAGAAAATGATACACAATTTGCTACTTCATATGTGGTCCAATTGTTGATCACTTTTGGTACTACTTTCACATATTTGAGTACTAATTGTGGACTTAGTGGCAACATAGAAATGGTTGGATCAAATACTATATATTTTTTAGAAATGGAAAGAATTTTGAATTTTGAAAGTGATATAAACAATAAATGTGGTGGTTGGGCGGTAGAAGCATTTGTTGCAGAAATTGCATAAATGCATGTCGTACAAAGAGGACTACATACTTTTCTAAAAAGATCATTTCACATAATGCTAACAAGATTAAATGTTGGTTGTTTTACGTGTTTTTGATATATGAGTGTGCTTTTTGGTGGAGGTGGTGTTTGCGGAATAAATTTCCATGAAAAATGGATGACATGGTGAATGAAGCATTGATTGATACAGAGGATAGAAGTGGGTTGTGCACTACATCATCCTTTAGCATGTCCTATTTGTTGGTTCATTATGGCTTGTCCTACTCAACCTACTTGGCTCGTTTAGCATGAAACAGGTGCCCACATCCTACAACAAAAGTAAGCCATATACTGGGGTGAGCATCGGTCCGGGTCACTCTAGGCTTGACACATTTACACTCAAACTCTTATTGTTGAACATATTGCAAGCTGGGTCGAGTCTTGAATAATTAAAAAAAAAGATCCATATCCACCCCGTGTCAGAAAATTAGGTTTCTGGTGAGGTTTGGATAAACCCATATAACATTCTAATATGAGATGTTCTGAACATATATATAGGCTGAACTAGTATCATAGTTTTGAAAATTGTGTAAAAAAATTGATACAAGTGAAATATGTATAATCTATTAAAATATTACACTAACAACATGATATATAAAACAATGGTTGAACAAAATATAATCTAGATTAGAATATATAAATCTTACAACCATAACTCATATATAATGAGATATAATTGAAAACCATCCAACTATTAATGGTATTTCTATAATCATTGTTGATTTTAACATCGCATTCTTATTCAATGAATGGTCTACTATTTTATCCAAATTGAGATGGGATTGAATATGTCTAACGTAAAAAGTAAATTTATGAATTTTAAGATTATTTTATATTGAACAATATTAAAAACGCATTAAGTATTGTGACGACACATCCCGCTATCACACAGATAACGAAACATCACGTGAAAATGTGCAGAACTACCATAAACCACATATTACCGAAAACATGGGTTAATTAAAACCATTTGCGGAAAGCAGATAAAAGAGAACTATTACATCCAAATCCTCATCCTACAAGGAAACATGTTATATAAATATGCACAAGCATGGATATATGTCCACAACATATAGGAACCAGTTGTCCTATCAGCACCAGGGTTCATCACCTATTTATACATACATAACGGGTCACATCAGGCCAGCAATAGGATATACAAAACTACATCAGCTAAACATCGTAAAACATCGTCAAAACACCTCCGAGGACCTGAGAGTACAGGGATGACTCTAGGACTCTACAACAAAACAACCAAAACAACAACATATCCATCTCTTGCCTCCTCATTCTCTTCTTGTTGCTCGGCCGCAACCTCACGACCATCACCACGTCTAGCACGATCACCTAAAAAGGTTGTAAACTGAGAAACACAGTCCCAGCACGAAACATAACTCCCGCCCGAAACTATAAAACTTCAGGATAAGTAGGTAAATTAGATAACTGAAATCAGTAGATCATAGGAGCAACATCCTGAGCAGAACTTATTTTATTAACAATCTTACCAGATATCCAAGAAGCATATATCCAGATATTTCTTTATGGAACTTGATTGACAATATAAACTTTATAAGAACTTATCACAAAATATAAGGATCGTACAAATAGCTGCAAGTTATAACTAGATCAACTATACAAGAAAGGCCTCAATCAATGTTCCGTGTTTTGCCTTAAGCAATATATTCTATACGGCTGGATTATGATTTATTATGCCCTGAGGAAGTGATTCATCCCGCTCAAATCCAACCTTTTGGTGCGAAGCCCAAAAATTGGTGCCATACAAGGTCATTGGGAGAGCCAGACTCCATGACCTCACCTCTTCGTGGTTAGTGCATGAAAACCAAAGCAAGACCGCAGTCTCTTGCTTGAGTGGGCTCAGCCATAGGGTCAGCTCCGCAAGATACCCTTCTATAATACTGAGCCATGGGCCTGTTCACCATGCTCTATAATCACTGAGCCATGGGCATGTTCACCATGCTCTATACAAAACTGTAGTTGTACTCAAATCCTCCTACTTTCGGCTAGGAGAAACCTTGCATATTCAATAATATGCACTCCAAGTAATCCCGCAGGATAAACTTGTTTCACCATTACCAACTACTGACGATGATGGATCTATGCCAGGGCAAACTACATGATATGTTCCACTGTAATTAATTAGTAAATTTTAAGTGGATTGTTGAGGCAACCAAGTTGTAAAACATAACAGCATTGAGTTACATTATTATTGTCATTATCACATTATCATGGGATCCTAATCCCTCATTACAGAATGTCACTGCCTCTCAAGGCTTACACCATCACCATGGGATAGCAATCCCATATCTCAACATTAGAGGATAACACATCAACTAGGCACTCAAGCCTTTACCAGGTCCACAGACCTTTTCAGATCATACTGGTGATACATGTTATCTCATCAATGAGGATTATCATCATTCATTGTTATTCAAACACATAAACCTCATAGCTCTTACCTGGCTATGAATCCATCTGATACACATGCATGGTTAGTATGCATATCAAGAGAGATAAATTAAATCACCAAACATATAGATCTTTAGGGAAACATATTATGATTATCATGCTTTTAGGGTTTAAGCTACATGATTCAATCAACATCAATTATTATATTTACATGAAGCACACAGATGTATCTTGTAAACCAATTACATTATTGTCATCAAACGATGAGCATCCACTATGCCCTAATATCTCATGAGCATGATCATTATCAAGGAATACATCCCTAAGGATTTCACACCATAGCCTAGTCATACAACATTGGTCACAACCTTTCATCCATAACCCATAATCCACAAGGTACAAGAAAATAACTACTAGGGTTTCCAGAGTTAAGCACAACCCTCACCAAAGGTATTGTCTTCCCTCACTAGAGATGTGGCGGGAAGCACCATCCCTCACCCAAAAGGGGTAGCGGGTAGGATGATATCCCTCATTAAAACTCTAACGGCTAGGGCACTTAGCCACACGTATTGGCCATCCATGTTGTGCACCCATGCACCAAGGGTATCGTGGAACCAAGGCTAGTGATGTGTCGTGCAACCTGATCCAAGAGGGTATCGTGCATGCAAGCAGCCAGGGGGTGTATCGGGAAACTAGATGTGTAGGTCAAGACCCTATCGCCCATTAGGGTTAGGGTTCATATCGGGCAGCCATCTTCACTATATCGGCCAAGGTCATTGTGCCCAAGCTCAACACTATATCGCCCAACAAGCCCACTACAACAAATGACACCAAGGCACCGCGAGATGACCTATCATCCAACTAGGTTAAGCACAACATCTTGGTCATCACTAAGGCACTTAACTAGGGTCCCCCACCCAAACACCATATCGGGCAACACAAAACCACCCCATGTTGCCCAAGGCACAAAATAGAGGTATCTAATCCCAAAACCATCTCGGGCAACAAAGCCAACAGAACTTAACATAACATATCGTCCAAGCCAAAAGCCCTAGAAGAGGGGTATCGTGCAAAGCACCAAAAAGGGTATCGTGCAAGGGCACAAGAACCACATCGGATGGTCATCATCAACCTCAAGACCAACATCATCAAACCCTATTAGATCAAGAGAGTTGGCTCACCTCTCAACAACCAATAGAGAGGGGTTTTGCACAACCTCCATCACATATCGGGCATCAAGGTAGGTCATCCATATCGGTCAACCCTTCAATCTCAACAAGGTCATCAACAACCAAAGGCTCACCTCTCAAATCCATGGTGAAAGTAGGGTATTTCCCAAGAAACTAGAATATAGACTCACCTCTCAACGACTAAGGAATAGAAGGGTTTTTCCTACACCACTAGAGCTCAAGCTCACTTCTCAAAACCAAGGAGAGAAAGGGGTATTGCCCCAAGGAAAATCTAATCCATAGGTTCGGCCAACAAGGTCTAAGGTCATACAACTATCTACATCATAACCGCTAAGTCCAACAATATTAAAGGTACAAACTAGAGAAAGAAACATATCCAAAAAGATGCAAGGCCGATCAAGATCATGTATGAACGTGCAACATAAAAGAAGGTAGTATAGCTAGAGTTAGGAGTTATGTAACCCACCTCAAGTAAGCTCCTCAAGCTTCAAAGATCCAAGCACCAAGCTTTAAGCTCTTAGCTCCAAAGCACCCCACCTTCGACCACCACAAGAAGAGAAGCAAATCTCATTACCACCATGGCCGAAGAACAAGCAAGAAGGAGAAGAAGGTGCTAAGGAGAGAGGGGATATGCTTACCCATGATGCAAGACCCTTCTAGGGTTTGGCCACCACCTAGAGGAAGAAGAAGACTCCACCAAAGGGGATCAACCACCAAGCTTACTCTACTAAGGGAAGGTGTATCGGCCACTAAAGGACAAAGGAGAAACTAAAGGAACTAAAGATCTAGGCAACTAAAGAGAGAGTTATATATATAAGAGGGTCTACGGGGTGCCCACCTTGGTGTTGCTCCACATGTGCATGTCCAAGGAACCATTTGTCCAAAGCCATGCCACCTTGCTAAACCACATGCTCATGTCATGCCAACAACTAACAAAGGATCAACCACTTGTCCAAGATATGGTGACACAACCTAGGCAAGGTCAAGGTGGTCACATGGGCGACACAGCCCACTGGGTGACATACTCCTGGGCGACACAGAGCTTCAAGCTCTCCTATGCATGACACAAGGCCTTATCAAGGAAAAGCAAAGCAAAGCAAGGCTCATCAAAGCTCATCAAGGCCCAAAACTACTCAAGCAACAAGCCCAACTCATCATCTCAACCCTAGAGGATGCAAGGAGAGAGAAAACATCTCTCAAGGTGACAAACTTTCACATCAACCCTAAAACTTGGATAATTTGCAAGTTGCACCTCCAACTTCAACAAAGCACAAACGAACCCTAATCACAACCTCAGGTGATTGGCAAGCTTCTAAACACAAGGTTTAGGCAAAGCAAACAGGGTAAACCCAAAACAAAGGTCAGGGTCCTTACAAGCCATAAACCTCTACAAAGGGATTTCTCCCTCGAAATCCAAAGAGAAAAGCGAGGGATACTTCCTCCTCGTCTCTTCCTCGAGCTCCCACGTGGCTTCCTCAATGCCATGATGATGCCAAAGAACTTTCACAAGGACCAGGTCCTTCCTCTTCAACTTCTTCACTCTTTTGTCAAATATCATCACTGGACCTTCCTCGTAGGTCATGTAACATCCCAGGATTTGAGGCCTCGGATAACATGATCATAAAAGGAATGATTGGACTACCCATATCACCAAGGTGCATCTCCTTTTCTGGGAGCCCATCACTAAAGAACTCCATAGTTAAGCATGCTCGGCTTGGAGTAGTACTAGGATGGGTGACCAGTCGGGAAGTTGATCCTAGCTTGCGCGTCAGTGTGGAAAAAGTGTGCAGTTAAGGCTAGTGGTGGTTTTTGGGGCCAGTCTTCATTCTTGAAACTCTACTAGAGCTGTGGGTAGTGAGCCCAGGCATTACAGGTCACATCTTCATGAAGCTCAACCTCAACTGGATGTATCACTGTCCCCGTATCTGGATGACTTTTCTTCAGCATATTGACATGGAACCAGATGTAACCTGTGCAACTCTGGCGGTAGTTCTACCTTATAAGCTACCTTGCCAACACGTGCTATTACCGGATATGGCCCCATATACCTGGGTGTCAGCTTGCCTTTCCGGCCAAACATCAACATGCCTTTACATGGTGAGACCTTAAGGTACACCTTGTCTCCCACCTGGAACTCTAAAGGTCATCAGCGATTATCAGCATACAACTTCTGTCTATCTTGTGCCACTTTCAACTGTTGTTGTATTACTTTGACCTTTTCTGTTATTTGCTGCACCAATTCAGGACCCAAAAGTTGATACTCACCCGACTCATACTAGCATAGAGGAGATCTGCACTTCCTGCCATATAAAGCCTCATAAGGAGCCATGTCGATGCTCTGTTCGTAACTATTGTTGTAGGCGAACTCTATCAAACTAAGATGCACGTCCCATCTACCTAGGAACTACAGAACACAAGCTTGGAGAAGATCCTCCAAAGTCTGAATAGTCCTTTTAGACTGTCCATCTATCTACGGGTGGAAAGTGGTACTGAACCTCAATTGTGTTCTCAACGCTTTATGCAACTGCTCCCAAAAATGACTCATGAATGGGGTCCTCAGACAGAGACTATCGTTGCGGGTACACCATGCAAATGCAATATCTCATCCACATACACCTGAGCAAGCTTCTCTGTTGTATACGTTGTCTTCATAGGTATGAAATGAGCATGCTTTGTCAATATGTCCACTATCACCCAGATGGAATCATGATTCTTAGCTATCCTTGGCAGACCAAATACGAAATCCATGGTTATATGATCTCATTTCCACTACGGTATTGGCATGGGTTGCAACGTACCTGTCAGCTTCTGATGCTCAACCTTGACTTGCTGGCATATCACACACCTAACCACAAACTTGGCTACATCTCTCTTCAAGCCATGCCACCAATACAGATCCTTCAGATTATGATACATCTTGGTGAAACACAAATGCATGGCATATGTCGATGTGTGTGTTTCCTCGAGCACTAACCTCCTCAAATCATCAACATCGGGGACCACCATCCTACCATGATAGCAAACTAGTCCATCCTCAGACTCATGGAACCCATCACACTTTTCACTGCCAAGCTCTGATTTGATTAACTGAACTGAAGCATCTTCCTGCTGTGCATATTTGATCTGTTGTCTCGACATAGGATTTACTTGCATATGTGCCAACAATCCTTCCAACAAGGAAACTTCCAACCATACATTCATCTGCCGCAAAGAGACAAACATATCCCGCCTATGGCATACCAAGGAACTCAACTGTGCCTTCTTCATAGGAAGAGAAGAAGACTTCCTGCTAAGGCATCAACTACCACGTTCACCTTACCAGGATGATACTCAATGGTGCAATCATAATCATTGATCAGCTCCATCCAGCGACGCTATCGCATGTTCAGCTCACTCTGTGAGAAGATGTACTTCAAGTTCTTATGCTCTGTAAAGATCTAACACACTTCCCCATAAAGATAGTGTCTCCAAATTTTTAACACATAGACCACCGCTGCCAGCTCCAAATCACGTGTCGGATAATTCTCCTCATGTTTCTTAAGCTGTCGTGAAGCAAAAGAAACCACATGATCTTCCTGCATCAGCACACATCCTAAGCCTTTCTTGGAAGCATCACAGAAAATAACATAGCCTTTCCTAGGTTATGGCAACACCAACACTGGAGCACTAGTCAGCTTCTCCTTCAAACTTTGGAAATCTTACTGAAAACGATCATCCCAGATAGAAGGTACATCCTTCCTGGTCAACTTTGTCAATGATAACACAATCACATTGAAGTTCCTTATAAACCTCTGATAGTATCCTACTAAACCCAGAAAACGATGAACTTATGTCAATGTCTTCGGTTGCTCCTAATCTGCAACTAACTCCACCTTCTTAGGGTCCACTCTGACTCCTTCTGTAGATATCACATGACCCAAGAAAGTTACTTTTTTCAACCAGAACTCATAGTTACTAAACTAGGCATACAACTGGTGTTGGCGTAAAAGAGTCAACACTTGTCGAAGATGTTGTTCATGCTCTTGACTGTCCCAACTATAGATCAGGATGTCGTCTATAAAAACTACAACAAACTGATCTAGAAACAGACGGAACACTCTATTCATCAGATCCATGAAAGCAACAGGTGCATTGGTTAGCCCAAACGGCATAACCACAAACTCAAAGTGACCATACCTCATCCTAAAAGCTGACTTTGCTATGCCCTCATCCTTAATTCTTAACTGATGATATCCAGACCATAGATTGATCTTTGAGAACATTGTAGCACCACACAACTAATCAAACAGATCATCTATCTTCGGTAATGGGTACTTGTTCTTGATCGTAACTTTGTTCAACTGTCGGTAATCTATGCACAAACACATCGATCCATCCTTCTTCTTTACGAATAGAACCGGAGCACCCCATGGCGATGTGCTCGGTCTGATGAAACCTTTATCCAGTACTCTTCTAACTACTTCTTCATCTCTGCCATCTCAGCAGGAGCCATCCTGTACAGTGTCTGAGCAACTGGTTGTGTTCCTGGTACCAGATTGATCTCAAAGTCAATCTCTCGAGGTAGGGGAACACCAGGCAACTCATCGGGAAACACATCCGCAAACTCTCGAATAACAGGAACCTCCTCAAGGCTAGGACCTTTTGCCTTGATATCCATAACATGGGCTAAGAACGCCTTACATCCTTGTCGCAACAACTTCTCTGCCACCATAGCTGACACTAAACATGTCGGAAGAATCTTCCTATCTCCTTGGAAGATCCACCTCTCACCGCCGTCAACAAACACTACTTGCTTGGAACCACAGTCCAACACAACCTTATACTTCTCTAATGTATCCATCCCAAATATCACATCGAATCCATGCATATCAAGTGGTATAAGATCCACTTGTATATTGTGTCCCGAAAAAGATAGAACACAAGATGGACACTCCTCTCGAAGCAACGCGGGTTCAACAAGAGGGGTTTCTAACAACAAGCTATCTTTCTTACAACTAACATGTAGAAGACAACTATCAAGCATTATAAGTGCGATAAAAGAGTGTGTAGCACCTGAGTCAACCAGAACAGATATAAAGCAAGAAGATGAAAAATCAGAATGAAATAACTCCATCTGACCTGCCACCACTCGCGGGTTGAGTATCACCTCCGACTGACTCATAGCATAGAATCGAGTCATTGCTTGTTGTCATCCACATCCTCTGCTTCCTTGGGTAGACAATCCCGCTTGCAATGCTTGACAGCATCCTCGCCCTCTATTACCACTAAACTGCTATCTATCTGACCCTTGTTGATTTTGCCTCGACTGTTGTGTCATTTCAACATCTTTCTTTGGGAAATTTGACCTCAAATGCCCGGTCTATCCACAGAGATAGCATGACTTGTCCTCTAACTACGGCCTAGATGGCCCTGTCACTACTACTAAAGCTATGGTGTAAGCTCTGGACGGAGAAAATCCATGCCCTCTTCCCTTACTCGGAGACCACTGTGATGGTGCACTAGAACCTTGCCTCACAAAATGTGCAGAAAACCTCGGCTTCTTATGGCTATCAAACCTCTGTTTCTGAAACTGAGCAGGCCTTTTCTTGGTCATGGACTCTCTCTTCTCCCTGACTGACCGTTCTATCCTTAGGAGAGACTCCACAAATGTGGCAAACTGCTCTCGATTCTCCAAAGAAGTAGTAGGTGTCGACAGCTCAGCACTCAAACCTTTCTCAAACTTCTTGATTCTCTCATCATCTGTTGCCACCATGTGAGGACAAAACCTCAACAGGTCTATAAACTTAGCTTCATACTCGGTGATGCTCATTGATCCTTGGCATAGACGCTCAAACTGGTTGATCTTCTTATCCAGATACATCTTCGGGAAGTATCGGTTGACGAACTCCCGGCAAAAAACCTCCCAACAGATCACCTCACCAAGCCGCTTCTCCTCCTCGATGGCCCACCAGTGGCCAGCACTACCCTTTAGAAGGTAGGCAGCGTGCTTAACTTTGTCTGCTTCGGGGATGTCGAGGATCCGGAAGGCCTTCTCGAGACCTGTTAGCCACAGATCTTCATCCGCTGGATCAACCATTCCAACATAATCTGAATCTCCGACTCGACAAAATCGCTCAAAGGTCTTCCCAATACCTGAAGATTCACCATGGGGAGCATGTGCTCATGGCGGAGGCACTGAAAATCTATCCACCATGTGAATCATTGTAGCCATCAACTGCTTCATAAGCTACTGATAGGAAAGATTTTCAAGAATGGGTGGGTCAAGATAAGGGATCTCAGGCACCCGATCTTCATGTGCCTGCACTCTTGCTCCATCAACTGATGTTGCAGCACTGCTCTTGGTAGCATGTTCTTCATGGTTTCCAAACATCTTTAAGCTTTATCTTCCGCTGAGGGCAGAAGGTTATTGTAAGAAAATATGGAAAACTCACAAGAACAGACACAACCTAGTCCTAGATCCCTATAGACTCAATGAACCTAGGGCTCTGATACCAAACTTGTAGCGCCACATCCCGCTATCACACAGACAATGAGACGTCACGCGAAAATGTACAGAACTACCAAAAACCACACATTACCGAAAACATGAATTAATTAAAACCATTTGCGGAAAAAAGATAAAAGAGAACTATTACATCCAGAGCCTCATCCTGCAAGGAAACATATTATATAAATATGCACAAGCATGGATATATGTCTACAACTTATAGGAACCAGCTGTCCTGTCAGCACCAGGGTTCATCACCTGTTTATACACACATAATGGGCCACATCAGGCCAGCATCAGGATATACAAAACTACATCAACGAAACATCGTAAAACATCATCAAAACAACTCCGAGGACCTGAGAGTACAGGGATGACTCTAGGACTCTACTACAAAACAACCAAAACAGCAGCATATCCATCTCTTGCCTCCTAATGCTCTTCTTACTGCTCGGTCGTAACCTCACGCCCACCACCACATCTAGCATGATCACCGAAAAAGGTTGTAAACCAACGGGGTGAGACATACATTCCCAGCGAGAAACATAACTTCATGCCAAAACTATAAAACTTTAGGAAAAGCAGGTAAAGCAGATAA
Organism: Alisma plantago-aquatica; assembly: GCA_963693085.1. Classification (NCBI taxonomy): domain Eukaryota; kingdom Viridiplantae; phylum Streptophyta; class Magnoliopsida; order Alismatales; family Alismataceae; genus Alisma; species Alisma plantago-aquatica. The sequence continues at coordinate 134,681,474 of OY856411.1, read as the reverse complement.
TTGATATCAGCAGATCATAGGAGTAGCATCCTGAGCAGAACTTATTTTATTAACAATCTTATCATATATCCAGGAGGCATATATCCAGATATTTCTTTATGGAACATGATTGAAAAGATAAGCTTTATAAGAACTTATCAAAAAATATAAGGATAGTACAAATAGCTGCAAGGTATAATTAGATCAACTATACAAGTAATGACTCAATCAATGTTCCGTGTTTTGCCTTAAGAAATATATTCTATACAGCTGGATTACAATTTATTATGCCCTGAGGAAGTGAGTCGTCCCGCTCAAATCCAACCTTTGGGTGCGATGCCCAAAAACTGGTGCCATACAAGGTCATTGGGAGAGCCAGACTCCATGACCTCACCTATTCGTGGTTAGTGCACAAAAACCAAAGTAGGACCGCAGTCTCTTGCTTGAGTGGCCTCAACCACAGGGTCAGCTCCGCAGGCTACCCTTCTATAATACTGAGCCATGAGCCTGTTCACCATGCTCTATAATCATTGAGCCATGGGCATGTTCACCATGCTCTATACACAACCACATTTGTACTCAAATCCTACTTTCGGCTAGAAGAAACCCCACATATTAAACAATATGCGCTCCAGGTAATCCCGCAGGATAAACCTGTTTCACCATCACCAACTACTGACGATGATGGATCTATGTCCAGGGCAAACTACATGATATGTTCCTCTATAATTCATTAGTATATTTTAAGTGGATTGTTGAGGCAACCAATTTGTAAAACATAACATCATTGAGTTACATTATTACTGTCATTATCACATTATCATGGGATCTCAATCCCTCATCACAAAATGTCACTACCTCTCAAGGCTTACATCATCACCATGGGATAGCAATCCCTTATCTCAACATCAGAGGATAACACCTCAACTAGGCACTCAAGCCTTTACCAGGTCCACAGACCTTTTCACATCATACATGCGATACATGTTATCTCATCAACGAGGATTATCATCATTCAGTGTTATTTAAACACATAAACCTCATATCTCTTACCTCGCTATGAATCCATATGATACACCTGCATGGTTAGTATGCATATAAAGAGAGATAACTTAAATCACCAAACATATAGATCTTTAGGGAAACATATTATGATTATCAAGCTTTTAGGGTTTAAGGTACATGATTGGATCAACATCCATGATTATAATTACATGAAGCACACAAATGTATCTTGTAAACCAATTACATGATTGTTATCAAACCATGAGCATCCACTATGCCCTATTATCTCATGAGCATGATCATTATCAAGGAATACATCCCTAAGGATTTCACACCATAGCCTAGTCATACATCATTGGTCACAACCTTGCATCCATAACCCATCATCCACAAGGTACAAGAAAGTAACTACTAGGGTTTCCCGAGTTAAGAACAACCCTCACCAAAGGTACTATCTTCCCTCACTAGAGATGTGGCGGGAAGAACCATCCCTCACCCAAAAGGGGTAGCGGGTAGGATCGTATCCCTCACTAAAACTCTAACGGCTAGGGCACTTAGCCACACGTATCGGCCATCCATGTCATTCACCCATGCACCAAGGGTATTGTGCAACCAGGGCTAGTGTTGTGTCGTGCAACCTGATCCAAAAGGGTATCATGCATGCAAGAAGGAAGGGGGTGTATCGGGCAACTAGATGTGTCGGTAAAGACCCTATCGCCCATTAGGGTTAGGGTTCATATTGGGCAGCCATCTTCACTATATCAACCAAGGTCATGGCTCCCAAGATCAACATTGTATAGCCCAACAAGCCCACTACCACAAACGATACCAAGGCACCACGAGATGACCTATCATCCAACTAGGTTAAGAACAACATCTTGGTCACCACTAAGGCACTTAACTAGGGTCCACCACCCAAACACCATATCGGGCAACACAAAACCACCCCAAGTCGCCCAAGGCACAAAATAGAGGTATCTGCTCCCAAAACCATCTCGGGAAACAAAGCCAACAGAACTTAACTTAACATATCATCCAAGCCAAAAGCCCTAGAAGAGGGGTATCATGCAAGGGCACCAAAAAGGGTATCGTGCAAGGGAACAAGAACCACATCGGTTGGTTGTCATCAACCTCAAGACCAACATCATCAAATCCTAATAGATCAAGAGAGTTGGCTCACCTCTCAACAACCAAGAGAGAGGGGTTTTGCAAAACCTCCATCACATATCAGGCATCAAGGTAGGTCATCAATATCGGTCAACCCTTCAACCTCAACTAGGTCATCAACAACCAAAGGCTCACCTCTCAAATCCATGGTGAGAGTAGGGTATTGCCCAAGCAACTAGAATATAGACTCACCTCTCAACGACTAAGGAAGAGAGGGGTTTTGCCTACACCACTAGAGCTCAAGCTCACTTCTCAAAACCAAGGAGAGAAAGGGGTATTGCCCCAAGGAAAACCTAATCCATAGGTTCAAACAACAAGGTCCAAGGTCATACAAGTATCTACATCATAACCACTAAGTCCAATAATATTAAAGGTACAAACTAGAGCAAGAAACATATCCAACAAGATGCAAGGCCGATCAAAATCATGTAAGAACATGCAACATAAAAGAAGGTACAAAATCTAGGGTTAGTTGTGGTATCCAATTCACAAAAACAAGATTAACTTAAGCGGAAGCGAATTATTTGCAGCGGATTACTGAAAATCACTAAAAATTAAAACTTTTTGCAAAGAGATCCACATATAGGAAATCTTTCCATCAAGAACCAATGTATAACATTTACATTCTATTTCAAACGTACATAACAAGTACCATCTCTTTTCAGAGACTACATCCACAACTGCCTTATAAACATTATATACAGACAATATATGAATCTTGAGGCATCAAGCCAAAACCTCAGATCGATTCATAAAATACTGACTAAAAACTCTGAGGACCTGAGAGTACAGAGATGACACATAGGACATAGGACTTTCTAACTACATAACTTGACAGGCAGTATCTCCACCTGAGATATTACTGTTGTCCTTGATGTTACTGTAGTTGTCCATTCCCTTCATTGGGATTCTGCTTCTTTGTCCGCGTCCACCTAAAAAGTTGGATCCCACGGGGGTGAGACAATTGTAAATTGCCCCAGCGGGAGATATAACTCTCCACCAAAACATTGTTATTGCAATTTAAAGATATGAAATTGGGCAGAGGATAAGTAGTTTAAAGCATTCTCAACTTTGAAAACATTGCAACTATTTATGATAGAGCAATATATCATCTATTCTTTTAATAAGGATTAGGAATGACATGTATATCATTTATCCATCATATTATGTCATCATATGAAACTTTTCTTGTGACACTCATTATCTTGACATGTCACCCATGGAACATTCTTGTTTCAATCTATTGGCCTTAGCCAATCTGCTAAAGAGATAAGGAATTACATCTACCATGTACTCATATATCATTAATATAGGCATTTCGGTTATTACCAATCATGTGTTATTAATACAGGCATTGGACTACTTCCAATCATGTGTCATCATTGCAGGAATTGAGCCTCTGCCAGGTATTTGACTCTTCCAAACCTAATTACACTGCCAGGCATTGGACACTACCAATCCTGATTTCACAGCCACGCATTCGACTTTAACCAACCCTGATTACAGGCATAACACCACTGCCAGGTATTGGACTTCTCCAAACATGATTACACCACTAGGCATTGGACTTTAACCAACCCTGATTACACAGCCAGGCATTGGACTTTAACCAACCCTGATTACACAGCCAGGCACTGGACTTTAACCAACCCTGATTACACAGCCAGGCATTGGACTTTAACCAACCCTGATTACACATCCAGGCATGGGACTTTAACCAACCCTGATTACACAGCCAGACACTAGACTTTAACCAACCCTGATTACACAGCCAGGCATTGGACTTTAACCAACCCTGATTACACAGCTAAGCATTGGACTTTAACCAACCCTGATTACATGGATCATGGAATAAAAATTCCTTCGACCCATCATTAATCATCTTGGTGCTTCTTACTATACTACAATTATTCTCATGGCTCATAAAGCCCATAAAGCATCTTGTCACCTCTCATTAGGCAACATCTAATCATATGGCTCACAGGGCCATTCAACATCTTGTCACCTATCATTAGGCAACAAATTCATTTTATCTCATGTAATATAATAGTAACACCACTATACCCTTAATAGGGTTAGGGCTTACTGTTTACATCACTTTGGGGATTCTCATGTCCCATTACCCAATTTCGGTTTAGGGTTTTCCCATCTCACATTAGGATTTCATAATTATCAAAGTATATCAACTTTGAGATGCTAACTGTGAAGTCATTCATATCTTGATGTATTACTTTCCTCATCACTTCCAACTTTCTTAAGTTATCAACTTATCTTGAATTAAGGTATTTCCCATCTTAATCCTTTCATCCACTAACCTGTCACTCTTACCATGAAGTGAATAGGTTACACATAAGAATGGTCCAATTATCTTTAATGATATGAACTCATCTCAGGTTAAGGTATTGCTTACAATAAGCTTTCCTATAATCAACCATTTTTGATATTTCACCCTTATAAGGTTTTACCCACTATTTTATTATTAGGGTTCTGGGTTGTCATCGTGTTGTCCTAGATTAAGGCTTCATGTATTATAACTCCAATTAGAGTTTCACATACCTTTACCCTTTATTAGGGCTTTGGGATTTCACATACTATCATACTTTATCAGAGTTAGGATTGTATATAGCATCACCCTTCATTAGGCTTTCACATCTCATTGCCTATACTTAATGTTTACTATTCATCCCAACTAGGGATTTCTCATGGCATCACCATCAATTAGGGTTTCTCATGGAATCAACCTCAATTAAGGATTCACATTGAATCAACCTCAAATAGGGATTCACATGGAATCAACCTCAATTAGGGTTCACATGGAATCAACCTCAATTAGGGTTCACATGGAATCAACCTCAATTAGGGTTCACATTGAATCAACCTCAATTAGGGATTCACATTGAATCAACCTCAATTAGGGATTCACATTGAATCAAACTCAATTAGGGATTCACATGGAATCGACCTTAATTAGGGTTTTACATTTTATTATCTTGGTTTAGAGTCACAACATTACCCTAGGTTTGGGTTGCATCTGATATTGCTCTAAATTTAGGTTAGGGCTCAACAACCTTCTTGATTAGGGTTTCATGATCTATTTATTAAGGATCATACCCTATTCATCACATGATCAATACTCATGTATGAATTCCTTTCCATCATCCTCTCAACTTGATTAGGTTACATCAACCCTTAAATCAAGTACATACAACTATGGCTAACAAAGTGTACTAAGACATTGTTCTTATAAGCAATTAGGGTTCATCCCTTAATTGGCACTAATCACTTAGGTAATATTAAGGTTTCAACCTTTGTTCCTTAATTGATTATAATTACTATTCATCATTGGATCAATGGATCATTCATCATCTTAATTCTCAAGAGATTCAATTACATTGGACCTCCAATACATAAGGTATCCAATTGAATTGACCAATTGGATCTTCAATTACAATAGGTGTCCAAGTGAATTAACCAATTGAGTCCTCAATCAACTTTGACTACTTGAGCCCCAAACGGTCTTGGTCCTTCAAAGTTCAAATGGTTTGAAACTGTTTGGTAAAGGTGGTTCTTGAGACCGTTTGCTAAAGCAAGTACTTGAAACCGTTTGCTGAAGCAACTTCTTGAAACCGCATGGGCACAACCGGTTTGGGATCATTTGGTCCCAAACAGTCTTGAGACCATTTGGACTCAAATGGTCTTGAGACCGTTTTGTCCAAACCTCCTTAAAACCGCATGGACCAAAAATAGTCTCAATCAATCAAATTGGATTAGGGTTTCCAATATTGATTCCTTCAATCATTAAATTCATGGAACCAATCATCAATTAGACTTATCCTCATAATTCAATTGAGTTAAATAGGTCAACCTTCAACTGAATTGACCCTAAATTGACCCTCAACTAGTTATTACTTAGGGTTTGAATCAATTGAATTAGGGTTTGGAATCGATAATCCTTCAACACTAATCAATGTAAGATTAGTTACTTTGAAACCATTAAACCATCATCCAAATTGAACATGACCTGACCCAAAACGGTCTTGAGGTAGTTTGGATGACCACCAAACGGTCTTGAGACCATTTTCCCATCATATCATCAAAATCCAAGGCAACCAGTTAGGGTTTGGATCATTGGACTGATCACCAAATCAGCAATTGATTACACTTTAACTTAGTATCATTGGATCATCAATTGCTTAACCATACTCACCCCTAGACCTCCAAACGGTCTTGGGTGACCTCCAAACGGTCTTGAGACCGTTTGTATGAGATCCAAACGGTCTTGAGGCCGTTTGGGCTCAATCACCCAAAACATCATCTCAATCACTTACAAAATCAGCACTTAGTCGATTAGGGTTCATGCCATATCTTTGGATCTTCAAACAGTTAACCATACTCAACCCTAGACCTCCAAACGGTCTTGGGTGACCTCCAAACGGTCGTGAGACCGTTTGGGTGATCCCCAAATGGCTTTGAAACCGTTTGGGCTAATTAACCCAAAAAGTCAAATCAATCAAGTTGAAAATCAGCACTTAATCCAATTAGGGTTTGCCTAATTGATTAGCCTTCAACTCATGATTCCTTTGGAATTAATCCATAAAATTTGGTGGGTTATCAACCAACATAATTAGGAACAGTATTCTCAAATGGTCAACCCTTGGTCAACTCTTGCAAACGATTTTGAAACCGTTTGGTCTCATGCGATTTGGTGAAACCGTTTGCTTCTAAACGGTTTGGGAAACCGTTTGAACATTTCAATTGAAACCGTTTGGCCAAGATATTTGGAGAGGTGTGTGATTATGATGTTGTCATCATAATCAATCTCTAAACTCACAAAACCTGCTCTGGTTTCCATGGAAATTGCATCAATCAACCGAATCAATTATTGTAAATGTAGAAATGATCATTATTTGATATGGAATTGAATGCAATAGCAAAGTCAAGGGTTCAAGTTATAAAACCCGCCTCCAATTGAGCTCCAAAGCTCCATGTACACGGCAACAATTGTGGATGAAACTCCTTTCACCATTCCAAGGCTCGTCCTCAAGGTTTGAGTGAAAAGAATGGTTAGAATTGAAAAGGAGATCGAAATAGGAAGAAATCCATAATTTATTTTTGATTTCCACCATGGAATCAAGGTGAAATGGATCAAGAACCTTACCAACAGGTTGGGGGGTCGTCCTCCTGACCCTCCCAAGCTCCCTTGGTCGTTTCCCAAGAAAGGAGAAGAAGTGCGGTCGAAAAAGCCTTCCATTTGGCTTGTAAAAGGTTCTTTTATAAAAATTTCAATGAGAGAGAATATACTTTGTAAAATCCAATTAATCCCAAAAATATGGCTGCCTCTTCCCCCTCAACTTCCTTGGGTCCGAGGAAATCTTGTTTTCCTCCAATTCCTCTCAATTATCCATGATTTAAAGAAGAGCAAATCAAGCACCTTAAATCATATTATATTAATATCCATATGTGAGTGGATATTTCTTTTTCTTATAAAATTGTGAATGAGTTATCCACTCCCTTGGATATTTTCGTGGTCCTTGAAAGGATCAAGGATGTCCACGCACATCTGAATCCAACCATTATAATTTTGGTTGAAGGCCCTTTAAGTAATACATTTATTTTTGCCCTAAATTGAATTAGGGTTTTAATTAGGATTAAATCTTGATTATTTTAATATCAAGATTCTCTCTCCTCCAACTTAATTCAAATGAGGCGCCCCTCTCATTTTCTTTGCTCTAAATGATGCCAAGAAACATTAGGGACCTTATTGAAGTGGTAATTTGCATATTGAACCCTAGGTTTTGGGTAAATTGCACATTACACCAAAACTAAGTTTTAATGCACATACATTGCTTTATCAGCTCTTTCTTGGTACTCAAGCTTCCATAAGCCATACCTCTGCATCATATTCACTCTCATGATGCTTCAACACATGAGGAACATATTATCATGCACAATTTGCACTTAAACCCCTCAACTTCAGTAATTTTCACTTTAGTCCAAAACAAACAAAACATTGATTTCAACATTTTACAAAAAGGAATAGAATTGCAACATAGGTTCCTCTTGAGGCCTAATTACTTTTCACAAGATGGGATTAAGCATTTAATCACCTTTCTTAATCAAAACACCTAGGGTTAAAGTATAACCCAGGTCAGGGATGTTACAAGTTATCCACCCTTAAGAATGATTTCGTCCCTGAAACCATCAACAAAACATTAAGAGAAAAGAGTAGGATATTTCCTCCTCATCTCATCCTATAGTTCCTTGCCTTCAGCATAGGAATTTGTAAGGATGATTTCATGTCATTATCCCTTTCTTTATTATCTAGCATGTTTATGATCATCTCATGATCTCATCACATTTCCCATTTCCTCATTATGGGAAAGATCTTTATTATGCTTGCAGCATTATTGAATAGGGTTCATCTCCCTTTTTCTTATTCTTATCTTATGAGGAATACAGTTGTAGTTCCTCATACAACATGCTCATTTGAGATTATCTCAGACTTCTCTTATACTTAGGGTATGACACATTTATTCATTCCATATTCTTGATTCATGATACTCATTAGATTGTCTCAGAATGACTACTTGATCAGAGCAATAAAAAAGACAACAATCTAAGAGTTTCCATACCCACTTTATCATCAATAGTTGTATACCTGGCCAGGGTATATAAATACTGAGATTAAGTGGTATGCACTTTGTATTCTATCATACTCCTTCTTTTCATATTATCACATGCATAAGGTTTAACATCCCTAGATTTTATCCAGGCATCTCTTATGTACCTCATCTTTTCTTATAGAGATAAGAACAACATAAAACATTTGTAATGTTTTACCATGCAAAACATAAGTCCTCATAGGACTAAACAAGGAAAGTTCAATCATTTCCTTTCTCAGTTAATCCAAGAATTCATAAGATGACATATTTGAATGACATTATCTTGTCTAACCTGTCATAATTCATGGATTATTCACTGTCTCAGGCTAACTCTGCCTCAAAGGTTGATTCAACAGGCTAAGGTTGAGCACAGACTCAATTTAAGTCCAAAAATTCATCATTTCCTTTTGCTTCAACCTGCTGATGCTAATTATAAATCCTGTTGATATCTAGAACATCATCATTGGGGTTGGTAATCTAAGTTACACTGCCAATACTTGATCCACTATATATATTACTAATGCCCTAAATTCTCCAACAATAATACTTAAAGAAGGATTTTCTTATCATAGTTGGATCAACTAGGGGATTCTTAGGCAATTATCTCTCTCTTGCCTGCTCCCATGCACCTTTTCCTGGTGCAACATTGCTACTTTCAGCAGCAACCTCTTCATGTGACCCAGTCATATTTAAGTTCTTCTTCACTTATACGAGCAGAAGACATTATCAGATACACTGGATGACACCAAAACAGACTCAACTACCTTAGTCTTATGTCTCTGTAGACTCATCAAACCTAGAGCTCCGATACCACTAATTTGTGGCATCCAACTCACAAAAACAAGATTAACTTAAGCGGAAGTGAATTATTTGCAGCAGATTACTGAAAATCACTAAAAATTAAAACTTTTTGCAAAGAGATCCACATATAGGAAATATTTCCATCAAGAACCAATGTATAACATTTACATTCTAGTTCAAACGTACATAACCTGTACCATCTCTTTTTAGAGACTACATCCACAACTTCCTTATAAACATTATATACAGACAATTTATGAATCTCGAGGCATCAAGACAAAACCTCAGATCGATTCATAAAACACTGACTAAAAACTCTGAGGACCTGAGAGTACAGAGACGACACATAGGACATAGGACTTTCTAACTACATAACTTGACAAGCAGTATCTCCACCTAAGATATTACTGTTGTCCTTGTTGTTACTGTTGCTGTCCATTCCCTGCATTGGGATTCTGCTTCTTTGTCCGCGTCCACCTAAAAAGTTGGATCCCACGGGGGTGAGAAAATTGTAAATTGCCCCAGCGGGAGATATAACTTTCTGCCAAAACATTGTTATTGCAATTTAAAGATATGAAACTGGGCAGAGGATAAGCAGTTTAAAGCATTCTCAACTTTGAAAGCATTGCAACTATTTATGATAGAAATATATCATCTATTCTTTTAATAAGGATTAGGAATGACATGTATATCATTTATCCATCATTTTATGTCATCGTATCAAACTTTTCTTGTGACACTCATTATCTTGACATGTCACCCATGAAACATTCTTGTTTCAATCTATTGGCCTTAGCCAATCTGCTAAACAGATAAGGAATTACATCTACCATGTACTCATATATCATTAATACATGCATTTAGGTTATTACCAATCATGTGTTATTAATACAGACATTGGACTACTTCCAATCATGTGTCATCATTGCAGGAATTGAGCCTCTGCCAGGTATTGGACTCTTCCAAACCTGATTACACTGCCAGGCATTGGACTTCTCCAAACCTGATTTCACAGCCAGGCATTGGACTTTAACCAACCCTGATTACAAGCATTACACCACTGCTAGGTATTGGACTTCTCCAAACCTGATTACACCACTAGGCATTGGACTTTAACCAACCCTGATTACACATCCATGCATTGGACTTTAACCAACCCTGATTACACAGCTAGACATTGGACTTTAACCAACCTTGATTACACAGCCAGGCATTGGACTTTAACCAACCCTGATTACACAGCCAGGCATTGGACTTTAACCAACCCTGATTACACAGCCAGGCATTGGACTTTAACCAACCATGATTACACAACCAGGCATTGGACTTTAACCAACCCTAATTACATAGCTAGGCATTGGACTTTAACCAACCTTGATTACATGGATCATGGAATAAAAATTCCTTCGACCCATCATTAATCATCTTGGTGCTTCTTACTATACTACAATTATTCTCATGGCTCATAAATCCCATAAAGCATCTTGTCACCTCTCATTAGGCAACGTCTTATCATATGGTTCACAGGGCCATTCAACATCTTGTCACCTATCATTAGGCAACAAATTCATTTTATCTCATGTAATATAATAGTAACACCACTATACCCTTAATAGGGTTAGGGCTTACTATTTATATCACTTTGGGGTTTCTCATGTCCCATTACCCAATTTAGGTTTAGGGTTTTCCCATCTCACATTAGGATTTCATAATTATCAAAGTATATCAACTTTGAGATGCTAACTGTGAAGTCATTCATATCTTGATGTATTACTTTCCTCATCACTTTCAACTTTCTTAAGTTATCAACTTATCTTGGATTAAGGTATTTCCCATCTTAATCCTTTCATCCACTAACCTATCACTCTTACCATGAAGTGCATAGGTTACACATAAGAATGGTCCAATTATCTTTAATGATATGAACTCATCTCAGGTTAAGGAATTGGTTACAATAAGCTTGCCTATAATCAACCATTTATGATATTTCATCCTTATAAGGTTTTACCCACTCTTTTATTATTAGGGTTCTGGGTTGTCATCATGTTGTTCAAGATTAAGGCTTCATGCATTATAACTCCAATTAGAGTTTCACATACCTTTACCCTTTATTAGGGCTTTGGTATTTCACATGTGATAAAATGAGCGTTAATTCAGTACAAAAATAAGAGTGTTGGGTCTCCTATATATATAGGAGCCAGAGAGTACATGGGCTAATTAGAGAAAAGGGAAAATACAATGGGCCTGAGCCCAACTAATCAAATATGCTAACACACCCCCTCAAGTTGGAGAGTAAACATTGTGAAGTCCCAACTTGATGCCCATATACTTGAATAAAGCAGGAGGAAGAGGTTTGGTAAGGATGTCCGCAACTTGATCACCTGTCCTAATGTGAGGAGTGATGATTTTCTTGGCTTTGACCAGGTCCCACACAAAGTAGCAGTCAACTTCAATGTGTTTTGTGCGCTCGTGGAAGACTGGATTATTAGCTATGTGTATAGTTGCCTCGTTGTCACAATATAGAGTAGTTGGGGTTTGAAAGGGAATTTGAAATTCACTCAAGATGGATCGGACCCATTGTAGATCAAAACATGCATGAGCCATGGCCCGATATTCTGCCTCAGTGCTAGAGCGAGCTACCATAGCTTATTTTTTACTCCTCCATGAAACTGGGTGAGTGCCAATCATGACACAATAGCCAGAAGTGGATCGTCGGTCTTTAGAATCACCAGCCCCTTCGGCATCTGCATATCCAGAGATGGTGATTACCTTGGATTTTGGACGTTTGTAGAGCAATCCTCGTCCCAGAGCACTCTTTAGATAGCGAAGAATGCGTTGAACGCTGGACCAATGGACTTGGAGTGGTGCACTCATGTGTTGGATGACTATCCCAACCACATATGTAATATCTGGTCGAGTAATGGTTAAGTAAATCAGCTTCCCAACTATACGACTATACTTTTCAGGATCAGCAAAGAGTTCTCCTTCATGCATAGGCTTTGTATGATAGTCCATGGGGGTAGAAACTAGTTTGGCTTTTGCCATGTTGGCCTCTTGAAGCAGGTCTAGGATATAGCGCCGTTGTGATAGACTTATCCCTGAGGTTGAGCGGAGGACTTCAATTCCGAGAAAGTATCGTAGAGTGCCCAAGTCTTTTGTATGGAAATGTGCATTCAAGGACTTCTTAAGTTGGGATATTCCCACAATATCATTACCGATGATGACAATGTCATCAACATATACAGCAACAAGAACATGTCCTTTATAGGACTTGGAGAAGAACAAAGAGTGGTCTGTGGCTGATCTCTAGAAGTGAAGTTGAGTTAGGACATCACTTAACTTGTTGAACCAAGCCCTTGGAGACTGCTTGAGGCCATAGAGAGATCGTCGCAGATGACATACTTTTTGTGAAGACACCCCCTCAGCAACAAACCCAGGTGGTTGTTGCATGTAGACTTCCTCCAGGAGATCTCCGTGAAGAAATGCATTCTTGATGTCGAGTTGGTAAAGCGTCCAGTCAAGGTGAGATGCAAGGGAGATAAGGATGCGGACGGATGCTATCCTTGTAACTGGAGAGAATGTATCAAAGTAATCTACTCCAAAGGTTTGTGTGAATCCTTTGGCAACTAGGCGCGCCTTGAGTCTTTCAATAGAACCATCCGACTTATGCTTTACAGAGAAAACCCATCGACAACCTACAATATTTTTCCTGCTGGTGGAGTCACAAGATCCCATGTCTTGTTTTCATGGAGAGCACGCATTTCTTCCATCATGGCATCTTTCCAACCAGGATGACGTAGAGCATCTGTTGGACACTTAGGAACATATGTTGTGTCCAAGGCAGTAGTAAAAGCGGATGCAGAAGAAGAAAGACGTGCTAGACAACAAGTATTGGAAATGGGATGCTTGATAGTGCAAGAGCGTATACCTTTGCGTAGTGCCACTGGTAGATTGGATTGGTCCGGAATTGATGAAGATGAAGCAGATGTAGCCGGTAACTCATCTTCCATGCGCCTGTTTGGTGTTGGGGATGATGGAGATGGTGGTGGTATTAGTGGGATGAATGGATCAGGCAATGAAACCATAGTATCAATATGATCAATGGGGGGTGAGGTGGATGAAAAGAACATTTCATCCTCATGAAAGGTGACATCTACAGAGATATAGATTCTTCCAGAGTTAGGTTCAAGACACTTGTATCCTTTTTGAGAACAAGGATAACCGAGAAACACCGTTCGGATAGCTCGGGGGGAAAGTTTGTCGGCCTTGGGATCAAAATTATGAACAAAGGTGACACAAACAAAAACCCGAGGCGGTAAGGGGAATGGTTTGGATTGAGTGTAAATAATGGAAAAAGGAGTGTGCTTCCCGAGGACAGAGGAAGGTTGACGATTAATAAGAAAGCAAGCAGTAAGGACAACATCTGACCAAAAAGACTTAGGTGAGTTGGCATGAATGAGAAGAGAGCGTGTAATGTCAAGTAAATGACGATTTTTGCGCTCGGCAATGCCATTTTGTTGTGGAGAGTATGCACAAGAGCGTTGATGAACCATCCCAACTTCACGACAAAAGGAGGTGACGGCCTTTTGGGTATACTCAAGGGCGTTGTCAGTTCGAATGATCTTAATAGACGTCGAAAATTGAACTAAAACCAACTTGTGAAACTCACGAATTAGTGAAAAAACTTCATCACGAGTAGAAAGTAAGTAAAGCCATTTCATTCTAGAAAAATCATCCACAAATTTAAGAAAATATCTATACCCATCATAACTAGTGGTTCTGAAAGGACCACAAACATCTGTATGAACTAAATCAAACATATGAGATGATTGTTTACAAATACGGGCTGGGAAGGACACACGATGATGTTTTCCTAGTTGACATGCATTACACTGAATGGAAGAACATGAAGATAAAGAACTATCTAATAGTTTAAGCTTGTCTAAAGGTAAATGGCCATGACGAAGATGTAGCTGAAGTGGCGTGGAGGCATGAAGAGCTTGTGGTTGGCTGGAGGGAGTGGCGGAGAAGTAGTAGAGATCACCAGAGCGTACACCCTGCCTAATCATCATCAAATTCCTCCAATCCTGTAAAACAAACCAGAAGGACCAAACGTTACAAAGCATTTGAGAGAATCAACAATTTTTGCTACTGACATCAAATTGTATGGAAAGTTTGGAACAAAATGGACAACAGTCAACTTGACTTTAGAAGAGATAGGAACAGTGCCACACCGAGTTACTTGTTTGACTGACCCATCCGCCATGGTGACATAGGAGTGAGGGATAAATGAATCAGATGTGGTTAAAAGATGGGGCATACCCGTCATATGTTGAGTCGCACCCGAATCCATAATCCAGTTAGAATTGGCAGCAAGCATGGACGCCCAACATTACCATGAGATGAGGTGGCAAGATGGGAAGAAGAATCGGTTGTAGGTAGATCTCCGATTTGCCAATATGAAGATGTAGAAACAGTAATACTATTGTGGAGGGAAGAATCTCCATAATATTGAGCAGCTTGGCGAAGGCGGTCGTATTCTTCATGAGATAATGAGACATGAGAAGCTTGAGAAGATACTTGTGGTAAAGGAGGAGCATGACCAATTGCCGGAGTAGACAATTGACCAATGTGGGTAGGTGCTTGAGCAACATGCGCGGAGCCTCTGCCACGTCCTCTCCCATAGTGTGCTGGATATCCATGCTTTGAGTGACAAACATCTTCAGTGTGGCCTAACTTGCCACAATAAGTGCATTTCGGGCGTTGGCCTCGTCCACGACCACAACCTATAGCCGCCGCATCCATTGCTGATGGAGGTTCACATGCACCATTAGAAGAAATATGGGGAGCAAGTATTTCAGACTGGGCCAGACGTGCATATGCCTGGTCCATGGATGGAAGGGTCACACCAACTAGGAGTAGTTGTCGAACAGCCGCAAAGCGAGGATGAAGCCCGTTGAGGAAGCGCCCAGTGAGGAGAGTTTCTCTTTCTTTAGTAACCTCTGTAGAGGTCATGGGAGAGAAAAAATTTAGTGTGTTGGACAGGGCCTTCATTGCATCATAGTACTTGGACAGGGGTCGCTC
Organism: Alisma plantago-aquatica; assembly: GCA_963693085.1. NCBI lineage: Eukaryota > Viridiplantae > Streptophyta > Magnoliopsida > Alismatales > Alismataceae > Alisma > Alisma plantago-aquatica. Next base: position 134,665,776 of record OY856411.1, on the reverse strand, counting down.
CCCTTGCTGTTCTGAGAAGATTTTGTCCATGGCGTTGTAGATACGCAAACAGTTGTCTTCCTGAGTAAAGAACTGCTTCATGTCATCCCACATTGTTTTCGCGCACTTGTGCCACATGTATTTGACAACAATATCAGGCTCCATGCACCCCCAGAGCCAAGAGAGAACTTGGCTGTTGCCTGTAGTCCAGGTAGTATCCGGTACGGTAGGGGCGTCCTCAGTGATAAACTTGAGTTTACCACGAGACTCAAGAAATGTCTGAACAACATTCATCCAAAGTAGAAAGTTGTCATCATTAAGTTTCACGGCAGATATGTGCAGCATATCATTGTAAACAATAGTTGTTTTAGCAGCATCACCCATGATATGGTAAGAAAGATAACAGAGACTAGCACAGTCTAAAAAGTCAGAATCGTATCGGAATGTAGCACGGTACAAACAGAAAGTAAAGGTACCGGAATGTAGCACGGTACAAAAGAACGAAACAGAAATACTACCGGAATGAAAACTCGGTAGAATGAGGAGTAGCACTACCGGAATGGGTCTCGGTAGGAAAAGAAAAAGAAAAAAAAAGCACTACCGGATTAATGGCACGGTAGGATGAAGAACATAAAATCCCCAATTTTTAAAGAAAGCACTCAACCATGTGGATTAGGGAAACCACATGGAGAGGGAAAAAAAACTTTGCCCCTCTTTTTTTTTGGTGCTTTATAAATTAGCACAGGGTCTTTTGTCTCACCTTTTTTTTCACTTTTTTTTATAGAAACTAGAACGGAACGATTCACTTTGTAAACCTTCTTTCTTTTGATCTAAATCAGTGTGATCTTTACTAATTCGAGCCCTACGTGAAGCATGTACGTAGAAAGTGCTTCAGTACATAGAGATCAGAGGACTAAATCACGAACAACATGTACGTAGATCTGCTTCAGGCAATAGAAAATGAAATAACTCATGTTGTTCGTTAGTTGTCTCTTCCGTGTTGCTCCATCTCGTCACGGTTCAGCGGATGATGATGGGAAGAATAGAAATAAAAAAAAAATCAGGCAATGCGGAAGTATGAATCTCCAGCAGTCTTAGTAGGTAATCAACCCATACGCAGTCGCGAGGGGGAAAAGAACGCAGCCGCCAGAGAGGATAAGAAAGACGGGAGGGAAAGAAAGGAGTAAGAGGGTTAGGGCTGGGCTACGGCTCCTGATACCATGATAAAATGAGCGTTAATTCAGTACAAAAATAAGAGTGTTGGGTCTCCTACATATATAGGAGCCAGAGAGTACATGGGCTAATTAGAGAAAAGGGAAAATACAATGGGCCTGAGCCCAAGTAATCAAATATGCTAACAACATGATATCATACTTTATAAGAGTTAGGATTGCATATAGCATAACCCTTCATTAGGCTTTCACATCTCATTGCCTATACTTAATGTTTGCTATTCATCCCAACTAGGGATTTCTCATGGCATCACCCTCAATTAGGGTTTCTCATGGAATCAACCTCAATTAGGGATTCACATTGAATCAATCTCAATTAGGGATTCACATGGAATCAACCTCAATTAGGGTTCTCATGGAATCAACCCCAATTAGGGTTCACATGGAATCAACCTCAATTAGGGTTCACATTGAATCAACCTCAATTAGGGATTCACATTGAATCAACCTCAATTAGGGATTCACATGGAATCAACTTTAATTAGGGTTTCACATTTTATTATCTTGGTTTAGAGTCACAACATTACCCTGGGTTTGGGGTACATCTGATATTTGCTCTAAATTTAGGTTAGGGCTCAACAACCTTCTTGATTAGGGTTTCATGATCTCTTTATTAAGGATCATACCCTATTCATCACATGATCAATACTCATGTATGAATTCCTTTCCATCATCCTCTCAACTTGATTAGGTTACATCAACCCTTAAATCAAGTACATACAACTATGGCTAACATAATGTACTAAGACATTGTTCTTATAAGCAATTAGGGTTCATCTCTTAATTGGCACTAATCACTTAGGTACTATTAGGGTTTCAACCTTTGTTCCTTCATTGATTATCATTACTATTCATCATTGGATCAATGGATCATTCATCATCTTAATTCTCAAGAGATTCAATTACATTGGACCTCCAATACATAAAGTATCCAATTGAATTGACCAATTGGATCTTCAATTACAATAGGTGTCCAGGTGGATTAACCAATTGAGTCCTCAATCAAGTTTGACTACTTGAGCCCCAAACGGTCTTCATCCTTAAAAGTTCAAACGGTTTGAAACCGTTTGGTAAAGGTGGTGCTTGAGACCGTTTGCTAAAGCAAGTACTTGAAACCGTTTGCTGAAGCAACTTCTTGAAACCGCATGGGCTCAACTGGTTTGGGATCATTTGGTCCCAAACGGTCTTGAGACCATTTGGCCCCAAACGGTCTTGAGACCATTTGGACTCAAACGGTCTTGAGACCGTTTGGTTCAAACCTCCTCAAAACTGCATGGACCAAAAATAGTCTCAATCAATCAAATTGGATTAGGGTTTCCAATATTGATTCCTTCAATCATTAAATTCATGGAACCAATCATCAATTAGACCTATCCTCATACTTCAATTGAGTTAAATAGGTCAACCCTCAACTGAATTGACCCTAAATTGACCCTCAACTAGTCATCACTTAGGGTTTGAATCAATTGAATTAGGGTTTGGAATCGATAATCCTTCAACACTACACTACAAAAAAATGATGATTTAACTACAATTTTTCTGACTACATATATTGTATTTGTAGTTAAAAAGTACCTTTCCTTACAAATTATAAAAATATAAAAGAAAAAATGTAGTTTATTATATTAGCTATAAAATTAACTACATATCACGATTGTATTTGTAGACTCTTCCCAATTCACCTCCCCCCGCCACCCTTCCAAATATCAAAATGCATAATTTTTTTGAAATTTCCACACACTACTCCCCTGGAGCGGTTTCACTTCCGGCAACATCCATCCACCTCAATAGTGCCAACACGACCTATCGTGTGCTTTCTCTTCTCCCCCAACAACCCCCAATCTGATCTCCCTCTCTGTGCCTCCCCCTCTTCTCCTCCCCGTCACGCTAAGCCTGTGTTGTTGACCAAGTTCGATTAGCAGAGGAAAGGGATGCTAGATATACCATTGTCTCTGCAGAGAGACTGGTCGACCACCACCTTTCCCCCAGGCTTCCCCAGTGCCGCCTATGTGAGATCGTGTTGATGGTAGGGATCTGTGTAGGAAGCACAAACTAAAATATGATGTGTCGTGGTAATAGGAGGCGCGCTACCTCATTTCTCTATAACCCGATACCCAAGAACCTCCCCGAGGAGGCTCTCAACATGCACAATTGAGAGGGCCGAGATGCTATGCAGTCATTAGGACAATGGAGGGCAGCATTAGCATTTATGATCTTTGTTAATCAGTTCAGTTGGGCGGTTGATTCATTTTCCGTAATTTCTTCTATTATTCCTTAGCTATTACCTTTCGACGTGGATGGGCACGATTGTCACGACATAGTAGGGTTTTTTTATTTGTTTATGATGTAATGCAAACAACTACTTGAAGCCTGTTTCCATCGCCCTTCCTGGCCTTCTGTTCTATTTATCACGATAAGAAATTAAAAATTTGCCTCAAAATCCTATACATTACATGTGCTTGTTCCCGTCGGACATTTCATGTATGCATTACATTCAGACTTGTTGTGCTCAATTGGATTGAGTATTTTAAAGCATCAGGTAGTCTGTGTGGTAATGGTGGACTACATCTGGATAGAAATAGTTGGCACAACAATGCGTGATCAGATTGGAGAATGCTAGTGATATTTTTTGTTGTTGTTTGGCATTCTTCCCCAATTCTAGTGAATATTCTTAGTTTCCATACATTTCATTTTCAGGTGGTATTTGGGATTTCGAGTTCACAACTTCCTCATTAAAAACTAACATATTTAGCAACCAGGATGCTTCAACGACATCTTGAATCTACTAATATCTTAGGGCCATATGCTACTGATCCATCCTTCAATGTTTTTTTTTCTGTCTTTGATATCCAAACACCATATGTTACCTTCTTCACAAACTCACCTTACCTCACCTTGAGGGTTCATGCATTGAATCTCTGAGTATTGTTCAACATGCTATACCTCCATGCTCAAAATGATCTTTTTTTAGTTTAATATAGTGACCTAATGATTACTAAATTTTTTGGATGAGGTTTATTGAGCTTGTTGAATAAACTGTAGGTCTAAAGATGGAGATTCCAGAAGATAAGTACATGAAGTGTTATATATATGTCCCTACAGAAAAAACTTTTCTAAGATTCATGTAAGCACTATTATCCCCCCAAATGAAACTTGAACTAGATATATGAAGATGTTTCCCTTTCAAATGTCGGTTTGTTCAATAGTTAGACTTTGATATCCAAATGCAAGATACTCAAGTAGTTGATGTTAAGAACAAGTAAACTATAGATACATAATGTTAAACCCAGAAAACTTCATTTTCGTCATGTTTACTTGTTAAATTTAAGTTCCATACATGATCAATCTCACATTTCAAAATACTTCAACCTTAATAGCATCATAGGGAATGTCATAGGCATCTTTGGGCCTTAATTTTTCAAAACAATATTGAATCATACTTTATTATACCTAAGTATCTCAGTTTTCACACTAGTAATGTTGACCTAATTCACAACTTTTGTATTTATCCCTTCTATTCTAGAGAATTCGCCTTTTGACAAAATAACTTTCACACAAGTTGCATACCTAACTATTAAGGAGTCTTTGATAGAGATCAAAAAAATTGCAGGGATGTGAACAACTAGCTTTGATTGTGATTCTTCGAATTTATAGCAAATGATGTTCTTGGGAATTCAAATTTCTTAACAAATAAACTCACACAGGATCCCATGCAATGTCTTTGTTGGTTTACCTTTATGTTTGTCAATATCTATTTTGTCTTATCTTCTACAACATTGGAGGTTGTAATACTTGGCTCATTTATGTTACGAACCCTACCCATTTTAGGCTAATGATGCTAGTAGAAGATGTTTTCTTTTATCAGTAAGCGTGCTTCTTTGTATTGTTCCTTGAAATCAACATGTATACAAGTATGGGGAAAAAATCCAAATACAAAAAAATATAATACTATCTATGCATGAGGAAAGTATATTCTGTTATGATCTTTTTTCCAAATTGATTTTGTTAGTGGCCTAATTTCTTTAAAAAGCACCAAGTTACTCATAAACCAGATCTAGTATAGGATTAAGAGGCTTACTGCTCTTTCATCTCTGGTTCTAAATTCAAGCAAATCTCTCTGGTTGCTTGGGATAGATGGAAGATATGTGTGTGCCTTATTCCAGATCTCCCTAGTAAATTTGCAGTCCCAAAGAAGGTGATCTGCATTTTCAATATTCTTTTTGCATAGAGAGCATCTCGATGCAAGTTGATAACCTCATGCTTTAATGTATTCTTCAGTACAAGTTTGTCCTGCATAAGCTTCCACCCATATAATTTGATTATGTTTGGGACTTTTGTCCTCCATAGCCATTTCAACCCATGGAAGATTAGGAGAATGAGACCTACTGATATTCCATGTCCCTTTCAAGGATAATTCGGACAGACCTAGAAATAATAATATTACCTGGGGGGGTTGTAAGAGGAAGTAGTACATATATTAGTATTGATAAGGACTTGTCTCTCATGATAGTGATTTTTTTCTGCAACCCTTGATAACTTCCTTGATTGGTAACTAGTTGGTATGTTTATTTTCCTTTTTCATAAATGTCAAAAGAAATTGTGTACCCTCTATGTTTCCCTATTGATGTCTACAATGACTTTCATAGAAATTTACTCTTTCACACTCCCTCTCCATCATGTATCATATGAATTGGGCATGTTGTGTTTTCCTAGAATATGGAGTAAATCATATTGCTATTATCCTTTATCTTATCTAATACTTGTCATGTGAAGGTGGAAGTTGCAAAGTTCTGTCCTCTTTGGCTAGGACAAGTTCAGTCCCAAACATTACTAAGATTTTGGCAGTCTACTTATAATATATATGATTCCGTCCTAAAACAACATCCCCCCTCTCTTTTAGTCATAATGCAAAATTAATTGTGTGCTAGTTTTCATGTGATCCTTTGAGACCTTTTCTGGATGATGGTTGACCATAGATAAATTATATAACACTTGATCACTTTCTTGACGATCATCAACTAACGATTGCTCACTGTTTTTTTGGGCAGTATCTATTTCCTTTCTATTCTTTTACCCAACTTAGTGTACTACAGGATAATCCCTCAATATGTTTTTTCAACAGATTATTTACTTTTATGAGTATTCATGATCTAGTGAGCAGAAGGCATTGATCTAGGAACATTGGTTAGAACTCAAACTCCGGTCATAAGGTATTAATAGATAATCATTTATATATGAGACGTCGTAGTTATGCTCATGATCTAGTGAGCAGAAGGCATTGATCTAGGAACATTGGTTAGAACTCAAACTCCGGTCATAAGGTATTAATAGATAATCATTTATATATGAGACGTCGTAGTTATGCTCTTGGATATAGTCAGACATACCTTGCATGGGTGTTTTGGATTATTAGGATGACTCCATAGTTCATATTCTATCTCTGTCACAGCTGCAATTTTAAGCGAGTAGATGGTTAAAAAATTAAGTAGAGGAACTCAAACTGCACCTGTGAATACCAACGTGCACCCTACAACTAACTATGGTCATTATCCAGTGGCCAACAATGTCCTATACCAATGTGGTCAATCCCAACGCACCTCTTAACAGGGGTTTTCTTCTTCAGTCTTGGCTTAGTCTGATAGAGTTAAATAGGCTATCTTTCCCTCACAGAACAATTAAATGATTCATTCATGACCTTGGCAGATGATTATGCACATGCATTCATCTTTCTCTTTGACTCATTTAGTATCTTGAGACCTCTAGTATTCTGAGATTATTAACTGAAGTTTATCTCAAGCAAATCAACTCTCTTATTCTATATTTATGTTATTGTTGATTGTGCCTTTTTTCATGGCTGTTCTGATCTTGACTTATATGTTGTTGGCTAGCTCTATGTATCGAATTCTGTGTATGGATTCTCTGAGTTTGGTTTCAAGTGTCGTTACGATTAAGGAATTTGTGCTCACTATGGATTGATGACTTCATGAAGTAGATGAATGTTTCATATTAATCTAATCAAGATCTGATTCAGAGCTTGGCAAATGATCCTTGAGATTCTTTCTTCTATTTAGTTGGCTTGGTTATGCCGGCATAAGGCCCTTCAAGACTTCTAAACTGGTACTAGTCACTAGAATCAGTCTTCTGGTTTTTGTAAGCTCTATGCAATGTCATGAATGCTCATGGGTTTCTAATTTCTTTCCCAAGTTGACCTGCTTGTATGTTTTGCCTATAGTTGTTAGAGTTGCAAGCCTTTTGATTCTCATAGTAAGCATTTGGCTACTGGCTTTTGGAGCTGCAAAGGTGCTCTTGCACTGTCAATGTCATTGGGGACTTGTTGTTTGGTGAGTTGGGAGCCATCGTAGCGGCCCTAACACATGATGGACTTCTCCTAGTGTATAGCTCCTCCTCAGACCCATAGCACATGATGGATTCACTGATTTTTGCCTCATGTTAGGTTAAGAAGGAAGTCACTGTCTACCACCAACTCATATGCAATTGTTGCAGTGCTTGTAAGAATCATCTTCGAGCTACCATCTTTCTTTACAATGATTTTTATTCTGAAATTTTGATGGCAGGACGTGTGTCACACCCCTTAATTCTTAAGGAGGTGAGGCAGTGAGGTTTGCCCCACCTCACTTCAGCCTTATGTGAAATTCCTCTAAGGGACTTAGAGAAATCAACCCAGGAAGGGACAACAGTCGGCTCGCTGTAGAATGAACAAAGAAGGATGCCGGAGAACTGTTACTCTTTATTACTTCTCAAAGTAATGTACAAAACTTACACTAGACTTAACACAAAACTGAGGTTGATTCAATTCCCCAATTGAATCGGCACACAAGTGATTCCCCCGAATGCACCTTCACAATCCTTGCCTTAGTGGCTCCTTGGATCGATCCCCACTGATCCTCCTTGATTGCAGGTTGCGCCTTTTCCCTCTGTTACGCTCTGTCTTGTTGTGAAGTGTTGTTGTCTTCCTTGCTTTTCCCAAGTCCCCTTGTATACAAGTGTTGTGCGGGGCAGTTGTGCTCCTGGGCGGTTAGAGGGGAGCACGCCGGTTCCAACGGTACCTGGGGTGCCTCCTAACTCCCAAGGAAACTCCCTATAACGCTATCCCAGTGTAGAGGCAGTTGCTGGAGCGGTTAAGTCTTTTGCTCGGCCGAAGGGATGCCTCCCCTTGGCACGCTCCCACGTTCGCCCCTAGTTCGCTGACGAGCGACGCTTCCCTTGGAGCAGTCTCCCGCTGTCTCCTCTGCAATGGTCGAGTTCGTCCCACGATCCCGCGTGGTGGTCTATTCGCACTGGTTTGCTGAGTTCCCAAGTCCGAGCGGCAGTTGCGCACTCCGTCCACGTCCCTTGGTCTCAACCGCCATGTGCCCACATTTGTAACGCGATGCTTGGTCTGTCCGCATGCTGGTCCTCCTCGCGGTCATCGTGCGGTCCGGTCCTTTGACTCGCCCATGAGTCAAGTGTGCTGCTAGCTTTGAGCTTGCTCGCGGGTCGTCTTGGCAGAATGCTTCTCCCCGAGCTAAGTCCTTGTCCGTCTGAGCTACACACCTCGTCGTCCAAGCTAGAGTGAGCTAAGCCGAGCTCTCTCTATTGCCATCGAGCTGCACCGAGCTGAAACTAAGCTAGCGAGCGGGTCAGTCGAGTTGAACGGTGCAATGTCGAGCTACACGCATGTTGACTGAGCTGGAGTCGAGCTAAGCCAAGCTCACTCCTTCCTCTTTGAGCTGAACCGAGCTGGATGCAGCTCCATATGAGCTAGGCCGAGCTTCCCCTGAGCTAGCCTTAGCTCCTCCTTAGTTGTTTCAGGACTTAGGAGCTTGGAGGGGTTACAAGCCCTCCCCCACTGAAGTTGTTGTCGCCCCCGACAGCATGGGCCTCCATAGAAGTCCCTTAGCCAAAATATTTATGTACTTACTCCCCTTGAGAAGTATTGATCCCTCGGAAACTTCTCCCTTTGATGCGTCCATCTGAACTCCAGGAAGAGACGCCTCCATCGCCCTACGATGCTCCTCCTTAGATCAAGTCTGAATCCTCCCATTGTGCACACGAATTCTGGCCATCCGAGGTCTCCATCGAGGTTAGGCACTCCGAGCCGAACTATCTGCCTGATAGTTGGTGATCTGGTTGATGAAGAGATGAGGTGACTTGAAACGGCTTGATGCTGATGGATACTCAAACCAACTCACTCCCGAGAAGGTTCCCACCTGATCCATGCACTAGGCCTTTGTGCTTCTTGCTGTGGAAAGTCTCCCGTTGAGGTATTTGGGCTGTAGATCCCACCTCCGACCTACGTCTCCCTGACGCGGTCCAAATGTCCGTTGTGACTCCATCTGCTACTGAAAAGGCTCCAACAGTCCAGTTTCCTCAGCTTAAAGTATCTGGCTGCCTCATGCTGGATGTTGAGGGGCAAGAGTCCTCCCTGACTCGATCCCTATGGCTAAGTCCCTGGCTCTTGGGTCCCTCGCCCTTGGCCATTCCCTGAAGATCACTAACCACTTGTACAGATTGTCGTTGTAGTCCACCTTGGGCATTATCAAGAAAATAAGCCGTTGTTGTGGATGTCTGCCATTTCCAAGAAGGCATCGCTACCCGACCTGCTGAGTGTGATGCCTCTTACATCTTCTCTACTTTTTAGGTTGAAAAGTGACTGTTGGACCCCCGTCCAAGTCTTCATTCCGCTCGTGGAAGAAGGTTGTTTCGTAGGCAAGGAGTCCCTTCCATTGCGGCAAAGGATCCTCCCTTGTCTTTCCTAGAAACGGACATCTCATACCTGCTCCAGGGGATGAGTACCCTTGGCAAAACTCATCATCCGACAACACGAGTCATCACCCCTGATGACCAACTCAAGGACTACAACTGTGCATGGAGTACCCCTACTCTAGCACTTAAACTTTTGTGGGAGAAAGATGCAAGACTCCACCGGACTTGGACTATTCCCCCTTTATACTCACTTGGACAGAGTGAGCGGTTACTACCCTTAGTAACCTAGAGGTCGAGGCACCCCTGGTCTCCCTCTTTACTTATTCTCAGACTGATACCTCAAACTACATCATTGTCCCTACAATAACGCTTGTCAATCAGGAAGGCAAAATAATGAATGGTTGAGGACCTACTCGAACCAAGTATAATAATCCTTGTTCCATTCATTCGTAAAGTTGGTTGTACAATGAGTTTGGTGGACTCTACGGAGTCACACATGCATGTTTTCCCATATGCAGGCGACGTCCCAAAGTACAACTCCCACAACTTACATTTTTGACTACCCTAACTGACTTGGAACGCCAAAGCACTTGGGTCCACTAGATTTTTGAGGAATGATTACTTCCCTTTTTGCAATCGGTCAGTCCTTCATTTGGAGGCACCATCAGTAGTGTTGCCATTGCGGAACGCTGCTCCCCAGCGGCGTTTCCTCCAGTTCGACTCCTTGTTGCTGCCGGCCGGAACGGTTATTGCCCCCAATAACCTGTGTGCGGGGTCACATCCCCTTGCTTGCTGCCAGCACGTAGTAGAGTCACCCACGTTGCACGCCTCTCCTCTACGTGCAGGTCCTTCCTTCAAGTGTCGCGGACGGTTGTTGCTTTTTCCACCAACTGCCATTGGTTGTTATCTGGCCGTGGCCCGGTTCCCTCCCTGGAACCGTTGCGCCTGGTCACGGCCCCGCAGCCGGAGCCGCTCAGTCATCAGTGAGGACGATCGGGGACGAAGGGGTACCTCCCACAACGTCTGTTTCCTCCTTAACCGCCACATGACTCGCGATTGTCGCGGGGGACAACTGAGCCCTCTTGCTTGTTCGGTCGACATTGATTGACATACCTTCATGGTACCAATCGTTCTGGGACTCCTCCCGTTGGGATTCTGCCTCGGCAATCTCAAGATATTGTTGCACTTGGACAGGTGATAGTTGTTCGATTGGGGTGGACATAACTCGTCCCCAATTTGTCTCGGCGATCATGGCGTCGAGGTACTGCAAGGGGGCAACCCGCAAGGGATCCTCCTCACTTGGCTCGAATACACGGGCAGAAAGCTTCTCCTTATGAGGGCACTCTGCCATTCGGTGCGGTCCTCCACATAGGAATCATCCGGATGGTTTCTTCTTTCCGTTGTGGTTGGCCGGCTTGGATGGGACTTCTCCAAACTTTCCTTTTCCTTTGTCCTTCTTGCCATTGCCTTTACCTCCAGGGCCCTTCCCTTTTGGCTCTTTCTCAGTGTTGCTGGAATGTAAATCCAATAGGGCATCAGCAACGGCCATTACACCTTGGATGTCCTTCACTCCTTGGTGTCTCAACTCCATTTGAGCCCACTCCTTGAATCCATACGTGAAGTTGTAGAGTTTGTCGGGTTCAGACATATCCTTCACATCCAACAGAAGGGATGAGAAAGACTTCACATAGTCATGCACCGTACCTGTTTGCTTGAGGCGTCTGATCGCATCCCTTGCGGTCCAGGAAGTGTTCGTAGGGAGAAATGCCTCTCGTATCTCCTTGGAGAACTCTCCCCAAGTGTCAATGACCGGACGGCTACTGTCTTCTGTTCTGGTTCTCCACCAGAGTTTGGCATCCCCCGTGAGGTACATGGAGGCCAGCGTCGTCTTCTCTCGATCATATGTGCACAAGGCTTGAAAGTAGTGGTCTAGATCCCACAAGAAATTTTCCACCTCCTTGGCGTTGTGTACACCCATGAATGCCTTAGGTTTTGGAACCTTGGGCAGTTTGGGGGTGTCGCCACTCCCGACGGGCTGCTGGACCGTCTGTAACTCCTCCCTGAGTTGGGCGATGTCCGCAACCGTTTCCTCTAAAGGCTGGCTGATCGGTTGTAGGGCGGTTGCAATCTGAGAGGCGACCGTCTCGTCTGACTCAGACGAGTCAGAGCCTTCAACTCCTTCCACCCATTGTGCCAGTTCGAGTAACTACTCGTTGAGTCATTGTGCTAACTCCTCTAGCGTTGTGACTCATTCTCGCGTCCTGAAATGTTCATCTTTTCCGGCCATGGCGAATGCGGAAGAAAGAACCTGCTCTGAGGCACTTTGCTCTGATACCACTTGTCACACCCCTTAATTCTTAAGGATGCGAGGCAGTGAGGTTTGCCCCACCACATTTCAGCCTTACACGAAATTCCTCTAAGGGACTTAGAGAAATCAACCCAAGAAGAAATAAGAGTCGGCTCACAGTAGAATGAACAAAGAAGGATGTCGGAGAACTGTTACTCTTTATTACTTCTCAAAGTAATGTACAAAATTCACACAAGACTTAACACAAAACTGAGGTTGATTCAATTCCCCAATTGAATCGGCACACAAGTGATTCCTCCGAATGCACCTTCACAATCCTAACCTTAGTGGCTCCTTGGATCGATCCCCACCGATCCTCCTTGATTGTTGGTTGCGCCTTTTCCCTCTGTTACACTCTGTCTTGTTGTGAAGTGTTGTTGTCTTCCTTGCTTTGCCCAAGTCCCCTTTTATACAAGTGTTGCGCGGGGCAGTTGCGCTCTTGGGCGGTTAGAGGGGCGCACGCCGGTTCCAACGGTACCCGGAGCACCTCCTAACTCCCAAGGAAACTCCCTATAACGCTATCTGAGTGTAGAGGCAGTTGCTGGAGCGGTTAGGTCTTTTGCTCGGCCGAAGGGGCGCCTCCCCTTGGCACGCTCCCACGTTTGCCCCTAGTTTGATGACGAGTGTCGCTTCCCTTGGAGCAGTCTCCCGCTGTCTCCTTTGCAATGGTCGCGTTCGTCCCACGATCCCACGTCGTGGTGTATTCGCACCGGTTCACTGAGTTCCCGAGTTCGGGGGGCAGTTGTGCACTCCGTCTGCGTCCCTCGGTCTCAACTGCCATGTGCCCACGTTTGCAACGCAGCGTTTGGTCCGTCCGCGTGCTGGTCCTCCTCGCGGTCCTCGCACGGTCCTGTCCTTTGACTCACCCATGAGTCAAGTGTGCTGCTAGCTTTGAGCTTGCTCGCGGGTCATCTTGGCAGAATGCTTCTCCCCGAGCTAAGTGCTTGGCCGTCTGAGCTACATGCATCATCGTCCAAGCTAGAGTGAGCTAAGCTGAGCTCGCTCTATTGCCATCGAGCTGCGCCAAGCTGAAACTGAGCTAGTGAGCGGGTCAGTCGAGCTGAACGGTGCACCGTCGAGTTGCACGCGTGCTGACTGAGCTGGAGTTGAGCTAAGCCGAGCTCACTCCTTCCTCTTTGAGCTGAACCGAGTTGGATGCGGCTCCATATGAGCTAGGTCGAGCTTCCCCTGAGCTAGCCTTAGCTCCTCCTTAGTTGTTTCCGGACTTAGGAGCTTGGAGGGGTTACAACGTGATATCCCTTCTTCTAGGGTGTCATAATGATTGTCATTTGACAAAGTTGCTGCATTTAGGTATTGTTCATCTTCTCTGGTTGAATTCAAAACTTCTATAACTTACGTGCAGTGCTTGTTCTTTCTAGTTTAATATGTAAATTACAAGCCTAGTTACAGATTAGAACAAGAAGTTCTTATATGCAGTTCTAGGTAACATGCATAAACAAAGCTTTAGTCAACATTCATGTAAGTAGAGGCAGCATTAGGCTGACATGTAGCTTTAATTTCTAGTCTTTTGTCATTCATTTAAGGTTGTATAAATCATGTTCGTTAGATTGTCCACAGTTGGTCATAGAAATCATAATTAATATTGTAATAACTCTCTACAGATTTCACATACTCTCTTTTTCGTTTGAGCTGACACTCATCATGATCATGTAAATGAATGTCAGATTATCATCTCAATTGCCTTTGTGCCTATTATTCCATAATCTCTAATCAATTTATGGTGTGTCTTGCAGTGTTTGCTTTTCTATTTAACCGTATTAGTCATTATTTTATTTAATGCTACCTACTAAGAAAGTCCATTTGTCTTCAGTCCCTGGTTATACAATAAATATATCTACAAATGCAGAGATGGACGAATGTGGGAGTGTAAGTGGCAACTATCTAGTCATGAAGTATTGCAAGAAAATTCAGATAACTCCACATGAGTGCACACATAATTGCAAGCAGATTCAGATTGACTCCATTTAGAATAAATACACAAGCCTCAGGGAGATGTTTAGATTTATGACATCGGTGCCTTAGGTTTACTATATTTTTTACTATCTTAACTATCATGTTAGTGTTTTAGTTTGAACGTACTTTTATGTATGATGTCCAAATAGACATGGTGTCTACCACTCTGTAGTGTGAGGCAAGTCTTAGTAAATAAGTGCTAGACTGTCTAGTATATTTTGTTCACAATTACATACTAGAGCTTTATACCATTATCCATGTTAGTGTCCTCAAATATCCTTCACATCCAACAATTACCCTCAGTGTATATATAGGAAACTAAAATCAAGAGTAATAAAGTGAACGCAGTTACACTAACATGACTTAATGCATTAAAAAAATAAGAATCAGAAGATTTAACTGTAGTTTTTATCATATTGTTACAAAAATAAGATTCTCATAAAATGTTGACCAGTATATGGATGTTCATGGACTCTCCAAAATTAAGATACTTTATGTGGAGGTTATTCTCTGGTTAGATTCCCAAGAAAGCTGAGTATTTGATAAACATATTGCTCAGATTCTGGTTGTTTCATCTATAACTCACCAAGAGAGATTGTCAACTATTCAATGCTTCATTGCACCTCTGATGAACCTATATGTCTATCAAAGAACCGTCAAAGTCTGACTCAAAACCTTCCGTAGTAGAAGGGAGTTGTTATCTTCAAGATTTTGTGGTCTCAACTGATATAAAGTGAAGAGGTGAGTTTTCACTCAGCTATCTAGCACCATGTCAGTTCCTCTTCACCCGAACCTGTGATAGTTGAAGCTAGTTTTCTAATATGGGATACTTGAATATTGTTGGCCAACAAAAATTTCTTCACATTGTTGTGCATAATTATGCCATGGAAACCTTTAGATTGAAGCCTCTAGCTAAAGCATGTGGTGAAAGGAAGTGTTCCTTTCTAGATTCTTTCTCATTTTATGTGATTTCTATCTACTGAAATTATTTACATATGGAAAAAGTGATGTTGCATAACTTAGTCCCTTCTTTGCTTAAATGACACATTATTCTTCAATACAGCTTGTAATAAATGTTGCATGCTCTTGCCAGGCAACCAAGAGTGCTGCATGGAGGTGTATTCTGGTGATGTTTCATTCTGAAAAATACTGGATTGCTGGCTTATTGGCTGGGAATTGGTGCTTCATTTTACAAGCACACTTAAATAATCTTTACCATTTTAGGAACTCAGTGTAATGCCTTAATGATGGATTAATACTCAATTATCCTTACCCAATGTGTATAAGAGAATGACATAAAGTGTTATATGGACTTTCTGCTTTTCACTCTACAAATTGTTTTAATTCTGCATGGGCTTTCATTTCTTCACTTGTGGCGAGTCCTTAGAATAAAGCTACATAGTTAAACTTCCAATTAAAGTAGCTAGCTCTGATTCTGATCTTTTCAATTTTTCCCCTTTAGTATGCTTTTGGTCTAATGATTACTTCTTTCTAGGACTTTATTTGCTAAAAGGATCTTTGTTATGTCACAACATCTTGTGGGGTTTGCTCCAAGTTAATGTCAGCATTTAGTAATGCGACAGTGCTTATTCTTCTTGCAAAACTGACGTGTTTCTGAATGGTACTATGTTGTGTGGTTTTGTCTATTTTAGGTAGCAAGGAAATATCACCCTGATGCGAATAAAGATGATGCTAAAGCTGATAATAAATTTCAGGATGTTTCACGTTCTTATGAGGTACTACTTGCTCATTTCTGGTAATCTATACTCTCCTAAAAGTTTGCCGTATAGAGGGAAAGAATGACATTTCTTGTTTTAATAACTAGGTACTCATGGATGACTTAAGGAGGCCATGAAGATCAGGTAAAAAACCAATCAAGGTGGAAGACGAGGATGTGGTGGATGATGAGAAAATCATTATAAGTAAGAAGATTTATAATCACGTTTTCCATTGTTTGAGCAAATCTCTTAGGTCTAATCACTCAATTCTATATACATTCATCATCAAATGTTGCTTCTAGCATTTGGCTCAGATTAAACTTTGTAGTTGCAATCCAATTTTCTCAATTAGGAGGTACATCTAGAAGGTCAGTTAAAACTTCATGATAGAGTTTTGAAATCATATCTATATTTTGTTTCTAATGTTTCCCATCAATGCTATCAAAGTCTCTGGAATACATAGTTTGTGGGATGATCTCCTTGAAGCTCATTACTGTCATGTCTAAGCCAATTTATTTTCCTAGTGCCTTTGACATTACATAATTTGGAGGGTACAAGGATTTGTTGTACATGATCTTGTTGTTTACTGATTCTATTATCTTCTAAAATTTTGATGTTGGTAAGGACTGGACTTGCTATTGGCATTGACTAGAGTTTATCTAGCCCATCGATGAGTGCAGTAACTACACTAAACTTTGATATCTTTTAGGGTGCTTAACAGTCTTTATGACTGGTATTAAGTCAATTCTAATATCAAGTTTGATGGAATATATTAATTAGTTCACATTTTTAAAATATGAAATGATTCCAAGTACTTGCTCTATTCTCTAAAGTTACATTTACTCAAATCATTCATGCATATGGTAAATGGTTGATGTGTTTGATAGTTTTATTTAGGAACTCAAATCTCAACTACGCTCTAGAGTTAACATGCTCTCTATCTTCAAATGATAACTTGGGACAACTACAATTACAGAGCTCATCAACATGTCTAACAACCATGTATGAAGCTAAGATTTGATGGTGACCTTAATGGTGAATCAGTTGCATAAGTTGTTGTCCTTAAAGTCTTCAGAGGTAAAATCATTGTTCTGCCATTTAAATCTCTTGTATGGAACTAGTATTCCTACATGGTTGAGTCTGAGGCTCTCGTGTGAGGCCTCCAAATAGCCTCCAGACTGGGATTTATCTATGTTCACATCGAGTCTGATGTTGTAAATTTTGTCCCGCAAAGACCAAGACCAAAGTCCTAGCCCTGTCATGGATATGCTTAATGAAATTAATAAGACTAAAGATGAGGATGAAGTGAGCATGGTGCATGGTGAGACAAATAAGACACATGTGTAAGAAGTGGCAAGCAACCTTGAACAATTTGAGTATATTCTCCTTCCTCAATTTTTTTGATTCTTAGAATGTAATGGACATTTTCCCTCTATAGTATGCCACCCCATGCTGGAGCTGTAACTTCCAAAAGCCTTTTCTCATTTATTGGGATCCAAACACCTGTCTCATGGAGTTCTTGTCAGATGTAAAAAGAGTGTTATTATTTCTTAATTCTACAGAAATGTTCTGTTTCTAATAAATTGTGTTGCTAATGAGTGATGTTTCATTTTTTATAAATGTGAGTAACTTGAGTATATACATATTAACCAATGTTACTTTAATTTATCTAAATGTTTGGGTACATTACTCATTCCTCGCCCGCAAGGCCCTTGAATCAAACTGTGGGTTGCTCATTTATTTTGGAGTTATGGTGTTGTTAAGTAAGTTATCTTCTCACTATTTATTGTGATGTATGCATAGGTTTCAAAAGACCAGAAATTGTGATTTAATTGGTGCCCACATCATTCTCCTACTGTGGAGATTTTCCTTGATGGATAAAATATGCTAAAGAGTTCTTTTGGTTCAATCTTTGTTGCTAGTTGTTGTAGATACTATTTCCCATTTGTAGGACATGCTACTTTATGAACATCGTTATAAGGATCTCTACTGCTGACACCTTGCTTAGTGCCTGCCCATGCCAATTTTGTAATGTGCATCTCTGTTAATCTCTCTTGGCTATTTTGTAGCAAGCGAGGAGTGAACAAAAATGTGTTAAAGGTTTCTAGAATAGAATGGAAGGTACTCAACATTTGTTTACCTTTTACCTTTATTTTCATTTGTTGTATCAACATATGTTTACCCACTACCTCTGAATCATTAGTTAACTTATTTTTATTACACAATAATATCTTTGGTAACCGTCTCTAATCTTTCAGGTACTTGATGCCATAAGCAATAAACTGGGATGTACATATAGTAGCACTCCGTTGTTAAGCAGTGTTTCGCCTCATTTGCATGCTTTGATTGTTTCGCTCATCAAATCTTAGTCACTATGTTGCCTTCATGGATTTCTATCTTGAGTATATCTACTCCTGTAGAACACATGGTGAGTCCAGAATTTCAAATCATCCTATAACAGATGGTTCCAGTCCCATCTTTCATCTTCCATTTGAATTATATTTACCTACATATAAGTTTGATTACAGTTCCATCTGGTTGCAACTTATTAATTCAGGGAAGGTGTCAAGAAGATACTCATTGCGACTGATTTGGTCAATAGAGGGATAGATATTTTACGAGTGAACATGGTCATCAACTATGACATGCCTGATTCTGCAGACACCTACTTCCATAGGGTGAGTCAGATGTAAGTCATCATCTTTGTAGATGTAAAATGAGGAGCCAGTGAGATCATATTCACATTTAGCTATTCTAGTAGCTGCAAGCTAATGATCCATTGGCTTAAAGGATTGTATACAGCATAACCTGTACCTTTTGTTTTTCACATGTAGCTATTCTAGTAGTTGCAAGCTAATGATCAATTGGCTTAATAGGCTGGCCGAGAAGAATGGTTTTGATACCAAGGATCTTGCTATTATGTTTGCATCCTATTCATCAGGTTCTGATGCTCTAAATCAGGTTGGTAGCACAAAACCGCCTATCTCTGTATAATAAGTATTACAACTCATTTCAACACCAACATTGCCTAGTCATAAAGAAATCATTGAAATGCATACTATCCCATATTTCCACCATATCTATTATTATGTTTTTTTACTACATATGTCAGCAACTAGGACTTGTTTTTTTCTCATCTGAATTTATGATGTAGAGCGTCAAACAACAGATGCATTCGGCAATGGCATGGAGGAACTGAGCCCAAAAGTTGAAGGGAATGGTGGGGCAAACATCAATAGTGAAAAGCAAGGGGAAAAGAGTAACTGAGCCACCCAAGGAATACATCCATGTTTGAGCAAGATGAGGCTAAGAGAATGACAACCATAGTCTAGCGGAGAGGGTGAGTGTCGAGAAATTTTTCATTTTTATTTGCATCACTAGTTGGTGCCAAAAAAAATTATGTTCAGTTTTAAAACTAATTTTGCTACCATGTGTTTTCTGTATGGTAAGGAGAGAGATCAGCCAAAAGATATCTTGCAAGATCTTCTACCCATATGCTATAGGTTAGCAATCCACTTTGTATCTTTGAAAAGCTAACTGCCAAGAGAATTGCCTTCGTATCTTTAAAAACCACCCCCACACTGACATGTATTTTACATAGGATTGTTGCATCTGTATTGGTATTTATGAACTCACACATAGGATCATGCAATGTTTTCAATTTCTACCTTGCGGCCCGACCACTACCTCATATTTTTTCCCATAGTTGAAGCTACAATTGACCTTCTTAGGAATTTGTGCTCACCATTGCATAACATCCAACATAGCAGCTGGGTTAGGACTGTGCTCAGTTAAAAATAGCATTGTTCTAGCACTTCCATATGGAAATGCACTCCATGCTACAAATCATACATTGTTGATCAATTTAATTTATTAGCTTAGTAGTAGGACAGAGTATGGTAACCATTAGACACCTGTCCATATCTATTTTTACTGATGTACTAGTTACACGTCATGTACTGATGTACTAGACGCTTAGACACAAACGTTACAAGCTACTGTTATGTACTGATGTACTAGTTACACACAAGCATACTAGCTACTGTAGTATTGGAAAACAGTTATACATAGACAAATCTAACATTTTGCTATTCTACGATTGATTACTTTCAGACTACAATGGTGAGAGAGAGTGTTTTGAATGACACTCTCAAGAGTATCTAAAATGATGAGACACGGGAAATGCAACGCAATGATCAGACCTTCCAAAGTCATCAGCAAGTTCCTTCTTGTGTGCAGAAGCTTGGCAATTTATTTCATTTATTTACATACATTCTTTGTATCTTGTTCTTTTAGCTCTCCTTCAACCTATTTAATCTATTTGGAATTCAGGGTATTGGAATATGTGGATGACCACTGTGATGGGAAGATTGTTGTTGAACCGAACGGATTGAACAAATGCAGTGTAATCAGTCCTTGTTTTGATGTTGAGGTTATGGATATTGAACAATGGACCACCAAACAGCTTCCTTATCCTGGCCTCAACAGGTGCTCATTATTTTAGGGAGCTAGGATTACCGGTCCTTGGGTTTTCTCCAATGTCCGACAGCCCTATTTTGCTACATGCACACAATGAGGTAACTTTCTACCCAAATGTCTAAATGGATGGTTATCCAAGTTGATATTGTTGCCACTTTGTTAGGTTCTTGACCTTTTTTTGTTGCAATCAGGATCATCAATGTCAAAGGAGTTCAAGCACTGCTGATCACCAACAGTGGGTCACAAAAACTGAAGGATTTCTAAATCTTGGTGCTGCTATAAAACATGCAAAGGTATTAGGACTTCGGTCTTCTGGTTCTCTTGTTGGGAAACAAACCTATAGCAGCAAGAAAATAACAGCAAGGCAACTAATTGAACTTGGAAATTTGTCTACAAAGAAATTCCTGATGCTATTTGTCTTGATTGGTCACAATAAGGAAACTCCAAATAGAAATAGGGACTCAAGTCGCAATGGAACCACTCAAAGGGCTTTAGCAATGGCCACTTTGACTTCTGCTTTCAACCCCACATCAGCAGAACCTACTGCTCCAAGGCTGTGTCACAGACCCAAGCATCTCAAAGAGCATCTACAGTTAACATGCACTTTATCTGGTGTATTGACAGCTGAAAATAAAGGATATAAAGAGCCTTCTTCTACATAGTTTATTAGAAGCCCTTCTTCTATCTGCCATAAGAAGGGTTCCTAGAGAGTTAAAGTAGTGCACATTGTGTAATAAGGGCAAGGTATATGTCCTCCCCGTGTACATTTGACATTTCAATATAAATGAAAGTAAGATTGTTGGCATAATGAGCATAACTTGGCCTAACTACTACAATTATATTATATTATATTATATATATATATATATATATATATATATATATATATGTGTGTGTGTGTGTGTGTGTGTGTGTGTGTGTGTGTGTAGTAATTGTATCCTTTCCCTACACATTAACTTCATATAAAATGTATTAACTTCATGTTTTTTCTACATACTGACTATATATGCAATTGTAGTCATACATTTAGTTATAATTATACTTATATTTAAATATGTAAGGACAATATCTAGCTACGCTTCCGGATACATATGAATTTGTAGTGAATGGATTATCTAACTATATATTTGAAAAATATAGTTAAAGGCTTTAGCTATACAAGCATATACTACAATTTGTATGTGTAAAGAAATATGTAGTTAAAGCCTTTAGCTAAAAAATATGGGGTTTTCGCTACAATTTTTTTTTATAGTTAAAGACCATTTTTTTGTAGTGCTAATCAATGTAAGATTAGTTACTTTGAAACCATTGAAACATCATCCAAATTGAACATGACCTGACCCAAAACGGTCTTGAGGTCATTTGTAGGACCACCAAATGGTCTTGAGACCGTTTTCCAATCATATCATCAAAATTCAAGTCAACCAATTAGGGTTTGGATCATTGGATTGATCACCAAATCAGCAATTGATTACACTTTAACTTAGTATCATTGGATCATCAATTGCTTAACCATACTCAACCCTAGACCTCCAAACGGTCTTGGGTGACCTCCAAACGGTCTGGAGACCGTTTGGGCTCAATCACCCAAAACATCATATCAATCACTTACAAAATCAGCACTTAGCCGATTAGGGTTCATGCCATATCTTTGGATCTTCAAACACTTAACCATACTCAATCCTAGACCTCCAAACGGTCTTGGGTGACCCCCAAACGGTCTTAAGACCGTTTGGGTGATCCCCAAACGGTTTTGAAACCGTTTGGGCTAATTAACCCAAAAAGTCAAATCAATCAAGTTGAAAATCAGCACTTAATCCAATTAGGGTTTGCCTAATTGTTTAGCCTTCAACTCATGATTCCTTTGGAATTACTCCATAAAATTTGGTGGGTTATCAACCAACATAATTAGGAACAGGATTCTCAAACGGTCAACCCTTGGTCAACTCTTTCAAATGGTTTTGAAACCGTTTGGTCTCATGCGGTTTGGTGAAACCGTTTGCTTCTAAATGGTTTGGGAAACCGTTTGGCCAAGATATATGGGGATGTGTGTGCTTATGATGATGTAATCATCATCAAGCTATAACCTCACGAAACCTGCTCTGGTTTCCATGGAAATTGCATCAATCAACCGAATCAATTATTGTAAATGTAGAAATGATCATTATTTGATATGGAATTGAATGCAATAGCAAAGTCAAGGGTTCAAGTTATAAAACCCGCCTCCAATTGAGCTCCAAAACTCCATGTCCACGGAAACAATGGTGGATGCAACTCCTTTCACCATTCCAAGGCTCTTCCTCAAGGTTTGAGTGAAAAGGAATGGTTAGAACTGAAAAGGAGATCGAAATAGGAAGAAATCCATACTTTATTTTTGATTTCCACCATGGAATCAAGGTGAAATGGATCAAGAACCTTACCAACAGGTTGGGGGTCGTCCTCCTGACCCTCCCAAGCTCCCTTGGTCGTTTCCCAAGCAAGGAGAAGAAGTGGGGTCGAAAAAGCCTTCCATTTGGCTTGTAAAAGGTTCTTTTATATAAATTTCAATGAGAGAGAATATACTTTGTAAAAATCCAATTAATCCCAAAAATATGGCCGCCTCTTCCCCCTCAACATCCTTGGGTCCAAGGCAATCTTGTTTGACTCCAATTCCTCTCAATTATCCACGATTTAAAGAAAAGCAAATCAAGCACCTTAAATCATATTATATTAATATCCATATGTGAGTGGATATTTCTTTTTCTTATAAAAGTGTGAATGAGTTATCCACTCCCTTGGATATTTTCGTGGTCCTTTCAAGGCTCAAGGATGTCCACGCAGATCTGAATCCAACCATTATAATTTTGTTTGAAGGCCCTTTAATTAATACATTTTTTTGCACTAAATTAAATTAGGGTTTCAATTAGGATTAAATCTTGATTATTTTAATATCAAGATTCTCTCTCCTCCAACTTAATTCAAATGAGGCGCCCCTCTCATTTTCTTTGCTCTACATGATGCCAAGAAACATTAGGAACCTTATTGAAGTGGTAATTTGCATATTGAACCCTAGGTTTCGGGTAAATTGCACATTACACCAAAACTAGGTTTTAATGCACGTACATTGCTTTATCAGCTCTTTCTTGGTACTCAAGCTTCCATAAGCCATACATCTGCATCATACTAAATCTCATGATGCTTCAACACATGAGGAACATATTATCATGCACAATTTGCACTTAAACCCCTCAACTTTGGTAATTTGCACTTTAGTCCAAAACAAACAAAACATTGATTTCAACAGTGTTCAAAAAGGACTAGAATTGCAACATAGGTACATATTGAGGCCTAATTACTTTTCACAAGATGGGATTAAGAATTTAATCACCTTTCTTAATCAAAACACCTAGGGTTAAAGTATAACCCAGGTCAGGGATGTTACATTAGTAGTTATGTAACCCGCCTCAAGCAAGCTCCTCAAGCTTCAAAGCTCCAAGCACCAAGCTTTAAGCTCTTAGCTCCAAAGCACCCCACCTTCGACCACCACAAGAAGAGAAGCAAAGATCATAACCACCATGGACGAAGAACAAGCAATGAGAAGAAGGTGGTAAGGAGAGAGGGGAGATGCTTACCCATGAAGAAAGACCCTTCTAGGGTCCAACCACCACCTAGAGGAAGAAGAAGACTCCACCAAAGGGGATCAACCACCAAGCTTTCTCTACCAAGGGAAGGTGTATCATTCACCAAAGGGGAAAGGAGCAACTAAAGGAACTAAAGAGCTAGGCAACTAAAGAGAGGGTTGTATATATACAAGGGGGTCTATGGGGCACCCACCTTGGTGTTGCTCCACATGTGCACGTCCAAGGCACCACTTGTCCAAAGCCATGCCACCTTGCTAAACCACATGCTCATGTCATGCCACCAACTAACAAAGGATCAGTCACTTGTCCAAGGTATGGTGACACAACCAAGGCAAGGTCGAGGTGGTCACATGGGCGACACACCCCACTGGGCAACACACTCCTGGGCGACACAGAGCTTCAAGCTCTCCTATGCACGACACAAGGCCTTATCAAGGAAAAGAAAAGCAAAGCAAGGCCCATCAAAGCTTATCAAGGCCCGAAACTACTCAAGCAACAAGCCCAACTCATCTTCTCAACCCTAGAGGATGCAAAGAGAGAGAAAACATCTCTCAAGGTGACAAACTTGCACATCAACCCTAAAACTTGGATAATTTGCAAGTTGCACCTCCAACTTCAACAAAGCACAAACAAACCCTAATCACAACCTCAGGTGATTAGCAAGCTTCTAAACATAAGTTTTAGGCAAAGCAAACAGGGTAAACCCAAAATGAAGGTCAGGGTCCTTACAAGTATGATATGGATGCATAGTACATTGTTCTTTTGGTCTTATTAGTATAATCGACTAAAGGTATAATTGATCAAATGTATTTTAAAGTTTTACAATCAATGTATCTTTTAATATATATATATATATATATATATATATATATATATATATATATATATATATATATATATATATAGTCAGGCTAGAATATACTTGATTGTACAGATCACATGAATACACTCAAGTGCATTTGCATATCAAGACTTTTTTTTGCAAAATGTAAACCATTGATCTTCACCATCATACTATAACTAGGCTACATACAAATTTTGAAGCCCATTTGGATGAGTGTAAGTCACTCATCCAAGGGAAACAAAATCGATGCACGAAAATAATTTGAAATGTATAATTTTTGTGGTCTTTATAACATGACCTATAGATGTCCAAATGTGCTCAACTTTTGCATAAGATCTATTCACAAGATGTTTAAGAATATCAACGGATTAGATTTTTAAAAAAAATATAGCATCATGAAAAGCTACTTGAGTGTATTCTGCTCTGAATACACTCAAGTGTATTATAGCCTGACTCTCTCTCTCTCTCTCTCTCTCTCTCTCTCTCTCTCTCTATATATATATATATATATATATATATATATATATATATATATATATATATATATATATATATATAGTCGCGGTAGAATACACTCGAGTGTATAGATCTCACGAATACACTCAAGTGTGTTTGCATATCAAGACTATTTTTTGTAAAATGTAAATCATTGATCTTCAGCGTCATTCTATAACTAGGCTACATACAAATTTTGAGCCCATTTGGATGAGTGTAAGTCACTCATCCAAGGGCAACATAATCGACGTGTGAAACTAATTTGAAATGTATAATTTTTTTGATCTTTATAACATGACCTATAAATATCCAAATGTGCTCAAATTTTTCATATGAGCTATTCACAACATGTTTAAGAAGATCAACAGATTAGATTTTTGAAAAAAATATTGCATCATGAAAAACTACTTGAGTGTATTCTGCTCCAAATACACTCAAGTGTATTATAGCCTGACTCTCTCTCTCTCTCTCTCTCTCTCTCTCTCTCTCTCTATATATATATATATATATATATATATATATATATATATATATATATATATATATATATATATATATATATGGCAGTGATCAAGTGAGAAACATATCTTGTGAGAGCATGAGAGGCATTTTGATAACTCTCCACATAGATCAACTTTTCATAATCCAACCGTATAGATTACAAGTATATATTAATATTTACCTTCCTACAAAATTTTATCACCATCCAATTTGTAGATCATTTACATCAACAAAATACTTTTCGATGCTCTATATTGAATTTCAGGCTTACTGTTGGATGTAAAAAGTGTATATTGTACATATAGCCATGTAAATAATGTCTGATTGCAATGATTTTTTTGTAAAAAGTAAATAAAATGATGATTTTTCCATCTATATGTTTGGATTTTTAAAAATAGATCCCAATTTATAGTGATTCAAATGCCTCTCATGCTCTCACAATAGGATATTTCTCACTTATATATATATATGATATTTCTCACTTATATATATATATATATATATATATATATATATATATATATATATATATATGAGTATTGCGGTTTTGCTGGCTGAGTTTACATGGCCCTCACATAATCTATGTAAATGTCTGCGTCAAACTAGGCTCAACTCAACCCTGGTAATTACATGGCTTGGGCTTGGATCAGGTTACATGGGTCATGACATTCATTGAATCTGACCGGTACAGTCCAACTTGATGCTCAGCCCTATTACGTATGCCCTGGTGGTAGACATCACATTTTTTTTGTTCAGGTTAAAGCATGTTTGCAGGTGGATGTTACTTAAGTGAGAAAGCCGACATATTAGCTTCGGGGGTTGGGGGTAAGGGGCACATACCCACCAAAGATTTCTTAATTATCCTTTACTCCATATGAGATGAAGTACCCATTGACAGGATAATGCAATTTGTGCCACCCTCGATCGACTATCTACACTTGTAAGCTTTCAACTAACGGTACCCCCACACTACCTATTAGCTTTAGAATTGTATTATGTCCGACCATAACTAGGATTAATCTCAAATATCTTCATTGGTCTTAGCGTATACAAACTGCAAAACCAACAGAAGTACAACATGATCGCCTGAAAGTAGATCAAATTTCAAATATAATATACTTTTCAAACAATAACATGAAAACACTCATTGACAATACTATAATTATCGTTACAAAATTTGATAATATAGTAGTTACACATAAATTTCGAGCGTGTGTTGCTAAGGTCGTACTAAAAAAAATCAAATTTCTTTAAACATAGGTAATTAGAAGTGCTAAATAATCTATGAGATTCAAGTGACCCCCTTCTGCCTCATGAGTTTTAAAAAAACGAACCTAGTTTTGATAATGTCATCTACTAATAACCACAAAAGTAAATATGTGAATCATATACTAGGACTACAATTTTAGTTACTGCAAAGATGAACAAATATTCTCCTGGCTCTAAGTTTGTGGACAGTCTGGTCTTTAATGGCATTTCTCCTAAGAAAATGAAAGACTTCTGGGAGGTCATTCGAAGGAAAGGAGCAAAAGTGCCTTGGTACAAATGGGTTTGGAAGTCAAAGGTTTCTAGTAGATGCAAGATCTTCTGCTGGAAAGTCCTTTTAAGAAAAATTTTGACTCAGTCGTTTTTGCAAAGAAGAGGTTTTTGTTTCCCCTCGAGATGTGAGCTGTGAAAAAGCCATATATATTGAGGATGTAGATCATATCTTTACTGACTTCCCGTTTAGTTAGCAAATTTGGAGACTGGCTTATGCGGAAGGATATATTCACTGCTTACCTATGTCTGTCTATAGTTTTCTTGAACTCAGCTCTGAGAAAGAGAATATGTGTCTTCTAGTGGCTATCCACGATATTTGGAAGGAAAGAAACCAGAGGATTTTTGAAGGATATGACAGCACCACCCTTGTTATTTGGAGAAATTTGAAGAGGGATATAGATGCTATGACTTAAACCTGTATAGATAGATCTATGTTCTCTATCTAGTTTCTTTTATATCGTGTTTCTCTTTCTTTTCCATGTTTTGTACATATCTTTTTGGAAAAATACAAAAAAGGGAGGCAGGCTTTGGATACCAAAAAAAAGAGGAACAAATAATAACAAAAAAATCTACAAAATGTCATACGTTACAAGGCCCAGGTTTCTATTTGTTGACTATGAACAATTGTAAGTTTGAAACTGACAACATAAATGAGATTTAGATTCCAAAATATCACATATTGATAAATAATACCAAAAAATTAAATTAGTCATATTAATTATTGAATATCTAGTTCTAGTAATAAATTAGAATAAATTAAGAGTAATGCTACCCATACTCCTCCTAATCAAGTACTCACCCGAAGTCGAGAATGTGATTACTGTTGACGTGATAGATAGCCCACTTAGATAATAAATGAGAAAGACAAAAAATAATAGAGAAAACTATTTGGCTCATAACTTCTAATTCGGATCAAATTTTTGTTGATGTAAAATACTTTAGAATTTTACAAAAAATATTTTCTAACAAGTCTATATTGACATATTTTGAAAATATTAATATGAGAAAAATATATTATTTATATTTTATGGTAAATATTCATATTTACAGGTACAATACCCGTAGATAGAGTACATCAGTAGTGAACATTTGTACTGTATCCAGAATTTAAAATTATGAGCAAAACAATTTTGTCTTTTTGTTCTCACTTATCTACCTCCCTCCTCATCATTGCACTATGGATAAGTGATCCGACCTACTAGGCGGGTGGATTCTTTACGTTGCCAAGAATATTCGTAAATGAAGAGGTCAAGTTTTAGAGGATGTAAGGAATAGTAACTGCTCTTAGAAAAGTCACGTTATTTCCTGATAATAAGGGAAAACTCTGTATTCGTATTCAAATGGAAAAAAATCAATTTAGCACACTTTTATAAAAAAAATTACCAACATAATATATTTTGTAATATATTTCTCAAAATAGTAAATTTTGTGTGGAACTCGTCACTTTTAGTGGTGTTTTTTATATGCGAGATTGAAAAGTGCCACAATAATTGGCGTGTCTACTTTTAAATATAAAAAAAATAAAAATAAAAACGCCACATGAAGTGGAGCTTTCAATTTACACTCAATGTTGAGTGTAAGTTGAAAGCGCCACTTCATGTGACATTTTTCATTGTTTTATTTTTTTTCAAAATTTTTTATTTAAAAATAGACACGTCAATTATTATGACGCTTTTCAGTCCTGGTTACAAAAAGCTCCACATAAAGTGGCATTTTTAGATCAAAGTGTGATACTTTGGGAAATTTTTAGCAAAGTGTAGTATATTAGTAAATATTTTGGCAAAAATGTGCTAAATTGGTTTTTTTTTCTATTCAAATTTTATCCGAAAACTAAAACAATTCGTTGGAGAAGATTATTGGAACTCGCTAGGGTTGTATATCTACTATCGATTCTGGGGAATGAGAAACAACCTTATGACGGTCTCCAGCTCCATGCATTAATTCGGCGAGGCCCGCGCCTCCCTTTCGATTACTGTGTTGCTAGCAGTTCACATTAGCGTATATGGATTCCAGATTTTCCTTGCCGATCGACGGAAGATAGTATAACTGGAATAGAAAAAGACTGATCATACAGCTGACATGGCCGATAAGGTTGCCACTGGGACGGAGAAGCAGAAGCCGGTCGGGCACTACAGCAGCCATCACTGCATATATCCTACTCGTCGGCGAGGGCGACTTCTCGTTGTCCGCCTGCCTTGCCCGGCAGTTCGGCTCTGCGGGTAACGTGGTGGCGACATCCTACGATGGCAAAAGTAAGTTACAAATGCACCTATTTCGAAACCAATCTAGCTAGCTACTCGCTGGCTCATCGGATACGTAATTACTAGTTTAATCCCAGTGCAGAGGCTATGAAGAAGAAGTACGCGGACGCCACGACCAACGTGGCGGAGCTGCACAGTGGCGGCTGCAAGGTACTCCACGGCGTGGATGTGCGCACCATGGACAAGGACCCTAGATTGCGTCCGAGGTCGTTTGACAGGGTTGTGTACAACTTCCCACACGCCGGGTACGTGAACGGTTGGATGTTAAAAGTGTATATTGTACATATGGCTATGTAAGTGGTGTCTAATTACAATATTTTTTTTGTGAGAAAGTAAATGAATATATATATATACATATATATATATATATATATATATATATATATATAATATTGCTCTCTTCTTTATTCACTCTTTTCTCTCTTTTTTTCAAGGATTTTTGCTCCTACAAATATTTATTCTCACACTCTCCTATTAATTTTATTATCTTTAATTCTGTATTTCTCTTTCCATCCCACGGAAATAGTTTTTTGATTCTCTCCTTTCAAACAAGCAACAGAAATATCTTTTACCGTAGGGACCCTTCCACGGGCGAGTCCTTTCCCCGCACATTTCCAACAAATTTTATATGTCACGTGCATGTGCACGTGTGCGTTCACTAGTATATATATATATATATATATATATATATATATATATATATATATATATATATATATATATATATATATATATATATATATATATATATATATATGGGATTAAGAGAAAAATATTTCTCCCCTTTCTATCATAACCCGTGGCGGAGGCTGTGTATGTATGTATATGTGTGTGTGTATTGCGGGTTGGGTTTACATGGCCCTCACATAGTCTATGTAAATGTCTGCGTCAAAATAGGCTCAACTCAGCCATGGTAATTACATGGCTTGGACTTGGATCAAGTTACATGGGTCATGACATTCATTGCATCCGACTGGTACAGTCTAATTTGATGCTCATCACTATTACGGATGCCATAGCGGTAGACATCGATATTTTTTTTTAGTCTTAAGGAGACCCCGCTCCCCCTCCTCCTCAAACAGGTGCCAGAGTCCAGATGACCCATAGAGTTGGTAATTACATTGCGCTCAGGAAGAATCAAACCCGGGTCCCCCAGGGAGGACAAGCCGGGCCGAACCAACTAAGCCACACTGACTGGGTGACATCGATTTTTTTTTGTTCAAGTATGTTTGGAGGTGGATGTTACTTTCAATGAGAAAGTCGACATATTAGCTTGGGGGTTGGGGTAAGGGGCACGTACCCACCCAAGATTTCTTAATTATCCTTTACTCCATATGAGATGATGTACTCATTGACATGATAATGCAATTTGTTCCACCCTCGATCGACTCTCTACACTTGTAAGCTTTCAATTAACGGTACCCCCACACTAGCTATTGGTTTTAGAATTGTATTATGTTGGACCATAACTAGGATTAATCTCAAATATCTTCATTGGTCTTAACGTATACAAACTGTAAAACCAACAGAAGTACAACATGATCACCTGAAAGTAGATCAA
The DNA here is from genome assembly GCA_963693085.1 of Alisma plantago-aquatica. Lineage (NCBI taxonomy): Eukaryota > Viridiplantae > Streptophyta > Magnoliopsida > Alismatales > Alismataceae > Alisma > Alisma plantago-aquatica. The sequence goes on along the minus strand of OY856411.1, from coordinate 134,634,520 downwards.
ATTTCTAATATAATATACTTTTCAAACAATAACATGAAAACGCTCATTGACAATACTATAATTATCATTACAAAATTTGATAATATAATAGTTACAAATAAAGTTTGAGCGTGTGTTGCTAAGGTCGTACTCAAAGAAAAATCAAATTTCTTTAAACACAGGTAATTAGAAGTGCTAAATAATCTATGAGATTCAAGTGACCCCCTTCTGCCTCGTGAGTTAAAAACAAACGAACCTAGCTTTGATAATGTCATCTACTAATAATCACAAAAGTAAATATGTGAATCATATACTAGGACTACAATTTTAGTTACTACATAGATGAACAAATAAAAAAAATCTACAAAATGTCATAACTTACGAGGCCCAGGTTTCTATTTGTTGACTGTGAACAATTGTAAGTTTGAAACTGACAACAGTTCCAAAATATCACATATTAGTAAATAATACCAAAAAAATTAAATTAGTCATATTAATTATTGAATATCTAGTTCCAGTAATAAATTAGAATAAAAATTAAGAGTAACGCCACCCATATTCCTTCTCCTAATCAAATACTCACCCGCTCGAGAATGTGATTACTGTTGACGTGACATATAGCCCACTTAGGTAATAAATGAGAAAGACAAAAAAATGATAGAGAAAACTATTTGGCTCATAACTTCTAATTTGGATCAAATTTTTGTCTATATAAATGCTCTAGAAATTTACAAAAAATATTTTCTAACAAGACCATATTAACATATTTTGAAAAATATTAATATGAGAAAAATATATTATTTTGTATTTTAGGATAAATATTTATATTTACCGGTACAATATCCGTAGATAGAGTACATCAACAGTGGGCATTCGTACTGTATCCTGAATTTAAAATTATGAGTAAAAGAATTTTATCTTTTTTTCTCACTTATCTACTTCCCTCTTCATCATTGCACTGTGGATAAGTGATCCGAGTGAGCAGGCGGGTGGATTCTTTACGTTGCCAAGAATTATTCATAAATGAAGAGGTTAAGTTTTAGAGGATGTAAGGAATAGTAACTGCTCTTAGCTGTCTGGTTGAATAGAAAACCAACTTGTGCGGCTGCAACGGTAGTTTGTTTTTCTGTGGTTTGGTTCAGTGAAGCTCAAACTAGTGAGTTGAAATTGAACCACACGGTCCTTTTCCATTCTATACAAAGTCAAGGAAAACCAACCACACGAAAATATTACGCGGTTGCAAGTCCATGATTGCTTGTGCGGCCATTAGCTTGTGTGGTCACGTGAGAAGAAAGCAAATTCTAGTAGCAAAACTGAATAACAAACGAAAGTATTGAACTGAGAACACATTAAACCAAATGACTGCAGTTGGAGTTTAATTTCGTATTTTTTGTTTCCTGTTTTTTAATTCCTCATGTGTAGCGGAACTGCACCGAACCAAACTGGCCCTTAGAAAAGTCACGATATTCCCTGATAATAAAGGAGACTCTGTATTCGTATTCAAATTTTATCAGAAAACTAAAACAATTCGTTGGAGAAGGTTATTGGAACTCGCAGCGGCTCTATATCTATTACCGATTCTGGAACAACTTTATGACAGTCTCCACCTCCATGCAGAAATACGGCTACGCCGGCGCCTCTCCTTCGATTACTGTGTTGCTAGCAGTTCACATCAGCATATATGGATTCCAGATTTTTCTGGCCGATCGGCGGAAGATAGTATAACTGGAATAGAAAAAGACTGATCATACAGCTGACATGGGCGGTAAGGTTGCCACTGGGAAGGAGAAGCAGAAACGGGTCGTGCACTACAGCAGCCATCACCGCATCCTACTGGTCGGCGAGGGCGATTTCTCATTCTCCGCCTGCCTTGCCCGGCAGTTGGGCTCTGCGGGGAACGTGGTGGCCACATCCTACGACGGCAAAAGTAAGTTACAAATGCACCTATTTCGAAACAAATCTAGCTACTCGCTGGCTCATCGGATATGTACTTACTAGTTTAATCCCAGTGCAGAGGCTCTGAAGAAGAAGTTCGCGGACGCCACGGCCAACGTGGCGGAGCTGCACAGTGGAGGCTGCAAGGTACTCCATGGCGTGGATGCGCGCACCATGGACAAGGACCCTAGATTGCGTCCGAGGTCGTTTGACAGGGTTGTGTACAACTTCCCACACGTGATCACGTGAACGGCTTGGGTGAAGGATCACCAGTTATCTCCAAAACACGATATAAACTCAGCGGAAGCATTTGATTAGCAGCGGAATATGAAAAATCACGGAAAATTAAAACCTTTCGAGACAAGATTTTGATGACATGAAACTTCTTTCATAAAAGCAAGGTAAACAGTTTACATCTATGTTAAACCACTTCTTGAGTGATTATGTACAACAAGATACAAAATCTCAAGACTCGGACCAAAATTCTCAGACTAACTAACTCCACGGACCTGATAGTACAGAGACGGCATAAGACTATCTAACAACATGACTCAACAGTCAGTATCTCCACCTGAGATTCACTGCTGCTCCTGGTGCTGCTGCTGGTTTTGGTCACCTGTAGGCAGGTTCTTCCGTCTTCGACGACCACCTAAAAGTTAGAAACCTACGGAGTGAGACAATTTTAAATAATTGTCTCAGCGAGAGTTATAACTCTCAACTAGAAACTTTATATAGCAATTCAAAGAATAACATAAGCAATAAAAGCTCTCAAAGTATTCAACAGCAGTTTGGTAATAAGCAGAAGTTCATCATTTAAGAAATATGAAGAACATGTATACTATACAGTGTAATATCAATCAAGTATCTCGTAGTTTAATCCTAACAGATATACTGCGTTGTTGATTATGTTTTACAAATATTATTATGCCCTGCGGAGATGAGGTATACCGCTCATACTCCAACCGATCACTTGTTAAGTCGCATCGGTATCATACTTAGGTCATCAAAAGAGTCGGATTCTTATGACCTCATCTTCCTCAGTCAGAGTGAGGATAACTTACAGGACATCTTGTGTCTCTGCTAATATAGCTCACCAGAGTAATCTGGTACTTCGTTATTTTTAGAGTTACAGTGGCATTCTGTACTCTCTTCATCATCGAAAGATTTCTTGTTTATCTCTGATCGATGTGGTATAAGGATTTCCTCGAGTGTTACTGCATAAACATATAGTGAAGGGTTGATGGATTAAGATACATCTACATCAATTCCTACACTAGGATGTAAGGATTTACACATCCATATTCCCCCACATACTCAAAAGTATGTGATCCAGGAGTTCCCTTAGGAAAACCTGTTTCACCATCATTTTGCTTTCTGACAATGATGGATCTATGATCAGAGCTCCTCGTAGTATGATTATACTTGATTAGTTAGGTACATTTTAGTATTCTTTTAACTTCATACATGTTCTCAAACATTTAATCATTACCATAGCAGCTATGAAAATAGAATACTAAATATAACAAGTCTAACTCACATCAATTATCATTTCTCAATTATCTCATCACAAGTCATCTGTCAAGCATGACCTTGATGATACTCATGGCTCTCACAGTCCAGCAATCTCATAAGATGCCACTAACAAGGCATCAGGATATTTCACTATTCATAAAGGTAAAGCATGCTTTCAATGAATATAGTATCATAATGCTTACCTGGATATAATCATCCTCATATATGAACCTGCATGGTTAATTCAACTGATAACAGTAAATAATTCTTTTCAAAGAAGTTGTTCCTTCCTACTCTTACAAGAGTTAGGTCCCTGATTTTCATCAATTAGGGTTTACTATTTACACTACATGTCATCACCCTAAATTTAGGGTTTACTATTCACCTCATTGTGAATTGAACTCATGACATCATCATGTATAAGAAACATTATCATTTAAGTCCTCAGATAAGATTAAGATTCATCAATTATCATAATTAGGGTTTCCATGATCTCACATAGGTGGATCATACCCTAATCATGCATATTCATATGTATTGAAGGTACTTTACTTGAGTTTCAACCATAAGTGGTACTTCCTCTCTCCTCTTACTAGTAGATGGTGATTACACCACTCTAGATTAGGTTGGGTCAAGTCCTCTTTGATTAACATATACCAAAATACCACTATCAAGTGACTAGGGTTTGATTAGAACAAGATATCCTTCAATTAAACCCTTGAGGGGTATTTTGGTAAATTACACTATTGATCATCATCATAGGTCAATTCATTAGTCACTTAGTCCCTTAATGCCCTAGGTTATCATTAGGGTTTAGATCAGATCATCATTGAACCAAAAACACCTTCAATTGATTAAGCATAACCAACCTTGAAAACTTTCAAACGGTTTCAACCTTCAACCACCAAATGGTCTTGAGACCGTTTGGGTGCGTTGACCGTTTGGGGAGAGTTGAATTCCAAACCATTTGAAACTTATACGGTTTGAAACCGTTTGATCAAAATGACTTGAGATCCATTGGTCCAAACAATCTTGAGACCGTTTGGCCCCAAACGGTCTTGAGACCGTTTGGCCCGAAACAGTCTTGAGACCATTTGGATCCAAACGGTCTTGAGACCGTTTGGTCCAAATGGACTCAAACCGTTTGGACCTCAAACATGGTCCAAAAGTTACAATCGATTATGGTTATGTATGTTGAAGCCCTCAATTATCCAAATCTATGTTAACCACTTACAAATTGAGTCATTTAGGATGATCCTTAATCAATTGGACACCAAATTGACCCTTAATTTGAAGCCAATTAGGGTTAAGTCTATCTCAAATAGGGTTTCAATCGGATAAACATCAATGTTCAACAATGTGAATCAAATCAAGGTTGAACCTATCAATTGAACTCCAATTGGGCCCAAACTTGGCTCAAATGGTCTTGAGGTCGTTTGGATGACCTACAAATGGTATTGAGACCGTTTGCCCAAAGTTTGAACAAAAACCAAGTCGGTTGGATAAGGGTTGAACCCTAATTATATCTAAAATCAGCAATTTTATCAATTCATCAACTTATTGCAATTGGACCTTCAAACCATCAAATTACCTCAACCCTAGACCTCCAAACGGTCTTGGGTTGTGTCCAAACGGTCTTGAGACCGTTTGGATGAATCCCTAAACGGTCTTAAGACCGTTTGGGTCCTTCAACCCAAAACTCAACAAGATCTATACTTAAAATCAGCAATTTCAACCGGATTTGGGTTAGGGTGTTGAAGTGCCTTCAACTCTCAATTGGTTAAGAATTTGATTATGATTCTTTGTAGGAATGAAATTCATTATATTACCAACAGACCCTCAAACGGTCGTTCCTTGGTCAACCCTATCAAACGGTCTTGCAAGATCGTTTGAGATCAAACGGTTTGAGACTGTTTGACCTTAAACGGTTTGCAACCGTTTGGACCAAAAGGGTCCAAGGTCGGTTGATAAAGCTACCTAGGAATTCATGCCCATCATTTTCAACCTCTATTCAGGTCGGTTACTCCACCGTTTTTGCTTGCAAAAGTGCAAGGAAGAAGGGGTAGAAGAAGAAGAACTAAAGCTTAAATTGCAAGAACAAAGATATGCATATAAAGCAAAAAGTTTAGAGTTATAAAAACCCACCTCAAACGTTGTTCCTAGAGCTCCAAGCTTCCAATCTTCAAGTCTCTAATGGCGTCTTGATCTCCATAACTCGGCCAGATGTGATTTTCCAAGGAAAAGATGGGGATGGTCGGCTAGAACAAAGAACCTAAGTGAGTTAACAATAGAACCAACCTTATATGATGAATTCATCCAAGAATCCGAGCTAGAAGATGGTTCATTCTCACCTTAGCACTACTTGGTCGTCTCCCTGAGCTCCATAGTTTTTCCTTGGCCGTTTTTGAGAAAGATGAGAAGTGAAGAGGATAAATGATACGTTTACTTGGTTTGCAAAGGAATAGGCTTATATAGTTTAGGCTAATTTCCACCATAAGGACCTTTAGTTCATAGATTTCTCATCTAGGTCCCTCCTTCTTTCTAAGGCACGTCCAAACCATCATAACTTAAGCAAAGCCCATCAACACTCAAGATCTAAGGGTAAAGAAAACCAACATGCAACTAAGGTACATACATGAAAGGTCTCCTTACTCATACTAGGTGATTTCACTATAAAGGTCATTTTTCTTATCTAATTATTTAATTGAAACGCCCCTTTCATCATTTCTACTCTAAATGATGTCAAGAGTCATAAAAGATATTCTAGAAAGTGTATTTTACAAGTTGCACCCTACAATTTGGATAAATTGCACTTTACACCAAAATTAGGGTTTTAAGCACAATGATTGCTCCACAAGCTGCATCTTGGTGCCCAAGCTTAGAAAATCCATCATACTTCATCATATTCACTTTTATGATGTCTCATCATCAGAGGAACATCTTGACCTGTGAAATTTGCAAGTTAAACCCCTTAACTGGGTAATTTGCACATAGGTCCCTATATTACAAAACAATACTAAAACATTGTTTAAAAAGGATAGAAATGTAAACATATGTTTCTCAGGAGCTTAATTACATGCCAAAAGATAATCACAAGTATCTTAATTACATAATTAGGTAAAACACCTAGGGTTAGCTTATAATCCAGATCAGGGGTGTTACAGCTTTCATGACAGATTTTGGCATTACCATGGTGTGCTTGCACCTTTGCGATGGTATACTAATTGGACCTTTTCACTCCCCTGTCCGTTGACCATGACACAGGAAACACCGGGAACTGTTGTCGGGCTTCTTTGGGAGCGCGGCTAAGATGGTAGCACGCGGCGGCGAAGTCCATGTCACCCACCAGCACGGAGGGCCATATTTGGAATGGGGATTGGAGGAATTGGCTGCGTCGGCCAAGCTAGTGCTCGTACGAAAGAAGCTTTTCTGCGCGGATAGGTACCCCGGGTACCGAAGAAAGTGGGGCGGGAGTATTCGTGCCGACGAAAAGTTCCCTTTGAAACACACAACTTACACTTTCATGTTCAGGCTGACTGGTGTGGCCGGAAATTGAAGAGAGATGCGGCTGGGCCCGTCGTAAACGAGGCTGTAATTGCAGACCTGGTCATGGCCATAGAGAAAGTGGTGCCGCTGTAATTGTCTGTTTACCTGTGAAGGTGGTGCAGGAAGAGTTGTAAGAGCAGACGGCAAAATTCAACAATGTGGATGACGTTATGGAGATGGTGGTGGTCGGCCAACGACAACAACACTTCTGGCTACATTGTCGACCATTCGGCGATATTGAGCATGATCGTCGCGGAACTAGAAAAGGCGATGACGAAACAAGTCTTGGGTTGCTCCGGTATGTGGGGGCACAGACGCAGCTGCGAAGAGGCTACGGAAAATGCAACCATTTTCGCGGCGCCAGGTGGTTTTTTCTTTGGTGGCCACAGACAAATTCGTACCGTCTCTCTTTTGAAAAGAATTGTATTGTTTAATGTTCAACAAATTGGTAATGGCAACAGACAAAAAGTCCAAATGTTTATGACTGTTTGGTAGGGTGTTGTCGGAGGTTGAAGGAAGAATTAAAAAACACAGATGTCAAAATCACGGATGTGTAACTGATTAGATTCATTTGGTTAGATGTTGATAGAACAATTCAAGTTTATTTTCTGTTGTTTTGTACATCACGTTTTTATGTGAATGATGGTCCATGCTCGTCGTATACATTGCTTTTTGGCAAAAAAACCTAAATGGCACATTTACCAATTTTTATTACCTAAATGGCACGTTTTTGAACTTATTGCTCAAAATGACACATTTCTGGAGCAATGTGTCCCCTGCTGGGACGCATTGAGCAATGTGTCCCGGCGGGGGACGCATTGGTCTCACAGGAGGGCAATGCGTCCCGGTTCGGGACGCATTGCTCTGTTGTGGGACCAATGCATCTCCAGCAGAGGACACATTGGTCTCACTACAGAGCAATGTGTCGTGAACTGGGACGCATTGCCCTCTTGTGGGACCAATGCGTCCCCCGCCGGGACGCATTACTCAATGTGTCACCATGGAGGACGCATTGCACCAATGCGTCCCCCGCCGGGACGCATTACTCAATGTGTCACCATGGAGGACGCATTGCACCAATGCGTCCCCATGCAGGACGCATTGCGTTTTTTAGTCATATTTTTGCAGTCACTGGTATTGTTTCATGGTTATTGATATGTATATTAACAATATTGATTATATTTGTACATTTACGATTCGTTCACTTGTATTTGAATGTCTATAATATACCCAATTATTATAAATTTGTCAATTTCAATAGCTCGTAACATGCATATGGAATATATAAGTGTATTGCAACCAACATCAGTTGGTTCCTAATTAATTATATTATAAGAACTTAATCCAAAAAAAATGAGATAGCAATTAAAAACAAGGTTAAAACATGAACCAACATGACGAGAAAATAATACACAACAGAACAATATGATAGATCCAAAATGAACCAATGTGATATCATAATATGATAGATCCACATACAATAGATGTCCTCACAAAGGCATACATACAAAACTGTACAATATATAAAAAAACTAAGTACGTCGTCCTCGCCCACGACGTCCTCGCCCACCTCCCTCTACATCAGGATCCTCTGTACCGATGTCATCTGGAGACGGCTGAACTGGGGACAACTGCGTAGGAGGCTGCTGGCGAGCATCAGGGAAGAAATGAAAAGGTGGAGGTGGGGTGAGGGGTCTCTAAAAACCAAGATATGATGAATCAGGTGGGGTGCATCCTGAGAAATCAAACAGAGTAGGTGAATATGTGACATAAGATGGTGGTCGGCTCTCGGGAATAATTGGTGGTGGGAATGGAGTGTATGGAACAGAAGAACTTGTTCCATAGTATGATGGTGGTTGAGGTGGGGTGATGAATGAGGAATATGAAGCAGCTCCTGAAAAATATGGCCCTGTCGGTCCCCATGACATGAACTGAGAAGTGGGAGTGGAGTGGGCTCAGCAGTAGGAGTAGGAGTAGGAGTAGGAGTAGGAGCGGGCTTAGGGGTTGTGGTATGAGTGGGTATGGGATCCCACGGCCAAGAATAGTCGGGAAGACTATCAAAATAACTCCCCTGGATGTTATAGATGTTGTCTCTGATATGTGCATGGGCGTTCTCTAATGCCGCTCGGATCGCCACCTGTGTTTGTACCTGTAAAACAAAGTATGTACACATAATAAAGACCAATTACATATATTACAAATAACAAAGATAAATAATAACAATTTGTAAAAGAAATAATAATGATACTCACAAATTCCTGCTAGTGATAACTTTGCGGGTAGTATATGCTTGGAGGCATAGCTGGAGGGGGCACGATGTATTGTGGATGATACCATGCATAGTGAACCTGAGGACTGAAGACTGTATCAGCTGGTGGAGCGGGAACTAATCTCTCACGTCTATTGTTCCACATCTGCACCTCCTGCCTATAATGAAGCATCCAATCCTCAGCCGCATGACCCCTCCCATCTATCCGGCTAAGCTGCGGCAGCTCAAGAGTAGGTTGTACTTGAACAAAGCTGAACTGTCCAAGTACTCAGTCGGGAAAGTGCCACTCCACTATTATGTAGCACAACAGAGGCACTCGTGCCAACCAAATATCACTACTATCTCTACAAATGGTAGGCAATCTCTCGAGAATATCAACAGTGTAAGGAGTCAACTCTATCTGTTATTCATATAGACAACGTGTATCATATAAAATGGAGTAAATTGCAAATAAATAAAACATATACCATACAACAGAGGTAAGTAAGTTATACCTGTGAGGGTAAAATCTGGTCAAATGTTGAATCGTAAAACTGAATTGTTCCCCTGATAGTTTGACTCCTTTGGACAAAGGTAGGCCACTTATTAAATTGACAAACTAAATTTAGATAAACACTTCATAATATTTGGACAAATATAAAAATTAATTGTGTAGATCTTTAACCTGTAACCCAAGGGAACATCTTCTGGCCAATCATCCCAGCACATTGCAATTGTACCTGGCCGTCCAATTCCCAACCTCTCCCAACACCACAACTGTAATAGGCACACACAACCTGATAGATGGGCAGTTCTCCTGGACCGGGTGGTTGCCTTATACAACTCCCTATATAAGAAAGCTAGAGTTGCAGCACCCCAAGATAGACTGCCACAACGTGCAAAATCAGACACAAGAGGGAGGTACCTAACATGAACTCTATCCCCTGTACTATCTGGGATAAGGTAACTACCTAAGAAATATAAGAGATATGCCCTAGTATACTTTGTCCTCAATTATAATTGTTGTTCTTCATCACCCGCGGTCAGATCCATATCCTTGAAGGTTTCACGTAACCAAATCAAGGAGATATGTCCCTTAGACATCCCATCTGGTGCATCTCCTAAGAAATTCTCACAAAGGTGAGTCCATGAAGAAAATTGCCCCTCATCTACACCTAAAGGATATGAAGCTATAACCCATGGGCCATCAATCCTCAGGCCTAAAAGAACTGCAACATCTTGAAAATTGACACTCATCTCGAAAGGGGGAAACCTAAAAGTATTGCTAGAGTTGTCCCACCTGTTAACTAATGCTGTGATTAAAGTAGGGTCAAGGTGGATACAGGGTAGCCTATATATGAACAAGCCCAAAACCAGCTATGGAAATATTTTCTAAAACATCCTGATCAGTAATAGGCCATTGTGCCAACATAATGTGGTGCTGGGAGAGTCGGTAGGTTTCTTGTCTAGGAGCCATATCTATGAAAAGTGCAAATATTACATTAAATGAAAAGTGCAAATATTGTACAACATTTAAGTTTGTCAAGATTCTTCATTAGATAAGATGAAATCACCAAACAATATAAAAAATTAACATGAACTACTAAAAGAGAAATACTACCATTAGTTATTGTATTTGATTCAATATCTCATCTAGAGGTTCATAAAATGGCCACATTTGATGTACAACTCGATGTATCTCTGGATGTGATACAGCTAACTAGTATTTAACTTGTTCATTGATTGGCATTGCTTTCTGTTTCGTGTGATCCCAATACCAACCAGGTAGCTCAAGAAGTTCTTCATACATGTGAAATATTTTCTTTAAAATTGCCAATGAAATTTTGCTTGTTCTTTTGTCACTATAAATCCTAACTTGTTGTACAACAAATCTGGTACGTCATTCCAGTCATCATCCAATAGAGTTTGATGAGCCATTTTTCCTTGTAGGCACTTCGTACCTATTATTTGGATTAACTCTACGGACATGTGAAATGTCCATGTCCTTCGATGAGCCATGTATAGAAAAACCATTATAAATTCATTGTTTTAGTGAAATTGAAATTGCAAACATTACATGACTTGAGTAAATTGAAATTGCAAACATTACATGACTTGAGTATATTGAAATTGGAAACATTACATGACTTGAGTAAATTGAAATTACAAACATTACATGACCAGACATCATATGACATTAGGACAAGTGCGTCTATTATGGCCCTTTCTTCCACACTTATGACAGTGATATGTATACTGATTTGGATCAACATCCATAGTTGAATGCCTTCTCTTTTTCTTTGGTCTTCCAGCTTGCCTTCGTTTCCTAGGGGGTAATAAGGGATAAATACTGTTGGTATGTATTCCCTGAGAGCCAATCATGGGATGATTGGTGGGATACATTAAGATTGATTTGATAAACATCAAAGGCAAGCTTTCAATTCTTTCTGGTTCAGTCATATGAGATAGTGATAGAACAGATTGAATGTCTAGAGAATGACAGTACTCAATGACGTATGCTTTCATGTTAAAGACCTGAACGATGAGATCATACGGATGCTAAGAATTTGTACATTCTTGTTATGTCCCTAGTCTGATGTCATTGTGGAACGTACATAGACAACAATGACACACAAGACTAGTGTTGGTTGATGACAGAATCTCATTAGTCATGATATAGAGATATCAAACCAAACACATAGGTACTTGTTAGAGAACAAGTATACCGGACAGACCCACCGTGAGTTTGACACATGGAACCATGATATGGTAGTCACAGTCAGTACTCACAGTGATGGTGGTGAGTGTGATTCTTTGTCCTGAAATCACTACACTCAACACATGTCGTTGGGCACACTTTGACATCATCAAACGCAGTCCTGAAACATGGGTTGTTATAAAGGTGATGATTGGGTGGCTTTGACACATGGGGCTTTTGAGGGGTGAGTGATAGATATGGGATTTGTCCCTCCTGAGGGAGTTTGGTATCCAAGGCCACTTGATGAGTAGGATTGAAATAGGTGTGCGTACGCATGTGTGAATCAGTATGTGATATTGATGTCATACATATCTCTTCCAATCTACTCTGAGATCAAGAAAGTGAATGAATGTTGACAGGATGATTGTTACATGCCTCGAGTTCATTCAGGATATCAGTGACAAAGGAATTATACATTCGCTCTAACACCATTCACGGATTGTAGGATTGAAAGTTGTTATCCAACTTTCTACTTTCACTTGGGTAGCACTGATGTGTGACTAGGCACCGCTCTTTGCTTGTGAAGTCATAAGTGTTATGGACTTTCACTGCCAACGTGAAATGGACCTGCAGGGTCACACACATAGGATTTAACCTGGAAGAGGATTTTTTTCCACAAATAATGTTTAGATTGATTACTAAAGGAGTTTAGTAGTTCAATTAAACACTCAACAAATTGATAGCTCAATGTCATAATGTTCAAGGTGTTGGACACATTGATTGGAGTATCAAATTGATTGAAATTGCAATTGACTGATTCTGCACAATCTGCACTCCCAACTAATCAGCTCATGTGATGAACTGATTGACTGAGCTTGGTGAACCGGTCGGCTCAAGTGTTGAGTCGATCGACTCATGGACAGGGTGAAACAATTGCTTCAAGTGTTGAAATGATCGATTCAACTGGTGCAATCGAGCAAGTTGGGAAAGTAGGATTGGTGAGAATTTTCTTTTCATTTCACTTGCCCAATTTGATTGGGAAATAGGATTGGTATTCGATACCAATTAAAAATGACAGAAGGAAAGTCAATCGGGAACTGGTCAGGACCACGAACCAACCGGCTCAAAAGTGAACCGACCAGCTCATGGGTCCCAACCGATCGGTTGAGGTGTCAACCGACCGGTTCAGGTCCCCAACCGACCATTTCAGTTGTGAAACAATCATTTCAGGTTGCGAGTTGGTTGTTTTTGTGGAAAATCTCAAACCCTTCTACTCCTGCTTTTAGTCCCACATTGCCCGGGATGGAGAACCCTGTCTCATGACCCTCCTATATATATAGGGGTATTGGGGGCTTCTCAAAGTACAACTCAGTGCAACCAGTTGCTCTGCAAAGTTGTCATTCTCTCTGGTTTTGGTAACCGAGAGAGAGCCCGAGTAAGTGCTACCCGATAAGGGATGCACAGCAAGGGAAAGACAACTGCAGTTGCAACCGGTAGTAGGAGAGTGTGTTGGTGACTAGTACGCTGATAGGAGGGTGCGACTCCTTACAATTCCTTGTGGGACAAGGATATTGGAGTTCCAGGTGGTCCGTGTGGACTACTTCAGAGGCGGGAGGTTTTTGCCGCTTGGAGGATAGCTTTCAATCCCGACAGTCCCGGTGTGACCAGGAGTCGTTAGTCCCGGTGCAACCAGGAGCTGCACAGACACCGTCCAAGACCGGAGGTGAAGACCGTGCAAGCCGCGAAGTATTGTCGCCGAGCAAGCCTCGGGACAAGGTATAATTCCACAAACCATCCTTTTCTATTATATAGACGTTGACGTGTTTCCTTATTCTAGGTTTGGGGGAGAAAATTTTTGTTTCCGCTGCTTTCTCCGCCTCCCCTAAAACCCTACAGTGGTATCAGAGCCACGTCAACTGCTCTGTATTTTAGGAAATTGATATGATCGATTTTGGTTTGTCGCCTTATTTATTGCATACGATGCGAATAAAATTGGCTTTATGCATGTCCAATCCTAAATCTACAAATCCCAATTACATATATGATATGTATGCACTCGATACGCGTCGCCCTTAAACGAGTTTTGTGGTGGATGTATAGCGTGGTCATGGCCAATAAACCCTATCTGTGTATGGTTGTATGTGGTTGCTTGCATCTCGGTCTGTGCACCGATCCTCCTTCTCCTATTCCTGATGTAACTCGATTTAATTCGAGATTTCTTTCCTACCTTTGCTCCCCTCGAATGTAACTCGAGGTTTCTCTTTTTACCATGTAAAATAGGATAGAATTTTATTTCCTGTAATGTCGAAGAACGGAGGACATCCTGACGACAGCTGAAACGATCGGTTCAAGGCGTGAACCGATTGGTTGACGTTCCAGACGATCGGTTCAAGGAGTGAGCCGATCGGTTGATGACCGGTTCGAGGAGCGATACGAGCGGGTGGCGGCCATGATGAGATGCACGACGACCAGGAGAACCGATCGGTTGGAGGAGCCAACCGATCGGCTGGTGGCACCCAGACGACCGGGCCAGAACAAGCAAGTCATTCATGTGATGAGTTGATCTACTCAAAAGGCAAAGCACAGAGTTCATCTTGTATAGGTTGCATGTGATGTAGACCTAGGTGACCATGATTCCTCTTGGCTCGAGGAATCACATTAGGATGGCCATAATCATCTCTTTTATCATTTTGCATGTTTTCTGTGGGATATAGCATGTATATGATATGTACTATGTATTGTGGTGATTGGATATGTATATGTATATAAAAACCAAATCCCTCATTAAATATTAAGTTTTAGATACCTTCCAAATGCGACACACGTGAAAAGCTTGATCGACCAAGTGTGGGCACGCCCAAGCGTGGTACACTGTCTATCTCATGGAAGCGTGAAGGTTGAATGTGTGGGTCTTCCCAAGCAGGGTGCATATTCATTGTGTTGGCTTTGGGTCGGACTTAACAAGGTGACCTAGATAGGATCTAGCACCTTGAGGCATGGAGATGATCATGGCAAGGAGTTGCATATGACATCTTATCAAGAGTTGCATATGATGCAATTGGCAAGAGTTGCCTACCTGAGAGATCTAAGTTGTGGGTGACAGCCCAAGCTGGTTCATGACTTAGAGGATTTCAGGATCTTGCCCACTAGAAGGTTGTACGCTGCAATCTTCCGAATTGATGGTGAGGGCTATGAATTTGAAGTAAAATAGTGGGAGCAATAATTATGAAAGGCCTAATTTTATCGTCAACTTTTCAAATCAATCAAACAAGTCAAAAGAGTTTTGGACTAAAATTGCATATATTTCCTTTTGTTAAAATAAATGATTAATCAACAAATCACTTTATTTGCGATCGGTCTTTGAGACCAACAAATTAAATAGGAATAATTCCACAACTGGTTAGGATGATGAGAAGTGTTCTCAAAGAGCAAAAGCTCTAAGTCCTAGTTATACCAAGACCAGATGAACTCAATCCCACCACATCAATGGCTGAAAGTATGCTTAGGAAGCATACCGAGGATGACATTGATGAGGAGTGCTTGATGTTGTGTTCTCTGTGTTGGTATGTATGTCCTGAGAGCCAATCATGGGATGATTGATGGGATACATTGAGATTGATTTGATAAACATAAAAGGCAAGCTTCAATTTCTTTCTGGTTCAGTCATATGAGATAGTAATAGAACAGATTGAATGTCTAGAGAATGACAGTACTCAATGACGTATGCTTTCAGGTTGACGACCTGAATGATGAGATCATACGGATGCTAAGAGTTTGTACATTCTTGTTATGTCCCTAGTCAGATGTCATTATGGAAGGTAGATAGACAGCAATGACACACAAGACTAGATTATGGTGTTGGTTGATGACAGAATTGTTGGGATGTATGCCCTGAGAGCCAATCATGGGATGATTGGTTGGATACATTGAGATTGATTTGATAAACATCAAAGGCAAGCTTCCAATTCTTTCTGGTTCAGTCATATGAGATAGTGATAGAACAGATTGAATGTCTAGAGAATGACAGTACTCAATGATGTATGCCTTCAGGTTCATGACCTGAACGATGAGATCATACGGATGCTAAGAGTTTGTACATTCTTGTTATGTCCCTAGTTGGATGTCATTGTGGAAGGTAGATAGACAATGATGACACACAAGACTAGATTGTGGTGTTGGTTGATGACAGAATCTCATTAGTCATGATATAGAGATATCAAACCAAACAGATAGGTACTTGTTAGAGAACAAGTGTACCAGACAGTCCCACCGTGACTTTGACACATGGAACCATGAGATGGTAGTCACAGTCAGTACTCACAGTGATGGTGGTGAGTGTGATTCTTAGACCTGAAATCACTGCACTCAACACATGTCGTTGGGCACACTTTTATATCATCAAACGCAGTCTTGAAACATGGGTTGTTATAAAGGTGATAATTGGGTGGCTTTGACACATGGGGCTTTTGAGGGGTGAGTGATAGATATGGGATTTGTCCCTCCTGAGGGAGTTTGATATCCATGGCCACTTGATGAGTAGGATTGAGAAAGGCATGCACGCATGTGTGAATCAGTATGTGATATTGATGTCATACATATCTCTTCCAGTCTACTCTGAGATCAAGAAAGTGAATGAATGTTGACATGATGACTGTTCCATGCCTCAAGTTCATTCGGGATATCACTGACAAAGGAATTATACATTCGTTGTAACACCATTCACAGATTGTAGGATGAAAGTTGTTCTCCAACTTTCTACTTTCACTTGGGTAGCACTGATGTGTGACTAGGCACCGCTCTTTGCTTGTGAAGTCATAAGTGTTATGAACTTTCACTGCCAACGTGAAATGCACCTGCAGGGTCACACACATAGGATTTAACCTGGAAGAGGAGTTTTGTCCACAAGCAATGCTTAGATTGATTACTAAAGGAGTTTAGTAGTTCAATTAAACACTCAATCAGTCGATGACTCAATATCATATGGTTCGAGGTGTTGGACGCATTGATTGGAGTATCGGATTGATTGAAATCGTATTTGACTGATTCTGCACAACCTGCACTCCCAACCGATCGGTTCATGTGATGAACCGGTCGGCTGAGGTTGCTGAACCGGTCGACTCAATTGTTGAACTGATCGGCTCATGCACAGAGTGAAACGACCGGTTCAAGTGTTGAACCGATCGGTTCAACTGGTGCAATCGAGCAACTTGGGAAAGTAGGATTGGTGAGAATTTTCCTTTCATTTCAAATTGCCCAATTCGATTGGGAATAATATTGGTATTCGATACCAATTGGGAAAGAAACAAGGAAAGTCAATCGGGAACCAACCTGGAACCCCAACCGACAGGTTCATGAGTGAACCGATCGGTTCAAGGGTCCCAAACGATCGGTTCAGTGGTGAACCGATCAGTTCAGGTCCCCAACCGACCGGTTCACTTGTGAATCGATCGGTTCAGGTTGCGAGATGGTTGCTTTTTGTGGAAAATCCCGAACCCTTCTACTCCTGCTTTTAGTCCTGCATTGCCCGGGATGGAGAACCCTGTCCCATGACTCTCCTATATATAGGGGTATTTGGGGGATTCTTACAGTACAACTCAGTGCAACCAGTTGCTCTGCAAGTTGTCGTTCTCTCTGGTTTTGGTAACCGTGAGAGAGCCTGAGCAAGTGCTTCCCACAAAAAGGGAGGTGCAGCAAGGGAAGGACAACTGCAGTTGCAACAGGAGGCAGGAGAGCGTGTTGACGACTAGTACGTCAACAGGAGGGTGCGACTCCTTCCACTTCCTTGTGGGACAAGGAGTGTGGAGTTCCAGGTGGTCCGTGTGGACTACTACAGAGGCGGGAGGACACTGCCACTTAGGAGGACAACTGTCATCCGACAGTCCGGTTCGAGTAGGAGTTGTCAGTCCCGGTGCGACCAGGAGCTGCACAGACGCCGTCGAACTCCGGAGTTGAAGACCACGCATTGCGCGAGGTATTGTCGCCGAGCAAGCCTCGGGACAAGGTATGATTCTGCAAACCATCCTTTCCTATTATATAGACGTTGACGCGTTTCCTCAGTATGGGTTTGGGGAGAATTTTTTGTTTCCGCTGCCTTCTCTGTCTCCCCTAAAACCCAACAGTGGTATCAGAGCCACGTCAACTGCTCTATATTTGAGGAATATCGATATGATCGATTTTGGTTTGTCGCCTTTATTTATTGCATACGATGCGAATAATATCGGCTTTATGCATGTCCAATCCTAAATCCACAAATCCCTAATTACATATATGATATGTATTATTAATGCACTCGATACGCGTCGCCCTTAAACGAGTTTTGTGGTGGATGTGTGTAGCATGATTATGTCCTATAAACCCCTATCTGTGATTGGTTGTGTGTGGTTGCTTGCATCTCGGTCTGCGCATCGATCTTCCCTCTCTTATTCCTGATGTAACTCAAAATAATTCGAGATTCTTTCCTACCTTTTCTCCCCCCGAATGAAACTCGGGGTTTCCTTTTTTTTAAAAGCAATGCAATAAATAGGATAGAATTTTATTTCCTGTTATGTCAAAGACCGGCGGACATCAAGACGACTGCTCAGACAATCGGTTCAAGGCGTGAACCGATCGGTTGACGTTCCAGACGATCGGTTCAAGGAGTGAACCGATTGGTTGATGACCAGTTCGAGGAGCGAGATGAGCGGGTGGCAGACATGACGAGATGCACGACGACCAGGCGAACCGATCGGTTGAAGGAGCCAACCAATCGGCTGGTGGAACCCAGACGACCGGCTGGAGAGTAAAGATCATTCATGTGATGAGTTGATCAACTCGGATGGTAAGGCACAGAGTTCATCTTGTACAGGTTGCATGTGATGTAGACCTAGATGACTGTGATTCCTCTTGGATCGAGGAATCACATTAGTATGGCCGTAATCATCGCTTTTTATCGTTTGTGCATGTTTTCTGTGGGATATAGCATGTATATGATACGTACTATGTATTGTGGTGATTGGATATGTATATGTATATAAAACCAAATCCCTCATTAAAATATTAAGTTTTAGATGCCTTCCAAATGCGACACACGTGAAAATCTTGATCGACCAAGTGTGGGCACGCCCTAGCGTGGTGCACCGTCTATCTCGTGGAAGCGTGAAGGATGAGTGTGTGGTTCTGCCCTAGAAGGGTGCATATTCATCGTGTTTGCTTTGGGTCGGACTTAACAAGGTGATCTAGATGGGATCTAGTACCTTGAGGCATGGAGATGATCATTGCAAAGAGTTGTATATGACATCTTATCAAGAGTTGTATATGATGCAACTGGCAAAAGTTGCCTACCTGAGAGATCTATGTTGTGGGTGACAGCCTTAGCTGGTCCATGGCTTAGAGGATTTCAGGATCTTGCCCACTAGAAGGTTGTACGCTGCAATCTTCTAAATTGATGGTGAGGGCTATCAATTTGAAGTAAAATAGTGGGAGAAATAATTAATTAAAGGCCTAATTATATCGTCAAACTTTCAAATCAATCAAATAAGTCAAAAAATGAGTTTTGGACTAAAATTGCATATTTTTCTTTTTGTAGTTCAAATGGTAACAAACAACAACAACTTTACTTTGCGATCGGTCCTTGACAAGGACAAGATAAATGGGACGAACTTCCACGACTGGTATCAGACATTGAGAATTTTTCTCACTCAAGAGCGTAAGCTCTATGTCCTGGATATTCCAATTCCAGAGGAACCCACTCCTAATGCACCAAAGACAGAAAGGGATACTTACAAGAAGCATTCTGATGATGCCATTGATGCAAAGTGCTTGATTCTATGTTCAATGAACCATGAGTTGCAGAGGTAACATGAGAACATGGGTGTCATAGAGATGATTCTGCATCTCAGGAACATGTATGAAGATCAGGCACGGCAAGAGAGGTATAATGTTTCTAGGGCACTGTTTAAGTGCGTCATGACAGAAGGAGATCATCCTTAAGAAACCTGGCTCTGTGGCCTAGTCCTTTATTAAATCTTACCTTCCCAAGGTGGAGAGCCTCTGTCACAAAACTATCATCTCCGGGAAATCCACCAGCGTTTGGCACGATAAATGGTTACTTGGCAAATCCGTGATGGACCTCGCCCCATCCACTTCAATCCCAGATGTACTCGTGGACCTCATGGTCAGCAGTATGTCCCTTGAGGACGACACCTAGGACTGGGATTTCATCCACTCCTTCTTTGCCACCAGCCACATGGATGATTATCCAAAATACCACAGCCCCAACAGCAAGTGATGGCACTGATGCATGGTCCTGGCCATTTGAACCCAATGGTGAGCTCTTGGCTAGCTCAACCTACAACTGGCTACGCTCGGACATCCAACACACAACTTCTACGAGCTGGAAAGTTGCTTGGTCCCTGCAGGTGCCCATGAAGATACATACCTTTCTATGGCTTCTTAAACATAGGTCCATCCTCACCAACGCAGAAAAAGTAAGGAGGCATATCTCCACTGATAGTTCTTGGCCATGATGCCACAATGCCATTGAGACAGTGGTATACTGCCTCAGGTATTGTCCAATCAGTAAACAGACCTGGACTCACTTAGGAGTAGAACAATCCTTCTTCACTTTTCCGGACGAAGAATGGATGAGCCTCATTACCACTAGTGTTGGGAGCGTAGAAGAAAAGATTATTCTAAGTGTTGGATCTTGGGCCCTTTGGCGTGCACACAATGAAGCAATCCATAATGGAGGACACCAACCACCTGCCTCCCAGGCAACTTTCTTCAAGCAACGAACTGCAGCAATCCAACAACTCACCCACACTCTGAGCCATACAAAAGACTGGGTTATTAGGCCCTCGCCCTTATCCCTGGGAGGTTCTACTCATATCATCTTTGTTGATGCGGCATTTCAAGCACATAGTCTCAAAGTGGGCTATGGTGTTGGTATGTATGCCCATAGAGCAAGTCATATGATGATTGTAATGGGATACTTTGTAAATGATTTGAATAATAATAAAGGCAATTTCCGATCTATATGTTTAAACTGTTTCTGAGATGATGGTGTAACATGATAGATGTCTAAAGAATGGTTTTACTCAATGACATATACTTTTAGGTTCATGACCTAAACGATGAGATCATATGGATGTTAAGAGTATACATTCTTGTTTAGTCCCTAGTCAGTTGTTGTTGTGGAAATAACCATAGACATCAATAACACTAAAGACTAGATCGTGTGTTGGTTGATGACAAAATCTCATTTGTCATGATATAGTCATATCAAACCAAGCACATAGATACTTGTTAGAGAACAAGGTACCGGACATACTCACCGTGAGAGTGACACATGGAACCATGACTTGGTAATCATAGTCAGCTCTCACAGTGATGGTGGTGAGTGTGATTCTTAGACCTGAAATCACTACACTCAACACATGTCGTTGGTTACACTTTGACATCATCAAACGCAGTCCTGAAACATGGGTTGTTATAAAGGTGATGATTGGGTGGCTTTCACACATGGGGCTTTTGAGGGGTGAGTGATAGATATGGGATTTGTCCCTCCTGAGGGAGTTTGATGTCCTTGGCCACTTGATGAGTAGGATTGAGAAAGGCATGCGCATGCACGTGTGAATCAATATTTGATATTGATGTCACACACATCTCACCCAGTCTGCCCTGAGATCAAGGAAATGAATGAACATTGACAGGGTGATTGTTCCATGCCTAGAGTTCATTCAAGATATCAGTGACAAAGGAATTATACATCCACTGTAACACCATTCACGGATTGTAGGATTGAAAGTTGTTCTCCAACTTTCTATTTCACTTGGGTAGCACTGATGTGTGACTAGGCACCGCTCTTTTCTTGTGAAGTCATAAGTGTTATGGACTTTCACTACCAACGTGAAATGGACCTGCAAGGTCAGACACATAGGATTTAACCTGGAATAGGAGTTTGTCCACAAACAATGTTTAGATTGATTACAAAAGGAGCTTGGTAGTTCAATTAAACTCTCAATCAATTGATAGCTCAGTATCATAGTGTTCAAGGTGTTGGACTGATTGATTAGAGTCTCGGATTGATTGAAACTGCTATTGACTGATTCTGCATAATCTGCACTCCCAACCGATCGGCTCATGTGATGAACCGATCAGCAGAGCTTGGTGAACCGATCGGCTCAACTGGTGAGTCGATCGGCTCATGGATAGGGTGAAACGATCTGTTCAAGTGTTGAAACGATTGGTTCAAGTCCAACCGAGCAAGTTGGGAAAGTAAGATTGGTGAGAAATTTCCTTTCGTTTCACTTGTCCAATTTGATTGGAAAAAGGATTGGTATTTGATACCAATTTGAAACAAAAGAAGAAAAGTCAATCGGGAACTGATCAGGACCACGAACCGATCGGTTCATAAGTGAACCGACCATTTCATGGGTCCCAACCGATCGATTGAGGTGTCAACTGACCGACTCAGATCCCCAACCGACCGTTTCATTTGTGAAACGATCAGTTCAGGTTAAACAGTTGGTTGTTTTTGTGGAAAATCTCAAACCCTTCTACCAGTGGCGGAACCAGAACCCATAGGTTGGGGGGGCCAAAAACTAAATATTTAATGTAAGGTTTGAACTCATGACCTTTGGTACATGAAATAACATATCAACCACTACACTATGTTCAACTTTTTGTATTTATATGTAAAACATTGTATTAATAGTAACTGTATTCTGCATTTATTGCCAAAAAATGTATAATGCCGACAACAAGAATTGAACTCATGACCTTTGGTACATGAGTGCAACTGCAAACCAATACACTACTTTCATATCCGTGTCTTTTATGCATCATACATGATATATATTATAAATATAAGTTATAAATATATGTATATATATGTATATATATGTTTATTTTTTATTTTTTTTGGGGGGCCATGGCCCCTGCCCGCCCCCCTTGGTTCCGCCCCTGCCTTCTACTCCTGCTTTATTCCCGCATTGCCGGGGATAGAGAACCCTGTCCCATGACCCTCCTATATATATAGGGGTATTGGGGGCTTCTCAAAGTACAACAGAGTGCAACCAGTTGCTCTGTAAAGTTGTCGTTCTCTCTGGTTTTGGTAACCGAGAGAGCCCAAGAAAGTGCTACCTGATAAGGGAGGCACATAAAGGGAAAGACAACTGCAGAAAGCGACTGGTGGCAGGAGAGTGTGTCGGAGACTAGTACGCCAACAAGAGGGTGCGACTCCTTCCGATTCCTTGTGGGACAAGGAGATCGGAGTTCCAGGCAGTCCGTGTGGACGACTGTAGAGGCGGGAGACATCTGTCGCTCGGAGAACAACTGTCAATCCCGACAGTCCCGGTGAGACCAGGAGTCTTCAGTCCCGGTGCGACCAGGAGCTGCACAGACACCGTCTAAGACCGGAGGTGAGGACCGCGCAAGGCGCGAGGTACTGTCGCCGAGAAAGCCTCAGGATAAGGTATGCATCCACAAACCATCTTACCTATTGTATAGACGTTGACGCGATTCCTATTGTTCTGGGTTTGAGGGATAAAATTTTTATTTCCTTTGCTTCTCTGCCTCCCGTAAAACCCAACAATGGTATCAAAGCCACGTCCTCTATATTTTAGGATTATCGATATGATCGATTTTGGTTTGTCGCCTTTATTTATTGCATACGATGCGAATAAAATTGGCTTTATGCATGTCCAATTCACAAATCCCAAATATACATATATGATATGTAATATTAATGCACTCGATACGTGTCGCCCTTAAACGAGTTTTGTGGTGGATGTGTAGCATGGTTATGGCCTGTAAACCCTATATATGTGTATGGTTGTATGTGGTTACTTGCATCTCGCTCAGTGCACCGATTCTCCTTCTCCTATTCCTGATGTAACTCGAAATAATTCGATACTTCTTTCCTACCTTTGCTCCCCTCGAATGTAACTAGGGGTTTCACAATTCAATTGTAAATATGATAGATTTTATTTCCTATTATGTAAAAGAATGGCGGGCGACCTGAGACGATCAGTTCAAGGCGTGAACTGATTAGTTGACGTTCCAAACGATCGGTTCAAGGAGCGAGATGAGCGGGTGGCAATCTGAGGAGATGCGCGACGACCGGTGAACTGATCGGCTGGAGGCGCCAGTCGATCGGCTGGAGGCGCCAGTCGATCGGCTGGTGGTATCCGAACAACCAACTTGATGGCGAGCCGATTTGTCATGGAGATGAGCTGATCAAACCCAGAAAGGCAGACATAAATTTCATCTTTGTAAGGACCCTGACTTGCGTTTAGGGTTTACCCTGTTTGTTTTGCTTAATCTTGGTGCTTTGATGCTTGCTATTCACCTTTAAGTGGTGATTAGGGTTTTTGTGTGCTTTGTTGAGAGTTGAGGGGGCTACTTGCAAATAACCCAAGTTTAGGGTTTTGTGTGCAATTTGGTCATCTTGTGAGATGTTTTCCCCTCTTTGCTCCCTCTAAGGTTGAGAGGAAGGCTTTGGCTTGTTGTTTGAGTTCTTTGTGCCTGAGTTGAGCTTGCTTGGGCCTTGAGATGTGTTGTTTGGGCTTGGTTGAGCCTTGTGTCGTCCAGGACCTGCTTTGTGTCGCCCAACAGGCTGGTGTGTCGCCCAACAGCTTGTCTGTGTCGCCCAGCAGGAGCTGTTGCTTGTGTCGCCCATGTGGCTTGACCTTGGTTGATGACACTTGGTGCCTAGCTTGGACAAGTGTCCCATGCCTTGCTAGTGTGTTGGCTTGAACCCTAGGACAAGTGTCCCTTGGGTGGACGACACATTGCATGGTTGTACCTTGGTTTCTCCTCCCCTTCTTTCTATATAAGTAGCTCTTCTCCTTGCCTTAGTCTCCTTTGCTCTTTTGATCTCCCCTCCACCTTGAGTGCACGATATCCCTCTCCATCTAGCTTGTGTTGCCCGATACACTCCCTAGGAGTTGAAGTGGTGGCCGATACACCTTCCTAGAGTAGCCCGGTGGACGATAGCTTGGACCTTGGAGCTGTGTTGGACGATACCTCTTAGAGCTGTCTTCTTCTTTAAAGCTTCAAGGTGGGTTTCATATCTTCTAACCCTAATTTCTTTACCTCTAGCTATGATCTTGTTGCATGCTAGTAGTTAGCTTAGTTCCTTGCTCTTGTACCTTGCTTGAGTTCCCTTTGGTGGCCGATATGCCCTTAGGGTTTAGGGTTCCTAGTGATCTAGGGTTTGTGATGCTTTGAGTTAGAGGTTGATGGTGACCATGTGTTGGGCGATATACTTCCTTGGTTGGATGTGTTGGGCGATATCCTTCTTTGGTTGGATGTGTTGGGCGATATCCTTCCTTGGATGGGTATGTTGGGCGATATCCCTCCATGGTTGGGTGAGTTGGACGATATCTTTGAGTTGGACGACCTGAGTGATGTCCCTTTGTGCTGGCCGATATGGTGACCATGTTGGGCGATATGGTCTTTATGTTGAGCAACGCCTTGTCCTTGAGTTGAACGATAGGGTGAGAGTTCTTGGTGTTGGGAAGCACGATGGTGCTCTTATGTTGGGCGATGTCCTTGCTCTTGAGTGGGAAATAGGTCAAGTTAGTGAGGTGTTGGCCGATAAGTGTGGTTGTGTATCGGGCGATACCCCTTGTTGTGTCGGCCGACATTGTGAGCATGATGGGCGATATGGACCTTCTTGTGTTGAGAGACATTCCCTTCTTTATAGTGGACGATAGACCTAAGTTCTCATGGTTGGTTGGTGTTGGACGACAACCATGCATGGTATGCTGGCCGATATCCATGTTGGCCGACATCCATGGTGGCCGATAGACAAGGTGGGCAATAACCTAGGTTGGCGGTGTGTGTCGGCCGATAGGCCTTGATGAGTTCTAGTAAGGGTGGTGATGAGTTATAATGAGGGTCATGTGTTCTTATAGTGACGGTATCATGTACTATGGAAGTGCATGTTTATGCTCAAATGAAAATGATGCCTTGCAAACGATACTAATGCTAATGATAGTAACAAT
The DNA here is from genome assembly GCA_963693085.1 of Alisma plantago-aquatica. Lineage (NCBI taxonomy): Eukaryota > Viridiplantae > Streptophyta > Magnoliopsida > Alismatales > Alismataceae > Alisma > Alisma plantago-aquatica. Next base: position 134,608,614 of record OY856411.1, on the reverse strand, counting down.
GATGATAATGGTAGTTGCATAATGATAATGATAGTAATGATGTTGGTGATGATGGCAATAATGACAGTAATGATATGCATGAAGTAATCCTTGTACTTAATCGTTAAATGAGAATGGTGATAGTTACACCAGTAGCTTGCATAATAATGATAATAATGATAATAGTAATGAATTGTGACAATTATGATTGCTCGGTATTCTCCACATAATTTTTATATAAAGTGATTACCTTGATTGTTTATATAATCCTAAGATAAGGGTAAGCATAATTATGGTATGATGTGCTTAACAAGCTTGATCATCAAATAGTGTAATATTGATAAATAGATTATTTTGGATGATAGCCTATGATAGTGAGCATATTCCTTATGATTGAATCTATGGTTATTGTGTATCCTAACCATGCAGGTGATGTGTAGCCATGAAAGGGCTATGTGACAGATGTGATGAGTAACATTACCTTGATATTTGTTCTATGAGATTATATATGTAATGTGTTGGTCCCATGATGATGATGTGAGCCTGGAGAGGCAGTGACAGTACAGAATGAAGGATTGATATCCTATGGTATGTGATGATCCTTGATATGGATCTGGATGGTTGGCAAGAGGCCAAGTGGTAACATGTGATGCTGGATACTTGTGATGGATCACGTTGATGAGGGTTCAATAATAATATGATGTTCCTTATATTCTGTTATATCTTGCATGTTATATAACTTGGTTGAATCCTGCAATCCATCTAAAAGATACTAATTAATCACAATGAAATATGTCATGTAGTTTGCCTTGGCCATAGATCCATCATCGTCAGGACTTGGTGATGGTGAAACGGGTTCTCCTACGGGTTAACCCAGAGCGCATATTGTTGAATATGCAAGGTTACTCCTAGCCTAGAGTAGGAGGTAAGAGTGTAACTTCGGTTACAGACTCAAGTACGTATATAGAGCATGGTGAACAGGCCCATGGCTCAGGATATGTGATATGTAGAGCATGAATGCGTTCATGGCTCAGAGCACGGTGATCTGGCCCGTGGCTCAGTTGTACTAGCGCCGAGACCTGTACCAAGGCGGGCTAGAGTGAGGGTAGCCTATAGAGCTGACCCAGTGGCTTAGACCACTACAACATGTGACTACGGTCCTGCTTGTGTTTTAGTCGTGTACTGACCACGAGGTGAAGGTCATGGAGTCCGGCTCCTCCACTGACCATTGTATGGCACCAGTCTTGGGCTTCGCAGCCAGAGGTTGGATTTGAATGGTACAATTCAAATCCTCGGGGCGTAATAATATGTAATACATCCGTTTAGTATTTACTGCTTAAGATGAACATGAAACATTGGTCGAGGTCTTGTTTGTGTATTTAATTCGGGTATATCTGCAGGTACTTCTATATACATCGGGTATGTGATAATATGTCGTATCTTAATAATCAGAATATGTGACTTCGTACTTTGATCTGATAATCATGTTACATAGTGATATATCTTATCTGGTCAATCATATTCCATTGAATGATATCTGGTAATGTGCTTTGTACAACCGGTAAGCTGATCGATAAGAATAACCTTGCTTTATATAGATTGCTCTTGTTATACCTGATAATAGTTATCTGCTGTTCTAGTTTATCTTGTTGAGGTTTTTAGTTGTGGTGGGAAGTTATGTTTCCCACTGGGACAATTGTTCAATTGTCTCACTCCGCTAGTTTTCAGGTGGTCGAGGTAGATGCGGTGGTGGTCGTGGTGTTGCGGCTGAGCAGCTAGAAGAGTAGTAGAAGGCAAGTGATGGATATGCTGCTGTTTTGGATGTTTTGTAGTAGAGTCTAGAGTCATCCCTGTTCTCTCAGGTCCTTGGTAGTGTTTTGACGATGTTTCACAATGAACGATCGATGATGTTTTGTATATTCTGCTGTTGTCCGGATGCAAGCCACAATGTACATGAACAGGTGATGAACCCATGAGATGGATGGATAGCTGTTTCAGTAAGATGTGAACTCGTATCAGATCTCGTGTATGTATATATGACATGTTTCTGTGCAGGATGAGGACTGGAAAGTAATAGTTTCATTGTTTATCAGTTTTCCGCAATCGGTTTTAATTAACCCGTATTTTCATAATCTGTGGTTATGGTGATTTCCGCACGTTTTCGCGTAACACCTCGTTATCTGTATAATAATGGGATGTGTTGCCACAAGTTTTGGTATCAGAGCATTAGGTTCGCCGAGTCTACAGGGATTTAGGACTAGGTTGAGTTGCTCTTGTGTGTGTCCAGGTTTTCTTACAATATCTTCTTCCCTCACTGGAAGAAAAGTCAAGATGTCTGGAAACCATGAAGAACACTCTGTTGAGTACAGTGATGCTGCATCGGTTGATGGAGCAGATGGGCAGGAACATGAAGATCGGGTGCCAGAGGTCCCCCAACCTAACCCAGCCAGACTTGAACATCCTGCTTACCAACAGCTTATGGGGCAGTTAATGGCTACGATGAATCTCATGGTTGAGCGATTACCAGTGCCTCCTCCGTGAGCACAGGTTCCCCATGGAGAAGCATCGGGTATTGGGAAGACCTTCGAGCGGCTTTGCCGAGTTGGAGCTTCGGATTATGCTGGAACTGTTGATCTAGAGGATGCAGATCTGTGGCTGACAAGTCTTGAGAAGGCTTTCCAGATCCTCGACATCCCCGAAGCAGACAAGGTAAAGCATGCTGTCTACCTTCTGAAGGGTAGTGCTGGTCACTGGTGGACCATAGAAGAAGATAAGCGTCCTGGTGAGGTGATCTATTGGGAAGTGTTTTGACGTGAGTTCGTCACCAGATACTTTCCCAAGACGTACCTGGATGAGAAGATCAGTCAGTTCGAGAGGTTGCAACAAGGAATGATGAACATCACCGAGTACAAGGCCAAGTTTATGGATCTGTTGAGGTTTTGTCCTCACATGGAGACAACAGACGAGGAACAGATTAGACGTTTCGAGAAGGGTTTGAGTGTTGAGTTGACAACCCCAGTGTCTGCGTTGGAGAATCGAGAGTGGTTTGCTACGTTCGTGGAATCTGTTCGACGGATCGAGAGGACAATAAGGGAGAAAAGAGAGTCCATGTCTCTTAAAAGACCTACTCAGTTTCAAGGACAGAGGTTTGGTGGCTTTAAGAAGCCTAGGTTTTCAGCACCGTCAGTGATGAGAAGTTCTCGTGTACCATCTTAGTGGTCTCCGAGTAAGGGGAAAAGTTATGTTTCTTCACCGTCTAAGGCACACAGCTTAGCTTCTGTGGAAGTGACAGGGCCAGCTAGGTCACAGTTTGAGGACAGGACTTGCTATCTTTATGGATAGATCGGGCATCTTAAGTTACAATGCCCGAATAAAGGTGTTGAAGTGACGCAGCAACCAAGGCAGAGTTTCCAGAGGTCAGAGAGACCACAGGCCAGTGGTAGCAGAGGTCAAGGATGCGGTCAAGCGTCTCAGGCTGGATCTTCTGCTCAAGGAAGCAGAGGTCATGGATAGCAAGCAACGACTCAATTTTATGGCATGAATCAGCCGGAGGCGATAGTCAACCCGCGAGTGGTGACAGGTCAGATGGAGTTATTTCATTCTGATATGTCTTCTTCTTGCTTTATATCTGTTCTGGTTGACCCGGGTGCTACACACTCTTTTATCTCCTATAATATGCTTGAAAACTGTCGTTTACCTGTTAGCTGTAAGAAGGATAGGTTGTTGTTAGAAACCCCTCTTGATGGTTCCTCCCTGCTTCGAGAAGTGTGTCCATCTTGTGTCTTGTCTTTCTCGGGACATCGCATTCAAGTGGATCTTATGCCACTTGACATGCATGGTTTCGATATTATCCTTGGGATGGATACCTTAGAGAAGTATAAGGTTGTCTTGGACTGTGGTTCCAAGCAAGCAGTGTTTGATGTTGTTGGAGAGAAGTGGATCTTCCAGGGAGACAGGAAGATTCTTCTGACATGTTTGGTATCAGCTTTGGTGGTAGACAAGTTGTTACGGCAAGGATGTGAGGCGTTCCTAGCTCACATGATAGATACCGTTGTGGTTACCAAGGCGAAGGGTCCTAGTCTTGAGGAGGTATTCGTAGTTCGGGAGTTTGCAGATGTGTTTCCTGAGGAGTTTCCTGGTGTTCCTCCACCCCGAGAGATTGATTTTGAGATCAATCTGGTTCCTGGAACACAACCAGTTGCACAGTCAGCATATAGGATGGCTCCAGCAGAGATGGCAGAGTTGAAGAAATAGTTGCAAGAGTTGTTGGAGAAGGGTTTTATCAGACCGAGTACATCGTCGTGGGGTGCTCCCGTGTTGTTCGTTAAGAAGAAGGATGGTTCGATGTGGTTGTGTATAGACTACCGGTAGTTGAACAAAGTCACGATCAAGAATAAGTACTCGTTGCCGAGGATAGATGATATGTTCGATCAGTTGCGTGGTGCTACAGTGTTTTCAAAGATCAATATACGGTCTGGATATCACCAGTTGAGGATAAAGGCGGATGACATACCAAAGTCAACTTTCAGGATGAGGTATGGTCATTTCGAGTTCGTGGTTATGCCGTTTGGGTTAACCAATGCACCTACAGCTTTCATGGATCTGATGAACAGAGTGTTTCATCCGTTCTTAGATCAGTTTGTTGTAGTCTTTATAGATGACATTTTGATCTATAGTCGGGACAGGCTAGAGCATGAGCAACATCTTCGTCAAGCATTGACTCTTCTTCGTCAACATTAGTTGTATGCCAAGTTCAGTAAGTGTGAGTTTTGGTTGGATGAAGTGTCTTTCTTGGGTCATGTGATATCTTCCGAAGGAGTCAAAGTAGATCCTAAGAAGGTGGAATCTGTCGCGGATTGGGAACAACCGAAGATGCCGAAAGAAGTTCGTAGTTTCCTTGGTTTGGCAGGATACTACCGGAGGTTTATCAAGGACTTTAGTGTGATCGTGTTACCGATGACAAAGTTGACTAGGAAGGACGTACCTTTTGTTTGGGATGATCGATGTCAGCAAGCTTTCCAGAGTCTGAAGGAGAAGCTGACCAGTGCTCCAGTGTTGATCTTGTCAGAGCCTATGAAGGGCTATGTTGTTTTCTGTGATGCTTCCAGGAAAGGTTTAGGTTGTGTTTTGATGTAGGAAGATCATGTAGTTTCTTTTGCCTCGCGATAGCTCAAGAAGCATGAGGAGAACTATCTGACTCATGATTTGGAGTTGGCAGCAATAGTTCATGCGTTAAAGATTTAGAGACACTATCTATATGGGGAAGTGTGTCAGATCTTTACGGATCATAAGAATCTAAAGTACATCTTTACGTAGCAAGAGTTGAACATGCGACAACGACGATGGATGGAGTTGATCAATGATTACGACTGCACTATCGAGTATCATCCTGGTAAGGCGAATGTGGTAGCTGATGCGCTTAGCAGAAAGTCTTCTTCGTCTCTTTCTTCAAAGAAGGCACTGTTGAGTTCTCTAGTATGCCATAGGCGAGATATGTTTGTTTCTCTGCGATAGATGAATGTGCAGATGGAAGTTTCTTTGTTATCTGGTCTTTTCGCACAAATGCAAGTTAAGCCTACGTTGAGACAGCAGATCAAGGATGCACAACAGACAGATGATGCGGTACAGATGATCAGATCAGAGTTCGGCAGCAACAAGCGTGATGGTTTTCACGAGTCTGGAGATGGGGTAGTTTTCTATCGTGACAGGATGGTGGTTCCAGATGTTGATAATCTAAGGGAGTTGGTGCTTGAGGAAGCACATACGTCGATGTATGCGATGCATCCAGGTGTCACCAAGATGTATCATAGTTTGAAGGACTTGTATTGGTGGTCCAGTTTGAAGAGAGATGTAGCTGAGTTCGTGGCTAGATGTGCGGTTTGTCAGCAAGTGAAGGCTGAACATCAGAAACCGGCAGGTACGTTGCAACCTTTGCTGATACCGCAATGGAAATGGGATCATATAACCATGGATTTCATAGTTGGTCTACCCCGGACAACTAGGAATCATGATTCCATTTGGGTGATAGTGGACAGATTGACTAAGTCTGCCCATTTTCTACCAGTAAAGACAACGTATACAGCTGAGAAACTCGCTCGAGTGTATGTGGATGAGATAGTAAGTTTGCATGGTGTGCCAGCAACAATAGTTTCTGACATAGGTCCTCAGTTTACGAGTCGATTTTAGGAACAGTTGCATAGAGCGTTGGGAACGCAGTTGAGGTTCAATACAACTTTTCACCCGCAGACAGATGGACAGTCTGAGAGGACTATTCAGATTTTGGAACATCTTCTTCGAGCTTGTGTTTTGCAGTTTCTGGGCAACTGGGATGAACATCTGAGTTTAATAGAGTTTGCCTACAACAACAGTTATCAGCGGAGCATCGCCATGGCTCCTTATGAAGCTTTGTATGAAAGGAAGTGCAGATCTCCTTTGTGTTGGTATGAGTCTGGTGAGTATCAACTTTTAGGTCCTGAGTTAGTACAGCAGACGATGGAAAAGATCAAGGTGATACAGCAACAGTTGAAAGTGGCACAGGACAGGCAGAAGTCTTATGCACACAACCGCCGACGACCTTTAGAGTTCCAGGTGGGAGACAAAGTGTATCTTAAAGTCTCGCCATGGAAAGGTGTGCTAAGGTTTGGACGGAAGGGTAAGTTAGCTCCCAGGTATATGGGGCCTTACTCAGTCATAGCACGTGTTGGCCAAGTAGCTTATGAGTTAGAGTTGCCTCCGGAGTTGCACAGGTTGCATCCAGTGTTCCATGTCAGTATGCTAAAGAAAAGTCATCCAGATTCAGGCATAGTGATACATCCAGTCGAGGTTGAGCTTGATGCAGATGTGACTTACGAGGAAGGTCCAGTGGCGATCTTTGACAGAAGGATCAAGAAGCTGAAAAGGAAAGACCTAGTTCTTGTGAAAGTTCTTTGGCAGCGTCGTGGCGTTGAGGAAGCCACATGGGAGCTTGAGGAAGAGATGAGGAGGAAGTATCCCTCACTTTTCTCTTCGGATTTCGGGGATGAAATCCCTTAAAGGGGGTTAGCTTGTAAGGACCCTGACTTGCGTTTAGGGTTTACCCTGTTTCTTTTTCTTAATCTTGGTGCTTTGATGCTTACTAATCACCTTTAAGTGGTGATTAGGGTTTTTGTGTGCTTTGTTGAGAGTTGAGGGGGCTACTTGCAAATAACCCAAGTTTAGGGTTTTGTGTGCAAGTTGGTCATCTTGTGAGATGTTTTCTCCTCTTTTCTCCCTCTAAGGTTGAGAGGAAGGCTTTGGCTTGTTGTTTGAGTTCTTTGGGCCTGAGTTGAGTTTGTTTGGGCCTTGAGATGTGTTGTTTGGGCTTGGTTGAGCCTTGTGTCGGCCATGACCTGCTTTGTGTCACCCAGCAGGCTAGTGTGTCACCCAGCAGCTTGTCCGTGTCGCCGAGCAGGAGCTGTTGCTTGTTTCACCCATGTGGCTTGACCTTGGTAATGACACTTGGTGCCTAGCTTGGACAAGTGTCCAATGCCTTGCTAGTGTGTTAGCTTGAACCCTAGGACAAGTGTCCCTTGGGTGGACGACACATTGCATGGTTGTACCTTGGTTTCTCCTCCCCTTCTTTCTATGTAAGTTGCTCTTCTCCTTGCCTTTGTCTCCTTTGCTCTTTTGATCTCCCCTCCACCTTGAGTGCACGATATCCCTCTCCATCTAGCTTGTGTTGGACGATACACTCCCTAGGAGTTGAAGTGGTGGCCGATACACCTTCCTGGAGCAGCCTGGTGGATGATAGCTTGGACCTTGGAGCTGTGTTGGATGATACCCCTTGGAGCTCGAGTGCTTCTTCTTCTTTAAAGCTTCAAGGCGGGTTTCATATCTTCTAACCCTAATTTCTTTACCTCTAGCTATGATCTTGTCGCATGTTAGTAGTTAGCTTAGTTCCTTGCTCTTGTACCTTTCTTGAGTTCCCTTTGGTGGCCGATATGCCCTTAGGGTTTAGGGTTCCTAGTGATCTAGGGTTTGTGATGCTTTGAGTTAGAGGTTGATGGTGACCATGTGTTGAGCGATATCCTTCCTTGGTTGGATGTGTTGGGCGATATCCTTCCTTGATTGGATGTGTTGGGCGATATCCTTCCTTGGATGGGTATGTTGGATGATATCCCTGCATGGTTGGATGAGTTGGACGATATCTTTGAGTTGGACGACATGAGTGATGTCCCTTTGTGCTGGCCGATATGGTGACCATGTTGGGCGATATGGTCTTTGTGTTGAGCAATGACTTGTCCTTGAGCTGAACGATAGGGTGAGAGTTCTTGGTCTTGAGCAGCACGATGGTGCTCTTGTGTTGGGCGATGTCCTTGTTCTTGAGTGGGCAATAGGTCAAGTTGGTGAGGTGTTGGCCGATAAGTGTGGTTGTGTATCGGGCGATACCCCTTGTTGTGTCGGCCGACATGGTGAGCATGATGGGCGATATGGACCTTCTTGTGTTGAGAGACATTCCCTTCTTTATAGTGGACGATAGACCTAAGTTCTCGTGGTTGATTGGTGCTGGACGACAGCCATGCATGGTATGCTGGCCGATATCCATGTTGGCCAACATCCATGGTGGCTGATAGCCAAGGTGGGCGATAACCTAGGTTGGTGGTGTGTGTCGGACGATAGGCCTTGATGAGTTCTAGTAAGGGTGGTGATGAGTTATAATGAGGGTCATGTATTCGTATATTGACAGTATCATGTACTATGGAAGTGCATGTTTATTCTCAAACGACAATGATGCCTTGCAAACGATACTAATGCTAATGATAGTAACAATGATGATAATGGTAGTTGCATAATGATAATGATAGTAATGATGTTGGTGATGATGGCAATAATGACAGGAATGATATGCATGAAGTAATCCTTGTACTTAATCGTTAAATGAGAATGGTGATAGTCACACCAGTAGCTTGCATAATAATGATAATAATAATGAATGGTGACAATTATGATTGCTCGGTTGTTATATAAAGTGAATACCTTGATTGTTTATATAATCCTCAGATAAGGGTAAGCATAATTATGGTATGATGTGCTTAACAAGCTTGATCATCAAATAGTGTAATATTGATAAATAGATTATTTTGGATGATAGCCTATGATAGTGAGCATATTCCTTATGATTGAATCTATGGTTATTGTGTATCCTAACCATGCAGGTGATGTGTAGCCATGAAAGGGCTATGTGACAGATGTGATGAGTAACATTACCTTGATATTTGTTCTATGAGATTATATATGTAATGTGTTGGTCCCATGATGATGATGTGAGCCTTGAGAGGCAGTGACAGTACAGAATGAAGGATTGATATCCTATGGTATGTGATGATCCTTGATATGGATCTAGATGGTTGGCAAGAGGCCAAGTGGTAACATGTGATGTTGGATACTTGTGATGGATCGGGTTGATGAGGGTTCAATAATAATATGATGTTCCTTATTTTCTGTTATATCTTGCATGTTATATAACTTGGTTGAATCCTGCAATACATCTAAAAGATACTAATTAATCACAATGAAATATGTCATGTAGTTTGCCCTGGCCATAGATCCATCATCGTCAGGACTTGGTGATGGTGAAACGGGTTCTCCTACGGGTTAACCCGGAGCGCATATTGTTGAATATGCGAGGTTACTCCTAGCCTAGAGTAGGAGGTAAGAGTGTAACTTCAGTTACAGACTCAAGTACATATATATAGCATGGTGAACATGCCCATGGCTCAGGATATGTGATATGTAGAGCATGAATGCGTTCATGGCTCAGAGCACGGTGATCTAGCCCGTGGCTCAGTTGTACTAACGCTGAGACCTGTACCAAGGCAGGCTAGAGTGAGGGTAGCCTATGGAGCTGACCTAGTGGCTTAGACCACTACAGCATGTGACTACGGTCCTGCTTGTGTTTTACTCGTGTACTGACCACAAGGTGGAAGGTCGTGGAGTCTGGCTCCTCCACTGACCATTGTATGGCACCAGTTTTGGGCTTTGCAGCCAGAGGTTGGATTTGAATGGTACGATTCAAATCCTCGGGGCATAATAATACGTAATACAACCGTTTAGTATTTACTGCTTAAGATGAACACAAAACATTGGTTGAGGCCTTGTTTGTGTATTTAATTCGGGTATATCTACAGGTACTTCTATATACATCGGGTATGTGATAATATGTCGTATCTTAATAATCAGAATATGTGACTTTGTACTTTGATCTGATAATCTTGTTACATAGTGATATATCTTATCTGGTCAATCATATTCCATTAAATGATATCTGGTTATGTTCTTTGTACAACCATTAAGCTGGTCGATAAGAATAACCTTGCCTTATATAGATTGCTCTTGTTATACCTAATAATAGTTATCTGCTGTTATAGTTTATCTTGTTGAGGTTTGTAGTTGCGGTGGGAAGTTATGTTTCCCACTGGGAAAATTGTTCAATTGTCTCACTCCGCTGGTTTTCAGGTGGTCGAGGTAGACGCGGTGGTGGTCGTGGTGTTGCGGCTGAGCAGCTAGAAGAGTAGTAGAAGGCAAGCGATGGATATGTTGCTATTTTGGATATTTTGTAGTAGAGTCTAGAGTCATCCCTGTACTCTCAGGTCCTTGGCAGTGTTTTGACGGTGTTTCACAATAAACGATCGATGATGTTTTGTATATCCTGTTGTTGTCGGGATGCATGCCACAATGTACATGAACAGGTGATGAACCCATGAGATGGATGGACAGCTGTTTCAGTAAGCTGTGAACACGTATCAGATCTCGTGTACGTATATATGACATGTTTCTGTGCAGGATGAGGACTGGAAAGTAATAGTTTCATTTTTTATCAATTTTCCGCAATCGGTTTTAATTAACATGTATTTTCATAATCTGTGGTTATGGTAATTTCCGCACGTTTTCGCGTAACACCTCGTTATCTGTATAATAATGGGATGTGTTGCAACAATCTTGTACAGGTTGCATGTGATGTAGACCTAGATGACTGTGATTCCTCTTGGCTCGAGGAATCACAATAGGATGGCCATAATCATTGCTTTTTTCATTTTGCATGTTTTCTGTGGGATATCGCATGTATATGATACGTACTATATATTGTGGTGATTGGATATGTATATGTATATAAAAACCAAATCCCTCATTAAAATATTAAGTCTTATACGCCTTCCATTAGTGACACACATGGAAAACTCGATCGACCAAGCGTAGGTTACGCCAAAGCGTGGTGCGCCGTCCATCTTGTGGAAGTGCGAAGGGTCGACATGCAGGTTCTGCCAAAGCAGGGTTCATGTTTACCGTGTCAGCTTTTGGGATAGACTTAACTGGTGATTCTTAGAGCGTCTAAGCCCAGAGGCACAGAATGTTCATGACAAGGTGTTGCCCATGTTCATTCATCAAGAGTTGCATATGATGCAATTGGCATGATGGCCTACCTAAATAGTCAAGATTATGGGCGATCAGCCAATGCTGACTCATGACTTGATGAAATATGGATCTTGACCCACTAGAAGATTGTGCGCTGCAATCTTCCGAATTGATGGTGAGGACTGTCAATTTGAGTCAAAATAGTGGGAGCGGTAATTAATTAAAGGCCTAATTAACTATCGTCAAATTTTATTCAAATCAAATCAAAAGGAGTTTTGACAAATGCAATTTTCTCTTGTAGAATGGCAAAAGAATCATATTTTAAAATGGGAAAATTAAATGAGAACAAATTCCATAACTGGTTGAGGACTGTGAGAAGTGTTCTGCACAATCTAGATATACCAGGTGCCTTTGAATCCACTCTATGTACACTTAAAGCGTTGGTGCAGAAGAACGAAAGTTCATTGATAGAGATCAATGGAATGATAGGTAAGGGAGAGAAGGGTTCTCTCACCAAACCAATTTCTTCTACATGGAGAGGATGGAAGGAACGATGGAAGAAGAAGTCAGAGATAGAGATCTCTACTTCTGGTGTATACGCGATAGAGATTAACTTTACTACTTCTTCGTCATGGGTACTTGATACCAGATACAGATCTCACATTTGTTCAAATGTGAAGGATCTTAAAAGAAGTAGGCCTTTGGGGAAAGGCGAGGTTGAACTATGTGTTGCCAATGGGGCAAGAGTTGTCGCCAGTGCCATAGGAACCTATGAGTTAACTCTACCAAGTGGGATATTAATAGAGTTGAGGAACTGCTATTATGTACCTACCATAAATAGGAATATCATTTTCGTCTCTTGTTTGGATAAGGATGGATTTGAATTTCTTATTTAGAATGGAAATTGTTCCATTTCTAAAGATGGGATCTTTTATGGAAGTGCCCCAATGTCTTATGGTCTATACTTGATAGATTTGGAGACAACTGTATACAACGTAAACACCAAAAGGAAAAAACTCAACGACTTAAACAAAACATATCTTTGGCATTGTCGTCTAGGGCACATAAATGAGAAGTGCATATCTAGACTCCATAAAGATGGTTATTTAGACTCTTTTGATTATGAATCAATAGAGACATGTGAATCTTGTTTATTGGGCAAGATGACCAAGACTCCCTTTTCAGGTAAAGGTGAAAGAGCTAGTGATCTATTAGGACTCATACATACTGATGTATATGGGACTTTTAGAACTAATGCCAGAAATGGGTGTCAGTACTTCATTACCTTCACTGATGATTTTAGTAGGTATGGCTATGTGTACCTGATGAAGCATAAGTCAGAAACCCTTGAAAGGTTCAAGGATTTCATGAATGAAGTACAAAACCAACTTGGTATAAGTATTAAGGCACTTCGATCCGATCGAGGTGGAGAATACTTAAGCCAAGAGTTTGAGGACCTTCTGCGAGCATGTGGTATTGTATCACAATGGACTCCACCTGGAACACCACAACATAATAGTGTGTCTGAAAGAAGGAAACGCACATTGTTAGATATGGTGCGATCGATGATGAGTTTTTCTGATCTTCTGATTTCTTTCTGGGGTCATGCTCTTGAAACCGCCGCGTTTACACTTAACCGAGTACCATCTAAATCGGTTCAAAAGAAACCATATGAGATATGGACCGGGAAGCGTCCCAATTTGTCTTTTATGAAGATTTGGGGTTGTGAGGCTTATGTTAGGAAATTGTTTCCTGATAAGCTTGGACCCAAGTTTGATAAATGTTATTTTGTTGGATATCCAAAGGAGACCAAGGGATATTATCTATACGACCCTACTGAAAACAAGGTGTTTGTTGCCAGGGATGCTGTATTCCTAGAGAAGGAATTTATTTCCAAAGGAAGCAGTGGGAGGAAAATAGAGCTTGAAGAGGTTCAAGCCCAACAAGAAAACATTAAACCGGTAGATGTACGAGAGGAATATGGAGATTCACAAGGTGTTGTGGAATCTCAGTCTCCTCAGGTAACACAAGGACCTCGTAGATGTAGTAGGACCCGCCTTGAACTTGAGAGGTTTGGATACTTTGTGACTAAGGAAGGTGGTGAGTTGATCATAGATGATGATCGAACTAACTACGTAGAGGCTATGGAAGGACCAGATTCTGAGAAATGGCTTTAAGCCATGAGATCCGAGATGGAATCCATGTACTCCAACAAAGTATGGACTTTGGTGGAACCACCCAAAGGGGCAAAACCATTGGGTGCAAGTGGGTCTTTAAGAAAAAGACCGACATGGATGGCAATGTGCAAACTTATAAAGGCAGATTGGTTGCGAAGGGATTTCGACAAGTTCAAGGTGTTGACTATGATGAAACATTTTCTCCAGTTGCCATGATTAAGTCCATCAGGATCATGCTTGCTATTGCAACTTATTATGACTATGAGATTTGGCAGATGGATGTTAAAACCGCATTCCTTAACGGGAATATAAATGAGGATGTGTACATGACACAGCCTGAAGGTTTTGTAGATCCAAAGAATGCCAATAAAGTCTGTAAGCTGCAAAGGTCAATCTATGGATTGAAGCAAGCATCTCGGAGTTGGAATCTTCGATTTGATGAGGAAGTCAAAGTGTTTGGCTTTATTCAAAATGAAGATGAACCTTGTGTGTACAAGAAGGTTAGTGGGAGATCGACCACATTCCTCATATTGTATGTGGATGACATACTTTTGATGGGGAATGATGTCTTAGCCTTAGAGAAGGTAAAGACTTGGATTGGGAATACTTTCTCAATGAAGGACTTAGGAGAAGCATCCTACATTCTAGGAATTAAGATCTATAGAGATAGATCTAGTAGGCTTCTCGGACTAAGTCAGAGCACATATATTGACAAAGTGTTGAAGTGGTTCAGCATGGAGAACTCAAAGAGAGGCAACATCCCCATACTACATGGAGTCACCGTCTCTAGACCTTAGTGTCCCCAATCTTGTGAAGAGAGGGAGTGTATGAATGGGATCCCATATGCATCAGCCATCAGATCCATCATGTACGCCATGTTGTGCACACGCCCAGATGTCTCGTATGCTCTAAGCGTGACGAGCAGGTACCAGTCAGATCTCAGGGATGCTCACTGGATAGCCGCAAAGAACATCCTCAAGTACTTACGAAGGACTAAGGATCAGTTTCTTGTTTACGGCAGCGAGGAAGAGCTGGTTGTAAAGGGTTACATCGATGCAAGCTTCCAAACCGATAAAGATGATTACAGATCACAGTCATGATTTGTGTTTTGCCTTAATAATGGAGCTGTGAGCTGGAAGAGTTCCAAGCAAGAAATAGTTGCCAATTCTACTACAGAGGTCGAGTATATTGCTGCTTCACATGCAGCAAAGGAGGATGTGTGGATCAGGAAGTTCATTTCTGAACTTGGTATAGTTCCCAGTAGCTGTGATGCAATCGAGGTTTATTGTAACAATAATGGAGCTATTTCACAAGCTAAGGAACCCAAATCACATCAGCGGTCCAAGCACATACTGCGGTGCTTCCATCTCATACGAGAGATCGTACATCGAGGAGATGTGAAGATTTGCAAAGTACCAACTGAAGACAACATAGATGATCCACTGACGAAGGCCCTTTCTCAGCAGAAGCATGATGGTCATGCTAGGTCACAAGGACTAAGGTTCCTTGGTGACTGTCTCTAAGTGCAAGTGGGAGTCTTTTGGTATGTATGCCCATAGAGCAAGTCATATGATGATTGTAATGAGATACTTTGTAAATGATTTGAATAATAATAAAGGCAATTTCCGATCTATATGTTTAAACTGTTTCTGAGATGATGGTGTAACATGATAGATGTCTAAAGAATGGTTTTACTCAATGACGTATGCTTTTAGGTTCAGGACCTAAACGATGAGATCATACGGATGTTAAGAGTATACATTCTTGTTTAGTCCCTAGTCGGTTGTTGTTGTGGAAATAACCATAGACATCAATAACACTAAAGACTAGATCGTGTGTTGGTTGATGACAGAATCTCATTAGTCATGATATAGTGATATCAAACCAAGAACATAGGTACTTGTTAGAGAACAAGGTACCGGACAGACCCACCGTGAGAGAGACACATGGAACCATGACTTGGTAATCATAATCATCTCTCACAGTGATGGTGGTGAGTGTGATTCTTAGACCTGAAATCACTACACTCAACACATGTCGTTGGGTACACTTTGACATCATCAAACGCAGTCCTGAAACATGGGTTGTTATAAAGGTGATGATTGGGTGGCTTTGACACATGGGGCTTTTGAGGGGTGAGTGATAGATATGGGATTTGTCCCTCTTGAGGGAGTTTGATGTCCTTTGCCACTTGATGAGTAGGATTGAGAAAGGCATGTACATGCACGTGTGAATCAATATGTGATATTGATGTCACACACATCTCACCCAGTCTGCTCTGAGATCAAGGAAATGAATGAACATTGACAGGGTGATTGTTCCATGCCTAGAGTTCATTCAGGATATCAGTGACAAAGGAATTATACATCCACTGTAACACCATTCACGGATTGTAGGATTGCAAGTTGTTCTCCAACTTTATATTTCACTTGGGTAGCACTGATGTGTGACTAGGAACCACTCTTTCCTTGTGAAGTCATAAGTGTTATGAACTTTCACTACTAACGTGAAATGGACCTGTAGGGTCATACACATAGGATTTAGCCTGGAATAGGAGTTTGTCCACAAACAATATTTAGATTGATTACTAAAGGAGCTTGGTAGTTCAATTAAACACTCAATCAATTGATAGCTCAGTATCATAGTGTTCAAGGTGTTGGACTGATTGATTAGAGTATTAGATTGATGGAAACTGCGATTGATTGATTCTGTACAATCTACAGTCCCAACCAATCGGCTCATGTGATGAACCAATCGGCTGAGCCTGGTGAACTGATCGGCTCAACTGGTGAGTCGATCGGCTCATGGACATGGTGAAACGATCTGTTCAAGTGTTGAAACGATCGATTCAAGTCCAACCGAGCAAGTTGGGAAAGTAAGATTGGTGAGAAATTTCCTTTCGTTTCACTTGTCCAATTTGATTGGAACAAGGATTGGTATTTGATACCAATTCGAAACAAAAGAAGAAAAGTCAATCGGGAAATGATCAGGACCACAAACCGACCAGTTCATAAGTGAACCGACCGTTTCATGGGTCCCAACCGATCGGTTGAGGTGTCAACCAACCGGCTCAGACCCCCAACCGACCATTTCAGTTATGAAACGATCGGTTCAGGTTACACAGTTGGTTGTTTTTGTGGAAAATCTCAAACCCTTCTACTACTGCTTTAGTCCCGCATTGCCAGGGATAGAGAACCCTGTCCCATGACCCTCCTATATATATAGGGGTATTGGGGGCTTCTCAAAGTACAACACAGTGCAACCAGTTGCTCTGTAGAGTTGTCGTTCTATCTGGTTTTGGTAACTGAGAGAGCCCAAGCAAGTGCTACCCGATAAGGGAGGCACAACAAGGGAAAGACAACTGCAGAAAGCGACTGGTGGTAGGAGAGTGTGTCGACGACTAGTACACCGACAGGAGGGTGCGACTCCTTCCGATTCCTTGTGGGACAAGGAGATCGGAGTTCCAGGAAGTCTGTGTGGATGACTATAGAGGCGGGAGACATCTGTCGCTTGGAGGACAATTGTCAATCCCGACAGTCCCGGTGAGACCAGGAGTCTTCAGTCCCGGTGCGACCACAAGCTGCACAGACACCGTCCAAGACCGGAGGTGAAGACCGTGCAAGGCGCGAGGTACTGTCGCCGAACAAGCCTCGGGACAAGGTATGCATCCACAAACCATCTTTCCTATTGTATAGACGTTGATGCGATTCCTTTTGTTCTGGGTTTGAGGGAGGATTTTTTTTCCGCTACTTCTCTGCCTCCCGTAAAACCCAACATATGGCATCCACCTGATGCAGTGGTTAAACCTAGGGTTGTGGCAGGTCAGATGGAAATGTTATATTCTGATATGTCTATATCTTGCGTTGTATCTGTTTTAATTGATCCGGGTGCTACACACTCCTTTGTCACTCGAAGAGTGATTTTTAACTGCAATCTAACTATAAGTCATAGAGCAGATAGTTTGTTGTTAGAAACTCTGTTGATGGGATCTGTTGTGCTGCAGGAGATATGTTCTCCCTGCATTCTCTTCTTTTCTGAACATCACATTCAAGTGGATCTTATACCACTTGAGATGCATAGATTTGATATAATCCTTGGGATGGATACCTTAGAAAGGTATAAGGTTGTTTTGGATTGTGAACCCAAGCAAGCTGTGTTTGCTGATGATAGTGACACATGGATCTTTCAAGGAGAGAGAAAGATTTTACCCACCTGTCTTGTGTCATCTATGGTTGCAGAGAAGCTGATGAGGCAAGGATGTTATGCATTCTTGGCCCATGTGGTAGATACTACCATGGATAGTCCTAACCCTGTTGAAGTTCCTATAGTCAGGGAATTTGAAGATGTCTTTCCTGAAGAACTTCTAGGTGTGCCACCGCCTCGGGAAATTGATTTTGAGATCAATGTAATCCCAGACACGAAACCTATAGCACAAACACCGTATAGGATGGCGCCTGCTGAGATGGCAGAACTCAAGAAACAACTGCAAGAGTTCCTTGAGAAGGGTTTCATCCGACCAAGTACTTCACCTTGGGGGGCTTCGGCCCTCTTTGTTAAAAAGAAAGACGGTTCAATGAGGTTGTGCATTGATTACAGACAATTAAATAAAGTAACAATAAAGAATAAGTATTCTCTGCCGAGGATTGATGATCTCTTTGATCAGTTGCGTGGTGCAACCGTCTTCTCAAAGATAGACTTGAGGTCGGGATATCATCAATTTCGTATTAAGGATAGTCACATACCCAAGTCTGCCTTTAGGAAAAGGTATGGTCACTATGAGTTCACAGTTATGTCGTTTGGACTAACTAATGCACCAACTGCATTTATGGAACTCATGAATAGGATCTTTCGACCTTTTCTCGATCACTGTGTTGTTGTCTTCATAGATGACATTCTGATGTATAGTAGAGATGCTCAGCAACACGAACACCATCTTCGTCAAACTCTAACTTCGCTAAGAATTCATAAGATATACGCTAAGTTTAGCAAGTGTGAGTTCTGGTTACCAGAAGTATCTTTCCTTGGACACGTAATATATGCTTTAGGTATACGTGTTGACCCTAAAAAGGTAGAATCCGTTCTACAATGGGAGCAGTCGAAGACACCGAAAGAGATTCAAAGTTTCTTAGTGTTGGCGGGCTATTATCGGAGGTTCATTAAGAACTTCAGTTCCATAGCTTTACCCTTGACTAGGTTGACCCGGAAGGATGTTTTTTTACTTGAAGTGATAAGTGTCAGCAATCGTTTCAGACGTTGAAGGAAAGGTTGACAAGTGCACCTGTGCTTGTGTTACCTGAGTAAGGGAAAGGGTATATAGTTTTCTGTGATGCCTCGAAGAATGGACTAGGATGTGTGTTGATGTAGGATAAGTGATTTATTTTGCTTCCCAACAACTTAAGAAACACGAGGAGAATTATCCGACACACGACTTAGAGCTTGCTGCTATAGTCCATGTCTTGAAAATATGGAGACATTATCTTTATGGAGAGACGTTTCAGATTTTGACAGACCATAAGAACCTTAAGTATATCTTTTCTCAGCATGAGCTTAACATGAGGAACTGCCGCTGGATGGAGTTAATCAAGGACTACGATTGTATGATTGATTATCATCCAGGGAAAGCCAATGTGGTTGCAGATGCTTTGAGTAGGAAATCAACAACACCAACCTTAGATAGAGCACAACTAAATTCCTTAGTATTCTCTAAAATGGATATGCTTATCTCCTTAAGGAAAAATAATGTACAGTTAAAAGTATCATTATTAGCCGGGCTATTAGCTGAGATGCATATATAACCTACCCTGAGACAGCAGGTTAAGGAGGCACAGCAAGTTGATGCTGCAATTCAACTGATTAGATCGGAGTATGGTAATGAGAAACGAGATGGTTTCTGTGACTCAGATGATCAGATAGCATGTTATCATGGTAGGATGATAGTGCTTGATGTGGATAACCTGAGGAAGTTAGTCCTGGAAGAGGCTCATTCTTCAATGTATGCTATGCATCCAGGGAGCACCAAGATGTATCGAAACTTGAAAGATATGTATTGGTGGCCTGGTTTGAAGAAAGACGTTGCTGAGTTTGTTATGCGGTGTCCTATGTGTCAGCAAGTTAAAGCTGAACACCAGAAGCCTGCAGGAACAATGCAACCTTTACCCATACCACAGTGGAAGTGGGATCATGTAACCATGGACTTTGTTGTTGGCCTACCCAGGACAAGCAAAGGACATGATTCCATTTGGGTAATAGTTGATAGGTTGACGAAGACAACACATTTCTTACCTGTCAAAACAACCTATTCTGCTGAGAAGCTAACACAGTTGTATGTTGAAGAGATAGTACGGCTGCACGGAGTCCCAGTCACCATCATTTCTGACAGATGTCTCCAGTTTATGAGTCATTTTTGGGAGTGACTTCATAAAGCTTTAGGCACACAGTTAAGGTTTAGTGCAACCTTTCATCCCCAGACTGATGGACAGTCAGAAAGGACTATACAGACCTTGGAAGACTTGCTTAGAGCATGTGTTCTTCAGTTTACAGGGAGTTGGGATCTGTATCTAAGCTTGATAGAGTTTTCCTATAACAATAGCTATCAACATAGCATTGACATGGCACCTTATGAAGCCTTGTATGGTAGACGTTTTATTTCACCCATATGCTGGTATGAAAATGGTGAGAATCAACTTTTAGGCCCTGATCTTGTGCAACAAACCACTGAGAAGATTAAAATAATACAACAACAGATTAAGACTGCACAGGATAGGCATAAATCTTACGCTGATAAGCATCGTAGACCGCTAGAATTCCAGCTTTGAGACAGAGTGTACCTCAAAGTCTCACCTTGGAAAGGAGTTATGAGATTTGGGAGGAAAGGGAAGTTAGCTCCTAGGTTTATGGGGCCTTATCCAATCATTGAACGGATTGGAAGGTAGCCTATAAGCTAGAGTTACCACCATAGTTACAGAAGTTACACCCTATGTTCCACATTTCCATGCTCAGGAAATGTCACCCTGACACAGAATCAGTTCTGCAACCTATGGAAGTAGAATTGAATGATGATGTGTCTTATGAGGAAGGACCTGTAACAATCCTAGACAGAAGAATTAAAAAGTTGAAAAAGAAAGACATAAGCCTTGTGAAAGTCCTCTGGAATCATCGTGGTGTTGAAGAAGCCACATGGGAACTAGAGGAAGAGATGAGAAGGAAATACCCTGCTCTTTTCTCTTAATATGTTTTGTTGATTTCGGGGACGAAATCCTTGTAAGGGGAGGATAATTTGTAACATCCCTGACCTGGGTTATGAACTAACCCTAGGTGTTTTGCTTAAAAATGTAATTAGATACTTGTGGTTATCTTGTGTAATGCAATTAAAACTTCTGAGGAACTTATATTTCAATTTCAGTCCTTTTTGAACAATGTTGTAAATTTGTTTTAATAATAATGGACTAATGTGCAAATTACCCAAGTATAGGGGTTAACTTGCAAATTGCACATGTTAAAGATGTTCCACTGATGATGAGACAACATAAGAATAAATATGATGTGGTGATATGGATTCTCCAAGCTTGGGAACCAAGATGCAGCTTGTAGAGCAATCCTTGTGCTTGAAAACCTAGTTTTGGTGTAAAGTGCAATTTACCCAAAATCTAGGGTGCAACATGCAAAATACACCCTTTAGAGTATCTTTCATGACTCTTGGCATCAGTTAGAGCAAAGGTAATGAGGATGGCGCCTCATTTGAATAATTGAGTAAGAAAGATAACTTGGATAATTAAGTAACCAAGTTTAAAGCAAAATGACCCTTATATATATATGCAACATAGTATAATGTTTGGCTTCTTTTCCTCTAAACCTTGGATAAAGAAGGAGTTTTGCTTAAATATATAAGGGAGAGATGTGTCCATGAAGTGGAGAAGGACCCATATGAGAAATAAGAAAATAATTGTTCTTATCTTGAAAATATACTCAAAGTATATAAGCACATCTCTTTTACAAGGAAAGGGATCGTTTCCCTTCATTCCTTCACTTATCTTTTTGCTTGTACTGACTAAGGAGGAGCTCAGGAGAATAGGAGAAAGACCAAACTGAATTGGGTAAGTTTTGATCACCATCTAGCTCGGATTCATGGAGGAATTCTTGCTACAAGGTTGGTTTGTTAGTCTTTCTTACACAAATCTCCTTTCTAGCCATCTTCTCCATCCAATTCTTGAGGAAAGGACCTTGGGCGACCTCTAGAGCTCAAGCCACCATTAAAGCTACGGAGCTTGGAGCTCTAGATCAGATTCTAAGGAGGATTTTATAAATCTAAACCTTAAAACTTTGCTTATGTATCTTCTTCCTATGAAAATGTTGCTTGATTCCCTTAGACGTTTCTATGTGTTCTTGCAACTAAAACGGTGAAGAACAGACCATGTTCTTGAGGTAGAAGAAGGTGGCATTAATTCCAAATTTAATCCTTATCTTACTTTATCAAACGGTCTCCACCTTGTGCCCAAACGGTTTGCAAAACCGTTTGGAAGAAAACGGTTTCAAAACCATTTGGTGGCAAACAGTTTCATGAGATCGATTGGGGCAAACGGTCTCCAAGACCCTTTGGATGTGTTGACCAGGCGTTGACCATTTGGAGGGCTGTTTTACATATTATGGACTAATAACCCACCAAGAATCATAATCTAATTCCAAGAGAATCACTAATTGAAGGCACATTAGTCACCTAAACCCTAATTGGGTCTATTGCTGATTTCAAGAATGCAATCATGATTGAAGTTTGGGTTCAGTGGCCCAAACGGTTTCAAAACCATTTGGTGATCACTCAAACGGTCTCAAGACCGTTTGGTGACAACCCAAGACCATTTGGAGGTCTAGGGTTAAGTAGGGTTGACCAACTGAGGGTCCAATCATATCAAGTTGTTGAGTAATTAAATGCTGACTTTGTGACCTAAATTAGGGTTCAACGCTTGAGTGGATGGCTTAGTTTTTGATGACATCATGGGCAAACGGTCTTCAAGAACGTTTGGAGGATGTCCAAATGGTTTCAAAACCGTTTGGAGGTCACCCAGGACTGTTTGAAGGTCTAGGGTTGACTATGGTCAAGTGATTAAAGATTGAGAGCCAATAAGTTGTAATATAATCGATTGGTGACCTAATGATCAAATCTATGAGTCAAACCTTATTAGGTTGAGTTAGTTTTTGGTGTTGACTTGAGAAAACGGTCTCAAGACCGTTTGGAGGGTATCCAACTGATCCCAAGACCGTTTGGGGTCAGGTCATGACCCAATTGATTGATGGTTCAAAGGTTCAACGTCAATTAGACTCATGTTGATGCATGTTGAAGGGTGATCGATTCCAAACCCCAATCTAATCAATACAAACCCTAATTGATGATCAATTGAGGTTCAATTTAGTGTATAATTAGTTGAGGGTTGACCTAATTTACTCAATTGATAAGTGGCTAACAAGTCCAAGAACGATTGAGGGGTTCAACCTTGGAAACCCTAATTCAATTGGATAGGTTGAGGCACTTTTTGGTCCATGCGGTTTTGAGGGTGTTTGGACCAAACGATCTCAAGGACCGTTTGGGTCCAAACGACCTCAACACCATTTGGGACCAAACGGTCTCAAGACCATTTGGGACCAAATGATTCCAAAACGTTTGGTGACCATGCGGTTTCAAGATCATTTTGGTCATGCGGTTTCAAGAGCAATTTGTCCATGCGGTTTCAAAGTCAATGTTGGCCCAAACGGTCAACGGGACCAAACGGTCTTCACCTCACCTAGGGAAAACGTCTTGATGGTGTACTTGGCCATGCGGTCTTGAAAGCCAAAGGTACCAAACGGTCAACAACTCCATGCGTTTTCAAAACCGTTTGGAGGTTGAATGTGAAAAACCGTTTGGGGTCTTTTAAGGTCAAGAATGTTTAATGCTTTAAAGGCTAAGATGGTTTAATGGTTGATTAACCTAAACCCTAACGATACCTAAAGTGATTAAGTGATCAAGTAATTAGTGGTTTGATACATGATAAGGTCAATGGTGAACATTACAAAAGTACCCTTGATGGGATAGTGTGACTAGTACCCCTTGATCAAGTAAACCCTGATGACCACCATGGTGATGACATAACTTATGTTATCATGGTTGATTCGACTTAATCTAATCAAGGATGATGTAAACATCATCTAATGGTAAGAGGAGAGAGAAGACTCCTAATATGAAAGAGAATCAAGTAATAAACTTCCAATATGTATGAATACACTTAATTAGGGTATGATCCTTCATAACGAGATCATGGGAACCCTATTTATGATGGTTAATGAATCTTAACCTAATTGAGGGCATTAATGGAAGTAATCCTCATACATGATGATGGTAAGATCTTAATTCACTATAATGTGAATAGTAAACCCTAATCTAGGGTAATGTGATGTAATGTGAATAGTAAACCCTAATATAGGGTAATGTGATGTAATGTGAATAGTAAACCCTAATTCAGGGAAGTGTAATGACATGAACAGTAAACCCTAATTCTGGGTTATGATTTTAATCATGAAACTCTATGATTGAATTGGGAAAAGAATTGTATTGTGATTGTATAGATAGAATGTGCATATTATCAATTGTGCTAACTATGCAGGCTTTTATACAGAAGTGTTCATAACCAGGTAAGGGTTATGATGTCATATTCATTAAAAGAACTTTATGAGTTTGAAAGAAATACCATGCTATGTTGCCTAGTGAGAGGTAACATATGAGATTGATAGGCTGTATGAGCCATGAGAAATATCTGTTTGTCATCAAGTTATCAATATGTTACTTGGTAACAACTGTGTTGATGATTTAAGGGTTTGAACACCCTATTCCTGAATCATAATGATGAGATGGTTAGGGATTGATATCTCAATGTTAACAAAATGTGAATTGATCTTGATATAAGTAGTACTCTTTCTTTATAGAAATTGTTTAATGGTTTATGTTTGAAAACATGCCTTATACTAAAAGAATACCATAATGTACTTAAATAATCAAGTTTAATGATATCATGTACAGCCCTGACCATAGATCCATCATTGTCAGAAGTTAAATGATGGTGAAACAGGTTTTCCTAAGGGAACTCCTGGAGAGCACACTTTTGAGTATGTGGGGGTTATGGACGGAATATCCTTACATCCTAATGTAGGATTTGATGAGAGATGTACCTGTAATCTCCCAATCCTTCATTATATGTCTATGCCGGGATGATGTAACACTAATCTCCCGATGATGTTGTTAATGCCGCATCGATGTGAGATAAACAAGAAATCTCTCGATGGAGAAGAGAGTACAGTACACCACTGTGACTCTAATAGAGAAGTTTCCAGGATACCCTGGAAAGCTATTATAGCAGAGACACAAGATGTCCTGCATGTTGTTCCTCACACTGACTGAGGATGATGAGGTCATAGGAATCCGTCTCTTCTGATGACCTATGTATGGTACCGATTGCAATTTAGTAATGGTCGGTTGGAGTATGAGAGGTGTAACTCATCTCCTCAGGGCATAATTATGTTTGAAAAACTTAATCAGCCGTATAGCATATTTGCTTAGGTTGAACTACTAGAAACAATGAATGATGATACATTGTTTATAGTGCTCTAGTAAATAACTAGTATACATGTTCTTCATATTTCTTATTGATATATGTCATGTCATTCAATTAAGTTATAATTGAAATGATTGCTTAATATAATGTTGCTTCACTTAGTTTATACAATGTTAAACCTGATGTTGAATGTTTACAGTTCTACTGCTTAATGTTATTCCTTCATTACAATAACAAAGCTTCTAGCAAATAGTTATAACTCTCACTGGGACAATTATTCAATTGTCTCACCCCCGTGGGATTAATTTTTAGGTAATCGCCGAAGAAGAGGAAGAAACCCTATAGTGGGTGAGAAGCAGCAACAGCAACACCCGCAACAGCAGTGATCTTCAGGTGGAGACACTGTCTGTCAAGTCTTGTATATAGAATGTCCTATGTGTCATCTCTATACTCTCAGGTCCTAGGATTCAGTAGATGTTTAAAGTAAATCTGAGATTTTTAGCTTAATGCCTCGACGTTTTTGTATCTTGCTTGAACAGTTAACAAGCAATTGATGTTGTAACTCTCGAGATGTGTTTATTATAGAGATGAAGTGATGAATCAGTTGTAAATAACTCATCATGTTTCTTTATGAAAAAGTTTTAAATTTTCAGTAAATTCTGCTGCTAGTTAATCGCTTCCGCTTTGGTTTAAATTAGTTAATCTCGTATCTTATGAGTTGGATCCCACATTTAGTGGTATCAGAGCTCTAGGTTTGCTGAGTCTACAGAGACATAGGACATAGGTTGTTGAGTCTGTTCTAGAGTCTTCCAGTATATCTAATAGTGTCTTCTGCTCGTATAGTAGGAGAAGATAAGACTAGAGATGTCTGGATCACCCGAAGAACACGTTGCAGAAAGTAGTGTTGCTGCACCCAGAAGAGGTGCAAGAGACCAAGATAGAGAAGAACCTGTACCTGAACCACCCCAGTTCAATCCAACTGACATGGGAACCCAGCCGTCTAAGCCATATTTGGGAAGTTCATGACTGCTATGACACACATGACTGATAGGATGCATATACCTGCACCTAGGGCACCTACCCATTCTGAAGGACAAGGAATCAGCAAGACGTTTGAACGACTTCGTCGAGTTGGAGCCATAGAGTATGCTGGTACAGCTGACCCAGCAGATGCTGACTTATGGTTAACTGAACTAGAGAAGGCCTTTAGAATCCTAAACATCCAAGAAGCTGAGAAGGTTAGACATGTTGTGTATCTTCTCAAGGGGAGTGCTGGTCATTGGTGGACAATGGAAGAACAGAAGAGGCCTGGTGTAGAGATTGCATGGGAAGCTTTCCGACGGGAATTTATCAACAGATATTTCCCTAAGACGTTTTTGGATGAGAAAATCTCTCAGTTTGAGAAGATAAGACAAGGTTTAATGAACAATAGCGAATACGAGGCTAAGTTCATGGAACTTTTGCGGTTCTATCCGCACATGGCGACTACAGACGAAGAAAGGATTAGACGTTTTGAGAAAGGGTTAAACGCTAAGATGACTACCCCTGTGTCTGCCCTAGAGAACAGAGAAAGGTTTTCTACCTTTGTAGAGTCTGTCAGAAGGGTAGAAAGGTCTGTGGCAGAGAAGAGATAGAACCGGAATAAGAGGATGTATCCCCAGTTTCAAGGATCATCATCTAAAGGTTTCAAGAAACCTAGGTTTTCTGTGCCTACACCGCCAACTAGATTCAAAAACCAGACGCAGTGGACGCCAAATAGAGGAAGAGGAAAAAGTTTACCTTCAGGAAGAGCCCATAGCTCAGTATCTGAATCGGTTACAGGACCACCCCAGACCACAACAACTGAATAGAAGTTGTTATATATGTGGAAAGATGGGACATCTGATGAAAGATTACAGAGCCAGAGAAGTAAGTGTGACTCAACCCCAGAGGCAAAGTCAGCAAGGTTCTCAAAGGAGACAGTTTCCAGGAAATGCTAGAGGACGTGGACAAGCATCCCAAGCTGGATCATCGACACCAGAAAATCGAGCACCGAATCAACCACAAGCAACAACAAGATTCTATGCGATAAATCCACCTAATGCAGTGGTCAACCCTAGGGTTGTGGCAGGTCAGATGGAAATGTTATATTCTGATATGTCTATATCTTGCGTTGTATCTGTTTTAATTGATCCGGGTGCTACGCACTCCTTTGTCACTCGAAGAGTGATTTTTTACTGTAATCTGACTATAAGTCATAGAGCAGATAGTTTGTTATTAGAAACTCCATTGATGGGATCTGCTGTGCTGCAGGAGATATGTTGTCCCTGCATTCTCTTCTTTTCTGAACATCACATTCAAGTGGATCTTATACCACTTGAGATGCATGGATTTGATATAATCCTTGGGATGGATACCTTAGAAAGGTATGAGGTTGTTTTGGATGGTGAATCCAAGCAAGCTGTGTTTGATGATGATAGTGACACATGGATTTTTCAAGGAGAGAGAAAGATTTTACCCACCTGTCTTGTGTCAGCTATGGTTGCAGAGAAGCTGATGAGGCAAGGATGTTATGCATTCTTGGCCCATGTGGTAGATACTACCATGGATAGTCCTAACCCTGTTGAAGTTCCTATAGTCAGGGAATTTGAAGATGTCTTTCCTGAAGAACTTCCAAGTGTGCCACCGCATCGGGAAATTGATTTTGAGATCAATCTAATCCCAGACATGAAACCTATAGCACAAACACTGTATAGGATGGATCCTACTGAGATGGCAGAAATCAAGAAACATCTGCAAGAGTTGCTTGAGAAGGGTTTCATCCGACCGAGTACTTCACCTTGGGGTGCTCCGATCCTCTTTGTTAAAAAGAAAGACGGTTCAATGCGGTTGTGCATTGATTACAGACAATTAAATAAAGTAACAATAAAGAATAAGTACCCTCTGCCAAGAATTGATTATCTCTTTGATCAGTTGCGTGGTGCAACCATCTTCTCAAAGATAGACTTGAGGTCAGGATAGCATCAACTTAGTATTAAGGATAGTGACATACCCAAGTCTGCCTTTAGGACAAGGTATGGTCACTATGAGTTCACAGTTATGTCATTTGGACTAACTAATGCACCAGCTGCATTTTTGGAACTCATGAATAGGATCTTTCGACCTTTTCTCGATCAGTGTGTTGTTGTCTTCATAGATGACATTCTGATCTATAGTAGAGATGCTTAGCAGCACGAACACCATCTTCGTCAGTCTCTAACTCCACTAAGAAAGCATAAGCTATACGCTAAGTTTAGCAAGTGTGAGTTCTGGTTACCAGAAGTATCTTTCCTTGGACATGTAATATCTGCTTTAGGTATACGTGTTGACCCTAAAAAGGTAGAATATGTTCTGCAATGGGAGCAGCCAGAGACACCGACAGAGATTCGAAGTTTCTTAGGGTTGGCAGGCTATTATCGGAGGTTCATTAAGAACTTCAGTTCGATAGCTTTAACCTTGACTAGGTTGACCAGGAAGGATGTTCTTTTTGCTTGGAGTGATAAGTGTCAGCAATCATTTCAGACGTTGAAGGAAAGGTTGACAAGTGCACCTATGCTTGTGTTACCTGAGAAATGGAAAGGGTATATAGTTTTCTGTGATGCCTCGAAGAATGGACTAGGATGTGTGTTGATGCAGGATAAACAAGTGATTTCTTTTGCTTCCCGACAGCTTAAGAAACACGAGGAGAATTATCCGACACACGACTTAGAGCTTGCTATTGTAGTCCATGCCTTGAAGATCTGGAGATATTATCTTTATGGAGAGACGTTTCAGATTTTCACAGACCATAAAAACCTTAAGTATATCTTTTCTCAGCATGAGCTTAACATGAGGCAACACCGCTGGATGGAGTTAATCAAGGACTACGATTGTACGATTGATTATCATCCAGGGAAAGCCAATGTGGTTGCAGATGCTTTGAGTAGGAAATCAGCAAAACCAGCCTTAGATAGAGCTCCACTGAATTCCTTAGTATGTTCTAGAAGGGATATGCTTATCTCCTTAAGGCAAAACAATGTACAGTTAAAAGTATCATTATTAGCCGGGCGATTAGCTGCGATGCATATAAAACCTACCCTGAGACAACAGGTTAAGGAGGCACAACAAGTTGATGCTGCAATTCAACTGATTAGATCGTAGTATGGTATTGAGAAACGAGATGGTTTTTGTGACTCAAATGATCAGATAGCATGTTATCATGGTAGGATGATAGTGCCTGATGTGGATAACTTGAGAAAGTTAGTCCTGGAAGAATATCATTCTTCAATGTATGCTATGCATCCAGGGAGCACCAAGATGTATCGAAACTTGAAAGATATGTATTGGTGGCCTGATTTGAAGAAAGACGTTGTTGAGTTTGTTATGTGGTGTCCTGTGTGTCAGCAAGTTAAAGCTGAACACTAGAAGCCTACAGGAACAATGCAACCTTTACCCATACCACAGTGGAAGTGGGATCATGTAACCATGGACTTTGTTGTTGGCCTACCCAGGACAAGCAAAGGACATGATTCCATTTGGGTAATAGTTGACAGGTTGACGAAGACAGCACATTTCTTACCTGTCAAAACAACCTATTCTGCTGAGAAGCTAGAACAATTGTATGTTGAAGAGATAGTACAGCTGCACGGAGTCCCAGTCACCATCATTTCTGACAGAGGTCTCCAGTTTATGAGTCATTTTTGGGAGTAACTTCATAATGCTTTAGGCACACAGTTAAGGTTTAGTACAGTCTTTCATCCCCAGACTGATGGACAGTCAGAAAGGACTATACAGACCTTGGAAGACTTGCTTAGAGCATGTGTTCTTCAGTTTACAGGGAGTTGGGATCTGTATCTAAGCTTGATAGAGTTTGCCTATAACAATAGCTATCAACATAGCATTGACATGGCACCTTATGAAACCTTGTATGGTAGACGTTGTAGATCACCCATATGCTGGTATGAAAATGGTGAGAATCAACTTTTAGGCCCTGATCTTGTGCAACAAACCACTGAGAAGATTAAAATAATACAACAACAGATTAAGACTGCACAGGATAGGCATAAATCTTACGCTGATAAGTTTCGTAGACCGCTAGAATTCCAGGTTTGAGATAGAGTGTACCTCAAAGTCTCACCTTGGAAAGGAGTTCTCAGATTTGGGAGGAAAGGGAAGTTAGCTCCTAGGTTTATGGGGCCTTATCCAATCATTGAACGGATTGGAAGGTAGCCTATAAGCTAGAGTTACCACCACAGTTACAGAAGTTACACCCTGTGTTCCACATTTCCATGCTAAGAAAATGTCACCCTGACACAGAATCAGTTATGCAACCTATGGAAGTAGAATTGAATGATGATGTGTCTTATGAGGAAGGACCTGTAACAACCCTAGACAGAAGAATTAAAAAGTTGAAAAAGAAAGACATAAGCCTTGTGAAAGTCCTCTGGAATCATCATGGTGTTGAAGAAGCCACATGGGAACTAGAGGAAGAGATGAGAAGGAAATACCCTGCTCTTTTCTCTTCATATGTTTTGTTTATTTTGGGGACGAAATCCTTGTATGGGGTGGATAATTTGTAACATCCCTGACCTGGGTTATGAACTAACCCTAGGTGTTTTGCTTAAAAATGTAATTAGATACTTGTGGTTATCTTATGTAATGCAATTAAAACTTCTGAGGAACTTATATTTCAATTTCAGTCCTTTTTGAACAATGTTGTAAATTTGTTTTAATAATAATGGACTAATGTGCAAATTACCCAAGTATAGGGGTTAACTTGCAAATTGCACATGTTAAAGATTTTCCTCTGATGATAAGACAACATAAGAATAAATATGATGTGGTGATATGGATTCTCCAAGCTTGGGCACCAAGATGCAGCTTGTAGAGCAATCCTTGTGCTTGAAAACCTAGTTTTGGTGTAAAGTGCAATTTACACAAAATCTAGGGTGCAACATGCAAAATACACCCTTTAGAGTATCTTTCATGACTCTTGGCATCAATTAGAGAAAAGATAATGAGGAGGGAACCTCATTTGAATAATTAAGTAAGAAAGATGACTTGGATAATTAAGTAACCAAGTTTAAAGCAAAATGACCTTTATATATATATGCAACATAGTATAATGTTTGGCTTCTTTTCCTCTAAACCTTGGATAAAGAAGGAGTTTTGCTTAAACATAGAAGGGAGAGATGTGGCCATGAAGTGTAGAAGGACCCATATGAGAAATAAGGAAATAATTGCTCTTATCTTGAAAATATACTCAAAGTATATAAGCACATCTCTTTTACAAGGAAAGGGATCGTTTCCCTTCATCCCTTTACTTATCTTTTTGCTTGGACTGACTTAGGAGGAGCTCACGAGCAGAGGAGAATGGCCAATCTGAATTGGGTAAGTTTTGATCACCATCTAGATCGGATTCATGGAGGAATTCTTGCTAGAAGGTTGGTTTGTTAGTCTTTCTTACACAAATCTCCTTTCTAGCCATCTTCTCCATCCAATTCTTGAGGAAAGGACCTTGGACGACCTCTGGAGCTCAAGACACCATTAAAGATACGGAGCTTGGAGCTCTATATCAGATTCTAAGGCGGATTTTATAACTCTAAACCTTAAAGCTTTGCTTATGTATCTTCTTCCTATGAAAACGTTGCTCGATTCCCTTTCTTAGACGTTTCTATGTGTTCTTGCAACTAAAATGGTGAAGAACAGACCATGTTCTTGAGGTAGAAGAAGGTGGAATTAATTCCAAAGTTAATCCTTATCTTACTTTATCAAACGGTCTCCACCTTGTGCCCAAACGGTTTGCAAAACCGTTTGGAAGCAAATGGTTTCAAAACCATTTGGTGGCAAACGGTTTCATGAGATCGATTGGGGAAAACGGTCTCCAAGACCATTTGGATGTGTTGACCAATCATTGATCGTTTGGAGGGCAGTTGTACATATTATGGACTAATCACCCACCAAGAATCATAATCTAATTCCAATAGAATCACTAATTGAAGGCACATTAGTCACCTAAACTCTAATCGGGTCTATTGCTGATTTCAAGAATGCAATCATGATTGAAGTTTGGGTTGAGTGGCCCAAACGGTTTCAAAACCCTTTGGTGATCACTCAAACGGTCTCAAGACCGTTTGGTGACAACCCAAGACCGTTTGGAGGTCTAGGGTTAAGTAGGGTTGACCAATTGAGGGTCCAATCATATCAAGTTGTTGTGTAATCAAATGCTGACTTTGAGACCTAAATCAGGGTTCAACTCTTGAGTGGATGGCTTAGTTTTTGATGACATCATGGGAAAACGGTCTTCAAGACCGTTTGGAGAATGTTCAAATGGTTTCAAAACCGTTTGGAGGTCAGCCAAGACCGTTTGAAGGTCTAGGGTTGACTATGGTCAAGTGATTAAAGATTGAGAGCCAATAAGTTGTAATATAATCGATTGGTGACCTAATGATCAAATCTATGAGTCAAACCTTAATAGGTTGAGTTAGTTTTTGGTGTTGACTTGAGAAAACGGTCTCGAGACCATTTTGAGGGTATCCAAATGATACCAAGACCGTTTGGGGTCAGGTCATGACCCAATTGATTGATGGTTCAAAGGTTCAACATCAATTAGACTCATGTTGATGCATGTTGAAGGGTGATCGATTCCAAACCCTAATCTAATCAATCCAAGCCCTAATTGATGATCAATTGAGGTTCAATTGAGTGTCTAATTAGTTGAGGGTTGACCTAATTGACTCAATTGATAAGTGGCTAACATGTCCAAGAACGATTGAGGGGTTCAACCTTAGAAACCCTATTTCAATTGGATAGGTTGAGGCACTTTTCGGTCCATGCGGTTTTGAGGGTGTTTGGACCAAACGGTCTCAAGACCGTTTGGATCCAAACAGTCTCAAGACCGTTTGGGTCCAAACGGTCTCAAGACCGTTTGAGTCCAAACAGTCTCAAGACCATTTGGTACCAAACGGTCTCAAGACCGTTTGGGACCAAATGATCCCAAAACGTTTGGTGACCATGCAGTTTCAAGATCAATTTGGTCATGCGGTTTCAAGAGCAATTTGTCCATGCGGTTTCAAAGTCAATGTTGGCACAAACAATCAACGGGACCAAATGGTCTTCACCTCACCTAGGGAAAATGGTCTTGATGGTGTACTTGGCCATGTGGTCTTGAAAGTCAAAGGTACCAAACGGTCAACAACTCCATGCAGTTTCAAAACCGTTTGGAGGTAGAATGTGCAAAACCGTTTGGGGTCTTTTAAGGCCAAGAATGTTTAATTCTTTAAAGGCTAAGATGGTTTAATGGTTGATTAAGCTAAACCGTAATGATATCTAAAGTGATTAAGTGATAAAGTAATTAGTGGTTTGATACATGATAAGGTCAATGGTGAACATTACAAAAGTACCCTTGATGGGATAGTGTGACTAGTACCCCTTGATCAAGTAAACCCTGATGACCACCATGGTGATGACATAACTTATGTTATCATGGTTGATTTGACTTAATCTAATCAAGGATGATGTAAACATCATCTAATGGTAAGAGGAGAGAGAAGAATCCTAATATGAAAGAGAATCAAGTAATAAACTTCCAATATGTATGAATACACTTAATTAGGGTATGATCCTTCATAATGAGATCATGGAAACCCTATTTATGATGGTTAATGAATCTTAACCTAATTGAGGGCATTAATGGAAGTAATCCTCATACATGATGATGGTAAGACCTTAATTCACTATAATGTGAATAGTAAACCCTAATCTAGGGTAATGTGATGTAATGTGAATAGTAAACCCTAATCTAGGGTAATGTGATGTAATGTGAATAGTAAACCCTAATTCAGGGAAGTGTGATGACATGAACAGTAAACCCTAATTCTGGGTTATGCTTTTAAGCATGAAACTCTATGATTGAATTGGGAAAAGAATTGTACTGTGCTTGTATAGATAGAATGTACATATTATCAATTGTGCTAACTATGCAGATTTTTATACAGAAGTGTTCATAACCATGTAAGGGTTATGATGTCATATTCATTAAAAGCACTTTATGAGTTTGGAAGCAATACCATGCTATGTTGCCTAGTCAGAGGTAACATATGAGATTGATAGGCTGTATGAGCCATGAGAAATATCTATTTGTCATCAAGTTATCAATATGTTACTTGGTAACAAGTGTGTTGATGATTTAAGGGTTTGAACACCCTATTCCTGAATCACAATGATGAGATGGTTAGGGATTGATATCTCAATGTTAACAAAATGTGAATTGATCTTGATATAAGTAGTACTCTTTCTTTATAGCAATTGTTTAATGGTTTATGTTTGAAAACATGCCTGATACTAAAAGAATACCATAATGTACTTAAATAATCAAGTTTAATGATATCATGTAGAGCCCTGACCATAGATCCATCATTGTCAGAAGTTAAATGATGGTGAAACAGGTTTTCCTAAGGGAACTCCTGGAGAGCATACTTTTGAGTATGTGGGTGTTATGGATGTGAATATCCTTACGTCCTAATGTAGGATTTGATGAGAGATGGACCTGTAATCTCCCAATCCTTCATTATATGTATATGCTGGGATGATGTAACACTAATCTCCTGATGATGTTGTTAATGCCACATCGATGTGATATAAACAAGAAATCCCTCGATGGCAAAGAGAGTACAGCACGCCACTGTGACTCTAACAGTGAAGTTGCCAGGATACCCTGGAAAGCTATTATAGCAGAGACACAAGATGTCCTGCATGTTGTTCCTCACACTGAATGAGGATGATGAGGTCATAGGATTCCGGCTCTTCTGATGACCTATGTATGGTACCGATTGCGATTTAGTAATGGTCGGTTGGAGTATGAGAGGTGTAACTCATCTCCTCAGGGCATAATTATGTTTGAAAAACTTAATCAGTCGTATAGCATATTTGCTTAGGTTGAACTACGAGAAACAATGAATGATGATACATTGTTTATAGTGCTCTAGTAAATAACTAGTATACATGTTCTTCATATTCCTTATTGATATATGTCTTGTCATTCAATTAAGTTATAATTGAAATGATTGCTTAATAGAATGTTGCTTCACTTAGTTTATACAATGTTAAAACTGTTGTTGAATGTTTATAGTTCTACTGCTTAATGTTATTCCTTCATTACAATAACAAAGCTTATGGCGAAGAGTTATAACTCTCGCTGGGACAATTATTCAATTACCTCACCCCTGTGGGATTAATTTTTAGGTAATCTCCGAAGAAGAGGAAGAAACCCTACAGTGGGTGAGCAGCAGTAGCAACAACACCTGGAACAACAGTGATCTTCAGGTGGAGACACTGTCTATCAAGTCTTGTATATAGAATGTCCTATGTGTCGTCTCTGTACTCTCAGGTCCTAGGAGTCAGTAGATGTTTAAAGTAAATCTGAGATTTTTGGCTTAATGCATCGAGGTTTTTGTATCTTGCTTGAATAGTTAACAAGCAATTGATGTTGTAACTCTCGAGATGTGTTTATTACAGAGATGAAGTGATGAATCAGTTGTAAATAACTCATCGTGTTTCTTTATGAAAAAGTTTTCAATTTTCAGTAAATTCCGCTGCTAGTTAATCGCTTCCGCTTTGGTTTAAATTAGTTAATCTCGTATATTATGAGTTCGGACGTCACAATTATAATGGCTTTTTTTCTTAAACGTAAAGGTGATTGGATAAATTTAAAATATATAAGAAAAAAGTTGAAAGTCAAATTGGCAAAGTACTTAAATGATTAAGGTCTCATAGGGGAGGAGTGTATACCTCAAATTTGTATTTAGTAATTTGCCAATTACATGGTATAGTTCATGAGGTTGCTGCTCCGCATTCACCACGACCTAATGGGATAGCTGAATGAAAAACCGAACCCTTATAGGTAAATTATTTACTCCAAACCTCAGGGCTACCCAACTTCATATGGGGGGAAGCTTTGAATACAACTAATTACCCTATTCTGAATAGAGTTCCCCACAAACATGTAGAGATTAGTCCGTTTGAGTTATGGAGAGGAAGAAAACTGAGTCCCAAATATCTTCAAGTGTGGGGGTGCCTAGCTAAGGTACTTGTCCCTAAACACAAAAGGAAGAAATTGGGACCAAAAATGGTTGATGCCATATTCTTGGGGTAGGTAGAGACAAATTATGCCTACATATTCATGATTGTAGAATCTGATATCTCAGATATTGAGGTCAATACAATTGTAGAATTACGTGATCCTACATTCTTTGAGGATGTGTTTCCCATGAAATCTAGTGTGCCCAATGAAGTATCTCAAGAGGATTCATTCACCACAGGTTCCATTCCCTAGCACGTGGAAAGGATGACAAATGTGGGGGGTGACTCAGAACAAGCTGTTATTGAATCTGATGATTCTGAAGAAATAGTTGAACCAAGGAGAAGTAAACGGTCTAGGACATCCAAGGACTTTGGAAGTAAGTTTCTCATTTATAATGTTGAGGATGATCATGTAACTTTCAAACAAGCTATGGAATCTCCAGAAGTTAAGTTTTAGAAAGAAGTCATTAATGATGAAATCCAATAAATTCTCTCGAATAGAACTTGAGAAATGGTGGATTTGCTTCCTGTATGTTTTGCAGTAGGTTGTAAATGGATCTTTAAGAAGAAACTTAATGCATACGGGACAATCAATAAGTATAAGGCTAGGTTAGTTGCTAAGGATTACACACAAAAGGAAGGAACATATTATTTTGATACATATTCCCCTATTTCCTGTATGATCACAATCTGAGTGCTTATAGCATTGGTTTCCATTTATAATCTATGTATCCATCAAATGGATGTGAAGACCATGTTCTTACACGGTGATCTTCAGGAAGAGATATATATGGAACAACCTGAAGGATTTGTGGGTCGTGGGAATGAGTCCAAACTGTGTACACTTGTTAAGTCATTATATGGCTTGAAACAAGCCCTTTAGCAATGGTATAAGAAGTTTGATTATGTGATATCATTGTTTGTCTTTGTTTCTAATGAATTTCATAAGTGTCTCTACTATAAAATCGGCAATGATGGATTCATTTTATTATGCATGTATGTTGATGATATCCTATTTTTTGATTCCGGTATGAAAGTAGTAAATGAGACAGAGACATTCTTGTGTAGCAAGTTTGATATGAAAGATATGGGAGTCACTGATGCGATTTTAGGGCTTAAAATCATAAGGTCTATTGATGCTATAACTCTCTTCGAGTCTCACTATGTTGAGAAGATACTGGAGAGGTTTGAGTACACATCACGTAATCATGTTAAGACTCCATATGATTCACCCAAGGCCTTGTTCAAGAATAAGGTTGAGGTTAAAGTGTCCCAATCACAATACTCTCATATTATCGGAAATTTGATGTATCTTATGAACTGCACACGTCTAAACATTGCGTTTTTCTTGAGTAAGTTAAGTAGATACATCAGTTGTCCCAACAAGACCCATTGGGAAGCTCTTGACCGAGTTTGAGGTATATCAAGGGAACTTGTTCCATTGGGCTGCATTATGGCAAATATCCTTCTGTAGTCGAAGGATATAGTGGTGTAAGCTGGATTGCCGTCAACTTTGGGAGTAATGGTGTCTCAAGGTATTTATTCCTGTTGGGAGGAGGAGCTATTTCCTGGAGGTCTAAGAAACATACCATATTGTCTCGGTCTACTTTTGAGGTAGAGTTTTGTGTTGTAGATGAAATTGGATTTGAAGTTGAATGGCTACATGGACTTATGTCCAGTTTACCTACAGTAAAAAAGCCGCTTACTACAATTTCAGTTCATTGTGAAAATACTACAACTATTGCCAAGATAAAGAGTCACAAGTACAATAAAAAATAACGTAGACACATCTAAGTCAGACTCAAGTCTATAAGGGAGTTAGTATCTAATGGGGTCGTGGTTGTGGACTATGTCGGTACCAAAGAAAATATAGATGAACCTTTCACTGAAGGTCTTACCTTAGATTTAGTGGACAAATCTAGGTTGGGGATGAAACGGAAACCCCTCATTATTAGCAGGAAGTAGCAACCCAGTCCAACTAAGTGGAGATCCCACAAATTGGGTTAAATGTGGTAATAACAAGCTGTCAGGTGAATTGGATGACACTATGTAATTACTTTGATGCTTCATGCATCTGTGTGTCTATCCCCTGAGAAACCTGTTAGTGTCATGACTGCAAGTTAGTAAGAGATTATTCTCTAAATGGTGTCAAGTCTTAGGATAGGATGTTAGCAGTACATCCTTCGAGACTCCAACTAAATCATTGATGTTGTGTAGGTCGCAATAAGAGAATTGGGTTGTTCTCTGTTATCAATCAAGATATAAAATTTTGTATGCATGGCCTTAATGCATTGTTTTCTTTTCTACCATTTCTTTATTGTGTTGTTACCAACCTATACTCTTGCACCCAAGGTTTAGGTTCAAGACTTTTGTTCACCTAGTTCTTGTGGCGGTCACAGTGGGATAACTTAGGTAGATTCCAACCGAAAGGTATCTGCTGAAAGCACAGTATGGAGGACTAAATGGTAGAGCACACTACACATTGGACTTTGTGGGGGATTGTTAGAGATATGGATACTACAACCATGTTTCTAGCAAGGGTTAAGCCCAGTGTAGTGTAGCGAATACATGTGAGAGAGGTAGTTTTCATCACTATCTCAAATATTGATTACATCAACATTATTATTGGACCTATCTAATTCTTGGGCATACAGATGTAAGACCTCCTTACGCGGCCTCTGGTAGAAAAGACAGTGGTCCTTGTTTTTTAAATGTAACTTTGCTAGGCTGTCTGCTAGCTCGTTACTTGTTCTTCGCTTGAATTGGATTACAATATTTGTCCGTGTTTTCTTCCTCATTTTCGTAAGCCAGAGTGCAAACCTGGGCCAGGTTTCATCGTCTTCCTCAATCATCTTCACTGCCACTTTACAGTCGGATTCCAGCATTACTACAGGACAATTATTCAAATCTTCTTGTTCAAGTTCTAGATGAATCCCAGCGAGCTCAGCTTCAGTAGCATTTGAGGTAGCTACAACCATGCCCCATGCCCCAACCCATTCTCCTTTGTGATTCCTGGCTATTGCAACTGCAGCTGCACCCTGCTTTGTAACTGCTACATCTACGTTAACTTTGATGGTATCTCGATGTGGCGGTGTCCATACTTCACCTGCGTTGCGTATTGGTTCTGATGGGGTGGCCGCCCATGCTATCTCGTGTAATCTGATGTCCCGCCGTATACTTGCCCGCATGTGTTCTTTACTTAAGTGGTTGTCTTCCATAATGCTGCTATTTCGTGCTTGCCATAGCTCGTGGCAGATCACCCAGAAGATTTCTTCTTGAAGACCTGCAACTTTAATAGTGTATCTATGCCAAGTCTCTATATTCCTTGCTTCAAAAAAGAGATGTTGTTTGGTTGAGCAGATGTGTTCCTGCCACACAGACTTGGATGTGTCACAGTCCCGCAATGAGTGGATTAATGACTCATCTTCTTTCTCGCATCTAGGGAAAATGCCATCCTCAGTCATGTGCCTATATTTCCTTGTCAAATTTGTAAGGAGGGCATCTTGTCCGGGAAGCCAAGCAAAGGTCTTTATCCTTCCTGCCATCCGTAGCTTCCACGGTGTGTCCCATTTCCTCGGAGTCGCTACTTCTTTCTGCCTTATAACCATCTCATATGCTGAGCTTGTGGTGAAAGCACCATTTTGTGTGTGAATCCAAAAGCTTCGGTCCTCCAGGTCATCCGCTAAGGGGACATGGTTTTGAAGTATTTGCTGTACCGTATCGCTCTCGAACCATTCATGTAGGAAAGAAATATCCCATCGCATTTCCTCAGTTACTGGCGATTTGACTTTAAGGTATGCTATGTCTTCTGGTATGGGGCGTTTAACTACTTCTCTGAGCTTCAGGTGCTCCCTCACCCAAATATCATCCCATACATTTACTGAGTTGCCGCTAAGAGGGATCATCCTGGTATTGTCCTTTGTGAATTGGCGTGCCGCTAAGCAGGCCTTTCCCATCCGTGACAGAGATCCTTTTCCCCCTTCACTGCATCTGTTGAGGCATTGCCGCATCCCTCTGCACCATATGGTATCCCTTCCAGTTGTAAGATCCCATGAATGTTTAGATAAAAGGGCTTGATTCCAGTCCCTCATCGTTTTGATTCCCAATCCTCCTTTACTTTTTGAGCTAGTAACCTTCTCCCACGAAACCAGTGAGATGGACCTGTTCACTACCTCCCCAGATGAACCTGCGTATGACACTATCTAGGCGATCACAGAGGGTTAGAGGTAGAATCGTTGTCTGCATTGCATAAGTGGGGAATGCCGTAAGCATGGATTTTGCAAGGCATATCCTTCCTGAGAATGACAAGCTGCGTGTTTCCCAAGCACTTAATTTACCCTCCACCTTCTCGACAATATTTGCATAGGTATTCTTTGTCACTCTGGAATGAATGATGGGTACTCCAAGGAAGCGCCCAAGGTCGTTTGTGACTTGAAATTGACAAAGGCGTTGAATCTTTCTTTGAATCGATGTGGGGACACTTGTGGAAAAGAATATGCGGGATTTTGATGTTGAGATGGATTGTCCAGATGCCTGCTCGAAGTTTTTAAAACACTGTAAGATGCCCTTCATTTGTTCCTTACTAGCCTGAGCAAATAGAATAAGATCATCTGCAAAGCACACATGGGCTACTGAAATGCCCGATCTGCCAAGTTTGATTGGTCTCCATTTCTCGCTACATGTTCTCTCCTGGATCATTTGGCATAGCCGCTCAATGCATAACACGAATAGGTATGGGGAAAGTGGGTCTCCCTGTCACAACCCTCTGCTTGTTTTGAAAGGACGAGAGGTCTTTCCATTCCATATCAGTGAAGTATATCCTCCTGAGATTGAGTTGATGATGTATGTTTTAATGGAATATGGGAGTCCCACATGATCTAAGGTGTCTTGAATGAATTCCCAAGATATTAGATCATACGCCTTTGTTAGGTCAATCTTAACTGCCATTGTCTTTGCTCCCTTTGGATTCTTCATGCCATGTATAATCTCCTAGACCAGAGCAATATTGTCTGTGATCCGTCGCCCTGGTACAAAGCTGCTCTGCTCCTCTGAGGCCTAGTTGGGGATGCACTTCTTGAGTCTTTCCATAATGATTTTTGAGGCTAGTTTCAGCATGATATTGTTTAAGGATATTGGACGCAGCTGCTCGCATTTCTCTAGGTTATGAAACTTGGGGATTAAGATAATAGTTGTGTTTCAGACCTCATCTGACAAAGGTTTTCCTTCTAGCATATCCTGGATGGACCTGGTAACTGAGTGGCCTATGATGCTCCAGTTACTTTGTAGGAATTCTGCATTTACTCCCTCAGGCCCATCAACTTTGTATGCCTGCATTTTGTTCACCACCTATTTTACTTCATTGTTCGTTGGTCTAGCTGCTAGTCTAGTGGCCTCCTCCACACTTAGTTGTTTGAAAACTCCTGGGATAAATTCTTCGGACCTATAGTTCCTATGTAGGCGGCTTGCTTGCGGTGCGGACAATGCTTTTTCAAAATGAGTAGTTATCGTTTGCATGATGTCCCCTTCATCGGTGATCCAGTTGCCCTGTTGGTCTTTAAGTGCCACCATGGTATTGGCTCTCTTTAGTTGTTTTACCCATGCTTGGTAGAAGCGTGTGTTGTTGTCTCCATTGCGGAGCCAGTTGACATGCGATCTTTGCTTCCAATCCTCCTCTTCCTCATTGATAAACTCCTGCAACTTATCTTGCATATTAGCGCATAAGTAATCAGTAATGGGATCATATCGATCAGCCATCATCTTTTGAAGTGTGTTTATATTATGTAAAAGATGATTTCTTTTCCTTGATTTCTTTCTCTTGCTATCCCTTTCCCAACTGATGATCTGATGTCTTGTCGATCTAAGAGTGGTATAGAAGTCTTCTGT
Source organism: Alisma plantago-aquatica (assembly GCA_963693085.1). Classification (NCBI taxonomy): domain Eukaryota; kingdom Viridiplantae; phylum Streptophyta; class Magnoliopsida; order Alismatales; family Alismataceae; genus Alisma; species Alisma plantago-aquatica. The sequence goes on along the minus strand of OY856411.1, from coordinate 134,566,553 downwards.
ACCTTCCTATGTGGAAGCCAGCATATTTTTGAACTCCAACTCCTTGTTCCAGATGACTTTAGTAAAGAAATGGTGGGGACGTCTATCTCCCTTCTTTGTTCAAAGCACTAGGGGTCAATGATCAGAGGAGATCCTAGCTAAATGTACCAAATTCACATTCGGAAATGAGTTCATAAATTCAATGTTGGCAACCCCCCTATCCAATCTTTCTTGTAACATTCTGTGTTTGTATGTGAACTTTATTCCTGAAAATCCAAGATCGGACAATCTGGCTTCCATCAATGTTTCTTTGAAGATTCTAGCTTCTCTGTAGTTATACTAGTTGCTCCCGAATTTCTCAGCAGGTGAGAGGGTTGTATTGAAGTCACCGAGGATTACCCATGGTTCGGTGAATCTCCTACTCATGTTTATGATGTGTTTCCATAGGAGCTGACGAATGGCTAGGTGAGGGCTGGCGTATATGAAAGATACAACCATACAATCGTCAAACCTGCATCTGATGAATTGTCTATGACAGTAAAGAATTTGAACCTTTAGTCGTTCATCTTTCCAACAAACCCAAATTCCTCCAGCGAACCCCCTGGACTCCACACGATAAGAGAAATTGAAGCCCAGACGTTTGATCATTCTTAAAGCTTTATTTTCACTGATTTGCGGTTTGAGAATAGCTACTACATCAGGTTTGTGTTCCCTCATGAAATCCGATAGAACGGAACACCTGTCTTTTTTGCCAATGCCTCTTATGTTCCAGCACATTATATTCATAATGGTTTTAGTTCTGTCGTGTGATCGGATTCTTCTGGGATGTATATACAGGTGGAGTAACTTAACAAGAACTCATCTCAGCCGCTTTACCCCAGTCATGCTTCTCGTTATTAATCATTTCCTGACCCCGGTCTTTCTCACCAGTACTTATCTACCCACTGTCTGCAATTTCAGCTATTGCTCTCACAAATCGGTTGCTTCTTTGCTTTCCTATCCCTGTATCCGGTGGTTTGCCCCTCCTTTTAGTCGAGGAGCTGCGGTATGCGCCAGATTTCCATGGTTGTAGCGCCTTTGCTTTTTCTGTGACGCCTCTTCCGGTCTTGGGTTTTCTTAGCCGAGTCATCATGGAACTTTTGGCTTGATTAGATTGTTCGTCTTCCTCCTTTTCTTCGGTGGAAGAGGTAGCATCTGGTGCATCTTCCATATCCTCAACATTTATGACCTCGTCAACTGTTGGGTTTACTGCTTTGTGTTTTCTGTCAGTGTTGTTTCCTTTTTGCACAGTGTTCTCTTTCGTCGATGTATTTACCACTTTATTAGTGATATCCCCCAACATCACTGTGCTTACGTTACCAGTTGCATTCTGGTCCTCATTATTCTTAGCGGAGTTCTTCTTCTTTCTCCAAATCTTTGCTGTTCTGTGTTGGTATTGCTGCTGGGTTGGTTCTTGAACCTTTACTCCTTCAGTCCCTTGCAGGTTATCCCCTTCTTCCTCCTATAATCCTTCAAACCTATTTGCGTGAACTTCCATAGTAGCTTCCTATATTCGATGGTGCCTCCGTCTACCCCCTTTGGTCTTCTGTGTTTGCCATCCTCCTACATTATTAATGACAGTACATGTTCCGCTTGGTGGTATAACTGGGTCAGTTTGTATCTCTTGTTCCTCCCCTTCAATGCCTTGTTGCTTGCAGTTCTTTGAGATGTGTCCCTCCATTCCGCACTTGGCACACGCCCACGGGAATCCTTTATACACTACTTCATAGCTTTTCCCATTTATGAGGATGGAACTCACAAGTTCCTTATTTGTGTTTATCTCTATCGCCAGTCTGGAAAAGCGGCTCCTCGATCTGTTCTCTGTATAGCTGTCTACTTTTACTAGGCTCCCCAACGCCATGCCTATGTATTCAAACATGGTTTCTACATACAGGTGTAGCGGAAGGTTCACTACACGTATCCATGTTACTATGTAGTCTGGGAAATCTTCTGTTGGGTGGAATAAGGGGTACCATGCCCATACGATGACGTTGCACCCAAACAGCTTCCAAGGGCCACCCGTGAGTGCGGTTTTATAATCGTGCTTGCATGACAACTGCACCACGAAATGCCCATGTTCCAGTTCAAACATGTTAAATCTTCCTTTAATTCGCCATAGTAATTTCAATTTATCCTTCAGAGTCATGTACCCAATCTCAGTTCCGAGCATGCGCACGACCACAACATACCTCCACGGGTGGGCCAAATCTTCTTCTACGTCTGGATCTATCATGATGCTCAGGGTCCCGTCGTCATAGGTCAGAGAGACAACCCCTAGAGGTAGGTTTTGTTCGAAGAGGTTCTCCAGGAAAAACTCCTCCCGGTCTGTTCAGTTTCCACCGTCTAGAGTTTTTTCGAGCTCACTACGTCCGCGAACGAAGCGGGTCTGTCATCGGTATAAGCAGCTGATTCTTGATTCTTCTCTACACCGCGCTGCTCCTCCGATTCTCCCCAGAGATCTTTGTCAGTATTTAGATAGGTATTGCTTGGGGTTGATGTTCCTCTCATTCCTGCCACCGTGAAGTTCAGCCCTATTTTCGGGATAAAGTGGGCTGCTTTACCCCGTCGAGAATCCTCTCTGCGGAGGATTTCATCCATCGGTACGAAGTCCTCGCCGTCTCTCGTGGTATCCTCCGATGTACCATATTGTCTATCCTTTGGATCCAGTTCCCTGTCGTCGCTTTTGTCTCCCTGGGTGGCTCGATCTCCTCGATCGCCCCTCTCCCCCCGACTCTTGCTCCTGAACCCTAGCACCGCCATCTCCTAAGATATAAATTTGTGTTTAGAGGTAGTTTTATCTCTAGTGCAAATTACAAACAAGTTTTATCCCATATTGCTCACTCCTAGAACTTTTGTGGTCCTTATATGTAGGATCACATAGGACACTAGTGTCCAAGTGTCCTACGAGGAGGGTATGCTCACCTCCTTAGTGGGTATGGTGACCACAACACACACACGCACTTGCGCGTGCCACGCCACACCTCGTCTGGCCTGGCCGGGCACGGGCTCGGGCTTGTGGCTTGAGGATTGTAGATTGTGGATTGTGGAGAATGTCTTTTGTCTTCCGTCTTCTTTTTGCACTAGGATACAACTACATAATTAATTATTTCTTTCCTATTCAAATTTATAAATCTTAACTAGAAAGTGTCTCTTTTTTAGAATTTTCCACAATGTGTACAAGAGCAACCGAGTGGTCGCGTCTTAACATGAATAGGAATAGTGGGGTGTGTAAGGCTATATATATGCCTACGGTCATTAGGGTTATACACATCTTTCGAAAACAGAGTTGTTAGCCATTTGAGTACGTGTTTTGCAAATCCTAAAGTCAGTCTCTCTATCATCATCGTTTCTGTGGTGCTACGTGGAGATCTTCTCCTGGACGTAGCAAGTTTGTCTATCATTTCCTTCCAAGGCGCAACCTGTCAGGCGGTGGTTCATGCGGTTGCTGAGCTGCACTGGTTCGTTTGCAACGTTCGTTGTCAACACGAGTGGGACGTCTCATCTTCAGGTTCGTACCGGGTCGACTGAGAGAACAATTCCTATATAGAAGAGTTGCAAGACGTTGATTTGTTTAAGTATATCACGTTCGTTTCTCAACGAATGACCTGGTTTGATCCTAACTTTATGTACCTTTGTTCTCCTGCATTGGTTTGAACTGCTAACCTAAATTGCACCTGTCGTTGTTACATGTAACGATGTAATTCAAAATTTACACTGGTGGAGCACTGGTTCGTTTTCAACGTTCGTTGTCAACACGAGCGGGACGTCTCATCTTCAGGTTCGTACCAGGTCGACTGAGAGAAAAATTCCTATATAGAAGAGTTGCAAGACGTTGATTTGTTTAAATATATCACGTTCGTTTCTCAAAGAATGACCTGGTTTGATCCTAACTTTATGTACCTTTGTTCTCCTGCATTGATTTGAACTGTTAACCTAAATTGCACCTGTCGTTGTTACATGTAACGACGTAATTCAAAATTTACAACGGATTATACATGGATGTCCAGTGACCTTCGGAGAAGTGAGTATAGTAGATATGACGTCGATAGGTAAAGCCATCCATATGTTTGTGTTCTTGACGTAGAGGCGCACCACAGCGCGTTATGCGTGTTTACGCTTTCGCGGAGTTGCTTTGAGCTTTGAACCAGCTTGCTGGTGGGATTTGGGAAAAAGTAGATCGTGCTTGATGGTCTTTATGGTTTCAAACAAAAGACCACTTTCGGGTCTATTCCTACCATGTACAATAGCCGTCTGCACGTCCACCACTAATAGGCAACCTACATTTTAGTATATCTGAAAGCTTCATAGGCAATCGTGCTTTTTGTTTAGAACATCTGAGTTGAAGTCTTACAGTTTGCGTTGGGCCACAAGTTAATGGCTTAAATATTGCGGGTACAAAGACGGGTATAGACGTCGGGATGTGAGTCCAAAATATCTATAATTTTAGAGTTAAAAAGAAAAGATCCAATACTCAATAAAATAGTATTGGATCTATAATAAATTCCAGTCATAATAAAATAATGCAAATCTAATGGCATTGACATAATCTGCCTCCATCGTGAAGTAAGAGTGGCCAAAGATTGACAATAATGCACACTTTAAAATCGTTCTCTTATATAATATGGCATCTCTTGGGGGAGGTAGTGCTCTTAACCAATTGTAGATATAGGATTTTCTTTCATTGCGACTTCATTAGGAGCATAGTCGACGTATCAATCCAACAATTAGGTTGACGTGGATGGATTGTCTGTTGATTCGCCTGCACGTCCAGCAAAGTTCATTAGTGCATTTTTCTCTGCATCTTCTTAGGAGCCAATCGTGCTTCTTCGTTCAGTTCATCTGTATTGCTTTAGTTGAAAGGAGATATTGAATAATTAACAGTATGTCGTTGCCACCGTAAAAGATTTTAATCAGGTCTAATACAAATCCAATGGCATTGACTCTCCACGGTGGCAAAAGAATAACAATTACGCAGACATTTGAAAATTGTTCTCTTTTTCAAAATGGTATCACATTCAGAAGGTAGTGATGCCTTTTTCCTAAATTGTAAACCGAGGATTTCCTTCCCTTGCGATGTCACATGAAGCATCGTCGATATATAAATGTGTAGTAATTGTGAGACTCAAACACCGAGTAGTGGAGACTCAAATTCCACCAAATGGATAACCTCTTTCACCAAAAGTAAAAGATTGGTCGAAAACCTCTAAAGCCAAGCGAATGAAGCTAGAGAAAAGAAGAAACGGTGGTCAATATAGCATGCGCGGGAGAGACATGAGTAGATTGTATAGTTCAACCTACCGGGGATATTAGTCAATAATTTATGACGAGAGCAAAATTGCTTTCTGAAATGTTATGAATCCAAACACGCAGCACCAATACAGTCCGATCAAAATAAGAAATGTAGCAAACTAAGTTTGTGAATTTTAGTATGGGTTTAAAGCGGTCAAAAGATGGTCCCTGTCATGAAGACAAATCCTACCCGACTGAATTCAAAAAACATAACGACAAATGCTATTAAGGTATCCGAGTTGCACGCGTACAACCAATCATTATGTTGGATAGAATTCGAATTTGACAGAGTGCAACGTTCATTAGGTCAGGCAACAATTTTTTAACGAGCTGTATTAAAATATATCCTACTGATGTAACAAAATGTCATGTATTTGTTCAGATATCTAAACCACAATCTACACGGATCCAAGTAGTTATATGGATTTGAAGTTGATTTCAGATGCCAATAAATTTTGGATAATACTTTATTCTAACCAACCCAAGTGACCTTTTTGTGATTTCCATTCAGAGACATTTGATAAAATTTGAATGATATAGAAAAATTTTAGCATGAAAAGAATAAGCGTATGGATGATTGGCACTCACGAAACCGTTTATTATTCAAATCCTAAATACAAATGACTATAAAGTGGTGATAGGATATAGGTGTCTGTCTCTAGTATGGTATTGTCAAAGTATGAATGCGAAAGCGTAAAGCTTAGCATACATGAATATATAATAAGATAAAGATACCAATCATGATCTCAACATTCAACAAGATATATTAAGCAACATTATATATTACAAGCTTTCAATTACACATTCAAGAGTACAATATTTCAAGTCTTCTCATGCACACTATGGATCTTACAACAAGTACATCTGACATAGCTCACCAAGTCTATCAACTTCCAGCCATCTCTGAACCTATAAAATATGTGAAATAGGTGGGTCAAGCACACGAGGTGTTTTTAGTATAGGGCTAAAAGATACATATACATAACTATTGCATAATTTAAAAAGATTTCCAAAAGTAAGCAACAAAAATAAATCAATTAATATTTAACAAAGCGAGACCTATGTTCTATATCATCTCTTATTATACCATCATTTCATACATTCATCAATATCATGTATTCATAAGGCCTTTTATGGAAGAGTCTATGAGGGTGCTCAAGATTTTCTACCCCTTTCATCAATGATCTGTCCTATCTTGATAACTCAAGTAGGACACCCAACCTTATGTCCTTATTCCAAAATTTCAAGCATGTGCTTGAGGTTTGTATAATGGAGTTTCTATATTATGTTTGTAATTTATTAAACAACAATGCGAGACAAACATCGAGTAATATACTAGAATACTATATGGAAATATTTGAGAAGTAAACAAACATGATTGTGTATTACAATTCAAGAAAAGCAAGAAATCCATAGTCATATAATTATTAAAGCCCGTACCTAATTTCAGATATTTCATAACCTATCCTTGACCATCTAAATCTCAAGCAACACTTGGTTAAGCACAAGATTTACATGCATACATTAGATTCTCATCATAACCCTAATTAGATCCATTTTTAGGGTTTTGGTCAAATTAGGTTCAAGGTTGGTTATTAGTACATTATATGAACTTTCACAGGTTTAGATGACATTATCAAGGTGGGGTTCAAGTTTCACAACATTTTGAGGTTCTATGCATTCTATATGATCATTAGAAGGTTTAGTCACTTATTCGCATTATAGAATCCAAGGACTCATAATTGAGAAAACATGGTCAATATTCCTCAAGACAGGAGGGCCAAACATAAGATATGGTTTAGATAAGTAAATTAGTGGCATAAGAATCTCATTCACAGGTAGGTGGATGTCCCCTATAGTCTAGGCATAAAACAACCAACATTAGGTATTCACATTTCAAAAATATATGCTATTATCCACGTTGTTCATCATCATTAAGGGTCAACAGATGCATCAGGTGAGGCATCCACACCAAGGATATAATAAGGGAGGATATTTCCTCATTTAGAAGGGAGAGGCAAGGTATAAGGATACATATCACTATTGGGGCACAAACTAGATCAAATAAGCCATGAGCGTCATACTATGTCATTACTAGTGGACTTAGGATTTCACTCATCAATATGGGGCAAAGGGTTGGTCATAGCATTAAAGTATAAACATCACAAGATTAAAGATTTCAGAGATCGAAAAGCTATGTATGCATAGGAAGGCCAAGATTCCACCATCGATTAGAGTATACCCATACAACACCACAAATGGGTCACTTTCATGCATTAGGTGTGATATGGGGTGAACAAGAAAGAAGTAGTATGCTCTTGGATATGCATGAAATATAGAATCAAAAGTTTCTGAATATCGACAGTATAATGTGTTTCATATATCAATAGATCAAAATTAGGAAATTATTAAAATTCTAGGATTAAAGTTCACATAAATGTCACATTAGTTCATCAAAGTCAATCAAGGTTAAAGAATGGTAATTACATCTTGATAGTGTTTCATTTTCATCAAAGTTATTGATTTGAGGTGTAGAACGGATATTGCGTATTAAAGATCCAATATTTACCATAATAGTGCACTTAATATGGTAGCATAGTGAAAGATCACTTATTTGTCAAAGTGGGACAAAGAAGGGTATTGGGATCTAAATTTATTCCAAGTTGTATATCTTTTTGAGATGATCAATTAAGTATATAAGTTTGATATATTTATTCTTTGGAGGTGAAAGTTATGCATTTTATAAGTTTTGAATCGAAAATTATAAAGAAATTAAGGAGGATATATATATATATATATATATATATATATATATATATATATATATATATATATATATATATATATAGGATGATCAATGCCATTTGATGGAGATCTGGTGGCTGCATCTCATCCTTCTCCCAATGTGTGGTTGGGCTTTTAGCATGATACTTTCACCAAAGCAGGGCAACATACTGACGTCGATTGTCATTGGCCATCGTTACCTCACCTCGGGGCCCTGCACTCACACCTACATGGCTTCCACTCATTGTTCATCGAGGTCAAGTGCCTCCTTCGACCGACCCCGCATGAGAGAGAGAGAGGGTTTGGTGCCTCAATCACCATTGCCCCTTGATGGACCAGTCTGAACTAGCTCCCATCCAATACCCAAGCATCACCCCCTATCCTGGAACTAGCCCGAGCGAACTGCCCTGAAGCCGCATAGGCTGACTCCAGTTGGCCTCATCAGCACTGGTGTGGATGGCAATGGAAGAGGATGGAGGCCCACCAAACCGGCCACCCAACTTCTTCTCAAAGCCGTGGAGTCAGTGTTGTCTTTAGATCTGGATAAGAGGGGTTGGAGAAGAAAAGCCTAAAAGTGTCACCGCCATGGACACAATATGAAGTAGGGGCGAGGGGTGAGCAGAAAGAGGATAAAATGATATGGGAAGTGAGTAAGAGGGTGAAACCAACGTATTGGGGGTTTCAATTGTTCAAGAGAGGCTAAGAAGAAGTTGATTGGGTGCCCAAAAGCACCTCTTCTACAGTAGCAGGGTGCAACATACAAACAAAGGAAGGTGACAACATTGTTGTCATTGGATACCAAATCAATATAAGAGATTAGAGGTTCCTTAGTTTTTCGAACAAGCAGGGGTGGCGGCTTCTGGGCCGCACACCTTAGATTCAGCCCAATAAAGCTCAATTGCAAAATAACTCGATTAAAACAAAGATATTTTGATCCACACTTCATAAATTTATAACTTGGGCTATGGAGGTCCGATTAAAGTGATTATTATATTATTGGAAAGATAACTGAACCCTATATCTTATGAAATATATTATAGATCAAGGTGAGTATATTAATCAGGTTCAATTTTAGTCAAAAAGTGGTGAATCATTAAAGAGTGGTACTTAGCTCAAAAGTGCAAATTAAGGGCACACATTATGAAATTGGTCATTGATGTGATCAAATTAGAGCATCATCATACTCCAACAATTGAATTAGTATCCAATTGAATCATAATAGTAACAAGAGAGACAAAATGGTACATAAGAGGAGTGAGAAAATCCAAGTTGTCACACTAGCATAAATAGAGAATGGCCTTCATGTGATAAAGGGTTTATAAATAGAAAATAACAACATGGTTGGATTAAAATAATATTTCTTTACTTTTGAAATGAACATCATGTGGACATTATTATATGAGAGTATATGGAGATGAACGTATTGTGAAGGCAATATAGAACTTCACTACTACGAGAGATACAGAGTGTAAGAAACTAATGGAATGAAAATACAAGAAATCCAATAGATACACGAGAATGGGATCTAGTTCATGGAGGAGTATTCATCAACGGATGACCATGGTGAAAAGCTATACTACAAGAGTAGTTCTAAAAGAACTCACGAGTATGTAGGATGATGATTGGGTGAAATCAAAATCAAAACTAGTTTTGTTGTCTAACAAGTCAATACTTCAGGATCTTGTGAATATAAAGGTGATCTCGGATGTTAGAGACGATGGTCTATGGGATGAAAATGTCCTCAAAGAATGCTTTGTGATAGAACTAATTTTGAGATCCTTAGCATGCCTACACCAAATTCCTATTATGGAGAAGATGGCTATTGATGTATATTGCAAAATGATGGAACATTTCTCTACTAGGAAAACAAACCTTAAAATCATGGATGAGAAGGCTTGTCACACGAAAGGTAATTGGGATATAGTGTGGCAAATTATACTCCCATAGATATTTAAATGCTTCCTGTGGTGTTTGACAAATCAACTAAGGTGTACATGTCAATGACAAATGATCCACTTTGTCCAAGGTGTTGTGAAACTGAAGAAACATGTTTGCATGTTATTATGGTTTGTACGTTCAACAAGGACAACTGGACAACTTTGGATCCAATAATGTGCCACAATTCTTCTTTAATTAGAACTTGTAGAATGGGTTGAAGTCCAATATGTATCGCTACAAAGATATGGAAGATCAATTTGTAGGTTTCAGTGTGTGTTGTTGGATTATGTGGAAAGAGAGGAATGAGATGGTATTCTAAGGAAGGGGTAATAGTCTTCTAAATGTTGTTACAAGAATCAAAACCGTACACATTAGTATTAAGAAGAGAAATGTGAATGATATATGACATAGAAGCATTAAGGACAGAAATTTAATCATCCAATAATAAGTACGTCTTAGTTTTGAAAAATGATTTTAGTACATAGACACGATAGAAGGAGCTGAGCTTGAGTCTACGGCCATGGATGTCAATGGAAGGTGGATAAAAGGAGGACCAAGGAGAATTGTAGGCATATATGTTCATGAAGGGGAGTTAATATGCTATCATTTTGGGGTGCAAGCAGTGTTTTGATCTGCAAGGAAGAAATTCCATTATTCAGCCTGACTCTAAAACTATGGTGGATTACATAAAAAGGATTGTGCAAAGTCGAAGTATCTACAAAGAATTGGTAGAGGTGGCGAGAGATGACTTAAGGTTATCCTAGTGATTAAGGTTGGAGTACACAGATAGAAAATCAAATGTCTTGGCAGATAGGGTGACCAGTGTCCATGGTCAAGACTCATCTATGGAAGCTACTATCGTTGATGACCCAAGTTGTTTATTAGAGTTATATCTTAAAGAATTTCAATAAGAGGAAGATGATGCATAATCAGAATGCAAAATAGTAGGAAGTACAGGAAGCATTTGTAGCAAAAAAAAAATGAACATCAAAATGCATTGAACTGGATTGAACTAGTTTGAGTGAAACACTATGTGGTGAGGTGGGTAGGAGGAGCTTGCATATCTTTCTATTTTATTTTTATTGAGCACAAAAAATCATACATTCCCAAGTTCTCTTGCTCGTACACACATAGTCTTTGATCTTTTCTCACATTTAAGTGGATTGAGTTTGTTTTAGAAGTAAGTAATACGGGGCTAAAGATGATGGAGAGGTTTTTAAATACATCTTAGGAATACAATATTTAGACTTCCACATCTTTCATAATCCTCGTAACATCATTAAGTGCAAAATTGATTACTAAAGTATATCTTTTAGCATAGGTAGTTTTAAAAGTGAACCCTTTCCTAAAAATAGTTAATATTTTTCTAGAGAGATGTGGTGAACTACTCCTTGAACATCAGTATTTCATTAATATTTTAGTTAATCATGAAAACATACAAAGGGCATGAAGAATGATTCAAAGCCAATGTATGCATTTTGGCATTCATTAGATTCAATTTAACAAGTTCTCTAGTGAGAATACCCAATTCACATAAGAATCTATATCTTATTACAATTGAAAGAATCTAGAGAGGGGTGAATAAAGGTTTTTGGAACTTTAAAACAATTAAACAATCAAACCAAAGAAGGAGGAGGAAACAAGGAAGACACTTAATTGTAGAGTGGTACAAACCTTTGAAATCAAAGGTTGTCAATCCACTACCCAATTGTTTCCAATTGAGATTTTGAAAGTGATTATTTTTATTAACTCAAAAGGATGTTACATAAAATACAATCACCTTGCACACCCTTGAAGTATCATCCACCTTTAAGTAGCATCAACCTCCTTGAACCAGCCTTCATGATGTAACTTCAAGTCCTTCGAGCAACCTTCACCTCCTTGAAGTAGCACCACCACCTTGGATAGCCTTCCTTTAGAAGTAGCTCCAACCCCCCTTGAAGAAGCCTTCCTTTAAGTAATCTCAAGCACGCCTTGGGGCAGCCTTCTCTTGTTGAAGTAGCACCAAGTAACCTCATTTCAACGGCCTCCAACCCTAGGAGTAGTCAATGAGTACAAAATACAAGGTAGAAGAAAAAGATTGGAAGAAAGGAAATACTTCACCAATAGAGTACAACATTTTGATCCTATATCAAGTTTTAGGGCTCTCAAACCACTTAGGATGGACGTTGCTATAAGGTGGCTAAAAAGCTATGGCAAAAGGAAACAAATTTGGAGCTTGTAGAAAAAGATGGCAAGAGTAGCTTTGCTTGTTGCTCACTAGAATGTGTTCTCAAATGTAGCTTGTGTGCTTTAGGTGTCCTAAGGCCTCTCCTATTTATAGGAATGGTTTGCAAGTACTTCGGGACGTTCTAGGGGGTCTCTATAGTATTCTTAGTGCTTAACTAGTCGTTAAGTGTACATTAATTGACTTGTAATGGCTAATTGCTTCATGCTCAATAGAACAATACGGAAACCCTCTCGGGCAAGGAACATGTCAACGGAACTGTGTCTCAGTTGATTTTTTCTTCAATCGAGTAGGGATTTGTAGAAAATGGGTTGCAACGTCTATTTCCAACTCCCAACTACCAACCACTTTGTCTAACAATCATGAACTTTGGACCGAGCTTTGCTCGATCGAGGATATATTTTACCGAAGACCATTTTAGAGCATAGATGTGTAAGTTATTGAATAGTGATCATAATTACAACCAAAGTACTTCTCGGTCGAGAAAAACTTTGACTAAGTATGTCCCTATTTAAAAATGTTGAATCACCTACTAAGTGTGTGTGTCAATGGGTGATGGTGACTTTAACTTTGGGGGAAACCTATCTAAGGGTTGTGAGTGGATGGGCAAGATCTTACGGTTCGTTTGCATGATATCTAAGTACTTGTAAATTATATACTTGTACAAGTTTTTACATTAAGTACAATCATGAAAATATTAAACATTTAAGCGCATTGATCTTCCATTTGTATTGATCTTCAATTATCCACTAACTATGATCTCCTTATTTCCTTAAACCCTGAAATACTCAAGTAGCACATTAGATCCACAAGATTGAAACATTTGTCATCATCAAAACAAAGGGTATATTAATGTCCAATTTAGCCAACAATATCCCCCTTTTTGAAGATGACAAACATTTCTAACATATACTCAAAATAATTTAAATAAGATGAGTTTCATATCAGTGATTTACCTGAGATTAAAAGATGCTCTCGTTTTCATAAAGTGTGTGCTAATTATTCCTAAAGAGGTATGGAACATAGTATACATCTCTTAGGGAATATAACATCAATTAATGTCAAGACAAGAGAACATGAAACTGGTTGATTTTGATTTATATTATTTCTCCCCCATTGTCATTTCAAAAAGATAACCATATAATCATTTTATATTATTACTCCCCCTGAATGGAATGCTCCCCCTCAATATCATATACAAGTTGTAAAAACAAAGTGGTGGAAAAATGTCCAATGAAAGCCACAAGATAAATTATCATGACCAATGGAAAACAAACAAGATCAATTACATTTATAACAACATAGGATAAACATCACTAGAGTAATAAAACAAACTTTAATACTCACTACAGAGTGCCACATCACTTGAAAGAACTTAAGATTACATTAACCTCATGATCTTTCCCAAGAAATGGAGCATCACCATAGTATTTGACAAGTGTTTTCCAATCAAGTGCACCTATCTTGGTAAGAGCACAAGCCTCCAAAAATGTAGGTGCCCGATCAAATCTTATGTGGGCATTTATGTTAGGAGTTGCATGGGTGAGTATTGGATATGGGAAAGATTATGTGAATGTGGTGGTGGACTTGTGTGTATTGGAATTAATGGTTAAAAGGATAGAGGCTCCCGGGATAGAGTGCATGTGGGTATGTGTCAGGAACATTGGGAGACAAAGCTTGCATTCTGTGATTGAGATAGGTCATAGCATGTTGGGTGTAGTCTAATCATCTCCCAAGGTGATAGGTGGCCCCTTTGAGATAACATACATCATTAGCTAGATTTTCTTTTGAGTAACTTGGAGGAGTAGGAGTTGGAGGATTTTCTTTGGTGGATATATCCCCTTTGGTCCTAGTCCTCTTATGCCAAAAATTAATGCCCATTCTGTCCATAAGGATTTTGGTATGTCTTTGAGGATGCCTATTACTGTTATAGCCTAAATCCTCTAGGTTTTCGTCAAGATAATATTGGATAATTTGTCATACAAAAATTAACATAGGGAGGATTTCTACAAAATTTAGACATATCGCTTAGGATGATGTGGATGCAGTTGACAAGAATGATTTCTAGTATATCATAGATAAAGTGCATCTTAAATTATGGGAAATCAACTTTGTTTTCTCTAATATAGATGTTATGGGAAATAATTAGGTTTAGTACCCTAGCTTCAAAGGTTAAAGATGTTGGATAAAAAGTTCCCCTATTTTCGTGTGATGAGTTATTAGGAAGAAATATAGACCTTTTGATATCTCCTAGGCTAATGGTGTTGTCATTGGTGGATAATCAAAATATGGGATTTCCAGTGGTTAGGTCTATGAATTTTGTATACTCCTCCACATTTATGTCTAGCATTTTAAGGACGTTATCTTCGAAAAAATAGAAAGCTAGCTCATCAACCGTGGAGGAGAAGGATAATGGCTCGTTTGAGTCCCTAGTGAAGTTAGCATAGAACTCTTTGACAACTTGGGTAGACCTAAAATAGAAGGATAGGGTAAGAAAATTCGTTAATTTTTGCACCTTGAAGAGATCCAGGAGATCAAGAAGTGTGATGAAGTTGTTGGTGCCCACTGGGCATCAAGGTAGAGGGGTCTTTGAGGTGGGTTGTAGGTAGCGATCTCCAACAGCAACGTCATTGAAGGTAATGTCGTTGATGACGCTCAAGGATGGAGTGACCATTCTTCCCTTCCTAGCAACTACTTGCTTCTTCTCACCATGAGCAGAAGATGAAGCCATCTTGAAAAACTAGATGTGGAAGAAGAGCTAGAGATGGTAGTGAAAGAGTGTTGCTGAAAAATGGCTCTAAGAAACACTAGAGAAGGGTTAGAGATGATAGTAAGTGAGTTGTGAAAAGAATGGACGAATTGGGTCCTTTTATAGACAAGTCAGGGACTTTCTCAGTCTACAAATTCATCGACTGAGAGCCCAACGGATCTTTCCTGACGCTCCCTTGTAATGCCTAATTCATTTGAATATTTTAAAAATATTGTTGTTGCGATGATGACTCAGTCAAGAATAACTTCGACTGAGGGGATTTTGGGAGAGGGTTTTTGGTCCAAGAGGCTTCTAGAAGGAGAATCCCACTAAGGGGATCTCAGTCTAAAAATTTTTCGACTGAGACCATTCTCGGTCTAGAATGTTTCAAGAAGTAGAGTCCCACCAAGTTACAGTTGGTTGAAAAATTCATCGACCGAGACTCCTCTCGATCCACAATTTTCTCGACTTTCCAGACTATTGTGAGTAGTTTTGTTAAATTGTAATGAGCTTGTTTAAGTGTTTATCATGATAATGCATTATTGTGACTAAGCAAAGGTATAGTTCTAAGATTATATGTACTAAAAATCACATGAATTTCAAGTAAGAAAAATTATCAAGAATTTTGAGCACATATATCAAATAAGACATCCTCTAAGGGAGTAATAAGCAACTTCTTTCTAATATATTGAAATTGATCAAGTGGAAGAGGTTTGGTAAAGATATCAGCTAATTGCTCCTCAATATCAACATGATGGAGAGATATATTATTTTTAGAAATATGATCCCTTAGGAAATGATGTCTAATTTCAATATGCTTGGCATAATTATGTAGAACGGGATTATGGGCCAGTTTATAGCATTAGTGTTGTCACAGAAAATCGGCATAGAAGAAAATGTAAACCCATAATCATTTAAAACTGGTTGCATATAAAGTATGTGAGCACAACAAGAACTAGTCGTCACATATTCAACTTCAGTGGTGAGTAGGGTGACTGTATTTTGTTTCTTACTAAACCAAGATACTCAGGCTCTTCCTAGTAAGAAACAACCACCACTTGTGCTCTTGCGATCAAATCAAAAACCAAAAAAATCAACATCCGTGTAATCTTTTAAATCCAGCGATTGTCCTTTGGGATACCACAATCCATAATTGGTAGTACCATCGAGATATCTTAAGATCCTCTTGACAGCTTGAAAATGGGAGTGCATTGGTTTGGATTGAAATCTAGCACAAATCCCAACAAAAAACATAATATATGGTCTAGAAGCAGTCAAATATAGCAAACTACCAATCATGGCCCTATATAAGAAATCACCAATGGGTTCACCATCGTCATCCTTGTCAATTTTGGTAGAAGTGGCAATTGTTATGGTAGCATGTTTGGAATTTTCCATACCAAAGCATTTTAAGAGTTCATTGGTGTATTTCTCTTGTCTTAAAAAATTCTTGTGGGTGCTTGTTTTATTTGAAAACCAAGAAA
Source organism: Alisma plantago-aquatica (assembly GCA_963693085.1). Classification (NCBI taxonomy): domain Eukaryota; kingdom Viridiplantae; phylum Streptophyta; class Magnoliopsida; order Alismatales; family Alismataceae; genus Alisma; species Alisma plantago-aquatica. Next base: position 134,550,064 of record OY856411.1, on the reverse strand, counting down.
AAAAACATTAATTCTCCCATAAGACTCATTTCAAATTATTTTTGCATGATGTCACTAAATTAATTACATAAGGAATCATTTGGAGCACAAAATATGATGTCATCAACATATATTTGAAAAAAAAAATTGATTCATATATTTTGAAAAATAATGTAGAATTTGGTTTTCCAATTGAGAAACCATTATGAAATAGATAGTTGTTAAGTCTTTTATACCATTGTTGTGGTGCTTGTTTTAGACCATAAACAACTTTCCTAAGTTTATATACATGGTCAATCATGTCAGGAATCTCAAACCTGGGTGGTTGAGAAACATAATCTTCTTCTTCTATGATTCTATTTAGAAAGACACTTTTTACATCCATTTGGAATACTTTGATGTCTTTGTGGGAAGCTATAGCTAATAGCATTCTAATAGCTTCAAATCTAGTCGGGGATGCATAAGTCTCATTGAAATCTATTCCTGCTTGTTGGTTATATCCTTGATCAACCAACCTAGCTTTGTTTCTAACCACTTCCTCGGCTTCATTAAGTTTGTTTTGAAAAACCTACTTAGTTCCAATAATGGTTTTATCTTGAGGTTTAGGAACTAAGTACCATACATTGTTTTTCATGAATTGATTTAGTTCTTCTTGTATAGACATTATCCAATATTCATCTTTTAGAGCTTCATTTACCTTTTTAGGTTCAACGATTGATACAAATGACATGTTTGCAACATCTCTAAATGATGATCGAGTTGTTATTTTATCAAAAGGATTTTCTATGATTAAGTCTTGAGGACGATCCTTGATTAATCTAGGAATATGTTTTTGTGTCTCATTTTGTTGTTTAATTTTAGATCTTTGATCATCTTTTGTAGATATGGTTAGGTCTTCAATTTGATGAGTAATGTCATTTAAGTTTTCATTTTTAGCATTTTGTGTTGTCATTTCATGAAATGTGATATGAATTGATTCTTCAACTTTTCTAGATATGGTATTATAGATTCTAAATTCCTTACTAGATGTTGAATATCCCAATAAGAATCCTTTATGTGACTTAGGGTCAAATTTATCTCTATCATCCTTTGTATTTAAGATGTTATAGGGTGTCCAAAGGTATGAAAATAATCATCTCTTGGTTTTTTGTTGAAGATGAGTTCATATGGAGTTTTCTTAAGATGAGAGTGAATTGTTACATGATTTAATACATAACATGTTGTATTTATTGCTTCGACCCAAAATGTTCTAGGTGTATTATGTTGAAGTAACATTGTTCTTGCCATTTCTCGTAAAGACCGATTTTTCCTTTCAACTATGCCATTTTGTTGTCGAGTGTGTGGAGCTGAAAAATTATGAGTGTATCCTTGATATGTACACATTTCTTCAAAGATATGATTTTCAAATTACCCACCATATCATTCCTAATTGTACATTTTTTTAGTTGATTTTAAGTCATTAAGACCTTCATACTATCACAGGATATAAATCCTTTTTACAATATCACATGATATCAACCCTTATCAACACAAGAGGATTACACCTCATTCAGGGCTCAACCATGCCCAAAGGTCATTCAGACCATCATACTATTCCTTGCAAGATCATCATTATCTTTGCATTCCTTATAACACGGCTCAACAACATCACTTACATGTAATACACCTGATCAACACAATATTGCATTACTAAGCTGGGAGATATTCATAAATAATCATAGCAGGGTTATATTAACATTAAGGACATTCCTTTATTACATAAACATGCAAGGAATCTAGATATGATTAACCCTAATCATATTCATAATGCACATGTTTAGCATAAGAAAGTATTAACCATGTGGCAATGATAACCACCAATTAACATGTTAAGGTTATGATCATATTAAGGAGGTTATTTCACCATCATTCCATCATATAATAATGTTAAACATGACTACTCATATTTATCTATTTTTATTAGAGTTAGGTTCAATAAGATAAATTATATTAATGTTACTAATCTACACTTATACCCAAACCCTAACTCACGACATCCCCATTTGATCATGGATGCATAAGGTGAAGCATCACCATCACATTCCATACTATTCTCAAGTATGAATCCACACATAAATCGAGATGTAACCATTGGGTTATAGCATACTAAGGCTTCAACAACAATAAGAGAGTACTCCATGATTGTATTAATCATTCAAGGACTATTCATACCCCATTGCCATCATTTAGTTACATTAAAGCTAGGTATAACAAGCTATACCTCATTAGGGTTACATATCAACACAATATGATTATCATCCCTTCTATTCATATGAGTGAATAGGTAAGACTACCTTATTAAGGGTAACCTTCCATTTGTTCCATCATCTTTCAACCCATATCACCATACCACTATGTCACCCAAAATCGATGGATGTTTGAAAGGTAAGATCATTGGTTGTTTAGATAAGTAAACACCTTGGAGAAACCACCTATGAAATCCTTGAGTTGTTCTCTAGAAAGAGTCACCATTTAACCCTATACATCCCTTGATTATCAACATTAAAAGTGACATTGATAGTAGGGTAAAACCTCAAGTGATTGTTTATTTAAAACAAGCCGTCAATAAATGAGCTTCTTAAGTTGATCTCATAAAGGAAAGCATCTAAATCACTTTATTAGGACCAACATATTACATTAGGCATCCTTCCCATTTATAGGATGAATAAACATTAAATCTTAACCATTAGGTCAAGTTCATTAAAACCATCAGTTGTAGTATATGTCCGACCATTGCATTAAATGACCCAAGAAATCCTTGGTTTAAGGCTTAATTGATGCTACAACTACATGCTTAACTCACCATAGGTTGTGGAGACCTGATCCACCATCAGTAGTGACCATTATGTCACCATGGGTTGTTGGATCATCACTACATTCATTAATCACCATCGAATATCAAGCTAATGTCACCATTGATTGATAGCATCATTAGGGTACTTAGTTGTTGATCATTAAGATTCTAATCAGGCTAAAACCTAACCTAAGGGGTGAAAATTAGTTGACACCCTTGGTCACCATAATCAATTGTTATAAAGACAACACCATCATTTGTTGCAATGGTACCACCAATGGGTCATGTGTTTATAGAAGAAATCAACTTAAAACCCTAAAATTGACCATTGGTTGATAGGTGCTTATCACCATAGGTTGTCAAACCAACCTGATCCAAGTCATATTATACCTTAGGAATAACGTACACATGATCACAGGTTCATCTAGAACTGAAATCAGAATAGGGAACGTTATAAAAATCGAAATCCAAGTCAAGCATAGCTTTTTAGTGCATGTATAATCATTTAAAAGCAAGAACATGAGCTAGCAAGCTTATGGTTAGAAGTAAACGTGGATCAAGTTATAAAACTTGCCTCTAATTAGAAGATGAAACCCCAAATAGAAGAAAATTCGAGTAGGTAGGGTAGAAAATCCAAGCATAAGTTGTGAACTCATCCATCTAGCACCTTTCTTCAACAAATGAGAAAACCCTAAGCATAAGGATCAAGAAAGGTAGGGTTTTAGAGAAATAGAGAAATTTCTACTATGGAACAACAAGGTTCTTACCTAGAGAAGGTAGGGGGAAGGATAATAAAGAAATAAATGGAGGAAAGAAGGGGATACTTACTCTTTTAGGTTAAGATCACTAGAAGGAAACTTTTTAAACCCAAAAAAGAAGTCAATTGCATCCCTAGATTCTTTTTCCAAGAATATCCCCTCTTTCTTCTTCCTTGGATAGGAAATTCACAGTAGCACAGAGGGAGGATGAGGTGTGTATAAGGAGGGAAGTGGTGGAGAGTAAATGGCTCGTTTTGGTACTTAGGGATAAGCATATGAAACTTTAAGATAAAGAAAAAGAAAAAGTTGAAGTTCTAGTATCTTTCCAAGTGTCTCTGACCTTAAACTATTAAGAATATACAAGCACACACACTAGCAGCTCCCCCACCGTCCATAAAGACATGCTTATCCGTCATTTCTTGAATTTACGAGCAAAACAAATAATTCATTAGTTGATAGCTACTAAAGGTAGCTCATCCATGGGGTGGTCGATAGCTCAAGTGGTGCGGCTCGGTAACACCTCAATGAAAGGTGTCGGGTTTGACTCTTGGCTTCAGCCGTGGTGCAACAGTGGCTGGCATTTTACTGAGCGTGTCGTGGTGTCCCCTCAATGACATAGATGTTTTCAGGGTTTTGTGACAAAGTGGATTTTTCCCCTATTTGGGTATAATTACTCTTGTTACTTTAAGTCCTCACTATTTATGTCTCCTCTGACTTCATAACTTTATAATGTCCACCAAAGTCAAAGATTCCACATTTTGAGTCAATATGATACACATATATGCATGAAATATTAGTGTTGTTATACCCTTGAACCCTTTGATTAAATCCTTGATCATACATTCTTATTTTAATTTGATATTTTGTACACTTGTTCTAGACTCTGTTATGAAGATATGGTCCAAATTTGAGATCGTTTGCGAATTCCTATGATTTTATATGAATTTTCTATGATATACCCTTGATTCTAGAACAAATTACCTTTTGTTGCTTACTGGGCCCGACCCAGTTAGTCGCTTGGGCGCCTCCCCGATCTGACCCGACTCCAATGCCTTTGAACAGGGGACCAAATCCCCTTGAACCGGACGCTGGTCAGATGTAAAACGGGCTCTGCGCCCTGACTCAAATCGCCCCATCGCACGATCCAGTAGCTGTTGGATCTTGATCCAACGGTGCTGGGGTCATCTTCTAGCTCGCGCCCAAGATGGAAGGTCTGCCCAACCTGGCGAGAACCAATCCAAGGGAACACCCGAATAACCCCCCTCTCTGGCTTTGACTTAATGCCATAACTCATGCTCATCCTCTCTTAAATCTTCCACACCTTTCATTCTTGCAAAAACTTGCCTTGGAGGCCAAGGGAACCCACTGCCACCCTTGGCGATCTACCCTCCCTTCGGGAAGCCCTAACCCTAGCCCAAAACACCTATAAAACCCCTCTACCACCTGCGACGGGCCCCCACGAACCCGATCGGCACATTATCTTCCCCTCTCGAGGTCTCTCTCTCTGTTTTTCCTTTTGCTCCAGCCACCCTCCGCCGCAGCACCACCAGGCTCGTGCGCGGGCTGCTGCTCCTTGAACTACGACCCGTGACCGTCGGATCAGGGTCAAAGGCTGACCAAGACCGGAGATCAATGGCCACAGGTCTCCCACCCTCTTCCCCCTCTCTTTATTCTGTGAGTTGGTGGGCCCCATCTTATCCACTCGATCGTAGGTGGTCCATGAAGGACATGCCATCGATGGTCCTGAACATCGCATAAATAAAGGTGACATTCTCTCTTCCAGCTAATATAGTTTTAATATATATCTTCAAAAAGTCATATCTCTTGAACCCATTGGCCAAATAATATGAACCAATATACCAAATTGATCATCTCGATGAGACCTACACTTTGAGATTGGTGTCATACCTGAAATCCGATGTTTGTTTCCCTGATTTCTTAAAAATAACAACTTTAGCCATGTTGAGTATTTTTAATGCACTTTTATGATCATGCTCGGAACTTTGATGAACTTTCACCCTCCTAATTATGAGATCAATATTTTATGTTAGGACCCTTGGGAAGTCTTACAGCATGCCATGTACTATTGATGACATAAATATGCTTTTATGAAAATTGCGTGTATGAGTGAATGTTGGTACCCCATGTTGGTGGTTTGATGCCTAGACCCTAGTGGACATCACCTTACTTTGAATATGTTCCTTATTTCCTATTGTTGTTGATCTAAACCATCTCTTATTCTTGGCTCTTTTTACTTGATAATATTTGATCTTGGTTGCCCTATTTTGAGTCTTTTGACCAAGTTATGTATTTAGGGGACCTAAACCTTGAAAAGATCTTATATAATGAATGGAACATCATAATGATATGAAACTTGAACAACACCATCATGATGACCTCTAGATCAGTACAAGATCATATAAAGAACCAATAATAAACTTGGAACCCATCTTGGCAAAAACCCTAAAATGCATCTAATTAGGGTTAATGATGAGAATCTAATGCATATATGTAATCTTGTTGTTAATCAGGTTGGATTATGATCTAGATGGTAATGGATGTTTTAAGTTAAGAATCTCTGAATCAGGTATGGGCCTTATCTAGTTATATGACTATCTCTTTCTTGCTTGAAAAGACATATATTGTATGCTTGTTTGTCTATTTGCTCAAATATTTCCATGTAGTATTGCTATGTCTTACTCGATGTTTGCCTCGTCAGTTTTATAACTTGAACATATATATATATATAGAACTCCATTATAATATTGTTGATAAAGGGTTAGCTCTTGGCTATGGCCTTGAGGTCCCTCTCGTATAAAAGGGTTAGCTAAGCTTGAGCACCCTTACAGACCCTTCCGACGGGAAGATGGTCAAAGGCCTTAAACAAGCTTGATATTGTTGGTATAATGGAGTGAAATGACATAAAATATGGTTTGGCATTTTTTGAACAGTTAACATGATTATTCTTGTTCGTTTAGTGTTGAAATCTTTTCAAATTATGCAAAGCTTATACATATATGTATCTTTCTGCCCCATACTTAGCACCTCGTGTGTTTACCCATTTCCCGTATTTTGTTTTTAGGTTCAGAGATGGCTAGAAGGTTGATGGGCTTGGTGAGCTATGCTAGGTGTACTTGTTGTAAGATCCAAGTTTAGTGCACATGAATGACTTGTACCTTGACTCAGGAAATATGTAACTGAATTCATGAATATAATGCATTTTGTATAATTTATACTTGTTTAATGTTGAGACTATGTTGGTGCCTTTATCTTGTTATTTGTTCATGTGTGCTAAGCTTTACGCTTCTGCATGTCGCCTTTGGTATATGTTTGTTTCATGGGACTAGGATTCCGGTTCCGTGACAGATGGTATCAGAGCATGAACAATAACTACACCAAACATTGCTCACATGAAACACAAACTAAACTCACCTTCTCAACCCTAGAAACTTAATAAGATGTCCGTTGTGGACTAGGTTGACTTAGTCTCAAGGTTAGAACCTAGATTTTCTAGAACTAGGTGTATACTTGTGTAAATTACCTCCCTAGACACGATTCATGACATGTGCTTAGGATGTCTACACAAGTATGCACCATGTTCTTGCTTGTTATCTAGGTATCATGATACTAGACTGCCTAATGTGTGTAGTAACTCGTTTTTCTTTTGGTTTTATTTGAATGGAGTATGGTGGTTTTCATCGTCTATTTAAACGTTGGAGAAAACATATTTCAAGTATTATTATATGTACATATGAAAAATGTTACCACACGCAGAAAGGCAGTGAGTTTCCATGCAACCTAAAAGAAAGAGATGTAACATCAAGTCTAGATGAGAGAGTTTAGATGATAATGATAGTCTCTAGAGTTGTCTAGAGCCATGATATAGGTTAGGCAAGTGAGGAAACTAGATAACCTAAGATGATGATGATGATATTGTTGATGATGTTGATATTGATAAGACCCAAGTTTTTCCTTGAGAGGGCCAAATAGTTTGATGATATGGAATGAGTTTGACCATGCAACCCTAGCTAGACCTAGCACCTTGTTTATACATATGACTTGGTTGATGTGCTAAACATAGCTAGTGGGTTGGCATGTTTTCTTGTACCTAGTCTTGAGCTTGTTGAGATATGATATGTGACATATAGTTTGAGACAAACATGGGCCTCAATCTCTTTACAAAGGAGGGCCTCTAGCATGGGACATATGAATAGGGTGACCTTTTGATATGAGTCAACCCACCTCGGGGGAAGGTTAGAGTACCTAAACTCCAAAATATTTGAAATGTTGAAAAATATGAATGATGAAATACTTGATGACGAGTCCCTTACTTGAATACTTCTAAGTATATGAATTGAGTGACCTAGTGTGTGGTTTCCTTAAAAATGTCGAACCCTAGATTTTCCTAATTGAAAGACCTAACCCTAGAGAAAGAGGCAATTGAAAATTTGATGCTTGCTATATAGGTGAGGGAGATGTCCCAAGACCCTAAGATGATGTACATGATGTGTGATATCCATGATGAGCCTCATAGTCGGGTTAGTGATTATATATAAAGGAATCTAGTGGTTACCCTTAATTCTCAGAAGATGGGTAGAAATTTGTGTTACAGGTAGAATATTGTGGTTAACATGTCTTGTTGGACACATATATGTCTTAACTTGAGTGGCTTGAAGCTCTTTCTAGATACAAGTGAGAAAGTTACAACGCCTCGATATTGATGATAATGTTGTCCCCCATATGATGCTTGATGCATGAAATAATCTCAATTACATTTAAAACTTGATATATGCCCAATAAGTCACACTCATAAGCTATACCTAGTATGAAATCAAACCATACATGAAGATGTAGTTTTGAAATCATGAACTCGATACGGTGATGCCTAGAGATCTTAGCTTGTATATTTAGGGGTAACATGCCTAATCTCATACCCCGAATGAAAAAAAATTGATTAACTCTAGATATCGATGCTCTCAGATCATAACTTGAATAAACATGATGAATAATAATGAACGTAATCGATTAGAGTTGGAAGATTTTTGGGGAAGAACAAAACATGCATGAAATATAGAGTAAAGATGAGATACACACTTGATGATTGTAAAGAGGCGAGATCAACTCTTTACTAAAATTTAAAGGAAATACAAACATCCACAATTTTTAACAAAATGTATACTTTTGAGGATGGTTGCATAATAATCCAAATAAATAAGCATGATTCCAGATACATTATAAAATGTCAATAGCAGCGGAAAGAAAGAATCTAATGGCTTTATTGTTTCTTACATCATTGCTTTCTAAAAGAAAAGATAAGATATAATAGAGGATCTAGCTATAGCAACCTCGCCATCCTTCTTCTCAAGCAAACGATCACAACAAGGATTCTTTCTTCAAGCCCTTCCTTCTCCTTGAACAGCTCCAACACCTGGGTGGTTGGGAAGGCACCCAGCAAGAGGGAAAACAAGAAAAGTATGTGTTACACTAATAATCTATCAAAGGTAAAGAAAGATGTAACAAGTAAACTAGACTAAGGATTTGGTGTAAGAAGATATCAAAGAGTATGAGTTTTTTCATAAGAGAACTTGCCATTAACAAAGTAAGTAAAGGTTTTATCATGTTTATTAATATGTCTATCTAACTAAGTAGGGTTGAGGCACCTACCGAACCTCTAACCTTAGGTGAGGGAAGAATTATAAACATTTCCAAGTCACCTACAAATTTTTAATGGGGAGAATCATAAACATTCCCCTAGGGCGATTTTATACATGTCCTCTATGGGTGGTTGTACATAAGTACCACTACTTAAAATTTAAATAGAACATTTAATTTCACGCTAATAAGAGATTTATGGCAAGAATAAGCAAAAGATATTCAACATGGCAATGGGGTATGAATACCCAAACAAGAGAATACTATATCTGATTTTAGAGACAAATAAGACCTTTAGGTTTCAAGAAATTCAATGGTTTAGATCATGTTAAACCTCGTAGAAAAATTTAGGTATTGGATTAAGTATTTCCCAACTGATAGGTAGATGTACAACAAGACTCATAATAAACACATACTATTATAACCCCAATTTTTGGGTTCATTTGCTGAGAAATGTAATTTCTCATAACAAAGATAAATGAACAAATAATGATGTCTTTTGTTGTGAATAAATGGGATCATTTAAAATAGCCTTGTTGTTTGATTTGTGGGCTTTATTGGCTATTGGGCCCGATGACAAGGAAATGCAATTAATTAATGAATAAATAAATATTTGAGAAAAGAAAGAGGTAGAAACCTCTAGAAGGCAAATCCAAGGAAGGATTTCGTGCCTCTTAGATTCCTTGGGTTCCAAGGAGTCCAAAGTTGCAAAGAAAAGGCAATAAGAAAAGAAAATAGCAATGAAGTATTTCCTTGTTAATAAAGAAATTGAAAACATTGATGAAATAGGGAAAATATGTGAAAAGAAGTATTTTTGAATTATCCATAGTGGGATTTCGTATCCCAATGATTCCTAATAATAAAAGGAATACTAATGAGGAAAATAAGAGAGAAATAAAGAGAAATCCACAAAAGGAAATATTTTAAATAAGAAATAAAATAGGATAATGAGAATAATGCATTTTGATGCATCTAGAAGGAAAATGAGTATCCAATAAAGAGGATTTCGAAATAATAGAGTTCCTTGGGATCCAAGGAGTCCCAAAGAAGGAAGAAGAAAGAGAAAATACTTATACAAGAAAAATAAAAAGATAATGTGAATACATAATTAGTGGAATTATGTGGTATTGTTAAAAAGGAGTATTTCCTTTTGAGGAGAATATAATTTCATGATCCATGGATTAAAGAGCCAGAATAAAGAGGATAAGAAAAAGGAATTTCGAATTTCCTTTATATTCAAATAACAAGGATATCAAAAGGTTAAAGAGAGAAAGAAGGATTACTTGTCCTTGAAGGGAAAGAAATCCTTTTGGAAAGAGACCCTACGAGTTGTGTTTAAGTCAAGCTATGGGTTCGTTTCTCTTCACTATAAAAGGGGTAAGGATTTGGTTCGAGTTTAGAAAGCATTCCACGCAGTTATCTCCTTCCTCCTTCTTCTTTGCCTGCAAACCTAACCAAGAGGATGCACGCTACCGCAGAGAAACCAGGCATCGTGGGGAGGTCACGATGGAGAACTGATGCTCCCACGACATCAGGAGGGGCGTAGCCGTCTTCCCCGTGCTCTGAGGACGGCGCACGGCCGTTGTTTGGCTGCAGGACAGCCCTGCATTGCGGGACCAAACCAGCCCAAGCCACCACCCTACCTGCGGCCCAATAGGCACCTTCGTGTGCGGCCAAGGGCGTCGGAGACAGGGGAATGATCTCCGGCAAGGTTAGAGTCTGAAACGAAGAGCGAGGGCCAACCCTAGGTCTGCCTAGCGCGGCTAGGGCAGCGCAAGCGCGGCTGCGCGAGGTTGAAGAGGACCCGGGCTTCTTTTGACAGTTTTACCCTTCCACATAACAAAGACGGACCTCTTAAGTGGAGGGTAAAATCGACATTCGGTTATGTTTCCAAACGAGCTGCGTTGCATGGCAAGGAATGACGTGGTGCCTCCTGATTGGCCGGAAGGTAATTTTCTTGCTAAAATCATATCTTGTTATTCGTAACTCCGATCAAGACAAATTATATATGTATTTTGATCAGAAAAATGCAAGGAATCCATTAAAAATGGTTTTATAGCCTGAATATGATCCTAGTTCGAAAAGTAGTGTAAATAATCATTTTTTAATGAATTAAAGATTAAGAAACCCTATTTTGATATAATTAATGAGTTTAATAGGGTTTAATGGATAATTAGAGTTGAGGTTAATCTGTTAAATATAAAAAGGAACATTAAGATCGAAAAGGATGATCTTTGTACGTAGTTAGTTTAATTTGAAGACTATGTACATAAATATGATAAAGCAACCATCTTTAATGATTTGTTTAATGAAAAATCTTTAGATTTGATGATAGATGGATAATTTAAACCAATGTTAACCTGTTGTTGATAAACAAGGAAATCAGGTCTAAAAAGATGATGTTTTTACACAATTGGCTTAAGTTAGGGTTTTGTGCATAATTATGCATTAATAAGCTTGAAAACCCTAATGTAAAAGAATGTGTCTTTTAATTGATTTAATTGTCCAAATCTGTAAATAAATAGGGATATGATGATCCTAAGTCGAATTGGGTATAAAAGACTATTAAAATGGATAGTTGAGCAATTAAGGTTCATAAATATGGAAAAAGGATATTTTAGGGTTTGTTAACCTAAAAGGGATGATGTTTGAGAAATCGATCTAAGAAACCCTAATGAGTATTAATGAATACTTAATGCAGATTAGAAATCATAGAAAGTGAATCCAAGTCAATAAAGTAGATTCTTGATAAAGCGAGTAATGAATAGAATACATATTTATTTCAGGAACTATGTGATGATTGAAATTACTTGCTTGGATCTGTTGATTGACTTGATTGTATACACATGAAGTATATGTTGAATAATCTGCAAGTCATGTATGTGATTACCTATGGTTAACCGCTTATGTTTCCCGATGTTTCCTGAGTGTTTAATCGCATTGAATGCAACTAAACAGTTTGGATGTTTATTTCTATCATGCAAAGTATAAAGTGACTATGACTATCACTTAATGTATATGCCATCTAGCTCAATCCTTGATTCCCTTTGTGTCGTAATGGCGGACCTGATAAAAGACTACCTAGAGGGTAGGTACATCAGGTCATGAATGACTTTGACTACCTAGAGGGTAGGGTCATGAATGACTTTAACTGCCTAGAGGGTAGGGTCATGAATGACTTTGGCTGCCTAGAGGGCAGGTCCATCAAGTCACCTTATAGAGGTACCATGTAAGTCCTAAAGGGACAACACAGAGTTGTGAAAAGATGGATTGAGTAGTTTGGCTTAAAACATAATCTTGGTTGTTAAATGATTAATTGAATGATTACATGGTTATCGTAGTTGCATGATTATCTATTTCCCCCACATACCAGCTTCGGCTGACCGACGTTTCGTTTGTTGGCGTTTTAGGTACAATGAAAAGAACAAATAGTAAAGTGGCACATGTGCTACTAAAAGGGAATTAAAGTACAAAGGAGGATTAAATAGATTAGTATCATTGTGGATAAAAGTTTGGAGATCCATGTTTTCAAAAGGTATGTAAAGAAAAATTTTATTACCATTTTCAGTATAGTCTGTTAGAATTTGATAATTGTTTATGGTTATATGTCGAACCTTTGATCCGGGATTAATGGATGCGGCTCAACCTCTTGGTCTCCCTTAATTGGGGATTATCGGGAGGTGGGGTCATAACATTTGGTATCAGAGCGTAGGTTCCTCATTTAACCATAAATAATTATTAAATTTTACAAACTCCATAGAACCCAAGGGAGTTATTAAAGGAGTATCCAAAAGACTGAGGTGTCTAGAAAGGGATCACGACCGGGGGATGGCAAGATTTTCCTCCGCACCGCTAGTCAGAATACGCGGACTCCCGGGCCCGTGTGACCGCCTGGCCAAAGTCTTAGGGTATGAATCGAAATAAGATACCTTTAGGACTTCTCATCTTATTCATCTCTTCTCATCACAAAATTCTATTAAGGACCTAAAGGATTATGGTTTTCTTCCTTCTCCTCACCCTCTTGAGGTATGGGTAAGGTTAATAAGGTTTAAGGGATCCTCCACCACATTAAAGGAAATGCATGTAAATAAGATGTCATGGACATAAGCTGAATAGAGTAAGAGAAAATTAAAGGATAGATACATGCTTAGGTCGTATGACATAAGATGTCATGTCCTCAGAAGAGACCTGAGGCTAGACCTTCTTGTCATGATGATAAGTTAGTTTTGGAGATAGAGATCTCCATTGCAAATAGAGACCTGGCACATCCTCTGAGGATGATGCTAACCCTAACCCTAAGTGAAGGTTAGAGAGAGATGAGTTGGACCGGGTGTTTGAAAGGACATGCCTTTGGGATGCCATACGATCCATGGGTGACCTAGCACCTTTGGCAACCCAACCCTGGGAAGGGTCGTGCATGTTAGGGTAAAGGATAGCTCCTTAGGTGATGATGTTAGTGAAGGACCATAGAAACCCTATGGGCTTGTGCAAGAAGGGTATAGCTGACACCTAGGGCATGTCATAGTGCTAACAATAGGATGAAACCCTGGATAAGGAATTATGATGGAGCACAAAGGGTTTTGGATGATCTTGAGCAACCATGAGTTCGAACCTAGGCTTCACCCATGTAGAGCATGCCTTTGAGGTTGATCCTTCATGAAGAAAGGACCTATAATGGTGAGGTTGGATGTGGGGTTAGCTCTAGAGAGAGCAGGAAACCCAGCAAGAAAGTTGGAAGCCTAAAACCCTGAACAATGGATGATAGTGGTTGCTTCATGATCGATCCATGAAAGTTGATGATATCTTGGTTGCCTTTAGAGGGACCCAACCCTAAGTGTTGCTCGAGTTGAAGGATGACAAGAAGTGCACGAGATACCTTTTGCAAGCTTGATTCATGGTTCAGAGATAGAGCGCGCAGTTGGACACCTAAAAGTGAACCTAGGGTTCCTAGGCCTAAGAGGGGAAGTGGTATACCTAATGCTCATGATGAGAATTAAGTTTCTATAGTTTCGAGCATGGTACGCCTCATGAATAAAGGAAAAGGGAAGCCCCTTAAGTTTAAGGTATGTTTGGTGAACCCCCCTTACAGCTAGGTTGATGATAAAGGGGAAAGTTTTATCTTGATCCAACATCGAGGAAAGAAGGATAAGTATGACCTATCATGGTACAGTGAGTGGGCTGCTTATGCCTTAATGGCTTTCTAGGGTTAAGTAGGCTCGTGTGAGTGTAAACCCTAGACCTCAGAGCTTTTGTGACCTTAGAGAAAGTGTTACTCCCATCCTGGGAGAGGGACCCCCTTTGGAAGGGTGTATATCAACTATGTTGGTTCAAAGTAACCTAAAGAGGTCTCATAGGATCTTGAGAAGCTAAGTGAAAGGTACATGGTATGAGAATGAACCTGTAGACCCATATATAGCCATCTCTATTGCATGTAAATGTATTACCATGGAGGTAACCGGTTTAGAGCTTGACTAAGGTAGGCAGATTGTCATGATCTTGATGAAAGGATAAAAGTCGGCCCATGAATGCAGAGAGAGAGAGATGATAAAGACTTGGGTAAGGTTCTAAGTGAACATGTACTACGATGGAGAATCCTAAGTCTATCCTAGGGTCAGGTAGGGATAAGTCCGATGAAGGTAGGAGTTGTCTAATCCCCCAGTTGCACATGACCATAGGGTCGGGAGGTAACAACTATCATTGTCTTAGGGCCATGGGTTAGGAGATTGATCACCTTCATGAACTCATGGGACCCAAAGGGCAGATGAGTAGGGCACTCTCTGGCTGCATGAGGGAAGAGGGATGACCCCAAAAGAGTCGGTACCCTATAGACCTAGAGGAAATGACCAAGGATATAAACCTCAGTAGGTTCAAGACTAGTTTGATATCATGATGTTTGTTATAAAGAGACATATGTGGCACGTTGCAACTTAGATTTAAAGGTGTACTGGCAAGGTGGGATGTACCATCTCTACTCTTGGAACAGGAAGAACTCTGTATTTGGACTGTAGCCAAATGCTTATTTCCTCTTGTTATAGGAGTGAGAGATAGGACATTACGCATGCCATACACCAAGGATAAGAGATGATGTAGGTGGAACGTTGCCACGAGAAATGGGGATAGAGGAGACAACCTACCCTGGTAAAGAGAATGATACATGGATGGTTTGCTAACACTAAGAGGAACGAGGTAATCACCTTATGAGGATGTTTTTATCCTGAGCTAAGTGGAACTTACAAGTTTTACCAGGTTGAGTTTGGTCACCATGATGATGAAACCAGAGAGTGTTCTTAATGGGGATAAACATATAGTTTGAGGTGACATGATAAGTGAAATGCATGGAAGGGTAATGTTACCTAATACCTAAGGATGTGAAGTGGTATTGGATGCTCTGGTTGAGATACATCTGACTTGTTTAACTAGAAGCTAGAAGAGGTTGTTTGGCTAACCCTAAGTTTGAAAAAAAGAAGGTGGTTGGATAACACACAGATGTAACAAGATACGCTGAAAGGTTAAGGGTTGTTTGGTTAGCCAGTCTAATCCTTGATATGATGGAAGGATGATGGTAGGACCTCAAGTGCACTTCTTTGGAAGAGGAGGTGATGAAACCCCGACTAGAGTGGTTTAGGGTTTCGAGGAGTTGATCTTGAAAGAATCATGACATACATGGAGTCATGGTTGGAGATCATCATACACTGTGGGAATATGCCAATAGCACGTTAGATGAGGTTGCATGTGGTTTATGGCCATGCAAGCCAGGAGGTAAAGGACGAACCCCAGTAACCCAGTGTATCGATATGGAGGACAAAAGAATTCCTAAGAGGGAGTGAGAGCTCAACACTATGGATGTTGTGATAGGTCTTCCCTAGACCAAGGATGGTCCAGATGCAATATGAGGTATGGTAGATCGCCTTACCTAGATGACATGAGAAAGAAGGGAGTTCTGTCAAGGGACAGATCTAGTTGAACTACCCATGAGAGAGATGGTTCAACTACACCATGAAGTGAGTTCAAAGGTTCTCGAGTTTGAACTAAAGGTTCCCTTCCAAAAAGTGGAAGTAGGTACTTTGAGAACCCAATGTTAGTATAGTTTATCACCCCTAACTATGGATAGTATGATCCAGACTAAAGGGTCTGATGAGGGCATGTGTGCTCATTCAGGGTGGTATCTAGAGACAGTTCTTGTTCTATGAAAGATGTGACCATGACCACCATAGCCAGTATCGGGTTTTATATGAAGCTCTGTAAGGGAGATTGTGTCAGTCACCACTTCCGTAAGGTGATGTTGGTGAAAAGGGCCACATGATGGTTAGAAAAGGGCCACATGATGGTTAGAAAGAGGGACCCCAGTGCATGTAGATGAAGTCACTTTGATTGTGCAAGGGCTGAAAGGAGCCTAGAGACGATGAGAGTCGTGAGCAGATGCAAAGTAGACTGACATACAAGTTACTATGGGAGAAAATGTGACATGAAAATCCGACCCCTCTAGTTATGATTAAGAGAGCTGAGTCCCCGATACATGGGTCCATTAGAGATGGATGTGTGGAGAAGGTTAGGTTTGACCCTACCCCTTAGGATAAAGTAATGAGAGATGTTTTCCATGTGTCCAATTCAGAGCACTATGTGAGGTACCCCGACCATGTGCTGAGTAATGAACCTAGTGAGCCCCAAGGGAGGCTGAAATGGCCTGAGTCACCTGTGTAGTTTATAAACACCAGGATGAAAGAACTCAGAGAAAAGAATATGTGATAATAAAGGTTCTTTGAAAATGCCATGGGTACGACAAAGACACATAGGGGCCGATGATGGACATGGAAAAGTCTTATCCTGAATTGTTTGTTTGCTTGCCTAAATTTTGAGGACAAAATTTCTATAAGAAGGGAAGGATGTTATAACCCCAATTTTTGGGTTCATTTGCTGAGAAATGTAATTTCTCATAACAAAGATAAATGAACAAATAATGATGTCTTTTGTTGTGAATAAATGGGATCATTTAAAATAGCCTTGTTGTTTGATTTGTGGGCTTTATTGGCTATTGGGCCCGATGACAAGGAAATGCAATTAATTAATGAATAAATAAATATTTGAGAAAAGAAAGAGGTAGAAACCTCTAGAAGGCAAATCCAAGGAAGGATTTCGTGCCTCTTAGATTCCTTGGGTTCCAAGGAGTCCAAAGTTGCAAAGAAAAGGCAATAAGAAAAGAAAATAGCAATGAAGTATTTCCTTGTTAATAAAGAAATTGAAAACATTGATGAAATAGGGAAAATATGTGAAAAGAAGTATTTTTGAATTATCCATAGTGGGATTTCGTATCCCAATGATTCCTAATAATAAAAGGAATACTAATGAGGAAAATAAGAGAGAAATAAAGAGAAATCCACAAAAGGAAATATTTTAAATAAGAAATAAAATAGGATAATGAGAATAATGCATTTAGATGCATCTAGAAGGAAAATGAGTATCCAATAAAGAGGATTTCGAAATAATAGAGTTCCTTGGGATCCAAGGAGTCCCAAAGAAGGAAGAAGAAAGAGAAAATACTTATACAAGAAAAATAAAAAGATAATGTGAATACATAATTAGTGGAATTATGTGGTATTGTTAAAAAGGGGTATTTCCTTTTGAGGAGAATATAATTTCATGATCCATGGATTAAAGAGCCAGAATAAAGAGGATAAGAAAAAGGAATTTCGAATTTCCTTTATATTCAAATAACAAGGATATCAAAAGGTTAAAGAGAGAAAGAAGGATTACTTGTCCTTGAAGCGAAAGAAATCCTTTTGGAAAGAGACCCTACGAGTTGTGTTTAAGTCAAGCTATGGGTTCGTTTCTCTTCACTATAAAAGGGGTAAGGATTTGGTTCGAGTTTAGAAAGCATTCCAAGCAGTTATCTCCTTCCTCCTTCTTCTTTTCCTGCAAACCTAACCAAGAGGATGCACGCTACCCCAGAGCAACCAGGCATCGTGGGGAGGTCATGATGGAGAACTGATGCTCCCACGACATCAGGAGGGGCGTAGCCGTCTTCCCCGTGCTCTGAGGACGGCGCACAGCCGTTGTTTGGCTGCAGGACAGCCCTGCATTGCGGGACCAAACCAGCCCAAGCCACCACCCTACCTGCGGCCCAATAGGCACCTTCGTGTGCGGCCAAGGGCGTCGGAGACAGGGGAATGATCTCCGGCAAGGTTAGAGTCTGAAACGAAGAGCGAGGGCCAACCCTAGGTCTGCCTAGCGCGGCTAGGGCAGCGCAAGCGCGGCTGCGCGAGGTTGAAGAGGACCCGAGCTTCTTTTGATAGTTTTACCCTTCCACATAACAAAGACGGACCTCTTAAGTGGAGGGTAAAATTGACATTCGGTTATGTTTCCAAACGAGCTGCGTTGCATGGCAAGGAATGACGTGGCGCCTCCTGATTGGCCGGAAGGTAATTTTCTTGCTAAAATCATATCTTGTTATTTGTAACTCCGATCAAGACAAATTATATATGTATTTTGATCAAAAAAATGCAAAGAATCCATTAAAAATGGTTTTATAGCCTGAATATGATCCTAGTTCGAAAAGTAGTGTAAATAATCATTTTTTAATGAATTAAAGATTAAGAAACCCTATTTTGATATAATTAATGAGTTTAATAGGGTTTAATGGATAATTAGAGTTGAGGTTAATCTGTTAAATATAAAAAGGAACATTAAGATCGAAAAGGATGATCTTTGTACGTAGTTAGTTTAATTTGAAGACTATGTACATAAATATGATAAAGCAACCATCTTTAATGATTTGTTTAATGAAAAATCTTTAGATTTGATGATAGATGGATAATTTAAACCAATGTTAACCTGTTGTTGATAAACAAGGAAATCGGGTCTAAAAAGATGATGTTTTTACACAATTGGCTTAAGTTAGGGTTTTGTGCATAATTATGCATTAATAAGCTTGAAAACCCTAATGTAAAAGAATGTGTCTTTTAATTGATTTAATTGTCCAAATCTGTAAATAAATAGGGATATGATGATCCTAAGTCGAATTGGGTATAAAAGACTATTAAAATGGATAGTTGAGCAATTAAGGTTCATAAATATGGAAAAAGGATATTTTAGGGTTTGTTAACCTAAAAGGGATGAAGTTTGAGAAATCGATCTAAGAAACCCTAATGAGTATTAATGAATACTTAATGCAGATTAGAAATCATAGAAAGTGAATCCAAGTCAATAAAGTAGATTCTTGATAAAGCGAGTAATGAATATAATACATATTTATTTCAGGAACTATGTGATGATTGAAATTACTTGCTTGGATCTGTTGATTGACTTGATTGTATACACATGAAGTATATGTTGAATAATCTGCAAGTCAGGTATGTGATTACCTATGGTTAACCGCTTATGTTTCCCGATGTTTCCCGAGTGTTTAATCGCATTGAATGCAACTAAACAGTTTGGATGTTTATTTCTATCATGCAAAGTATAAAGTGACTATGACTATCACTTAATGTATATGCCATCTAGCTCAATCCTTGATTCCCTTTGTGTCTTAATGGCGGACCTGATAAAAGACTACCTAGAGGGTAGGTACATCAGGTCATGAATGACTTTGACTACCTAGAGGGTAGGGTCATGAATGACTTTAACTGCCTAGAGGGTAGGGTCATGAATGACTTTGGCTGCCTAGAGGGCAGGTCCATCAAGTCACCTTATAGAGGTACCATGTAAGTCCTAAAGGGACAACACAGAGTTGTGAAAAGATGGATTGAGTAGTTTGGCTTAAAACGTAATCTTGGTTGTTAAATGATTAATTGAATGATTACATGGTTATCGTAGTTGCATGATTATCTATTTCCCCCACATACCAGCTTCGGCTGACCGACGTTTTGTTTGTCGGCGTTTTAGGTACAATGAAAAGAACAAACAGTAAAGTGGCACATGTGATACTAAAAGGGAATTAAAGTACAAAGGAGGATTAGATAGATTAGTATCATTGTGGATAAAAGTTTGGAGATCCAAGTTTTCAAAAGGTATGTAAAGAAAAATTTATTACCATTTTCAGTATAGTCTGTTAGAATTTGATAATTGTTTATGGTTATATGTCGAACCTTTGGGATTAATGGATGCGGCTCAACCTCTTGGTCTCCCTTAATTGGGGGTTATCGGGAGGTGGGGTCGTAACACATACTAATCACATACCTTGGCCACAGGTGTCCTAAGTTTCCCTTTTTCAACTCTTCACACGAACTATAATCTCAAACTTCCTAATACATCATTTTATTCATATATTAGAATTACATGTATTCACTTAAAAGATTGAAAACCCTAATTTACTAACTTTTCGTACAAACTCTCGATTCAGACTTCAAAAACCTCATAATCGTCTTAGTTAGGTTTTCCAGATCAAAATAACATATAATATTGTATATTTTGGAAATATAGATTTCAGGGTTAATTTTAGGGATTTTTAAGTTAATTAAGTCGATTTTAAAAACAACTTTTCGAAAAACTCAAAACCAAATCTCAAAAACATTTTTATTAAATAGGTCTCATTTTCCTGATTTCAAAACACTATTTATTTTAATTTTCTACCAACCGATTAATTTATAAAAATTATTTTACTCCGACCAATGGCAGCTTGCCACGTAGGCAAAGCCAACCGCATCGAGTGGTCGCGGGCGACTGAGAGCGGCGACCCGCGTCTCAGGGCCTCTCGCAACCGGTCGAGTGACCCGGCGGTTAACAGGGGTAAAGGACAGTCGTGTCCTTGGCGAGAAAACTAAAGAAGAAGAAAACGGAGGGGCAAAGAGGTCATTTGTGCATCGTCATCAACCTCGGTCACGCGCGAGCAGCTTGCTCGGCCGATTTGGGCAAATCTGCAATTCTCGACGAAATCGAACGTTTAGGTACTCGAATGAAAGGGAAGGAGAAGACGAAGTTGGTAGTACCTTCAATTTGGAAGGAGATGAAGCGAGTACGAATCAATATGCGCCGCAAGAGCAGGAGCAACCGGCGGCTCGATGGGGGACCAAACGTCCACGAAGCTTGAAATCAAAGGTATAGGTGAGTTGCTAAGGGCATGACGGTTCTAGGGACCTAGATATATATAGGCAACGTGCCCTAGGTTAGGATTTAGTTAGGGGCAAGGTAAGGAGGTCGGCAACCACATTAGGTGTTTCCCAAATACGCAATAAAGCTCGCAAAAGTTGGGATAATCCTGTGCGAAATCTCACAAGGAAAGCAACGCAACAAAAATCAAGGAAAATCGTTGAGTAAATCTCAAGTTATTGAGATTTTAAGAAAACGAAAAAACAAAGGTATGTTGCCTTATCCGTCTATAGCTAGGAGACGACCATGCGTCGTCGGATCGGTGGACGTGGGTCCATCAAGCAATATTAGCCGTTCGATCGCGTATTAGATCAGGGAAATATCCCTGAGCAAAAGTCGACTAAAACTATTAGATTTTAAATGTTTTTCTCTTTCTTATTTTGGAGGCTCAAACGTTGCCCAAAAATTATGAAAATTTATATTCTGACTTATTTCGACGCGTAGAATCCAAATATGGAGTTAGTTTTTCATTTTGAGAAAGTTTAATAGGTAAAATAATTAATATGTCATTTTCTCTTTCCTCCCTCAAAAGGAGTGATAACATTATCTAAAATTAATGTAACTTCACCCTTAAGTCTCCTTAATGGGTTGAAACACGATTTTGCAATTATCTTCACAAGTTGACATTATCTTTATATTTATTAATTTAATTAGAACATTCTACACACTTTCTCTCTCCTATTTTTCTTATTATTCATATATTATCCAAATTAGTTGCAAATTTGCGCAGAGGCTTATTTTTATGTTTAGAATAAGAATTTGAAGTAATTTCCATGATTTGAAATCATTAATGATTTTATTTATTTTTATTGGCTTATTTCCTATATTCCATTGATAATGTTATTAATATTTTTATTTTAAATAATACTTGACCCTTAAGTTACTCTTTGCTCGAGGAAACAAATTAAACTATCAAATTATCATGATGGTTTTAGATTATCTTATTTGTTGCAAAAAAAATCTTTGTAATTATCTTCTTTACTCATAAATTCTCATATTTCCTTTACTTATTATATTTATCTTCTTTCTTTTATAAAATTCGGAATTCCTTCTTATTTCTTATATTCTAGGAAACACTAGAAGATTCTAGGACGAATTAATTTATCTTCTTTTTATTTCTTAAGGTGAAATTGCATTTTAAACCCCTTGTCTAATTTTAACTGAGTCTTTTGTACATGAAACCTTGAAATAGGAATATATGGGAAATATTTAACCAATAACCATCTTAATTTCTTTTAAATCAAGACCAAGGACAAAAGGAATGAAAATGAAGGTCAAATCTTATAGAAAAGAGTACAAAGAGGTACAAAGGAGATTTTAGTATGTTACAACACTCCACCCCTTAAAAAGGATTTCGTCCCCGAAATCTCATACAAAGAGGGAAGGGTGAGTACATAACATCTCGTCTCTCAACTCCCAGGTGGTTTCTTCTAAACCATGGTATCTCCACAAAAGCTTTACTAACTCTATCTCCTTATTCTTCAGCTACTTTACTCGGGAGTCAAGGATCTTCACAAGTAGCTCTTCATAAGTCAGATTCTCATTAATCTCCACAGGTTCAATGGAGAGCACATGAGACGGATCCTTAACGTACTTCCTCAGCACAGAAACATGGAACACATTGTGAATCTTATCATAAGAAGGAGGCAAAGCTAGACGATATGCACAATCTCCCACTTTATCTAAGATCTCAAATGGCCTAACATAGCGAGGACTAAACTTGCCTTTTACTTTAGATCTTGCAATAGAACGTATAGGCTTGATCTTTAGAAAAGCATAGTCACCCACTAAGAAGCTTACATCAGACCTCTTCTTATCAGCATACATCTTCTGTCTGTCTTGAGCAGCTTTCATCCGTTTCTTAATCAACTGTATCTTCTCCAGCATCATCTGCATGTCATCAAACTTCACTAGGGAACGTTCACCAACATCATCCCAGTGCAAAGGTGAACGATAAGGTCTACCATAGAGAGCTTCAAAAGGTGGCATACCAATACTGGCTTGGTAACTATTGTTGTAAGAAAACTCTGCTAATGGTAGATACCGATCCCAGGCACCACCCCAATTCATCACACAAGCACGAAGCAAGTCCTCCAGAATCTGAACTGTTCTCTCGGACTGACCATCAGTTTGCAGATGGTAAGCAGTGCTGAAATGCAGATTAGTACCCATCTCTTCCTGAATCTGACCCCATAAACGAGAAGTAAATTTCCGGTCTCGATCAGAAACTATCACAGCAGGGACACCATGCAGACGAACTATCCACTCCACATATAACTGAGCCATCTCAGCAACTTTATACGTGGTTTTGAAAGGCAAGAAATGAGCAGATTTAGTAAGCCAATCAATCACCACCCAAACAACATCATAACCTCTGTTGGACTTAGGGAAACCAATAACAAAGTCCATTGTGATCTTCTCCCACTTCCATTCTGGAATCTCAAGAAGATGAAGAAGACCACCAGGTCGTTGATGTTCAATCTTGACTTGCTGACATGTCAAGCACTTCGCCACAAACAGAGCTATATCATTCTTCATGTTCTTCCACCAGAAACTTTGCTATAAGTCCTTGTACATCTTGGTTGTGCCAGGGTGAATAGTGTACTTGGAACCATGAGCTTCACTCAGAACCCTCTGTCTCAGATCACCAACATCAGGTATCCATAACCTTTGTCTGAAGCGGATAGCACCATCCACTCCGATAGAGAAGTCAGATTGCGGTTTCTCAGATAAAGCTTTCAACTTTTCAAGCTCGGAACTCTCCAACTGTGCAGACAAGACTTCTGAGATCCAGGTTGGTGTAACAGTCAAACTGGCCATATGAACACACAACTTATCTTCATCCACTGAATTGACAGGTTGAGGTTTCCAACTGGCCACATGTTCAAGGTTTTCCCACACAGAACATCTCAGAGTAGCACAAACAACATCCTTCTTGCGACTTAAAGCATCAGCTATGACATTTGCTTTACCAGGATGATAGGTGATGGTGAAGTTGTATTCTTTAAGATATTCCATCCACCTACGTTGTCGCAAGATCAGATCCTTCTGAGTCAACAGATATCTCAGACTCTTGTGATCAGAAAAGACTTCAAACTTTTCTCCATAGAGGTAGTGTTGCCAGATCTTCAAAGCATGAACTATGGCAGCGAGCTCTAAATCATGCGTAGGCGAATTAGTTTCATTAGGTTTCAACTGTCGAGAAGCATAGGCGATCACCTTTCTGTCTTGCATCAGAACACACCCTAAGCCTTGTCGGGATGCATTAGTGTAGATGACATAGGGTATACCCTCAACAGGCAAAGCAAGCACGGGAGCAGAAGTCAGACTCATCCTCAACTTCTGAAAACTGTCCTCACATTCAGGGGTCCATGTGAACTTGACTTCCTTCCGAGTCAGCTTGGTCAAAGGTAAAGCCAACTCAGAAAACCCTTTGATAAACTTCCGATAGTAACCATCTAGACCAAGGAAACTACAGATTTCTGACGGGTTTCTCGGAGCATTCCACTTTGTCACAGCTTCTACCTTTGCAGGATCAACAACTATATGGCCGGCAGAAATCACGTGACCAAGAAACATCACTTCCCTTATCCAGAACTCATATTTTGAGAATTTTGCATATAATTGATTTTCTCGCAATGTGTTGAGTATAATCCGCAAGTGTTCGCGATGTTGTTCGAACGTCTCGGAATAAACCAATACGTCATCAATAAACACCACCACAAACTTGTCGAGGTATGGGCGGAATACTCGGTTCATCAGGTCCATAAACGCAGCAGGGGCATTTGTCAAACCAAAAGGCATGACCAAGAATTCATAATGCCCATAGTGAGTTATGAACGCTGTCTTCAGAACATCATCATCCTTCACACGCATCTGGTAGTAGCCACTCCGCAGATCCATCTTGGAGAACACTGTGGCTGACTTCGTCTGATCGAATACGTCGTCGATGCATGGCAACGGATAACGATTCTTCACTGTCACCTGGTTTAGCATGTGGTAGTCCATACACATCCTCAAAGAGCCATCTTTCTTCTTCACGAACAGGACAGGGGCTCCCCAAGGGGAAACACTGGGGCGATTGAAACCCATGTCAACAAGCTCTTCAAGCTGCTTCTTCAACTCTGCCGGTTCAGCAGGAGCCAAGCGGTAAGGTGGCTTCGATATCGGTGAAGTTCCAGATATGAGCTCGATGGAGAATTCCACCTCGCGATTTGGTGGCAACCCGGGCAACTCCTCAGGAAAGACATCTGGGAAGTCCTTCACCACATCTACATGGTCTAGGGCAGGAGGTGTAGCATCGAGAACTATGGAGGCTAGGAAGGCTCTACACCCTTGAGAGACGAGCTTTTCAGCTTTGATGGTAGAGATGACGAAATGTCGTTCTCCTCGCTTCTTGCCCTTAACACACACTCTTCCTTCATCAGGATGGAACAGACTAACCTTGGATTCTTCACAGAACAGAACAACTTTATACTTCTTCAACCAATCCATTCCCAGGATGATGTCAAAGACAGTCATATCAAGCAAGACAAAAACTGTGGGAAACATTATTCCGGATATACAGAGGTTCAGGGTAGGAGTTTCGAGATACAAGGAGCATATTTTTCCACTAGGAGTTTTTACATCTAACACATGATCCATAAACTCAGATTCGATTTCAAGCATAGAGGCAAACTGGCTAGATATGAAGGTATTGGAGGAACCAAAGTCAAACAGAGCTTTTAAAGGATGCATATTGAGGTGTAGTGTACCTTCAATCACTTCATTACCTTCACCATCTTCTTCATCATTGAGAGCAAACACTCTCCCATTCCGCCTCTCAGCTGGCGGACGCCTCGGGTTCTGGTTGTTGTTGTTCCGTGGTGGAGGATTCTGTCTCGGCTGTTGTGGCTGCTGAGCAGGATTCTGCCCTTGCTGGAAATGAGGACAGTTAGGTCGGATGTGCCCAACCTGGCCACACTCATGGCAGGTTGGTGGAGGACGGTTGCCAACACGAGCAGGTGCATTGTTGGCGGGACATCTTCCAGGAGGATGGTGGCGATTGCATCTGTTGCAGCGATCTCGACCACGGTTCTCATGCTGGTTCGGGTTCTTCCTTTTGTTGTTGTTGAAGCTACTAGAAGCCTGGAATCCCGGATATGACTCGATGGCGAGAGCTTTGTCCACCATCTGTTGAAACGAGAGTGGAAGTTGTGGAACGAGGCTTCGACCAACATGGTAGTTCAGGCCTTCCAAGAACAAGGTTGCTCTTCTGTCAGCTCCTAGGTCGGTGGCGTAACGTTCCAACAGAAGAAACTTCTGAACATAGTCTACCACACTCATGCTTCCTTGCTTTAGACTGTAAAACTCAGCCTCCTTCTTCCTCAGAAAAGTGGGGCAGATGTACTTCTCTCTGAACAGCTTCAGGAACTGAGTCCACTCCATGGAGGAGGTGTCTCGAGTATGGGCAACTCCATTCCACCAGACACGCGCCAGTCCATCCAGCACGTACGTCGCAAACCGAACCTTTTGGTGAGGAGGGCAAGCCATACCATTAAAGGTCCGATCCAGGGCCAACACCCAGTCATCAGCTTTGTCCACCATGTTAGGCTCACTCTCACCCTTGAAGTAGGGTGGCTGCATCTTGATGAAGTCGGTGAGGGTGAACTCCCTCGGCTTGGAGGCAACAACAGCTATGGTGTTGAGTTGTCCCATCATGGTGGAGGACAACAGTTGTCGCAGCATCGCCAATTCTTACTCAGGTGTGAAAGAAGGAACACCGGAGGTTGATTGGTTAACAGCAGGAGTCGCAGGAGTGTCGGGGTTGTCGGTGTTGGACTCCTGGTTTGAGTTTTCAAACAGGTCACCTCTCTTGAAATTAGGGTTAACTTATTAAATTTTTCAGGAGTAAAGAATCATAGATGCGAGGGAAAAGAAATAGAGATGAGAAAAGAATAACTAGAATGCTATTGCCTAAAAGCATATTATTTCGGGCAGTTCGTATCGATGCAGGCCAGGCCAGATCATATGGGCATGGGAGTCCCCATATGCCAAGCTAGTGGGTCGGAGGAAAATCTTGCCAGCCCCCATGCCCTGATCCTTTCTAGACACCCTTGCCTCAACTGCATGCCCTAATAGTCGCCTAAAGGCTCTGATACCATGCTGTAAAGAGGCGAGATCACCTCTTTACTAAAATTTAAAGGAAATACAAACATCCACAATTTTTAACAAAATTTATACTTTTGAGGATGGTTGCATAATAAGAAAAATAAATAAGCATGATTCCAGATACATTATAAAATGTCAATAGCAGCGGAAAGAAAGAAATATCAAGCCTTCTAATGGCTTTATTGTTTCTTACATCATTGCTTTCTAAAAGAAAAGATAAGATAGAATAGAGGATCTAGCTATAGAAACCTAGCCATCCTTCTTCTCAAGCAAACGATCACAGCAAGGATTCTTTCTTCAAGCCCTTCCTTCTCCCTGAACAGCTCCAACACCTGGGTGTTTGGGAAGGCACCCAGCAAGAGGGAAAACAAGAAAAGTATGTGTTACACTAATAATCTATCAAAGGTAAAGAAAGATGTAACAAGTAAACTAGACTAAGGATTTGGTGTAAGAAGATATCAAAGAGTAAGAGGTTTTTCATAAGAGAACTTGCCATTAACAAAGTAAGTAAAGGTTTTAGCATGTTTATTAATATGTCTATCTAACTAAGTAGGGTTGAGGCACCTACCGAACCTCTAACCTTAGGTGAGGGAAGAATTATAAACATTTCCAAGTCACCTACAAGTTTTTAACGGGGAGAATAATAAACATTCCCCCTAGGGCGATTTTATACATGCCCTCTATGGGTGGTTGTACATAAGTACCACTACTTAAAATTTAAATAGAACATTTAATTTCATGCTAATAAGAGATTTATGGCAAGAATAAGCAAAAGATATTCAACATGGCAATGGGGTATGAATACCCAAACAAGAGAATACTATATCTGATTTTTGACCTTTAGGTTTCAAGAAATTCAATGGTTTAGATCAAGTTAAACCTCATAGAAAAATTTAGGTATTGGATTAAGTATTTCCCAACTGATAGGTAGATGTACAACAAGACTCATAATAAACACATACTAATCACATACCTTCGCCACAGGTGTCCTAAGTTTCCCTTTTTCAACTCTTCACACGAACTATAATCTCAAACTTCCTAATACATCATTTTATTCATATATTAGAATTACATGTATTCACTTAAAAGATTGAAAACCCTAATTTACTAACTTTTTGTACAAACTCTCGATTCAGACTTCAAAAACCTCATAATCGTCTTAGTTAGGTTTTCCTGATCAAAATAACATATAATATTGTATATTTTGGAAATATAGATTTTTGGGTTAATTTTAGGGATTTTTAAGTTAATTAAATCGATTTTAAAAACAACTTTTCAAAAAACTCAAAACCAAATCTCAAAAACATTTTTATTAAATAGGTCTCCTTTTCCTAATTTCAAAACACTATTTATTTTTAATTTTTGACCAACCGATTAATTTATAAAAATTATTTTACTCCGACCAATGGCAGCTTGCCACGTAGGCAAAGCCAACCGCATCGAGCGGTCGCGGGCGACTGAGAGCGTTGACCCGCGTCTCAGGGCCTCTCGCAACCGGTCGAGCGACCCGGCGGTTAACAGGGGTAAAGGACCGTCGTGTCCTTGGCGAGAAAACTAAAGAAGAAGAAAACGGAGGGGCAAAGAGGTCATTTGTGCATCGTCATCAACCTCGGTCGTGCGCGAGCAGCTTGCTCGGCCGATTTGGGCAAATCCGCAATTCTCGACGAAATCAAACGTTTAGGTACTCGAAAGAAAGGGAAAGAGAAGACGAAGTTGGTAGTACCTTCAATTTGGACGGAGATGAAGCGAGTAGGAAGCAATATGGGCCGCAAGAGCAGGAGCAACCGGCGGCTCGATGGGGGTCCAAACATCCACGAAGCTTGAAATCAAAGGTATAGGTGAGTTGCTAAGGGCATGACGGTTCTAGGGACCTAGATATATAAAGGCAACGTGCCCTAGGTTAGGATTTAGTTAGGAGCAAGGTAAGGAGGTCGGCGGCCACATTAGGCGTTTCCCAAATACGCAATAAATCTCGCAAAAGTTGGGATAATCCTGTGCGAAATCTCACAAGGAAACCAACGCAACAAAAATCAAGGAAAATCGTTGAGTAAATCTCAAGTTATTGAGATTTTAAGAAAACGAAAAACAAAGGCCTGTTGCCTTATCCGTCTAGAGCTAGGAGACGACCACGCATCGTCGGATCGGTGGACGTGGGTCCATCAAGCAATCTGAGCCGTTCGATCGTGTATTAGATCAGGGAAATATCCCTGAGCAAAAGTCGACTAAAACTATTAGATTTTAAATGTTTTTCTCTTTCTTATTTTGGACGCTCAAACGTTGCCCAAAAATTATGAAAATTTATATTCTGACTTATTTCGACGCGTAGAATCCAAATATGGAGTTAGTTTTTCATTTTGAGAAAGTTTAGTAGGTGAAATAATTAATATGTCATTTTCTTTTTCCTCCCTCAAAAGGAGTGATAACATTATCTAAAATTAATGTAACTTCACCCTTAAGTCTCCTTAATGGGTTGAAACACAATTTTGCAATTATCTTCACAAGTTGACATTATCTTTGTATTTATTAATTTAATTAGAACATTCTAAACACTTTCTCTCTCCTATTTTTCTTATTATTCATATATTATCCAAATTAGTTGCAAATTTGCACAGAGGCTTATTTTTATGTTTAGAATACGAATTTGAAGTAATTTCCCTGATTTGTGAGCATTAAGGATTTTATTT
This sequence comes from Alisma plantago-aquatica, assembly GCA_963693085.1. Classification (NCBI taxonomy): domain Eukaryota; kingdom Viridiplantae; phylum Streptophyta; class Magnoliopsida; order Alismatales; family Alismataceae; genus Alisma; species Alisma plantago-aquatica. Next base: position 134,519,927 of record OY856411.1, on the reverse strand, counting down.
CTTTTTATTGGCTTATTTCCTATATTCCATTGATAATGTTATTAATATTTTTATTTTAAATAATACTTGACCCTTAAGTTACTCTTTGCTCGAGGAAACAAATTAAACTATCAAATTATCATGATGGTTTCAGATTATCTTATTTGTTGCAAAAAAAATCTTTGTAATTATCTTCTTTACTCATAAATTCTCATATTTCCTTTACTTATTATATTTATCTTCTTTCTTTTATAAAATTCGGAATTCCTTCTTATTTCTTATATTCTAGGAAACACTAGAAGATTCTAGGATGAATTATTTTATCTTCTTTTTATTTCTTAAGGTGAAATTGCATTTTAAACCCCTTGTCTAATTTTAACTAAGTCTTTTGTACATGAAACCTTGAAATAGGAATATATGGGAAATATTTAACCAATAACCATCTTAATTTCTTTTAAATCAAGACCAAGGACAAAAGGAACGGAAATGAAGGTCAAAGCTTATAGAAAATAGTACAAAGAGGTACAAAGGAGATTTCAGTATGTTACAATGATAGTCTTGTTTGAAGCCATGACCATGCAGATATTCATTTCAGAATTAAGTAAAATAGATTTTTATGTTACCCCTTGGTCTCATATAAAGATATGAACAAAATCCCTAATGTGCAGACAGTGAGGGATGGGTAAACCCTAATGTTGTGATGATGTTGTAATACAATATTAGAGTACAAAGTAATATGTACATAGATGAGATGAGTACACCTTTAATGATGATAACCTAAGTGTACACCATATTATGGGGAATGACTTGACAACTATGGTTGGATACCTAGACTCCATATATTTTGACTTTGACTCTAAACTATAATCTTGGATGAATTTCAGGACGAAATTTATTTTAAGGAGGGAAGGATGTGACAAAGTCGATTTTTCCCCCTATTTGGGCATAATTACTCTTGTTACTTTAAGTCCTCACTATTTATGTCTCATTTGACTTCATAACTTTATAATGTCCACCAAAGTAAAAGATTCCACATTTTGAGTCAATATGATACACATATATGCATGAAATGTTAGTGTTGTTATACCCTTAAACCATTTGATTAAATCCTTGATCATACGTTCTTATTTTGATTTGACATTTTGAACACTTGTTCTAGACCGTGTTATTAAGATATGATCCAAATTTGAGATCATTTGGGCATTCCTATGATTTTATATGAATTTTCTATGATATACCCTTGATTCTAGAACAAATTACCTTTTGTTGCTTGCTGGGCCCGACCCATTTAGTCGCTTGGGCGCCTCCCCGATCTGACCCGGCTCCAATGCCTTTGAACTGGGGATCAAATCCCCTTGAACCAAACGCTGGTCAGATGCAAACCGGGCAGTGAGCCCTGACTCAACTCGTCCCATCACACTACCCAGCAGCTGTTGGATCTTGATACAACGGTGCTGGGGTCATCTTCTAGCTCGCGCCCAAAATGGAAGGTCCGCCCAACCTGGCAAGAACCAAGCCAAGGGAACACCCAAATAACCCCCCTCTCTGGCTTTGATTTAATGTCGTAACTCACGCTCATCCTCTCTTGAATCTTCCACACCTTTCAATCTTGCAAAAACTTGCCTTCGAGGCCAAGGGAACCCGCCGCCACCCTTGGCGATCTGCCCTGCCTTCGGGAAGCCCTAACCCTAGCCCAAAACACCTATAAAAACCCTCTACCACCAGCGACAGGCCCCCAGGAACCCGATCGGCACATTATCTTCCCCTCTCGAGGTCTCTCTCTTCGTTTCTCCTTTTGCTCCGGCCACCCTCTGCCGCGACACCGCCAGGCTCGCGTGCGGGCTGCTGCTCCTTGAACTACGACCCATGACCATCAGATCAGGGTCAAAGGCTGACCAAGACCGGAGATCAACGGCCACAGGTTGCCCACCCTCTTCCCCCTCTCTTTCTACTGTGAGTGGGCGTGCCCCATATTAGCCACTCAATCGTAGGTGGTCCATGAAGGACATGCCATCGATGGTCCTGAACATCGTATAAATAAAGGTGACATTCTCTCTTCCAGCTAATATAGTTTTAATACATATCTTCAAAAATTCATATCTCCTGAACCCCTTGGACAAATAATATGAACCAATATACCAAATTGATCATTTTGATGAGACCTACACTTTGGGTTTTGTGTCAGACACTAAATCCGATGTTTGTTTCCCTTGTTTCTTAAAAATAACAACTTTAGCCATGTTGAGTACTTTTAATGCACTTTTATGATCAAGCTCAGAACTTTGATGAACTTTCACCCTCCTAATCATGAGATTAGTATTTTATGTTAGGACCCTTGATAAGTCTTATAACATGCAATGTACTCCTGATGACATAAGTATGCTTTTATGAAAATTGCATGTATGAGTGAATGTTGGTACCCCATGTTGGTGGTTTGATGCCTAGACCCTAGTGGACATCACCTTACTTTGAATATGTTCGTTATATCCTATTCTTATTGATCTAAACCATCTCTTATGCTTGGCTCTTTTTCCTTGATAATACTTGATCTTGGTTGCCCTATTTTGAGTCTTTTGACCTAGTTATGTATATAGGTGACCAAACCTTGAAAACATCTTATATAATGAATGGAACATCATAATGATATGAAACTTGAACCACACCATCATGATGACCTCTAGATTAGTACAAGATCATATAATGAACCAATAAGCAACTTGGAACCCATCTTGGCCAAAACCCTAAAATGCATCTAATTAGGGTTAATGATTAGAATCTAATGCATATATGTAATATTGTTGTTAATCAGGTTGGCTTATGATCTAGATGGTAATGGACGTGTTTAGTCAAGAATCTCTGAATCAGATATGGGCCTTATCTAGTTATATGACTATCACTTTCTTGCTTGAAAAGACATATATTGTATGCTTGTTTGTCTATTTGCTCAAATATTGCCATGTAGTATTGCTATGTCTTACTCGATGTTTGCCTCGTCAGTTTTATAACTTGAACATATATATACATATATATATATAGAACTCCATTATAATATTGTTGATAAAGGGTTAGCTCTTGGTTACGACCTTGAGATCCCTCTCATATAGAAGGGTAAGCTAAGCTTGAGCACCCTTACAGACCCTTCCGATGGGAAGATGGTCAAAGGCCTTAAACATGCTTGATAGTGTTGGTGTATTGTAGTGAAATGACATAAAATATGGTTTCACATTTGTTAAACAGTTAACATGATTATTCTTGTTCGTTTAATGTTGAAATCTTTTCAAATTATGCAAATCTTATACATACATGTATCTTTCTGCCCCATACTCAGCACCTCGTGTGTTGACCCATTTCTTGTATTTTGTTTTTAGGTTCAAAGATGGCTAGAAGGTTGATGGGCTTGGTGATCTATGCTAGGTGTACTTGTTGTAAGATCCAGTTTTAGTGCACATGAATGACTTGTACCTTGACTCTAGAAATATGTAACTGAATTCATGAATATAATGCATTTTGTATAATTTATACTTGTTGAATGTTGAGACTATGTCGGTGCCTTTATCTTGTTATTTGTTCATGTGTGCTAAGCTTTACGCTTCTGCATGTCGCCTTTGGTATACGTTTGTTTCATGGGACTAGGATTCCGGTTCCATGACAGGTTTACTCTTGGCTGGATGTGGTCTAATAGTGGCCGATCCCAGGAGGGGTTCCTCGTTATAAAACAAAAGGTAACTCATCCATGAAGGGGTAAATACCCTTGGAGAAAACTCCTCAAACCAAGGTTTAAATAGGTACCCCATGGATAAAAAAGCTCAATAATTATGAGAGAATATCCAAGGAACATAATGCAAGTGATAAATTGCAAAGAAAACCTCTCGATTGGGTAAATTGTAGAAAAGTCTAAAATGTGCATAAAATTGCATAACTTGCTCAAACAATGTCCAAATTGGACCAAATTTGAAACTTAAGCTTGCCTTATGATTTAAAAGCATATCACAAGGTTTTATTAGGTTTATAAGAATTAAATTACAATAATTAAGATTATTCAACTCATTAAGAAAGTTTAGGGGCCTTATAGAGAGGAACTAGGGTGGTAGCGGTGCCAGTGGGGAAGAATGACAACATGGGCAAACGTGCACTACAAGACTAAATATTCTCAGTGTGGTTTTTGCTCACCAGAGCAATGAAAATTTGGAGCTTGCTGATGCGAATTAGTTGTCAGCCTTCCACCTTATGGTTTGTTTTAGGTGTCTGACTTAAAACCAATGTATGAGCGGGGGCCTGACCCATCAACCATGATACGACTGGGTTGTCACGTGTGTCAGTTTGGTTCCGATTGGAATGATATGGCTCTTGGGTTTTGGCTTATTTTTCCTTCCATAGGTTCAACCATGTCCAATGTCATAAGACCATCCACATTGTTCCCTGCAAGAGCATCATAATATTTCCATGCTTTACCCAAAGCTCATCATACCATCATTACATATGAGACACCTAAGTTGGTACAACATTATATCTAAGAACCATGATATTCAGTGACATCAATTTAGGGTTACAATAACATAGAGAGGAAGTACTCTGTCATCATACTAATCACAAAGAGGTTATGTACCATCATCACTTACTTGCATTACGTTTTGGTTAAGCATGATGATTTGAATTATCATTACCAATCAACACATTACAAAGTCCTTATGTTTGTATTAATTCAAGGGAAAAGGAAAGAGTATTAGATCATGTGTAACCACACACCAATGAACTATGGTTACATAATCAAATAACCATTAATCAACGAGTGTATGAAGTCAACCATCATCACCATAGAGTCAACACAACATGACAACCATATAGATTAGAAATATTCATATGCCAATTAGGGTTAATGGTGTGATCGATCAATGAAATTAGGGTCACCATCTTTGGCGACTGATGCGACTAGTCACCTTCAATGACCACTAGGCTAGGAAACACCCTCAAGCGAAGAGAACACGGGATATTGGTGACCAAAGAGAACCATGATGCTTCGGCGACCGTTTAAGGTTCCAACATCTTCATCGAGTGCATAAAATCAAACTCAGTGACCAGATAGGTGAACCCTTAGCAACCAAAAAGGATGAACATCTCATTTTCCACAAAAGGTGTAAACCCTTTTAGTCGACCAAAATATGAGGTCAAACTTGGTGACAAAATAGCGCCAAGGTTATCGACCACATAAGAAATTCTTGGTGACCACTATCATCACAACTCTTGGCGGTCACATGAAGAGAGACAAAACCTTGGAGACCACATAGAATCTGAAACATATTGGTGATCATCAAGAATAATAAAAGTCATCAAGTTGCATCAAAAGGAGTGAGATTAGTTCAAAAACTCTAATGGGTGAAAATGAATGAATCAAATAGGCGGAAAATATTGAAAAGTGTGAAAAAAGTGAAAATGGGGTAAAATGTGGATTTTTTTTTAAATGTGATAAAATAGAACGAACTTCATCATTATCTAGAGAATCAATCGTTATCATGAATTTTTGTTGAGTGACCAAAAATGGGGTGTCAACACTTCTCAAGACTTGTTGGTTCTTTGTTTGATAGAAACCCCCTTTATAATGTCCTTGATATAGTGGAATTTCTTCTCCTCTAACGGAGTCGATCAGACAGACTAGAAAATGTAAATGTTGGCTCATTTTTTGTGTAGATTGTTCTTCTTCTTCTCACAATATAAATATTGGTTGGTGTACTTTCCACTCTGTTGACTCAATAATTGTTTGTTCATTTATTATTATAATATATGTTTCCATCCACATGTGGTCAATGACGTCTTTTCAAACCCCATAAAAAAGTTCATAGTGTTTCAAATGACCCATAAAAATCTTCAATACAAGTGCTTCCAGGAGATCAAATGTCATCACTAATGTACACCTCGTTCTTGTCATGTACAATTGTAACATCCCAAATTTTCACATATGTAACTTAGATCTCTTATTGGAGTTTCTATGATGAAAGATAAGAAATGATGATAGCCCCCATGTATAAAATTTTGTTTACATTATGGAAAATATGTGCACCAAATAACTCAAATGTATCTTAAGATGCAAAGAAAAGAGACATAACTGTTTTATTTTTCTTTCTCATATGATAATCCCTGCAAATATATGTAAAAGGATGATGAGTAGGACACAGAGTGGATAACGACTCTCCATCTCGAATTTTAAGTAAACTATTTCACTAAGGGAAGGATGACTCACTAAAATTCATATTTTAATACTTATAAACATAGATAATGACCCATACATTTTTTATGAACAAGAGTTGGTCAAAATATAAATATAAATGGACGAGGAGGTTCTAGAATCCCTAAATAACTTGTGGTTAAATTTTAAGATCATTTGACTTTGTTTAACCATCTATACTAATTAGGGAAGATTCTATATAGTTTTTAATAAAAATATAAGGGATTTAATTATCAAACCTAAAGTCATGTTTTATAGGGTTGTCATGGGGTTGGCATCCCATCTGGCCCAAACTCAGGAACACAAACTTTTCCACATATGGGGAGGTCGTCGCCTCCACCCCAATCTTGGACTCTTGCGGCACTATAGTGCACAAAGTCATCGCTCTTCCTGACCTCTCCCCATACTACACTTCAGAGCAAACAAAACTCTCCCTCACAATCCAAGTATCTCCCCAAACATTTTCATCTGTAGCACAATAGGGTTTCGTGCCCTAGAGTTTCTAGTCGACTAGACTTCCCCGACATTTCCCCTATTTCACCTTCGACAGGAGACCCAACCTACTCATGGACAACACCTGTATATCTAATACCTAGAAAACACTAATTAAAGATACCCTATGTAACAACTTCCACCTTTAATAGACCCCTTGGGACCCCTACGACACTTTCCCTTGGCTCGATTTGCCTTCTCAAGCAAACTTCACTTAGGCACTATGTTCCTGTAACACCCCTCCCCAGGTTTTCGTACATAACCAACGGAAGCACAGCCTAATCCCCAGCATTATCCATAATGTGGGGTACTTGGCATTTTAGGGAGGGTTGTCACAAAAAGGTAATCATTGCAAGTAAAAAAAATAATTCACCATTGAGATTCATACATTATTCTATGAATAGGAAACTATACACAACAAGTTTAGAATTCTATTCATCTCTAAACATGGGAAACTAAGCATAATAATAAGCATCTCCATATGATTGGATCGCCTAGAATGGATGGAACCCCACCAGTAAACTCTTGGATGTCTTCTAGTCCTGGCTTGCTCTTCTTGAGTCCTTACTCCAAATCCTGGGGACATCACGTCCCCAGCCATGCAAATGGAAAAACAACACATCAATAAACGGTACTGGCACTTTATAATATGTGAAAAGTAAATATGCTTGACTTGTAAGAAAACTTAACATGAATTAACTATAAGTATTCATGAATATCATTATTAACATGAAGAATTGAAATGAAATCTTATGCATCCCTCTGTGATGCCCCCTTAGGAGCACATGATTGCTAGGAAAGCCCTTGACGACCCTTTTGAGGTCCATGATTGGGAGCATAAAAAGATTGTCTCAATTCCAAAGACTTGATCATTAACATGATATTGTCATTAACATAAATCATGATTCTTAAACTTAACATGAAGGGATTTCTCCCCATTAAGATGGTATCTTAAACGTGATGGGATCTCTCCCTCTTGATCATTAACATTATTTTCATGAGTCTTTAATGATAAACAATAATCATGGTGAACATTATAACATAGGACATAGCATGTAGAAATCAACAATCAATAATATAGTGAATCGTGACTAAAGCATTAAACTTGAAGAAGTAATATCTATTTCATATTTAACATGCAAGCAACCATAAGTATTTGTGCTCAGTAGCATGGCCCGTTTACCTTGGAGCAATGTAGATCCTAAGATTATATCTCCGATCCTTGGGGAAGCGCCTGGATGTGATTTACAAGAAAATAGGATAGTCTACTTGGAGCTAAGTTGATCCTAAGATGATCTCTCTAATCTTGGAGGCAGCACTTGAATGTGATTTGCAAGAACATAGGCTAGTGTTCTTTTTTTTCCTTGGTATGCTAGGATCATGGGGGTCCCTTTTATAGGTGTTAAGGGTCTAGAAGTTTCTAGTCCAAGTGGATTTAAAATTTTAATATCTTTTGTCCTTTAATTAAACATTGGAATTATCTTAACTCCAATATATTAAAAGGTAAGACTTTGTGAAAAATCTGTTTCTCTTTATTAATTACTAAAGTCCAACTTTGTGGTTAAAATAATTATCTTTTGTTTGTGAATTTCCTTTATCATCTTTTATATCTTTTGTATGAGATATTTAAGAGAGAATGTATTATCGTTTGCTTTTATTTGTTTATCATTAACATTACATTAACTAAATTACCATTACATTTTATTTATAATCACAAAGAAAGAGAGAAAATGTGAGAGAGTTGTACCATTCATTGCATAATTACCATAGTGTCTTATTTCCATGTATCTATGGCCGAGACACATTATTTCATTTTATAATAAAAAAAATCACTAAGTGAAGGAAAAAGAAAAAGAACTTAATGTTACATCTACATGCACTAGTTGTAAGCAAGAGTATACAATGTGATTTAATTAAAAAAATTGTTGACTGCAATTACTCATTCCCATATAATTCATTGTTGTTTAAAATAATGTAATAACTATGTAAAAATAAACCATTTTTAAATGTCCATACCAATTACATAAACTTTATATCTTCTCATCCATAATAACATTTTCATTTTCATATAAAGCTTCCTAGTAGTGTTGGAAAAGTGAGGGGTGAAAACCCACATTTTTGTAGTCTCAATTTAATATATGTATCACATTGTATTCAATTATTCAAACTTTGGAATGTTAAAAGAAAGAAAATAATCAAACTTTCCTTCTAGATTCCCTTCTACTATTTTAAACATATGGTCTCATCTTGAATAATTTTGATCAACAATTAATTAATGTTTACATTGCATGTGTTAAATGGATTGACATTGTGATTTATATTTATTTGAGAGGTCAAACGAATTTGATACAAAACAAAATGTAGACCACACATTAATTACATACTCTAGATCCTTCCTAGTCGATAAAATTCGAATTTTGAGAATCGTTTATTCACAATGTCCATATTTGTATATAATTCATTTTCATGCATTAAAAGATGAGATAATGTTAAAAGATTCTCCTTAATTATTTCTTTGACTCTAAAAATGAGATGATCAATATTTAACCACATTTAAGTCTATTATGCCTTTATGGAAAATTTTATTGAAGAAAGAGAGAAGATAATGTTACATGTATTCAATAGGGGAAAGCAAGTAATATCCACATCATGTGATTGATGAATATTCTTTTCCATGCATCCAAAATTAAGCCATTACTTGCATTGCATTAAATGAAATGATATTCAAATCTTGCTCCATCTATATTAAAATCTCTCTCAAATTAATTGGGAGGTCAAACATGGTTCAAACGACTTCAAATTTGAACCATAGGCAAAATGGAGGGTCTAGATTATTCTTGTGAAGTTATATTTCATTTTGGGCATATCTTGGTCCATAAATTCTATAGTAGCCATTAAAGGTAATATATTTTGAAAAGATCTTTTATTATTGAATTCATTAGTCATAAATCTAAGATTACTATTAACTAGTCACACTTGTCACCTTATAACTTTTCTCTATGCTTTATGGCCATTTTGTAGGAGAGTGAAAATGAAAGGGATTAATATGAGTTGATGGATATATTTAATTCATATTTGAAAATGAAATATGACTTTGGATATTATCTTAAGTTTTTCTCATCCTATTTTGTATAAAGACAATCATTATAGGCATTTTGCTTTAAACCCCTCAATTATTATTGTTTAGAAAAAAACTTCATATTAAGTTAAAATTAACTATGAAAATTGTGATGTGACAATTCTACCCACCTTAAAACAAATTTCGTCCTCGAAATTTCCTAGGGTACTACCCACCTTAGGATTTAACGTATTCTATGAACACTAAATTCTGACTTCATTTTAAGATCTCATTCTTATGGTAAAACACTATCTAAAACCATTATTAAAACCAACATGTGGGTAATACATTTTCACATCATCATTGATATGGTAAAGGACCTTTTCTCTAGCGGTTTTGATTCTTGCTTACCTATGTCAAATATCTACTCTTAGAATGCATGCTTCGTTCCACAATGAATCTGATTGGGTTTAGGTGACTATAAGTCTCAAGATTTTGATGTCAACTCTTATTTTATTTTTCACCTTTGAATACATGTCGGTCTCTCATATATTCAAAGATGACATGATTTATCACACTTGTCTTAGCACATCTCTCATGCACATGTCCCATACCACATGCACTAGAAAGGACTACACAAATATGACTATGCACATAACATTCTCTCTACAAATCCCATAAGAATGTGTCCCATACCACTAACACATGAGAAAAAGAGAGAGTATGTTATTTACAATTCTAGAGTTAGACACAAACATCCAAAACGTCTAGGCACATAACCCTAGTCCTTATTTGAGCTAGACCTCTACTTTGATTTCTAATATAACACACTTACTTCTTATATACCTATGGTTAGAAAATATGAATCATATTGCTTCTTGGTGGCCATCCATTTATCTGCTCTGATACCATTAATGTAACACCCCTACCTAGGTTTTCATACATAACCAGCGGAAGCACAACATAGTCCCCAACATTATCCATAATGTGGGGTACTTGGCATTTTTGGGAGAGTTGTCACAAAAAGGTAATCATTGCAAGTAAACAAATAATTCACCATTGAGATTCATACATTATTCTATGAATAGGAAACTATACACAACAAGTTTAGAATTCTATTCATCTCTAAACATGGGAAACTAAGCATAATAATAAGCATCTCCATATGATTGGATCGCCTGGAATGGATGGCACCCCACCAGTAAACTCTTGGATGTCTTCTAGTCCTGGCTTTCTCTTCTTGAGTCCTTACTCCAAATCCTGGGGACATCACGTCCCCAGCCATGCAAAGGGAAAAACAACACATCAGTAAACAGTATTGGCACTTTATAATAAGAGAAAACTAAATATGCTTGACTTGTAAGAAAACTTAACATGAATTAACTATAAGTATTCTTGAATATCATTATTAACATGAAGAATTGAAATGAAATCTTATGCATCCCTCTGTGACGCCCCCTTACGAGCACATGATTGCTAGGAAAGCCCTTGATGCTAGGAAAGCCCTTGATGACCCTTTTGAGGTCCATGATTAGGAGCATAAAAAGATTGTCTCGATTCCAAAGACTTGATCATTAACATGATATTGCCATTAACATAAATCATGATTCTTAAACTTAACATGAAGGGATTTCTCCCCATTAAGATGGTATCTTAAACATGATGGGATCTCTCCCTCTTGATCATTAACATTATTTTCACGAGTCTTTAATGATAAACAATAATCATGGTGAACATTATAACATAGGACATAGCATGTAGAAATCAACAATCAATAATATAGTGAATCGTGACTAAAGCATTAAACTTGAAGAAGTAATATCTATTTCATATTTAAATGCAAGCAACCGTAAGTATTTGTGCTCAGTAGCATGGCCCACTTACCTTGGAGCAATGTAGATCCTAAGATTATATCTCCGATCCTTGGGGAAGCGCCTGGATGTGATTTACAAGAAAATAGGCTAGTGTACTTGGAGCTAAGTTGATCCTAAGATGATCTCTCTAATCTTTGAGGCAGCGCTTGAATGTGATTTGCAAGAACATAGGCTAGTGTTCTTTTTTTTCCTTGGTATGCTAGGATCACGGGGGTCCCTTTTATAGGTGTTAAGGGTCTAGAACTTTCTAGTCCAAGTGGATTTAAAATTTTTAATATCTTTTGTCCTTTAATTAAACATTGGAATTATCATAACTCCAATATATTAAAAGGTAAGACTTTGTGAAAAATCTGTTTCTCTTTGTTAATTACTAAAGTCCAACTTTGTGGTTAAAATAATTATCTTTTGTTTGTGAATTTCCTTTATCATCTTTTATATCTTTTGTATGAGATATTTAAGAGAGAATGTATTATCGTTTGCTTTTATTTGTTTATCAAAAACATTACATTAACTAAATTACCATTACATTTTATTTATATTCACAAGAAAAGAGAGAAAATGTGAGAGAGTTGTACCATTCGTTACATAATTACCATAGTGTCTTATTTCCATGTATCTATGGCCGAGACACATTATTTCATTTTATAATAAAACAAATCACTAAGTGAAGGAAAGAGAAAAAGAACTTAATGTTACATCTACATGCACTAGTTGTAAGCAAGAGTATACAATGTGATTTAATTAAAAAAATTGTTGACTGCAATTACTCATTCCCATATAATTCATTGTTGTTTAAAATAATGTAATAACTATGTAACAATAAACCATTTTTAAATGCCCATACCAATTACATCAACTTTATATCTTCTCATCCATAATGACATTTTCATTTTCATTTAAAGCTTCCTAGTAGTGTTGGAAAAGTGACGGGTGAAAACCCACATTTTTGTAGTCTCAAATTAATATATGTATCACATTGTATTCAATTATTCAAACTTTGGAATGTTAAAAGAAAGAAAATAATCAACTCTCCTTCTAGATTCCCTTATACTATTTTAAACATATGGTCTCATCTTGACTAATTTTGATCAAAAATTAATTAATGTTTACATTGCATGTATTAAATGGATTGACATTGTGATTTATATTTATTTGAGAGGTCAAACGAATTTGAAACAAAACAAAATGTAGACCACACATTAATTACATACTCTAGATCCTTCCTAGTCCATAAAATTCGAATTTTGAGAATCATTTATTCACAATGTCCATATTTGTATATAATTCATTTTCATGCATTAAAAGGTGAGATAATGTTAAAAGATTCTCCTTAATTATTTCTTTGACTCTAAAAATGAGATGATCAATATTTAATCACATTTAAGTATATTATGCCTTTATGGAAATTTTTATTGAAGAAAGAGAGAAGATAATGTTACATGTATTCAATAGGGGAAAGCAAGTAATATCCACATCATGTGATTGATGAATATTCTTTTCCATGCATCCAAAATTAAGCCATTACTTGCATTGCATTAAATGAAATGATATTCAAATCTTGGTCCATCTATATTCAAATCTCTCTCAAATTAATTGGGAGGTCAAACATGGTTCAAACGACTTCAAATTTGAACCATAGGCAAAATGGAGGGTCTAGATTATTCTTGTGAAGTTATATTTCATTTTTGGGCATATCTTGGTCCATAACTTCTATAGTGGCCATTAAAGGTAATATATTTTGAAAAGATCTTTTATTATTGAATTCATTAGTCATAAATCTAAGATTACTATTAACTAGTCACATTTTTCACCTTATAACTTTTCTCTATGCTTTATGGCCATTTTGTAGGAGAGAGAAAATGAAAGGGATTAATATAAGTTGATGGATATATTTAATTCATATTTGAAAATAAAATATGACTTTAGCTATTATCTTAAGTTTTTCTCATCCTATTTTGTATAAAGACAATCATTATAGGCATTTTGCTTTAAACCCCTCAATTATTATTGTTTAGAAAAAAACTTCATATTAAGTTAAAATTAACTATGAAAATTGTGATGTGACAGTTCCCTACTGCATCAACCCCCGAAGTTGACCCTAAAACCCCCTGGGGACCCTTGCATGCTTTCCCCATCTTCAATTCATCCCAACTAGAGGAGATCTAGGATTTTATCAGCATCAAGAGAATCAGTAGGAGTCGCTTCAAGATTTGGTAAGTGGATCATGCACTCTGAGTATCAAGTATTGGTCATAGAATTTTTATTCGCTAATGGTTATGAGAATCATTTATAATAATGTTAAGTATAATAAACAATTGTAAGAAATTGATTATGAATCATATTATAATTTTAGTTGATGTTGTCATCTATGATTTTGATCATGAAATGCACAATTTTCTTAAGTAAGATTCAATGTTCTAAGTTATTATGCTCAAGATCAATGTTAAGTAAAAGATAGTTGAATTATGATTGTTCCTTCTATTTTATTTTCCATTGTGGACAGATCAAGCTCTTGAGAGAAATGTTATTCGTCAAGATAATGAGAGAAATGTTACATATCAAGCTCTCGAGACCAATGATCTATTTACCAAGCTCATGAGAGCAATGCATTTTTTCAAGCTCTTGCGAGAAATGATTACAGATCCAAGATCTTGAGAGCAATGTTATTTGCCAAGCTAATGAGAGAAAGGTTATGGAAGAAAGACAATATAATCAAGCCAAGATAGTAATCTCAATGATAAAAATAAATATAGATAAAGATAACTAATTTGGGAAGAATTCAATGTTTAAAGTGTTTAATTCAAGTGTTCTCAAACGTATAGTTTCATTTCAGTTCATATACTGATAGTCAGTGCCACTTACTCTAATGTATTTTCCATTTTTTTGGCATGTCTAGGGACGTGATGTCCGCAGGAGAGAAGGATAAGAAAGCATCGGCAAGGAGCATATACCTCAATAAGAAACATAGGAGTCTAAACCTAGTGGGGTTCCAACCATAATAGGATAATTAGTTTAGTTTTTCCTTTAACTTGAGACAACCACGTATTAATTTTAACTACAAGCTTTTTGTTATGGACCTTGAGAATGAGGAATGTTATTGTATCCCTTGTTGGTTTAACAAATAATATTTTTAAGCAATGATCCTCATCATGTTTGTGACATCCCCAATAAGAACTTTGCTTCCTCTCAGTATTATACATGTTTTAGGAAATTGGGGTGTTACAATATGGTATCAGAGTAAAAATATAGTTCGCCACCAGGCTTTTCTCAAAATCTCATATAGTTTATCTTCCCTTTAGTAGACGACTCTCAAGAAGAAATATGATAAGGGAAAGGAGCACATTGATGGAGAGAAAAGCTCCTTCATACGGGGGAGTGATCACGGTGCTTATTGAGGGGCTAACCATAATGCTAATCGTAATGCAGCTATAGAAGTGCTCATCAAGGAACATATTGATGCCCTATCTGGTCAACATGGAAGATAACATCAGTCAAGGAACCCATGGATAACCCTAGTAGTCATTCTAAAGATCAAGCCAGAGACCTTCTCTAGTGAAACTAAGACCGATGTAGTTGTTCATGCTAAAGAGTGGCTACTTAGTGTCGAGAATTGTTTCCATGATTTGGATGTCTTGATCATTCCAAAGTTGGCATTAGAACACACATGTTAAAGAGTGTAGCCCACACTTGACGGGAGAACTTCACCACTGCTCGAGGACCCAATGTTTAGTCGTGGACCAGGGAGGAGTTCACCACTACCTTCTGAAACCATTACATCTCAGAAGCCTTGATTAAGAAAAAGGAGCTGGAGTTCAAGTGCCTAAAGTAGTATGCCTCAACTATTAGCCAGTAAGAAATGAAGTTTTGTATGCTACAGTAGTACAATTATGGACTAGACGAGACACATACGGCTAAGAAATTCATGTGTGGTCTGAAGCCTGATCTGTGCTATGCTCTGACTAGACGTTGCATCAAGATAGTGAAAGAGGCACTCAAGGCTGCCTTGGAGCTTGAATATCACACAAGAAGAACATGGAAGAATGATAAGAACAACCAGTCTCAGAGCAACTCCAACTGCCATAATGATAAGAAGAGGAAAGATTTATAAGAACCAACTGACAAAAAGCCTTGTCCTATGTCACGGAACCAGAATCCCAGTCCCATGAACCAAACATATACCAAAGGCGAAATAATGCGGAAGCGTAAAGCTTAGCACACATGAACAGATAACAAGATACAAGAACCAACATAAACTCAACAATCAACAAGATATATTAAGCAACATCATTATATTACACGATTTGAATTACATATTCAAGATTCACTTTCTACAAGTCTGCTCATGTATACTAAATCTGGATCTTACAACAAGTACACCTAGCATAACTCACCAAGCCCTTCAACTTTCTAGCCATCTCTGAAACTAAAACCAACATACGAGAAAATGGGTCAACACACACGGTGTTGAGTATGGGTAGAAAGATACATATATATATATATAAGCTTTGCATAATTTTGAAAAGATTTCAAAACTAAACGAACAAGAATAAACATGTTAATTGTTTAACAAATGCGAAATCATATTTTATGTCATTTCACTCCATTATACCAACAATATCAAGCATGTTTAAGGCCTTTGACCGTCTTCCTGTCAGAAGGGTCCGTAAGGGTGCTCAAGCTTAGCTAACCCTTTTATATGAGAGGGACCTCAAGGACATCACCAAGAGTTAACCCTTTATCAACAATATTATATTGGAGTTTTATACATATATGTGTTCAAGTTATAAAACTGACGACGCAAACATCGAGTATGACATAGCAATACTACATGGAAATATTGAGCAAGTAAACAAATGATGATACAATACATATCATATCAAACAAGAAAGCTAGTCATATAACTAGATAAGGCCCATACCTGATTCAAATATTCATAACCTAACATATCTACACCATCTAGCCACATGTCAAACCTGATTAAGAACAGGATTACATATATGCATTAGATTCTCATCATTAACCCTAATTAGATGCATTTTAGGGTTTTGGCCAAGGTGGGTTCCAAGTTGCTTATTGGGTCATTATATGATATTGTGCTGATGTAGAGGTCATCATAATGGTGTGGTTTAAGTTTCATGCCATTACGATGTTCCATTCATTATATATGACCATTTCAAGGTTTAAGGCATTTACATGCACATTATAGGGCTAAAGACTCATACTAGAGTAATCAAGGTCAAAGATCATCAATGAATAAGATCCAAGCATAAGGGATGGTTTAGATGAGCAATAATAGACACATTCAAAGTAAGGGGATGTCCACTAGTGTCTAGGCGCCATAATCCAACATGGGGTAGCAATACTCAATCATACATGCAATTATGTGTCAAAAGAATCAACCATATCAAGGGGCATATTATGGACTGATATTAGACTCAAAGAGAGACATATATTACTGATTTGAAGTTGATTAGGCATTGTTTCATCATTAAGTAGCAAGATTAGCATCAATAGGGCAATGCACATCATTATAGTCCAATATAGTCGAAAATGTACAAAAGGAAGCACATATGAGCACTAGGGGGAGTATGACCTTCATTTAGTTCAAAGTTGCATAAAAGATACTGATTTCATGATTAGGAGAGTGAAAAGTCATTAAAGATGCAAGATTGATCATAAAAGTGAATAAATGTGCTCAAACACGACTAATGTTAGTATTTTCAAGGAATCATGGAGCAAACATTTGATTTAGGGTCTGGTACTAGGTCCAAACTGTAGGTCTCGTCAATTTGATTGATTTGACATATTGGTTTGCATATTTTGGATAAAGAAACTAGGAGATATCATATTCAAAGAATTGATCTTGAAAAGGGGAACTAAACCTTATTTTAGCTAGAATTTGGTCTGTTCTTGACTGGGCCTTGGCCGTCCATGAGCGATGGGCCTCCGGCCCTGCTGGTCCAAGCCCAAGTGGGCATCTCCTTCCTCGCGATCCTCTGTTCTGGGCTGGAACATGGGACAACAGGGGACCTCCGCTCCCGTTCCTTGGTGCTGCGGCTACTGCGGTCCAAGCTCTTCAGTGACGTGGCCCGCAACCATTAGCCGCCGCCCCCTATCCAGCAGACGCCTTCAGTCTCTCGTGACTGCACCCTAGTGGTGGTGCGTGGCTGTGACCACAGCGGGACACCTGCTACCGCAAAAACCCGCCCGCAGCAAGCTTTCCTAGCCACGACGGAGGCTTCAGTATAGCTCGCCAGAGAAACAAAGACAGAGAAGAGAAGGGCGCAGGAAGAAGCTCCGAACCATCGCCAAAACTCACAAAGGTCAGGAGAGCATAGGTCTGAAGTCTTTTCCGCCAAGGGGGGTTGTTGCAGCGGCGCCCAAAGATGCCTTGGTTGGCAGCGCCGGCTAGGGCTAGAGGAAGAAGAAGAACAGGAACTAGGGATAGATGGGGGAGGGGTATATAAGGAAGCAAAGGTTTAGGGTTTGTTGCTTCCGTTCTTCTCCATTGCCCGATCTGGATGGGGAGGAGGAAGGGTGTATTCCTATTCTTGGTAACTTCATGAAGGGGAGAAAGAAAAGGAAGCCAACAGATGGGCCGAGATCTAAGATTTTGGGCCCAATAAACAAGGAAAGGGATATTTAAGGCTAGAACAAGGGTAAATCATAAAAAATTCATATAAAATCGTAGCAATGTCCAAATAATCTCAAATTTGGAACATAACTTCATAATAGAGTCAAGCACAAATATTAAAAATATCAAAATCAAAATAAGCACGTATGATCAAGAATTTAATCAAAGAGTTCATGGGTATAGCAGCACTAACATTTCATGCATATATGTGTATCCTATTGACTCAAAATGTAGAATCTTTGACTTTGGTGGACATTATAGATTTATGAAGTGATAGGAGACATAAAGAGTAAGGACCTAAAGTAACGAGAGTAATTATGCACAAATAGGGGGAAAATCCACTTTGTCACATCCTTCCCTCCTTAAAAGAAATTTCGTCCCCGAAATTCATCCAAGATCTTAGTTAAGAGTCAAAGTCAAAATATATGGAGTCTAGGTATCCAACCATAGTTATCAAGTATTTCCCCACAATATGGTGTACACTTAGGTTATCATCATTAAAGGTGTACTCATCTTATCTATGTACATATTACTTTGTACTCTAATATTGTATCACAACATTAGGGTTTACCCATCCCTCAGTGTCCACACATTAGGGTGTTTGTTCATATCTTTATATAAGACCAAAAGGTATCATCAAAATTTGTGTTTTCAATTATCAAAAAAAAATTCTGTTTATGGCTTCAAACAAGACTATCATCAAGTGTGTATCTCGTCTTGCTCTAGATTTCATGCATGGTTTTGTTTTCCCCAAAATTTTCACCAACTCTAATCAATTATGTTCATCATTTTTCCTAACAAATCTCAAATTAAGCAATTTATTCATCTTGTTTATTCGAGTTATTACCCAAGAGCATCATCATATCGAGTTGATCATTTTTTTTTCATTTGGGTATGAGATTAGGCATGTTACCCCTAACTATTCAAACTAAGATCTCTAGGCATCACCGTATCGAGTTCATGATTTCAAACTACATCTTTATGTATGGTTTGATTTCATACTAGGTCTAGCTTATGAGTGTGACTTATTGCACATTATCAAAATTTGAACTTAAGTGAGAGATTTTTTTTTTCATGTATCGAGCATCATTCGAAGAACAACATTATCATCAATGTCGAGGTTTTGTAACTTTCTCACTTGTATCAAAAAGAGCTTCAAGCCAGCCAAGCTAAGACATATATGTGTCCAACAAGACATGTTAACCACACAATTCTACCTTTAACACAAATTTCTACCCATCTTTCGAGAACAAGGGTAACCACTAGATTCCTGTATATACAACTATAACCCGAGTATGAGGCTCATCATGGATATCACACATCTTGTACATCATCTTAGGGTCTTGGTACATCTCCCTCACCTATATATCAAGCATCAAATTTTCAATTTCCTCTTTCTCTAGGGTTAGATATTTTCATAGGAAATCTAGGGTTCAACACTTTCAAGGAAACCACACGCTAGGTCACTCAACTCATATACTTAGAAGTATTCTAGCTAGGGACTCGTCATCAAGTATTTCATCATTCATATTATTCAACATTTCAAATATTTTAGAGTTTAGGTACTCTAACCTTTTCCCGATACGGGTCAACTCATATCAACATGTCACACTATTCATATGTCCCATGGTAGAGGTCTTCCTTTGTAAAGAGATTGAGGCTCGTGTTGGTATCGAACCATATATCATATCTGCACACATACAAGACTAGGTACAAGCAAGTATGTCCACCCACTAGCTATGTTTAGCACATCAACCAAGTGGTATGTATCATACAAGGTGCTAGGTTTAGCTAGGGTTGCATGGTCAAACTCATCTCATATCGTCAAACATACTTAACCTTCCTCAAACATCTTAGGTCTTATAAAACATCACCATCATCATCAATATCATAATCATCATCTTAGGCTTCTAGGTTACTCACATGCCTAACCTATATCATGGCTCTAGACAACTCTAGAGACTATCACTATCATCTAAACTCTCTCATCTAGACTTGATGTTACATCTCTTTCTCCTAGGTTGCATGGAAACTCACTACCTTTTTGCGTGTGGTAACATTTTTCGTATGTACATATAATAATACTTGAAATATGTTTTCTCCAATGTTTAAACAGGAGATGAAAACCACCATACTCCATCCGAATAAAACCAAAACCAAAATGAGTTACCACACTCATTAGGCAGTCTAGTATCATGACACCTAGAGAACTAGCAAGAACATGGTGCACACTTGTGTAGACATCCTAAGCACATGTCGCGAGTCATGTCTAGGGAGGTAACTTCCACAAGTCTACACCTAGTTCTAGAACATCTAGGTTCTAACCTAGAGGTTAAGTCAACCTAATCCACAAAGGACATCTTATTAAGTTTCTAGGGTTGAGATGTAGGGTGAGTTTAGTTTGAGTTTCATGTGAGCAATGTTTGGTGTAGTTATTGTTCATGCTCTGAAACCATCTGTCACAGAACCGGAATCCCAGTCCCATGAACCAAATGTATACCAAAGGCAAAATAATGCGGAAGCATAAAGCTTAGCACACATGAACATATAACAAGATACAAGCACCAACATAAACTCAACAATCAACAAGATATATTAAGAAACATCATTATATTACACGATTTGAATTACATATTCAAGAGTCACTTTGTACAAGTCTGCTCATGTATACTAAATTTGGATCTTACAACAAGTACACCTAGCATAGCTCACCAAGCCCTTCAACTTTCTAGCCATCTCTGAACCTAAAAACAACATACGAGAAAATGAGTCAACACACGAGGTGTTGAGTATGGGAAAAAAGATACATATATATAAGCTTTGCATAATTTTGAAAATATTTCAAGACTAAACGAACAAGAATAGACATGTTAATTGTTTAAAAAATGCAAAATCATATTTTATGTCATTTCACTCCATTATACCAACAATATCAAGCATGTTTAAGGCCTTTGACCATCTTCCCGTGGGAAGGGTCCGTAAGGGTGCTCAAGCTTAGCTAACCCTTTTATATGAGAGAGACCTCAAGGACATCACCAAGAGTTAACCCTTTATCAAAAATATTATAATGGAGTTTTATACATATATGTGTTCAAGTTATAAAACTGACAAGGCAAACATCGAGTATGACATAGCAATACAACATGGAAATATTGAGCAAGTAAACAAACGATCATACAATACATATCATTTCAAACAAGAAAGCTAGTAATATAACTAGATAAGGCCCATACCTGATTCAAAGATTCATAACCTAACATATCTTCACCATCTAGCCACATGCCAAACCTGATTAAGAACAAGATTATATATATGCATTAGATTCTCATCATTAACCCTAATTAGATGCATTTTAGGGTTTTGTCCAAGGTGGGTTCCAAGTTGCTTATTGGGTCATTATATGATATTGTGCTGATCTAGAGGTCATCATAATGGTGTGGTTCAAGTTTCATGCCATTATGATGTCCCATTCATTATATATGACCATTTCAAGGTTTAAGGCATTTACATGCACATTATAGGGCTAAAGACTCATAATAGAGTAATCAAGGTCAAAGATCATCAATGAATAAGATCCAAGCATAAGGTATGGTTTAGATGAGCAATAATAGACACATTCAAAGTAAGGGGATGTCCACTAGTGTCTAGGCGCCATAATCCAACATGGGGTAGCAATAATCAATCACACATGCAATTATGTGTCAAAAGAATCAATCATATCAAGGGGCATATTATGGACTGATATTAGAGTCAAAGAGAGACATATATTACTGATTTGAAGTTGATTAGGCATTATTCCATCATTAAGTAGCAAGATTAGCATCAAAAGGGCAATGCACATCATTATAGTCCAATATGGTCGAAAATGTAAAAAAGGAGGCATATATGAGCACTAGGGGGATTATGACCTTCATTTAGTTCAAGGGTGCATAAAAGATACTGATTTCATGATTCGGAGAGTGAAAAGGCATTAAAGATGCAAGATTGATCATAAAAGTGAATAAATGTGCTCAAACATGACTAATGTTAGTATTTTCAAGGAATCATGGAGCAAACATTTTATTTAGGGTCTTGGTTTGCATATTTTGGATAAAAACTAGGTCTCGTCGAGTTGATCGATTTGACATATTGGTTTGCATATTTTGGATAAAAAACTAGGAGATATCATATTCAAAGAATTGATCTTGAAAAGGGGAACTAAACCTTATTTTAGCTAGAATTTGGTCTGTTCCTGACTGGGCCTTGGCCGTCCATGAGTGATGGGCCTCTGGCCCTGCTGGTCCAAGCCCAAGCATGCGTCTCCTTCCTCGCGATCCTCTGTTCTGGGGCTGGAACAGGGGACAACAGGGGAGCTCCGCTCCCGTTCCTTGCTGCTGCGGCTACTGCGTTCCAAGCTCTTCAGTGACGTGGCCCACAACCATTAGCCGCTGCCCCTATCCAACAGACGCCTTCAGTCTCTCGTGACTGCACCCTAGCAGTGGTACGTGGCTAGTGACCACAACGAGTCACCTGCTACCGTAAAAACCCGCCCGCAGCAAGCTTTCCTGGCCACGACGGAGGCTTCAGTATAGCTCGCCAGAGAAACAAAGACAGAGAAGATAAGGGCATGGGAAGAAGCTCCGAACCATCGCCAAAACTCACAAAGGTCAGGTGAGCATAGGTATGAAGTCTTTTCCGCCAAGGGGGGTTGTTGCAGCGGTGCCCAAAGATGCCTTGGTTGGCGGCGCCGGCTAGGCCTAGAGGAAGAAGAAGAACAGGAACTAGGGTTAGATGGGGGGTATATAAGGAAGCAAAGGTTTAGGGTTTCCCGCTTCCATTCTTCTCCATTGCCTGATCTGGAGGGGGAGGAGGAAGGGTGGATTCCTATTCTCGGTAACTTCCTGAAGGGGAAAAATAAAAGGAAGCCAACAGATGGGCTGAGATCTAAGATTTTGGGCCCAATAAGCAAGGAAAGGGATATTTAAGGCTAGAACAAGGGTAAACCATAGAAAATTCATATAAAATCGTAGAAATGTCCAAATAATCTCAAATTTGAAACATAACTTCATCATAGGGTCAAGAACAAATTTGAAAAATATCAAATCAAAATAAGCACGTATGATCAAGAATTTAATCAAATAGTTCAAGGGTATAGCAGCACTAACATTTCATGCATATATGTGTATCCTATTGACTCAAAATGTAGAATCTTTGACTTTGGTGGACATTATATATATATGAAGTGATGGGAGACATAAAGAGTAAGGACCTAAAGTAACGAGAGTACTTATTCACAAATAGGGGAAAAATCCACTTTGTCACATCCTACCTGCAACAGGCTCCATGGTGGAGTATGTAGGTTTGGTACTGGAGTTTGTTACCAATGTGGAGGTCTGAGTCACAAGAAGTTTGACTACCCCAAGTTCAAGCAAGGATAGATGCAATACAAGATACATACCAACCAAAAAAGAGACAAGCAAAAATCTTTGTCATAGGTATGATCTAGTTTAACCCTAGTTTTTTTTTCCAGATAGAAATACATGTTGAATATTGCAAACTAGGAATAAGTAAAACTCTAAGGTAGGCAGTATCTGGAAATGTTGAGAATGAAATGGGTAGAATTGTAAAATCCCAAATTTTCACATATGTAACTTAGATCTCTTGATTAGTTTCTATGATATAAGACAAGTGATGATGATAGCCCCCGCTTATCAAATATTGTTTATATTATAGAAAATATGTGCACCAAATAACTCACATGTATCTTAATACTCAAATAAATAAGACATGACTCTTTTTTTTTGAAAGTCGGAGGGCTATTTATTCATCCTGCCCCTCTCTTGCAAGCCATATCAAGCGAAGTTACATTATAAACATCATACATGTTCGTAGTAGTATTGCTACCACCATTGCCACGATTCTCGGTCGAGGATTTCAACCATATCAGTAGGTGGGCTTCTATAGTGATAGAACCCACTGTGGTTTTTTTGTGATGCTTAACTAGTCAATCAGTTGGTTTGTTCCCCTCTCTTTTGATACTCGAGCATTGCCACTTTGCTTTCCACTTCCTCTTCATTTCCACCAGCCATCTAGCAAGTTTTGGATTGTCAGAAATCTCTCCTTAGATAGCCTCGCACGCCCTTTTTGAATCTGTTTTGAAATACAACCCATCACACTCCAAATTTTGTCCCACTTCCACTGCTAATTTAATGGCTTGGATTTCAACTTCGAGCACACTTTCTGCGTGGACCTTGTTTCCCCATCTGCCTCACCAGTGACCATCCTTATCGTGACATACCACGTATATAGATGATTGATTCGTGCTCGCATTGTAGGAAACGCCGGTATTGATTTTCAGATTTCTATTCAGTGGCTTTCTCCATGTTGTGGGGACGGTTGAATCATATTCATCGCTTGCACAATCTCTTTCCCACGCCCTAATGGAGCAGGTCGTCTCCTTGCTTATGATAAATGATATGCACCAGCTTGGGCGGTCAGTATTTTCAAAGACCTTATGATTCCTTGCCTTACATAATTATCAGCAGCCTATCATAGAAAGGATGTTATGGGAAGTTTCTGGTGACATGTTCTTATCTAGACAATTCCACAGATCTCGTTCAGTGAAGAAAGAGCTCCATATCCTTCAATTGAGAGTATCTTTCCAGACTTCGGTTGCGAGTCGGCAGTCCCGTAGAATGTGAAGTGTAGTTTCGACTACTGCTCCATAGATGGGTAACGAACTGTCAGTCGTTAAGTTCCATGCAGCCCGTCAGCTATTTGTTAGAATAGCATTGTGTCCAACTAGCCATAGGAACATCTTCACTTTTATGGCTACCTTGGCCTTCCAGATGATATCCCATTTTCCTGAAGTTCGGATGTCCTTGTCCAACCTGAAAACATCATAGGCAATCCTAGTAGAGAAGGTACTCGAGTCTGTGTGGTTCCAGGCTCGTGCATCATGGTCTTCCGTAGAGCATGGCAATGCAATCTTGGTAACTTTTTTCAACACCTCTGGAGGAAGCCATTGTTTAAGGAAGTCAATGTCCCATTCATTCTCGAAGTTCACCAGGCTCAAAACTTTCAAGTCAAGGAGTTTTGGAGGAATAGGTTTGGACACAAATTCTTGTAAGGTGCAATCATTGCTCTACCATTTATCATACCAGACATTGGTATCCAATCCACTTATAGGTATCATACTAGAGTTCTTAGATATGAATTGCTTGTATTTAAAGACTGCATGTCCTAACCTTGAGATCTGGGGTGAGGTTCCTCCTTCGAATTTTGTATATTTTGAATAGAGTGCTGCACTCCACATTGAACATCTACCTGTACTTTAATCCCAAGCATGTTTTGATATTAATGCCATATTGAGTTCCCTCATGGACTTCAAGCCTAGTCCTCCATGTACCTTGTTACATGTGATTTTGTTCCAGGCAACCAGTGACATATGATGCCTATTGTGATTGCTCCCCCACACAAAGGTTCAGATACTGCTATCAATCCGGTCGCAAAATTTTCATTGGCAGGACGACACTTTACATAGTGTTGTTGGGGACCGCCATAAGCGTGGTCTTCGCGAGGCATACGCGAATTGCTAGGCTAAGCATGCGAGTAGACCAGGAGTTTATAGAAGAGCCAATTTTTGTTAAGATGTCACTGTAAGTATCATACTTTACTCTCCTGTGTAATAAGGGGACCCCTAGGTATTTGCCCGTATTGTCATATTGCGTGAAGCCGCTAGCTTCGCATATTCTTCTGCACATTCGTCTGGGTACACTCTTCGCAAAGTGAATGCAAGACTTGGTCATTGAGATAGCTTGTTCGGAAACTAAGCCAAAATCAGCAAAGCATTTGATAATGGTGTTCATTTGATTTACATCTGCCTTTGCAAAAAGAAACATATCATCAGCAAAACATAAGTGGGATATGAGAGGACCATTGTTGTACAATCTGAAAGGAGTCCATCTCTTATCACGTACAAGGCATTCAATAGACTGGCACAAATGTTTGAGGCACATGACAAACAAGTAGGCTGACAGGGGGTCTCCTTGTTGCAGACCTCTAGCTGTCTTAAATGACCCAGCGAGCTTCCCATTCCATAGGATAGAAGCTTCTCCCCCTAAAATAGAGTTCAGAATGTAGTTCATGATGGGGGTAGGGATCCCGATCTTGACTAATGTGTCTGAGATAAAAGGCCAGGTCATCTTGTCATAGGCTTTTGAAAGGTCTATTTTTATAGCCATCATCCTAGCTGACGTATTTCTCCTCATGATATGAATAATTTCTTGTGCATCAATGATGTTGTCGGTTATTCTACGTCTAGGAACAAAAGTTCCTTGAGAAGGGGATATCCACTCGATGGAAGTCATTTAACACCCTTAGTTGTTATCCGCTGAAAACCCGTAAGGAACTATGGCTGGTTCTCCCGACAACTCTCCTGGCGGCGTTTCCATTGTGGGTGACCGACGGCTCGATGGCGGTCCTGGTTCTGGTGGGGAACTTCCTCATGGCGTCAGAAGTACCACCACGGCCCAAGGTCTTCCTGAAAGTCTTAAGTCTAATGCTAATGCTAAATCCTGGGTAGATCTGATGAAAGTATGGACATATGATACATCACTTGAGAAAGTCGAGATAGAGATGAAGGACCAGAAGCTTGTCTATCCAGGAGAGGAAGCGGAGAGAAATGTTGTTCATTGGAAGAACTGTATTTCCGGCTACATTGTGGGTTTCAAGCCTCATCTCCCATCACTGGAGAGGTACTTGTCGCAGATCTGGATTCTAAGAGGTTCCATTGAGGTTATGAACCACGAACAAGGTTTCTTTCTTATCAAATTTTCTGATGAGTCGGATTTGAATGATGTTCTTGACAATGGAGTCTATTTTGTTCATGGCAAGCCAATGGTGTTGATGCGCTGGAAACATGGTGATCCGCTCAAGAGATTCCGATTAACAGACATGCCGATCTGGGTGTGTGTCCATGACCTTCCTTTGGAGCTATGGGACATGGCCATGTTTTCAAGGATCAATTCTTAGCTGAGGAATCCACTCCGTGCAGACAAAGCGACGTATGAATTAAGGAATCTAGAATTTTCCAGGTTGCAGGTTCTTCTGCCGTCTACTTCGGAGTATCCATCTAGCTTGGAGGTGGTCAGTGATAAAGGTGTTGCCCATTTGATCAGGTTCGAGTATGAATGGAGACCGAAGGCATGCCCTGTGTGTAAGCTGTATGGCCATAATGACTGCTCTGGGTTAGCTAATGGTCTGTTGGTGAAGAAGGTCTGGGTGAAGAAGAGTGCTTCTGCGGATGCTTCTCAGGTGAACGACAGATTGACTGACTCGGCTGTGGAGAAAGACAGAGTGTCTGATGTGGCCAGCCCTGTTCCTGTCTCTTTGGAGAAGCATGTTGATAGTCCATTGGTAAAATCAGTAGGTGTTACTAAATCATATGAGGAGGATGTTTTTCATGTTCCTAAGGACTCCTTTGATGAGAATGTTTCTTCTAATTCAGATCAATCTGAAGAGGACTGGACTTCTTGGTCTTCTGCGTTCATAGTGGATTTAGTAACTCCTCCAGTTCCTGAAGTTTCTAACGAGGAAGAGAGTGGTTTCAAAGTACAGAAGCTCAATAGACGGAAGAAGGGAAAAGACAAAGGGAGGAAGGTTCCTGCTACTTCTATCTCTCAGGGTTCTTCTGAAAAACACTAGAGGGGGGGTGAATAGAGTTTTAAAACAATTTTAACAATAATTTAACTCAAGCAACCAACCACAAGAATATTGGACAAGGGGACAAGGATTTAGAGTGGTTCCTACCTTAGCAAATACTAAGGTAGTCAGTCCACTACCCGGTTGCTTACCCAACCGGGATTTGGAAAGAGTTTAATTTTATTACCTCGCAAGGACTTTACATAAAATTACAATTCTCTCCCTAAACCCATCAAGCAGCCTTCACCTTGAAGTAATTGCACCACCTTGAAGCAGCCTTAACCTAGAAGTAATTGCACCAACTTTGAAGCAGCCTTACTCCTGAAGTAGCTTCCCGTTGCAATAGCCTTCTTGAAGTAGCTTCCCGTTGCAATAGCCTTCTTGAAGTATCTTGAAGTCCACCTTCTCCTCCGAGAAGAACCTTCTCCAATCCGCAGCCTCCAACCCTAGGAGTAGTAAGGAGAATACAAAGAATACAAAGAACAAGAAGGAAAATAGAAAGTACAACTTATCCTTTGTAGCACAAGGCTTGATTTGCCTATATCAAGCGTATTGATCTCCTAACCAATGAGTGTAGAAGTGTAAGTGCTGTTGAAAGGAGATGCTAGCCTATAGGACACAAATTAGGAGAAATGGGAATGAATAGCCAATGTTGGAATTGCTCTATTTCTCAAAACATATTGCCAATGAGTATTCAAGCTCAAGTGTAGCACAAGTGTAGCTTAGGTGTATTTAGGTGTCCTAAGGCATGTCCTATTTATAGGAATGACCTACAAGTTCTTAAGGACGTTCTAGACACTTTCTAGGGGGTTCTAAGTGCTTAACTAGCCGTTAGGTATAAGTTAGGTGCATTAGTAACGGCTAGTTGCTTTATTCTACAGTTGCTGTCAGAGTCCATCTCGATCGACAAATTGTCGACCGAGATACCTACTCGGTCGAAGTTTTGTCGACCGATAGGCTCTCTGGATCAACGTTCATTTGCAACTACGAACTACCTTGTTAGCTGTGTCTAACGGCTACTTGGGTCTTTCTCGGTCGAGAAGTTTGTCGACCGAGAGTGTCTCGGTCGAGGAGTTTGTCGACCGAGATTGACCCTGTTTCAATCTTTCAATTAAGGCACTAAGTGTGTGTATGAGTGTGCATATGTGACACTATTGAAGGGGATGACCTAACTAAGTGTGGTGTTTAGCTAGGGAAGATCTAACTCTTGATTTACATGAAGTCTAAGTACTTGTACATTATATATTTGTACAAGTTTACAATTGATTACATTTCATGACATTTACAATCATTCAAGCATATAGATTCCCTAGAGCTTTGTCATCCACCTTATTCCTGCAACACTCAAGTAGCACGTTAGATCAACAAGAATTAAATGTTTGTCATCATCAAAACAAAGGGATTTATCATAATGTCCAATTTATCCAACAATCTCCCCCTTTTTGAAGATGACAAACATTTCCTAAATATGAAATAAGGAAATATAAAGCATGTGAGTTTCATACTTGAAGATTACCTTTTGTAGCCATTCTTATTTTGCAAGTGAGTGCTGGCCAAGATGTTATGAAATTCATTTATATTTTTGATTTTATATTCTTTCTCCCCCTTTGTCATTTCAAAAAGATATCCAAGTTGAATATTTTATATTTCTTCTCCCCCTTAATTTTATACTATGCTCCCCATTAGATAGATATTCTATTAAGAACATGGATTTAATATCATTTTTGTCTAATTTAGCCACAATTTGTTTCTCAATCATTTGCAAAGGATGTTAATCCTTGAAATGATATGAGATTCCCTTAAGCTTATATATTGATTTCTCATCTATCAAGGGATGTTAAGCCCTAAAAGTCAAATGAGAATCCTTTAATAAAAATGTCTCCATCCAAATGCAAGGGATGTTAATCCCGATTTGTTTAGAGAGTTCCTTTAAGATATATCATTTTTATGAAATTCATAGATGTCTTCATAACCGAGAGTAAAAATATTAAGGTCGTAACAAGCTTCAAAATATATTTAATCAAATAATCAAATTTGTTTGTATGAGCTCCCCCTTAATCTTACCATTAAAGCAATTTAAAGCTTCTAAGGTCACAGATGATTTTAAATTTTTATTTTGACCTTTATCAATAGTATACTAAGATTAAGTATAATAAAATGATGTTCAAATAAGCATTTTGTCAAAGCTTATTTTAGGTCGTCCTTGACTACGAACATAGCGCCCCTTTCGTCCTATGGATCATATTCCTCGTAAGATCGTGGTTTGGCTAAGGATCCCGGAACTCCCGGTCTTTCTCTACCAGTATGAATTGCTATCCATCATTGGAGATGTTGTGGGGAAAACGATAAAGGTGGATACCACAACATTGTATGGCCATAGTGGTAAATTTGCTAGGTTAGCAGTCGAGGTGGACATAGGGAAACCGATGCTGCCGGCTATCTACCTTAATGGAGAATACTATCGACTCAAATATGAAAACCTTCCCACTGTCTGTCTAAAATGTGGAAGGGTTGGGCACGATGAAAAAGACTGTACTTTTATCACGCCCTTCTCCCCTTCAGAACCCTCATCCTCGTCGGGCCCTCCCTTATTGAATCCCACACATACACCATGCCAATCCATGCCAAGAAACCTGTGCGGCGTCCCCTTCCAACAAAAAAGCCTTCCCGTGAGAAAGCTGACCAGGTGGATGACAACATCGACCCCAGCAAGCAGGTGGATGCTAGCGTTGATGATCCCCCAGCGCCGGAACCGCCGGAAGCACAACCTGTCGGGGATGACGGTTGGCAGACAGTCCATTCCAAGAAACAAAAGAAGCGAATCCAGAAAGAAAAGCTGCAAAAGCAAGATAACCAAAGCTTGAGTATGCCACCGTCGGAAACCAACAGAAACAACAAGGATAATAACACTGAAGTCACATTAGTTGATGATGGCACTTGCTCGGGCAGGTACCAAGAACTTGCTGCCGACTCCCCTTTCCAGTTTGTTGCCAAAGAAAATCCAGTGGCTCCCACACACCAGGGTTTCCATTGGGGTGATAGGGGAGGACGAGGAGGAGTCCTCCTCAGGAATAGGAGGATTGTGTACCAAACTGTCATTCCAGGACGGGAGAGAAAAAAAGGAAAGCTTGCACAATATGTGGGTAATATGAATCAAGAACCAGCGACTAAGCAAGCAATTGATTTCAGCAATGAAATAGTTGAAGTTCAAGATGATGAGATGGTCGGTGACGATGCTTCCATCGGCCTGTGTGCAACCATTGTTTACTGGTTGCACCTCTTTCCCTTACCCCCTTAATGATTAATATCCTCTACTGGAATATACAAGGTGCTTGTCTCAAGAAGAAAATTCGGCTTCTCAAAGACTACAAAAGGAGATACAAACTTCATTTGCTTGCTATTGTTGAGCCACACATTAGTGGCACCAAAGCTGCAAATGTTATTCGGCCGCTTGGTTTTTCTTCATCACATCGTGTAGAAGCCATCAGCTTCTCTGGCGGTATCTGGCTCCTTTGGGACAACGCCCACTACTCGATTGAGGTTGTTCAAAGCCACCGTCAATTCATTCACTGTTTCGTCAACAATTCCTGGCACTTGATTGGGGTGTATGGGAGCCCAAACCCCTCCAAGAGGGATTTTCTCTGGAACAGACTGTGTGAGATTGCTACTACTGTCCACGGCGCCTGGGCAGTTCTTGGCGATTCCAACACAATGTTGGATACATCTGAAAAGCTGAATGGACATTCCTTTGATCGTCGTTCTAGTAGGAAGTTCAACTCCACCCTTCTTCAAACAGGTCTTGCTGAAGTGAAAACAAACGGGCCTTTCTTCACTTTCAAGCATCTCCAACTTCTTGAGCGACTGGATAGGGTCATCGCCAATGAGCTATGGATGACTCAGGCTGCTGCCGCCTCTATTGCTGTGCTTCCCCGGCTATACAATGACCACAACCCACTCCTTATCCATGCAAGCCCGCCTAACAATAGAAGACATCATCCTTTCCGAACCAAGGACAACTGGTCCCTCGTGCCTGAGTTCAAACAGGTACTCCACAACGCGTGGGATCCCTGTAAGAGCTTCAATGATGCTCTCCCTGCTTTTCTCACGGCTGCTATGAAATGGGATAATACCCAACGTCAGTGTAACAACAAGCTGAAGAATAGAATTCTCTGTAAACTCAACAAGCATCAGGTTTCAACTGAACTCTCTAATTCTTCTTCTTTTACTCTCACCATGGATCGTTTGCAAGATGCGTACAACAACATGCTTCTCCAGGAGGAGGCTGACTGGCGACAGCGTGCCAATATTAATTGGCTCAGTTTGGGGGACGATAATACAAAGTTTTTTAACACTTACGTCAAAGCTCGGCGACGTTACAACAAAAATTCCCGCCTTAAAGATCCTAATGGCAGCTGGGTAGATAGCCCGACTTGCGTGAAAGACATGGTGCGCACCTTCTTCCTCAACCTGATGACGGCACCCACTGCAACTCCTAGGACTGCAGTGCTAGTGAAGGCCTTCCTTGGTTCCTTCCTGCATCCTAGTGCTGATGAATGCACACTCCTCCATCAAACTCCTACTGCTACTGAAGTTAAAAAAGTTATGTTCTCTATGGCACCAAACAAGGCCCCCGGGCCTGATGGGGTGTACAACTTGTTCTTACAGAAGAATTGGACTTAGGTGGGGCCTTCAGTTACCCACATAGTGCAAGCTGCCTTCCACACTGGTGTTATAGATGATCGTCTTGCAGACTCTTTCACTGTCCTGATTCCTAAATGTACGCAACCTCAGTCTTGCAGTGATCTGCGGGCCATCTCTCTGAACAACACATGCTTTAAGCTCATCTCCAAAATAATTGTGGATCGCATTAAGCCCCTTCTCCACAATTGGGTCTCTGAAACGCAATCCAGCTTCATTCCGGGCAGAAGAATCACAGATAATATCATCCTCGTTCAAGAATTCATCCATACCATGTGCAACAAACACAGTGGGAAAATGATGGCATGCATCAAAATTGATTTGGCAAAAGCTTTTGACAAAATGGGCTGGCCTTTTATCCTTGATACTCTGCAACGCACCGGTCTTCCTGAGAAAATTATCACCATCATCATGCAAATTGTGACCAAGGGTAATATGTCCATCCTTTGGGAAGGTTTCCCGCTTGAACCTTTTAAAACCTCCCAAGGTGTTCTCCAGGGAGATCCTATTATTCCTTATATCTTCATTCTCTGTATGGAAAGGCTTAGTCAGGCTATCTCACTCGCAGTGGAATCTGGTGAGTGGATGCCAATTCGGCTGTCCCGCCATGGGCCACCTCTGTCGCACGTTCTTTTTGCAGATGATATCCTTTTGATGGCAGAAGCATCCACGACACAAGCAAAAGTTATCAATAAAGTTCTTACCACCTTCTCTAAAGCATCCAGCCAGGTGATCTCCAAGACAAAATCAAGATGTTT
Source organism: Alisma plantago-aquatica (assembly GCA_963693085.1). Lineage (NCBI taxonomy): Eukaryota > Viridiplantae > Streptophyta > Magnoliopsida > Alismatales > Alismataceae > Alisma > Alisma plantago-aquatica. Next base: position 134,486,533 of record OY856411.1, on the reverse strand, counting down.
CTTCTCTCCTAATACTCCACGCAGTACCATTGCCTCCTTTAGTCGTCGTTTGGGTATCCAAATATTGGTATGTATGCCCATAGAGCAAGTCATATGATGATTGTAAGGGGATACTTTGTAAGTGATTTGAATAATAATAAAGGCAATTTCCAATCTATATGTTTAAACTATTTCTGAGATGATGGTGTAACATGATAGATGTCTAAAGATTGTTTTACTCAATGACATATGTTTTTAGGTTCATGACCTAAATGATGAGATCATATGGATGTTAAGAGTATACATTCTTGTTTAGTCCCTAGTCGGTTGTTATTGTGGAAATAACCATAGACATCAATAACACTGAAGACTAGATTGTGTGTTGGTTGATGATAGAATCTCATTAGTCATGATATAGTGATATCAAACCAAGCACATAGGTACTTGTTAGAGAACAAGGTACCAGACAGACCCACCGTGAGAGTGACACATGGAACCATGAATTGGTAGTCACAGTCAGCTCTCACAGTGATGGTGGTGAATGCGATTCTTAGACCTGAAATCACTACACTCAACACATGTCATTGGGTACACTTTGACATCATCAAACGCAGTCCTGAAACATGGGTTGTTATAAAGGTGATGATTGGGGGGCTTTGACACATGGGGCTTTTGAGGGGTGAGTGATAGATATGGGATTTGTCCCTCCTAAGGGAGTTTGATATCCTTGGCCACTTGATGAGTAGGATTGAGAAAGGCATGTGCATGCACGTGTGAATCAATATGTGATATTGATGTTATACACATCTCACTCGGTCTACTCTGAGATCAAGGAAATGAATGAACATTGACAGGATGACTGTTCCATGCCTCGAGTTCATTCTGGATATCAGTGAAAAAGGAATTATACATTCACTGTAACACCATTCACGGATTGTAGGATGAAAGTTGTTCTCCAACTTTCTACTTTCACTTGGGTAGCAATGATGTGTGACTAGGCACCTCTCTTTGCTTATGAACTCATAAGTGTTATGGACTTTCACTGCCAATGTGAAATGGACCTGCAGGGTCACACACATAGGATTTAACCTGGAAGAGGAGTTTTGTCCACAAGCAATGTTTAGATTGATTACTAAAGGAGTTTAGTAGTTCAATTAAACACTCAATCGATCGATGGATCAATATCATATGGTTCAAGGTGTTGGGCGCATTGATTGGAGTATCGAATTGATTGAAATCGCATTTGACTGATTCTGCACAATCTGCATTCCCAACCGATCGGTTCATGTGATGAACCGGTTGGCTGAGGTTGTTGAACCGGTCGGCTCAATTGTTGAACCGATCAGCTAATGCACTGAGTAAACGACCGGTTCAAGTGTTGAACCGATCGGTTCAACTGGTGCAATCGAGTAACTTGGGAAAGTCGGATTGGTGAGAATTTGCCTTTCGTTTCAATTGCCCAATTCGATTGGGAATAATATTGGTATTCGATACCAATTGGGAAAGAAACAAGGAAAGTCAATCGGGAACCAACCTAGAACCCCAACCGACCGGTTCATGAGTGAACCGATCAGTTCAAGGGTCCCAAACGATCGGTTCAGTGGTGAATCGATCGGTTCAGGTCCCCAACTGACCGGTTCACTTGTGAACCAATCGGTTCAGGTTGCGAGATGGTTGCTATTTGTGGAAAATCCCGAACCCTTCTACTCCTGCTTTTAGTCCCGTATTGCTGGGCACAGAGAACCCTGTCCCATGACCCGCCTATATATATAGGGGTATTGGGGGCTTCTCAAAGTACAACACAGTGCAAGTTGATTGCTCTGCAAAGTTTTCGTTCTCTCTGGTTTTGGTAACCGAGAGAGAGCCCGAGCAAGTGCTTCCCGCAAAGGGAGGTGCAGTAAGGGAAGGACAACTGCAGTTGCGATTGACAGTAGGAGAGTGTGTTGGCAACTAGTACGTCAACAAGAGGGTGTGACTCCTTCCACTTCCTTGTGGGACAAGGAGAGTGGAGTTCCAGGTGGTCCGTGTGGACTACTTTATAGGCGGGAGGTCACTACCGCTCAGGAGGACAACTGTCATCCGACAGTCCGGTAGGAGGAGGAGTCTTCAGTCCCGGTGCGACCAGGAGCTGCACAGACACTGTCCAAGACCGGAGGTGAAGACCGCGCAAGGCGCGTGGTATTGTCACCGAGTAAGCCTCGGGACAAGGTATGATTCACAAACCATCTTTCCTATTATATAGATGTTGTCGTGATTTCTTTTGTTCTGGGTTTGGGGAGAAAATGTTTTGTTTCCGGTGCTTCTCTACCTCCTCTAAAACCCAACAGTGGTATCAGAGCCACGTCAGCCTCTCTATATTTTAGGATTATCGATATGATCGATTCTGGTTTGTCGCCTTTATTTATTGCATGCAATGCGAATAATATCGGCTTTATACATGTCCAATCCACAAATCCCTAATATACATATATGATATGTAATATTAATGCACTCGATACGGGTCGCCCTTAAACGAGTTTTGTGGTGGATGTGTAGCATGATTATGGCCTATAAACCCCTATATATGTGTGTGTTTGTTTGTGTGGTTGCTTGCATCTCGGTCTGCGCACCGATTCCCTTTCTCATATTCCTGATGTAACTCGAAATAATTCGAGAATTCTTTTCCTACCTTTGCTCCCCCCGAATGTAACTCGGGGTTTCACAATTCAATTGTAAATAGGATAGATTTTATTTTCTGTTATGTCAAAGAACGGAGGACAACCTGAAGATGATCGGTTCAAGGAGTGAACCGATCAGTTGGTGATCCAGACGGCCGGTTCGAGGAACGATATGAGTAGGTGGCGACTTGAAGAGATGCACGATGACCGGTGCACCGATCGGCTGGAGGTGCCAGTCGATCGGCTGGTGGCACCCAAACAACCTACCTGATGGCGAGCCGATCAATCATGGAGATGAGATGATCAAACCCAGAAAGGCAGGCACATATTTCATCTTGTACAGGTTGCATGTGATGTAGACCTAGATGACCGTGATTCCTCTTGGCTCGAGGAATCACAAATAGGATGGCCATAATCATTGATTTTTATCGTTTATGTATGTTTTCTGTGGGATATAGCATGTATATGATACATACTATATATTGTGGTGATTGGATATGTATATGTATATAAAAACCAAATCCTTCATTAAATATTAAGTTTTAGATGCCTTCCAAATGCGACACACGTGTAAAGCTTGATCGACCAAGTGTGGGAACGCCCTAGCGTGGTGCACCGTCTATCTCGTGGAAGCGTGAAGGATGAATGTGTGGGTCTGCCCTAGCAGGGTGCATATTCATCGTGTTGGCTTTGGGTCGGACTTAACAAGGTGACCTAGATAGGATCTAGCACCTTGAGGCATGGAGATGATGATTGCAAGGAGTTGCATATGACATTTTTCAAGAGTTTCATATGATGCAATTGGCAAGAGTTGCCTACCTGAGAGATCTGAGTTGTGGGTGACAACCCTAGCTGGTCCATGGCTTAGAGGATTTCAGGATCTTGACCCACTAGAAGATTGTACGCTGCAATCTTCCGAATTGATGGTGAGGGCTATCAATTTGAGTCAAAATAGTGGGAGCGGTAATTAATTAATGGCCTAATTAACAATCATAAAATTTTATTCAAATCAAATGAAAAGGGTTTTGACAAATGCAAATTTTCTCTTGTAGAATGGCAAAAGAATCATCTTTTAAAATGGGCAAATTAATTGAGAATAAATTCCATAACTGGTTGAGGACTGTGAGAAGTGTTCTACACAATCCAGATATACCAGGAGCCTTAGAATCCACTCTATGTACGGTTAATGCATTGGTGAAGAACAAAGTAGGTAAGGGAGAGAAGTGTTCTCTCGCCAAACCAATTTCTTCTACATGGAGAGGGTGGAAGGAACAATGGAAGAAGAAGTCGGAGATAGATATCTCTTCTTCTGGTGTATACGTGATAGAGATTAACTTTACTACTTCTTCGTCATGGGTACTTGATACCGGATGCGGATCTCACATTTGTTCAAATGTGAAGGATCTTAAGAGAAGTAGGCCTTTGGGGAAAGGCGAGGTTGAACTACGTGTTGCTAATGGGGCAAGAGTTGCCGCCAGTGTCGTAGGAACCTATGAGTTAACTCTACCTAGTGGGCTAATAATAGAGTTGAAGAAGTGCTATTATGTACCTACCATAAATAGGAATATCATTTCCGTCTCTTGTTTGGACAAAGATGGATTTGAATTTCTTATTAAGAATGGAAAGTGTTCCATTTCTAAAGATGGGATCTTTTATGGCAGTGCCCCTATGTCTTATGGTCTATACTTGATGGACTTGGAGACAAGTGTATACAACGTAAACACCAAAAAGCAAAAACTCAACGACTCAAACAAAACATATCTCTGGCATTGTCGTCTAGGGCACATAAATGAGAAGCGCATTTCTAGACTCCATGAAGATGGTTATCTAGACTCTTTTGATTATGAATCAATAGAGACATGTGAATCTTGTTTGTTGGGCAAGATGACCAAGAATCCCTTTTCAGGTAAAGGTGAGAGAGCTAGTAATCTATTAGGACTCATACATACTGATGTATGTGGGCCTTTTAGAACTAATGCCAGAAATGGGTGTCAGTACTTCATTACCTTCACTGATGATTTCAGTAGGTATGGCTATGTGTACCTGATGAAACATAGGTCAGAAGCCCTTGAAAAGTTCAAGGATTTCATGAATGAAGTACAGAACCAGCTTGGTAAAAGTATTAAGGCACTTCGTTCTGATCGAGGTGGAGAATACTTGAGCCAGGAGTTTGAGGACCTTCTGCGAGCCCGTGGTATTATATCACAATGGACTCCGCCTGGAACACCACAGCATAATGTTGTGTCTGAAAGAAGGAATCACACATTGTTAGATATGGTGCGATCAATGATGAGTTTTTCTGATCTTCCAATTTCTTTCTGGGGTCATGCTCTTGAAACCACCGCGTTTATGCTTAACCGTGTACCATCTAAATCGGTTCAAAAGACACCATATGAGATATGGTACGGGAAGCGTCCCGATTTGTATTTTCTGAAGATTTGGGGTTGTGAAGCTTACCTCAAGAAAACGTTTCCTGATAAGCTTGGACCCAAATCCGATAAATGTTATTTTGTTGGATACCCCAAGGAAACGAGGGGATATTACTTATACCACCCTACTGACAACAAAGTGTTTGTTGCCAGGACAGCTGTGTTCCTAGAGAAGGAATTTATTTCCAAAGGAAGCAGTGGGAGGAATATAGAGCTTGATGAGGTTCAAGCCCAACAAGAAAACATTGAACCGATAGATGTACAAGAGGAAAATGTAGATTCACAAGGTGTTGTGGAATCTCAGTCTCCTCAGGTAACACAAGGACCTCGTAGATCTAGTAGGACTAGCCTTGAACCTGAGAGGTTTGGATACCTTGTAACTCAGGAAGGTGGAGAGTTGATCATAGATGATGATCCAACTACCTACGTAGAGGCTATGGAGGGACCAGATTCTGAGAAATGGCTTGAAGCCATGAGATCCGAGATGGAATCCATGTACTCCAACAAAGTATGGACTTTGGTGGAACCACCCGAAGGGGTAAAACCCATAGGATGCAAGTGGGTCTTTAAGAAAAGACCGACATGGATGGCAATGTGCAAACTTATAAAGGCAGATTGGTTGCGAAGGGTTTTCGACAAATTCAAGGTGTTGACTGACGAAACCTTTTCTCCAGTTGCCATGATTAAGTCCATCAGGATCATGCTTGCTATTGCAGCTTATTATGAATATGAGATTTGGCAGATGGATGTTAAAACCGCATTCCTTAATGGGAATATACATGAGGATGTGTACATGACACAGCCTGAGGGTTTTGTAGATCCAAAGAATGCTAATAAAGTCTGTAAACTGCAAAGGTCAATCTATGGATTGAAGCAAGCATCTCGGAGTTGGAATCTTCGATTTGATGAAGAAGTCAAAGTGTTTGTCTTTATTCAAAATGAAGATGAACCTTGTGTGTACAAGAAGGTTAGTGGGAGCTCGACCACATTCCTCATATTGTATGTGGATGACATACTTTTGATGGGGAATGATGTATTAGCCTTAGAGAAGGTAAAGACTTGGCTTGGGAAAATTTTCTCAATGAAGGACTTAGGAGAAGCATCCTACATTCTAGGAATTAAGATCTATAGAGATAGATCTAGAAGGCTTCTCAGACTAAGTCAGAGCACATACATTGACAAGGTGCTGAAGCGGTTCAGCATGGAGAACTCAAAGAGAGGCAACATCCCCTTGTTACATGGAGTCACCGTCTCTAGAGCTCAATGTCCCCAATCTTGTGAAGAGAGGGAGCATATGAATGGGATCCGATATGCATCATCCATCGGATCCATCATGTACGCTATGTTGTGCACACGCCCAGATGTCTCGTATGCTCTCAGCATGACGAGCATGTACCAGTCAGATCCCGGGGATGCTCACTGGACAGCCGTGAAGAACATCCTCAAGTACTTGCGAAGGACTAAGGATCAATTTCTTGTGTACGGCGGCGAGGAAGAGCTGGTTGTAAAGGGTTACACCGATGCAATCTTCCAAATCGATAAATATGATTACAGATCGCAGTCAGGATTTGTGTTTTGCCTTAATAATGGAGCTGTGAGCTGGAAGAGTTCCAAGCAAGAAACAGTTGCCGATTCTACTACAGAGGCTGAGTATATTGCTGCTTCGCATGCAACAAAGGAGGCCGTGTGGATCAGGAAGTTCATATCTGAACTTGGTGTAGTTCCCAGTAGCTGTGATGCAATTGAGCTTTATTGTGACAATAATGGAGCTATTGCACAAGCTAAGGAGCCCATATCACATCAGCAGTCCAAGCACATACTGCGGCGTTTCCATCTCATACGAGAGATCGTACAGCAAGGAGATGTGAAGATTTGCAAAGTACCAACGGAATACAACATAGCTGATCCACTGACTAAGGCCCTTTCTCAGCAGAAGCATGCTGGTCATTCTAGGTCACAAGGACTGCGTTTCCTTGGTGACTGGCTCTAAGTGCAAGTGGGAGTCTGTTGGTATGTATGCCCATAGAGAAAGTCATATGATGATTGTAATGGGATACTTTGTAAGTGATTTGAATAATAATAAAGGCAATTTCCAATCTATATGTTTAAACTATTTATGAGATGATGGTGTAACATGATAGATGTCTAAAGATTGTTTTACTCAATGATATATGCTTTTAGGTTCATGACCTAAACGATGAGATCATATGGATGTTAAGAGTATACATTCTTGTTTAGTCCCTAGTCGGTTGTTATTGTGGAAATAACCATAGAGATCAATAACACTGAAGACTAGATTGTGTGTTGGTTGATGACAGAATCTCATTAGTCATGATATAGTGATATCAAACCAAGCACATAGGTACTTGTTAGAGAACAAGGTACCAGACAGACCCACCGTGAGAGTGACACATGGAACCATGACTTGGTAGTCACAGTCAGCTCTCACAATGATGGTGGTGAATGTGATTCTTAGACCTGAAATCACTACACTCAACACATGTCGTTGGGTAAACTTTGACATCATCAAACGCAGTCCTGAAACATGGGTTGTTATAAAGGTGATGATTGGGTGGCTTTGACACATGGGGCTTTTGAGGGGTGAGTGATAGATATGGGATTTGTCCCTCCTAAGGGAGTTTGATATCCTTTGCCACTTGATGAGTAGGATTGAGAAAGGCATGCACAAGCACGTGTGAATCAATATGTGATATTGATGTCATACACATCTCACTCGGTCTACTCTGAGATCAAGGAAATGAATGAACATTGACAGGATGACTGTTCCATGCCTCGAGTTCATTCTGGATATTAGTGACAAAGGAATTATACATTCACTGTAACACCATTCACGGATTGTAGGATGAAAGTTGTTCTCCAACTTTCTACTTTCACTTGGGTAGCAATGATGTGTGACAAGGCACCACTCTTTGCTTGTGAAGTCATAAGTGTTATGGACTTTCACTGCCAACGTGAAATGGACCTGCAGGGTCACACACATAGGATTTAACCTTGAAGAGGAGTTTTGTTCACAAACAATGTTTAGATTGATTACTAAAGGAGTTTAGTAGTTCAATTAAACACTCAATCGATCGATGACTCAATATCATATGGTTCAAGGTGTTGGACGCATTGATTGGAGTATCAGATTGATTGAAATCGCATTTGACTGATTCTGCACAATCTACATTCCCAACCGATCGGTTCATGTGATGAACCGGTCGACTGAGGTTGCTGAACCGGTCGGCTCAATTGTTGAACCGATCGGCTCATGCACAGAGTGAAATGACTAGTTCAAGTGTTGAACCGATCGGTTCAACTGGTGCAATCGAGCAACTTGGGAAAGTAGGATTGGTGAGAATTTTCCTTTCGTTTCGATTGCCCAATTCGATTGGGAATAATATTGGTATTCGATACCAATTGGGAAAGAAACAAGGAAAGTCAATCGGGAACCAACCTGGAACCCCAACCGACCGGTTCATGAGTGAACCGATCGGTTCAAGGTTCCCAAACGATCGGTTCAGTGGTGAACCGATCCGTTCAGGTCCCCAACCGACCGGTTCACTTGTGAACTGATCAGTTCAGGTTGCAAGATGGTTGCTTTTTGTGGAAAATCCCAAACCCTTCTACTCCTGCTTTTAGTCCCGTATTGCCGGGAACAGAGAACCCTGTCCCATGACCCGCCTATATATAGGGGTATTGGGGTCTTCTCAAAGTACAACTCAGTGCAAGTTGATTGCTCTGCAAAGTTGTCGTTCTCTCTGGTTTTGGTAACCGAGAGAGAGCCCGAGCAAGTGCTTCCCGCAAAGGGAGCTGCAGCAAGGGAAGGATAACTGCAGTTGCGATTGACAACAGGAGAGTGTGTTGGTGACTAGTACGTCAATAGGAGGGTGCGACTCCTTCCACTTCCTTATAGGACAAGGAGATTGGAGTTCCGGGTGGTCCGTGTGGACTACTTCAGAGGCGGGAGGTCACTGCCGCTCAGGAGGACAACTGTCATCTGACAGTCCGGTAGGAGGAGGAGTCTTCAGTCCCGGTGCGACCAGGAGCTGCACAGACACCGTCCAAGACCGGAGGTGAAGACCACGCAAGGCGCGTGGTATTGTCGCCGAGAAAGCCTCGGGACAAGGTATGATTCACAAACCATCTTTCCTATTATATAGATGTTGACGCGATTCCTTTTGTTCTGGGTTTGGGGAGAAATTTTTTTGTTTCCGCTGCTTCTCTGCCTCCTCTAAAACCCAACACCAAAGTACCACATATTTGGGAAGATACTTAGGCATCCCCATCTTGCACCATCAGATCAATAAAGCTACACACTCTGCGATCACAGACTCCATCAAAGATTGTATGTCTAGCTGGTCATCCTGCTACTTATCCCTTGCCGGAAGGATCACTCTTGCAAAGGCCACCCTTCAAGCTATCCCAAGCTATGCCATGCAGTTTGTTCAACTATCTCCATCGCTTTGTGATGATATCAACACACACATCAAGAATTTCATTTGGTCCGGTGGTAGGACACATCATAACCTCTCTCTTGTTTCCTGGAAAGTTCTCACTCTGTCCAAAGATGAAGGTGGGCTTGGAATCAAGGATGCACAAATATAAAACCAAGAACTTATGCTTAAAAATGTCTGGCTCTTTATTACAAATCCGCATGCCCTTTGGGTACGGGTGATGAAGGATAAATACATTAAAAATGGGACACCTATAAGGAAGGCCAGTTCTTCGGCGTGGGCGTTCATTCAAAAAAATCTACCTGACATTCAGTGGGCCTCTGGTGTCAGCATTAATAGTGGAACCTCCACAAATGTCTGGACTGCTAAGTGGTTGCATGGCCTCTCTATACGAGACCTGGAGCAAAACCTTTTGCCGCCTCAAGGGCTTGAAGACCTTTCTGTAAGTTCCATGGCACTACACAATGGTTCCTGGGATTAGGCTTTCATCCACGAGTACCTTCCCGGGAGCTCTTGGCACCACATCCGTCACACCCATCCTCCGACCATGGCTGCAGGTGACGATGAGCGGTACTGGCCGCTCACTCCTTCTGGGACTTTCACTACAAAATCTATCTACACATGGCTTCATAGTAGCTCGCATACCAGCAACGATGGACAGTGGAGCTCCATCTAGAAGCTTCAACTCCCTGCCCGCTTCTAGACTTTCCTTTGGCTACTTTAGCACAAGGCGCTGCTTACCAATGTGGAGAAAGTTCGACACCATATTCCTATGGACGCTACCTGCCCCATCTGCAACAATGCCGCCGACACCCTTCTGCACTGTCTCCGAGACTGCCCGCCAAGTAGGAATGTATGGCTCGCCTTGAGCACCCCTTTAGCTTTCTTCCAGTTGATAGAAGATTCCTGGCTTCTTGAAATCCTCTCCTGTAAATGTACAAATGAGGAGTCCATGATCCCCATAGTGGCCGCTTGGGCCATCTGGCTGCACCGCAATGGTTTTATCCATAATCACCAGTCTCTCACGGCGGCTCAGCGTGTTGCCTTCATCAGGAACAAGTTCCGTGCTATCTTGAGCATCCCTGCCACAATGATCAATGCTCCTACAGCATCCACGGATGTTATCAGACCACCTGCTACGCACAACATTTTGATATTTGTTGATGCCTCCTATTCTTCACCGTCTGCTGCTTCCGGTATGGGTATTCATGTTGCGGATGATAATGGCAGACACATAATGGGCTATGGCTCGCCCAGCTGCGCCGGTTCGACGTTGGAAGCAGAAATCCAAAGCATTCTTTGTGCCTTGGAGCTCTGCAAAACTACGGGGTGGCGCTCCCCTGCCATCCTGTCGGATGCTCTCAATGCGGTTCGTATCGCTACTGAGATCGATCCTGCAACAACCATGCTCCGTCCCCACATGAGGCGTCTTAGGATGCTTTGTGAAGATGTGGGGAAACCTTTCTTTTCACATGTACCTAGAAATTTTAATAGGATTGCTGATGGCATAGCTCGGTTTCCCAAAAACTCCTCTAGTCCCTTTTCTTTTTCTTCAAGTCAGCCTTCTTGGCTTAATATAGACTTAAATGTATGCATTTCTGATATTTGGCCTACAATAGAGAGCATGATGAATGAAAGCTAGTCTCTATGGTTTTCCAAAAAAATAAAATAAGTATCGAGACGTCCTTTATCATTTTACTTTAAATATATCTTGGTTGTCCTAGAATGAATGGAATACACTAATAAAGTAATTCAATGATAGATATAATTTATGCATAGGTAAGTTTAGAATGATTTATCCCAAGAGTAGTTGTGAACATGAAATGAAAGAAGTTGAGATGAATGAATATGGTATGAAAGGAAAATGATGAAAACTAGTAGATCAATCCAAGAACTTAACTCTTACTCTAAAATGATGGCCTATGTAATACTGATGAGTAATGAACTCAAATGAGGAATTAAGGAATGCATATAAGTATAGCTCAATTACAAGGTCAAGTTCAATGATGTGAATTGAATTTAAAGAGTGATGTTCTTGGATTGTAATTGTTTGTCAAAATACTTGTACTTGAGGGTGGTCGATTCTGATGGACTTCAAATGAGAATCAAACATGTGTTGATTAGTAACCATAATTGAAGAATGCTCAATAATAGAAGAGGAGAATTAAGTGTGTTATGTATGTTTCTTCTTGAAATTTAATTACATCTATTGAGATTGGATGGAGTAAGTATACAGGTTCTGATCATGATGGATAATATAAGATGTCTATATCTTTTTTCTAAAAAAATGATCGGATTATATCAGATAGCCATACGTCATATACAAATGGACCTGTAGTGACACCAGATTGGTTTCAAAGGTACAAACACAATGCAATGATGAGATTAGATACAAATTATCTGCTTCAATCTGGATTCCTAATTTTGTAGATAGAAGTGGTTTTTTGATAGAATTCCTCCTCAATCTTGATCATCTTCCAATTTGATAGTACCTTGATAACTAGTTCATAAAATGGAACCACAAACCCCTCAGCATTTGCCTTAAACCTTTTATGATTTGTAGCTTGGTGTTGAAGAACACCCCATTGATCTATATGCAAAATGAAGCATCAAAAGGGACCCCTAAAAGTGGTCAAGGATCTTGGGGACACCCAGCTCCAGTCGGCCACCCCACAACATAGAAAAAGCATCATTAGCGATGGATATAAATGTTGCTAGATGGCGAATAATAAGTAGTGAAAAACTTCCCAAAACAACAATAACAACTAAACAAAATAGGAATGAAGAAGGACAAGCTCTAATGTAAAGAAAAAAGAGAATGGAGAGGAAAATCCTCGATCCTATGAGAAGATGGAAATGGAAATAACTGGGAACCCTAGACCAAGCTGGATCCTCAAAGAAGGCACTCAGAACCATAGTCCAGCCCCCTTATTGATGCTTCTAGAGCACCAGATAAAGTCGCCAAGGCCACTCGATCACCAGATCTAGGGCTTGCGATCAAGAGACCAGACAGCTATGAGGCTGACACCAAGGATGCACTTATAAGAGAGCTTGCTAGTAGCCACTTGCAACTCCTTTAGATGGGAGATGAGGGGGAAAGTCCTGGGGGATAAAGATATGGTACGTCGGATGTTGCCCCCTTCCCTGAGCAGCAAAAGTGCCTCCCTTCCCTACTTTGCTCGCCCAGTCGCCAGAGTAGCCTTGGGAAAAATACTATTCTTTTGGTGGATATATATTGTCTATATTGTTATATTGTTGATATTTCTAATGTCTTTGTGAATATTTGATGAGAATTCTTATATGGAACTAAATTATAAACAATATGTTGAGATTGATGAGGATTGTTATATGGAATTATATGGTACCTCATACTTTGTTGGCTCCCTTTACCTTTTTCAGCAACCACAGAGGGGACCTTTAACTCTGCCTCCCTTGGTCTTTCCCCCTCCTGGGTTCCTGAAACCCCCTTCCCTCCATCATCAAAGATCCTCTCATTGTCTCCATCATCCATGAATCTATTATGGGTGCAATGCATGTCGTCATCCCCCCCACATGGGAAAAAAACCTCATTGAAGAACCATCCCTACCATGAAAGATGACGTCTTTATGACCCTTCTGACCACTGGGAAAATGACACCTACACAAAACCACCTCTCTACCCTATAAACTCGGAGCCTCCATTGGAAGACCACGTCTGAGAAGTAGGCTACCCTCAGAGCAAGAGATGGCCTTGTAGGTAGCAACCCACCGCAGGGAGTCCTAAAGTCGAGCGATCCGAAAGGGGTGAGCCCCAAAACCAATAGGAAGAAGGATCAATGAGCTTTTTTCCAGACCACCCATAAATAATTAAATCTATTACCCTACCACCCAGGGTGGTCCACCCTTTCTGGGGTCGCTCTCAATTTTTCATCACACCACCTCTCCTCAATCACCTTCTTTATTCTGACCTCCTCCTCCCAGTTTTTCTTAGTGATGGGGACTTTCTCGTGATAGGTGAGCTCCTCAACTCACCAGACCTAGTCACACAAGAGTTTTTTTTGTTCCACAACAACGCTTTGTAGCTTGTTGTTTGCTTTCTTATTTCTCACTGCACTCCATATACAAAAACATAATATTGTTGGAACGACCCTCTCTTCCCCTAAGCTCCCTCTTGTAATGCTTCTCGATGCTCTCTTCTTCTCATTCTCCAATGTTTCTTGATAAAGAGGTAGGTGACAACTGGTGGAAAGGGATGATGGTAATAGACCAGAAGAGACCGAAAACAAGATCAAATAGGAAAGGCATGCACAAAATTGTCCATCTTTCCTGTCCTCTCATTTGATCTAGGCAAGTCTAAAAGGAGAAGGGGAAAGGTAGCGAGAAGATCTAGCCACTTGTTCTATAGATTGTGGCTCCTCACTGTCAACTTAATATGATGTCGGTTGGTTGGGCATGTTAACCATTTTCCATTAGGGTCTGTCCTACTTACCATTTCCATTTGAATTTATTCCCAAATTTTCCCTCGTGTTTGTTGAAATCCCCCCTCTCTTTTCCCTAATTCTATGCAACTCGACCAATCCACTTTCCATCAGCTCATGTTACTGTGTAAATGGACTGCTTTCTTTTCATTTTAATAAGTCTTTTCTAAATGAACCTATCATGTATTACTAATATAATTAAAAATTCACATGTATGCTTCGCGGATGACTTAATCATGTTTGGGAAAGCTACTGTGCGACAGATGAAGGCCATTAAAGACTGTTTCCATGCTTTTCATAAGGCATCTGGCTAGTCGATATCCAAGGCGAAGACAAGAATCCTTTTTGCAAGGAGTGTCGATGCTTCTATGAGAAGAAGAATCAAGAGAATAGCTAGATTCCAATCAACAGAAGACCTAGGGAAATATTTAGGAGTCCCTATCATTCATCACAAGGTATCGAAGCATACCTATAGTGAGGTGCTCGATACATTGTCGAATAGAATAGAAGCCTAGACTATGAGAAGCCTCTCTCTGGATGGCAGGGTGTGTCTCGTCAAGGCCACCTTAGCAGATGTTCCTACATATGTAATGCAAATGGCACAAATTCCTCTACAGTTATGTGACAAGATTGATAGCACAATCCATAATTTTATATGGGGAGGAGCTCATAAGGAACATCCTTTAGCTCTTGTGGCTAGGGACAAAGTTTTTTGTAGAAAAGACAAAGGGGGCATTGGCATGATGAAGATGAGATAATGGAATCAGTCGTTACTCTACAAGAACTCCTGGGAGCTAGCTACTAATCGTCGATCTCAATGGTGGGATGGGTTGAGAGATCATTTTAAGAAGACCACAGTAGGGACACTCTACAACCTTTCGAAACTGGGTAGAGTGGCCTTTGCAGGTAAAGCCTTCATCGAGGAGAACTCCTATTTAGTTCCCGTGGATGGAAACAACATCAATGTCTGGGAGGACAAATGGTGGAGGAATGGACAAATAATCAAAGAGCATACACTTAACCCGATTCCTGTAGAAATTATTGATTTGAAAGTGAGCAGCCTCATTGACTTGCAAGGTAACTGGGATATCCCTTTCCTAAACTATTGGCTACCGCCAGACATTGTAGAGGTAATTACAAAATTGGTTATCCCCAGGAACACTGATGGATTGGATCTGAGAGCATAGAACCATACTAAAACATGCCTCTACTCAACAAAGATGGCTTACCATAAGCTGGTGGAAGGGAGGTGTCGACCAACTAAAGGCATTTGGATGAAGATTTGGAATGCTAAGGTCTCACCCCACATCAAATTTTGCGCTTGGCTCTTGTTGAACGAAGCCATGCTAACAAATACGAGAAGGGTTAGACAAAACATCAGCACTAACGCTACCTGCCCACGCTTCCTAACTGGGGAAGAGACTACAATCATGCGATTAGGCACTGTAGCCATGTGAAGTCCGTGTGGATGACACTTTATCAGGACAGAGACAACACGTAGTTCTTTAGTAATAATAGCATTGCTAGATGGTTTCAGGAACAAATGGGAAACTCAGATGAGGATACGATCCTCTTTTTAACTTCCTACTGGCATATTTGGAATTGTAGGAACAAGTAGGTCTTCCAAGGTGAGGTCTGTAAGCCACAACAACAAGTTAGATTTATCGTCAAGGAGGTCTGCAATCAAACCCAAGCTTTCCACATCGACAACAACACTTATCAGAGTACTAGATCGAATGGGATGGCGGGATGGTAGGCTCCTATCCCTAACGCCCTGAAGTTCAAAACAGACGTAGTCGTTAAGCCCAATCGTGTGTCCTGCGCTATGGTGGCAAGAGATGATTTAGGAAAATGGAGAGAAGGGGCAGCCTTGCAGTTAAACACCTAGGATGTGGTTGAAGCAAAGCTCAGAGGGTTGATGTTGGCAATGGAGATAGCACATGCAAACAATGTGGAGATTGCCATCTTTGAATCAGACTCGTCAATCACAGTTCAACTAACCACTACTAGTTTCCAGGATAACTCTAAATACGCCAAACCAACAATGAGGATTAGATCACCGATTAAGCTAGGTTGGTCCATTGTACACACGTGCAGAGAGAGTAATGTTGTGGCTGGCAGCCTAGCAAAAATTCACTCAAAGCAGCAGGAGAGATATACCCAATATATTCTCCCCCTTCTGAGATAATTGATCTCCTAGTTAGGGACCTATGTAAGGGTAGTAGTACTACCTTGTTTAGTTTTGCAGTCTTAATTAGTGATTGTAAACTTGATTTGAATTTGCTCGCAAGGGAAGGACGAGACGAATAAGATTGCCTCCTAACTTTCTTTAAAAAAATCACATGTTAAATTAGGCTCGTTTAAAGTATATGATATTTAAAAATAAAAATTCAACCTAATCTTGCTATATATATTATTGAATTTTGACTCTAGGTTAGTTCAATGTTAGTAAAGACTGGCTAAACTTCTGATAGTCAGACTTGGCATCACAATTTTGGCCACTATGTACAAACTTGAAAATGACCCAAACCCATAATTAAACCACTCTACTAAAATTCAGTACTTGCCCAAGTTTTTAAATTTAGATCATGTAATTGACTTTATTTGTTTCATGTAGACATGATAACATATATACTTGTTGTGAAACATATATGTTGGATGTCTATAATTTCATACTACATAACCTATTTTGTTACTAATCTAATCACAAACGAATGCATATCCAATTTAGACCAAACCTTTAGATGATTATTTATCTGAACCTAATATCTACCTGGGATGTCAAAAACAAAGTCTAGATCAAATTTTGTTTGGGTCATATGTGGGGGTTGGACGTATGATTGACGAATCTTCATATTTGTGTTGGTTCTGAGTTAGGTATTTTTTCAAAAATTCAGACTCCGACTTCAATCTATTTGTTTGATCTTGAATCAATCTTGGTTTAATAATTTGGATAAGTACCAAATCGAGAACCAATAAATATAATTAGAATTTCAATGACATGTAACAACCAACACATCTAACCCAAAAAAATATGTCTAAGATTTTAGTTTTGACAAAAAGGTAGATATTTAGGCCTGGGTTTTGAACAAATACTTGATGGAGAACCAGAGAGATATATATAGTTTCCAATGATACATCCAAATGTGTGAGTCCAATCAAGTATGACCCAAAAAATTGGTCCCACATTCTCATTTGGACATCTTGTGTTAGTTTTTTATTCAAATAAAGAGTTCAAAATTAAATTTAGGATCTTTTTTTATTTATATTTATATAATTTGGATTTATTCTAGGTTCCATAAAGATCATTATGTCAATATCGAGTTTATTAATAAAAAGTCAAATTATGTAGATCTTGTGCATCTATCATATATGTTGCCCAGCTAGCATATGTGCCAGAATCCCAAACTAAGTGTATTTTGGATCTAAATTTAACAAATGAGATTGGTTCCGTGTCCTGAATTTAAAAATCCAAGTAAACTATGGATCTAGACATGTGAACAAAATATGGATCTGGGTTGTTATCAAGTTTGTCAAGAGGAACAAAATTTAGATGCAAGACGAAATTAGGTTTGACTACCAAAAGATTTAGTCAATCTTTTCTTGACCAAGAAACAAGCCCAGAATTTGACAGGCTAAACCCGAACAATAAATAAGATGGAATGTTTAATTTAATTAGAATATACTTGAAAATCTCCTAATATATTATTATATATGAATTAATTATGTAAACAATACAGGTAAAGTTGATTTAGAATAGATGCATCAAAATGGAAAAGCCTCATTTTTTGTATCAGGTAAAACAATACTATCATCAAAAAGTATAGGAGTACTTTACTAAACATAGGGTGGGTTAAATACAAAAACCCCAATGTAATCTCACCTGGAGGTCCAAAACTTTTTAAAGAGTAGGTTTGTCCTTACAAAAAAGAAGAGTTTCCCCATGAGAACATCAAAACATTGGTAAATATCCTTCTTCAGACCTCCATGCAACCTATTATTTCTTTCCTTCCAGACCAGAAAAGAAATAGCAGTGATGCCAAGCCCATCAAAAAATCTCATGCAATGGTTCTTATATATCAGGATAAGGATTCAAATCAAAGCGTCCTCCAACCTATTGGATGGCAAACCACCCCGCCCACACTTGAGGGCCATGCGGGTCCATATATATTTAGTGAAATTGCACTCAAAAGCCAAGTGTTCATGTGATTCATTCTCCCTTTACAAAGAAGGAAAGAGGGTTCCACTCCAAGGACCCACCCTATGAGCCTGTCGAAGGTGGGAAGACGCCCCAAAATGGACCTGTAAAGACACCATCTCTACTTAGCATGTGCATTTTGTTCCAAAGGATGATCGCCTATGGAATAGGTGGGCCAATCATTATGGGTTCCAAGGCCTACCCACCAGGCATGTGCACGTATTGTTACCAATATGAGTGTAAGATTCCCACACCTATTGCCACATAGAGACCATCCCCCTCCAGGTTAAGGAGTTGTCCTAAACCACATGTGCATCTAGGTCCATCCCATATCTCTGCCTCATCCAGCTGGTCCACGGGGATGATGGTTTGGTGAGGAATCTGTCAATACATTGACATGTAGCTCTTTCAGCCACCAACAATGGGTACTTCACCCCTAAACCACCATTCTCATAAGGTTTAGCAATAGTGGACCAAACCACCCCTTGGTATTTACCTTCCCCCAAAAAACCTCCCATTATACACCTAACTTAAATGATGATGAACATTGGTAGATCATCTTCCCTGCACCAAAACATGAACTTGGCCATAACAATAGATTTGATAAGAACCATCCTCCCAGCCAAGGAGATGTTATTGCCCACCAATCCATTAATAGTGTCCCTGATGTTATCCACCAAAGTGTCATAGTCCTAGCCTCTTCCCCTACCCCCCTAAATTGAGATCCCTAAGTACTTGGTAGGAAAGTCACCCAGGGAAATATCGATCGACTCCCTAAGCCTTCTGCATCTCTGATCGCACGAGTAGGAGAGAAAAACTTTAGATTTACTAATGTTGATGTAGAGTCATGTATGAAGCTCATGACAAATAGCCTCACCTTCCTAATCTACTTGCACTATCTGGCTAAGAGCAACATCACATCATCGACGAACACCAGATGGGATCGGATAAGGACACCATTGATCTTGAATGACTTTATGTTGCCCTATCCTTTGTCGAAGTGTATGATGTTGGACAGAGTCTCCATGATGATGACAAACAACAATGGGGATAATAGATCACCATGTCAAATGTCATTTGGGGCATTCAACGGTCCATGAGGAACCTCATTCACAAGGACTGAAAAAGAGGTTGATTCCGCACATTGCTTCAACAACCTGATCCATCTCTACAAAACCCCAAAGACTTCATAATCCTCCGCATAGTAGACCATTGAACATGGTCACATGCCTTCATGATATTGAGTTTCATGTAGGAATTTTTTGTGGAGTTCTTAGAATTGAAATTTGCTAGGAATTCCATTGACAGTAACACACTATCAACAATCAACTGCCTTGGATAAAAGCAAGTTGTTCGGAAGAGATGATGTCGGGTACACCTTCTTTAAACACCCAATCAGTAGCTTCAAGACCACCTTGTAACAAACTGAGCAACATGCTATGGATCGGTAATCTGCCATGGTGGTCGGAAGGTTCTTTATAGGTATCAGTTTGATAAATGTGTGATTGAACTATTTCACCATGGTTCTACCCACCAAAAACCAGTAAAAAACATGACATACATCCTCCTTCATGATGTCCCAGTAGTGTTGGAAAAATTTCCCATTGAAGCCATCCGGACCTGATGCCTTGGATGCGCTAATGGAGAAGACGACATATTTTATTTACTTGTCGGAATTTGGTCCAAACGGGTTCCCATTTAGTTCCTCAGTGACCTTCCTCACTGAAAGAACACACTCACATCTATGATGATCTTTATTGTATAGATTACTGAAGAAGGATACCGCTTCCACTACCACCTCCCTAGGGCACCTTGTC
Source organism: Alisma plantago-aquatica (assembly GCA_963693085.1). Taxonomy (NCBI): domain Eukaryota; kingdom Viridiplantae; phylum Streptophyta; class Magnoliopsida; order Alismatales; family Alismataceae; genus Alisma; species Alisma plantago-aquatica. The sequence continues at coordinate 134,466,539 of OY856411.1, read as the reverse complement.
TCTGATCCATATGCCTTAATAAGACCATGTATGCAATCATGCATATGATTCTTCTTGGTGGAATTGTGGTATATCTCCGTGTTCCGATCGTCAGGCTTAAACCGGTTAATTATGCTTCTCTGTCAGTGATATCTCTCCTCTACCCTTTCCAATTGTAGAGTATATTCACCTTATCCTCCTCCATCTTCATCCTATAAAGATCTAAAGGATGAAGTTTTATATCATCTACAACCATCTGGTAGTCACTATAAGCTTGTTTAACCAAGTTGGGAAGATTACACAAATCATCAAACCAACCCTTTAAAGCCTTCTTCGTTCTTTTCGACTTTTCTTCCACATAGAACATGGGATTACCCTAAACCAATCCCTCCTAAGTTTTTCTAATAACCTCATCAAATCTAGGCCAATCTACCCAAAAATTAAGGAACCTGAATGGCCTATTCTTCTTTGGGTTATTTGCCAAGGGCACCACCATCCTGACATGGTAATTAGTAGGATGACTAACCAGGAAGACTTTAGCCTCCAAGAAGGTATCAATCCAAGCGACATTTGCCACACCCCTATCCAAATTGCTAGATATTCTGTGTTCTAGACTCCTCTTATTATGCCATGCCATGATATCTCCCACCATGCTAAGATTAATAAGGTTAGCATCATCCACACTTTCGTTGAACCCTCTAAGAATTGAAGTTGGGATGGGTTTACCCCCACACTTCTCCCTGGACTTCTAAACATGGATGAAGTCCCTATAACCAACTTTGGAACTTGTTGCTTTGTAGAGATTCTGATGTCCTCCTAGAACCTCCTTCGTATTCGTTCATCATTATGCCCATAGACCCATGTTACCAGGCAATGGAACCCGCTACCAGTAATGCAGTTAGCAACCACTGTCTGCTCTATGGTATGGATTATATGGACGTCCCATACATCTTTATTCCAACCTATAGTGATCCTTCCACCTGATTCAAGTTTGACTCGCTTCCCCACCCCTTTGAGAAATGGACCTAGATCTTCTCTGCAAGTTGTCTCTTTACTCTAGTTTCCAAATAGAAGATTAGTGAGGCATGTTTCTCCAAAATGATCTTCCTCACCCGCCTTTATCTCTTACGACAATAAGATCACCTTACATTCGATGTGAGTATGGACGTGGTTAACCTTTCTTATGACCCCTGATGCGATGATTTTGAGTCGCATTTATAGACCTGTTTGATGTGTTTTATGCTTTTATTAGTCATTTTTATGGTTAATGTGGCATAATTCATCCACTTTGGTCTTTGCTACTATTTTATGTCAAATCCCCTTTATTTCATCGTTTTAAGCATTAATTGTCAAAATATTATTATTTGTGTGAATTTATGTGGTCTCGTGTTTGAATTTCAGAGCAAACAAGTATTTGATTCAGTCGATACAATCGACGGAAGTCGATACCATCGACCGGACTGCAGGTTGCCAGCCGCGAGTATCAACAAAGAGTCGATACTATCGACAGGGATGTCGATGGTATCGAGATACCATCAGGTTGCTGGCGAGGAAGCAGTCGATAGTATCGACACCAAGTCGATACCATCGACGCATGGAGGCTACAGCGACACAAAATGACAAAATCATTGCTACATGTTCATCGATACCATCGACCCGCATCGATGGTATCGAGATGATGTCGGGCGCGACAAAGGAAGGGTTTGCAGCCGGCCGCTACTACAGCGGGTCGATACCATCGACTCGCGTCGATGGTATCGACACCGTAGGATATGAGTTGGCTTCCTAATGATCTCAATCATATGGCTACGGTTAAGGAGCGACCTAATGACCGAGATATAGCTAATGACGGCTGCCCAGACGTGAGGATCATCTCATTAGCAATTGCACGAGTATCGAGGAGCGGTAGAGAGGAAAACGGAGGCTAGAAGCTCATACTTGTTGATTCGGAGGAGATGGATTCCACAACCGAGAGGCGGTAGAGCATGCATTTTACACCGAGGATCAACCGGTTCTTCTCCGTTCAGGGGTTTTCCCTTTCATTCCACGTTTTTACATATTTTCCCCTATTTCTACCACGTACTTGTGTGATATGAACATGCGGGGCTAATCCCCTTCGTCTTTAGGATCGGGAGTAGCCCGTGGATTCATTGTATGATGATTTTATAATAGTAATTCATATCTTATCTCTTAAATCCGTGGTATAGTTTCATTTTCTCCATGTATTATTATGCTTGATCACCATAATAATAACCTAATGCCCTTAATCACTTTGAAAGAAGGATTAACGGTTGAAAAGAGATGAAATCTACATTAATCGATAAATCCCTTGAACAAGGCGGTGTAAGATTAATGGTGGATACCGAGAGGTCATTTATAATGCACCTAGTTTAGGGTATAGGTTACTACGACGGTGGAACCGACCTAAGCTTAGGTAGTGAATTGCACCATGACAGTGGGCAATTCTATTTTCAGGCCACTACCCAGATAGAGAGATAAAATTGAGGCATTATATAAAATCTAATCAATGAAAACTCGTTGTGAAACCGCAATCCTAAAGATACCCTTTTGAATTGATTAAACCAACATTTAATCAATTGCTTCTTTTGTTTTGTTTTTATTTTTCTTTTATTTTTAACAACAACTCTCAACTTGTTAATCGGCTTAGCTGATCACAAATAGTTATTAGGAGTCCCCGACGATTGCACGTATCCCTGAGTTCGACTCAGGCCTCACAAAGGCCTGTACTACTCGACGTGTTCACCTGCGTTTATACGCACGGTAAAATTGCGTCAAGTTTTTGGCGTCGTTGCCGGGGATACGGAAATTTGTTGGCACTTCGAGTGTTGTGAGCGGCCACTCTAGGCCACCTTTTTATTCTTTTTATTATTATCATTACAAAAATTCATAATATATTTTCTAAATATCTTCAACCGTCAAGCACCGTACTAAACTTAACCTTCCTATTTTCAGGTACAGTGCATGGTGCAGACGCGTAGTACTGACTACGCAGGTCGCGCACCAGAGGTTCCGCTACTGACGGGACCTGAAGACGAGGACGGGTACAATCAAGATCATCTAGAGGATACAACTTCTGAACCCGAGGAACAAGAAGATATGGAGGACGAGCCACAAACAATATGGGAGAAGATCAAGGCTTCTTCTGCATCTGTGTCAAAAGGGCCTATAAAGAAGCAAGCACTGAATATTCCGACCTATAAGATTGATCCGACTTTGATAAATTTGGTGAAGTCCAATGCTTTTCATGGGCTCAAGAATGAGGACCCCGTCGCGCACATAAGTCAGTTTGTTGAGAACTGTGACATGGTTAAAATCGACAGGTTTCCACAGGATGCATTGTATCTTAAGCTTTTCCCGAGTTCATTGGCAGGAGTCGCGCGAGAATGGTTACACAATTTAGATGATGAGTTTGTGGAGTCCTGGGACCATATGGTGGAGGTTTTCTTTGAGAGGTTCTTTCCTCCTGAGAAGACCAACGACATGATCAGGAAGATTCATAACTTTACCCAACAGGCAAGTGAGACATATTCTGAGACCTGGGAGAGGTTTCAGGTCATGCTGAGACGGTGCCTGCATCACGGGCTGGATAAAGAAACACAAGTAAAGATCTTCTATTTTGCTCTCTCCGAGCACGATAAGAGTAACCTCGATTTAGCTGGGGCGGGATTCTTTCTGAACAATACAGACACCAGATGTTGGGAGACACTAAATAATATGGCTAGAAAACAATCATGGGGTGAAAGAGGTGTCGTGGAGCAGGTTCGAGCAGTAGGAGAATCTAAGGCAATAAAAGAACTAAATGAGAAGATGGATCTTCTCACAAAGAAGTTGCTTGCAAAGGAGAATAATGAGTCCGAGGATGAGGCTCAAGTGAAATTTATGAGGCAGCAGCCAGGTTACAGGAACAACAACTATTCATGGAGAAAAGATAAGAAGTTTTCCTGGAAGGATCCTAATAACTTTTTGCAGGATCCGGATGCTAAACCCCAGCCAGTTGTGGAGGACAAGAGCGCGGAGCTGCTCAACCAAGTTATAAAGTAGAACCAAGAACTCATGGCTACTTTTGTCCAGCAGATAAAGCAACAAGGGGAGTTCATGAACCAATTCGGGCAGACACTGCAGAGCCATGGGGTGCAAATGAGGACCATTGAGACATCTATGGCACAGATGGCAGTAGAGATAGCCAGTTTGAAGAAACTGACAAATCAAGGTTTTCCAGGAAATACTAATGTTCCAGGGGGAAACCAGCAGGCAAAAGCCATCTTGCTCAGAAGCGGCAAGAAATTGTTAAATCCAAGGGCCGAGGAGACAAGCACACCACAAGCTGAAGTAGAAGGTGAAGCCAATGAGGAGCTGCCACCACCAGTCACAGGACAGGTTGATGACATAGTCGTGGATGATACTGAAGAACAGGTTGCAGAGGAGGAACCTCAAAAAAAGACACCTTATGTGCCACCTCACCAAAGGGCACAAGCCGTTCCGGTCCCGTATCCAAATAGTGCGAAGGCAAGGAAGGTAGATGTGCAATTTAAGAAATTCTTAGACAGTTTCAGGAAGCTTTCAGTTAATATCCCTTTACTGGAATCCATTGAGCAAATTCCTTCATACGGGAAATTTCTAAAGGACATTATCACGAAGAAGAGGAGAATTCCAGATACATAGGTTGTCGTGCTAAAGGAACAAGTGAGTCCCTTCATCATTGGCACTTTGCCGCCAAAGAGGAAAGATCCAGGGTGCTTTAACATTTCTTGTTATATTGGGAAGGTTAAATTTGGTGAAGCGTTATGTGACTCAGGGGCAAGCATCAACTTGATGCCCCTTCCTACATTCAAAAAGCTGGGATTGAAGGAGTCACGGCCAAGCAATATGACTATTCAATTGGCGGATAACTCTGTGGTAAAGCCTTATGGAATCTGTGAAGATGTGTTAGTAAAGGTGGATAGGTTTGTTTTTCCAGCAGATTTCGTAGTCATGGAGATGCAGGATGAACATGGCAACGAGCTGTTACTTGGACGTCCTTTCCAAGCTATAGCCGACATGATTCTAGAGATGGGGAGAGGTCGCTTGACTTTGGGCATAGCCAATGACCGCTTTGAGATGGTCATGCCTTCTAGTACTGTGTCGTCTAAAGCTAAGGAACAATGCAATGTGGTGAAACATCTGGATAGTAACATTTCACTCTATCTTGGGAAGCCATTTGTGGACATGGCTCATGTGATGAGCAAGGTGGACAATGGAACTTTGGCTGTGGATATCATGGAGCAGACCAAGGTAGTGTCGTTGTGCAAAGTTGTAGGATTTCAGAATGATGAGGATGAGGACATTCCGCCCTCCATGGAAGATGATGTTATTGCTATTTCTGTTCTTAACGCATATCCGGAATTACCATTGGAGGCTTGCTTAGTAAATATTACACATGATTGGATGCAGAGAAAATCACTCAAGGAGTGTGCCAAATTGCTTCAGATGCTTCCATGCTCCTATGCGAGGCATTATGAATATTTAGGTGAACTTCCCCCGCCACTTCAATCATCTTTGATAAGTCCGCCGGATCTAGAATTAAAGCCGCTGCCACCGCATCTCAAATATGTCTTCCTAGCTGAGGAGGACAAGTTACCAGTGATCATATCTGCTTATTTGAGTGCGGAAGAGGAAGACCAACTGTTGATAGTGCTGAAGAACCACCGGGGAGCTTTTGGGTGGTCAGTTGCAGATATTAAGGAGATTTTCCCTACTCTATGTCAGCACAAGATTCGGCACGAGGAGGGAGCCAAGCCCGTGATTCAACCTCAACGACGTCTCAATCCAAGCATGATGGAGGTTGTGAAGAAGGAGGTTATTAAACCTCTTGCTGTAGGTATTATTTACGCAATATCAGACTCGACATGGGTGAGTCCCACACAGGTAGTCCCTAAGAAGGGGGGAATTAACTATCACCCAAAATATATTGAATGAACTTGTCACCACCCGATTGGTAACCGAGTGGCGAGTGTGTATTGATTGCCGCCGTTTGAATGCAGCCATGCTAAAGGATCACTTTCCTTTACCTTTTATCGATCAAATTCTAGAGTGTCTTGTCGGGCGATCGCACTTCTGTTTTCTTGACGGGTACTCGGGGTACAATCAGATTTCAATTGATCCTTTGGACCAAGAGAAATCTACTTTTACTTTCCCCTATGGTACTTTTGTGTACCGCTGAATGCCTTTTGGTTTATGCAATGCACCTGCGACGTTTCAGCGTTGTATGCTCGCCATATTTTCTGACATAGTGGAGCGCTGTCTCGAGGTTTTTATGGATGACTTTTCGGTGTATGGTGCATCGTTTGATGAATGTCTCTATAATTTGGACAACGTTTTACAGCACTGTGAGGACACACATTTGGTCCTCAACTAGGAGAAATGTCACATGATGGTGACTGAGGGGATAGTGCTTGGACACAAGGTGTCTAGCAAAGGTTTAGAGGTAGATCCGGTCAAAATTGAAGTCATTTCCAAGTTACCCCCACCAAATTATGTTAAAGGGGTAAGAAGTTTCCTAGGACATGCCGGGTTATATCGTCGATTTATAAAAGATTTTTCTAAAATTGCGAAACCTCTATCCGAGCTTTTAGAGAAAGACGCTATTTTTGATTTCAATGACAAGTGTCTACATGCGTTCGACGTGTTGAAGGAAAAACTGATTTCTACACCGGTTGTTCAAATGCCAGATTGGATGAAACCGTTCGAACTAATGTGTGACGCTTCGGAATTTACGGTAGGAGCTGTGTTGGGGCAGCGGGTGGACAATAAACCCACCGTGATTTTCTACGCTTCGAAAACCTTAAATGATGCCCAACTAAATTATACAACTACTGAGAAAGAATTACTCGCCGTTGTTTTTGCTTTTGAAAAATTCCAGCAGTACTTAGTTGGATCTAAGGTAGTGGTATGGACTGAGCATGCCACAATTAAATACCTAATGGAGAAAAAAGATGCAAAGCCTAGACTCATTAGGTGGATTTTTCTCTTACAAGAATTTGACATCGAAATCAAGGATAAGTCTGGGATTGAAAATGTTGTTGTTGATCATTTGTCTAGGTTAGAAAGGGTGGATGAAAAAGATTTACATATACCCATAACTGAGATGTTTCTGGATGAACAGATTTTGAAAATTAACTATTTGGCTTGCGGGATCATCCCAGAAGATTGGTCATATCAGGAGAAGAAAAGATTTTTCCATTCTTTACATTATTATTTTTGGGATGTCCCCATTCTTCTTAAGCAATGTAGGGATGATATTTTACGCAGGTGTGTGCCTGAAGTGGAGTACGAGAGCGTTTTACGTCATTGCCACGCATCACCTACGGGAGGACACCACGCTAGCTCGCGTTCGGCAGCAAAAGTTATGGAAAGTGGCCTTTATTGGCCAACCTTGTTCCGAGATGCCTACGAGTTTGTAAGGCAATGCGATTCCTGCCAACGAGCCTGTAATATCTCAAGGAGACAGGAAATGCCCCTGAATGTGTTTCAAGAAGTGGAGGTATTTGATTTGTGGGGCATATATTTCATGGGACCCTTTGTGTCCTAAAATTCCAATTTATATATCTTGTTAGCAGTTGATTATGTGTCGAAGTGGGTGGAAGCAATACCCACAAGGACTAATGATTCCACTGTAGTGTGCAGATTTGTGAAAGAAAATATTTTCTACAGGTTTGGGGTGCCCCGAATGATAATCAGTGATGGGGGTAGGCATTTTAGGAATCAAATATTCTCTGCATTATTGAAGAAATATGGGGTTAAGCACAACATAGGTACCCCATATCATCTACAAACTCAAGGCCAGGTGGAGGTCTCCAACTATGAAATTAAGAAGATTTTAGAGCATACGATGGCGTCTACGAGGAAGAACTGGAGTGCCCTACTGCTGGATGCTTTGTGGGCATACAGGACGGCTTATAAAACACCTATAGGTACCACACCTTTTAGGTTGGTGTATGGCCGGGCTTGTCACCTACCGGTAGAGTTGGAGCACAAGGCGCATTAGGCGCCAAGAAGGCTAAACTTGAGTTACAATGAACCGGGGAGGAAGAGACTACTGGAATTGAACGAGTTGGACGAGCTACGGATTACGGCATATGAGAATGCACGGATATACAAGGAGCGCACAAAGCTGATCCATGACTGCCACATCCAGTTGCGCATGTTCAAAAAGGGAGACAGTGTTTTTTTGTTCAATTCACGACTCAAGTTGCATCCCGGGAAGCTCAAATCCCGGTGGAGTGGACCTTTCATGGTAGAGGAGGTCAAACCACACGGCGCGATCTTAGTGCATGATGGTGAGACCACGTTCTTGGTGAATGGACAAAGGTTGAAGCTCTATTTTGGTGAGAACTACAAGAGGAAGGTGAATGAGGTCAAACTCATTTCTGTTCTGGATGCATGAGGTGCCGAAAGCCGTCTAGCCTAAGACATTAAATAAGGGCGCTTGTTGGGAGGCAACCCAACCATCGTTACCTTAGTTTATTTCATTTACATTCGTAGTTTAATTTGCTTTTGCTTAGTTTTTAATGTAAAAAAGATACCGTGATCGTTTTGTTCTATGTGCAAGCTGAGGGAGAGTCGATACCATCGACACACTGGTCGATGGTATCGACCATGGAACAGGTTGACGACTGCAGATTTCGCACTGCGGCGATACCATCGATAGCATCGTCAATGGTATCGACAAACCTACAGGCAGATTGAAAAATAAAGGTCGATGGTATCGACATACCAGTCGATACCATCGAGATCTCTGAAGATTTACAGAAGAAATTAACTCAGTGAAGTCGATACCATCGACGGGCGTGTCGATGGTATCGACACCCTCAAGTGAAAAAGGCGGCAGCCGGTCTCGTGAGGATTTACCCTAATCAGGATAGTCGATACTATCAACTCTCATCGATGGTATCGACCATCCACGTCACCGATCCGTGCAAACAAATAAACTGTGATCGCGACATCCATGTCATCGATCCAGGTGAAGCGTCAATACCATCGACCCATGACGATGGTATCGACACGTCAGCAATCCGGGTTTCAAGATCCAGCCATCAACAACCGTCGATACTCGCGATGGGGGTGGATAGCATCGACTAGTGTCGATACCATCGACTCGCGTCGATGGTATCGACGGGCCAACAGTGGCGCTGGCCAAGTCTATTTAAGGAGATTCATTACATCAGTTGACGTCACACCTTCAGAGCGATCTCCTCCCTTTGCGCTGATCACTCCCCCGAGCTGTCCAAGCCCGAAGAAAAGCATCATCGAGCGATGATCTTCACCGAGCGGAGATTCAACTCTCCAATCTGCACTGAGCTCTCTTTACAATCCCTTTCTCGTCACAAATATGGTTCACGTCTCTAGAGCATCTTCCTCACTCGCAACTCCGATGGACATCCCGGAATTCGTGCCACCACCGCCATCTTCGATCGCACGTCCCCGACTTGTCCATACTTCCTCGGAGGTCCGGAAGATCTACGAGGAGATCATGTGGAGGAAGATAGAGACCACCCGGTATGTGGACCGGGAGATGATCTGAGATCTCAGATTTGAGGCCAACTTGGCCTACGTTCTGCAGGGGCAAGCCCGACACACAAGTAGAAGGTCTGACGAGTTGCAATACCATGATGATGGTCAGCCGTTCTTCAACGACTGGACGACAAACAAAGAGTTGGTGGCAGAGTTCATGGCATCGTTGGATGTCTGCATCGTGCCCAACGACATAGTAGCTACCGATCGTGAGTGGATCAAGGGTCGGGTGTCTTTCCGGCTGTACAACCATGACTACACCCTCACGCTCAAGCAGTTCAACATGATTTTCAACTGGAACCATTCGCAGTACGACAAACGGCGGCCGGACAACCGCACCGACTACGACGCGATCTTCGCCAAGCTGGTGATGGTGCCGCAAGGAAAGTCGGTGAGCTACCACAATGCTGCGGTAGCCGATTTCGACCACCCTTTCGTCCGGGTCTTGCACCGGATGCTCAATTCCACAGTTTTTGCTCGGGGTGATCTGGCCCTCAGCAAGTTTTAGGGGTCGGACCTATTCTTTCTGTATAAACTCCTAAAGAAACAAGAATGCAACTAGGGTGCTTTCTTTCTACAACGAGTATTGGACGTGAAGAGGAGTACGAGGAAAGCACCGATTCACTTCGGCGGGCTCATCACCAAGCTGGCTTCATACCTCATCTTGAATTTCCAGACCCTCACTCCTCTATCTACTAGGAGCAAGGTAAACTTGCAACATTTACATAGGTGCACAACATTTCCGGTGGCCAATCATAGCCATCGCCGACTCCGATGAAGAAGGCGGTGACGATGGAAATGATGACGCGGGTGAGGAGGAAGAGGAGGCATTTACACCTCTTCGAGCACAAGTGGCACCATGGAAGTGTCCTCGGATGCATCCGGGTGCATCTTCATCATCTCAGCCTACTCCGCCACCACCACCACCCTCACAGCCAAGTGAGGATGTCTATTCCATGCAGGGCATGTACACTATGTTGCACGATATACAGCAGTCACAGCAGCAGTACATGGCGATGTATACCGGTATTCAAGACACTATGAACCGGATACTGGATAACCAAAAGGCGATGTTCGAGAATGAGTGTCTTCTCCTTGACAACCAACCACAGATACATGATCGGTTGTATCAGATTGAGACGTAGCAGGAGCCCTTCTACGACCACTATTGGAGCCAAATTTATTTTGGAGGTTATCCACAACCTCCACCCAAGGCCCAGTTTGATCCAAGCTTCCAGGGGGAGTATCCTTCGTGGGACCCTACGGCTCTGCAGTACCCGCCTTCACCACCACAGGAGTGATACGGTATCACTATTCCAATCTTTAAGTTTGTTTTTGACTATGAGGCCATAGTCGAATTCAAGCTTAGGGGGGTAGTTGGAACAACTTTATCTTTTACTATTTTTAGTTTTTAACTTTATTGTTTTTGTTCTTGTTATTTGTTTCATGCATTTTTAGTTTTTGTAGGATCCACATGCTATCTAGTGTAATCGTGGATGTCATAAAGTTTGTGTCATCTCATTAATTGTGCATGGGAAAATCAAGGGAAAATTAAAATTTTTGTGTGTTTGAAAAGCTTGTCTTGTTTAACCTTGAGCACATATCCTACGAAAATGATTGGTTTTGTCAACATTAAAACGAAATTTCACAACTGTAGTCCTAATGATTCATGAAAGTGGACGGAAATGGTTGTTTGAGCCTAAACTGACCAAATGGTAATGAGACTCTAATTGGATGTAAGAGAGAGAAATCTCTTAACTACTACACAGGTCAGTAAGGAGGGACACATAATATCTTTCTAAGGTTCAGTCATCTAGTCTTGTGATCTTTCCACCTCTTTACTTTTCACAATCCACCGCATGAATTGGAAGTACTTTACAGTTTTAACTTCTTTGACAACATTTCATATAGATAGGTGCTCCATTGAAGTTATTTCCATATGTTTTGCATAAAAAGAAAAGAAAAAATTAGAATAGTGATACATGCACATTACCTTTAGGTGCATACCATGTAGTTGCATTCATAAGTTTCATGCATAAAATATATCATGTATCTCAATTTTTCCCCAATGGTGAATTAAATTGTTCCATACCTTCCAAATAGTGCGAATTTCTGAGTATGAAGAAAAATAAGCCCGATAAAATATTCATTATCAATTATGGATATAAAGGGTTGAAAAAAAAAACAAAAAAAATCTGAAAGAAAATCTGCATAATGAAAAAAAGTTATGTAGAAGCAACAAGAATAAAAAGGAGAAAGGAACATAATATCACCTGCATTTCGAGATAATTGAGTACATGATGTAGCTTAAATAGATGTCCAATTCATTTTGAGATGGATGGTTAGTACATGCATCATTCCACCCAATTTTAGGCATTAGGGCATTTTTCATGTGCATTTGCATCATTTAGGACATTTTTGTTTTGTGCATGTTGAAACTGTGTAATACTTCCACTTTCTTCCATGAACCACCCATCTTCATCCACCCGTTGCTCGGATTGATAGGCCACCATGAATTTCTCCTCACTAAAGTATATCAGGAGAACTGCTTCCATGTAGATTGTAGTTAGGGCGAGCAACGTAGTGTAGGAGATCACAAGATGCACCAAGTCTGAACCGATGAGTTTTATTATGTTAACTGCCTTTTGTGATAGTGTTCATCAATTTTGAGGAAAATTTCTTTTATGGATGATTACTGTCGCCTTCAGGGTGATTACCGTTCCATGGTTAGAGAGGGCCGGTATGTGAATGTCCGGTGGGAGTCATATGGGATGTTGGTTGTGGTGTGTTGTTCTTCAGTTGACATTAGAAATTCTATTCTAAGGATTGGTTGCTCGAGGGCGAGCAACATTCAAGCTTAGGGGAGTTTGATGCGATGATTTTGAGTCGCATTTATAGACCAGTTTGATATGTGTTTTATGCTTTTATTAGTCATTTTTATGGTTAATGTGGCATAATTCATCCACTTTGGTCTTTGCTACTATTTTATGTCAAATCCCCTTTATTTCATCATTTTGAGCATTAATTGTCAAAATATTATTACTTGTGTGAATTTATGTGGTCTCGTGTTTGAATTTTAGAGAAAACAAGTATCTGCTTTCGTCGATACCATCGACCGGACCGCAGGTTGCCAGCTGCGAGTATCCGCAAAGAGTCGATACTATCGATAGGGATGTCGATGGTATCGAGCTACCATCAGGTTGCTGGTGAGGAAGCAGTCGATAGTATCGACACCAAGTCGATACCATCGACGCATGGAGGCTACAGCGACGCAAAACGACAAAATCGTCGCTACAGGTTCGTTGATACCATCGACCCGCGTCGATGGTATCCAGATGATGTCGGGCACGACAAAGGAAGGGTTTGCAGACGGCCGCTACTACAGCGGGTCGATACCATCGACTCGCGTCGATGGTATCAACACCGTAGGATATGAGTTGGCTTCCTAATGATCTCAATCAGACGGCTACGGTTAAGGAGCGACCTAATGACCGAGATATAGCTAATGACGGCCGTCCAGACGTGAGGATCATCTCATTAGCCGTTGCACGAGTATCGAGGAGCGGTAGAGAGGAGAACGGAGGCTAGAAGCTCATACTTGTTGATCCGGAGGCTGAAGGAGACGGATTCCACCACCGAGAGGCGGTAGAGCACGCATTCTACACCGAGGATCAACTGGTTCTTCTCCGTTCAGGGGTTTTCCCTTTCATTCTATGTTTTTACATGTTTTCCCCTATTTCTACCATGTACTTGTGTGAGATGAACATGCGGGGCCAATCCCCTTCGTCTTTAGGACCGGGAGTCGCCCGGGGATTCATTGTATGATGATTTTATAATAGTAAATCATATCTTATCTCTTAAATCTGTGGTATAGTTTTTTTTTCTCCTTGTATTGTTATGCTTGATCACCATAATAATAACCTAATGCCCTTAATCACTTTGAAAGAAGGATTAACGGTTGAAAAGAGACGAAATCTACATTAATCGATAAATCCCTTGAACAAGGCGGTGTAAGATTAGTGGTGGATACCGAGAGGTCGTTTATAATGCACCTAGTTTAGGGTATAGGTTACTACGACGGTGGAACCGACCTAAGCTTAGGTAGTGAATTGCACCATGACAGTGGGTAATTCTATTTTCATGCCACTACCTAGATAGAGAGATAAAATTGAGGCATTATATAAAATCTAATACAATGAAAACTCGCAGTGAAACCGCAATCCTAAAGATACCCTTTTGAATTGATTAAACCAACATTTAATCGATTGCTTCTTTTGTTTTGTTTTTATTTTTATTTTATTTTTAACAACTCTCAACTTGTTAATCGGCTTAGCTGATCGCAAATAGTTAGTAGGAGTCCTCGACGATTGCACGTATCCCTGAGTTCGACTCGGGCCTCACAAAAGCCTGTACTACTCGACGCGTTCACTTGTGTTTATACGCACGGTAAAATTGCGTCACCCCTCTTCTAGGGGTAGTCATTCTTGGTGAGGTGTGCCTTCCCTAACACTGAATGTCACCTACTTGTTGTTCCTACTCCTTGATGTGCCTGACAATTCATTGAACATGTCATTTGGGTTTCAAATTATTCAACAAGGATAATTCATGCCTAGTGATTTATCTCTCATCTTGTTCTCAAACTCCCTCTTTTCCTAGGTCTCCTCCATCAAATATCAAGAGGGGGGAACATAGTTTTATAATATTTTTAAACAAATTTAAAGTGCAATGGAAATAAAAGAGTCAATCAAAAGAGATATGTGATTTAGAGTGCTTCTATCTAGGACGTCAGTCCACTACTCAGTTGTTTCCAATTAGGATTTTTCAAAAAACACTTTTTTTAATTTATCAGTGAGAACAAATTACAACATAATTTATTTAAATGAATCCCTCTTCTATACCATCCAAGGAAGATCACCACCAAACCTATTCTTTTACAGATGTATCGATGGATGAGGAAGAGAACCACCACACCTTGGCTAAATTTTATTTCAACCAAGAGGCAAAATCTGCAGATTTCACATGTGAAGTATAAATTTTGCAGTTACTTAAAGAGATATCAATTAAATTACTTTGAATAAAACCTATTATGAATGATGTCCTTTTTACTATGAGTGCATAAATCAAGTCCTATTTCTGTTCATATTAATCATGTGATTCTTCAAGAAACGATATATATCCTTGAAGGCATGAATGATATCTCAATTTCTTATAGATACCAATTGAGAAATTCTTTATTTTATGTTTTGCAAACCTTAAAGTTCTTTTTCTAAGCAACAAATCACCAATGAATCATTTTTCTTGCCTATGTATCATCAAGGATCCATGCATACAATAATCATTATCTATTTGTTCTATGTAACATAGCATCATCTTTATGAGCTGAATGATAAAATAGTGAAAGCATATCCATGATGTAATGATAGAACAATAAAATGATAATTCCATGAAATACAGTGATTGTGATCATATAAACTAAATGTCATAACACATGATTTCTATATAGATAGACCAGGAGATGCTTTAAAAAATCATGTAAAACATTATAAAAAAGTGATTTCTAAACATGATTTTCAGTTTTACCTTATTTAGAGGATCAATCGAAATGATATCATTTATATTCAAACATGATCTTCAACTTGTTTTGCATGTAAAACAGTCATTAATAGCAAATAGATAGCCACTTGATCAATCAAATTATTCAACAATTTTACTGCGGACTGAAATCAGTGACCTGTTCGGTCAAAGATTTCTCGACTGACTGACTGCTCGGTCGAAAATTTCTCGACCGACAAGGTTTTTGTATTATCTTCAGAACTATTTATTGATTCCAAGTAAAATATAGACTATATTTAATTCAATTATGCAATTTAAAAATCAGTTTTAGTTGAGATAAAACATATGAATATCAAAGTAACATTTAGATCAAATCTCAACTAATCATATTCAAATCTTTAAGTTTTTAGGACCTTAATTGAGATAAATTTTCAAGTTAGAAATTTTAGTTACTTGAATCATTTTGTTATCTCTTTATGTTAAGTTGAGATAGACATAAAGATATGCAATTTAAAGTCTTCGGTCATATCTCAACTTAGTCTAATCAATTCAATTTGGGGGTTTTGGAACCCATACCAACTCAGCATCCTTTTTCTTGTATGGGCATGAAAAAGAGTAGTGTCCAAGACGTAAGCAATAATGGCAACATATAGAATCAACCTCAAGTCTTTTTCTATGATTTTGTTCTAGGTTGTTCTTTGGTACAAATGTATTTGTTCCTTTAGGTACATATATAGATTGATGTGCTCTTGTCTTTCTCCAACTAGGTTGTTGATAAGATTTCCCTTAGGCTTGTAACCTAGTCCTCTTCGACCAATTTGATGATAGGAATCATCCAATATTTTATCAAGGATTCCATTGTTGCTTAACCTACTAACTTCTTGGTGCAACTTAGCAATCTCATCCATTCTTTTCTTAATATCTAGTTTTCCTTGATCTAGATTATATGATAAAGAATTCCTTTCTTTTACTATATTATCATAATCTAGATGTGTACACAAGGCAGGTTGTTTTTGAAGATCATTTAACTTTACAAGTAATCCAACCTTTACTTGAGATAGAAGATCATAATTTGTATCTAGAGTAAAATTCTTCACATTACTAGTACTTAGAGATGATATCAAAGTATGATTTTCAGAAATAAAGCTATCTTTTTCAAAACCAAGATCATTTAATTTAGCATATAAATCTTCATTTTCAGATGTAAGAGCAAGAAGTCTAGCATTTAATTCATCATTTGTTTTATTAGATTTCTTTAATTTCTTCTTGCACTCAATATACTTGTTATGTGTTTCTTCAAGACTAGAAATTAGCTCTTCTTTTGATAAATCAAGAAGGCTTACCTCTTCTTCTTCATCATAATTGGTTGTAACAATGAGACAATTTTTGTGGACCTCTTTCTTCTTTTCTCTCCATTGACAACCGATTTTTGTGTGGTTTGTTCCTAAACACCAATTGCAACATGTTGTAGATTTGTCCAGGCAGCACCTTTTGTTGCGGTTGTAATCACCATCACCCTCCATTCTTCAAGACCTGGTTAGGGTTCCTTGAAGCCTGCTCTGATACCAATTGAAAAACACTAGAGGGGGGGTGAATACAGTTTTAAAACAATATTAACAATTATTTAACTCAAGCAACCAACCACAAGAATATTGGATAAGGGGACAAGGATTTAGAGTGGTTCCTACCTTAGCAAATACTAAGGTAGTCAGTCCACTACCCGGTTGCTTACCCAACTGGGATTTGGAAAGAGTTTAATTTTATTACCTCACAAGGACTTTACATAAAATTACAATTCTCTCCCTAAACCCTTCAAGCAGCCTTCACCTTGAAGTAATTGCACCACCTTGAAGCAGCCTTCACCTAGAAGTAATTGCACCAACTTTGAAGCAGCCTTCCTCCTGAAGTAGCTTCCCGTTGCAATAGCCTTCTTGAAGTAGCTTCCTGTTGCAATAGCCTTCTTGAAATAGCTTGAAGTCCACCTTCTCCTCCGAGAAGAACCTTCTCCAATCCGCAGCCTCCAACCCTAGGAGTAGCAAGGAGAATACAAAGAATACAAAGAACAAGAAGGAAAATAGAAAGTACAACTTATCCTTTGTAGCACAAGGCTTGATTTGCCTATATCAAGCGTATTGATCTCCTAACCAATGAGTGTAGAAGTGTAAGTGTTGTGGAAAGGAGATTCTAGCCTATAGGACACGAATTAGGAGCAATGGGAATGAATAGCCAATGTTGGAATTGCTCTATTGCTCAAAACAGATTGCCAATGAGTATTCAAGCTCAAGTGTAGCACAAGTGTAGCTTAGGTGTATTTAGGTGTCCTAAGGCATGTCCTATTTATAGGAATGACCTATAAGTGCTTAAGGACGTTCTAGACACTTTCTAGGGGGTTCTAAGTGCTTAACTAGCCGTTAGGTATAAGTTAGGTGCATTAGTAATGACTAGTTGCTTTATTCTGCAGTTGCTGTCAGAGTCCATCTCGGTCGACAAATTTTCGACCGAGATACCTACTCGGTCGAAGTTTTGTCGACCGACAGGCTCTCTGGATCAACGTTCATTTGCAACTGCCAACTACCTTGTTAGCTGTGTCTAACGGCTACTTGGGTCTTTCTCGGTCGAGACGTTTGTCGACCGAGAGTGTCTCGGTCGAGGAGTTTGTCGACCGAGATTGACCCTGTTTCAATCTTTCAATTAAGGCACTAAGTGTGTGTATGAGTGTGCATATGTGACACTATTGAAGGGGATGACCTAACTAAGTGTGGTGTTTAGCTAGGGAAGATCTAACGCTTGATTTATATGAAGTCTAAGTACTTGTACATTATATATTTGTACAAGTTTACAATTGATTACATTTCATGACATTTACAATCATTCAAGCATATAGATTCCCTAGAGCTTTGTCATCCACCTTATTCCTGCAACACTCAAGTAGCACGTTAGATCAACAAGAATGAAATGTTTGTCATCATCGAAACAAAGGGATTTATCATAATGTCCAATTTATCCAACAATCTCCCCCTTTTTGAAGATGACAAACATTTCCTAAATATGAAATAAGGAAATATAAAGCATGTGAGTTTCATACTTGAAGATTACCCTTTGTAGCCATTCTTGTTTTGCAAGTGAGTGCTGGCCAAGATGTTATGAAACTCATTTATATTTTTGATTTTATATTCTTTCTCCCCCTTTGTCATTTCAAAAAGATATCAAAGTTGAATATTTTATATTTCTTCTCCCCCTTAATTTTATACTATGCTCCCCCTTAGATAGATATTCTATTAAGAACATGGATTTAATATCATTTT
Source organism: Alisma plantago-aquatica (assembly GCA_963693085.1). NCBI lineage: Eukaryota > Viridiplantae > Streptophyta > Magnoliopsida > Alismatales > Alismataceae > Alisma > Alisma plantago-aquatica. The sequence goes on along the minus strand of OY856411.1, from coordinate 134,448,132 downwards.
TGTCTAATTTAGCCACAATTTGTTTCTCAATCATTTGCAAAGGATGTTAAGCCTTGAAATGATATGAGATTCCCTTAAGCTTATATATTGATTTCTCATCTATCAAGGGATGTTAAGCCCTAAAAGTCAAATGAGAATCCTTTAATAAATGTCTCCATCCAAATGCAAGGGATGTTAATCCCTATTTGTTTAGAGAGTTACTTTAAGATATATCATTTTTATGAAATGCATAGATGTCTTCATAACCAAGAGTAAAAACATTAAGGTCGTAACAAGCTTCAAAATCTTTTTAATCAAATAATCAAATTTGTTTGTATGAGCTCCCCCTTAATCTTACCATTAAAGCAATTTAAAGCTTCTAAGGTCAAAGATGATTTTAAATTTTGATTTTGACCTTTATTAAAAGTATACTAAGATTAAGTATAATAAAATGATGTTCAAATAAGCATTTTGTCAAAGCTTATTTTAGGTCGTCCTTGACTAAGATTAAGTATAATAGTTGTATGCTTGACTGTGGTCTGTTCGAGCAAACTCTTAATGGGGTTTCATTCTCTTGGGATAATCATTAGAGTGGTGCCAATCATGTAACCTCGTTTTTGGATAGAATCCTTTACAATGAAGATTTTCTTGTTCAATTTCCTGAGTGCAGAGGAGCTCTTTATCCTAACACTATTAGTGATCATAAGATTCTATCTCTTGATATTGGTGTTAAGTGTAAGAAGGTCACTCCTTTCAGATTTATTAATGCGTGGGTTGCTAAGTCTAATTATCTTGCTACTGTTAAGTCTAATTGGGAGCAAGATACCTGGGGGTTTCCTATTTTCAGATTATACATGAAGCTTAGGAGGCTGAGGTTGGCTTTGTCTTTATGGAATAAAAATTCGGTGGGGAATCTGATTGATGATGCTAAAAGGAAGGATTCCTTGGCTATTGAAGCTCAGCTTAAGCTTGATGCTGATCCCTCTAATGAGGTTTTATAGTCTAAGGTGTGTGTGAAGAGAAAGGAAGTTGTGCAGGCTAGAATCCATGAAGAATCCTTTCTTAGGCAGAAGTCGAGAGTGAGGTGGCTGAAGGAGGGAGATTCGAACTCTAAGTATTTCTATGCTTCGATTAAAGTGAGAAGGGATTCCAATTTCATTAATGTGTTACTCATTGATGGCGTCCCGTGCATGGATCTTACTGTCATCAAAAGTCATATTGTGAACTACTACACTGAGGTGTTCAATTCTGGTCACGAGGCTAATCTGAATATTCTAAGCTCACTTGTTTTTCCTAAATTAAATGGGGTTAATAGGATGAGTTTGGATAGAGTCTTCACTGTTCATGAGGTTGTTGAGGTCATTAAAGGTCTTGATCCTGATAAATGACCTGGTCCGGATGGTTTCAATGGGGCTTTCTATAAAAATAGCTGGAGTATCATTTGTTCTGATGTTGTCCCTGATGTCCTCAGTTTCTCTAGTACTAGTTGTATGTTGAGGGAAGCCAATCACACCTTCATTACTCTCATTCCTAAGAGTAAGGATTCTAAGGAACTGAAGAATCTTTGTCATATTGCTTTGTGCAATGTTTTTCTCAAGGTCATCACTAAGCTCTTGTCTAATAGGTTGTAAGGTGTTCTCCCCTATCTCATAAGTCGGAACCAGTGTGCCTTTGTCAGGGGTAGGAGCATAAAGTATGCGGTGCTTCTTGCTAATGATCTTGTTCATGATTTCAATAAAAAGTCGGGAAAGCCTAGAATGTGCATAAACATTGACATCTGAAAAGCATATGATTTTGTTAATTGGGATTCTATCTTCCTTGTTCTTAAGCTTATGGACTTTCCTCACTGCTGGATTGTTTGGATTAAGGAACTGTTTAATACCATGTCATATGAGATTCTCATCAATGGTGAGCGGTCTTCTTCCTTCAAACCCAGCAATGGGGTTCGCCAAGGGGATCCTCTGGCCCCTTACATTTTTGTTATCATTATGCAAGTCGTTACCTTGCTTCTTGACAGAGAGGTGACTGATGGTAATCTTAGTCCGCTGAGAGTGTCGGCTAATCTGTCTGTCTTGCATCTTATCTTTGCTGATGACCTTTTGATTTTTGTAGAAGCAACTCCCAACAGTGCGCGGGCTGTCAAAAGGGTCTTGGACCTTCTCTTCGCTTCAACATGACTCACGATTAACATGGATAAGAGCTCTGTTATCTACAGATATGGTGCTGATAGGGATTTGATTGGTAACATTTTGGGAATGCACCCACAGAGTGTGCGGGAGACGAAGCCCTTGAGGAAGTCTCCTAAGAGAAGATAGGTTACCCAACATGAACCGGAGATCCCGGTGGTAGCCCAGAGGTACCCATAGAGCATACCAAGATGAGGCCCACAGAGCGTCTCAAACCCTCCTCATGTGTACTCAGCCTAGAAGGAGAGGTCCAGTTAAAGGCCAGCTATTTAGCCGCCTTAGTCAGACGTGACGGTTCGAGTCAAGCAGACTCGAATTCAGTTCTAGGATTAGCTTCCCGGGTTTTATGCTAAGTCTTATACGGTGAGATCATAGTTCGCTACGAGTCTTCCTATGTAGAGTACACTACATATGATCAGGCATAAGCTAAAATATGATCATATAGGTTTAAAGAGTTTCTTATAAGTAAAAGGAGTTAAGAAAGATTTGAGTATAGTTTCATAGTAGTTGTTCTTTAAATTTAACATTTACATTCCTTGTTATTTAAATTGTATTGTTTTAGATCTGCTCAGTGTAGTAATTACTGTATTTTATTCTAGTTTAATAAATTATATAGAGTATCCTGCCATATTTATGTTTTTCAATGATTAGACTCTTTAAATATTATTGTTGTTATAATTGACATCAGTTGCTTAAAGGTATATCTGTAATTATATCAGTGCTTTAGACTGTTTCTTTGAAGTACTCATTCACTGAGCGAGTAGGCTCACCCCTCTACTCAAAATTTTTAGGAAAACCACGTGGACTTGAAGAAGGTCAAAGCCTCTGAGTAGATCTACCACATGAGTCACTACTATAGAAATGGCCTTTGGCGTCGGTTATTTAAGGCCTAAGGCGTTAGTTTCCAAGCTACACCTAAGTGGGCACCGCTAAAAGTCGACACCTTCAGCGTCGGTCCCCCAACCAATGCCATAAACCTTCCTGCCACCAAAAACATGCCAGCAAGGGGACTATAGGTGTCAGTTCTTAAAGAAAACAAACACTATAACCTGATTAAAGATGTCAGTTATTAATCAACAATCGATGCCATAACCCTTCCCGCCACCAAAAACGCGCTAGCAAGGGGACTATAGGCTTCAGTTCTTAAAGAAAATCGACATTATAACCTCATTAAAGACATCAGTTATTAATTAACAACTGATTCCATACCCCTTCCCGCCACCAAAAAAAGTGCCAGCAAGGGCACCATCAACATCAGTTTTATATATATAACTGACACTATAACTATTTGTTGTCGGTCTTTACAAATAACCGACGCCTATGTTCTGATTTTTTTTTCTTATCAGTTTGCAGGCATGTTGTATGGCTGGTCAGTAGGATGCAGAACTTGTAGTTTAGTTCTGAACTACAGGTTTATAGCATCCATTGATATCAGCCAACAACAGGCCACAAACCTACAAAATTAACAAGGTGGACAATATTATATATTTTCCATGTGATTCACACACATGTATAAGCACATTTAATTCATATTATTTTTCATCACACACATGTAGAAACCAGTAGTTCTATTTCAAATTTACTCCATTTTCATACACATTTAGCAACCTGTAGTTCCATTCATTTCATCTCTTTTCACATTTAGACACATGTAGAAACATTCATGTATTGATCATCTTCACATTCACGCATATGACAATTCAGAAAAAATCATTCACATTCACAAAAAAATAATTATGAGAACAAAGTTTATAAATATCATTCTTTATTCATCATCGTCATTATCTACATGAGTATCCCAATTATATTTAAAAATTCCCACTACTTGTAGGGCTTTTGCTCATTGTTCTCTTACATCATTTAACTCATCCATCATATAGGGAGTATGTACATCTAATAAATTTTCACCTATAGTGAAGTCAATTTTAAACACCTGCAAAGAGAATGATGTATATATATAATTAATAATATATAATTAGATTGATATATTTCATATTATCTAATGAGACTACATATAATACCTGATGTATGGTATCAATTTCTATTGCGGCATGTTCAATAATTATGCTCATAAATCACATCACATAGTATCCACATGCCCAATTGTTGTCTTGTATAGAACACTATAAATTGAAACATATAAAATATTCAAAAATACAAATAAGCATAGTTCACTTAAATAATATATACATTGGAGTCGGGAAATTACTTTCACATTCTCCCAAATTAGTGGCTGGTTCTTTTCCTTGGGGACCTTTCCTCCAGCTTTTATGAACTCTTGTAAAGCCCTACATGTTAATGTAACACATTAAATTGCATAATTAAATAGTAATGTAATAATAGATGTTAATGGATATAAAAATATGAAATATTTCTCACAGGAATAATGGCTTTTTCATTGGGTGTCCATATATATTCAATTCCTTCCCTGCAGGATCTAGATAATAGACAGTGAACGTCTCAGGTAAAATAACTAGTAACTCCCAATACTTACCACTAGAGGTAAGGAAGTTTAAAATTAATAACTCAAAAGTCATAATAAAAATGTAATTTTCTTAAGTCCAAATTATAAACAAAGTGAACTTACCCGACATTGAATGGAGCTATTATCACCGTCTTCTTGTTTTTACCAAAATATTTAACAAAATCAAAGCAGTATGAAGTAACTGACCTAGGGTGTTTATCTACAAGACTATCAAAGATGGAACCAAAAATCCCACATGGAGAAATGAAAAATTTGTACATATCGTGTGTAAGTGGTTGCAAAACATGTATTACGTATGCATTAATAAATAAGAAACCATATCACCGTATATAAAACAAGGTATATGGATGTATAAACAAGATCTCACCATATCCATAACCCTATCATAGATGTATTCAACCAAGCATAACGAAACAACTCCAAAATATCTTGTATCAATAGCTTGTTATCGTATGATTGACTTGTAGCTTTCTCCGAAATAGTAACATTTATAGGGCAATTTGGGTCATGTTTTCCTATCCAATCTTCCATACCCCTACAATTAGGACCTAACGAGGCGTGTAGGTCCCTTGGAAGCCAACTTGGTACTTCAAGAGGTGGAGGTGAAGGCTGAGATGTAGTGGGTGTCTTCCTTTTGACCTGTATATATAATTTCAGATCAATTGACTCATATATATGTACACACTAACAAATTAACGTAATGTAAATTTACCATAAAATATTAGTATAGACGACATCCACTTTGGGCCACAATATCACTCCTCGTTCTGCCTCACCAAGCATTTCAGAATCTGGGTGGGCATATGGCAATGTAAGATCTCTCCATTTGGGGAATACACGTATCGGGCTCACACGAACCGCACCATCTGGTACTGGAGTCCCATGAAACATTTCCCCTGGATGGGGTGGGTAAGATGACGCCTCTGCAATTACATATTCTTGACTTTTTAGATGGCATGGCTTCAACCCCTACAAATTTACGTAAAGAATGTTATATATATACATAAACATATCATCTTGAAAAGACTAGCTACTATGTCATAAAAATACTTACATCGGACGTGCTAGGTGGTGGGTCTACAAGATTACTCCCAACCTCTGCAGTGGGACAAGAACAGCCTACCACAGGTACTGTCTGAGTGGCAGTCTGAGATGCCTGCGACTTGCTAATTGCTTCATGGAGTCTCTTATCAAGTACTTCCTAAACTCTCCTATCAATTAACTCATCTACCTATACATAAATAAAAGAAATGCTAGCTTCTGATTATTGAATTCCCTTTTGCAAAAACATTCTAAAAAAAGAATAGGTTACCTCAGCTTGTGAAAGTCCCGCTTTTAGGATAGGTTTGCGCTGGGATGGCCCAAAGAACGCTTTGATGCCCACACTAAAGCCTGCACCCCTAACACATCCTGGATGTTTTAGGTTACCCAGAGAAACTGTTAATTCATCCCTTGTGCCCTCCGGGACGAACTTGCCTTCCTTCCTCTACTCGTGCAGCTCCCGCTAATCACCATCAACAGAAATTGGTAAGTAAACATAACAATAATCAATATCGATTGATTGCTCTAAGAGTTGAATTTTACCATTTTTATAGCCGCCTCAGCAGTTGTGGGCTTCGTTATATCTCCCTTGTTTTTTTGCCTCCTAGCTATCCACATAGCATGCTGAGGCAGAGGTGCAAGATGAATAGTAGAGGACTCTGCAGTCTCTTGAGTAGCAGTAGACTGAGCAGCAGACTCAACCTATAGTCTTTGGCGAACGCCTGCATAACCTCTTGGACCCATTGTGTGGTCATGCACATTCAATGCACCCCTTGCTCTTTGAGCATCGTTGATAGCCTTGTTAGTAAGCACATTGATTTGCTTACTAACACTAAAGGTTAATCTTGAATAGGTGAATACATAAGAACATATATTAATTAAATTGGGAGTGGCGCTTAATACCTTGAATTCATATGTTTTTCTTTGGGTAACAAACTCCTCCCAATCTTTGGGGTCCAAGTAGTTCCATTGATCAGGGGCTTCCTTCTTCCTAAATTTATTTTTATAGAGAATACAAACAAAAATTATTAATGTAGAGTTAGTCAAAAAGTGATCAATGTCTTGAATTGGAAATCAATCAAGAACCTCTTCTCAGCATTGCATATGTAATATCGGGTGAGATTTGTCCTATAGTTCCTTAGGACCCTCCCACAACGTTGCATCATGCATTTACGATGCAACTTTTCATCCAGATCAAATATACTCTGCAAAATAGAATTGTTATTAACTAGTATCCTTAAAATTAGTAATCTACAAAAATACAATTGCAAATAATAATAACTCATGCATAGTTCCTTCCATACTAAGTCCTTCTTCCCCTTGGGAACTTTATACCATGATTCTACGTTAGGACTACAATGGCTGCGAGTAAGAATCCCAAGATATGAAATAAATGAGTTGCGGTTCACTCCAAATGGATTTCCTGCATGATCGAAATCCACAACCAGTTTGGGTCCATTGCCCCTTTTTTGTTGTAACTTTCTCATCATTGTGATGCCCCTCACTTTCTCATTTTTTTTGCTGCTCATCAAGTGCCCCAATTTCTTCATGGGGTACATCACCAACCTAAAATTTGACAAAAAACACACTTACATGATATAACTATAAATGTGAGGTGGGATATATTTTTAAAAATTACATTGTGAGGCGGCTCATCGACGTCCTCACTCTCACGGTAATCATCAACATGTTTTTCATATGAATGTTCATCCATCTGAAAGTTCACATTCAGATTGTAAAGTTCACATTGTAAAGTAATTCACATTGTAAAGTTCACATTGTAAAGTTCACATTCACATTGTAAAGTTCACATTCACATTGTAAAGTTCACATTTAGAAAAATAAAACATATAAAAAATATAAACATACATGCCTCTAATATTGCAATCTTTTATCAATTAACAATCTTTCATTGTGATCTTTATGTCTTCAATGACACCGTAATATGACATTTTAGCTTCACGTGGACTCTTATCATTTGCACTTGCAAAAATCAATAAAGACACTTGAAAAAAAGTATATATTAGAACAAGATTAGGGTCTAGGATTAAAAGATTAGAGTTTATGGTTAAAACTTTAGGGTTTAAGTTCTTTTATATAATAAATGGTTTAAACATCCTAAGTAAGATTAAGTGTTCAAGAACAGTCCTAAACTGGGGACTATCCAAGATTTACTCCTAATGAGTAAAACTTGGACAGGTTTCTAGGCCAGCAAATAGATGTTGTATCATTCTTATATATAATAAAATGTGTACCACCTACCCCATTCTTGAACACCTAATCTCACTAGTAAGTGTATAATGTGTATTGGGTTTTCAAGAAAATTTCGGCAGAATTCCCCGTTGTTCTCCAAGTACATATGTACTTAGAGAACAAACGGGAAAATGCTACTGAAATTTTCTTGAAAACCCAATATACATTATACACTTACATCCTAAGTGAGATTAGGTGCTCAAGAACAGTCCCAAACTGGGGACTATCTAGGATTTACTCCTAATGAGTAAATCTTGGATGGGTTTCTAGGCCAACATAATATAACACCACTCCCTTGTTCACAACCCCATTCGGGTCACAATTTTCTTATAAAAACACTTGTGGACAGCCATAACAACATATCAATGCTTCCTAAATTAATCAATGTATTATTTTATATATAACACAAATCTGGTGGGTATAACATAGAAAAAAACTCAACATGTCACAACAGAAACATGTCCTTAACCTAACATACAGATATTTGTAACAAAACTCATTAGGAAGAGAGACCATGATCTATATCCTCATGACATTAATTGATATGATGTAAGGTATGTATATAAACTTATATTTTCTTTAGTGTCTTTATCATTACATGATCGTATCATTAAACTAATGAGAATCAGTTATACGAATAAGAATTGATTAATACAACAAACAACATGAAATAATATAATCAGAGGCATCATCATTATCTTGATTTCATTCATTAATAGGTTGAATTTCAAAATTCTAGGTGAGGCCCGTGCCTCATGTGGCCCTAGAGTGGCTCCACCACTACTAAATCTATCGGTTCCAGACCGTTGTTTGGTAACGAGACAAATCAAAAATCTACGCTATGCCATTCCCGAGTTGTTTGGTAACGAGAGGAGGAAGAAGGGTAATGAGAGGAGGAAGAAGGGTACCTTTTTAGGAAGAAGATGAGTGGTGGCGGCAGTGGTGGCGGCGAGCACAGCAACAGAGGTCACAGCGAGCACATCAATAGTGATGGTGGCGAGCACATCAGAGCAGTAGTGAACACAGTGAGCACAGCAGAGCGGCGGCGGGCACATCACAGCACAACAGAGCGACGAGCACAGCAGAGCAGGCGACGGCGACAGTGAGCACAACAGCAGCAACGGCGAGCGGTGGCAGGAATCACGCAAATTGCCAGACCTAAGTGGAGTCGTAATGAAACAGAGAAAGGGGAAGAGTCTACTTCACGCGGGTGCTATTAAGTTAACTATTGGCGCCGGTTACCACAAAAAACCGACACCTATGCTCAATGATAGTCATTGGTTTCTACTAGAAAAATCGACGTCTATCTACATATGCCGACAAAAACAAAATGTTCTCGAATTCTGAACATAGTCGTCGGTTTCCGTAGAAAACCGACGCTAAATGGGGGTGAAAATTTTTGTGGGGATAACGTTTGAAAACACATCGGCGTCGGTTATTGCAAGAAAATCGACGATAAAAATGGCCCAATTTCTATCTCACGGAAAACCTTTAGTCGTCGGTTGTTGTGACGTCCAACTCATAAAACATGATTAACTAATGCGGAAGCATTCTCTAAACAGTGGATTACCAAAAATAATTAAAAATTAAAAAAATTTGCAAGGAGATCCACACATAGGAAATCGTTTCCAACAAGTGCCATTGTATAACATATATATTCTAGTTCAAACGTACATAACATGTACCACCTCCTTCCAGAGACTACATCATCAGCTCCCTTATAAACATATATGCAGGCAGCATACAAATCTCGAGTCAACAAGCCAAAACCTCAGACTGATATATCAAAAATACTGACGAAAAACTCCGAGGACCTGAGAGTACATAGACGACACATATGACTTCTATTTGTATGACTAGACAGACAATATCTCCACCTGAGATCTTATTATTGTCCCTGCTATTGCTGTTGCTATTGCTCTTTCCCTGTTCTAGGGTTACTTCTCTGCCTTCCATGCATACCTAAAAATGTTTCCCATGAGGGTGAGACAATTGAAAATTGCTTCAGCGAGAGATATAACTCTCCGCCAGAAACATTATTATTGCAGATTATTAAATTAAACTGAGCAGGGGTTACTTTTACATTATCAGGCAGAATTATTCATCATAGAACATAATAAGAAAATCTCCATTTTTAATGAGAGCATTGAATCTACCCATGGAAGACTCATAGTTCATCCATCTACTTGTAATGAATACAACAGATATGAATAATCATCAATGAACTATAGATATATAACAGAAATGTAACATCAACCAAGTTCTCAAACAAGACTTATTACAACAATGCTGTAAAGAGACATGTATTACTTTCATCAGATACTTATCTGTCTTTCAAAGACCCTGGGAACTCAGTCCCTCATTTCAATACTGGGAATTCTCATCCCTTCACATTCTCATCACCATAATCATATGGATATGGGTATTTAAACCCTTCACTCATCATTGAGCATCATTACCGTTTATTAGGTAACTATCACCTTTAGGTCATCTAACCAAAGTATACATTATACTTGTTACCTAAGTATCACACATTGCTCATCAGGCCACTGCACATCTTGTCACCTCTCACTAGGCAACAACTTATTTAAATGGCTCACAAGGCCATACACATCTTGTCACTTTTCACTAGGCAACAACTTATTCACATGGCTCACAAGGCCATTCACATCTTGTCACCTTTCACTAGGCAACAACTTATTCACATGGATCATAAAATCCATGTACATTGCTACTTTTATTTAAGCAACAACAACAACAAGGCACAAAAGGCCAATCAACATTTATTAAATAAATGTCACAGCTCAAACCTGGTTATATTCATCATCTCATCATACCTGCATGGTGATTACACATGATAACATTCCTACAAGATATTCATCACATCATGTGATACAATAGTAACACCATCATTCCTTAACCAAGAATTAGGGTTCACTATCAAACATGGCTTATCATTCCCTTTTCCCAAATTAGGGTTAGGGTTCCCCATTTCTCATTAATTCAGACCCTCTTGAGTTAACCAACTTTATCTTGTATTAAGGTATTTTACCTCTTAATACATTTCATCACCAAATACTCACCCTTAGCATATAATGCATAGGCCACACATTAGAATTGTCCAACTATCTTACATGATATGGACTTATCTTAGTTTAAGGCATAGCTTTATTATAAAGTTGCCTATAAAAAATCACAAGGATAAACCCTCAACTAGGGTTTCACAAGGATACACCCTCAACCAGGTTCACAATGATACACCCTCAACTAGGGTTTCATAAGGATACACCCTCGACTAGGGTTTCATAAGGATACACCCTCAACTAGGGTTTTATAAGGATACACCCTCAACCAGGGTTTGAACTCAATAACCCTGTCGATTAGGGTTTATGTTCATGATTAGGGTTTCATGATCTCTCTACTTAAGGATCATACCCTTAATCGCCACATGAATCATATTCTTATATGAATTCATGCTATTATCATCTCAACTTGATTAGGTCATATCAACCCTTCAATCAAGTACATACAACTATAATTAACATAGTGTACCAAGTTATTGACCCTATAAGCAATTAGGGTTCATCCCTTAATTGTCACTAATCACTTAGGTACTATTAGGGTTTCAACCTTTGTAACTTCATTGATTATCATCACTAATCAACATTGGATCAATGGATCATTCATCATCTTGATTCTCAAGAGATTCAATCACATAGGACCTCCATTACATAGGGTATCCAATTGAATTGCCCAATTGAATCTTCACTTGCAATAGGTACTCAATTAGGTTAATCAATTGGACCTTCAATTGCATTAGGTTCTCCATTGGGTTAACCAATTGAACCTTCAATTACATTAGGTACCTAAATGGATTAACCATTTGAACCTTCAATTGCATAACACAACTTGACCTTGAAACCACCTAGGTCTCCAAACGGATTGAGACCGTTTGGTCTCAAGTTGGTGAAGACCGTTTTCCCAAGTAGATGAAGACCGTTTGCCCATCATATCATAAAAATCCAAGTCAACCAATTAAGGATTGGATCATTGGATTGATCACCAACTCAACAATTGATTGCACTTTAACTTAGTAACATTGGATCATCAATTGCTTAACCATACTTGACCCTAGACCTCCAAACGGTCTTGGATGACCCTCAAACGGTCTTGAGACCGTTTGGATAAGTCCCAAACGGTCTTGAGACCGTTTGGCCCATCCAAACCATGGATTCTAGTGAAATTTCATCAAGGTTTGGTCTATTGAGTTGATCAACACATCAGCACTTGATTGTAAAGTGATTTGGTACCTTTGGACCTTCAATTGGTCTACTATACTTAACCCCAGACATCCAAACGGTCTTGGGTGATCCCCAAACGGTCTTGAAACCGTTTGGGTGATCCCCAAACTGTTTTGAAACCGTTTAGGCTAATCAACCCAAAATCTCAAATTAACTCATTGGAATTTCAGCACTGATTTCAATTAGGGTTTCCCTAATTTATTATCCTTCAACTCACGATTCCTTGCGATTTAACCCATAAAATTTGGTGAGTCATTAGCCAACATAATTAGGAACAGGAATCTAAAACGGTAAACCATTGGTCAACCATATCAAACGGTTTTGAAACCGTTTCCCAAAAAGGGAAATTAATCAAGTTGAAAATCAGCACTTAATCCAATTAGGATTTGCCTAATGGATTAGCCATCAACTCATGATTCCCTTGGAATTAATCCATAAAATTTGGTGAGTTATTAACCAACATTATTAGAAACAGTAATCTCAAACGGTCAACGCTTGGTCAACTATCGCAAACGGTTTTGAAACCGTTTGCCCAAAATTACCAATTAATTAGGTTGAAGACCAGCACTTAATCCAATTAGGGATTACCTAATTGATTAGCCTTCAACTCACGATTCCTTTGGAGTTAATCCCTCAAATTAGGTGAATCATTAACCAACATAATTAGGAACAGTAATCTCAAACGGTTAACCCTTGGTCAACGCACTAAAATGGTTTTGAAACCGTTTTCCCAAAAAGGTCAAGTTAATCAGGTTGAAAATCAGCACTTAATCCAATTAGGTTTACCTAATTGATTAGCCTTCAACTCACGATTCCTTTGAAGTTAATCCCTCAAATTTGGAGGGTTATCAACCAAAATATTTTTGAACAGGAATCTCAAACGGTCAACCCTTGATCAACCATCTCAAATGGTTTTGAAACCGTTTTCTCCCAAACGGTTTGCAAACCGTTTGGTCACCAAACGGTTTGGTGAAACCGTTTGGTCACCAAACGGTTTGGTGAAACCGTTTGGTCCAACCAAACTTTGAAACCGTTTGCCTAAGATATTTGGGGAGGTGTGTGCTTATGATGTTGTCATCATCATCAAGCTCCAAACTCACGAAATCTACTGTGATTTCCATGGAAATTGCATCAATCAACCAAAGTTAATTTTGGAAATGTAGAAATGTTCACCAATTGATAAAGAATTGATTGCAATAATAAGATTAAGGGTTCAAGTTATAAAACCTGCCTCTAATTGAGATCCAAAGCTCCAAGATCACGGAAAAAATGGTGAATGAAGCTCCCTTCACTATTCCAAGGGTCGTCCTCAAGCTTTGAGTGAAAAGAATTGGTTAGGATTGAAGAGGAGATCGAAATAGGAAGGAATCTATAATTTATTTTCGATTTCCACCATGGAATCAAGGAGGAATGAATCAAGAACCTTACCAACAGGTTGGGAGTCGTCCTCCTGCTCCTCCCTAGCTCCTTGGTCGGTTTTTCAAGCAAGGGGAAGAAAGAAATCCGAGAAGGCCTTGGTTTGGGCTTGGAAATGGCACTATTATAAGGAAATTAATGAGAGAGAAAAATGCTTTATAAAAATCCAATTAATCCCAAAAATGTGGCCGCCTCTTCCCCCTTATCTACCTTAGGGACGAGGCTATCTTGTTTGCCTCTTATTACTCTCAATTATCCATGATTTAAAGTAAATCAAATCAAGCACCTTAATGCTTATAATATTAATATCCCTTATGTGAGTGGAAATTAATTTCCTTTATAATAAGGTGAGTGGAGTTTCACCTCCTTTAGATATTTTCGTTCCTTATCTTGGAAAACGAACGTCCATCCTTATTCAAAATCAACCAATAACATTTTGGTTGAAGGCCCTTTAATTAATACATTCATTTTTGCCCTAAATTGAATTAGGGTTTCAATTAGGATTAAATCTTGATTATTTTAATATCAAGATTCTCTCTCCTCCAACTTAATTCAAATGAGGCGCCCCTCTCTTTTTCTTTGCTCTACATGATGCCAAGAAATATTAAGGACCTTATTGAAGTGGTAATTTGCATATCAAATCCTAGGTTTTGGGTAAATTGCACTTTACACCAAAACTAGGTTTTAATGCACAAACCTTGCTTTATCAGCTCTTCCTTGGTATTCAGGCTTCCATAAACCAATCCTCAGCATCATTTTCACTCTCATGATGCTTCAACACATGAGGAATATATTATCATGCACAAATTTCACTTAAACCCCTCAACTTGGCTAATTTGCACTTTAGTCCAAAACAAACAAAACATTGCTTCAACATTGTTTAAACAGGACCAAAATTGAAACATAAGTTTCTCATGGGCCGTAATTACTTTTCCCAAGATAAGATTAAGCATCTACTCAACCTTATTAGACAAAAAATCTAGGGTTAATTCATAACCCAGGTCAGGGATGTTACAAATTTTAAACCCCTAACAAGGATTTCATCCTCGAAATCCCAAACAAGAAGAGGAACAAATTATTCATTAATCATGCCCTCAAGTATCCACATCTCATCTTAATGTTGTGGAGATATCATGAATTCTGTAATTCACACATAGTTCCTTTCATTAATTCCGCTTTATTACTGTTTATGTTTATGCAAAGCATAAACCCCTAACATATGATGTCCATGTCATTGAAAGGAAGAAGCATAAAAGAACATACTTCAATAATCACTCAAGAATACTTATCAAAAGGAAAAACATATATATATCTAACATAGATAATTCACTTAGCAAACTCTATGTAATTGGGAATGTTCACATAGTTCTTCCTATTAGTTAGGAATGTCACATAGCTTTTCCCTTTTTGTTTAGGATTGGAATTACACAAAGCATCTTCCCTTATTGGAATTGCACAAAACATCTTCCTTTATTGGAATTGCACAAAGCATCTTCCTTTATTGGAATTGCACAAAGCATCTTCCTTTATTATAATTGCACAGAGAATCTTCCTTTATTGGAACTGCACAAAGCATCTTCCTTTATTGGAATTGCACAAAACATCTTCCTTTATTGGAATTGCACAAGGCATCTTCCTTTATTGGAATTGCACAAAGCATCTTCCTTTATTGGAATTGCACAAAGAATCTTCCTTTATTGGAATTGCACAAAGCATCTTCCTTTATTAGAATTGCACAAAGCATCTTCCTTTATTCGAATTTCACAAAGCATCTTCCTTTATTGGAATTGCACAAAGCATCTTCCTTTATTGGAATTGCACAAAGCATCTTCCTTTATTGGAATTGCACAAAGTATCTTCCTTTATTGGAATTGCACAAAGCATCTTCCTTTATTGGAATTGCACAAAGAATCTTCCTATTTAATTCTATTATACTCTCTAGATTGTTTCAGAATGACTACTTGATCAGAGTAATAAAAAAGATAACAATCTAAGAGTTTCATACTTGCCTTATCTACAATAATCATATACCTGGCCAGGGTATACAAGTATTGAGATTAGGTAGTATGCACTTTATTTGCTATCATATTGTTCACTTTTCATATCATTATACACATAGGATTTTCCATTCTTGACTTTTCTTCAGGCATCATTTCTATATCTCATCTTTAAACACACATATAAGGAAGATTATAAAACATTTTAAGGAACACTGAGTAAGATATAAATTCTCATCTCCCTTGTGTCTTTATAGGGATAGTCAAAGGAAGTTAAAAAATAACTACTTTCATATCTTAAACACATATAATCATGATATGAAATATCGGATTGAATATATTTCATTTAAGTATCACCCCTCAAGGTCACCTACCACATTAGGTTGATTTCAACACATCGTGTCCAATTACCTCATGTTGCTGCTTTTGCCTTTACTTAGTGGCTACTGCCCTGGTACACTAGGCATTTATTGCACTGGTGACACCAAAAACTTTGGCTTTTCAGAATATCTAGGCAAATGTCTCTAAAATTATAGATACCTTACCTAAATTCATAGCTTATGGCCCCTCCTTGGGCATTATCATCACAGATGTACCGTTTGTCCAGGCTTATGGCATAGTCTACTTTCTTGCCATTTATTAATATTTCCCACATTTCCATTGTTCTAACATAACCATGTCACTCAAGAATCCTTTCAAAGCCCAAAGTTTATGCATTAAAGACTGGCAACTTAGGTTCTAATACTAGTATCCAGTCTTCTATATGCATCACCATTATCCTAGTCTACCCTTCAAGAGCATAACATAGGGTTCTTTATCCTGATTTGGTCAAGGTGGGAATTCTAAGGCACTTGTTCTCCTCTTGCTTGGTCCCATGCACCCTCTCCTGGTGCAACAATATTGCCCTTAGCAATGTGTTCCTCATGTTCTCCAGTCATTTTCAAGTTCTTCTTCTCCTATGTGAGCAGAAGATACTATCAGATAAACTGGAAGACACTTAGAACAGACTCTACAACCTTAGTCGTATGTCTCTATAGACTCAGCGAACCTAGAGCTCTGATACCACTAAATTGTAGCGTCCAACTCATAAAACATGATTAACTAATGCGGAAGCATTCTCTAAGCAGCAGATTACCAAAAATCATTAAAAATTAAAACTTTTTACAAGGAGATCCACACATAGGATATCTTTTCCAACAAGTGCCATTGTATAACATATACATTCTAGTTCAAACGTACATAACACGTACCATCTCCTTCCAGAGACTACATCATCAGTTGCCTTATAAACATATATGCAGGAAGCATACAAATCTCGAGGCATCAAGCCAAAACCTCAGACTGATATATCAAAAATATTGACAAAAAACTCCGAGGACCTAAGAGTACAGAGAGGACACATAGGACTTCTTTTTGTATGACTAGACAGACAATATCTCCACATGAGATCTTATTGTTGTCCCTACTATTGTTGTTGTTAATGCTCTTTCCCTGTTCTAGGGTTACTACTCTGCCTTCCATGCACACCTGAAAATGTTTCCCACGGGGGTGAGACAATTGAAAATTGCCCCAGCGAGAGATATAACTCTCCTCCAGAAACATTATTATTGCATATTATTAAATTAAACTAAGCAGGGGTTACTTTTACATTATCAGGCAGATTTATTCATCATAGAACAGAATAAGAAAATCTCCATTTTTAATGAGAGCATTGCATCTACCCATGGTAGACTCATAGTTCATCCATCTACTTGTAATGAATACAACATATATGAATAATCATCAATGAACTATAGATATATAACAGAAATGTAACATCAGCCAAGTTCTCAAATAAGACTTATTACAACAATGTTGTAAAGAGACATGTATTACTTTTTTCAGATACTTATCAGTCTTTCAAAGACCCTGGGAACTCAGTCCCTCATTTCAATACTGGGAATTCTCATCCCTTCACATTCTCATCACCATAATCATATGGATCTGGGTATTTAAGCCCTACACTCATCATTGAGCATCATTACCATTTATTAGGTAACTATAACCTTTAGGTCATCTGACCAAAGTATACATGATACTTGTTACCCAAGTATCACACATGGCTCATCAGGCCACTGCACATCTTGTCACCTCTCACTAGGCAACAACTTATTTACATGGCTCACAAGGCGATACACATCTTGTCACTTTTCACTAGGCAACAACTTATTCACATGGATCAGAAGACCATTCACATCTTGTCACCTTTCACTAGGCAACAACTTATTCACATGGATCATAAAATCCATGTACATTGCTACTTTTATTTAAGCAACAACAACATCAAGGCACAAAAGGCCAATCAACATTTATTAAATAAATGTCACAGCTCAAACCTGGTTATATTCATCATCTCATCATACCTGCATGGTGATTAGGCATGATAAAATTCCTACAAGATATTCATCACATCATGTGATACAATAGTAACACCATCATTCCTTAACCAGGAATTAGGGTTCACTATCAAACAGGGCTTATCATTCCCTTTTCCCAAATTAGGGTTAGGGTTCCCCATTTCTCATTAATTCAGACCCTCTTGAGTTTACCAACTTTATCTTGTATTAAGGTATTTTCCCTCTTAATACATTTCATCACC
Source organism: Alisma plantago-aquatica (assembly GCA_963693085.1). Lineage (NCBI taxonomy): Eukaryota > Viridiplantae > Streptophyta > Magnoliopsida > Alismatales > Alismataceae > Alisma > Alisma plantago-aquatica. The sequence continues at coordinate 134,429,836 of OY856411.1, read as the reverse complement.
AAATACTCACCCTTAGCATATAATGCATAGGCCACACATTAGATTTGTCCAACTATATTACATGATATGGACTTATCTTAGTTTAAGGCATAGCTTTATTATAAAGTTGCCTATAAACAATCACAAGGATACACTCTCAACTAGGGTTTCACAAGGATACACCCTCAACCAGGGTTCACAATGATACATCCTCAACTAGGGTTTCATAAGGATACACCCTCAACTAGGGTTTCATAAGGATACACCCTCAACCAGGGTTTGAACTCAATAACCCTGTCGATTAGGGTTTATGTTCATGATTAGGGTTTCATGATCTCTCTACTTAAGGATCATACCCTTAATCGCCACATGAATCATATTCTTATATGAATTCATGCTATTATCCTCTCAACTTGATTAGGTCATATCAACCCTTCAATCAAGTACATACAACTATAATTAACATTGTGTACCAATTTATTGACCCTATAAGCAATTAGGGTTCATCCCTTAATTGGCACTAATCACTTAGGTACTATTAGGGTTTCAACCTTTGTACCTTCATTGATTATCATCACTAATCAACATTGGATCAATGGATCATTCATCATCTTGATTCTCAAGAGATTCAATCACATTGGACCTCCATTACATAGGGTATCCAATTGAATTGCCCAATTGAATCTTCACTTGCAATAGGTACTCAATTAGGTTAATCAATTGGACCTTCAATTGCATTAGGTTCTCCATTGGGTTAACCAATTGAACCTTCAATTACATTAGGTACCTAATTGAATTAACCATTTGAACCTTCAATTGCATAACACAACTTGACCTTGAAACCACCTAGGTCTCCAAACGGTTTGAGACCGTTTGGTCTCAAGTAGGTGAAGACCGTTTTCCCATCATATCATCAAAATCCAAGTCAACCAATTAAGGTTTGGATCATTGGATTGATCACCAACTCAGCAATTGATTGCACTTTAACTTAGTAACATTGGATCATCAATTTCTTAACCATACTTGACCCTAGACCTCCAAACGGTCTTGGATGACCCTCAAACGGTCTTGAGACCATTTGGATGAGTCCCAAACGGTCTTGAGACCGTTTGGCCCATCCAAACCTTGGATTCTAGTGAAATTTTATCAAGGTTTGGTCTATTGAGTTGATCAACACATCAACACTTGATTGTAAAGTGATTTGGCACCTTTGGACCTTCAATTGGTCCACTATACTTAATCCCAGACCTCCAAACGATCTTGGGTGATCCCCAAACGGTCTTGAAACCGTTTGGGTGATCCACAAACGGTCTTGAAATCGTTTGGGCTAATCAACCCAAAATCTCAAATTAACTCATTGGAATTTCAGTACTGATTTCAATTAGGGTTTGCCTAATTGATTATCCTTCAACTCATGATTCCTTGGGTGTTAACCCATCAAATTTGGTGAGTCATTACCCAATATAATTAGGAACAATAATCGCAAACGTTCAACCCTTGTTCAACCATCTCAAACGGTTTTGAAACCGTTTTCCCAAAAAGGCAAATTAATCAAGTTGAAAATCAGCACTTAAACCAATTAGGATTTTCCTAATGGATTAGCCTTCAACTCATGATTCCCTTGGAATTAATCCATAAAATTTGGTGAGTTATTAACCAACATTATTATAAACAGTAATATCAAACGGTAAACTCTTGGTCAACTATCGCAAATGGTTTTGAAACCGTTTGCCCAAAATTTCCAATTAATTAGGTTGAAGACCAGCACTTAATCCAATTAGGGATTACCTAATTGATTAGCCTTCAACTCACGATTCCTTTGGAGTTAATCCCTCAAATTAGGTGAATCATTAACCAAAATAATTAGGAACAGTAATCTCAAACGGTCAACCCTTGGTCAACGCACTCAAACGGTTTTGAAACCGTTTGCCCAAAAAGGTCAAGTTAATCAGGTTGAAAATCAGCACTTAATCCAATTAGGTTTACCTAATTGATTAGCCTTCAACTCACGATTCCTTTGAAGTTAATCCCTCAAATTTGGAGGGTTATCAACCAACATATTTTTGAACAGGAATCTCAAACGGTCAACCCTTGATTAACAATATCAAACGGTTTTGAAACCGTTTTCTCCCAAACGGTTTGCAAACCGTTTGGTCACCAAACGGTTTGGTGAAACCGTTTGGTCACCAAATGGTTTGGTGAAACCGTTTGGTCCAACCAAACTTTGAAACCGTTTGCCTAAGATATTTGGGGAGGTGTGTGCTTATGATGTTGTCATCATCATCAAGCTCCAAACTCACGAAATCTACTGTGATTTCCATGGAAATTGCATCAATCAACCAAAGTTAATTTCGGAAATGTAGAAATGTTCACCAATTGATAAAGAATTGATTGCAATAATAAGATTAAGGGTTCAAGTTATAAAACCCGCCTCTAATTGAGCTCCAAAGCTCCAAGATCACGGAAAAAATGGTGAATGAAGCTCCCTTCACTATTCCAAGGGTCGTCCTCAAGCTTTGAGTGAAAAGAATTGGTTAGGATTGAAGAGGAGATCGAAATAGGAAGGAATCTATAATTTATTTTCCATTTCCACCATGGAATCAAGGAGGAATGAATCAAGAACCTTACCAACAGGTTGGGAGTCTTCCTCCTTCTCCTCCCTAGCTCCTTGGTCGGTTTTTCAAGCAAGGGGAAGAAAGAAATCCGAGAAGGCCTTGGTTTGGGCTTGGAAATGGCACTATTATAAGGAAATTGATGAGAGAGAAAAATGCTTTATAAAAATCCAATTAATCCCAAAAATGTGGCCGCCTCTTCCCCCTTATCTTCCTTAGGGACGAGGCTATCTTGTTTTCCTCTTATTACTCTCAATTATCCATGATTTAAAGTAAATCAAATCAAGCACCTTAATGCTTATAATATTAATATCCCTTATGTGAGTGGAAATTAATTTCCTTTATAATAAGGTGAGTGGAGTTTCACCTCCTTTAGATATTTTCGTTCCTTATCTTGGAAAACGAACGTCCATCCTTATTCAAAATCAACCAATAATATTTTGGTTGAAGGCCCTTTAATTAATACATTCATTTTTGCCCTAAATTGAATTAGGGTTTCAATTAGGATTAAATCTTGATTATTTTAATATCAAGATTCTCTCTCCTCCAACTTAATTCAAATGAGGGGCCCCTCTCTTTTTCTTTGCTCTACATGATGCCAAGAAATATTAAGGACCTTATTGAAGTGGTAATTTGCATATCAAATACTAGGTTTTGGGTAAATTGCACTTTACACCAAAACTAGGTTTTAATGCACAAACCTTGCTTTATCAGCTCTTCCTTGGTATTCAGGCTTCCATAAACCATACCTCAGCATCATTTTCACTCTCATGATGCTTCAACACATGAGGAATATATTATAATGCACAAATTGCACTTAAACCCCTCAACTTGGCTAATTTGCACTTTAGTCCAAAACAAACAAAACATTGCTTCAACATTGTTTAAACAGGACCAAAATTGAAACATAAGTTTCTCATGGGCCGTAATTACTTTTCCCAAGATAAGATTAAGCATCTACTCAACCTTATTAGACAAAACATCTAGGGTTAATTCATAACCCAGGTCAGGGATGTTACAAATTTTAAACCCCTAACAAGGATTTCATCCTCGAAATCCCAAACAAGAAGAGGAACAAATTATTCATTAATCATGCCCTCAAGTATCCACATCTCATCTTAATGTTGTGGAGATATCATGAATTCTGTAATTCACACATAGTTCCTTTCATTAATTCCTCTTTATTACTGTTTATGTTTATGCAAAGCATAAACCCCTAACATATGATGTCCATGTCATTGAAAGGAAGAAGCATAAAAGAACATACTTCAATAATCACTCAAGAATACTTATCAAAAGGAAAAACATATATATATCTAACATAGATAATTCACTTAGCAAACTCTATGGAATTGGGAATGTTCACATAGTTCTTCCTATTAGTTAGGAATGTCACATAGCTTTTCCCTTTTTGTTTAGGATTGGAATTACACAAAGCATCTTCCCTTATTGGAATTGCACAAAACATCTTCCTTTATTGGAATTGCACAAAGCATCTTCCTTTATTGGAATTACACAAAGCATCTTCCTTTATTATAATTGCACAGAGAATCTTCCTTTATTGGAACTGCACAAAGCATCTTCCTTTATTGGAATTGCACAAAACATCTTCCTTTATTGGAATTGCACAAAGCATCTTCCTTTATTGGAATTGCACAAAGCATCTTCCTTTATTGGAATTGCACAAAGAATCTTCGTTTATTGGAATTGCACAAAGCATCTTCCTTTATTAGAATTGCACAAAGCATCTTCCTTTATTCGAATTTCACAAAGCATCTTCCTTTATTGGAATTGCACAAAGCATCTTCCTTTATTGGAATTGCACAAAGCATCTTCCTTTATTGGAATTGCACAAAGCATCTTCCTTTATTGGAATTGCACAAAGTATCTTCCTTTATTGGAATTGCACAAAGCATCTTCCTTTATTGGAATTGCACAAAGCATCTTCCTATTTAATTCTATTATACTCTCTAGATTGTTTCAGAATGACTACTTGATCAGAGTAATAAAAAAGATAACAATCTAAGAGTTTCATACTTGCCTTATCTACAATAATCATATACCTGGCCAGGGTATACAAGTATTGAGATTAGGTAGTATGCACTTTATTTGCTATCATATTGTTCACTTTTCATATCATTATACACAGAGGATTTTCCATTCTTGACTTTTCTTCAGGCATCATTTCTATATCTCATCTTTCAACACACATATAAGGAAGATTATAAAACATTTTAAGGAACACTGAGTACGATATAAATTCTCATCTCCCTTGTGTCTTTATAGGGCTAGTCAAAGGAAGTTCAAAAATAACTACTTTCATATCTTAAACACATATAATCATGATATGAAATATCGGATTGAATATATTTCATTTAAGTATCACCCCTCAAGGTCACCTACCACATTAGGTTGATTTCAACACATCGTGTCCAATTACCTCATGTTGCTGCTTTTGCCTTTACTTAGTGGCTACTGCCCTGGTACACTAGGCATTTATTGCACTGGTGACACCAAAAACTTTGGCTTTTCAGAATATCTTGGGAAATGTCTCTAAAATTATAGATACCTTACCTAAATTCATATCTTATGGCCCCTCCTTGGGCATTATCATCACAGATGTACCGTTTGTCCTGGCTTATGGCAGAGTCTACTTTCTTGCCATTTATTAATCTTTCCCACATTTCCACTGTTCTAACATAACCATGTCACTCAAGAATCCTTTCAAAGCCCAAAGTTTATGCATTAAAGACTGGTAACTTAGGTTCTAATACTAGTATCCAGTCTTCTATATGCATCACCATTATCCTAATCTACCCTTCAAGAGCATAACATAGGGTTCTTTATCCTGATTGGGTCAAGGTGGGAATTCTAAGGCACTTGTTCTCCTCTTGCTTGGTCCCATGCACCCTCTTCTGGTGCAACAATATTGCCCTTAGCAATGTGTTCCTCATGTTCTCCAGTCATTTTCAAGTTCTTCTTCTCCTATGTGAGCAGATATACTATCAGATAAACTGGAAGACACTTAGAACAGACTCTACAACCTTAGTCGTATGTCTCTATAGACTCAGTGAACCTAGAGCTCTGATACCACTAAATTGTAGCGTCCAACTCATAAAACATGATTAACTAATGTGGAAGCATTCTCTAAGCAGCAGATTACCAAAAATCATTAAAAATTAAAACTTTTTACAAGGAGATCCACACATAGCATATCTTTTCCAACAAGTGCCATTGTATAACATATACATTCTAGTTCAAACGTACATAACACGTACCATCTCCTTCCAGAGACTACATCATCAGTTGCCTTATAAACATATATGCAGGAAGCATACAAATCTCGAGGCATCAAGCCAAAACCTCAGACTGATATATCAAAAATATTGACAAAAAACACTGAGGACCTAAGAGTACAGAGAGGACACATAGGACTTCTTTTTGTATGACTAGACAGACAATATCTCCACCTGAGATCTTATTGTTGTCCCTACTATTGTTGTTGTTGTTGCTCTTTCCCTGTTCTAGGGTTACTACTCTGCCTTCCATGCACACCTAAAAATGTTTCCCACGGGGGTGAGACAATTGAAAATTGCCCCAGCGAGAGATATAACTCTCCTCCAGAAACATTATTATTGCATATTATTAAATTAAACTAAGCAGGGGTTACTTTTACATTATCAGGCAGATTTATTCATCATAGAACAGAATAAGAAAATCTCCATTTTTAATGAGAGCATTGCATCTACCCATGGTAGAATCATAGTTCATCCATCTACTTGTAATGAATACAACATATATGAATAATCATCAATGAACTATAGATATATAACAGAAATGTAACATCAGCCAAGTTCTCAAATAAGACTTATTACAACAATGTTGTAAAGAGACATGTATTACTTTTTTCAGATACTTATCAGTCCTTCAAAGACCCTGGGAACTCAGTCCCTCATTTCAATACTGGGAATTCTCATCCCTTCACATTCTCATCACCATAATCATATGGATCTGGGTATTTAAACCCTACACTCATCATTGAGCATCATTACCATTTATTAGGTAACTATCACCTTTAGGTCATCTGACCAAAGTATACATGATACTTGTTACCCAAGTATCACACATGGCTCATCAGGCCACTGCACATCTTGTCACCTCTCACTAGACAACAACTTATTTACATGGCTCACAAGGCCATACACATCTTGTCACTTTTCACTAGGAAACAACTTATTCACATGGATCACAAGGCCATTCACATCTTGTCACCTTTCACTAGGCAACAACTTATTCACATGGATCATTAAATCCATGTACATTGCTACTTTTATTTAAGCAACAACAACATCAAGGCACAAAAGGCCAATCAACATTTATTAAATAAATGTCACAGCTCAAACCTGGTTATATTCATCATCTCATCATACCTGCATGGTGATTAGGCATGATAAAATTCCTACAAGATATTCATCACATCATGTGATACAATAGTAATACCATCATTCCTTAACCAGGAATTAGGGTTCACTATCAAACAGGGCTTATCATTCCCTTTTCCCAAATTAGGGTTAGGGTTTCCCATTTCTCATTAATTCAGACCCTCTTGAGTTTACCAACTTTATCTTGTATTAAGGTATTTTCCCTCTTAATACATTTCATCACCAAATACTCACCCTTAGCATATAATGCATAGGCCACACATTAGAATTGTCCAACTATCTTACATGATATGGACTTATCTTAGTTTAAGGCATAGCTTTATTATAAAGTTGCCTATAAACAATCACAAGGATACACTCTCAACTAGGGTTTCACAAGGATACACCCTCAACCAGGGTTCACAATGATACATCCTCAACTAGGGTTTCATAAGGATACACCCTCAACTAGGGTTTCATAAGGATACACCCTCCACCAGGGTTTGAACTCAATAACCCTGTCTATTAGGGTTTATGTTCATGATTAGGGTTTCATGATCTCTCTACTTAAGGATCATACCCTTAATCGCCACATGAATCATATTCTTATATGAATTCATGCTATTATCCTCTCAACTTGATTAGGTCATATCAACCCTTCAATCAAGTACATACAACTATAATTAACATTGTGTACCAATTTATTGACCCTATAAGCAATTAGGGTTCATCCCTTAATTGTCACTAATCACTTAGGTACTATTAGGGTTTCAACCTTTGTACCTTCATTGATTATCATCACTAATCAACATTGGATCAATGGATCATTCATCATCTTGATTCTCAAGAGATTCAATCACATTGGACCTCCATTACATAGGGTATCCAATTGAATTGCCCAATTGAATCTTCACTTGCAATAGGTACTCAATTAGGTTAATCAATTGGACCTTCAATTGCATTAGGTTCTCCATTGGGTTAACCAATTGAACCTTCAATTACATTAGGTACCTAATTGAATTAACCATTTGAACCTTCAATTGCATAACACAACTTGACCTTGAAACCACCTAGGTCTCCAAACGGTTTGAGACCGTTTGGTCTCAAGTAGGTGAAGACCGTTTTCCCATCATATCATCAAAATCCAAGTCAACCAATTAAGGTTTGGATCATTGGATTGATCACCAACTCAGCAATTGATTGCACTTTAACTTAGTAACATTGGATCATCAATTGCTTAACCATACTTGACCCTAGACCTCCAAACGGTCTTGGATGACCCTCAAACGGTCTTGAGACCATTTGGATGAGTCCCAAACGGTCTTGAGACCGTTTGGCCCATCCAAACCTTGGATTCTAGTGAAATTTTATCAAGGTTTGGTCTATTGAGTTGATCAACACATCAACACTTGCTTGTAAAGTGATTTGGTACCTTTGGACCTTCAATTGGTCCACTATACTTAATCCCAGACCTACAAACGATCTTGGGTGATCCCCAAACGGTCTTGAAACCGTTTGGGTGATCCACAAACGGTCTTGAAACCGTTTGGGATAATCAACCCAAAATCTCAAATTAACTCATTGGAATTTCAGCACTGATTTCAATTTGGGTTTGCCTAATTGATTATCCTTCAACTCACGATTCCTTGGGCGTTAACCCATAAAATTTGGTGAGTCATTACCCAATATAATTAGGAACAATAATCGCAAACGGTCAACCCTTGTTCAACCATCTCAAACGGTTTTGAAACCATTTTCCCAAAAAGGCAAATTAATCAAGTTGAAAATCAGCACTTAATCCAATTAGGATTTTCCTAATGGATTAGCCTTCAACTCATGATTCCCTTGGAATTAATCCATAAAATTTGGTGAGTTATTAACCAACATTATTATAAACAGTAATATAAAACGGTAAACGCTTGGTCAACCATCTCAAATGGTTTGGAAACCGTTTGCCCAAAAATTCCAATTAATCAGGTTGAAGATCAGCACTTAATCCAATTAGGGATTACCTAATTTATTAGCCTTCAACTAACGATTCCTTTGGAGTTAATCCCTAAATTTTGTTGAATCATTAACCAACATAATTAGGAACAGTAATGTCAAACGTTCAACCCTTGTTCAACGCACTCAAACGGTTTTGAAACCATTTGCCCAAAAAGGTCAAGTTAATCAGGTTGACAATCAGCACTTAATCCAATTAGGTTTACCTAATTGATTAGCATTCAACTCAGGATTTCTTTGGAGTTAATCCCTCAAATTTGAAGGGTTATCAACCAATATAGTTATGAACAGGAATCCCAAACGGTCAACCCTTGGTCAACCATCTCAAACGGTTTTGAAACCGTTTGCTCCCAAACGGTTTGCAAACCATTTGGTCACCAAACGGTTTGGTGAAACCGTTTGGTCCAACCAAACTTTGAAACCGTTTGCCTAAGAAATTTGGGGAGGTGTGTGCTTATGATGATGTCATCATCATCAAGCTCCAAACTCACGAAATCTACTGTGATTTTCATGGAAATTGCATCAATCAACCAAAGTTAATTTCGGAAATGTAGAAATGTTCACCAATTGATAAAGAATAGATTGCAATAATAAGAGTAAGGGTTCAAGTTATAAAACACGCCTACAATTGAGCTCCAAAGCTCCAATATCACGGCAACAATGGTGAATGAAGCTCCCTTCACTATTCCAAGGGTCGTCCTCAAGCTTTGAGTGAAAAGAATTGGTTAGGATTGAAGAGGAGATCGAAATAGGAAGGAATCCATAATTTATTTTCGATTTTCCACCATGGAATCAAGGAGGAATGAATCAAGAACCTTACCAACAGGTTGGGATCGTCGTCCTGCTGCTCCCTAGCTCCTTGGTCGGTTTTGCAAGAAAGGGTAAGAAAGAAATCCGAAAAGGCCTTGGTTTGGGCTTGGAAATAGCACTTTTATAAGGAAATTGATGAGAGAGAAAAATGCTTTATAAAAGTCCAATTAATCCCAAAAATTTGCCACCTCTTCCCCCTTATCTTCCTTAGGGATGAGGCTATCTTGTTTGCCTCTTATTAATCTCAATTATCCATGATTTAAAGAAAAGAAAACCAAGCACCTTAATGCTTATAATATTAATATCCCATATGTGAGTGGAAATTACTTTCCTTTATAATAAGGTGAGTGTAGTTTCGCCTCCTTTAGATATTTTCATTCCTTATCTTGGAAAAAGAACGTCCATACTTATTCAAAATCAACCAATAACATTTTGGTTGAAGTCCCTATAATTAATACATTCATTTTTGCCCTAAATTGAATTAGGGTTTCAATTAGGATTAAATCTTGATTATTTTAATATCAAGATTCTCTCTTCTCCAACTTAATTCAAATGAGGCTCCCCTCTCTTTTTATTTGCTCTACATGATGCCAATAAACATTAAGGACCTTATTGAAGTGGTAATTTGCATATCAAACCCTAGGTTTTGGGTAAATTGCACTTTACACCAAAACTAGGTTTTAATGCACAAACCTTGCTTTATCAGCTCTTCCTTGGTATTCAAACTTCCATAAGCCATACCTCAGCATAATTTTCACTCTCATGATGCTTCAACACATGAGGAACATATTATCATGCACAAATTGCACTTAAACCCCTCAACTTGGGTAATTTGTACTTTAGTCCAAAACAAACAAAACATTGCTTCAACATTGTTTAAACAAGACCAAAATTGAAACATAAGTTTCTCATGGGCCCTAATTACTTTTCCCAAGATAAGATTAAGAATCTACTCAACCTTATTAGACAAAACATCTAGGGTTAATTCATAACCCAGGTCAGGGATGTTACAGTTGTTTTGTTAACAACCGACGTCGTATGTTAACTTTTGGAGGTAATTTTTTTTCATTGGAAATTTGGATTTGGTGGTCGATTTTTGGCATCAGTGGCTTATTGAGGATCCGACACTAAATAAAAAGTGATACCCGTGGCTGGCCACTCCTCACAGATATATGTTGGTTTTTGTATTCAACCGACATTGTCGGGTTTAGGCGTCGGATCATTGTTTACAACTGACGCCTGTAAACGTGACGTTATAAGCCATTTCTGTAGTAGTGAGTTGAGTATGAGATTAGTTAAGTTTAGCTGATCCCTGTCACTCTAGGTCCTAGTATAGATGTGAGAGAGTTATAAATGATGTTTTGTATCTTTGTTTCCTTGATAAGAGAGAATGTATATGATTATCATGTCGTATGTACATGGAAGTGTGAGAAATAGACTGAATGTATGGATGTGTATCATTAATGTTGAGATCATATTAGAATAATAAAAGTTAAATTCTCTTGTAAAGTTTGTTTATGTGATTGAATGCGAAAAAAAAGAGTTTGAAATTAAAAGGAAAAGTCGGGAGTCAACTTTGTATTAAGTGTAATCCTCATACTCATGCCCTAATCTCATGATTAGTGGAAATCGTGGGATGTGGGTGTGACAGTTTGTTATCAAAGCTTAGTATGAGTTGTTAGGGACCATTAAGTTAGTAAGTTTGAGTCATAAGTGTGGCAGATAGGAGATGTTATGATGTTAGCTCTGGGGATTTGAGTATTTGGATATCCTGGCCTAGTATCTTAGTACTTGGATCAACCCGTATCAAGCTACTATGTCTATTCTTTCATGTATACCTTGGCCAGGTATACAGTGCAAGGATGGGTTAGAGAGTAACCCTAGAAATATTAGGGTTAGAAACAAGATAAGTAACATGAATTAAAATCATAAATATAATGAGACAGAAATTTCATTTGATATTGTTGTTTTATTGGAAATGAATAGAGATGCTCTTATATATGAATTCAGACTATCAGTTAGTAGAATATATATGGTTCTTTTATATTCTTGTGTATCATGAAGTGATTCAGTCATTGTTTATATTCTTTATATTAAGTAGACCAAAAGTTATGTTTAAATGAGTTTTCCCTAAGTGGATATTCTTTCCACATGTTTGAGATTAATAGGAGTTGGTTAATCCTGAGCAGCTCTTGGCTTCAGGACTACAGGTTCGGCCTGATCTGGCTAGTAGGATGCATTACTGGGATCTAATGACTCCTACTAATAGTATAATAAGAGTAGACTCTGGATAAATTAGACCCACATCATATGAGAATGTACATACACTAAGATCTTGAAACATATGGGAAAGATTAGAATATCTAAGAATCTGTTAGAACTGATATCGGAGATTCAACTTTGGGGCCTCATATGAGAAACCCTTAATTGGTAATAAAGGAACATGACGTAAGGTTCAGATTAAGTTTAATGATTAGTATTATATGAACTTTAAATATGAAATATGGAAAAGGTATGAGAAAAGTATGTAAGGGCCAAGATAGTAAGAATTAATCATGATGAATAGACTATATAATTGAGTACAATGTTTTTATGTACTCCAAAGCAAAGGGAAAATAGAAGAAAAGAGTTAAGTATATGATAAGTACATAGAAGTGAAGAGTCTTTAGAAGAGTTAAAGTAAAGAGAATTAGATGAACATGTAAATCATAAGACTAGGATAAGAAACTTAGTTGAAACAAAGAGAAATGTAGAAATGATGAGTTTAACTAAGGAATGAGGGTTATGATATAATTGAGAGCATGAAATGTATAGCTTTATTATATAGTTTAATACATTCATCCTTACTACCTTTGGATATCCAGTCTCTATAGAACAACAAACTAGTTTCTTAAAGAAGAGAAAACGTTTAGCTTAACCAATGAATAAGTCATACAAAGGTAGACTATATTCAGGAGGGAAAAACTTGATTGAAAGAGATAATAATTTTGACCCATGCATGAGCCGTTTGATTTAAAATTAAGGATGCATAATGTATTAAACATGAGGTGAAACTAGTAGAGAGATTATTGATTTAAAATTTCAACTTCAGATTAGTAGAAGTATAAAAAGAAATATATGCAACATGGTATATGTAACGCCCCTCCAAGCACATGCATGGCAACAGAAGCAAACCCAATGTTGTCCATAACATGGGTCACTTGGATCGGAGGAACATTACAAAACATGTTACTCAAAAGCAATAAGATAAATGAAACACTTTGCATTAACTCAAAAATAGATTCATGTGTTGTTCATAAAAAGAGAAGGACATAACTATCTCATCCGATATCAACACCTATTACATGTGGGCTAAGAAAAACTAAAGCATAAACTGTCTCATCTTGATCTCAAGTCTAACACATGTAAGATAAGAAAATCTAAAACATGGAAAGATAAAATAGACTAGAGGATCTACTAAATGGTAGATGGCACCCCACCAAGTCTAAACTCTTTGTTTGTCCCTGAGATGTATTTTCCTCGCTTAACTCCTTCCTTATAATTTTCTCCTGCGGACATCACGTCCCCAGCCATGCATTCAAAATGGAAAACATGTTAGAGTAAGCGGCATTGAGTATTACTATACTAACATAATAACAGGGCAATAAGAAAAGTCATAAAAGTAACTGAACAATAAAACTTGATTTCACATAATATGCTCTTAATTGGTTAATTATAATGTCTTTTACTCTTATACACCAACTGTGCTCATAAGGCTCGTAGGCTCAACTGATGTTCCATTTGAACTCATGATTTGCACCAAAGTACCATAACTATGCTTCACTGGAGCTCATGATTTGCACCTGAGTGCCATAGTGTTCCATTTGAACTCATGAATTGCACATAAGTGCCATAATGTTCCATTTCAACTCATAAGGCCCGAGGGCTCGACATTAACATAATGAGGACCAATAATGAAACTAATTATAGGATTCATCATTAACTTGACATAATGATCATTTACTTGGATTTAACATGAGCATGACATGAATTCTTGAAATAAGAAATTTAAAACATAAGGATCATATGATAACTGTTGGAAACATTTACTTAAGACATTCTAAAAACTGAATACATAGTTATCCTATGGTTTAACTTGATCATCATGATACAATAATCTTAAGAAATTGAAAACCATTACTTAAATACTCAAAGTGCATGGACCCACTTACCTTTATGAGAGCAAACCCTAATTATTCTCACTGATCCTGAGTCACTCTTATATTCTTGAAATTATATGATTTATATTAATCACCATCATTAATACGCATTAAACCCTAATTTGAGCCTTTTAAGGAAACGAGGTCCGATGTTATGGAACTAGGGCTTGAAAACACTGAAATCAGGTTCCTTGTCGAAAAACCTTTCTCTCGACTATTTTTGGGTATTTTTCTGATAAGCGGTCGATTTATTATCAATTTTGGAAGAACTGACCAATGGAAGTTCAAGAACAATCCACGCAAGGGGGTAGAAGCCGAATCGTGGGACCACACCTAAGGTGGACCAATCCTCATTGGCCAGCTAAGAAAAAGGAGGCTCGCCCCAGCGATCAGTGGACATATCAAAGCAAGTCGTAAAAGCCAGATATTGCCCATGATGGCGCAATACTGGAAATCGGTCCATAGGGGTGAAAAGGGAAATGCATCCCCTGGGATCTTCATTTGCTCAATGAAGACACATCGCAAAGAATAGCGCTGGGCAGCGGGTTGGCTAGTGAAATTTGGCAAATAGAAATCGAAATCGAGGAAACCATGGTGTTAGGCACCTCTCTGACCCCCGGTCGAACCTAGCAAGCCCCACGATGGGCGCTGCGGTGGTCAGAGCACAGAGAACCCACCTCTGCCATGGCCGAAGAAGGTCGGGATCAGAGGAAAAATTGAGGAACGAAAGAACAAAGCTGAGGGTGGGTGAAACCCTGGACAATGGGTCAGATTGCGGCACAAAACTGAAGCCAAAATGAAGAAAACCAAAGGGAAAAGGGGTGAGTTGCTCAAAAACCATCTACAGGTACCAACAACAAGCATAAAAGGGGGAATCGTAGAGTACCTGAAATTGGGGAAAATAGGAGCAGAAAAAGCTACTTGGGATCCCTCTGAAGATAACTGGGGCGTCGCCACTCCTCCAGAACATTTAGGGCATCACTACAGGCCGCTGAAGGTAACTGGAGGAAGATTGAGAAGGGCAGGTAGACGTGAGCGATCTAGAGGAGAAAGGGGCGAGGGACTCCTGTTTCTTGATGCTCGTAGATCGATTTCGAAGGGTTAAATATAGGTGTGAGACCCTATTCTACCTAGAAGTCCTGGTCACAGGGGGAAACATGGGAGGGAGAGGTGTCCTTGTCGATCCAGAACTCCAGGGCACCAAGCCCTATAGAGTTTGGGATCATCCTAATCAGGAAGGTTCGAGGATTGCGAGGGGCTGATCGGTTCTCATTGAGAAAGAACTGGGGAAGAGGTCGAGGGGGCGGAAGATAGTCGCCACTGTCCCAATCCGAATAGGACTCGGACGGGAAAGGGAGACCGACATGGGCCGTTGGATGAATCTGCGAACTCAGGCAGATAACGAAGGTCATTCGATCAGATCTGGGTCCAACTAAGGTGCGTGTGACAGAAATGTCACACATTAAAAGTGGAAAACCATAGTGTAGTCACATTAGGATTAGTTTTATTTAAATTTTTACGTATTTTCTTTCTTATGCAAATTTGGACATCAAAGGGAGTCTAAATCTAATAAAAATTGGTGTGTTACCATATTTGGATGCAAGGAATCCAAAAATCAAGTTATATTTTAGTTTTGAGAATTCCTTCCACATGTTATTTCCTTTCCAAGTTAAATCTTATTTTAATTTTACAAAACTTTCCAAAAACAATTATGGGTTGATACTTTGGATAAAACTTGATATTAATGTTTCAAGTTTCCACGAAAATTATTAGGTCCAAATATTAGCATTAAAAGGAATAATTTCACTTTATCCCCTGTATTCCGCTAATGTGCCAAATTAGGGTAATAATTGATGAAATTGAGTTTGAATTAACTTGATGATGAAGGATTATTATGTTAAACATGGTGTATCCATTATAATTGGGTCTCTATGTTGCCATGTATTTTATATGAAGCATTAAGATTTGAAGTTTGGAATTAGGGTTTTCTAATATAGAATTAGCTATAAAAAGTGAGAGTGTTACAATTCTACCCACCTTAAATGAATTTCGTCCTCGAAATTCTACTAATCTACCCACCTTAGGGTTTCACTTATTCTGTCTACACTAATCATCTTAAAGTCTCATTCTCATGGTAGAACACTATCTTGACCTCCATGTGGGTATATTACTCATGACTCTATTTGACATCATCATTTACATCTCTGAACTCTCCTCTAGGGTTTCAAATTTTACCATGGATCTTGCTTGCCTATCTATGTCAAATATCTACTCCCCCTACTCATGCTTGGTTTTACTATGTGTCTTGACTAGGTTTAGGTGACTATGTGTCTTAAACTTTTAATGCAAACTCTTCTTTTGTTAGTCATCTTTGGATACATGTCGGTCGGTCATATATTCAAAGCTGACTTATCTTATCACACTCATCTTAGTACCTCCCCAATGCACATGTCCCATACCACATGCAATTGGAAGGACAAGATAAGAATGATTATGCATATAACATTCTCTCCACAAAACCCCATGAGCCTGTGTCCTATACCACAGACACGCGAGAAAAAGAGAGAGTATGCTATATACAGTTCAAGTGTTAACATAAAAATCCAAAACATCTAGGCACATAACCCTAATCATTATCTTAACTTATGTCTTCTGACTAGATCCCTACTTTGGTTCATAATATCCTTCACCTACTTCTTCTATATCTAGGGTTAGAACATATGAATCTTTAGCTCAGTAGCCATTTACTCATTTCTCTGATACCATATTGTAACGCCCCTCCAAGCACATACATGACAACGGAAGCAAACCCAATGTTGTTCATAACATGGGTCACTTGGCTCGGAGGAACATTAAAAAACATGATACTCAAAAGCAATAAGATAAATGAAACACTTTGCATTAACTCAAAAATAGATTCATACATTGTTCATAAAAAGGGAAATACATAACTATCTCATCCGATATCAACACCTATTACATGTAGGCTAAGCAAAACTAAAGCATAAACTGTCTCATCTTGATCTCAAGTCTAACACATGTAAGATAAGAAAATCTAAAACATGGAAAGATAAAATAGACAAGAGGATCTAATAAATGGTAGATGGCACCCCACCAAGTCTAAACTCTTCATTAGTCCCTGAGATGTATGTTCCTCGCTTAACTCCTTCCTTATTATCTTCTCCTACAGACATCACATCCCCAGCCATGCATTCAAAATGGAAAACACGTTAGAGTAAGCGGCATTGAGTATTACTATACTA
Source organism: Alisma plantago-aquatica (assembly GCA_963693085.1). NCBI lineage: Eukaryota > Viridiplantae > Streptophyta > Magnoliopsida > Alismatales > Alismataceae > Alisma > Alisma plantago-aquatica. The sequence goes on along the minus strand of OY856411.1, from coordinate 134,412,548 downwards.
ACATAATAACAGGGCAATAAGAAAATTCATAAAAATAACTAAATAATAAAACTTTATTTCACATAATATGCTCTTAATTGGTTAATTATAATGTCTTTTACTCTTATGCACCAACTCTGCTCATAAGGCTTGTAGGCTCAACTGATGTTCCATTTGAACTCATGATTTGGACCAGAGTGCCATAACTATGCTCCACTTGAGCTCATGATTTGCACCTGAGTGCCATAGTGTTCCATTTGAACTCATGAATTGCACATAAGTGCCATAATGTTCCATTTGAACTCATAAGGCCCGAGGGCTCTACATTAACATAATGAGGACCAATAATGCAACTAATTACATGATTCATCATTAACCTGACATAATGATCATTTACTTGGATTTAACATGAACATGACATGAATTCTTGAAATAAGAAATTTAAAACATAAGGATCATATGATAACTTTTGGAAACATTTACTTAAGACTTTCTGAAAACTGAATACATAGTTATCCTATGGTTTAACTTGATCATCATGATACAATAATCTTAAGCAATTGAAAACCATTACTTAAATACTCAAAGTGCATGGACCCACTTACCTTTATTAGAGCAGACCCTAATTATTCTCCTTGATCCTGAGTCACTCTTATATTCCTGAATTATATGATTTATATTAATCACCATCATTAATATGCATTAAACCCTAATTTGAGCCTTTTAAGGAAATGAGGTCTGATGTTATGGAACTAGGGCTTGGAAACACTGAAATCAGGTTCCTTGTCGAAAAACCTTTCCCTCGACTATTTTTGGGTATTTTTCTGATAAGCGGTCGATTTATTATCAATTTTGGAAGAACTGGCCAATGGAAGTTCAAGAAAAATCCATGCAAGGGGGTAGAAGCCGAATCGTGGGACCACGCCTGACGTGGACCAATTCTCATCGGCCAGCTAAGAAAAAGGGGGCTCACCCCAGTGATCAGTGGACAGATCAAAGCAAGTCGTAAAAGCCCGATATTTCCCATGAGTGCACAATATTGGAAATCGGTCCAACAGGGGTGAAAAGGGAAATCCATCCCATGGGATCTTCATTTGCTCAATGAAGACAAATCACAAAGAACAATGCTGGGCAGCGGGATGGCCAGTGAAATTCGCCAAATAGAAACCAAAATCAAGGAAACCACAGTGCTAGGCACGTCTCTGACCCCGGCCGAACCTCGCAAGCCCCATGATGGGCGTTGCGGTGGTCGGAGCATAGAGAACTCACCCCTACCTTGGCCGAAGCAGGTCGGGATCAGAGGAAAAATGGAGGAATGAAAGAACAAAGTTGAGCGCGGGCGAAACCCTGGACAATGGGTCAGATTGCGGCACAAAACGTAAGCGAAAACAAAGAAAACCAAAGGGAAAAGGGGTGAGTTGCTCAAAAACCATCTACAGGTACCTACAACAAGCAGAATAGGGGGAACCATGGAGTACCTAAAATTGGGGAAAACATGAGCAGAAAAAGCTACTTGGGATCCCTCTGAAGATAACTGGGGTGTCGCTGCTCCTCCGAAACGTCTAGGGCATCACCGCAGGCCACCGAAGGTAGCTGGAGGAAGATTGAGAAAGGTGGGTAGATGTGAGCAGTCTAGAGGAGAAAGGGGTGAGGGACTCCAGTTTCCTTATGCTCGTAGATCAATTTCGGAGGGTTAAATATAGGTGTGAGACCTATTCCGGCTAGAAGTCCCTGTCACAGGGGGAAACAGGGGAGGGAGAGGTGTCCTTGTCGACCTAGAACTCCAGGGCACCAAGCCCTATAGCGTTTGGGGTCATTCGAGTCAGGAAGGTTTGAGGATTATGAGGGGATGATTGGTTCGTGTTTAGAAAGAACCGGGGAAGAGGTTGAGAGGGCGGAAGATAGCCGCCATTGTCCCAGTCCGAATACGACTCGAACGGGTAAGGGAGACGGACAGGGGCCGTCGGATGAATCCGCGAACTCGGGCGGATAACGAAGGTCGTTCGATCAGATCCGGGTCCAACTAAGGTGCGTGTGACAGAAATGTCACACATTAAAAGCGCAAAACTATAGTGTAGTCACATTAGGATTAGTTTTATTTAAATTTTTGCCTATTTTCTTTCTTATGCAAATTTGGACATCAAAGGGAGTCAAAATCTAATCAAAATTGGTGTGTTACCAGATTTGGATGCAAGGAATCCGAAAGTAAAGTTATATTTTAATTTTGAGAATTCCTTCCACATGTTATTTCCTTTCCAAGATAAATCTTATTTTAATTTTCCAAAACTTTCCAAAAATAATTATGGGCTGATACTTTGGATAAAACTTGATATTAATGTTTCAAGTTTCCAGGAAAATTATTAGGTCCAAATATTAGCATGAAAAGGAATAATTTCACTTTATCCCCTGTAAGCCACTAATGTGCCAAATTAGGTTAATAATTGGTGAAATTGAGTTTCAATTAACTTGATGATGAAGGATTATTATGTTAAATATGGTGTATTCATTATAACTGGGTCTCTAAGTTGCCATGTATTTTATATGAAGCAGTAAGATTTGAAGTTTAGAATTAGGGTTTTCTAATATAGGATTAGCTATAAAAAGTTAGGGTGTTACAGTATACATGATCATACACATAAAAGAAGCAACATGATCATAAGAGAATACTAGAAGTTAAAGATGACATGTGGAATAGTAGTATATGGTAAGGGGATTATGGAAAGTAAGGAAGGGTTTGAAACATAATGGAGTAATATAGATTATAAAAGAAAGAGGTTGCAAGATTCAAGAAAGTGCTAATTAGTCAAGTATCCTTGTTGATACCTACATATGAGAAATGTATTAATGAATGCTTGAAGATAAGAATTCTAAGTCTCAAAATCATCTTATCTTTCATATCTTCCTTAATAAGATCAATGTGAGAATGAAGTGATAAGAAAATGAATCATATCTGATGCATAACGACCATGGTAGAGGCATCTAGTGAATGTAATAATGACACCCAATATAATGATGAAACCTTAGAAGGATAAATTGAGAATGTAATATATCTGAATGGCCAAGTAAGAGAAAGGAAATTCAATTGATAAGATAAGGAAGACTTTAGTAAAACTTGTGAGATCAAAAGTTTGAAATTCAAATTAAGGGAGCAAAGTCACCTCACAATAATGGCATGCTACTAATAAGGCCAAACCCTAGAATGATTAGAGTTGTAGTAGTTCAAGTGATGTCACTAGTGATTTGACCTTGAATACTAGCATCTCTATATAACAAGATTATGAGATTTGCACTATGAGAAGTAAACTAGCACTGTTAGTAATCCAGGGTTTACAGGTAGTTCATCTGAAAGGTAGATAAACTATATGGAAATGATTCAGACCAAGGATAAGAAATAGATTTGAAATATAGGAGGTGTGTTTTGAACAAAAGGAGAAATACAATATCAGTGAAGTGTGATATGAAATAAATTCTTGCAGTGATAGCAAGAATGATGAATAATCTATTCATACCTTGTATGTTTCAATTTTAGGGATGTTTAATCTACATGATTAAAATGAGAAGGATACGTAGCAAAAAAAAAGTAGTAGTGAATGAGGAGAGAGATAAGATATAACAATGGCTTTTAGTAATATGTGAATTTGTTTTTAGAAGTATAATTTGTTAAAGGTATATTAAGGGATGTAAATTGGTTCTATGCATGATTTCAGTGTACATGTGCAAGCAATATGTTAATTGAAGGTGTCTGATAGTTTAAGTCATTCATACCAGTAATTCATCTTGGTATTGTACAATTGTGGTATCGTGATATGGGTTGAATGATGATGGAACAAATGCAGGGTTACCTTGAATAAGGTAGTCTTACCTATTCCCTCATATGAATAGAAGGGATGATAACCATATTGTATTAATATGTAACCCTAATGAGGTATAGCTTGTTATACCTAGCTTTAATATAACTAAGTGATGGTAATTGGGTATGAATAGTCCTTGAATGACTAATACAATCATGGAGTACTTTGTTAATGTTGTTGAAAGCCTAGTATGCTAGAACTCGATGGTTACACCTTGAATTATGTATGGGTTCCTACTTGAGAATAGTATGGAATGTGATGGTAATGCTTCACCTTATGCATCCATAATGCAATGGGGATGTTGTGAGTAGAATTGTATAATTGTTGTTGATTTTACTCTTCCAACTCAGGATTGTTTTGCTATTTGAGTAGAACAATAGTAAAATTCAAAACAACATGGTGAACTCTCTTTTGTTACTTAAAGGTAATACAGAACAATAGTACATATTGAGCTATATAAATTGAGTTAGTTGGATCAGATTATCAATGTTGAGGTAACACCTCAAGAGTATGAAATATTTAAATTTTTTTTTATCTCTCTATCTTATGATTGACTATGGCATAGAGAATTTGCTTGTTATTATTGAAAACTATTTCAAACATGTTGTGATTTAGTAAAGAATTACAGGACTTAATGTTGAAAAATGCATTCAAGTATGAAATACAAGAATATAATGACATATAAGATTTCAGAAGCTTAAAATAAACCTTGAATGTACTTTTGCTTGCATATTTATGTTTCGGGGGAGAAACATTTTAAGAGGGGAAGAATTGTTATGACCACATTTGAGCTTAATTGGTAAACTAGGGTTTACCTGGATGATTACATGCTTAATTGGATTGATCATTGTTAAATCTAATTAATGATGATAATTCAACTATGATGTTTTAAACCGAATAAGAACTTTAAGTGTGCTTTTACTTTGAAAAATTAGGGTTTGAGAAATATAACCCTAGTCGACTGAAATTAGGGTTTTGATGACATATGAATACAAATTTTGATAAGTATAGTGTCTCACTAAATGATTTTTATTATTTTATGTGTAACTCTGATATAATTCAAATTTGGATATAATATGTATAACTTAATTGTGCATTTTAGTGAAAAATTTCAGAATATTTGGATGTTCTTTGAAAGTCATTCTCGATCGATATATACTTGAACCGACCATGCTGGCAGAATGTTGTTCAGTAGTATATTCTTTGATTTTTAATTATTTATTTGTAATTACAAATGTTATTAAAATTTTACTAGAGATCTGAAAGTTCATTTTAGACATCGTGATAAACTTTCATAATTTTTGGAGAAGGTTTGATCTCTAAAATATACAAATTATAGTAACAATTTTATAACAAAAATTCAGCTGAAATAAGAGAAAGTATAGTGAGGGGTCAATGTGCAATTGACCCAAGCAGCTCAATTTCTCTATATGGTCAACCTAACACACTAGCAGATCTCATAATTTGTGATTCATTCCAGAGAAATGAAATCCTAGAGAGAGAGGGAGAGTTAGGGTTTTAGAGGAGAAAGAGGTGGAATTGTTGATTTAGGGTTTCTCTATCTGAGATATGATGAAATCAAGTAAGTTTAGCTTCTTTGCACATCCTTTCATGGTGAATCTTCTCTCACATGTCAAGATTCCATACCTCCTCTGATTTGATCTGAAATGGTATCAAAACTTCCCCTTTTCTCACTCTTTCTTCAGAATCCCTCATTTTTAGGGTTTCTGAGTTGAAAGGAAGAAGAATTTAGTGAATTGCTAGGGATTTGATATGAGATCGACATTTTCAGGGATGGGCTACGTTTTTAAGGTGTTTTCACACCTTAGGGTGAGTGGGAACTTCCTTTAAACAGTATATAACATGAAAATTGGTTAACCATCCATAATCTTTAATTGCTTAGTATGCGACTACAAATCCTAAATTGTCTGTTTGATCTAAGTTGTTGCAAAATGATATGAAATGGAATCTTCCTCTGTTTGAATGAATTTCAGATGATAAAATCATAGTAGAAATGTATACAATACATCCTAATGAGAATTCCCTAAGTATTCACAGAGGTTATAAGAGTAAACTGAAATATATATGGAATTTGTCTGTGATTGAAATTGTTGTATAATTAAATAGAGAAATTTATTTATCAGGACCCCCTTGGTTATGAATGATTGTTTATCTGAATTCATAGTACACATATGTCAGATACTATCTTGAATTTCATTTAAGGTGAATAGTGTTTGTTTGATATCTCAGTAAAGAGGGTGAAACCCTAGATGCAAGGAAAATTGGATATTTACGAATAGATATCGTGAAATCCATTTGAAGGGATTTTCTTGACATGATAGATTTTATTTATTCAATTTATTCTTGATGCATGATAACTCAGTGAATAGCATGAAAACCAAAATTCAGCTCAGTTCCAAGGTTTCGTACATATATTGATTTTATATGATTTAAGCAGTCTTTATTCAGTGAATGTTTATGTCGTATGAAATCCATATGAGAGCCATGTGATAAGTGAATGGGGTAAATGAAACCCTAAGGATAGGGTGTTAAATAAATTAAGTATTGTGATATCAATGTTCTCAGTATGAGATGTGGTGATGCTTAACAGTTCAATTGCATGATTCTAGTGTATAAAGTGCCAAGTTGACATGTATTATGTTTATTTAAGAATTCCAGTCTGCCTGTATATATAGTATGATGATTACTCAGAATATTATAGTGTTTTGAATATAGTGCTCTGCCAAGTTTAGAATGATATACGTGTTGTATTATAAACTTCAAATAAATAGATGTGGTGCCATAGAGATACCAGAGTCAAGAATAAGTAATCGAGAGATAGAATATAGTTAGAGATTTCCAAGAATAATAAAATAATAGACATAGGTGCCCTGAACACCATAGATTCCCTACAGGTGTCTGCACTATAGGGAGGAAACGATCCACCCTAGCAGCAACCATTATATGGGGATAAGAATGCACCCACAAAGCGTGCGGGGAGACGAATCCCTTGAGGGATTCACCTAAGAGAAGATAGGTTACCCAACATGAACGTGAGATCCCGGTGGTAACCCAGAGGTACCCATAGAATGTACCAAGATGAGGCCCACAGAGTGTCTCAGACCCTCCGCATGTGTACTCCGCCTAGAAGGAGAGGTCCAATTAAAGGCCAGCTGTTTAGCTGCCTTAGTTAGATGTGACGGTTTGAGTCAAGAAGACCTAGATTCAGTTCTAGGCTTAGCTTCTTGGGTTTTTAGCTAAGTCTTGTACGGTGAGATCATATTTTGCTATGAGTCTTCATATGTAGAGTACACCGCATATGATCAGGGCATAAGCTAAAATATGATCATTTAGGTTTAAAGAGTTTCTTATTAGTAAAAGGTGATAAGAAATATTTGAGTACAGTTTCATAGTAGTTGTTCTTTAAATGTAACATTTACATTCCCTATTATTTTAATTGTATTGTTTTAGATCTTCTCAGTGTAGTAATTACTGTATTTTATTCCAGTTTAATAAATTATCTAGAGTATCCTTCCATATTTATGTTTTTCAATGATTAGACTCTTTAAATATTACGGTTTTTATAATTGATATCAGTTGCTTAAAGGTATATCTGTAATTATATCAGTGCTTTAGACTGTTTCTTTGAAGTACTCATTCACTGAGCGAGTAGGCTCACCCCTCTACTCAAAAAATTTAGGAAAACCACATGAACTTGAAGAAGGTAAAAGCATCAGAGTAGATCTACCACATGAGTTGAGTATGAGATTAGTTAAGTTCAGTCGATCCCTATCACTATAGGTCCTAGTATAGATGTGAGAGAGTTATAAATGATGTTTTGTATCTTTGTTTTCTTGATAAGAGAGAATATATCTGATTATCATGTCGTATGTACATGGAAGTGTGAGAAATATAATGAATGTATGGATGTGTATCATTAATGTTGAGAACATATTAGAATAATAAAAGTTTGATTCGCTTGTAATGTTTGTTTATGTGATTGAATGTGAGGAAACAAAGAGTTTGAAATAAAAAGGAAAAGTCGGGAGTGAACTTTGTATTAAGTGTAATCCTCATAATCATGCCCTAATCTCATTATTAGTGGAAATCATGGGATATGGGTGTGACAAAGAGTGTAGGCTTTTGAAACCATTCACCAAAGATCCCAGCTGATCCCTTGAAAGTAGAATTGCATCCTCCTCTGCCTATAGTTATAGTTGGTTCCATCAAATGGTGGAGGCCGAGCTACAAGTGTTCCTTCCATATTGAGGTTGTTTGGACTCCATCACCCATCTTCTTTAAGGCATAATTAGAGCTCCTTGAATCCTGCTTGAATACCAATTTAAAAATACTAGAAGGGGGGTGAATAGGGTTTTATGATAATTTTAAAAATTATTCAACCAAGCAACCACAAAAATATTGGAGAAGGAGACAAGGCGTTTAGAGTGGTTCCACCCTTAGCAAAAACTAAGGGAGTCAGTCCACTACCCAGTTGTTCCCAATCGGGATTTTGAAAGCAATTATATTTTATTACCTCGCAAGGATGTTACATAAGATACAAATACCTTCACAAACCCTTTGGATAGCCTTCACCCCGAAGTCATCTCACCAATCTTGAAGTAGCCTTCACATGAAGTAACTTCAAGCTCCCCTTTGAAGTAGACTTCCTCCTTGAAGTAGCTTCCCGTTGAGACCTTCTAGAAGTAGTCCAAAGTCACGTCGAGCTACCTTCACCACCAAAGAAGCTCCAACAACCTCCTTTTCGTAGCCTCCAACCTAGGAGTAGCAAAGGAGAACAAAATTCAATAGAAGGAACAAGATTGGAAGAAAGAAACAATGCTACCAATTGAGTACAACGCTTTGATCCTACATCAAGCATATTGATCTCCTATCCACTATGGATGAATGTGGTAGTGTGGTGGCTTGGACATAGTAAGCTATATGACACTAATGTAGAACAGATTGCAAGTGTAGCTCAGCTTGTTGCTCACAAGGAATGAATCTCAAGTGTAATTGTATGCACAAGTGATGCTTAAGGTTGTCCTATATCTTGTTCTACTTATAGGAGTGGTCTGCTAATTCTTAGGGACGTTCTAGACACTTTCTAGAGGGTTCTTAGATCTCAATTAGTCGTTGGGAATCCACTAATGATGATGCAATGGCTAATTGTTTCGTCCTGAAAAAGTGCTGACAGAGAGTGGCTCGGTCGAAGTTTTGTTCGACGGAAACGTTCAACTCAACTCCCAACCACTTTTTCCCACCAAGTCTAACGGCTATAAAACCTGCTCGAAGGTCATTTTCGGTCGAATTAAAGTTCGACCGAAAAAGTCATCAGTGATAACTTTGTTCAAGTTATGCATGAGTGCTCGTGCATTAGACTAGGGATATATTTGGTCGAGAAGTTGTTTGACCGAGTGTCTCTCGATTGAGAAATAGTTTGACCGAGATAGTCCCTATTTTGGTGGTTCTAGATATTTACTAAGTGTGTGTATCATAGTGCAATCGTGATACCATCTTGGGGGTGACCTATCTTAGTGTTGTGAGTGGATAGGAAGATCTAAATGCTTGATTTTCATGATATCTAAGTACTTGTACATTATAAACTTGTGCAAGTTTTTACATTGATTACAATCATGAAAATAAAGAAATTTTGAGCATAAGGATCTTCCAAGTCTTTGTTATCCACCACCTTTTATGCTTGTCCCTGAAACATTCAAATAGTAAGTTAATTCCACAATAATGAAATGTTTGTCATCATCAAAACAAAGGGATTTATAATAATGTCCAATTTAGCCAACACTCATGTGGTCAATGATGTCTTTCCAATGCTCATCAAAAAGTTCATAGTGTGTCATAAGATCCATAAAACTCTTCCCTACAAGTGCTTCAAGGAGCTCAAATATCATCACCAATGTCCACCTCATTCTTGCCATCTATAGTTGCCCACATACCTTCCACCTAGACACATTCTTTCTCTTCCTACCTTAAGGTATGTTCCCACCCCAATATTGCACAAGATTTTCTACACCAACCAGATTGGTCACAAGTTCACTTTGTATTTGAGAGGTTACGTCTTGTACCCTTTTGAATACAATTTTGTTGTAGTTACTACAAATGTGATAGTTGTTGTCGCTGATAAAAATTATCTATGAATGGGTATTCTATTAGAAAAGTTAAATCTCTTTTTTCATAAGTTAAGAGTCCCAGTGTTGGTACTTGTTAAAAGAATAGATGAGTAGGTCTCCAACATTGAAAGTGTACATACTTCAACTGATGTGAACATCGAATAATTCATTCTTAAAGTATAATTTATATTTGTTTATGATAACACCCATTTTTTTGGTATTTATGGCCCATATTTCGTAGTCAAAATTGCCCTTTTAAACTATTTTCCTCTCCATTTTGTCATGTTTTTGAATAAATAAGTCACACTATGCTCTTAACTCATTTTTATCATCTTTTACATAGTTTTCCTCACTCTTCCACTCAAAATCAGCAAAACGGCCTGTCCCGGCCCACTTACAAAGAATTGGCTTTTTACTAGTCGCATGACACGTCCACTACCCGTCGCGGATGCTGGCCGGTAGGAGCTCAACCCGACACAGGCGTGTCGCGCGGTGCGGTCACTGACGGGCGATACGCCGCTTACCTGACAGGGAGCTATACCCACCACGACTACTCTCCCGATGTAGCGTGTCACGCGATACGAGCCACCCACCGGCAGCCGCCCACCCGTCACGACTACCTGAGACACTTGAAACCCGGCACCCATTGTGCCAGGCGACACGCATGTCAATCATCCTCGAAGCTACACTAATGGAGCCGATGGAGGACACGTGGCGCCTAGAGAACCACAACTTCTTCCAACCGCTGCCTATAAATAGCAGCTACAAGACTCCGATGGGACGGGTCGGAATCTCCCGAAGGCTAACATTGGAAAGCATCTGGAGCTAGTGTGTCGCGTCCTAGAGGCGTGTCGGGCGATACTAGGTGAGCACTTCCCCAACCCGAGAGGGGCGGGAGTGGTTCACTTACCATCCGTCCCGGTAGCCGCAGCAACTCGATATCGACAAAGGAGGCCACCCGATGTGTCGGGTTCCTAGATGGACCCCTGCCCGAGACAGCTCGCCTCTACACCCGATACAAGGTACCCGTACCCTAAGATGTCTCTTGCCTGACATGATACCGATCCCGATACGGAACACCCGTCACGGTGTGTCGCCCGAGAGAGTGGTATCCGGACCACAACTGTATCGGGGAGGGTGCCTTGATCGATATGATTGTCGGTCACGGCATACCGCCTGACAGGGATGGCAAACTGACACGAGCATGTCGTCCAGAGCTCCCGCCCGATATCAGGCTAGAAGCACCTTAGGGGGTCCACTACTGTATGTCGCCCTCCTAAATCAAGGAGGCGATACCTATCTTCCCTTTTTCTCTATCATTTACTTTCTTTAATTACGCAATGTAATAAAACCTTTTATACAATGCTCTTGCTAATGGAATTAATGGAGTTTTAATACCTATTTCTCTAAGTTTGGTCCCTTTTTATTGGATGTTTGCTTTTTAGCATCCAAACTCTAGCTTGTATGCTTCGATCATGTTTTGACTAGCTATCGAATTATGTTTCCCGTTTCAGCTCCCTCGAGAGAGGTGTTGTAACTCTAGCGTTTGGTCCGATCAGGGAGTACGAGAGTACCCAGGGTCGGAGTTGCTTCAGTTATATTTCCACTCCAACCCAAGTCCACCACCTTCGATAGAGGGTGTTGGTGCTCAGTTGGAGGTACCCTTTTCGAGAGAAGGTGGTACTGGATGTTTTCTGCTGCCGCTTGTTATGCCTAAGCTTTCCTCCATCATTCCTTATCGAGGAAATAGTGTTATCTCCTCTGGTTCTATTGCACAAAAGCCCTAAAAATTGATAAATTCCAAAACCTTAATCTTGCTTGTAACTCCAGTTGGAGATAGTTTTTCCTTATAGCACTCTCATGTGAAATTTTGTTTTACCGATCTTGATCTAATGTTCCCTTGGGAACATTTTCTTACTCTTCTTTTACTGGAGTGTAGAGTGTTGATTCTGTGTTCTTAGCACGACCACCCTTGTCCCTGTGGTTCAACCCCGATCGCTACTTCGGACCCCGTCATCATTGCGGGGGCCTAAGATTCGGGTTATTTAAAAGTCCGACTACTTCAAATCCGCTCCTTTTGGACGCGTGATATAGGCCGGTCAACATTTTGGCGTCGTTGACGGGGACAAGGCAAAACGGTACTATTAACGAACCCAAATCCACTAACTATACTCCCGTGCCTCAAGCTTAGTAATAAGCTTGACATCATAGTTTCTTTTAGTCTTCTAACCTGAATGTGTGCGGAATAGTTCGTGTCATTAACACATGTTTTCAAACTTGATTATACGTTCTATTCAGGTACTCAGGGAAGAAGCACTCTAATCGGTTGAACACCGTTCATCATGCCACCTCGTGTGGAACCACCTCTTTTCGAGGATGAGCGAAACACTAGAGTTGGACCACACTCATCTCCGAATGGGAATGATGATCGTTATAATGACGATCATTTACATGAAGAACCAGAATCAGAACAAGTCGGGGATGATCATCATCACGAGATACGTTGTCATCGCCGTAGGCACAGAAGGAATCATCATAATCAAGAGCAGAATCATAGGAACAACAACAGTGAAGATTCCGACAAAGAAGAAAAGACCCTCCGGGAGTTGGCTGCCATGAAGGCGAACAACTCAAGATGCCCATTTGTAATCCCAAGGTTTGATGATGTGAACTTCGAGTTGAAGCCAGTTGTGATCTCCATGATTCAAAATAAAAGCTTTACGAGAAGTTCCAAGAATGACAACCCCTACCATCACCTCGATGCTTTCAAAAATATATTTGATACCATCAAAATGAGGGGAGTGCCACAAGAAGTGATCTACTGCAAGGATTTCATTTTCTCTTTGGAGGACAAGGCACTGTCATGGTACCTTGGACTACCACATCAATCTCTAAACGGATGGAATTATTTAGCGGATGCTTTCGTAAACAAGTTCTACCCTACAGAGAAGACTGTTAGAAACAGGAGAAGATCACATCTTTCACCCAGAAGCCAGGATAAAACATGCATGAAGCCTGGGAGAGATACCAGGAGTATCAGAGAGACTGCCCTCACCACAACTACAAGAAAGGTTTCTTAATAACAACATTCTACAATGGTCTGACCTCTGAAGAAAGAGTATCGCTAAATGCAGCTACAGGAAGCGACTTTCTTGGGAAGAAGCCCAGTAGATCTAAAAAGATCATTGAAAACATGGTTGAACTACAAGCCAGGACTGACTACGACAGACTGATAGAGGTTATGCTAAGAAAGCCGCTAATGAAGGGACGTCGGTCGAATCCAAGGCTCTTGAAGCAATCACCACTCAAATCCAAAAGATAGCCACTGATGTCAGACAGTTAAATGAATCAGGAGGGAAAGGAAAGAAACAGATTGAGAAGGTAATGAAGTGTGTCACTTGCGGAGAAGGAGGACACGGTATTGATAACTGCATTTACACCCGACCTGACGAGTCAAGTGAAAGCGAATCCAAAGAAGAGGGAGCTGAGAACGTTTCTTTTGTCAACTTTAAAAGACCGGACCATCCTGGTTTTAGCTATGGCAACAAGGATGCTGCAGAGAACTCGCATCAGTTGAATAATCCACCCAAGCAACCGCAAGGTTTCGAGAAAAGAGGCAGACAAGTACAGCACACCAGAATAACCAATTTTCAATCAAACAAGGCAAACTTTCAAGGGCAAGGGAAGTACCAAAACTGCCAAGCTGCTAACCCTAGCCAAGGCCAGGCACAAGCTAAGGAGCAGAGTCAGGAAAAGAACTTTGGTCAATCGGACTTAGTTGGCCAATTGTTCGACTTTGTCAAGAGACAAGATACTATAAACAATCAGCTGGCGCAAAGTGCGCTATCCAACTCAGGCGTTCTGAATACGATGCAGGTCCAAATGGCAGATATGCAAACGCATCAACGCCAGATAGACCAGCAGCTTGCTCAAATGGCCGAGTTAATGAAGAATCCTTCGGGTAAGATACCATCCAGCACTGATTCTGCCAAAATGGTGGTACTCAGGTCAGGAAGGATAGTAGAAAGACCTAAATCAGCCAGGCCAAAAGAACCTAAACCAGGGGTTGCGGCACAGAATCCAACAGAAGGAGAGAACCAATGAGCTCATGTCAGGGAGCCAGAATCAGAACATGTGGAGGACCTGTTCGGTAAAAGAAGTCCTTACTCTCCAAGATTGCCTTTCCCATACAAACTCATAAAGGCACATCTTAAAAAGAGATACAAAATTTTTATGGAGTCGGTGAAAAAGTTGCACCTCGAAGTGTCGTTTCTGGATGCTTTGGAAGAAATGCCGGCCTACACCAAGTTTTTCAAGGATTTGATCACCAAGAAAAGAAGAGGAGGAAGGATTGATATGGTACACCTAGCCAGTATGTCTACCGCCTTCGTGAAGGAGGATTTACCTACCAAGAAGAAGGATCACGGAGCCTTTACTATTCCTTTTGCTATTGGAGATAACGTCGAGTGAAAGGGTCTTGCTGATTTAGGGGCTAGTATAAGCCTTATGCCCTTAAGCCTCGTGAAACGATTGGGTTTAACTGATATGGTCAGGAACAACATGAGGATTGAGTTGGCAGACCATACCTTCAAAAGGCATGTGGGAGTCGTTGAAGATGTTCTGATTCGTGCATGAAGATTCTTCATTCCTGGTGACATTGTTGTCATTGACACTGCTGAAGACCCTAATTGCCCTATCATCTTTGGGCTCCCTTTCTTGGCTACAGGAAGAGCGTTGATTGATGTTGCTGAAGGAATCATCACTCTGAGGGTCGGAAATGATCACATAGATTTCAAGGTGAAAGACGCTATGAAGGGACCGTCCCTTCTAGAATCTGCTTACTTTGTGGATAGCTACAACCAATTTTGTGAAGAAGTAGAAGAAGATATTGCAATGGTACACCCTCTGGATTGTGCAATGGTCCAACAACATTCCAGCGTTGCATGATCTCAATGTTTTCAGATTTTCTGGAAGACATCATAGAAGTTTTTATGGATGATTTTTCTGTCTATGGGAAAGACTTCGATGCTTGTCTGAAAAACCTATCTTTAGTCCTGCAACACTATGAAGAAAAGAATTTGGTCCTAAACTAGGAGAAGTGCCACTTCATGGTACAAGAGGGCATAGTGCTAGGTCATAAAGTCTCAAAGAGAGGTATCGAGGTAGATGTGAGCAAGGTTGAAGCTATCTATAGACTACCTCCACCTAAGTCTATAACTGGAGTGCGAAGTTTTCTTAGACACCCTGGTTATTATCGAAGATTCATAAAAGACTTTTCGAAGATCTCAAAACCTTTGTCAAATCTTCTGGTTAAGGATGTTGAATTCGATTTCACTAACGATTGCCTAAATGCTTTTCAGTCTTTGAAAGATGCACTTGTTTCTCCACCTATCCTTCAAGGTCTGGATTGGGAGCTACCTTTTGAGCTAATGTGTGATGCCAGTGACTATTCCATAGGGGAAGTCCTGGGACAGAAGAAGAACAAGAGACACTATGTCATTTGCTATGCCAGCCGTACTCTTGACGAAGCATAGGTAAATTACACGACATCAGAGAAGGAAATGCTCGCGATTGTTTTCGCCTTCGACAAATTCATAACTTATCTGATTGGAACAAAGGTAAAGGTCTACACCGACCATGGGGCGATACGATACCTTATGCAGAAAGAGGACACTAAACCCAGGCTGCTAAGGTGGGCTTTACTACTCTAGGAGTTCGATCATGAGATCATTGATAAAAAAGGTGCGGAAAACATAGTCTCCGACCACTTGTCAAGGATTACAGTCGAAGACAAGAAGGAGCCACCTATCAATGATAACTATGCAGATGAGGCCTTGCTAATGGTAGAAGCTAGTGTTGGATAAATTGGACATTATGATACATCCCTTTGTTTCGATGATGACAAACATTTCATTCTTGTTGATCTAACGAGCTACTTAAGTGTGCAGGAACAAGGTGATGACAAAGTTCTAGGGAATCCATACGCTTGAATGCTTGTAAATGTCATGCAATGTAATCAATTGTAAACTTGTACAAATATATAATGTACAAGTACTTAGACTTCATGTAAATCAAGCGTTAGATCTCCCTAGCTAAACACCACACTTAGTTAGGTCATCTCCTTCAAATAGGATCACATATGCACACTCATACACACACTTAGTGCCTTAATTGAAAGATTGAAACATAGTCAATCTCGGTCGACAAACTCCTCGACCGAGACACTCTCAGTCGACAAACTTCTCGACCGAGATCGACCCAAGTAGCCGTTAGACACAGCTGACAAGGTAGTTGGCAGTTGCAAATGAACGTTGATCCATAGAGCCTGTCGGTCGACAAAACTTCGACTGAGTAGGTATCTTGGTCGACAAATTGTCGACCGAGATGGTCTCTGACAGCAACTGCAGAATAAAGTAACTAGTCGTTACTAATGCACCTAGCTTATATCTAACGGCTAGTTAAGCACTTAGAAACCCCTAGAAGTTGTCTAGAACGTCGTTAAGCATCCATAGGCCATTCCTATAAATAGGACAAGCCATAGGACACTAAAATATAACTCTTTACACTTGTGCTACACTTGAGAGTGAATACACATTGGCAATCTGTTTTGAAGCAATAGAGCAAAGTCCTACATTGTCTATTCATTCCTATTGCTCCCATTTCCTGTCCTATAGGCTAGCATCTCCTTACCACAGCACCTACACTTCTACACTCATTGGTTAGGAGATCAATACGCTTGATATAGGCAAATCAAGCCTTGTGCTTAAAAGGATAAGTTGTAATTTCTATTTTCCTTCTTGTTCTTGTTTATCCTTTGTATTCTCCTTGCTACTCCTAGGGTTGGAGGCTGCGGATTGGAGAAGGTTCTTCTCGGAGGAGAAGGTGGACTTCAAGCTACTTCAAGAAGGCTATCGCACGGGAAGCTACTTCAAGAAGGCTGTTGCAACGGGAAGCTTCTTCAGGAGGAAGGCTGCTTCAAGGTTGGTGCAACTACTTCTAGGTGAAGGCTGCTTCAAGGTTGGGCGATTACTTCTAGGTGAAGGCTGCTTGAAGGGTTTGGGGAAAGAAATTGTAATTTTATGTAAAGTCCTTGCTAGGTAATAAAATTAATTTCTTTCCAAATCCCGGTTGGGTAAGCAACCGGGTAGTGGACTGACTACCTTAGTATTTGCTAAGGTTAGGAACCACTCTAAACCCTTGTCTCCTTGTCCAATATTTTTGTGGTTGATTGCTTGAGTTTAATAATTGTTAAAATTATCTATAAAACTATATTCACCCCCCCTCTAGTAGTTTTCAGTTGGTATCAGAGCAGGCTTCAAGGAACCCTAACCAGGTCTTGAAGAATGAAGGGTGGAGGTGACTACAACCGCAGGCAAAGGAGCAACTTGGACCAACTTTCAACAAGCTGCAACTGGTGCTTAGGAACAAATCATGCAACAATCGGTTGTCCATGGAGAGAAAAGAAGAAAGAGGTCCATAAAGAATGCCTCATTGCTACAATAAGTGAAGAAGAAGAAGAAGAGGTAAGCCTTTTTGATTTACCTAAAGAGGATTTAATTACTAGTCTTCAAGAAATACATGAAACATATATTGAATGCAAGAAGAAGCTAAAGAAATCAAATAAAGTAAATGATGAGTTACATGCAAATCTTCTTGCTCTCACATCTGAAAATGAAGATCTCAAAAAGACTATTGAAGATCTTGATATTAAGCTAAAATCCGTAGAAGCAAATTGCAATCTTCTTTCTCTAGAAAAGACAAATTTGCAAACTCAAGTAAATGATCTTCAAAAATAACCAGTTTTGTGTTCACATCTATATTATGATATAATTGTGAAAGAAAGAGATTCATTATCATATAATCTAGATCAAGCAAAGATGGATATCAAGAAAAGAATGGATGAGATTGTTAAGTTGCAACAAGAAATTAGTAGTTTAAGCAACAATGATATTCTTGATAAAATCTTAAGTGATCCTTATCATCAAATTGGAAGGAGAGGACTAGGTTATAAGCCTAAAGGAAAATCCTATCAAAAACCTAGTTGGAGCAGGACACAAGTACTAGAAAGTCAATATATGTATGTACCTAGAGGAAAATATACATATGTACCCAAGAACAACTTAGATTAAAATCATAGAAAGAAACATGAGGTTGACTCTATATGTTGCCATTATTGCTCACGTCTTGGACATTACTCTTTTTCATGCCCATACAAGAAAAGGAATGTTGAGTTGGTATGGGTTCCAAAACCCCCAAATTGAATTGATTAGACTAAGTTGAGATATGACCGAAGACTTTAAATTGCATATCTTTATGTCTATCTCAACATAACATAAAAGGATAACAAAATGATTCAAGTAACTAAAATCTCTAACTTGAAAACGTATCTTAATTAAGGCCCTCGAAACTTAAAATTTTGAATATGATTAGTTGAAGATTTGATCTAAATGTTACTTTGATATTCATATGTTTTATCTCAACTAAAACTGATTCTTAAACTGCATAATTGAATTAGACATAGTCTCCATTTTACTTCAAATCAATAAATAGTTCTGTAGGTAAAACAGGAACCTTGTCGGTCGAGAAATCGTCGACCGAGCAATCAGTCGGTCGAGAAATCGTCGAACGAGCAGTCAGTCGGTCGAGAAATCGTCGACCAAACTGGTCACTGATTTCAGTCTGCAGTAAAATTGATGAATAATTGATTGATCAGTGGCTATCTATTTGTTGTTAATGACTGTTTTACATGACAAATTGAAGATCTTTTTGAATATAAATGATTACAATCACTGTATTTCATGAAATTATCATTCTATTGTTCTATCATCACATCACGGATATGCTTTCACTATTTCATCATTAAGCATGCTGTTGTGGTAACACATATAGATAATGATAATTGCATGCATGATTCTTGATGATAGGCAAGCAAAATTCATTGGTAATATGACTTTTAAAAATGCTTGCAAAGAACACAATGTTAAAAAATTTCTCAAATTGATATCTTTAAAAAGACTTGAGATATTAATCATGCTTTCATTGTTAAGAAAATGTTTTCATATTGAGTATCACTTAACATGCTTCATCATGATCATTATGTTTCATTGGTTTAAAATAAGCTTTAATTCATATATACAAATCATGAATGATCATTGTGATTCGGATAATTGCAAATGTCATTAGCATAAAAGCATCTTGACATAATGGATAATAATTGTGGACACAGCTTGTGATGAAGATGTTGCTATGCCAAGCCAAACGGTGCCTCTTAGAACAAAATATTAATGTTTTTATCTATTTGCTTGTTCTAAGAAATCAAAAGCAAATATCTTGACTTTAAAGACATTAATCTTTCTTTCAAAATATATGTTTCTAAAAGAATCTTATGATAAGGGTATAAGAAGAAATGGGATTTGATATTTCTGTACCCATAAGCATATGAAACATCATTTACAATGAATATAAAACATGCATTCTAGAAAAATCTAGGTCAAAGACTTCACTATGATGCTCATAATAAGTTTTTATAATGGGTATATCTTAATGTGCTTCAAATTGATATTTATAGCTATCTGCAGAAATTATACTTCACATATGAATGAAATCTGCAGAATTTGCCTCTTGGTTAAAATTAAAATTGACCAAGGGGCGCTATGGTCATAGTCAAGGGCGACCTAAAATAAGCTTTGACAAAATGCTTATTTGGACATTATTTTATTGTGCTTAATCTTAGTATACTTTTGATAAAGGTCAAAATCAAAATTGAAAATCATTTGTGACCTTAGAAGCCTTAATTTGCCTTAATTTGTAAGATTAAGGGGGAGCTCATAAAAACAAATTCGATTATTTGATTAAGAAGCTTACAAAAACGTTGAAAACATCATTTGAAGCTTGTTAATACCTTAGTATTTTTTTGGATATAAAGAAATCTATGAATGATCTTGTACTTAAAGGAACTCTCTAAACAAATCAGGGCTTAACATCCCTTGCATTTGGTTGGAGACATTCTTTATGTACTCTAAGATTAAAGGATTCTCATTTAATTTAGGGCTTAACATCCCTTGATAGATGAGAAATAAATATACATTCATCATAAGCTTAAGGGAATCTCATATCATTTCAAGGCTTAAAATCCTTTGAAAATGATTGAGAAACAATTTGTGGATAAATTAGACAAATATGATATTAAATCCATGTTCCTAATAGAATATCTATTTAAGGGGGAACTTAATATAAAATTAAGGGGGAGAAGAAATAAAATGTTCAACCTGGATATCTTTTTGAAATGACAAAGGGGGAGAAAGAATATAAATTCAAAAATATAAATATAAATGAGTTTCATCTTGATGGCCAGCACTCACTTGTAAAACAAGAATGGCTACAAAAGGTGATCTTCAGGTATGAAACTCACATGCTTTATATTTCTTTATTTCATATTTTAGGAAATGTTTGTCATCTTCAAAAAGGGGGAGATTGTTGGATAAATTGGACATTATGATACATCCCTTTGTTTCGATGATGACAAACATTTCATTCTTGTTGATCTAATGAGCTACTTAAGTGTGCAGGAACAAGGTGATGACAAAGTTCTAGGGAATCCATACGCTTGAATGCTTGTAAATGTCATGCAATGTAATCAATTGTAAACTTGTACAAATATATAATGTACAAGTACTTAGACTTCATGTAAATCAAGCGTTAGATCTCCTTAGCTAAACACCACACTTAGTTAGGTCATCTCCTTCAAATAGGATCACATATGCACACTCATACACACACTTAGTGCCTTAATTGAAAGATTGAAACAGAGTCAATCTCGGTCGAAAAACTCCTCGACCAAGACACTCTCGGTCGACAAACTTCTCGACCGAGATCGACCCAAGTAGTCGTTAGACACAGCTGACAAGGTAGTTGGCAGTTGCAAATGAACGTTGATCCAGAGAGCCTGTCGGTCGACAAAACTTCGACCGAGTAGGTATCTCGGTCGACAAATTGTCGACCGAGATGGTCTCTGATAGCAACTGCAGAATAAAGTAACTAGTCGTTACTAATGCACCTAACTTATATCTAACGACTAGTTAAGCACTTAGAAACCCCTATAAGTTGTCTAGAATGTCCTTAAGCATCCATAGGCCATTCCTATAAATAGGAAAAGCCATAGGACACTAAAATATAACTCTTTACACTTGTGCTACACTTGAGAGTGAATACACATTGGCAATCTGTTTTGAAGCAATAGAGCAAAGTCCTACATTGGCTATTCATTCCTATTGCTCCCATTTCGTGTCCTATAGGCTAGCATCTCCTTACCACAGCACCTACACTTCTACACTCATTGGTTAGGAGATCAATACGCTTGATATAGGCAAATCAAGCCTTGTGCTTAAAAGGATAAGTTGTAATTTCTATTTTCCTTCTTGTTCTTGTTTATCCTTTGTATTCTCCTTGCTACTCCTAGGGTTGGAGGCTGCGGATTGGAGAAGGTTCTTCTCAGAGGAGAAGGTGGACTTCAAGCTACTTCAAGAAGGCTATCGCACGGGAAGCTACTTCAAGAAGGCTGTTGCAACGGGAAGCTACTTCAGGAGGAAGGCTGCTTCAAGGTTGGTGCAACTACTTCTAGGTGAAGGCTGCTTCAAGGTTGGGCGATTACTTCTAGGTGAAGGCTGCTTGAAGGGTTTGGGGAAAGAAATTGTAATTTTATGTAAAGTCCTTGCGAGGTAATAAAATTAATTTCTTTCCAAATCCCGGTTGGGTAAGCAACCGGGTAGTGGACTGACTACCTTAGTAGTTGCTAAGGTTAGGAACCACTCTAAACCCTTGTCTCCTTGTCCAATATTTTTGTGGTTGATTGCTTGAGTTTAATAATTGTTAAAATTATCTATAAAACTATATTCACCGCCCCTCTAGTAGTTTTCAGCTAGAGATCAGAGTCTGCCATGGTTTGCAAATATTTTTAATTACCTTGCTTGTGGGGAGTTACCTCCAGAAATAGCATACAATCAAAAGAAGAAACTCTTTTATGATATAAAGAATTACTATTGGGATGATCCCCTTCTCTTTAAAATATGTGTGGATAATCTGTATAGAAGGTGTATTCCTGAGGAAGAAGTGCCAAAAATTCTAAGGAAATGCCATGCCTCACCCTATGGAGGACATTTGGGGAGTGAAAGGACTGCTGCTAAGGTGTTGCAATCATGATTTTATTGGCCTTCGCTGTTCAAGGATGTTGTTGATTATGTAAAAGTTTGTAAAGAATGTCAATCAACCAGAAATATTAGAAGAAGGAGCGAGACGCCTATGGCCAACTGGGTTGAAGTCGAGATCTTTGACGTATGGAGAATAGACTACATGGGTCCATTTCCCCCATCAAAAAGATATCAATACATTTTGGTCATGGTGGACTACGTGTCTAATTGGGTAGAAGTTGTTGCCACCCGAGCTTACGTCTCCAAGTCTGTGATCAAGCTATTTGAGAAAACTATCTTTCCTTGCTTTGGAGTACCCCGTACTGTGATAAGCGATGGCGGATCGCATTTCGGGGAGAAACAGATTGAAGCACTTCTGAGGAAGTATGGGGTCAAGCACAAAGTTGCTACACCCTATCACCCCCAAACCTCTAGGCAGGTGGAGGTTTCAAATAGACATATTAAGCAAGTCTTGGAAAAGACTGTCAACCGCACGCAGAAAGACTGGTCGATGAAGCTCGACGATGCTCTTTCGGTCTATAGAACTGCATACAAGGCACCCATTGACACTACCCCTTACAAATTGATTTATGGAAAATCATGTCAACTACCCTTAGAGCTTGAACACAAGGGTCTTTGGGCGATTAAGTTTCTAAATATGGACCTGGAGAAGGTCGGGGAAAAGAGATATCTATAGCTACAGGAGCTCGAAGAGCTGAGAATACATGCATACGAAAATGCAAGGATTTAAAAGCAGAGGACCAAGGTGTGGCATGATGCCCACCTGAAGAAAAAGGCTGTGAGTGAAGGTGATAAAGTTTTTTTATTTAAATCATCTATCCGTCTTTTTCCAGGTAAGCTACAAATGAGGTGGTCTGGACCCTTCACCGTGGCAAGGATATATCCATCAGGAATGATGGAGCTATATGACAAAGACAATCCAGCAAAGGTTTTTCTAGTGAACGGGCAAAGAGTGAAAAGGTACTATGAAGATGAAGCGTTCGTGAGAAGATCAGAGATAAGTTTGCAGGAGGATGAAACAACCGAAGGCACAAAGTGAAGGGATCTAAAGCTGTCGAGCTAACAACGCTATTCGGGAGTCAGCCCGAGCCTTTACTTTTCTTAGAATAGGACGTTATTTCCTTTCCTGCAAGAAAAACATTATGAACATTATGATTGTAATAAGGCCCGAGTCAGTGCATGTGCCACATGCTCAGACTCCCCCTTTTTATGGGCTACCACTTGGTTTTATAAGCATTGATGAGTAATACTATCTGAGGCTGGGAGTTTCACTTTAGGCCAATGATGTTTTACCCATCAATTGCTTTTTCCTTTTCTTTAGTTTTAGTTTTTTATCTCTTACCTCGTTTTATTATTCTTTGAAGCTTGGTATCGGGCCGAGATGCCTTAACCGATACCAGGCTCTCTGGCCCTATCAGCAAAGGTCCCGGGAGCCGCGCGACATGCCCTTATCGGGCTTTGATATCGAGCATTGGGATTTAGTGATGAGTCGTGTCGCACGCATCACACCATATCGAGCAGCGATACCCGTATCGCACGGCAGACTCCTGCCATATCGGGCAGTATAGCTAAATGACCCTTGATTAGATGGATTGGACTGATTTTACTGCTCGTCTCAGGAATGATTTGTCTCCTCGGGCGACACGTGCCCCAGTTTTACCCATTTTACCCCTGCCCTCGATTGTTATATAGTAACTTTGGTTTAACTGTGTCGGGAACTGACATTTACTTTCTCACCTTCTCCCATATTGTGCATTCAACTCTCGATTTTCTCTCGTGTCAGCCAACCTTGCTTCTGCTCCCGTGTTGTGCAGCTACCTTCAGAAGATAAAGGTATAACACGATACATGTATCATGTGGCTTACCCGACACGCCTCCCGTGTCGCGCATCTCGTATCAGGCACACGGCTTTAGTTCTTTTTGTGTCGCCCAACACACGCTTGTGTCGGGTACCCTACCTTTTGACCGCATCGCGCGACACACTTCTATCACGCGCCCGCTCGATACCTTATATCGGGCGATACCCGTGTCGCCCAGTTTTGTTCTTAATAAAATTTTATCTTGTGTCGCCTCGCGTTTTGCAAGTGTCGGGCGACACCCTTTTTCAGAGAGATCGTATCGGGCAAGATAGTTGTTCGTGATGATGCCCGGTGTTGCACGATAATCTTGTTACGGTATCGGTCCAACTTCATGTCGCCCGTTAGAGGCATATCAGGCAAAGTACCGTATCGTCCAGTTTTGTCACCCGATATGATTGTATCGGGCAGCGCTAATATCAGGCCAGTCTTTTGTTTTGACTTATCGCATAACAAACTTTGCATTTTACCTATTTGCGATCGTGTCGGCTATCTTGATTTTGTTAATTATGACCGATATCGACTTAACTCTATCGAGTTTTGTTAGTTTTCAAAATATATCACCTATCTGATATCAGGCGACACACCCCGCCGCCCGATATCGGGCAAGGTGAATCATTCAGTAAAATAGATGCTTACTAAACTTTTGTTTTTTGATAACAAAAATGGCCCGCACCAAACAAACCATCGTCCAAATAGACGAAAAAGGACGGAGGATCAACACTGAGGCCGCAGCAGAAGCTACCACAGTCGGGCAGAAACGCCCGAATCCAGATGCAGCTGGGCCATCCACGACCGAGAAGAGACAAAGGATGGAAGAAGCAACGGCCCTAACAACTGTTTCAACCACGGCAGTCGAACATGAACCTCTGGATCACTCACCAGGTAGGTTCCTGCCCAGAGACGATGAGCACAGGCAGTGGTACACAGAACTGGCAGCCAAGGTCTACAGACCAAGCAGGTTCTGCCATTAGTCGTCCTTCCTCCAAATAGGCATTTTCGACAGACTGGAAAATGTCCTAGCGACAGCCGGGCTGAGGATGATCTGCTTCAGCCACTCTGCCTCTTACACATAACTCACAAGGGAGTTCATGTCATCTCTCCGTCGGGTAAAGAATAGACCAGAGGAAATCGAAAGATTTGGCGGAGCAGAAAAACTACAAGGACGGCTGTATAATGCTGAGAATGACATATTAGAGAAGTTTCTCAATGAAATCTTCTCTTCCAGTGAAGTATAAAAAGAACTACTGAACAACGGTGTCGATATCACCGAAGGTGACGGGTTCAACCTGGTCGATCTCTGGAGAAAGCTAACCGGTGAGTCAGCATTCAAGCCGAGAAGCAAGGTGGCGGCAGTGCACTCCTGACGCAAATTTACTGTGCGCTGAAACGCAAGTGAACGCGTCGAGTAGTACAGGCCTTTGTGAGGCCCGAGTCGAACTTAGGGATACGTGCAATCGTCGGGGACTCCTACTAACTACTCACGATCATCTAAGCCGATTAACAAGTTGAGAGTTGTTGTTAAAAATAAAAGAAAAATAAAAACAAAACAAAACAGGCAATCGATTAAATGTTGGTTTAATCAATTCAAAATGGGATCTTTAGGATTACAGTTTCACCGTGGGTTTTCATTGTATTAGATTCTATATAGCTACTCAATTTTATCTCTCCATCCGGGTAGTGGCCTGAAATTAGAATTGCCCACTGTCGTGGTACAATTCACTACCTACGTCTAGGTCGGTTCCACCGTCGTAGTAACCTATACCCTAAACTAGGTGCATTATAAATGACCTCTCGATATCCACCATTAATCTTACACCACCTTGTTCAAGAGATTTGTCAATTAATGTAAATTCCGTCTCTTTTCAACCGTTAATTCTTCTTTCAAAGCAATTAAGGGCATTATATTATTATTATGGTGATCAAGCATAACAATATATTGGAGAAAACAAAACTATACCATGGATTTAAGAGATAAGATATGAATTACTAAGATAGAATCATCATACAATGAATCCCCGGGCTACTCCCGGTCCTAAACACATAGGGGATTAGCCCCACATGTTCATCTCAAGACAAAGCATGATAGAGAAAAGGGGAAACATGAGAAAAATGAAATTGAGTGGTGAAATCCCTGAACGGAGAAGGTCCAATCGATCCTTGGCGTGGAATCCGCGTTCTGCCGCCTTTCGGTGGTGGAATTCATCTTCTTCAGTGTCCGGATCGGCTGGGGCGTGTTCTCGTGCTCCGTTCTTCTCTCCTTGCTCTCTGGGATGTGTGCAGCAACTAATGACGTGATTCACCGGTCTGGGGCGTCGTCATTAGGTTTAATTCCCGAGTTTTGTCCTCAATTAATCACCATCGTCCGATTAAGATCATTCTGAATCAAACTCATATCTGACGGTGTCGATACCATCGACACGGGTCGATGGTATCGACCTAGCGCGATGCTGATTGTTCTTCTTTTCTTTCGTCTGTGCGTATGATGTCATCTGGATACCATCGACTCGGGTCGATGGTATCGACAACTCTGTAGCGACGGTTTTGTCGTTATGCGTCGATGTAGCTCCACCAGTCGATAGTATTGACATTTTGGTCGATAGTATCAACTCCTTTCTCACTAGCAACCTGATGAGATCTCGATACCATCGACATCCATGTCGATAGTATCGATCTTGTTCTGGTCCTTGCGGCTGGCAACCTGTGGTCTGATCGATGGTATCAACCACCGTCGATGGTATCGACCACCGTCGATGGTATCGACCACCGTCGATGGTATCGACGACAGCAGATACTTGTTTTTCCTGAAATTAACACACGGAACCACATAGGTCCACACAAAATATATTCTTTCGATAATTAATACTCAAAATGCTTAAATAAAGGGAATTTGACATAAAGAAGTAGCATAGACCAAAATGAATGAATTATGCAACATTAACCATGAAAATGACTAATAAAGGCATAAAACACATAT
Source organism: Alisma plantago-aquatica (assembly GCA_963693085.1). Classification (NCBI taxonomy): domain Eukaryota; kingdom Viridiplantae; phylum Streptophyta; class Magnoliopsida; order Alismatales; family Alismataceae; genus Alisma; species Alisma plantago-aquatica. The sequence continues at coordinate 134,385,554 of OY856411.1, read as the reverse complement.
CAAACAAGTCTATAAATGCGACTCAAAATCATCGCATAAAACTCCCCTAAGCTTGAACATTGCTCGCCCTCGAGCAACTAAACCATAGAATAGAATTTCCAGAGTCAACTAAAGAACAAAGCATCACAACAGACATCTCATATGACTCCCATCGGACATTCGCATACCGGCCCTCGCTAACCACAAAATGATAATTACCCTAAAGGCGACAGTAATCATCCATAAAAGATATTGACCTCAAAACTGATGAACACTATCACATAAGGCAGTTAACATAATAAAATTCTCCGGTCCAGACTTAGTGTATCTTATGATCTTCTAAACTACGTTGCTCGCCCTAACTACCATCTACATGGAAGCAGTTCTCCTGATATTCATTAGTGAGGAGAACTTCACAGTGGCCTACCAATCTGAGCAACGGGTGGATGAAATAGGTGGCTCATGGAAGAAGTGGAAGTATCATACGATTTCAACGTGCATACAACAAAAATGCCCTAAATGATGCAAATGCACCTGAAAAATGCCCTAATGCCTAAAATCAGGTGGAATGATGCATGCATTAACCATCCGTCTCAAAATGAGATGGATATCTAATTAAGCTACATCATGTACTCACTTATCTTGCAATACAGGCGAGATTATGTTCCTTTCTCCTTCTTATTCTTGTTTCTTCTGAATAACTCCCTTTTTTCAATTGCAGATTTTTTCTTTGTTTTTCATTACAAACCCTTCTATCCATGATCGAAAAGAATACTTATCGGGCTTATATTTTCTGCATAGCTCAAATATTTGCACTATTTGGAAGGTATGGAACAAATTAATTCACCATTAAAAAAATGAGGTACATGACATACTTTATGCATAAAAGTTATGAATGCAACTACATGACATGCACCTAAGGGTAATGTGCATGTATAACTATTCTAATATTTTTATTTTTTCTTCATGCAAACATAAGAAAAATTGCAATGCAAGTCCTATCTACATGCCATGCAATCAAAGAGAGTTAAAACCATACTTTACTTCCAATTCTTGGTGGATTGTGAAAACAATGAGGTGGACAGATCACAAGACTAGTTGACTGAACCTTAGAAAGATATTATATGTCCCTCCTTACTGACCTGTGTAGTAGTTAAAAGGTCTTTTCTCTCTTACTTCAAATTAAAGTCTCATTATCACTTGGTCAGCTTAGGCTCAAACAACCAATTCCGTCCACTTTCATGAATCATCAGGAATGTACAGTTGTGATTTTCAGTTTTAAAGTTGACAAAACCAATCATTTTCTAAGTTAAGTGATCAGGGTTAAACAACACTCAAGCTTGCGAACACTCAAAAGTTTTTAATTTTCCCATGTACATGCAACTGATATGACTCAACATTAAAAACATCCACGATTACACTAGATAGATTGTGGATCCTAAACCAAACTAAGATTGTAGAAAACAAATGATAGGAAACAAAACAAAAAAACGAAAAACAGAGAAAATAAAAGATAGAGTTATTCCAACTACCCCCCCCCCTAAGCTTGAATTCGACTATGGCCTCATAGTCAAAAACAATCTTAAAGGTTAGAACAAGGATACTTCTTTTACTCTTCAGGTGGAGGTTGAGGTTGGTACTGTGGAGCCGTAGGGTCCCAAGAAGGATACTCCCCCTGGAAGCTCGGATCAAACTGGGCCCTAGGTGGTGGTTGTGGATAGCCTCCAAAGTAATTTTGGCTCCAATAGTGGTCGTAAAAGGGCTCATGTTGCATCTCCATCCTATTCAACCGATCATGTATCTGTTGTTGGTTGTCAAGGCGGAGGTGCTCATTCTCGAACATCGCCCTTTGATTATCCAGTATCCAGTCTGTAGTGGCTTGAATACCGGTATACATCGCCATGTGTTGCCACTGCGACTGTTGTATATCATGCAGCATAGTATACATGCCCTGCATGGAATAGACATCCTCGCTTGGCTGCGAGGGCGGTGGTGGTGGCGGAGGCTGTGAAGATGAAGATGCACCCGGATGCATCTGAGAACGCTTCCAATGGTGCCACTCGTGCACGAAGAGGAGTGGAGGCCTCCTCTTCCTCTTCAGCCTCATCGTTGTTGTTGTCGTCGTCGTTGCCTCCGTCTTCATCGGAGTCGGCGATGGCTATGATAGGCCATCTGAAATGTTGCACCCCTTCGATGTTGAAGACTGGATCAGGCAACGAGAACTCCTGATAGCCGTGGTTGACGTGGCAATGTGCATACGCCAAACCATCTCGAAGAAGTAGGAGATTGGACCGGTGCAAATGTTGCAAATTCACCTTGCTCCTAGTAGATAGAGGAGTGAGGGACTAGAAATTCAAGCCGAGGTATGAAGCCAGCCTGGTGATGAGCCTGCCGAAGTGAATTGGCACTTTCCTCGTACTCCTCTTCACCGCCAATACTCTCTGCAGAAAGAAGGCACCCCAATTGCACTCTTGACGCTTCAGGAGCTTATACAAGAAGAAAAGGTCCGGCTCCTAGAATTTCCTAAGGGATAAAACACCCCTAGCAAATAGGGTCGAACTGAGCATCTGGTGCAGTATCCGGACGAAAGGGTGCTCGAAGTCAGCTACCGCAGCATTATGGTAGCTAACTGACTTCCCCGGCGGCACCGTAACCAGCTCGGCGAAGATGACGTCATAGTCGGTGCGGTTGTCTGGGCACCGGTAGTCATTTGGTGAATGATGCCAATTAAAGATCGCATTGAACTGCCGGAGCGTAATGGTGTAGTCGATGTTGTACAACCGAAAAGACACCCGACCCTTTATCCATTCGCGGTCGGTAGCTACAACGTCGTTAGGCACGACGCAGACGTCCAGCGACGCCATGAACTCTTCCACTAACTCCTTGTACGTGGGCCAGTCGCCAAAAAATGATTGGCCATCTGCATGAAATACCAGCTCATCAGGTCTTTAGGTTGTGTGGCGTGCCTGTCCTTTCAGAACGTAGGCCAAGTTGGCCTCGAACCCTAAGTCGTGGATCATGTTCCGTTCGACATAACGGGTTGGCTCTATCTTCCTCTTTAAGATCTCCTTGTAGATCTTCTTCACCTCTGCGGATGGATGAATCAGTCGCGGGCGTGAAACTGACGTGGTAGGAGGTGGCACGAACTCCGGAATGTCCATCGGAGTCGCGCGTGAAGACGACGCACTAGCTACGTGCACCATGATGTCGAGAGAAAGAGGATTAGAAAGGAGCTCGGTGATGATTGGAGAATCAAATCTCCGCTCGATGAAGAACAAGTGGACGAAGATCGCACTGAAGGTGTGATGTCATCTGACACAACTACTCCCCATATATAGCCGTGGCCGGCGCTACTGTCTGCCCGTCGATACCATTGACGCGAGTCGATGGTATCGACTCGGGTAGCACAATCTGCACCTCCGCTAGTATCGACAGTCGTCGATGGCTGGATTTGCGGGGCCCGGATTACTGATGCGTCGATACTATCAACGCGGGTCGATAGTATCAACCCATCCCCTGGATCGACTTCTTTGTTTGCGGCGATGTCGTTGATCTTTTTCGCGGATCGTTGACGTGGCACGTCGATACTATCGACGCGAGTCGATACTATCGACGCGAGTCGATAGTATCGACTCTCTGATTAAGGCAAACCCTCGCGAGGCCCGGCCGCCGCCTGGTGTGTGTGAAAGTGTCGATACCATCAACAGGACCGTTGATGGTATCGACTTCACTGAACCGATTTCTTCTGAAAATATCCAGAGATCTCGATGGTATCGACTGGCATCTCGATACCATCGACTTTTTCTTGCGAATAGCCTGTTGGTATGTCAATACCATCGACGAGGTCGTCGATGGTATCGACGCAGTACGATTCCTGCAGTCGCCAACCTGTATCACGGTCGATACCATCGACACAAGGGTCGATGGTATCGACTCTGCCTCAGACCTGCACATGTAACAAACAATCACGGTATCTTTACACTAAAAACTAAGTTAAAACAAATCAAACTACGAATGTAAATGAACTAATCTAAGGTACCAATGGTTGGGTTGCCTCCCAACAAGCGCCCTTATTTAACGTCTTAGGCTAGACGACTTTTGGGCACCTCATGCATCCGAAAGTGAAATGAGTTCGACCTCATTCACCTTCCCCTTGTAATTATCTCCAAAATATAGCTTCAACCTCTGTCCATTTACCAAAAATGTCATCTCACCATCGTGCACCATGATTGCGCCGTGTGGTTTGACCTCTTCTACCACGAACGGCCCACTCCACCGGGATTTGAGCTTCCCGGGATGCAACTTCAGTCGTGAATTGAACAGCAATACACTATCTCCTATCTTGAACGTAAGCAACTGGATGTGGCGATCGTGGATTAACTTGGTGCGCTCGTTGTATATCCGTGAGTTCTCGTATGCTGTCATCTGTAGCTCATCCAACTCATTCAATTCAAGCAATCTCTTCCTCCCCGCTCCATCGTAACTCAAGTTGAGCATTCTAAGCTCCCAATGTGCTTTGTGCTCTAACTCTACCGGTAAGTGGCAAGCCCGACCATATGCTAACCTAAAAGGCGTGGTGCCTATAGGTGTTTTGTAAGCCGTCCTGTACGCCCACAATGCATCCGGTAGTAGGGCACTCCAATTCTTCCTCGTGGACGCCACTGTACGCTCTAAAATCTTCTTAATTTCGTGATTGGAGACCTCCACCTGTCCTTGAGTTTGCGGGTGATATGGGGTACCTATGTTATGTTTTACCCCATATTTCTTCAACAATGCCGAGAACTTGTGATTCTTAAAGTGCGTACCCCCATCACTGATGATCATTCGGGGCACTCCGAACCTGTAGAAAATATTTTCTTTTACAATTCTGCACACTACAAAAGAATCATTAGTCCTTGTGGGTATTTCTTCTAGCCACTTTAATACATAATCTACAGCTAGAAGAATATATAAATTCGAATTTGAGGACACAAAGGGTCCCATGAAATCTATACCCCATAGGTCAAATACCTCCATCTCTTGGAAGACATTCAGGGGCATCTCTTGTCTCTTTGAAATATTACCTGCTCGTTGGCAGGAATCACATTGCCTTACAAACTCGTAGGCGTATCGAAACAAGGTTGGCCAATAAAGACCACTCTCCAAAACTTTAGTTGCCGTACGAGAACTTGCATGGTGTCCTCCTGTAGGTAGTGTGTGGCAATGACGGAGAACGATGTCGTATTCCACCTCCGACACACACCTGCGTAGGATACCATCCCTGCATTGCTTAAGAAGAATCGGGTCATCCCAAAAATAATATCGTAAAGAATGGAAAAATCTTTTCATCTCTTGATATGACCAATCTTCCGGGATGATCCCACAAGCCAAATAATTCACAATCTCAGCGAACCAAGGGTCTTTAGAATTAACTTTCAAAATCTGTTCATCCGGAAATGTCTCGGTTATGGGTATATGTAAATCTTTTTCATCCACCCTCTCTACCTAGACAGATGATCCGCCACAACATTTTCAGTCCCAGCTTTATCCTTGATTTCGATGTCAAATTCTTGTAAGAGCAAAATCCACCTAATTAATCTAGGCTTTGCATCTTTTTTCTCCATTAAATATTTAATTGCGGCATGGTCAGTCCAAACGACTACTTTAGATCCAACTAAATATTGCCGAAATTTTTCAAAAGCGAAAACAACGATGAGTAATTCTTTTTCAGTAGTTGTATAATTTAATTGGGCGTCATTCAAAGTATTTGAAGCGTAGAAAATCAAGGCGGGTTTATTGTCCACCCCCCTGCCCCAACACGGCTCCTACCGTAAAATCAGAAGCGTCACACATGAGTTCGAACAACTTACTCCAATCCGGTGTTTGAACAACCGGGGCGGAAATCAATTTCTCCTTCAACACGTTGAATGTGTGTAAGCATTTGTCATTGAAATCAAATACAGCGTCTTTCTCAAGCAGTTCGGAAAGAGGTTTCACGATTTTTGAAAAATCTTTTATAAACTGACAATAAAATCTGGCATGTCCCAAGAAACTCCTTACCCCTTTGACAGAATTTGGTGGGGGCAATTTGGAAATAACTTCAATTTTTACCGGATTCACCTCTAAATCTTTTCTAGACACCTTGTGTCCTAGCACTACCCCCTCAGTCACCATCATGTGACATTTTTCCCAATTGAGGACCAAATGTGTGTCCTCGCAGCGCTGTAAAACCTTGTCTAGATTATAGAGACATTCGTCAAACGATGCACCATACACCGAAAATTCATCCATAAATACCTCAAGACAGCGTTCTACCATGTCAGAAAAGATAGCGAGCATACAACGCTGAAAATTCGCAGGTGCATTGCATAAACCAAAAGGCATTCGGCGATACGCGAAAGTACCATAGGGGCAAGTGAAAGTAGATTTTTCTTGGTCCAAAGGATCAATTGAAATCTGGTTGTACCCCGAGTACCCGTCAAGAAAACAGAAGTGTGATCGGCCGGCAAGGTGCTTTAGAATTTGATCGATAAAAGGTAAAGGAAAATGATCCTTTAGCGTAGCGGCATTCAGACAGCGGTAATCAATACAAACTCGCCACCCGGTTACCAATCGAGTGGTGATAGGTTCACTTAAAATATTTCGAGTGACAGTAATTCCCCCCTTTTTAGGGACTACCTGCGTGGGACTCACCCATGTCGAGTCTGATATGGCGTAAATGATACCTGCAGTAAGAAGTTTAATAACCTCCTTCTTCACAACCTCCATCATGCTTGGATTGAGACGTCGTCAGATTTACCCCAAAAGGGCAAAAAAAAACCCTTCTTCACCCAAGTTTCCTTGCTGAAACTCAACCAATGGGTAAAAAATCAAAGACTGGAGAGTGTCATTGGCTTGGATTCCCAAGTCATCTACTAATTTTCCTAAAGCATCACTTGAGTTTTGTTAGTCATCAGATGAATTGTCATAGGTCAGTCAAGTTTGTTCTGGAAATATAGTGTATGACACATTTTTTGTAGATGCTTTGATGTGAAAATATAGCCATTAGAGGGAATAAAAAGTGGAAATACGGCTCTTGAAATCCCACCTGCTCTGCTAAAATAGCAATAATTCTTTCCTATCATTACTACTAGATAGTAAATATCCTTGATTATTAATATGGCCTATGACGTAGCTGTCATGTATCCCAAGAGGACCCTTCACCATAGTTGAGATTTGAGTCTGAAAGATCCCCTATCCACTCATGACCTTATTAAGTTTCTTACATCTTTTAGGGTGAATCATATTTTCTTCAAGAGAGCTATCCTTACCCTATATACCTTGTGAGTCTCACAATTATCTACTACTGAATCCATTTCTCTCACTTTAGTATTGATTCTCTCTCTTAGATAATAGAGAAGAATGGAAGGCCGACATTGGAAATGATACAATTACTTAGTAAAGAGGAATTGGAGGACAGGAGAATCACATTAAGGGAAAGTGTCCATTAGTGGTTGACGATCTTCCTTTGGTAAGGAAGGTGAAAATGGTAAAAGGATATCGGTAAGGATAGGTATGTACCTTGGTAGGTAATTTCTTTTCTTTTATGGTAAAAGAAATACATTTAATCTTTGATAGGAAAGGGAGATCTCTTGGTGTATCTCTTGTCATATGAATGCAATGTGGTACTCAAGTTAAGACACTAAAGGGTGGCCTATATTGGTAGTGGATCTATGTCCTTTGAGATTAAACAACTCTGAATCTTTCCTTCTCTTTGTGTTTGTTTTATTCCTTCCCTCCCTTGTAAATACTTGCTTCACATTTCTTATCATAATGATTTTTTAAAATATTTATATATCGATTAACCCCTTCACTCATGAACTTAAAGATCCAACAGAGGTTGAGTCTTTTTGTATTTTTAGTATCACTATAACACTACATTGTTACCATTTTTAGTATTCATAATAATAATGAATTAGATAACTATTCATGTATATATCAAATTTTGTTATTGTCTCTCTATCTTTTATTTATTTTGAGAGGTCTTGTTCCTAACCCTTTAGGTGAAGAATTTTGGATAAGCTAATCATTTTAACCCAGAGCATGCATGTTACAACCCCCTCCCCCAGATACCCACCACTGAAAGAAAATTGTAGGGACATAGATCATAATCTAATATTTCTAGGATCTAAACTAAAGAAATAAAAAGCAATTTCATTTCATAACATTGAGTGATAGATAGATTGCTAATTTCTCATTAATGAGTGTACATGATTTTCAAAATAATAGGGGACTACATGAAAAGAATATGCTACATGAAAATAGATCACTATTTATCTAACTAATACTCCTTGTGACATTCACTTTAATATCTTTAATGTATTCATCTGTATCTTCAAGTCATCATACCTCCACATGAGGCATCTACTTAAAATACCAACAAACAAATACACATATCAGTATATTGTTGTACTATATATGTGGGTGCACACAAAAGTGTGCATTTATATATGCATATATATTAAAGATTCAATTAATTGAACATATAAACTTGTATATTCATTTAGATAATCTAACCCATGCTTGTATTTCCACCTTGGGTGTAGTCACTTTTATGACCGTCATTGGACTTGTATGATCTACCCCTTGGTAGGTCTAACTCTGGGTTCACATTGTCATAGTTTCCTTTATATGATACACATATTGGCATTATAATTATCTGGAATTAGATAAATATCCAATCAATTTATCATTCAATTTAGTAGTTCAAAAATAATCCCAAAATCCATCATTGGCTGATATATTTGGTATTCATAAATAACCATGTGCCTCTATCGTGGAGAACATATGTATATATACTTCAAGTATTGATCCAACCAATCAAGCATATGAAGATCCAAACAATCAACCTAATATTAAATTATACATACAACCCTAAAGTGTCACCATATAAACATATGATATTAATAAGGGTTGACTCTAGGTTTTAGTATTTGGGTTGATGTTAGGATGAGGTCTCAAAACCCTCATTTCTATGTAAATGGGCCTAATGGCTTAAAATCCTTGATATTTATCGTTGTCATTATAATTATCAGTATCCCTTTACATCACAAAGTAAGCATATTTACTATATATAACATCCTACTTATCAAATGTAGTGTTCTCATATAATAATCACCTCATATGCATGCATTACATATACTTTATGAAACATGATCATAATTAGGACATGAAATTTTTAGTCAATATTCTATGTATTATTCTGATAAGATTGATATAGACTTTTTATATACTTTGAGGTACTAATAATTTCCTTAATTATTTGCAAGTTAAACATTAATGGACCAATCAAAACATGTCATGTAATTGGATTATTATATGCAAATAGCTACTCGACCGGGCCTAGACAATGGTCCATGGCCACATCAATGCGAGATTCAGCATTGGCTAGGTTCTGATCAAGAATAAAAGGTCATAATTATCCAAGAAAAGTAAATACATTTATCATGATTTTTAAGGGAAATTTAGTCGTATCATCCCCAGGATTTCCCCTACTCCATCAACCAACTACCTTCTATTATGAAATGGTCAACTCACCAATTGACTCTTCTTTCTTGGTGTAGGGTGCTAAGATGAAGATTATGATACCTTAACAAGGCCATGAACAAGTTTGGAAGCCACACACATGGGGATGGAGCGGCCTAGATCTCCAAGACAGAGGTTACCATGGTTGGCTTTAGGACATGACTAAAATAGTAGTTAGTAGAAAGATGTAGTGTTATGTGGCATTTGGTTGAGATTGTGTTCCTTCATAGATGCTCAAGGCTTCTTGTTGTGACTTGAGGAGGTCACTTTCATTGTGACTGCCATCCCCAAGTCTATAGGAAGGCTAGTACATGTTGTTTGTGTCTCTTCTAGCACCTAGGAAAAAAAGGGATCGAAGGCGCGCTCTCTTTTTTCCAGAGGTATTAGGAGCATATTATAGATGCTCAGGTTGTAGAGAGTGACAATGGTTGCCAATCTCAAAGTGTGGATCATGGGGAGTAGAAATTAACACCACTTGATAAGATATGGCCGATATTAGGATCAGTTGAGTTTAGTTTTATCTTCTAAAGATAATGGTGTGGAGAATTGATGGCATTGTCATTTGGAGAGGGAAAATGGAGTCGAGGGAAGTGAGTGTTGGTAAGGTATTCCTAGAGAGCCAATCATATTATGGTTAACCTAGCATATATTGTAAACATTTTATTATACTCATAAAGACAAGCTACCAATTCATTATGTTTCATTCCTTTATGAGATAATTAGGAAATATTATGAATGTCTAAAAATGACAATACTCAATGACGTATGTCATCAACTACATGACTTGGAGAATGAGATCATATGAATGTTAGGAGTGTGTAAATTCTTTTTATGTCCCTAGTCACTTGTTACTGCGGAAGGTACATAGACACCAGTAACACATAAGACTGGAGTGTAGGTTGGTTGATGACTAAATCTCATTAGTCATGATATTGCAATATCAAACCAAGTACACAGATACATGTTAGGGAACAATGTATCTGATAGACCCTCCTTGAGAGTAAAACATGGAAAGCATCATTTGTAGTCATAGTCATGTCTCATAGTGAAGGTGGTGATTGTGAATTTTAAACCTGAAATCATTGTATTCATCACATATCGTTGGGTGTACTTTGACATCATCAAACGTAATCCTAAAATATGGTTTGCTATTAAGGTCATGATTGGGTAGCTTTGATGCATGGGGATAGACTATGAGTGATAGAGATGGGGTTTGTCTCTCCAATTGGAGTTTGATATCCTGGCCACTTGATAAGCAAGATTGAGAAACACATGTGCATGCACATGTCAATCAGTTTTTGATACTGAGGTAAAATTATCTAAGACAGTCTGCTCTTGGTTCAAGAAACATGAGTTAAACATTGATAGGATGATGATTCCAGGCCTCAAGTTCACTCAAGATATCAGAGCTAAACGAATTGTACAATCAATTCAACACCTTACACAGATTTTAGGTTGAAGTTGTTCTCCAACTTTCCATTCACTTAGGTAGTACTAATCTGTGACTAGGCACCGCTCTCTTCTTGTGATGTCATAAGTTAGTTCTGAACACTCACTACTAATGCGATATGGGACCTGAGGGGTCACACACATAGGAACACATGTAGAAGAGGAGTTTAATCTTGAACAATGATTGCATTGATTACTATAGTGTTTCAGTACTCAATTCACACAATGGATCAGCTGAATGCACCCTAGACAATCGTCTCATAGGGTGAGATGGCCCTTTGGTGTACCAGACAATCGTCTCATGTGTTGAGATGGCCGTTTGTGTTGTCTGGATGATCAAAAATGGAATTGGCTAAGTGTTTCCCAAACTGAGGTGTGAACCGACCGATTTAGTCTATTGAATTGACTAGATTAGCTCATCTCAGTTCACCAGTCGACCATCTGGGTGAGCGGGATGACGTCTCGCTTGTGTGAGATCACTCAGTTTGTGTGGAAATTCGATTGCAACAAGGAATTCGTGATGATGTCATATTGTGCATTAATTGGATTTGTATAGCTAAATTCATATGTGATTCAGAAACTGCTAGACAACCATCTTGAAGAGTGAAATGACCATCTCGACAGCCAGATGACTGTCTGGGCTATCATATGACCGTTTTGGTTGTCCTAAGTTGTGAAAATTCAAGATCTTTTGATCCCATCCACTGCTGCACAGATCCTAAACAAACTAGGAATCATGGCCCTAACCCCGTCTATAGATACATGGGTATTGTGGGTTGTCCACAACACAACATATACAATTGAGAATCAGTTGCTCTAACAATTGTTGTCCTCTCTTTTTGTGGTAACCAAGAGAGCCCAAGCAAATCCTACCTCACTAGGGAAGGATAGAGATGAGAGAGAACAACTTAGGATCATTTTTGGCGGAGAGCAAGTTGGTGACTAGTATGCCAATGGGAGGGGCAAATCCTTCCTATTCATTCTTATAGGATGACATGAGTTCTAGTTGGCCCATGTGGACTACTCTACGGGAAGGAGTGCTTTGGATGCTTCTAGGAGAGTAATGTCAGACTGCAGTCTGTAGTGAGACCATGGGAGCCGCTGTAGAAGACGATCCAGTCTACAGTCCGTGGAGAGACAAAACAAGTTGTCGCAGAAGCTATCAAGTCTTTTGTCCGTGGTGAAGACCAGGAGCTGCACAAACACCGTCCAAGGGAAACTAGAAGACAGTTTCATCACAACGAGTTGTTGTCGCTGGACTTGCTCCAGGACTGGGTATAAACTTATTAAACCATCCTTCCTATTTCATAGTAGTTGATGTAATCTTGTTGTTATGGGGAATATAGATAGATTAAGTTTTTGTTTCTTCTATCTTACTATGTGCCCGCATTTCCCAACAATGGTATCAGAGTCACATCAATTTGCTATGTTTTAGAATAATCAATATGATCAGATTTTTGGTTTTATTATTTATTTATTGTATATGTGAATATTTAAATTGTATCATATTGTATCCAATCAAAGACCACACAATCCCAAACTAACACACACACACACACACACACACACACATATATATATATATATATATGCAATTTACATGTGTTTCCCTAAAATTGGTTTTTATGGTGGATGTGTAGAATGGTTATGGTCTAATCCCGATATCTGTGTGGTTGGAAGGTTTGGTTTTATTTCTATTTCTCTTAGTCGGCGTACCAAGCCTCTACCTCTTTATTTCCAATGTAAAGTTAATTCTTTCCTACCTATTCTCCCCTCAAATTTAACTCGAGGTTTCTCTCTACAATGTAACAAAGTAGCAATATGATAGTTTCATTTTCTTGTAATGATGAAAAAGATGATCATCGCCAGACATGACGACCAGTTCATGAGATGAGCCAACTGTATGAAGGACCATGGAGGACAGAATGAAGGAGGGAAAATGACCACCTAATGGGTCCAACCGACCATTTGAAAGGAGTCTAAATAAGGATTGACAGGGGGCCAGACGACTACCTGGTGGACCCAAATTACTCTCTAAAAGGGTGTTTGAACATTGGTTGGACATGGAGGCCGGACAACCGTCCATGAGGACCAATGTACCAGCCAAGAGGCGAGATGACCAATTCAAGGGTCAGACCAATGTACCCAAATTGGCAAACACAAATCTACACCAACAACAAGTTCATGCATGTGATGTGACGATTGACCTAGGTGGTAGAAATTCCTTGTGACTCCAAGGAATAATAGTAGATATGGCCATAACCATCGCTTTTTGTTTTATATTGCATGTTTGCGTTGTGGGATATAGATGTATATGATACACATTATATATGTGGTGATTGGATACAATATATGTATACATAAATTTATATATATATATATATAATCTCTCAAATAAAATATATTAAGTCCAAGATTCTTTCCAATAGAAATACACATGAAAAGCTTGTTCGACTAAGCATAGATTATACCAAAGCGTGGTGCACCATCTAACTCGTAGAAGTGTGATGGTAGTAATGTAGGTTATGCCAAAGCGGGGTGCATTATTTTGTATTAGCTATTGGGTCAGGCTTCGTTGGTGATTCTTAGAGCGTCTAAGACCAGAAGCATATAGATGATTTTGGCAAGGAGTTGTGCATATCACCTATCCAGAATTGCATTTGATTCAAGTGGCAAAATTTGCCTACCTTTATGGTTGACTATGTATGCTAATGTTGGTCGGGTCATAGTTGAAACATCTTGGATCTTGGCTCATCATAAAATTGTTTTTTGTAGTTTTCCAAATTGATACTGGAGGGTTATCAATTTGAACAAAATAATTAGAACAATATTTAATTAAAGAACTGATTAATATCACCAAAATTTAATCAAATCAAATAAAAGAAATATTTTTTGACAAAATTATAAATTCTTTTGTAGAATAAAATGACATCAAACAACAATCATTTTTCTCTGCAATATGTCCTTGAGAATGACAAGCTAAAGGGGAACAGCTTTCGTGACTGGTTAAGGATGCTGAGAATCGTTCTCATACAAGAGCGCTAGCTCTACGTCCTAGAGATGCCATAACCATATGAACCATTTCCAACTGTACCAAAGGTTGATAGGGATGCTTACAAGAAGCATACTAAAGATGTCATGGATGTCAAATATCTGATACTATGCTCCGTGAACTATGAGTTGCAGAGGCAACATGAGAATATGGATGTGAATGAGGTGGTCACACACTCAAGAATACGTTCCAAGATCAGGCAAGACAGGAGAGATATGACATCTCCAAGGAATTGTTCAAATGTAACATGGTAGAAGGAGACTCAGTAGGTCCTCATTTGCTCAAGCTTATTGGGTATGTGGAGAACCTTAGTAGATTGGGATTCCCCTTGTGTCAGGATTTGGCCACTGATGTGATTCTAAAGTTTCTTCCAGAATCATACAATGAATTTTTCATGAACTACAACTTGAGCGACTTTGAAAGTTTAAAGGCAAAGAAAAAACTAAGAAAAGTTCTAAAGTTGGCCAGAAGCCCAAATCTTTAGATCTCAAAGAAAATGGAGGAGTGAAGAAAAGAGGAAAATGTCACCATTGTCACCAACCTGGACATTGGAAAAGAAACTACCCACTCTAGTTAGAGTAATTAAAGAAAAGAAGTAAGGTGATGAGGCCTCCACTTCAGGTATAAATGTTATAAGATAAATTTGATTACTTCTTCTTGGTATATAATACTAGATAGATATCTGACATAATTGATGTGCATGATCTGACAAGAAGTAAAAGCCCTTATAAGATGACAAAGATGGACAAGGCGGAGCAAGAGTTTAAGAAGCTTTAGTCTACATTTAAATTTATCTTAGCCCAATGGGAATGAAGTAGAGATTGTTGAACTGCTATTTCATTATTCTAAGAAAATAGAAACATTTACTTTAAGCATCTTGTATGAAAAGATTGATGAATCAATAAAGTGAGACATTAATGTTTCTATTTCAAAAAGATAAGATCTTATGTGGTACTACCCAAATATCCAATGATCTTTTCTTTAAAAGAATCTTGGATAAAATTTTCAACACTTATAGCAAAGGACTGTAATTGATAACTCAAGAATATCATTAGCAATAGTCATCGTAGACATACATATAAGAAACACATCTAGAATACATATTGATGTTAATCTAGACTCTCTTGGTTATTGAACCTAAGGAAATATGCAATTCTTGCTTGTATATAATGTGACATGACATACTTCACTAGATGTAATGGGAGGATAAGTTTTCATTAGACCTCATACATATGATGCATGATGATCTTATGGAACAAATGATATAGATAATCATTCATACCTTGTCTGGTGATATGATGATATGTACTCATTATAATAGAAATATAAATCTCTTTAAATGTTTAAGGAGATTATACATGAAGTATGAAATTAGCTAAAGTATTTAGAAACTTTGATGAGATCAAATGTTGATATACTTTACATCAATGCCTTGATAACCTTCACGAAAGAAATGTGATAATGTATCACAAGTCAAACACATTTGAACATGATGATGTGTCAAATTGAAGGAACTATACCATGATCAGTCAGATATATTTATCAATTAAATCTAGTCTTCTTATATCCTCATAAAAATATACCTATCACTAAATCAAGTACCATCTGAATGGTTTGTAAGACATCATATACGATATGATAAGGGAATATCCCAATATGTATAAAGGATTAAAGCCTATATTGAGATAGTAGTTTTTTGAAAAGTTTTGTCCACAAAATCTTAATTTTTGAATGTTACTATAAATCCCAATCCAATAACAAAATTATTTTGTTGATGGGATAATTGAGTTCCTAAAGAACAAATGGGAGTAAAAGTAGAACTCAAAAGGGTCAAGGTCAACAAAAAGGTATTTTAAGAACTAAGAGAATTACAATTTGCTGTGGAATATCAAGTTCATCATGTAACACAGAATAAAGTAGTTCTAGATAAACACATTTGAAATTTAGGATTGTGAATCCAACATCTAAGGCATGTTGGTCATAAATGATGAGACAACTAATCGACTAGAAGTTATTAAGTACCATAATATGAGTAATGGCTCAAAGTTATTATGGGATCCATGTAAGCTAACAAGGTAAGACCTTGATAGCGCCGCCTAAAGGAGTAATAACTAAAGGGTGCAGCAGGGTCTTATGGCAAAGACCTATGTAGATAACATAATAAGACATATTGGTTAAATAATTTTTCAACTCAGTTCAAGTTGTTGAACATGATAAAAATTCTTTTACCAATTTTCGTGCTTGTTGTTCTAGTTAAAATAGACTAAGAGATATATCATATGATGATAAAGACTGGATTCCTTTCAGAAATACATCAAAGGATGTGTACATGACACATCTAAATGGTTTTTATAACTTCAAGAATGCAAATAAATTAAGTCCATAAACTACAAAGTTCAATCTAGGATTGAATCAAGCATCTCAGAGGAGGAATGTTATGACTCAACAAGATAGTCAAAGAGTTTGACTTGAATCAATATAAAATCTATGATTAAAAAAGATTTAGTAGGAGCAAATATGAATATTCCACATATGATGAGGAATAACGTCTCAATATTGTGAATATTGAGAGATGGAATGAAAAACACCTTCAACGATGAAGGATTAGGTGAAACACCTTATAAGATAAGGATCAAGACCTATAAGATAGTTATTGGATGTTTCACAAAATTAGTTTGAGCACATACAATAGCAATGTATTGAAGGAATTCAACACAACAGGATTCAATGAGAGAGAATCTAGATTAGTATCTCATGAACCAAGTGTTCCAATTCTTTTGAAGAATGGAAATGACATGATAAAATGCCATAGTCTACAACAATGGATCTATCATGAATACTATAAATGTAGGTATGTGTTGGACATGACAAGATGATATTAAATTCCAATAAGAGTTATTATAATGTCATTATATATATCTATCATTACTTGAGAAGTACTTAAGGATAGATTTCTAGTAAATGGAAACACCAATAAAAGGAAGAGTTGTATGTAAAAGATTACACCTATGCAAGCATCTGAAATAGCAGAAGTGATCACAATAAAATATGTTTTAAAAATAGAAATATTGTTAGTTGGAAGTGTTCAGAACTAATAGCCATTAATTCTATTCTACAATAGATCAAGTATACTTATGTTGCAAAACACAGAGTGACACTATATGGATCTAGAAGTTCATATGATGAACTTATAGATGTTCCAACCATTGATGACTCAGTAGTGATACCGTGACAACAATAGATCCACTTGTTAGGCAAGGAATATCAGATACCATATCACGATAGTTTCATCTCACAATGAAGAGATAAGAAACATGCAATTTACCGACGAGTAGAAAAATGTTGCTAACCCACTAGATTATCACTTGTGTAGTAGAAACGTGGTGGACATGTTTAAATCACTAAAAATGAGATTCATGGGTGATTGGATCTAAGTGAAAGTGTGAGTATGGTGGTAAGGTATGCTCAGAGAGCCAATCATATGATGGTTGACATAGCAGATACCATAAAGATTTGATTATACTCATAAAGGCAATCTTCCAATTCATTATGTTTCATTCAGTTATGAGATAATGAGGAAACATTATGAATGTCTAAAGAATGACAATACTCATTGACATATGTCTTCAAGTACGTGACTTGGAGAATGAGATCATATGAATGTTAAGAGTATGTACATTCTTGCTATGTCCCTCGTCGATTGTTACTATGGAAGTTAGATAGACACTAATAACACATAAGACTGGAGTGTGGGTTGGTGGATGATTGAATCTCATTAGTCATGATATGGAAATATCAAACAAAGCACATAAAATACATGTTAGGGAATAGTGTATCTGACAGACCCACCTTGAGCGTATCACATAGAAACCATCATTGGTAGCCATAGTCACCTCTCATAGTGAAGGTGGTGATTGTGATTCTTAGACCTAAAATTGCTGCACTTGTCACATGTGTTTGGGTATACTTTGACATCATCAAACATAGTCCTGAAATATGAGTTTTCATAAAGGTGATGATTGGATAGCTGTGATGCATGGGGATAGACTGTGTGATAGATATGGGATTTGTCCCTCCTATTGGATTTTGATATCTTGGCCACTTGATAAGTGATATTGAGAAACACATGCGCATGCACAAGTGAATCAATAAATGATATTGAGGTCACATTATCTCAGATAGTCTACTCTTGGTTAAATAAACATGAGTTGAACATTGAGATGATGATGATTCCATACCTTGAGTTCACTCTGGATATTGGTGACAAAGGAATTATACGATCACTACAACACCTTATATAGATTGTAGGTTGAAGTTGTTCTTCAACTTTCCATTCACTTGGGTAGAACTGATGCGTGACTAGGAACCACTCTCTTCTTGTGATGTCATAAGTTAATTATGTGATATGGGACCTATAGGGTCATACACATAGGAACTCATATAGAACGAGAGTTTAATCTTGAACAATGACTAGATTGATTGCTAAAGTGTTTAGGTACTCAATTCAAACAATGGATCAACTGACTACACCCCAGACGGTTGTCTCACAAGGTGAGACGTCTATTTGGTACACCAGATGATCATCTCAAGTGTTGAGATGGCCGTCTGGGTTGTCAGGCTGATCAAAAATTGAATTGGCTATGCTCTTCCCAAAATGAGGTGTGATCAACCAGTTCAGCTCAACTCACAAGACAATTGTCTGGGTGAGCGAGAAGACCATCTATTGTGTGTGAAATCACTTAGTTCATGGAGAAATTTGATTGCAACAACAAATTAGTGTTGACGTCATGTTGTGCATTAATTGGATTGAAATTCCTAAATACATATGCGATTAGAAAAATGCCAGATGACTATCTCACAGAGTAAAACAACTATCTCGACAACCATATGACTATCTGGGCTGCAAGATGACCACTTCGGTTGTCATAGGTTCCAAAAATTTAAGATCTTTCGGTCCCTTCCAATCCCACGCATATCCCAAATAGATTGGAAACCCTGGCCCTAACCCCGGCTATAAATACAGGGATATTGGGGGCATCCCACAACACAACATAGACAATTGAGAATCAATTCCTCTGATAATTTTTGTCCTCTATGGTTGTGGCAACCAAGAGAGACCAAGCAAGTCCTGCCCGACTAGGGAGGGATAGCGATTGGAGAGAAAAACTAAGGATCATTGTTGCGGTATGGCAAGTTGGTGACTAGTATGCCAATGGAAGGGACAACTCCATCATGTCCGTTCCAACCAAACAGAAAGAGTTCTAGTTGGTCTGTGTGGACTACTCTGTAGGTAAGAGTCCTTTGGATGCTTCTATAGGAGAGCAATATTAGAATACATTCTATAGTGAGACCACGGGAGCTGTTACAGAAGCTGATGTAGTCCAAAATCCCGTGGCGAGACTGCACAAGTTGCCACAGAAGATATCAAGTCTATTGTTTGTGGTGAAGACTAGGAGTTGTACATACACCGTCAACAAGAAACTAGAAGACAGTTGCATCGCAACGAGTTGTTTTTCTTTAGACTTGCTCCAAGATTAGGTATAAACTCATTAAACCATCCTTCCGGTTTCATAGTAGTTGACACTATCTTGCTGTTATGGGGAATACAAATAGATAAAATTTTCATTTCTATTGCCTTAATTTGTGTATATCCCAACAATGAGGGCCCTATTCTGAGGGGTCTGGTCTACATACCACACATAGGAGACAAGCTTCGGGATCACAGTCTTGGCTGGATCTAGAGTTTGGATTTGGGTAGACAATCTCCATATTCTTTTCTACTTTTTTTTTCTTTTAGGTAAAAACCTTGTATGGATAAATAATTATCCTGACCACATAATAACTCATAATGATCCCAAAATTCGGGTATCTCTTAATCTTTACCTTATCCTATCTTGGACCCAATACGTTACTTACTCTAACCTTGCCATTCTAGTAATTATTGGATAATTACTAAATTAATTACTTAGGCCACAAGATGAAATTAAAATTCTTTAAAATTTCTTATATCATATAATACTCTGATTGTCCATCAACCAAAACAATCATGGATATGTTTTATGATCATGAGATATCAAAATTCATCCCAAGAACCCAATGTAAATTCAATTGGATTAATTGGTCTTGAATTGGGTACCAAGGCCCATGACTCATATCCATGGCCATTTCAAGGGTCCATATGATTTGTTATATTATAAAATAAGATATAAAGGATAGACTTACTACAAGATTTCAATTGAACTAAAATTACAAAACTTACTAAAATTATGGACCTAAAGTAGGTGTAAACCTGACATTCAACAGTTCAAGTCATCATATTCTGTTTATTACTCCATTTCAATCCCTCATCATATTATTGAACTAAATATAAGATTTCCAAATTTCAAGGATGTTACACTTCACTACAGTAGCTGAATCTTATTTAGATATATTAAGGTGGACAAGTTACCTTTTGTATTTAGTCATGTTTACTTGTAGTTGTATAGTTTTTCTTTCGTATTCACCAATGCGGGAGAAATTATGTTCTAGACTTTGATGACTTTTATATAGTTAGATGCTTTGATTTATTTCTATACAGTTGGTAGTCAAAATATAGAATATTGGAATAGTCATCTATTTGTGTAAAACTTGTTGTGGTGTTTTCCTTGTGAGATGTTATGTTTAATTAATTGAGTAAAGAAGACTCCTTTTTGGTACCCACTCATTACAACACCTCTGTACGTGGAAACCAAAATGAAGTTAATCTTGACATCCTTAGGATTAGTTGATGACAAAATTCCACTAGATGAAATGGATAGTTCTTTCTCTATTTCCAATGCCATTGGTCACCTTCATATACATATAATGACCCATCTTTTCACGTTTCTCCTATAATGATGCCCAAAGAGATTGATTATAGTTACCATGGTGGGATTAATTATGCTTTATCTAATGAATGATATGGAAAATTAATGAATGTGGGTTCTTCATGTTTATTTTTTTAAGATAGAAGAGATTATGTATTCATACCGCTCTCTCTAGAAGGCCAAATCTTATTCAGATCATAGTCAATCAGATTGTCTAACCAACACGTTTGACACAGGAAAATGATAGATCTAAAGTAGTAAAAGGTGAAAAAGTACTCGGATAAGGACTATGTCCATTTGCAAGGGTTTCAAGAGTAGATCAAGCAATGATGTCTGCTACCCTGTTGAGTGTTCTGGGGATCAGGCCGACTCTACAGAGTGTTAGGGGTTTGTAGCCTCCTTGAACTTCTCCACAAAGGGTTTGAACTTCAAGAAGCTGGATTCCTTATTGTAGAGCTCTACCGCTAAGGAAAAGTATGAAAGGATTAGAACATTAGTTTGTTGTAGCTTTTGGGCAAGCTCAGCTGCTTTGAAAATAGATTGAACCTCACCATCAAGGGCACATCTTGCAAAAGCAATGTGCCCTTCACCCATCAAGAAGAACCCTATGGGATTTATGGCAAGTATGCCGAGACCTACAAACATACCATCACATTTAAATGTAGCATCAATGAATATGTTAGTTTATTACGGGTTGTATGAAGGAGGCAATCTCTTGGTTTGTGATATTTGGCATGGAGGTTTTTTGTCCTCCATATTTATAATGGAGATTTATCTCTCAGAGATGGATTTCAGCATGGCTGCAAGAGTTAAAACAATAGAGTTGTGTACAAATTCATTCCTTACTAGCCATATATGCCAGCAGGATGTGGCATATAGAATGAAAATATATGGAGAATCTATATGGAACTTGATGATGGTCGGGGCCCATTCATTGTCAGAGAGGGTACATAGACAAGGCCATACGCTGAGTTTCTTCCATATGGGTCAGCTAAGTTTGCAGTCTTTGAGGAAATGTAGAATTGTTTCTTGATCTTGTCCACAGATTGGACAACTATGGTTTCTATGCATGTGATGTCTTACCTTCTCGACGTTTGTCAAGAGGGCATGATGTTGCATTTTCCAAATAAAGATCTTGATGTGTTTCAGTAGGCTAGATTGCCATAGTTGTTTCCAGCAACCTTTAACATGTGTTTCCTTACCAGTTCTAATCCACATGTACACGGATCTTGAGCTAAGTTTCCCATTATATTCCTAAGGCCATGACCAATTTTCATCCTCTAGGATCGGATTTGGTGGCAGAATGGATGATGTTCTGATCCAGAACTTGGGCAGGATGTAATGTTCGATGAATTTCCAGTCCCATTTATCGTCGAGGGTGACCATATCTCGAACCTTCAAGTCACTCAGTTTAGAATGGTTAGGGTGATTGTTGAGATCACTAGCGATAGAAGTAGGCCCACACCAAACATCTGACCAAACATTTGTAGATGTTTTGTTTAGGATCATCTTCACGCTTGCCTCTTTGAGGATGGGTAGGGATTTTATGGTGAAACACCAGACTATAGAACCTGGAGTTCCTTTGAGATGTTCATTCCTGGTATACTTGTCCCCCATAATCCTAACCCATGGAATATATATATTTTGAAGAAAATCCCATGCATTCTTCATCAAGAGAGATTGGTTATAGTCTCGAGCATCCTTAACCCCTAATCCACCTACATTCCAATGAGATGTAGTTTTTTCCAAGATACTTGCAAAGTATTTCTTGATTTAGAATTGCCTTGCCAGATAAACCTTCAAATGTGACTTTTCACTTGGTCATAGAGGGATGGAGATAAAGAAATCATTTGCATTGTTTAAGTAGGAATGGAATGGAGAGTGGATTTTTCTAGGGTGATCTGACCTGCAAAACTAAGATGTTTAGTTGCCCAACTATCCATTTTCATTTTGATAGAGTCCTGAAGATTTGCATGGGTTTTCTTGATTATTTGTTTGTGGATAATGGGGACACCCATGTATTTCCCCAGGTCATTAGTAACTTGGATGCCCATTATTTTTTTGATTTGCCTTTGTTCCTGTTTTGTGACTTTTTTAGATTGAAATATAAGTGACTTATCTTTGGAGATTTCCTATCCTGATACAGAAGAGAACTCTCCCAGGATCTTCATGATCATCCTTTCCTATCTGGTGGAGCTTTTTGCAAGTAGCAAAAGTCATATTTGAAGCATACATGGGTTAGTGGTAAGCTGTCTTTGCCGAGGAACATTGATTTTCACCTCCCTTCATTCACAGTTGTTGTAATGGATTGACAAAGATGTTTGATACATAGGATGAATACCTATCAGTTGATGGGGTCACCCTGCCTCACTCCCTATCCAACTTTGAAAGCTTGTAGGGGCTCGCCCTCCCAAAGGATGGATGTATCACCTAATGTGATGATTTGCATAATGATCGTGATTAGGTTTCTTTCCATTCTAGTCTTTTAGAGTGTGTCCTCAATGAACTGCCGATGCATCTAATCAAAAGCTTTTGATGGGTCTAGCTTGATTACATATGGTTCTTTTTGCCTTTTTGGAAGCACATGGAATGGATTGCCTCTTGGACAAGTATAATATTATCACTAATTCTTCTGTCGGGAATGAATCTTGATTGTGTCGGAGAAACCCAGCCATTGAGATAGGGTTTTAGTCTCTCAAATATAATCTTTGAGATTAGCTTAAAATAGTCATTGTTTAGTGAGATAGTTTTGAAGTTATTACAGACAATAGGAAATTTGACATTCGGTATAAGCACCATGTGTGCATTAGCAAGCTCGACATCAATCACAGTGGAAGAGAAGCACTTGCTAACCATCCTGTGTAGCAAAGGTCCTATATGATTTCAATTTGCTTAAAGAAAATCTTCACTAACGTCGTCGGGCCTAGGTTCCTTTGAGGGATCCATACGGAACAAGATGTCTCTGGTGTCTTGAATGGATGGGACAGCTTCCGGATTCTCCTTCTCCTTAGCTGAGAGGAGGAGGAAGACACCTGCATTGCTCTAGGTGAGGACATTGTCGATTGGGCAAGGTGAAGCCATGACATTTGTAAAATACAAGACGAATAGGCATTTTAGATTCCATTGGTTTGACACCCAGTTACAGTCATCGTTCTTCAGCTGAGTGATCTTGTTGTGGTGTCTTCTGCTATTCACTATAGATTGAAAGAACTTGGTGTTGCTATCTCCACACCTAAGTCACATGTTGTGGGCCTTATTTTTCCAGTCCACTTCCTCTAGTAGGAGGAGATTACATAGTTGTTCCTATAGGTCAAGAACATGTATATTTGAAGCAGTAGTATTATGATTTACTAAGTTTACCTGGGCCTTGTCAATGAGATGGAGCAGTTTGATTTTCTCTTGGTGTCGCTTCCACCATTATGTTCGAGTCCCACTTGAGTGTTTCATGTTGGAATGTTGGAAAAGCTTTCATGAAGGAAACATCTTTGTCCCAATTACTAAAGAGGTGTTGCACAAAGCCTTTGGTGAGGTTCCAACTTTCCTTTGTCTTTATGTTTAGGGCCTTCGAGTCGAATGCTCACCAGTGTAGAATAAAAGTGGGTTGTGGTCAGATTTACTCATGGGAGTACACTGACCTTGGTGTCGGGAAAGTAGGAGATCCACTCCTCATTGATTAGAGCACGGTCTAGCTTTTCCAACAGGTGATTCTTCTAATAAGTGAACAAATAGCCTTCAGTTTTTGCTCCATTAAGACCGGTCACGTGTAAGATGTCATGGAACTCATTTCTTGCTTGTTTGTCAAAGTACTTACTTCTGCATTTCTCCTCAATACTTACGAGGGTGTTGAAGTCGCCCATTACTGCCTAAGGGTCGTTGATTACATGATGGATGTTGTTTAGTCTAGACCATAGCAATTCCCTGGGTTTAGGAGAGGGGTTGCCATAAATGGAGGTTATTGCTGACCCATTGAAATGGCAGTGAATAAAATGGCATTAACGGTAAATAATTTCAAGATTATAACTGGATTTATTCCATAGGATCCAAATCCCTCCCGAGAAGTCGGTCGCTTGAACTTTGTGAGATGATTCAAAACCATGGTTTTTGATGATGCCTACAGCTTGGTTGCCACTACAACATGGTTTGAGAATGGCTAGAACATCGATTTTGATCTGAGATTTGTATTCTTTGATTAATCGGGTCTTGTGTTGGGATCCTACTCCTTGTATATTCCAAATGATTATTTTCATTTGAAACTACAGAGGGGTTATAGTTGCCATGATTCGATTTAATGATTGCTAGAGTTTGGTTTCCCTCCTGAGGGGATACTATTCTCTATGCTTGTGAACATTTCATAGTCAATGTGCCTTACAGAAGAACTACCATTGAACTCTGGGTGAGAGCCTAAGGATTTTACTTTTTCCCTCTCCCTATTTGGGCTTGAGATGATAGGAATAGTTTGATAGATCACCTGCCTATTCCTCAGATTGACCTACCTATCTTCATAGTTACCTGAGCTTGGGCCACCTGGGATGAACACCACCAGTTGTCCAATTGGTTCATGACCTCCTAATCGAACCGTTGTTGAGTAGTCAGACTCCTTCCCATCCCTAGTTTTGTTTTGGTTTTGCTTCAATTCATGCTTATTCATTTTACTGAGGGTCGTTTTCCACTCACCTTCATCATCACCCACCTGTTGTGGGTACTGAGAGTCCTCAAATGATCATTTGAAAGGTCTAAAATTTTGTCAGATGACTATTTTGTTTTCCCTTTGTCTTTCCTTGGTGTCCTTTTTTTAGGTTTTTTTTGCATGGATTCCCATGCTATATGGGACTGGGGTTGGATTAGGAGGCTTGGCCATGCCGGTGTCTACCTCTGGTGGGATCAGCTATTTGATGTGGGTGCAGTTACCTTCACTGTGACCGACCCACACACAACCCATACATATCAGTGGAATGTTCTCGTATTCCAATTTGAACTTCTCAGCATTGAAAATGATGGCTGACAATAATGGTTTTAATGTCTCCACTTCAACTAGAATTCGAGAAAATTTTCCATAGTGCCCTCGCGTGGTGGTTGAGTATATCTTTATGGTTATTCCAATAGCATCACCTATGATCTATAGGACTTCTTGCTAATCTAGGTAAACCAAAAAGTCTGCCACTTTCACCATTACAAGCCATCTCCCTGGAATCAGATCAGATGGCCTAAAGTCGGTAGTCCAGGATTGGATAGAGATATAAGTGCCAAAGATTGTCCACGACCCTCATGTCATTGCTCGGACATCGTCTATTTCATTTGTGAGTTGGATAATATGGTCATATTTCTCGAGTTCGATGACACAAAAGTTCTCAGTATGTATCCACATAATTGCCAACCTATTAACAAGCACACGATATCTAACGTTGATGATCACCGCCTTTATTATGATAGAGAATTTTGATGGATTGAGAAAAGGTTTGATTCGGTCTGGATGCACTTTGAATTCTGGAATGGGTCCTGAGCGATCCACTTCAATCTTTGAAGCTTGTAGGAAATCCTCATGCATGTTCTTAATGTGACTAGTCTCTCTGGCATTACCAACCATATCGACATAGGATTTGTGTTGGTCGTTAGGGTTATCTTGATCATGATGTTCTTAGTTCCTTTATTGGTCAGTACTTCTATTCTTTGGATGAGAGGGGCAGTCAAATCATGACCCTTCATGGTTATGTTGTTCCTACGATGGAGGAGTATGAGGAGGACACATCCTCCCAGCGAAGCTTCCCCTACTGCCACCTCGGGCCTCTAGAGCCTCTCCCTCACACCGACTCCAGAGCCATCTCCTCATCATTTTATATTTATTAAATTCCATCAGGTTCTTCATGTTTCCTAGTTAGTTCATTATACATTTAGTTTCACATATTTTTCTTGTACTTTACTCAATATATTACTTGTTCTGGGATTTTAGTGGTTTATGAAATTTGTTTGGTATTTAATGCATTTTAGGTTTAATTTGTGTGATTGGTTGAAATCAAAGATAGGATAAATTATACTCCATTGAATTCCCAAGAAATAATCAAATAATGCATATCCTCACTCCCCAACTCTGACAATTAGAGTCATGACCAATAAGGTATAGATGCACCCGAATGGCCATATTTTTTGCATACAAACTCTGAATTAGATTATCTCAAATCTATTAGATGGATAATTAATTTATATACAAAACAAGTACATATACTTATATATGCCTTTAGGTCAACCTCACCTTTGATTTGGTTGGTTGGTAAGTCTGGCAGATATCATAGTAACTTTGAAATTTATCTAGTCACCCTAGTAACACCACGAGTCAACCGAATGGAAAATATATCTCACCATTGAAATGGATCTATATTCCACATCCAATACTAGAAATAAATGAATCAAATTTTTTTTACAGAATAATTCAATTATTTATGCGACAAATATATTTACCGATGGCTTCCAGTTAGACAAATGACCTCCCAATCATTCATTATGTCGGAAATGAACATCACAACAGAATGATGGCTGTTGTTGGATTATTTTGGATGGATATGATGTTTTATGTGATGATATAAAATTACTTGAATGATGATCATCGCAAGGGTTCACAATATATTCTCTCCTATCCGCAACTCAAATCATCACCAAGGATGACACCAGATGAAATCCACCGGTCTGGCATGAAGTTATGCTCTGCCATACATCTAAATTTGACACTGTATGTATCATTTGGGAGTTGTAATGAGACCACTAATCTTCTCAGCCATGACATTATCTTCTCCATGATCTTTCTCTTTTTATCTCTTTTCTTTTGTATCATTAACATGAGTAAAGAGTAGATTCCTTTTTGGGGCATGTGGATTAGCTTCGTTTCTAGTACTGTAATCTTACGTTGTGAATTACTACTTGTTCGAACAATTGAATTTTTTTATTAATTATCTAATACATGTTCAATGGGAAATCATACATCTTATGTTTCTATTGTAATACTAGTATTGGAGACCTTGATATTTAGGATTAGAATATCAGTTAATCTTTGTTGAACTCCAAATGAGATCACATAATGGGTTCATCAGGTTGACAGATTCATGATCTGTAGGTAAGGAAACATCGAGTCTACATGGAAAACGTCCTTGTGTGAATTCCATACTAAGAAAGGATATGGAATTTACTTGGATATTATCAAATAATCTTGCAAGTGATGCAATGTAAGATAAAAGATGAATAGGAAGTTTCAATGAAATATGTCTCCTTATGACTTAACCACTGTTAAATATCATTTATCTCATCGTTTGATTTATGTCTTACATTGACAATTTTTTTAACCAACTAAAAATCAACCATACATCCTTGTAATTTAATTTTCTTTATTAGATTAATTTGTTCTTAAATATTTTTCTTTTGGCTTTAGTCCTTAGATATACTACTATTAGACCCATTTGCTTGTGAGTGATGCCTTTCATGATATTGTTTTGGCAAAAACTAGAAATTTCATATCCTAGTTATTTGAGGGGTATGAAAATATTACATCAAATTTTTGCACCGTTTTCAAGGTTAACATAACTTTTTGATTTTTTAGTCTATTAAGTTAGAATTAGGATTCTTTATTTTTAGTTTTTTTTTAATTTTCAGTTTGGTTTCATTTCTTAGCTCATTTTTGTAATTTTTGTTTACTTTTTTAATTTTTAGTTTGTTTTTTGTTTTCTTTCTATCTTAGATTTTTGTAATTTATTTTTCTATTTTTTCCTAAATAAAAGAGATTATATCTTCATTCATTGGACAATTCTTCTCTTTGCCCTGATTGCCAAATTTTCTATTTTTGCAGGCATTTAACTTATATAGGGTGGTCGGTATTTCACACTGCACAATGTCAAACACTCGACACTCTTGACTAGGATATATGGGTCTGCTACGATAAGAGCCTACAACTAAATTATTGATGTGCATGATTCTTGCTATGAAAAATGCTAGGACCAATATCGCGCACAAACGTTGTCGTGAATTGACTCCACAAGCCAAAGGAGTTATTTAGATGCTCAACATAAAGCATAATTTAGACTCCTTTAAAGCATATATGAAGCCAATTTCAATTAACATATATTTCGAAGATTACGATGAGGAGAAATGCTATTAAGATGATTATATAGATTCGGCGAACTATAGTCAACAATATTTTAAGAGTTACAGTGAAGATTCTTACTATGAAAATTTATTATCCACCTAACATAGATAAGAGGGTTGATGCCCTATAAAAGATGTTGGCTCACCAAAAAGAAATTTTAGATGATCAACAAACAATGCTAGCTGATAGACAATCCTAGGCAAAAGGAATGATGGCACAACTTGCCTAGCTAAAACCACTACTCTCTTAACAACTTGGGTCTCCACCACCCTTCCCTATTGCACGCCAAAATAAATATGACTACAATGATCAATTAATACAAGTTGGGTCTATTTTAGAAGATGATCAACAAAGTTTTATTGCACATCTGGTTGTTTCAGAAAACGAAGTGCCCACTCCAGCAGAAGATTTACATGCCAACAATGATTCATTTTTCTATCTCTTCTCTAGTTCTAGATCTAGAAAAACCTATCGAGGAGTTGTGTGTGTCCCACATGTAGGATTCAGAGACACATGTCGATATAGTGAAAGACCCCAAGGCTGATATCATTAAATATGTTGATTGGGTGGTACACCTGGAGGATGTACATACGCATACAAATATTTACCAGGCACATTTAAGACATGAGATGGTTCCTCCTATGCCAAAACCATGTCTTCATATGTATATTTTGGTGATGAGAAGAAGTTAGATCCATATGCTTCACCCGATTTAACACGGTTAGCATCAAACGTTAAAGAATTGTTACATACTACTTTCCATTGGAGAAGGCAGTCCACCTCCAATACTCACATATGACTCAATCTTGAGGCTATTGGATAGGAACCACTCATATTTTTTGCCACTTCTTATAGATACACATGTTTCTACTACACTACCTCTACTAATGGAGGAGTATTTGTTGATTCTATTGGATGAATTGTAGGGTCAAAATCAAAATCAATCAACTACCCTCAATTCTATTCAAGCTACCCACAACCAAATGATCACATTATGCACCATGAAGCTCTCATGTTCAAGGTGTCATTCCTTGCTAATATTCCTTTCATCTGACCTTCTTTGGTTTTTCAAGACCATCAGGATGGTCATCAATGATTCTTTCCCTCCATCTTTTATTTAGGGTTCTCTCTTGGCTGAGAAAATTTCTAAGCTCAAGTTGGAGGATGGGTGGTATGCACTCCTTTGTACCCCCACCTATCTACCTCAATACTATTATTGTAATCCAGCACGTTAGATTTGCATGTTTCATTTGCAATTAGATTAGTTGCTTTGCATACACCTAAAAACTATTCTTATTTCAGTTCTTAGTTCTTGCACTATTAGTTGAAACTTTTATCTATTTGTCTTAGTTTACATTCTTGTATGCATTACATATAGAGTTCATAATGCAGTCACTCTTGTCTGAAGTAAATCCTTATTGTTAATTGTATTTATAAAGATGTATTAATGGTTACAAAACACCCTTTGTTGCCAAGGATTATTGGCATCATGTTCCCATTAAAATATTATAGGTGCTAGAGAGAACCAATAGGGATCAAATGAAATTTATCCTATTGATTAGTGAATTTTATATATAGAATTTCCATGCATCCCATTATCACATCATTTTTTGGGTGAATTGAACCAGAGGAATAAATTGATCTGTATAACCATACAACAAGATTTGTATATGATTGAAACCCTCTTCTATGCTTATTCCTCCATATTCTTACCTTCCATCAACCATACATAAAATAAAAATATACATGAAGTGTGAATACCCTAAACTCGAGGTGTCACACCACCATTGACTCTATAACCACTCTTCCATACCCCTTTCAATGTTGGATGGTGTATTATCAAAAATGAAAAGATGGTAATGTTCACACATAGTGCAATATATGTATTTATGACAATGAAATGCAATCTCATGTTGATTAGAGAAGAGAAATGCATTCTTCCTTCCATATCTCCATTCACTCAACGTTCCACCCAGGGTCTTGTTTGATGCTCTATTAATATCCATTTACCATACCCAATTGCAAGTTTATGTGCATACTCATGATTTTGTAGGATTCCTCAATTTTCATGAAATCCTTAGACATGTGTGGTATTGGCAATATTGGTGAGGAAGTGATGATATGAAGAGAAGTTTGGATTGGGGATATGAAAAGTCTTTTTTGTGACCAGTGGAGGTTGTGTTTCTTGGCCATATAGATGGTAGGGATTCAAACAATGATACGAGTATGAGACATATATATTAGTTACAAAAATTTATTTAGAGAGTGTTTCGGATTTTATGTGACTCAAATATGAGAAAATTCCAAGCTCAAGGTTGTGATGAATTTTTATCTATCATATTTCTTAGTTGCACTTTAGATTTAGTTTTGCACATTTTTCTTATATTTTATTCAATATTTCACTTGATCTAGGATTCCTGTAGGTTGTGCATTTTAATTGGTATTGAATGCACTTTCACAATAAATCCGTAGAATTGGTTCAAGTCAAAGAGATAAGCAATTTTCCCTCCATACAATTTGAAAGAAAATGATCAAAGTCATAGATCCTCACTCGTCAACTCCAATAATTAGAGTGAGGATTATTAACGTATAGATTGTCACTCACATGGTAATAACGTCGACATACAAATTTAGAATTTGATGATTTAAAAGACATTCTATGCAAAGTTTTATTATCTATAAAACAAATATATAATGATACATGACAGTCGATAAAATCACTTTTAATTATCTTAATAGGAAGTTTAATAGATATTACAATAATTATGAGATTTATCCAGTCACCAGAATATCACTATGAGTTGATTGATAGGAAACTATACCCCAAAAATAAAACTACCCTACATTCTACATTTTATGACATAATTTTTTATTTACGTTTTATTGAAAGTGTAATCTGATTATCTACGAAACAAGTATATTTAGCTTCTAATCAGTCGACTAGCCTCCTAGTCACCTATTTTTTCTGCACCAACAATTACAACATATCACTAATTGTTATTGGATTATCTTGTGTGAATCTCATATTTTGTTGGCGGATATAAAAGAATTTTGTGGACGTTCAAGATAATGGTTCACATCCTATTGTACCTGATCCACAACCCTTGATGTCACCAAGAAAGGCCTGAGATGAAATTCCCCACTTTGATGGGAAGACGTGCTCCCTCGTGGATCCAAACTGGAGACTAAAACTATCATTTGGGAATTTTGAGATGACCACTAAGTTTCTACTTCAAGCTAGTGTCTTCTCCATGAATTTTATTCTCTTCTATCTTTTCTCTTGTTTCATTATTATGAGTAGAGAGTGGATTCCTTATTGGGGAACAAGGATAAGCCTTGTTGTCTATATTGTAGTATTCCATTGAGAGTTAGTACTTGCTTGAGATATTAGATTCTTGATTTATTGTTTAACATGTTCTATAGATTATCCACCCATCCTACATGTTTATTTAAATACTAAGCATAAAAACCTTTGTATATAGGATCAAAATATCAATTAATCTTTGTTTGAACTTAAATGTGATTAATAAATGAATTCTTTAGGGTGATGGATTCATGATCCATACGTAATGAGACCTCGAGCCTACACAAACATCTGTCCTTGTGAATCTCACATTATAATCGGATATGAAATTTCTTTGGCCCCAATCTAATAATTTTAAGAGTGATTGATGCAATGCGTGAGATAGATGCATAGCCTGTGGCCGTGAAACTTGCTACCATATTGATTTTACCATTGTTTAAAGTCATTTCTTACATAGTTTGATTTTATATGTTGCATTTCTGATTTTGTTAACCAAGAAAAAAAATATCTATTCATGTTATTTACTTTTCATTAATTAGATTAAAATTGGAATTTGTTCTCAAACATATTGTCTCTTGGGTTTCACTATGATAAGATCTGTCCTCTTACTAGTGGTGTTTCTCGTGCAATTTTTTGTGTAAAAGGTCAAATTTCATATCCTGGTGAATTCAAGGGGTGTGAAAATACCAAAACACAAGTACCTCAAGTTCACTATGAAAAATTCTTTGTGCAAGATCCCATGACAGAATGCTACAAATTTTGGAACGGGTTGACTATAAGATGGGGGATAACAAATATGTTGGCTTAGAATTTTTTGAATATCAAACGATCATATGTAATTTCCTAACTATTGCATTGAAATTTAGAAGGAGAGGCAAACATTAACTTTTTTGAGAACCTCTTAAAATCCTCAAAATACTTTGGAAAATATCTTTATCAACAACAAGCGAGTATGACGGGGCTAATGTTTTCAAATCCATACAAACTTAATATCTTCTTAGTGATGTAGAAAAGAAAAAGTAACCTTCTATCAATCTTTTTAGTGATGTCAAAACAAATCTTACAAGTTCTAAAGTAAATTCAAACCACCATTCAAGAAAGGAAATAACCTTATAAGATTAAGAAAATGATTATGGAAGATAAGGCATTCTAGCCATCATATAAGCATAGCCACATTATAATTTTTTAGCAACCAAAATGGACATTAGAATAAAACACTCAAGAAAAATAAGTTGAATATAATCACTTTGCAGTGACACTTCTTCCAATGAAAGTTTAGACACCAAGAAAAATAATTTGAATATAATCACTTTACGGTGACACTTCTTTTAATGAGATTTTAGACATTAATTTTCATATTTGTTTTTGAGTTAGAAGAGACATTAGTCTCCCCCCTCCCTCAAAGAGCATGCCAGAGACCGGATGACTACAAGGGTGGTAAATACTGTGCGCAATGAGAGGTTTGAACCATTCTAAAATCCCACATATATTTTGTCTGAGTATATACTTATAATAATAAGTAGTTTATTTTATAGTCATATCCCACATAGATTGTAACTGCTATGACTTTTTCACTTATATGGGTGTCAGTAGCCATGTGATCTCATGAGGTGATGATGTACTCCTATAGTAAATTGTAAGATTTGGATGTGTGGAACTAAGTCTAAGTCAAAAAGAGTATCATGAACTAAGTCATGTCAAAACATATATCTAGGTCGATCTATAAATGAACAACATGATCAATAAAAGTTTTCGGGGTCTATTGTGTTGCTAAGCAGGCAACTTTCATCACCTAGGTACTTGGGAATCATGAGTTATTAACAAAGTAGCTCAATATTCAATAGGTGAATTGATGTTTGAATTGTATGAATGTGACCCTAATATTATAAAACATTGGATCTACACTTGATAAGTTTATTAGATGGTTATTTAATCATTCTAGATAACTGATCTTTTATATAGAAATCACATGGCCTATTGGATTTATTGAGCATTTTATAGCATCATTGTGTCATGTCTCGAATTTCCATGGGATGTAATTCATAGACTTATAAATTAATTAGACCTCCATATTGGTTGTTTGGTTTTACATTATGGAAATTGATGTATGAAAGTGACCTTTATAATAGAAAATATTGGGATCTTTATTTGATCAAATTATTAGATAATTATTGAATCATACTACATATTTAATCTTTTACATAGTTATAAGTCTCATGGCCATTCGATTTGTTGATTATTGTATAACATCATTTGGTCATGTCTTGTCAATATTTGGGATGTAATTCATAGACTTAAGCATGCTTATTTCATACTCTTATTACAATGCCAAATAAGTTCCTTATGGCCAAAATTAGGTAACTACAGTTATGCTCAATGTTTTTTGCTAAATATATTTTGATTGGAACACAATATATCATGATTTGTTATGTTGTCATCTGATCAAAATTGTCATAGTTTGAGATAGATCCATACACTTTCGTTTTAATCACAAGTATACAAACATCATTCTAGGAAGACCAGAATGGGGTTTCAATAGGGAGTCTCTTTTTTCAACTATATGTTGAAATGTATGTTTTTCAAATACATAAATAAAAATATTAAGTTCATTAGACAAATCTGATCATAAGTAACTTAAAGTTGTGTTCTTAGTCAAATTGAAGATCCATGAGATTCAAAAAAGAAAAATTAGTCCCATAATTATATATAGTGTATTCACTTGTTTTGCTATAAAAT
Organism: Alisma plantago-aquatica; assembly: GCA_963693085.1. Lineage (NCBI taxonomy): Eukaryota > Viridiplantae > Streptophyta > Magnoliopsida > Alismatales > Alismataceae > Alisma > Alisma plantago-aquatica. The sequence goes on along the minus strand of OY856411.1, from coordinate 134,350,521 downwards.
TGCTGATAATAGAATTCTAGTTTTGAAATTAGATGTTCCCTAAATTAGGATAAACTTTAGTTTAGAAATGTAACCTATTGATGTATTGTACTTAAATAACAATATTTTTTTCATTGTAGTGTGTGTAGATAAGTTGGTGAATGTTCTTCAACACAAGAATCATCAAAGATCACTTAGGTTGCAATAGCTACCCTTTAAGGAGTTAAAGTGTTAAATTTTGGTTTTTTATCCTATGCTTTCCTAGCATAAGAATTCTAGCAGGATTTGAAATATAGAAATAGAGTTTAAAATTTGAAGTAATCACACACGAATGATTTCTTATACCATTAATGTTCAAGAAGAAGATATTGGAAAATGGTTCATTGATAATTTAAATGCTACGTTCATAGCTAAGGATACTCATAGAAATAAGATTTTGATTATTTTGACACTATATTCATTTAACTAGGACTACCTCCATATATGTCCTTATGGCCTTAGTTGCTATCTATTACCTTTAAATCCATAAAATGGATATCAAGATATCTTTCCTCAACATTAATCTAGAGGAGAAAATATTTATTGATCAACCTAAAGGTTCGTAGTTCTTAGAATAGAACACCAAGTACATTGAATTATTAAGTTATCTATAGTCCAAAGAAAGCACCTAAGAAATGAAATGATGAATTTTGTAAAACAATTTTATATGCTAGTTTTACATCTAATTGATATGATATATGAATTTATTATAGACTCTATAGATAATGATTATACAAGTATGTCATGTGTATGTCGATGTTATAAAAATTTGGGTCCCATTCTACAATTTCTTCCTTATGCTAAATATTTTTCTACAAAGAATCTTCATATGAATATTATTCACAGTTTTGGTGAAATATATAGTATAAAGTTAAGTAGATTTCCTTCTGGTTATCCTTGGATTTGGTCTCACATTGTACAAAGAGATATATATACATATTACATGCATAATTCTTGGACTATATTTAGAAATTATGATCCCTCTATTGCACACAAATATGATCCTTAGGATCATTGTAACATACTCAAATCTAGTTATATAGATCAATCTTCCCTCTCCTTAGGCCCATTTTTTATTATAGTAGTAGGAAATTATTTTTTCTTTCAATTATGTTAACTAGGAGAAATTAAAGAAAAGAAAATATAATGCTTTAACAAATACAATTTTATATTATGTTAAGAATTAATTAATTGTATAATATTCAATTGGGGGTTATAATTTTTTTTCAAATCTAATATTTTGAACCCTAATTTGGTCATCTACAGTCATCCTAATGCTAATAAATGATAAGAACTTGATGATATAGTATAATGTGCAAAATAGATTAAGAAAGGCATCAATGTACATTTATTGAGTACCTAATTTATATGTATGAAACAAAATACAAATGGTTTTTAAGGGTGAAACTAACATTAAGATTGGGTTCGTTACATCTTGCTTAGCATATAGGTCAAATTTCAAGTCAATCAAGCATTTACTTACCCCCTCATCTCATTAATCAAATTCATAAACTTTAAAACATATTAGTACATTTAATATATCATATATGACCTAAGTTAGGATCTATATACCCATAACGTTTTCAACCCCACTAGTGTCATTGATCCATGTATATCTCACACTAGGTGCGACATCCACAACAGTTGGCAATGGCCATTTCTCCCTTCTCTTCTTTATTTCTCCTCATATTACTTGTTCCTTTCTCTTCCTAATTCTTATATTCCCTCCACCCTTATCCTCTCCCAAGCCCATCCAAACCCTAGCCACACTGCTTGTCTTTATGTGTCATCTCAACCATCATAACTTCCTAAGTGGTTTGAGAGGCCTAACGCTTGATATAGGATCAAAATGTTGTACTCTATTGGTGAAGTATTTCCTTTCTTCCAATCTTTTTCTTTTACATTGTATTTTGTTCTCCTTGACTACTCCTAGGGTTGGAGGCTGTTGAAAGGAGTTTAATTGGTGCTACTTCAAGAAGAAAAGGCTGCCCCATGGTGTTCTTGAGATTACTTCAAGGAATGGTGCTTCAAGGGAGGTTGGAGCTACTTCTAAAGGAAGGCTATCTCAAGGTGGTGGAGCTACTTCAAGGAGGTGAAGGTTGCTCTAAGGACTTGAAGTTACTTCAAGAATCCTACTTCAAGGAGGTTGGGGCTACTTCAAGGGTGTGGAAGGTGATTGTATTTTAGGTAACATCCTTGTGAAGTAATAAAATTAATCACTTTCAAAATCTGAATTGGAAACAATTGGGTAGTAGAGTGACAACCTTTGATTTCAAAGGTTGGAACCACTCTACATCCAAGTGTCTTCCTTGTTTCCTCCTCCTTCTTTGGTTTGATTTTTTAATTTTTTTTTGAAGTTTCAAAAAGCTATATTCACCCCCTCTAGATCTTTCAATTAGTATCGGAGCAGGTCATCAAGCATCCCTAATAGATCTTAAAGAATGGGGGACGTCATAGTTAGCGACCTCAACCTTGAAGGAACTCATGTGACTCAGACACCACCTTTTGATGGAAGCAACTACACCTATTAGAAAAGAATAATGCAAATATACTTGCAATGAATCAGTTGGGATCTATGGAGGATGGTGTCTACACCCCATGAGCTCCCCACAATTGAATATGCAACATGGGATCCAAACATGGTAAAATAAGTTCAATTAAATGCAAAAGCGATAAGCATACGATATTATTCTATTTCTTTATCTGAGTTTAATAGAATATCTTCATGTTATATGGATTATGACATAATGCATAAACTATCCATAACGCATGAAGGTATTACCCAAGTTAAAAATACCAAAATTAATATGCTTAAGCAAAAGTTTGAATCATATGCAACCAAATGAATATATTAGTGAAATGTATGCAATCATTTCTTCCATTGTTAACAACTTAAGTGCATTAGGTAAGTATATTAGTGAAGAAGATCACGTCTCCAAAATTCTTAGGTCTTTGCCTCCAAAGTACAAGCCAAAGGTGGAGGCCATTGAATAAGCTAATGATCTCACCAAAATGAGGATGGAACAGCTCATTGGCAACTTACAGACTCATGAGGTCACCCTTGAAGAAGAATAAGAAAGATTCAAGGCCAAGCTTAAAAAAGGAAGAAGGAAGGACATTGCCTTAAGAGATAATACAAAGGTTCAATCAAATGTCATCACTCAAGAAAGTGATGAAACAAGTGAAGGATATGATGAACAAGATGCACTCATTGTAAATGGTAAGAAATATAGAAGGTATAAATATAACAAAAGTTCTAGTGTTTCTTCCTCTTCTTCTCTAAGGTTCTTTGAATGCAGCAAGAAAGGACATGTCAAGAACGAATGTCATAATGTCAAGAAAGGGAAGAAATATTCCTTCAAGAAGAAAGACAAGGGAGATAAAGCCTACAAAGTTGCTTGGGATGAATGAAGTGATGAAAGTGATAGTGGAGAGCAAGAAGTGGAATGTCTTATAGACAAGGAAGATGAAAATGAAGACTCAAGTGAGGTAAGCCTTCTTGAATTATCTAAAGAAGAATTAGTCACTAGTCATCAAGAAATACACGACAAATATGTTGATTGCAAAAAGAAATTAAAGAAGCTTACAAAAACTAATGATGACTTGCATGCTAAATTATATACTCTCTCTTTTGAAAATGAAAGTCTCATATCTGAAAAAATACTTTAAATCTTCCATAAATGAGCATAATATCAAATTGCTTGTTGTAGAAACAAACTATTGTTTTCATTGTCAAGAAAAGGTTGAATTGCTTGCTAAAATAAATGATATTTAAACTCAACCTATTTTATGTACTCATTTGGATTATGGTGTTATTATCAAAGAAAGATATAGTTTTTCATCTAATCTAGACCAAGCAAAGTTAAATATTAAAAAGAAAATAGATGAAATTGCTATGTTTCAAAAGGAAATTAGTAGCTTGAAAAAAAGTAACATTCTTGATAAAATACTTAAGGATTCTTCTGGTCAAATTGTAAGGAGAGGTTTAGGTTATGTTTCCAAAAATAAATATCATCAATAATCTAAAACTGGAAAGACACAAGTACCCAAGACTAAAGTCATATATGTACCTAAAAAAAATCAACTGATCATAATGTTAAAAAGAGAAATGAAATTGATTTCATCTATTTTAATTATTGTTTATATTTTGGACATTATTCAATTTCATGCACTTACAAGAAAAATAAGGATAAGGGTCTAGTTTGGGTTCCAAAACCACAAATTTAAAAATAGAAAATTCTTAGTTGATATTTGACCTAAGTTTTAATTTGAAAATCTTATTGTATTATCTCAACTAAACTAAGCCTTAAACTTGCATGTTCTTGTATGATTTGATTGGAAGTAACAAATGCTTTACATAAAATTAATGAAGTTTTTGAAAATAGACAGAGCCACTCTCAATCGACAAAGTCATCGATCGAAACCCTCTTAGGTCTATGAAATAATCCATCAAGAGGAACTCTATCAAAAATCACACTTTCTGGTAAATCCATCCAGTTGACAAAACATCGACTGAAACCACTCTTGGTCGAGAAAATTGCCGACCGAGAACAGTTCTATTAAGAATCTATTATTTATTTAATAACCATGTAACTATATTCGGTCTTGTTGATCAAAACTAGCAAAAATGTTTCATAATAAGATATTCTAAAATATAAAAAATGCTCCTAACCAAAAGGACCATCACATGGGTACCCAAAACTTATCTATTTTGTAGGATTGGGTGGTTGATAGTGGTTGTTCAAAGTATATGACTGGAGATAAAGAGGCTTTCCAAACATTTGAAGGAAATAAAAGTGGAACAATCACGTTTGGAGACAACACCAAAGGTAAAATCATTGGAATAGGTAATATTAGTACAAATCATCAAAAACATGTTCTACATGTTGATGGTTTGCATGACAACATAATTAGTGTTAGTCAATTATGTGATAGTGTCTATGATGTTCTATTCAAAAAATCTGGTTGTGAAATACTCATAGAGAATACTAATAATGTTTTTTATGAAAGAAAAAGAATAGGAAATCTATATATACTTAGACCTAATTCCATGCAAGCTATTATTGGAAAATGTCTTCTCGCAAATGATGAATCTTGACAACTATGGCATAGAAAATTATGTCATGCAAGCTCACATGTTATTTAAAAGTTAATTAAATATGATCTTGTTTGTGGCTTACCAAAAATCTCCTTTGATAAACCTGAAAATTGTGAACCATGTACTCTAAGTAAGAAAAATAAAACCTCTTTAAAATCTAAAATCTTGCATAGCACTACTAGGTTATTGGAACTCATTCATATGGATTTGTTTGGCCCTATTAGAACTCAATCTATTGGGGGTAAAAGATATTGCTTTGTTATTGTAGATGATCATAGTAGATACACATAGGTTCTTTTTCTTTCAAATAAAGATTATACAATTAAAATATTCATTCAAATTTACTCTATGTTTAATCATATACATGAATAATGATGAGATAATATGGTTGATGAATCTAGTGATGAAATCACTAATAAATGTTGATGACACCTTGATATAATGGGTTAACTTTAGTTAACTCCTTTAGAACGGGGTAATATGATTTGGGGACTCTACTGCATGGGTAAAGATGAGGATGCACTCTAACATATGAGATATGTCATGAAATAATCAAAATTTCTATGTTGTTGTTTCAACCTTTTATGAGGTGGGTGGTTCACCCTAGATACTTTCAAAAGCCTCCTTAATGGTGGTTTGGATATGGTTATGGAGCTTTATTTTTGGATATGTTGCACATAAAGTGGATGTCCTACATATGGATGAAGACTTTTTGGTTTTTCCTTGAAGTAAGAAGATGGATTAATTTTGAGGACAAAATTTCTTTTAAGATGTATATGATGTGAAGGACTAGATTTTGGCTTAATTACGAGGACAAAATTTCTCTTAAGGTGTGTAGGATGTGATGGAGTGGACTTTTGGAATCTGTAAATGTCCAATGACATAAGAACATTCATGAATGTTGAGTTATCTTGAGAGTTGCAAGTGCTTTAGTAAGGTTTGGATGGTGATTGATGCTTATATCATGTTTAAGGCCCATATCTTTAATGTCCTTTGAGGTATTTAAGTGGATGATGGAACAGTTGCGTTTTTACACCAAATTCATGTACTAGGTAGCTTGAGTTGTGAGAAATCTATGGTTAAAATGTGGTGGCAATTGGATATTTCTAGAAGAAGTTATGTAGGTTTGAATGTTGTAAAATAATGTGCATGGTTGATGGTTTATAGACCTAAGTTGTGGCTTTAAATCAGTGTCACGTGCCCCTATGTTGGTTAGGTATGCACAGCTAGTTCCTAGCCCTATATCTATGATCTAGTGGTTGCACCCAACAACCTTTAGATGACACAGATCGGCCTGTACTTAGCATCAATCTGGGCAGTAGATTAGGAATCTGAGGGTTATGGGCTTTCCCTCAACCTCCTGCTGTTTGGGATGAAATGTAGGGGCAGACGAGCCCACGAATACCTCCACCACCTCACAGATTGTGGGTTTGAGCAAGATTTCCAACAGAACAATTGGTTTTGGACTGGGACGAGCTCCTTTTTGACCCCTCTCTCGTGGTTTTTGGTGAAGTGTTGAGGGAGAGCCCCTAACTTGTTCTTCCTCCATCTCCATTTCTGGTAGTAGCAGAAAATGTGGAGGAAGGAAAGACTAGTAGAGAGTGTTTAGAGGCATATGAAGAAGAAAAAATGAAGACAGGGATGTGAGGTTACAGGTTCTATTATAGGTCGGATCTTCCATGGCAGTTCAGTAGGACGCCGAATTCAGAGATGATAGAGAAGGAAACTGAGGTTGAAGATGGGTGCGGATCGCTCTTCACAGTGTTTTGAAGGTGAGACTAGCTTCTTGGAAACCCCATGACCCATTTTAGTGCCTCACCAGCTATCAAGACTCCTGGGGTGGAGAATGCCTCTTTCCACTGCCGCAACACCGACTATCACCGGTGAGCTCATGGGCGTGGTGCTCCGGAGCCGCAATCTGGGAGGAATCAGGTCGGCGGCATAAAGGAGGACTAGCTGAAGTTGAGAGAGGCCTAAGGAGATGATGAGGAGCACTCGCAGGAAGTTGATTGCTTGCTGAAGCAATTCCATCATGGCAGTAGTAGTCACGCGAAGAAACAAAAGTCTCGTTGGGGGACTCTGATGATGAGCATGTGACGAAGGGAAAAGGGAGCGGACCGGGTATGACTCCCACTCAGTTAAATGAACCGGGTTCAAAACCCTAAACCGGCCGGCCAGCCTGTGCCTCAAGAAGAACCAGCGCACCCCCAAAGTGGACAGGTGGAAGCGCGTGATTGGTCAAAGGGGTATTTTCTTTCATAGATATATAGATCTTCAATAATTCACAATTATTATTATAGTTATTCGAAAATTAAAAGTAATATACCAAAATGCTCAGAAAAATGAGTAGAACACAATGAAATGATAACATTAGGTTTTTCATGCACTAATATTAGTGATATTATGTAAGTGGTGAAATGATAATATCATGGGTAATAAATACCAATTGATGAACTAAAATTATGGAAATATTCTAGCAACTCCTAAATGTGGTTTATAATCCATATAAGGTCATGAATTATGATGTTGATGCACAAAATCATGTAATTTGCTTCATATGGCTAATTAGGGATAGTAACCCTAAATAAAATGCAACAAATACATACATGCTCAATAAATCATAGAAATTATAGAATACCTTCATATAAGTAATTAGAAGATAATATGTAACTATGAGATCAGTTTCATATATGGAATTAATGGTAACATGATAATGACTCTTCATGCGATATAAAACCCTAATATGCTAAATGAATATGATCTAGGGTTGATATGTACACATAATCATATGTAATCAAATAATCAGATTATTGATCCTAATCTGGAATATAACATCAGTAATGTCAATCTTAGATAACAAGAAGAGATAGATAAGAAATAATGATGGAAATATCATAAGACTAAGATAAACCCTAAAATGGACCCAACTAGGGTTAATGATGATGAGAATCTGATGATAGTACATGATCTTGTTTTAATCAGGGGTTGACCAAGATATATATGACATCAAGAATATGTGGTTTAGATTATCTCTTGATCAAGGTATGCCATTACCTCTTACTTGGCTTATTATACAATATGCTTGTATTATATGTGTAGTAAAATACTTAGCATATGAGATTGGATGAAATGACTATTCTTGTATGATATGTTTCTTGATTTTTTCCATATTTATGGCTATGAGCACATGAAACATAAAATATCTAATCCATCATATGATAGAACTAAACTCTTTGGTAGTACAGTTTATTGTAATGATCACAAACTCCTTGGGGGTAGATCATAAGGCCTAAAAACATCAAATCCATTGGTGGCAGATGTATGAGATATGTAATGAACAAAAACTCCTTGGGGGTAGATCATTAGGCCTAAAAAGCATCAAAGCCCTTGGTGGCAGATGTATGAGATATGTGATGGAAATATGCTTAAAATATATGTGCTCTCTTTTGTTAATCTATATCTTTGTGCAAGTATAGGATTTTTCTTATATTTGTTTAATGATGCCAAGTATTAGTTTTATCTTATTGCCAAGATATTATGAGAGGTATATAAAAGACACGTAGGCATACTCAGTACAATATTCTTGAATATTGTGTTGATGTGTACCACATGTAATCTTTTGTTTAGGTTGTGGACATATGCTTTTGAAGGACCATGATAGTTGAGAGTTGTGCGGTGAGATGATGTAAAGGTGGACATGTTGTCTTAAGATCATGTAGTTTAGTGGTAGTGCATGTTTATGTATAAGTTTACTGTTCAATATGTAATATGAAATGTTGTAACAATTCATTATGTAATTATATGTTAAATGGCGAACATGTTTTGAATGGTTTTGTTATTGTTCATGTGCATGTGCTACTGATTGTTTCTTTCTGTCTTCCTCTGATTTTCTTCTTCTTAGCCTAGTGTGTGGTGTTTAAATTGGGATTGTCACTGAGGTGAGGTTTCAATTTGTACGTCACACATCAGTTTAAGTTTTAGAAAATTCGGGTACGTCACAGATACATTTGATTCATGAATAAATCACACTATTCTTTCATTGTGAAAAATGCTTCTTAGTGCTCTCCATTCTTGTTGCTTTTTGTTGTGTAATATGTTATTCAATCTCTACCTATGTCGCTTCTTATGTTTTTTCATTCTTCCTCCTATTTGTTTGTTTCTTGTTGTTTATGGTGATAGGTTTTGTCTATAACCATGTATAATGACCCAATGGATGATTCAACCTTGTTCTCTTGCTAACACCAGTACTATGAGACTAGACATGAATTACTTGGAGGTGATTGCATTTGTAAGGTAGATTGTTAGTAATTATCGTACACAAGAGTAGTGGAATTTGTATTTGTGAAAATTGTCATCTTGGCATATTATCACCTGTATGCTCAACATATGTAATTTCTTACAATGTTCTTATCTTGATTACATTTCATTAAGAACTTCTTAAATTGCGCATCTACCTTCCTTGCCTTAGCACTGTTTGGATACAGGACTGGGACCTCTTGTGCCCTTTGATGAGGTGGCACATAGGGTGTCCTTTTCTGAGGTTCCTCCTCTGCCATATGTTCTCCAGTGTCATCCACGGCTGTGTCATCGACTGGTTCTGTGACCGGTGCGGGCAGCTCCTCAGTGGCTCTAGCTTCATTTTCAGCTTGGGGTTTGCTTGCTTCATCGGCCCTGGGATTTAACAATTTCTTGCCACTTCTTAGCAAGATGGCCTTAGCTTGTTGGTTCCCTCCTGGAACATTAGTATTTCCCGGGAAACCTGAATGTGCTGGCTTCTTCAAACTGGCTATCTCTGCAGCCATCTGTGCCATAGATGTCTCTATTGTCCTCATTTGAGCCCCATGGCTCTGCAATGTCTGCTCGAATTGGTTCATGAACTCCCCTTGTTGCTTTATTTGCTAGCCAAAAGTAGCCATGAGTTCTTGGTTTTGTTTTATAACTTGACTGAGTAGCTCTGTACTCTTATCCTCTGCAGCTGGCTGGGGTTTAGCATCCGGATCCTGCAAGAAGTTGTTGGGATCTTTCTAGGAAAACTTCTCATCTTTTCTCCATGAATAGTCGTTGTTCCTGTAACCTGGCTGCTGCCTCATAAATTTTACTTGAGCCTCGTCCTCGGACTTAGTCTCCTCCTTTGCAAGCAATTTCTTTGCGAGAAGATCCATCTTCTCATTCAGTTCCTTTATTGCCTTAGATTCTCCTACTACTCGAACCTGTTCCACAATGCCTCTTTCACCCCATGATTGTTTCTTTGCCATGTTCTTTAAGATCTCCCAGCATCTGGTGTCCGTGTTATTCAAGAAGAATCCAGAACCGGCCAAATCTAGGTTGCTTCTATCATGCTCGGAGAGAGAAAAATAGAAAATCTTCACTTGGGTCTCCTTATCCATCCCATGATGCGGGCATTTCTTGAGCATAATCTGAAATCTCTCCCAGGTCTCAGAATAAGTCTCGCCTGCTTGTTGAGTGAAGTTGTGGATCTTTCTTATCATGTCATTGGTCTTTTCGGGAAGAAAGAACCTCTTGAAGAAGACCTCCACCATGTGGTCCCAAGACTCCACATATTCATCGTCTAAGTTATGGAGCCATTCACGTGCAATTCCCGCTAGTGAATTCGGGAAGAGCTTCAAGTAGAGCACGTCTTGTGGAAATCTGTCGATTTTTACCATGTCACAATTCTCCATAAACTGACTTATGTGCGCGACGGGGTCTTCATTTTTTAGCCCATGGAAGGCATTAGACTTCACCAAGTTGATCAAAGATGTATCAATCTTGTAGGTCAGAATATTCAATGCTTGCTTCTTTATAGGCCCCTTGGAAGCGGATGAGGAAGAAGCCTTGAACTTCTTCCATATTGTCTGTGGCTCGTCCCTCTTCTTGTTCGTGTTCAAAAAGTATATCTTCTAGCTCGTGTTGATTATAATCGCCGTCGTCTTCTGATTCCGGCAGCGGAACCTCTGGTGCACGACCCACGTAGTCAGTACTACGCGTCTGCACCATGCACAGTACCTGAAAATAGAGAGATAAAATTTAGTACAGTGCTTGACGATTGCAAATATTTAGAAAATAGATTATGAATTGTTGGAATTATATAAAAAAAATAAAAAGGTGGTCTAGAGTGGCCGCTCACAGCACTCGAAGTGCCAACAAATTGCCGTATCCCCGGCAACGGCGCCAAAAACTTGACGCAAATTTACTGTGCGCTGAAACACAAGTGAACGCGTCGAGTAGTACAGGCCTTTGTGAGGCCCGAGTTGAACTCAGGGATACGTGCAATCGTCGGGGACTCCTACTAACTACTCGCGATCAGCTACGCCGATTAACAAGTTGAGAGTTGTTGTTAAAATTAAAAGAAAAATAAAAACAAAACAAAACAAGCAATCGATTAAATGTTGGTTTAATCAATTCAAAATGGGATCTTTAGGATTACGGTTTCACCGCGGGTTTTCATTGTATTAGATTCTATATAGCTACTCAATTTTATCTCTCCATCCGGGTAGTGGCCTGAAATCAGAATTGCCCACTGTCATGGTACAGTTCACTACCTACGTCTAGGTCGGTTCCACCGTCATAGTAACCTATACCCTAAACTAGGTGCGTTATAAACGACCTCTCAGTATCCACCATTAATCTTACACTGCCTTGTTCAAGGGATTTGTCAATTAATGTAAATTTCATCTCTTTTCAACAGTTAGTTCTTCTTTCAATGCAATTAAGGGCATTAGATTATTATTATGGTGATCAAGCATAACAATATATTGGAGAAAACGAAACTATACCACGGATTTAAGAGATAAGATATGAATTACTAAGATAGAATCATCATACAATGAATCCCCAGGCTACTCCCGATCCTAAAGACACAGGGGATTAGCCCCGCATGTTCATCTCAAGACAAAGCATGATAGAGAAAAGGGGAAACATGAGAAAAACGAAATTGAGTGGTGAAACCCCTGAATGGAGAAGATCCAATCGATCCTTGGCATGAAATCCACGTTCTGCCACCTTTCGGTGGTGCAATTCGTCTTCTTCAGCGTCCGGATCGGCTGGGGCGTGCTCTCGTGCTCCGTTCTTCTCTCCTTGCTCTCCGAGATGTGTGCAGCAACTAATGACGTGATTCCCCGGTCTGGGGCGCCGTCATTAGGTTTAATTCCCGAGTTTTGTCCTCAATTAATTACCACCGTCCGATTAAGATCATTTTGAATCAAACTCATATCTTACGGTGTCGATACCATCGACACGGGTCGATGGTATCGACCTAGCGCGATGCCGATTGTTCTTCTTTTCTTTCGTCTGTGCGCCTAATGTCATCTCGATACCATCGACTCGGGTTGATGGTATCGACAACTCTGTAGTGACAGTTTTGTCTTTATGCGTCACTGTAGCTCCACCAGTCGATAGTATCGATATTTTGGTCGATAGTATCGACTCCTTTCTCGCCAGCAACCTGATGAGATCTCGATACCATCGACATCCATGTTGATAGTATCGATCTTGTTCTGGTCCTTGCGGCTGGCAACCTGTGGTCCGGTCGATGGTATCGACGACAGCAGATACTTGTTTTTCCTGAAATTAACACACATAACCACATAAGTCCACACAAAATATATTCTTTTGATCATTAATACTCAAAATGCTTAAATAAAGGGAATTTGACATAAAGAAGTAGCATAGACCAAAATGAATGAATTATGCAACATTAACCATGAAAATGACTAATAAAGGAATAAAACACATATCAAACAAGTCTATAAATGCGACTCAAAATCATCGCATCAACTCCTGTTTCTGGAGGATAGTGCACAAAATCGTGGCGTGCCTACTCTTCAGCAAATACGAATCGAGCAATCTTTACTCTGAAGATCTACACCTTATATGGCATATGATGGAAGGCCGCACGATCAATCTGGGGCGGTTCCTCCTCAACCGCCTTCATCCAATAAATGACGCCACCAAAGACTACAACATGGGCGGACTGGTGAATCTGATTACGGTAGGGTTAGGATACCCAAGGGAACCGCGTAGCCTTTCAAGGACAAGGGGTGACGACAAGATCGACCTCAAGTTCCTAATGAGGGCCAGCATCATCAAGAAGGAGGGGCGATGCTAATTCGACAAATTTGCAAGAACAAACACCCTCCTTCTGCTCCCACGCTACACCAGCTACGACGCAGAAAAATTGGTCTTCACCACAATAGAGATTGAATTTGTGGCAGTCGAAGCCGCCTATGCCGCTACCACAAAGATACAAGAGAGGGAAGCCACGACAGGAAGACCTGTCCCTCTCGACGCTCGGCAGGACAAATCTTCCACAGTTCCTGCCGAGCCACCCACCGCTCCAGAGCAACCGGTGATAGCTACTGATAGAGTTGTCGTCGCTTCTCCCATACCAGCCACGGCAACCACAACAACATCTACGGCGGGTGTAGAAGTGACGGCGATCGTGGTGGTCGCCGAGACAACCGGGGCTGAGACAACAATGATAGCCCCGAGGGAAGCTACTGCGGGAGAGTTTTTTTCAACCGTAGCTCCCGAGACTTCTGTTGCACCTTCAGTGGCAGACGAAATGGTGTAGCTGGACGCCAGCAATGGGGCGTTTGCTGAGATCCTCGAGATGGAGCTCAGGGATGTACAACCCACGTCGCCGCCGCCCCCGGTGTCTCGAGTGGTAGCTGTAGAGGAGGTCGCCGACAATAGAGAGGTGGAGAAACATCCACCCACACCGCGCCCTTCTCCATCACCACAAATAGGAGAGGCAGAGGAAACCACAAAGGTGTCGACACCTCAACCCGAAGTGACACCCTCGCAAACAATCCAAATAGATACAACCCTGAGTGAGGCAGCACACTCATCGGGTCAAACTTCATGCGCGAGGAGTGTCATGAGGACGAGAGGGAGATCTGATGCAGCCCCTCTGTCACTGGGACAGATGCTGGGTCAAGAATTCGACCACTTACGGGAGGTAACAAGCATCCACTCAGCTACTTTTTCTTCGCTTACCCGCAACTTTTCTATTTTCCAGCAAAGGCTAAACAACCAGGAGCGGCAACTGTTGACTCTAGTTGGCCTTCCCGGCCAACTAGAGGCACTCAACAAGACACTACAGCAGGCCCACCAACGCCTTGACGTGATCGAGGACAGGCTGAATAGGAGGGATGATCATCTGCACTCAAGGCAGCCAAGGAGATCTCCATCACCTCCTGGCTCAGGCTCCCAACCTTCCTCGTTAGCATCCTCACCCATGACGTCATCCACTTCCTCCTCCAGCGGGCCATCCACAACGCCCGAGGAAGGGACGACGCACAAGTCAGCCGACAGAGCTCCAACAGGACAAGCGAGCTCCCGCAGCATCGAAGAAGCTTCTCCCTCAGTGCCCTTGGACGAAGCTGAAGACAACGATAAATCAATCAGCATCAGGGAGGACTCTTCTGACGAATCAGAGGGAGAGGGAGGGACATCTACGCCGCTAACAAAAGACACCCCTCAGAGGAAGAAGCTCGACGGCAGACACATTTTTTGCACCGTCAGAGATACCTTCCTTCGAGATGGCTGACTTCGACAGAAGGGCCATCGAATACCTGACGATCAGGGACCAGAAACTACTGAACAAGGTCTTGAGGTCATAGGCTAATGAAGAAGACGTCGTCTGGAGCGACGGCTACTTCTTCGTACAACGGGGAGCGCTGAGAAGTATGTTACGCTCACCAGCCATCGTCGGAAAAAGCTATTCAGGGTCCTAGAGGGTGCAATAGTCGAGAATATCAGCACCAGGATAGGCCGACAGACCATATACAATGCCACCCCGGCCTTGGCAAGAAGGTTGATGATGGGAGCATTCGACTCAGTTTTGGTGGCCAACATGCTGCGGAAGATTGAAGAACACAACACGAACCGCGTGTCGGCCCCGTACAAGCACCGCAATAACTGGTTCATGTGCGTGGCAGACCTCCGAAACCATGACGTCCAGTTCTTCAGCTGCTGCAACGAGGAGGTCCCATGCTCAGGACACATCTTCACTCACCCGAAGGACAAACGTCTCAGGCTTCTCCTGTTGTGTCTTCTCTGAGTTATCAAGTAAGGAGTCCAACATCATAGCGGTGTTTGGAACTTCTTCTCTATCAGAGACTTTACCATCCAAGCAGAATCAGGATGTGGGAATATCGCCCTTGTCATCTTGTGCGCCATGGAGCTGCTCAACATCTTTGGAAACATATGGCATCTCCAGGGCCAAGAATTCTTCCATCTCAGGAGCACTTACTCTTTGCTGCTGATCAAAGACAAGTGTTATTTCCAAAATGCGGGGGTACTAGAAAAGCTGCTGGATAGTGACCAAGAAGACGAATCCTTGCAACTCGACAGCACTCTAGAAAAAGAAGTCAAGATGGACGCAGACGTTTATGGGGAAGGCAAACGGTTAGAAATCATGTGGGAAGTATGCGGAATTGAAGACCCCGCTTTGCCTGAAACCTCAGAGGAAATGATCAGCAACTTCGACCGTTTCTGGTGTTCTACACTCGCACAGGAGTAGGTCAATAAAGTTCTCCTGAAGTTAGCTGACTCTACCCCCGCAGACGTCATCTACGAGGCAGGAAGTGTCATAGTCCCAGTTGACGACTTAAGGGACATGGTGAAAGACGGAGGATGCTTGGCGATATCAGTGGTGGCCTCCTACATTCAGATACTACAAAGAAAGTTTGAACACGCATACATAGCCCATCCAATGTTGTTCAACGACATATGCCTTGCCGATGAGTCAGGAGAAAAACAATCTTTTCTGGCAGAGTTACAGAGTAGGATGCCACGTATCATCTTCCTGCCTAACCTACACTACAACCACTGGACACTCCTAACAATGTACACTCGCCAACGAGAAGGAATCTTTTACAACAGCTCGGACAGCAACAAAGATCATCCAGTATAGTGTACATCGACAGCGTTGACACCCCTCGAGCGCTTAGTACGAAAATACTATGATGAGGTGGTGACATTGATCCAACCATTCCTGGAGACAACAACGAGCAAATGGCACGAGCTTCAGTTCAGCCACCGCAGTCCACAACAAATTCCACTATCCAACGACTGCGGCATATTCGTGGTGGAATGGATATCTAACCAGGAAACGCCTGACGAACTCCACCACATCGACTATCATAGAAAATGCGGAGAATATGTGTGGGAGCTTCTATCTGGCAAAGGCGTGCTCACTTGCTAACCCTCACTGAGTTAACATTACCCTACCTTATCTATCTCACAACTCTAGGACAGAGTGTGGGGTAAGTTTGGGGGGTACTATGTATCAGTGAGGGAGGTACTAAAAGCCCTCCAAACTTCACCTTTTGTTCTTTTTCCTATAAAATAACTTGTGTACATATACATATACATGCTTGATACAAAACTTTCGCATATACAAAATTTTGCCTCTATACAATTGTACATAGACACTCTATAGTAAAAACCTAATATGACTTCTTTCCAGCTTGTTTTCTCTGTGTCTAAGGTGGTGTAGGTTTTTGTTATGCTCTTTCTGATAATGCAGTCTCAAAATGACAAAAGACTATGACTTTCCACGCCAAAAATTTGAAAAATAATCTTGCAACAGCTAAGAGATGTGTATGCGAAGGAAAAAGGTGCCCAAATAGCAAATCTTCTTTTGATTCCTTTACCCAAAAAAAATCCCAAAAAGAGAGAAAAGCCTTATGAGAGTGAATAAAATCATGAGAGTTGTACCAAATGAAAAAATATATATACACTCTTAGTCTTTCCAAAAGTACCCATCTTTAGGCATGGTAGATCCGGGGCAGTGATACGTAGGATGTGAAATCACTGCTCTAAAGCCAACTGGCTTGGACTGTAGGGACCACTTGCCCGTTAACGGACCCGTACCTGGATGGACTGATGGGAAACAAGAAAAATCCAAAAAGCCTTAAACCTACCCAAAAACACACTTTCTGTTCCCAAAAGCTGTTTGGTGTGAAAGCTAACTTCGAAATCATGCACCCAAGTCTCACCGAAGCTGAAGAGAAAATTTTGCTTAAATAAGGCAGGAAAAATGAAGCCCGTTGTTTGTGGTCGGGAAGTATTCTCTTTAAGACATCTCGATACTCGCTCAAACCCCTTGTCTGAAAACTATATCAGGTTTAGAAGAAGTATCACAAAACAAAGTTTTAAAATTGATTGAGGGCAACCAAAATGCTAAGTTTGGGGGAGTTGATAGCACCCACTTTTGTGGTATTTATGGCCCATATTTCATTGTCAAACCTGCCCTTTTAAATTGATTTCCTCTCAATTTTTGTCATGTTTTTGAATAAATAAGTCACACTATGCTCTTAACTCATTATTATCATCTTTTACAGAGTTTTCCTAACTTTTCCACTCAAAATCAGCAAAACGGTCTGTCCTGACCCACTTACAAAGAATCAGCCTTTTACTAGTCACACGACACGTCCACTACCAGTCGCGGATGCTGGCCGGTAGGGGCTCAACCCAACATGGGCGTGCCGCGCGGTGCGGTCACTGACGGGCGATACGCCGCTTACCCGACAGGGAGCTATACCCGCCACGACTACTCTCCCGATGTAGCGTGTCGCGCGATACGAGCCACCCACCGACAGGCACCCACCCGTGACGACTATCCAACACACTTGCAACCTGGAACCCGATGTGTCGGGCGACACACATGTCTATCATCCCCGAAGCCGCGCTAATGGAGCCAATGGAGGACACGTGGCGCCCAGAGAACCACAACTTCTTCCAACCGCTGCCTATAAATAGCAGCTACAGGACTCCTTTGGGACGGGTCGGAATCTCACGAAGGCTAACCTTGGAAAGCATCTGGAGCTAGTGTGTCGCATCCCAGAGGCGTGTCGGGTGATACTAGGTGAGCACTTCCCCAACCCGAGAGGGGCGGGAGTGGTTCACTTAGAATCCGTCCCGGTAGCCGCAGCAACCTGATATCGACCAAGGAGGCCACCCGATGTGCCGGGTTCCTAGATGGACCCCGGCCCGACATGGCTCGCCTCTACACCCGATACAAGGAACCTGATACCCTAAGATGTCTCTTGCCCGACACGATATCGGTCCCGATACAGAACACCCGTCATGGTGTGTCGCCCGAGAGAGTGGTATCCTGACCACGACCGTATCGGGGAGGGTGCATTGACCGATATGCTTGTCCGTCACGGAATACCGCCCGACAGGGATGGCCACCCGACACGAGTATGTCAGCCAGATCTCCCGCCCGATATCGGGCTAGAGGCACCTTAGGGGGTCCGCTGTTGTATGTCGCCCTCCTAAATCAAGGAGGCGATACCTATCTTCCCTTTTTCTCTGTCATTTACTTTCTTTATTTACGCAATGTAATTAAACCTTTTATACAATGCTCTTGCTAATAGAATTAATGAAGTTTTAATACCTATTGCTCTTAGTTTGGTCCCTTTTTGTTGGATGATTGTTGTTTAGCATCCGAACTCTAGCTTGTATGCTTGGATCATGTTTTGACTAGCTATCGAATCGTGTTTCCCATTTCAACTCCCTCGAGAGAGGTGTTGTAACTCTAGCGTTTGGTCCGATCAGGGAGTACGAGAGTACCCAGGGTCAGAGTTGCTTCAGTTATCTTTCCACTCCAACCCAATTCCACCACCTTCGAGAGAGGGTGTTGGTGCTCAGTTGGAGGTACCCTTTTCAAGAGAAGGGGGTACTGGATGTTTTCTGCTGCCGCTTGTTATACCTAAGCTTTCCTCCATCGTTCCTTATCGAGGCAATAGTGTTATCTCCTCTGGTTCTGTTGCACAAAACCCCTAAAAATTGATAAATGCCAAAACCTTAATCTTGCTTATACCTCCAGTTGGAGATAGTTTTTCCTTATGGCACTCTCGTGTGAAATTTTGTTTTACCGATCTTGATCTAATGTTCCCTTGGGAACATTTTCTTACTCTTCTTTTACCGGAGTGTAGAGTGTTGATTCTGCGTTCTTAGCACGACCACCCTTGTCCCGGTGGTTCGACCCCGATCGCTACTTCGGACCCCGTCATCGTTGCGGGGGCCTAAGAGTCGGGTTATTTAAAAGTCCGACTACTTCAAATCCTCTCCTTTTGGACGCACGATTTAGACCGGTCAGTTTAGATCCATTTACTACCTCAAAAGGATTGGTGGTACATCTTGTTCCTTCTTGTATTCAATTTTTCACTTCCGGTCTTAAGGGGTACATTCCCACCCGATCTTGCATGTGGTTTTCTACATCAACCCCATTGAGCACAACTTTTCTTTGTATATGAGAAGTTACTTTTCATACTTTGTCCAATATGATATTGTTGTAGAGAACTCATTATAATTATCTAGTGTTGAATGTTTCGTGAAAAAGGAGCTTTGCTTTTGTAAGTAAAGAGTCTTGGCTTTAGTACTTCTTTGCAGAATCAGTGAATAGGTTTTTAATTTTGAAAGAATACATACTTCAACTAATAGAAACACCGAAGAATGTCATGATAAATGAAAGTACAATCATATGGCTTTCATAGACAATCCCCCAACTGTTGGAGCCCGGAAGAAAGGTATCGACGATCGAAAACTCGATAGTGTAGCCTGAGGTATCCCATCTTTTTGGAACATTTAGTCATGACATACATGCTCGATGCATACAAAGTAAATTGCCCAGTTGTCCTCTTTGACTCCACCATAGTAAATATAGTGGTGTCCAATGATTTTTCTATGTCATACCCAACACTTAGGGTATGTATGATTGAACTATATTTCAACACACGTAGTTTAAACTCACCATATTTTACAATGTGAAATGTTTGGTTGGATGGAACTTCATTTTAGATTGATAAAACTAACTCCGAGCATTGTTCGTTCATGTACAAAATTCAGGAAAATGGCCCACACCTTTTTCCAAGGTGCCCCCTTGATGCCTTATAGTTTTATCAGTGAAGCATAAGTTCTGTGCTAAATTGGTGAATCATGAGAAGGTGTATATTAACGATCAACAGATTTTCATGCATTTTTGGCATGGTAATGAGAAAGTCTAGCTTCTTAAGAGGCTCTACAAAATTATGAATAATGATGTTATAATCACAAAATCAAATAATATACTGTAAGCAAAGATCATACTTGTTGGGGGATAGATGAATAAGTCTCCAATTTCGTGAGAAATATTATTTCAACCGACAGGAACATCGAAGAATGTCGTACAAATTATTTTGCCGTAGCTATCACAGCATGTGATAACTATCATCTTTGGTAAATTGGATCAAAAAAATATCATCTTTGGTAATACTTATTTATGAGTCAATGTTGTCAAAACAATAATTTTCTTGTTTCGTAAGCAATGATAATACTTGTTAACGGATAGATGAATAAGTTCCCAATTTTAAAAACAAAAAACTTACTTCAAGCCATGGGAACACCAAAGAACAATCTCGTAAATGTAAATACAATCTTACGGAACATTGTGAGGCTTTCATAGACAGGGCCAGTGCCGCCAGAGCCTAGGGGTACGGCGCCGATGGTGGCAAACTCCACAACGTAGTTTGCGACATCCCTTCTTTGGCGGTACATTCGGTCTTGACGCAAACGCTCGGCGCACATGGGGTGGATAGCTGCGCTGTCCTCCTCGGCTCCGCCGCAGCAAACATAGTGGTGTCCGACGATTTTTCTCTGGCATACCCCGCAGCACTTCGATCTGCTCCAAAATGACGGCGGTGGTGTCCAAGCCATTCCATGCTTGAGGCCTAGGTGTATGCAGCAGGTCCTCCTGCGGTCTCGTTGAATGCTGCTCTCCACACAAAACGGGTGGTGGTCCTTCTTGCAGATTTCGCAGCGGAGGAAGCGGCCGGAGCCAGAGTCTCCGCAGGTCGCACAGGAGTAAAATTCACCCTCGCTGCTCTGTAGCGAATGGCCCTTGCCGTCGACTGCGGTTGCTTGGTCTGGAAGTGTGGTCTTCTTCATGACGAGGAAGCAACTGGGATGGGCGACACAGCCGGATCTGAGCTCGCATGCGTAATAACGGGCACCATCTAGAATCTTGTCCCCACAAAAGGTACAGATCTGCTTCCGGCTGCAGAAACCGAAGAATCCGAGGACCGCTTGGGAAGTGGACAGGTTGCTGGTGGTGAAGAATTGAAGGACAGCTTGATGCTTCTCCTGAATCGCCGGGTGGAGGCGGCAGGTCGGCCGACGGGGGCATTTCTGACAGTACCGGTGCAAGGTGATGCCGCAACTCGAGCACTTGTGCCTCAGGCCTACGCCAGCCATGCCGCAAACTTCACAAACGAAGCGATCAGAGACTTCGTTCTCGCACGTCCCATGATTCTCGGAGAAGTGATTAGCGATCGTCGAAGCCATCCCTCTGTCTGTGTTTCCGCCGCACTGAGCGCGTTCCGTTTACGCTTTTGAGGATAGGTTTGAGCTTTGAAACAGTTCGCTGGTGGGAGTTGGGATGAACTAGATCGTGCTTGATGTCCTTTATAGTTTCCACAGGTAAGACCAGGTCTGGGATTATGTGTTGAGTCGTCTGCACGTCCACCAACTACGAAACTTATCATTCAGTATTATCAATCGTTGACACGGAGCATCGGTGACATATCAACAGAAAATCGAAAACGTTACGGTGACCCACGCGGCATGCAAAAGCTTTATACCGCTTGGGCTGGGTGGTTTCCCCGGCCACACCCTTTTACTTTTTATTTTTATTTTGCCACGTGATCTGCACACAAAAGAGAAGAAAAATGAAAATTATGAATAACTTTTAATTCATAATGAATTTTTTAACGAAATAAAAATCACTAAACTCGTTAAAAAAATCTAATCTAACAAGACCAATATTGATATATTTTGAAAAAAATGATATGCATGTTATTTTACAAATAGTGTGCGTATTATATTAAGATTTATACTAATTTATTATTTATGCATAACATATAAAAAGTAGACATATTCACACTATAATTGACCCATTAGTACCGTAATTGGATGTTTTCTACAAATATTAGGCACATTGTTTAAGATTTGTGCTAATTTACTATTTATGCACATACTCTATTTAAGATTTATGATAATTTCTATTTACGCAACATCTAAGATGTATTCAGATTAACACTATAATTGGCCGCGTCAATCAAAAGTGGGTGCATTGAAGGCACTAGTAGGTACATTCAATCAAAAGTGGGCACATTCAATCAAAAGTTGTGCATTCGTGATAATACAAATAGACACATTTAGCACAGAAGTAGACGCATTTGTCAGATAAGTATGCACATTTTCCATACAAATAAGCGTATTTGTCATATAAGTAGGCACATTTGCCATACAAATAGGCGTATTTGCCATAAGTGGACACATTCAATCAAAAGTTATACATTAATGACAATACAAGTAGGCACATTTACCAGATAAGTAGGTGCATTTACAATACAAGTAGGCGCATTTGCCATAAGTGGACGCATTCAATCAAAAATTATGTATTCATGACAATACAAGTAGGCGCATTACCAGATAAGTAGGCGCATTCATGACAATACAAGTAGGTGCATTTACGAGATAACTATGTACATCTGCCATACAAGTAGGTGCATTTACCATATGATTAATGACAAAATAGATCACCATAAACAATAAGAAACACACCAATAGGAAGAAGATGGAAGAAACATAAGAAGTGACATAGGTGGAGATCGAATAAAATATCACACATCAAGAAGCAACGAGAATGAAAAGCACTAAAAAGTATTTTTCACAATGAAAGAATGGTATGATTTATTGATGATTCAAATGTATATCCTAAATGTTAGGTTTCAGGTGTATGAATTGTGCATAGTATCTCAAGTGCATGAGTTGTTTTAGATGTATGCAGTGTAAGCGGTGTCACATATGCAATATTTCATACGTACGAAGTATCCAAAACAAGAACGTGTATGTCTCCTTGTTATAGAATGAAATTCAATCAAAGAGATGCCCACATTGCCGTTATTTACTCTTTATACAGCCACTCATGCAATTCCAAAAACTATTAACTTAGACAACAGAATAAAGGAGTCACTAACAATAATGGCTTCCGTAAATGGCTACTAAATGCTGAAACTGGACAAACATATTCAACCAAATGAGGAAGTTTAAGACCAAGAATGAAGATCACTTAACCGTACGAGAATGAATACATCCAATCAAATCGTCAAACAGAAGGTCAAAAGCAACCAGCGAGCCCGAGTGAGCTAAATGCATATCCGACCCAACTGCCAAATTGAACTAGCTTTAAGTTGTACGTAATCATATAAGAGTCCTATGAAAACACATACAACCGAGCACAATGAGATGATCTCTGATTTACTGGAAGTCTAAATGATGTTTTGTGCGTCTCAAGGTAATAAAATGACTTTCAAAGAGAGATAAGATGACAATTATCTTTTGGAACATATGATTGAAATTTAGGCTGCGTTTGGTATGTGGTGACAAAATATGTAGTGATGGTGATGATGATGGTGATGATGATGGTGACGGTGGCGGTGACGGTGATGGTGACAGTGATAGTGACAATGATGGTGAAATTGTTAAAAATTGTTATTTGGAAACACATGTATGGTGATGGTGAAAGGGATGGAAAAATATTTAAAAAGTGGTGTTTGTTACATGATCACGATGATGGGGATGGGGATAGAGAAGTGTTTTTATAGAAAATACCTAATATAAATATAAATTCTATTTATTAAACACCTCGCATATAAAAATTTCTTATGAAATGAATAACAAAAACATTCTATCATCAAGTTTTAGTATGAGTATGAACTGTTAATATAAAGAAATATAAAGAAATATTAAGGAGACTCTTTCACATGCTAGTTATATTTCTTAACAATCATTGTAAAGAAATACTTTATTAAAAAATTATGAAAATAAAAATAGTTCTCGACGAGAAACGTCGTCTTTGAGAAAAAAGGTGTCTTGGACAAAAAATTCTAGCGGAAAAGTTTTTTTGGAGGAGAAAAGGACCTGACGGAAAACTTTATCTTGCAGTAAGAACAAATTTATTGGGTAACATTATCTTGGGGGGGGGGGGGGGATGGTGTGGCTGAAAATATTATCTTAGAGGAAAAATAGGTGACATGAAACCCTTTCTTGGAAGAAAAAACTTGACAAAAAATTTTATCTTGCAATAAAAAGATTTAGTGGGAAACTTTATCATGGAGGAAAACTGTGTGGTGGGACTACGTTGTGCTGGAAGAAAATGTGTGGTGGGAAATTTGGTCTTGGAGGAAGAAAATTCATTTTGGAGAGCAACATTGTGGTGGAATCTTTTTCTGTTTGAAGGGAGATTTTTAACAATAATAAATATTTTTAGTTGGTAATGGGTATATTAACAAATAAAAAAATAACGGAAAAAAATTGTTCGAAAAAATCAGATATATAAATAGTATTTAGAGCAAAATAAGTTTCGGTGGGAGTCAAAATTTGTTGGCGAGAAATGAAGGAAAACATGTGACATAGAGTAGGAAAGAAAAGATAGTAGATTCCTCTTTGCGCATATGTCCATATATTAATAGAGACTTAAAAAAAATTTACTATTATCCACCATGCTTTTCCATGGGGACAATAATAGACCAAAATTCACCATAGATTCACTATGGAAAAATTTGCTATCATTCTCATCATGCGTATCAAACAACATTTTTATTTTACCATCATTCCCTAACGCAGCCTTAGTCATCAGAAGATTGTAGTGGGACATTATGTTTCCAGACAAAAACACAATGACATCATGTAAGGACCGATCTGTGCTCCTCCTGAAGTGGATGGAGGCGGCAGGTGGACTGTGGGGGGGCATTTCTGATAGTACCAGTGCAAGGTGATGCTACCAGTCGAACACTGGCGCCTCAGGCTTACTCCAGCCATACAACGAAGCGATCCGGGTGTTCACGTTCGCTCGTCTAGTGATTCACAGAGAAGTGCCTCGATATGACGGTCGGTGCGTAGAACTATCTGTCTATTTGTGTTCTTGTTGGCCGTACAGACAATGTTATACCGGTTTATGATTTTTGAGAGTTGGTGTGTGACATGGAACTAAGCCTCGACCCAGTTCGCCGGTGTAAGGTGGGATGATTTGCCTCCTGATACTCTTATCATTTTCAAACAAATGGCCAAGTCCACGATGGCGAACTAAGCACTTTTCAACTGCGTTTCAGTATAGTTGAAAATTCAAATTCTTCGGGGTCTTTTCTCATTTGCCAGGAAATTGTTTACATTAATTGAAGGGCTCCACTATCTCTTTGTAGTTCTGTCCCCCCAAAGGGATGTTGACCAGGGTTACTGTGCCCCTATATACGGTAGTTGGTAGTATACGACACGTCTTATATTTATTTTATAGGATAATCAATCATAATGTATTATCTTCTTTTCACTCATCTTCAACATCCTACCTCCTTAAACAAATGAGAGAGAAACGCAAAATGTACACTTCAAAGTAATTCTAGTATATCCTATTATGTTTCTATAGAATATAACCTATAAAAATTTTGTCGCACTATATACAGGTCAGGAGCAGAGGACCCGACAACAAGACGTAAACACGGAATTGGGCTTCCGTTCGAGAGCATATAAACTTATAATGATCGGATTTTTAGGAAGAGAGGCATAAGGAGATGAGCTCCCTTGTGAAAATAACTCACTGTCACAAAGAACTTGCCTCGGCGGGGCGAGCTAACCAACATCAAACTTTAGAACCAGCAAGAATATGACCTCAACAATCACAAGAATTCATAGGATCACCATGTAGTGAAGGCATCTCTACATCTTTATTAAAATTTATAACACCCACTAAGGTCGAGTCATCAATGTCATATAAGGTTGTGAAAGCGTAAGTGGCAATCTTCACTTTGATGGTTGAATATGCATCTCTTAGAAATTTAAAGATTTCATAAATAGAGAGAGTTATAAATATCTTCCTAATAGTATTATGAGTCGAGCACGCTTAACGAAATAGTTCTCACTGTTAGACTCTCTAAAAAGAAGGTGCACCTGAGTCATATGAGTAGTCCAATCATTTTAAAATTATTCTATATGGGTACTAATATTCTAAAATTGTAATAAGTAACACTTGAGAGGGAATCCACTGCTTATTTCTTATGAGAAAAAGCATAGAAAATCTCATCTCAAATTCACAACATAAAATTTACATATTCTTAATAAGGTAAAGAAGTAGTGCAATGTGGAAGTAGAATACAAAATTAGACTCGTACAAATTTACCATTTTTTGATATCGGGTCATTAAGAGACAATTAAGAAGAAAAAGGAAATACAAATTAGATAGTTTGGCTGTAGTGGGAACCTTGGTCATGTTAGAATCCTTTCAGCAAGTAGACCTGAGAAGCTTCTCCAAGCTCCTAATCCTCAGACTGCTCAACCTTTGGGTCGGTTGGTGGTTTCATCTCGACAAAAGAAAATAAAAGAGAAAGAAAATCAGTAAAAATTGAGTATCCATAGTGTAAAAAAAATCACAAGATTAAGGGAAAAGATGAACAATTAAAAATATTCCAAATAAGGAGAGTTCCTAATGAATTAGATAGTTCAAAAGCAATATATTCAAGGGATTTGTTAGGCCAAATATATGAGGCATTTAATTCGACAAGAGGTAACCATGAAATATGAGTTCTTTCCTTTACAAAATCATTTGAATAATAACATTGCATGTTAATCATAATAGAGACTAGCATAGTCTAACAAGTAGAATGGGAACCCATATATTCCAAACTAGAGGCACGATGACTAAAACCTTAGTGACAAACAAATATACAATTGTAGGAGCACTAAAAGTGTAGTGCATGGTAAGACGACTAAATTCTTAGTTTCTAAATTTAAAGACTGGCGATCAGGCATACTAATTTGAGATTAATCAAAATAAAACACACGATTAACTACTAAATCGATAACAGGATGAGAACAGAGGGTAAATTAAAATCGATCTCAACATTACGATCATGTTCAAAAACATTTACATAAAGGTCCAACAACTTTCATATCAACAAATACCACACCAGATATTTATAGGTACGTCATGTGGCATCAGCCACACGTGTTACAAAAGATATAATTGTTGACCTAAGTGTTATACATTGTCCTTATTTTGATGATCACTCAACCATTCCATTCATATGTATCTAATATGTGTATTTGAGATTGATTTCATGTATTAGGTACATAGAAAGGATCAATTCAATTGAGCCCTAGCTTGATCTAATTCAAGTCAAAAGCAACGCAAATGCACTTCCAAGGAAAATGCCCTAAAACCCTTAAGACAATTTTGTAAGCATTTGTATTGATGGTATGACTTGTAACTAAGTTGAGAAAAAATTAGGAGCACTTAATTTAGACGTTCCATCACACTAATGACATTTCCCAAAATTCATCATAGGTTGTATGATTGGCCGAATTTCCCTATCAGAAACTCGACCAACGCCTAGGATAGATTTTGGCAATGTCTAGGTTTGGTTGAGTTTATCCCAAGACAAACTCGACCGACACCCTGCACTAGAAAATTGATTTTAAGCGATCGGTTGAGTTTCATCCAGGATAAACTCGATCAACATATCAAAATTACCTTGTCGCATAGTGCAATCAGCCAAGTTACCTTTCTGAATAATCGACTGACTACATTGTATATAATGTGCAGAAAAAGTGATTCTAGCCGTTGAAGTATTGCAAACATCAAAAATTAGATCTGTTGCAACACCCTAAATGACTAGAAAATGTTCCTTAGTACTTCTAGTGACTAGTGGACATCCCCAACTATAAATAGGACTGTTAGGATTCATCCCAAGTTTTCTCCTTCGTACTATTGAAGATCATAGCTATAGTTGAGTGATTTCAGTCCACTTACGCCTCTTTCTCTCTCTTTTTTGTAAATCAAAATGTCCATATGAGTGAGATAAGATATGTGTGAGAGAGCTACTTCATTGTACTCTTATAAAGATCTCAAAGCTTCCCTTTCCCAAACCATTTCTTGAGATCAAAGATTTGTGAAAGCTTCTCCAAGTTGAAGGAGAACGTGCAAAGCTTCCCTAAGGTGAAGAAGAAGGACAAGGATGAAGACCTATGAGAAGAGTGGGTAATTCCTTTAAGACCAAAGACTTTTTACAATAAGGCGACCTCCTTGGTGAAGGTGTCAATCTCCTTACAAAAGTGGGTAAGCCCTTGTAGAGGTTAAAGACTCTTGCTCAAAGGATAGGTAAAACCTTGTAAGGTTTATTGACTCATTATGGTCCTTAAAAAGGAGACGAAGTATCATTGGACCAGAAAAGGAAGGTCAAATTGTATGTCTTATAATTGAATATAAGTATGTAATGATTGCAAAATCCTAGAGCTTAACCTCTCTAGGTAGTGAACTAACTTTCTTCTTGTTTGGAGATTGGAACCACTCTACATAGGTCATTCTAGATATCATTAAATCTCCCTCATCCTTGCTATGTTTGTTTTGTTGCACATCAAATTCGATATTTGCAATCTAATATCTTGAAGTAACTTGAAGGTCTAATGAATCTTGTGCGAGTATTATTAGCTCTATTCAACCCTTCTAGAGCCCATTGATCCAACATGTGGTATCAGAGCCACAACCTTCTCCCAAAAGATCTCCATGAGATGAGGAGAAGAGAGTCAACCTTTAAGGTTCTCTCAACTTTGAGGGTGGATTATCTATGAGACCTCCAATCTTTGACGACACAAACTTCCTTTATGGGAAGAGACGAATGCAATTCTACTTGCAAGGGATGAACTATAACATGTGGAAAGTAGTCATCCTTCCCTACAAGTAGCCAACCAGAGATGTAGCCACTTGGGATGAAAATACACTCGGGAAGACACAACTAAATGCAAAGGCTATAAGCATCATTTATGCAACCCTCACTCTTTCCAAGTTCAACCGAATCTCTTCTTGGGACACAACCCATGAGATATGGAATAAGTTGTGAATCACGTATCAAGGGACCAAGCAAGTCAAGGAGTCCAAGATCTACATTTTCAAAGGCCTCCTTGATAACTTCAAGATGGAAAGAAGGAGAGAATTTCTGAGATGTACTCAAAGGTTAACACCATCATCAATGGACTTGCTTCTTTGGGGCATCCTATGGATCAAGACACTAACAAATCCAAGATAATTAGGTCTCTTCCAAAGAGATGGGAATCCAAGGTGACTTCTACTGAAGAAATTAGAAGCCTTGGAGACATTGCAATCGAAGAGCTAATTGGAAACCTTCATACGTATGAGCCAAGACTTGACAAGCAAGAGGAAGATGAGAAGCAAGAAGAGAAAGAGTCAAAGAAGATCAAGGACAATTAATGCCTTTAAAGGTTAAGTAGAGGCAATTGTTATTAAACAACAACTTGCTTGCCACATCACTCCTTCCTCAAGTGAATATGAAGCTCCTAGTGATCATGAAGGTAAATGCTACAAGGTGAAGCACTTCAAAGGAAAACCCTCCTCCTCCAATCCAAGGAGCTATGAATGTGGGCAAAAGGGGCACTACAAAAATGATTTCCCCATGGTAAAGAAGTCCTACCACTAGGGAAGCTCAAACAAGAGGGAGGACTACAAGAAGGATGATAAGTACAAGAAGAAGCACAAGAAGGAAAGAATAAGCAAAGATTCAGCCCACGCCGAATGGGAAGAGTATTCTTCTAGTGATTGCAATCCAATGAGGGAGAATGCCACCTTGCTGTTATGGCCTCTACACGTGAGACATTGGTGAGGTAAGTCAAGTAAGTGACGTAAGATTAAATGAGTTATATAAAGAAGCCCTCATTGATATTCTTAATACTTCCTACTCTTCTTATTCCGATTGCAAATCTAAGAATAAGAGGTTAGGGAAAATTATTGATGATTTGTATGATAAAATTGAGTTCTTTGACAAAAATGAGAATGTTCATTTTGCTAGTATGATTCTTTGCAAAGCCAATTTCTTGATCTTGGGCTCTATACAATGGAGTTGAGATAGAAAATTGTGTCTATCTTAAGAGCTTTGAGAGACTTAAAGATGAAAATCAAAATATCCACAATGAACTTGTCTTGATTAAAACCAGAAATGATAAGCTTGTTCCTAAATGTAATGATCTTAGACATGCTTGTGATGCTATTAAAGATGAAAATAGGATCTATGATGATGAGTTTGTCATGTTTCGAACTGAAAATGCTAGATTCCTTGCTCGAGTAAATGATCATTCTTCTAGTCCTTTACTACCAAGTAATGAAGTAGCTACTCTTTCTTTAGAAAAAGATTTTTATCTTACGAAATCCCTCTATTTGGAGGCCGACCTACTTAATTCTCAAGATAATATTTCTTGTTTATCTTATATTATTATTACTCTTAGTGATGACAACCACAACCTTAGAGATTCCTTGTAAAAATTTCTCAAAGGGAAAAAGTCCCTCAATGAAGTTTAAGATCACTCTAACAAACATAGTGGTAAAAAAAGTTTGGGATATGAGGGTACTCCTAAAGGAAAGGGAAAGGGTAAGAAAAAGAGAAAGGAACCTACTATATTCCATTAGGATGTCATCTATATTTAAGAACCCTATGGTTTGTGTGCATTGCAAGAGTGATGACAATTATACTACTTTTATCCTTATAGATAGAAGGGGGCCAAAAAAAGATTAAATAGGTCCCCAAGATAACTCCAGATCCCAAGACATGGCACCTAGAACTTTCTTTATTGTAGGAAAATGGATTGTTCATGTGGTTGCTCAAAGCATGTGACAGGTGAAATTAGCCACTTCAACAAGTTCACTAAATAGAAAGGAGGATCCGTGTCTTTTTGTGACAACAACAAAGGTAAAGTCATATGTGAGGGTGATGTGGGTAGATCACTATGCGTCAAGAATGTTCTTATTGTGGATGGTCTGCATCACAATTTAATTAGTGTTAGTCAGTACTGTGATAATGGCAATCGTGTTCTTTTTCCTTCACTAGAATGCTTGCTTCTAGATTCCCTCTCCTACAATGTTGTATATAAGGGAACTAGAAATGGTAATCTCTATGTTGTCTTTCTTGATTCTCTTAAATCTATTGTTGGTAGATGTCTTATTGTGGATAAAAGTGATATATCTATGTGGCAGCATATGCTTGATCATGTAAATATGCATCAGTTGAATAAGTAAAGAAAAAAGGAATTAGTCAAAGGACTTCCCAAATTAGACTTTGAGAAGGATGAGAAATGCCAAACTTGTACCCAAGGAAAGCAAACAAAATCCTCCTTTAAATTTAAAGGAAGATATCTCTTGAAGTTCTTCACGTAGATCTATTTGGGCCAATGAAAATGAAATCGCTTCATGGTTTCAAGTATTTCTACGTGATTGTCAACGACTTTTCTCGCTATACTTGGACCTTCTTTCTTGTTCTAAAAATTGATACTCTCGATGTTTTCTCGACCTTTTGCAAACGGGTTGAAAATGAAGTGTATTGTTGGATCGTCTCTATTTGTAGTGACCATGGGGGAGAATTTGAAAATGACTTGTTTGAACTTTTTGTGAAAAAATTTGGGTATGCACATAACTTTTCTTCACCTCGAACACCTCAACAAAATGGGACCATAGAGAGAAAGAATACATCACTATAGAAAATGGCTAGGACCATGCTTTTAGAGTATGATACTCTAAAGAATTTTTGGGCCGAAGCCGTTAGTACTTCATGTTTTGTGCAAAATTGGATTTCACTCATCCATTTTTAATGAAACCCCCTATGAGATATGACATGGTTGAAAGCCTTCCATTGAATACTTTCATGTTTTTGGTTTTCCTTGGTTTGTTTTAAACACCAAGGATTCCCTCGACAAGTTTGATACTAAATCTTGCAAGGCTTTCTTTCTTGGCTATAGCACTACTAGTAGAGCATATAGATTATTTAACATTGAATTGTCTAAATTCAAAGAATCTATCAATGTTAAATTTGTTCAAACTAACCCCTCTATCTCAAAGAATATTGTTCATGATGATGTTGCAGATGAAGTTATTCCTAGGTTGAAAGAGGTCAACATTAATGACAAAGGAAAGGAGGTGGTAGTAAACAAAGAAGAAAAAGAAGAAACAAAGAAGGATCCAACTCCCATGTTTGCCAAGAATCAAGAAAAAGTGTTCATCATTGGAAATCCTTTTGAAAGGATGAAGACGTGGGATGTACTCAACAAAGAATAAGAAGACATCACCTTCATCTCTCAAATCGAGCCAAAGAATGTAAAGGAAGCTCTTAGGGATGATGAATGGATCCTAGATATGCAAGAGTATCTATAGAAGTTTGAGAAGAACAAGGTGTGGATCCTAAGACCAAGTGAAAGAAAAATCATAAGCACCAAGTGGGTCTACCGCAACAAGATTGATGAAAGTGGGAAAGTAGCAAGGAACAAAGCAAGGTTTGTAGTTCAAGGTTACACATCAAATTTGATATTTGCAATCTAATATCTTGTAGTAACTTGAAGGTCTAATGAATCTTGTGTGTTTTTAGCTCTATTCACCCCTCTAGAGCCCATTTATTCTACATGTGGTATCAGATCCACAACCTTCTTCGAAAAGATCTTCATGAGATGTGGAGAAGAGAGTCAACCTTTGAGGTTCTCTCAACTTTGAGGGTGGATTATCTATGAGACCTCCAACCTTCGATGACACAAACTTCCTTTGTTGGAAGCGACGAATGTAATTCTACTTGCTAGGGATGAACTATAACATGTGGAAAGTAGTCATCCTTCCCTACCAGTAGCCAAATAGAGATGTAGCCACTTGGGATGAAAATACACTCTGGAAGGCACAACTAAATGCAAAGGCCATAAACATCATTTATGCAACCCTCACTCCTTCCAAGTTCAACTGAAACTCTTCTTGGAACACAACCCATGAGATATGGAACAAGTTGTTAATCACGTATGAAGGGACTGAGTAAGTCAAGGAGTCCAAGATCTACATTCTTAAATGCCTCCTCGTTAACTTCAAGTTGGAAAGAAGGAGAGAGTTTCTGACATGTACTCAAAGGTCAACACCATCATCAATGGACTTGCTTCTTTGGGGCATCCTATGGATCAAAGCACTATCAACTCCAAGATTCATAGGTCTCTTCCAAAGAGATGGGAATTCAAGGTGACTTCTACTGAAGAAATTAGAAGCCTTAAAGACATTGCAATTGAAGAGATGATTGGAAACCTTCAAATTTATGAGCCAAGACTTGACAAGCAAGAGGAAGATGAGAAGCAATGAGAGAAAGAGTCAAAGAAGATCAAGGACAATGCCATTAAAGCTTAAGTAGAGGCAATTTTTATTCAACAATAGCTTGCTTGCCACATCACTCCTTCATCAAGTGAATATGAAGCTCCTAGTGATCATTAAGGTAAATACTCCAAGGTGAAGCACTTCAAAGGAAAACCCTCCTCCTCCAATCCAAGGTGCTATGAATGTGGGAAAAAGGGACACTATAAAAATGATTTCCCCAAGGCAAAGAAGTCCTACCACTAGAGAAGCTCAAAGAAGAGGGAGGACTACAAGAAGGATGACAAGTACAAGAAGAAGGACAAGAAGGAAAGAAGAAGCAAAGATGCAACCCACGCTGAATGGGAAGAGTCCTCTTCGAGTGATTGCAATCAAATGAGGGAGAATGCCACCTTGATCTTATGGCCTCTACAAGTGA
This sequence comes from Alisma plantago-aquatica, assembly GCA_963693085.1. NCBI lineage: Eukaryota > Viridiplantae > Streptophyta > Magnoliopsida > Alismatales > Alismataceae > Alisma > Alisma plantago-aquatica. The sequence goes on along the minus strand of OY856411.1, from coordinate 134,316,771 downwards.
GACATTGGTGAGGTAAGTCAGGTAAGTGAGGAAAGATTAAATGAGTTATGTAAAGAAACCCTCATTGATATTCTTAATGCTTCTTGCTCATCTTATTTCTATTGCAAATCTAAGAAGAAGAGGTTAGGGAAAATTATTGATGACTTGTATGCTAAAATTGAGTTCTTTGATGAAAATGAGAAAGTTCATCTTGCTAGTATGATTCTTTGCAAAGCCAATTTCTTGATCTTGATCTATAATAAAATGGAGTTGAGGTAGAGAATTGTGTCTATCTTAAGAGCGTTCAGAGACTTAAAGATGAAAATTAAAATATCCTCAATGAACTTGTCTTGATTAATACCAGAAATGATAAGCTTGTTCCTAAATGTAATGATCTTAGACATGCTTTTGATGCTCTTAAACATGAAAATAGGATCTATCTTGATGAGCTTGTCATGTTTAGAATTGAAAATTCTAGATTCCTTGTTCAAGTAAATGATCTTTCATCTAGACCTTTACTGCCAAGTAATGAAGTAGCTACTCTTTGTTTAGAAAAATATTTTTATCTTACTAAAGCCCTCTATTTGGAGGCCGACCTACTTCATCATCAAGATAATGTTTCTTGTTTATCTTATATTGTTATTACTCTTAGTGATGACAACCACAAGCTTAGAAATTTCATGCAAAAATTTCTCAAAGGGAAAAAGTCCCTGAATGAAGTTCTAGATCACTCTAACAAACATATTGGTAAAAGTAGTTTGGGATATGAGGGTGCTCCTAAAGGCAAGGGCAAGGGTAAGAAAAAGAGAAAGGAACCTACTATATTCCATTAGGATGTCATCTAGCTTTAAGAACCCTATGGTTTGTGTGCATTGCAAGAGTGATGACAATTACACTACTTTTATCCTTATAGATAGAAGGGCCAAAAAAAAGATTAAATAGGTCCCCAAGATAACTCCAGAGCCCAAGACATGCCACCAAAATCTTTCTTTATTGTAGGTAAAAGGAAATTGGATTGTTCATAGTGGTTGCTCAAAGCATGTGAAAGCTGAAATTAGACACTTCAACAAGTTTACTAAAAAGAAAGGAGGATCAGTGCCTTTTAATGACAACAATAAAGGTAAAGTCATAGGTGAGGGTGATGTGGTTGGATCACTGTGTGTCAAAAATGTTATTCTTGTGGATGGCCTACATCACAATTTAATTAGTGTTAGTCAGTATTGTGATAATGGCTATCTTGTTCTTTTTACTTCACTAGAATGTTTACTTCTAGATTCCCTCTCCTACAATGTTATATATAAAGGAAATAGAAATGGTAATATCTATGTTGTAGTTCTTGATTCTCTTAAACCTATTGTTGGTAGATTTATTGTTGTGGATAAAGGTGATATATCTTTGTGGCAACATAGGCTTGGTCATGTAAATAAGCATCAGTTGAATAAGTTGAGAAAAAAGGAATTGGTCAAAGGACTTCCCAAATTGGACTTTGAGAAGGATGAGGAATGCCAAACTTGTACCCAAGGAAAGAAAACAAAATCATCCTTTAAATCCAAAGGAAGAGAGGTCTTGAAGTTCTTCACGTTGATCTATTTGGACCAATGAAAACACGATCGCTTCGTGGTTTTAAGTATTTCGACGTGATTGTCAACGACTTTTCTTGCTATACTTGGACCTTCTTTCTTATTCTAAAAAGTGATACTCTCAATGTTTTCTTGACTTTTTGCAAATGGGTTGAAAATGAAGTGTATTGCTGGATCGTCTCTACTTGTAGTGACCATGGGGGAGAATTTGAAAATGACTTGTTTGAACATTTTTGTGAGAAATCTGGGTATGCACATAACTTTTCTTCACCTCAAACACCTCAACAAAATGGGACCATAGATAGAAAGAATAGATCATTATAGTGAATGTCTAGGACCATGCTTTTAGAGTATGATAATCTGAAGAATTTTTGGGCCGAAGCTGTTAGTACTTCATGTTTTGTACAAAATCAGGTTTTCACTCATCCATTTTTAAAGAAACCCCCCTATGAGATATGACATGGTTGAAAGCCTTCCATTGAATGCTTTCATATTTTTGGTTGTCCTTGGTTTGTTTTAAACACCAAAGATTCCCTCGACAAGTTTGATACTAAATCTTACAAGGCTTTCTTTCTTGGCTATAGCACTACTAGTAGAGCATATAGAGTATTTAACATTGAATTGTCTAAACTCGAAGAATATATCAATGGTAAATTTATTGAAACTGACCCCTCTATTTCAAATAATATTGTTCATAATGATGTTGCAGATGAAGTTATTCCTAGGTTGAAAGTGGTCAACATCAATGTTAAAGGAAAGGAGGTGGTAGTAAATGAAGAAGAAAAAGAAGAAGACAAGAAGGATCCAAACTCCCATGTTTGCCAAGAATCAAGAAAAAGTGTTCATCATTGGCAATCCTTTTGAAAGGATGAATATGTAGGATGTACTCAAAAAAGAATAACCAGACATCACCTTCATCTCTCAACTCGAGACAAAGAATGTAAAGGAAGCTCTTAGGGATCATGAATGGATCCTAGCTACGCAAAAGCAGCTACAGCAGTTTGAGAAGAACAAGGTGTGGACCTAATTGCCAAGACCAAGTGACAGAAAAATCATTGGCACCAAGTGGGTCTACCACAACAAGATCAATGAAAGTGGGAAAGTGGTAAGGAACAAAGCCAGGTTAGTAGTTCAAGGTTATAAACAACAAGAATGTATTGATTTTGATGAAACTTATGCACATGTAGCTAGACTTGAATTGATTAGATACTACTTTCTTTTGTTAGTTATAAGAATTTCCTACTTTATCAAATGGATGTTAAAAGCATGTTCCTAAATGGTAGAATTATGGAGGAAGTCTATGTAGCTCAACCTCCCAACTTTGAACATGATATGTTGCCTAACCATGTTGACCTATTTCAAATAGCTCTATATGGACTCAAACAAGACCCTAGAGCTAGGTATGAGAAACTAAAGAACTTTTTGCTAGACAATGTATATATCATGGGCGAATTTAATTCTACTCTATTTCTTAAACACACTTCCAGACACTTTTTGATCATTAAAATTTCTATTGATGATATCATTCTTGGTGGAACTGGTCATGATATTTTCAAGGAACCATCCCTCTATATGTGTTTCCACTTAGAAGCGCACTGAGCGTGTTCCGTTTATGCTTTTGAGGATAGATTTTTGAGCTTTGAAACAATTCACTGGTGGGAGTTGGGATGAACTAGATCATGCTTGAATCGTTTATAATTTCCAAAAGTAAGACTAGATTTGGGAATTATGTGTTGAGTCATCTATATGAACAACAACTATGAAACTTACATATACAAGCTGCATTATCACACATGCATCTGACTGAGTACACAGACAATACCAATCATCCAGGGTTAGTAATCGTTGACACGGAGCATTGCTGACATATCAACCGAAAATTTATTAGAAAGATAAATATATTCTAGAAGTTTTGAGACTCATATTCAATCTATAATGATATCTTCTCTCACAAAACATGAAATATTGATAAAAATTCTAAAATTCCAAGAAAATGGAGCAAGGAAGAGAGGGGTGAGTGTGGGTCAAAGACAAATCATTGACGGGAGAGAGAGACCAGCAAAACATTGAAGAGAAAACAATATAATAAATCCCTACAACCGCTTGACATCTCTCTTTTATATGTGAGGCTTGAGCATGTCCATTTCATTCAACTGGAGATGCACATAAAACATCAAATAAATCAACCAAAGAAAATCCAACAAAAAGTTGATTATATGGCACTTAAATCTGTCAATTATATTAGGTATCCGTTAATTTAGGAAAATTTGTATATCAAAAGATTAAGAAATCAAGTAAAAAAATCCAAAAGTGCATCATAATTCATTCCCAAAATTCCAATAACCATTTTGAAATTTGTTACAAGACATTAGTCACTAAATTTGATTTACATTTACATATCTAAAGAAACATATATCTTGTCTTCAAACATGTACTTAGCACATATATGACTTGAATTCTCCAAAACTAGAATTTTCAATTAAGGACATTTGGAGGGCCCCTATGTAGGGAAATATGTTATCAGATAGGAAGAGGAAACAAAATTTTACTAACATATTCCCCATTAAACTAGTACATCGCATCAACAACTACATAATTGAAAGGACGGTTTCGAGGATATACCTAGTCCTAGAGTATGTGTAACAACATCTCCTCATCGTGGTTGTGCACTCTTGTCAAAATTCACACCTCGAACAATGTCTTTGTTAGCCTCCTAGTTGATCTCCATGGACGTCAGGTAGACGTTGTCCTCCTAGCAGCAACCAAAAGAATCATGCATCTGTAATAGTCCACACAGACCACTCGAAACTCATGTTGTTCTAGTAGAATAGACAAGGAGTTGTCCCCTTCTGTTGGCATACTAGTTACCAACTTTCTCCCCCACAGTTGTTCTCCCTCATTGTCCCTCCCTAGTCAGGTAGGACTTGCTTGGGCTCTCTTGGCTACCACAACTAGAGAGGCCAACGATTGCTAGAGAAATTAATTCTCAGTTGTGTGTGTTGGGAAGCCCCACTACTCCTCTATTTATAGGAGGGGTTAGGGTGTGGGTTCCCAGTCTATACAGGAATAGAAGGGTCTGGAATATCCATAAATTTTGCAACCTACAAAAGGTGAACCAATTAGTTCACTAGTGAACCAATCGGCTGGGACAACGAGCCGATCGGTTTACTAAGTGAACCAGTTGTTTCACACATTTCCAAATCACAAAATGAATTCACAATTCATTTCCAATTAATGTCCAACATTAATTCATTGTACCAAGCAAATTGAACAAGTGAAATGATTCAACTATTCTCATGATTTGGTAAAATCATCAGAATATTTGGTTGGCTTGCCGAGTCGATCGGTTCACCAAGTGAACTGGTCGTCCCACCAACGATGAGCGATCGATTAGTGTCCTGATTCATCCAGATTTCATCCCATTCTATTTCCAATCAATCTCATACTCTAATCAGTCAATTTAACACTTGAACTTGATGGTTTTGAGCCTAGTCAGTTAATTTGTTGTTTAATTGATTACCTAAACATCTTTATTAATAAACTTAAACATCTTCCATGGGTAAACTCCTATTCAAGTGAATTCCTATCTGTGTGACCCTATAAGTCCCATGTTATGTTGGTAATGAATGTCCATAACCAATTATGACATCACAAGCAAAGAGCAATGCCTAGTCACACATCATTGTTATCCAATGTAAATGGAAAGTTGGAGAACAACTTCAACCTACAATCTGTGTTTTGCGTTTTAGTATTTGTATAGTTCCTTCATCACTGATATGTAGATTGAACTTGAGGCATGGAGTAGTCATCCTCTTCTATATACAATCTCTATTCCCTGCTATAGCAGACTATCTAAGATATATGTAAGTTCAATATCACATTTTGACTCACATGTGCATGGCCATGCATTTATCAGTATCACTAATCAAGTAAACACGATATCATACTCCTATAGGAGGGATAAACCCCATCTACATGAATCACAATCATCCCCATGTGTCACAATGCACCAAATAATAACCTTCATGGGAACCCTTATTCAGGATCACGTTGGATGATGTCAAAGTACACCAAATGACATGTGATGAGTGTAGTAACTTCAGGTCAAAGAACCACAATCACCATCAACACTATGAGAATTAACTATGAATACCAATGTACTAGTTTCCATGTGTTACACTCATGGTGGGTCTATCTAATACAATGTTCACTAACATGTGTCTGTGTGCTTGGTTTGTGTCGCCATATCATGACTAATGAGATTTTGTCATCAACCAACACACACTCTAGTCTTATGTATCATTTTTATCTATCATCCTTCGAGTATAACATTTAACTAGGGACAAAATGAGAATGTATACTCTTAACATCTGTTTGGTCTCAATGTTCAACTCATGTGCTTTAAGACATACATCATCGAGTAATATCATTTGCTAGACACTTATTATGTTACTTCATAATATCATAACTAACTAAAACAAAATAAATTGGAAGAATTCCTTAATTATTAATCAAATCATTTATAAGTTATGCCATTACAATCATCATATGATTGGCTCTCTAGGCATAAATACCAACAGACTCTCACTTGCACATAGAGAAAATCACCCATGAATTTCAATTCAAGTGATCTGCCATGACCATCATTCTTCTACTGCAAAAGTACTTTATCAAGGGATCAACCACATTGTGCTCAGTTGGTACTCTGCAAATCATCACATCTCCTCGTTCTACGATCTCTTGTATGATATGGAACTGCCTTTGTATATGCTAGGAGCGCTAATGTGATCTGGGTTATTTAGCTTGTGTAATAGCTCCATTGTTGTCAAAATATAGCTCAATTGCATCTATTATGCTTGGGACCACCCCACATTTAGAGACAAACTTCTTAATCCAGACAGCTTCCTTTACTGCATTTGATGCAACAATATATTTGGCCTTAGTTGTAGTATCGACAATTGTCTCTTGCTTGGAACTTTTTTAGCTTATAGCTTTGTTGTTTAGGCAAAACACCAATCTTGATTGTGATTGATAGTCATCTTTATCTGTTCGGAAGCTGGCATCTGTGTAACCTTTTACCACCAACTATTCCTCCCTGTCAATGACTTGGAATTGATCCTTAGTTCTTCTCAAATACATAAGGATGTGCTTCACGACTATCCAGTGAGCGTCACCTAGATCTGACTGATATATGTTTGTCATTCTCAAGTCATACGAGATAACAGGATGGGTACATAATTGTGCATACATGGTTGATACAACGGCTGATGTGTATCAATCAAACTCATGTGTTGCCTCTTTTCACAAGAATTGGGACATTGAGCTTTAGAGATGGTAACTCCATGACACATGTCTAGGTTTCCTCTCTTTGAGATATCCATGTTGAATCTATTCAACACTTTATCAATGTGCTTGCTTTGTCTTAGTCTAAGAATCCTTCTAGATCTATATCTATAGATCTTTATCCTCAAGATGTAGGATGCTTCTCCCAAGTCTTTCATAGAAAATGTATTTTCTAGCCAAGTCCTTACATTTCGTGAAGTAGGAATGTCATTTTCCATCAATAGTATGTCATCCGCATACAATATGAGGAATACAAATATGCTCCCACTAATCATGTTGTGAACACAAGGTTCCTCTTCATTTTTAGTAAAGCCAAACTCTTTTACTGTCTTGTCAAAATGAAGATTCCAGCTCTGAGATCATTGTTTCAATCCATAGATTGACCTTTGTAGCTTACAGACTTTATTTGCATCATTTGATTTACAAAATCCTTAGGTTGTGTCATGTAAACATCCTAAACAAGATTCACATTAAGGAATGTTGTTTTGACATCCATCTGCCAAATCTCATAGTCATGATAAGCAGCAATAGAAAGCATGGTCCAAGGCTAAGTACGTGTGGGCGCTTATGTGGCTGAAGAATGGATGGGGCCAACTTGTTGCTGCTAGTTTCGAAGATATGATAGAATAGCTGAGAAACAAAGCAAGAAACAGACATGAGGAGAGCTTTGTTGGGCTTTCTTGTACCAACATTTGCTTTAACATTTGGAAAGCACGCAACCATGTTGTTCATGGGTGTGCTAATACTAGGGACATTTTCCATTTTGTTAAGATAGACTTGGATATGGCGTTCAAGGTCAAGAGAGGCATGTGAAAGGGAATGAGTCCCACATCTAGGTTATACTGGGGATTTTTGTATAGTACACCACGTATACTTCACTCCTTTTTGTAAGATGTATAGGGTAGCTTAGCTATCTATTTTTTGGCAATACCTTTACCAATTTCCAAAAAAAATAGCAAGCATGGTCCTGATGGATTAACCATGGCAACTAGAGAAAATGTTTGGTCATAGTCAACACCGTGAACTTATCTAAAACCCTTTGCAACCAATCTTCCCTTATATGTTTGTACTTTACCATCCATGTTAGTCTTCTTATTGAAGACCCACTTGCACCCTATGGGTTTTACCCCTTCATGTGGATCCACCAAGGTCCATACCTTGCTAGTGTACATGGATTCTATCTAAGATATAGTGGCCTCAAGTTGTTTCTCAGAGTAAGGTTACTTAGTAGCTTCTAGATAGCTTATTAGCTCATTATCTATGACCAATTCCTTGTACTACTGAGTGACATGATATTCAAATCTTTCAGGTTCAAGAAAGGCCCATGTGTTACTTGAGGAATTTGAGATTCCACAACAGTTTGTGATTATCTTTTGTTCTCTTGTACATCTATTGGTTCAATATTTTCTTATGTGTATTAAACTTCTTTGAGTTCCATTTCCCTCCCACTTATTACTTTAGGAATAAGTTCCTTTTCTAGGAATACAACCTCTCTGGCAACAAGCACTTTGTTGTCAGATAGGGAATAAAAGTAATATCCTTTAGTCTCCTTAGGATATCCAACAAAATAACATTTATCAGATTTCGAGCCAAGATTTCCAGGGTACATTTTCCTTACATAAGCTTCACATACCCAAATATTAATAAAAGGCACATTGGGACTCTTCCCATACCATATCTCATATGGTGTCTTTTCAAACGATTTAGATGGTACTTGGTTTAGTGTATATGTGGCAGTTTCAAGAGCATAACCCTAGAAGGTATTCAAAAGTTTAGCTAAACTCATCATTGATCACACCATATCCAATAATATGTGAGTCCATCTTTTGCATACAACATTATGTTCTGGTGTTCCAGGCATAGTCCATTGTGATATAATACCACGAGCTTGTAGAAGGTCCTCAAACTCTTGGCTTAAGTATTCTGCACGTCAATCAAAATGAAGTTCCTTAATAATTTTTCCAAGTTGGTTCTATACTTTGTTCATAAACTCCTTAAACTTTTCAAGAGTTTCTAACTTATGTTTCATCAAATAAGCATAACCATACCAATTGAAGTCATCAATATAGGTAATGAAGTATGGACACCCACCTCTAGAAACTATTCTAAAAGGCCCACATACATCATTATGTATGAGTCCTAATAGATCACTATTCCTCTCATTGTTACCAGTGAAAGGGGTCTTGGTCATCTTGCCCAACAAACAAGATTCACGTCTTTATTGGTTCAAAATGAACAGAGTTCAGATAACCATCTTTTTGAAGTCTAGATATGTGATTCTCATTTATGTGCCCTAGACAAAAATGCCAAAGGTATGTTTTTTTTGAGTTGTTGAGTTTTATCATGTTGGTATTTACATTATAACATGTCTTTAGATCTAACAAATGAAGACCATAAGACATTGGGGAACTGCCATAAAAGACCCCATCTTTATATATAGAACATTGACCATTCTTAATATGAAGTCTACATGCTTCCTTGTCCATACAAGATACACAAATAATGTTTCTATTTATGGTAGGTACATAATAGTAGTTTATTAGCTCTATTAAAAGACATGTGGGCAGAGAGAAACTATAGGTTCCAATAGAAGTGGCCACAACTCGTGCACCATTTTCAACTCACAGTTCAACCTCACCTTTTCCCAAAGGCCTACTTCTTCTCATATCCTTCATATTTGAGCACATGAGAGATACACATCTGGTATCATGTACCCATGTTGAAGAAGTAGATAAGTTTAATTTCATAATGTATATATGATGAACAAATATTAGTCCCATTTTTACTAAATATCTTAGACCAATTTTCCATCCTAGTGTAGAATTTAATCCAATTAATTAGTTCATGTAGCCTTGCACTCCCATAAATAATAATATTTTGGTTTTACCATCTTTTTAGACAATTTATGGGTTGTTTTGAAGAAATCCTATTTCAGACAATGATTTTAATAATGGAATTCCTTTTGTTTGTGCAAGGAAGCATTGCAAAGTAAAGGATCTATTCTTAGCCACTCACAATTAAACAAAGAAAATCCATCATTCACAATTCAAGGGAAACAAGGCTCATGGACCAACATTACAAAGGAAACACAAGAGTCAAAGATGTAAATACAAAAGGGCAATTAATTAAATGACCATTGATACAATTTCTTTGGTTATATTTAATTCTTTCAAGACATTGATTTTGGGGAAATTTTAATGTTGAAAATCCATTTAATTGTGTAGGATCATGCAATTGGTTGTTCCCTTACCAATGCTATCGAGGCAAGGCAATTAAATAAGTTTTCTTGTACATCAGAAATATGTATCAAGAATAAGCCCACACATTGATCTATCGATGAAGAACAATACCATCATCTGGTCCTTTAAATGTGCATGGATAAGTGACATCAACAATCGACCATGCAATCAAACAATGAACAACAAATCCTATAATTCTTGTTGATCACCCATGAAAAGTGGAAAGGCATCGACAATGAATCTAATGCAATTAAACAAGGAATAGTCGGTCCTATAATTCTTGTCGATCACTCATGACAATTGGAAAGATAACGATAATGAATCACTCAACCCCATCCAGCCAGACTCCTTAATAACCATATTTATGCATGGGTCGACAACCTCCTATCAACAACCGCCATCCATCGGCCACAATCTCCAGAATGAAGCCATCAATGATACTACTGAGAAATTAAGAAAGGATGATCTAATAACCTCTGCAAATGCATGCATGGGTCATTCACTTGATAGTATATGCCAATTAAGGCTATCAATCTTAGCGGAAGCAAGTTCAGATTTGATAATATGGAAAAGACCATTGAGGCACTAATAAACTAGAAAGAAAATTGTCGACTGGATCTCCAAAGATGATCGTAGCAAAGACAGTAAATCTATCGATCACTTTGTCTTGCCCACAGAATGACAAAACCATGGATCACTAGGCCATATATTCTATTACCAACACAATCATAGAATGCATGCGTCGATCAACCAGCCACCCCACAACAGATTGACAACCTCCACCAACGATCAGTGATCAACTCCTCGATAGTGTAATCAGGCCAAAAGTTATATGTTGATCTCTTCATAGCCAAAGCTATCGATTGTACTATGGAGCTTGAGAATGGAAAGCATCATGTCGATGTGCCAATAGGTTGACAACCAAAGGCTCATCACAAGAGGTCCACAACCAATTCCCAAACCAATAGGAAACACAAGTGAGTTAAAAAGGATCACTCTTTTCCGGCCAACAGGCTTCTGCTCCACCGCTCTGCCAAGGCCTGACCTCCTATCCTTGATAGAGGAACTTTGACAGTGCCTCCATACCTTCACCTACTCTTCTTCATCCACGGACTAGATCCAGGCAAGGCGGACAATGAAGAAGAAGGGTCACCCATCGACAGTCCTGGGCGACTCTATTGCTACATCTCTTCTACCCACTAAGATGATTGTGAGACAACCTCAATTTTATCTCTCCTCTATTGTACTCCTCCTCTCTAATCAAGTGTCTTTTACTCATTTTGATATTAATTTCATAATTGGATAGTTGTGATGTTCCAATTTGGCAACTACAATGGTCAATTATGCAATGTGCGACTTTAACTTGTACTTTTAACTAAGTATCTTGATATATCATGTCACCTTCATGTATCTAATTTTGAGACTCATCACCATAATCCTTTGGCTTTGTAATATGTATCATATTGTAGAGGATTCAATTACGAATCCAGTGACAGAAAAATCACATCAATTGGACCTTCAGAGTCCAAGTTATGATACCTTGAAATTTGGTTATTATACCTTGTTTTAGCTCAATTATATGCCTCTATCTCTGTTGGGCTAGCCATATAGGCCCAATGCAACACTGTAGCCCGATCGTTTGTTCCCCACTACCCTTCCTCTTCAAGAAACCAGTGTATGACAGGGAAAGAAACCTCCCTGCCTCCACCCAGATTGGGTAACGGAAAGGGGGGGCGTAATCTCTAACCCTAGCCTTCCTTGCTCCTATATAAACCTTCCTTCTCTAGCCTTTGACCCTATTCTATTCTTCCCTTGCTTAACCGTCCTCTTTCCTTTCTGGTTCACACATAGGAACCCTCTGTTCCTCAATGGATCTGCTGCACTGATGGAAGACAAAAGTTCCGCCTCTTCGCGACCCCAGGGCACATTTTGGGCCTCCAACGCCTCGCCACGGGTTTTCCTCTCTCGGGTTGGCCTCCATCTCCTCTCCTTTCCCACGCTGACCCCTCCCCCCTCACTCCGGTACAACACTGTAGAGTCCCCTCCGGCAACCAGCGGCGACCAGTGGTTCCTGCAAGACCAGAGGACCCAACCATCACTGTTGACGCCCTTGGCGGCCACCTCGGGGGGCTAGCCTCCCGCATCCTCCTTTTAATCGGCATGATGGGGCGTCGTCGTCCCCTGTCCCTCCCTTGTTCCCACACGGGAAACAGAGGTGCCGCTGGGCGTCGGGCGAAGGCGACGAGCCAAAGATGGGGCAATGTTAGCGCTTGAGTGAGATAAGCCTAATAATGACCTCGACCCAATAAGAGGAACTCGGCCCAGGGACCAGGAGGTCCAGTGCGGGGCGCCCTTGCTGGGTGTGGGCAGTGCCTCCCTGGCCGTAGATCTAGGATCTAACAATTCAGGATGTGCATATTGAGGTAAATCTTCTAAATTTTATAACTTTATGCTCCTTTGGCTAAACGTATCATGTTATATATGAAAAACTATTAGGAGAACAAGATCTAGCTCCTAAAAATGGTTTCAGACCCTATATCTTCTTCTAGTTCCCTTGATTTGTTAAAATATGAACTTGGACCCTCCTTGACTATGTTTAATGTACTTTTATGATCAAGCTTGGAATTTTGGAGAACTTTCACCCTCTTAATCATGAAATTAGTATCTCTTTGATATCCTTTAGTTATAGAGGGCTCTAATCACTCATATTTCTCTTGAATGCCCTTTTGGCATAAGTAACATACTTTTGGGCTTTAATGATGTACCCTGCCCTAAATTGATAATCTAGCTGCTTAATGATGAAATAATGTCTAATCAACCCCAAAGAAGTAATATATGTCTCTACTTGACCTTAATATCAGCCCCTAACATCCTCCTTGCAATGGTTGTTTCTTTTGACATCTAATGCATGTATATGCCCCTATTATGTGAATGTTTGTTTATACTTTGAACCAATGTTGGGTTGACCTAACCTATGCATGTCTCTATGTCTATATGTTTCTGATCTTGACCATCCTTGATGCTTGGTCCCCTTGAATTGATAATCTTTGACCTTGATCACTCTATTTTGAGTCTTTGATCCTTTAATGTGTTAAGGAACTTGAACCTTGAAATGGTCATATATAATCTGTGGAACCTTAGAATGATATGAAACTAGAACCACACCATCATTATGACCTCTAGATCAGTACAATATCATATAATGAACCAATAATCAACTTGGAACCTAACTTGGCCAAAACCCTTAAAATGAAGAGAATTAGGGTTAATGATAAGAATCTAATGTGTATATGCAATCTTGTTGTCAATCAGGTTTGGCATGTGGCTAGATGATGAAGGATATGTTAGGTTATGAATCTCTAAATTAGGTATGGGCCTTATCTAATTATATGACTACCGCTTTCTTGCTTGAAAAGACATATATTGTATGCTTGTTTGTCTATTTTCTCAAATATTGCCATGTAGTATTGTTATGTCTTACTCGATGTTTGACTCGTCATTTTATAACTTGAACACATATATAGATAGAAATCCATTATAATATTGATTGATAAAGGGTTAGCTCTTGGATACGGCCTTGAGGTCCCTCTCGTATAAAAGGGTTAGCTAAGCTTGAGCACCATTATGGACCCTTCCGACGGGAAGATGGTCAAAGGCCTTAAACATGCTTGATATTGTTGGTATAATGGAGTGAAATGACATAAAATATGATTTTGCATTTGTTAAACAGTTAACATGATTATTCTTGTTTGTTTAGTGTTGAAATCTTTTCAAATTATGCAAAGCTTATACATATATGTATCTTTCTGCCCCATACTCAACACCTCGTGTGTTGACCCATTTCTCATATGTTGTTTTTAGGTTCATATATGGCTAGAAGGTTGATGGGCTTGGTGAGCTATGCTAGGTGTACTTGTTGTAAGATCCAAATATAGTATACATGAGCAGACTTGTACAAAGTGACTCTTGAACATGTAATTCAAATCATGTAATATAATGATGTTTCTTAATATATCTTGTTGATAGTTGAGATTATGTGTGACGTCCCCGGATTTTCTAAAACTTAATCTATTGTGTGACGTCCAAATTGAAACCCTCACCTCAGCGAGAACTCCAATTTAAACACCCCACACTAGGCTAAGAAGAAGAAAATCGAGGGAGTCAGAAGGAACATACATCAGTAGCACATGCACATGAACAATAATAAAACCACAACACCTGTTCACCATTCAACATATAATTACAACATGAATTGTTACAACATTTGATATTACATATTGAACAGAAAACTTAAACATATACATGTACTACCACTAAATTACAGGATCTTAAGACAACAGGTCCACCTATACGTCAGCTCGCTATACAACTCGCAACTATCCTGGATCTTCAAGAGCATAACCACAACCTAAACAAATGATTACATGCGGTACACGTCAGCCCAATATTTCATGAATATTGTACTGAGTACGCCTACGTGTCTTTTTATATACCTCTCATCATATCTTGGCAATAAGATAAAACTAATACTTGGCAGTAACAGAAGAATATAAGAAAAAGCATATACTTGCACACGGATATTCATTAACAAAAGAGAACACATATTTTAAGCTTATTTTCCATTATATCTCAAGGCCTTTTTGATCACTACCAAAGAGTTAGATCATTTGTACAAGGTGACCACTACCAAAGAGTTAGGTCAGACCACTGCCAAAGAGTTAGGTCATATGTACGATGTGACCACTACCAAAGAGTTAGGTCACTTCCAAGCACACTACCAAAGAGTTAGTGCTTTCATATAATGGAACATATATATTATGTTTGATGTGTTCATAACAGTAATCATGGAAAATCATGCAACATATCATACAAGAACAATCATTTCATCCAATATCATATGTCAAGTATTTTACTACACATATAACACAAGCATCTTGTATAATAAGCCAAGTAAGAGGTAATGGCGTACCTTCCAAAGAGACAACCTAAACATCACATATTCCTGATGTCCACTCTAACTTTGGTTAAACCTGATCAAGACAAGACCATATGCTATCATCAGGTTCTCATCTTATTATATCTCATCTTAACCTAATTATGTCCATTATGGTTTCTCTTATCTCATTATAATATTCTCATGGTTACTTGTATTCTTATCTTATGATTATCTCACTGATGTCATTTTCCAGATTACATCTTATTATTAAAGTTCATCATCTGAACATTAGGTTCCATACCCTTTTGTGAGCATATTAACCCTAGGTTACCTCATTAACCTAGATTAGGGTTTTATAACACGTATTGAGATTCATCTTCATATAACATAGAATATGTTCATCATTATGATCTCATAATTAAAATTGAAGTTCAATATATTGATATGAGCTTACTCTGTGAATTTCATGAATTCTTGAGCATGCATGTATTTAATACATTTTCTTTAGGGTTATTAGCCCTAATTAGACATTCTAAGAAAATTACTTGATTTCATGCATCATCATAATCACTGACATCCACTGGATTATAGGCATGATTTATGATCTATTGATATATTCCCATAATTTTAGGTCTTCATTTATTATTTATTATACATGACAAGACCATTATATATCTTATAAGATATCACTGATATTGGTGCACTAAAAGTCTGATATTAAGCATTCATATGATTATACTCATTTTTCTGAACAATTCGGTATATTATTTATATTTTTCTGATCATTGAGCTAATTTATATGAATTATTGAAGATAAACATATTTCCTGGGATAATCACCATTTTAGGCCAATAGCGTGTCGCCACGTGGCCATGTTGGACGCGGCTCAAGGCTTGGGGGTAGGAGGGCCGACCGGTTCTCGTCTGCTGAACCCGGTTCAGCAGGGTTTGGCCAAAACGTCTTCTTCTCTGTCTCGCGACGTTTGCGTGCGTCGTCTGCTGGAACAGCGGGCGCCGCCGCGGCCTGCTCATGGTGTCGTCGTGGTTGCATCGTCTTCTCCACACCCACTCCGACCATCGCAAGGAGCTCGGAACCTCCCGATCTCTCTTTCTCACTTCTACAAACTGCCACTGCCGCCTGCGTCCGTGGCTGTTCTTGGTGCTGCCGTTGGGATATCTTCCTCCATGAAGCCATCGCACGGATCCACCCTCTACCATCTCAGGCCCACCGTCACTTTCTCGTTTTCCGGCGCCGCCCAGATCACTGCTCTAGTGCAATCTGCACTTCTGGCTACTGTCGTGGACCTCCACTTCCTTGCCTTCTTCTCCGTCAAGCACTGATGCAGTGTAGGGAAGAGATGAGGGATCGACATCCCTCCTCCTTGAGTGCTCGGAAGTGAAGACGAGAGGGGGTTAGGGGAATCAGGTGCTTGTTCTCCCCATTAGCTTCTCCAAGGTTTTTCGATGGTCAGCCACCATGAACTACCCTCTCATCCTCTCTCCCCTTTTCATCTGTGCCACCTACAACTAGCGACGAAGAGCCTAAGCTGTGGTTCTTGGCTTACTTTGTTCTCTAGGCGAACTGGCTCCTATAACGGGTCTGAAGGAGATTGATCAACGAGGCTTAAGAAATGCCTAGATTAAAACTTCCATGACCTCCGAGCGTCGTACATCATGGGGATAGTGGTCTTATGTGGTCGTACGTGATGGCAAGGAAGGAGATACATACGGGTGTTGAATCGCGATGTGCGGCTGAGATGAGGATTGTACATAAATTTGTGGCTCTTCTTTCCCAAGTGTCAAGGTCGTACAGTAGGGTCTTGGTCACTCAGCTAAACATAACAAAGAGCGAGACAACGAATTTATTAAGGACTTAGACTCATTCTCATTAATGTACCAAATATCTCACCAAATCTTGTTCTAAAAAAAATATCGATATTTAACCAATCAATTAAAAACTTCAAATAAAAAGGCATAAGATAAGAGATCTTAATCATGGTATTAAACACTTCAAGTTTTCCAAAATAGACTTTGAACTCTTAGTGCCACTCAAACATGAATTTAAATATGTCAATGGACATTTAAGGATTCCAAAAGTCCACTCCATCACATCCTACACACCTTAAAAGAAATTCCGTCCTCGGAATTAAGCCAGAAAAACCACTTTGTCACATCATATACATCTTAAAAGAACTTTCGTCCTCGAAAGTAAACCATACTCATACTTCCAGGAAAAACCTTATGTTGCCTTCATCCACATGTAGGCACCATTCTATGTGTAACATATCCACAAGGTTACCTAAAACCATGTATCAAAAGCATTATTAGGAGGTTTCAAAAGCATCAAGGGTGAAACCTCACTCCATAGAAGGCTCAAACAAAGGTTTAGAAGCTTAGGTTATATCATGACGTATCTCATATGTTACGATTACATCTCTATCTTAACCCGTGCATTATTATTCAACATCATATTACCATGTTCCAAAGGAGTTAACCAAAGTTAACCCATTATATCAAGGTGTTGTAATCATTATGTTGTGTTAACTGCCAAACTATATTTTTCGTCTTTATTAAGCACTATGATTAACACCTCATGCAACATGTTCCATTCATACGATCTTATTTCATTGTTCATAATAAATTGCAACATTACTAGTGAATTCATCAAAAGATTAACCAACAATTCACATTATCATTATTATTCAAGATACGGTTAACCATGTATTCATCGATATCTATTAAACCATCTCTAGGTTTCCATCATATCATGTCTATATATCACATATCGAGATTAATCGCATCCTTACATATATTATATCATGGTTGTGCTAAACCAACTTATACAAGTGGCTTCGTAAAACATATATCAAAACTTATATAGTCCAAATGAGGTTCTCCTGACCCATTTCTTGAGGGTAGTTTCATGCTCAGTCTGTCTGAACTAACTCAACTCTATGAGTATCTCACATGCATATACTTTATCTTTCTTCTCAACCTAGGGTTCTCGGATTACCTCACTGGCACTAGAGATAGTTTTACAAACTCTAGCCACATAAGCACAAACCAAAACATGCAATGACATTCTCTTCATAGGCATCTACCCATGAAACCTGCTTACCCAAAACTCTCTTATATACACCACTAGATTCCTATGTGGGAAACCACCAACCCGAGCATGAGGCTTCACAGAAACTAAGATAGATACCTCCTCCAGGGTCTTGGGCTCTCTCCCTCACCCAGATGGCAGGCACTCATATCGATGTTCACATATGCATATATATAACCAGCCTCTCTCTGTCTCTAGGGTTTGGTCCTCCCAAGGACATCTAGGGTTTAAGAAGACTATAGGAATCATGCATTAAGCAACTCAACTCAATCACTCAGGAGTAGTCTAGTTTAGGACATATCATATCACATATCTCATAATTCTCATATCTTGGAGTCTAGGTTCTCTGACCCTCTCCCAATGGGTCTCACTCTCTCTGGAGTTAACCCCAAAACTAGTCCCAACACTAGAGGT
Source organism: Alisma plantago-aquatica (assembly GCA_963693085.1). Lineage (NCBI taxonomy): Eukaryota > Viridiplantae > Streptophyta > Magnoliopsida > Alismatales > Alismataceae > Alisma > Alisma plantago-aquatica. The sequence goes on along the minus strand of OY856411.1, from coordinate 134,298,175 downwards.
CCTCCTTTGTAAAAGAGCTTGACACTCATGCTGACTCACAACATTGTCTTAACTTAGCTTATCTTAACTTAGAAAAACACACATACTTTCATCATGAAAACTTATCTCAAAACCTCAAATCTGAACTCATGTCCTCAAAGGAACATAGATCATCATAACCATCTTATGTCATCTATGTAAGACTTACATCATATCCTCAAACTTATATCATCTATTCCATCTATCACATATTCCAACAAGGCTCTAGACATCTAATCTTGAACTACACTCTCTTCTAGACTGATGTCATTCACTTTCACTTAGGTTACATGACCACCTCCTACTCGTACTTGTGTGGGGACACATTTTTGTAATACATATACATAATAAAATATTATATAGTTTTTCTTCGATAAAACAAGTATCAGAGAAAACTATCAAGGTTCGATCCGTTTGGAATCAAAACCAAATCCTGAAAACGAGTGTCCCACACATAGTAGAGAGTCCAGTGTCATGAAAACTAGTGAAAAGGGTGAGAACATGGTGTAGACTCGTGTAGCTATCCTAGACAACGAGCGCTATATGTCTAGGATTTCTCTTCCCTTGATGCACATTATTACCAAATAGTGCAACGTCCCATACTGCTCCACTACAAGGAAAGAACGACATCTAAGGACTTGCTACTCAACAAGCACCAGTCTAGACCTAGTTCTCGGACATCTAGGTGCTAACCTAGAGGCTAGGTCAGATCTAGTCTCTAAATGATGACTAATCTAACCCTAAAAATATTATTAAGTTCAAGGTTCTTTGATTTTGAGTTGCATAATGAGCAAATGTCAGGCTTTGCTATTGTTCATGCTCTGATACCACCTATGACGTCCCCGGATTTTCTAAAACTTAATCTATTGTGTGACGTCCAAATTGAAACCCTCACCTCAGCGAGAACTCCAATTTAAACACCCCACACTAGGCTAAGAAGAAGAAAATCGAGGGAGTCAGAAGGAACATACATCAGTAGCACATGCACATGAACAATAATAAAACCACAACACCTGTTCACCATTCAACATATAATTACAACATGAATTGTTACAACATTTGATATTACATATTGAACAACAAACTTAAACATATACATGTACTACCACTAAATTACAGGATCTTAAGACAACAAGTCCACCTGTACGTCAGCTCGCTATACAACTCGCAACTATCCTGGATCTTCAAGAGCATAACCACAACCTAAACAAAAGATTACATGCGGTACACGTCAGCCCAATATTTCATGAATATTGTACTGAGTACGCCTACGTGTATTTTTATATACCTCTCATCATATCTTGGCAATAAGATAAAACTAATACTTGGCAGTAACAGAAGAATATAAGAAAAAGCATATACTTGCACAAGGATATTCATTAACAAAAGAGAACACATATTTTAAGCTTATTTTCCATTATATCTCAAGGCCTTTTTTATCACTACCAAAGAGTTAGATCATTTGTACAAGGTGACCACTACCAAAGAGTTAGGTCATATGTACGATGTGACCACTACCAAAGAGTTAGGTCACTTCCAAGCACACTACCAAAGAGTTAGTGCTTTCATATAATGGAACATATATATTATGTTTGATGTGTTGATAACAGTAATCATGGAAAATCATGCAACATATCATACAAGAACAATCATTTCATCCAATATCATATGACAAGTATTTTACTACACATATAACACAAGCATATTGTATAATAAGCCAATTAAGAGGTAATGGCGTACCTTCCAAAGAGACAACCTAAACATCACATATTCCTGATGTCCACTCTAACTTTGGTTAAACCTGATCAAGACAAGACCATATGCTATCATCAGGTTCTCATCTTATTATATCTCATCTTAACCTAATTATGTCCATTAGGGTTTCTCTTATCTCATTATAATATTCTCATGGTTACTTGTATTCTTATCTTATGATTATCTCACTGATGTCATTTTCCAGATTACATCTTATTATTAAAGTTCATCATCCGAACATTAGGTTCCATACCCTTTTGTGTGCATATTAACCCTAGGTTACCTCATTAACCTAGATTAGGGTTTTATAACACGTATTGAGATTCATCTTCATATAACATAGATTATGTTCATCATTATGATCTCATAATTAAAATTGAAGTTCAATATATTGATATGAGCTTACTCTGTGAATTTCATGAATTCTTGAGCATGCATGTATTTAATACATTTTCTTTAGGTTTATTAGCCCTAATTAGACATTCTAAGCAAATTACTTGATTTCATGCATCATCATCATAATCACTGACATCCACTGGATTATAGGCATGATTTATGATCTACTGATATATTCCCATAATTTTAGGTCTTCATTTATTATTTATTATACATGACAAGACCATTATATATCTTATAAGATATCACTGATATTAGTGCACTAAAATTCTGATATTAAGCATTCATATGATTCTACTCATTTTTTTCAACAATTCAGTATACTATTTATATTTTTCTGATCATTGAGCTAATTTATATGAATTATTGAAGATAAACATATTTCCTGGGATAATCACCATTTTAGGCCAATAGCATGTCGCCACGTGGCCATGTTGGGCGCGGCTCAAGGCTTGGGGGTAGGAGGGCCAGCCGGTTCTCGTCTGCTGAACCCTGTTCAGCAGGGTTTGGCCAAAACGTCTTCTTCTCTGTCTCGCGATGTTTGCGTGTGTCATCTGTTGGAACAGCGGGCGCCGCCGCGGCCTGCTCATGGTGTCGTCGTGGTTGCATCGTCTTCTCCTCACCCACTCCGACCATCGCAAGGAGCTCGGCACCTCCCGATCTCTCTTTCTCACTTCTACAAACTGCCACTGCCGCCTGCGTCCGTGGCTGTTCTTGGTGCTGCCGTTGGGATGTCTTCCTCCATGAAGCCGTCGCACGGTTCCACCCTCTACCATCTCAGGCCCGCCGTCACTTGCTCGTTCTCCGGCGCCGCCCCAGATCACTGCTCTAGTGCAATCTGCACTTCTGGCTACTGTCGTGGACCTCCACTTCCTTGCCTTCTTTTCCGTCAAGCACTGATGCAGTGTAGGGAAGAGATGAGGGATCGACATCCCTCCTCCTTGAGCGCTCGGAAGTGAAGACGAGAGGGGGTTAGGGGAATCAGGTGCTTGTTCTCCCCATTATCTTCTCCAAGGTTTTTCGATGGTCAGCCACCATGAACTACCCTCTCATCCTCTCTCTCCCCTTTTCATCTGTGCCACCTGCATCTAGCGACGAAGAGCCTAAGCTACGGTTCTTGGCTTACTTTGTTCTCTAGGCGAACTGGCTCCTATAACGGGTATGAAGGAGATTGACCAACGAGGCTTAAGAAATGCCTCGATTAAAACTGCCACGACCTCCGAGCGTCGTACATCGTGGGGATAGTGGTCTTATGTGGTCGTACGTGATGGCAAGGAAGGAGATACACACGGGCTGTTGAATCGTGATGTGCGGCTGAGATGAGGATTGTACAGACATTTGTGGCTCTTCCTTCCCAAGTGTCAAGGTCGTGCAGTAGGGTCTTGGTCAGTCAGCTAAACATAACAAAGAGCGAGACAAGGAATTGATTAAGGACTTAGACTCATTCTCATTAATGTACCAAATATCTCACCAAATCTTGTTCTCAAAAAAAATATCGATATTTAACCAATCAATTAAAAACTTCAAATAAAAAGGCATAAGATAAGAGATCTTAATCATGGTATTAAACACTTCAAGTTTTCCAAAATAGACTTTAAACTCTTAGTGCCACTCAAACATGAATTTAAATATGTCATTGGGCATTTAAGGATTCCAAAAGTCCACTCCATCACATTATGTTGGTGCCTTGATCTTGTTATCTGTTCATGTGTGCTAATCTTTACGCTTCCGCATGTCGCCTTTGGTATTCATTTGGTTCATGGGACTGGGATTCTGGTTCCATGACAGATGGTATCAGAGCATGAACAATAACTACACCAAACATTGCTCACATGAAACACAAACTAAACTCACCTTGCATCTCAACCCTAGAAACTTAATGAAATATCCTTGTGGATTAGGTTGACTTAGCCTCTAGGTTAGAACCTAGATGTTCTAGAACTAGGTGTAGACTTGTGTAAATTACCTCCCTTGACATGATTCACGACATGTGCTTAGGACGTCTACACAAGTGTGCACCATGTTATTACTAGTTCTCTAGGTGTCATGATACTAGACTTCCTAATGAGTGTGGTAACTCGTTTTGGTTTTGGTTTTATTCGGATGGAGTATGGTGGTTTTCATCGCCTGTTTGAACGTTGGAGAAAACATATATCAAGTATTATTATATGTACATATGAAAAATGTTACCACACACAGAAAGGTAGTGAGTTTCCATGCAACCTAGGAGAAAGAGATGTAACATCAAATCTAGATGAGAGAGTTTAGATGATAGTGATAGTCTCTAGAGTTATCTAGAGCCATGATATAGGTTAGGCCAGTGAGTAACCTAGAAACCTAAGAAGATGATAATGACGTTGTTAATGATGTTGATGTTAATAAGACCCAAATTTTGTCCTTGAGAAAGTCAATTAGATTTACGATATGGAATGAGTTGGACCATGCAACCCTAGCTAAACCTAGCATCTTGTATGATACATATGTCTTGGTTGATGTGCTAAACATAGTTAGTGGGTTGGCATGCTTGCTTGTACCTAGTTTTGTACATGCTGAGATATGATATGTGACATACATTTTGAGACCAAAACGGGCCTCAATCTCTTTACAATGGAGGACCTCTAGCATGGGACATATGAATAGGGTGAACTTTCAATATGAGTCGACCCACCTCGGGAGAAGGTTAGAGACCTAAACTCCAAAATATTTGAAATGTTGGAAAATAGGAATGATGAAATACTTGATGACGAGTCCCTAGCTAGAATACTTCTAAGTACATGAATTGAGTGACCTAGCGCGTGGTTTCCTTGAAAGTGTTGGACCCTAGATTTCCTATGAAAATACCTAACCCTAGATAAAGAGGAAATTGAAAATTTTATGCTTGCTATATAGGTGAGGGAGTTGTCCCAAGACCCTAAGATGATGTACATGATGCGTGATATCCATGATGAGCCTCATACTCAGGTTATAGTTGTATATAAAGGAATCTAGTGGTTACCCTTGTTTCTCGAAAGATGGGTAGAAAATTTTGTTATAGGTAGATGGGTGTGGTTAGCATGTCTAGTTGGACATATATATGTCGTAGCTTGAGTGGCTTGAGCTTGTGGAGATCTTTCTTGATACAAGTGATAAAGTTATAAAATCCCGACGTTGATGATAATGTTGTTCTTCGGATGATTCTCGATACAAAAAAAAATCTCACTTAAGTTCAAATTTGGATAAATGAGCGATGGCCACTCTCATAAGCTAGAACTAGTATGAAATCATACTATACATAAAAGATGTAGCCTTGAACTCAAGAAATTAATATGATGATGTCATGAAATCTTAGCTTGAATAATCAGGGTAACGTGCCTAATCTCATACCCAAATGATCAACTCGATATGATGATACTCTTGGAGTCATAACTAGAATAAACATGCTAAATAAATTGTATAATTTTAGATTTGAAAGGAATAATAATGAACATAATTGTTTAGAGTTAGTAGAAATTTTGAAAAAAAATGCTTGGAATCTAGAGTAAAGATGAGATACACACTCGATGATAGTCTCTATTGGTCATGAACACGCACATGTTTGCCTGAGAATTTATAAACGTAGATGTTGATGATACACCTTGGTCTCGTACAAAGATATGAAAAAAAAACCTTATGTATGAATACAAAGGGTTGAGTAAACCCTAATGCCATGATGATTCCACATTATGAGGGAACACTAAGTAACATGTACATTATCGAGATGGGTACACCTTGAATAATGATAGCCTATGTCTACATCCCATTGTGGGGAATGCCTTAACAACCATGGTTGAATAGCTAGACCCTATGGATACTGACTTGACGCTTAACTTTAATCATGGATGAATTTCGAGGACGAAATTCTTTATAAGGAGGGAAGGATGTGACAACCTCGATTTTATCTCTCCTCTATTATACTCCTCCTCTCTAATCAAGTGTTTTTTACTCATTTTGATATTAATTTCATAATTGGATAGTTGTAATGTTCCAATTTGGCAACTACCATGGTCAATTATGCAATGTGTGACTTTAACTTGTACTTTTAACTAAGTATCTTGCTATATCATGTAACCTTCTTGTATCTAATTTTGAAACTCATAACCATAATCCTTTGGCTTTGTAATATGTATCATATTGTAGAGGATTCAATTACGAATCCAGTGACGGAAAAATCACATCAATTGGACCTTCAGAGTCCAAGTTATGGTACCTTGAAATTTGGTTATTTATACCTTGTTTTAGCTCAATTATATGCCTCTATCTCTGTTGGGCCAGCCGTATAGGCCCAATGCAACACTATAGCCCGATCATTTGTTCCCCACTCCCCTTCCTCTTTAGGAAACCAGCATATGACAAGGAAAGAAACCTCCCCATCTCCACCCAGATTGGGTAACGGAAGGGGGGGGTAATCTCTAACCCTAGCCTTCCTTACTCCTTTATAAACCTTCCTTCTCTAGCATTTGCCCCTCTTCTATTCTTCCACTGCTTGATCGTCCTCTTTCCTTTCTGGTTCAAGCATAGGAACCCTCTGTTCCTCAACGGATCTGCTGCACTGACGTAAGACAAAAGCTCCGCCTCTTCGCGACCCCAGGGCACGTTTTGGGCCTCCAACGCCTCACCACGGGTTCTCCTCTCTCGGGTTGGCCTCCAGCTCCTCTCCTTTCCCACGCTGACCCCTCCCCACTCACTCTGGTGCAACTCTGTAGAGTCCCCTCCGGCAACCAGCGGCGACCAGTGGCTCCAGTAAGACCAGAGGACCCAGCCATCACTGTTGACGCCCCTGGCGGCCACCTCGGGGGGCTTAGCCTCCCGCCTCCTCCTCTTAATCAACAGGTTGGGGCGCCATTGTCCCCTATCCCTCCCTTGTTCCGACATGGGAAACAGAGTTGCCGTTGGGCGTCGGGCGAAGGAGACGAGCCAAATATCAGGCAATGTTAGCGCTTGAGTGAGAGAAGCCCAATAACGACCTCGACCCAATAAGAGGAACTCGGCCCAGGGACCAGGAGGTCCAGTGCGGGGCGCCCTTGCTGGGTGTGGGAAACGCCTCCCTGGCCGTAGATCTAGGATCTAATGATTCAGGATGCGCACATTGAGGTAAATCTTCTGAATTTTATAACTTTATGCTCCTTTGGCTAAACCTATCATGCTATATATGAAAAACTATCAGGAGAACAAGATCTAGCTCCTAAAAATCGTTTCAGACCCTATATCTTCTTCTAGTTCCCTTGATTTTTAAAATATGAACTTGTACCCTCCTTGACTATGTTTAATGTACTTTTATGATCAAGCTTGGAACTTTGGAGAACTTTCACCATCTTAATCATGAAATTAGTATCTCTTTGATATCCTTGAGTTATAGAGGGCTCTAATCACTCATATTTCTCTTGAATGCCCTTTTGGCATAAGTAACATACTTTTGGGCTTTAATGATGTACCCTGCCCTAAATTGATAATCTAGTTGCTTAATGGTGTAATAATGTCTAATCAACCCCAAAGAAGTAATATATGTCTCTGCTTGACCTTAATATCATCCCCTAGCATCCTCCTTGCTATGGGTTTTTCTTTTGACATCTAATGCATGTATATGCCCCTATTATGTGAATGTTTGTTTATACATTGAACCAATGTTGGGTTGACCTAACCTATGCATGTCTCTATGTCTATATGTTGCTGATCTTGACCATCCTTGATGCTTGGTCCCCTTGAATTGATAATCTTTGACCTTGATCACTCTATTATGAGTCTTTGATCCTTTAATGTACTAAGGAACTTGAACCTTGAAATGGTCATATATAATCTGTGGAACCTTAGAATGATATGAAACTAGAACCACACCATCATGATGACCTCTAGATCAGTACAATATCATATAATGAACCAATAAGCAACTTGGAACCTAACTTGGCCAAAACCCTTAAAATGAAGAGAATTAGGGTTAATGATAAGAATCTAATGTGTATATGCAATCTTATTGTCAATCAGGTTTGGCATGTGGCTAGATGATGAAGGATATGTTAGGTTATGAATCTATGAATTAAGTATGGGCCTTATCTAATTATATGACTACCGCTTTCTTGCTTGAAAAGACATATATTGTATGCTTGTTTGTCTATTTTCTCAAATATTGCCATGTAGTATTGCTATGTCTTACTCGATGTTTGCCTCGTCAGTTTTATAACTTGAACACATATATAGATAGAACTCCATATTAATATTGATTGATAAAGGGTTAGCTCTTGGCTACGGCCTTGAGGTCCCTCTCTTATAAAAAGGTTAGCTAAGCTTGAGCACCCTTACGGACCCTTCTGACGGGAAGATGGTCAAAGGCCTTAAACTTGCTTGATATTGTTGGTATAATGGAGTGAAATGACATAAAATATGATTTCGCATTTGTTAAACATTTAACATGATTATTCTTGTTCGTTTAGTGTTGAAATATTTTCAAATTATGCAAAGCTTATACATATATGTATCTTTCTGCCCCATACTCAACACCTCGTGTGTTGACCCATTTCTCGTATGTTGTTTTTAGGTCCAGAGATGGCTAGAAGGTTGATGGGCTTGGTGAGCTATGCTAGGTGTACTTGTTGTAAGATCCAAATATAGTATACATGAGTAGACTTGTACAAAGTGACTCTTGAACATGTAATTCAAATCATGTAATATAATGATGTTTCTTAATATATCTTGTTGATTGTTGAGATTATGTTGGTGCCTTTATCTTGTTATCTGTTCATGTGTGCTAAGCTTTACACTTCCGCATGTCGCCTTTGGTATTCATTTGGTTCATGGGACTGGGATTCCGGTTCCGTGACAGATTGCTATCTCTTTCCTTTTTCTTGTTTCTTATTCTAATCTTGTTATGAGTTGTGAGTAGTTCCTTACGCTAGGATGTGGGGAGTAGTCCCACTATTTGATTTTGCTATTTTATTGAATCCATACATATATGAACCCTTTTAATGTTAAATCAATTATTTTAATTCTTGTATTCTTATTTGGCCAGCAAGTTTACATGTTTGTCATGATCTTGGGTGTATAGAACTTCAAACCCAAGTTTTAGCATATTGATTGATATTTGTTAGACTATTGATGAGACATCAGATAGATGTTTTCTTGGGTGATGGATACATGATCTCTAGGTAATGTGACAGTGAGCCTCGAGGAATTTATGTCCTAGCTTAATCCTAACACCAAAAGGGGAATTTACTTGGACTCCATGATATTGTTTATGTGTGTTTGTGATGTAGTGAGAGAATAAACATAGTGGTGGTGAGACCTACTCATCCTAGTGTATCCATCCATATAATAATATGAGATTTTATTTTAGTCTTTTATTCTTGAATATTAGTTGTAATCAACCAAAATCCAACTTTTGTGTTAAATACTATTACTAGTTTAATTAAACTGATCAACCAATTCCTAAAACTGTTGTCCTTTGGGTTTGATCCTTAACTATATTGTGGTAAGACTTGTCCTCTTGCGGGTGGAAATTATTGCAAGTTTATTTTGGTAAACTCTAGGAATTCTATTCCTAGTGAATTTGTATTGTGATGATATCCACATCAATATACCTGAAGTGGAGATCACCATCCCCAGGTTCTTCTTCTTGAATGCTTTCAAGTACAAAGGATAGATTCCTCTTGTGCTTTCTTTTCTCCTCATCTTGAGTGTTGAAGATCTGGATTTGGGCTTGGCATCAAAACTCTTCATGGCCTTGCTTTGATCCTTGGACTCGACACTACTGATCATCATCATATATTTGTCCTTCTTAATTCTTGCTTCTGCATGAATCAACATACCAAATCTGACATCGGTCTGGCCATTTTTTTAAGAGATAATATGTAATAAAATGGCTATATGATTCTGGCAATGATTTCATAATCATATCCACGGCCAACTCTTGGTTCAAAGAGAATCTTAGTTCTTCAAGATGATACACATGTCCAATCATATTGAGTGTATGATCTTCTACTGGGTATCCCTCTGTCATTTTACACTTAAAGAGCTCCGTTATGACATTCTCCCTTTCTTGCTTTGTGAGGTTATGGTTCACCTCCTTAATATATGTTACCGCCTCAAGAATCCCCATGTCCTTGCATTGCTCACGCAACTCATAGTCCATGTAGCTTAGCATAAGGTAGTTTATGTCCAAGGCATCATTGGCGTTCTTCCAATAAGCATCCACTTTAGCCCTAGGCACATCAGGAGTAGGTATTTCAGGAACTAGTTTATCAAGGACATAGAACCTATGTTCATCATTAAGTACCCTTCTCAAAGTCCAAAATCAGTTGTGGAAATTCGACCCGTGAAGATTGTCCTTCCTAAGGACATATCACAAAAATGATTTGTTTGTCATTTGATTCTACAAGAGAAAACTGCATTTTTTAAATAACCTTTTGATTTGATTTGATTTGAAAAATATTTTAGGATATTTAATTAGGTCTTTAATTATACATCTCTCCCAATATTTTATTCAAATTGATAGCCCTCACAAATCAATTATAAAGATTGTAGCATACAACCTTTTAGTGGGCCAAGATCTAAAATAATTCAACTATTACCCAGCCAATGCTAGCATCCATAGTCAATTACAAAGGTAGGCAACTTTTTTCAATTGCATCATATGCAACTCTTACATAGATGTTATGCGCAATTCCTTGCCATAATCATTTGCATTCTTCTGGCACTTAATATCATTAAGGTCACACAGTTAAGCCTGAACCAAAATCAAGCACAGTAATAATGCTCCCCACTTGGCGGGCCCACATTATTACCATCACACTTGCACAAGATAGACAGAACAACACCCTTGGGGTGCCCACACTTAGTCCATCAAGATTTTCATGTATGCTATTAATGGAAAGCATGTTTGACTTAATATTTTTTTAGGGAGTTTGTATCTATAAATACATATACTTTATCCAATCACCACATAAATAATATGTATCATATACATGCTATATCCTACAATAAAAACATGCAATAAACAAAAAGTGTTGGTTATAACCATTCTAATGTAATTCCTCAGAGCCACAAGGAATTACCATAACATAGGTCCACATCTCATGTAGAAACATGTTGTTGATGAAGTTATGTGCTTTTCCAATCTGGATTGACCGGTTCAACCCTTCTATCAATCAACTCATCTCCCAGTCGGTCGGTTGGTCATCAACCAGATGATCAGTTTGGCTCCTCCAACTGATTGGTTTGCCTTGTCCTTTAGGGTCCTCCATAGTCCTTCAACAGGTCGTCTTGGATCCTCTAGCTGATTAGTTAGGCACCTTTGGCTAATCAGTTCGATGATTACATGATCCCTTGGTTTGGCACTAATAGTCATCTTCTTTATCGTAACAAGAAAGTAAACTATCCTACTATTAAATGATAATGGTGAAAGCTCGAGTTACATTGAGGGGAGAAAAGATAGGAAAGAATTAACTTTACATTTAAAAGATAAGATAGAGGCTCGATATGCAAACTGAGATAGAATAGGAAATAGACACACAACAACCATGCACATATAATTAGGATTATTCGTGATAACGACACTACACATCCACCATCAAAACTCACTTTTAGGGAAACAAGTCTAAATTGCATATATACATATATATATATATATATATATATATATATATATATATATTAGTTTTGGGTTTATGTGGTATTTGATCGGGCATTAATATTTGCATCGTATGCAATAAATAAGTGAAAAAATAAAAAATCCAATTATATCAATAATTCTAAGATATAGTAAATTGATGTGGCTCTGATGCCACTGTAGGGATATATGGAATCAGGTAGGAAGTGGAAATAAAATTTTACCAACATATTTCCCATTAAACCAGCGGATTGCATCGAAAACTATATAATGGAAAGGATGTGTTCAAGGATATACCTAGTCCTAGAGCAAGTCCAGCAACATCTCCTCATCAAGATTGTGCGCTCTTTTATGAAGTCGCACCTCATACAATGTATGCGTCATCCTCCTAGTTTATCTCCACAGATGACATGTTGACTTTGTCCTCCTAGTAGCATCCGAATGACTCCTGCCTCTATAGTAGTCCACACTGACCATCAGTAACTCTTGTTGTTCTAGTAGAACGGACATGAAGGAGTTATCCCCTTCTATTGGTGTACTAGTTGCCAACTTTCTCTCCCATAGTTGTTCTCCCTTGATGTCCCTCCCTAGTCGGATAGGACTTGATTGGGCTCTCTTGGTTACCACAACCGGATAGGACAATAATTGTCAGAGCAATCGATTCTCAATTGTGTATGTTGGAAAGCCCTAAGACCCCTCTATTTATAAGAGGGTTTGGGGTCTGGGTTACCAATCTATGTGGGAGTAGAAGCATCCAGAATTCATATGAATTTTGCAACCTATGAAGGTGACCCGATCAGTTCACTGGTGAACCAATCGGCTGGGACAGTGAGCCGGTCAGCTTACTTAGTGAACAATTCATTTAACATGTTTCCCAATCGCAAAATGAATTCACCATTCATTTCCAATTAATGTCCACCATCAATTTCTTGTACCAATTAGTGAACCGGTTTGATGGGACAATAGGTCGATCATTTCACTCAGTGAACAGTTTGTTTCACATGTTTCCCAATCACAAAATTAATTCTCCTTTAATTTCCGATTAGTGTCCGACATTAATTCCTTGTACCAATTGAACTGAACAAGTGAAATGATTGGACCATTCTCATGATTTAGGAAAATCACCAGAAGCTTTAGTTGGCTTGATTGAGCCGATTGGTTCACCATGTGAACCGATCATCTCACCAACCATGAGCTGACTGATTCAACCTATGAGTCGATCAGCTGGTGTCTTGATTCATGCAGATTTCAGCCAATTCAATTTCCAATCAATCTGGCACTCTAATCAGTCAATTAAACACTTGAAATTGATGGTCACACGTCAACTCAGTTAATTGGTTATTTTATTGAATACCTAACCATCTTTAGTAATCAACTTAAACATCATTCATGGATAAATTCCTATTCAAAGTGAATTCCTATGTGTGTGACCCTATAGGTCCCCTACCACGTTGGCACTGAATGTCCTTAACTAATTATACCATCACAAGAAAAGAGTAGTACCTAGTCACACATCAATGCTACCTAATGTAAATGGAAAGTCAGAGAACAACTTCAACCTACAATCTGTTTGGCATTGCAGTTTTTGTATATTTCCTTTGTCACGGATATCCATATTGAACTTGAGGCATGGAGTATCCATCCTCTTCTACATTCAATCTCTATTCCTTGCTATAGAAGACTGTCTAAGATATAAGTAAGATCAATATCACATATTAACTCACATTTGCATTGCTATGCATTTCTCAATCTCAGTAATCATGTGGCTAGGATATCATACTCATGTAGGAGGGACAAATCCCATCTACAACTCATAGTCATCCCCAAGTTTCACAGTGTACCCAATCATCACCTTTATGGCAACGCTTATTTAGGATCACGTTGGATGATCTCAAACTACACAGAATGACATGTGATGAGTGTAGTAACTTTAGGTCTAAGAACTACAATTACCACCAACACTGTGAGAACTAAATATGACTACCAATGTCTACTTTTGATGTGTTACTCTCATGTTGGGTCTGTTTGATTCATTGTTCCCTAACAAGTATCTGTGTGCTTGGTTTGATATCGACAATTCATGACTAATGAGATTTTGTCATCAACCAACACAGACTCTAGTATTATGTGTCATTATTGTCTATCAGCCTTCCATAATAACATCCGACTAGGGACATAATTAAAATGTATATTCTTTACATCATTATGATATCATTTTTCAAGTCACATACTTAAAGACATATGTCATCGAGTAATATCATTATCTAGACATTTATTATGTTACTTCATTATATTATAACTGAATAAAATTGAATAAATTGGAAGAATACCTTTATTATTAATCAAATCATTTATAAGTTATGACATTACAAGCATCATATGATTGTCTCTCTTGACATACATACCAACACCCTATCAAATGTAAATCTATTCCAGACATGTATTACTTGAGAAAGTGGAATGGTTTAGTCATCATCAAAATATGAGATTAGGTTATGTATCCTCTTGAGTCCATATTATCCCCTTTTTGGAAAAAAACAAACCGTTCCATAAAATGTATTTTAAGATTTTAAGTAATATAAGACCTTTGGAGATATTAGGGGTTCAAGAAAATAAATTCATGTGCTCCCTCTCAATATATGCTATCTTAGATTAGTTTTTCATAATAACAAAAGTAGTTAGCTCTATGTTAGTACATTTATAGAACAATATGTTCTTTCTCTTTGTCATATTAGAAAGTGTGAGGGGGTGGTGAGCATCAAAAGAAAAAGAACTTGTCCAAGAAATTAAGATAATGCAAAACAATATATGTAGTTGAACATCATAAGATGCTATTATATGAACAGTCATAAAAAGTGCAAGAATGTAATTCAAACTACTTGATATTTATTTCAAATAAAAGTTTGAGATATATAAATCCAGATACAAGCATAGCACAGTTGGATGTATGACATGGTAAAAACTGAATATGGACAAGTTATCTAGTAACCAATAGATGTAGATGAAATAAATGTAGATATCCAAACAACATAGTATGAAATTTAAGAGGGCTTAGATGGATACAAATCACTAGTAAGTATTCATCCCAAGAATACCACAAAAAGTGTTATATACTAAAGATAATCACGATATGAAGTACAAGGTATAAAGCAACATAAAAGAGAGTCATAAATAGAAAGATGTTTCAAGATAGCACCCAATGGAAGCTAGAAAATATTAACTAAGAGTTCCATAAAAAAACAATTAATAATGAAAACATGCATACCAACTCAAGAAAGAGTAGTTCCAAAACCTAAAAATAGAGTCACATACATGAAGTTTTAGAAACATAATATATTTGCAACTAAAATGTAGAAATTGGATTTCAAATAAAAGGAGACCAAGGCGAGTGACAAAATATTATATTGGATGACGAAAATTAATTGAGAGGGATTATCACAACCAATAATCGTTTAGTATAGTATCATTATAGTGTCATTAAATAGGCTTTTGGAATGTAAACTTGACCTATG
Organism: Alisma plantago-aquatica; assembly: GCA_963693085.1. NCBI lineage: Eukaryota > Viridiplantae > Streptophyta > Magnoliopsida > Alismatales > Alismataceae > Alisma > Alisma plantago-aquatica. The sequence continues at coordinate 134,282,881 of OY856411.1, read as the reverse complement.
TCATTTCTTGGAAAAAACCCAAGGTTTCCCACAAATTGAGGTTTTTTATAACAAACTTGAATGGATGAAGTTGTGTTCCAAAATATATTAAATTTTTAAAAAATAGGTCTAGAGGTCCGAAAAAATTCCAATTGCAATATAAACATGTATATTTAAGATAGAAAATGACTTTCAAGACATAATATGTAACTTTTACAAAAGATCAATATTTGACACATGTTACAATAAATAGAGTAAACACCATATATGTTGTACATGTAAGCATGAAAATACAATACATATAATTTTTATTCTTACCATTTGTTTCCAGCCTTATACCTCTCACCGCTTTTATTTTTTTAGACTAACACATTAAATATTGCATTCATGGCTTTTGTCAATTCTTTTGCGACCTATAAGAAGAAAGATGAAATTGTTCCTTATGAAATTTTTTGGTACAAGGGGGTTATATTGGCCACCCAATTGATGTTGTCCTTGGCTTTGATTTTTATGGGGAAATATGTATGATGTCCATGCTTTCTAAAATAACTTCGTCTATCTTGGGATTTAGGGTACTTTCCAAGATTAAGATGAAGAAAGATTCTCTTCTTTTTCCCATAGCTATATCCTATGACACTCCAACCAATTTGTTTGGCATTATAGTGAACAACTTCATGAAGAGACTTTTTATGACATAAATATATTTATAAAGATGATCTACAAATATGATTTATCATCCGTAATAAATAATTATAGAAGACGACTGAAAAAATATCTTATCTTGCATTTAAAATATTAGCTTGTAAATAGAGAGCTATAGCAATATATACATATTTCTCAAAAAATAAGCACATCAATATTTCTATTATGAATAATAGGATGAGATAATAAAGCATTGTCTTTAGTAAGCAAGGAAGCATTTTCATTATCAAGAATATAACATTGGAATGACAAATACAATTTTCATCTTGTACTTGTTACAACTGTATCTTTAAATTATCATTGTCACTCATAATAATATAAATACCATCAAGATGAGATCACAAATTATAGGACGTTTTTCTCTTCTTACCTTTTAGACATATAAGAATTCAGCATTTTCATCAAAGAATGTTTAGATAGACAGTTAGAATTTACTACATTTGGATCTTCATCTGATCTTTCCATGAAAGAATAATGGCGCTCACTATCATCACATTCACTATAACCTTCCCTATAACTAGAATTAGAATTTTCACTTGTATAGGTATAGTCCCTAGTGCCAGTATGACCTATATCTCTCTTGTGCCTCTTCTCATACTTTTCTTTCCTTATTTTTCTCCACTTGTGGCAATGTGCCTTGTTGACTTGTGAGAAACCATTCTTGTAGTGACCCCTATTTCCACACTAATATCAATGGGGGAAGAAGACTTGCCTTTGAAAGTTCTCCCTTTGAAATACATGTATATTCTTCACTTGGGAATGTTGATCAACTGAGGATGAAATTTTAACATCAAAAGCAATAACTTTATCCTTTTTATTTTTCCAGTTGTATTATTTATTTTCCTATAATTATCTAGCATTGAGCTTGAACTCCTAAGTTCTAAGTGGTGAGGTCTCCCACAAGGACATTTTAAGGTTAGAGGACTCCAATTTTGTGTGAATTTCTTTTCAAACTAGAGAAGGAGCGAACAAAGGACTATGGCACATTTTCCATCTGACTATATGCTTCCAAGTGAACTAAAGGGTGGATACAAGGAAAAGTAATCCATTCCGTGTAAAATATGAATGAACTAAATGTATTTGCATACATAGTAAGGAAGAAGGAGAAAGTGGGGAGCCATAGTTTACCATGACACAAAAGTATGAATGAGTCAAATGTATTTGCATAAATAGTAAGAAAGAAGGTGAAAGTCAGTAATCCTAGTTTACCTTGAAACAATTATGTATATTCATATATATATATTTATATATATATATATATATATATATATATATATATATATATTACCCATCAAATTGAAACTATCATTGTATCACTTGTTACATTTTATTACCTGGATCATTGAACTAAATACTACTATCAATTAGCTCATATCACCATTTTTGTGTACTAAATATGTTGTGTTATTTTATTTATTATTATCTATGAAATATATCCACTTATCTTTATTGAACAAATTTTGACCTAGCCCACTAATATTAAATATACATGCACCGTCTAATCCAACCATTATCAATATCACATATAACTAAAAGGCATATATCTTACAAACATAGAACCTATACTTCAACTTTATGAACCCTAATATATCTACTAGGTTACATGATTTATTGAAGTGAGCCCTCCCAGTATCCCTTAGAAAGGTTGACTGAAGAGGCAATGTTCGTTATCATAGTGTTTCCAAGATCCATATTGTAATAAATAAAAAATTAACAAATTATAAGTTACAAACATAGTTGTCGATATAACATGGAAAAATAAAGCTCCTCAAAAGGAGTTACTATATTGCATGAAGTGGAGAAAGGACTGTGGTTCTTGGGAGAAAAGAACTAGAATTGATCTAGCTAAATTATCCATGTATAATCATCTTTAATACCTTGTGATTTATTCTTCCTTGAGTCCTTACATGCATATTGTGGATAATTATTTAACATAGAAAGCTTTAATACCTTGTAATCAATCTTACCCTTTTCTCAATAATACTCTCCCAAAGCTTCATAATTTGACTCATTAACTTGATACCTCTAGAGTTTTTACATCTCTATAATATCATTCGTTCATGTAGATTGGTGCTATATTACTATTTCTCCATTCATTTCGCATATTCTTTGTCTTCATAATCTTATTAAAGAATTTTGTTAACCACATAGCTCCTTCATCCTCCATGCTCTTCCATATTTCAACAGGAATATCATGTGGACCACATGCCTTTGTTTTTTTCATTTTTCTCAAATGATTATTCACCTCATATACTGAAACTCATCATGTATAAGTGATATTTCTTGCATTCATCTAACCTGAGTCTCTTAACTTGTTTCCAGTATCTCCATTGAATCTATGAAAGTAGTTTCTTCATTGGTTCTATATCATCATCCTTCACCAACACTCTATCATCTTCATTCTTAATGCATTTTACTTGACTCAAGTCTCTTCCTTTCCTTTCTCTTAAGGGCCATTTTATAAATATTTTTCCCCTTCTCTTGTATCCAACTTATTATATATCTCATCAAAGTGTTTGGACCTTGCCCTTTAACTGGCTTCTTAGCATCTTTCTTTGCTTGTTTGTATCTTTTAAAAGTTACATCATTTGTAGATTTGGAAAGCTTATATATATATATATATATATATATATATATATATATATATATATATATATATATATATATATATATATATAAAGGTCATTATGTAGATAATCAACCCCTAGTTTCACATATAACAACATGTTGGATGATCATTATCATGATGAGGTCTGATTTCAAGATTTTTTTCGAGTATTATCCAAATCACAATTTTAGGCCAAGTAATCATTAAAATATGAGATATGATCCATATAATAGATATTTAGAACTAATCACATGTGTTTATCATATTTTGTTCAATAATTAATACTACAACAATAAATGTGATTAGATCTAAATGTGTTTTTTAAAAATTGTATTAACTACCAAAGTTATTAATACTATGATATTTTTTTGTCAGCATTAATACAATGATATTCAAGATATTGTATAAATATTTTGCACAAGATGTAACTAACAATCATTTTCAAAGAGTGTTTCATCAGTATATTAAAAGATTAGGGACCAAGCATAGACTTTGCAAACACTTTTTTTGTATTTATAAGATTTTGTTCATTTATGTTGACTATTCATACATAATATTTGGATGAAGAGATTTTTATTATATAATTAAGATCTAGTTATTTTCTAGGATTTTGTAGAAGAGAGGAAGAAACCTTTAACTGAAGAGAGAAGCCATTCATAGTTGGATGGAGGTCACCTATTGACTAGCGAAGAGATATGGCATTCTGAATCCATATCCTCCACTAACTATGCTCATGGAGAGAGGTGTGGATGCATGTATTTGGGTTCTGGATCTGTGGTTCATCATGGACCAATCAAGATCAAAGGGTTGTTGGCATCTCTCCCATTCTCCCAAATTGAGGAGGATATAGTACCCATGAATTGGATCTACGTTTAAAGGAGGAAAGAGGAGGTCTCATGATGTCTCAAGAACAAGTCGACCGAGCACATCTTGAATGTGTGAGCTTGTTGCATGAACGATGTCAGGGTGATTCTAGGTGGAAACACCGAAAGTGGATGACATAGTGGCAATGTGAATCTACTATAGAACGATAGTGAGAAAGAGGATTCTCCTTGACAATAATTTATGGTGGAAAAGGGTGTACTTTCAAGGGTACGATACAAAGGAGTTACAAGAGGCTTTTATAGGTGGAAATGAGGGTAGAACATGGTTTTGTTAATTTTTTCACTTGTCAAAACAAGAGATCGAGAGTCCTATAGATTTATTCTTCAAGTTACGGATCCAAAGATGGAAAGTTTATTCATGAGGAGAGTAAAAATATGATACAAATTCAATGAGAGGGATGAAATGAAATGAAATATGTGCCACGAGGAGAAATTAATAACAGAATGTTCAAGGGCACTATACTCAAATTTCTTGATTCATGCCCAAGGTTTAAGATAAGTATGTATCCGTTGAATGTAGTGGAAATTTTCAGCCTCCCAATCTGATGGTTAGAAAAAAGGGAGATTGAGAAAGAAGAGAGACAAGAAAATAAAATAAGGGGGAAAATGTTTATCAACATTAACTTTAGAAATTCATAAAAAGTATTAGGAAGGTCAATTTTATCTCAAAATTGGATCACAACCTCTTATAAAGAGTAACAATACATGGACAAGTTTGATATTTTAATAATGACAATAATTAAATTAGAATTCAATGACATAAACCAACATTATTCAAACATACATGATATCTTTTGATTTAAGAGTCACAAATGATCTAGTATTCATTTAATATCAGATCGGAAAATATTAAATACAAAGAAAGGCACAAAATTAAATTAAGTAGCAATTAGTGACATTCCATTGAGTCACATGTTGCTTTATCTGACATAAATGCTCCTCCTAGTGTCACCATGAGAAGGATCTAGCGATCCATATTTTGTATCATCTTCCTCACATGATAATTGTACTCCCCATATTGATATAATATAGATGCCTCATATGAACTTCAAGCCATTTTACCTGATACTTTGTACTATAGAGTTTCCCATGATAGATGAAGAAGACATACTAGGCTATCATCAAGACATTTTATTCATACTGCACTTATGATTTAATCATTATTGAGAACAAAAGTGATGTTTGTGAGCCAGTATAATATTACAACTATTTCTTAATTAGATTCTACCATGTGGGTTGTTCTTATGAACAAAGGAAAGGAATGTTTTCATACTAATCAAACTTAAGAGCATGTCAAGCCTCCCTTTATAAAGAACAATATTGGTTGCAAGTTTATAATCAAATCAAAGGAAGCTGATCATGGCGATAAAAATGCAATATTAAAAGCATGATTAGTTTCAAAAGGTTACCATAAAAAGGATGGTGTAGACTATAATGATGTATTATCTATTATGAAAGGTAGAGAAGGGACAAGTTCATCATCCATAAAGGACTGGCAAAAAGACTTGCTATGGACTGAGAGTTAAGAACACTTGACCTTACCCTTTGGCCGGTGGAATTGGCAAGATTGAACTAAGGCACTGATGGCCCCAGACAGGGGGACAACCACACCCCATTTCAAATGGGATTTATCCCATAAACAAAAGAGCAAGAGAACCTATAGGATTTCCTTTTCCTCTTCCCATTCTCACTTCAGTGGGTTTCCCTAGGAGAGGAAGATCTACAAGAACTCTGACCTACTTCAAAATTTCTTATAGGAGGACATATGTGACTCTAAATAATCCCCCTTTTGCTGGATTATTACCAATGTAATCGTAAAAAGCTAATTTTTCAAGAATTTTAGACCATGCTTCTGATAAACTCAGATTTTTAGCTAGTCCAGCACCAACCCTTTGATATATTTCCTATTGGAAATATCCATCATCCCACTGATAATGAGTGGGACCAAATAATTCGATTAGTGTTGTTGTTGAACCATACTACATAGTTCCAGCAACAACAAAAGATGCAAAAAAAACACCGGCGATACTACTAGAAAGTACGATTTCAATATTTCCCATACGTAATCCTTTGTATAAACATTGAGGTAGGAAGACACTAAGAAGTAACGAGCCTCCCATATTCTATTCAGAGGCTCATTACTTTAATTGATATAATGAAAACTCTCCATCCATATTCTTTTGTCATTAATTTCCATTCATGACTTAGAGGTTGAATAACTAGATGTGAATGCCTCTTTTATTCATGGTGATATGAAGAGAATACATACATACAACAACCATAAGATTTTGTGTTTGATAATAAGAAGGATCGTGTGTGCTTATTGAAGAAGTCTCTTTATAGCTTTAAGTGATATGCACAAAAGTGGTATAATAGATTTGATACCTATATTATTGGACACAAATAATTTAGGATTAGATGTGATATTTTTTGTATATGGGGTGCCATCTTGGCAGTTCTCTTATTTATTTATAGTTTTACGCTGATTTAGATTATAGAAATAATGTTGATAATAGACAATCTCTTACCAATTACATTACAACCTACAATTGCAGTATCTACTGCAAAGGTTGAATATCTAGCATCAAGTAAGCCTTCAAAGAGTCAACATGACTTATGGGATTGTGTGCATAATTTATTGTTAATTAAGATATGATAGTCATCTACTCTGACGGTCTAAGTGCTCTCCATCTTCTAAAGATCAAATGTTCCATGAAATAACAAGTACAATGACATTAAATAACATTTCATTAGAGAAGTTATTGCATATGAGACCATTTTTGTGAAAAAAATCTAGCAAAGAAAATTTCACTAATATGATGACAAATCCATTACTAGTTTCCAAGTTTAGGAACTACTTGGAATTGGTTAGCTTACATAGTTGAAAGTGATGCACTTACAGACTACATGTTAAGAAGTTTTCTATTTGTTTTTTCAAGATGTTGAATTCAAATAAAGGTGGAAATTCTTTTGGGTATCTTTGTCCTTGTTTGGGTATTGGTCTGAGTCCAACCCATGTTCCTACTTATATTGGGATTACCATTAATTATTGAAGTTGGAGATCGACCTCTATGTGAAAATTGGTATGGTAATTGTTTTAGACTTATATTAGGATTTTTTAGTCCTATTTGAAGCCTTATGATATGGGTCATATTAGATAGGATCCTTCAGATTTATATTTCAAGTACAAAAAAATACAAAAATGTTTCTTCCCTGCTTTGTTTGTACCCTTCTCAAGGTTTTCTAGTTCTCTCTTTAAAAGAAACTTCCCTTTATAATATCCTTTATATAATGGAATTTCTTCTCCTGTCGAGAAGTAGGTCCTATAGATCTAACAAAGTAAATTGTAAGTTCATTGTTTGGTGCATATAGTTATTCTTTTTCTCACAAAATACATATTGCTTGGTGTTCTTTCCATTGTGTTGTTTCAAAATTGAGTGTTCATTTGTTATTTTAATACACATTTCCATACCCATGATACATGTTTCCATCCCATTGTGGTTATGACAATTCTCATCAAAAAGTTCATAATGCACATAAAGAGCTTAAAAATCTTTCCTATAAGTGCTTCAAGGAGCTCAAATGTCATCACTAGTATCCAACTACTTCTATCCACCTATAATTACCAACCTACCTTCCACCTAGATATATTCTTTTATCTTCCTGTCATAGGGTGTGTTCCCCACCCAATCATGTGCACATTTTTTTTAAAAACCAGGGCCCACTGCCTGAGGCTATAGTAGAATTTCAGGAATGACAACTGAACCCACGGACCACCACTAGCCTTAACTGTGCATTTTGTCTTTACTCACATACAAGTTGGGATCAACTTTCCTACTAGTCACCCATACTAGTACAACTCCAAGCTGAACATTTTTAACTATGGAGTTCTTAGTGATGGGCTCCCTGAAAAGGAGGTGCATGTTGGTGATATGGGTAGTCTGATCATTCTTTTTAAGATAATTTTATTTGAGGCCTCAAATCTTGTGACTTTATAGTTTTCTTCCCCAACCACATTTATTACAACTTCCCTTTGTTTTTAAGAGGTTACTTCTTATACCCCTTTGCATATAATTATGTTGTAGTTACCACAAATGTGATGATTATTTGTCTCTGATGATATTTATTTATGAACGGGTACTTTTTGTTCTCTTGTTATAAAAGTTAAAAGTCTTAGTGTTGGTAGTTTTTAGGGAATAGATGACTAAGTTCCCAACTTTGAAAGCACACATACTTCAACTAATGCAAACACTAAAGAACATCCGGATAAATTCATGTACAACTGATATTTGTTGAGGATTCATTGTACTACCTCAAAAGGATATGTGGTACAACTTGTTGCCTACTTTTCTTCAATCTATTCTCTTCCTATCATAGAGGCATGTTTCCATATGATCTTGCATGCAGTTTGCTATAACAACCGCATTGGGCACAACTTTACTTGGTAAATGAGAGATTACTTCTTGTACCCTATTTAATATGATATTTTTCAAAGAAACCAAAATAATTATAGATGGGTGAATATTTTTTTGAAAGATCATGTATTGTAAGTAAAGAGCCTTGTCATTGGTACTTGTTAAAGGAATCAATATATAAGTTACCAATTCAAAATAATACATACTTCAGTTAACAGGAACATTAAAGAACACCCTAATATGTGAGTCTTTCCTAGAAAATCCTCACAACCACTAGAACACAAAAGCAATGTGTTGATTATGGTAAACTCAACAACATAGACTAAGGTATCCCATGTTTCGTGGTATATTCAGTCCTAATAGACACAATCTACACACATGGGGTAGATTGCTCTATTTTACAGCTTGGCTGTGGTGGCCAAAATGTTTCTCTAGTATACCCACACTTCCATCAATACTAAAATGATGGTGGTGGTGTCAGTTTATGCAACATCTCTTGTTGCATCTCGTCAACCACTTCTCCCACATAAACTGGGTGGTGGTCCCTCGACACCTTACACTTTTAGAAGTGGAGGAATAGGTCGATAATAAAATAGTCAATCATGAGAAAGTGTGTATCAGCAATAAAGACATTCTTTTACATTATTGATTTAGTAGTAATAAAGTCTAGCTTCTCAAGAGGCTCAAAAAGTATGGATAATGATGTTATGATCCCAAAATCACCAAAGTTTTAATGATACTCAGGGTAGGGACTGGTAGGGAGACTGTCGAGGCGATTCCTGATGCAATCTACTGCCGTCGGCCTCCTTCCCGTGATGTCAGTCAAATTTGGAGGAGAAAAGATGATCCCATTCTTCATTGTAGGGCTTCTCAGGAATCTACTGGTCTTCTTTTGATCCAAGGTGTTGGTCAGTGCAAGACAAACATTCTCTGAAGAAAACCAATGTAACAGTAAAAGTGGGTAAGCTCTGTTATCCGAAATATGAAGCCATGGAGAATACAGATAGATAGAGCAATTGCCTTGTTGGCTATGTCATAGATTTCAGGCCCCATCTCCCTACACTTGAAAACTATCTCTCTTGGCTATAGAATCCTCAGGGCACCCTTGAAATCTTCAACAGATGTGATGGGATGTTTGTTCTCGAATTCTCGATACCCTCTGATCTTGGTTTCGCACTCTCTGGTAGATGGTTCATCTGTAATAGACCTTTACTTCTAAGTAAATGGCATCTGGGAGATACATTCCATAAGTTTAAGCTGGAGGAAGTGCCAGTGTGGACTCGTCTGTATAACTTGCCTATTGAGTTATGGGATAAGAAAATGTTTGATAGGATTGGATCAGTTATGGGAACTCCATTGTGAATGGATGAAGCTACTAAATCTTATTCCAGACTGGAGTATGCCAGAATCCTAGTTCTCTTCTCTACTAAAGAAAATTTTCCTTAGTCCATTTTTTTGTCAAGCGATGAAGGTGATGAACATGAAATCTATTTGTCTTATGATTGGTTTCCTTATAAATGCTCTTGATGTGGCCTTTTCGGTCATGATGACTGTCATGAACCTCCTACATTATCCCTTAAACTTGTGAAAAATAAGGTATGGACTATCAAGCAGAAAGAAGCCCCCCCTTCAACTGTTTGTGATATTGTCTCTGAGAAACCGTTCACTCTAAATAGAGTTGCTCTGCAACATTATGAAGATCTGGTTATGAGTATGTAATAAAAGTATAATGGTCCTAATCGCTTTGTTCCTTCTACTCGCATCCCGGAAGTCCTTGAAGCTAACTGCTATGATGGAGGGTCTTCCAACTCTACTAAGGAGAAACCTTCCATTTCAAAGTTTCCTAGAAAATCACCCCTGAAGTGTTCCCCCAAGCCTGCTATGGGTATTTTCCATAGGTTTACGAGTTCCCTCTTCTCTCCTATGCAAAACAAGATTGGTGGGATGGAAATTATCAATGAAGAAACTTCTGCTGAGGCTGACATCTTAACATATCCCAGGGGTTAAAATGAATCTATCTATGATTATATCATCTTGTAATTTCATAGGCTTCTCTAATAAAATTTTGAGTGTCCAAGAAGAAGTAAGAAGGTCTAATAGTCAAATTTTCATCATTAATGAGTCAAAGTTGCAATCTTGTAAAATGGTTAAATTCATGAATAGATATTTTCATGAATTTAGTTGGACTTTAAACCACAACTCTCATGTTCTTGGTAGAGTTATTGTATTGTGGACAGGTGAATCTTGCCAGATTACTAAACTTGATGAGAATGATCAGGCTATTCACTATAGAGTTCAAATTGATTTTTTCTCTTTCGTTCTCTCTGCCATTTATGGTCATAATGAAGACTCTGACAGATCCTCCTTATGGAAATTTATTGAGAATATTAGTCCTTCTGTTATTGAACCCTGGGTCTTGATGGGTGACTTCAACTGTGTGAGGAAAGTTTGTGAAAAAATTGGAAGACAGCCTCCTTCTGCTAGATCCATGGACGAGTTCAATGATTTCATGCTTGATTGTAGTCTCTTTGAAATGGATTTGGGTGCACCATATTTTACTTGGAATAATCACAAAGTAGGTGATGATTTTGTCACGTCTAAGATTGACAAAATTTTATATAACAACCTCTTCTTATCTAATTTTAATGTCTCTCAAGGTGTTTGCATTTCTAGCATTATTAGTGATCACAGAAGAATTGTTCTATCTATTGGAAACCCTAAGAAGATTTTCTCCCCCTTTAGATATGTGAATGTGTGGACTTCTATTGATGGTTTCTATTTTGTTCTTGAAGAGGCGTGGAACATCAAGGTGGATGGTTATGATATGTTTAAGCTTTATTCCAAGCTTAAATTGAAACTGAAAGCTTGGAATAAGAAATATGTTGGTAACATTCTTGAAAAAGCTATGATTGCTTGTGGTGAAGCCCTTGAGGCTCAAAGATTGGCTGATCTTAACCCCTTAGATGTTGAAGCTAGAACTACTGCAAAAAATCTCAGTGCTAAAGCAAGAGATTCCAATAAAGTTGAAGAGTCTTTCCTTAGGCAGAATTCTAGAGTGCAATGACTTATGAATGGCAATTCTAATTCAAAATTTTTTATGCATCCCTAAAAACAAGACGTGATAGGAATTGCATTAGTAGTTTGGCTACTAATGACATAGTTATTCATGACCAAACTGAGCTTAGCCAATCTGTGTATAATTTTTATTCTGATCTTTTCTATAAGAAGGATTCTTCTGGTGGGGTTTGGTCTGAGAAGTGGACTGTCCTACCCTTTCCTCAACCCAACATGAAGATATGATCTCTAGGGTTACTAGAAAAGAAATTGAGGACATTGCTAATAACTTTGATGATGATAAAAGCCCTGGGCCTGATGGTTTCAATGGGCATTTCTATAAGAGGGCTTGGAAAGTGATAGGTGATGATGTTGTGAATCTTATTCAGGAATTCTTCTCTAATGGTAGTCTCCTCAAGGAAACAAACAAAACTTTTATCACTTTAATTACTAAAGGACAGGATAAATCTCTTATAACCAATTAGAGGCCTATCTCTCTATGCAATACTTTTTATAAAATTATCTCTAAGATTCTCTATAATAGATTGCAAGGTGTTCTTCCTACCTTGATTGATGAAAACCAACTTGCTTTTGTTAAAGGTAGAAGCATAAGGGATTCTATTCTTCTTACTAATGAAATCTTGAGTGACTTCAAGAAAACCTCTGGTTCTCATATGTGCATTCAAGTTGACATTTCTAAGGCTTATGATTCAGTTCATTCGTCCTACCTTTCTCCATTATGCATAACATGAATTTCCCCACTTTTTAGATTTGATGGATTGAGATTATTTTTTTCTCCACTTATTACTATGTTTTAGTTAATGTGAACCAACTGAGCCTATTTGACCTTTAAATGGAGTTAGGAAGGGGGGCTATTGCCCCCTACCTCTTTGTTTTGGTCATGCAGGGTTTTTCGGAAATGATGAAGAAGCATGTCAATTTGAACCACATTTCCCCTATTAAAGTATCAAAGGATTGTCACTGTTCTCATCTAAATTTTGCAGACGGTTTGATGATCTTCACCAAAGCTGATGTTCTTAGTGCTAATAACTTAAAGGTCCTTCTTGATAAGTTTGGTAGAGAATCTAGGTTGAAGATTAACCCCTTTAAGAGTTCTATTATTGCTAGTAAGAAAGCTGATGGTGCTAGTATGTCAAAGATTCTCTATATGAAAGTGGACTCTATTAAAAATGCTAAATATTTGGGTATTCCCCTCTTCTTTGGTAAAATTTCTAAGAATCAGTGCTCTTCTCTGATTGAAAAAATCAAGAAACATTTGGAAGGTTGGAAATCTAAGCTTCTCTCTCTTGCTGGTAGAGTTGAGCTCGTCAAATCTACTCTATCATCTATGTTTTTGTATTGGGCCTCTTCCTTTCCTATACCTAGCTCAACTCTTGAGGAAATTGATAGGTTATGTAGAGATTTTCTGTGGGGTCAGTATGAGGATAAATGCAGCCTGCATCTTATAAAATGGGACTCTGTAACTCTCCCTAAGATTGAAGGTGGTCTTGGTTTGAGAAAAAGTAAAGATTTTGTCAAAGCATGTCTTATTTTGAATGCTTGGAATGTGGCTAATAAGAAGGATACCTTCTGGGTCAAATGTATTTGTGAAAGATATTTCAAAAAGAGTACTTTTGGACTACTGAGGAATCATCTAATAATTCGTGGCTTTTCAATAACCTGCTTAGGGTTAGGAAAGTTCTTCTTCCTTCAATCAAGTTCAATATTGCAAATGGTAAAATTTTTAGGCTCTGGCTTGACCCATGGTGTTCTTCCAAATTTCTAGGTGATATTTTTGGTAAGGATATGGTCATTCAACTAGGTATTCCTTCTTATGCCTTCCTTAGTGTTATTATTGTTGATAAGAATTGGAAGGTTCCTTTGCACAGAGGCTCATCCATGCTTTCTTCTCTGCTGGATCAATTTCCTATTGGACATTTTGATTTTGATCATCTAAGATTTGGTTCCAAAGAGGATAAAAAGGTTAATCTTAAAATCGTTTGGGATAATATTAGAGTTAAAGGTGTGGAAGATCCAAGTTTTGGTTGGATCTAGAAATGTAAATGCCAGCTCGATGCTACTATCCACCTATGGACAGCCAAACATTACAGATTGCCTACCTCTGACTATACTAGAAGAAGGGGGGTCTCGATGGCTTCTATCTATTTCCTATGCATGAATGCATATGAAGACTCTAACCATGTTTTGTTTGAATACTCCTTTATGAAAATTCTTTGGAATCAAGCTAAATTGCTGGCCTTATCAGTTCTGTCCCTTCTGGTTTGAATGACCTTATTTGTATGAATTATTCTTCTAAAAGGATTATTTCAACTCTCATTATGTATCATGGTTGGATGGAGAAAATTCCAGAGTCCATGATAACAGATATAAGGATGTTGAACTATTCTGGACCTCTATTTTGAAAGATTATGATGCCTTATTATGATGTTTACTTTTTTTTTTTGATGGATCCTTGTTCCAGTTCCTTATCTGTGTTTGGTCATGGTTATCCTGATTTCACTTTCTCTATATCCAGAAGGTTGGTTGGATCTCTTTCTGTCAGCTTGGATCTCTTTATATAAGCTCAGAGTTTCTGTCTGCTGGGAGATGGCTTCTGTTCTTCTATCTTTTCTCTCTATAAGGTAGGGTTTTCAGGTGACTTCTGGAGTGGATGAACTTATCTCTAGTATGGTAGATCTCACTCATATGAGCATTTCTCTGCCATCTTTCTTGAGGTTTTGTTTGGCTTCTTGGATCTCAGTTATGTAATCTCTGGTTGCTTGTTTTTATCTTAAGAGTTCCTTGCTTCTTTTTTCTGAAGTTGATGCCTGGAGACTTTTGTTTTTTGATCTCCCTTTCTAAAGTGGTCTCTTGAGTGGAGGAGCTTATCCTGTGTGGAGTGGTAGAGCTCACTCAAGGATGTTGGTAGTTTAGCTGAGTTTCTGAGATGGGTTCGTCCTGCATCTTTGGGTTAAGATCTTTTGTAGTAGTTATATCTTGGCCTGTATATGCCTAGCTTTTAATGGAGGTGGTTTTGTTCTGGGCTTCCTCACTCTATAACTCTGATATTTGATAAGTTTCATTCTCTTCAGTTGGTTCTCTTTAGAATGGTGGAGCTACTCATGTCCTTCTGTATGGTTGGATCTCTCTACATAAGCTTTGTTGATGCCTGGAGATAGATGTTTTTGATCTCCTTTTATGAAGTGGTACTTTGAGTGGATGAGCTTATCCTGTGTGGAGTGGCAGAGCTCACTCATGGAATATGTTGGCAGTTTAGATGATTTTTAGAGATGGGTTCGACCTGCATCTTTGGGTTAAATGCTTTTGAAGAAGAAGTAGCTTGGCATGTTGATGTATAGCTTTTTATGTAGGAGGATGTTTAGGGCTTCCTCATACTATATCTTTGATGTATATATATGCTTCATTCTCATCACTTGGTTCTCCATGAAATAACAAGTTTTGTATTTTTTTCAAAAACCAAAAAATGAAAAAGCAACAGAAGTTTTGATTGACCAAAAAAAAATCACCAAATCAAGTGTTATATAATATTGATATTGATATCAAATAAAAACATGTGGTGCATGAAGCTTGTTGCCCTCATGCATTTGATTCTTCCTTTTTTGTCCCTATCTATCTTAGATAGTATGTTCCTACCTCAATCTTGCATGTGGTTTTCTACAAAAACCATAATAGGCACAACTTCCCTTTGTATTTAAGTGGTTACTTTCGATACCCTCATCAATACAACTTTGTCGCAGCTACCACCAATGTGATAACTATCATCTTTTTTAATTCTTACTTATGAACGCATGATGTTAAAATAATAATTTTCTTATTTCGTAAGCAAAGATAATACTTTTTAGGGCATAGATTAATAACTTCCCAAATTCAAATGAAAATTTACTTCAACTGATAGGAACACTAAACATAGTCATGAATAAAAAAAGAACTATACATATTATTATGAGGTCTTAGGAAATAAGGGCCTTGCCATCGGATCCTAGAGGCACATTGTTAATGGTGCCAATATCCACAATGTAGTTTGCTAGCTCCCTTCTTTGTTGGTACATTCATCCTAGACAGAAATGCTCGATGCACATGGGGTGTATAGCTCTACTAACCTCCTTGCCTTTTCCACAAAAAATGTAGTAGTGTCAAACAAATTTTTTCAGACATACCCCACAATTCGATTGATTCTACAAGGATGAGGTGGTGTCCAAGACATTCCATGCTCATAGTGATTTGATAGTTAAAATGATGCTTGTTTGTACTCTAATTGTGAGAGAATCTTCATAAATGATGGATCCTACAACTTATCAAATTATTTTCATTTTTTTTGTAATTTATTCTATTAGAACATATAAACAATGAGGGGATAAGCCCTTGTTCTCGGGGACCAGGGAGTAGCTCCGTATTAATTTCTACATGGCTTTATTTATTTAAAAGTCAGACTTCTTTGCTTGAATTAATGATGATAATAATTCATTTGGGTTATCATGTTAATGTATGATCAACCTAAATTATGCTATATACTTCTATGAACCAATAAAGTGATATTACAAATTGGAAAAATTATAAGCACTGTAATTATTTACACACTCCAGAAGTAGCCTATCAACTATAAAGTATAATATCTAGAGTAGAACCTAATTCACTTGATCTTCTATATAAGCGCCAAAAAGATGGGGGCTTATAATTAGGTTGAATAGTATATTACATTGTGAAAGCAGGTAATGTTGGCTTCAAATAACTAATTTTAGAAGCATAAATATTTTATTCTTATGTAAAGATATATCATGTATGAAACAAATATCATGGCAAAGATACAATCCGAGAGATTTCACTAAATTGTTCACAATACATTTGAATTAATTACTTTGTGAATTTCAATTTTTAGTTTAAGTAATCAAATCAATTATTTTTTGAATGGCCTAGCTGATTTCTAATTAGTAGTAGCGTCTACCTTCACAATTCTCAGTGTTTGATAACTCAAGACTTTTCCTCTTATATTATTCATCACATACACTTGTATTTTGCATGAACGGTTCATGTGTGTTAGTTTTAGTAGCATAAAGTATCCCATATTTGGTGATACATTTGATCTTGATGAATACATTGAACACACATGGGGTGGATTCATGTGTTGGACTCCTTGGCTCCACCAAATAAATGTAGTGGTGACCAGTTATTTTACTCTTGCATACCCCACACTTTGGTCAGTTCCACAATGACAGGGATGGAGTCCAAGCCACTCCATGCTTAGGGACTTGGTGCATATAGAATCTCATGTTCCACCCCGTCAACTATTGCTCCCACATAAAAGACGCGATGGTTGCTTGATTCCTTATGGTTTTAGCAGTGGAGGAAAAGGTTTGTGCTAAAGTCGTCAACTACGAGAAAGTGTGTGTCAACAATGAACAAGTTTTTTAGATTTTTGTCTTTGTACTAAGGAAGTTTAGCTTCTCAAGAGGCTTTGAAAATTATGAATAATGATGTTATGATCCAAAAATCAATGATTATAGCATTTTAATCGATCAAATTCACCATTAAAGAAAGACATGTGATGCACATAGCTCATTGCCCTCATGTCTGGGATGATCTGTTTTATCTTACTGTCATAGGGAGTATGCTCCCAACTCAATCTTGCATGTGATTTGTAACACCAAACATAATAGGAACAACTTCTCTTTGAATTTGATAGGTTATTGCAACGTCCTAGGATTCTGCTTTCTCGAAACTTAGAAGTCCCGAGAGGACAAATCCGAGAGTGTTAGCTAACTATTTCAGAAAGTGATGCGGAAGTGACATACGTTGTAACACCCCTCCCTAGGGTTTCATACGTAACCAGCGGAAGCACAACCTAATCCCCAACATTATCCAAAATGTGGGGTACTTGGCATTTCAGGGAGGGTTGTCACACGCATGATCTCATATAAAGAAATAAATAAAACTTGGCATTATTGAAGCATAGATTCATACATACGTTCTTGGAAAGAAAACTACATCATGATTCTAAAGGTATGCTAAACGTAAACTAGATAACATGTAAAAGATAGGATCTCCATAGATAGACGTCCCACCAGGCAACAAATTCTTAGATCATTGGATTCTTAGAACTCCTTAAGTTGATTCCTTCCCTTTAGCTCCAACTTCTGCGGACATGTCGTCCCCAACCATGCAAAGGAAAAAACATTCATGGTAAGTAAGAGACATTGGCATGTTATAAGACATAAAAATAACATATAAGATAATTTGACATAAACATGAACATGCATTAATATTAATCATTTCTTGCATATTTTACATGAAGAAATTTGACAAGAAGTATATGCTCCTCTCTTAATTCCCCATAAGGAGCCCATAATGCTAAAAAAGCCCATAATTGCTTAGAAAGCCCATAATGCTCGGAAAGCCCATAACAAGGTGCATATAAATATAAATCAAATTCCCTTAACCATGATCTTTCTTAGACTTAATTATCTTCTTAATGACTTAGACTTGATCTTAATGGGATTTCTCCCCCTTGAACATAGTTTGGATTTCTCCCCATGAATCATAATGGGTAGGGCTGTCAATGGGTAAGGGTAAACCCGTTTTCCCTTTACCCAAACCCTGTAGGGAAAGGGTAAGGGTAAAGGATTTTCTTACCCATTACCCTCCTACCCGCTACCTTAGTGGGTAAGGGTAAGGGTAAGCCATTACTCATACCCTCTAACCCGCTACCCGCCAATATTTATGTATACAATATTAAATGTATGGTCATATGTTGTTTGAATCTATGTAATATTTAATATTATGGGGTCATCACTTTAAATAATACATGATATTCTTTTATACTTCTTATATAGTTAACTTGGTTGTGTATGCAACACTATTTTGGAGGTGCAAGACACATGTATAGAGGTAGTCTATGTTCTATTAAATAATTTGTTGTGTAAAGCAAACACCTATATAATAACAAGATTTAATCTTTAACGTATCATGTGATACATATGTGAGGTGGTGTTATCTATTTTATTTGTGCTTTATTTTTTGGATGCAACAACATTTCAGAGGGTATAAGATATGCATGTTTCTAAGAATAACTCTCTATGACATATTGTCCTTTAATATCATTTTATCATAGAAATATTAATCTACTAGGAATAATTGATTTTTTCACACACCAATGTTATGGTACTACCATTTGTACATACATTCAATACAACACTTGTAGAATATTGCTTAGAAACATTTTGGACATTTAAAACCCATTATGGAACATCTTGATATTTCACTCAAATATATGAATGTACTAGCTAGACCATTATCATTAATATTACCACAAAATTTAAGATGGCATATAAATTCCCCACTTCAACCTTACCCTCCCCATATACCCTGTGGGTAAGAGGGTAAGGGTAAGGGTAAGGGGAGGGTAATGATATTGGTGGAGTGGGGAATTACCCATACCCTTACCTGCCAGACTTGGTGGGTAAGGGTAAGGGTAAGACCTTACCCTCCCCATACCCTCCCCATTGACAGCCCTAATAATGGGAATTTCTTCCCTCTTAAGCATGAATGGGAATTTCTTCCCTCTTAATCTTGGTTTTATGTACCTTAATCATAATTCATAACATTAATGTGATTTCTACATTTAGAGTTAAACTAGTAAATGCACGTGCAAAATGCACGTGACTTCTAGGCATAATAAGTGTAGTAAATTTGTACAAATCCATTCCGAACAAGTTGATTATCAAAAGAAAATTATAACAAAATGACATCATAGTATACACATATATGTTGAGACTAAAAAATTATAAATGAAAAGTAAAAGTATAATGTAGTTTAGTTCGTATCTCATTTTTGTTTTTCTTTATAATCCACTTTTACTATGACTTATATGTATCCATGTACACAATATGTCATTAATTAGAAATTCGGTTTTTTCCTAATTTTCTTGACAATTAAACAACTCTTTTTGGGATCACATTTTTTCTAACCATGCAATGCTTGTTGATTCTTGATTGATATTCAAGTCTTCTTCATGTTGTATTTTAAATTTCTCCTTAACAAAATATTCAAGCACATTTTCCTTGATTCTACTACCAATGACATTAGTTCACTATATTATATTTTTAGTATAATGGTGCCATTTGTTTTTCATCATCATTGTAGTTGTCATCTTTAATATAATTGTAGTGACAAAAAAGGTAGAGATTAATTTAAATCTATGCAGATTACTTTCCATGTACATTTTCTCATAAAATAGAATGCCTCTTACACAAGATTCTCAATATAAATTAAATATTTTGTTAAAATGAACATTTTTGCATCACTATGAAAATTTATGTGGTTTGATCAATCAATGTGTATGTTATTTAACTATTTCATGTTATGAATCATATAGAATGTTCATATGATTTTCATATATTTATATTATTTGTTGTAATGTTCATCAATAAAGGTTACTTCCATGGAATGTATATTTCTCATAATTCATATACAACTCGTAAGGTGGCTAGTGAGCTAAAATGAGAAGTTTGATAAATGAGAAAATATTGCATTATTTCAAATATAATCTCATGTGGGCCTCCATTTTAAGCTGATAAGAATAGATACTACATTTGGTCTTTGTCAAAAGGCCAATAAAAGTATAAAAATTCCAAATATAAGTGGACCAATTTTAATATTTTTCATGTAATGCATAATGAATTTAACACCCAATATTTTCTACCATAACAAATACTATTCAACATATAGAACTAACTCGTATATAAACTAACGATATGTCATCATCTCATATGTAAGATAGTAACAAGGATATATATATATATATATATATATATATATATATATATATATATGTGTGTGTGTGTGTGTGTGTGTGTGTGTGTGTATATATATTTATATATATATATATATATATATATATATATATATATATATATATATTCTTAGTCTCTTCGGAGACATCCGATAAAATTGGAATGATATAGAGAAGATTAGCATGGCCCCTGTGCAAAGATGACATGCACAAATCGAGAATATATATATATATGTATGTATATATATATTCTTAAATTACAAATCATGTAAAATTTTCAAGAATTCCAAAGGGATCAATATGTGTAAATAGAAACACATTGAGTGGATATTGAGTGATTTTCCTAAACCATTGTTTAATGAATAGTTAGAATGAATAGAACTCTAAATATGTGACTTGGAGTAGAATAATTTAAGTTGTGACATTTTGACTTATAAGAATGTATAGAATAATATCATATTGTTTAAAGATAATGCCTGGAGTTTGTAAGTTATAATCCATCTACTTTTGGGTCCACTCTGACCATTTGGATTGTTGTTACCGATGGTCAATTACATTACATCATAATTTGTTATGGTGTGTCTTACCTAGATGAAGATGACCATATTTCTCAAACACATGATTTTATGGAATTGGGTTTGAAAGAAACTACAAAAAATTAAAAATAACATAATGAACCCAACAAGTTTATCTTGTAGTAAATTCTCATTTGGCAATGATTTGCTAAACATTTTAATTGAATCAAACAAATATTTTAATGATAGTTAGTCTTGTATCATAAGTTGGTTTTGCTTACATTTATATTTCTATGTTTCATCTTGAGTCATCCATTTCCTATTATCTTACCATTAATCATTAACGACAATCAATTCATGCATACAAAATAATTATAATCTTTATCATGAAAGTTAGTACAATAAAGAAATTATTGTAAGAAACATAGGCACAAATGACATGCTTTATGTCGTATACATTTCCATGAATGACATACATGAATAATAAAAAATGGATTCTAGTAAGATAGAACTTGACATATACTAATTTTATACAATAAATTACAAAACTGAAGTTTGGTTGATTTACGAGAAAAGTGGTTAACAACATTGTAAACATTTTCAAAATTAAGATTTGAAACTAAATTCTATCATTCACATACATGGAGATTTAGAAACTGATTATCCCCTTCTAGGACAAATAAAACTTTAGAATTCAAGTGAATTTAAAAAGATATTGCATAAAAAATGAGAATAATTAGAATTTTAGTAATGAGGTAAATATGTGAATCGGATTTGAATTCAACTTTGATCTCCATATCAACTCTAGATCTCTCACCCCCAATAATTTTTGTATATTACAATTCTGATTTTGAAGTTTCCAATGCTAGTTCGAAAAAATATGTATGCTCATATGTTGAAGAATACATTAAGGAAAAAGGAATTAACTTGAGTGGAAAATCTAAAATATAAATTTATAGGTATATGCAAAACTAAGACTATTGTGACATGATTTCTAAAACCCTACCAGTCATATTTAGGATCTTAACTTATTATGCCCTTGTTTTCATTGTGAGAATAACAAAATTTTCAAGAATATGATAACAATAGTGTATGTGTACATATGTCAAAAATGTATCAGTTTTAAATATATAATTGGTGATACAAAAGGAGACAAATAGATATGTAAAACAAACGAATAAGAATAGTAGTTAAATATTTCATAATTCTACAACAAACAAACAATTAATGTGAATGGGGAAGGTAACTGGAGGTTGTTGTATGTGAATATTGCAGTCAATATTCAGGGATAGACATAAATGTTGTATATGACCTTCAATAAAATCATGAAGGGTATCTAGGAAATTAAATTATTTTACCAGTATAAACATGTGGTACTTGGTAAAGCAATACATCGAAAGAATATTGGATGAGCAGAGTGCACATATTAAGTTGACATCTTGCATTGTAGACTATATCCAAGAAATTATTTTAATGTACATTGGACAAATAAAGGGTCTTATAGTATTAGATTGTTTAGATTTCTCTTAATATTATTATGTTGTATAATAATAATGAGTATCTAGAAAGTTAAAGTACTTTCAACGGGTTATGATTTTTTACAATTTTATTGCGGTTGATATAGGCAGCTGGAACTCATACCATTTTTTTGAAGAAGTTGAATGCTTAAATATATAGAAACGATTGTGTGTGTATTACAAGTTTCAACAAATATAGTCCCTTTAAGAACAAAACTCCAGTTTTCATATAATAACGTTTGTCTTGCATATTTCAAATGGTAGACGCAAATTTGAAATGTAACACATATTGTAATCGTCATGAATGGTTTTTGGCACCTCACATAGGAAAATATGTGAAAGTATATTCAGTAAATGAACATTATAGACCAGCAAATTACTGATTGATGCATATGTGGTAGCAAATATATGTAATCTATCTAATCATTTATCTATAATTCTGGAAGAGCACGAATCTTACATGACAATAAGAGGCCAAATTAACGTTATCACACATTGACCTCCTTTACGTATCCAAGTTCTAGGTATTCTGCACTATGACACGTGTGTTCCCATGTAGTCCTACATCTATTGTCTTAATTTGTATGAGTATTAGAGTTTGCATACCTAAAAAGCCACTATCATAGATAGATGTAGCTAGGTTGTACAACAGCGAAAGGTGTCATCGCCTGTGGTCATTTGACACGAAATTATGTCAATTACATTAGTTTCTCTTGCAGTCACATGTTGTCCATGAACCGGAGATTTATGTAGGGGGCGGATGATAAAAGTTTTGAGCTTATGTACAAATACATTACCTGGAGTGACCGTGAAGCTAGAATTTGCAGCAACATTCACAACCACCATAATCTATTACCTTGTTTGCAGTGTGCTTGACCTTCACCAAAATTCAACACGTCGATCATGTCTCGACAACGAAGATGCAGGTTTGCCCATATCACGTGACCATGATGATATGGAAAAGTCAATGGATTTATAATAATGAGGAAAGGACGTGTGTGTGCACAACCTTCATATATGTGGCTCAGTTTTGCTGAGAAGACAATTTGACCTCAGAATATGTAATTGGCACTCGACTATTTTCTCTGCTTTATGCTTCTCTTCTTCCTCATTGAATGCTTTTGTTTCTGATCTAGTCCAGTCTATCCTCTCATGTGGCGGCACTTTTCATGTTAGTAGGGTTGCCAAACGGCACACAGGAGGAATTCACATCACACGAGGACTTAATGACAAGAGAAGATATTGGGCAAAGGAGAAGAAGTTTAGGAGAGAGGACATTACATTAGATGAGAGGAGAAGAGCAAAAACACGCTAGTAGAAAAGGACAAGAGAAGAAACCAGAGAGGAGAACGGGCAACCTAACAGCATGGCTGAGCACCTGGTTATCCATGGCCAGACAGTGTTGTTCATGACAAATTCCGATGCGCTAGACACTGCACAACATCTGATGATAGCACATATTCCAACAGTACAGGTTATGGGAGAAGCCGCAAGGAACAAGATGTGGGACGTGGAGGTTGTCATGGTTGGCCTTCGACATAGTCGTAGGAGTTGAAGACCCCATAGACGGTGCCGAAGAAGTCCTACGCGTTGCCGTTGATCATGTTCTCCCTAGGGTCGCCGTACTGGATTTGCTCGTTGGTAGAGAGGCGGCTGAAGACGTACTTGATGTGGACGGTCTCGTCCCAGGTCGGGGCTCTATGGGGTGAAGCAGGCAATGCAGGTGACAGCCTCCTAGAGTGGCGACTCCAGCCAAGATACAAACGTCCACTACCGGATGGCGGACGGCTCCGTGCAATCAAGATAGGAACTGCTCTTTGCCTAATGCAGTTGAAGAGGGGAACAGAACCGGGAGAGGGGAGTTGTTTGAAGAGTCCGATTATTGTATATTCCTAAGTGTCCAAAGATTAATGGAGATATGAGGTTGGGAAGGAGTCCAGCCATTAACGGAGATATGGGAGGGGACGGAAACGAGTAGTGATGCTTAGAATGATAGAATAGTAGATTATAGCAATCAACATCCAATAACCATATACTTGAAGAAAATATGTATTAATCATGACTATAACATTTAGTGCTTAACATAAATCATAAACATTCAATAAACCAATTATTATCTATGACAAGGGCATGGCCCCCTTACCTTGAGCTAAAGCACCTAAGTCAAGCCTTGTTTGACTGATTGGATTCCCTTACACACCTGAAATTAGCATGCATATCCTTCATCATACATCTTTAAACCCTTATTCATTCATATATGAATTGAGATGTGAAAACAGCAAAATCAATTGATAAAAACTCATAAAATCGAGTTCCTCGTCGAAAATCATTTCCAAAACATATTTTTTCATATTTTTCCGATAACCAGGCGATTTACTATGAATTTACAAAGAAAAGACCTATGACAAAATAAGAAAAAGCCACGTATATATATACACCCAAAACCAGTGGGTCGGGTCTGAGCTGGACCAATAGGGGCCGACCAAATAGCAAGAAGGCTCGCCACTGAGGACCCGTGGTCAGAGAAGGGAGGACAGGTGAAAACCCTGAAATACCCTTTGCGGTTGAAAACATCGAACCTAAACTGACAGGGGTACCAAGGTCATCTCGCGACCTGGATTCTTCACCCCTTAGCCATGGCGTCGAGCGCCGAGAGCAGACCTACAATGGTAGCATCAGGTGAACACTTTGATCAACTCTAAGTATAGGAAGCCATCAAAGGCTCCCTTGTGCCAGGTCGGAGATATTGAGCCATTGCTCAGGCTGTAAGGAGCACCAGGCCCCATGGTATAAACATGGCAGCTGAAAACAGGGCCAAGGCAGAATCACTGATCGTGAAGCCTGAGCGCTGAGAAAATGAGCAGTTCGGGACCAAAAGATCCAGTAAAACCAAAACGAGGTTGTGGGGACCTGAAGCTGTTGTTTCCAGGGTCGAAGGAGACAAGAGGACGTTTGTGTCTAGAGAACAGAGAATGGCGGCGGGAAACAGAGAGGAGGTTGGGTGTTAGAAACCACAAAGATCATGGTGAAAACCATCTAGTGAGGGTCGAGAAACGTTCGTCGCGGTCAAATAAAGGTCGGGGCATTGTCCCCTAGGTAGAAGGGGCCCATAGGCACCGCAACGACTAGCGCCGATGGTGACCTCTTCTGGGCTCTATAGGGTACAATGCTTGGGGCTAACACGGGGCAAACCAAGGCTTCAAAAATAAAGAGAGAGGCTTGAGGATGCTCACCGAGGTCATGATTGGACCGGGGTGGTCGGAGAAGTCGAGAAGAGGCCTGGGTCGCCGGAGAAAGAGGTTGAGCAGGTCGGGCTTCAGAGGGTGAAGGAGGAAGAATTGAGCGAGGGGGAAGGATACTTGGGGTCCGTTGATGCTTTCAGACTCTTTAGATAAGAAATAGTGGAACGGTTGTGTCCTCTGCAACTCAGGGAGGCGAGGGCGGAAAAGCCCTAGATTGGGCGTTTCGTCCAATGAGAAACATGGAAAGCGAGTGATGGCTCATTTGAATCGGGGAAGTCTCACAAATTCAAAGTAGGAGAAATATTCGAAAATGATTAATCAATGGGTGAGTAATCTATCGGAGAGTAAACCGCTGTGAAATGGGTCCTCTTTGGGGGGGAAAACGGAGGTAGATGACAACCCCGGCACCGTTGGATCCTGATCCAATGGTCACATATGTGAGTGCGAATAAAATGGACGGATTGGCCTGCGTAATAGTGTAAATCGAATAAATGTGACAAATAACACATTGATTGGTATACCATAAACCATATAAAATGTATAATTAATATTTGGAGGGTCGTTTGAGGTCCAAATGAGTTCAAATTTTAGCCATAGGCACAAAAGAGGGTCTAGATTATTCCTGTAAATTTAGATTTCATTTTTGGGCACATATTGGTGCATAACTTCTATAGTAGCCATTAAAAGACATTAAAGGTAATATATTTTGATAAGATCTTTTATTATTGAACTCATAAGTCATAAATATATAAGGAAACATTTTCTACAAGTAAGCCATGGATAAGAAAGTAAATGAACATAATTCTCTTCACATGAAATGAAATTGTAAAGATAATATGGGCAATTTACATTTAGGTCCTCAACATTTATACTATTAGAAAAAGAGCATGCAAAGAATAAAATAGTTTGAAAATTTGCATAAAAAGGATTGGGGTGTTACATACGCATACATGAACACACAATCATAACATACACCATAACATTTCTCAACATTCAACATGTAAATTATTACAAGATGACTTATTACAACATGAACTACAATTACATATTGAAAGAAGATTTAAAAGTCTATGAACATGTATGCTAATCAGGTCTACACAATAGGTACAACCTGTACAACTTGCTCACTTCCTGTTCTTATATCTCATGCTAGCTCTGAACCTAAATCATACATGAAACAATGAATCAACACAATGTGTTGTGTACGTGAGTAAAATATACATATATATTGTTCTTTGATAATACCACACTTTACGTATTTTTGTATATATTTTACACCACTTTTAGAATAACTTTTGTCGAATTTGCAGAAATTTTATCTATCTTCTTGACTAAAGTCTTGTTTGGTGATTTCAGGAGTCAGCCAACTGCGACCGCGGCTTCTCCAAAGACCGCGACCGCGGCTTCTCCAAAGACCGTGACCGCAGCTTCTCCAAAGACCGCGACCGCGGCTCCTCCAAAGATCGCGATCGAGACCCTAGGGAGAATCGCAGTCAAGGAGAATCGTTGTAGCATCCAACTCCCAAAAACAGATTAACTTAAGCAGAAGCGAATTAATTGTAGTGGATTACTGAAAATCACTGAAAATTAAAACTTTTTGCAAAGAGATCCATACATAGGAAATCTTTTCCATCAAGAACCATTGTATAACATTTACATCCTGGTTCAAACGTACATAACATGTACCATCTCTTTTTAGAGACTACATCATCAGCTGCCTTATAAACATTATATACAGACAGCATACAAATCTCAAGGCATCAAGCCAAAACCTCAGATCGATTTATCAAAAACACTGATTAAAAACTCGGAGGACCTAAGAGTACAGAGACGACACATAGGACTTTCTAACTACATAACTTGACAGACAATATCTCCACCTGAGATCGCACTGCTGTCTCTGATGTTATTGTTGTTGTCCTTTTCCTGCAAGATGTTCTCACTTTCCTCCGTGCTCGTCCACTAAAAAATGTTGGATCCCACGGGGGTGAGACAATTGTAAATTACCCCAGCGGGAGATATAACTCTCTGCCAAAATATTGTTATAGCAGTTTATTAAAATAAACTGAGCAGAAGAATTATATATATAATCAACAGCAGGTGAATCATTGTATGATCAGAGTGAAGTAATCTCCTTTTTCAAGGATAACATTGCATCTACTCATGGTAGACTCATAGTTCATTCATCTACTTGTAATGAATACAACAGATATGAATATCATCAATGAACTACATATATATAACAGAAATATAACATCAGCCAATAAATTTCTATATTCAATCCTTAAGCAAATATGCTATACGGCTGATTTCATTTTACAAACACACTTATGTCCTGAGGAGATGAGGTATACCGCTCATACTCCAACCGACCACTGCGAAGTCAAAATCGGTACCATACATAGGTCTATGGAAGAGCCGGATTCCCATGACCTCACACATCCCGGTCAGTGCGGGACAACAAGCAGGACTGTGTTAACTGCTCAAGATAGCTTTCCAGGGTATACTGGAACTTCGCTATAGAGTTACAGCATCAACTGCACTCTCATCGGCCATCGAGAGATTTAATGTTTATCTCCTCGACCCGACATTAAATATCATTGGGAGATGTGTATAGCATCTATCCCAATCATCGGGAGATTTGTGATACATCCATCCCGGAGACATGAAGGATTGAGAGGTTTGATGTTTACCTTCCCTCAAATCACTTCACCGGACGTAAGGATATTTTTCGCCCATTTACCCCAACATATTCAAAATATTTGTTTCGGGTTTTTCCGCGGAGCACCCGTTTCACCATCACCTGTTCCTGATGATGATGGATCTATGGTCAGGGCTTCTACATGAAATGATTTCACTTGATTAATTAAGTACATTTTCATATTCTTTTAGCATCGGCCAAGTTCTCAAACAAGACTTATTACAACAATGCTATAAAGAGACATGTACTACTTTCATCAGATACTTATCAGTCTTTCAAAGACCTTGGGAACTCAGTCCCTCATTTCAAAACTGGGAATTCTCATCCATTCACATTCTCATCACCAATGATATGGTTTTGGGTATTCAAACCCTTAACTCATCATTGAACATCATTACCATTTATTAGGTAACTATCACCTTCAGGTCATCTGACCAAGGCATTCATGATACTTGTTACACAAGCATCACACATGGCTCTTACGGCCACAAAATATCTTGTCACCTCTTTCTAGGAAACAACTTGTTCATATAACTCATAAAACCCATGCACATTGTTACTTTTATTAAGCAACAACAACGTCAAGGCACAAAAGGCCAATCAACATTTATTATATAAATGTCACAGCTCAACTATGGCTATAAACATCATGTCATAATACCTACATGGTTATTAGACATGATAACAGTCATACAAGTTATTCATCACATCATGTGATATAATAGTAACACCACGATTCCTTTCCCAGGAATTAGGGTTTACTGTCTAATAGGGTTTCTCATTTCCTTTACCCAAAATTAGGGTTAGGGTTCCCCATTACTCATTAATTAGGGTTTCATGATTATATAATCTATTCAATCCTCAATTCATTATTCCATACCTCTGGGGCATTCAAAGGTATCATATATGATTATTCAAGATCATTACTCTCATCATATAGCATTAATGATCATCATTTCAAGGTATGAGTTCAATTCTCATCCTCATCATGGTATGACTATATCATACTTATCGCATGGGCTTAACCCCATTCTTAAGTTACATTAATTAACAGTCATCAAAGTGCAACAACTCATTACATTTCATTGTAATAGTTGCATAACACACTCCATATGTTTCTTATTCAGACATATAAGGTTTAAAGTACATGAAGGAATATAAACCCTAAAGTGCTGAATGTGATAACCATCATATCTTGATGTATTACTTTCTCATCATTTCAGACCCTCTTGAGTTAACCAACTTATCTTGTATTAAGGTATTCCCCTCTTAATACATTCCATCACTAAACTCTCACCTAGCATTTAATGCATAGACCACACATTAGAATTGTCCAACTATCTTTAATGATATGGACTTGTCTAATTCTAAAATATTTCTTACAATTAGGTTGCTTATAACCAACCACATGAAATGTTTCACCTTTATAAGGCCATTCCTTATATATCATCATTAGGGTTTCTTTATATCCTTACTTAAAATTAAGATTATGATTCATTGTCATATTGCCCAGGATTAGGGCTTTATGCATTATGAGTTCACATTAGAGTCTCATATACCTTCACCCTTCTTAGGGCCTCTCTTCACAACATAGTATTAGAGCATCATGTGGTGTTAGTTTTTAGTCAGGATTTCTCATGGAATCACCCTCAACTGGGGCTTCTTATGGAATCACCCTCAACTAGGATTTTACATGGAATCACCCTCAACTAGGGTTTCACATGGAATCACCCTCAACTAGGGTTTCACATGGAATCGTCCTTAATTAGGACTTCCACCATAGTCACCCACAATTTGGGTCTATTAATCATCTCTATTAGGATTTCATTCAATTATCCATAATTAGAGATTCACTATTCATCCCAATTAGGGTTTTACATCTCATTTCCCTAAATTAGAGTTTCACTTATCATTACCCTAGATTAGGGCTACATCCTTTCCCTAGATTAGGGTTTCAATTAGAATTTCCCTCAATTAGGGTGAGAAATCAATAGCCTTGTCAATTAGGGTTTATGTTCATGATTAGGGTTTCATGATCTCTTTACTTAAGGATCATACCCTTAATCACCACATGAATCATATTCGTGTATGTATTCCATGCTATCATCCTCTCAACTTGATTAGGTCATATCAACCCTTCAATCAAGTACATACAACTATGATTAACATAGTGTACCAAGTCATTGATCCTATAAGAAATTAGGGTTCATCCCTTAATTGGAATTAATCACTTAGGTACTGTTAGGGTTTCATCCTTTGTACCTTCATTGCTTATAATTACTAATCATCTTAATTCTCAAGAGATTCAATCACATTGGACCTCCATTACATAAGGTATCCAATTGAATTGATCAACTGAATCTTCAATTACAATAGGTGTCCAAGTAGATTAACCAATTGAATCCTCAATCAACCTTGACTACTTGAACCCCAAACGGTCTTGGTATTTCAAAGTTCAAACTGTTTGAAACCGTTTGGTAAAGTTTCACACTCTAGACCGTTTGCTAAAGTAGGAGGTGAAGACCGTTTACCCAAGTTTGAGTTTTGAAACCGCATGGGCACAAACGGTTTGGGATCGTTTGGTCCCAAACGGTCTTGAGATCGTATGGTCCCAAATGGTCTTGAGACCGTTTGGTCCAAACCTCCTCAAAACCGCATGGACCAAATATGGTCTCAACCAATCAAATTGAATTAGGATTTCCAATGTTGATTCCTTCAATCATTGAATTCATGGAACCAATCATCAATTGGACCTATCCTCATACATCAATTGAGTTTAATAGGTCAACCTTCAACTGATTTGACCCTCAGTTGGTCATCAATTAGGGTTTGAATCAATTGAATTAGGGTTTGGAATCGATGATCCTTCAACACTAATCAATGCAAGATTAGTTACTTTGGAACCATTAAACCATCATCCAAATTGAACATGACCTAACCCCAAACGGTCTTGAGGTCGTTTGGATGACCACCAAACAGTCTTGAGACCGTTTTCCCATGTTAACATCAAAATCCAAGTCAACCAATTAGGGTTTGGATCATTGGATTGATCACCAAATCAGCAATTGATTACACTCCAACTTAGTATCTTTGGATCTTCAATTGCTTAACCATACTCAACCCTAGACCTCCAAACGGTCTTGGGTGACCTCCAAACGGTCTTGAGACCATTTGGGTGATCCCCAAATGGTTTTGAAACCATTTGGGTCAATCAACCCAAGTTTCAAACTCAATCAACTTGGAAATCAGAACTTAACCCGATTAGGGTTTTGGTGATTGATTGGCCTTCAACTCATGAACCAGTTGGAACTAACCAATCATAATTGATGGGTCATTAACCTAGATCCTTTTCAACTGATCTCCAAACGGTCAACCCTGATCAACACCACCAAATGGTCTGAAACCGTTTGGTCTCATGCGATTGGGTGTACTGTTTGCTTCTAAATGGTTTGAAACCGTTTGCTCCCAAACGGTTTGGGAAACCGTTTGAGCAACTCAATCAAGATCGTTTGCCTTGCATATTTGTAGAGGTGTGTGCTTATCATCTTCAACCTCTAAACTCATGAAACCTGCTGTGGTTTCCATGGTGATTGCATTCATCAACCAAATCGATTATTGTAAATGTAGAAGAGATCATTATTTGACATGGAATTGAATGCAATAACAAAATCAAGGGTTCAAGTTATAAAACCCGCCTCCAATTGAGCTCCAAATCTCCATGTTCACAGAAACAATGGTGGATGCAACTCCTTTCACCATTCCAAAGCTCGTCCTCAAGGTTTGAGTGAAAAGGAATGGTTAGAATTAAGAGGAGATCAAAATAGCAAGAAATCATGCATTGATTTGTGATTTCCACCATGAAATCGTGGTGAACCAAGGTCAAGAAGCTTACCAACAGGTTGGGGGTCGTCCTCCTGACCCTCCCAAGCTCCCTTGGTCGTTTTCCAAGCAAGGAGGAGAAGTGAGGTCGAAAAGCCTTTCATTTGGCTTGTAAAATGTTCTTTTATAAAAATTTCAATGAGAGAGAATATACTTTGTAAAAATCCAATTCATCCCAGAAATGTGGCCGCCTCTTCCCCCTCATCTTCCTTGGGTCCGAGGCTATCTTGGTTGCCTCATATTCCTCTCAATTATCCATGATTTAAAGAAAAGCAAATCAAGCACCTTAAATCATATTATATTAATATCCATATGTGAGTGGATATTTCTTTTTCTTATAAAATTGTGAATGGGTTATCCACTCCCTTGGATATTTTCGTGGTCCTTGCAAGGCTAAAGGATGCCCAAACACATCTGAATCCAACTATTTTAATTTTGGTTGAAGTCCCTTTAATTAATACATTTATTTTTGCCCTAAATAAAGTTATGGTTTCAATTAGGATTAAATCTTGATTATTTTCATATGAAGATTCTCTCTCCTCCAACTTAATTCAAATGAGGCGCCCATCCCATTTTCTTTGCTCTACATGATGCCAAGAAACATTAGGGACCTTATTGAAGTGGTAAATTACATATTGCACCCTAAGTTTTAGGTAAATTACACATTACACCAAAACTAGGTTTTCATGCACATACATTGCTTTATCAGCTCTTTCTTGGTATTCAGGCTTCCATAAGCCATACCTCAGCATCATTTTCACTCTCATGATGCTTCAACACATGAGGAACATATTATCCTGCACAATTTGCAAATAAACCCCTCAACTTGGGTAATTTGCATTTTAGTCCAAAACAAGCAAAACACTGATTTCAACAATGTTCAAAAAGGACTAGAAAAGCAACATAAGTTCCTCTTGAGCCCTAATTACTTTTCACAAGATGAGATTAAGCATTTAATTATCTTTCTTAATCAAAACACCTAGGTTTAAAGTATAACCCAGGTCAGGGATGTTACAAATTATAAACCCCTAACAAGGATTTCGTCCCCGAAATTCAGATAAAGGAAGACAGATGTATTTTATTCATCATACTATTCTAGTCTTCACATATCATTTCCTTATTATGGAGACATCATAAAGCTTTGATCAGCACAAAGTGTTTTCATACATGATTTTTATAGAATCAACACATAAGACACATGCTCCATTGTTCCTTATCAGTAACTGTGGAGTCAATTTTTTGTGTCAAGAAACACTTTCCTTATTTAGAGAGACATCATGTATTCTTTATTAATATCATGTTTATGCAAAGCATAAACCCCTAACATATGATGTTCATACCATTTTATATAATCAGACTAATTTCACAGTTTACCACTCTAGGTAGCCAACCTAAATCATCTGATATTTCTCAGATACCGGAATCTTTCACACCTTGATATCTATCACATGTGTTGGGAACACATCACATTTTTATCTTCCTTTCATCTTGGAACATTAATTGTTACATATATCCTCATCTTGGAACCAAAGTTCAAGATAAACTGATACTTTTCTAAGTATCCATCACATGAACATATTTATCTTATGCACATCAAGTGTCCTAAGACCCACTTGATTGCCATGTCCCTGAAAGGAAAGAAAACAAGGATTCATATTCCTCTAATTAATTCATGTATTTTCAACTATTCATGAATCATTTATTCTTTGTCTCATCCTAGGTTCCTTGCCTTTAGCATAGGAATTTATAAGGATGGTTGCATGTTACTATCCCTTTCTTTATTATTATATAGCATGTTTATGATCATCTCATGATCTCATCACAATTTCCATTTCCTCATTATGGGAAAGATCTTTATTATTCTTGCAGCATTATTGAACATGGTTCATTTCCCTCATTCTTATTCTTATCTTATGAGGAGTGCACTCTTAATTCCTCATACAACATGCTCATCTGAGATTACCTCAGACTTCTCTTTCTTATGCATAGGATATGACACATTTATTCATTCCATATTTTTGATTTCATGATACTCATTAGATTGTCTCAGAATGACTACTTGATCAGAGTAATCAAAAAGACAACAATCTAAGAGTTTCCATACTCACTTTATCATCAATAGTTGTATACCTGGCCAGGGTATATAAATACTGATATTAAGTGATATGCACTTTGTATACTATCATATTTCTTCTTTTAATATTATCACAAGAATAAGGCTTAACATCCCTGAATCTCATTCAGGCATCTCTTCTGTACCTCATCTTTCTTATAGAGGTAAGAACAACATAAAACATTTGTAATGTTTTACTATGCAAAACATAAGTCCTCATAGGACTAAGCAATGAAAATTCAATCAATTACTTTCTTAGTTAATCCAGGAATTCATAAAATGACATATTTGAATGACATTATCTTGTCTACCTTGTCATAATTCATGAATTATTCACTGCCTCAGGCTAACTTGCCTCAAAGGTTGATTCAACAGGCTAAGGTTGATCACAGACTCAATTTAAGTCCAGAAATTCATCATTTCCTTTTGCTTCAACCTGCTGATGCTAATTACAAATCATGTTGATATGTAAAACATCTTCATTGGGGTTGGTAATCTAAGTTACACTGCCAATGCTTGATCCACTATTTACATTACTGGTGTCCTAAATTCTCCAACAGTAATACTTAAAGAAGGATTTTCTTATTATAGATGGATCAGCTAGGGGATTCTCAGGCAATTATCTCTCTCTTGCCTGCTCCCATGCACCTCTTCTTGGTGCAACATTGTTGCTTTCAACAGCAACCTCCTCATGTGACCCAGTCATCATTAAGTTCTTCTTCTCTTCTACGAACAGAAGACACTATCAGATACACTGGATGACACCAGAAAAGTCTCTACTACCTTAGTCCTATGTCTCTATAGACTCAGCGAACCTAGAGCTCTGATACCACTAATTTGTGGCATCCAACTCCCAAAAATAGATTAACATAAGCGGAAGCAAATTAATTGCAGCGGATTACTGAAAATCACTAAAAATTAAAACTTTTTGCAAAGAGATCCATACATAGGAAATCTTTTCCATCAAGAACCATTATATAACATTTACATCCTGGTTCAAACGTACATAACCTGTACCATCTCTTTTTAGAGACTACATCATCAGCTGCCTTATAAACATTATATACAGACAGCATACAAATCTCGAGGCATCAAGCCAAAACCTCAGATCGATTTATCAAAAACACTGATTAAAAACTCGGAGGACCTGAGAGTACAGAGATGACACGTAGGACTTTCTAACTACATGACTTGACAAACAATATCTCCACCTGAGATCGCACTGTTGTCTTTGATGTTATTGATGTTGTCCTTTTCCTGCAAGATGTTCTCACTTTCCTCCGTGCTCATCCACCTAAAAATGTTGGATCCCACGGGGGTGAGACAATTGTAAATTGCCCCAGCATGAGATATAACTCTCCGCCAAAATATTGTTATAGCAGTTTATTAAAATAAACTGAGCAGAAGAATTATATATATAATCAACAACAGGTGAATCATTGTATGATCAGAGTGAAGTAATCTCCTTTTTCAAGGATAACATTGCATCTACTCATGGTAGACTCATAGTTCATTCATCTACTTGTAATGAATACAACAGATATGAATATCATCAATGAACTACAAATATATAACAGAAATGTAACATGAGCCAATAAATTTCCGTATTCAATCCTTAAGCAAACATGCTATACGGTTGATTTCATTTTACAAACACACTTATGCCCTGAGGAGATGAGGTATACCGCTCATACTCCAACCGACCATTGCGAAGTCAAATCGGTACCATACATAGGTTTATGGAAGAGTCGAATTCCCATGACCTCACACATCCCGGTCAGTGCGGGACAACAAGCATGACTGTGTTAACTTCTCAAGATAGCTTTCCAGGGTATACTAGAACTTTGCTATAGAGTTACAGCGTCAACTGCACTCTCATCGGCTATCGAGAGATTTAATATTTATCTCCTCGACCCGACATTAAATATTATTGGGAGATGTGTATAGCATCTATCCCAATCATCGGGAGATTTTTGATACATCCATCCCGGAGACATGAAGGATTGAGAGGTTTGATGTTTACCTTCCCTCAAATCACTTCACCGGACGTAAGGATATTTTTCGCCCATTTACCCCCACATATTCAAAATATGCGTTCCGGGTTTTGCCGCGGAGCACCCGTTTCACCATCACCTGTTCCTGATGATGATGGATCTATGGTCAGGGCTTATACATGAAAAGATTTCACTTGATTAATTAAGTACATTTTCATATTCTTTTAGCATCATCCAAGTTCTCAAACAAGACTTATTACAACAATGCTATAAAGAGACATGTACTACTTTCATCAGATATTTATCAGTCTTTCAAAGACCTTGGGAACTCAGTCCCTCATTTCAAAACTGGGAATTCTCATCCATTCACATTCTCATCACCAATGATATAATTTTGGGTATTCAAACCCTTAACTCATCATTGAACATCATTACCATTTATTAGGTAACTATCACCTTCAGGTCATCTGACCAAAGAATTCATGATACTTGTTACACAAGCATCACACATTGCTCTTAAGGCCACAAAATATCTTGTCACCTCTTTCTAGGCAACAGCTTGTTCATATAACTCATAAAACCCATGCACATTGTTACTTTTATTAAGAAACAACAACATCAAGGCACAAAAGGCCAATCAACATTTATTATATAAATGTCACTGCTCAACTATGGCTATAAACATCATGTCATAATACCTACATGGTTATTAGACATGATAACAATCATACAAGTTATTCATCACATCATGTGATACAATAGTAACACCATTATTCCTTTCCCAGGAATTAGGGTTTACTATCAAATAGGGCTTCTCATTCCCTTTACCCAAAATTAGGGTTAGGGTTCCCCATTACTCATTAATTAGGGTTTCATGATTATATAATCTATTCAATCCTCAATTCATTATTCCATACCTCTGGGGCATTCAAAGGTATCATATATGATTATTCAAGATCATTACTCTCATCATATAGCATTAATGATCATCATTTCAAGGTATGAGTTCATTTCTCATCCTCATCATGGTATGGCTATATCATACTCATCATATGGGCTTAACCCCATTCTTAAGTTACATTAATTAACACTCATCAAAGTGCAACAACTCATTACATTTTATAGTAATAGTTGCATAACACACTCCATATGTTTCTTATTCAGACATATAAGATTTGAAGTACATCAAGGTATATAAACCCTGAAGTGCTGAATGTGATAACCATCATATCTTGATGTATTACTTTCTCATCATTCAGACCCTCTTGAGTTAACCAACTTATCTTGTATTAAGGTATTCCCCTCTTAATACATTCCATCACTAAACTCTCACCTAGCATATAATGCATAGGCCACACATTAGAATTGTCCAACTATCTTTATTGATACAAACTTGTCTAATGCTAAAATATTGCTTACAATTAGGTTGCTTATAACCAACCACATGAAATGTTTCACCTTTATAAGGCCATTCCTTCTATCTCATCATTAGGGTTTCTTTATATCCTTACTTAAAATTAGGATTATGATTCATTATCATATTGCCCAGGATTAGGGCTTTATGCATTATGACTTCACATTAGAGTCTCATATACCTTCACCCTTCTTAGGGCCTCTCTTCACAACATAGTATTAGAGCATCATTTGGTGTTAATTCTTAGTCAGGGTTTCTCATGGAATCACCCTCAACTGGGGCTTCTTATGGAATCACCCTCAACTAGGGTTTCTCATGGAATCACCCTCAACTAGGGTTTCTCATGGAATCACCCTCAACTAGGGTTTCACATGGAATCACCCTCAACTAGGGTTTCACATGGAATCACCCTCAACTAGGGTTTCACATGGAATCGTCCTTAATTAGGACTTCCACCATAGTCACCCACAATTTGGGTCTATTAATCATCTCTATTAGGATTTCATTCAATTATCCATAATTAGAGATTCTCTATTCATCCCAATTAGGGTTTTACATCTCATTTCCCTAAATTAGAGTTTCACTTATCATTACCCTAGATTAGGGCTACATCCTTTCCCTAGATTAGGGTTTCAATTAGAATTGCCCTCAATTAGGGTTAGAACTCAATAGTCTTGTCAATTAGGGTTTATGTTCATGATTAGGGTTTCATGATCTCTTTACTTAAGGATCATACCCTTAATCACCACATGAATCATATTCATGTATGTATTCCATGCTATCATCCTCTCAACTTGATTAGGTCATATCAACCCTTCAATCAAGTACATACAACTACGATTGACATAGTGTACCAAGTCATTGATCCTATAAGCAATTAGGGTTCATCCCTTAAATGGCATTAATCACTTAGGTACTATTAGGGTTTCATCCTTTGTACCTTCATTGATTATCATTACTAATTATCTTAATTGTCAAGAGATTCAATCACATTGGACCTCCTTTACATAAGGTATCCAATTGAATTGATCAATTGAATCCTCAATTACAATAGGTGTCCAAGTAGATTAACCAATTGAATCCTCAATCAACCTTGACTACTTGATCCCCAAACGATCTTGGTCTTTCAAAGTCAAACAGTTTGAAACTGTTTTGTAAAGTTGCCAACTCTAGACCGTTTGCTAAAGTAGGAGGTGAAGATCGTTTGCCCAAGTTTGACTTTTAAAACCGCATGGGCACAAACAGTTTGGGATCGTTTGGTCCCGAATGGTCTTGAGACCGTCCCAAACGGTCTTGATACCATTTGGAATCAAACGGTCTGAGACTGTTTGGTCTGAACCTCCTCAAAACCGCATGGACCAAATATGGTCTCAACCAATCAAATTGAATTAAGATTTCCAATGTTGATTCCTTCAATCATTGAATTCATGGAACCAATAATCAATTGGACCTATCCTCATACTTCAATTGAGTTTAATAGGTCAACCTTCAACTGATTTGACCCTCAATTGACCCTCAGTTGGTCATCAATTAGGGTTTGAATCAATTGAATTAGGGTTTGGAATCGATGATCCTTCAACACTAATCAATGCAAGATTAGTTACTTTGGAACCATTGAACCATCATCCAAATTGAACATGACCTGACCCCAAACGGTCTTGAGGTCATTTGGATGACCACCAAACGGTCTTGAGACCGTTTTCCCATGTTAACATCAAAATCCAAGTCAACCAATTAGGGTTTGGATCATTGGATTGATCACCAAATCAACAATTGATTACACTCCAACTTAGTATCTTTAGATCTTCAATTGCTTAACCATACTCAACCCTAGACCTCCAAACGGTCTTGGGTGACCTCCAAACGGTCTTGAGACCGTTTGGGTGATCCCCAAATGGTTTTGAAACTGTTTGGGTCAATCAACCCAAGTTTCAAACTCAATCAACTTGGAAATCAGCACTTAACCCGATTAGGGTTTTGGTGATTGATTGGCCTTCAACTCATGAACCAATTGGAACTAACCAATCATAATTGATGGGTCATTAACCTCGATCATTTTCAACTGATCTCCAAACGGTCAACCCTGATCAACACCACCAAATGGTCTGAAACCGTTTGGTCTCATGCGATTGGGTGTACTGTTTGCTTCTAAATGGTTTGAAACCGTTTGCTCCCAAACGGTTTGGGAAACCGTTTGAGCAACTCAATCAAGATCGTTTGCCTTGCATATTTGTAGAGGTGTGTGCTTATCATCTTCAACCTCTAAACTCATGAAACCTGCTATGTTTTCCATGGTGATTGCATTCATCAACCAAATCGATTATTGTAAATGTAGAAGAGATCATTATTTGACATGGAATTGAATGCAATAACAAAATCAAGGGTTCAAGTTATAAAGACCGCCTCCAATTGAGATCCAAAGCTCCATGTTCACGGAAACAATGGTGGATGAAACTCCTTTCACCATTCCAAAGCTCGTCCTCAAGGTTTGAGTGAAAAGGAATGGTTAGAATTGAAGAGGAGATCGAAATAGCAAGAAATCATGCATTGATTTGTGATTTCCACCATGAAATCATGGTGAACCAAGGTCAAGAAGCTTACCAACAGTTTGGGGGTCTTCCTCCTGACCCTCCCAAGCTCCCTTTGTTGTTTCCCAAGCAAGGAGAAGAAGTGGGGTCGAAAAACCCTTTCATTTGCCTTGTAAAAGGTTCTTTTATAAAAAATTCAATGAGAGAGAATATACTTTGTAAAAATCCAATTAATCCCAAAAATATGGCCGCCTCTTCCCCCTCATCTTCCTTGGGTCCGAGTCTATCTTGGTTGCCTCATATTCCTCTCAATTATCCATGATTTAAAGAAAAGCAAATCAAGCACCTTAAATCATATTATATTAATATTCATATGTGAGTGGATATTTCTTTTTCTTATAAAATTATGAATGAGTTATCCACTCCCTTGGATATTTTCATGGTCCTTGCAACGCTCAAGGATGCCCACACACATATGAATCCAATCATTTTAATTTTGGTTGAAGTCCCTTTAATTAATACATTTATTTTTGCCCTAAATCGAGTTATGGTTTCAATTAGGATTAAATCTTGATTATTTTAATATCAAGATTCTCTCTCCTCCAACTTAATTCAAATGAGGCGCCCCTCTCATTTTCTTTGCTCTACATGATGCCAAGAAAAATTAGGGACCTTATTGAAATGGTAAATTACATATTGCACCCTAAGTTTTAGGTAAATTGCACATTGCACCAAAACTAGGTTTTCATGCACATACATTGCTTTATCAGCTCTTTCTTGGTATTCAGGCTTCCATAAGCCATACCTCAGCATCATTTTCACTCTCATGATGCTTCAACACATGAGGAACATATTATCATGCACAATTTGCAAATAAACTCCTCAACTTGGGTAATTTGCATTTTAGTCCAAAACAAGCAAAACATTGATTTCAACAATGATCAAAAAGGACTAGAAAAGCAAAATAAGTTCCTCTTGAGCCCTAATTACTTTTCACAAGATGAGATTAAGCATTTAATTATCTTTCTTAATCAAAACACCTAGGGTTAAAGTATAACCCAGGTCAGGGATGTTACAATCACGGTCAAGGAGAATCGTAGTCAAGAAGAAACATGGTCAAGAAAGACCGCGACCGCGGTCTTAAGTCGGTGGAAGGCGCCTATAAATAGCACCCCCACCTGTCTTGTCAAGACATCAGATCAGAGAGATCTGATCCTGATACCACAAAGTGCTGTCGCATCCCAGACCCGTTGCCGACCATCCATCAGTCTTGAATCTCCGGAGTGAAGGTCGAGGAGAGAGAAGACGACCACCTGTACCCGCCGCTCCTTGGAGAGAAGGAGACATCCCAGTGGTAGATCCAGATCTGAAGAAGTAGTGTGTAGTATCACGTTTCTTCTCCTCTAGATCTATCATTTCCTCACGCTGTACTCACCTCCATTCTTCGTGGTATCTCATGGATCTATTTTTCTATAGCATCGTCATGTTACCCGCAAGCATGAGCGGCTAAACACCATAACTTGGGTTGGGATTAGCCACTAAGGCTCTTCCAAAATGTATATTGTCTCTTTCTTTTGAATATACATATTCTTATCAAGATTATCTCCTTGCACCTGTTTTAATGCTTCACTTGTATGCTTAGCTACCATCTTGTGATGTTTGATTGTTGATATCTCGAGAGAGTAATATCGCTTTTATCTCGTGTCATGGATTAGTATGAATGCACGAGAGTGTTGGAATGCTAAATTCTTCGAACCATATGTTTTGTTGTGAGGTTTTTGAGTTGTCATCTCGAGAGAGAGGCTTCTCTTAGGACTAGATCTATCCTCATCTCGAGAGAGAGTGGAATAGACGTTTTATGGTTGCTTGTAATCTTGATATGAGTATGCAGGAGAGAGAGATACTATGCTTGTTGGAGAGTCGCCTTGGTTGGTGAGACCCAACTCGAGTTTTCCCATATACTTGCTACAATTTGTTTCATTTATTTCTTTTGTCTTACTATTCCTGTTCTCGAACTACCGTTCCCTCGGGAATACATGTTAATCCTCTTTTATGCTGGAGTATAGAGAGTGTTGATTCCGCATTCTTAGCACGACCAACCTTGTCCTTGTGTTCGACCCCGATAGCTACATTGGACCCGTTATCATTGCGGGGGCCTGAGTGTCTGGTTATCTCCTTAAAAGTCTGACTACTTTAATCCGCTCTTTTTAGACGCGCGATTTAGGCTGGTCATGCTTGCATGCTAAAAAAATTTGAGATAGAAGAAAATGTAAAAACAAATATTATTTAATGCGATAATTACGTAAACACATATTTTTTACACTTATCTTTAGATGCAATTGTACTACTATTTCTATCATCACTTATCATACATCCAGTATGGGCAATTTACTTTATCATACATATATCATTGAAAATTCATCATACATCCATATTAGGCAATATGTCATACATCCATACTGGGCCATTTCCCATTTGTGCTTACCTTAGTAGCTACAACTCATCAGAAGTTCTTTTATGTTCCTTTAATTTTGCTGTACCATATACTACTAATATGCATCCAAGAATTTATATGCAAATACAAACATCTGAAGTACATCATATCATTATGAATTCATGAAAACTAGTCTTATACTTATTAAAACCCACATACCTGAGTTGAGATATTCCTACTTATATTCTGGATCATCTACATCTCTGTCCATCACCTGATTCATAGTAATTAATCATCATTAATAAAGGTTCATCATATTCTAGTTATTTTAGGTCCAAAATTAGGGTTTAGCCAACTCTAAGTTGAAACTATCCTAAACTTGCTATCAATTATTTTTATACTGATTAGATGGTCACAGTTAGGGTCTGAATAAAATTTCATAATTCTGATATTGGATATATTTTATATGATTAATATGGGTTTAAAACATGTTATTTAGGCATTAATTAGAAAAGGCCTAACGTAGATCAATAACAACCCAAATCAGAGTTCGAAAAATGGGTTTCCATCATCATTGGGGTCCTTCCACAATTTTCTAAAAATTAATATCATATGCATATTATATATTTTGTTTAATAAACCCTAAAAATGAGCATCAT
The DNA here is from genome assembly GCA_963693085.1 of Alisma plantago-aquatica. Classification (NCBI taxonomy): domain Eukaryota; kingdom Viridiplantae; phylum Streptophyta; class Magnoliopsida; order Alismatales; family Alismataceae; genus Alisma; species Alisma plantago-aquatica. Next base: position 134,239,437 of record OY856411.1, on the reverse strand, counting down.
CAACTATATTAGAAATCATCAGTAATTATTCTTCAAGGGCCTGATCTATAGGTTCTATGGTAAAGTGGACATTTTTCTGAATCCATGGATATTTTTTGGGCCTTTGTTGACCAAGGGAGCTAATTATAATCTATTTTCCAAGAATACTAGTATTTCAGGGAATGTAAGTTGATTTACCTGGGTGGGAAAGGTTAGAGCCGTCGGATCTCACCCCTTGAGGTCAGGATCTCCGCAACGTCGGCCTGCAGGAGGGGGCCCTTGGCTCAAACTCAAAGTGGGCCGGATAGAAGCAAGAAACCCGCCTGGTTTTTTTTTCTTGAAACCCGCCTGATTCACTGTGACTGAATGGGCGGACCTTGAGCCTGCCCGGTTCTTTCTCTGTTGTGCGTCTCGCGATTGTGGTCTCCCGTTCCTGCGAGAGACGCTGGACCTCTGATCAGAGCTCCACTGCGAACGGCTCCCCGACGAGGAAACAAAATGTGGAGACCATGGCCTCCTCGAATGGATCTGATAGGAGTAGTAGCTGAGCAATGAGGAGGGGTGTCGCCATGGTTACTCTGCCTCCCCCTAGGAGGCGCCGACAGGAAGCCATCAGCAGCCGCCGTCCTCCTCCGCCGCACCTTAAAGAAAGGGGAAAGTAGGCTCCGTTGTGTCTCCTTCCATAGGTATTCTCTAGGTTTCGCCGCACACGAGATCTCCGGCAAGGAAGCACTAATAGCATCCATACACAGCGACATGTGGTCTCGGGGATCCATCGCAGACACAAAAGGGGGCTCCCAGATTCACCAGATCTTCTCGCAAACCTTGGCATCTCAGATGTCTGTTGGCTCAACCTCATCGGAGCTCATCAGCATCATCATGTCGAAGTAGGTACCGCTGTGGATCTCAGATCTGGTAGCCCGCCACCTCCTTTCCCGAATATAGCTTGGAGGCTCCATGAGAAGGCCCGACTCCAGGATGACTCTCTGTGGTCTTGCGATCATTATGATCCGTGCAAGAGGTCGACGTTCCTTTGAGCGTGGAGCTAATCGGAACTACATTCTACTGCGAGGAAGGAGAAAGGGGTCGGGAACAAATCCATCACCCATAGTACTATGGATTCGTATGGCTTTCTGGAATTGAAAGGGAGTCTCGCATTGAGTAGGAGGTCCAGATTGGTACACCCCATGTTTGCCTACCCTACTCTAAAACAAGTTGAGAACGATGAGTGGAGAGGGGCTCAATCTGCCGGTACAGGGTAAATCAACCTTGTGTATGAAGCATTAAGGAGTGTAGGTCTTCATACCATGGAAACAACTTATCCCTAAGATCCTGTGAGGATATTGATATCCGACGTCGGTTGTTTTGGAGGGTCAGCCTGTTCATCCTCCTGTTAGGCAACAGTCGGAGGTTAGGGTTAACCTTCGTATCATTGGATCTTCATCAAGGGACCATAAGTATCCACGTCCATTAGCTGAGTGGCGCGTCCAATAGGCATTAGCTTTGCACATACGAAAACCAAGATGTTCATCCAATGCTCTTCATCATAGTCTCATGATGCCTCGTTTAATTACAATATCCAATAATCATTCAAACCTGAATAAAAAGACGTGGGAACCTCATTGAACCATAAAAATTTAGACATATGCATAATGTCTCAGAATATCTTATTTTTAAATTTCATCCCCTAAGCCCTAAGGAATGTCCGGTCCATTAATCTCCTTCAAGTAACTTCAAAATCAGGGTATTATGATCACTCTGGTCACCAATTAACCTTTAAAAAAATCCACCTACTTGCAATAACATTGTTTAACAAATAACACATCCAGATTCATCAATATTGCATTGTAATCCACGTATGTCCTAATTTGGAAATTTCACTCATAGATACTTGATTGATTAATAAAGACTATACATCATAATTGAACTAATTAGGTGTCATCGTCATCAACAATATCTAAAATCATGCCTTATAATTTGAGTGACCAATTCCTCAAATTGAGTTCAACTATATATATAATCAATAAATTCATGGTCTTATAATACTATTTTGGATATCAAAATCCTAAAATTGGGGTCATCATAGTTACTTTGATACCCTCTTGAATACAATTTTGTTGCAGTTCTCACATCTATTTTCATAATACTTATCTATGAATCAATGTTACTGAAATAATAATTTTTCTTATTTTCTAAATAAAGATAATACTTGTTGTGGGAATAGATGAATAAGTTCCCAATTTTGAGAGAAAACATAGTCAACTGATGGGAACACCAAACCCCCTCAAAAATAAAAGGAAGAAAATCAAAATAGTGTAATTTGAGAAGAAAATCAGTTATAGCACCTCTATGAAAATCAACATTACTATAAAAAAGGCAGTTTTTTCTTTGGCCATTTCCATACCTAGAAACAAAACATCAGCCAATCAGAACACGACACTTAACAATACTGCTTCATGGTTCATCCTCTCTCTTCTCACATTTTCACCATTTTAACCTTATTATTTTATTTTTCTCAACCTATTTAGGATTTTAACTTCTCCATGTTCTAATAGTTAATAAATGACCACATTTGCCAATTACTCCTCTAACCAACAGCCGAGTACATACGTAGCCGCACACCACCTTCATGTGGCACCACAAAACCCTTATCATGTAAGGCATGGTGTGGCCTCAATCCGTTTCCCGCTGCAAATTTATAGGCAGTCAAAGAATAGTTGATATTCACCGATAATTTTACTTGGATAAATTCCCTAAAATATGTGGTCGTGATGCACCCTCATAATGTAACATAAGGGGTGACCTAAATCCAACTCCCTCATGTGTGCGATAGTTCAAATATCAAACAAAAGTAAAGCGGAATTTTGTTCTCCGCATTCAGAGGATAATTCAAGTACATAACTGAGTTCAATTGGGAAAAAGTTCAGTGATGATTTATGATCGTGTCAACAACTTAAATTTATCCTAACCGTCTCGCTACCCTTTCTGCAGTTTCACTTGACTCTCCGATCTCCCATTCTTTCCATATTTGGTTCGTCTCCCCAATTAAAATGCAAGTTTCTCTCCATCTCTTTGCACTTATGTGTTTTCTCATTTGTCCTCACTTCTACTTCCCAACAAAGTGCAAGCTCATAACTACATGAGAAACTTTTTGGGAACAACACAGAATAAGCATTATAGGCAAATGATTCAGGGTCTCTATTTTTTATCTTCCAAGAAAATCTACACTATACTGTGAATTGTAGTGGCCAACATCAATATGGAAGATATATAGCTGGTTTCAACAAATATTTTTACGAATGAATGCAGTTCTTCATGAATGTTACATCATTTCTCAAGCTTCAACAACATTCACTAGAGCATCAGTCTACATGTTGGACCATGTACATATTACAATCTTGAATATCCAATAAACAACGTGAATCACTATTTCATTTTTCTCTTCACAATACCATTCTAAGAACTGCCATCCTCAACATCAATATGGTAGGCATTTTCATGGTGTTACACTCTCACTTTCATTGAAGCGTGCAGGGCCTCATGAACTTACAGCCATGGCTCAGGCCTTAAGAACATTTAGTGCAGGAGTATTAGTCTACTTGTTGGATCTGGTACATGGCACAATGTTGAACAGTTGCACAATGAACATCCCCTCGTACCCAAAGTTCTGGGTGTTGGTTATTAGTTCCAACTTCATCAATTAACAAAAGTACGTTCACAATACGCCTTCTTGTGTAATGTTTGTGTACAAGAAATCATTATTTTAAACTACTGTAAAGGAGTTCATCATAATTTACTAATGATGGTCTTCATGATCCAAGAATCACTGCTTAAAACAATTATCAACGAACAAAATCCTTTACCCATTATATATTAATCTACAAAGAGTCAGTCAGAAGAGAGTATTCATGCCAAAGCAAATGTGGAGGTGCTTCCATTCCAAGAAAGCAGACGTATTACTATAACTAAGTTACTATTTTATTTGTTTTGAGCTGGTGCAAATGATATCTAATTTCTATGTATAATTACTTCTAGCTTGTATGACTGTCGTTACACTGTAAAAGAACTATTCCTTGTCTATACACAAAACAAATTGATAGCTAATATGAAGCTAATAAATACCATTTTCTATACGCCCAGGAAAATTCACTCCGCCCATCTAGGAAGGATCAAGGATCTAGGTATGCATTGTGTGTATTGTTGGTGTTGCATCGTTTTGAACTATCTATGCTACTATAACAAAAATAGTGAATAACTTCTTTTGATCATCAGAGTGTCATTGACCAATTAGATCGTGTCATTCTAAAAATAGTGCATCCTCTTTAGCTTTTTCTCTCCTCTTCTTTTTCCAAGAATTTTGAAAATACTTTACAAGTATAATCCTCCTTGAAAAACACCCCACCGTTCCTTCCTCGGCCACTTTCCCATGTTTATGCCCCACTAAAAATGATTCTCTACCTATATTACCCCATTATCACCTTCCCATTACCACGTTGCTAAAAACCAGTTGCAAGATCTTTTTGTAAAAGGAAAATTAAAACCCGTTATTTCCCTATTGATAACACCAAATTTTGTGATGTTTATGGCCCATATTTCTTTGTCAAAACTGCCCTTTTTAACTGTTTTCCTCTCCTTTTTGATATGTTTCTGAATAAACAGGCCACGCTACACTCTTAACTCAATTTTATCATCTTTTGTAGAGTTTTCCTCGGTTTTCCACTCAAAATCAGCAAAAAGCCCATCCCGCCACATGAACATGTTTTACTTGCATCGGCCAGTCGACTGACACACTTACTACCCATCATACAGTAGCCCGATACGGATGTTGCATGATACGGGTGTGCCATGTGAGAAGACTTTGACGGACGGTATGCCATTTACCCGACAGGGAACTGTACCCGCCACGATTACTCCCCCGATGAAGCGTGCCACGCGATACAAGTCACCCACCGGCAGGCGCCCATCCGTCACAATACCCGGCACACTCGCTGCTCGATAACCTCTATGTCTGGCGACACACACGGCGAGCATCCCTGAAGCCGCGCTAATACAGCCGATGGAGGACACGTGGCGCCCGGAGAACCACAACTTCTTCCAACCGCTGCCTATAAATAGCAGCTACAGGATCTCGACGGGACGGGTCGGAATCTCATGAAAGCTAACTTTGGAAAGTACCTGGAGCTAGTGTGTCGCATCCCAGAGGCATACCGGGCGATACTAGGTGAGCACTTCCCCGACTCGAGAGGGCGGGAATGGTTCACTTAGAATCTGTCCCGGTCGCTGCACCAGCCCGATATCGACCAACGAGGACACCCGATATGAGTAACCCGATACCCTAAGCGGTCTCTAGCCCGACAAGACACATGAGTCACTCGTCACGGTGTGTCGCCTCAGAGGTTGGCATCCCTACACGACCGTATCGGGCATGGGCGCTTTGATCGATACGTCTGCCCGTCATGGTGTGTCGCCCGACACAGGCGTATCGGGTAGGGCTCTAAACCGGCATCGGGCTAGAGGGACCTTAGGGATCTACTACTGTATGTCACTCTCCTTAATCAAGGAGACGATACTTATCTTCCCTTTTTCGGTCATGTACTTTCTTTATTTATGCAATGTAACCCAAATCCTTTTATATAATGCTTATGTTAAAGGAATTAGAGGAGTATTAATGTTTATTGTTCTATGTTTGGCCCCTCTTTGTTGGATGGTTTCTTTGTATAACATCTGAACTCTAGCTTGTATGTTTGGATCATGTTTTGACTAGCTATCGAATCGTGTTTCCCGCTGCAACTCCCTCGAGAGAGGTGTTGTAGCTCTAGCGTTTGGTCCGATCAGGGAGTACGAGAGTACCCAGGATCGGAGTTGCTTCAGTCACCTTTTCCACTCTAACCCAAGTCCATCAACCTTGAGAGAGGGTGTTGGTGCTTAGTTAGAGGTACCCTCTTTGAGAGAAGGGGTACTGATGTTTTCTGTTGCCGCTTGTTATGCCGAAGTTTTCCTCCTTCGTTCCTTATCGAGGCAATTGTGTTATCTCCTCTGGTTCTATTGCGCAAAACCACTAAAAACCGATAAATACCTAAAACCTTAATTTTCCTTACAACTCCAGTTTGAGATAGTTTTCTTTTATTTTACCGATCTTTACCGGTTGTTCCCTTCGGGAACTTTATCCTCATCTTGCTTTTACCAGAGTATAAAGTGTCGATTCTGTGTTCTTAGCACTACCACCCTTGTCCCTGTGGTTCTGTAAAGGAGTGAAACCACTCCTCTACTAGAAAGAAAAGATTACATCCCTTAACCAAACACCACGTAAATTTTTTCTCAAAAGGGATGAAGATCAATTCATTCAACATGTATGTATCATTACACGATGAGTAGCAGCGGAAAAGAAATATTATCTAACAATTTACAAAGCTTTATACAACACTTCACCATAAATGGTGTTCTAAAGGAAAACTACATATAAAGCCAAGGACTAAGCCGAGGGTCATCTAACCACCTCTTCAAGCCTCCCGAAGATCAGCTACAAGGTTGTGGTTGAAGCTACTTTCCTCAATCTAACCTGGGGTTGGAAGCATACCCCACAAAAGAAGAAGAAAAGAGAAATATATCAGCAAAAGCTGGTATGTGTATTCTAAAGTAAAGTTTGAGCAATATATGACAATAAGGATATCAAGTATGAATGCTTCCCATGAAAAAGAATAGGACTACCCACACAGGCATAAAAGATAAGATTCATAACCAAAGAGATACTTGCCATATGTAAAACAATAAAGAAAATGCCACATGCACATATCATAATCATTATCCTGCAATTATGTGAGATAAGCATAACACTAGAATATTATAAAAGACAAAGGTGGTCAAGAATCACACATCTTGAACCTGGTGTGACATGGCCAAGAATCACACATCTTGCCCTATCATGGGGAATCACACATCCACCATCAAATTCATATAATATGGGCCAGGAATCACACATCCTGCCCGGAAATGGGGAATCACACATCCACCCTCCAAAATATCATATTTTTTCCACAAATTATAATGAGACTAAACCAATGCAATTATTCTACTCTAGGGTTACTGAATCACATAGTAGGTAATTGTAGCGGCAAGTAGAAAAGTATTGTCAACATCAAATAAGATTTTCCACAATGGTCAACATATGAAACATCAATAAACTTTCACATCATAGTGGTAGATACCATCAAAAATATCATCATGTTCCATAACACAAGATAAGATCTCAAAAGATTATCCAATATCTCAATAATCAGGATAGTTCACATGAACCATGATAACAAGAGAATAGACATGTGTAGGCAAAAGTCAAAAAGAATGATGAAGTAGGTGCATTGCTCAATTTAGATGAATAGGGGATACAACATACCTTAGTATCAAAGTCTAACAAGTCCTAAGCCCTTCTGGATCCAAAACTAGGTCACCAAAAAGCCTATTAAACACATATACCGATTTTATGTCAATTTCATATACATATAAACCAAACCTGAAAAACCACCTTTTTATTATTATGTGAATTAGGTTATGAAAACTATTCCATATTTTAGGTTATGTTATTACGAATCTAAAACATATTTTATTATATTTTTTTGACTTATAAATTATTATTTATGAATTATTCAAGTTTTATCTTATTTAATTAAATCCATAAAATCACCCTTTTAAATCATCAGATTCGGGAAACAAAACCAATACCAAATGAAATCTTACATTTTTATGAATCCAACGAATATTTTTCCATAATGTTCTTATCATCCAATAATTAGTTATAAATTTTTAACTACAGACCAATCAGATAATTACAAATAATTCGATCGCAGATACAAAGCAGAGAAAATCTACGTGGACCCGAACAGGCGAATCAGGGTCGCCCACATCAGGGAATCACTTAAGCCATGTCAGCGGAACAAATCGCAAAGCAAAAAGGAAGAGGAAGGTGTGAAAAGACCAAAATACCCCTGGTCGTGAAACAAAACATAAAAGGAAAGAATGAGGGCAAAGAGGAGAATTCACCCTGGGGTTTGTTTCCCCCGCGAGAACCACCCCCGACAGCCGAGAGCAACAGCTCGATCCACAAACTCCAGATCGCATAGGAGTGCGAATTGGACGATGCGTCCTCCACGAACTTTGTTCCAGGAGGCCCGACGAACTCAAAGAGTGAAACCACGATGAGAACGGTCACCGGTAGCTCGAGAAAGCATCGCCGCAACAGCCTGCCATCACTGAGATGATCGATATTGAAGAAGAAATAGCGGGAACCCAAACGAAGGACAGGGAAGATACAGACACCCAAAACCGAAGGTGCTCACACCAAAACGAGGTCAAAAGAGCGAGGATGGCGAACTAGGAACCTCGTCGGAGATAAGAAAAACGAAGCTAAAGCCACTCTGGTCGACAGAGAAGTAGGGTGAACCACAAACCAAAGTGCAAAAAGGAAAAGGTCAAAGAAGGTCCAGGGATGCTCACCTAGGAATTAATTGATTTGAGGAAGGCCGAGATGGTCGGGGTGCCGCCAAGGTCGCCGGAGATGAAACCAAGTAGGTCCGGCTGCACCAAGCACGATCAGGTCCAATTGAGGTCAGGGTCGAAAAGAAGAAAGGTCAAGGATTGTTTCTGGACAGTTAACCACGAAGAAGGAAGGACGAAGAGCCGTCTGCGGAAAAACGATGGAGAGAGGGAAATTGGGGGTTATTTATATAGATCACCATAGGGGTGATATTAGGGATCATATGGAGCGGAATCCAACAAGGAAACCATAGGAGCAAAAATCGTGAACTGAGATTGAGTGTAGACCGAGAAATCCCAATCGGAAACTAACGCGTCGAACTGGCCTGGTTTCCACTTTTGTCGTGAGGTAGAAGAGGAGTTGGTAGCCGTCCGATCGAGAACGAACGACCCAGATCCAAGCGCGTTTAAACAACCGCGTGACAACAGGAAAATCGGAAATCAATTAAATAAAACAAAGGGAAAATCAAATAATATATATATATTCTCTTTCCTGATTTAAGGGTCCTAGAATTATCCAAATTAAACCAAATTTTGCACATATGTTAAATTAAACATGTAGATTCCGAATTTCCAATTAGTTTTGCCTTTTGGAAACCTTTAATGGGTTAATTAAATCAAATATCATTTTCTCTTTCTTTCTTCATTTATGGCTTTAGGATTATCTAAATTTTATGAAACTTGACACATAAGTCATAATTAATGTGTTGGATACGAATTTGCTTTTATTTCCAACTTTTGGTGTCATGATTTGCATCTAATTATTAATTACACCTTTTAGGCATTTTCTCTCTCCTAAAATTACCTATTAATCAAAGATTATCCAAATTAGTTGCAAACTTGCCCAAAGGCTTATTTTTATGTTTAGATTACGAATTTGGAGTTAGTTTTCCAATTTGAGGGCATTAAATATTTTATATCACTTTATTGACCTAATTCCAATTTTATTTAGATAAGGATATTAATATATACAATTATCTTTCAAATTAGTTGATACTTGACCCTTAAGTTACCTTGTGGTTAAGAAAACGAATTTTAGTGTCAAATTATCCTGATGGGTTTCCAATTATAAATTATTGGTACATTATCTTTCTAATTATCTTCTTTACTCATTATTTCCCATATTACTATTAATTTTGCATTTATCTTCTCCTTTATACAAAATTCGGATTTTCTCTTATTTCTCTTATCCTAGAAAGTGCTAGAAGGTTCTAGATGAATTATTTTATTCTTTTCTATTACTTAGTGACAAATTATACTTCAACCCTACATTAAGATTATATGAGGAGGTATTTATCCAACTAAGTTCTTTAAATTATTATTATCACCTAAATGAGTTATTATTAAGCACATAGTATTTTGTATTCCCTTAATTATAGGTATTAGTTTATTCTTGTTTGGCTAAGACAAAAGGGTACAACTACTAGGATAGGGTTCTAGTTCTAGTATGTTACAGCACACCACCCCTTAAAGGGATTTCGTCCTCAAAATCAGAACGTCCATAAGAAACTTATTCAACACCCCTTAAAAAGATTCATCTCATAAAATCAAACTTAACTTCTATTATAAGAGTTTCAATTATTCTTATTACATCCACTTCATAAGCAACATGCAAAAGGAAACATAACTAGCATAGACTAATCTAAGTAACTATGGGTTAACTTGCTCTTGCTCAGCATCATCAGCTTCTTCGCCATCCAAGGCAAAAACTCTACCAGCTCTTCTTTCCACAGGTCTTCCTCTATTATTGTTACCATTATTGTTGCCCTGATTCTGAGGAGGTGCTTGCTGAGGAACATGTCCAGGTACAAAACGAAGCTTGGGGCACTGAGGTATGACGTGTCCAGGTTCATTGCAATGATGGCATACCACTGGACGAGATTTTTCATGAGAACACTTCCCTAGAGGATGGTAACCATTGCACTTAGAACACTTGTCCCTTCTCTGATCATCACCTAAGGACTTCCTTTTCTTGTCGAACTCCCTAGGTTGAAACCCTGGGTAAGACTCCACAGCCAAAGCTTTATCAACCATCTGCTGAAAGGTCAAGGGTAGTTATGGGATTAAAGCACGACCCACATTGTAGTTCAGCCCTTGGAGGAACAGGTCAGCCCTACGTTCCTCACCTAAACCAATTGCATAACGCTCCAACAGCAGAAACCTTTGCACGTAGGCAGAAACGGACAAGGAGCCTTGCTTCAAACTATAGAACTTTGCTTCCTTCTTCTTCAAAGCAGCAGTGCAGATGTAGTTCCCACGAAAGAGTGTCAAAAACTCTGCCCAAGACATAGCTGAGATATCTCTTGTCCTTGCTATTCCATTCCACCAAACTCTAGCTGGTCCATCCAAGACATAGGAAGCAAACCTAACCTTCTGATGTGGAGGACATGCCATACCATCAAAAGTCCTCTCCATGGCTAACACCCAATCATCAGCTTTGTCAACCATCTCTATCTCACCCTCACCCTTGAAGGAAGGTGGTTGCATCTTCATGAACTCCATGATAGTGAACTCCTTAGGCTTCACAGGTACAGACGGGTCTTTCATCTTCCCCACCATGGAAGATGCAAAGAGTTGTCGAAACATGGCCAACTCTTGCTCCGGAGTCATAGCTCCTCCTGGGGTCTCCTGTCCAAAACTAGTGTTTTGAGGTGTCTCATAACCATACTGGTTGTCCATTGTTGAGTTATCACCAGCCATTAGGGTTTTTCCTGCACAAGGCAAGGACACAAGATATAAGCAACCTAAGATAGATAAAGGTAAACATCCTAAGGGAGACAAGTTGAAATAGTTAGATAACCGACTGCTAGTGGCTCTGATACCATGCTGTAAAGGAGTGAAACCACTCCTCTACTAGAAAGAAAAGATTACATCCCTTAACCAAACACCACGTAAAATTTTTCTCAAAAGGGATGAAGATCAATTCATTCAACATGTATGTATCATTACACGATGAGTAGCAGCGGAAAAGAAATATTATCTAACAATTTACAAAGCTTTATACAACACTTCACCATAAAAGGTGTTCTAAAGGAAAACTACATATAAAGCCATGGACTAAGCCGAGGGTTATCTAACCACCTCTTCAAGCATCCCGAAGATCAGCTACAAGGTTGTGGTTGAAGCTACTTTCCTCGATCTAACCTGGGATTGGAAGCATACCCCACAAAAGAAGAAGAAAAGAGAAATATATCAACAAAAGCTGGTATGTGTATTCTAAAGTAAAGTTTGAGCAATATATGACAATAAGGATATCAAGTATGAATGCTTCCCATGAAAAAGAATAGGACTACCCACACGGGCATAAAAGATAAGATTCATAACCAAAGAGATACTTGCCATATGTAAAACAATAAAGAAAATGCCACATGCACATATCATAATCATTATCCTGCAATTATGTGAGATAAGCATAACACTAGAATATTATAAAAGACAGAGGTGGTCAAGAATCACACATCTTGAACCTGGTGTGACATGGCCAAGAATCACACATCTTGCCCTATCATGGGGAATCACACATCCACCATCAAATTCATATAATATGGGCCAGGAATCACACATACTGCCCGGAAATGGGGAATCACACATCCACCATCCAAAATATCATACTGTTTCCACAAATTATAATGAGACTAAACCAATGCAATTATTATACTCTAGGGTTACTGAATCAAATAGCAGGTAATTGTAGCGGCAAGTAGAAAAGTATGGTCAACATCAAATAAGATTTTCCACAATGGTCAACATATGAAACATCAATAAAATTTCACATCATAGTGGTAGATACCATCAAGAATATCATCATGTTCCATAACACAAGATAAGATTTCAAAAGATTATCCAATATCTCAATAATCAGGATAGTTCACATGAACCATGATAACAAGAGAATAGACATGTGTAGGCAAAAGTCAAAAAGAATGATGAAGTAGGTGCATTGCTCAATTTAGATGAATAGGGGATACAACATACCTTAGTATCAAAGTCTAACAAGTCCTAAGCCCTTCTGGATCCAAAACTAGGTCACCAAAAAGCCTACTAAACACATATACCGATTTTATGTCAATTTCATATACATATAAACCAAACCCGAAAAACCACCTTTTATTATTATGTGAATTAGGTTATGAAAACTATTCCATATTTTAGGTTATGTTATTACGAATCTAAAACATATTTTATTATATTTTTCTGAATTATAAATTATTAGTTATGAATTATTCAAGTTTTATCTTATTTAATTAAATCCATAAAATCACCCTTTTAAATCATCAGATTCGGGAAACAAAACCAATACCAAACGAAAGCTTGCATTTTTCTGAATCCAACGAATATTTTTCCATAATTTTCTGATCATCCAATAATTAGTTATAAATTTTTGTTATAAATTTTTAACTACAGACCAATCAGATAATTACAAATAATTCGATCGCAGATACAAAGTAGAGAAAAACCACATGGACGCGAATAGGCCAATCAGGGCCGCCCACGTCAGGGAATCACTTAAGCCAAGTCAGCGGAACAAATCGCAAAGCAAAAAGGAAGAGGAAGGTGCGAAAAGACCAAAATACCCCTGGTCGCGAAACAAAACATAAAAGGAAAGAACGAGGGCAAAGAGGAGAATTCACCCTGGGGTTTGTTTCCCCCGCGAGAACCACCCCCGACAGCCGAGAGCAATAGCTCGATCCACAAACTCCAGATCACAAAGGAGTGCGAATTGGACGATGCGTCCTCCACGAAATTTGTTCCAGGAGGCCCGACAAACTCAAAGAGTCAAACCGCGATGAGAACGGTCACCGGTAGCTCGAGAAAGCATCACCGCAACAGCCTGCCATCACTGAGATGATCGATATTGAAGAAGAAATAGCGGGAACCCAAACGAAGGATAGGGAAGAGACAGACACCCAAAACCGAAGGTGCTCACACCAAAACGAGGTCAAAAGAGCGAGGATGGCGAACTAGGAACCTCGCCGGAGATAAGAAAAACGAAGCTAAAGCCACTCTGGTCGACAGAGAAGTAGGGTGAACCACAGACAAAAGTGCAAAAACAAAAAGGTCGAAGAAGGTCCAGGGATGCTCACCGAGGAATTAATTGACTTGAGGAAGGCCGAGATGGCCGGGGCTCCGCCAAGGTCGCCGAAGATGAAACCAAGTAGGTTCGGCTGCACCAAGCATGATCAGGTCCAATTGAGGTCAGGGTCGAAAAGAAGAAAGGTCAAGGATTGTTTCTGGACAGTTAACCACGAAGAAGGAAGGGCAAAGAGCCGTCTGTGGAAAAATGATGGAGAGAGGGAAATTGGGGGTTATTTATATAGACCACCATAGGGGTGATATTAGGGATCATATGGAGCAGAATCCAACAAAGAAACCATAGGAGCAAAAATCGTGAACTGAGATTGAGTGTAGACCGAGAAATCCCAATCGGAAACTAACGCATCGAACTGGCCTGGTTTCCACTTCTGTCGCGAGGTAGAAGAGGAGTTGGTAGCCGTCCGATCGAGAATGAACGACCCAGATCCAAGCGCGTTTAAACAACCGCGTGACAGCAGGAAAATCGGAAATCAATTAAATAAAACAAAGGGAAAATCAAATAATATATATATATTCTCTTTCCTGATTTAAGGGTCCTAGAATTATCCAAATTAAACCAAATTTTGCACATATGTTAAATTAAACATGTAGATTCCGAATTTCCAATTAGTTTTGACTTTTGGAAACCTTTATTGGGTTAGTTAAATCAAATATCATTTTCTCTTTCTTTCTTCATTTATGGCTTTAGAATTATCTAAATTTTATGAAACTTGACACATAAGTCATAATTAATGTGTTGGATACGAATTTACTTTTATTTCCAACTTTTGGTGTCATGATTTGCATCTAATCATTAATTACACCTTCTAGGCATTTTCTCACTCCTAAAATTACCTATTAATCAAACATTATCCAAATTAGTTGCAAACTTGCCCAAAGGCTTATTTTTATGTTTAGATTACGAATTTGGAGTTAGTTTTCCAATTTGAGGGCATTAAATATTTATATCACTTTATTGACCTAATTCCTATTTTATTTAGATAAGGATATTAATATATACAATTATCTTTCAAATTAGTTGATACTTGACCCTTAAGTTACCTTAAAGTTAAGAAAACGAATTTTAGTGTCAAATTATCCTGATGGGTTTCCAATTATAAATTATTGGTACATTATCTTTCTAATTATCTTATTTACTCATTATATCCCATATTACTATTAATTTTGCATTTATCTTCTCCTTTATACAAAATTCGGATTTTCTCTTATTTCTCTTATCCTAGAAAGTGCTAGAAGGTTCTAGATGAATTATTTTATTCTTTTCTATTACTTAGTGACAAAGTATACTTCAACCCTACATTAAGATTATACGAGGAGGTATTTATCCCACTAAGTTCTTTAAATTATTATTATCACCTAAATGAGTTATTATTAAGCACATAGTATTTTGTATTCCCTTAATTACAGGAATTAGTTTATTCTTGTTTGGATAAGACAAAAGGGTACAACTACTAGGATAGGGTTCTAGTTCTAGTATGTTACAGGTTCGACCCAGATTGCTACTTCAGACCCCGTCATCGTTGCAGGGGCCTAAGATTCATGTAATTTAAAAGTCCGACTACTTCAAATCCGCTCCTTTTGGATGCGCGATTTAGGCCGGTCAACGTTTTGGCGCCGTTGCCGGGGACGAGGCAAACCGGTACTGTTAACGAACCTGAATCCTGTGACTATACTCCTGTGCCTCAAGCTTAGTAATGAGATTGACAACACTATTCCTTTTGATCTTCTAACCTGAAATGAGTATAGAGTAGTTCGTTTTATTGATACAAGTTTTCTAACTTGATTATACGTTCTATTCAGGTACTCAGGAAAGAAGCATTTTGCTCAGTTGAGCATCGACACCGCTAGTCATGCCACCTCGCGTTGAACCACCTCTTTCTGAGGGTGAGAAAAACGCTAGAGTTGGACCTCACTCACCTCCGCGTGGGAAAAATGACCGTTATAATGGCGATCATCAACATGAAGAACATGAGACAGAACAATTTGAGGATGATAATCATCACGAGAGATGTCGTCATCACCACAGACACCGAAGAAATCAACATAATCAGGAGCGGAACCATGGGGACAATGACAGTGAAGATTCAAACGAAGAAGAAAAGACCCTCAGGGAGTTGGCTGCCACAAAGGCCAATAACTCAAGATGTCATGTTGTCATCCTAAGGTTCAATGTAACAAACTTCAAGCAGAAACCATCTGTCATATCTATGATCCAGAATAAGAGCTTCCGAGGGAATTCAAAGAATGATAACCCTTACCATCATCTTGATGCTTTTAAGAATATATGTGATACCATTAAAATGCGGGGAGTTCCACAGGAAGTAATTTACTGCAAGGGCTTCATCTTTTCTTTAGAGGACAAGGCCCTATCCTGGTACCTCGGGCTACCGCATCAAGCTCTGAATGGATGGAACGTGCTGGCAGACGCTTTTGTGAACAAGTTTTACCCTACGGAGAAAGCTGTCAGGAACAGGCAAAGGATCACTTCATTCATGCAGAAGCCAAATGAGAATCTTCATAAAGCCTGGGAAGGGTACCAAGAGTAACAGAGGGACTACCCTCATCAAAACTACAAGAAGGGTTTCCTGATAACCACCTTCAACAATGGTCTGACCCCTGAAGAAAGGGCATCGCTGAATGCGGCTGCAGGAAGCGACTTCCTAGGGAAGAAGCCCAGCAGATCCAAAAAGATCATCGAGAACATGGCCGAGTTACAAGCTGGTACCGACTACGACAAATCTAATATAGGACATGCTAAAAGGTCACTAATGAAGGACCTTCGGTCAAATCTAAATCTCTTGAAGCAATAACCACTCAAATGTAGAAGATAGCCACTGACGTCAGATAGTTGAAAGAATCAGGTGGAAAAGGGAAGAAACAGGCTGAGAAAGTTATGAAGTGTGTCACCTGTGGAGAAGGTGGACACGGGGTTGATAACTGTGCTTACACCCGACCTGACAAGTCAAGTGAAAGTCAATCCAAAGTAGAGGAAGTCGAGAACGTCTCTTGTGTCAACTTCAAGAGACCGGATCACCCTGGTTTTAACTATGGCAACAAGGATGCAGCCGAAAACTCGCATCAGCTGAATAATCCACCCAAGCAACCACAAGGTTTTGAGAAAAGGGGCGGACAAGGTCAGTTCACCAGGACTACCAGTTTCCAATCGAACAAGGCAAACTTTCAAGGGCAAGGAAAGTACCAAAACAGCCAAACAACTAACCCTAGTCAAGGCCAGGGTCAAGCTAAGGAGCAAAGTCAGGACAAGAACTCGAATCAACCAGACTTGGTGGGTCAATTGTTCAATTTTGTCAAAAGGCAAGATACAATTAACAACCAGCTGGCACAAAGCGCGCTATCCAATTCAGGAGTTCTGAACACGATGCAGGTTCAAATGGCTGACATGCAGACACACCAATGCCAAATAGATCAGCAGTGGCCCAGATGGTCGAGTTAATAAAGAATCCCTTGGGTAAGATACCCTCCAACACTGAATCTGCTAAAATGGCAGTGCTGAGGTCAGGAAAGACAGTAGAATGCCCTGAAGCAGCCAGACCCGAGGAACTTGAATCAAGGGTTGCGGCAGAAAATCTCGCAGAGGAAGACAACCAACAAGCTCATGTCAGGGAATCAGAACCAAGATCTATGGAGGAAATGTTTGGTAAAAGAAGTCCTTACTCTCCAATGTTACCTTCCCCTTACAAACTCATAAAGGCACATCTCAAAAGGCGTTATGAGAGGTTTATGGAGTCAGTAAAGAAGCTTCAACTCGAGGTACCCTTTCTGGATGCTTTAGAGGAAATGTCGACATACGCCAAGTTTTTCAAGGATCTGATCACCAAGAAGAAAAGAGGAGGAAGGATTGAGACAGTGCACCTAGATAGTATGTCTTCTGCTTTTGTCAAAGCAGATTTACCTAACAAGAAGAAGGATCTAGGGGCTTTCACCATTCCTTTTGTTGTTGGAGATAATATCGAGCAGAAAGGTCTTACTGATTTAGGGGCTAGCATCAGCCTTATGCCCCTAAGCCTCGCGCAACGTTTGGGTTTGACTGATATGGTCAAGACCAACATGAGGATTGAATTGGCGGACCATACCTTCAAAAGACCTGTAGGAGTTGTTGAGGATGTACCAATCCGTGTGGGAAGTTTCTTCATTCCTTGTGACATTGTGGTCATTGACACTGTGGAGGACCCTAGCTGTCCTATTATCTTTGGACGCCCTTTCTTGGCTATAGGAAGAGCGTTGATTGATGTTACTGAAGGAATAATCACTCTGAGGGTAGGAAGCGGTCACTTAGATTTCAAAGTAAAGGATGCTATGAAGGGACCGTCCCTACTAGAATCCGCTTACTTCGTAGAAAGCTACAACCAGTTTTGTGAAGAGGTGGAGGAAGCTATCGTAATGGTAGACCCTCTTGTGAGAGCGTTAACCAATCAAGACTCTGATTCTGAAGATCCAGAGGTTGTCGAGATTCTCAACTATCTAAATCGGTTTGATGAAAATCTAAGCGACGAGGAAGAAGTCATAGAAACAGTTAAGTTTGCTTCTCTATAGGAGACACCAGAAGAAAAGGCAACTAAGGCTAAGCCAGAGCTGAAGCAGCTGCTTGAAGGTTTAAGGTATGAATTTCTGGATCAAGAAGAAAGAAACCCAGTCATCGTTAATGCCTATCTTACAAAGGATCAATTGGAAAAGCTTCTCGAGGAGTTAAGGCTCCATAGGCAGACTATAGGATATTCGGTAGAGGATATCAAAGGCCTTAGCCCTGCGCTATGCATGCATCACATTAGTTTGGAAGAATTTGCTAAACCTCTGGCTCAACCCCAGAGAAAATTGAACCAGATGCTAAAAGAAGTTGTGAAGAAAGAAGTAATCAAACTGAGG
Source organism: Alisma plantago-aquatica (assembly GCA_963693085.1). NCBI lineage: Eukaryota > Viridiplantae > Streptophyta > Magnoliopsida > Alismatales > Alismataceae > Alisma > Alisma plantago-aquatica. The sequence goes on along the minus strand of OY856411.1, from coordinate 134,220,954 downwards.
GATGCAGGTATCATCTACCCGATCAGTGATAGCAACTGGGTGAGTCCGATCCATGTGGTACCGAAGAAAGGAGGCATAACAGCAGTAAAAGGTGAAAAAGGCGATGAGGTGGCAGTCCGTACCGTCACCGGATGGAGGATGTGCATAGACTACAGAAATCTGAACCAAGCCATGAAAAAAGATCATTATCCACTTCCGTTCATTGATCAAGTTCTGGAAAGATTAGCACATCATGATTATTTCTGCTTTTTGGACGGTTTTTTTGGGTTTTATCAAGTCCCCATCTCACCAGACGACCAGGAGAAGACTACTTTTACCTGTCTCTATGGTACTTACGCCTTCCGAAGAATGCCTTTCGGCTTGTGCAATGCTCCCACAACGTTTCAGCGTTGCATGATATCGATGTTTTCAAATTTTCTGGAAGACATCGTGGAAGTTTTCATGGATGACTTTTCTGTCTATGGGAAGGACTTTGATGCCTATCTAAAAAACCTGTCTCTGGTCTTGCAATGCTGCGAAGAAAAGAGTTTGGTCCTGAATTGGGAGAATTGCCACTTTATGGTACGAGAAGGCATCGTGCTAGGGCATAAGGTCTCGAGAAATGGGATCGAGGTAGATGTTAGCAAAGTTGAAGCTATATGTAAACTATCTCCACCGAAGTCTATAACTGGAGTGAGGAGTTTTCTCGGGCACGTTGGTTACTATCGAAGATTCATAAAAGTCTTATCGAAGATCTCGAAACCGTTGTCAAATCTTCTGGGTAAGGATGTTGAATTCAATTTCTCTGACGATTGTCTAACTGCTTTTCAGGCCTTAAAAGATGAACTTGTCTCACCGCCTATCCTTCAAGCTCTAGATTGGGAGATACCTTTTGAGCTTCTGTGTGATACCAGTGACTATGTTGTAGGAGCAGTCTTGGGATAGAAAAAGGACAAAAGGCACCATGTCATTTGCTACACCATTCGTACTCTGGATGAGGCTCAGGTAAATTACACGACTATAGAGAAGGAGATGCTCACGATTGTTTTTGCTTTCGACAAGTTCAGATCTTATCTTATCGGAACGAAGGTAAAGGTCTACATCGACCATGGAGCGATACGATATCTTATGCAGAAAACAGATACCAAGCACAGGCTGTTAAGGTGGGCTTTGTTACTCCAAGAGTTCGACCATGAGTGTAAGGACCCTGACCTCTGTTTAGGATTTATCCTGTTTGCTTTGCTTAACCCTGATGCTTAGTTGCTTGGTAATCACCTTTGATGGTGATTAGGGTTTGTTGGTGCTTTGTTGAGAGATGGAGGCGCTACTTGCATTTAACCCAAGTCTAGGGTTTGTGGGCAAGTTTGCCACCTTGTGAGGTGTTCCTCCCTCTCCTTGCTTCCTCTAGTGTTGAGAGGAAGGTTTGGGCTCGTTGCTTGAGTCCCTTTGGACTTGGTTGAGTTTGTTGGGCTTTGTTGAGCCTTGCCTTTGCCTTCTTTGGGCCTTGTGTCGGGCAAGAGTGCCCTGTGTTGACCTGTGGTGTGTTGTCATGTGGTGTGTCGGCCTAGGGAGTGTGTCGGTCATGGTGTGGAGGTGTTTCGCCCAGGGTTTGTGTCGTCCAAGGTGGTGTGTCGCCCAGTGTGGGTTTGTATCGCCCATGGACCCTTTGACCTTCTTTGACCTCATTTGTGTCACCACTAGTGGACACTTGGTGCTTGATGCTTGCATGTGGCAATGGCCTTGGACATGTGTTTAAGACATGCTAGAGTGGTGGCTTTGCTAATGGACAAGTGTCCCTAGGTGGGCGACACCTTGCTTTGTCCTTCCTTGGTTTCTCCTCCATCCTCTCCTATATATGTGCTTCCTTTATCTTTCTAAGGATCCCTTTAGTTCCTTAGTCTCCCTTCCCCTTGGTGCACGAAACCCTCTCTCTTTGCAAGCTTGGTGGCCGATCCTTGCCTTGGAGTCTCCTTCTTCAACTAGTGGTGGCCGAACCCTAGAGTGCCTTGCTCTCCTTCTTGTGGTGGTGCTTGGAGCTTGGTGCTAGGAGCTTGGAGCTTGCTTAAGGCGGGTTACATAACTCCTAACCCTAACTATAGTTCTATGTTCTTTTATGTTGCTTATGATCATATCGGCTCTATGTGTTGCTAGTTTGATTTTCTCGCTTAGTTGTTCGTGTTGGCCGAACTATGTTCTAGGATTTCTTGATGAGCAACACCCCTTTCTCTCCTTGGTCTAGAGGAGTGAGCTTGAGTTCTAGTAATATGGGAAATACCCCTCTCTCGTTTAAGTTGAGAGGTGAGCTTGTGTTCTACTTGCTTGAGCAACACCCTCCTCTCACCATGGACTTGAAAGGTGAGCTTTGTAGTGGTTGTGGATCTTGGTTGTGGTTGTTCCTTGAGTTGCCCGATTGGTGTTAAGAATCTTGGCAAGACCCCTCTATCGATAGTTGAGAGGTGAGTCATCTTCTTGATCCATTAGGGTTTTGGTGCTCTTGTGCTTGAGGTTGGTGGTGACCCTGACGGGTTGCACTTTGCCCGATATGGTATTGGTGGTGATGCTGCCCGATATCCTTTCCTTGGTCTAACCTTGGTCGACATGTTGATGTGGCTGTGTTGGGCGATACACCCTGAACCTTGACCCTTTGTGTGTCGGGCGTCACTCCATGCTAAGTACTCTACCTGACACACTTAACCTTGTTATATCTTGCTGTTGTGGAAGCGTTTCTAGATGGTTCTGTGGTGGGTGTTACACCTTAGTCTGGTCTTGTGTGTCGGCCAATAGGTGAGGTTAGCTAGCTGGACGACATGTTTCCCTTGCTGTCGTTTGAGGTTGTGGCCTTGGCCGTTGTACCTAGTAAAGTGGAACGTTGGCTGTTACCCTTGTGTGTGTCGAGTGTCACCTGGTTGTGTATCCAGCCTGACATGCCTAGTTCAAGTGGTGGCTCGATGTCATCACACCTTGGACGTTGGGGCGTTGTGATGTGCTGGTCTTGTGTCAGCCGTTACACCTTAGTCTTGTGTGTTGGCCGATAGCTTGTGACGAGTTGGGCGTTATGCTTTCTTGGCTACACGACATACCTTGCGCACAACGCGCCATTGCACGATAGGTTTCTTTGGCTGAGCTGCACGCCCAGTTTCCCGTCACCAATGGTGCACGACACAGTGTTACACGATACCTGTGCATCACGACACACATTGCATGTTATGTTTGTGCACGTTATGGTTTGGTTCCCTATTGCACGATACATCTTTAGCAGGTAGCCCGACACCCCTGCTGGTTGCTTGGCCGATAGGTTGCTAAGGTGGTTGGGCGATAGGGGAGAGTACCCTACCCAATACCCACCTTTGGTGAGGGTAGTAGGTGCTTCTAGTGAGGGTCTTGTTCCTTATATGAAATCCGATATGCTATTTCTTGCTTATGCAAACACGTTTGGCTTATGGTGATGACCCTTGAGACGTTGATGGTAATTGATATAGTAGATTACATCTACATGTGCTTATAATCATCTTGACTATATGTATAACGCTGAGTTAAAGATAAGCATGTAAGAAGCTTTGCATGATGATATGACCTATGTCTATGGTCACAGGTTGAGGCATGAATGATAACGTATATAATCATCAATGTCACCCTATGTTTGGTAATATAATCTCTTCTGATAATCTATGATGATTGGGCAAACTAACCATGCAGGTACAGATGCATAGCCAGGTAAGGGCTATGAGGTATATATATATATGTTTAACACTGCTTTGATGGTTACTCTTGATAATGAAATAATATGCATGATGTGTTTTGGTCTGAGGACCTGAGTTTGGCTAAAGTGCTGGAATTGCTATCCATGATGATAATGTAAGCCTTGAGAGGCAGTGACACTATGTGATGAGGGATTGAGATCCCATGGCAATGTGATGATCCTCGTGATGGATCTAGAGGATTGGCAAGAGGCCAAGTGGTAACATGTAATGTGGGATCCTTGTGATGGATCAGGATGATGTTGATGGCAGTAATAGCATAATATTGAGTTTCATGTTGTTTATTCTTGTTATAGTTTGCATGTTATACAACTTGGTTGAATCTTGCAATCCACTTAAAATACATTAAATAATCACAGTGGAACGTATCATGTAGTTGCCCTAGCCATAGATCCATCATCATCAGGAGCTGGTGATGGTGAAACGGGTTCTCCTGTGGGTTAACCCGGAACGCATATTGTTGAATATGTGAGGTTTCTCCTAGCCTAAATTAGTGAGGATTCGAGTGCAGCTGCGGTTGCAGACTCGGGATATGTATAGAGCATGGTGAACAGGCCCATGGCTCAGGATATGTGATATAGGAGCATGATTGCGTTCATGGCTCAGGGAGCACGGTGAACTAGCCTGTGGCTCAGGTATACTAGCACCGAGACCTGTACCGAGGTGGGCTAGAGGATGGGTAGCCTATGGAGCTGACCCTGTGGCTGAAGCCACTTAAGCACGAGACTGCAGTCCTGCTTTAGTTCTCATACACTAACTACGAGGTGGGAGGTCGTGGAGTCCGGCTCTCCCATTGACCTTTTATGGCACCGACTTTGGGTTTCGCAACCGAATGTTAGATTTGAGCGGTACGACTCACTTCCTCAGGGCATAATAATACGTAATCCAGCCGAACAGTATTTATTACTTAAGGCAAAACATGGAGCATTGGTTGAGGCCTTGCTTGTATAGTTAATCTTGTTATACGCGCAGTTACTTATACGTTCCTTATGTTATGTGATAAGATCTTATAAATCTTATCTTGTCAATCATGTTCCATAAAGAGATAATTGGTGACATGCCTTCCGTACAACCTTGTAAGCTTGATGGTACGAATAGCTTTGCAATATAAACTGTTATTATTCTACGTTTTACTGTTTATCTACTGATGTTGCTTTAATCTCCCTTTGGTTTTATAGTTTTGGTGGGGAGTTATGTTTCTCGCTGGGACTGTGTGTCTCACCCCGCTGGTTTTCAGGTGTTCGAGCTAGACGCGGTGGTTGTCGCGAAGTTGTGGCCGAGCAGCAAGACGAGCAGTAGATGGCAAGAGATGGACATGCTTCTATTTTGGTCATTTTGTAGTAGAGTCTTAGAGTCATCCCTGTACTCTCAGGTCCTTGGAGGTGTTTTGACATTGTTTCACGATGTATAGCTGGTGATGGTTTGTGTATCCTGCTGCTGGCCGGATGTGGGCCATTATGTATATATAACAGGTGATGAACTCATGTGATGACAGGACAGCTGGTCCCCTAAGCTGTGGACACGTATCAAGCCTTGTAAAGGTTTATATAACATGTTTTCTTGTAGGACGAGGACTTGAATGTAATAGTTTCTCAGTTATTCCGCTTTCCGAAATCGGTTTTAATTAACTTGTGTTTTTGGTAATATGTGGTTATGGTGATTTCTGCACGTTTTCGCGTAACACCTCGCTGTCTGTGTGATAGTGGGATGTGTCCTCATAAGTTTGGTATCATAGTTCTAGGTTTGCTGAGTCTACAGGGATTTAGGACTAGGTTGTGTCTGTTCTTGTGAGTTTTCCGGATTTTCTTATCATCGTCTTCTGCCCTCAGCGGAAGAAAAGTCAAGATGTCTGGAAACCATGAAGAACACGCTGCCCAGAACAGCGATGCTGAATCAGCTGATGGAGCTGAAGGGCAGGTACATGGAGATCGGGTGCATGAGGTCCCCCAACCTGATCCAGCCATTCTTGAAAACCCTTCCTATCAACAGCTTATGGGGTAGATGATGGCTACGATGAATCTCATGGTAGAAAGATTTCTAGTGCCTCCGCCAAGAGCACATGCTCCCCATGGTGAAACATCGGGTATTGGGAAGACCTTTGAGCGGCTTCGCCGAGTCGGAGATTCGGATTATGCTGGAACGGCTGATCCAGCGGATGCAGATCTGTGGCTGACAAGTCTTGAGAAGGCTTTCCGGATCCTCGACATCCCTGAAGCAGACAAAGTAAAGCACGCTGTCTACCTTCTGAAGGGTAGTGCTGGTCACTGGTGGACCATCGAGGAGGAGAAGCGACCTGGTGAGGTGATCGGTTGGAAAGTTTTCCGGCGGGAGTTCGTCAGCAGATACTTTCCGAAGACGTATCTGGATGAGAAGATCTGTTAGTTTGAGTGCTTGCGCCAAGGAACGATGAACATCACTGAGTATGAGGTCAAGTTTATGGATCTGTTGAGGTTTTTTCCTCACATGGAAGCAACAGATGACGAACAGATCAGACATTTTGAGAAGGATCTGAGTGCTGAGCTAACAACACCTGTTTCGGCATTGGAGAACTGTGAGCGGTTCGCTACATTTGTGGAATCTGTCGGGAGGATTGAACGATCAGTAAGGGAGAAAAGAGAATCCATGTCTAAGAAGAGGCCTGCTCAGTTCCAGGGACAGAGGTTTGGTGGCTTCACGAAGCCAAGGTTTTCAGCACCATCTATGATGAGAGGTTCCAGTGTACCGTCGCAGTGGTCTCTGAGTAAGGGAAGAGGATATGTTTCTTCACCATCAAAGGCACATAGTACAGCTTCAGTAGCAGTGATAGGGCCATCTAGGCCACAGTTTGAGGATAGGGCATGCTATCGTTGTGGTCAGACTAGGCATCAGAGGTCAAACTGCCCGAATAGAGATGTTGAAGTGACGCAACAGCTGAGATAGAATCAACAAGGATCGGATAGGCAGCAGCCCAGTAGTAGCAGAGGGTGAGGACGCGGTCAAGCGTCGCAAGCTGGATCGTCTGCTCAAGGAAGTAGAGGACGTGGAGAGCAAGCAACAGAGAAGAGTGTCCATCTTGTGTCTTATATTTTTTGGAACACAATATACGAGTGGATCTTATACCACTTGATATGCATGGTTTCGATGTTATCCTTGGGATCGATACCTTAGAGAAGTATAAGGTTGTTTTGGACTATGGTTCCAAGCAAGCTGTATTTGATGATGGCGGTAACAAGTAAATCTTCCAGGGAGATAGGAAGATTCTTTCGACGTGTCTGGTATCAGCTATGGTGGCAGAGAAGTTGCTACGACAAGGATGTGAGGTGTTCTTAGCTCACGTGGTGGATACCGTTGTGGATACCAAGGCGAACGGTCCTAGCCTTGAGGAGGTGTCGGTTGTCTGAGAGTTTGCGGATGTGTTTCCTGATGAGTTTCCCGATGTTCCTCCACCCTGATTGATTTCGAGATCAATCTGGTCCCAGGATCACAACCAGTTTCACAGACATCGTATAGGATGGCTCCAGTGGAGATGGCAGAGCTTAAGAAGCAGTTGCAAGAGTTGTTGGAGAAAGGTTTCATCCGACCGAGTACGTCGCCTTGGGGTGCTCCAGTGTTGTTCGTCAAGAAGAAGGACAGATCGATGCGGTTATGTATAGACTACTGACAGTTGAACAAGGTCACGATCAAGAACAAGTACCCGTTGCTGAGGATAGATGATCTGTTCGATCAGTTGCGTGGTGCTACAGTGTTTTCAAAGATCGACCTACGGTCCAGATATCATCAGTTGAGGATTAAGATGGATGACATACCAAGATCATCTTTTAGGACGAGGTATGGTCACTTCGAGTTTGTAGTTATGTTGTTTGGGCTAACCAATGCACCTGCTGCTTTCATGGATTTGATGAACAGAGTGTTCTATCTAATTCTAGATCAGTTTGTTGTAGTCTTTATAGATGACATCTTGATCTATAGTCGGGATAGGCAAGAGCATAAGTGACATCTTCGACAAGTATTGACTTTTCTTCGCCAACATCAGTTGTATGCCAAGTTCAGTAAGTGTGAGTTCTGGTTGGAGGAAGTGACTTTCTTGGGCAATGTGATATCTACAGAAGGAGTCAAAGTGGACCCGAAGAAGGTGGAGTCTGTTGCAGAGTCGGAATAGCCGAAGATGCCGACATAAGTTCGTAGTTTCCTGGGTTTGGCAGGTTACTACAGGAGGTTTATCAAGGACTTCAGTATGATTGTGTTGCCAATAATGAAGTTGACTAGGAAGGATGTACCTTTTATCTGGAATGACTGTTGTCAGCAAGCTTTCCAAAGTTTGAAGGAGAATCTGACTAGTGCGCCAGTGTTAGTGCTGCCAAAGCCTGGAAAAGGCTATGTTGTTTTCTGTGATGCTTCCAAGAAAGGTTTAGGTTGTGTGCTAATGCAGGAAGATCATGTGGTTTCTTTTGCTTCACGACAACTTAAGAAACACGAGGAGAACTATCCGACTCATGATTTGGAGTTGGCTGTAGTGGTTCATGCGTTAAAGATTTGGAGACACTATCTTTACGGGGAAGTGTGTCAGATCTTTACGGATCACAAGAATTTGAAGTAAATCTTTTCGCAGCATGAGTTAAACATGCGACGACGTCGATGGATGAGTTAATCAATGATTACGACTGCACCATCGAGTATCATCCTGGTAAGGCGAATGTGGTAGCCGATGCGCTTAGCTGAAAGTCTTCTTCTATTTCTACAAAGAAGGTACAATTGAGTTCCCTGGTATGCCATAGACGAGATATGCTTGTTTCCTTGCGGCAAATGAATGTGTAGATGGAAGTTTCCTTGTTAGCTAGACTTTTAGCACGTGTGCAAGTCAAGCCTACGCTAAGACAACAAATCAAAGATGCACAACAGATAGATGATACAGTTCAGTTAATCAGATCAGAGTTTGGCAGCGAAAAGTGTGATTGGTTCCATGAGTCCAAGGATGGACTAGTTTTCTACCGAGATAGGATGGTGGTTCCCGATGCTGATGATCTGAGGAAGCTAGTACTCGAGGAAGCACACACATCAATGTATGCTATGCATCCAGGAGTCACCAAGGTGTATCATAGTCTGAAGGACTTGTATTGGTGGCCCGATTTGAAGAAAGATGTAGCAGAGTTTGTGGCTAGACGTGCGGTATGTCAGCAAGTTAAGGCTGAGCATCAGAAGCCGGCAGGTATGTTACAAACCCTGCCGATACCGCAGTGGAAATGGGATCATATAACCATGGATTTTGTAGTTCGTCTGCCCAGGACAACTAGGAATCATGATTCCATTTGGGTGATAGTGGACAGATTGACAAAGTCTTCCCACATTTCATACCGGTAAAGACAACGTATACAGCTGAGAAGCTTGCTCAAGTATACATAGATGAGATAGTGCGGTTGCACAGTGTGCCAGTAACGATAGTTTCCGACAGAGGTCCTCAGTTCACAAGTCGTTTCTGGGAACAGTTGCATAAAGCGTTGGGAACGCAGTTGAGGTTCAGTACCGCCTTCCACCTGTAGATAGATGGACAGTCTGAGAGAACTATTCAGACTTTGGAGGATCTCCTTCGTGCTTTTGTTTTGCAGTTCTTAGACAGTTGGGACATACATCTCAGTTTGATAGAGTTTGCCTACAACAATAGTTATCAGGGGAGTATTGACATGGCTCCTTATGAGGCCTTATATGGCAGGAAGTGCAGATCTCCGTTGTGTTGGTATGAGTCTGGTGAATATCATCTTTTGGGTCCTGAGTTAGTACAGTAGACAACAGAGAAGATCAGAGTGATACAACAACAGTTGAAAGCGGCACAGGACAGGAAAAAGTCTTACGCATACAATCACCGACGACCTTTGGAATTCCAGGTAGGAGACAAAGTGTATCTTAAAGTCTCTCTGTGGAAAGGTGTGCTAAGGTTTGGACTGAAGGGTAAGCTCGCACCCAGATATATGGGGCCATACCCGGTCATAGCACAAGTTGGCAAGGTAGCTTATGAGTTAGAGCTGCCGCCAGAGTTGCACAGGCTACATCCAGTGTTCCATGTGAGTATGCTGAAGAAAAGTCATCCAGATACAGGAACAATGATACAGCCAGTCGAAGTTGAACTTGATGAAGATGTGACCTACGAGGAAGGTCCTGTGATGATCCTTGACAGAAGAGTTAAGAAGCTGAAGAGGAAGGACCTGGTTCTTGTGAAGGTTCTTTGGCATAATCGTGGCGTTGAGGAAGCCACGTGGGAGCTTGAAGAAGAGATGAGGAGGAAGTATCCCTCGCTTTTCTCTTCAGATTTCGGGGACGAAATCCCTTTGTAGAGGGTTAGTTTGTAAGGACCCTGACCTCCGTTTAGGGTTTATCCTATTTGCTTTGCTTAACCCTGATGCTTAGTTGCTTTCTAATCACCTTTGATGGTGATTAGGGTTTGTTGGTGCTTTGTTGAGAGATGGAGGTGCTACTTGCATTTAACCCAAGTCTAGGGTTTGTGGGCAAGTTTTCCACCTTGTGAGGTGTTCCTCCCTCTCCTTGCTTCCTCTAGTGTTGAGATGAAGGTTTGGAATCGTTGTTTGAGTCCCTTTGGGCTTGGTTGAGCTTGTTGGGATTTGTTGAGCCTTTCCTTTTCGTTCTTTGGGCCTTGTGTCGGGAAAGAGTGCCATGTGTCGACCTGTGGTGTGTCGGCCTATGGTGTGTCAGCCTAGGGAGTGTGTCAGCCATGGTGTGGAGGTGTGTCGCCCAAGGTGGTGTGTCGCCCAGTGTGGGTTTGTGTCACCCATGGACCCTTTGACCTTCTTTGACCTTGTTTGTGTCACCACTAGTGGACACTTGGTGCTTGATGCTTGCATGTGGCAATGGCCTGGGACATGTGTTTAAGACATGCTAGAGTGGTGGCTTTGCACATTGATAAGTGTCCCTAGGTGGGCGACACCTTGCTTTGTCCTTCCTTGGTTTCTCCTCCATCCTCTCCTATATATGTGCTTCCTTTCTCTTGCTAAGGATCCTTTTAGTTCCATAGTCTCCCTTCCCCTTGGTGCACAACACCCTCTCTCTTTGCAAGCTTGGTGGCCGATCCTTGCCTTGGAGTCTCCTTCTTCCTCTAGTGGTGGTCGAACCCTAGAGTGTCTTTCTCTCCTTCTTGTAGTGGTGCTTGGAGCTTGGTGCTAGGAGCATGGAGCTTGCTTAAGGCGGGTTACATAACTCCTAACCCTAACTATACTACCTCTTCTATGTTCTTTTATGTTGCTTATGATCATATCGGCTCTATGTGTTGCTAGTTTGATTTTCTTGCTTAGTTGTTCTTGTTGGCCGAACTATGTTCTAGGATTTCTTGATGAGCAACACCCCTTTCTCTCCTTGGTCTAGAGGAGTGAGCTTGAGTTCTAGTAATATGGGCAATACCCCTCTCTCGTTTAAGTTGAGAGGTGAGCTTGTGTTCTAGTTGCTTGAGCAACACCCTCCTCTCACCATGGACTTGAAAGGTGAGATTTGTAGTGGTTGTGGACCTTGGTTGTGGTTGTTCCTTGAGTTTCCTGATTGGTGTTAAGAAGCTTGGCAAGAACCCTCTCTCTTGATAGTTGAGAGGTGAGTCATCTTCTTGATCCATTAGGGTTTTGGTGCTCTTGTGCTTGAGGTTGGTGGTGACCCTGATGGGTTGCACCTTTCCCGATATGGTGTTGGTGGTTATGCTGCCCAATATCCTTTCCTTGATCTAACCTTGGTCGACATGTTGATGTGGCTGTGATGGGAGATACACCCTGACCCTTGACCCTTTGTGTGTCGGGCATGACTCCATGATAAGTACCCTGCCCGACACACTTAACCTTGTTATAGCTTGCTATTGTGGAAGCGTTGCTAGCTGGTTCTGTGGTGGGTGTTACACCTTAGTCTGGTCTTGTGTGTCGGCCGATAGGTGAGGTTAGCTAGCTGGACGACATGTTTCCCTTGCTGTCGTTTGAGGTTGTGGCCCTGGTCCTTGTACCTAGAAAACTGGAACGTTGGCCGTTACCCTTGTGTGTGTCGGGTGTCACCTGGTTGTGTATCCTGCCTGACATGCCTAGTTCAAGTGGTGGCTCAACATCGTCACACCTTGGACGTTGGCGCGTTGTGATGTGCTGGTCTTGTGTCAACCGTTACACCTTAGTCTTGTCTGTTGGCCGATAGCTTGTGATGAGCTGGGCGTTATGCTTTCTTGGCTGCACGACATACCTTGCGCACGATGCGCCGTTGCACGATAGGTTTCTTTGGCTGAGCTGCACGCCCGGTTGCCCGTCACCAATGGTGCACGACACATCATTACACGATACCTCTGCGGCACGACACACGTTGCATGTTATGTTTGTGCACGGTATGGCTTGGTTCCCTGTTGCACAATACATCTTGAGTAGGTAGCCCGACATCCCTGCTGGTTGCTTGGCTGATAGGTGGTTGCGGTGGTTGGGCCATAAGGGAGAGTACCCTGCCCGATACCCACCTTTGGTGAGGGTAGTAGGTGCTTCTAGTGAGGGTCTTGTTCCTTATATGAAATTTGATATGCTAGTTCTTACTTATGCAAACATGTTTGGCTTATGGTGATGACCCTTGAGACGTTGATGGTAATTGATATAGTAGATTACATCTACATGTGCTTATAATCATCTTGACTATATGTATAACACTGAGTTAATGATAAGCATGTAAGAAGCTTTGCATGATGATATGACCTATGTCTATGGTCATAGGTTGAGGCATGAATGATAATGTATATAATCATCAATGTCACCCTATGTTTGGTAATATAATCTCTTCTAATAATCTATGATGATTGGGAAAACTGACCATGCAGGTACAGATGCATAGCCAGGTAAGGGCTATGAGGTATTTATATATATATATATATGTTTGAGTAACATTGCTTTGATGGTTACTCTTTATAATGAAACAATATGCATGATGTGTTTTGGTCTGAGGACCTGAGTTTGGCTAAAGCGCTGGAATTGCTATCCATGATGATAATGTAAGCCTTGAGAGGCAGTGACACTATGTGATGAGGGATTGAGATCCCATGCACTACTACAGAAATGGCTTATAAAGTCACTTTTCAAGGTGTCGGTTGTATACATAAACAGACACCTAAACTCTACAGTGTCAGTTTATAACATAAACCGACATACAATCTGTGAAGGTCGACCAGACACGGGTACCGCTTTTATTAGGTGTCGGTTAATTAATAAAAAACCGACACCTAAAATCAACCTCCAAAACCAAAATTCCAGCGAAAAAATTACCTCCAAAATTTGACATATGGCGCCGGTTCATAAATGAATAACCGACGACTAAAGATTATTCGCGGGACAGGAATAGTTGTCGGTTGTCTTTTAGTTCAAAATCGACGACTATAATCTAGTATAGGCGTCAGTTGTTGGAAAATACCCGACACTGTTGGTTTAGTTGTCGGTTATTTTGAATAACCGACGCTTATTGTCAACTTAATATCTCACCAGCGCGAGCGACTCTTCCCCTTTCCCAGTTTCATTCCCGATTTCAGTTAGGTCCGGTGATTTCTTGCTCGCCCCCGCCGGTCATTGCTCCTCCGCTTCCGCTGCCGTGCTCCTGCTCCTGCCCTCGCCACTGCTCCGTGCTCATCGGCGGTCGTGCTCCTGCTCCTGCTCTAGCCCTCTGTGCTCACCGGTGGCCGTCCGTGCTCCTACTCCGTGCCCTCGCCGCTGCATTGTGCCCTCGCTGCCGCTGCTCTGTGTCCTCGCTGGCGCTTCTCCTCTCTTTGCCGCCGCCTCTACCGGTGGTTGCTATGCTCCGGCCGTTGCTCTCCTCTTCCCTCAAGGTATGCCCACCCTCCCTGCCTTCTTCCTTCTTCCCCTTCTCCGGCCGCTTCTTGGGCAGTGCCAAGGCACGCCCAAGCAGCTGCTGGGCGTTTTTTTATTTTTTTAAGTTATTTACTTATTTGTGTTTAGGGTTTAGGTATTGATTTTGTGCTTCTACTGAGTTGAATCCTCTATTGTCTATACAATACATGTAATTTTGATCAAGTGATGATATGTAAATGTGGAAATAAGTTAGTAAGGTATCAATGATAAGTCTGTTGTAATGTGATGCAAAATAGTTATTGTATCATGCATATCTTAATACTATTTTGTTTTATAGTTGTATATGGTGTTTTATATGGGACAAGTCTATTGTTTTATAGTTGTGCATACCTGCGAGTTATCAGGAACACCAAAATGAATGTCTAACACCTAAATGAATATCTAGTTGTGTATTTTCCTAGTATCGTGAAAGATTCTCAATCGTGTGTACCATATGGGATTCTTATCTCAACACAATGGACTGCAATATATGCATCTAATGCCTTAAATATAAGACTCGAATGTTATAAAATCCCATCAAAGTAGGTAGAAACAACTTATATAAATTCAGATCTTAATAATTCCATGAAGTGCACATTATCTTACTCAGGAAAAGTATGTGTATAATGTAGGATTAGTTCCATATAATGGTTCTATTTTAGTAAGCACCTAGAAACCCGTCCAAGATTTACTTATTAGGAGTAAATCTTGGATAGTCCCCGGTTTGGGACTGTTCTTGAACACCTAATCTCACTTAGGATGTAAGTGTATAATGTGTATTGGTTTTCGAGAAAATTTCGGTAGCATTTCCTCGTTTGTTCTCTAAGTACATATGTAGACTTATTTTCAAGCTATCATGTCTACCACAATAAAGTTGGTTATGACAAGCAATAAATGGTTAACTGATGTTATACAACTTTTTCTGAAAATATATAACATCGTTATATGTACTTACACTTTGTTAATACTAATATTGTGCAGTCTCTGTCCACCCATAACAGTAACTATGAACTGGGCCTCTATGTCAATGTTAACGTTCCCTATTGAAGAACAATTGGACATCATCCTAGATGATCGTTCCTTAAACCAATTGGTCATACCCAAACATTGGCGTTTTCTAAAAGGAAGACACTACATGCCTGGTAAAGTGACCCTAACTTTTGGCAATTATTCACATGTTATTGAGGTTGAGTATGATTTGGCGGGAAATCTTGTATCAAAATCCAGTTGGCGTGATTGGATTGGAGAGATGCATGTGGTCCGTTCCAACAGGCTTTTTCTCCGTCCAGTTGGTCATAATTCCATCAAAGTTTGGATAACCAACATCAACTGCGAGACCCCCGATCATCTTCTGCGGTATGAGCGCACGGCGTCAGATATCATCTATGAGGAATCTGAATCTGAGGCCCCTGTCAGTTTAGATTCGTCTAAATACAACGAGGAGCTTTGTGACACAGCTTCATCATCAAAAAGAAGTTACTGATGCGGGACCATGTTGGTGTAGTATTTAGTTGTCTATCTATCTAGACTTGTCTGTATTAATAGTTTTTTTAATTATGCGCATGTTTAGGGGTACACCAACCCCTTTGTTTAGTTACTGTTTAGGGGTACACCCCTGTGTGTGGATGTAAAAAGAGATTAATGAATGGAACTGAAAGTTGCTACATGAATGCTTATAACTGAAGTGTGTGTTCCCATGAATGTTCCCATTTGCATGATTACACTACTATTTTCTCATATTGTATAGTCTATTTTAATATGACATACTTACTTATATCTTGCTTAATGATGAACTGTAATGCACACATGTGCAATGCTTGGAATGTAAATGATGAACTTTTCCCTAAATTGCCAATCATGATTTTAAAGACATCAATAATCACCCTAACTTGAAGAACTAGGATTTTAGGTATAAGAATGACAACACATTATTTGTTGGCCTAGAAACCCGTCCAAGATTTACTCATTAGGAGTAAATCTTGGATAGTCCCCAGTTTGGGACTGTTCTTGAACACCTAATCTCGCTTAGGATGTAAGTGTATAATGTGTATTGGGTTTTCAAGAAAATTTCGGCAGCATTTCCCCGTTTGTTCTCTAAGTACATATGTACTTGGAGAATAGCGGGGAAATGCTGCCGAAATTTTCTTGAAAACCCAATACACATTATACACTTACTAGTGAGATTAGGTGTTCAAGAATGGATAGGTGGTACACATTTATTATATATAATAATGACATCACATGTATTCGTTAACCCTAGACCCTAATCTTGTCCTAATATATACTTGTTTTATCTTTGATCATAGAATGGATAGATCATGGATGTCCATTCACAATCGTTGCACCCCAGAGTTTATTTCTGGTCTTGACCAGTTCATTAGATTTGCCGAGGAACATAGGAAACAACCTGGAGATAGGTTCTACTGTCCATGTAGGCATTGCGGTAACAACTTGAAAGTCAACACTGGTGACGATATCAAAACTCATGTCATGTGCAACGGGATTATACAAGGCTATACATAATGGCACTGGCATGGAGAGATTTAAAACCCGAAACCCGTGGATGTCGATAGCAGTGCTTGTGTGGAAGAATAAATTGCCTACGATGACGTAGATGTGAATGAACCAGTTCCAGTAGACATCGTTGATGCGATGCTGGATAGTTGTGGGGTAGAGAACACCGATCCACCTCCCATTTTTAGAAACATTGTGCATGATGCTGAGATGCTGTTATACACAGGTTGTACTAAGTTTATGAAGCTTAATGTTGTGTTGAGATTGTATAAGTTGAAAGCTAACAATAGATGGAGCGACAAAAGCTTCATGTCATTGTTGTCTTTGTTGAAAGAAATGCTTCCTGAAGGAAACGAGCTGCCAATCTCAACATACCAGGTAAAGAAATTGTTGTGCCCATTGGGAATAGATGCCAAGAAGATACATGCATGCCCTAATGATTGTGTATTATTTCAAAAGAACTATAAGGATTTGAAAGATTGTCCAAAATGTGGTGCGTCACGGTATAAATTGACGACTTCGGGGGAGTCCAAAACTGGTTCTTCTACCAAGGTTATGTGGTATCTACCTATAATATCACGGTTTCTACGCTTGTTTGCCAATCCGATAGATGCGAAGAATTTGAGGTGGCATGCAGATGTTAAGAAAAATAATGATGGGATCCTACGACATGCGTCTGATTCCCCACAGTGGAAGAAGATTGATGTATTGTACCCTAAATTTGGTGAAGAAGTCAGGAATCTAAGACTTGGGCTTTGTACAGATGGGATGAATCCGTACGGGACATTGAGCAGCCAAGATAGCACTTGGCCAGTCATGCTTGTTATATACAATCTTCCTCCCTGGCTGTGTATGAAAAATAAGTATGTAATGTTGTGGTTGTTGATATCGGGCCCTAAACAACCTGGAAATGACATCGATGTTTATCTTGAACCTCTGATTGATGACTTAAAGAAACTCTGGGGTGAAGGTGTGATGACCTATGATGCTTCACGAAGAGAGACATTTCGTTTGCATGCTATGTTGTTTTGCACTATTAATGACTTTCCAGCATATGGGAATTTGTCTGGATATAGTGTCAAAGGAGCTAAAGCATGTCCTATATGTGAAGAGAACACTGATTCAACAAGACTAAAACATGGTGGTAAGAATGTATATCTCGGTCATCGAAGGTTTCTTCCAAAATTCCATCCGTATCGTAGGAAGCGCAAAGCATTCAATGGATTGAATGAGGAACGCAGTGCATCTAAACCTATACCAGGGGAGGTTGTTTATGAAAGAGTAAAAGACTTTGTCAATGAATTTGGTAAGAGATCACAATGTACTACACGGAGTGACAATTCTTCATTCAAGAAGAAGTCAATATTTTGGGATCTTCCTTATTGGAGTTCTTTGACAGTCAGACATTGTATCGATGTAATGCACGTTGAGAAAAATGTCTGTGATAGCATCATTGGTACTCTGTTAAATATACCAGGTAAGACTAAAGATGGGATAAAATCCAGACTGGACCTACGTGAAATGGGAATAAGGTCAGAATTAACAGAATTACGTGAAATGGGTAATAAAAGAACATACTTACCTCCCGCTTGTTACACGTTGTCTAGAAAGGAGAAGAAAGCTTTTTGTGAATGCTTGGTAAATGTTAAGGTGCCACATGGTTACTCATCCAACATCCATAGATTGGTAATAATGAAAGATCTGAAGTTGATAGGTCTTAAATCTCATGATTGTCACACTCTAATGCAACAAATATTGCCTGTGGCAATTAGATCTATATTGCCAAAGCATGTAAGGTTTGCAATCACCAGACTTTGTTTCTTTTTCAACAGTCTCTACAGCAAAGTTATTGACCCTGAGACTCTCGATAATTTGCAAAGAGAGTGGTTGTTACCCTATGTCAGCTTGAGATGTATTTCCCTCCTTCGTTCTTTGATATCATGGTACATCTTGTTGTCCACTTGACTAGGGAAGTGAAAATCTTGGGACCGGTTTTCTTGCATTGGATGTATCCCTTTGAACGATACATGAGCGTTTTTAAAGGTGATGTTTGAAACCGTTATCAGCCTGAAGGGAGTATTATTGAAGGTTATGTGGCGAGAGAGGTTATGGATTTCTGCAATGTCTTTCTCAGTGGTAATGACACTCCTGATAATGACAAGAATATTGACGAGCTATTTGGCAAAGGAATTTTGGGATCACGTGTGAAAGTACTCACCCATGAGCAGTTGGAACAAGGTCATTTGTATATTTTACACAACATGGACGAAGTGAACGTTTATATCGAGGAACATATCAATTTCATCAAAAGACAATATCCTCGAGCCAATACAATGTGGCTTGCTAGAGAGCATAATAAGACTTTTATTAAGTGGTTTGAAGATAAAGTCTTACATCAACTGTTACGACCCCACCTTTTCGATAACCCCTAATTAAGGGAGACCGAGAGGTTGAAGACACACCCATAAAATTCCGGATCAAAGGTTCGACATATAATCAATAACAATTATTAAATTCTAACAGATTATACTGAAAATGGTAATAAAATTTTTCTTTATCATACCTTTGAAAAGTTGGAAGTACTAAACTTCTAACCACAGATGAACTACTCTAACTAGTTCCTCCTTGTTCTTTATTTCTTGAATTCACAATGTGTCACTTTACTATTTTGTGATTTGGAATTTGTACCTAAATTGCCGACAAACAAAACAACAGTCAGTCGGTATGTGGAGGAAACAATAATCAAACAATTATGCTAAAAATGTAATCAAGCAATTAATCTTTTTAACAATCAAGATTACATTTTAATATAACATCCGCGATCCACAAGTTCCATAACCTCTGAGCTGTCCCTGCAGTGGACCTGTATACCATACTACAACCCCTCATGATCCACCGAATCGGTAAACTAGTTTCTAGAGTTGAGTCACATGGTAAACCGAAGAGTCTCATGAACCACACAAGGCAATCCAGTTTCTAACTCTCGGTATGCTGAAGAGTCTCATGAACCGCACAAGGCAATCCAGTTTCTAACTCACGACAATCCTAGACCTTTCTCTAGGTATTACCCCCTTTTCAGCCTTTTTAAAGCAACAGAGGTGAACAAGGATCTAGCCAGTTATATGCATACTTATGATGATAATCATAGTCACTTTATAGTTGCATGAAATAAATAGACATTTAACAGTTATTTCAAGCAACCGATAAATCATTCGGAAATCGCCGGGAAACTAAAGCGATTATTCATAAGCGTAACCACATACCTTTAATTGCACTTTTCAAGATCATAATCCAATAAACAAGCAATGAGGAAGAGAAATCCTGAAATAAAAGTACCAATTCCTTTTATTAATACTTATCCAATTTCCTTATTCAAATTAGGATTTCAATTCCATAATTAGGGTTTCTCTAGAAATTAGGGTTTTACTTCTTCTTTCATCATTAACATCCTTAATTTATAAATCCTCATAAAACTCTTAATTTCTCATTGAATTTCCTTTATTAAACAACTATTTTCCTTATTTCATAAAAATATAGTTTTTATCTCCTTTTATCCCAAATTAGGGTTTCCATGCAAATTAACCCTCTTTTAAACATTATAATTCCAAGTTAAGCATTTTTGTATTCAAATAACAATTAAACTATCATTATCATTATCAGAGTCAAACTTGACGATTTGACCTATTGGTTTACTAAAATACCCTCTAATTATGCAATTAGGGTTTCTTATCATATTTTAATAAACTATATTATCCAAATAAAGTACTTTTGCAAAACTAAGTGGTATTAGGTTCTGGAATTATATTTATTGCGTTCCTTGAATTTTTCTATGCAACTTTCATATATTAAGTTTTCTCATAAGAGTTTCCTAGCAAAATCTATTAATTTCGCAAGATAAATCGATTTTCTTGAATATTCGTTAGAGAGGGATTTATTACCGAAAATTATAAACCGTTGGATTGATGCGCCCGTGGTCCGCTTCAAGATCTGATGCTCCTCGCTGCGCATCTCCTTTCACTTACGCGCCTCGTGCTCAGATCGTCCGATCTCCTGAGTCCACAGTGCACCACGATCCAAGGGTTCGACCAAATTTTGACCTAACCGCTGGATCTCAATCGCACGGTGGAAGATCGCGTGCCTCTTACAACTTCGCCCTCTCTCTTGGATCATTAGATCGTGATGGAGACAACCGTGATTCCTGATCTGACGGTGTCCAGGTAGTCATCTACCGTGGCAGTCCCTCACGCGGTCAACTTGGGGGTTTGACTTGGAGCTTCTGTCGCCCTTGGCTCACACCAACTGATCAGGGAGCTCCGCCTCCCCTCGACGAAGCTGGTAACGGGTTCAATTTCCAGCTTGAGCTCCCCAACTTTGTCCCCCTGCTCTCCGGATTCCGGCGAGGTCCCCGGAGGTTAGGAGGTCGAAGGTCAGGCTGGAAGGCTCAATCGACAGAGCGAGATCGTTCCTTGCGCAACCCCGCAGAGGTCGAGCTACCCAGAAAACACGCTCGTCCATCCTATCAAACTCCCCTATATATAGGGTCAGGAATAGCTTGGGATGGTTTGGGCATTTTCCAAAACCTCCACCAATCCTCGTCGAACCTGGGAGGTTCCAACTCGGATTGATGTCCTGGATGCGATGGTGAACTCGGCCAGAGAGCCCACTCCTTGGATCTCAAGGAATATCCCTAAAGAAATCACCCTTGACAGAGCCAGAGTCACAGTCCGGTTGGGATTAAAACGATGACTGCGCATCGTTGAATTACAATCCAACGATCCAGGTTAATCGCGTTCAAACAAAATTAGGAAATCATATCCTAAATCATTAATTAAAGCCAATTTCCAAGAAAAACTTAGAAATTTACTAACTCCCAAACGGTAACTCTTTTCTTTACCAAATTTTGAGGAAAACTTCATCATATATTTCTCTTTCTTCCTACAAAATTTGGAGTTATTATAATAAGGATTCTATTCCTTTTCTTGATATGCAAGTTATCATCATATTAATCATATTTCCTATCTCTTCTTTACTTTAATCCTTTTATCATCATTTCCTGATTTTGAGTTCCTTGAACTCCAAGGCATCCATTATCTCGAAATCCTATTTTTAGGGAAATATTCCATATCTTTTTCCTATTTTATGGGATTTTCTTTATGTATTCATCAATTGTATCAATTTGGGCTCAAATAAAGCAAGGCCCATTAAGAAACATGCAACCAATCATCCATGGAATCCATTTCAATCCACATCACATCAATCATGCAAATTCATTTATCTTTAAAAGATATTTACAAAACTCATTATATAATTTGGAAAATTGAGGTTATAACATCAACTATCTCAAACACCAGATGATATTACTGAAACTATCAAATGCCTCGCCTTTAAACCAAAGTTGACTGTTATGTCTTATGAAGGGTATGACATTAATGGATTCACATATTACACAAAGCGCCAAAATGATAAGAGTGTCATCCAAAACAGTGGGGTCACCCTTCAAGCATCGACTATGTTTTTACAAGTGCAAAGGATAAGAGTCCACGTGAAGCTAAAATGTCATATTACGGTGTCATTGAAGAGATATGGGAATTTGACTACATAGATTTCAGAATTCCGTTCTTCAAATGTAATTGGGTTGATAAAACCAAAGGAGTTATAGTGGATGAATTGGGTTTCACTTTAGTGAACTTTGAAAAGATTGGCGAGAAGGCTGAACCATTCATATTGGCATCACAGGCAAAACAAGTATTTTATATCGATGATCCTGTAAATGATAAATGGTCGGTTGTTCTTCATGGTAAAAGACAGTTCATTGAAGATCCTATAGATGAAGAAGAGTACTATGATAAATATGATGACTCCAGTCCATTCTCAGTTGGGTTGCCAACTCCACAAAATATTGAAGCTAATGATGACTTATATGTGCGCGGAGATCACAATGAAGGATTTTTAATTGATAAAAGATCACAATTTTAGAGGCATGCATGTTTATATTTTTTTTATTGAAGCTAAATGTTTACTTTTTTAATATCAATATCATTTTCTGATTTTATGTTTCATTATCTTCTAGTTAATACAAATGCTAAACATTGTGGGAGGGTGCTAAAGAACTATAGGACCAATCTCACCCGAGATTACATACGCGATGCTGAGAATAGGTTCTTGATTGATTCCAATTCTAGACATTGATCAATATTTCACTAACTCAACGCTAATAATTTTTGTTTGTATTCTCTTTGAAAAATAAATATAGGAAGAAGGAAGCCACACAGCAATGGAACTACTTGGACCCCAAAGACTGGGAGGAGTTTGTTACCCAAAGAAAAACAGATGAATTCAAGGTATTAAGCGCCACTCCCAATTTAATTAATATACGTTATTATGTATTCACCTATTCAAGATTAACCTTTATTGTTACTAACCAAATCAATGTGCTAACTAACTAGGCTATCAGCGATGCTCAACGACAACTACATGTTACGACCACACAATGAGTCCAAGAGGATATGCAGGCGTTCGCCAAAGACTACAGGCTATGCAGGACGGCCATGACATAGCTATGCAGGATATGCAGGCATTCGCCAAAGGTTATATAGATATATAGGCAGCAAGCCATGAAATAGCAAAAGAAGCCCCAATGAAGAGAATCAGGATACAGATACAATACATAAAGTGCAGCACACACAAGTGCTTCAGATTCATATAACAACATGACAGACTAACACATATATAGCGCATAACAACAGCAGCGCCGAATTTACATACAACACTAGCTTAGTACATATATAGTGGGACTAAGGTGACGATCCCACCTGCTAAAACAGGTTACCGACAACTACATGTTATGACTGGGAGGTCGTGATTCAGCAACCGTATGCATTAGTAGGAGGACAAACATATGGTGATCTGTTTTTCCTCCTGTTAATGCAAAGGGTTGCTAAATCACGACCTCCCAGTCGTAACATGTAGTTGTCGGTAACCTATTTTAGCTGGTGGGATCATCACCTTATATGTACTAAGCTAGTGTTGTACTAAGCTAGTGTTGTATGTAAATTCGACGCGGCTGTTGTTATGTACTATATATGTGTTAGTCTGTCATGTTGTATGGACATCGATTATATTGCTCAGGTATTATATAGTCTCATTAGATAATATGAAATATATCAATCTTATTTATAGCTCATTAATTATATATATACATCATTCTCTTTACATGTGTTTAAAGCTGACCCCACTACAGGAACAGACTTAAATGAAGTAAGAGAAGAATGGGCAACAACCATACAAATAGTGGGGGCTTTAAAATATAATTGGGATCCTGATAGCGAATAATGACTAAACAATGATATTTTGTAAATGAATTTCTGAATTATAATATATGTGTAAATGTTTCTACATGTCTGGATGTTTCTACATGTGTCTGAGTGAAAATGAATGAAAGTGTTGGTTGCTATATGAATGTTTCTACATGTGTGAATGTGAATGAATGGAACTACAGATTGCTAGCTACATGAATGTTTCTAAATGTGTGAAAA
The DNA here is from genome assembly GCA_963693085.1 of Alisma plantago-aquatica. Classification (NCBI taxonomy): domain Eukaryota; kingdom Viridiplantae; phylum Streptophyta; class Magnoliopsida; order Alismatales; family Alismataceae; genus Alisma; species Alisma plantago-aquatica. The sequence goes on along the minus strand of OY856411.1, from coordinate 134,197,344 downwards.
TAAAATGGAACTGCAGGTTGCATTGCTAAATGCATGTGTGAATATTTTTGTTGTTAATTTTGCAGGTTTGTGGCCTGTTGTCGGCTGATATCAATGGATGTCGTAAAACCTGCAGTTCATAACTGAACTGAACAGGTTTCTCATACTGTGACCAGCCACAGCAGGTCTGCAGACTGACAGGAAAAAAAACAAAAAATAGGCGTCGGTTATTTGTATAAAACCGACGCCAAATAGTTACAGTGTCGGTTTTTAATAGAAACCGACATCTATTTCCTTAACACCACGACCGTGGCAGTGGACCAGACACCACGGCCGTGCTGGACAGCACGACCGTGGCAGCGGACCAGACACCATGGCTGTGCTGGCCAGCACGGCCGTGGCAGCGGACCAGACACCATGGCCGTGCTGCCCAGCACGGCCGTGTTGGGAGTTATATGGCATCGGTTATTAGCTAATAACCGACACTTATAGTGCCCAAGTTGGCGCCCTCCTGTGGCGCGAAGATATATGTCGTCGGTTATTTGTAAAAAACCGACACTGATAGTGCCCAAGATGGCGCCCTTTCTGTGACGTGAAGGGTTTGGGCGTCGGTTTATTATCTAATAACCGACGCCTATAGTGCTATGATGGCGCGTTTTCGGTGGCGCGTGAAGAGTTTGGGCGTCGGTTTTGGAACTGACGCCTAATGGGTGAGCTTTTAGTTTCTCCCACATAGGTGTCACTTAGAAACTGACACTAAATGCTTTAAATAACCGACACTAAAGGTAGGTTCTATAGTAGTGATGGCAATGTGATGATCCTCGAGATGGATCTAGAGGATTGGCAAGAGGCCAAGTGGTAACATGTAATGTGGGATCCTTGTGATGGATCATGATGATGTTGATGGTAGTAATAGCATAATATTGAGTTTCATGTTGTTTATTCTTGTTATAGTTTGCATGTTATACAACTTGGTTGAATCTTGCAATCCACTTAAAATACATTAAATAATCACAGTGGAACATATCATGTAGTTGCCCTGGCCATAGATCCATCATCGTCAGGAGCTGGTGATGGTGAAACAGGTTCTCCTGCGGGTTAACCCAGAGCGTATATTGTTTCATATGCGAGGTTTCTCCTAGCCTAAAATAGTGAGGATTCGAGTGCAGTTGCGTTTGCAGACTCGAGATATGTATAAAGCATGGTGAATAGGCCCATGGCTCAGGATATGTGATATGAGAGCATGATTGCGTTCATGGCTCAGGGAGCACGGTGAACTGGCCTGTGGCTCAGGTATACTAGCGCCGAGACCTGTACCGAGGCGGGCTAGAGGATGGGTAGCCTATGGAGCTGACCCTGTGGCTGAAGCCACTTAAGCACGAGACTGCGGTCCTGCTTTGGTTCTCGTCCACTGACTACGAGGTGGGAGGTCGTGGAGTCCGGCTCTCCCATTGACCTTGTATGACACCAGCTTTGAGTTTCACAACCGAAGGTTGGATTTGAGCGGTACGGCTCACTTCCTCAGGGCATAATAATATGTAATCCAGCTGAATAGTATTTATTGCTTAAGGCAAAACACGGAATATTGGTTGAGGCCTTGCTTGTATAGTTAATCTTCTTATATGCGCAGTTACTTATACGTTCCTTATGTTATGTGATAAGATCTTACAAATCTTATCTTGTCAATCATGTTCCATAAAGAGATAATTGGTGACATGCCTTCCGTACAGCCTGGTAAGCTTGATGGTACGAATAGCTTTGCTATATAAACTATTATTATTCTATGTTTTACTATTTATCTACTGTTGTTGCTTTAATCTCCCTTTGGTTTTATAGTTTTGGCGGGGAGTTATGTTTATCGCTGGGACTGTGTGTCTCACCCCGCTGGTTTTCAAGTGTTCGAGCTAGATGCGGTGGTGGTCACGAAGTTGCGGCCGAGCAGCAAGACGAGCAGTAGAAGGCAAGAGATGGACATGCTGCTATTTTGGTCATTTTGTAGTAGAGTCTTAGAGTCATCCCTGTACTCTCAGGTCCTTAGAGGTGTTTTGAAGTTGTTTCACGATGTATAGCTGGTGATGGTTTGTGTATCCTGATGCCGGCTGGATGTGGGCCATTATGTATATATAACAGGTGATGAACTCATGTGATGACAGGAGAGCTGGTCCCCTAAGCTGTGGACACGTATCAAGGCTTGTAAAGGTTTATATAACATGTTTTCTTGTAGGACGAGGACTTGAATGTAATAATTTCTCAGTTATTCCGCTTTTCGAAATCAGTTTTAATTAACCCATGTTTTTGGTAATCTGTGGTTATGGTGATTTCCGCACATTTTTGCGTAACACCACGCTGTCTGTGTGATAGTGGGATGTGTCCTCACAACGAGATCGTTGATAAAAAAGGGTGCTAAAAATGTAGTCACAGACCACTTATCAAGGATCATAGTCAAAGACAAGAAGGAGCCTCCTATCAACGACAACTATGTTGATGAAGCCTTACTTATGGTTGAAACCAAAGATGAGAATTTTCCTTGGTTTGCAGATATCTGTAATTATCTCGCCTACGACGAGTTACCTCCTGATATAACATACAATCAAAAGAAGAAACTCTTTTCGGATGTAAAGAACTACTATTGGGACGATCCTCTTCTCTTTAGAAGATGCGCAGACAACCTATATATAAGGTGTATCCCTGAAGAAGAAGTTCCAAACATTCTGAAAGAATGCCATGCCTCACCTTATGGAGGACACCTGGGGAGCGAAAGGACCGCTGCCAAGGTCCTGCAATCAGGGTTTTACTGGTCCTCCTTGTTCAAGGATGCTGCAAATTATGTAAATGTTTGTAAAGAATGCCAATCGACAGGAAACATTGGAAGAAGAAATGAGATGCCTATGGCCAATTGGGTCGAAGTTGAGATTTTTGATGTCCGGGGAATTGACTACATGGGTCCATTTCCCCCATCAAAAGGATATCAATACATTTTAGTCACTGTGGATTATGTGTCTAAATGGGTGGAAGTTGTCGCCACCCAAACTTGCGACTCCAAATCAGCGAACAAGTTGTTTGAGAAGACTATCTTCCCTCGCTTTGGAGTACCTCGTACTGTGATAAGCGATGGTGGATCACATTTCGGGGAAAAATAGTTTGAAGCACTCATGCGGAAGTACGGGGTTAAACACAAGGTTGCTACACCCTACCACCCTTGAACTTCTGGGCAGGTGGAGGTTTTGAATAGACAGATTAAGCAGATTTTAGAGAAGATTTTCAGACGCACGAGGAAAGATTGGTCAATGAAACTCGATGACGCTCTTTGGGCCTACAGAACTGCTTATAAGGCACCCATTGGAACTACCCCTTATAAATTGATTTATGGGAAATCTTGTCATCTACCCTTAGAGCTTGAACACAAGGCTCTTTGGGCAATTAAGTTCCTGAATATGGATCTGGAGAAGGCAAGAGAGAAGAGATATCTACAGTTATAGGAACTCGAAGAGCTGAGAATACATGCCTATGAGAATGCAAGGATCTATAAGCAGAGGACCAAGGTGTGGCATGATGCCCACCACAGGAAGAAAGATGTGAGTGAAGGAGATAAAGTTTTATTATTTAAATCCTCTATTCATCTTTTTCCAGGTAAATTGCAAACAAGGTGGTCTGGACCCTTCACTGTGGCAAGGATATATCCATCAGGGACGATGGAGTTGTATGATAAAGATGATCCATCCAAAGTTTTTCCAGTGAACGGGCACAGAGTAAAAAGGTTCTATGAAGATGAAGCATTCGTGAGAAGGACAGAGATAAGTTTGTAGGATGTGGAGATAGCTGAAGGTGCAAAGTGAAGGATCTAAAGTTGTCAAGCTGACGACGCTAACTACAGTGCTCATCGGGAGGCAACCCGACTTTTTACTTTTCTTAGAATAGGACGTTATTTCCTTTTCTGCAAGAAAAACATTATGAACATTATGGTTGTAATAAGGCCCGAGTTAGTGCATGCATCACATGCTATGACTCTTCTGTTTTATGGGCCACCGCTGGATTCTATGAGCATTGATGAGTAATACAATCTGAGGTTGGGGACTTCACCTTAGGCCAATGATGTTTTACCCATCAATTGCTTTTTCCTTTGCTTTGATTTTGGTGTTTCATCAAGTATCTTGATTCTGAACCCTTGTATCGAGCAAGGATACCTTGCTCCCTGGCCGTATCCGACAAATGACTCAGGCAGAATGCAAGACACGCCCTTATTGTGCTAGGCGTATCGGGCGACACACCTTAGCAATAAGCTGTGTCGGATGATACGCCGAGCAGCGAGCAACCGTGTCAGGCGACAGGAGTAATAACCCTCGTCTCGGGAATGATTTGTCTCCTTGTCTGACACGTGCCCCTATTTTACCCGGTTTACCCCCGATCTGGATTGCTATATATAGTAGCTGAGGTTAAATTGTGTCAGGCACCGGCGTTTACTCCTCACCTAATCCCGTATCGAGCAGTAACTTCTCTCTTTGCTCTAGTATCGGCCACCTAGCTTTTGCTCCCGTGTCGCGCAAGCTATCTTCAGATAACAAAGGTATAACCCGACATCCGTATCGTTTGGCTTGCCCGACACGAACCTCATGTCGCACATTTTCGTATCGGACTCACGACTTTAGTTGATTTCCTTGTATTGCCCGACACACGTTTGTGGTGGCTGCGTTACTTTTGACTGTGTCGTGCGACACATCTATAATGCGCGCTTGCCCGATACCTTATGCCGGGCGATACCCATGTCGCCCGGTCTTGTATCGCTTTGCATGATTCTGTTGTCGGGCGACACCTTATCCTTCGGAGTAACTATATCGGGTGCTTCACATCGCGTGACTGTAGCCCGGCACACCTTGAACCTTAGGCGTATCGGGCAATGGCCATGTCGTTCGTATTTTCCCATGTCGCCTAGTCTTGTATCGCCTCGCGTGTTTCTTCTGACGGGCGACACCCTTCTTCAAGACGACCGTATCGGGATTTTTAAGCCGCTCGGTGTCCCACGAAAAACCTGGCGATTTTGAACCGAACTTCGTATTGCCCGATACAGGCGTATCTGCTGAGCATCATATCGCTCAGTTTTAAAGCCCGATGTGGTGGTGTTGGGTAGCTCTTGTATCGGGCCGAACCTTCTGGCTTATCATGCTGTCAATCTTCTTTTAGACACCGATATCGACTTTACGTTTTTACCTGCCTGATATCGGGCAAAGTGAAACATTTAAATGCTTAATAAACTTGTCTTATGATAACAGAAATGGCCCACACCAAGCAAACCGCCGTTCAAGTTGATGAACATGGTCGGAGGATTGACACCGAGGCCACAACCGAAGCTACGATGGTTGTACAGAAACACCCAAACCCCGAGGCGGCTGGGCCATCCACGGCCGAAAAGAGACCAAGGACGGAAGAAGTAACAGCCCCAACAACAGTTTCAACCGAAGTGGTAGAACCTTTGGATCACACACTAGGTAGGTTCGTGCCCAGAGACAACGAGCATGGGCGTCGATACTCATAGATGGCAACAAAAATCTACAGGCCGAGCAGATCCTGCCACTAGTCGTCCTTCCTTTAGCTAGGCATTTTTGATAGACTAGAAAATGTCCTAGCTGCAGCAGGGCTGAGGAAGATCTGCTTCAGCCACTCATCCTCCTACACTAAACTTACCAGGGAGTTCATGTCATCTCTCCGTCGGGTGCAGAATAAACCCGAGGAAATCGAAGAATATGGCGGAGCAGACTGCAAGGGCGGCTATACAATGTCGAGCACGTCATCTCCAAGAAGCTGCTCAACAAAATCTTCTCTTCCAGCGAGGCAGAGAAGGAACTGCTTAACAACGGTGCAAGGATCACTGAAGGAGATGGGTTCAACCCGGTGCAGCTCTGGAGAAAACTGACCGGCGAGTCATCATTCAAACCGGGAAGCAAGGTGGCGGCAGTGCACTCTTGCTTCTGGAGAATAGTGCACAAGTTTGTGGCGTGCCTGCTCTTTAGCAAGAACGAATCAAGCAACGTCTACACCGATGCTCCATCTCATGTGGCACATGATGGAGGGAAGGATAGTCAACTTGGGACGTTTCTTGCTGAATAGGCTACACCCAATAAAGAATGCCACAAAGGAGTACTACATGGGTGGCATCATCAATCTGATTGCGGTTGGGTTAGGGTACCGAAGGGAACCACACAGACTTTCAAGGACAAGGGGCGACGAGAAGATCGACCTCAAGTTCCTCATGAGGGACAACATCATCAAGAAGGAGGGGTGAAGCTACTTCTACAAATTCGTGAGAACAAACACCCTCCTTCCACTTCCTAGCTGCGCCAACTACGACGCAGAAAAGCTGGTCTTCACCACAGCAGAGATTGAAGCTGTGGCAGTCGAAGCTGCTTATGCCGCCACCACCAAAAACAATAGAGGGCGGCTGCAAGGGGAGAACCAATTCCTCTCGACACGCGGCAGGACAAATCTTAAAGAACTCCTACCGAGCCGCCCACCATTCCAGAGCTGCCGACGACAGCCATTGATAGAGTTGTCGTCGCTCCTACCATCCCAGCCATGATCACGAAAATATCTGTCGTGGATGAAGAAACGTCGGCGATCATGGAGGTCTCCGAGACAACAGGGGTTGGGACAACTTCGCTAGCCCCGACGGAAGCTACCGCAAAAGAGATAGCCGCAGCTCCTAAGATTTCTGTGATGCCCTTAGTGGCAGAAGAAGAGATGCAACCGGACACCAGCAATGAGGCGTTCGCCAAGATCCTCGAGATGGAGCTCGTGAAAACTACTAGAGGGGGGTGAATAGAGTTTTATAAAGATTTTAATAATAATTTAACTCAAACAACCACAATGAAAATATTGGACAAGGAGACACAGGGTTTAGAGTGGTTCCAACCTTAGCAAATACTAAGGAAGTCAGTCCACTACCCGGTTGCTTACCCAACCGGGATTTGAAAAGAAATTTATTTTATTACCTCGCAAGGACTTTACATAAAATACAATTTCTTTTCCCAAACCCTTCAAGCAGCCTTCACCTAGAAGTAATCGCCCAACCTTGAAGCAGCCTTCCCTTGAAGTAGGTACACCAACTCCCGTTGCACCAGCCTTCTGAAGTAGCTTCCCGTGCGATAGCCTTCTTTGAAGTAGCTTGAAGTCCCCTTCTCTACCTGAGAAGTCAACCCTCTCTGATCCGCAGCCTCCAACCCTAGGAGTAGCAAGGAGAGTACAAAGGATAAAAAGAACAAGAAGGAAAATAGAAATTACAACTTATCCTTTGAAGCACAAGGCTTGATTTGCCTATATCAAGCGTGTAGATCTCCTAACCAATATGTATGACAATGTGATTGTAGTGGATAGGAGATACTAGCCTATAGGACACGAAATGGGAGCAATAGGAATGAATTGCAAGTGTAGGAATTGCTCTATTGCTCTAAAACAGATTGCAAGTGAGTATTCAAGCTCAAGTATAGCACAAGTATATCTTAGGTGTATTTTGGTGTCCTAAGGCATGTCCTATTTATAGGAATGGCCTATGGATGCTTAAGGACGTTCTAGACAACTTCTAGGGGGTTCTAAGTGCTTAACTAGCCGTTAGATATAAGTTAGGTGCTTTAGTAACGGCTAGTTGCTTTATTCTGCAGTTGCTGTCAGAGACCATCTCGGTTGACAATTTGTCGACCGAGATACCTACTCAGTCGAAGTTTTTTCGACCGACAGGCTCTCTGGATTAACGTTTATTTGCAACTATCAACTGCTGTGTCTAACGACTACTTTTGGTCAATCTCGGTCGAGAAGTTTATCGACCGAAAGTGTCTCGGTCGAGGAGTTTGTCGACCGAGATTGACTCTGTTTCAATCTATCAATTAAGGCACTAAGTGTGTGTATGAGTGTTCATTATGTGATCCTATTTGAAGGGGATGACTTATCTAAGTAAGGTGTTTAGCTAGGGAAGATCTAACGCTTGATTTACATGCATTCTAAGTACTTGTACATTATATGTTTGTACAAGTTTTTACAACAGTGATTACATTGCATGAAAATTAATAAATATGTAAGCTCGTGGATTTTCCCTAGTTGCTTTGTCATCCACCTTAATCCTGCACACTCAAGTAACTCGTTAGAACAATAAGAATGAAATGTTTGTCATCATCGAAACAAAGGGATTTATCATAATGTCCAATTTATCCAACAATCTCCCCCTTTTTGAAGATGACAAACATTTCCTAAATATGAAATAAGGAAATATAAAGCATGTGAGTTTCATACCTGAAGAATACCTTTTGTAGCCTTTCTTGTATTGCAAGTGAGTGATGGGCATCAAGATGAAACTCATTTATATTTTAGATTTTATATTCTTTCTCCCCCTTTGTCATTTCAAAAAGATATCCAATTTGAATATTTTATTTTTCTTCTCCCCCTTAATTTTATATTATGCTCCCCCTTAAATAGATATCCTATTAGGAACCTGGATTTTATATTATTTTTGTCCAATTTAACCACAATTTATTTCTCAATCATTTGCAAAGGATGTTAAGCCTTGAAATGATATGAGATCATGTTAGGTTCATGGCATATGTATATTGATGTCTCACCCATTTTACAAGGGATGTTAAGCCCCAAATGAAATGAGAGTCCTTTAATCTTAGAATATATGAAGATGTCTCTAACCAAATACAAAGGATGTTAAGCCCTGATTTGTCTAGAGAATTCTTTTAAGAGCAAAATATATCATTTTGATGAAATTCTTTTTCATACAAATTACTTTTTAAGAATACGAAGGTCATAGCAAACTCCAAATTATATTTACAATGTTTTTGTAAACTTCTTAATCAAATAAAAAAATTTGTTTTTATAAGCTCCCCCTTAATCTTACAATTTAAGCAATTTAAGGCTTTTAAGGTCACAAATAATTTTAAATTTTGATTTTGACCTTTATCAAAAGTATACTAAGATTAAGTTTAATAAATTGATGTCCAAATAAGCATTTTGTCAAAGCTTATTTTTGGTCGCCCTTGACTACGACCGTAGCGCCCCTTGGCTAAATTTTGTTTTAACCAAGAGGCAGAAATTGCAGATTTAAGCATTCATAGCAATTTGTGATGCATGTTTCAATGAAATCACAATGAATATTTCAAATCTTTTAAAGATATCAATTGAAAACATTGTAATCTTTGCAAGCATTTCTAAGAGATATATCACCAATAAATTCTTTTGCTTGCCTATGTAATGATAGAACAATAAAAGCATGTAACAGAAATTTTCTTTAAACTAAGCATAATTTTGGTTTTTGACCAATTTAATTTCACATAATCTTTCAAGGATGATTTCCATAATTTATACTTTTATTGTACAGTCATTAACCACAAATAGACAACAATTTTGATTAATTTCAAAAGAATTCAACAATTGTACAACATTTTGAAAAACAATGACATGCTCGGTCGACAAACTTCTCGACCGAGGTTCACTCGGTTGACAACTTCTCGACCGACCAAGTTTCTGGAAACTGTTCAGAAATCTATTTCAAGCAAAAAGAGATTATGCAAATTAGAGCTCAATTGTGTTGAGATAAGACATTATGATATCAAGAATCAGTTTTAGGTCAAATCTCAACTAGTTAAATTTAAGCTACTAGGTTTTAGGAATCCAAGCTAACTCATCATTCTTTTTCTTGTATGGGCATGAAAATGAATAGTATCCAAGACGCATGCAATAATGACAACTAATATCATCAACTTCATTTCTCTTTCTAGGAATTGAGTTCCTAGGTATAAATATAATCTTGGATGCTTTAGCTCTTTTGGGATTATTTTTACTTGGATCGTATCCTAATCCTCTTTTTCCATTATAGCTAGAGGAGATTTTCAGAATGTTTTCAAGCATGTCATTTCCTCTTAACTCATTTACATTTCTTTGTAACTTAGCAATATCTTTCTTTGCCTGATCTAAATTTGATACTAGAAAGTTTCTTTTTTTGACAACCTCATCATAATCTAAATGTGAGCATAGAATAGGTTGTTTCTGAAGATCATTCACTTGAGTTTGCAAATTTGACTTTTCTAAGGAAAGAAGATTGCAATTAGCTTCTACCGATTTTAACTTAAGAGCATAATCTTCATTTCCCTTTTTGAGATTTTCATTTTTAGATATAAGAGCAAGAAGTTTAGCATTTAAATCTTTATTTGCTTTCTTAAGTTTCTTCTTGCACTCAATATATTTCTGATGAGTATCTTGAAGACTAGCAATTATATCTTCTTTTGGTAGATCATAAAGACTTACCTCTTCTTCGTCTTCATTTGTTGTAGCAATGAGGCATTCTACTTCTTCATCATCGCTATCATCACATGAATCATCCCATGCAGCTCGATATGCTTTTTCTTTCTTTTTGTGAGATGATTTCTTCCCTTTCTTGAGTGTTGGACAATCACTTTTCATATGTCCTTTCTTACCACATTCGAAGCACCTGGAAGAAGAAACACTAGAAGTTTTATTAGTCTTAAAACTTTTATATTGCTTACCATTTACAACGAGAGTTTCTTCTTCACTATCATCTTCACTTGTGTCATGATTGTCTCTAGTTGAAGCTTTGAATGCAATGTCCTTTTTCCCATGTTGACGTTCATGTTCTCTTCTTTCTTCCTCTTCTAGATCTGCCTCATGAGCTTCTAAATTGCCAATGAGTTGCTCCATTTTGAGTCGAGTGAGGTCATTTGCTTCTGCAATGGCTGTCACCTTTGGCTTGTATTTCAGAGGAAGTGATCGAAGAATTTTTGATACATGATCTTCCTCAGGAACAGGTTTTCCTAGGGCACTTAAACCATTAACAATAGTAGAGAATTTTGAAAACATTTCACTAATAGACTCATTAGGATCCATACGAAAATGTTCAAATTTCGTTTTAAGCATGCTAACTTTGGAATTTCTGACTTGGGCTGTACCCTCATAAGTTATAGATAGTCTATGCCAAATATCATAAGCTGTATCACAATTAGATATTCTATTAAATTCTCCTACTGAAATCGAACAATATAAAATGCTTACAGCTTTTGCATTCATTTGGGCCAGCTTTACCGTGTTTGCATCCCATTCCGCAAAATCATTTTGAGGAAGCACATATGGAGTAGACACTATCCTCCATAGATCCCAGTTGATGCCTTGGAAGTAGAACTGCATTCTTCTCTTCCAATATTGGTAGTTTGTTCCATCGAACGCTGGAGGCCTAGCAACAAGTGTCCCTTCAATGTTGAGGTTGTTGAGCATTCCATCACCCATTTCTTCAAGACCTTGTTAGGGTTCCTTGAAGCCTTGCTCTGATACCAATTGAAAACTACTAGAGGGGGGGTGAATAGAGTTTTATAAAGATTTTAATAATAATTTAACTCAAACAACCACAATGAAAATATTGGACAAGGAGACACAGGGTTTAGAGTGGTTCCAACCTTAGCAAATACTAAGGAAGTCAGTCCACTACCCGGTTGCTTACCCAACCGGGATTTGAAAAGAAATTTATTTTATTACCTCACAAGGACTTTACATAAAATACAATTTCTTTTCCCAAACCCTTCAAGCAGCCTTCACCTAGAAGTAATCGCCCAACCTTGAAGCAGCCTTCCCTTGAAGTAGGTACACCAACTCCCGTTGCACCAGCCTTCTGAAGTAGCTTCCCGTGCGATAGCCTTCTTTGAAGTAGCTTGAAGTCCCCTTCTCCACCTGAGAAGTCAACCCTCTCCGATCCGCAGCCTCCAACCCTAGGAGTAGCAAGGAGAGTACAAAGGATAAAAAGAACAAGAAGGAAAATAGAAATTACAACTTATCCTTTGAAGCACAAGGCTTGATTTGCCTATATCAAGCGTGTAGATCTCCTAACCAATATGTATGACAATGTGATTGTAGTGGATAGGAGATACTAGCCTATAGGACACGAAATGGGAGCAATAGGAATGAATGGCAAGTGTAGGAATTGCTCTATTGCTCTAAAACAGATTGCAAGTGAGTATTCAAGCTCAAGTATAGCACAAGTATATCTTAGGTGTATTTTGGTGTCATAAGGCATGTCCTATTTATAGGAATGGCCTATGGATGCTTAAGGACGTTCTAGACAACTTCTAGGGGGTTCTAAGTGCTTAACTAGCCATTAGATATAAGTTAGGTGCTTTAGTAACGGCTAGTTGCTTTATTCAGCAGTTGCTGTCAGAGACCATCTCGGTCGACAATTTGTCGACCGAGATACCTACTCGGTCGAAGTTTTGTCGACCAACAGGCTCTCTGGATTAACGTTTATTTGCAACTGTCAACTGCTGTGTCTAACGGCTACTTTTGGTCAATCTCGGTCGAGAAGTTTATCGACCGAAAGTGTCTCAGTCGAGGAGTTTGTCGACCGAGATTGACTCTGTTTCAATCTATCAATTAAGGCACTAAGTGTGTGTACGAGTGTTCATTATGTGATCCTATTTGAAGGGGATGACTTATCTAAGTAAGGTGTTTAGCTAGGGAAGATCTAACGCTTGATTTACATGCATTCTAAGTACTTGTACATTATATATTTGTACAAGTTTTTACAACAGTGATTACATTGCATGAAAATTAGTAAATATGTAAGCTCATGGATTTTCCCTAGTTGCTTTGTCATCCACCTTAATCCTGCACACTCAAGTAACTCGTTAGAATAATAAGAATGAAATGTTTGTCATCATCGAAACAAAGGGATTTATCATAATGTCCAATTTATCCAACAGCTCGGGGCTGTGCAACTCACGCCGACGCCGCCACCGGTGTCTCCTATGGAAGCCGCAGAAGAGGTCACCGACAACAGAGAGGTGGAGCAGCATCCACCCACACCGTGCCCTTCTCCACCAGCACAAGCAGGCGAGGCGAGATAACCGGTGAAGCGTTGATGACTCGCCCAGAAGAAACTACCTCACGAACAATCGAGATAGAATCTACCTCATCAGGTAGACCTTCGCGTGAGAGGAGTGTCGCGAGGATGAGAGGGAGATCTGCAGGAGCCCCTCCGTCGCTCAGAAAGATGCTGGGGAACGAATTTGATCAGTTGCGGGAGGTAACAGAAAGCCACTCAGCTACTTTTACTTATTTAACCCACAAGTTTTCTATTTTCCAGCCGAGGCTAAATAGCTAGGAGTGGCAACTGCTAACTCTAGTTGGTCTTCCTGGCCAACTAGAGGCTCTCAACGCCACACTGCAGCATGCCCTCCAACGCCTTGACGTGATCGAGGAGAGGATGAACAGGAGGGACGATCACCCGCATCCAAGGCAGCCGAGGAGATCTCCGTCACCTCCTAGCTCAGGCTCTCAACCCTCCTCGTCAGCATCCTCACCAAGGTCATCGTCCACTTCCTCCTCTAGTGGGCCGCCCACAACGCCCGAAGAAGGGATGCCACAAAAGTCAGCCAACGGAGCTCCAGCAGGACAAGCGAGATCCCGTGGTTTGGAAGAAGTTGCTCCCTCAGTCCCCCTAGACGAAGCTGAGGATAACAACGAAGTAATCAGCATCGGAGAGGACTCTTCTGATGAATCAGAGGGATAGGGGGGGGACATCTGCGCCGCCAATGAAAGACACCCCCATAGAGGAAGAAGCTCGACGACAGATGAGTTCTCTGCGCCGTCAGAGATACCTTGCTTCGAGATGGCCGACTTCGACAGAAGGGTCATCGGATACCTGACGATCAGGGACCAAAAACTGTTGAACAAGGTCCTGAGGTCGCAGGATGATGAAGAAGACGTCGTCTGGAGCGACGGCTACTTCTCTGTACGACGGGGAGCACTCAGAAGCATGTTTCGCTCGCCAGCCGTCGTTGGAAAGAAGTTGTTCAGGGTCCTAGAGGGTGCAATAATAGAGAATATCAGCACCAGGATAGATCGGCAAACAATATACAACGCCACCCCGACCTTGGCAAGAAGATTGATGATGGGAGTACCAGACTCCATCGCGGTGGCCAGCATGCTGCGACACATGGAAGAGCACAACATGAACATCATGTTGGCCCCGTACAAGCATCACAACATCTAGTTCCTGTGTATGGCAGACCTCCAGAACCATGACATCCAGCTCCTCAGCTGCTGCAACGAGGAGGTGCCACGCTCAGGACATATTTTCAGTCACCAGGAGGACAAGCATCTCAGGCTTCTCCCGCTAAGTCTTCTCCGAGCCATCAAGCAAGGAGTCCAACGTCATAGAGGCGTTTGGAACTTCTTCTCTATCGGAGACTTCCCCGTCCAAGTAGAAGAGGGAAGTGGAAACAAAGCCTTTATCGTCTTACGCGCCATGGAGCTGCTCAACATATTCGGAAACATAAAGCATCTCCAGGGCCAAAACTTTTTCCATCTTAGGAGCACCTACTCTTTGCATCTGATCAAAGACAGGCGCTACTTCCAAGACGCAGGGGTACCAGAGAGGCTGCTGGATAGTGATCAAGTAGACGAATCTTCGCAACCCAGCAGCACTCCAGAGAAAGAAGCTGAGATAGAAGTAGACATCTACGGGGCAGGCAAGCGGTTATAAATCATGCGGGAAGTACACGGAATCAAAGAACCCGCTTCGCCTGAAACATCAGAAGAAATGATCAACAACTTCGATTGTTTCTCGTGCTCTACACTCACGCAGGAGCAGGTCAATGAAGTTCTTATGAAGTTAGCTGACTCTACCCCCACAGACGTCATCTACGAGGCAGGTAGTGTCATAGTCCCTGTTGATGACTTAAGGGACATGGTAAAAGAAGGAGGATGTTTGGCGATATCCGTAGCGGCTGCCTACATCCATATACTACAAAAGAAGTCTGAACACACATACATATCTCATCCAATGTTGTTCAACGACATCTACCTTGTCGACGAGACAGGAGCGAAACAATCCTTTCTGGAAGAGTTGCAGCGCAGGGTTCCACGCACCATCTTCCTACCCATCCCACACTACAACCACTGGACGCTCCTGATGATGTACACTCTCCAATGAGCAGGAATCTTCTACAACAGCTCGGACAACAACAAAGATCATCCAGTGAAGTGTACATCGACAACGTTGACATCCCTCGAGCGCTTAGTACAAAAATACTACGACGAGGTGGCGGTGCTGATACAACCATTCCTGGAGATGGCAGCGAGCAAATGGCACGAGCTCCAGTTCTGCCACCGTAGTCCACAACAAATTCCTTTATCCAACGACTGCGTCATCTTTGTGCTGGAATGGATATCAAATCAAGAGATGCCTGACCAACTCCACCACATCGACTACCATAGCAGATGAGGAGAATATGTGTGGGAGCTTTTATCTGGCAAAGGCGCTCTCACCAGCTAACCCTCACTGAGTTAACATTACCCTACCTTATCTACTTCACAAATCTGGGACAGAGTGTGGAGTAAGTTTGGGGGGGATTCTATGTACCAGTGAGGGAGGTACTAAAAGCCCTTCGAACTTCACCCCTTTTGTTCTTTCTGTTCTTTTTCTATAACATGTGTACATATACATATACATGCCTCATACAAAAATACAAAAATTTTGCTTATTTTGTCTCCATACATATGTACAAAGACACTCTATAGTAAAAACCTGATACAAATTTTTGCCAGTTTGTTTTCTCTATGTACAAAGAGGTGCATGTTTTGTTACGTCTTTTTGAAAATGCAGCCTCAAACAACAAAATACTACGACTTTCCACACCAAAAATTTCGAAAAATAATCTCGCGACAGTTAAGAGATGTGTATGCAGAAGGAAAAAGCTGCCCAAACAGTAGAAATTTCTCTTGTTTTCCCTTACCCAACAAAATCCCAAAAAGAGAGAATAGCCTTATGAGAGTGAATAAAAGCATGAAAGTTGTGCCAAAAAAAAGATATATACACACACTTGTTTTCCAAAAGTACCCATCTTTAGGCATAGTAGATCCGGGGAAGTGGTCTCTAAAGACAACTGGCTTGGACTGCAGGGACCACTAGCCCGCTAACGGACCCATACCTGGATGGACTGATGGGAAATAAGAAAAACCCAAAAAGCTTTAAACCTACCCAAACACACAACTTTCTATTCCCAAAAGCTGTTTGGTGTGAAAGCTAACTTTGAAATCATGCACCCAAGTCTCGCCGAAGCTGTGGAGAAATTTTTTGCTTAAATAAGGCGGGAAAAGTAAAGTCTGTTGTTCGTGGTCGGGCAGTATTCTCTTTAAGACATCTCAATATTCGCTCAAACCCTTTGTCTGGAAACTATACCGGTTAAGAAGAAGCATCACAATTAAAGTTTTAAAAATTAATTGAGGACAATCAAAATGCTATGTTTGGGGGAGTTGATAACACCAAATTTTTTGATGTTTACGGCCCATATTTCATTGTCAAAACTGCCCTTTTTAACTGTTTTCCTCTCCTTTTTGTTATGTTTATGAATAAATAGGACACGCTACACTCTTAACTCAATTTTATCATCTTTTGCAGAGTTTTCCTCGGTTTTCCACTCAAAATCAGCAAAAAGCCCGTCCCAGCCCATGAACGTGTTTTACCTGCATCGGCCAGTCGACCAACACACTTACTACCCGTCATACAGCAGCCTGATACGGATGTTGCATGATATGGGTGTGCCGCGCGAGAAGACTTTGACGGACGATATGCCATTTACCCGACAGGTAACTGTACCCGCCACGACTACTCCCCTGATGAAGCGTGTCGCGCGATACAAGTCACCCATCGGAAGGCGCCCACCCGTCACAATGCATGGCACACTCGCTGCCTGATACCCTTTGTGTCGGGTGACATGCACGATGAGCATCCCTGAAGCCGCGCTAATACAGCCGATGGAGGACACGTGGCGCCCGAAGAACCGCAACGTCTTCCAACCGCTCTCTATAAATAGCAGCTATAGGACCTCGATGGGACGGGTCGGAATCTCGTGAAAGCTAACTTTGGAAAGCACCTGGAGATAGTGTGTCACGTCCCAGAGGCGTGCGTACCAGGCGATACTAGGTGAGAACTTCCCCGACCCGAGAGGGCGGGAATGGTTCACTTAGAATCTGTCCCGGTCGCCGCAGCAGCCCGATATCGACCAACGAGGACACCCAATATGAGTAACCCGATACCCTAAGCGGTCTCTAGCCCGACACGATACCGAGTCCGATACGAGTCACTCGTCACGGTGTGTCGCCCGAGAGGGTGTCATCCCGATACGACCGTATCGGGCATAAGCGCTTTGATCGATACGTCTGTCTGTCATGGTGTGTCGCCCGACACGGGATGCCGCCCGACACAGGCGTATCGGGCAGGGATCCAAACCGGTATCAGGCTAGAGGGACCTTAGGGATCTGCTGTTTCATGTCGCTCTCCTAAATCAAGGAGACGATATTGCACCCTAAGTTTTAGGTAAATTGCACATTGCACCAAAACTAGGTTTTCATGCACATACATTGCTTTATCAGCTCTTTCTTGGTATTCAGGCTTCCATAAGCCATACCTCAGCATCATTTTCACTCTCATGATGCTTCAACACATGAGGAACATATTATCATGCACAATTTGCAAATAAACTCCTCAACTTGGGTAATTTGCATTTTAGTCCAAAACAAGCAAAACATTGATTTCAACAATGATCAAAAAGGACTAGAAAAGCAAAATAAGTTCCTCTTGAGCCCTAATTACTTTTCACAAGATGAGATTAAGCATTTAATTATCTTTCTTAATCAAAACACCTAGGGTTAAAGTATAACCCAGGTTAGGGATGTTACAATCACGGTCAAGGAGAATCGTAGTCAAGAAGAAACATGGTCAAGAAAGACCGCGACTGCGGTCTTAAGTCGGTGGAAGGCGCCTATAAATAGCACCCCCACCTGTCTTGTCAAGACATCAGATCAGAGAGATCTGATCCTGATACCACAAAGTGCTGTCGCATCCCAGACCCATTGCCGACCATCCATCAGTCTTGAATCTCCGGAGTGAAGGTCGAGGAGAGAGAAGACGACCACCTGTACCCGCCGCTCCTTGGAGAGAAGGAGACATCCCAGTGGTAGATCCAGATCTGAAGAAGTAGTGTGTAGTATCACGTTTCTTCTCCTCTAGATCTATCATTTCCTCACGCTGTACTCACCTCCATTCTTCGTGGTATCTCATGGATCTATTTTTCTATAGCATCGTCATGTTACCCGCAAGCATGAGCGGCTAAACACCATAACTTGGGTTGGGATTAGCCACTAAGGCTCTTCTAAAATGTATATTGTCTCTTTCTTTTGAATATACATATTCTTATCAAGATTATCTCCTTGCACCTATTTTAATGCTTCACTTGTATGCTTAGCTACCATCTTGTGATGTTTGATTGTTGATATCTCGAGAGAGTAATATCGCTTTTATCTCATGTCATGGATTAGTATGAATGCACGAGAGTGTTGGAATGCTAAATTCTTCGAACCATATGTTTTGTTGTGAGGTTTTTGAGTTGTCATCTCGAGAGAGAGGCTTCTCTTAGGACTAGATCTATCCTCATCTCGAGAGAGAGTGGAATAGACGTTTTATGGTTGCTTGTAATCTTGATATGAGTATGCAAGAGAGAGAGATACTATGCTTGTTGGAGAGTCGCCTTGGTTGGTGAGACCCAACTCGAGTTTTCCCATATACTTGCTACAATTTGTTTCATTTATTTCTTTTGTCTTACTATTCCTGTTCTCGAACTACTGTTCCCTCGGGAATACATGTTAATCCTCTTTTATGCTGGAGTATAGAGAGTGTTGATTCCGCATTCTTAGCACGACCAACCTTGTCCTTGTGTTCGACCCCGATAGCTACATTGGACCCGTTATCATTGCGGGGGCCTGAGTGTCTGGTTATCTCCTTAAAAGTCTGACTACTTTAATCCGCTCTTTTTAGACGCGCGATTTAGGCTGGTCATGCTTGCATGCTAAAAAAATTTGAGATAGAAGAAAATGTAAAAACAAATATTATTTAATGCGATAATTAGGTAAACACATATTTTTTACACTTATCTTTAGATGCAATTGTACTACTATTTCTATCATCACTTATCATACATCCAGTATGGGCAATTTACTTTATCATACATATATCATTGAAAATTCATCATACATCCATATTAGGCAATATGTCATACATCCATACTGGGCCATTTCCCATTTGTGCTTACCTTAGTAGCTACAACTCATCAGAAGTTCTTTTATGTTCCTTTAATTTTGCTGTACCATATACTACTAATATGCATCCAAGAATTTATATGCAAATGCAAACATCTGAAGTACATCATATCATTATGAATTCATGAAAACTAGTCTTATACTTATTAAAACCCACATACCTGAGTTGAGATATTCCTACTTATATTCTGGATCATCTACATCTCTGTCCATCACCTGATTCATAGTAATTAATCATCATTAATAAAGGTTCATCATATTCTAGTTATTTTAGGTCCAAAATTAGGGTTTAGCCAACTCTAAGTTGAAACTATCCTAAACTTGCTATCAATTATTTTTATACTGATTAGATGGTCACAATTAGGGTCTGAATAAAATTTCATAATTCTGATATTGGATATATTTTATATGATTAATATGGGTTTAAAACATGTTATTTAGGCATTAATTAGAAAAGGCCTAACGTAGATCAATAACAACCCAAATCAGAGTTCGAAAAATGGGTTTCCATCATCATTGGGGTCCTTCCACAATTTTCTAAAAATTAATATCATATGCATATTATATATTTTGTTTAATAAACCCTAAAAATGAGCATCATCAACTATATTAGAAATCATCAGTAATTATTCTTCAAGGGCCTGATCTATAGGTTCTATGGTAAAGTGGACATTTTTCTGAATCCATGGATATTTTTTGGGCCTTTGTTGACCAAGGGAGCTAATTATAATCTATTTTCCAAGAATACTAGTATTTCAGGGAATGTAAGTTGATTTACCTGGGTGGGAAAGGTTAGAGCCGTCGGATCTCACCCCTTGAGGTCAGGATCTCCGCAACGTCGGCCTGCAGGAGGGGGCCCTTGGCTCAAACTCAAAGTGGGCCGGATAGAAGCAAGAAACCCGCCTGGTTTTTTTTTCTTGAAACCCGCCTGATTCACTGTGACTGAATGGGCGGACCTTGAGCCTGCCCGGTTCTTTCTCTGTTGTGCGTCTCGCGATTGTGGTCTCCCGTTCCTGCGAGAGACGCTGGACCTCTGATCAGAGCTCCACTGCGAACGGCTCCCCGACGAGGAAACAAAATGTGGAGACCATGGCCTCCTCGAATGGATCTGATAGGAGTAGTAGCTGAGCAATGAGGAGGGGTGTCGCCATGGTTACTCTGCCTCCCCCTAGGAGGCGCCGACAGGAAGCCATCAGCAGCCGCCGTCCTCCTCCGCCGCACCTTAAAGAAAGGGGAAAGTAGGCTCCGTTGTGTCTCCTTCCATAGGTATTCTCTAGGTTTCGCCGCACACGAGATCTCCGGCAAGGAAGCACTAATAGCATCCATACACAGCGACATGTGGTCTCGGGGATCCATCGCAGACACAAAAGGGGGCTCCCAGATTCACCAGATCTTCTCGCAAACCTTGGCATCTCAGATGTCTGTTGGCTCAACCTCATCGGAGCTCATCAGCATCATCATGTCGAAGTAGGTACCGCTGTGGATCTCAGATCTGGTAGCCCGCCACCTCCTTTCCCGAATATAGCTTGGAGGCTCCATGAGAAGGCCCGACTCCAAGATGACTCTCTGTGGTCTTGCGATCATTATGATCCGTGCAAGAGGTCGACGTTCCTTTGAGCGTGGAGCTAATCGGAACTACATTCTACTGCGAGGAAGGAGAAAGGGGTCGGGAACAAATCCATCACCCATAGTACTATGGATTCGTATGGCTTTCTGGAATTGAAAGGGAGTCTCGCATTGAGTAGGAGGTCCAGATTGGTACACCCCATGTTTGCCTACCCTACTCTAAAACAAGTTGAGAACGATGAGTGGAGAGGGGCTCAATCTGCCGGTACAGGGTAAATCAACCTTGTGTATGAAGCATTAAGGAGTGTAGGTCTTCATACCATGGAAACAACTTATCCCTAAGATCCTGTGAGGATATTGATATCCGACGTCGGTTGTTTTGGAGGGTCAGCCTGTTCATCCTCCTGTTAGGCAACAGTCGGAGGTTAGGGTTAACCTTCGTATCATTGGATCTTCATCAAGGGACCATAAGTATCCACGTCCATTAGCTGAGTGGCGCGTCCAATAGGCATTAGCTTTGCACATACGAAAACCAAGATGTTCATCCAATGCTCTTCATCATAGTCTCATGATGCCTCGTTTAATTACAATATCCAATAATCATTCAAACCTGAATAAAAAGACGTGGGAACCTCATTGAACCATAAAAATTTAGACATATGCATAATGTCTCAGAATATCTTATTTTTAAATTTCATCCCCTAAGCCCTAAGGAATGTCCGGTCCATTAATCTCCTTCAAGTAACTTCAAAATCAGGGTATTATGATCACTCTGGTCACCAATTAACCTTTAAAAAAATCCACCTACTTGCAATAACATTGTTTAACAAATAACACATCCAGATTCATCAATATTGCATTGTAATCCACGTATGTCCTAATTTGGAAATTTCACTCATAGATACTTGATTGATTAATAAAGACTATACATCATAATTGAACTAATTAGGTGTCATCGTCATCAACAATATCTAAAATCATGCCTTATAATTTGAGTGACCAATTCCTCAAATTGAGTTCAACTATATATATAATCAATAAATTCATGGTCTTATAATACTATTTTGGATATCAAAATCCTAAAATTGGGGTCATCATAGTTACTTTGATACCCTCTTGAATACAATTTTGTTGCAGTTCTCACATCTATTTTCATAATACTTATCTATGAATCAATGTTACTGAAATAATAATTTTTCTTATTTTCTAAATAAAGATAATACTTGTTGTGGGAATAGATGAATAAGTTCCCAATTTTGAGAGAAAACATAGTCAACTGATGGGAACACCAAACCCCCTCAAAAATAAAAGGAAGAAAATCAAAATAGTGTAATTTGAGAAGAAAATCAGTTATAGCACCTCTATGAAAATCAACATTACTATAAAAAGGCAGTTTTTTCTTTGGCCATTTCCATACCTAGAAACAAAACATCAGCCAATCAGAACACGACACTTAACAATACTGCTTCATGGTTCATCCTCTCTCTTCTCACATTTTCACCATTTTAACCTTATTATTTTATTTTTCTCAACCTATTTAGGATTTTAACTTCTCCATGTTCTAATAGTTAATAAATGACCACATTTGCCAATTACTCCTCTAACCAACAGCCGAGTACATACGTAGCCGCACACCACCTTCATGTGGCACCACAAAACCCTTATCATGTAAGGCATGGTGTGGCCTCAATCCGTTTCCCGCTGCAAATTTATAGGCAGTCAAAGAATAGTTGATATTCACCGATAATTTTACTTGGATAAATTCCCTAAAATATGTGGTCGTGATGCACCCTCATAATGTAACATAAGGGGTGACCTAAATCCAACTCCCTCATGTGTGCGATAGTTCAAAAATCAAACAAAAGTAAAGCGGAATTTTGTTCTCCGCATTCAGAGGATAATTCAAGTACATAACTGAGTTCAATTGGGAAAAAGTTCAGTGATGATTTATGATCGTGTCAACAACTTAAATTTATCCTAACCGTCTCGCTACCCTTTCTGCAGTTTCACTTGACTCTCCGATCTCCCATTCTTTCCATATTTGGTTCGTCTCCCCAATTAAAATGCAAGTTTCTCTCCATCTCTTTGCACTTATGTGTTTTCTCATTTGTCCTCACTTCTACTTCCCAACAAAGTGCAAGCTCATAACTACATGAGAAACTTTTTGGGAACAACACAGAATAAGCATTATAGGCAAATGATTCAGGGTCTCTATTTTTTATCTTCCAAGAAAATCTACACTATACTGTGAATTGTAGTGGCCAACATCAATATGGAAGATATATAGCTGGTTTCAACAAATATTTTTACGAATGAATGCAGTTCTTCATGAATGTTACATCATTTCTCAAGCTTCAACAACATTCACTAGAGCATCAGTCTACATGTTGGACCAGGTACATATTACAATCTTGAATATCCAATAAACAACGTGAATCACTATTTCATTTTTCTCTTCACAATACCATTCTAAGAACTGCCATCCTCAACATCAATATGGTAGGCATTTTCATGGTGTTACACTCTCACTTTCATTGAAGCGTGCAGGGCCTCATGAACTTACAGCCATGGCTCAGGCCTTAAGAACATTTAGTGCAGGAGTATTAGTCTACTTGTTGGATCTGGTACATGGCACAATGTTGAACAGTTGCACAATGAACATCCCCTCGTACCCAAAGTTCTGGGTGTTGGTTATTAGTTCCAACTTCATCAATTAACAAAAGTACGTTCACAATACGCCTTCTTGTGTAATGTTTGTGTACAAGAAATCATTATTTTAAACTACTGTAAAGGAGTTCATCATAATTTACTAATGATGGTCTTCATGATCCAAGAATCACTGCTTAAAACAATTATCAACGAACAAAATCCTTTACCCATTATATATTAATCTACAAAGAGTCAGTCAGAAGAGAGTATTCATGCCAAAGCAAATGTGGAGGTGCTTCCATTCCAAGAAAGCAGACGTATTACTATAACTAAGTTACTATTTTATTTGTTTTGAGCTGGTGCAAATGATATCTAATTTCTATGTATAATTACTTCTAGCTTGTATGACTGTCGTTACACTGTAAAAGAACTATTCCTTGTCTATACACAAAACAAATTGATAGCTAATATGAAGCTAATAAATACCATTTTCTATACGCCCAGGAAAATTCACTCCGCCCATCTAGGAAGGATCAAGGATCTAGGTATGCATTGTGTGTATTGTTGGTGTTGCATCGTTTTGAACTATCTATGCTACTATAACAAAAATAGTGAATAACTTCTTTTGATCATCAGAGTGTCATTGACCAATTAGATCGTGTCATTCTAAAAATAGTGCATCCTCTTTAGCTTTTTCTCTCCTCTTCTTTTTCCAAGAATTTTGAAAATACTTTACAAGTATAATCCTCCTTGAAAAACACCCCACCGTTCCTTCCTCGGCCACTTTCCCATGTTTATGCCCCACTAAAAATGATTCTCTACCTATATTACCCCATTATCACCTTCCCATTACCACGTTGCTAAAAACCAGTTGCAAGATCTTTTTGTAAAAGGAAAATTAAAACCCGTTATTTCCCTATTGATAACACCAAATTTTGTGATGTTTATGGCCCATATTTCTTTGTCAAAACTGCCCTTTTTAACTGTTTTCCTCTCCTTTTTGATATGTTTCTGAATAAACAGGCCACGCTACACTCTTAACTCAATTTTATCATCTTTTGTAGAGTTTTCCTCGGTTTTCCACTCAAAATCAGCAAAAAGCCCATCCCGCCACATGAACGTGTTTTACTTGCATCGGCCAGTCGACTGACACACTTACTACCCATCATACAGTAGCCCGATACGGATGTTGCACGATACGGGTGTGCCACGTGAGAAGACTTTGACGGACGGTACGCCATTTACCCGACAGGGAACTGTACCCGCCACGATTACTCCCCCGATGAAGCGTGCCACGCGATAC
The DNA here is from genome assembly GCA_963693085.1 of Alisma plantago-aquatica. Taxonomy (NCBI): domain Eukaryota; kingdom Viridiplantae; phylum Streptophyta; class Magnoliopsida; order Alismatales; family Alismataceae; genus Alisma; species Alisma plantago-aquatica. Next base: position 134,172,707 of record OY856411.1, on the reverse strand, counting down.
AAGTCACCCACCGGCAGGCGCCCATCCGTCACAATACCCGGCACACTCGCTGCTCGATAACCTCTATGTCTGGCGACACACACGGCGAGCATCCCTGAAGCCGCGCTAATACAGCCGATGGAGGACACGTGGCGCCCGGAGAACCACAACTTCTTCCAACCGCTGCCTATAAATAGCAGCTACAGGATCTCGACGGGACGGGTCGGAATCTCATGAAAGCTAACTTTGGAAAGCACCTGGAGCTAGTGTGTCGCATCCCAGAGGCATACCGGGCGATACTAGGTGAGCACTTCCCCGACCCGAGAGGGCGGGAATGGTTCACTTAGAATCCGTCCCGGTCGCTGCACCAGCCCGATATCGACCAACGAGGACACCCGATATGAGTAACCCGATACCCTAAGCGGTCTCTAGCCCGACAAGACACATGAGTCACTCGTCACGGTGTGTTGCCTCAGAGGTTGGCATCCCTACACGACCGTATCGGGCATGGGCGCTTTGATCGATACGTCTGCCCGTCATGGTGTGTCGCCCGACACAGGCGTATCGGGTAGGGCTCTAAACCGGCATCGGGCTAGAGGGACCTTAGGGATCTACTACTGTATGTCACTCTCCTTAATCAAGGAGACGATACTTATCTTCCCTTTTTCGGTCATGTACTTTCTTTATTTATGCAATGTAACCCAAATCCTTTTATATAATGCTTATGTTAAAGGAATTAGAGGAGTATTAATGTTTATTGTTCTATGTTTGGCCCCTCTTTGTTGGATGGTTTCTTTGCATAACATCTGAACTCTAGCTTGTATGTTTGGATCATGTTTTGACTAGCTATCGAATCGTGTTTCCCGCTGCAACTCCCTCGAGAGAGGTGTTGTAGCTCTAGCGTTTGGTCCGATCAGGGAGTACGAGAGTACCCAGGATCGGAGTTGCTTCAGTCACCTTTCCACTCTAACCCAAGTCCATCAACCTTGAGAGAGGGTGTTGGTGCTTAGTTAGAGGTACCCTCTTTGAGAGAAGGGGTACTGGATGTTTTCTGCTACCTCTTGTTATGCCGAAGTTTTCCTCCTTCGTTCCTTACCGAGGCAATTGCGTTATCTCCTCTGGTTCTGTTGCGCAAAACCCCTAAAAACCAATAAATACGTAAAACCTTAATTTTCCTTGTAACTCCAGTTGGAGATAGTTTTCTTTTCTTTTACCAATCTTTACCGGTTGTTCCCTTCGGGAACTTTATCCTCATCTTGCTTTTACTGGAGTGTAAAGTGTTGATTCTGTGTTCTTAGCACTACCACCCTTGTCCCTATGGTTCGACCCCGATTGCTACTTCAGACCCCGTCATCGTTGCGGGGGCCTAAGAGTCAGGTAATTTAAAAGTCCGACTACTTCGAATCCTCTCCTTTTGGATGCGCGATTTAGGCCGGTCACCTATCCAATGTCACATTTTTTGGTTTTAGCATCATTTGTAAAAAAAATCTAAAACGATCGTTGTCCTCTTTCTTTAGTTAAGTTCTTTATCTTTCCTGATATTACTTTCCTTTTATTGAAAGATCCTAATATTATTTCCCTTTAATTGAAGGCTCCCAATATTACTTTCCAAAGTACCTTGGACTCTATTGCACACTTTTTTTACAACTTTAAAATGATAGTTCTTTGGATTTGCCACCTTATTATCTTAGGAGTATGTGTGTACCCATAATAAGTGAGGCTCTCAACCAACTCTTCTCCTCCCCCAAGAATTATGGCCTCTCTCAACTATGATCAGAGATGTAATTCTTTTACCGCTTTACATCTTTTTTGGGAAAAAAGATATGGAAGCCACGCTTCATATCAAGGATAACCAGATTTTTTTTTGAATAGTGGGGAGTTTCACCCCTATCCAAGGTATTAGGAGAGAGAGAGAACAACCAATAGCATACACCTTTGGCATTTAGTCCGTGTTGTAGTGCCTCAACTAGATTCACTGAGATTCAATCTCACAACATGCATTTTACAAACAACAGGCTTGACTAGCTGAGCTACCTGACAAGTGTAGGATTACCAGATTCTATCAATTATTCTTATCTTAGAATGCCCTCCAAATTCATGTGAAAAAATATGCTTTTTCAAGCTGTGGATAAAGGGCCATTTCATCTTTGGTCTGTGTTGCCCTTCGAGCGAGAGATTGCCATCTCTATCTCTATGTGATGGATTGCTAAGTGTAGGTCTTCCATCCTCAGGGCTGTTTCTTGTTCTTCAATAATTGTAAAGGTGTTCATCATAATTTAACAAATGTGTGACATTCACTAAAGGAGTTAATCGTAAATTCCCTGTAGTATATGGACACAATCCCCCCTCATTAGGTGTGACCTCAATCCAATTCCCGCACATGTGTGATAGTTCAAATATCAAACAAAAGTTAAAAAAAAAAATTTGTTCTCCGCATTCAAAGGATAATTCAAATATATGACTGAGTTCAGTTAGGAAAAAGTTCAGTCATGATTTATGATCGTAACCATCAACTTAAAATTATCCTAACTATCTCCCTGCCCTCTTTGTAGTTTCATGTTGATGTTCCAATCTCCCACTCTTTCCATATTCGGTTCACCTCTCCAATTAAATGCATGTTTCTCTCCATCTCTCTGCACCTATGTATTTTCTCATCAGTCCTCGCATCGGTTTCTCAACAAAGCACCAGCTCATAACTACATGAGGAACTTTTGGGAAACAACGAAGAACAAGCATTATAAGCAAACGATTGATGCTCTCTATTATTTATCTTCTGAGAAAGTCTCCACTATTCTGTGAACTGTAGTTACCAACATCAATAGACGATATTTAGTTGGTTTCAGACAAACATTTTTACGACAACATGCAATTCTTCATGAATGTTACATCATATCTCAAGCTTCAACGACATTCACTAGAGCATCAGTCTGCATGTTGGATCATGTACATGTTACAATCTTGAATATCTAAGCAACAACAAGAGTCGATATTCTATTTTTCTCTTCACATTACCATTCTGAGAACTGTCATCATCAACATCAATATGGTAGGCATTTTCCTGGTATTACACTCTCATTTTCATAGTAGCGTGCAGGGCCTCATGAAGTTACATTCATGGCTCGGGCCTCAAGAATGAATATTAGTCTACATTATATGTCTAATGATAAATAAAACAAATAAAATTAGAATGTTGATGATCATTATATGACTATATTCATGTATCATAAGATTTTACCCCTTTCAATTTTTAGATTATTTTGTTAGTTATCATATATACGGTCATGACATTTGAAAACAAAATATTATTAAAATTACATATAGTAGATACTATTGATCATAAATGCAAGCATAATAAATTACTCCTTATGAATTGTTATTTATGTTGAAGCAACAGACATAAGATTCCCATTGCACATATAAACATTGTCCACAATATAATATGATTTAGACTGTTCTTCATTTGTAAAATAAAAATGTTCAGAAATATAATTTTAGAAACATATTATAATCAAAATATTAAATATATAGCTATATTCTGCATGCGCAATAATAGTGTCACAAAACCAATATCACAGATGAGTTTACAAATATAACAAAAAAATTTGTTTGCTTATTCTATATCAGTATTTTTTGTATTTCGATTTTTCATATGCTTTTTCAATATATACATATATATAATTATAAATGTTTATTTACTAATATACATTATAATTTTGTTTCCTTTTTTGATGTAAAAATGTTGTACGATAAGATTTTTCTAACATACTATAAAAAAAGTGCTAAAACTGCATTCGTTGGTCATTGTTTTGCTAGATACCACTCATTGGTTGTGATGCCATAAATTAGTTATGAACATTTACTGCAAACATTAATTGGGACCTATAGGGTCACACAATAGGATACACCTAAAATAGAAGCTTACTCATAAATAAGGTTTAACTTTATTAGTAAAGTGTTTAGGTATTCAATTTAAACAAAATTGGCTGAAAATTGATTGACACAAATTTGATTCAACCAACTCAAGTGTTGAGTCAACCGACTCAAGTGTCAGGTCAATTTGAATAACATGAGTTGTACATTGATTGAACTAGAATATGAATCGGCTGCTTCCGAACGTGACCCATCCAATTAAGATTGTGAATTGACATGTTGAGCAATCAGTAAGACTAGATCAAAGATTGATGTTGATGTCATGTTGTGCATTAACCATCACATGGAAAGCCAATGTGTTTGTGAATACTAAATATAGTGAGCCGACTGATTTAACTATTGAATCTTTCAATTCACATGTGTAGAGACCGGTTTCAGAAGTGATCTGACCAATTCGTTATTTGCATCAGCCATAAATTTGTGAAAATCCTTCTCTTCAACTCCCACTTGATCTGGAAACCTTGACCCTGACCCTCCTATAAATAGAGGGATATTCATGGATTTCAGAAGACAAAAGTATCATCAACAAATGATGTCTTTTCATACTTGTGATAACGTGATATCCCAAAGCAAGTGTAACACCTGGGCCCACTGCCCAAGGCTCTAGTAGAGTTTCAGGAATGATGACTGGCCCCACAAACCGCCACTAGCCTTAACTGCATACTTTGTCCACACTAACGCGCAAGCCAGGATCAACTTCCTGACTGGTCACCCATCCTAGTACTAATCCAAGCTGAGCACGCTTAATTATGGAGTTCTTTAGTAATGGGCTCCCGGAAAAGGAGGTGCACCTTGGTGATATTGGTAGTCCAATCATTACTTATAAGATCATTTTATCTAAGGCCTCAAATCCTGGGACGTTACAATCTCCCCCACTTAGACTCTTGACGTCCTCGTCAAGGCTCAACTATATGGTCTCATAATATCACCCCATTTCAGTGCAAACCTAGAATGGCCCATGGACACCCAACTCCCGATCACGGAATACCAATGCAAGGGTGGCTACGTCAACCATGGACAACCCTTTTCCAACATGCCTAGACCGCACAGCTCAAGACTAGCATGCCACATGCCCATGTGGGCCCCACCTACTGGAGGGGTTCTGGCTCTGATACCATTTGTAACGCCTGGGCCCACTGCCGAAGGCTCTAGTAGAGTTTTAGGAATGATGACTGGTCCCACAAACCACCACTAGCCTTAACTACATACTTTGTCCAGACTGACGCGCAAGATAGGATCAACTTCTCGACTGATCAGCCATCCTAGTACTACTCCAAGCTGAGCATGCATAACTATGGAGTTCTTTAGTAATGGGCTCCTAGAAAAGGAGGTGAACCTTGGTGATATGGGTAGTCGAATCATTCCTTAAAGATCATTTTATCTGAGGCCTCAAATCTTGGGATGTTACATCAAGTCTTACCCATAAGGGATAGACAACTAGGGAGAACAAGTTAACACTAGCACATTGACATCAAAATTACAACTCCTTCTTGTCAACTTCAAAAGAATGACAATAGTTTTTGGTGGTCCGTGTGGACTATGTAGAAGCGTGGAGGCCGTTTCCACAATACTAGGATGACTTCGTCAACTGTCATCTGTGGTGCTACACCAGGATACCGCCGTTGACAACAGTCCATGTGTTTCTTGAGAAAGAAGAACATAGTTGCGAGGATTTTCACTAGACTTGCTCCAGGACTTGGTATATAACTCACAAACCTTCCATCCCAATCCATGGTTGTTTCTACAATCTATTGTTTATGGGTAATATGGCAAGAGAACATTTATTTTCTCTGCCATCTCTGTTTCCATATTTCCATACACTACCAATAATAAAAACCATCACCATAAAGGTCAGCATATGTTTGTGTCTAGGAAGGTTTTTGCACATCCAAAACCTAAATGTTTACTTTCTACATATTGGAGTGATTCTTCAACTATGTATTTTCTATGAATCCACTTCACCCACAAGGTTGTTTTGTTATTCGTGACATCCCATATATTTTTTAGTATTCCAGCAACAACCCACTCCTTAATAGGCCCAATGCCAGAACCACCTTTGATCCTTGGATTGAAAACAATATCCCATGATACAGTATGCATACATTTCTTTTCCTCAAAGTCTCCCCAAATGAAACTATTTTTTTTCTTTACTTTCTTAATCACAGAACTAGGGAGAGGAAAATAGCTGCCCAGAAAATATGATAAAAGGGCAGGATGGAATTCATAAGTTCCACCCTCCCGGCCATGGAGGAGAGGTTACACATCCAAGTATGTTGAGTTTTAAAATGAGAGAACAATACTAAAACCTTTGTCTTACCTAACTGAGATATTTAATCCCAAATCTGGTCAGTTTTCATGCTCTATGGAGACCCTCCAAAACCGTACTCCTCTCCCCACTCTACTTCTACCTCTATGAGATATTTGGGTATCTCAAGGCCACAACACAAATAAACAGACCCCAAAAAATAATCAGGGAACAAAATCATAAATTTTAGAACTGACCAAGTGACACCTATCTTTTTGAAGCCTCAAAACCCAATCTCTGACTTGCTTCTATCCCTTTTGGTGGTCTGATTTAGTAGTTGTGCCCATTATTGTCTGATTTTATGTTGTGAATCGAATCCTTGTTTGTAAATCAAACTTTACACAAGGTCACATTGACCCATTTGAATGTACTCTACTATTTCCCCATTTCATTCCTTGTTTCTACGTTTCATGCGTTCACATATGATTTCCAAGTTTCATACTTCCTGAGTCTTTGTATTGGCCTACTTCAACATCAAGAAGGTGGTGCAAATCTACATGTGTATTTAGTTTTTTTGTGATTTTAACTATATTGCTCCCTCATTTGTTGTTGCTAGAGGTGCTTTTAGCCTCATGGTTTCCCTATATCCCCAGATTGGGCTTGTCAAGTTTGGTCAAGGATGAGGAACGTGCTTAGAAACTTTGTTTTCAACGAGATAACTACAATCAAGTTTTGGATTCAAGTTTGATTCTCATGAAAATGTCATATTTTCTCTAAAGCTCATGCAAAGAAGATGAAAAAGAAGATCTTGGTATGTCAATTCTTCTTGATATCCTTTTGACTATATCATAAATTATTTTTGGGTAGATCTATCTTTTAATGCCTTGGTTGTGTCTGGCCACATGTTTTGTTTGAGAAATTCCCTGGCCACATGAGTGACCTATATTGGGCCACCTTAGCATGGACCAACGATTCTAATTGTGAATTACTTTGTTTATCGATTTTTTTAGGTTCATGATTCGTTTAGGCTTTGGAAAAATCATAATTAATTAGTCGGATATCTGGAAAATGTGTATATATATCCAACTGAAAATTAAAAATACAAGGATTATTCCTAGGCAAGTTTCAAATCCCGTTTTAACACCTGATCTCCCTAAATATTTAAAGAATCATGAAATAATAGATTTTGGTTGGATATCAAATATTAATGAATGTTACTTATTGAACATGGAAAATAAGGTTTCATCAACCTGGAAAAGTAATATTAAGGTTGCTCCAATATTTGGTAGGTGGTCCATGTGAATATATTTGATGGATGTGCATATGCTATATGTGTAGTGTACATGAATAAAATTAATGTAATAATTATGCTTCAACTCTTTTATAAATGATAAAGTTATAAGATCAAAAATGTCATTTCATGTTCGTTCTATTTCAAGATTTATTATATCACTTTTCATTCATATAATAATAATGTTTATGAAAAAGATTTATGATCTTTAAAGAATAATATTAAAATTAATGAATCTTATTTAAGATCCACACAGAGGCTCTTCAGAGAAAGATTAGAGGCGCTTCGTTGTAATTCAAGTGGCACTAGGGGCAACTCAAGAGGTTCCTCAAGGAATATCAAGAGGCACTTGAGTGTAATCCAATAGGCACTTTCGTGTAAGGAGAAGAGGCATTTTGGTGCAATCCTGAGGATTATCTTAAATGTAAGATCAAAGATAATGAGAAGAATTCACTTTTGTTGTTGAAGATGTAAAATGTTCTCTTTCAATTATAAGCTATTTTATGTTATAAAATGTTCAATTTCACAAATGATTGCTTAAGCATGGATGGGGACACAATGTACACAGTTGATAGCAACAACAAGGATAGAGTCATCTAATAGACAACAAAGGGATTAGCTCAAGGATTTCAAAGACTCAACATGGTGGGGTGCCAACTATCATACAATGATTATCTCACACTTCCTTTATGTTAGGAAATCATGAATTAGCTTAGTTTAAAGTTCAAGTTTTCCATTCTAGACCTTGAGACATGAGAACTATTGTATATCTTGTGTTGTTTGGATGAAATTTTTATATACAATGATTATCATACTTGTGACATCCCTACTAAGAATTATGCTTTAGCTCAGTACATTTGATAAGTTTGAAAACATGGAATGTTACAATATCCACTGTAAAAAATGTTTATGAAGATGGCATCTAGACTAGAGCTAGTCTGGAGGGAAGATAATGTGCCCCGATTTTTTCTAGTTTTATGATGTTCAATAGCCAAATTATGAGGGCCACGTTTGTTAGGTTTTATTGATTTGATGTCAAAGAATTTGATTGCATGACTATTGGCTTAGCTTAGGAATGAGATCTTTTATTAGGAATACATCCATCTGGTCAATTCATGGATAATTGTTGGGCTTGGGTCTTATCCTGATCACTACTATTATGTTCCTACAACTCCAACCCCCACTTTTACTTATAATAAGTCTAATACGGGTGAATTTGGTCCAAATACGTGAAAATTAAGTCATGCCAAATATACATATAGAAAAAAGACGATGCAAACAATTAATGAAAAATTAAAATTAACTTTGAGATGTAGTTGAGTTGCATCAAAAGAGTTTATAGTTCCTAATTTTACATGAATGCAAAATCTTGGCATCACAAATCTAACCACTTCCTCAATATTTTTTATTCGTCTGCCTAATATCTAAATGGGTCCCTCTTTGTGGAAAACATCAACGAACATACAACCCTCATTTGGTTGTAAACTATGTCCTATCTAGGGATGATACTTTTCCACAAAAAATATGAAGCAAACATTGTAATATGCTTACCTCTAGAGGATAGGCTTGTGTATAGGAAGTTCTATATTAATAAAAACCATAGGTTATGATAAATTAGAATTTTATCTCATCTAACTTATATTTCTAATTCTTATGAATAAGGCTCAACTTTGAGTTAATAAGAAAGAGAGTTCAGTCAGTTTCATATGGTATAACTAAAATATTATCAGATACAAGTTTGAATATGGATAGAGTGACTAAAATATGGGCATGGGACAGTTGTAGGTCTAACTAACGAAAAATTTATGGGCCCAACTGATAAAAAGTTCAGTCTAAATTTTCGAAACTTTTTACATCAAATACCACTCACTTTATGAAACCAATTCTAACATGTTTTGTTTAATATAGAAGCTAGAGCTTACGATCTCATATTTCCATCATTCTAGAACTGAGTCATATTTGGAAATATTAGAACATATAACCTACTCGTGTTAAAATTATCATTAAAATATAATTTTATTCATATAAACCCAAAACTACTTAGATCCTGATATATCTGAACATACAACCAACCTCGGTCTGAACTTGGTGTCACTTGTTTCTTAAAGTTAGAAAGAGGAAGTAGTTTTTCTTATTTTATATATGATTAAGTTTATGGGTTTGGATGTATCATTGACATTCCTGATTTAAATTGTATATGTTCTACCACAAATAGAAACCACTAATTTTCAAATACTTCCATGTCAAATTACATGTTAGGATGTAGTAGTGATGCCAAATTGTTACAAAGTATTTTAGTTTTTGGTTTTTACTATGACTCACCTGATGTTGGATTTTTCATGTTCAAATATTGTTATCACTGATATAAATGTTTATACAAAGTAAGGGGGAAATAATAAAAAGAGAATCTATGATATAACTAGAGATACAATTGCATGTTATGCTACTACAAAGAGAGAGGGAGAGCCATTATATTTGGACAAAAATGTGTATATAAGGGGTTTTTTAAGAATTAGTTTGAAATACATGGGTATTCTAGAATTTAAGGGAATCCATAGAGATCGGAAAAAATCTTAATATTTTTCATCTTCTTTTAAATAAAATTGAAAACACAATTGTATCTTTTGAAATTGCAGGATATAGTTTACTAGGCTATATTTTTAATATACTTATCAGAGTAATTTATATATATATGTATATATATGTATATATATGTATATATATATGTATATATATATATATATGTATATATCTATATATGTATATATATACTATATTTTATAATGTGCATATACATTGACTCCAACACTATTCTAATATCCTAAGTGTTACACATTGTCCATATTTTGATAATGATTTCACCATTCAATTTATAGGTATTTAATATGTTTTTTTGAGGTTGATTCAGGCATTAGGTACATGAAAAGGATCAAATATATCAAGCCCTAGTTTGTTCTAGTTCAAGTCAAAAGCAATGCAAATGCACTTTTTATAGAAACACTCCAAATCACCTTAGATTATTTTTATAATCATTTGTATTGATGATATGACTTGTAAATAAGATGAGAAAAAATCAAGAACCCTTAATTCAAATATTTGATCACTCAAAACTAATTTTCCAAAATTCATTACAGGCTATTTGTCGGTCGAGATTCAAAATCAACCGATCCATTGATGGATTTTGAGAATTGCTTGGTTTGGTCGAGTTTTCCACTCGTAGAACTCGATCGAACCCTGCACTCAACAAAAGTGATTTCAAGCGATCGGTCGAGTTGCACACAGGACAAACTCAACTGATGCTTCAAATTGGCTTGGGCGCATAGTGCAATCGGTCGAGTTGCACACTGGACAAACTCGACTGATTCTTTAAATTGTCTTGGGTGCATAGTGCAATCAGTCGAGTTACCTTTATGAAAACTCGACCGACTACACTATACGGAGAACACATCAAAAGTGATTCTAACCATTGGTGTGTTGCAAAATGCAAAAAAAAAAATGTTGCAACACCCCAAACGGATAGAAAATGTTCATAAGGGTTCCTACCCTACAGTGAACACCCTCAGCTAGAAATAGGACATCTAAAAGTCCATTCGAAGGTTTCTCCATCATGATATTCAAGCTCCTTTCTATAGATGTGCATCCTGTCCACTTGAGTCCCTTTCTCTCTCTTGATTACACTTTAATTCATCATTATGAGTGAGATATGATTTGTTTGAGAGAGCTAATTCATTGAATGCTTGTAAATCTCTCAAAGCTTCTCATTCCCAACCCCTTTCTTCAAGATCAAGTTGGTGAAAGCTTCCCCAAGTGAAGGAGAAGGTGCAAGATTCTTCAAGATATAGAAGAAGGTGCATAAAGATTCTCCGAGTGAAGTAGTAGGACAAGGCAAAAGATCCACGGAGCTGAGGGGGTAAATCCTTCAAGGCAAAAGACTTATTCCAAGAAGGTGATCTCCTTGGTGAAGGCATATAGATACTTGCAAGAGTGGGTAAGACCTTAGTTAGGTAGAAGACTTACTCTTGGATAGGTAAGACCTTAATTGTAAGGTTGTTGGCTCCCTTGACCTCAAAGGGAAGTTGGATATCCTTGTCCTAGAAAAGGAAGGTCAATTGTATGTCTTATATGGAATATAAGTATACATAGGTTGAAAAATACTAGGGCTTGACATCTCTAGGTAGTGGAATGACTCTCTCCTAGTTTGGAGAGTGGAACCACTCTAAAATAGCTTGTTCAAGTGCTTGTTTCAATCTCTCTCATCCTTGATATGAATTTTTAGATTTCCATTAAATTCACTATTTCCAATTGTGCCTAGTTGAAGTAAATTGAAAGTCTAACTATTTTTGTTTAAGTCTTTTTTCTCTATTCACCACCCCCTCTAGAGCCCTAAGATCCAACGAGTGGCATCAGAGTCGCAGTCTTCTCCCACACATCTCCCATGAGATGAGAAGATGGGTGACTTACTTGGGTCCCTCTACCTAGAGGGAGACTTCTCCATGACACCTTCGATCTTCGACGACACCAATTTCCTCTATTGGAAATGATGGATGCAATTCTACTTTTAAGGGATGAACTGCGCCATGAGGAATGTAATGATTCTCACCCCTTCTTTCTCACAAAGCAACACATCGTCGGATGGATATACCTTTTTGATTAGATAAGGTCCTTCCCATCTAAATCAGATTTTTTTGGGAAAGAACTTCATTCTTGAGTTATATAGACATACCCTTTTCTGGGCTCAAAGTCTTTCTTCTTGATCATCATATCATGTAGAAACTTTGTTCTATCCTGGTAGCATTTGCAGAATTCATAAGATTCATGTTGCATCTCCTCTAACTCATTCAACTGCAACTTCCTTTTCAATCTGGCATTCTCTCCATCCATGTTCATAGCCTTCAATGCTCATAGAGCTTTGTGTTGCATTTGTACCAGTAGATGGCAACTTTTACCATAGATGAGTTTGAAGGGTGTGGTGCCTATTGGGGCTTTAAATACAGTCCTATATGCCCATAAAGCCTCATTGAGATGTAGGGACCAATCCTAGCGGTCCGACCTCATTGTCTTTTCAAGAATGAGCTTTATCTCCTGATTAGCCAACTCGACTTGACCACTCGTTTGAGGGTGATAAGGAGTAGCCACACGATGATTAACTTCATGTTTCTTGAGCAGCTCTTCAAATGTCTGATGAATGAAATGGCTTCTTCCATCACTATTCAAAGCATGCGGAACACCGAACTGGCTGAAGATGTTTGATTTCATAAAGTCACAAACAACTCTATGATCATTGGTCCTACCGCAATCCACTTTGACATGTAGTCCACGCCAATCAAAATTTAGACATATCTGAATGAGGGAGTAAATGGGCCCATGAAGTCAATCCCCCAAACATCATACCTCCACCACAAGAATGGCTGATAGGCATCATGTCCCTCTTAGTGATAGTGCCCACCTTTTGGTACTTCAAACAACTCTTGCAAAATTCATGAGAGACTTTTAACAAGGATGGCCAATAAAATCCACATGGAGAACCTTGGAAGTCGTGTGTTTCCTCTGAAATGACCTCCACATACTCCAGAATGGCACATGGATAGAATTTCTTACCTCTCCATCTCCGGGACACATCTCCTAGTGAGTTGGTCAGGGCAATATTTGAAAATATGAGTATCATCCCAAACGTAATTCTTGACCATAGCAAAAAGCCTTTTTCTCTCCTCCCTTGTCCATGTGCTTGGTATCCTTCCACTAGCTAAGAAGTTAGCTATGTGTTTATACCATAGACATTGAGTGGATGAGAGTAGGAAGAGCTATTCATGCGACATCATTTCTTTAATTTGACTTGTCTCATCAAGGGGTGCTTCATCTCGGGAGCGATGGTCGGCAGAAGAAATTTCCACTCCCTTGTTGTCCACAATCTTAATATCAAATTCTTGAAGCAACAAAATCCACAGGATCAACCTTGGATTTGAATCTTTCTTTGCCATGAGGTACTTCAATGCAGCTTGGTCCATGTATATCAATACTTTGTTTTGCAAAAGATATGATCAAAACTTGTCAAGAGCGAAAATCATCGCAAACAACTCTTTTTATGTAGTCGTGTAGTTCCTTTGTTCTTCGTCTAGAGTCTTGCTAGCATAATAGATTGTGTGCGGAATCTGGCCAACTCTTTGACCCAACACAGCCCCCACTACCAAGTCTAATGCATTCGTCATAATCTCAAATGAAAAGGAGAAATTTGGGGAGTGCATTATAGGAGCAGAAATCATCTTGTGCTTCAAGTGGTTGAAGGCTTCAACACACTTGTCATCAAAATGGAATTCAACATCCTTTTCCAGCAAATGATAGAGAGGTCTTGATATTTTACTAAAATCCTTGATAAAATGACGATAGAAACATGCATGTCACAAGAATGACCAGACATGTCTTAAGGTAGAAGGAATGGTGAGAGTATAAATGAGGCCCACATTGGCCCTATCAACCTCAATACCGTCTTTTAAAAATCGATGGCCTAGAACGATGCCTTTGTGCACCATGAATGGCTCTTTTCCCACGATAGCACGAGGCCAACCTTGATGCACCTCTCAAGAATGGTGGCCAAGTGGAGTAAACACTCATAAAAGGTCTTTACAAAAATAGAAAAATCATCCATGTACACTTCAAGTGACAAATCATGCATGTCGGCAAAGGTGGTTGACACACATCTCTGAAAGGTGGAAGGGGCATTACACAACCCCAATGGCATTCTCCTGTAAGCAAAAGTACCACTAGGACAAGTGAATGTCATCTTTTCTTGGTCTGTAGGATGAACAACAATCTGGAATTACCCAGAGTACCCATCAAGAAAGCAATAGAAACTCTTCCCTACCAACCTCTCTAAAATTTGATCTAGGAAAGGAAGAGGATAGTTGTCCTTCTTTGTCTTCTCATTGAGATTTCTATAGTCTACACACATCCTCCATTTTGACTGTTCTCTAACATGCCTCATCTCACCATCAACATTCTTTGACACTATGATCCCACCCTTATTTGGTACAACTTCGATGGGACTTACCCATGTGTTATCAGAAATCAGTTAAATAATTTCAACATCTAACAATTTCACCACCTCTTGGGTCACAACTTCCTTCAACTTTGGGTTCAACTGCCTTTGCATTTGGTAGGTCGGTCTAGCATCATCTTCCAAATAAATCCTATGCACAAAAATGGAGGGGTCAATACCCCTCAAATCAGTAATGGACCATTCAATGGCCCGAATGTTCTTCTTTAGGACTATTATCAATGCATCTTCTTGTTCCAGAGTGAGAATAAAAGAAATGATCACCGGGAGGGTGTCATTGAGGCCTAGGAATGCATGCTTCAAACCTTCGGGGAGTGACTTGAGATCAAGAATTAGAGGTTCTTCAAGACAATTTTTCAATGGTTCAAAAATGGATGGGAGGTCCTCGCTTGCAGCCACTAAGGCTAGCTCGTTGACTTCATATTCTTCATCATCATCATTGGGAAATTCAACAAATGGCTCTAAACCTCTACTTTGAGTGGCAATCTGAATCCACATAGGTAGAAACTCCTCCATAATCTCATCAAGGCATTCAATGAGATAACAACCCTCTTCCGTGGCATCTATCACCTCAAATATCGATGAAGACTTGAAGATGTTCAACTGGATCTTCATGTGCAATGAAAGTCACATACATGGTTCTGGTTCTCAAGTGAATCACTATGTTATCTGTATCTAAGAAGGGTCTCCCCAAGATGATATGCACTCTTCTTGCATCATTTTCCATATCCAGTAAAATGAAGTTAGTGGGGAAGAATGCAAAAGTCTCATCGTCAAGTCTAATAAGCACATCATCCACACACCCTCTAGGCGTCTTCACCGATTGGTCGGCTATTTGCAAAGAGCAATGAGCTGGTCCTAAGTGTCCGATTTGGCACCCGACAAACAAATTATAAGGTTTCAAGTTCACGTTAGAACCCAAGTCAAAAAGAGCTTGCTCTATGCGGTGTGCTCCAATGTAACATGAAGTGATGGGAGCACCAGGGTCTTTCTTCTTTCTCGGCATGGTATGATGTAGAATTGAGCTCACTTGCTCGGTGAGATTGACTTTCTTTGAGGTTCTCCCTATTGTTTTTCTCCTAAATGTGCACAAATCTTTCATAAACTTGGCATAGGAGGGATTTTCTTGACTGCATGAAGCAAAGGAATGTTGATTTCACTTGTTTAAAAGTCTCCATGATGTCTTCAGTATGTTTCTTTCTTCTTCTTTCAGTAGAGGGCTCCTCAACAACATAAGTAAATGGGGGGAATTGGGCTCCCAAATGGCTCGGCTCAACAAAATCATCAATGGGTATCATGAGAATTATAGTATCACTTCTCGTTATCACAATATCACTTCTTGGTATCACAATATCAAACATAGTCCCTGTTACAGTATCATCAAGCTCAATCTCAGTATCAACATTTCTGATCATAGTATGAACTCTATCCTTACCAGCTGCACTATCAACAACAGTATCACAGGGCTGCTCCAAAGTTTGACAACTTCTCTATATTGTCACCGCCTTCACATGCTCATGGGTAGTGGATCAAGAGGCTTGTGGAGGTGGTTGTGGCTGTTGGGGTGGTGGTGGTCTTTGGTGGGGTGAGTTTGGGTTTTGGAGGATGAAGTGTGGTTGTTGTTTTTGTTGTTGTAGATGGTGGTGATATTGTGGAGGGGGTTGCTGATATGAGTGAGGGAGAGGTGGAGCATATTGATATTTGAGAGAATCTTGTGGAGGTGGTGGAGAATAGGGATTTGGGGGTCCTTGATATGAAGGGGAAGCATATGTACTTTGAGTGTTTCCCATGAAAGTGCCATCATTGTTTAGGTTTGGCAAGGGTTGAGATGCGAGTCTTCCTTCCTCCCTCCTAGGAAGAGAAAGAGAGATTTGGACCAACAATTTCTCAAGCCAACTAATGGGCTTCCCATGGGAGGACACGTCTTTCTTTACCTTGTCTAAACTTGTCAATCTTCAAAGCACTTCATCATCAAATTTTGAACTATATCTTGGTCTATGTTGTCCTTGTCCTTGACCATCCACATTTTGTTGTTTCAATAAGAAATTGGGATGGTTTCTCCATTTGGGAGTGTATGTGTTAGACATAGGATCCATATTTTTGTGGTAGCCAAAAGAGTGTAAAGCATTAACTTCTTCATCAACTGCATCAAAGGACATATTAGATTGGCTAGGTGAACCTCCTACCTGGTTCTTCATCATTGTAACGTCCCTGGCCTGGTTTACGGTATAAACTGGGAAGTTTTATTAAGTAAGTTATTTATAAACTTGTTTTAATCTTATGAAAAGTAATTAATACTCTCTTTGAGTTTAATTTTCAAGTTTGAGCTTAATTGCAAACTATTTGGGAATTATATGATAGTTTGAGTGTAAATTGCAATTTACCCAAGATGAGGGATTATATTGCAATATGTCACATTTTGAACATGCTTCAAGTGCTTTAGCATCATAAGAGAGATACAATGATGCTAAGGAGTGGCTTGTGGAAAGCCTAAGTTCCAAGTTGGAGCTTGTTTGAATAATGTTTATGCCTTGTGTACCAATTTTGGTGCAAATCACAATTTACTGAAAATGTAGAGTTGATATGCAAGTTACCACCTCTATAGTGTTCCTAATATATCTTGGAATAATCTAGAGGAGAGAGAAAGAAAGAAGCACCATGTTTGAATCATCTTTGAGTGGTAGCATTCTTGGTGATGGAAAGACCAAGAAGAGTTGTACAGTTGAAGCCTTTATTTGAGTTGTATTGAGTTGTAGAGCTTATATGGGGATGCCTATCGGCCAAGGAGCCAAAGAGGAGGTCCCATATCATTTTTTCAACGCTTGGCCTTTTCCATGATGGGTTAAGCACCTCAAGGAGGTGATGGATATTGGTTTGCAACTTCACTTAGAAAAAGTGTATCAGTTTGTGAATAAAGTGATGTCGAGTTGAAATATCTTGATCAACAAGATAATTTATGGCCGAAATCTTATCCCTAGATTATCCTCAACAATTTTGCATGTAAAGATAAATATGTGTGCATGGACACATGGCACCTAGTAGTGTAAAATGATGACAACTCTCATACACCCTCTCTCATGAACCTTAATTATGTATACCACTCCTTTCACCTACTAGTGAATCTTTTCGAACCCTATCACTCCATTTCTCTTAGATATCATGCAAACAATTGAGGAGAAAGGAAGAGATTGAGACATTAAGATTAAGGTGAAGACATGGTCATCTTCAACCTTGGATAAATCATGATCTTGGGTTGTGATTCTATCTTTCTTTTCTTCTTCACCAAGTTCTTAACCATGGTGATTCCTTGCATGTAGAAGAGTTGTGAATAAGTCTTGCATCTGTGATAAGTTCATATGCAACCTTGGGAACGTGAAGCTTTGGAGATTGGAGATTTGAAGTTGTTCTTGAGGCGTGTTATATAACTTGAACCCAATCATGTTATTATTCACCATCAATCTTGCCATATTTGATGATCTACTTTCAATTTTGAGTTTTCTTGTTTAATTGATGAATCCATGAGTTCTATTAGTGACATAGGACTATTTTCCATGAACTAGAACAGTAAGGACGAAGGTCTTGAGCTTGATGATGATGACATCATCATGGCTCAACCCGATATTGGGTTGAAGTACCTCTAACCCGATATGACAAATCCTAAATTATGAGTAACCCGATATAAGTGATCCAAGTACACACCTTATGCAAGATATAGTGATGAGTTTACACTTCATGGACGATATGAGTGACACATACACACATCTCATGCATGATACGGTGTCAAGCACACACCTTATGCACGATATGGTGTCAAGTATATACTTCTAACCCTATATGGTGTTAAAACCCTAGATGGTGATATGAAACCTGATATACCTTGGAACCCCACACCCCTATTTGTTTGTATACTTGGTTTGGTCTATACTAACCTCTTGTCTAGACTATCACTTATCACATGGTGAGGGGTAGGCCGATACCTTGAAGGTTTGAAGAGATTGGAGCATAAGGGTATAACCCGATATGCAAACCCTAATTTTTGAGCAACCCGATATGGAAGAACGGTATGGTGATGAACCTATACCTCATGCATGATTTGGTGATGAGGATACACCTCAAGCATGATATGGTGATGAGGATACACCTCAAGCACGATATGGTGATGAGGATACACCTCAAGCATGATATGGTGATGAGGATACACCTCATGCACGATAAGGGGATCAAGGATACATCTGTAACCCGATATGGTAATGAAGCATACACACACCTCTATGCCCGATATGGTGTGAAGCATACACATACCTCTATGCCTGATATGGTGTGAAGCACACACACACACCTCTATGCCCGATATGGAGGAAGCACCTCAATCCAATATACTTGATTGAGTAACACCTGAAGTGTGTTATGTCAAATGATACATTAAGATGTATAGAGTTTAATGTATTTTGTTAATGTAGGCCAATGTACCTTGAGAAAAGGATTGAGCCAACTTGATCAAGTATGATGTAATCATTATCCTAGAAAGGATGAGAGAGAAACTCATACTTTGTGAGGTAATCATTTAGTGAGCATACATTGAGATGAGCATACATTGTTACTCCTAAAATATGTGGAGCTATAAATTAGGGTTTTAATTCTTCATAATATGAACTTGAAACCATAATCTTTTAAAAAGGGAAAAACTAACGCTAATAGTGGAAAGGTTGTATTTCTCTTATGTTGCATGGTAATGATATGCACTTGATATTGCTTATATCATGAAATACTAAGCATGAAGGTATTATAAGATGATGAGCATAGCCATGTATGAGCTATGATGTTTCATATGATATAGATTAAATGGGCCTTGTGAGTTATGTGAAATACTAGTGCAATAAGTATAATATATACCTAGTCTGAGTACCTAGAGATAACAGTTACCTGATAAAAGGTGATAATGTTCAGTGATGAACTAAGGATTTGAATACCCAGATCTAGCAATCATGATGATGATACTGTTAAGGGATGAGAATTCCCAGTAATTGGATGAGGGACTGAGATCCTGAGTGTTACACATTCAATGTGTTCCAAAGATTATGAAAATTATTTGATAAATGTATTACACCTTTCTTTGTAGCATCTGTTATAATTCATACTTGTAACTTGTTTGATGCTAAAAGATATTATAATACACCTAATTAATCAAGTGGAATATTATCATGTAGTGTGCCCAGGCCATAAATCAATTTGGTGTCAGGATTTATGGAATGGTGAAACTAGTTTAACTCAGAGAACATATTATTGAATATGTTGGGGTCATGGACGAACATATCCTTACGTCCAGAGGGGGATTGATGTGTTATCTCCCTGATGAATGCCAGGGTTTCCTTGTGATTTCCCTGATGAAAATGTACCAAGGATTAATGTGATATCTCCTCAAAGAGAGTGCATGTCATGGCAGTAGCTCCATAGTGAAGATGTTGCTCTACCCTGACAAGCTAATCGTAGTTTGACATGTGGTCACTTCCAGTGGTCTCGTATTGACCGAGATGGGTGAGGTCATGGCAGTCGGCTCTTCCATTGAACTTGTATGGTACTGATGCTTTACGTAGCCATCGTCGGTTGGAGCATGAGTGGTATACGTCATCTCCTCTTGGCATAAGTGTGACTGTGAACATGTAATCGGCCGTGTAGCGTAGTTTCTTAAGGAATGAATACGGAAAACATTGGTAGATGCTCCACTACTTTTATACATCTTAGTTGATAGATGTTATACATGTTCTTCATATTCCTTACAAAGCAAATAGATGATCTATAGCTCTGTTATGGATAGTTGAACTATTTAAACAATGCTATTGCTTTGCACTGCAGTTAAACAATGATTAAACATGCTTATTTACATAAAAGATCCTCTGCCCAGTTTTATACCATTTACCTGTGATAATAATATTATTGGCGAAGAGTTATATCTCTCGCTGGGGCAATTGTCTCACCCTGTGGGTTCCATAATTTTTAGATGGAAGCACACGAGGAGGTAGAGACTATACTGCAGAGGAAGGACAACAACAACAGGGATAGTAGTAACGGCTCAGGTTGAGTGTACTGTATGTCGTGTCTTGTAGATAGAAGTCCTATGTGTCATCTCTGTACTCTTTGGTCCTTGGGAGTTAGTACGTAATGGTTTTATGAATGATCTGAGATTTTGGCTTGTATGCCTCGAGGTTTTATGTTGCTTATGTATATGTTTGGGCAAAGCAACTAGTAAATGATATCCTTGAGATGAAATGGTATAATGTATGTACAATGTGAACCATGATGTATATAAGGTTTTGGTTCTTTCTTAAAGAGTTTTCCCGATAACAGATCTCTTTGCAAAATGAATTTATATTTTTTAGTGATTTTCATTAATCCATTGCTAATGTCATTCCGTGTAATTACTGGTGGCGATTTGGCTGTCGGTTTGATGGTGGGTCATCACAAAATTTTGGAATCAGAGCCTAAGGTTCATTGAGTCTACAGAGACATAGGATTAAGGTTGTTGAGTCTGTTCTAGTGTCCTCCAGTTTATCTTATAGTGACTTCTGCTCATATAGGAGAAGAAGTAAGGGTAAAATATGGCTAGAGCACATGAAGAACATGCTGCTGAGAGCAGTGTTGCTACACCAGGAGGAGGTGTAAGGGAACAGGCTAGAGAGGAATCCATGCTTGAGAATCCTCAGCTTGATCAAGCCATGCTAGAAAACCTAGTCTTTCATGCTCTTTTTGAGAAGTTCATGACCACAATGACGCATATGGAAGATTGGATGCTAGCACCAGCACCAAGGAAACCAGTTCACAATAAGGGACATGGATCTGGTAAGACCTTTGAGCAATTACGCCTGGTAGGAGCCATCGAATATGTCGATACAACTGACCCAACACACGCATATTCATGGCTCACTGAGCTAGAGAAAGCCTTTAGAATCCTTAGCATTTAGAGACTGATAAAGTTAGGCATGTTGTGTACCTTTTAAAATGAAACACTGGCCATTGGTGGTCCATTGAAGAAGAGAAGAGACCTGATGTTGAGGTCGGGCGGTAGAAATTCTGACGTG
Source organism: Alisma plantago-aquatica (assembly GCA_963693085.1). Classification (NCBI taxonomy): domain Eukaryota; kingdom Viridiplantae; phylum Streptophyta; class Magnoliopsida; order Alismatales; family Alismataceae; genus Alisma; species Alisma plantago-aquatica. The sequence goes on along the minus strand of OY856411.1, from coordinate 134,151,135 downwards.
AGTTTGTCAGTAGATACTTTCCCAAGACTTATCTGGATGAGAAAATCTCATAGTTTGAGCAGATTGGACAAGGATCGATGAAGATTAGTGAGTATGAAGCTAAGTTTATGGAGCTTCTATGGTTTTGTCCATACATGGCTACTACGAATGAGGAGAGGATTCAGTGTTTTAAGAAGGTTCTGAATGGTGAGTTAACCACACATGTATCTACTCTATAGTATAGAGAGATATTTTCCACCTTGTTGGAGCTAGTTAGGAGGATAGAGAGGTCCGTGATTGAGAAATGTGAGGAGAATAGTAGGAAAGTACCTGCCCAATTCTAGGGACACATGTCTGGAAGTTTCAAGAAACTGAGGTTTCCTACACCAATAGCACAACATAGGTTCAGTGCTCAGACACAGTGGACATCATGCAAGGGTAGATGCCATAGTTTTCTGCCAAGTGGAGCCCATAGCATAGCATCAATGTCAGTGACAGGACCATCTAGGCTACAATGGGAGAACAAAGACTTCTTTAGTTGTGGGCAGACATGATATATGATAAAGGATTGTCCAGTTAGAGACAAGGAGGTAACCCAACCATCGATCTAGAGTCAACAAGGCTCTTAGAGGAAACAGTTTAGCGGTGGCACACGAGGACGTGGACTAGCATCTCAAGCAGGTTTATCTACACCATATAATAGCGCACAGAGTTGACAACAAGAAACGACAAGAATCTATGCTATAAATTAGCCTGAGGTAGTAGTCAATCCACGAGTCGTGACAAGTCAGGTGGAATTGTTTCATTCTGATATGTCTTCATCTTACTTTGTGTCTGTTTTGATTGATCTAGGTGCTACACATTCCTTTATCACTCAAGAAGTGATTCATGACTGCAATATGACTATAAGTCATAGAACAGATAATCTATTATTAGAAACTCAATTAGTCATTTCTACAATGTTGCGGGAGGTATGTTCTCCCTGTGTTCTTTCCTTTTCTATACACAACATTCAGGTGGATCTTATACCACTTGAGATGTACATGTTTGACGTAATTCTTGGGATGGATACCTTGGAAAAATATAAAGTTGTCTTGGATTGTGGTTCAAAGCAAGCTATGATTGTGGTTCAAAGCAAGCTATGTTCACAGACAGTGATAAGACATGGGTCTTTCAGGGGGACAAAAAAATTATTCCAACCGGTCTAGTGTCAGCAATAATAGATGAGAGACTGGTGTGACAAGGATGTGAAGCATTCTTGGCACATGTGGTAGACACCAAAGCAGAGAGTCCTAGTCTTTTTGAAATTCCTGTTGTCAGGGAATTCAAGGATGTGTTTCCTGAAGAATTTGAAGATATTCCTCCACCTCGAGAGATTGATTTTGAGATTAATCTAATTTCAGGTACACAACCAATAGCACAAACACCTTATAGGATGGCCCCTACTGAGATGGCAGAACTCAAGAAATAATTACAGGAGTTTCTTGAGAAAGGTTTCATTTGACCGAGTACTTTGCCATGGGGTGCTCTAGTTCTTTTTATTAAAAAGAAAGATGGGTCTATATGATTACGAATAGACTATAGATAGATTAACAAGGTGACTATAAAGAACAAATATCCTCTACCAAGGATGGATGATCTGTTTGACCAGTTGCGTGGTGCAACAATGTTCTCTAAGATAGATCTAATGTTAGGATATCATTAGTTACGTATCAAGGAGGATGACATACCTAACGCAACCTTTAGGACAAGGTATGGTCATTATGAGTTCGTAGTTATGTTTTTGGACTAACTAACTCACCAAATACATTCATGGTGTTGATGAATAGGATCTTACAACCATTCCTTGATCAGTTCATAGTGTTTTTCATAGACGACATCCTGATATATAGTAGAGATGGTTAACAACATGAACAACACCTTTGTCAAGCCTTGACTTTGTTGAGACAACACCAACTTTATGCTAAGTATAGCAAGTGTGAGTTCTGGTTGTTAGAAGTGTCTTTCCTAGGACACATTATATCTACTTAAGGTATTCATGTTGATCCTAAGAAAGTGGTATCTGTTGTAGAGTGGGAACAGGCCAAGACACCAACTGAGATTCACAGTTTCCTAGGTTTGATAGGTTACTACATAAGGTTTATTAAAGACTTCAGTTCTATAGCATTACCCCTAACTAGGTTGACCAGGAAGGAGGTTCCTTTTGTCTGGAATTACAAGTGTTAGTGTTCTTTCTAGTTGTTGAAAGAAAGGTTGACTAGTGCACCAGTGTTGGTTTTACTTAAGTAGGGAAAGGGATATATTGTTTTCTGTGATGCCTCTAAGAATGGTCTAGGATGTGTACTGATGTAGAGTGATCATGTAGTTTCCTTTGCTTCCTGACAGCTTAAGAAACACGAGGAGAATTATCCGACGCATGATCTAGAATTAGCTATAGTGGTCCACGCGTTGAAGATTTGGAGACATTATCTCTATGGAGAAATATGTCATATTTTCACAGACCATAAAATCTTAAAGTACATCTTCTCACAGCACGAATTCAATATGAGACAATGTCACTGGATGGAATTAGTCAAGGACTATGATTGTATAATTGATTATCATCCAGGAAAAGCTAATGTAGTGGCAGATGCACTGAGTAGAAAATCCTCATCTCCACCCATAGATAAAGCACAATTGAATTCTTTAATGTGCTTTAAATGGGACATGTTTGTCTCTTTGAGATAAATGAATGTACAACTAGAAGTATCTTTGTTATCCAGATTGCTGGCTGAGATGTATGTGAAACCTACTCTAAGACAACATATTAAAGAGGCACAATAGGTTGATACTGAGATTCAGCAGATCAGGTCAGAGTATGGTAGTGAGAAACAGGACAGTTTCCATGAGTCAGAGGATGAGGTAGTCTGTTACTATGGTAGGATGGTAGTACCTGATGCCAATGACTTAAGAAAGATAGTTATGGAAGAAGCTCATTCATCCATGTATGCAATGCATCTAGGGAGTACTAAAATGTATCATAACTTAAAAGATTTGTATTGATGGCCTGGTTTGAAGAAGGATGTAGCTGAGTTTGTTATGCGGTGTCTAGTGTGTCAGCAAGTTAAAGCAGAACACCAGAATCCTGCAAGAACATTGCAACCCTTACCTATACCATAGTGGAAATGGGATCATGTGACAATGGACTTTGTGGTTGGTCTACCCAAAACAACCAAAATTCATGATTCCATTTGGGTGATAGCTGATAGGTTGATTAAGTCAGCACATTTTCAACCTGTTAAAACAACTTATACTGCTGAAAAACTTGCACAGATCTTTATAGATGAGATAGTGCGGTTACACGGAGTTCCAGCTACAATTGTGTCTGATAGAGGTCCCCAGTTTACAAGTCATTTTCGGGAACAACTACATAAGCCTTGGGTACGCAGTTAAATTTTGGCACAGATTTTCACCCTCAGATAGATGGGCAATATGAAAGGACTAGACAGAGTTTGGAAGAATTTCTTAGGGCATGTGTTCTTCAGTTTTTAGGAAGTTGGGACTTACACTTGGGCTTAATAGAGTTTTCCTACAACAATAGTTATCATACTAGTATTGATATGGCACTATATGAAGCATTATATGGTAGATGTTGTAGATATTTGTTATGCTGGTATGAGACAGGAGAATATCAACTTTTGCGTCCTAAATTAGTGCAACAAACAACTAAAAAGATTAAAGTAATACAACAATAGTTGAAGGCTGCACAGGATAGACAGAAGTCATATGCCGATAAACGTCGTAGACCTTTACAATTCCATGTTGGAGACAGAGTGTATCTCAAGGTCTCTCCTTGGAAAGGTGTTCTCAGATTTGGGAAGAAGGGTAAGTTAGTTCCTAGATTTATGGGACTTTACCTAGTGACAATACGGATTGGAAAGGTATCCTATAGGTTGGAGTTTCCACCTAAGATACATAGACTACATCCAGTATTTCATATATCTATGCTGAGAAAGTGCCATCTTGATACAGAGTTGGTGTTGCAACCTGTAGAGGTAGAATTGAATGAAGATATATCATATGAGGAAGGTCCAATGATGATTCTTGACAGAAGAATCAAAAAGTTGAAATAGAAAGACATGGTTCTTGTTAAAGTTCTCTGGCATCACCGTGGCATTGAAGAAGCCACATGGGAGCTGGAGGAAGAAATGAGGAAGTACCCTTCTCTTTTCTCTTGAGATTTTGGGGACAAATCCCTTTAGGGGTTGATAATTATAACATCCTTGACCTGGATTATGGTATACACCTGGAAGTTTGCTTAAGTAAGTTATTTATAAACTTGTTTTAATCTTATGAAAAGTAATTGAGACTCTCTTTGAGTTTAGTTTTAAAGTTTGAGCTTAATTGCAAAGTAGGCATTATATGATAGTTTCAGTGTAAATTGCAATTTACCCAAGATGAGGGATTATATTGCAATATGCCACATTTTGAACATGCTTCAAGTGATTTAGCATCATAAGATAGAGAATTATGCTAAGGGTTGTCTTTTGGAAAACCTAAGTTCCAAGTTGGAGCTTGTTTGAATTATGCTTGTGCCTTGTGTACCAATTTTGGTGCAAATTGCAATTTACACAAAATGTAGGGTTGATATGCAGATTACCACCTCTAGAGTGTCCCTACTATCTGTTGGCATCATCTAGAGGAGAGAGAAATAAAGAATCACCATGTTTGAATCATCTTTGAGTGGTAGCATTCTTGGTGATGGAAAGACCAAGAAAAGTTGTATAATTGAAGCCTTTATTTGAGTTGTACTGAGTTGTAGAGCTTATATGGGGATTCCTATTGGCCAAGGAGCCATAGAGAAGGTCCCATATCATTTTTTCAACTCTTTCCCTTTGCCATGATTGGCTAAGAACCTCAAGGAGGTGATGGATATCGATTTGCAATGTTCCTTAGAAAAAGTGTATCAGTTTGTCAATAAAGTGATGTTGAATTGAAATATCTTGCTCAACAAGATAACTAATATCTGAAATCTTAACCCAAGATTATGATCAAGAGTTTTGCATATTAAGATAAATATGTGTGCATGGACATGTGTCTACCATGCATGGACACGTGGTACCTAGTAGTGTAAAATGATGACACCTCTTATACACCCTCTCTCATGAACCTCAATTATATATACCACTCCTTTCACCTACTAGTGAATGTTTTCAAATCCTATCACTCCATTTCACTTAGATATCATGCAAAGAGTTGAGGGGCAAGGAGGATCTCGAGCCATTAAGCTTAAGGTGAAGCCATGGTCATCTTCAACCTTGGATAAAGCATGATCTCGGGTTGTGATTCTTTCTTTCTTTTCTTCTTCACCAAGTTCTTAACTATGGTGGATCCTTGCATGTAGAAGAGTTGTGAATGAGTCTTGAATCTATGATAAGTTCATCTTCAACCTTGGGAACGTGAAGCTTTGGATCTTGGATATTTGAAGTTGTTCTTGAGGTGGGTTATATAACTTGAACCCAATCATGTAATTATTCACCATCAATCTTGCCATATTTGACGATCTACTTTGAATTTCGAGTTTTGTTGTATAATTGATGAATCCATGAGTTCTATTTGTGACATAGGACTGTTGTACATGAACTAGAATAGTAAGAACGAAGGTCTTGAGCTTGATGATGATGACATCATCATGGCTCAACCCGATATCGGGTTGAAGTACCTCTAACCTGATATGACAAATCCTAAATTATGAGTAACCTGATATAAGTGATCCAAGTACCCACCTCATGCATGATATAATGATGAGTTTGCACTTCATGGACGATATGAGTGACAGATACACACATCGCATGCATGATATGCTGTCAAGCACACACCTTATGCATGATATGGTGTCAAGTATATACCTCTAACCCGATATGGTGTAAAAACCCTAGATGGTGATATGAAACCTGATATACCTTGGAACCCCACACCCCTATTGGTTTGTATACTTGGTTTAGTCTAGAATTACCTGTTGGCTAGCCTATCACTTATCACATGGCGAGGGGTAGGCCGATACCTTGAAGGTTTGAAGAGATGGGAGCATAAGGATCTAACCCGATATGCAAACTGTAATTTTTGAGCAACCCAATATGGAAGCACGATATGGTGATGAACCTATACCTCATGCATGATATGGTAATGAAGATACACCTCAAGCATGATATGGTGATGAGGATACACCTTAAGCACGATGTGGTGATGAGGATACACCTCAAGCATGATATGGTGACGAAGATACACCTCATGCATGATAAGGTGATCAAGGATACATCTCTAACCCGATATGGTGATGAAGCATACACACACCTCTATGCTCGATATGGTGTGAAGCATACACACACATGTATGCCTGATATGGTGTGAAGCACACACACACACCTCTATGCCCGATATGGAGGAAAAAACTCAATCCAATATACTTGATTGAGTAACACATGAAGTGTGTTATGTCAAATGATACATTAAGATGTATAGAGTTCAATACATTTTGATGATGTAGGCCAATGTACCTTGAGAAAAGGATTGATCCAACTTGATAAAGTATGATGTAATCATTATCATAGAAAGGATGAGAGATAAACTCATACTTTGTGAGGTAATCATTTAGTGAGCATATATTGAGATGAGCATACATTTGATACTACTAATATATGTGGAGCTATGAATTAGGGTTTTGATTCTCTATAATATGAACTTGAAACCCTAATCTGTTAAAAAGGGAAACCCTAACCCTAATAGTGGAAAGTTTGTATTTCTCTTATGTTGCATGGTAATGATATGTACTTGATATTTCTTCTATCATGAAATACTAACCATGCAGGTATTATAAGATGATGAGCATATCCAGGTATGAGCTATGATGTTTCATTTGATACAGATTAAATGGGCCTTGTGATCCATGTGAAATACTTGTGCAATAAGTATAATATATACCTAGTCTGAGGACCTAGAGGTAATAGTTACCTGATAAAAGGTGACAATGTTCAGTGATGAACTAAGGGTTTGAATACCCATATCTAACAATCATGATGATGATACTGTTAAGGGATGAGAACTTATAGTAATGTGATAAGGGACTGAGATCCCGAGTGTTATGCATTCAATGTGTTCCAAAGATTATGAAAGGTATTTGATAAATGTATTACACTTTTCTTTGTAGCATCTGTTATAATTCATGCTTGTGACTTGTTTGATGCTGAAAGATATTGTAATACACCTAATTAATCAAGTAGAATATTATCATGTAGTGCCCAGACCATAGATCCATTCACTGTCAAGATTTGCTAAATGGTGAAATGAGTTTAACTCAGAGAGCATATTATTGATAATGTGGGGGTGATGGACGAACACATCCTTACATCTAGATGGGGATTTATGTGTTATCTCCTCGATGAATGACAAGGTTGCCTTGTGATCTCCTTGATGAAAATGCATCGAGGATTGATGTGATATCTCCTCAAAGAGAGTGCATGTTGTGGCTGTAGCTCTATAGCGAAGATGTCTCTATACCCCAGCAAGCTAGTTGCAGTTTGACATGTGGTCACTACCAGTGGTCTCTTTCTGACCGATACGAGTGAGGACATGGTAGTCGTCTCTTCCATTGACCTTGTATGGTACCTATGCTTTACGTAGACGTGGTCGGTTGGAGCATGAGCGGTATACCCCATCTCCTCTGGGAATAAGTGTGATTGTGAACATGTAATTAGCCGTGTAGCATATTTGCTTAAGGAATGAATACGAAAAACATTGGTTGATGCTTCATTACTTTTATACATCTTAGTGATAGATGTTATACATGTTCTTCATATTCCTTATAAAGAAAATAGATGATCTATTTCTCTATTATGGATAGTTGAACTATTTAAACAATGTTATTGCTTTGCACTGCAATTAAACAATGATTAAACATGCTTATTTACATAAAAGATCCTATGATCAGTTTTATACTATTTACCAGTGATAATAATATTATTGGCAGAGAGTTATATCTCTCACTGGGACAATTGTCTCATCCCTGGGTTCCACAATTTTTTGGTGGACGTGCACAATGAGGTAGAGATTTTATTGCAGAGGAAGGACAACAACATCAGGGACAATAGTAACAGCTCAGATTGAGTGTACTGTCTGTAGTATCTTGTAGATAGAAGTCCTATGTGTCGTCGATGTAGTTTCAGGTCCTTGGGAGTTAGAACGTAATGGTTTTATGAACGATCTGAGATTTTGGCTTGTATGCCTCGAGGTTTTATGTTGCTTATGTATATGTTTGAGAAAATCAACTGGTATACAATATCCTCGAGATGAAATGGTACAATGTATGTACAATGTGAACCATGATGTATATATGGTTTTGGTTCTTTCTTAAAGAGTTTTCCATATAACGGATCTCTTTGTAAAATGATTTCAATTTTTAGTGATTTTCATTAATCCGCTGCTAATGGTCATTCTGCGTAATTACTGATGGTGATTTGGCTGTTGGTTTGATGGTGGGTCATCACAATCATATTCATCATGTCCACCATCATTTTCATCATTTGGGGGTTAGAAACATCATTTTTGACCAGAGTTGTAGGAGGAGGGGTAGGAATGTAGTTTATGTCACAGTATCCCCCTTTACTTGATGCACGCTGACGGGAATTTTGAGACAAGTGCTCAAACAAAGTCCAGGACTCTTCTAGTGGCTTCGCCATAAATGTACCTCCACATGAAGAATCTACACTCATTTGGCTAAGATCACCTAAACCAGTGCAGAAAGACTGGACCAGCTGCCAGAATGGTACTTCATGATGTGGGCAGTCTGGAGGATCTTCAAAAATCTCTCCCAAGCCTCATGGAATGGATTATTCTCTTTTTGTGTGACGGAGGTGATGCACCTCCGCATCTAAGTTAACTTAGAAATGGGGTATAACTTCTTGAGGGATTCATTCTTCACCTCATTCCACGTCACCAAATCAAGTTTGGAGATATACCAATCCTTGGCTTTTTCTTTCAGAGAGAAGGGAAACAATGTTCTTCTGATGGAGTCATCGGTGGCGGAGGGTGTGCAGAAGGTGGAACACACTTCTAGGAAAGCATCTATGTGGTGGTAGTGATTCTCATTCTGCATCCCATAGTAGGTGTGAAGGAGTACAAGAACATTGGGGGGAATGGTGAATTGTTGACCCGACATTTGGTCAACAAGGGTGGTGATTGGGGAAGTGTCATTCCCCAAGGAGAAGTAGGAGTGGAGAGGGCAGTTTGGTGGAGGTTGAGTGTTGTCATTAGGAGGGGGACCTTCCCTCTTGAATGCTTGGTGATGTTTTCGGAGACTTTGGTGGCATATTCTACCTGTGTTGGGGTCGTACGACACCAAATCAGTACAAGATGAGTGTGTGCCACTCATGCACAATTATCACTTGTACCATGCACAAACGAAAAACAAGAGCCAAGTTATAAGTCAAATAAACAAGAGTGAGAAAAGAATAAATAATAGAAATGGTGAGGGTAGTAGGAAGAGATAAACAACAAAAACTAGCTAGGCCAAGCGCCTCACTCCCCGGAAGCGGTTCCCGAGAGCTTGGTGCGTCAAGCCAAAGGTGAACACACTAGCCAACAATAGGTGACTAGATGCGCCCCACAGAAATCTAACACAGAGGATCTCTCAAAATTTATAAATGGACCTATTCCAACACACTGGATCAACTAATCACACGTACCCACAAGCACACAGGGCCATGTTGTAGTATATCCAAGTGGCAAGATTAGAGTCGATCCTTAGGGAGAGAGGGGGAACTAGAGCTAGGTTGAAGTAGTTAAGTTTCTAAAGCGAAGACTAGGTTAAGGGTTGATTGGCTTTGATTGAGTTAAACTAAGCAAGGAGGAAAGTAAAGGCAATATGAAATCTAGATTATAAAAAATGCCAGATTACCCTAAGTAATTTAAGTCTAAGAAACTAGGTTAAGCAATTAGGTAAACAAGAGCAAGATTCACTACACTATACTAGCAAACCAATTGACAACTAAGAGCTAATCTAAACACTAGAGGAAGCATGAATCTCAGCTAACACTAATTAGCAAGACTGATCAATTAACTAGAATGACAAAAGGAAATTAAGCTAAGCTAGCATACACAAACTAAGAAGGCAAGTTGAGTTTTAAACAATAAGATTAGATAGGTGGGTCGTTTGGGAATGAAACAAAGATATTATATGGGGGAAGTTATTTAACAAGAAAGGTTCTCATCATCAATCTAGATTACCAAACCAAACAATAAGGTAAGTTCTATTAGAATGTACCCTATACTACTAGTTGAAGACTAGGGTTAGGTGTAATTCTAGTAGGATTTGCCAAATCTAGGTTTCTAGGGTAAGTAGAGATGATGATATTTTACGTCATGCTACTAGCCACCTAGCCTTTAGTAAACCCTAGGATATGGCACCAATCCCACTTACACTAGCTACTTAGATCTCACACCAAGTTGTAGGAGAAGGGATGTGTATGTGGGAACAAAGGGGATTAGCTAGGGATCCACTATTTGGACCTAGGAGTCATGCCTAAGATTTCCACATACACTCCAATTCTCCTAGAGACAAGGTGTCAACAAGTATCATCAAACAAGAAATTCATGATTAAAGCATAAATTACAAGAAAAACAATGGGAATTGAGATACAAGCATGGAGAAATAATCATAGATAAAAACGAGTTCATTACAAGCTAATTTCCCCCAATATGGTATCAAAGTAACATTTTAACCCCAAACATCCCACCACTAGGGGCTTTGCCAAACATAATCATGTGAAAGAGAAAACAATAGAGGAGGAAGATAATGGAATCCATGGAGCTTGGAGTAGACTCTTCTGCTTCATCTCCTAGTAGTAGGGGGATGACCTCTCTCCTCCAAGGGGGATGATGGGCATGGAAATAGAGGGGATTGTGGTAGAAAACCTAGAAAACTAGGTTTGTATGGTGGAAATGAGGTGGAAATGGTGGGTAGAGAGCATAAATGCAAGGAGAATGCAATGAATGCTCTAGAGTGGGTGGAAAGGAGTAATGAAAGCTAACCTAGTGTTGTTGCAGTCACCCAAGTATATATAGGTGGTGGTGGAAGCACTAAGGTAAGTGGGGGTAAAAGTGAAAAAATAGTGGAGGAATTTGTAGGGTTGGATGGTCACCATGGCCATGTTCGAGTGCCACGGTTGTGGTGGGGGTTGCATGGAATGGTCGTGGGCGTTTGGAATGGATGAGGTGAAGTGGAGGTGGAAAAGGTTGTAAGTGTGTATGTGGCCACAACCGTGGTGGAGTACCACGGTCGTGTTAGGTAAAGGGTGCCACGGCCGTGTTGAGGACCACAGTTGTGTCGGAGGAGATGGCCATAGGTGAGGTAGCTTGGAGGTCATCTTCTCTTTGTCTCGCCATGGTTGTAGTGTTCATCATGAGCAAGGTGGGATTCAAGGGCGACAGTAGTGGTGGGGTGCCACGGTCGTGGTCATTCATGTGTAAATCGGGCCAAGTCCCTGTTGGATTCTGGATCGTTATGCATAATTTGCCACATTCGTGGCATCGACAACGGGCGGGTTGGGGGGCTTTGGCCATGGCTGTGGTGTCTTCGATGGCCTCGTTTGTTTTGTTGAGCACGACTCTGGCATTTTCAGTGTAAATTTAGCAGCTTCATTGTAACTTTTGGAGATAATTCCCGACAACCGCGGTAATATACCACAAATGTTTTGGGGCTTCCTAGTGCTGATCTCCACTTCAACTTCTTCATCTAGCCTCCTTTTGCTTTAAAAATGATCCTTGTGCATCCAAAGTAAGCCGGGGGAAGGATTAGATCCAATCATAGGGCATAATGACACAAAGATGTTCTCCATCTCTCTCCCATGCATCAATGCATGAATAAGTATCCTGAAATACACACAAAAGGAGTCATAAGTGCTTTTATCTTAAAAGATCATCTTGGAGGGAATAACTTATAATTAAACCGTTTAGATGTGATTATAATACAAAAAGACACAACATGGAGCCCTAAAATAGAGCTACATTAGTATGAGACCCATCAACTCGTCAGGAGAAGTAGTAAGATGATGCTATGTTTGAAAGAGGGAGCAAAGCCCTCTCCTGATCCAAAGAAAGGAGAGGTTAGACTAAGAAAAATTTGAATGTTTATAGGACTAAGTTCAGCCTTTTCATCACCACTAGGGTTTGAGTTCATGTGGATCAGAGGCCTTTCCTCATTAAGAGAAGCCACCATAAACAACCCTATGTTTCATAGAGAAACAGAGGTGCACGTTGTGGGGCCTAGAGGGGGGAGGGCCCCCATGTGGATTGAGTAGACCCAACACTAGACAGATCCCTCCTCTTGATCTAGTGATTGTGTGGATCCCTTGTAAATGAACAATCTTCATCTTGATTGCTAGATCCGTGATGGATGGATGTGATCATCCCAAAATGGTAGCATATCATTTAAGTCATATATCAAGATATGTAAGTTTGATTTGGGAGAATAAGATACTAATAGAGAGGTTTTTGAATGTAAGATTTTAGATAAGTTACTAAAATAGATGATTTCAATGTTTACATATTTATATAGATTTTGTACCAAAATACATATGATTTAAAGGTCTGTGTGATAAAAATAGCTAACGAATTTAGAAAATAATGAATATTATACTGTAAGAGTATTTTGAGACAATTAATATGATTCCAAAGCCTGATCATTTAGGTTTTGATATTTTATCTAGGCTTTAGTATAAACCTAATGAGAGTATTTGGGTATCTTACCCAAGATTTGACTTGAAAACAACTTTGATTTCTTATTAGTACCCTAGTACATGGTACAATTATTGTTTCTAATGTCTGGGGTTGTTTATTATACATAATTATTTAGTATTTGATTTTGGAGTTAAGTGGTTTCTAGGTAAGATAATTGATGACTATTTGAGAAAATATGTGATATATATGCCTATTTGGTCTGGTATATGATTTTAATTGTATTTTCCTCATTTGGAATAAGTAAGTCAACAAGATTAACATGTTTGAGGCTTACTCTCAATATATGGCATACACATATATTAGAGCATAAAATGGTTTTTTTATATGGTTACATCAATATATGTATGCTATGTAATGTGTGACTTTAATTTTCAAGAAATTCTTAGAAATGAGATCACTTTACATCAGAGTTTGATTTAGCCCAAGTAAGAATTATGTTTTGGTTTGCAAGGTCTGGGTGATGGAGATTTGAGATTTAAAAATGAATAAAGGAGAATAAACATGGACTAATGGAGGTTTTGTACATACTAGGTAACTAGCCTGTAAACTAATGGCTCGAGTCCACATTACAAATCTCTTCAAACAAGGTAAGTGGGCCATGCCCATTGAGTTTAGATGTTACTATTAGTCATCTGATAATCATTTTTACAAAGTAACTTAGAGATTAAGTTAATTTTAGACATTCAATATTTCATCCAATGATGCTTTGAGAAACAAAACCTTAAAGAGACTAAGTTATCTTGTCAAAACATCATATTTCATATATTTGATACTCAATATTTCTACATTTAGTTTCGAATATATTTGTTAAGACTTTAGACTCAGATGTCATATATTTAATATTAGAATTCGATTAAGACATTCTAATAAATTATAACATCCTATTAATATTTTTCCAGACATTAAGAATATAAAATTTCATATTTAGATATAATTTTTTGAATTAAAGAGCAGAGATAAATATTCAGAGATAATAGATCAAGATTCATATTTAAGAAATTAGGGATATAGTTAATAAGATGGCATCAAAGCATTAACTATAAACAGTTTTGGATAAGTCCTCACTAGAGATTTAAGGGATGATTCAAAGGACACTATGGGTATCACAGAGGGCATGTTGTGCTAACAGAGGGTGCTTTGCACTAGATAGGACACTTCAGTGTCAACAGAGGGAATGTTCTTCCAACGGAGGGTGTGTTGCACCATAAAGGACACTTTGATGTTACACAAGAGAACTTTTCATGTAATAGTGACCACAAATTAGATACAAGTCATAAATAAAAGTTATCTTAACTCAACAAGTGTGCACAAATTTCATTTTTCAGTTCATCTTTTCAACCATCAATTTTGTCTTGCAAGTATAGTATATCTATGTTTATCTTATTAAAAATGCAAAGCCATTTACTCTAACTATATTATTCCTATTTGTGCATGACTGGAGATGAGATGTTTGCATGTACTAATCTTTAGGAAAAGTGATCAAGATAGAGGATGCATATAAAATTTTAAGAGGTATTCTTGGTGGGGGCCATCTACATGATCCAAGATATTAAGACAGAGTGCAGACTTTTGCATCAAGTATTTACTCTTTCTTATAGGGTTTTATGTAAGTTTATGAGAATATATTTCATGCAGTAGTCTATGTTGATTTCTTGATATTGTTGTTGTGACGAGCATCATGTTTACAACACTACAAAGTTAATTTATTTTACTTCATATCATGTGATATGAAAATTGGGGTGTTACAATATGGCACCAGAGCAATAATGTAGATGCCCACCAAACAAATTCTTATATTCTTATATTAGAATTCCAATTTGAAGTCAAATGAGACGAGAGTATAGAGTTAGAAAGACACATAGTATCCCTAGTTATAGAAGAAGTGAGTGAAAGATAATAGAATCTAGGTTAGAGGTTTAGTCACACGATAGAAGTGAACTGTGACTATGTTTCTAGGTTCTTCAGACATGACTTGTAAATACTAAACAGACATATATCATGACCTCTCTCTTTACCCACATGTGTGGTATGGGACTTAAGTGGATGGGGCATTTTAGAAGGAATCTTATGTGCATAAATATCTACTTAGTATGCTTGTCTCACTCTTCCCAATGCATATGGTATGTGACATTTTTACTATGAGGTGTTAAGATGAGTATAATAAAACATGCTACCTTCAAATATATGACTGGACATGACGCATCAGAAGGTGACAAAAAAGGGAGGGTTGACATGAAAATTTTGAGGTAGATGGTCACCTAGACCTACTTTCATACATACTAGAACCCTATAATGTATTCAACACCAAATATCTACACATAGATGATTAATTTGAATATCAAGATAGAAATACGGTCCTAATGTTGGAAGAATGCATTATTAAACTATGTTTTTGAGGGTATTTCTGTAAGGTTGGTATTACTGTCACATTCCTACCTTTCTAAACAAAATTTTACTCAAATTTTCTAAATTGTATATTATAATGTACAATTTGAACATTAGCGTCTTTTATGTAAATTTTCCATATTACGACATTGATACTTTTGAATATGAAACCAAAGATGCCTCATTTTGTGATGATTCAATGAGGTAGTGGCTCATATTTCAAGATACCTACATTATTTTTCCTATTAAGACAAGGAAAGATATGATTTAGGGAAATACGTTTGAATTATGAGATTATAATTATTAGTTATCCCTTTTACTCCAATTGATCAATAGATATAACATCTATATTATATAACAAAGAAACATGGACCTTGTTTATGTTAAAATGGGAATTTTATAATTAATACATGTAACATACTGAAATCTCCTTTGTACCTCTTTGTACTCTTTTCTATAAGCTTTGACCTTCATTTTCGTTCCTTTTGTCCTTGGTCTTGATTTAAAAGAAATTAAGATGGTTATTGGTTAAATATTTCCCATATGTTCTTATTTCAAGGTTTCATGTACAAAAGACTCAGTTAAAATTAGACAAGGGGTTTAATATGCAATTTCACTTTAAGAAATAAAAAGGGGATAAAATAATTCGTCCTAGAATCTTCTAGTGTTTCCTAGAATATAAGAAGTAAGAAGAAAATCCGAATTTTATAAAAGAAAGAAGATAAATACAATAAGTAAAGGAAATATGAGAAAATATGAGTAAAGGAGATAATTACAAATATTTTTGCAACAAATAAGATAATCTGAAACCATCATGATAATTTGATAGTTTAATTTGTTTCCTTGGGTAAAGAGTAACTTAAGGGTCAAGTATTATTTAAAATAAAAATATTAATAACATTATCAAAGGAATATAGGAAATAAGCCAATAAGAAAGAAATAAAATATTTAATGCTCTCAAATCAGGGAAATAACTCCAAATTCGTATTCTAAACATAAAAATAAGTCTCTGTGCAAATTTGCAACTAATTTGGATAATATATGAATAAATAGAAAAATAGGAGAGAGAAAGTGTGTAGAATGTTCTAATTAATTTAATAAATATAAAGATAATGTCAACTTGTGAAGATAATTGCAAAATCGTGTTTCAAACCATAAAGAAGACTTAAGGGTAAAGTTACATTAATTTTAGATAATGTTCTCACTTCTTTTGAGGGAGGAAAGAGAAAATGACATATTAATTATTTCACCTATTAAACTTTCTCAAAATGAAAAACTAACTCCATATTCGGATGCTACGCGTCGAAATAAGTCAGAATATAAATTTTCATAATTTTTGGGCAACGTTTGAGCCTCCAAAATAAGAAAGAGAAAAACATTTAAATCTAATAGTTTTAATCGACTTTTGCTCAGGGATATTTCTCTGATCTAATGCGCGATCAAACGGCCCAGATTGCTTGATGGACCCACGTCCATCGATCCGACGGTGCGCGGTCATCTTCTACCTTGAGTCGGATTAGGCAACAGGCTTGGATTTTCGTTTTCTTAAAATCGCAATAACTTGAGATTTACTCAACGATTTTCCTTGATTTTTGTTGCGTTGGTTTCCTTGCGAGATTTCGCACAAGATTATCCCAACTTTTGCGAGTTTTAACGCATATTTGAGAAATGCCCAAAGTAGCCGCCGACCACTTTCCTTTGCTCCTACCCACATCCTAGTTTAGGGTTCCTTGCCTATAAATAACTCCACCCTCGCAACCGCAATCATCTTAGCAACCTATTCGTGCCTCCAATTTGGATTTTCGTCAACGTTTGGACCGCCATCGAGCCGCCGTTGTCCCTGCTCTTGTGGCACATATTGCTCCCTACTCGCTTCATCTCCGTCCAAATTAAAGGTACTACTGACTTCGTCTTCTCGTTATCTTTCTTTCGACTATCTGAATGCACGTTTTCGTCGACTATAGCGATTTTGCCCAAATCGGCCGAGCAAGCAGCTCGCGCACGACCGAGCTTGAAGATGACGCGTATTTGATGTTTTTGCCCCTCCGTCCTCTTCTTCTTTTGTTTCTCGCGCATGGTTTTTTCGTCCTTTCGTCGGTCCGCCCGACCGCACCGCGCGGCTGGTGGCGAGCGACCGCGGGACGCGGGTTGCCGCTGCCAAGCGCTCGTCGCCGCTCGGCCATCCAGCCCTGCCTACGTGGCAGGCTGTGATTGGTCGAGGTTAAATATTTTTATTAATTAATCATGTGGTCAAAAATTAAAAATAAATAGTGTTTTGAAATCAGGACAATGAGATGTATTTAATAAAAGTATTCTTGAGATCTGGTTTTGATTTTTTTGAAAAGGTGTTTTAATATCGATTTAATTAACTTAAAAATCCCTAAAATTAATCCTAAAAATCTATATTTCCAAAATATACAATATTATATGTTATTTTGATCAGGAAAACCTAACTAAGATGATTATGAGGGTTTTGAAGTCTGAATCGAGAGTTTGTACAAAAAGTTAGTAAATTAGGGTTTTCAATATTTTAAGTGAATACATGTAATTCTAATAAATGAATTAAATGATGTATTAGGAAGTTTGGGGTTATAGTTCGTGTGAAGACTTGAAAAAGGGAACTTAGGACATCTGTGGCCAAGGTATGTGATTAGTATATGTTTATTATGAGTCTTGTTGTACATCTACCTATCAGTTGGGAATACTTAATCCAATACCTAGATTTCTTCTATGAGGTTTAACTCGATCTAAACCATTGGATTTCTTGAAACCTAAAATGTCTTATTTGCCTCAAAAATCAGATATAGTACTCTCTTGTTTGGGTATTCATATCCCATTGTCATGATATATATTCTTTTGCTTATTCTTGCCATGAATCTCTTATTAGCATGAAATTAAATGTTCTATTTAAATTTTAAGTAGTGGTACTTATATACAACCACCCATAGAGGGCATGTATAAAATCTCCCTAGGGGAATGTTTATTATTCTCCCCATTAAAAATTTGTAGGTGACTTGGAAATGTTTATAATTCTTCCCTCACCTAAGGTTAGAGGTTCGGTAGGTGCCTCAACCCTACTTAGTTAGATAGACATATTAATAAGTAGGCTAAAACTTATTACTTACTTTGTTAATGGCAAGTTCTCTTATGAAAACCTCATACTCCTTGATATCATCTTACACCATATACTTAGTCTAGTTTACTTGTTACATCTTTTCTTTGCCTTTGATAGATTATTAGTGTAACACATACTTTTTCTTGTTTCCCTCTTGCTGGGTGCCTTCCCAACCACCCAGGTGTTGGAGCTGTTCAAGGAGAAGGAAGGACTTAAAGAAAGAATCCTTGCTGTGATCGTTTGCTTGAGAAGAAGGATGGCTAGGTTGCTATAGCTAGATCCTCTATTCTATCTTATCTTTTCTTTTAGAAAGCAATGATGTAATAAACAATATAGCCATTAGAAGGCTTGATATTTCTTTCTTTCCGCTGCTATTGACATTTTATTATGTATCTGGAATCATGCTTATTTATTTGGATTATAATGCAACCATCCTCAAAAGTCTCAAATTTTTGTTAAAAATTGTGGATGTTGTATTTCCTTTAAATTTTAGTAAGGAGGTGATCTCGCCTCTTTACAGCATGGTATCAGAGCCTTTGGGCGACTATTAGGGCATGCAGTTGAGGCAAGGGTGTCTAGAAAGGATCAAGGCATGGGGGCTGGCAAGATTTTCCTCCGACCCACTAGCTTGGCATACGGGGACTCCCGTGCCCATATGATCCGGCCTGGCCTGCGTCGATACGAATTGCTCGAAATAGTATGCTTTTAGGCAATAGCATTCTAGTTATCCTTTTCTCATTTCTATTTCTTTTCCCTCTCATCTATGATCCTTTACTCCTGAAAATTTAATAAGTTAACCCTAATTTCAGGAGAGGTGACCTGTTTGACAACTCAAACCAGGAGTCCAACACCGACAACCCTGACACTCCTGCGACACCTGCTGTTAACCAATCAAACTCCGGTGTTCCTGCTTTCACACCTGAGCAAGAACTGGCGATGCTGCGACAACTGTTGTCCTCCACCATGATGGGACAACTCAACACCATAGCTGCTGTTGCCACCAAGCCGAGGGAGTTCACTCTCACCGACTTCATCAAGATGCAGCCACCCTACTTCAAGGGTGAAAGTGAGCCTAACATGGTGGACAAAGCAGATGACTGGGTGCTGGCCCTGGATCGGACCTTCCAGGGTATGGCTTGCCCTCCTCACCAGAAGGTTCGGTTTGCGACGTACGTGCTGGATGGACCGGCGTGTGTCTGGTGGAATGGAGTTGCCCCTACCCAAGACACCTCCTCCATGGAGTGGACGCAGTTCCTGAAGCTGTTCAGAGAGAAGTACATCTGCCCTGCTTTCCTGAGGAAGAAGGAGGCTGAGTTTTACAGTCTCAAGCAAGGAAGCATGAGTGTGGCAGACTACGTTCAGAAGTTTCTGCTGTTGGAACGTTACGCCACCAACCTTGGAGCTGACAGAAGAGCAACCCTATTCTTGGAGGGCCTGAACTACCATGTTGGTCGAAGCCTCGTTCCACAATTGCCACTCTCGTTTCAACAGATGGTGGACAAGGCTCTCGCCATCGAGTCATATCTGGGATTCCAGGCTTCTAGTAGCTTCAACAACAACAAAAGGAAGAACCCGAACCAGCATGAGAACCGTGGTCGAGATCGCTGCAATAGATGCAATCGCTATCATCCTCCTGGAAGATGTCCCACCAACAATGCACCTGCCCGTGTTGGCAATCGTCCTCTACCAACCTGCCATGAGTGCGGCCAGGTTGGGCACATCCGACCTAACTGCCCTCGTTTCCAACAAGGGAAGAATCCTGCTCATCAACCACAACAGCCGAGACAGAATCCTCCACCGTGAAACAACAACAACAATAACAATAACAACCAGAATGCGAGACGTCCGCCAGCTGAGAGGCAGAATGGGAGAGTGTTTTCTCTCAATGCTGAAGAAGATGGTAAAGGTAATGAAGTGATTGAAGGTACACTACACCTCAATATGCATCCTTTAAAAGCTCTGTTTGACTCTGGTTCCTCCAATACCTTCATATCTAGTCAGTTTGCCTCTATGCTTGAAATTGAATCTGAATTCATGGATCATGTGTTAGATGTAAAAACTCCTAGTGGAAAAATCTACTCCTCTTATCTCCAAACTCCTACCCTGAACCTCTGTATATCCGGGATAATGTTTCCCACAGTTTTTGTTTTGCTTGATATGACTGTCTTTGACATCATCCTGGGCATGGATTGGTTGAAGAAGTTTAAAGCTGTTCTATTCTGTGAGGAATCCAAGGTTAGTTTGTTCCATCCTGATGAAGGAAGAGTGTGTGTCAAGGGCAAGAAGCAAGGAGAATGACAGTTCGTCATCTCTGCCATCAAAGCTGAAAAGCTCATCTCTCAAGGGTGTAGAGCCTTCCTAGCCTCCATAGTTCTTGATGCTACACCTCCTTCCCTAGACCATGTTGATGTGGTGAAGGAGTTCCCATATGTCTTTCGTGAGGAGTTGCCCGGGTTGCCACCAAATCGTGAGGTGGAATTCTCCATCGAGCTCATACCTGGAACTTCACCGATTTCGAAGCCACGTTACCGTTTGGCACCTGCTGAACTGGCGGAGTTGAAGAAGCAGCTTGAAGAGCTTCTTGACATGGGTTTCATTCGCCCCAGTGTTTCCCCTTGGGGAGCCCCTGTCCTGTTCGTGAAGAAGAAAGATGGCTCTTTGCGGATGTGTATGGACTACCGCATGCTCAACCAGGTGACAGTGAAGAATCATTATCCGTTGCCACGCATCGACGACCTATTCGATCAGCTGAAGTCAGTCACAGTGTTCTCCAAGATGGATCTACGGAGTGGCTACTACCAGATGCGTGTGAAGGGTGATGATGTTCCAAAGACAGCGTTCAGAACTCGCTATGGGCATTATGAATTCTTGGTCATGCCTTTTGGTTTGACAAATTCCCCTGCTGCGTTTATGGACCTGATGAACCGAGTATTCTGCCCATACCTCGACAAGTTTGTGGTGGTGTTTATTGATGACGTTTTGGTTTATTCCGATACGTTGGAATAACATCGCAAACACTTGTGGATTGTACTCAACACATTGATAGAAAATCAATTATATGCAAAATTCTCGAAATGTGAGTTCTGGATTAAGGAAGTGATGTTTCTTGGTCATGTGATTTATGCCGGCCATATAGTTGTTGATCCTGCGAAGGTAGAAGTTGTGACAAAGTGGAATGCTCTGAGAAACCCGTCTGAAATCCGTAGTTTCCTTGGTCTAGCTGGTTACTATCGGAAGTTTATCAAAGGGTTTTCTGAGTTGGCTTTACCTTTGACCAAGCTGACTCGGAAGGAAGTCAAGTTCACATGGACCCCTGAATGTGAGGACAGTTTTTAGAAGTTGAAGATGGGTCTGACTTCTGCTCCTGTGCTTGCTTTGCCTGTTGAGGGTATACCCTATGTCATCTATACTGATGCATCCCGACAAGGCTTAGGGTGTGTTCTGATGCAAGACGGAAAGGTGATCGCCTATGCTTCTCGACAGTTGAAACCTAATGAAGCTAATTGGCCTACGCATGATTTGGAGCTGGCTGCCATAGTTCATGCTTTGAAGATCTGGCGACACTACCTCTATGGAGAAAAGTTTGAAGTCTTTTCTGATCACAAGAGTCTGAGATATCTGTTGACTCAGAAGGATCTGAACTTGCGATAACGTAGGTGGATGGAATATCTTAAAGATTACAATTTCACCATCACTTATCATCCTGGTAAAGCAAATGTTGTAGTTGATGCTTTAAGTCGCAAGAAGGATGCCGTTTGTGCTGCTCTGAGATGTTCTGTGTGGGAAAACCTCGAGCTTGTGGCCAGTTGGAAACCTCAACCTGTTGATTCAGTGGATGAAGATAAGTTGTGTGTTCATATGGCCAGTTTGACTGTTACACCAACCTGGATCTCAGAAGTTGTGTCTGCATAGTTGGAGAGTTCCGAGCTTGAAGAGTTGAAAGCTTTAGCTGAGAAACCACAATCTGACTTCTCTGTCGGAGTGGATGGTGCTATCCGCTTCAGACAAAGGTTGTGGATACCTGATGTTGGTGATCTGAGACAGAAGGTTCTGAGTGAGGCTCATGGTTCGAAGTACACTATTCACCCTGGCACAACCAAGATGTACAAGGACCTACAGTGAAGTTTCTGGTGGAAGAATATGAAGAATGATATAGCTCTGTTTGTGGCAAAGTGCTTGACATGTCAGCAAGTTAAGATTGAACATCAATGACTTGGTGGTCTTCTTCATCCTCTTGAGATTCCAGAATGGAAGTGGGAGAAGATCACAATGGACTTTGTTACTGGTTTCCCTAAGTCCAAGAGAGGTTATGATGTTGTTTGGGTGGTGATTGATCGGCTTACTAAATCTGCTCATTTCTTGCCTTTCAAAACCACGCATAAAGTTGCTGAGATGGCTCAGTTGTATGTGGAGTGGATAGTTCGTCTGCATGGTGTCCCTGCTGTAATAGTTTCTGATCGAGACCCAAAATTTACTTCTCGTTTGTGGGGTCAGATTCAGGAAGAGATGGGTACTGATCTGCGTTTCAGCACTGCTTACCATCCACAAACTAATGGTCAGTCCGAGAGAACAGTTCAAATTCTGGAGGACTTGCTTCGTGCTTGTGTGATGGATTGGGGTGGTGCCTGGGATCGGTATTTACCATTAGCAGAGTTTGCTTATAACAATAGCTACCAAGCCAGTATTGGTATGCCACCTTTTGAAGCTCTCTATGGTAGACCTTGTCGTTCACCTTTGCACTGGGATGATGTTGGTGAACATTCCCTGGTGAAGACTGATGACATGCAGATGATGCTGGAGAAGATACAGTTGATAAAGAAACAGATGAGAGCTGCTCAAGACAGACAGAAGATGTATGCTGATAAGAAGAGGTCTGATGTAAGCTTCTTAGTGGGTGACTATGCTTTTCTAAAGATCAAGCCTATACGTTCTATTGCAAGATCTAAAGTAAAAGGCAAGTTGAGTCCTCGCTATGTTGGACCATTTGAGATCTTAGATAAAGTGGGAGATTGTGCATATCGACTAGCTTTGCCTCCTTCTTATGATAAGATTCACAATGTGTTCCATGTTTCTGTGCTGAGGAAGTACGTTAAGGTTCCGTCTCATGTGCTCTCCATTGAACCTGTGGAGATTAATGAGAATCTGACTTATGAAGAGCTACCTGTGAAGATCCTTGACTCCCGAGTAAAGCAGCTGAAGAATAAGGAGATAGAGTTAGTGAAGGTTTTGTGGAGATACCATGGTTTAGAGGAAACCACCTGGGAGTTGAGAGATGAGATGTTACGTACTCACCCTTCTCTCTTTGTATGAGATTTCGGGGACGAAATCCTTTTTAAGGGGTGGAGTGCTGTAACATACTGAAATCTCCTTTGTACCTCTTTGTACTCTTTTCTATAAGCTTTGACCTTCATTTTCGTTCCTTTTGTCCTTGGTCTTGATTTAAAAGAAATTAAGATGGTTATTGGTTAAATATTTCCCATATGTTCTTATTTCAAGGTTTCATGTACAAAAGACTCAGTTAAAATTAGACAAGGGGTTTAATATGCAATTTCACTTTAAGAAATAAAAAGGGGATAAAATAATTCATCCTAGAATCTTCTAGTGTTTCCTAGAATATAAGAAGTAAGAAGAAAATCCGAATTTTATAAAAGAAAGAAGATAAATACAATAAGTAAAGGAAATATGAGAAAATATGAGTAAAGGAGATAATTACAAAGATTTTTGCAACAAATAAGATAATCCGAAACCATCATGATAATTTGATAGTTTAATTCGTTTCCTTGGGTAAAGAGTAACTTAAGGGTCAAGTATTATTTAAAATAAAAATATTAATAACATTATCAAAGGAATATAGGAAATAAGCCAATAAAAAGAAATAAAATATTTAATGCTCTCAAATCAAGGAAATAACTCCAAATTTGTATTCTAAACATAAAAATAAGTCTCTGTGCAAATTTGCAACTAATTTGGTTAATATATGAATAAATAGAAAAATAGGAGAGAGAAAGTGTGTAGAATGTTCTAATTAATTTAATAAATATAAAGATAATGTCAACTTGTGAAGATAATTGCAAAATCGTGTTTCAAACCATTAAGAAGACTTAAGGGTAAAGTTACATTAATTTTAGATAATGTTATCACTTCTTTTGAGGGAGGAAAGAGAAAATGACATATTAATTATTTCACCTATTAAACTTTCTCAAAATGAAAAACTAACTCCATATTCGGATTCTACGCGTCGACATAAGTCAGAACATAAATTTTCATAATTTTTGGGCAACGTTTGAGCCTCCAAAATAAGAAAGAGAAAAACATTTAAAATCTAATAGTTTTAATCGACTTTTGCTCAGGGATATTTCCCTGATCTAATGCATGATCGAACGGCCCAGATTGCTTGATGGACCCGCGTCCATCGATCCGACGGTGCGCGGTCATCTTCTACCTTGAGTCGGATTAGGCAACAGGCTTGGATTTTCATTTTCTTAAAATCGCAATAACTTGAGATTTACTCAACGATTTTCCTTGATTTTTGTTGCGTTGGTTTCCTTGCGAGATTTCGCACAAGATTTTCCCAACTTTTGCGAGCTTTAACGTGTATTTGAGAAATGCCCAAAGTAGCCACCGGCCACTTTCCTTTGCTCCTACCCACATCCTAGTTTAGGGTTCCTTGTCTATAAATAACTCCACCCTCGCAACCGCAATCACCTTAGCAACCTGTTCGTGCCTCCAATTTGGATTTTCGTCGACGTTTGGACCGCCATCGAGCCGCCGTTGTCCCTGCTCTTGCGGCGCATGTTGCTCCCTACTCTCTTCATCTCCGTCCAAATTAAAGGTACTACTGACTTCGTCTTCTCGTTATCTTTCTTTCGACTATCTAAACGCACGTTTTCGTTGAGTATAGTGATTTTGCCCAAATCGGCCGAGCAAGCAGCTCGCGCACGACCGAGCTTGAAGACGACGCGTATTTGACGTTTTTGCCCCTCCGTCCTCTTCTTCTTTCGTTTCTCGCGCGTGGTTTTTTCGTCCTTTCGCCGGTCCGCCCGACCGCACCGCGCGGCTGGTGGCGATCGACTGCGGGACGCGGGTCGCCGCTGCCGAGCGCTCTTCGCCGCTCGGCCATCCAGCCCTGCCTACGTGGCAGGCTGTGATTGTTCGAGGTTAAATAATTTTTATTAATTAATCCTGTGGTCAAAAATTAAAAATAAATAGTGTTTTGAAATTAGGAATACGAGATCTATTTAATAAAAGTATTCTTGAGATCTAGTTTTGAGTTTTTCGAAAAGGTGTTTTTAATATCGATTTAATTAACTTAAAAATCCCTAAAATTAATCTTAAAATTCTATATTTCCAAAATATACAATATTATATGTTATTTTGATCAGGAAAACCTAACTAAGATGATTATGAGGTTTTTGAAGTCTGAATCGGGAGTTTGTACAAAAAGTTAGTAAATTAGGGTTTTCAATCTTTTAAGCGAATACATGTAATTCTAATAAATGAATTAAATGATGTATTTGGAAGTTTGGGGTTATAGTTCGTGTGAAGACTTGAAAAAGGGAACTTAGGACATTTGTGGCCAAGGTATGTGATTAGTATATGTTTATTATGAGTCTTATTGTACATCTACCTATCAGTTGGGAATACTTAATCCAATACCTAGATTTCTTCTATG
This sequence comes from Alisma plantago-aquatica, assembly GCA_963693085.1. Lineage (NCBI taxonomy): Eukaryota > Viridiplantae > Streptophyta > Magnoliopsida > Alismatales > Alismataceae > Alisma > Alisma plantago-aquatica. The sequence continues at coordinate 134,125,213 of OY856411.1, read as the reverse complement.
AGGTTTAACTCGATCTAAACCATTGGATTTCTTGAAACCTAAAATGTCTTATTTGCCTCAAAAATCAGATATAGTACTGTCTTGTTTGGGTATTCATACCCCATTGCCATGATATATATTCTTTTTCTTATTCTTTCCATGAATCTCTTATTAGCATGAAATTAAATGTTCTATTTAAATTTGAAGTAGTGGTACTTATGTACAACCACCCATAGAGGGCATGTATAAAATCGCCCTAGGGGAATGTTTATTATTCTCCCCATTAAAAATTTGTAGGTGACTTGGAAATGTTTATAATTCTTCCCTCACCTAAGGTTAGAGGTTCGGTAGGTGCCTCAACCCTACTTAGTTAGATAGACATATTAATAAGCATGCTAAAACTTTTTACTTACTTTGTTAATGGCAAGTTCTCTTATGAAAACCTCATACTCCTTGATATTATCTTACACCATATACTTAGTCTAGTTTACTTGTTACATCTTTTCTTTGCCTTTGATAGATTATTAGTATAACACATACTTTTTCTTGTTTCCCTCTTGCTGGGTGCCTTCCCAACCACCCAGGTGTTGGAGATGTTCAAGGAGAAGGAAGGACTTAAAGAAAGAATCCTTGTTGTGATCGTTTGCTTGAGAAGAAGGATGGCTAGGTTGCTATAGCTAGATCCTCTATTCTATCTTATCTTTTCTTTTAGAAAGCAATGATGTAATAAACAATAAAGCCATTAGAAGGCTTGATATTTCTTTCTTTCCGCTGCTATTGACATTTTATTATGTATCTGGAATCATGCTTATTTATTTGGATTAAAATGCAACCATCCTCAAAAGTCTCAAATTTTTGTTAAAAATTGTGGATGTTGTATTTCCTTTAAATTTTAGTAAGGAGGTGATCTCGCCTCTTTACAATACATGTTCTAGGATTAGAGATGTTAGCACAAACCTAAGATGGGTGGCTCTGAAATTAGTTCTATCAAATTTGAAGTACAAAATTCTAATAAGGTTGTTAGGATTGTGACATCCTAGTTTTATAGGGATTCATAAACCACTGAGGTTCAACAAAATAGATTTGAAGGTTATAATATATAGGTTCAAAGATTATTTGAATGTTTGGGAGTTATTATAAGTAATTTAATATGTAACAATTAAGAAGTGTGTCACGTGGAGTAACATTTTTAACAATTACATTATCTCCTACTTGGACTAATATTTTTGAAGATCTAGGTATGGTAAAGTGTATCAACTGGTGGAAATGATTTGATTCTATATCCAAGGAGGTGATTAGGTTAAGAATAATTAATAAAACGCTTCTTGGATTCATGTGGATAAACTACTTGGACCCTCTTTGGTATGGATCCTAGGATCATGGGGGACTTGGCTGGATCCAATAATCTAGAAGGCATCTTCCTGCTTCATGAATTACCAGGTAGATAGAGATCAAGACCACGATGCCTATTGTTGGTAGGGTTTGTTGTAGTATAAATCAACAAGAACATGGACTCCAATATCGAGAGTGAGTCAAGACCCAATGGAAGGATGTGTTGGAGCCTGACACGCTACATAAATTTGTGGAGGGTTGAGGGATCTCCAAATCAGTTACTGGTGAATGAATCTTCATATTTCATCACTTGAGGTAGTGTGACTTTGCAAAGAGGAAGAGGCAGCTAAAACAACACTTTGTTTCCTTCTCTACAAACTGAAAACTAGACTAGCGGAAATAGGGTTGAGATCTCGATCCTAGAAGCGATGTCTTGTGAGAGGGACGTCAAAGTGGACGGGATAATGTCTCTCCTGCGTGGCAATTTCTAGAAAAGTAAGGGCTACCACGGATAAAGATATTAGAAAGGGAACAAGGTTACTCCGGTAGCCTAGTAATGCTATGTTGGCAGCCATGTAGTTACATCCTGGGGAGGGCTCCCAGAGGTCATATTAATAAATTTGTTTTCATCATTTTTATTTACATCTTTTAGATATCTTTTTAGGTTTGTTTTTATTATTTATTTTGTCAGTTTTATAATTAATTGTATTATATTATATTTTTCTCTTTAAGTAGAGTTTTAATTATATTTTCTTAGATTTTTGTAGGAAATGGGATAAATATCCTTGGAGTATAATCGCACAATTTACAGCAGTCATGTAATTATTGTATATTCGTCACCAAAAGTGCCATAACTCTTGAATCCAAAGTCCAAATTGAATCTACAAGTATTCATTGGAAAGGAAATTAAATTTTCTAAAAGAATATTCTATTTTTTGAACCTATTTTATGCTTTTTACGGTAGTGAAATACGTTCTAATTCGTTGCTGTGGGAATCTGCATTGAAGAGAGTTACATGGTCAAGACAATTAAAACCTATCAAATTTCTATTGATTAGATCTAGAAAATTCAAAAGGACGGCTCCCTCTCTTTTTTCCCCCTATTTCTTGAGTAGCCTACCCCCTCCTTCTGCTATAAAAGGAGGGGCACTTCCTCCTCCCAAGATCTTCTTTTGTATCATCTTTGTACGGGATTTCTGAGCAATCTTCTTGTGTTCTTATGTTATTGTGTTCTTTCCATCAATAAAGATTAGTTTTTGCAAGCTAAGTGTTTCTTTCAATTATTGTTCTTTTACTTTGCTTGTTTAGATCTAGTTTTTTCTTCCTCTTATTCTTCTGTGGACTGGAGCAAGGGATTAAGTGTTAGCTATTTCATTGAATCTAGCCGAAGGAATTATCATTTAGTAAGACTAGACTATGACTAGAACTCTTCTTCCCTCTGTCTCCCTTTTCTCCACAAACATGAGTGAGTAGTTCTCTACCGAGGAAATGGGAATAACCCCTTAGCTATGGCTTTATCGAATTCTCCTTAAAATGATCCTAGATGGATTTTAGGTTTGATAACTAATTGATTTATCAAAGTAATTAATTGATTTGATCAAAAGTCAATCCAGATAGACATGACTGTGGAAGTTTGGATTTAGAACAACAAACTCAATTGCATAAGAGTTTTGAAATGACATTGGAATATCTTCTTCTTTTAGGTTGATAAACTACGAAACATGAGCACCAGGACCAATGGGCTCATGTGGAGTTCATCTTTAGTGGATTTTCACTAATTCACTTGCCTTCGTCGAATCCATTATTTTTAAGGATTAGTTCGTTTTTGCCTAGGCTAAGGTGGTGAAAACTCCTAAAGCCTTGATTCCCATTTTTTGATTCAAATCACTGCTCGTTTGCTTTCTTACATTCTAGTATTTTCATTCATAATAGTTTTTCTTGTGCTTACAACAATCTTAATTTTCCTTGTGACAGGGAAAATTTACATTCTTGTTAAGTGCATTTGCATTTCTTTTCTTAGTGTTAATCATCTAACCCCAAAACTTGACTTTTACTTTTTGTTCCAAATCTGAAAAAATACCAAAAACAAATAACAAGTTCTTCAAACAATTAGGATTAGAGATAACAATCTTAATAAATTGTCATGTGGGATCGACCCTTTCTATACTAGCCTTAATCAGATGTAGAAAAATGATTAAACTCTAGGAAAAATATCTTAGTGATTGTAAGTGCTAAGCGACAGATTAACTGTGGAATCCAACTCACAAAAACAAGATTAACTTAAGCGGAAGCGAATTACTTGTAGAGGATTACTGAAAATCACTAAAAATTAAAACTTTTTGTAAAGAGATTCACACATATGAAATCTTTTCCATCAGGAACCATTGTATGACATTTACATTCTGGTTCAAACGTACATAACCTGTACCATATCTTTTCAGAGACTACAACATCAGCTACCTTATAAACATTATATACAGACAACACATGAATCTCAAGGCATCAAGCCAAAGTCCCAATTCGATTCAATAAAACATTAACTATAAAACTCCGAGGACCTGAGAGTACAGAGACGACACATAGGTCTATCTAACTACATAACTTGACAGGAAGTATCTCCACCTAAGATCTCACTATTGTCCCTGCTGTTACTGCTGCTGTCCATTCCCTGCAATGGAATTTTGCTTCTTTGTCTGCGTCCACCTAAAAAGTTGGATCCCACGGGGGTGAGACAATTGTAAATTGCCCCAGCAGGAGATATAACTCTCCGCCAAAACTTTATTATAGCAGCTTATTAAAATAAATTGAGCAGAAGGATTTATATATTTAATCAACAGCAGGTAAGTCACTTGTATGAACAAAGTGAAGTAATCTCCTTTCCCAAGGAGAACATTGCATCTACTCATGGTAGACTCATAGTTCATCCATCTACTTGTAATGAATACAACAGATATGAACAACATCAATGAACTACAGATATATAACAGAAATGTAACATCAGCCAATGAATTTCCATATTCAATCCTTAAGCAAACATGCTATACGGCTGATTTCATTTTTTTACAAACACACTTATGCCCTGAGGAGTTGAGGTATACCGCTCATACTCCAACCGACCACTGCGAAGTCAAAATCGGTACCATACATAGGTCTATGGAAGAGCCGGATTCCCATAACCTCTCACATCCCGGTCAGTGCGGGACAACAAGCAGGACTGTGTTAACTGCTCAAAATAGCTTTCCAGGGTATACTGGAACTTCACTATAGAGTTACAGCATCAACTGCACTCTCATCGGCTATCGAGAGATTTAATGTTTATCTCCTCGACCCGACATATCATTGGGAGATTAATGATACATCCATCCCAACCATCGGGAGATTTTTGATACATCCATCTCGACACATGAAGGATTGAGAGGTTTGATGTTTACCTTCCCTCAAATCTCTTCACCGGACGTAAGGATATTTTTTGCCCATTTGCCCCCACATATTCCAAATATGCGTTCCGGGTTTTGCCGCGGGCACCCATTTCACCATCACCTGTTCCTGGCGATGATTGATCTATGGTCAGGGCTCTACATGAATAGATTTCACTTGATTAATTAAGTACATTTTCATATTCTTTTAGCATCAGTCAAGTTCTCAAATAAGACTTATTACAACAATGCTATAAAGAGACATGTACTACTTTCATCAGATACTTATCAGTCTTTCAAAGACCTTGGGAACTCAGTCCCTCATTGCAATACTGGGAATTATCATCCCATCACAATCTCATCACCATAATCATATTGTTCTGGGTAATCAAACCCTTAACTCATCATTGAGCTTCATTACCATCTATTAGGTAACTATCACCTTCAGGTCATCTGACTAAGGCATTCATGATACTTGTTACACAAGCATCACACATGGCTTTCAAGGCCATAGAATATCTTGTCACCTCTTTCTAGGCAACACCTTACTCATATGACTCTTAAAAAATTTATGCACATTGCTACTTACATTAAGAAACAACAACATCAAGGCACAAAAGGCCAATCAACATTTATTATATAAATGTCACATCTCAAACCTGGCTATATTCATCATCTCATAACATCTGCATGGTTATTAGACATGATGACAGTTATACAAGATATTCATCACATCATGTGATACAATAGTAACACCATCATTCCTTTACCAGGAATTAGGGTTTACTATTAAATAGGGCTTCTCATTCCCTTTACCCAAATTAGGGTTAGGGTTCCCCATTTCTCATTAATTAGGGTTTCATGATTATATAATCTATCCAACCCTTAATTCATTATTCCAAACCTCTGTGCATTCAAATATATCATAAATGATTATTCAAGATAATTACTCTCATCATATAGCATTAATGATCATCAATTCAAGGTATGAGTTCATTTCTCATCCTCCTCATGGTATGACTACATCATACTCATCAATTTAGCTTAACCCCATTCTCAACGTACATTAATTAACACTTATCAAAGTGCAACAACTCATTACATTTCATTATAATAGTTGCATAACACACTTCATATGTTTCTTACCTAATTATATAGGATTTGAAGTGCATCAAGGTATATAACCCTAAAGTGCTAAATGTGATACTATCATATCTTGATGTATTACTCTTCCAATCAATTCAGGCTCTCTTGAGTTAGCCAACTTATCTGGTATTAAGGTATTTCCCTTCTTAATACATCCCATCATTAATCTCTCACCTTTAGCATATAATGCATAGGCCACACACATTAGAATTGTCCAACTATCTTTAATGATATGGACTTGTCTAATGCTAAAGACATTGTTTACAATTAGGTTGCATATAATCAACCACATGAAATATTTTACCTTTATAAGGTAATTCCTTCTATCTCATCATCAGGGTTTCCTTATACCCTTACTTAAAATTAGGATTATGATTCATTGTCATATTGCCCAGGATTAGGGCTTTATGTATTATGACTCCTCATTAGAGTCTCACATGCCTTCACCCTTCTTAGGGCTTCTCATCATAACATAGCATTAGAGTACCATGTGGTACTAATTATTAGTCAGGGTTTCTCATGGAACCACCCTCAACTAGGGTTTCTTATGGAATCACCCTCAACTAAGGTTTCTCATGGAATAACACTCGATTAGGGTTTCTCATGGAATCACCCTCAATTAGGGTTTCTCATGGAATCACCCTCAATTAAGATTTTACATGTCATTACATGACATCACCCTAAGTTTGATTCTCACATCACATAACCACATCAATGTTCCATAAACATCATTCTAACTTAGGGTTTCTCAGGACATAACCCTAAAATAGGATTTCACATGGAATCATCCTTAATTAGGATTTCCACCATAGTCCCCCACAATTTGGGTCTACTATTCATCTCCATTAGGATTTCATTCAATTATCCATAATTAGATATTCACTATTCATCCCAATTAGGGTTTTACATCTCATTTCCCTAAATTAGAGTTTCACATATCATTACCCTAGATTAGGGCTACATCCTTACCCTGGATTAGGATTTCAATTAGAATTACCCTCAATTAGGGTTAAAACTCAATAGCCCTGTCAATTAGGGTTTATGTTCATGATTAGGGTTTCATGATCTCTCTACTTAAGGATCATACCCTTAATCACCACATGAATCATATTCATGTATGAATTCATGCTAACATCTTCTCAACTTGATTAGGTCATATCAATCCTTCAACCAAGGACATACAACTATGATTAACATAGTGTACCAAGTCATTGATCCTATAAGCAATTAGGGTTCATCCCATAATTGGCACTATTCACTTAGGTATTATTAGGGTTTCAACCTTTGTACCTTCAATGATTATCATTACTAATCATCATTAGATCAATGGATCAATCATCATCTCTATTCTCAAGAGATTCAATCACATTGGACCTCCATTACATAAGGTATCCAATTCAATTGATCAATTGAATCTTAAATTACAATAGGTGTCCGAGTGGATTAACCAATTGAATCCTCAATCAACTTTGACTACTTGAGCCCCAAACGGTCTTGGTCTTTCAAAGTTCAAATGGTTTGAAACCATTTGGTAAAGGTGGTGCTTGAGACCATTTGCTAAAGCAAGTACTTGAAACCGTTTGCTAAAGCACCTTTCTGAAACCGCATGGGCTCAACTGGTTTGGGATCATTTGGTTCCAAATGGTCATGAGACCGTTTGGTCCCAAACAGTCTTGAAACCATTTGGACTCAAACGGTCTTGAGACCGTTTGGTCCAACCATCCTCAAAACCGCATGGACCAAATATGGTCTCAACCAATCAAATTGGATTAGGGTTTCCAATGTTGATTCCTTCAATTATTGAATTCATGGAACCAATCATCAATTGGACCTATCCTCATACTTCAATTGAGTTAAATAGGTCAACCTTCAACTGATTTGACCTTCAATTGATCCTCAATTGATCATCAATTAGGGTTTGAATCAATTGAATTAGGGTTTGAAATCGATGATCCTTCAACACTAATCAATGTAAGATTAGTTACTTTGAAACCATTGAACCATCATCCAAATTGAACATTACCTGACCCCAAACGGTCTTGAAGTCATTTGGATGACCTCCAAATGGTCTTGAGACCGTTTTCCCATGTCAACATCAAAATCCAAGTCAACCAATTAGGGTTTGGATCATTGGATTAATCACCAAATCAGTAATTGATTACACTCCAACTTAGTATCTTTGGATCTTCAATTGCTTAACCATACTCAACCCTGGACCTCCAAATGGTCTTGGGTGACCCCCAAACGGTCTTGAGACCGTTTGGGTGATCCCCAAACGGTTTTGAAACCGTTTGGGTCAATCAACCCAAGTTTCAAACTCAATCATCTTGGAAATCAGCACTTAACCCGATCAGGGTTTTGGTGTTTGATTGACCTTCAACTCATGAACCAATTGGACTTAACCAATCATAATTGATGGGTCATTAGCCTAGATCATTTTCAACAGATCTCCAAATGGTCAACCCTGGTCAACTCCACCAAACGGTCTGAAACCGTTTGGTCTCATGCGGTTTGGTGAAACCGTTTGCTTCTAAACGGTTTGAAACCGTTTGCTCCCGCTTCTAAACGGTTTGAAACCGTTTGCTCCCAAACGGTTTGGGAACCGTTTGAGCAAATCAAACAAGATCGTTTGCCTTGGATATTTGTATAGGTGTGTGCTTATCATCTTCAACCTCTAAACTCACAAAACCTTCTGTGGTTTCCATGGTGATTGCATCCATCAACCAAATCGATTATTGTAAATGTAGAAAAGACCATTATTTGATATGGAATTGAATGCAATAACAAAATTAAGGGTTCAAGTTATAAAACCCGCCTCCAATTGAGCTCCAAAGCTCCATGTCCACGGAAACAATGGTGGACGCAACTCCTTTCACCATTCCAAGGCTCGTCCTCAAGGTTTGAGTGAAAAGGAATGGTTAGAATTGAAGAGGAGATCGAAATAGGAAGAAATCCATAATTTATTTTCGATTTCCACCATGGAATCAAGGTGAAATGGATCAAGAACCTTACCAACAGGGGGTCGTCCTTCTGACCCTCCCAAGCTCCCTTGGTCGTTTCCCAAGCAAGGAGAAGAAGTGGGGTCGAAAAAGCCTTTCATTTGGTTTGTAAAAGGTCCTTTTATAAAAAATTCAATGAGAGAGAATATACTTTGCAAAAATCCATTTAATCCCAAAAATATGGCCGCCTCTTCCCCCTCAACTTCCTTAGGGACGAGGCTATCTTGTTTGCCTCCAATTCGTCTCAATTATCCATGATTTAAAGAAAAGCAAATCAAGCACCTTAAATCATATAATATTAATATCCATATGTGAGTGGATATTTCTTTTTCTTATAAAATTGTGTGTGAGTTATCCACTCTCTTGGATATTTTCGTGGTCCTTGCAAAGCTCAAGGACGTCCACACACATCTGAATTCAATCATTTTAATTTTGGCTGAAGGCCCTTTAATTAATACATTTATTTTTGCCCTAAATCAAATTAGGGTTTCAATTAGGCATTAATCTTGATTATTTTAATATTAAGATTCTCTCTCCTCCAACTTAATTCAAATGAGGCACCCCTCTCATTTTATTTGCTCTACATGATGACAAGAAACATTAGGGACCTTATTGAAGTGGTAAATTACATATTTAACCCTAGGTTTTGGGTAAATTGCACATTACACCAAAACTAGGTTTTCATGCACATACATTGCTTTATCAGCTCTTTCTTGGTATTCAGGCTTCCATAAGCCATACCTCAGCATCATTTTCACTCTCATGATGCTTCAACACCTGAGGAACATATTATCATGCACAATTTGCACTTAAACCCCTCAACTTGGGTAATTTGCACTTTAGTCCAAAACAAACAAAACATTGATTTCAACAATGTTCAAAAGGGCTAGAATTGCAACATAGGTTCCTCTTGAGGCCTAATTACTTTTCACAAGATGAGATTAAGCATTTAATCATCTTTCTTAATCAAAATACCTAGGGTTAAAGTATAACCCAGGTCAGGGATGTTACATTAACAATTGGCACTGTTGTCGGGGACAACAGATTGTTTTCTTGAACCCCAAAAACTTTGTTTCATTTTTTATGCCTTCCGAGTAACATTTCAGAAGTGCTACTCCTCTTTCTTCCGAGTTTCCATTCTGGCAGTATATTTTTTTCTGCAAGTGCGCTAGTTTGTAAAAAAATATAATTTTAGTTAGTTTTGTAAATTTTAACGTGGTGTCATAATCCCTTAGCTTTTTTTTGTAATTTATGGTCTCGTACAAATATTTAGTTCTTTTTTGAATTGTTAAAAAAAAAACCTTTTCAAATGGAGTGGTCAACAAATTATGGCTCACAAAACTGATCGAATGGTTATCACAACCATCCATCACCATATTGTCCTAATGTGTCCCCTGATTATGGTAGCACCTTATATAATCTCGAGTCTTCCTATCCTGGTAGGTATGATTAAAATCCTAACCCAAACTTTTTTGATAACCATTATCAGGAACCTTTCTATCCATATTCCAATGGGGGTATGATGAACAACATTTTGGGGAATATAGATCGGATGTTGAAACCCAAAAGCAACTAGACACACATCAACTATTGATAGAGGCTTTGCTAGATGCCCAATCAATGAGTCCAAATTATCAAAATGTGTCTCATCATGTTATGGTGACACCTTGTAATGTCAAGTCTTCCAGCCAAGGTGGATGTAATGGAAATTTCAATCCAACATCTCCTGAAGACTATTATGAGGAGCAATGCCACAATCAATATGAGGGGTACTATGATCAAGATCCTTATGGGGGGTATGGTGGGGGTATCCAACATAATTTCAGGGAACTTTGCAGAGCAACTGGTGTTCTGATTTGTTGTTGAGAAGCCCCCAATACCCCTATATATATAGGAGGGTCATGCGACATGGTTATCTACCCCGGGCAATGTGGGATTAAAGCAGGAGTAGAAGGGTTTGAGATTTTCCACAAAACAACCAATTGCGCCAGCTGAACCGATCATTTCAAGCATGAATCGATCGGTTGGGGACCTGAGCCGATCGGTTCACACCTAAACCGGTCGGTTGGGACACCTTGGCCGATTGGTTCAAGCATGAGCCGAGCGGTTCGTGGTCCTGGTCCAACTCGAATTGACTTTCCATGTTTGTTTCCAACTAATCAAATATTAGTCCTTGTCCAAATCAAATTTGTACAAGTGAAACAAATATGTACGAAAATCCCAAAAAGCCTTAAACCTACCCAAAAACACAAATTTTTGTTCCCAAAAGCTGTTTGGTGTGAAAGCTAACTTTGAAATCATGCCCAAGTCTCGCCGAAGCTGAAGAGAAAATTTTGCTTAAATAAGGCAGGAAAAATGAAGTCCATTGTTCGTGGTCGGGTAGTATTCTCTTTAAGACATCTCAATACTCACTCAAACCCCTTGTCTGAAAACTATACCGGGTTAAGAAGAAGTATCACAAAACAAAGTTTTAAAATTGATTGAGGACAATCAAAATGCTAAGTTTGGGGGAGATGATAACACCCATTTTTGTGGTATTTATGGCCCATATTTCATTGTCAAAACTGTCCTTTTAAACTGTTTTCCTCTCCATTTTGTCATGTTTTTAAATAAATAAGTCACACTATGCTCTTCACTTGTTTTTATCATCTTTTACAGAGTTTTCCTCTATTTTCCACTCAAAATCAGCAAAACGGCCCGTCCCGGCCCACTTACAAAGAATCGGCCTTTTTCTAGATGCACGACACGTCTACTACCCGTCGCGGACGCTGTCTGATAGGGGCTCAACCCGACACGGGCGTGTCGCGCGGTGCGGTCACTGACGGATGATACGCCATTTACCTGACAGAGAGCTCTGCCCGCCACGACTAATTAGCCCATTATGGCATGTCACGCGATACGAGCCACTAACCGGAAGCAACCGCCCATCACGCCCGATACCTTCGTAACCCGACACGTGATAGCCAAGCTATGTCGGACGACACGCACGTGTCAATCCTCCCTGAAGCCACGTATGCGGAGCCGATAAAGGGTACGTGGTGCCTGGAGATCCGCAACTTCTTCCAACCGCTCCCTATATATAGAAGCTACAGGACCCCGATGGGACGGGTCGGAATCTCACGAAGGCTAACTTTGGAAAGCATCTGGAGCTAGCATGTCGGCCAGAGCTCCCGTCCAATATCGGGCTAGAGGCATCTTAGGGGCCCACTGCTGTATGTCGCCCTCCTAAATCAAGGAGGCGATACCTATCTTCCCCTTTTCAGTCATTTATTTTCTTTATTTACGCAATGTAACTAAACCTTTTATACAATGCTCATGCTAATAGAATGAGAGGAGTTTTAATACCTTTTTCTCTAAGTTTGGTCCCTTTTGTTGGATGATTGCTTTCTAGCATCCGAACTCTAGCTTCTATGCTTGGATCATGTTTTAACTAGCTATCGAATCGTGCTTCCCGTTACAGCTCCCTCGAGAGAGGTGTTGTAACTCTAGAGTTTGGTCCGATCAGGGAGTACGAGAGTACCCAGGGTCGGAGTTGCTTCGGTTATCTTTCCACTCCAACCCAAGTCCACCACCTTTGAGAGAGGGTGTTGGTGCTTAGTCGGAGGTACTCTTTTTTAGAGAAGGGGTACTGGATGTTTTCTGCTGCCGCTTGTTATGCCTAAGCTTTTCTCCTTCGTTCCTTATCAAGTTAGTAGTGTTATCTCCTCTGGTTCTGTTGCACAAACCCCTAAAAATTGAAAAATGCCAAAACCTTAATCTTCCTTGTAACTCCAGTTGGAGATAGTTTTCTTTTGTTTTACCGATCCTTATCTACCGTTCCCTTGGGAACATTTTTCTTATCCTTCTTTTACAGGGGTGTAGAGTGTTGATTCCGCATTCTTAGCACGACCACCTTTGTCCCTGTGGTTCGACCCCAATCACTACTTCGGACCCTGTCATCGTTGCGGGGGCCTAAGAGTCAGGTTATTTAAAAGTCCGACTACTTCAAATCCGCTCCTTTTGGACGCACGATTTAGGCCGGTCAGCCTGCAATAGGCCCAACATCTCACAGCTGGACCAAATGGCCAGAATACTCGCTTGAATCTACGAGTGCTTTCAGTTTGAAGGGTATAATCATCCATAAGGTGGTAATATATAGTTCTTGGAATAAATTGTGATAGAGAAATCAGGAACAACAACAAAGTATGATATGATGATTCCCAGTCTCCAAATATTTTACAGACAACCTTTCTCCTCGCTAGAAATGCCTTCTTGTAAGATATATGGAGTCTTAGTTCAGCATTCACCTTGTCACGAATTTCTCGTGTGGACATATCCAATCTTGATACTAGGATTGGCATTATCATACGATCAATATAAGATGATGTGACTTGGCGATGGTCCTGATTCGGAACAGTTAGTTGACAATTGTGGCTTGTACTATAACATTTTACCTTCCACATGCCATGTGCTCTTTTGGACTGGCAAGCAGTTAAACTCCAAGGACATCGATGGTCATGGATACAAACAAATTTAAGATGACAATTATTTGAGCATTGTGTACGATATTGGACATTCTTTTTGTACCGACCATTTTTGGATCGTCTCAACCATTACATCTTTGGATGTAAATAAAGTACCCTCATATATTTCAGTGCTGGAAGGGTTGTAATTGAGACGGAATTCCTGAAGAAAATCTTCCACCCAATGTTCATCTTGAAAAGCTTCATAGTTGGTATCAATGTGTTCATGTCAGGGCCATTCTTTATCTAATATAGATGGAACAGAACTCAATGTTGTAATAGAGTCAGGGAATGGATGTCCATGCTCATCATCAGTTTCAGTCAATGACTCATCATCATGATCACTATTATTATCATCTTCTTGATCACTATCATTATCACCTTCCTGATCACTATCATTATCACCTTCATGATCACTATTATCATCACCTTCTTGTTCACCCACCTCAACCTCAACACCAATACTCTCAATAGTAGGATTTTGAGAGAATTCAGCCAGTTGATTCCATTCAGCAGTTACATTACTTCTACATGGTTGGGATTCATATTGATTCAACAAACTAATGAAACTAGATTGTTGGTGGAAAGATGTTTTTTCAAGAAACACATCAATGTAGGCATCAGATGAAAGTGCGAATAGGTTCTATATGCATCATCATCATCAACTTGTATGAGCATATGATCTTCTCCAGGGAAATGATAGGATATATTGATAGAGAAGGGGTTGGGATTGATGTCAAGTATTGTATGGATATATGATTTTAGTTCGGATAGGGTATTGATAAGTGAAATATTTATGGGTCTAACAGATCAACTAGAATAAGACCCATCTGAGAGAAATTGACCATTATATCGAAGCTTGACAATTCGTGAATGTGAAGTAGATGCCATGTTCCTATCATTGTAAAACAATAATTTAGATTTTAGAACAATAATTTAACTTTGGAACAATAATTAACATGAATTAATATTTTATAGAATGAATTAATATTTTATAGCATGAATTAATTTTTTCGAACATTGACATCAATTTTAGAAGAGTAGTTAAGATTTTCGAACATTAATTTTGAATTTGGAAATAAATTTGAAATAATATTTTTTCTATAACATTAACATTCTAGAACAATAATTTTGGAATTTGGAACAATAATTTTGGAATTTAGAAAATAATTTTTTGAATAGTAATTAACATTCAAGCGTCATTTTGTATAACATTATTTTGGTAATCTCGAATCAAATAGTAGCAATACAATTATTTTATTTTTAATATTGCATAATAATTTTAGGTACAAATTTTTTAATCTAAAAATATAGTAGAAAAATCACCTCAAATGGCGAGATCTCAAAACCCAAGAACAGAAAGAAGAGAAAAAATCCCGGCCAGAAAGCGAAGTAATAGAAATCCGAGCAGCGAAGTAATAGAAGAATAGCTCCAAGATCGCCCAGAATCAGCTCCAAGATTGCCGAAATTAGCTCCAAGCAATAGAAATCTGAGCACACCACTCCAGAGCAATGGAAGTAGAGAAGAAGTTGAAGAAATGGATGAATGGTATGGGTTTGCGGGGTGATCTCGTCTCCTTTATATAGGAGATCAATGTGTCCCCAACGGGGACGCATTACCCCCCATGTGGTAATAGGCGCGGCCCGCAAAGACTATTTTTCAACGATCGGGGGAGCAATGCGTCCCCAGCCGGGACGCATTACCCCAACTAGCCGTTGGGACATCTCGGGACGGGACACATTGCTCCCACCGAAGGACGGCCCGGGACGCATTAGCCCCACAAAGGGACAATGCGTCCCATCGCAGTTCGGGACACATTGCTCCCTCGCAGAGCAATGCGTCCTGGTCCAGGACGCATTGTCCCTGTGTGGGGCCAATGCGTCCTGGTCCGGGACGCATTGCCTCGTGAGAGAGCAATGCGTCTCCACAGGGAATGCATTGCCCCCAAAATGTGTCATTTTAGGAATTAAGTTCAAGAACGTGCTATTATGGGAATTAAAATGGCCAAACGTGACATTTTTTTTGCCATTTTAGTGGTTTGGTATTAATGAACTGAGTTGGGTCATGGAATAAACATTTATATGTAGGCAGTAGCAGTGATTGCATATGATAAGGATTCAAACAAATTTCACGGGACAGAAGTTAGCGATTAGAGTCCATCCTGTCGAAGAGATCGGGAAGAGGGACACGAATGACCGACAGATTATAAATTTTGAATTTCAACCGATTTACATTACGACATAACTATCGAAGATATATTTGGGGTCGAGCTCAATTTAAACTCAACATCAGGTCCTCTTATTCTCTATATGGCTGCCTTACTGACCTTGGTAAGAGGTCGAAACAGTCCGGAATCATTGAAATTTGGGCCATTGCTGGTGTTGTCCACTTCATTTGGGAGGAATGTAATAAACGGCTGCATAATGGTGGCGCTTCAGACGTCATCTTCAACCATCTAGCTCTAGAGATCAAGAGAATGTATTTTACTTTTAATTCATTTCTTGATATTTCTCCTATTATTGCTAAGAATTGGGATCTGCTGTAACCAATTCTTAAGAGCGTGTAGTCACATATGTGAGTGTGGCTTGTAACTTTGTCTCCTTTCCGGGGTTTTTGAAATATACTTATCCAATTTTTTTTTTAAAAAAAATAGAAACCGGGTCTCCACAAGCTCCCGCAATGTTCTCAACGACATCTGCAACGTGCCCGCCACTACTGCAGCTGTGACGAATGAAGATCGCGTCAGCCGTTACCGTCATAGCTGCCGCTGCAATCAAGGAAATTACCCCTATTTATCTAGAATTCTGTTATGTGCCTTATAAATATCTTGTACCCTGTTGTGTATAAGAAGATCACCAGATAATGAAACATTATCTCTTCCCTCACTCTTTGAGATTACGACTGTTTTACTACCTTTCGTATAGTATGATAGAATCGAAGATTATCAGGCAATCTAAGGTCCCCCCTCACTCTGGCGAGAACAAACCACGCCGTGCAGCCTTGATCTCACAGTGCACGGTGCGCCCATACCGCTCGTCAGCATTGCCTCCACTCAAGCTCTCCGTGTCCTACCTGGCCATGCTCTCATGCCACTACATCAAGAAGGAACTCCTCTATCCTCAACCATCTGTCCCCGCTGCCACCCTAGTTCCCCTCCTCCGTCGGCCTCTTGCTTTTTCAGGTCCTCAATCACTTCCCTGCCCTGGCTGGCCGCCTCGTCACTGACGCCGCCGACGGCCGTATTTTCATCTCTTGCAACGACACCCGGTGTCCCTTTCTGGTACTACTCTGCCTGTGCCGCCGGGTGTCAACCTGGGCCTACACTCCCTGAGATCCTACACTCTCTGTCTCCCACCGGGGACGTCCCAGATGAGGTCAGGAACCTGTTAGATCGATGCCAATGATGCCATCAGCTATGAGAGTGCTATCGCTCAGTGAACCATGCCGTCGTCTACGGTACCTCGTACTGGAACTGCTTCAAGTCGTGGGCTGATATAGAATTGGACACTTCCACTGATGGCGGAGGGGACGGTGTGTGCGGAACCATAACGCGCGTCCCTGACTACCTTCTCAACACGGTGCTCCTCGTTGTCTAGGTCGCGGCGCCTCCTCACGAACATGTATGCCTCTTAGGTGATGACGCCGGTGGCACTGCTCCTCTTAGCAATCTGACCGGCACAATGTCCTCGCACTGTGGTCACCACTTGCTGCTTGTGAAGGTAGCCGACGGAGAGAAGGACTGACGAGGAAGGGCTCCGTGTAAGTGAGAGAGGGAGAATTTGGTTGTATTTGGGCCGCCCTCATTCCGACTCCCTATAGTTGATATCTAATGTACGCAGTAAATAAACGATGCGGGACCTATATAATTTCATACAAGATTACCCGGGATTCCTAAAATCTCCACCCATATGGCCCCTTACAATCAGATACATACATATCATATCAGTTATTATGGAACTGGTAACTACCACGTGATGACTCGAGTAATGTTATTTGTGTACTTCTTCGATCACGCCATATTTTGAGACATTTACAACTGCTACATTTCACGGCCGTCTCTTCACGGAAACAACACAAGTTGCATGACAGGATTGCCAGCATGCGCTTTTGGGACGGATTACCGGGAGTTAGGAAGGCTCCTCGCAAACTAGGCGTTATAGGGCACGTTTGGTTTGCAGGGTTTTGCGGGATTGGATTGCATTTCGGAGTCCAACAGGCCAAATTTTATGTTTGTTTTGTGGGAGCGGTAAAAGTACAAAAATCCTGGAGACCTGAGATATACAGCCCGTGCGGGATTAGGGCTTCCATTTCGAAACAGCCGGACGCCGCAATCCCAGAGACCGGGCGATTGCGACTCCCTCCCCGACTCCCGACTCCCTCCCCGACTCCCTCCCCGATTCTCTCCTGGCTCCCCGGCGTCCCCTCGCGACCCCCGACTCTTCTCTCTCTCTCGCTTCCTTTCCTCCCCCAAACGAGGTCGCCCTCATGCTTCGCCCGCCAGCACGCGCGCCGGCAAGGAGTCTTCAGCATGGATGCTCCCACTCCTCCTTCCTTCCAGCTAGAGCTGCTCGTCGCGGTGTCTGCAGAGTAGATCTCGCCATCGATCCATCTTCTTCGCTAGCTTACAGGTATATCCGCTTCCTATTCCAGTTCTCCCCCTCTTCCGTTTTCGTTTGTCCGATTTATTCGAGGCTGAGCTCTTCTCTCTCGCATCCTATCCTCCCCCTAAGCATGGTCTCTTTCCCCTAGTTGCTCCGCACACCAGCACTTGTCTTCCTCTCACGATGTGGCAAGGAGAAGCTCCTGCCTCAAGGATGCTCGACTGATCCGGATCAGGGTCCATTTTCTCCCCTTACTTCCAGATCTGCACTTGGGTTGAGTAGATCTCGACTTCACAGCAACGATAGTGCAACGACAGATGATTTTACCATCTGCTAGCCTCAGGTATCGTTGGTTTCCATCTTCCTCTCTTATTTCCCCTTCACCTTTTTTCCTTTTTCTACTGTTTTGTTAAATAACTAACAAGATTCAACATATTCTCTCTGTTTTCTGTGCAGAGCTCTTGTTGGGTGACGCTAACAGTGTTTGTGAATGAGATTTGCAGTTTGGAAAAAGCATATACCATCTACGGTCTCCCCTTCAACTCAACAGGTACACTGATCTCCTTCCTTGCATGTCTTACGCCTCCTCTTAACTCCTAGTTTACCAATTTGGTATTAACTCCCTTTCTCTCTTGCTCAGTTTCTGTGAATACTCTATCATTGTTGTGAAGTACAATCTTATTGTGGTGAAGAGAAGCGTTGTTGAGAAGGCCTCCGACACTGCAGCAACAAGAAAAGGTACTCCCTTCTTTTATTGTGCTTACACTTGCAGTGATAATCAACTTAAGTTGAAAAAAAACATTTTGGGACCAACTTTATACATGAAATTAATTTTAGGCTAATATTTTTCTGTTAGAATAAAATTTGAGTGTATTTAAGGCTTCCAAATTCATATCGTTTTATCATAAAAATCAAACACACACTAGTTGTGATGATAGGTTGGCTTGATTCCCTACAACCCCCAAGGTTTCTTGATGTTTGAGAACTGTGATCATGGTTTAATAGTCTTGGCTCATAGTTTTAACACCAATGTTGTGATGTGACGTGACCTGATTTACAGCCTGAGGCCTGAACCTCATGGTCCCATCTTGAGGCCTGAACATAGATCTATGTTTTAAAAAAGGCACAGGGAGGATTCCATCTGAATTAATAGCAAGGAGGGAGGATCCAAAATAGAGAGTAATCCATATATTTTTAATCTGGCAGTGCCTATTGTTCGTGTAACTATATGTTTGTTCTATAAACTATAGATGTTCTGTATTTATAAATGCATTATGATCTACATGTTCTATAGTTTATAAATGTTTGTTCTGTAGTTTATAGATGTTTGTTCTATAGTTTATAGATGTTCTAGCTGTGCATATGAAGTATGCTTCTGCTTGTACAATTCCTATACATGTATACATGTTTAAACTTATCCTCTCCTAAATGTAGATGGATATTATAGTTCAGAGGAGACATATGCTTTGTGTTATTTTTGCAATGATAGTAGTGGTTTCCGCTCTTCGAAGACGAGCAAGGATGAGGAGACATAGAGCTAAGTCTCCTTATGTCAATCGAGACCCTCATAGGGAACGATATCTACTTTCTATCATCGAGTCCACTGATGAGAAATGCAAGGACATGACAAGAATGAGTAGGGCATCATTTTTTCACCTTAGTAACATTTTGAAGTCTAGAGGTCTATTGTCTAACATTGCATGGACCACAGTAGATGAGCAGTTGGTCATGTTCTTACACATAGTTGGTCATAGTGTACGGAATCGTGTTGTCAAGCACAATTTTATCCGATCAGGAGAAACTGTGAGCCGCTATTTCAATGTTGTATTGAAGGCAATTGGTTCCTTGAAGGATGAGTACATCATTCCCCCACATATTTTGGAAATGATTATGCAACTGGTGCTTTTGCCAGAGGGAGTGGTGAGCCACTCCATGTTGAAGAAGATGACACAGTCTCAGCTGGCCAAAGTACCCAAAGCGTATCAATATCTGTTGAGGATTATGAAGAAATTGATAAACCAAAAGAGGGTGATGTTTCTTCAAGTGGGTCTAAGGGAAAAGGAAAAAGGACTTGTGGGGATCAACAAAATGATGATCTAACTATATTGGTGGCTGAGTTGCGGGCAATGGTCAACGAAATGGGTCGCAATCAAGAAGAAGAACTCAATGATAAAACCTATCAAAGGGTTATCAGATTGGAACAAACTCTAAGTCAGGAGGGATTCACTGAAGATCATTTTCTGAGTGCATACAGATTCCTTTCTATGAATCCAGGAGATTCCAGAGTCTTCATGCGTGGCAGTGATAATTATTGCTCAAGATGGCTCAAGAAGTTCTTCCGCGATAATTGTGACTTTTGAGGTATGAATCTCTACTAATTTTCTTGTTGGTTGTCAATACTGATGTATATTATTGTCTAATTATTTCATTAGTATGTCACTTGTTGTGAGATAGATTGCTTGTGAATTGGTGGGGGTGTTAGATTCAATGAGCTAGTTGCCAACAGACCAAGATGTCTAATTGATTCTTTTTGCAGCAAGAGAAAGTAGGAATTAGAACATGTGACTCGTGGCAGTGATAATTATTTCTGTATTGATAGGATATAGATGTGTTTTTGTATTGCTTCTAGAACATATCAATGTTATTTGACTGCTTGTGTTATTTGACTGTTGCGTGTTTCCGTATTGTTGTTGCATTCAAATATTTGACTGCTTGTGTTATTGTTGCTGCTGCGTGTTTCCGTATTGCTGCTGTGTTATTAATAACATTTGACTGCTGCGTGTTTCCGTATTGCTGCATTCAAATATTTGAATGCTTGTGTTATTTGACTGTTGCGTGTTTCTGTATTGCTACTGAACTATTAATAAATTGTTGTCATCTAACTTCTTTCATTTTGATGACAGATTAAGAAGACTGGGACATGGTGGAAGAGAGGTGGAAGACCAGCTATACCTTCTCTGTTTTCATAGGATATAACTATTATTGGACCATTCAGTCACAAGTTCTTGTTGTCCTTTACCATGATTTGTACATTTCTGTAGTATACAGAGCAGCTAGCAGCAGCTCTCTGTTTGTGGTTGTTTGATTAGTCAAGTCTATAAATACTAGCCTTGTTTGTGTGGTCGTTGGATAATGTTTTATTCATGGTGGGATTTAAATATGGATTCGTATGTGCCATATGATTGGATATTCATGATGGGATCTGATTAGATTATCTTTTATTGCTAATTTTCATGATGCTTTGGCCTTATTTAAATATTGTGTGACAAATTTACTTGTATGTATGTTTGTTTGATTAGTCAAGGCTATAAGTGCTAAGCCTTGTTTGTGTGGTCGTTGGATTATATTTTATTCATGGTGGGATTTAAGTATGGATTCGTATGTATTGTGTGCCAAATTTACTTGTATGTATATTTGTTTACTAATATTGCATACATTACCTAATAAAAATTTACTTGTATGTATGTTTGTTTACTAATATTACATACATTACCTAATAAAAATTTAGTTGTATGGCCCTATTTAAATATTGTGCCAAATTTACTTATATGTGTGTTTGTTTACTAATATTGCATACATTACCTAATAAAAATTTACTTATTTTGATAAGCAATAGAACTACTAGCTTGTGTGACAAATTTACTTGTATGTATGCCAAATTTACTTGTATGTATGCCAAATTTACTTGTATGTATGTTTGTTTACTAATATTGCATACATTACCCAATAAAAATTTACTTGTATGGCCCTATTTAAATATTGTGTGCCAAATTTACTTGTATGTATTGTGTGCCAACTTTACTTGTATGTATGTTTGTTTACTAATATTACATACATTACCTAATGAAAATTTACTTATGTTGATAAGCAATAGAACTACTAGCTCTGATTTTTCTAGATCTTTGTGTTTCTTACAAATGGATGGTCACAATCTAGGCACTTGATCCCTTGTATTTTTTGAAAATGATTCTTTGTCATAAATTTGATGAAATATATATTTCGAAATAAAAATATTCCTCAAATTTATGAATAAGTTCTGTTTGAGTCCAAGTATTATGCAAAGTTTTGCATCCAAATAACCTTAAAAACAACTGAAATTCAAAGAATACATCCCTTAACAAAACCCAGCAAACCAAACATAAATTTAGATAATACATAATTCACTGACTCCATCAAACCAAACATAAATTTAGATAATACAAGATTTATTACATCCATCAAATCAAACATAGCAGACTATGCGTTCCGGATTCCAGAAATACCAGAATTCGTTATCCTAGAATTCCAAAAATCCCGTATTATCCAAAATCCAGACAGATCCGGGCAACCAAACGTGCCCATAGTGTATTCTAGCCTAAATATATATAGGAATTAATTCAGTGCCCGCCCTTAATAACACAACAAGGCGACACGCCAATAGGAAGATCCGGCGGGTGAGCCACACGCCAATAGGAAGATCGAAACTCCAGTTCTGCAATCTCGATACCCTTGGTTCAAATCCCCCGAGCAGTGCGTCTCACTCTCGCCTCCACGAAACACGACAACAACTCCATAAAAGATGTGAATTCACAAATGATAAAACAAAGTTTGCTACTTGAACCACCTGATCGAGGAGCTTGTTCAAAAAGGACCAGCTTTCCGAGGAAAGAAGTGTTGAGGAATGCAACACGTTTTTAGTAAAAGAAATGATTGTGGACTACGTTAAAGCAAGTGATCTTGATGAGGCACTGAGCCTGTTTGAAGAAACGCCACATAAAACTACTATGGTCTGGACTATGATGATCAAGGGGTAACGCTGAGAAAGGCTTGGCTGGAGAAGCTATTGGGATGTTTCTGGAGATGAACAGGTCCTGATAAAAGGCATATCCATGCTTGCCAAAGTACTTATTAGTGTGTCCTGAAATACTTCAACTACAAATATTGCGGGACCTCGGCAAGTGGCAGAAACTAGAGAAGTGTCATTCCCATTCAGTACACCGTGTTGCTGCATCTTCAATACAAGTCCAACTTATTGTTCCAAATTTTTCTATAAGGGGTTTGCTTGTCTTTAAAAGAAAAAGAAAAATCCCTAGTAGTCGACAGGGCAATGAGAGGGCATTCAGCAAGTGTCAATAATTCATACATTTTCTTATTTTTTGATGCACGTTTCTACAATTAGATGTCGCTGAAGGTAGTATTCTATTTTGCAGTGTCATTTTAGTTGCCTTCAAATGATATTTATTATTATTTTATTCGGTTATATAATTCTTATATGAATAAGTATTGAAAACAGAATCACATTTTGAAATTTTTGTTATTGTCGGTGAGCACATGTAATATCTTGTGAGAAAAATAGTTTTTTTTACTCAATATTACTTTCTATTTCAAATAGTTATTTATTTTATTATCATATATTACTTTTTATGCCAAAGAATCACATTCTATAACTAAATATTACTCTATGTGTCAATTAGTTACTTTTCATGCCACATAATTACTTTTAATGTCCCGTTGTTACATCCTGTGAACTGAAGAGTTCAATATTAATAAACATTAAACTTTGTAAACATACTATTATAGAAGTCTAACCATACATTATAACAATGTGGTCGACTTCCAACTTATTAATATTGGCTTTGTTTTAGTTACCAAATGACAAGTGTTAATTTATTTGTCAAATAGTTATTTTGTATGACTAAACGTTATTTCATGTGTCTTAAATACTTACTTTTCGTTACTAAATATAATTTGATGGCTGAAATAGTTATTTTTCCTTACCAAGTGTTATTTTATATGTCAACAAGCTACTTTTCATATCATATATTTTATTGGATCATGTGTACTCTACCATCGTAACTCATATTGGTCTTACTTTGTCCTAAAAATAACATTGGGCAATAAAAATAATAATGTTAAATTTCACCATTAATATATATTCAATATGTAACCACTTTTTTATTACTTTTTGTAAATGATGTATTACTTTTGATGACCGCATGTTATTTTTTATATAAAACAGTTATTGTTCCCACCATACAATTACATTTTGTGCTCTATTACAACAATCAGTAAACATCAAAATTCTGTATATATTTTTTATATTGCATATTCATAAATTTTATTTTAACAAACTTTGAGGTAAAGAATTGTTGGCACAATGTCTTAGATTATAGCATCGATAGTTAAATTGGGGGAGTAACAAAAAAAATATTACAGACATGACTCAGGTTTCGAATGTTGAAAAATTAATCATTTACTTGTATTTATAAGATAAATTATGTTCATGAGTAATCAATGCCCAGTCTCATATCGGTTCGATTTTTAACTGAGCAATGGATGTTGCTAAAATTGGAGTCGATGGGCTTCTGATGTCTGCATCTTCTAGTTTTATAAAGATCAACACTTGTTAAGAAATGAATGAAGATGTATTCAACATGTGGCCTTTGACTGAAAAACCATCAAGATTATTTTCATAAACCTCATCGTCCTCCACCATCTTGAATCCATAATGTAATCATTTAACTCTGGCGTGCCATCATACGCGAGCACAGTTCTCGAAGACCCAATGCACAAGTTGCCGACTCAAAGTCCACCTTGACAACACATTTGTGATGAAAGTCCTTTACTAACCATGTAGTATACGACGGTTGTGGCAGCCTCTGAAAATTGCTACCCACGATCTTCCTCTCCCTCTCCTTGTCATTCTTGCGTCTTGCCACATGCTCTTCGGAGATGTAGACATCCATGTTGTGAAACAAATGATAAAAAATTTTTGTCCTTATTTGAGAAAACATTACGAAGGAGGATGAGAGAACTAATGAAGCAAGTACAAAGGCAAGTAGCTGCAAAAAGCTGAGAATAGGGCTAAACTTTTGTGCTTTCCAGTCGGTGGTGGGGTTGTTGGCTCAGTAGAAGTATCACTACATATACATCATAGGCAAGGAAGACGTACACCCTTACATTCGCGGTGGAGAATTGTGGCACAATCCTCCTGTAAGTAGGGCTGGCAATTGGGCCACATTAGATAGGGTACGGACCATAAAGTGAATTTTGAGTCTAGTTTGGGTCCTAAATTAGGTTTGTACTATAAAGTTTATACAATCTAAAAAATTATTAAATATTTGATTGTAGCATTGTTTATAAGACATTCCAAACATCTTATATAGTATTCATATCTAATAAATTTTAATAAAATTCTCCAAAAGGCACATTTTAAGTTACTTCAGGTTACTCTCGAGTTGAACGGGTCGGGTTTGGGTTATTTAGGTCCATACAAACTAAAATCTGCACACATGATTAAATTTTAGTTTGCAATTAAATTAGCACTTTTGGGTTTTTCCAATCATTCTAGGTCAGAATTTCAGGTAGAGACATTTGGGTCGGGTCTGGGATTGCCAACCTTACATGTAAGCCCTCACTAATGATGATGCACCAGACAACCATCCGAATAGAGGAAGGATCACCATACCGTGGAAGAGTTTTCTTGTCACCATTTGCCACATATTCCAATTAACCAGCGATCCCCAAATTAGTAGCATGCAAGTAGTAATTACGATCAGTGTCGTCGTGTTTCCATACAAGATAGTATAAATAGGTTACACGCACAAGTATTTAAAATAAGTCATATATATATATATATATACACCAATAGATGCACGCACGATGCACGCGACTTTTGTATATGTTACAAATTTTATTTTATATGCTAATCATTTTTGTGAGTCACTACAATGTACAAATTAATGTATAATTTTATCTAGACATTACTTGCAGAATTATGTGATTCACATTGCTCCTAGATGTGTTCCCTATAAAAAGAACTATGAAAGTATCGTACATATCTTCTTTGAGTGTAATTTTGCTTTTGAACTATGGAGAAAGGTCGTATGTAACTACTATATTGCTAAAGTTCCTAGGAAACTGGAGGACTATTTAACTCCCTATATGAAGAGTCAGCAGCTGTGCTGCATTACGATGAATAGGAACATGAGTATCTTGAGAGATTTTATGTTTGATGTGGATAAATGTTGGAATAGCATCTCTAATACTCCTTTTTTTTACAGCTAGTGCTTATTCATTCATGTAGATATGTTTTATAGGCACATGTTGTTTCCCTGTATGGCTTGTACAACTTACATAATTTGGACTTTGGACTTTGTTCTTTTGGTAAAGAGGAGGAAGGCGCTTATGGAGCAAAAAAAATTATCTATACAAAAATAGAAAATGAAAATCTCAGCCAAGTCCTAACTTTTTTTAAATATTTTCTTCTTGATTCGTATGTTTGAGGTGTTTTCAATTATGTCTACTTTCAAACTATTGACTCGAATAGGAGATGGTACTTTTCTTCACTTCCTTGTAACACATGTACATGTATTTTGATCATGTGGTTTATTGGATTCTGGTTTCTTTCAATCATTCTTCAACAAGGTCGTTCCATTAAATATCCTTTGAAATAGTCATATTTTGAGCCTTTTCCTAGATGAAGTCACCATTCTGTTCTACAAGAAAGTATGTAACCTTTTTTGTTGATTCATGTGTACGAATCATTTTTGTTTTGCATGCACACTGCTCACAAAAATGTTGTTTAAAATGTTTCATAAGCAAAGTAATCAACAAATTGAAGCTAACAAGTACTAAATTATAAATTAATGCAAGTGTATTTGTAAATAATCAATCATTCTTTGGCAAGATAGGAAATGTAGGTGGAGTTATCACCCTAAACATATCGTCAACACAAGGAATGGGAAAGATGTATGGTGTTGCATGACACATTATCATTATTTACGACTGGTTTGGTTTGGAAAATTTGAATGTAATTGTGTGAGTTTGTAATGTAAAAATAGACTATAAACTCATACTTTGAAATCAACTAAAGCACTACCATACATATCCTTCTTTCAGAATCAATTGATGACTTTTATTTGTTCGGTTTTGAAGAACTTTGACCGAGTGAATATAATAAAGCAGAATCCATAGTCACATCAGATCAAGTTCTCGCTTTGGGTATAAGAGTAAGGACACACTAGTAGACACCAACAATATTCACATGTTTATCACCTATTTGAACACACTTTTCTCATGAATTGTTAACAAATTAAAAAAAATCACTCATAATTTGTGGTAAACTTCAAATTTATATCTTAAAATGCACTCATACATTGAATAATTAATTAATTGTAATTATATATATAATATGGTTTTCTGGTAGAGTTTATTTGGGTATTTGTATGAAGAAACTACAAAACCTAGTTACATGCATTTGAGAACAAATTGTAGAATTGTCTTCATAACATCCTATGTAACATAAAATCACCCATGTTGATCATCCTAAACATAACTATGTTATTATGTGGATGTGATTGCAAATGAGAATAGTTTTAAGGTTAATTTATGGGGATTAATATTCTAACAAAAAAGAGTAGATATTATAATACTAATGTTCCAAGTCTTGAATCTATCAAGTCAATCCAATATTACATATTGTTATAAGACAAGTAAAAAAAATTATTCTGGTTAAAGAACATCATGGGAAAAAATTCCAATTAATAAACTTCAACGTTATCACAATGTGATAGATTAATTTGATCTTGAAATGGTGATAAGAGAACCTACTAATATTATGTATATAGTTTAGTTAAAAACTTCTCTACTACGTATTCATTCATGAGCAATTACAAGATAACAAAGTTAAATCATATTGATTATATACAAATAATAGTAATTCATGAGCAATTATAACATTATGTAGTTCAATCATCTAGATTCTATATGGTAGAAGTTTATACCATAGAAACGAAAAAACTAATTCTATAAGTATAACATCCCTGACCTGGGTTATGCTTTAACCCTAGATGTTTTGTTTGAGAAAAATAATTATATGCTTTCTCTTAACTTTTGAAAAGTAATTAAGGCTCAAGAAGAACTTATGTTTCAATTTTAGTCCTTTTTGAATAATGTTGAAAACAATGTTTTGCCCGTTTTGGACCAAAGTGCAAATTACCCAAGTTGAGGGGTTAACTTGCAAATATTGCATGATAAAGTGGTCCTCAAGTGTTGAAGCAACATAAGAATGAAAATGATGTAGAGGTATGGCTTGTGATAGCCTGAGTACCAAGAAAGAGCTTTTTAAGTAATGTTTATGCATTAAAACCTAGTTTTGGTGTAATGTGCAATTTACCCTAAACCTAGGGTTCAATATGCAAAATACCACTTCTAGAGAGTCCCTAATGTTTCTTGGTATCAATTAGAGACAAGAAAATCAGAGGTGTGTCTCATTTGAATCTCTTTGGGGGAAAGAGAGTCTTGATATTAAAATAATCAAGATTTAAGCATAATTGAAACCTTAATTCAGTTTAATACAAAAATAAATATATTAATGGAAGTGACCTTCAACAAAAAATGTGGTGATTTATTTTATATAAGTATGGACGACCAAATTCCTTGAGTTGCACCGAAATATCCTAAGTAGGTGGAGAAATCCACCTGCATTTGTTAATTAAAAAGAATTGTCCACTAAAAATGGATAATAGTATTATAATGATTAAGGTGCTTAAAGTGGTTGCTTTTAATTCAAGGATAAACGAGAGGTTTTTGAAGGAAAAGATGTTGGATTCGGAAGAAAGGAAGGGAGGGGGTATGTGGCACATAAAATAGGAGTTGAAGGATTTTTCTATTACTTTCTCTCTCTTGAAAATTCACATACATATACCCCATTTTCCACCCACATGAAAGGCTTCTTCGACTCTTCTTTCTTTCCTTACTTTGGCCGAACACAAGGGAGCTTAGGAGCAACAGGAGGATGTACCCCAACCTGTAGGTGAGCTCCTTAATCATCTTCAACCTTGATTTCATGGTGGAAATCAAAATTCAATGCTTATTTTCTTCTTTTCTCCATTCAATCTTCAACTTTAGCCATTCTTTTCACTCAAAGACTTGAGGACGGACCTTGGGAAGTTGAGAAAGCTTCATTCACCATTAAAGACGTGAAACTTGAAGCTTGGATTCAACTTTGAAGGCGGGTTATATAACTTGAACCCTTAAATATCATTATTGATTTCATTTCTTCATCATAAATTGATTCCTTTTTCTTTCCCAAATTTCCTTTTGATTAATTGCTGAAATCACCACAAAGATCACAGAAAATTTCGAAGGTTTGAAGCTTGGAGATGATGATGTCATCTTAGCATACACCTCAATAAAAATCATGAGCAAACGGTTTCACCTTTTGGTGGCTAAATAGTCTCAAGATCGATTGAGACCAAACGGTCTTAAGACCGTTTGGGGTCAAGTGGTGTCATGGTTAGATGGAGATCCAATGGTTACAATTGATCTAGTCCCAAAGGTTTCAGCATTTGATGGTTCCTTGATTACAAACCCTAGATCGATTGAAGTTAAAACTCTAATTCAAGTTCAATCGGTTTCATTGGTGAATTGACCAAATGGTCTTCAAACAGTTTGAGGACCATTCGGTCTCAAACTGTTTGAGGACTAAACGGTCTCAAAACCATTTAGGGTTTAATAATTTTTAATTCAAATGGTCTCAAACCATTTAGGTATTTTGGAGATCAAGATTTTTTTATGGTCTAACGGTCTTAAGACCGATTGAAGGTGTAGATCAAGACCGTTTGGAGGTCAAGCACCTCAAGACCGTTTGGAGGTACAAACGGTTCAAGACCATTTGGAGATTTAATTGAACCAAGACTATTTAAGGTCTAAAGGTCTTCAAGACCGTTTGGAGGTCAAGTAACCTCAAGACCATTTGGAAGTCTAATAATTTCAAGACCGTTTGAAGGTCAATTGGTCTAAGACTATTTGAAGGTTCAAATAGACCAAGACCGTTTGAAGGTCTAAACGGTTTCAAACTGTTTGAAGGTGCAATTGGTCCAAACCGTTTGAAGGTCCAATTGATTCAAATCATGTAATTACTACTAAACCTATAAGTGGTTGAAGGTATCTCAAGGATGATTTCAATGGAAGAACTTTTAAAGAATTTAGGTGATTAGGATAATTAAAGTGATTATCACTTGATGCCTATGAAAGTAATAACTCCAATACACCAAGATAAACACAGGTGTATGTACTTAGTGAGAGGTTAAGTCAACCTAATAAGGTATGATGATGATGTTATGTGTATTCCTAAGTACATGGAACACTGATAAGTATGATTTAATACTTAAATAATGCTATGTGCTCCAAGATATGTGGAAGTACTGATTTAGGGTTTGGATTAACGAGATAATCATAAAAACCTAATTAATGGAGAATGGAAACCCTAATTGAGAAGGATGAGAAACCCTAACCCTAATTTTGGGCTATGGGTTGATAAACCCTAATTTCAGGTAATGTTATATGAAACCCTAATACAGGGTGATGTTATGTGAAACCCTAATACAGGGTGATGTTATATGAAACCCTAATACAGGGTGATGTTATGTGAAACCCTAATACATGGTGATGTTATATGAAACCCTAATACATGGTGATGTTATCTTAAACCCTAATACAGGGTGATGTTATATGAAACCCTAATGCAGGGTGATGTTATGTGAAACCCTAATATAGGATGATGTTATGTGAAACTCTAATATAGGGTGAAGGTATATGAAACCCTAATATGAAACCTTAACCCTAATATAGGGGTATAGTGTATGAAACCCTAATCTTGGGCAATATGATGATAAACCATAACCCTAATTTTGGGTAATGGGATGAATATCCTTAATTGACATGAATTTGGAAACTCTAACCCTAATGAGGGAATAGTGATGCTATCATTACATTGCATAGTGCTGATATGTAATTAATATGGTTGTTATCAGGTAAACTAACCATGCAAGTATCATGAGATGATGAGCACATCCAGGTATGAGTCATGATGTTAATGGGCCTTGTGAGCCATTGTTTTAATTGTTGCCTAGTGAGAGGTGACAAGAAGATTGAATGTGCTTGTTGATCTATGTGAGATGCTTGTGTAACAAGTATCCTGAATACCTTAGTCAGATGACCTGTAGGTAATAGTTACCTGATAGTGGTAACCATGATCATTGATGAACTAAGGGTTTGAATACCCAGATCCAGTAAACATGATGATGACATTGATAAGGGATGTGGAATCCCAGTAATGAGATCAGGAATTGAGATCCCCATGTTTTATAAAGTTTTGATAAGCACTTGATAAAAACATTACATGTTTCTTTGTAGCATTTTTTATAATAATTCCTATTTGGAAACTTGATTGATATTAAAAGAATATGGTAATGTACTTAACTAATCAAGTGGAATATTATCATGTAGAGCCATGTC
Source organism: Alisma plantago-aquatica (assembly GCA_963693085.1). NCBI lineage: Eukaryota > Viridiplantae > Streptophyta > Magnoliopsida > Alismatales > Alismataceae > Alisma > Alisma plantago-aquatica. Next base: position 134,093,957 of record OY856411.1, on the reverse strand, counting down.
CATAGATCCATCATCGTCAGTAGTTGGTGATGGTGAAATAGGTTTTCCTATGAGAATTCCTGGAATGCATATTTTTGAATATGTGGGGGTCATAGGAGAATATATCCTTACGCCTCATAGGAATGACTGCGGGCCATATCCTATGCATAGGAATGGTTATGGACCATATACCAATAAGAGTATGGCTACGAGCCATAACTCCATAATACCAGGCATTGGCTACGGGTCATATCCTGAAGAGAGTATATGCTACAGGCTATAACTCTATAGTAAAGATGCCAGTATACCCTAGAAAGCTTTTTAGCAGAGACACAAGATGTCATGCATATGATCTCGTACTAACCGAGACAGATGAGGTGATGGAGTCCGTCTCTTCCATTGACCTATGTATGGGATCAATGCTTTACGTAATCGTGGTCGGTTGGAGCATGAATGGTATACTTCATCTCCTCAGGGCATAAGTATCATCATAAAATGTAATCAGCCGTGTAGCGTATTTGCTCAAGAATGAAATACGGAAATCATTGGTTGATGTTACATTTCTTATTGTATCCTAAAGTGGATAAATATTATACATGTTCTTCATATTCCTTAATAAACTGAATAGATGATTTATTGCTTTATCATTTGTGGTTGTAATGCCTTAAAAGATGATATTGCTCGATTTTTCTTAATAATGATTAAATCTTGTTGTTTAATAAAGATTCCTCTATTCAGTTTATTATTGTTCATCTGCAATAATAATGTTTCTGGCGGAGAATTATATCTCTCGCTGGGACAATTTTCAATTGTCTCACCCCCGTGGGATCCAACCTTTTTAGGTGGATGAGGACGAGGAGGTAGAAACCATACAGTAGGAGAAGGACATCAGCAACAGGGACAACAGTGATATTCCAGGTGGAGACACTGGCTGTCATATTTTGTATAGAGAGTCCTATGTGTTGTCTGTGTACTATTAGGTCCTTGGTATTAGTAGTTAGAGCTTTTATGAATCAATCTAAGATTTTGTCTTAATGCCTCGAGGTCTTATGTTGCTTATGTGTAGATTTATTAGAGCAACTGTTGGATGTAATCTCGAGAAGAGAAGCTACATGGAATGTACTTTGTGGTACAGATTATATATAATCTTTTGGTTCTTGTTATAAGAGTTTTTCTTGGAAATGGATCTCTCTACAAAAAGGTTTTAATTTTTAGTGATTTTTAGTAATCTGTAGTTAGAGACATAGGGTTAGGTTGTTGAGTCTGTTCTAGTGTCTTCCAGTTTATCTTATAGTGTCTTCTGCTCATATAGGAGGAGGAGAAGAACTTAAAGATGTCTGGATCACATGAAGAACATGCTGCTAAGAGCAACATAGTTGTACCAGGAAAAGGTGTAAGGGATCAGACTAGGGAGGAACCAGTACCTAAACATCCCCAGCTTAACCAAGTTGCACTGGAAAACCCAGCTTTCCATGATATGTTTGGGCAGTTCATGGCGACCATGACGCATATGGCAGATAGGATGCCACCACCTTCTTCTAGGGCACCCGCCCATAATGAAGGATAGGGAGCCGGTAAGACCTTCGAACGACTTTGCCGGGTTGGAACCACAGACTATGCTGGTACAGCTGACCCAGCAGATGCTGACTTGTAGTTGACTGAGTTGGAGGGCCCTTAGAATCCTCAATATCCCAAAAGCTGAGAAGGTTAGACATGCGGTGTACCTATTGAAAGGGAGTGTTGGCCACTGGTGGATAATAGAAGATGGCAAGAGGCCAGGTGTTGAAATCAGATGGGAAGAATTCCGACAAGAATTCGTCAGTAGATACTTCCCCAAGACATATCTAGACGAGAAGATCTCTCAGTTTGAGCAGATAAGGCAAGGACCGCTGAACATTAGTGAGTACGAAGCTAAGTTCATGGAGCTTTTGTGGTTCTGTCCGCATATGGCAGCTACTGATGAGGAGAGGATTCAGCATTTTGAGAAGGGGTTGAACGCTGAATTGACCACTCATGTGTCTGCCTTAGAAAACAGGGAGAGGTTTGACACCTTTGTGGAGTCCGTGAGACGGATAGAAAGGTCGATGATTGAGAAGAATCAGACTAAGAGTAAGAAGGTGTATACTCAGTTTCAAGTATAGAGGTCTAAAAGTTTTAAGAAATCGATATTTTCTACACCAATAGCATCACCAAGGTTCAATACCCAGACGCAGTGGACGTCATGTAGGGGTAGGGGACATAGTTTTCCTCTAAATAGAGCCCCCAGTACAGCATCAACGTCTGTGACTGGACCTTTTAGACCATATCAAGAGAATAGAACCTGTCACCAGTGTAGACAGGTAGGACATCTAGCAAGGGATTGTCCAGTTGGGAACACAGTGGTAATCCAACCACTGAGGCAGAGTCGACAAGGCCATCAGATGAAATAGTTGCATAGTGGTACTCGAGGACGTGGACAAGCATCCCAAGATGGTTCGTCGGCACCCAACAACCGAGCACAGGGTCAACAGCAAGAAACGGTGAGATTCTATGCGATGAATTAACCCGAAGCAGTAGTCAACCCTCGAGATGTGACAGGTCAGATGGAACTATTTCATTCTGATATGTCTTCATCCTGCTTCGTGTCTATTTTAATAGATCTGGGTGCTACGCATTCCTTTATCACTCGAGAAGTGATTCATGATTGCAATATGATTGTTAGTCATATATAGAGTAGATAATCTGTTGTTAGAAACCCTTTGCTGGGATTTATAGTGCTACGGGAGGTGTGTTAACATGATTTTACCGTGCGTATAATGCAAGTGCACGCGTCAATGTAGTATAGGCCTTTGTGAGGCTCGAGTCGAACTCAGGGACACTAAATTATTGATAGACTACTACTAACTGGTTGCGATCAGCTAAGCCGATTAAAAGAGTTTGAGAGTTGTGGTAAAAATAAAAGAGAATAAACTAAAACAAAGCAATCGATTAAGGGTTTAGTCTAATCAATTCAAATGAAGATCTTTAGGATTGCGATTTCACCGCGGGTTTTCATTATATGAATTTCCATATAATAATTCAGGTTCATCGCTCAATCCGGGCAGTGGCCTGTAGTCAGAATTGTCCACTGTCGTGGTACAATTCACTACCTATGTCTAGGTTGGTTCCATCGTCGTAGTAACCTATACCCTAAACTAGGTGCATTAGAATCGACCTCTGGGTTTCCACCATTAACCTTACATCCCCTTGTTCAAGGGATTTGTTAATTAATGTGAATTTCGTCTCTTTTCAGCCGTTAATCCTTCTTTCAAAGTAATTAAGGGCATTAGATTATTATTATGGTGATCAAGCATAACAATATAATTGAGAAAATGAAATCATACCACGGATTTAAGAGATAAATGATGAATTACTATGATAAAAATGTCATATAATGCTTCCCCGGGCTACTCCCAGTCCTAAAGACAAAGGGGATTAGCCCCGCATGTTCATCTCAGAGCAAAACATGGTTGAGAAAAGGGAAAATATAGAGAAAAACGTGAATAAGTAATGAAACCCCTCGAACGGAGAAGATCCAAGCGTTCCTCGGCGTAGAATGTGCGATCTACAGCCTTTCGGCGGTGGAAAACATCTTCTTCTGCTTCTGGAACGGCTGGGGCGTGCTTCTGGGCTCCGTTCTTCTCCCCACACCTTCTCAGGACGTGTGCAGCGGCTAATGACGTGATAGATGTCTCTTGGCCGCCGTCATTAGGTATAATCACCAAGTTAGGTTGCAAAAATATCACAGCCATCGGATTTAGATCAATCTGAAACAAACTTGCATCTGACGGTGTCGATACCATCGACGCGGGCCGATGGTATCGACCCTGCACGATATCGGCTGGTCTTCTTTTCTTTTCTTCATTGCGCCTGATGCTGACTCGATACCATCGACAAGGGTCGATGGCATCGACACCCTTAGGCGTCGCTTTTGTCCTTTTCTGTTGCTGAAGCTCCACGTGTCCATAGTATCGACTTTGGGGTCGATAGTATCGACTCTCTTCTCTCCAGCAACCTGATGGTAAGTCGCTACCATCGATGTCTATGTCGATGGTATGGACTCTGTGCTGATCCTTGCGGCTGGCAACCTGTGGTTTTGTCGATAGTATCGACTGCTGTCGATGGTATCGACACCTGCAGATATGCATTTTTCCTGAACTTGCAACACAAAACCACATAAGCCGAAATAAAACATATTTTTGTAATCATTTATGCTCAAAACAATAAAATAAGGGGGAATTGATGCTGAGAAAGATCATAGACTAAAGTAAGTGAATTATGCAATATTAACCACCAAAATGACCAATAAACGCATAAAACGCGAATAAAACAAGTCTATAAATGCGACTCAAAATCATCGCATCAAACTCCCCTAAGCTTGAACATTGCTCGTCCTCGAGCAACTAAACTTTAGAATAAAATTGTGAGAGTCAACTAAAGAACAAATTATCACAACAAACATCTCCACATGATCCCCGCCGGACATTCACATACCGGCCCTCACTAACCACGAAATGATAATTACCCTAAAGGCGACAGTAATCATCCATAAAAGATATCCACCTCAAAAATAATGAACAGTATCACATAAGGCAGTTAACATAATAACATTCTCCGGTCTAGACTCGGTGCATCTTGTGATCTTCTATTTTACGTTGCTCGCCCTAACTACAATCTACATGGAAGCAGTTCTCCTGATATTAATGAGTGAGGAGAAAATCACGGTGGTCTACCAATTCGAGCAACGGGTGGATGGAATGGGTGGCTCATGGAAGAAATGGAAGCATTATACGATTTTAACATGCACAAAGCAAAACTGACCTAAATGATGCATATGCAAGTGTAAATGCCCTAATGCCTACATTCGGGTGGAATGATGCATGCACTATCATCCCATCTCAAGGTTAGATGGAATATCTAAGAGAACTACATCATGTATTTATTCTTCTTTAAAATGCAGGTGAGACTATGTTCCTTTCTCCCTCTCATTACTACTTACTTCTCAATTCTCCTCTCTTTTTTTCAAAACTTTTTTTTCTTTCTCTTATTCTTTTTCTACAAGCCCTTATTTTCACAGCTGACAACGAATTGTTTGTCGGGCTCACTTATTGCTGCATAACTTATACATTTGAAGCATTCAGAAGGTATGGAACAAGTTAATCACCCTTGATGTTCAGAAGATACAAGATACATGATGTACTATATGCATAAAAATGTGAATGCAGCTACAAAATGATGATTATGCAACTAAATGACACACACCTAAGGATAATGTACATGTAAAACTATTCTATCTTTTTTTCTTTTTTTTTATTCAAAGATATGAGAAAAAAGTTGTAATGCAAGACCTAGCTACATGGAATGCAATCAAATAGATTAAAATCGTAATGCACTTCCAGTTCTTAAGGTGGATTATGAAAGCAATGGGGTGGATAGATCACAAGACTAATTGATTGAACTTTTGAAAATTATTATGTGTCCCTCCATACTGACCTATGTAGTAATTAAGAGGTTTCTCTCTCTTATTTCAAATTAAAGTCTCATTATCATTTGGTCAGTTTAGGCTCAAACAACCAATTTCGTCCACTTTGCATGAACCATAAGAATGTACAGTTGTCATTTTCTATTTTAGAGTTGACAAACCCAATTATTTCCTTAAGTTGTGTGCTCAAAGTTAAACAACACAAGCTTGCAAAGCACTAAAAATTTTGAAATTTGCCCCAGATTCCCATGTACAAGCAACGAGATGACACATGACTTAAGACATCCACAAGTACACTAGTTAGAGTGTGGATCCTACTAACAAATCAAAAAAAACTAATAAAAACAAATGACAAAAGACAAAATAATAAAAACTAAAAACTAAGTAAACTAAAGGATAGAGTTGTTCCAACCCCCCCAAGCTTGAATTCGACTATGGCCTCATAGTCAAAAACAAACTTAAAAGGAGGAACAGAGATACCAATCAGTCTTCAGGAGGAGGCGGGTACTGCGGGGCCGTGGGGTCCCAAGATGGGTACTGCCCCTGAAAGCTCGGATCATACTGGGGCATGGGCGGAGGTTGTGGATACCCCCCAAAGTAATTATGGCTCCATTAATGATCGTAGAAGGCTGCTGCTACATCTCCATCCTATGCAACCTGTTGTGGATGTACTGTTGGTTGTCGAGGAGGAGGCGCTCATTCTCAAAAATAGCCCTCTGGTTGTCTAACAGTCGGTTCGTCGTATCCTGAATATTGGCGTATGTAGCTGTATGATGTTGCTGCGTCTGATGAATATCCTACAACATTGCATACATCCCTTGCATAGAGTAGACATCCTCACCTTGCTGTGAGGGCTGTGGTGGCGGAGGCTCTGAAGATGAAGATGCACCCGGATGCATGCGGGGACGCTTCCTAGGTGCCACTCGTGCGCGAAGAGGAGTGGAAGCCTCCTCTTCCTCTGCATTCTCGTCGCCATCATTGTCGTCGTTGCCACTGTCTTCATCAGAGTCATCAATGGCTATGATGGGCCATCGGAAATGTTGTGCACCCTCATTGTCGAAGACGGGGTCGGGAAGTGCACATTCTTGATAAGTGTGATTGACGTGACAATGTGCATATGCCAAACCATCACGAAGCAAGATGAGGTTGGAGCGGTGCAGATGCTGGAGATTGACCTTGCTCCTGCTGGAAAGGGGAGTGAGCTGGGAAATATCCAACCCAAGATAGACGGCCAATGGTGTGATTAGACCTCCAAAATGGATAGGAGCTTTCCTCGTACTCCGCTTCACGGCCACCACGCACGTCAAGAAGAACGCGCCCCAGTTACACTCCTCGTGCTTCAACAATTTTTACAGGAAGAACAAGTCTGCCTCTTGAAACTTGCTAAGAGACAGATCACCACGCGCGAACAAGGTGGTGCAGATCATGCGGTGAAGAACCCGCACAAATGGATGCTCAAAATCCGCAACCGCCGCATTGTGGCAGCTCACAGATTTTCCGGGCGGCGCAGTCACCAACTCGGCAAAGATGGCATTGTAATCCGTCCTCTTATCTGGCCACTGGTGCTGGTAGTTGTGATGAGCCCAGTTGTATATAGAATTGAACTGGTGAAGGGTAATGGTGTAGTTGTTGTTGAAGAGGCGGAACAACACCCTCCCTTTCCTCCATTCTCTGTCGGTGGCGATCAAGTCGTTGGGCAGCACGTTGATGTCTAGCAATGCCATGAACTCCGCGATGAGTTCCTTGTAGGCTGGCCACTACCCGAAAAATGGATGGCCCTTGGCGTAGTATTGGACTTCATCGGGCGTCCTGTCAGTTTGGTGCACCTGACCTTGAAGAACATAGTTTAGATTAGCCTCGAACCCAAGATCGCGGATCATCGTCCGATTGACGTAGTGGGTCGGCTCGATCTTCCTTTTCAACAACTCCTCGTACACATTTTGGACCTCCGCAAAAGGATGAACGATCCTCGGATGAGGAATCGATGTGGCTCGTGGAGGAATCAACTCGGGGATCTCCATAGGATCCGCCCGTGAAGAAGAAGCACTGTCTATACGCACCATCTTCACAAAGAAAGGAGGAATAGAAGACGGAGCTCGGTGAAGGTCGGAGAAGACAATCTCCGCTCGGTGAAGGCTCGGGGAAGATCGCGCTCCTTGGATGCTCATAGCCGGGCTCCGGTCGCTCAACAAGACGCACGGCACAAGTGGAGGAGGAATGCTCTGAATGTGTGACATCATATGACGACAATCCATCCCTTATATAATCATGGTGGGCGCTGCTGTGTGCCCGTCGATACCATCGACGCGGGTCGTTGGTATCGACACCTGTAGCACAATCCGGTCTTTCGCTGGTATCGACGGCTGTCGATAGCCAGATTTGGGGGCCCGGATCGATGACGCGTCGATACCATCGACAGGTGTCGATGGTATCGACCCATCCCACGGATCGACTCTCTTGATGTAGCGTTCACTGTTGATTTCCTCTCGCGGATCGGTGAGGTGTCACGTAAATACCATCGTTGCAAGTCGATAGTATCGACTCTGCTTAGGGCAAACACCCTCGCGAGGCCCGGCCACCGCCTTCTGCCTGTAACCGGGTCGATACCATCGACAGTCCCGTCGATGGTATCGACTTTACTGAGACAAATTCATCTAAATATCTCCAGAGATCTCATGAGTATCGACATCTAGGTTGATACTATCGACATCATTTTGGTGATCAATCTAATGGTGTGTCGATACCATCGACAAGGCCGTCGATAGTATCGACTCAGAGAAATTTCTGTCGCCGCCTACCTGTGCCTATCTCTATACCATCGACACAAGGGTCGATGGTATCGACCCTGCCTCAGTCCTGCACATTCAACAAACGATCAAGGTATCTTTTTTATATTAAAAACAAAATCAAATCAAACTAACTTACAAATGTAAAAGAAACTAAACGAAACTACCGATGGTTGGGTTGCCTCCCAACAAGCGCCCTTATTTAACGTCTTAGGCTAGACGAAACCAAACTCCTCAGCTTGGGGCTTTCGAGAGTGTTCCTAGGGGATTACTCGGCAGTTTGAACTCAACTCGATCCTGGCCAATCCCCAATGTCAAAGTACCTCTCCCAATGGCAGTGACAACATCGGTCGTCGCTTGAAACGTCCTTCCTAAGAGCATTTCACAGCCTTTGAGCTACGGCATGTCCATGACGATGAAATCCACCGGAAAGATAAACTTGTCTACGTTAACAAGTACATCCTCGCACACTCTGTATGGCTTCACAAAGGACCCATCCGCCAGCTCGATAGTCATACTAGACTTCTTTAGTTCCTTCAACCCAAGATTTTGAAACGTGGATAGTGGCATAAGATTAATGCTGGCTCCTTAGTCACACTGTGCTTGTGGAAAATGTTGAACGCCTATAGAACATGGGATGTAGAAACCTCCCAGATCTTTCCTCTTCAGCGGTAGACCCCCATGGATAATTGAGCTCGCCATCTCATTCACCCGACAAACATCTGTGTCCTTAATCTACCTTTTCTTGGTGATGATATCCTTGATGAACCTTCCGTATGCGGGAACCTGTTCTATCATCTCCACCAACGGAATATTAATATGGAGCTTCCTGAACATCTCCAAGAATTTCCTGTAATGTCTATGCTCTTTCTTCGGCCGCGAACAATCCGGAAATGACACCACCGCCTCCTTTAGACTCTTATGAGGTGGCACATATGGGCTTGTCGGGGTCTCGTCCCCTAAGCTTGCTTCATTGTCACCCTCAAGCATAGGCTTTGATATATCATTTACCACTGGTGTACTTTGTGGCTGCTCATCTTTCTCAATGGTTGTAGCTTCACCATGATGTATGGCCTTACCCTGCTCTTCTTGCCTAGGTGTGGGCACTATGTGCTCTTGGCGGGTCTTTCTAAATGGACAATATCCTCCCGGCAATCCATAATGACTATGAGGATACGGTATTTTCGGTGTAGCCTCCGTATCATAAATAATTTTGCTTTTATCCTGGACCTCCACCACCGGGGGCTCTGCCTCAGTAATCACAGATATGTACTTTACTTGATGATGTGCTTGAACAACATCTGCATTTCCAACCTGTCTTTGTTGATTTGTAAGCTTTTAAGACGCCACTTCATTGGAAATTTGGGTCACAGTCGTCTCTAGTGCCCTCATCTGTGCTCCATGGCTTTGCAACGTTTGCCCAAATTTAGTCAAGATCTCACCCTGAGATTGCAACTGCTTACTAAACATGCTCATCATCTCCTGATTTTGCTGCACCACTTGACTAAGCAACGCGGTGCTTTTATCTCTGCCACTGACTGTGGATTTGCATCTGGATCTTGTAGGAAAGTTGTTTGGATCCTTCCATAAGAATTTTCTATCCTTCCTTCAAGCATAATCATTGTTTCTGTAGCCCTGTTGTTACATAAATTTGACCTGGGCCTCCTCATCGGATTTTGCATCTTCTTTGGCAAGCAATTTCTTGGCTAGAAGGTCTAATTTATCATTCATCTCCTTAATGGCCCTGGACTCACCTGCGACTTTGACTTGTTCTGGTGCATCCCTATCGCCCCACGATTGCTTCTTTGCCATATTCTTCAGAATCTCCCAACACCTAGTGCCATTGTTGTTTAAGAAAAACTCGGATCCTGCGGAATCCAGATTGCTTCTATCATGCTCAAAAAGAGCAAAATAGAAAACCTTGACCTGCTTCTCCTTGTCCAAACCATGGTGTGGGCACCTTCTCAGCATTATTTGGAATCGTTCCCATGTCTCAGAGTAGGTTTCACCTGCCGTCTGACTGAATTGTGAATTTTCCCGATCAGATCATTTGTCTTCTCGGGCGGGAAGAACCTTTCAAATAACACTTCCACCATGTGGTTCCATGATTCCATATATTCATCGTCAAGATTATGCAGCCATTCACGTGTATTACCTGCCAAAGAGCTGGGGAACAGCTTCAGGTAAAGCATCTCCTGTGGGAACCTATCTATTTTGATCATGTCACAATTCTCCACGAATTGGCTTATATGAGTCACCGGGTCTTCGTTCTTCAACCCATGGAATGCATTTGACTTGACCAAGTTGATTAATGTAGGATCAATCTTATAAGTTGGGATGTTGATCGCCTGCTTCTTAATTAGCCCCTTTGAAGTGGATGAGGAAGAAGCCTTTATCTTCTCCCATATCGTCTGCTCTTCTGCCAAGGCCTCTTGTTCTGAATCAGAATCTATATCTTCCAGATGGGGCTGAACGTTGTTCTCCTCGTCGTCTGGTCCTGGCAATGGAACCTCTGGTGATTGTTGCGTGTAGTCGGTGTTACACGTCTTCACCATGCACTGGTACCTGCAAAATGGTAATTTCAGTTCAGTACCGTGCTAGACAACTACAAAATGTGAAAGATAAACTATGAATTTCAAAAATGAATATAAAATAATAAAATAAAAATGTGGCCGAGAGTGGCTGCTTGCAGCACTCGTAGTGCCGACAATTGTCGTGTCCCCGGCAACGGTGCCAAAAACTTGACACGATTTTACAATGTGCATTACGCAAGTGCACGCGTCAATGTAGTATAGGCCTTTGTGAGGCCCGAGTCAAACTCAGGGACACTAAATTATCAGTAGACTACTACTAACTGGTTGCGATCAACTAAGTTGATTAAAAGAGTTTGAGAGTTGTGGTAAAAATAAAATAAAATAAAATAAAACAAAGCAATCAATTTAGGGTTTAGTTTAATCATATCAAATGGAGATCTTTAGGATTGCGATTTCACTACGGATTTTCATTGTATGAATTTCCATATAATAATTCAGGTTCATTGCTCAATCCGGGTAGTGGCCTGTAGTCAGAATTGTCCACTGTCGTGGTATAATTCACTACCTATGTCTAGGTCGGTTCCACCGTCGTAGTAACCTATACCCTAAACTAGGTGCATTAGAATAGACCTCTGGGTTTTCCCCATTAACCTTACATCACCTTGTTCAAGGGATTTGTTAATTAATGTAAATTTCATCTCTTTTCAGATGTTAATCCTTCTTTCAAAGTAATTAAGGGCATTAGATTATTATTATGGTGATCAAGCATAACAATATAATTGAGAAAATGAAATCATACCACAGATTTAAGAGATAAATGATGAATTACTATGATAAAAACGTCATACAATGCTTCCCCGGGCTACTCCCAGTCCTAAAGACAAAGGGGATTAGCCCCGCATGTTCATCTCAGAGCAAAACATGGTTGAGAAAAGGGAAAACATGGAGAAAAACGTGAATAAGTAATGAAACCCCTCGAACGGAGAAGATCCAAGCGTTCCTCGACGTAGAATGCGCGATCTACAGCCTTTCGGCGGTGGAAAACGTCTTCTTCTGCTTTCGGAACGGCTGGGGCGTGCTTCTGGGCTCCGTTCTTCTCCCCACACCTTCTCGGGACGTGTGCAACGGCTAATGATGTGATAGATGGCTCTTGGACACCGTCATTAGGTATAATCACCGAGTTAGGTTGCAAAAATATCACAGCCGTCAGATTTAGATCAATCTGAAACAAACTTGCATATGACAGTGTCGATACCATCGACGTGGGTCGATGGTATCGACCCTGCACGATATCGGCTGGTCTTCTTTTCTTTTCTTCGTTGCGCCTGATGATGACTCAATACCATCGACAAGGGTCGATGGCATCGACACCCTTAGGCGTCGCTTTTGTCCTTTTCTGTCGTTGAAGCTCCACGTGTCGATAGTATCGACTTTTGGGTCGATAGTATCGTCTCTCTTCTTGCCAGCAACCTGATGGTAAGTTTCTACCATCGAAGTCTCTGTCGATGGTGTCGACTATGTGCTGCTCCTTGCGGATGGCAACCTATGGTTGTGTCGATAGTATCGACAGCTCTCGATGGTATCGACACCTGGAGATATGTGTTTTTCCTGAAATTGCAACACAAAACCACATAAGCCGAAATAAAACATATTTTTGTAATCATTTATGCTCAAAACAATAAAATAAAGGGGAATTGATGTTGAGAAATATCATATACTAAAGTAAGTGAGTTATGTAATATTAACCACCAAAATGACCAATAAACACATAAAACGCGAATAAAACAAGTCTATAAATGCGACTCAAAATCATCGCATCATGTGTTCTCCCTGCATTCTTTCCTTTTCTGAACATCACATTTAGGTGGATCTTATACCACTTGAGATGCATGGGTTCGATATAATTCTTGGGATGGACACCCTAGAAAAGTATAAGGTTGTCTTAGATTGTGATTCCAAGCAAGTTGTGTTCGCAGATGATGGTGACACATGGATCTTTCAAGGAGATAGAAAGATTCTTCCAACCTATCTTGTGTCATCTATGGTAGCTGAGAAGCTGATGAGACAAGAATGCTTTGCATTCTTGGCACATGTGGTAGACACCACAATGGAGAGCCCTAATCTTTTTGAAGTTCTGATAGTTAGGGAGTTTGAAGATGAGTTTCCTCCGCCCCTAGAGATTGATTTTGAGATTAATCTAATTCTGGGCAAGCAACCAATAGCACAAACACTGTATAGAATGGCACCTGCTAAAATGGCAGAGCTCAAGAAACAACTGCAGGAGTTGCTTGAGAATGGTTTTATCTGACCGAGTACTTCACCATGGGGTGCTCCAGTTCTCTTTGTTAAGAAGAAGGACGAATCGATGTGGTTATTCATTGATTACAGACAGTTGAATAAAGTAACCATAAAGAACAAGTATCCTCTGCCAAGGATCGATGACCTATTTGATCAGTTGTGTGGTGCAACTATCTTCTCTAAGATAGATCTAAGGTTGGGATATCATCAGTTGCGTATCAAGGAGAGTGACATACCTAAGTCTGCCTTTAGGACAAGGTATGGTTACTATGAGTTTATAGTTATGTCGTTTGGACTAACTAATGCACCAACTGCATTCGTGGAACTCATGAATAGAATCTTCCAGCCTTTTCTTGATCAGTTCATAGTAGTCTTCATAGATGACATATTGATATACAGTAGAGATGCTCAACAGCATGAGAAGCACGTTTGTCGACCTTAACTTTGCTAAGAGAGCATAAGTTGTATGCTAAGTTTAGCAAATGTGAGTTCTGGTTTCTAGAAGTTTCTTTTCTAGGACACGTAATATCTTCCTCAGGTATCTGTGTTGATCCTAAGAAGGTAGAATCTATCTTGCAATAGGAACAGACATAGACACCGACGGAGACACGTAGTTTCCTAGGACTGGAAGGTTATTACAGGATGTTCATTAAGAACTTCAGTTCTATAGCTTTACCCCTAACCAAGTTGACCAGTAAGGAGGTTCCTTTTGTCTGAAATGACAAGTGTCAACAATCTTTCCAATTGTTAAAAGAAAGGTTGACAAGTGCACATGTGCTGGTGTTACCTGAGCAAGGGAAGGGGTACATAGTTTTCTATGATGCATCTAAGAATGGTCTAGGATGTGTGTTGATGCAGGATAATCAAGTGATTTCTTTTGCCTCTGGACAGCTTAAGAAACATGAGGAGAATTATCCAAGACATGATGTAGAGCTAGCTGTTGTGGTCCATGCTTTGAAGATTTGGAGACATTATCTCTATGGAGAAACATTTCAGATTTTCACAGGCCATAAGAATCTAAAATATATCTTCTCACAACATGAGTTGAACATGAGACAATGCCACTGGATGGAGTTAATCAAGGACTACGATTGTACAATTGATTATCATCCAAGGAAGGCTAATGTAGTGGCTGATGCACTAAGTAGGAAATCATCATCACCAACCTTAGATAAAGCATAGTTGAACTCTTTAGTTTGCTTTAAAAGAGATATGCTTATCTCCTTGAGGCAAAACAATATACAGCTTAAGGTATCGTTGTTAGCCGGGTTGTTAGCTGAGATGCAAGTGAAACCTACTCTGAGACAGCAGATCAAAGAAGCACAACAAGTTGATGTTGTGTTTCAGCAGATCGGGTCAGAGTATGGTAGTGAGAAATGGGATGTCTTTCATAATTCATAGGATCAGGTAGTCTATTACCAAGGTAGGATGGTAGTACCTAATGCCAATGACTTAAGGAAGTTAGTCTTGGAAGAAGCTCACTCATCTATGTATGCAATGCATCCAAGGAGCACCAAAATGTATCGTAACTTGAAGGATATGTATTGGTGGCCAAGATTGAAGAAGGATGTAGCTGAGTTTGTTATGCGGTGTCCGGTGTGTCAGCAGGTTAAAGCTGAACATTAAAAGCCCACAGGAACAATGCAACCTTTACCTAAACCACAGTGGAAATGGGATCATGTGACCATGGACTTTGTAGTTGGTTTTCCTAGAACAACCAAAGTTCATGATTACATATGGGTGATAGTTGATAGGTTGACTAAGACAGCACATTTCCTTCCTGTCAAAACAACCTACACTACTGAGAAGTGGTGCGGATTCCGCTAGAGGCGTACACACCACCCAACTAGGGTAGCTAGATGCACTCCACGAGGTCAGAATGAACGGGATGGGATTTTTCTTCCTATATTTATATTGTCCCTAACCAAGTCGATCACAAAGACTAAACAGGTCGCCCGCAAGAGTACGGGGTACTATCGTAGTATAGGTGATTGGCAAGATACGGGGTCGGTCCATAGGGATAGAAGGGGCACTAGAGTTAGGTAGTGTAAGATATGTTCCTAGTGCGGAGATTAGGGTTTGAGGGTTTTAAAAGGGTTTGATGGTTGATTACTCTTGATGAACAAGAAAGAAAGGCAGAATTGAACCTAAGTTATCTTGAACAAGCGAATTAGCAAGCTAAGTTAACAAACGAGCTAAGCAAGGACAAGAACAAGCTACACTAGACTAAACATGCAAGAAGCAATTAAGAAGCTAAGTTAACCACTAACAAGAGAAGGGACCTAAATTAACACTAGAGAACAGAGCTAAGCAATTTACTAAGTTAAGCTAAAGCAATTAAACTAGACTAGCATTAACAAGCGAGCAAAGTAGTTTGGGTTTTAACAAGTTGATTAGGGTAGGTGGGCCGTTTGGGGGATGTAACTTTGATATTAGTTGGGGGAGATCATTAGAAATGCAAGGTTCTCAAATTATATCTAGATTACCAAAACAAACAATAAGGTCAATGTCATTAGAATATACCCTACACTACTAGTAGAAGACTAGGGTTAGGTGTAATTCTAATGGGATTAGCCAAATATAGGTTTCTAGAGTAAGTGATAGTGAGCAATTGAGGGTTGAGGGTAGAGATGGGAGTAGAGATGAGGGTATTTGACCTCATGCCACTAGCCACTCTAGCCTTTAGAAGGCCCTAGGTAATTACATCACTCTCACTTACACTAGCTACTTAAATCTCACACTCACTTGTAGAAGGAGGGATGTGTATGTAGGAACAAATGGAGCTAGCTAGGGATCCACTAATTGGACCTAGGAGCCAATCCTAAGATTGCCACATACACTTCGATTCCTCCTAGAAATCAAGTTTCATCAAACATCTCAAAGAAAGCAATCCATTTTATAAGCACAAACCACATGCGATAAAATAGGAAATGAGATAGAAGCAAGTGGCAATCATCATAGATACAAATTGAGTTCATTACAAGCAATTTTCCCCCAACATGGTATCAAAGTCACATTTTAACCCCAAACAGCCCACCACTAGGGGCTTAGCTACACATGATCAAGGAAACTACAAAAGAGAGGGGAAGAAGAGGAAGAAACTCCATGAAACTTGATGAAGTGGCCTTCTTCTTCACCTCCAAGCTGTTGTGGACGACCTCCCTCCTCGAAGGGTGTAGGGGAGCATGAAAATATGGGGGGTTATGGATGAAAACCTAGAAAACTAGGTTTCCATGGTGGGATGAGGGTAGAAATGGTGTATGATGAGCTAAAATGCAAAGGTATTGCACTAAGAGCTCAAGGAAAGAAGGTGGAAGCTTGGAGCAGCTGTGGGAGAGGCTAGCCTTCGTGCCCCAGCCACCACCTATGTATATATAGGTGGTGGGGAGGCACTAGGGTAAGTAGGGGCAGTTTAGGAAATATAGTGTAAAAGTAGGATAGGGTTGGTGGATCACCACGGTAGTGTTGATGTGCCACGGTCATGGTGAGGATAGTAGGGAATGGTTATGGGGTGGTAGAACGGTCGTGGTATGGTAGGGAGTGGTGAAAAGCCAAGTATGGTGGTGGCCACAGGCGTGACGGGGTGCCACGGTCATGGTGGGTGTGGGGCACCACGGTCGTGTTGGGTAACACGGCCGTTTTAGAGGAGGGAGAGGTGATCGTGGAGCAACACCACAGGTGTTTTGTACTTCATCGGCCACGGTCGTGGTAGTGAGCCACGGTCGTGGCAGCATGGGTGAAAACCCTATTGAAAACTGGAACTTTGGTCATTAATTCGCACGACCGTGGGACTTGCCCACATTCGTTTTCTCTTCTTCTGACCACGACCGTGCTGATGGCCACGACCGTGGTGTCTTCAATGGCCACGGTCGTGGCAGGTGGCCACGACCGTGGGATTTTGTAGGAAAACCCTATTGAGTTTGCACCTCTTTGCTAAAAAAACACACGACCGTGGTGTTGTGGCCGCGGCCGTGGTGAGGCTTGCATCACTTGATTTTACTTCGATCTTCATTATTCTTGGATGTCTTTGCTTGGGGATGACTCTTGGCCATTGGAGGTAGGTTGAGGGAGACTTTGGGGCCTTTTTTGGGTCCCTCCATGATTAGGGGAACCCTAGAACTCCTTATTTTCTCTCTCGTCCATCTAAACATGGTCCAAGTACCTGAAAATAGTGCAAAGAACATCCATAAGCATATTTGCAATGATAAGCACATTAGGGGCAAACGCTTGTAATCTAACAAGCTTAGGTGTGATTTAAGTACAAAATGGCACAGGATGGAGCCCTAAATTAGGGCTACATCACCACCCCAAACTTAAAACATACTTGTCCTCAAGTATGCTCCAACTCAATCTCTCTACAAAACTTCCATAAAAAGAAATGACATATGCAATGTAAAAGATGATTATTGCTTAATGGGATCAAAGATGACTGAGTGCATGCATTTCACCTCTCTCCTCTCCTACTTTCACAATCTAATCATGAAAAGAGCACAAAGCACATGAACTTCAAATATAGCACATAGAATATACAAGTTATCCATATTTCTTTCATTAAGTTCCGGGTAAACCGTTTCATGATGGTGTTAATCAAGGATGACTAGGAGTATTGTTTCACATTCTTGCATTCACTCTTATGTTTCAAATCACACCAAATGACCCACATGGCTGCGGAAAAGGGAAAAATGAGCTAGGATTGATGTTTTCTAGATCAATAGGTATGAAAGTGGAAGAAAGGGTTGCGGTATGATTTTTGGAGTGTTTTTACACACTCATCTTTTCTTTATTTGAATGCTCTTAAACAGGAGCATCCTTTTATTTTCTTTTTGCATTTTGCATTTTTTTCTTTTTTTTCTTGCCCTTGGTGTAGATAGGGCATATGGTGGATAGAATGAAGCGGAGAGGTAGAGATGTGGCCACCCCAAACTTTTAGAGGTGGCCAAGGCTGATTATGTGCACTAGGGCATCTTTTTATGAGGCGGAGGGGTATGAAGATGGTGGAAGAAGAGTCGGGTCAAAGATGGGTCATTGGTATGATTTTCCATATAAGACATCCTCATTGAAAGTTAATCCAATACTTCATCCTATATATCACACCACATGAATGAACAAGATGAAATTGATATATCAAACAAGTGATTCCACAAACACTAAGCGTTCAAAGTTTGCTCAAGTTCACAATTCAGCCAAATCAATCACAATCATGAGAGAGGTGATGCACATATAAAAAGTCAAACATTGATACCACTTAGCAATAAACATGACATTTCACTTGCACAAGTCAAAGGTCGTCATTTTTACTCAAAACAGTAGAGACTGGGCCAAAACATACTTTTTAGACAAGAAATCTCAAATTTGGGCAAAATTGGCCAAAATTGTGCCAATTTGCACTAAATCACATCTAAACCTACTTTAGGGGAATTTAAAGACATAAAGCAGCAAATCCTAATTAACATGCATAAGAAACTACAAAAACTACATGAAGATGCGATGCATGGTATGGAAAAGAATTTTTTTTTTTAAATTACACAAAAATGCAAGAAGTCAACTACATGCCATGCAAAGATGTAATGAAAAGAACAGTAACAATAAAACTAGACTAGATGGCAGAGGTGGAACAAAATGACAAAAAAGGGAGAGATAGGGTGATGCATACCGCCCTACCCACCCCAAACTTTAGAATCAAGTTGTCCTCAGCATGAAACTATAGCTTAGGGTAGATAGGGGAAGTGTCATGGCTGTGGTCATGTTGTCGATGTAGATATCCTCAAGCTGACCGCACCACGGTTGTGGTACATCGCCACGGTCGTGGCCATTTTTCTTCAATACGGTCATGGTGGGTGACCACGGCCGTGGCCATTCTTGCAAACAACCTGTAACTTTGATGGAATTTGATGCAATAATTCCCACGACCGTGTTTGGTGGCCACGGTCGTGTTTGACCAAATGTTCCACGGCCGTGGTCGAGATCCACGGCCATTTTGGGGTTGTTTCCCCAATTTCCTAACTTCAAAACTTGAACTTCATTTTTATTTGTTCTTGGGCCACAAATCTGACTAAATGACCATGATTCACTTCTATACCCTCTCTCTTTATTGTTTAGCACCTGCCACATCATCAAAACTCAAAGAAAATTATCAAGCACAAGTGTGTGTGTGTGTTTGTGGGGAAATAAAACAAAAGCATAAAAAAAGGAGGGTTCGAGAATCTCAAACCACGTGGGTTGCCTCCCACTAGCGCTAAATTTTACGCCTTCATTCGGGCTTGTTGTACCTCCATCAATCAACCATTGTCCAAAAGCAAAATATTTTCATCCTCATCATACACAATCCTCTCAAATGCTTTCATTGTTTGTTCTTCCTCCCAAGGGTTATGTGAGTTTATCAAGTGTCTTGCTTCATTTTTCTCTCCTCCGGGGTCATCATCATAGGTCTCAATGTAAGAATCCTCATCAACAAAACTTTTTAGCTCATTTAAGATGACCTACTTAGGCATCTTCCCTCTCATCTTCTTCTTGAAGGTGAAAACACCCTTATGGAACCTTACATAAGTTGGTATTTGCTTGATGATGGCAAGAAATGAGTTGTCTGCCTTGGTCAATCTTAAGACCTTCAAACTTTTCATGTCATAGTTTTGCCTTCCCTTGAGGAATGGGTCTTCATAGGCATCAAAGAGAGGGGTTTCCATCCCGTTGGACACTTGCGATCCTAAAAATATCACATTGGGATGTCTTGGATCAGCAGTAGGAGAACTTGGTGGTGTCATCTCAAAGGAAGATGGGGCATAAGGTATTATCTTCTCAAAATCTTCCAGGACTGTAGAATTTTTAGTGCACAACACTCTCACAAGGACTTTGCGGCAGGGGTTCTACATCATGATCTTCGTCTAATTGCTTCCCTCCCTTGTTGAGCTCCTCAACAACCTTGTCACACCTCAACATTGAAACCTTCTTCACTTGCTCATAGGGAGGAGGGGGAGAATGTGATGGTTGTAGTGGTGGTGGTGGTTTTTGGTGTAGTGGATTCGGATTTTGATGGATGTAGGTTGGTTGTTGTGGAGGTGGTTGGCATGGGGGTGGTTTTTATATTTGATATTGTGGTGGTGGTTGTGCGGTGTGTTGGAAGTTGAATGGTGGTTGTGGTTGTGGAGGAGCATAGGGGTTAGGGGGCCCTTGGTGTTGTTGGAGAGTGGGTTCTTGGCCATGTGGTGGGACA
Source organism: Alisma plantago-aquatica (assembly GCA_963693085.1). NCBI lineage: Eukaryota > Viridiplantae > Streptophyta > Magnoliopsida > Alismatales > Alismataceae > Alisma > Alisma plantago-aquatica. The sequence goes on along the minus strand of OY856411.1, from coordinate 134,073,650 downwards.
TAAGCACCTTGAGGAGCATCCATGGTTCTACTAGCATTGTTGGGGTTGGACATGGGTTGGAAAAGGGGTCTTCCCTCCTCACAAAGGGCAAGTGAAAGGGAAATCTCATCCAACATTTGCTCAAGCCGCTCAATGGTTTGTCCATGAAAGGAGACCTCTCTCTTCACTTCATCAAGGCTTCTTAACCTTTCTAGAACTTCTTCTTCAAACATGGATATGTCTTCTTGCTCTTGGACTCCTTGTTCCTCCCATGAAAAGTTTGGGCCATTTCTCCATTCTGAAGTGTATGAGCTTGACATGGAGCCTTGGTTATTCTGGATGCCATAGGATTTTAGAACCATGTCTCCACAAAGAGACACCATGGAGTTGGCGGAGTAATTATAAGAACCTCCACATGAATTTTCATGAGATCTACCATGTCTTCCAACATCTTCATCATGTAGGGCAGTTGAGGGATTGAAGGGGCTCGCATATCTCGGTCTATCATCTTGACTCCAAAGGGTTGCTTGTCACATGCACAAGGAACAACCAAACAAAAGAGGACAAGTTAGCAAACCAAGATGCAAAAGTAACACAAAGAATAAAGAACAGCAGTGGTGAGGGCAAAAGGAAAGGCTAAGCAACACTATCTAACTAGGTCGAGAGCCTCTATCCCCAGCAACGACGCCAAAAAGCTTGGTGTGGATTCCGCTAGAGGCGTACACACCAGCCAACTAGGGTAGCTAGATTCACTCCTTGAGGTTAGAACGCACGGGATGGGATTTTGCTTCTGATATTTATATTGTCCCTAACCAAGTTGATCACAAAGACTAAACAAGTCACCCGCAAGCGTACAGGGTATTGTCGTAGTATAGGTGATTGGCAAGATACGGGGTCGGTCCACAGGGATAGAAGGGGCACTAGAGTTAGGTAGTGTAAGCTATGTTCCTAGTGCGAAGATTAGGGTTTGAGGGTTTTAAAAGGGTTTGATGGTTGATTACTCTAGATGAACAAGAAAGAAAGGCAGAATTAAACCTAAGTTATCTTGAACAAGCGAATTAGCAAGCTAAGTTAACAAACGAGCTAAGCAAGGACAAGAATAAGCTACACTAGACTAAACATGCAAGAATAAATTAAGAAGCTAAGTTAACCACTAACATGAGCAGGGACCTAAATTAACACTAGAGAACAGAGCTAAGCAATTGACTAAGTTAAGCTAAAGCAATTAAACTAGACTAGCATTAACAAGCGAGCAAAGCAATTTGGGTTTTAACAAGTTGATTAGGGTAGGTGGGCCGTTTGGGGGATGTAACTTTGATATTAGTTGGGGGAGATCATTAGAAATGCAAGGTTTTCACATTATATCTAGATTACCAAACCAAACAATAAGGTCAATGTCATTAGAATATACCCTACACTACTAGTAGAAGACTAGGGTTAGGTGTCATTCTAATGGGATTAGCCAAATCTAGGTTTCTAGAGTAAGTGATAGTGAGCAATTGAGGGTTGAGGGTAGATATGGGAGTAGAGATGAGGGTATTTGACCTCATGCCACTAGCCACTCTAGCCTTTAGAAGGCCCTAGGCAATTACATCACTCTCACTTACACTAGCTACTTAAATCTCACATTCACTTGTAGAAGGATGGATGTGTATGTAGGAATAAAGGGGGCTAGCTAGGGATCCACTAATTGGACCTAGGAGCCAATCCTAAGATTTCCACATACACTCCAATTCCTCCTAGAAGCTGTGTCATCAAACATCTCAAAGCAAACAATCCATGTTATAAGCACAAACCACATGGGATAAAATAGGAAATGAGATAGAAGCAAGAGGCAATCATCATAGATAGAAATTGAGTTCATTACAAGCAATTTTCCCCCAACATGGTATCAAAGTCATATTTTAACCCCAAACAGCCCACCACTAGGGGCTTAGCTACACATGATCAAGGAAACTACAAAAGAGAGGGGAAGAAGAGGAAGAAACTCCATGAAGCTTGATGAAGTGGCCTTCTTCTTCACCTCCAAGCTGCTGTGGATGACCTCCCTCCTCCAAGGGTGCAGGGGAGCATGAAATTATGGGGGTTATGGATGAAAACCTAGAAAACTAGGTTTCCAAGGTGGGATGAGGGTGGAAATAGTGGATGATGAGCTAAAATGCAAAGGGATTACACTAGGAGCTCAAGGAAGGAAGGTGGAAGCTTGGAGCAGATATGGGAGAGGCTAGCCTTCGTGCCCCAGCCGCCACCTATGTATATATAGGTGGTGGGGAGGCACTAGGGTAAGTAGGGGCAATTTAGGAAATACAGTGTAAAAGTAGGGTAGGGTTGGTGGATCACCATAGCCGTGTTGATGTACCACAGCTGTCGTGAGGGTAGTAGGGAATGGTCGTGGGGTGGTAGAATAGTCGTGGTATGGTAGGGAGTGGTGAAAAGCCAAGTATGGTGATGGCCACGGCCGTGGCGGGGTGCCACGGGCGTGGTGGGTGAGGGGCACCACGGCCGTGTTGGGTAACAGCCATTGTGGAGGGGGAGAGGTGATCGTGGAGCAGCACCACGGGTGTTTTGTACTTCATCGGCCACAGTCGTGGTAGTGAGCCACGGTCGTGGCACCTTGGGTGAAAACCCTATTGCAAACTGGAACTTTGGTCATTAATTCACACGACCGTGGGACTTGCCCATGGTTGTTTTCTCTTCTTCTGACCACGACCGTGCTGATGGCCACGGCCGTGGTGTCTTCAATGGCCACGGTCGTGGTAGGTGGCCACGACCGTGGAATTCTGTAAGAAAACCCTGTTGAGTTTTCACCTCTTTGCTTAAAAAAACACACGAACGTGGTGTTGTGGCCATGGCCGTGGTGAGGCTTGCATCACTTGATTTTACTTCGATCTTCATCATTCTTGGATGTCTTTGCTTGGGGATGACTCTTGGACATTGGAGGTAGGTTGAGGGAGACTTTGGGGCCTTCTTTGGGTCCCTCAATGATTGGGGGAACCCTAGAACTCCTTTCTCTCTCATCCATCTAAACATGGTCCAAGTACCTAAAAATAGTGCAACGAACATCCATAAGAATATTTGCAATTATAAGCACATTAGAGGAAAACGCTTGTAATCTAGCATGTTTATATGTGATTTAAGTACAAAATGGCACAGGATGGAGCCCTAAATTAGGGCTACACCAAGAAGCTTGCATATATATATATATATATATATATATATATATATATATATATATATATATATATATATATAGATGAGATAGTGTTGTTGCATGGGGTTCCAGCTACTATTGTTTCTGATAGAGGTCCCCAGTTCACGAGTCATTTTTGGGAATGACTACATAAATCTCTGGGTACGTAGTTAAGGTTTAGTACTGCCTTTCTCCCATAGACAGATGGACAATCTGAAAGGACCATACAAACCTTGGAGGATTTGCTTAGGGCATGTGTCCTTCAGTTTGTAGGAAGTTGGGATCTACACCTGAGCTTGATAGAATTTGTTTACAATAATAGCTATCAGCACAGTATTGATATGGCACCATATGAAGCATTATATGGTAGATGTTGTAGATCTCCTTTATGTTGGTATGAAATAGGAGAATATCAACTTTTGGGTCCTGAGCTAGTGCAACAGACAACTGAGAAGATTAAAGTAAAACAACAACAATTAAAGACTGCACAGGATAGATAGAAGTCGTACGTTGACAAACGGCAAAGACCTTTAGAATTCCAAGTTGGAGACAGAGTATATCTCAAGGTCTCACCTTGGAAAGGTGTCCTTAGATTTGGAAAGAAGGGAAAGTTAACTCCTAGATTTATGGGGCCTTATCTGATCATTGAACGGATTGGAAAGGTAGCCTATAAGCTAGAGTTGCCACCTGAGCTGCATAAGTTGCATCCAGTGTTCCATATCTCCATGCTGAGAAAGTGTCATCCTGACACAGAGTTAGTTTTGCAACCTGTGGAGGTAGAATTAAATGATGATATATCATATGTTGAAGGACCTGTGATGATCCTTGATAAAAGAATTAAAAAGCTGAAAAAGAAAGACATACGTCTTGTGAAAGTTCTCTGGCATCATTGTGGCATTGAAGAAGCTACGTGGGAGCTAGAGGAAGAGATGAGGAGGAAGTACCCTTCTCTTTTCTCTTGATGATTTCGGAGACGAAATCCCTGTTAGGGGTGGATAATTAGTAACATCCCTGACCTGGGTTATGCTTTAACCCTAGATGTTTTGTTTAAGAAAAATAATTATATGCTTTCTCTTAACTTTTGAAAAGTAATTAAGGCTCAAGAGGAACTTATGTTTCAATTTTAGTCCTTTTTGAATAATGTTGAAAACAATGTTTTGCCCGTTTTGGACTAAAGTGCAAATTACCCAAGTTGAGGGGTTAACTTGCAAATATTGCATGATAATGTGTTCCTCAAGTGTTGAAGCAACATAAGAATGAAAATGATGCAGAGGTATGGCTTGTGGTAGCCTGAGTACTAAGAAAGAGCTTTTTAAGCAATGTTTGTGCATTAAAACCTAGTTTTGGTGTAATGTGCAATTTACCCAAAACCTAGGGTTCAATATGCAAAATACCACTTCTAGAGAGTCCCTAATGTTTCTTGGTATCAATTAGAGGCAAGAAAATCGGAGGGGCATCTCATTTGAATCTCTTTGGGGGAGAGAGAATCTTGATATTAAAATAATCAAGATTTAAGCATAATTGAAACCTTAATTCAGTTTAATGCAAAAATACATATATTAATGGAAGTTCCCTTCAACCAAAAATGTGGTGGTTGATTTTATATAAGTATGGACGACCAAATTCCTTGAGTTGCACCGAAATATCCTAAGTAGGTGGAGAAATCCACTTGCATTTGATAATTAAAAAGAATTGTCCACTAAAAATGGATAATAGTATTATAATGATTAAGGTGCTTAAAGTGGATGCTTTTAATTCAAGGATAAACGAGAGGTTTTTGAAGGAAAAGATTTTGTCTTTGTAAGCAAGGAAGGGAGGGGGTATGTGGCACATGAAATAGGAGTTGAAGGATTTTTCTATTACTTTCTCTCTCTTGAAAATTCACATACGTATACCCCATTTTCCACCCACATGAAAGGCTTCTTCGACTATTCTTTCTGTCCTTGCTTTGGCCGAACACAAGGGAGCTTAGGAGAAATAGGAGGACGTACCCCAACCTATAGGTGAGCTCCTTAATCATCTTCAACCTTAATTTCATGGTGGAAATTGAAATTCAATGCTTATTTTCTTGTTTTCTCCATTCAATCTTCAACTTTAGCAATTCTTTTCACTCAAAGACTTGAGGACGGACCTTGGGAAGTTGAGAAAGCTTCATTCACCATTAAATACGTGAACCTTGAATCTTGGATTCAACTTTGAAGGCGGGTTATATAACTTTAACCCTTAAGTATCATTATTGATTTCATTTCTTCATCATAAGTTGATTCCTTTTTCTTTCCCGAATTTCCTTTTGATTAATTGATGAAATCACCACAAAGATCATAGCAAATTTCGAAGGTTTAAAGCTTGGAGATGATGATGTCATCTTAGCACACACCTCAATAAAAATCATGAGCAAACGGTTTCACCTTTTGGTGACTAAACGGTCTCAAGACCGATTGAGACCAAACGGTCTCAAGACTGTTTGAGGTCAAGTGGTGTCATGGTTGGATGGAGATCCAATGGTTACAATTGATCTAGTCCCAAAGGTTTTAGCATTTGATGGTTCCTTGATTACAAACCCTAGATCGATTGAAGTTAAAACTCTAATTCAAGTTCAATCTGTTTCATTGCTGAATTGACCAAACGGTCTTCAAACCGTTTGAGGACCATTTGGTCTCAAACTGTTTGAGGACTAAATGGTCTCAAAACCATTTAGGGTTTAATAATTTTTAATTCAAACGATCTCAAACCGTTTAGGGATTTTGGATATCAAGACTGTTTGATGGTCTAACGGTCTTAAGACCGATTGAAGGTGTAGATCAAGACCGTTTGGAGGTAAAGCACCTCAAGACCGTTTGGAGGTACAAAAGGTTCAAGACTGTTTGGAGATTTTATTGAACCAAGACCGTTTTAGGTCTAACAGTCTTCAAGATCGTTTGGAGGTCAAGTAACCTCAAGACCGTTTAGAGGTCTAGTAATTTCAAGACTATTTGAAGGTCAATTGGTCTAAGACTGTTTGAAGGTTCAAATAGACCAAGACCGTTTGAAGGTCGAAACGGTCTCAAACCATTTGAAGGTGCAATTGGTCCGAACCGTTTGAAGGTCCAATTGATTCAAATCATGTAATTACTACTAAACCTATAAGTGGTTGAAGGTATCTCAAGGATGATTTCAATGGAAGAACTAAAGAATTTAGGTGATTAGGATAATTAAAGTGATTATCACTTGATGCCTATGAAAGTAATAATTCCAATACACCAAGATAAACATAGGTGTATGTACTTAGTGAGAGGTTAAGTCAACCTAATAAGGTATGATGATGATGTTATGTGTGTTCCTAAGTACATGGAACACTGATAAGTATGATTTAATACTTAAATAATGCTATGTGCTCCAAGATATGTGGAAGTATTGATTTAGGGTTTGGATTAATGAGATAATCATAAAACCCTAATTAATGGAGAATGGAAACCCTAATCAAGAAGGATGAGAAACCCTAACCCTAATGTTGGGCTATGGGTTGATAACCCCTAATTTCATGTAATGTTATATGAAACCCTAATACAGGGTGATGTTATGTGAAACCCTAATACAGGGTGATGTTATATGAAACCCTAATACAGGGTGATGTTATGTGAAACCCTAATACATGGTGATGTTATATGAAACCCTAATACAGGGTGATGTTATGTGAAACCCTAATACAGGGTGATGTTATATGAAACCCTAATACAGGGTGATGTTATGTGAAACCCTAATATAGGATGATGTTATGTGAAACTCTAATATAGGGTGAAGGTATATGAAACCCTAATATGAAACCTTAACCCTAATATAGGGGGAAGGCATGTGAAAACCTAATTCTGGGTTATAGTGTATGAAACCATAATCTTGGGCAATATGATGATAAACCATAACCCTAATTTTGGGTAATGGGATGAGTATCCCTAATTGACATGAATTTCAAAACTCTAACCCTAATGAGGGAATAGTGATGCTATCATTACATTACATAGTGCTGATATGTAATTAATATGGTTGTCATCAAGTAAACTAACCATGCAGGTATCATGAGATGATGAGCACATCTAGGTATGAGTCATGATGTTAATGGGCCTTGTGAGCCATTGTTTTAATTGTTTCCTAGTGAGAGGTGACAAGAAGATTGAATGTGCATGTTGAGCTATATGAGATGCTTGTGTAACACGTATCCTGAATACCTTTGTTAGATGACCTGGACGTAATAGTTACTTGATAGTCGTAACCATGATCACTGATGAACTAAGGGTTTGAATACCCAGATCCAGTAAACGTGATGATGACATTTTTAAGGGATGTGGAATCCCAGTAATGAGATCAGGAATTGAGATCCCCATGTTTTATAAAATTTTGATAAGCACTTGATAAAAGCATTACATGTTTCTTTGTAGCATTTGTTATAATAATTCCTATTTGGAAACTTGATTGATGTTAAAACAATATGGTAATGTACTTAACTAATCAAGCGGAATGTTATCATGTAGAGCCATATCCATAGATCCATCATCTTCAGTAGTTGGTGATGGTGAAACCGGTTTTCCTATGAGAATTCCTGGAATGCATATTTTTGAATATGTGGGGGTAATAGGCGAATATATCCTTACGCCTCATAGGAATGACTGCGGGCCATATCCTATGCACATGAATGGTTATGGACCATATCCCAATAAGATTATGTCTACGGTCCATAACTCCATAATACCAGGCATTGGCTACGGGTCATATCCTGAAGAGAGTATATGCTATGGGCTATAACTCTATAGTAAAGATGCCAGTATAGCGGAGACACAAGATGTCCTGCATATGATCTCGTACTGACCGAGACAGATGAGGTGATGGAGTCCGGCTCTTCCATTGACCTATGTATGGAATCGATGCTTTACGTAATCGTGGTCGGTTGGAGCATGAATGATATACTTCATCTCCTCAGGGCATTAGTATGATTATAAAATGTAATCAGTCATGTAGCGTATTTGCTCAAGAATGAAATACAGAAATCATTGGTTGATGTTACATTGCTTATTGTATCCTAAAGTGGATAAATATTATACATGTTCTTCATATTCCTTAATAAACTGAATAGATGATTTATTGCTTTATCATTTGTAATTGTAATGCCTTAAAAGATGATATTGCTCGATTCTGCTTAATAATGATTAAATCCTACTATTTAATAAAGATTCTCCTTTCAGTTTATTACTGTTCATATGCAATAATAATGTTTCTGGCAGAGAGTTATATCTCTCGTTGGGACAATTTTCAATTGTCTCACCCCCATGGGATCCAACCTTTTTAGGTGGATGAGGACGAGGAGGTAGAAATCATATAGTAGGAGAAGGATAGTAGCAATAGGGACAGTAGTGATATTCTAGGTGGAGACATTGGCTGTCATATTTTGTATAGAGAGTCCTATGTGTCGTCTCTGTACTCTCAGGTCCTTGGAGTTAGTAGTTAGAGATTTTATGAATCAATCTGAGATTTTGGTTTAATGCCTCGAGGTCTTATGTTGCTTATGTGTAGATTTATTAGAGCAACTATTGTATGTAATCCTCGAGAAGAGAAGGTACATGGAATGTACTTTTTGGTACATATTTTATATAATCTTTTGGTTCTTGTTATAAGAGTTTTTCCTAGAAATGGATCTCTCTACAAAAAGGTTTTAATTTTTAGTAATTTTCAGTAATCCGTTGTTAATGATCGCTTCCGCTTAGTTAATGACATTTTGTTCGAGTGTTGCATCACAATAAGATTTAATAACATATAATGTATATTATGCTGATAACCATATATGTATATATATATATACATATATATATACTTATATATATATATATATATATATATATATATATATATATATATATATATATATATATATATATATATATATATATATATATGTATATACATATATAGATACTGCTGATATATATATATATATATATATATATATATATATATATATATATATATATATATATATATATACATATATATATATATATATATATATATATATATACTGCTGATATATATATATCCCACTGATATATATATATATATCCCACTAATATATATATATATAGAGAGAGAGAGAGAGTCAGGCTAGAATACACTCGAGTGTACAGATCGCTTGCTACACTCAAGTGGTGTTTGTATATCAAGACTTTTTTTTACAAAATGTAGACCAATGATCTTCATTGTCATACTATAATTAGGCTACATACAAATTTTGAGCCCATTTAGATGAGTGTAAGTCACTCATCCTAGGGCAACACAATCAATGCACGAAACTAATTTGAAATGCATAATTTTTGTGGTCTTCATAATGTGAGCTATAAATGTTCGAATTGGCTCAAATTTTATATGTGAGATATTCACAAGATATTTATGAAGATTTAGAAAAAAATGTTGCATCATGAAAAACTACTTGAGTGTATTCTGCTCCGAATACACTCAAGTGTATTCTAGCCTGACTCTCTCTCTCTATGTATATGTATATATACATACATTATATATATATATATATATATATATATATAGGAGAGAGAGAGAGAGAGAGAGAGTCAGGCTAGAATACACTCGAGTGTACGAATCGTACGAATACACTCAAGTGTGTTTGCATATCAAGACTATTTTTTGCAAAATGTAAACTGTTGATCTTCACCGTCATACTATAACTAGGCTACATACAAATTTTGAGCTCATTTGGATGAGTGTAAGTCACTCATCCAAGGGCAACAAAATCGACGCGTGAAACTAATTTGAAATGTATAATTTTTGCGGTCTTCATAACATGAGTTATAGATATCCAAATGTGCTCAAATTTTGCGTATGAGTTGTTCACGAGATGTTTAATAAGATCAATGGATTAGATTTTTAAAACGCATCATGAAAAACTACTTGAGTGTATTCCGCTCCGGATACACTCGAGTGTATTCTAGCCTGACTCTCTCTCTCTCTCTCTCTCTCTCTCTCTCTCTCTATATATATATATATATATATATATATATATATATATATATATATATATATATATATGAGTAGGATCTATATTGGAAAAAGATGATAAAGGATCATATCTAAGTAGATCAAACTTTAAGTGTGTATGCAAGGAAAAAAATCAAAATTATCCAATTTGACTAAAAAATTACTGATGTAGTACCTCTATTAGAATGATTTCAGAAGTAGCCTATTTTGTTTTGACCTTGAAAGCAACAATCCACTTGGCATTTTTATAAAAAAGTGAGATATCTTGTGAGTTATTTGTATAAGGTTCTATATCCTTAATATTATTTTTTAAAGTGTACCATTTTGATATTGTTTTCTATATACAATCTATTTGCAAAAACCTAACCAGAAAAAACATAATGACCAGGTATGGGGCCTGCCACTGTTATGTCTTAGAGGTATTCAATAAAACTATTCATTCTACATACTGGAGTTGTGTATTTATAAAATTGAATTCATTTTACATGATTAGATTGTGTATCTAGTATGATGTAAATAATTTTTCAAGTACACGATGTAAATTAATAGTTATATGTGTACACGTGTAAAACTGGCAGTGAATAACTGAAAGGCAAAATAATAGAGAAGATAATAGCATTTATCTGAGTTGAAAAGTCTCACCCTTAATGGAAACTAAAGATGAACTCAAATGATGGTTGGGATGAAACAAAGGACCCTATACTCACAAATTCATTGCAGTGGAACACATAATCCATTGACATCCAGGATTTTGGCAAAAGATCTGCATCGTCAAAGCACTTAGAAGATTGCAGAATTAGGTGCAACATATCTTGCAAAAGTGTCAAACTATACACCATAAGAAGTATTTGATGCCTACAAGTAGCCAATCTTTATAGAATTTTTCCAACAAGGTGTTGATCCATCAGAGTTATCATAACCTAAAGTTCTTTTCTAAACCAAAAACTTTCATAGTCCTAAATTTCCCATTTAATAGTTCAAGCAGCCCTTTCCCGACAGATAATACATGCATGTCTTGTGTTTAAATCATTGTCTTCAAATGGTCCAACGAGACAAGAATTGAGAGGCCATTAGAGGACAATGATGTTGGATCTTTTCCAGCAATGTAAGGTTGGTATTAAGCTTCCTGTGTGAGATCATAGTATTGGTACTGAAGGGGGCACATATACACTCATGATTCACTACTACAGAAATGGCTTATAACGTCACATTTAGAGGCGTCGGTTGTATCCCAAAAACCGACGCCTAAACACTAAAACGTCACCTAAAAGCACAAATTGACATCTATATGTGAAGACCGGCCAGACATGGGTATCACTTTTTATTTAGGGTCGGTTGCTCAGTAAGAAACCGATGTTTAAAATTGCCCGTCAAATCTAATTTTTCTAGTGGAAAAAAATCACCCCCAAAATTTCACATACGGCGTAGGTTTTTTACCAAACAACCGACAACTAAAGGTTTTTCACGAGACAGAAATCGGGCCCATTTTCGTCGTCAGTTTTCTTACCACAACTGACACCTATGTGTTTTCGCGCGTTGTCCCCGCGAAATTTTTTACCCACCTTTGGCGTCGATTTTTTATGGTTTTTTACATAAACCGACGACAATGGACATAATTCAAGAACATTTTTTTTGTCGGCATATGTAGATAGACGTCAGTTTTTCTAGTTGAAACCGACGACTATCATTGAACATAGGTGCCAATTTTTTTTTGGTGACCGACGCCTTTTATTTTAAGTGTCGGTTGTTTTTAATAACCGACATCCATTGTTAACTCAGTAGCACCCACGCAAACCAGACTCTTCTCCTTTCTCTATTTCATTCCCGATTTCAAGACTTCCCCTTCCTCTGGCGATTCCTGCTGCCACTGCTCTATCCTCTGCTGCCGCTGCTCTATCCTCTATTGTCGCCGCTACTCTTTCGCTATTGCTCGTCGCTGCTCTGCCGCCACTGCTCACCGACTGTCGTCACTGCTCCTCCTTTCCTTTGTTTGTTTGTTCTAGACCTAAGCAAGTAATCTACCCCGGCCTCCTTTCCTTCGTTTTCCTTATTTAGGGTTTAGCCTTATTTCTGCCTTATTTCTGCATTTGGCTGCCAAGTAATAGATGCTCGATTTCTACATTTATAATGTAAATGATGAACTTTGCCCTAGATTTCCAATCATTCTTCTAAAGACATCAATAATCACCCTAACTTGAAGAACTAGGATATGAATGATGAAACTAGGATTGTAGGTATAAGAATGACAGCAAACATGTATTTGTTGGCCTAGAAACCCATCTAAGATTTAATAATTAGGAGTAAATCTTGGATAGTCCGCAATTTGGGACTGTTCTTGAACACTTAATCTCACTTAGGATGTAAGTGTATAATGTGTATTGGGTTTTCAAGAAAATTTTGATATCATTTCCCCATTTGTTCTCTAAGTACATATGTACTTGGAGAACAGTGAGGAAATGTTGCTGAAATTTTCTTGAAAACCCAATACACATTATACACTTACTAGTTAGATTAGGTGTTCAAGAATGGGATAGGTGGTACGCATTTATTATATATAAGACCTTAAACCCTAAACTTTTAACCATAAACCTTAATCTTTTAACCCTAGACCCTAATCTTTTAACCCTAAACCCTAATATATACTTGTTTTGTTTTTTATCATAGAATGGATAGATCATGGATGTCCATTCCAAATTGCTGCACCCCATAGTTTATTTCTGGTCTTGATCAGTTTATTAGATTTGCCGAGAACATAGGAAACAACCAGGAGATATGTTCTACTGCCTATGTAGGCATTGCGGTAACTACTTGAAAGTCAGCACTGGTGACGAAATCAAAAGTTATGTCATGTGCAACGGGATTGTACAAGGCTATACAGAATGGCACTGGGATGGAGAGATTTAAAACCTAAAATCAGTGGATGTCGATAGCAGTCCTTGTGTGGAAGAAGAAATTGCCTCTGATGATGTAGATGTAAACGAACCAGTTCCAGTAGACATCGTTGATGCGATGCTGGATAGTTGTGGGGGTAGAGCACACCGATCCACCTCCCATGTTTAGAAACATTGTGCATGATGCTGAGATACCATTATACACAGGTTGTACTAAGTTTACGAAGCCTAGAACTGTGTTGGGATTGTATAAGTTGAAAGCTAACAATAGATGGAGCGAAAAAAGGTTCAAGTCATTGTTGTCTTTATTGAAAGAAATTCTTCCTGAAGGAAATGAGCTGCCAATCTCAGCATACCAATTAAAGAAATTGTTGTTCCCAATGGGAATGGAGGCCAAGAAGATACACGCATGCCCAAATGATTGTGTATTCTTTCAAAAGGACTATGTGGATTTGAAAGATTGTCTAAAATGTGGTGCGTCAAGGTATAAATTGACGACTTTGGGGGAGTCCAAAATTGGTTCTCCTGCCAAGGTGATGTGGTATCTACATATAATATCATGGTTTTGACACTTGTTTTCCAATCTGATAGATGTGAAGAATTTGAGGTGGCATGCAGATGTTAAGAAAAATAATGATGGGGTCCTACGACATCCGCCTGATTCCCCACAGTGGAAGAAGATTGATTTATTGTACCCTAAATTTGGTGAAGAGTTCAGGAATCTAAGACTTAGGCTTTGTACATATGGGATGAATTTGTACGGGACATTGAGCAGCCAACATAGCACTTGGCCAGTTATGTTTGTTATATACAATCTTCCTCCCTGGTTGTGTATGAAAAATAAGTATGTTATGTTGTCGTTGTTGATATCGGGCCTTAAACAACCTGGAAATGATATCGAAGTTTATCTTGAACCTTTGATTGATGACTTAAAGAAACTCTGGGGTGAAGGTGTGATGACCTATGATGCCTCATGAAGAGAGACATTTAGTTTGCATTCTATGTTGTTTTGCACTGTTAATGACTTTCCAGCATATGGGAATTTGTCTGGATATAGTGTCAAAGGATCTAAAGTGTGTCCTATATGTGAAGAGAACATTTATTCAATATGACTAAACATGGCGGAAAGACTATATATCTTGGACATCGAATGTTTCTTCCAAAATTCCATTCGTATTGTAGGTTGCACAAATCATTGAATGGATGGAATGAGGAACGGAGTGTACCTAAACCTATACCATGGGAGGTTGTTTATGAAAGAGTAAAAGACTTTGCCAATGAATTTGGTAAGAGATCACAATGTACCATGGCCACACGGAGTGACAAATATTTATTCAAGAAGAAGTCAATATTTTGGGATCTTCCTTATTGGAGTTCTTTGGCAGTCAGACATTGTATCGATGTCATGCACGTTGAGAAAAATGTTTGTGATACCGTCATTGGTACTCTGTTGAATATATTAGGTAAGACTAAAGATGGGATAAAATCTAAAATGGACCTACGTGAAATGGGAATAAGGATAAAATTAACAGAAGTAGTTAGTAGTGATCGGAGAACATACTTACCTCCCACTTGTTACACATTGTCTAGAAAGGAGAAGACAACTTTTTATAAATGCTTGGTAAATGTTAAGGTGTCACAGGGTTACTCATCCAACATCCGTAGATTGGTATCAATGAAAGATCTGAAGTTGATAGGTCTTAAATCTCATGATTGTCACACTCTAATGCAACAAATATTGCTCATGGCAATTCAATCTATATTGTCGAAGCATGTAAGGTTTGCAATCACCAGACTTTGTTTCTTTTTCAACAGTCTAACTCTCGATAAATTGCAAAGATAAGTGGTTGTTACCCTATGTAAGCTTGAGATGTGTTTTCCTCCTTCGTTCTTTGATATCATGGTAAATCTTGTTGTCCACTTGACTAGGGGAGTGAAAATGTTGGGACCAGTTTTCTTGCATTGGATGTATCCCTTTGAACGATACATGAGCGTTTTTAAAGGTGACGTTCGAAACTGTTATCGGCCAGAAGGGAGTATTATTGAGGGTTATGTGGCGAGAGAGGTTATGGATTTTTGCAATGACTTTCTGAGTGGTAATGACGCTCCTGTTAATGATAAGAATATTAAGGAGCATTTTGGCAAAGGAATTTTGGGATCACGGATGAAAGTAATCAGTTGTGAGCAGTTGGAACAAGGTCACTTGTATATTTTACACAACATCGACAAAGTGAGTGTTTATATCGAGGAACATACCAATTTCATTAAGAGACAATATCCTCAAGCCAATTCAATGTGGCTTTCTTGAGAGCATAACAAGACATTTATTAAGTGGTTTGAAGATAAATTCTTATATCAACTATCTTAAACACCAGATAATCTTACTAAAACTATCAAATGTCTCGCCTTTTAACCAAAATGGAATGTTATGTCTTATGAAGGGCTTGACATAAATGGATTCTCATATTACACAAAGCGTCAAGATGATAAGAGTGTCATCCAAAATAGTGGGGTCACCCTTCGAGCGTCTTCATTGTTTTTTGCAAGTGCAAAGGATAAGAGTCCACGTGAAGCTAAAATGTCATATTACAGTGTCATTGAAGACATATGGGTGTTTGACTACGTAGATTTCAGAATTCTGCTCTTTAAATGTAATTGGATTGATAACACCAAAGGAGTTATATTGGATGAATTGGGTTTCACATTAGTGAACTTTGAAAAGATTGGTGAGAAGGATGAACCATTCATATTGGAATCATAGGTGAAACAAGTATTTTATATCGATGATCCTGTAAATGATAAATGGTCAGTTGTTCTTCATGGTAAAAGATAGTTCATTGAAGATCCTATAGATGAAGAACAATACTATGATAAGTATGATGACTCTAGTCCATTCTCAGTTGGGTTTCCAGCACCACCAAATATTGAAGCTAATGATTACTTGTATGTGCACAGAGATCACAATGAAGGACTGTTAATTGATAAAAGATCGCAATATTAGAGGCATGCATGTTTATATTTTTTTATATGTTTTATTTTTCTGAATGTGAACTTTATAATGTGAATGTGAACTTTACAATGTGAATGTGAATTTTACAGTGTGAACTTTACAATCTGAATGTGAACTTTCAGATGGCTGAGCATTCAAATGATGACCGTGCTGATGATTACCGTGAGGGTGAGGATGTCAATGCGTCGCCTCACAATGTAAGTTTTAAAAATATATCCCTGAGGTTTCTATTTATATGTTCATTTATAGTTATATCCTATAAGTGTGTTTTTTTGTCAAATTTTAGGTTGGTGATGTACCCCCTGAAGAAATTGGGGAACTTGATGAGCAGGAAAAAAAATTGATAAAGTGAGGGGCATCACAATGATGAACAAGTTACTACAGCAAAGGGGCAATGGACCCAAACTAGTTGTGGATTTCGATCATGCAGGAAATCCAGTTGGAGTGAACCACGACTCATTTGTTTCATATCTTGGGGTTCTTACTCAAAGCCATTATAGTCCTAACATAGAATCCTGCATAAAGTTCCTAAGGGGAAGAAAGACTTAGTATGGAAGGAACTATGCGTGAGTTATTATTATATGCAATTCTATTTTTGTAGATTACTAATTTTTAGGATACTAGTTAATAGTAATGCTATTTTGTAGAGTATATTTCATCTGGATGAAAAGCTACATCGTAAATGTGTGATGTAACACTGTGGGAGGGTCCTAAGGAATTATAGGACAAATCTCACCCGAGATTACATACGCAATGCTAAGAAGAGGTTCTTGATTGATTTCTATTCTAGACATTGATCACTTTTTGACTAACTCTATAATAATAATTTTTATTTGTATTCTCTTTAAAAATTAAATTTAGGAAGAAGGAAGCCACTGAGCAATGGAAATACCTGGACCCCAAAGACTGGGAGGATTTTTTACCCAAAGAAAAATGGATGAATTCAAGATATTAAGCGCCACTCCCAATTTAATTAATATACATTCTTATGTATTCACCTATTCAAGATTAACCTTTAGTATTACTAACCAAATCAATGTGCTTACTAACAAGGCTATCAATGATGCTCAAAGAGTAAGGTGTGCACTGAATGTGCATGACCACACAATGGGTCCAACAGGCTATGCAGGCGTTCACCAAAGACTACAATCTGAGTCTACTGCTCAGTCTGCTGCTTCTCAGAAGACTGTAGAGTCCTCTACTATTAGTCATGCACCTCTGCCTCGACATGCTACGTGGATAGATGGGAGGCAAAACAAGAAGGGAGATATAATGAAGCCCGCAACTGCCGAGGCAGCTGCAAAAATGGTATAATTCAACTCTTAGAGCAATCGATCGATATTGATTATTGTTATGTTTACTTACCAATTTATGTTGATGGCGATTAGCGGGAGATGCACGAGCAGAGGAAGGAAGGAAAGTTCATCCCTGAGGGTACAAGGGATGAATTGACAGTTGTTCTGGGTAACCCAGAGCATCCTGGACTTGTTAGGGGTGCAGGCGCTGGTGTAGGCATCAAAGCGTTCTTTGGGCCATCCCATTGCAAACCTGTCCCAAAAGCGGGACTTTCACAAGCTGAGGTAGCCTATTCTTTTTTTAGAATGTTATTGCGAAAGGGGATTCAATAATCAAAAGCTAGTGTTTCTTTTATCCATGTATAGGTAGATGAGTTAATTAATAGGAGAGTCGAGGAAGCACTTGATAAGAGACTCCATGAAGCAATTAGAAAGTGGCAGGTGTCTCAGACTGCCACTTAGACAGTACCTATGGTGGGCCGCTCTTCTCCTACTGTAGAGGTTGGGAGTAATCTTGTAGACCCACCACCTAGCACGTCCGTTGAAAGTATTTTTATGACATAGTACCTAGTCTTTTCAAGATGATATGTTTATGTATATATGTATATGACATTCTTTACGTAAATTTGTAGGGGTTGAAGCCATGCCGTCTAAAAATCAAGAATATGTCATTGCAGAGGCGTCGGCTTACCCACCCCTTCCAGGGGGGATGTTTCATGGGACTCCAGTACCAGATGGTGTGGTTCGTGTGAGCTCGATACATGTACTCCCCGGTTGGAGGGGTCTTCCATTGCCATATGCCCACCCAGATTCTGAAACGCTTGGTGAGGTAGAAGGCAGAGTGATATTGTAGCCCAAAGCGGATGTCGTCTATACTAATATTGTATAGTAAATTTACATTACGTTAATTTGTTAGTGTGTATGTATATATGAGTCAATTGATCTTAAATTATATATACATGTCAAAAGGAAGACACCCGCTACATCTCGGCCTCTACCTCCACCTCTTGAAGTACCAAGTTGGCTTCTAAGGGACCTGCACACCTCATTAGGTTCTAATTGTAGGGGTATGGCAGTATGGATAGGCGAACATGATCCAAATTACCCTATATATGTTTCTATTCCGGAGGATGTTGCATGTCAATCATATGATAACAATCTATTTATATAAGATATTTTGGAGTTATTTCTTTATGATTGGCTTAATACATCTATGATAGAGCTATGGATATGGTGAGATCTGGTTTATACATCCATACACCTTGTTTTATATACGGTGATCTGGTTTCTTATATATTAACACTACTACAGAAATGGATTATAATGTCACTTTTAAAGGTGTCGGTTGTAATAATACACCGACACCTAAACAATACAGTGTCGGTTTATAAAATAAACTGACATCAATCTGTGAAGGGCGACCAGACACGGGTATCGCTTTTATTCAGTGTCGGTTCCTTAATAACAAACAGACGCCTAAAAGTAACTGCCAAATCCAAAATTTCCAGCGAAAAAAATTACCTCCAAAAATTAACATACATCGTCGGTTTTTAAAAAAGAAACCGACGACTAAAGGTTTTCTGCGAGACAGAAATTTGACCAATTTTTATCGTCGGTTGTGTTACAATAACTGACGCCATTGTGTTTTCACGTGCATAACGGCAAAAAATTTCACCTCCCTTTAGTGTCTATTTTTATAAGGAAACCGACGACTATGGTCTTAATTCGAGAACATTTATTTTTGTCAGCATATAAATATAGACATCGGTTTTTATGTTTGGAACCGACACCTATAATTGAATAATAGTTTCAGTTTTTTGTTGGTAACCGACACTTATAGTTTTTATTGTCGGTTGTTGTTAATAACCGACACCTATTGTTAACTTAACAATGCACCCACGCGAGGCAGACTCTTCCCCGTCTGTTTCATTCATTTCTACTCGAGGGTTTGCTGGTCCGGCGATTCCTCTACTCCACCACCGCTCGTTGTTGCTCTGCCTCTGCCGCCATTTGCTGGTGCTTTGGTCGCCGACACCGCCGCCGCTAGTCACCGCACCTCTGCTAGCTTCTGCCTCCGCCGCCTCTACTTCCACCATCTGCCACCAGTTCTCCGACCGCTTCTCTCCAGGCCGGCCGCGGCTCCTAGGGCTCTGCTCCCTGCTCTCCATGTCACTACTCCGCTCCAACCACAACTCCTACGTGCCCAACTCCGCCACAAAGGTACCCTACTCCTGCTCTTCTTCCTCCTCTTTTTCCTCCGCCCTCAAGTAGGTACCCTGCTCCTGCTCGAATAATGTAGGAAATGCGTAGATTGTGAATAAAAATGCTCTGATTCACATTAATATTACCCTGTTGTATATGGTTTTGATCAGAAAAATGCGTAGATTTTGAATAAAATATACTTAAAGCTCAATTATTTCTTCTTGTTATAAAGGTATAGTTAGTACACGAATATTAGATGATATTCAAGAAAACCATACATTGATGAGCATATCGTTAATCATGTTAATTATGATTCTTTATTTATTCTGATGTCAGTATATAATTATGTGATCCCAACATCTTAAATTGAATTAGAATGATTTCAATGAATTATAGGGTTTTAAAGTTGATAATCATGTACATGCAGAAATAGGGTTATTAAACCAATAGTTATAACATAGTATGATCTTAATCTGTTCTGGATGTTAATAATAACATAGTATGTTAAATATGATGATTAGGGCTATATATATAATGTCTAGTAAAGATTCCTAGACTTTTTGTCATTAGGGTAATTTTTATACATGTTTGAGTAAATTAGGGTTCTAATCTACCCTTTTGTCCTATATTTGATGATAATTGTGCATATATGTTGAGTTTCATCTTACTCTTACCTAAGAGATTTTTTTCTAAATCTCTTATACATCACTATATTTAAGGTTAGTCTGTCTACTAGAGTGTGGGGATTAACCATGTTGCCTGTAGTTTATAACATTGCATTGTGAATTATTGCATATTTGAAACTATTGATTTCTTGATTTATTATTTAATAATGCTCTATAGATTAGGATTAACCATGTTTCCTGTAGTTTATACACATTTATTATATATAAGAATGACAACACAAGAATTTGTTGGCCTAGAAACTCGTCCAAGATTTACTCATTAGGAGTAAATCTTGGATAGTCCCCAGTTTGGGACTGTTCTTGAACACCTAATCTCACTTAGGATGTAAATGTATAATGTATATTGGGTTTTCAAGAAAATTTCAGCAGCATTTCCCCATTTGTTCTCTAAGTACATATGTACTTAGAGAACAGCGGGGAAATGTTGCCGAAATTTTCTTGAAAACCCAATACACATTATACACTTACTAGTGAGATTAGGTGTTCAAGAATGGGATAGGTGGTACACATTTATTTTTATTATGTTTTATTTTTCTGAATGTGAACTTTACAATGTAAATGTGGACTTTACAATGCAAATTACTTTACAATGTGAATGTGAACTTTACAATGTGAATTACTTTACAATGTGAATGTGTACTTTACAATGTGAACTTTACAATTAGTGTTACTTTACAATGTGAAATTTATAATTTGAATGTGAACTTTCATATGGCTGATCAGGACCGTGCTTATGATCACCGTGAGGGTGAGGACGTTCTTGCACCGCCTGAGAATGTAAGTTTTAAGAATATATCCCTGAGGTTTCTATCTATATGTTCATTTATAATTATATTATGTAAGTGTGTTTTTATCAAATTTTAGGTTGGTGATGTACCCCCTTAAGAAATGACAGCACTTGATGAGCAGCAAAAGAAAATTGAGAAAGTGAGGGGCATCACAATGATGAACAAGTTAATACAGCAAAGGGGAAATGGACCCAAATTGGCTGTGGATTTCAATCAGGTAGGAAATCCATATGGAGTGAACCGCAACTCATTTGTTTCATATTTTTGGGTTCTTACTCGCAGCCATTGCAGTCCTATCATAGAATCATGGCATAAAGTTCCTAAGGGGAAGAAAGACCACATATGGAAGGAACTATGTGTGAGTTGTTATTATTTGTAATTCTATTTGTGTAGATTACTAATTTTTAGGATACTAGTTAATAGCAATTCTATTTAATTTGCAGAGCATATTTGATCTGGATGAAAAGCTGCATCGTAAATGTGTGGTGCAACGTTGTGGGAGGGTCCTAAGGAACTATAGGACCAATCTCACCCGAGATTACATATGTGATGCTGAGAATAGGTTCTTGATTGATTCCAATTCTAGACATTGATCAGTATTTCACTAACTCTACACTAATAATTTTTGTTTGTATTCTCTTTGAAAAATAAATATAGGAAGAAGGAAGCCACACAGCAATGGAACTACTTGGACCCCAAAGAATGGGAGGAGTTTTTTACCCAAAGAAAAATGGATGAATTCAAGGTATTAAGCACCACTCCTAATTTAATTAATATACATTTTTATGTATTCACCTATTCAAGATTAACCTTTAGTGTTACTAACCAAATCAATGTGCTAACTAACTAGGCTAAGAGCGATGCTCAATGAGCAAGGCGTGCATTGAATGTGTGCGACCATACAATGGGTCCAAGAGGATATGTAGGCGTTCGCCAAAGACTACAGGCTGAGTCTACTCAGCCTACTGCTACTCAAGAGACTGCAGAGTCCTCTACTGCTTCTCCCGCACCTCTGCCTCGTCATGTTATGTGGATAGCTGGGAGGCAAAACAAGAAGGGAGAGATATCGAAGCCCGCAACCGCTGAGGCGGCTGCAAAAATGGTCAAAATCAAACTCTTAGAGCAATCTATTGATATTGATTATTGTTATGTTTACTTACAAATTTTTGTTTATGGTGCTTAGCGGGAGCTGCACGAGCAGAGGAAGGAAGGCAAGTTCATCCCTCAGGGCACAAGGGATGAACTGACAGTTTCTTTGGGTAACCCAGAGCATCTTGGACTTGTAAGGGGTGCAGGCGCTGGTGTGGGCATCAAAACGTTCTTTGGGCCATCCCAGCGCAAACATGTCCCAAAAGTTGGACTTTCACAAGCTGAGGTAACTTTTTCTTATTTTAGAACTTTATTGCGAAAGGGAATTGAATAATCAGAAACTAGCATTTCTTTTATCCATGTATAGGTAGATTCCTTAATTGATAGGAGAGTCGAGGAAGTAGTTGATAAAAGACTCCAGGAAGTAATGAAGAAGTGGCAGGCGTCTCAGACTGCCACTCAGACAGTACCTGTGGCGAACCTCTCTTCTCCTACTGCTCATACTGCAGAGGTTGGGTGTAATCATATAGACCCACCTAGCACGTCCTCTATAAGTATTTTTATGGCATATATAATAGCTAGTTTGTTCAAGATGATATGTTTGTGTATATATGCATATAACATTCTTTACGTAAATTTGTAGGGGTTGAAGCCATGCTGACTACAACGTGAAGGATATATCATTGCAGATGCATCGGCTTACCCACACCTTAAAGGGTGCATGTTTCATGGGAGTCCAGTACCAGATGGCATGGTACGTGTGAGCTGCATACATATACTCACTGGCTGGACGAATCTTACACTGCCTCATGCACACCCAGATGCTGAAACACTTGGTGAGGCAGTAGGCGGAGTGATACTGTGGCCCGAAGCAGATGTCCTCTATACTGCTATTGTATGATAAATTTTCATTACTTTAATTTGTTAGTGTGTGTATATATATGATTCAATTGATATGAAATTATATATACTGGTCAAAAAGATGAGACCCGCTACATCTCGGCCTCCACCTCCTCGACTACCAAGTTGGCTTCCAGGGGACCTACACGCCTCGATAGGTCCTAATTGTAGGAGTGTGGCAGTATGGATCGGCGAACATAATCTAAATTGCCCTATAAATGTTACTATTCCTGAGAATGTTGTAGGTAAATCATATGATAAAAATCTATTTATACAAGTTTAGCATATTTATTAATGCATACGTAATAGAAGTTCTGGATACGTATTTATGTCGGTCAAACATTCAGAAACAACATATTTATACAAGATATTTTGGAGTTGTTTAGTTATGACTGGTTGAACACATCTATTATAGAGATGTGGATATGGTGAGATTAATACATACGGCAATCTGGTTTATACATCCGTATACCTTGTTTTATATATGGCAATCTGGTTTCTGATATCAATGCATACGTAATACATGTTTTGCAGCCTCTTATACAAGACATGTGTAGATTTTGGGTTTTCCCATGTGGGATTTTTGATTCCATCTTTGATTAGTCTTGTAGTTACAGACCCTTCTCCAGTTACTTCATACTTCTGTGATGCTTTTGAATATTTTG
Organism: Alisma plantago-aquatica; assembly: GCA_963693085.1. Taxonomy (NCBI): domain Eukaryota; kingdom Viridiplantae; phylum Streptophyta; class Magnoliopsida; order Alismatales; family Alismataceae; genus Alisma; species Alisma plantago-aquatica. The sequence continues at coordinate 134,049,944 of OY856411.1, read as the reverse complement.
GTAAAAATAATAAGACGGTGATAATAGCTCCATTCAATGTCGAGTAAGTTTACTTTGCTTGTAATTTGGACTTAAGCAAATTACATTTTTATTGCGGATATTGAGTTATTAATTTTCTACTTTCTTACCTACAGTGCTAAGCATTGGGAGTTATTAGTTATTGTCCCCAAGACGTTCACCGTCTATTATCTAGATCCAGCGGGGAGTGAGTTGGATGTATTATATGGACATGCAATTAAAAGGTCATTATTCTCGTGAGAAATATTTTATGTTTTTATATCTGTTAACATCTGTTACTGCATTACTATTTAATTATGCAATTTAATGTGTTATATTAACATATATAGGGCTTTACAAGAGTACAAAAAAGCTGGAGGAAAGGTCCCCAGGAAAAAAAACCTGACACTCATTTGGGAGAATGTGAAAATAATTTCCTGACTCCAATGTATATATTATGGATGTGAACTATGCTTATTTGTATTTTTGAATATTTTGTATGTTTCAATTTATAGTGTGCTACACAAGACAACGGCTGGGCATGTGCCTACTATGTGATGCGATTTATGGACCTAATCATCAAACATGTCGTATTGGAAATCGATAACATACAACAGGTATTATACATAGTCTCGTTAGATAATATGAAATATATGAATCTTATTATATATTATTATAATTATGTATGTACGTCATCCTCTTTGTAGGTTTTTAAAACTGAGGACTTCAACACAGGTGCAAAGCGTTTCGATGTACATGCTCCCTATACGAGAGGTGAATTAGATGTTGTAAGAGAAGATTGGGCAAAAGCCCAGCAAAGAGTGGGAATATTTCAATATGATTTTGATGACAATGATGACAATGACAATGATGAATAAAGAATAACTTTGTTCTCATAATTAATTTTGTGTGAATGTGAATGAATTTTTATGAATTGTCATATGTGTGTGAAAATCATCAATACATGAATGTTTCTACATGTGTCTCAATGTGAAAAGAGATGAAATAAATAGAACTGCAGGTTTCTACTGGTTTCTACATGCGCGTGATGAAAAAAAAATATGAATTAAATGTTCTTATACATGAGTGTGAATCACATATATATAATATTGTTCATCATGTTAATTTTGCAGGTTTGTGGCTTGTTGTTTGTTAATATCAATGGATGTCATAAAACCTGCAGTTCATAACTGAACTGTAGGTTTCTCATCCTGCAACTAGCCATAGCAGGTCTACAGACTGACAGAAAAAAAATCAAAACATAGGTGTCGGTTATTTGAACAAAACCGACACCTAAGCCATACGACAGAATGTTTTCACCTAAAACCGACGTCTATGTGACCAGGTACCACGGCCATGCTGGGAAGCACGACCGTGGTGGAAGACAGGTGATAGGGCGTCGGTTATTATCACAAAACCGACGTCGGTTCAGATGATATGGCGTCGGTTTCTCTTCGCAACCCGACACTTATAGTCCATTTGCTGGTGCATTTTCGGTGGCGGGAAGAGTTTGGGTGTCGGTTTTTACTAAACAACTGACGCATATAGTCCATTTGCTGGCGCATTTTCGGTGACAAAAAATGTTTTGGTGTCGGTTGGGATCCGACGCCGAAGGGCCCCCCCTTAGCGGCGCCCACTTGGGTGTCGCTTTAAAACTGACACTAAAGAGCTTAAATAACCGACGCTAAAAGGCTTTTATGTAGTAGTGTAATGCATACGTAATATATGTTTTGCAGCCACTTACACACGATATGTACAGATTTTTCATTTTCTCATATGGGATTTTTGGTTTCATCTTTGATTAGTCTTGTAGACAAAGACCCTAGGTCAGTTATTTCATACTGTCGTACTGCTTTTAAATTTTTTGGTAAAAATAAGAAGACGGTGATATTAGCTTCATTCAATGTCGAGTAAGTTTACTTTGCTTATAATTTAGACTTAAGAAAATTACATTTTTATTGTGGATTTTGAGTTATTAATTTTTAACTTTCTTACCACTAGTGGTAAGCATTGGGAGTTACTAGTTATTGTCCCCGAGACGTTCACTGTTTATTATATGGATCCTACGGAGAAGGAATTGAATACATTATATAGACACACAATGAAAATGTCATTATTCCCGTGAGAAATATTTTATATTTTTATATCGTTAACATCTGTTATTACAATACTATTTAATTATGCAATTTAACGTGTTATATTAACATGTAGGGCTTTACATGAGTTCAAAAAAGCTAGAGGAAAGATCCCCAAGAAAAAGAAGCAGCCACTAATTTGGGAGAATGTGAAAGTAATTTCCCGACTCCAATGTATATATTATTTATGTGAACTGTGCTTATTTGTATTTTTGAATATTTTGTATATTTCAATTTATAGTTTGCTACACAAGATAACGGTTGGGCATGTGCATACTATGTGATGTGATTTATGAACCTAATTATCAAACATGCCGCAATGGAATTCGATATCATACATCATGTATTATATATAGTCTCATTAGATAATATGAAATATATCAATCTTATTATATATTATTAATTATATATACATCATTCTCTTTGCAGGTGTTTAAAACTGACTTCACAGGTCAAAAGTTATTAGATGTACATACTCCCTATACGATGGAAGACTTAAATGATGTAAGAGAACAATGGGCAAAAGCCCTACAAGTAGTGAGAATTTTCAAATATGATTGGAATAGTGATGGCGATAATGACGGTGATGAATAAAGAATGATATTTCTAAACTTTGTTCTCCTAATTATTTTTTTGTGAATGTGAATGTGAATGAATTTTTCTGAATTGTCATATGTGTGAATGTGAAGATGATCAATACATGAATGTTTCTACATGTATCTAAACGTGAAAAGAGATGAAATGAATGGAACTACAGGTTGCTAAATGTGTGTGAAAATGGAGGAAAATTAAAATGGAACTAATGGTTTCTACATGTGTGTGATGAAAAATTATATGAATTAAATGTGCTTATACATGATCTATATACAATATTGTCCATCGATCTTGTTAATTTTGCAGGTTTGTGGCTTGTTGTTGGCTGATATCAATGGATGTTGTAAATCTATAGTTCATAACTGAACTGCAAGTTCTGCATCCTGCTGACCAGCCATACAGCAGGTCTGCAAACTAATAAGAAAAAAAATCAGAACATAGGCGTCAGTTATTTGAAAAAACCGACAACAAAACACAGGCGCTGGTTATTAATATAAAACCGACGTCTTTATGCCTTGCAGCACGGCCGTGCTGGGAAACGTGTCCATGGTGGGAACAGGGATATAGTGTCGGTTATATACAAAACCGACGCCGATGGTGCCTTGCTGGTGCGTTTTATTGGTGGCGGGAAGGGTTATGACGTCGGTTTTTTTAAAACATCGACGGCTTTGACCTAGATATAGTGTTGGTTTTGTTTAGATAACCGACGTCTATAGAGCCTTTGCTGGCACGTTTTTTGTGGCGGGAATGTTTATGGCGTCGGTGTTAAAACCGAGCTGAAGGTTTCGACTTTTAGCGGCGCCCACTTGGGTGTTGCTTTGAAACCGACGCCAAAGGCCTTAAATAACCGACACGTCGGTTCTGTACTAGTGATCGTAGATCTTACATAGGCAATTAGTTCTTGAGGGAAGTAGTGGCTGGTGAGGCTTCTTTGCCAGTAGGCTCACACAACCTTGGTGGTTAGATATTGGGGAGGCTTGGTGATAATGCACAAATGCTGCATCTTCGATGCATTAGGGCTTTCGTGTTGTTCAAAACCTCAAAGAAATATGTGTCAGTCCTCCTTCCAAATAACATCTACACGCATCATACCAACGAACTTGATGAACCTAGAGTCCACATCATCAATGACATACCAGATTCCAGCGAACTGGTCTGTATCTGAATACATGATGCATGATCTTGGAAGTTGTTGACATCAATGATCCAGCCGGTGTGCAGGGTGAGGATCCCATCCTAGCCTATAGATGCATAACACAACACGCACAGATGAAGGGATTCCAGAGGCAAACTTCCCGTAGGGGAGGATAGAACAACAAGGGTGTTGCCTCGCCTCACAAATGTGACATATTCTATCGATCGTCTTTCACCTAGCACCTGCACTCTATTACAATTCTAGAGATAGATTCACGACCCAGCCACCATAAATGTAATTAGATCCACCCAACTCCTATGCCCACAGAATCAAAGTATTGACCTTATCACAACTAGAGAGCGTCCTAGTCTTGACTTTTTCCCTGAAACTCCATCCAGCCTAGAGCATGACGGATAAAATGCAGATGAAACACAATATCTATCCTTTGTTAGCGATGTCTGCCCCCTCCTTCAAATCTATGACGACGGACGTAGATTGGCATCACAACGAAGGGGATATACAGCAGAAAGGAGACACCATCTATTTTATGCAACATGAGATAAAGTGCAAAGAGTCCAGACTGTTTCATGTGTAAGGAGTCCGGTTGTTTTACGCAAGAAAGATTATAGAAACGACTATTGGTGCTTAGAATGATAGGATAGTAGATATATGGCTATAAATGTGCTGCCCACGCGGGTAACTAACTATCATTATCCGTGAATCTATTTTGTAATAGAAAGACACCTTATTGTAATGAGACAACCAAAATTACAATACAAAGACTCATTTTGTAAATATATCATGAAATTTTATTCTCCCTCTGAATATAGTAAAAATGATATTTATGACAACATTTTACGTAATATTACAAACCGAGTCTTTATATTATAATTTTGGTCATCTCATTACAAATATGTGTCTTCGTATTACAAAACAGATGCACGAGTAACTAAGCTTAGTTACCCACACGGATAGTGAATGAACAACATAATTATATGTATATGTATATGTATGTATATATATATATATATATATATACATATACATATACATATACATATATATACATGAGTCTGTCTTAAATACCCATGGATAGTCTGGAATTCGCTTCCCGTGCATCCCAAAAGGTAACTATTCGGTCAGAAAATTAACTCCCTCGACAAAAAAACAATATTGACTGAAAAGTAACTATTCGACTCAAAAAGTACAACCATAAAAATACACAGAAAAAAATTCTAGAATATATATGTAATTGTATATTTTTTATAACTGGTACAAATGTGACTATCTATGCATAAAAAGTAATAGTTTACTAGGTAAAGTAACCCTCTACATGTCAAAAGTAAGAAAACCCCAAAAATAACCAAATTAGGAGCAGATAGCTATCCGTGCGGGCATTGAATGAATGCCCTATATATGTATATATATACAATATATATATATATATATATATATATATACACAATATATATATACAATATATATACACTCAATACCACCTATTCGTATGTGGATGAGAACTCTAGACCCTCCTTAGTCCTTCCTTGAAGCTTGATATCATGCTTTGAGGTGGATATATGCTTGTATGGTAATGCATGTTGTTGATCAAGATTCTCCATGGCGTTTTAAAGTTTCCTAGCCTTGTTTCTTGCATAAAATTGTATACCAATATATTTTCATGATCTTTTTCACCTCTTCGTATTGATTTTCCAAAGTCCATTTTTCCATGATGGAAAATTGTTCATCTTGCTAAAGCATTGAAGATCCTATAGATGAAGAACAATACTATGATAAGTATGATGACTCTAGTCCATTCTCAGTTGGGTTTCCAGCACCACCAAATATTGAAGCTAATGATTACTTGCATGTGCACAGAGATCACAATGAAGGACTGTTAATTGATAAAAGATCGCAATATTAGAGGCATGCATGTTTATATTTTCTTATATGTTTTATTTTTCTGAATGTGAACTTTACAATGTGAATTACTTTACAATGTGAATGTGAACTTTACAATGTGAACTTTACAATCTGAATGTGAACTTTCAGATGGCTGAGCATTCAAATGATGACCGTGCTGATGATTATCGTGAGGGTGAGGACGTCAATGCGTCGCCTCACAATGTAAGTTTTAAAAATATATCCCTGAGGTTTCTATCTATATGTTCATTTATAGTTATATCATGTAAGTGTGTTTTTTTGTCAAATTTTAGGTTGGTGATGTACCCCCTGAAGAAATTGGGGCACTTGATGAGCAGGAAAAAAAATTGATAAAGTGAGGGGCATCACAATGATGAACAAGTTACTACAGCAAAGGGGCAATGGACCCAAACTAGTTGTGGATTTCGATCATGCAGGAAATCCAGTTGGAGTGAACCATGACTCATTTGTTTCATATCTTGGGGTTCTTACTCACAGCCATTATAGTCCTAACATAGAATCCTGGCATAAAGTTCCTAAGGGGAAGAAAGACTTAGTATGGAAGGAACTATACGTGAGTTATTATTATTTGCAATTCTATTTTTGTAGATTACTAATTTTTAGGATACTAGTTAATAGTAATGCTATTTTGTAGAGTATATTTCATCTGGATGAAAAGTTACATCGTAAATGTGTGATGTAACACTGTGGGAGGGTCCTAAGGAATTATAGGACAAATCTCACCCGAGATTACATACGCGATGCTAAGAAGAGGTTCTTGATTGATTTCTATTCTAGACATTGATCACTTTTTGACTAACTCTATAATAATAATTTTTGTTTGTATTCTCTTTAAAAAATATATTTAGGAAGAAGGCAGCCACTGAGCAATGGAAATACCTGGATCCCAAAGACTGGGAGGATTTTTTACCCAAAGAAAAATGGATGAATTCAAGATATTAAGCGCCACTCCCAATTTAATTAATATACATTATTATGTATTTACCTATTCAAGATTAACCTTTAGTGTTACTAACCAAATCAATGTGCTTACTAACAAGGCTATCAGCGATGCTCAAAGAGTAAGGTGTGCACTGAATGTGCATGACAACACAATGGGTCCAACAGGCTATGCAGGCGTTCACCAAAGACTACAAGCTGAGTCTATTGCTCAGTCTGTTGCTTCTCAGAAGACTGTAGAGTCATCTACTATTAGTCATGCACCTCTGCCTCGACATGCTACGTGGATAGATGGGAGGCAAAACAAGAAGAGAGATATAATGAAGCCCGCAACTGCCGAGGAAGCTGCAAAAATGGTATAATTCAACTCTTAGAGCAATCGATCGATATTGATTATTGTTATGTTTACTTACCAATTTCTGTTGATGGCGATTAGCGGGAGATGCACGAGCAGAGGAAGGAAGGAAAGTTCATCCCTGAGGGTACAAGGGATGAATTGATAGTTGTTCTGGGTAACCCAGAGCATCCTGGACTTGTTAGGGGTGCAGGCGCTGGTGTGGGCATCAAAGCGTTCTTTGGGCCATCCCATTGCAAACCTGTCCCAAAAGCGGGACTTTCACAAGCTGAGGTAGCCTATTCTTTTTTTAGAATGTTATTGCGAAAGGGGATTCAATAATCAAAAGCTAGTGTTTCTTTTATCCATGTATAGGTAGATGAGTTAATTAATAGGAGAGTCGAGGAAGCACTTGATAAGAGACTCCATGAAGCAATTAGCAAGTGGCAGGTGTCTTAGACTGCCACTTAGACAGTACCTATGGCGGGCCGCTCTTCTCCTACTGTAGAGGTTGGGAGTAATCTTGTAGACCCACCACCTAGCACGTCCGTTGAAAGTATTTTTATGACATAGTAGCTAGTCTTTTCAAGATGATATGTTTATGTATATATGTATATGACATTCTTTACGTAAATTTGTAGGGGTTGAAGCCATGTCGTCTAAAAAGTCAAGAATATGTCATTGCAGAGGCGTCGGCTTACCCACCCCTTCCAGGGGGGATGTTTCATGGGACTCCAGTACCAGATAGTGTGGTTCGTGTGAGCTCGATACATGTACACCCCGGTTGGAGGGGTCTTCCATTGCCATATGCCCACCCAGATTCTGAAACGCTTGGTGAGGTAGAAGGCAGAGTGATATTGTAGCCCAAAGCAGACGTCGTCTATACAAATATTGTATGGTAAATTTACATAACGTTAATTTGTTAGTGTGTATATATATGAGTCAATTGATCTTAAATTATATATACATGTTAAAAGGAAGACAGCCGCTACATCTCGGCCTCTACCTCCACCTCCTGAAGTACCAAGTTGGCTTCTAAGGGACCTACACGCCTCGTTAGGTTCTAATTGTAGGGGTATGGCAGTATGGATAGGCGAACATGATCCAAATTACCCTATATATGTTTCTATTCTAGAGGATGTTGCATGTCAATCATACGATAACAATCTATTTATATAAGATATTTTGGAGTTATTTCTTTATGATTGGCTTAATACATCTATGATAGAGCTATGGATATGGTGAGATCTGGTTTATACATCCATATACCTTGTTTTATATACGATGATCTGGTTTCTTATATATTAACACTACTACAGAAATGGATTATAACTTCACTTTTAAAGGTGTCGGTTGTAATAATACACCGACACCTAAATAATACAGTGTCGGTTTATAAAATAAACTGACATCAATCTGTGAAGTGCGACCAGACATGGGTATCGCTTTTATTAAGTGTCGGTTCCTTAATAACAAACCGACGCCTAAAAGTAACTGCCAAATCCAAAATTTCCAGCGAAAAAAATTACCTCCAAAAATTAACATACATCGTCGGTTTTTAAAAAAGAAACCGACGACTAAAGGTTTTATGCGAGACAGAAATTTGACCAATTTTTATCGTCGGTTGTGTTACAATAACTGACGCCATTGTGTTTTCACACGCATAACGGCAAAAATTTTCACCTCCCTTTAGTGTCGATTTTTATAAGGAAACCGACGACTATGGTCTTATTCGAGAACATTTATTTTTTTCAGCATATAAATATAGACGTCGGTTTTTATGTTTGGAACCAACACCTATAATTGAACAATAGTTTCGGTTTTTTGTTGGTAACCGACACTTATAGTTTTTATTGTCAGTTGTTGTTAACAACTGACACCTATTGTTAACTTAACAATGCACCCGTGCGAGGCAGACTCTTCCCTGTCCGTTTCATTCATTTCCGCTCGAGGGTTTGTTGGTCCGGCGATTCCTCTACTCCACCACCACTCGCTGTTGCTCTGCCTCCGCCGCCGTTTGCTGGTGCTTTGGTCGTCGACACCGCCGCCACTCGCCGCCGCTAGTCACCGCACCTCTGCTAGCTTCTGCCTCCGCCGCCTCTACTTCCGCCATCCGCCACCAGTTCTCCGGCCGCTGCTCTCCAGGCCGGCCGCGGCTCCTAGGGCTCTGCTCCCTGCTCTCCGTGTCATTGCTCCGCTCCGACCACAGCTCCTACGTGCCCAACTCCGCCACAAAGGTACCCTGCTCCTGCTCTTCTTCCTCCTCTTTTTCCTCCGCCCTCAAGCAGGTACCCTGCTCCTGCTCGAATAATGTAGGAAATGTGTAGATTGTGAATAAAAATGCTCTGATTCACATTAATATTACCATGTTGTATATGGTTTTGATCACAAAAATGCGTAGATTGTGAATAAAATATACTTAAAGCTCTATTATTTCTTCTTGTTATAAAGGTATAGTTAGTACACGAATATTAGATGATATTCAAGAAAACCTTAGTTTGATGAGCATATTGTTAATCATGTTAATTATGATTCTTTACTTATTCTGATTTCAGTATATAATTATGCGATCCCAACATCTTAAATTGAATTAGAATGATTTCAATGAATTATAGGGTTTTAAAGTTGATAATCATGTACATGCGGAAATAGGGTTATTAAACCATTAGTTATAACATAGTATGGTCTTAATCTGATCTGGATGTTAATAATAACATAGTATGTTAAATATGATGATTAGGGCTATATTTATAATGTCTAGTAAAGATTCCTAGACTTTTTGTCATTAGGGTAATTTTTATACATGTTTGAGTAAATTAGGGTTCTAATCTACCCTTTTGTCCTATATTTGATGCTAATTGTGCATATATGTTGAGTTTCATGTTACTCTTACCTAATAAATTTTTTTCTAAATCTCTTATACATCACTATATTTAAGGTTAGTCTGTCTACTAGAGTGTGGGGATTAACCATGTTGCCTGTAGTTTATAACATTGCATTGTGAATTATTGCATATTTGAAACTATTGATTTCTTGATATATTATTTAATAATGCTCTATAGATTAGGATTAACCATGTTTTCTGTAGTTTATACACATTTATTACATATAAGAATGACAACACATGAATTTGTTGGCCTAGAAACTCGTCCAAGATTTACTCATTAGGAGTAAATCTTGGATAGTCCCCAGTTTGGGACTGTTTTTGAACACCTAATCTCACTTAGGATGTAAGTGTATAATGTGTATTGGGTTTTGAAGAAAATTTTAGCATTTCCCCATTTGTTCTCTAAGTACATATGTACTTAGAGAACAGTGGGGAAATGTTGCCGAAATTTTCTTGAAAACCCAATACACATTATACACTTACTAGTGAGATTAGGTGTTCAAGAATGGGATAGGTGGTACACATTTATTTTTATTATGTTTTATTTTTAATAGAATGTGAACTTTACAATGTGAATGTGGACTTTACAATGCAAATTAATTTACAATGTGAATGTGAACTTTACAATGTGAATTACTTTACAATGTGAATGTGTACTTTACAATGTGAACTTTACAATTAGTGTTACTTTACAATGTGAAATTTATAATTTGAATGTGAACTTTCATATGGATGATCAAGACCGTGCTTATGATCACCGTGAGGGTGAGGACGTTCTTGCACCGCCTGACAATGTAAGTTTTAAGAATATATCCCTAAGGTTTCTATCTATATGTTCATTTATAATTATATTATGTAAGTGTGTTTTTATCAAATTTTAGGTTGGTGATGTACCCCCTGAAGAAATGACAGCACTTGATGAGCAGCAAAAGAAAATTGAGAAAGTGAGGGGCATCAAAATGATGAACAAGTTAATACAGCAAAGGGGCAATAGACCCAAATTGGCTGTGGATTTCAATCAGGCAGGAAATCCATATGGAGTGAACCACAACTCATTTGTTTCATATCTTGGGGTTCTTACTCGCAGCCATTGCAGTCCTATCCTAGAATCATGGCATAAAGTTCCTAAGGGGAAGAAAGACCACATATGGAGGGAAATATGTGTGAGTTGTTATTATTTGTAATTCTATTTGTGTAGATTACTAATTTTTAGGATACTAGTTAATAGCAATTCTATTTAATTTGCAGAGCATATTTGATCTGGATGAAAAGGTGCATCATAAATGTGTGGTGCAACGTTGTGGGAGGGTCCTAAGGAACTATAGGACCAATCTCACCCGAGATTACATATGTGATGCTGAGAATAGGTTCTTGATTGATTCCAATTCTAGACATTGATCAGTATTTCACTAACTCTACACTAATAATTTTTGTTTGTATTCTCTTTGAAAAATAAATATAGGAAGAAGGAAGCCACACAGCAATGGAACTACTTGGACCCCAAAGAATGGGAGGAGTTTTTTACCCAAAGAAAAACTGATGAATTCAAGGTATTAAGCACCACTCCCAATTTAATTAATATACATTTTTATGTATTCACCTATTCAAGATTAACCTTTAGTGTTACTAACCAAATCAATGTGCTAACTAACTAGGCTAAGAGTGATGCTCAATGAGCAAGGCGTGCATTGAATGTGCACGACCACACAATGGGTCCAAGAGGATATGTAGGCGTTCGCCAAAGACTACAGGCTGAGTCTACTTAGCCTACTGCTACTTAGGAGACTGCAGAGTCCTCTACTGCTTCTCCCGCACCTCTGCCTCGTCATGTTATGTGGATAGCTGGGAGGCAAAACAAGAAGGGAGAGATATCGAAGCCCGCTGGTCAAAATCAAACTCTTAGAGCAATCTATCGATATTGATTATTGTTATGTTTACTTACAAATTTTTGTTTATGGTGCTTAGCGGGAGCTGCACGAGCAGAGGAAGGAAGGCAAGTTCATCCCTCAGGGCACAAGGGATGAACTGACAGTTGCTCTGGGTAACCCAGAGCATCCTGGACGTGTAAGGAGTGCAGGCGCTGGTGTGGGCATCAAAACGTTCTTTGGGCCATCCCAGCGCAAATATGTCCCAAAAGCGGGACTTTCACAAGCTGAGGTAACTTTTTCTTATTTTAGAACTTTATTGCGAAAGGGAATTGAATAATCAGAAACTAGCATTTCTTTTATCCATGTATAGGTAGATTCCTTAATTGATAGGATAGTTGAGGAAGTAGTTGATAAAAGACTCCAGAAAGCAATGAAGAAGTGGTAGGCGTCTCAGACTGCCACTCAGACAGTACCTGTGGCGAACCTCTCTTCTCCTACTGCTCATACTGTAGAGGTTGGGTGTAATCCTATAGACCCACCTAGCACGTCCTCTATAAGTATTTTTATGGCATATATAATAGCTAGTCTGTTCAAGATGATATGTTTGTGTATATATGCATATAACATTTTTTACGTAAATTTGTAGGGGTTGAAGCCATGCTGACTACAACGTGAAGGATATATCATTGCAGATGCATCAGCTTACCCACCCCTTAAAGGGTGCATGTTTCATGGGAGTCCAGTACCAGATGGCATGGTACGTGTGAGCCCCATACATATACTCACTGGCTGGACGAATCTTGCACTGCCTCATGCACACCCAGATGCTGAAACACTTGGTGAGGCAGTAGGCAGAGTGATACTGTGGCCCGAAGCGGATGTCCTCTATACTGCTATTGTATGATAAATTTTCATTACTTTAATTTGTTAGTGTGTGTATATATATGAGACAATTGATATGAAATTATATATACATGTCAAAAAGATGAGACCCGCTACATCTCGGCCTCCACCTCCTCGACTACCAAGTTGGCTTCCAGGGGACCTATACGCCTCGATAGGTTCTAATTGTAGGAGTGTGGCAGTATGGATCGGCGAACATAATCTAAATTGCCCTATAAATGTTACTATTCCTGAGAATGTTGTAGGTAAATCATATGATAACAATCTATTTATACAAGTTTAGCATACGTATTAATGCATACGTAATAGAAGTTCTGGATACGTATTTATGTAGGTCAAACATAGAAACAACATATTTATACAAGATATTTTGGAGTTGTTTAGCTATGACTGGTTGAACACATCTATGATAGAGATGTGGATATGGTGAGATTAATGCATACGGCAATCTGGTTTATACATCCATATACCTTGTTTTATATACGGCAATCTGGTTTCTGATATCAATGCATACGTAATACATGTTTTGCAGCCACTTATACAAGACATGTACAGATTTTGGGTTTTCCCATGTGGGATTTTGATTCCATCTTTGATTAGTCTTGTAGTTACAGACCCTTCTCCAGTTACTTCATACTACTGTGATACTTTTGAATATTTTGGTAAAAATAATAAGACGGTGATAATAGCTCCATTCAATGTCGAGTAAGTTTACTTTTCTTGTAATTTGGACTTAAGCAAATTACATTTTTATTGCGGATATTGAGTTATTAATTTTCTACTTTCTTACCTACAGTGCTAAGCATTGGGAGTTATTAGTTATTGTCCCCAAGACATTCACCGTCTATTATCTAGATCCAGTGGGGAGTGAGTTGGATGTATTATATGGACATGCAATTAAAAGGTCATTATTCTCGTGAGAAATATTTTATGTTTTTATATCTGTTAACATATGTTACTGCATTACTATTTAATTATGCAATTTAATATGTTATATTAACATATATAGGGCTTTACAAGAGTACAAAAAAGTTGGAGGAAAGGTCCCCAGGAAAAAAAACCTGACACTCATTTGGGAGAATGTGAAAATAATTTCCCGACTCTAATGTATATATTATGGATGTGAACTATGTTTATTTGTATTTTTGAATATTTTGAATGTTTCAATTCATAGTGTGCTACACAAGACAACGGTTGGGCATGTGCCTACTATGTGATGCGATTTATGGACCTAATCATCAAACATGTCGTATTGGAAATCGATAACATACAACAGGTATTATACATAGTCTCGTTAGATAATATGAAATATATGAATCTTATTATATATTATTATAATTATGTATGTACGTCATTCTCTTTGTAGGTCTTTAAAACTGAGGACTTCAACACAGGTACAAAGCGTTTCGATGTACATGCTCCCTATACGAGAGGTGAATTAGATGTTGTAAGAGAATATTGGGCAAAAGCCCTGCAAAGAGTGGGAATATTTCAATATGATTTTGATGACAATGACGACAATGACAATGATGAATAAAGAATAACTTTGTTCTCATAATTAATTTTGTGTGAATGTGAATGAATTTTTATGAATTGTCGTATGTGTGTGAAAATCATCAATACATGAATGTTTCTACATGTGTCTCAATGTGAAAAGAGATGAAATAAATAGAACTGTAGGTTGCTACTGGTTTCTACATGCGTGTGATGAAAAAAAATATGAATTAAATGTTCTTATACATGAGTGTGAATCACATATATATATAATATTGTTCATCATGTTAATTTTGCAGGTTTGTGGCATGTTGTTTGTTCATATCAATGGATGTCATAAAACCTGCAGTTCATAACTGAACTGTAGGTTTCTCATCCTGCAACTAGCCATAGCAGGTCTGTAGACTGACAGAAAAAAAATGAAAACATAGGCGTCGGTTATTTGAATAAAACCGACACCTAAGCCATACGGTGGAGGGTTTTCACCTAAAAATGACGTCTATGTGACCAAGTACCACGGCCACGCTGGGAAGCACGTCCGTGGTGGAAGACAGGGGATAGGGCGTCGGTTATTATCACAAAACCGACGTCGGTTCAGATGATATGGCGTCGGTTTCTCTTCGCAACCCGACACTTATAGTCCACTTGCTGGTGCATTTTCGATGGCGGGAAGAGTTTGGGTGTCAGTTTTTACTAAACAACTGACGCATATAGTCCATTTGCTGGCGCATTTTCGGTGGCGAAAAATGTTTTGGTGTCGGTTGGGATCTGACGCCGAAGGGGCCCCCCTTTAGCGGCGCCCACTTGGGTGTCGCTTTAAAACTGACACTAAAGAGCTTAAATAACCGACGCTAAAAGGCTTTTATGTAGTAGTGTAATGCATACGTAATATATATTTTGCAGCCACTTACACACGATATGTACAGATTTTTCATTTTCCCATATTGGATTTTTGGTTTCATTTTGATTAGTCTTGTAGACAAAGACCCTAGGTCAGTTACTTCATACTGTCGTACTGCTTTTAAATATTTTGGTAAAAATAAGAAGACGGTGATATTAGCTTCATTCAATGTCGAGTAAGTTTACTTTGCTTATAATTTAGACTTAAGAAAATTACATTTTTATTGTGGATTTTGAGTTATTAATTTTTAACTTTCTTACCACTAGTGGTAATCATTGGGAGTTACTAGTTATTGTCCCCGAGACGTTCACTGTCTATTATCTAGATCCTACGGAGAAGGAATTGAATACATTATATATAGACACACAATGAAAATGTCATTATTCCCGTGAGAAATATTTTATATTTTTATATCGTTAACATCTGTTATTACAATACTATTTAATTATGCAATTCAACGTGTTACATTAACATGTAGGGCTTTACATGAGTTCAAAAAAGCTAGAGGAAAGATCCCCAAGAAAAAGAAGCAGCCACTAATTTGGGAGAATGTGAAAGTAATTTCCCGACTCCAATGTATATATTATTTATGTGGACTGTGCTTATTTGTATTTTTGAATATTTTGTATATTTCAATTTATAGTGTGCTACACAAGATAACGGTTGGGCATGTGCATACTATGTGATGTGATTTATGAACCTAATTATCAAACATGTCGCAATGGAAATCGATACCATATATCATGTATTATATAGTCTCATTAGATAATATGAAATATATCAATCTTATTATATATTATTAATTATATATATACATCATTCTCTTTGCATGTGTTTAAAACTGACTTCACTACAGGTCAAAAGTTATTAGATGTACATACTCCCTATACGATGGAAGACTTAAATGATGTAAGAGAACAATGGGCAAAAGTCCTACAAGTAGTGAGAATTTTCAAATATGATTGGAATAGTGATGGCGATAATGACGGTGATAAATAAAGAATGATATTTCTAAATTTTGTTCTCATAATTATTTTTTTGTGAATGTGAATGTGAATGAATTTTTCTGAATTGTCATATGTGTGAATGTGAAGATGATCAATACATGAATGTTTCTACATGTATCTGAATGTGAAAAGAGATGAAATGAATGGAACTACAGGTTGCTAAATGTGTGTGAAAATGGAGGAAAATTAAAATGGAACTAATGGTTTCTACATGTGTGTGATGAAAAATTATATGAATTAAATGTGCTTATACATGATCTATGTACAATATTGTCCATCGATCTTGTTAATTTTGCAGGTTTGTGGCTTGTTGTTGGCTGATATCAATGGATATTGTAAATCTACAGTTCATAACTGAACTGCAGATTCTGCATCCTGTTGACCAGCCATACAGGAGGTCTGCAAACTAATAAGAAAAAATCAGAACATAGGCGTCAGTTATTTGAAAAAACCGACAACAAAACACAGGCGCTGGTTATTAGTATAAAATCGACGTCTTTATGCCTTGCAGCACGGCCGTGCTGGGAAACGCGTTCATGGTGGGAACAGGGATATAGTGTTGGTTATATACAAAACCGATGCCGATGGTGCCTTGCTGGTGCGTTTTATTGGTGGCGGGAAGGGTTATGACGTCAGTTTTTTTAAAACGTCGACGGCCTTGACCTAGATATAGTGTCGGTTTTGTTTTGATAACCGACGTCTATAGAGCCCTTGCTGGCACGTTTTTTGTGGCGGGAATGTTTATGGCGTCGGTGTTAAAACCGAGCTGAAGGTTTCGACTTTTAACGGCGCCCACTTGGGTGTTGCTTTGAAACCGACGCCAAAGGCCTTAAATAACCAACAGGTCGGTTCTGTACTAGTGATCGTAGATCTTACATAGCCAATTAGTTCTTGAGGGAAGTAGTGGCTGGTGAGGCTTCTTTGCCAGTAGGCTCACACAACCTTGGTGGTTAGATATTGGGGAGGCTTGGTGATAATGCACAAATGCTGCATCTTCGATGCATTAGGGCTTTCGTGTTGTTCAAAACCTCAAAGAAATATGTGTCAGTCCTCCTTCCAAATAACATCTACACGCATCATACCAACGAACTTGATGAACCTAGAGTCCACATCATCAATGACATACCAGATTCCAGCGAACTGGTTTGTATCTGAATACATGATGCATGATCTTGGAAGTTGTTGACATCAATGATCCAGCCGGTGTGCAGGGTGAGGATCCCATCCTAGCCTATAGATGCATAACACAACACGCACAGATGAAGGGATTCCAGAGGCAAACTTCCTGTAGGGGAGGATAGAACAACAAGGGTGTTGCCTCGCCTCACAAATGTGACATATTCTATCGATCGTCTTTCACCTAGCACCTGCACTCTATTACAATTCTAGAGATAGATTCACGACCCAGCCACCATAAATGTAATTAGATCCACCCAACTCCTATGCCCACAGAATCAAAGTATTGACCTTATCACAACTAGAGAGCGTCCTAGTCTTGACTTTTTCCCTGAAACTCCATCCAGCCTAGAGCATGACGGATAAAATGCAGATGAAACACAATATCTATCCTTTGTTAGCGATGTCTGCCCCCTCCTTCAAATCTATGACGACGGACGTAGATTGGCATCACAACGAAGGGGATATACAGCAGAAAGGAGACACCATCTATTTTATGCAACATGAGATAAAGTGCAAAGAGTCCAGACTGTTTCATGTGTAAGGAGTCCGGTTGTTTTACGCAAGAAAGATTATAGAAACGACTATTGGTGCTTAGAATGATAGGATAGTAGATATATGGCTATAAATGTGCTGCCCACGCGGGTAACTAACCATCATTATCCGTGAATCTATTTTGTAATAGAAAGACACCTTATTGTAATGAGACAACCAAAATTACAATACAAAGACTCATTTTGTAAATATATCATGAAATTTTATTCTCCCTCTGAATATAGTAAAAATGATATTTATGACAACATTTTACGTAGTATTACAAAGCGAGTCTTTATATTATAATTTTGGTCATCTCATTACAAATATGTGCTTTCGTATTACAAAACAGATGCACGAGTAACTAAGCTTAGTTACCCACACGGATAGTGAATGAACAACATATGTATATGTATATGTATATGTATGTATGTATATATATATATATATATATATATATATATATATACATATATATACATGAGTCTATCTTAAATACCCATGGATAGCCTGGAATTCGCTTCCCGTGCATCCCAAAAGGTAACTATTCGGTCAGAAAATTAACTCCCTCGACAAAAAAACAATATTGACCGAAAAGTAACTATTCGACTCAAAAAGTACAACCATAAAAATACACAGCAAAAAATTCTAGAATATATATATAATTGTATATTTTATATAACTGGTACAAATGTGACTATCTATGCATAAAAAGTAATAGTTTATAAGGTAAAGTAACCCTCTACATGTCAAAAGTAAGAAAACCCCAAAAATAACCAAATTAGGAGCAGATAGCTATCCGTGCGGGCATTGAATGAATGCCCTATATATGTATATATATACAATATATATATGCACAATATATATACAATATATACATACAATATATATATATACTCAATACCACCTATTCGTATGTGGATGAGAATCTAGACCCTCCTTAGTCCTTCCTTGAAGCTTGATATCGTGCTTTGAGGTGGATATATGCTTGCATGTTGATGCATGTTGTTGATCAAGATTCTCCATGGCGTTTAAAAGCTTCCTAGCCTTGTTTCTTGCATAAAATTGTATCCCAATATATTTTCATGATCTTTTTCACCTCTTCGTATTGATTTTCCAAAGTCCATTTTTCCATGATGGAAAATTGTTCATCTTGCTAAAGCACCACACGTCTTCTATGTTGACCGCATGGGTCCTAGATCTAGCTTGGAGGAGCCATCTTTGATCCTTTTTGGGGATAATCTAGGGATTCTTAGGCTTTTTCACGGTTCTCTTGTGTATGCCTCATTATAATCACCCTTGAAGGTGACCAATATTGGTCACATAACTTCTCTTCCTACAAAACATGCAAACCCTAGCCATGTCCTAAATTTTCTTAGATCTTGCTCTATGTATGTATAAGTGAGATTTTTATGAACTATTTTTCCATAATCTAAATTGACAAAAAATTATATATTTTTTCTACCCTATAAAGGATTTTGATAGTATCATGTTGCTTGTTTCCTTATGTCTTGAAATTCAAATGGCATGCTTTTGTGCCCTGAATATGGAGTTATTAGGAATTTTGATACAATATTGAATGTGGACGAATTACAAATGGCGTCTTACTATATTAATGTGTTTCTAAAAATAAATTGAGATATATTTCTAACTTCTATGTTATTGTATTTTTGTTTGTATAAGTTTCTCTATGTAATAATGCCTCAAATATGCTAAATATGCTATTTGATACCCTTTTGATACTATTTTGATGATAAATGAATTACCCTTCCTCTCTTGATATTTAAAGGTATTTGTAACGTGAAAGGATACTTTCACCTAAATTTCATGCTTCCAACATTTTGTTGGACTTAGAATCGGTCTTTAAAATGGCTCAATTGTGGTATGAAATTGCCTTTCCTGCATAAAAATGTAACTAGAGGAACTTTCACATCATTGGGAGTTTTGATCCAAAATGTTTGTTCTATTTTTATTTACGTAAGAAGAGTAATAAGTGGTTCCACTCAATTTTGATCACCGTATGTGACTTGTCCTCTATATTTCCTAAAATGGTGATGTGAGCCTTACTATGGATAGGAATATTGATTGTTCCCTAATTGATACTTTGTGATATAATATAAGATTTTTTTATTACTCCTGGCATTGATTACACTTAAATGACTATTAATGAATCTAAAAGAGATTACAAATTAAGAAGTATATTTATATGAATGTACATGATGTTCACAATGGTTCTAGTGAATAAGTAACTACTAAGTGTACAAGGAAATCCTTACTCTAATGTATTTCCCTTAATAAAAGATGGCATCCTTATTTGAATATGACTATTAATAGTAAGATCTCCTTCTCAAATTAATGTTTATTCTTATGTTCTCTTTAAATAAGATTATGATATTGACTAAATGTATGGTAAATTTGACATTATTAAATATATCTTGGATATGGGTGTTACACATAGATTTGAATGTCTTAAGATTGGTGTCCAGTATGGATGTCATCTTTGGGATGTTGACATGTCCTATATGGTAAAATTTAATCCATGTTTAATTAAGAATAAAATATAAGGTGATGGATAATATAGAAATATTTTACACTAAAATCTATATGATTTGATGTACTTGAAGCACAATTTTCAAATAAAGTATATACAAGTAAACCATAGAAGATATATGCTCTAAAAAATAATGAAATGTGATATTTCTTCATAATAACCCATTACACTAGAATAGTGACAGTTAATGTTACTGCATAGTTTTTCCTTTCTATAAATAATGTTCATGAGAATTTTCTAGACTTAAGATAATGGCCTATACTATGTGATCCTTATATGCCTTTTAAATAAGAATGATGAAAAGAGATACATCATATAGATTCCTTATTTAAGTATGACACGGATTAGGGAATATGGTCCAAATGTTAAAGGCCTAGGTCTAGCTCCAAGTGAAGATAGTGATGATTGAGATTAAAGGCATGAGACCTGTTTGGGATGAAATATAAATTTAATGAGGCGTACAATGTTACTCATTTACTATGATACAATTTCACATTTCCTGCTTGGATTATATGTTGCTTAGTCTTTGCCTACTAATGACATTGCATTGTGTGAAAATGATAAGCCAAAAATACCTAATTGAGTTGGACTAAGTATGATAATTTTTGTTAAATGAAATCGATCTCAAAGATTAGTGGATCCTTTTGCTGCAACCAACAATATTATGCATCAACATGCTAGATGTGCTTCTCATGTCAAATGTTCCCTAGAGTTAGGGGGTTATGTTCATACCAATTATCATGATGCAAATAACTTTAGGCATGGTCCTTAGAGATCATCCTACCATCAACAAACTTTTGGCAAGTCAGTATCATTGACTCCTTTATTCAGTAACATCGACTCCATACTTGGTAGCACCGAGTGTTGTCTTAGTAGCATCAAGATTCTTAAAATTCCCTCTTAGATTTTTGTGAAATGTTGGTATCACCGAAATAGGTGTGGGTAGCACCATGCTTTGATGTAAATTCTCAATTTACATAAAATAAGGGAAAATAACATAAGTTCAAATAAAAAATGATCATTCAACATTTTTGGTAGAATTACGTAATATTTGATGCAACAATAATTCACATGCTACAATGAGAAACAATGCATAAATATATCTCTAAATGGGGATATTTGCACTCAATAGATGGAAAAATCACCTATGAAAAGTGAACAAAATTAGTGAATTAAAATGCCTTAAGCTTGAATGTTGCTCATCCTTGAGAAAGACTACCTTTGGATCTATTTTAAAAAGTCAAGAAGAGGACAAAATCTATAAACTTCATTTCTCAAATACCCCCACCTAATGGTCTCGAACCAACCTTTGCAAAGCATTGAACAAATGACTATTTGAAAGTGACCAAAAAATTTCATCAAAGATGTCCACACTTAGATCAATGAAACACTATTAATAAAGAGCAGTTACATCATAGCTAAAAGGGTATATGCTTGATGCACCATGTGTTTTCTTATCTACATTACTCTGGTCTAACTACAAATCTGCATTGGAAGTAGTTTCTTGTATAGAAATGAATGGTGGAATGAACAATATATGTGGCCTACCATATAGACAAATGAGTGTAAGTGAGATAGGAAGTTGTGAAACAAAAATCACAAGTAACATGTGAATCATTTATGGGGAAAAATATGATGAACTTTCATAATGAAGGGAATAAAAATACATAAATCCTAATGCCTAATATTATGGTGGAATTATGAGTGCAATAAAAATCTCATCCTAATGATGAACATGGGTGAAAGGATGCATACATATACACTATTATCACTTTATCAATGAAAAGAATTAATATTGAGTTCAAGGAATCTTTTTTATACTTTATTATTTTTTTTCATTTTGTCCTTCTTATTTCATCATGATTTATGATTAATGCTCATGCTTTCTTCAACACACATCATTGTTTTCTCTTTTTTTTCATTAAAAGGGGTTACGGGTGTAGATTCTTTCACTCTTACTTTGTGTATTAATGTTATATATATATATATATATATATATATATATAAATGCTATATATATATATTATAAAATATATGGAGAATGATGAAAAAGGGAGGATGAAAAATGTCAATGAGATCAAGACAGTCCTCAATACCATATCTCCTATCTTGAGGTGTAGTCCATATATACTTCTCACAAAAGCATGTTTCAGAGTTACTATTATTGAGATTAAGCACAACCGAATCAAAATCATCAACTGGCAGAACCTCTTACTATACGTAATCATTCAAATATCAACATTTTCAAGTATTTGAGAATTAGAGTTGACTAAAGAGGATTCATTGTCAACAATTTCATGTGATGGTTGTACTGTAGAGGTATCCATACAAACTATCATTATATGCACCTCTTTGTCGGCTAGTATAGAGGGAACTTCAACTTTTAATTTACTAATATCCAAAATGTCAGTATGGGTAGAATCCATACACATTTGTGTAAGCACTTTTTGTGTAGTTGGGACATGTTTCTCCCTATCAATTGTTGCAAAAGAAAATTCCTCATCATAAGGTATACAATCTGAACAAGGATGCAAAACATCAAGATTTGGAGTTGTAATTGAAGCCATGGGCATCTGAGCCTGCAAAATGTTAGCTTCCACAGTTTTCACTGAATCCATATGCATCAGAAGCTTGGTAATCCTAGTCATAAGAGATTCTACGTGAGGAGCAGTAATAAGGGGGTTTTTTGTGCAACTTTGGAATTTGTTGGCATCCCATACCCCATGTAAGGTGCTGAGTATTGACTAGCATTAATTGTTTTTGTCTGGTGAATGGCGTGAAGCTAAGTCATGATGCTATTGAATTCTTGATCAAGAGTGCAAAGAGTAACTAAAGGTTGTGGAGATTTAGGGTGGCATTCAGATTAGGTTTAACGGAATATACGCTCTATCTATATGTGTCGGGTATCTATTATACTTTGAAAATATCTGTAAGAATATCTGAATGTGATATTGTTTTTCATCAATATATAAAGCTCCATGACACCTTAGGCGTCGAAGATACACATTGAAGTAGATTTTTAGATGTTCACATTGCAACTTGCAGTCAAAACAAGTAGTCTAAAATGTAAGAGGATTATAGTGATGGTAGTTTGATACAACATCTCTTTGAGAATAATACATACTTGATTGATTTTTCACAATTATGTTCAATATTGATTGTCCATCATGCTCTCTGAGCATAGAAATTATGTTCAAAGAAAGAGTTTTTTAGCACTCCATAAATAAAGATTTGTTCAAGTAAAGAGTTGTTCAACACTCTCCAATCAGATGATTGTTCATTCATAATTCAAATTTTATTGGTTCAAGAATCTCAATATTAACTTGAAGTTTATAGTTCAGGTGCCTCTGTCACAAAATAATGAATTATGTTGGTTCTCCATTTGGTAGTTCCCTTTACACATAGTTCGGTGTTGTCCTTATAATTGTAGTTCGGAAGTAAAAATTCTTTATGTTCACAGTTTGTAGTTTGCTTGATTTATCAGAAACATATATAATATGTTGACTGAGACCACTCAGGAGGGCGAAAGATAGAGGGTTATTGCTTTTCTAGAGTTTGTGATGGGTCAATCTTCAATAAATCTTAGAAATTAATGTATATATCAAATGGGGTCAGTCCTTATATGAATTTGATTGATTTTTTATGATCTATCTAATGGTCTACGTTCTAAGACCTATTTTGGTTGTCCTTGAAAAGTTTAAGATCTTTGCATAATTAGGGTATGGAAGTTAAATATGATAAATATTCATGAAAATCATATCAATTTCGGGGTTATCGAGGTTTGAGTATATATATTATATGTATATATGTATATATATACAAATATATAGGTACATATTACATGTTGAATCAAAATTATTGAGGATAAGAGCATAATCTGAACAAGAAGAATTGATTTAGGACTTTGCTCTATGTAAACAGGTCATGCTAATGTGCACAATTATTCATGGTTGATTTGAATGTTATGTATAAATTGGAAATTATGCTTTCAAGTTTAATGCTCTAAATCATGTTCATCATATAAATTGCTTGATGATCGCTATGTCTTGTGTCTTATGCATACTAGTATCACTAAGATTAGATACTATATTAATGATTAACAAATTTAATGTTCAAGTTTCAAAAGGGAGAGTATCCCATCATGTTAAGGATTCAAGTTCAAGATTATGATAATTTTTATATTAAGAATCATGTTAAAAAATTTTGATTAAGTTTCATATGCTCTCACAATCATGGACCTCAAGGGGTTGTTATGGGATTTTATAGCCAATTATGAGCTTTTATAGACAATCACAGGCTTTCCTTGAATTGTGTGCTCTTAAGTGGGAAAATAATCGAGAGATTCATATTTTACTTATTCAATTCTTATTTATGTCAAGAATTTATTTCAAGAACGCTTAAGTTAATGTTCAAGTCAATTTTTCATTCATGTCAAGTATAATTATTTTGTTTATGCTATATAGTGCCAATACCAGTTACTGATGTGTTGTTTTATCCTTTGCATGGTTGTGGATGCAAATATGGACTAAAGAGGAGCAAGCTAAGGACTAGAAGACCTTCAAGTTTGAACTGGTGGGTTCCATCTACCTTAGAGATTCTAACATTTAGAATGTTTCCTTTAATGATTAAGTTATATGATTTTTATATGTTAGATCTTAGAAGTGATAAAGAATTCAATAGTAGTTTTCATCTCTAATGAACAATGTATGTTTCTTTTTAAGATAATGTATGACTTATTTATTTATATGCAATGACTATAGTGATGTGACACCCCGCTTCAAGATATATGCTTTGCCTCAGTTAATGTATGTATTAAAAAGGTGGGGTATTACACACTGACCATGGGTTTGCCTTGCAACAAAAATTCACACTATTGGGTGTGCACATGGATAACTTGCAATTACATGTCTGGTCTTGGAGTTTACTCCACTGGGGTGGGTCCAATGTGTCCCTTCCTAGGATGGGTTCTTCGACATCAAAAATAACTACAATGACCAAGCAGTAGTGAACCTAGAAGATCCTTGGTGTGAAAATGCAATTAGAGAGATTCTTTCAAGACTCAAATTTTCACAATGTCACTACTAGTAGTGATGATATCATCCACATAGATAGATAGGAATGATGACTCCAAGTACTATTTTGGAGAGGAAGAGACTATGGTCACTAGAAGGTCTTGAAAAATAGAGAGAGGCAAGGACACCACTTAGTTTGTTGAACCATGTGAGAGGAGATTGCTTGAGGTCTTAGTTTTGAATCCTCTTAGGGACGAATTTTAAGGGAGAAATCTCATGCAAGTCAGGGGCTCTCCTTACAGCGAAAAAATATGCTATTGGGTGTGGCGTGACGGTATCCTGCAATCACGTGTTTGGTCTCAGAGTTTACTATGTTGGGGCGGGTCCAATGTGGCCCTACCCAAGAGGGGTTCCTTGACATCAAAAAACTTCAATGCCTAAGAAGTAGCAAAGTAGGCCCCAAGTCCTTGGTGTGAAAATGTGATTTGAGAAATACTTTCAAAATTGAAATTCTCATAGTGTTATTTCTAGTAATAATGATATCATCAACATAGACAAATATAATGATAAATTTACACATGTAGTAGAAGGGACTAGGGTCACTAGAAGATATGGAAAAACTTAGAGAGGCAAGGAATCCACTTAGCTTTTTGTACCATGCAGAATGTGATTACTTAAGATCATACATGGAGAGTTTTGAGACTGTAGACATGAGAAGATTCCCCCTCAATAATAAATCATGATGGTTGTTACACATAGACTGCTTCTCCAATTGACCATGGAGAAGGGCGTTTTTTATGTCAAATTGGTATTAATGCTAATCTTGTTCAGTTTCTAGGGAGATACCAAGTTGGAAAGAGGTGATACAAGTGATTGTAAAAAAGTTCTAAAAGTGACCACACTCCAACTGACCATGGAGAAGGGCGTTTTTGATGTCAAATTGGTATTAATGCTAATCTTGTTCAGTTTCTAGGGAGATACCAAGTTGGAAAGAGGTGATACAAGTGATTGTACAAAAGTTCTAAAAGTGACCACACGGTATGTATGGGTGAAGCAATGGCAACAAAGTGGGCTTTGAAATGTTTGATGGAACCATCAAAAGTGAATTTGGTAAATAAGATCTACTAAAAACTGACAATGTGTTTATCAAAGGCAGAGACACGATGTCTTAGGTTCCATTATCATACAATGCCATTTATTTTATCAAAACAAACCACGGTTTCATTGATCCTCATGGTAGATTTTTAGTATTTATATGTAATCTAAAGTATGGGCAATTGTTTTAGTGCTGTGAGAAAGTGTGGAAAGACAATAGGTATAAGAAATGTTGTAAAGACATAGAAATCTTTACTAATAAGCATGATAAACAAAATCACCAATTGTGTAGCAGCAGAAAAAATAAACTTGAATTTATTCAATTGTATAAAGAGTACATTATAAAATTTCCCAAAAGGGGTACAACTTTATACAAAATAAGGATCTAGGTAGAGGAAGACTAAACAAAATCAACATTGTCTCCAAATAAAATAACTTAACATATGTAGCTAAGTCCAAGCTATTTGGTTGAACTCCACATCCCTAGCCTTAGGCTGATTACCAAGCTTCAACTATGCACTCTGATCCTATATCTGGGTGGTTGGGATCACCAGTAAAAGAATATAGAAATTATATGTCAATAGGAGTAAAGGACATTTATAAGATAAAACATTGCATAATAAAAGATCCACTGTACTAAGAGTGTCAAAAGTATGAGGCATGTATATCAAATAAGAAATAGGAATTCTGCCATAATTTCAACAACAATAATATAACAACATGCATGAATAAATGTGGCTAGATTAATATAATATAGGGCCGAGGCACCTACCGGACCTCAACCTCTGGGTGAGGGAGCATAACACATTCCCAAACCCTAAATATATATATAAACTGGCAAGGGACTCAAATCCCAATGCCTGGTAGGAGGACTAAAACCTCAGTGCCATATGGGTGGTTTGTACTCATGTACATCACATTAATTAACTTGTAATTTTCATCATCATGCTAATTAATTAAATGGCAGTTACGATAAGTTTCCAACAATAGCAAGTGGGGTCCATGACCCTAGAATAATTTAAGAAATAACAAGAATAATTGATAATAGGATATTCAACTCAAATAAAGAGCTAAAGAAAGGCAATAGAAGAATTTCATGAATAAGTAAAATAGGCTAAAGCCTTATTGCAAAAAATGGGTTGGATAAAAAAAGGCCCAATTTAAATAGTAGGGTGTAATTTGCACATTTATAGATATTCACAAAATAGGGCTCACATACCTTATAGTAGATTCACATTCATTACTTTCATTGATTGGATTGTATCCCAATCCACTTTTGTCCTAGATTTAAGTGTATATACATGGATTAGGGTTTAATGTAATGTATAAGGGTTGAAACCCTAATTTGCTACCTTCAAAACCAAACCTCAATTTGTGACTCAAAACCTATACCTAAAGCTTAGTTGAGTATCACTGATTAAGATAACATATCTTATTTATCAATTTGGAAGTAAAATGAATTAATTACTAATTTTAGAACATCTAACATGAATAAAATGGTATTCAAAACAAACTTCAAAAAAGGAAATAGAATCAAGACTAAAAAACTAGAAATTTGGATTCTACTCAAAAAATCCTTTCCAAGACTATTTATTTGCATTTTTATGACCTATAGTTGATTTACTATGTATTAAGTAAATCTGACCAATCAGATTGCAAGGAATTGACATGTGTGCAATTAGTTGGGTGAATGGGATTGGGCCACTGGGGTCAGACCCACACTGACGCAGACCAATTAGATTTGTCCGTGTCAGCTGGTCCGTCTTGCTGACCCAGGTCAAGGGCGAGTGAGAATGCGAAAAATTAACAAATTACCCATGCACGTAAAATGAAATCGATTAAAAACGTGAGGGCAAAAGGGTCATTAGCAAGCATATGTATATCACTGGAGAGAAGCAAGGGAGGACATGAAATTACTCTATTACCCATGTTAATTAAATCGATTTATCAAAGGCATAGGGACTCCCTAGTCATTGATTGACCAAGAATGTTTCCTGGCCATGGCGATGGAGCGCTGCCCTGGTCTTTCGACTCCGATCCATTCTCACCTGACCAGTGTGAGAGAACAACAGATTCGACCAGTAGCAAACTCCCCAGGATTCCACGGACCCAGCGAATCCATGCTCGAGTTCTCGCGTGATCAGAGGCGAAGGAATGATTGTTTCCCAGTCGAAAACAGGGGAGGAAGGGTCGAGAACCAAACTGTTGAAAACATGAGCAAAAGTATCAACTGAAGCCATAAAAATATTTGTGGCAAATCAGAGAGGTTGGGTTTGAAATTTCCCATGGTTGGAGTGACCCTTGAGGCCATGGAGACTATACCGGCAATGAGCAGGCACTTGCGAGGCAAACGGATAAAAGGGAAATGAAGAAAGATGGTTGAGGATGCTTACCATCCGAGGAATTGCACTGAGGTTTGCCAGGGTTGTGAGCTATCCACGGTCGTCATCAGAGAGAAGGATAGAGCAGGTCGTGGCACCTCAGGAAAGGAGGTGTGGAATTGGTTGGGGAGGCTTGTGTGGGATCTGAGCATGCTATGGAGTGCCTTTTATAGACACGAGAGGAGCCGAGGATCCTTCTGCAACTCGAGGCAGAGGAGGCGTTTTTGGCCCAATTGGGCATTTAGCATAGGAGAAACCATAATGGCTGATCAAGGGATCAATAGGTCTGGTGTTGAAATATGAATTGAATGCACTTGAAATTGTCTGAAACATTCAACCACATAGAGAGAAAGGGGTTGGGAGAGAAGGTTGTCGTGAACGACCGGCCAACTGGAGGTTAGTGACGGAGCAAGGTCCATTGGATCAAGCTGGTCACTGGATGATCTTTTCTAAGCCGTCATATGGTGCATCCATTTAAAAGGGGCGCACATGACATTATTAAATGATCGAATCTTGGCATTACGCGGTGAATTGAAATGAAATCAATGTAATCGATATTAACTATAGTCACACTATATGAAAGTGTATAAAAATCATTTGAGGGGTCAAATCAACTCCAAATAATACTAAAAGTGAACTATAAGTTCACATTAATGTATAGAGAAATGTTATGCATTTAGATTTTGTATCTATACACATTTTATCCTTTAAACACCATATGGCCCATTAAAGTGTATTTTAATGCATTTTTAAAACCCAAAATCATTTTCTAATTGTTTTCTTTTATAAAATTCGAGGCAAAAGTCATAAACTCAATTAAGTGTCATGTCCCACCTTTAATTAGCTATTTTATTGCTTTAATAGCAATTTGGAGGAGAGAGACAGAAATAAGGGTGATTAATACATTAATTATTTCAAGTTCACATTAAATCTTATTTCTTAAACAAAAAGGATATAAAATCCTCAAATTAGCATTATCCACAACTTATGACTCATTAATGGTCAATTTTTGCTATTAGTCCCAATTATTATATGAATTGGATTATTTGTGCAAACACCCCTTCATTTACATAAATGAGGGTGAATGGTGATTTCATCATCAAAGTGTGCTCAAATTGCACAAGGAGTCCAAAAAGGATATCAAAGATGGAAAATTTATGAGAAAGGTCTAAAAGGACTTGAAAGAAATGAAGAGAGAGAAATTGGGTAAATTGTAGGAAGAACCCTAGATTTCAGTCTGTTACAACACTCCACCCCTTAAAAAGGATTTCGTCCCCAAAATCACAATAAGAGGGAAGAGAGGGTGATTGTGAAACATCCCAACTTTAAGCATCTAGGTGGTAACCCTTAATCTAGGGTATTGCATAAGCCTTACACATAAGCCAGGTTTTCCTGATTCACTAAGGTTACAACTTTTCATATCACTTTTACCAATTGTAATACATTATATATTTTGGTTCACTAATTTTATGAAATTTTCATCATTAATAATATTCTATTAATTGTGTCACATTGTATTCACATTATCTATAAAAAGTATTACGTCTCAACATTAAATACAACTCAGGTGTATTACCCTTATTTATCCCATTAAGGGTTTTAGGCGCAATTAGGGTTTACTAAGTAAATTCCAATATACATGAATTCCTTCTCCATTATTCTCATGTTACTACCTTGTGCGTTTTATCACAGATTATTTGGTGAGAAATGGATAATATGATCTGACAAGTTATTAAATCTAAATAATGTCATATCAATATTTTACGCTTATATTACACATTGTCATATCATGATCAGATTAATGTCTTACACATTATCATATCACTTTTTCATACTCATATTAATGAAATCATTAATCATTTTCTCTTATTACACATCATAATATGAATTATACATATTTAACACCATATTGAGCATTTGATATCATTGTAAGCTTAACATGCTCATGTAATTACAATTACTCATTATTACAATTAAATCATTATATGAAATTGAATTAAATAAGGTGAAGCATCTTGCATTAATAATTTGATACATTTATCAAATTATGATAATGTGGTTAATGAGATGTGTATTTAGAGAACAAGGTGATATGCCTTACATATTTTGATAACTTGATTAATTTATGATTATAATCCATTTATAGGTATCAAGGTATATTATGTGGTGATTACACCTAATGTTACTGACGTATTATGAAGACATTAAGGATATACACATGTATATATTGATAAGGCTAGATGATTACATATTTGAGTTTAGGTCAACATGACCATTACATGTTATGCCTTTTTCTTTTCATTAGGGTAACATGAACAACATTATGCGTATTAACAATTAGTGATGAATAATTCACTATTATGTGCATCAAGTATGTTTTAGGGTTCAAGCATACGAACTAGGCATTATATGGCTTTATCATATATTCATTTGTTTCTAAACAAACAAGTTAAATTACCATTATAATTTTTTTGTAAATTCTAACCATATAAATTCACTAATATATTTGTCCACATAGGTAGGGTTTCAAATTCTAAAGTGATTTGATCTTGCTTTGTATGGGATTCCATCCCCTAAAAAGAGATTTTGTCCTCGAAATCAGATGTGCAAAATCAATCAAGGTATTACTATTGCTTAAAGGGTTGAATAAGTCAAACTAAGCTAGAGGTAAAAGAGTATGTCTAATCACAAATAAGATCCAACACTTAGTTTTCTGACTAATCACTATTACCAAACATCAAGGTATATTATAGGGTACACTAACCCTAAACATGGAATTCTAAGACTTATATAAGGTATTTAAGGATTTCAAGATGATTTTGTTTGAGGGATCAAATCATCACATAAGGTTTTCTAAGGGTATTCAACAATAAGGTAATATGCTCAAAGGTAGGCTATTTTGAGCTGTCCGTATCAGATCAGGCTAGGCCGGTGTCATATGAACTCAGGAGTCCCCGTAAACCAAGCTAGTGGCGCGGAGGAAAATTTTGCCAGACCACAAGTTTTGACCCTTTCTAGAAACCATTACTTTCAACTTCTTGCCCTAGTAGCTAGTCAATAGACTAATCACCAAAAAATTAATCAATTTATATTTCTAATATGAAATTATTATGATTCTAAATCAATCTTTCATTGTTGGTCAACTCTAAAGTGAAAACATACTAAAGGGAAACTATATGAGGTAAGAGTTTCAATCTAGGAGACAAATTGAATTAGTCAAGACTCCGACTACCTTGATGCTCTGATACCATGATGTAAAGACATAGAAATCATTACTAATAAACATGGTAAACAAAATCACCAATTGTGTAGCAGTAAAAGAAATAAACTTGACTTTATTCAATTGTATAAAGAGTACATTATAAAATTTCCCAAAAGGGGTACAACTTTATACAAAACGAGGATCTAGGTAGAGGAAGACTAAACCAAATCAACATTGTCTCCAAATAAAATAACATAACATATGTTGCTAAGTCCAAACTAGTTGGTTGAACACCACATCCCTAGCCTTAGGCTGGTTCACCAAGCTTCAACTGCGCACTCTGATCCTATATCTGGGCGGTTGGGATCACCCAACAAAAGAATATATAAAGTATGTGTCTATAGGGGTAAAGGACATTTATAAGCTAAAACATTGCATAATAAAAGATCGATTGTACTAAGAGTGTCAAAAGTATGAGGCATGTATATCAAATAAGAAATAGGAATTCTGCCATAATTTCAACAACAATAATATAACAACATGCATGACTAAATGTGGCTAGATTAATCTAATATAGGGCTGAGGCACCTACCGGACCTCAACCTCTGGGTGATGGAGCATAACACATTCCCAACCCCTAAATATATATATATAAACTGGCAGGGGACTCAAACCCCAATGCCTGATAGGAGGACTAAAACCTCAATGCCCTATGGGTGGTTTGTACTCATGTACACTACATTAGTTAACTAGTCATTTTTATCATCATGCTAAGTAATTAAATGGCAGTTATGATAAGTTTCCAACAAAAGCAAGTGGGGTCCATGACCCTAGAATAATTTAAACAATAACAAGAATAATTGATAATAGGAGATTCGTCTCAAATAAAGAGCCAAAGAAAGGAAATAGAAGAATTTCATGAATAAGTAAAATAGGGTAAAGCCTCATTGGGAAAAATGGGTTGGATAAAAAAGGCCCAACTGAAATAGTAGGGTGTAATTTGCACATTTATAGATATTCACAAAATAGAGTTCACATACCTTATAGTTGATTCACATTCATCACTTTCATTGATTGGATTGTGTTATAACCTCAATTTTCCAAGCTATGTAATGATTTTTGTAAATATCATTTAAGGATAAATGAATTTGCTTGATTGATGTGATGTGGTTTGGAATGGATTCCATGAATGATTGAAATGTATTTCATAGATGTTTGGTTGCATGGTTCTTATTGGGCCTTGCTTTATTTGAAGCCCAAATTGACATTAACAAAGAAATACATAAAGAATCCCATAAAATAAGATAAAGGATGTGGAATATTTCCCTAAAGATAAGAATTCGATATTTTGGATATCTTGGAGTTCAAGGAACTCAAAATCAATAAATAATAATAATAGGATTAAGGAAAAGAGGGAAAAAGTGATTAATATAATGATAACTTGCATTACAAGAAAAGGAGTCGAATCCTTGAGTAAATCCCTCCAAATTTTGTAGGAAGGAAGAGAAACATATGAGGAATCTTCCCCCAAAATTTGGTAAAAATAGGAGTAGCCAATTGGGAGTTATTTAATTTCTAAGTTTCCCTTGAAAATTGGCTTTATTGGATAATTTAAGAAATAAATTTCCTATTTAGTTGAACGTGATCAACCTGGGGCGTTGGATCTTAATCCAACGATACACGGTCATCGTCTTAGTTCTACTGGAACTAGGACTGTGCGGGCAACAGAGGATTATTCCTCTTCGTTTTTCTTGGAATCTAGAGCCTATAGGCTTATTCTAACAATCCTGTTAGCTTCGGGAGACGAAGTCGTTTCGAGACATCCCTGGTTTGTCAGGGTTTCATCTCGAATTGGGAAAGTTCCCAATTTCGCAAGAGCTGCTTGATCCTATATATAGGAGGAGGTATTTGGGAGGACCAGCATCCGCAATCTTGTAACCAACAGCTGCGGGAGAGCAGGACGATTATATTCCCGTCCTCAATTGGCTTTTATAACCTGACCTACACCCCTGTTGCTGGAGCGATCCTCGCCGGAGGTCCGGCGACTAGGGAGGGGTCACGGCGTGCTTTGAATCCCAATTGAAGTCTCACTTGGGTTCGACATCGGGAGGCGACGCTCCCAGGCCTAATAGCGCTAGCGTTGGTAGTCGACAGCTCAGAGTCAACCACCAGGTTGACTTCGTGAGTCTCTGTGACCAAGGTAGGAGACGACCTATCGATCGTCTGATCTTAGACCACGGTGGTCTAACTTCCGATCCAACGGTACGAGCAAGGAACAGGCTGGAGTTTATCGCCGTTAAGTAACGATCGTCGGATTGCAACCTAACGATCGGGTCAGTTTTTGGGCCGAACCCTTGGATCGAGATCGAACGATCTGAGCGCGAGGCGCGTAAGTGAAAGGGGATGCGCAGCGAGGAGCATCGGATCTTGAAGCGGACCACGGGCGCATCAATCCAATGATCAGAAAATTTTGGGTAAATTCCTATCTCTAACGAATATTCAGAAAAACTAATTTTCCTTGTGAAATTAATAGAAATTGATAGGAAACTCATATGAGAAAACTTAATATATGAAAGTTGCATAGAAAAATGCAAGGAACACAATAAAAATAGTTCCAGAACCTAATTCCACTAGTTTTGCAAAAAGTACTTTATTTGGCTAATAAAGTTTATTAAAATTGAATGAGAAACCCTAATTACATGATTGAGAGGGTAATTAAGTAATTTAACAAGTCAAATCGGTAAGTTTGACTCTGAGAAGGTTAATGGTAGTTTAATTTTCTATTTGAATGCAAAAATGTTTAACTTGGAATTATAATGTTTAAAAGAAGGATAATTTGCATGGAAACCCTAATTTGAGATAAAGAGAGATGAAAGCCATATTTTTATGAAATAAGGAAACCAGTTGTTTAATAAAGGAAATTCAATGAGAAATTAGGAGTTTTATGAAAAGTAATAAATCAAGAAGGGTATTGATGAAAGAAGAAGAAAAACTCTAATTTCTAAAAGAAACCCTAATTATGGAATTGGAATCCTAATTGGATTAATGGAAGTGGATACATATTAATAAAAGGAAACTGTCCTTTTATTTCAGGTTTTGCTTGTTGATTGGGTTTCTCTTTCTATCTTGAAAAGTGCAATTGAAAGGTATGTGGTTACGCTTATGAATAATCGCTTTAGTTTCCCGGCGATTTCCGAAGGATTTATCGGTTGCTTGAAATAACTGTTGAATGTCTATTTATTTCATGCAACTATAAAGTGACTATGATTATCACAAAATGTATATGCCTACATGCTCAGATCCTGGTTCCCTCTGTGTATGACCTAGTACATGGCTATCTAATGGGTAGGACCATCAGGTCTGAAGAGATCTAGTACATGGCTGCCTATTGGAGAGGTCATCAGGTCTGACCTAGTACATGGCTATCTAATGGGTAGGACCATCAGGTCATGAGGAGACCTAGTACATGGATGCCTATTGGAGAGGTCATCAGGTCTGTGTTTGACTTAGTACATGGCTACCCTTGTGGTAGGACCATCAAGTCACATTGAGTTAGATATTGGGCTACCTGGAGTAGTGCCATGCGACTCTACCTTTACAGAGGTATAATGAAAGTTCACTGCAGGAACTCACGAGTTGGGAATATGTATGGATTGAGATGTATGGCTTAAAACATAATCTTGATTGTTAAAAAGATTAATTGCTTGATTACATTGTTAGCATAATTTCTTGATTATTGGATCCTCCACATACCGACTGACCGTTGTTTTGTTTGCCGGCGTTTTAGGTACATATTTCAAAGCACAAAACAGTAAAGTGACACATTGTGAATTCAAGAACTAAAGAACAAGGAGGAGTTAGTTAGAGTAGTTCTTCTGTGGTTAGAAGTCTAGTACTTCCAACTTTTCAAAGGTATGATAAAGAAAAATTTTATAACCATTTTCAGTATAGTATGTTAGAATTTAATAATTGTTATTGGTTATATGTCGAACCTTTGATTCGGAATTTCATGGGTGCGGCTTCAACCTTGCGATCTCCCTTAATTGGGGGTTATCGGAAGATGGGGTCGTAACATTTGGTATCAGAGCCTGGGTTCCTCATGTAACCATTAATAATTATTAAATTTTACAAACTCCATAGAACCCAAGGGAGTTATTAGAGGAGTATCCGAAAGACGGAGGTGTCTAGAAAGGGATCACGACCGGGGGCTGGCAAGATTTTCCTCCGCACCGCTAGTCGGAATACGAGGACTCCCGGACCCGTGTAACCGCCTGGCCAAAGTCTTAGGGTATGAATCGAAATAAGATACCTCTAGGACATTCTCATCTTATTCATCCCTGCTCATCACAAAATTCTGTTAAGGACCTTAAGGATTAGGGTTTTCTCTCTTTTCCTCACCATCTTGAGGTATGGGTAAGGTTAATAAGATCTAAGGGATCCTCCATCAAATTAATGAAAAGCATGTAAATGAGATGTCATGGACATAAGCTTAATTGATTAAGCGCAAATTAAAGGATAGATACATGCTTAGGTCATATGACATAAGTTGTCATGTCCTCAGAAGAGACCTGAGGCTAGACCTTCTTGTCAGGAGGATAAGTTAGTCTTGGAGATAGAGATCTCCAGTGTAAGTGGAAACCTTGTTCATCCTACGAGGATGACGTTAACCCTAACCCTAAGTGAAGGATATAGAGAGAGATGGAATGATGAGTTAGACCAGGTGTTTGGATGGATGTGCATGGGATGCCATATGATCCATGAGAGGTTGGATGACCGAGTACCTTTGACCACCCAAGTACTAGAGAGAGGATGAGTTTGTTTATACCTTTGTACCTATGGCATGATAAGAAGAAGAGTTCCATAAACCCTGGAGAAGTATAGTAACAGGTTTTGAGGCCTTGTACCTTGTTGATTGTCCTTGAGGAGGACTCAACCTTACAGGGTTGTTCGAGTTGAAGGATGACAGGAAGTGCACGTTATGGCAAGCTTGATTCATGGTTAAGAAATAGAGTGTGTTGCTGGACACCTAAAAGTGAACCTAGGGTTCCTAGGCCTAAGAGGGGAAGTGGTATACCTAATTCTCATGATGAGAATTAAGTTGCAATAGTTTTGAGCATGGTTCTCCACATGCATAAAGGAAAGGGAAACCCCCTTAAGTTTAAGGTATGTTTGATGACCCCTCACAGCTAGGTCGAGGATAAAGGAAGATATGATCTTGATCCAGCATTGAGGAAAGAGGACAAGTATGACCTAGCATGGTACAGTAAGTGATCTTCTCATGCCTTAATGGCTTGCTAGGGTTAAGTAGGCTCGTGTGGATGTAAACCCTAGACCTAAGAGCTTTTCTGACCTCGTGGTCAAGGGATAGTTTTCCTCCCATCCTGGGAGAGGGACCCCTTTGGTGAGGTGTATATCAGTTTTGTTAGTTTAAAAGAGGTCTCATAGAATCTTGAGAAGTTAAGTGAAGAGTACATGGTATGAGAATGAACCTGTAGACCCATAGATAGTCATGTCTAAGTGCATGTAGATGTGTTACCATGGAAGTAACCAGTATGGGGTTGACCAAGATAGGCAGGATGCCATGATCCCAATGAAAGGATGAAGGCCAGCCCATGAATGCAGAAAGAGAGATGATGAAGACTTGGGTAAGGTTCTAAGTGGACATGTACTATGATGGAGAATCCTAAGTTTATCCTAGGGTCAGGTAGGGATAATACCGATGAAGGTAGGAGTTACCTAATTCCCCAGTTGCACATGACCATAGGGTCGGGAGGTAACAGTTATCATTGTCTGAGGGCCATGGGTTAGGAGATTGATCACCTTCATGAACTCATGGGACCCAAAGGGCAGATGAGTAGGGCACTCTCTTGATGCACGAGGGAAGAGGGATGACCCCAAAAGAGTCGGTACCCTATAGACCTAGAAGAGATGACCAAGGATATAAACCTCAGAAGGTTCAAGATTAGTTTGATATCATGATGTTCGTGATGAAGAGACATATGTGGCACGTTGCAACTTAGATTTAAAGGTGTACTGGCAAGGTGGGATGTACCATCTCTACTCTTGGAACAGGAAGAACTCTGTATTTGGACTGCAGCCAAATGCTTATTTCCTCTTGTTATGGGAGTGAGAGATAGTACATTACGCATGGCATACACTAAGGATAAGAGATGATGTAGGTTGGAACGTTGCCACGATAAATGGGATAACCTGCCCTGGTAGAGTGAATGATACATGGATGGTTTGCAAACACTAAAGGAATGAGGTAGTCACCTTATGAGGATGTCTTTATTATGAATTATGTGGAACTTACAAGTTATACCAGGTTGAGCTTGATCACCCTGATGATGAAATCAGAGAAGTGTTCTTAATAAAAATGGACATAGAGTTGGAAGTGAAATGATAAGTGAAATAAAGAGAAGTGTATGTCTTCGATGTTATCTAACACCTAAGGATATGAAGTGATAATGGATGCTCTGGTTGAGTTATAGCTAGAAGAGTTTGTTTGGCTAACCCTAAGTTTGAAAAGGAGAGGTGTTTGGATAACACTCAAATGTGATAAGATGTGTTGAAAAGTTATGGGTTGTTTGGTTAGCCAGTCTACTCCTTGATGCAATAAAAGGATGGTGGTAAAACCTCAGATGCACTTCTTTGAAAAAGAAGGTGATGAAACCTTGACTAGAGTGGTTTAGGGTTTCAGAGGAATCGATCTTGAAGAATCATGACATACAGGGAATCATGATACACCATGGAAATGGAGATAGCACTTTGGATGCTTAAGATGAGGTTGCATGTGGTTTATGGCCATGCAAGCCAGGAGGTAAAGGATGAACCCCAGTAACCCCGTGTATCAATATGGAGGACAAAAGAATCCCTGGGAGGGAATGAGAGATCAACACTATGGATGTCGAGATAGGTCTTCCCTGGACCGAGGAAGGTCGAGATGCAATATGGGTTATGGTAGGTCGCCTTACCCAAAGGACATGAGAAAGAAAGAGTTTTGTTGAACTACCCATGAGAGAGATGGTTCAACTACACTGTGAAGCGAGTTCGAAGGTTCTTGAGTTTGACCTAAAGGTTCACTTCCATAAAGTGGAAGTAGGTACACGAAGAACTCAATGTTAGTATAGTTATTACCCCTAACTATGGTTAGTATGATCCAGACTATAGGGTCTGATGAGGACATGTATGCTCGTTCAGGGTGATATCTAGAGACAATTTTGTCCTATGAAAGATGTGACAATGACCACCATAGCCAGTATCGGGTTCTATATGAAGCTCTGTAAGGGAGGTTGTGTCGGTCACCACTTCAGTAAGGTGATGTTGGTGAAAGGACCACATGATGGTTAGAAAAGGACCACATGATGGTTAGAAAAGGGACCCCAGTACGTGTAGATGAAGTCACTTTGATTGCGCAAGGGCTGAAAGGAGCCTAGAGACAATGAGAGTCGTGAGCAGATGCAAAGTAGACTGACTTACAAGTTACTGTGGGAGAAAATGTGACATGAAAATCTGACCCCTCTGAGCTGCAGCTAAGAAAGCTGAGTCCCCGATATATGGGTCCATTAGAGATGGATAGGTGGAGATGGTTAGGTTTTGACCTTACCCTCAGGATAAAGTTATGTGAGGTGTTTTCCATGTGTTCAATTTGGAGCACTATGTGAGGTACCCGACCATGTGCTGAGCAATGAACCGAGTGAGCCCCAAGGGAGGCTGACATGGCCTGAGTCACCTGTGTAGTTTATAGACTCCGGGATGAAAGGACTCAAGGAAAAGGATATGTGATGGTAAAGGTTCTTTGGAAGCGCCATGGGTACGGTAAAGCCACATAGGGGCCAATGATGGGCATGGAAAAATTCTTATCCTGAACTGTTTGTTTGTTTGCGTGTTTGAATTTTGAGGACAAAATTCCTATAAGAGGGGAAGGATGTTATAACCTCAATTTTCCAAGCTATGTAATGATTTTTGTAAATATCATTTAAGGATAAATGAATTTGCTTGATTGATGTGATGTGGTTTGGAATGGATTCCATGAATGATTGAAATGTATTTCATAGATGTTTGGTTGCATGGTTCTTATTGGGCCTTGCTTTATTTGAAGCCCAAATTGACATTAACAAAGAAATACATAAAGAATCCCATAAAATAAGATAAAGGATGTGGAATATTTCCCTAAAGATAAGAATTCGATATTTTGGATATCTTGGAGTTCAAGGAACTCAAAATCAATAAATAATAATAATAGGATTAAGGAAAAGAGGGAAAAAGTGATTAATATAATGATAACTTGCATTACAAGAAAAGGAGTCGAATCCTTTGAGTAAATCCCTCCAAATTTTGTAGGAAGGAAGAGAAACATATGAGGAATCTTCCCCCAAAATTTGGTAAAAATAGGAGTAGCCAATTGGGAGTTATTTAATTTCTAAGTTTCCCTTGAAAATTGGCTTTATTGGATAATTTAAGAAATAAATTTCCTATTTAGTTGAACGCGATCAACCTGGGGCGTTGGATCTTAATCCAACGATACACGGTCATCGTCTTAGTTCTACTGGAACTAGGACTGTGCGGGCAACAGAGGATTATTCCTCTTCGTTTTTCTTGGAATCTAGAGCCTATAGGATTATTCTAACAATCCTGTTAGCTTCGGGAGACGAAGTCGTTTCGAGACATCCCTGGTTTGTCAGGGTTTCATCTCGAATTGGGAAAGTTCCCAATTTCGCAAGAGCTGCTTGATCCTATATATAGGAGGAGGTATTTGGGAGGACCAGCATCCGCAATCTTGTAACCAACAGCTGCGGGAGAGCAGGACGATTATATTCCCGTCCTCAATTGGCTTTTATAACCTGACCTACACCCCTGTTGCTGGAGCGATCCTCGCCGGAGGTCTGGCGACTAGGGAGGGGTCACGACGTGCTTTGAATCCCAATTGAAGTCTCACTTGGGTTCGACATCGGGAGGCGACGCTCCCAGGCCTAATAGCGCTAGCGTTGGTAGTCGACAGCTCAGAGTCAACCACCAGGTTGACTGCGCGAGTCTCTGTGACCAAGGTAGGAGACGACCTATCGATCGTCTGATCTTAGACCACGGTGGTCTAACTTCCGATCCAACGGTACGAGCAAGGAACAGGCTGGAGTTTATCGCCGTTAAGTAACGATCGTCGGATTGCAACCTAACGATCGGGTCAGTTTTTGGGCCGAACCCTTGGATCGAGATCGAACGATCTGAGCGCGAGGCGCGTAAGTGAAAGGGGATGCGCAGCGAGGAGCGTCAGATCTTGAAGCGGACCACGGGCGCATCAATCCAACGATCAGAAAATTTTGGGTAAATTCCTATCTCTAACGAATATTCAGAAAAACTAATTTTCCTTGTGAAATTAATAGAAATTGATAGGAAACTCATATGAGAAAACTTAATATATGAAAGTTGCATAGAAAAATGCAAGGAACACAATAAAAATAGTTCCAGAACCTAATTCCACTAGTTTTGCAAAAAGTACTTTATTTGGCTAATAAAGTTTATTAAAATTGAATGAGAAACCCTAATTACATGATTGAGAGGGTAATTAAGTAATTTAACAAGTCAAATCGGTAAGTTTGACTCTGAGAAGGTTAATGGTAGTTTAATTTGCTATTTGAATGCAAAAATGTTTAACTTGGAATTATAATGTTTAAAAGAAGGATAATTTGCATGGAAACCCTAATTTGAGATAAAGAGAGATGAAAGCCATATTTTTATGAAATAAGGAAACCAGTTGTTTAATAAAGGAAATTCAATGAGAAATTAGGAGTTTTATGAAAAGTAATAAATCAAGAAGGGTATTGATGAAAGAAGAAGAAAAACTCTAATTTCTAAAAGAAACCCTAATTATGGAATTGGAATCCTAATTGGATTAATGGAAGTGGATACATATTAATAAAAGGAAACTGTCCTTTTATTTCAGGTTTTGCTTGTTGATTGGGTTTCTCTTTCTATCTTGAAAAGTGCAATTGAAAGGTATGTGGTTACGCTTATGAATAATCGCTTTAGTTTCCCGGCGATTTCCGAAGGATTTATCGGTTGCTTGAAATAACTGTTGAATGTCTATTTATTTCATGCAACTATAAAGTGACTATGATTATCACAAAATGTATATGCCTACATGCTCAGATCCTGGTTCCCTCTGTGTATGACCTAGTACATGGCTATCTAATGGGTAGGACCATCAGGTCTGAAGAGATCTAGTACATGGCTGCCTATTGGAGAGGTCATCAGGTCTGACCTAGTACATGGCTATCTAATGGGTAGGACCATCAGGTCATGAGGAGACCTAGTACATGGCTGCCTATTGGAGAGGTCATCAGGTCTGTGTTTGACTTAGTACATGGCTACCCTTGTGGTAGGACCATCAAGTCACATTGAGTTAGATATTGGGCTACCTGGAGTAGTGCCATGCGACTCTACCTTTACAGAGGTATAATGAAAGTTCACTGCAGGAACTCACGAGTTGGGAATATGTATGGATTGAGATGTATGGCTTAAAACATAATCTTGATTGTTAAAAAGATTAATTGCTTGATTACATTGTTAGCATAATTTCTTGATTATTGGATCCTCCACATACCGACTGACCGTTGTTTTGTTTGTCGGCGTTTTAGGTACATATTTCAAAGCACAAAACAGTAAAGTGACACATTGTGAATTCAAGAACTAAAGAACAAGGAGGAGTTAGTTAGAGTAGTTCTTCTGTGGTTAGAAGTCTAGTACTTCCAACTTTTCAAAGGTATGATAAAGAAAAATTTTATAACCATTTTCAGTATAGTATGTTAGAATTTAATAATTGTTATTGGTTATATGTCGAACCTTTGATTCGTAATTTCATGGGTGCGGCTTCAACCTTGCGATATCCCTTAATTGGGGGTTATCGGAAGATGGGGTCGTAACAGATTGTGTCCCAATCCACCTAGATTCAAGTGTATATACATGGATTAGGGTTTAATTTAATGTATAAGGGTTAAAACCCTAATTTGCTACCTTCAAAACCAAACCTCAATTTGTGACTCAAAACTAGACCTAAAGCTTAGTTGAGTATCAATGATTAAGAAAACCTATCTTATTTATCAATTTGGAGTTCAAATGAATTAATTACTAATTTTAGAACATTTAACATGAATAAATGGTATTTAAAACAAACATCAAAAAAGTAAATAGAATCAAGACTCAAAAACTACAAATTCGGATTCTACTCGGAAAATTCTTTCCAACGACTATTTATTTGCATTTTTCTGACCTATGATTGATTTACTATGAATTAAGCAAATCTGACCGATCAGATCGCAAGGAATTGCCATGTGGGCAACTAGGTGGGTGAATGGTATTGGGCCACTGGGGCCGGACCCACACTGACATTGACCAATTAGATTTGGCTGCGTCGGATGGTCCATCTCGCTGACCCAGGTCATGGGCGGGTGAGAATGCGTAAAATTACCAAATTACCCATTTATGTAAAATGAAATCGATTAAAAACGCGAGGGCAAAAGGGTTATTAGCAAGCATATGTATATTGATGGAGAGAAGCAAGGGAGGACATGAAATTACTCTATTACCCATGTTAATTAAATCGATTTATCAAAGGCACAGGGACTCCCTTGTCATTGATTGACTAGGAATGTTCCCTGGCCATGGCGATGGAGTGCTGCCCTGGTGTTTCGGCTCCGATCGTTCTCGCCTCACCAGTGCGAGAGAACAATAGGCCCACGAACCCAGCGAAGCCATGCTCGAGTCCTCGAGTGATCAGAGGCGAAGGAATGATCGCGTCTCAGCCAGAATCAGGGGAGGAAGGGTCGAGAACCAAACCGTTGAATACATGAGCAAAAGTATAAACTAAAGCAATAAAAATGTTTGTGGTGACGCAGAGAGGTTGGGTTTGTGATTTCCCACGGTCGGAGTGACCCTCGAGGCCATGGCGACTAGCGCCGGCAACGAGCAGGCACCGACCCTATAGGGTACGATGAAAGGGGCACTTGCGAGGCAAACCGATAAAAGGGAATTGAAGAAAGATGGTCGAGGATGCTTACCATTCCAGGAATTGCACTGAGGTGGCCAGGGCTGTGAGCTATCCACGGCTGTCGTCAGAGAGAAGGACCGAGCAGGTCACGGAACCTCGGGAAAGGAGGTGTGGAATTGGTTGAGGAGGCCTGTGTGGGATCTGAGCATGCTATGGAGTGCCTTTTACAGGCATGAGAGGAGCCAAGGATCCTTCTGCAACTCGAGGAGGAGGAGGCGGTTTCGGCCCGATTGGGCATTTGGCGTAGGAGCAACCACAATGGCCGATCAAGGGATCAATAGGTCCTTCATTCAAATACGAATTGATTGCACTTGAAATCGTGCGAAACGATCAACCACAGAGAGAGAAAGGGATCGGGAGAGAAGGCTGTCGTGAACGGCCGGCCAGCTGGAGGTTAGTGACGACGCCAGGGCCGTTGGATCAAGCTGGTCGCTGGATGATCTTTTCTAAGCTGTTAGATGGCACGTCCGCTTAAAGGGTGGGTGGGGCGTGACATTATTAAATGATCGAATCTTGGCTTTACGCGGTGAATTGAAATGAAATCAATGTAATCGATATTAACTATACTCACACTATATGAAAGCCTATAAAAATCATTTGAGGGGTCAAATCAACTCCAAATAATACCAAAATTGAACCATAAGTTCACATCATTGCATAGAGAAATGCTATGCATTTAGATTTTGTATCTATACACAATTTAGCTTTTAAACACTATATGAACCATTAAAGTGTATTTTAATGCATTTTAAAACCCAAAATCATTTTCTAATTGATTTCTTTTCTAAAATACGAGGTAAAAGTCATAAATTCAATTAAGTGTCATGTCTCACCTTTAATTCCCTATTTTATTGCTTTAATAGCAATTTG
Organism: Alisma plantago-aquatica; assembly: GCA_963693085.1. Classification (NCBI taxonomy): domain Eukaryota; kingdom Viridiplantae; phylum Streptophyta; class Magnoliopsida; order Alismatales; family Alismataceae; genus Alisma; species Alisma plantago-aquatica. Next base: position 134,004,945 of record OY856411.1, on the reverse strand, counting down.
GAGGAGAGAGAGGGAAATGAGGGTGATTAATACATTAATTATTTCAAGTGCACATTAAATCTTATTTTTAAACCAAAAAGATATAAATCCTCAAATTAGCATTATCCACAACTTATGACTCATTAATGGTCAATTTGTTCTATTAGTCCCCAATTATTACATGAATTGGATTATTTGTGCAAACACCCATTCATTTACATAAATGAGGGTAAATGGTGATTTCATCATCAAAGTGTGCTCAAATTGCACAAGGAGTCCAAAAAGGATATCAAAGATGGAAAATGTATGAGAAAGGTCCAAAAGGACTTGAAAGAAATGAAGAGAGAGAGAGAAATTGGGTAAATTGCAGGAAGAACCCTAGATTTCAGTCTGTTACAAATGTGATGTTCACTACAAGAATGGACACCTATCTGGAGTTCCACATGGTGTGTTGAACCCTCAAAAGTAGACAAGTGTGTCAGGTCTAGGAGCTAAAGATTCTTCTTTAGGTGTCATGTCGTCAATGACAGATATTGGCAAATTTAGGGATCAAAGTTCCTTAAGGTGGAATGTTAGGCTCTACTGGATCAAGGAATGATCAAACAAATTTATATCAATAAATTTGTTTGAGCCAAGGGTGATGATGATGAAGGTGTGGCAAACAAAACACTAGATTCACAAAAAGTAACATTGGTTGAGACAAACATGCAGTAGTGGTTTGGACTATAAATCATATAACCTTTTCAGAATGTGAAATAGCCAAGAAAACCATTTTTAACTGAGGGAGGATCAAGTGTCCAGCCATTGGGTCAAAGTAGACAGTGTAACAAAAACACGCGAAGGCTGGGTGTCACACCCAGATCTCACAATTACCACTAATCATGAGATTAGGGCATGACTAAGAGGATTTCACTTGATACAAAGTTCACTCCTGACTTTTCTTCTTTTTCAAACTCTTATTTTTTCTCGCATTCAATCACATAAACAAACTTTACAAGAGAATTAAACTTTTATTACTCTAATATGATCTCAACATTAATGATACACATCCATACATTCATTCTGTTTCTCACACTTCCATGTACATATGACATGATAATCAAATACATTCTCTCTTATCAAGGAAACAAAGATACAAAACATCATTTATAACTCTCTCACATCTATGCTGGGACCTAGAGTGACAGGGACCGACTGAACTTAACTAATCTCATACTTAACTCATGTGGTAGATCTACTCTGATGCTTTGACCTTCTTCAAGTCCACGTGGTTTCCCTAAAAATTTTGAGTAGAGGGGTGAGTCTACTCGCTCAGTGAATGAGTACTTCAAAGAAATAGTCTAAAGCACTGATATAATTACAGAAATAGCTTTGAGCAACTACTATCAATTATAACAATAGTAATTACTACACTGAGAAAATCTGAAACAATACAATTAAAATAACAGAGAATGTAAATATTGTATTTAAAGATCAACTACTACGAAACTGTACTCAATTCTTTCTTAACTCTTTTTATTTATAAGAAACTCTTTAAACCTATATGATCATATTTTAGCTTAAGCCCTGATCATATGCAATGTACTCTACATATGAAGACTCGTAGTGGACTACGATCACACCGTACAAGACTTGGCTGACACCCCAGGTTTTGCTAAGCCTGACTACGTCACTGGTCTGCAATAGTGTAATGGCATTCTGGCCTCAGCACACTTGTGGGTCGTAAAACTGGACTCCTCCTCTAACCTTAGCACACAGGCGGAGAGTTAAGCCACCTATTGGCTTTTTCTATACTCTAGTGCCACCGGGATCTCTGGTTGATGTTGGACAGTACATACTGTATTTTTAGGAGACTTCCACTAGGGCTGCGTCCCCTGTACCACCTGGTAGTACGTTCCGACCCCCGTATACTGGACACTGCCAGGGTTAGGTCATTTCACCCCTAAGGCGCAGACCTCTCAGAGGGGTTCTACGGTGTTCAGAGCCCCTATGTCTATTATAATTTGATTATTTCTTTCTCTTAGACTAATTTCTTTAAACTTTGTATCTTACTAACTACTCAGACTACTGAACTTGCAACATCCCTGACCTGGGTTATGCTTTAACCCTAGATGTTTTGTTTAATAAAGTTAATTATATGCTTGATCTTATTTCTTGAAAACTAATTAAGACTCAAGAGGAGCTTGTGTTTCAATTTCAGTCCTTTTTTGAATAATGTTAAAACAATGTTTTACCTGTGTTGGACTAAAGTGCAAATTACCCAAGTTTAGGGGTTAACTTGCAATTGTTACATTGTAAATTGTTCCTCAAGTGTCGAAGCATTATAATAATGAAAATGATGCATAGGTATGGCTTGTGATAGCCTGGATACCAAGAGAGAGCTTGTTAAGCAATGATTGTGCATTAAAACCTAGTTTTGGTGTAATGTGTAATTTACCCAAAACCTAGGGTTCAATATGCAAAGTACCACCTTTATTATATTTATACTATTTCTTGGCATCATTTAGAGAAAATAAAATGAGAGGGGCGCCTCATTTGAATCACTTTGGAGGAGAGAGAATCTTGATATTAAAATAATCAAGATTTAAGCATAATTGAAACCCTAATTCAATTTAATGCAAAAATAAATATATTAATGGGAGTGCCCTTCAACCAAATATGTGAATCTTGAATTTGGATAAGTGTGGAAGTCCTTATGCCTTGCTATGGCACCGGAAATATCCTAAGTGAGTGGAGAGCCCACTCACATTAGTTAACTAAAAAGTAATATCCACTAAATATGGGATATTAGTATTATATGAATTAAGGTGCTTAATTGCTTTTCCTTTAATTCATGGATAATGAAGGGGAATTCGAAGGTGGAGTTGATAGCTTCGTATGCAAGAGAGTGAGGGGGTTAAGTGGTACCAATTTGGGGAGTTGAAGGATTATTATAAGACTTTCTCTCTCTTAAAATTCCCTTATATGTACCTCATTTTCCACCCACATAAGAACTCTTTTTCGGATTTTCTTTCTCTCCTTGCTTTGAACGAGCACATGGGAGCTTAAGAGCAACAGGAGGACGTACTCCAACCTGTAGGTAATCTCCTTAATCATCTTCAACCTTGATTTCATGGTGGAAATTGAAAATCAATGCTTGATTTCTTCTTTTCTTCAATCATTCTTCAATCCTAGCCATTTCTTTTCACACAAAGACTTGAGGATGGACCGTGGGAGGTTGAGAAAGCTTCATTCATAATTAGAGACGTGAAGTTTGAAGCTTGGTTTCAAATTTGAAGGTTGGTTATATAACTTAAACCCTTAAATGTTATTATTACATTCAATTCTTCATCACTTGTTGATAGTTTTGTTCTTCTTGAAATTCCTTTGAATAATTGATGAAATTTCCATAAGAATGGTGGTAGATTTTGAAGGATCGAAGATTGATGATGATGACATCATCATAAGCACACACCTCAATGAATATCTTGGGCAAATAGTTTCACTCTTGAGACTAAACGATCTCAAGATCGTTTGGTGAGCAAACGGTCTCAAGATAGTTTGACACCAAACGGTCTCAAGACCGTTTGACACCAAACGGTCTCAAGACCATTTGAGGTCAAAAAACCTCAAGACCGTTTGGGGTCAACTGATGTTATAAGTTGGATGATGATCCAATGGTCTCAATTTGATCTAATTCCAATGGTTTCAATGTTGGAGGGTCCATTGATTGCAAACCCTAGACCCAGTAGATTGATTCAGTTTCAATTCAATGGTTGATGATTAGGTTTCAAGACCGAATGGATGGATTCGGTTTCAAGACCTAATTGTTTGATTCGGTTTCAAGACCGAATGGGGAATTGACTTCAAGACCGAATGGGTAATTGAGTTCAAAACTGAATGGGTAATGGATCTCAAGATCGAATGGGTAAATTGAAACTCAAAACCATTTGGGTGCGTTGTCCGTTTGAAGGAGTTGACCGTTTGGAGGACTAAACGGTTTCAAAACCATTTGAGATTAATTATATTTTATTCTAACGGTCTCAAACCGTTTAAGGACCTTGGGCTCAAGATCGTTTGATGGTCTAACGGTCTTAAGACCGATTGAAGGTCTTGAGACCAAGACCGTTTATGGTCTAACAGTCTTCAAGACAGTTTGAAGGTTGAAGTATTTCAAGACCATTTGAAGGTTGAAGTACTTCAAAACCATTTGAAGGTTGAAGTACTTCAAGACCGTTTGAAGGTTGAAGTATTTCAAGAGCGTTTGAAGGTCAAGGTACTTCAAGATCGTTTGAAGGTCAAGGTACTTCAAGACCGTTTGAAGGTCAAGGTACTTCAAGACCCCTTGAAGGTCTAATTAACTCAAACCATGTAAGTATAATTAACCCCATGATTGTTGATGATGTTTATCAAAGGCAATTACAATGGTTGTACCTTCAAGATACTTAAGTGATTAGTACCTTTTGAGTGGTTAACCTTTGATGCTTATGGAAGCAATGCCTCAATTCACTATGCTAACCCTAAATGTATGCAATTGAATAAAGGGTTAACTTAATCTAATCAAGTCTGGTGTAATTAACTTCTTAGAGAGGATGAGAGAGAGGAACTTACACATGAGTGATAATCATGTAGTGATTAAACCTCAACACTCTCAACATGAATACAATATGTAATAAGGGTATGATCCTCGTTAGAGAGATCATGAAACCCTAATTGAGAAGGGTGATGAACCCTAACCCTAACTTAGGGCAATGTTAGGTGTAACCCTAATACAGGGTAATGTGATGTGTAACCCTAATTTAGGGTAATGAGATGAGAAACCCTAATTCAGGGTATTTTAATGGAAAACCCTAATTTAAGGGAATGCTTCATTAAAACCCTAATTTTGGGTAAAGCTACATGAAACCCTAATTTTAGGGGAAATGTTATAAGAAACCTTAATTCAAGGTAAGGATGTAATGTGAAACCCTGATAAATGGTAATGTGATATGAAACCCTAATCCAGGGTGATTCTATGTATTGTGAAACCCTAATTTGAAAACCTAGCCCTAATTTGTGTAAGGGGAATGAGTAACCCTAATTGACATTAATTGGGAAACCCTAATTCTAATAAGGGTATAAGTGGTGTTACTTTGAATTGCATGGTGCAAAAATGTAATTTATATAACTGTTATCAAGTGTACTAACCATGCATGTATCATGAGATGATGAGCATAGCCAGGTATGAGCTATGATGTTTCATTTATTATTGTTAATGGGCCTTGTGAGCCATAATATGCTTTGTTGCCTAGTGAGAGGTAACAAGAGATGAAATGGGCCATGTGATCCATGCGAGATGCTTGTGTAGCAAGTATCATGTTTACCTTGGTCAGATGACCTGAAGGTATTAGTTACCTGATAAGTGTTAACAAGTGTTCTTTGATAAACTGAGGGTTTGAATACCCATTTTCTATAATCATGATGATGATTTTGTGAAAGGATGAGAATGGTCCTGATGAGATGAGGGATTGAGATCCCAATGCCTTATTAAAGATTTGAACAGTACTTGATGAAAGTATTACACATTCTTTATAGAAATTGTTAAAATAATTGATGTTTGCAAACTTATTTGATGCTAAAAGAATATGGTAATACACTTAATTAATCAAGTGATATCATATAATGTAGTTTCCCTGACCACAGATCCATCAACGTCAGAATTTGCTGAATGGTGAAACAAGTTACACTCAGAGCGCATATTTTTGAATATGCGGGGGGTAATTGGGCAATTATATCCTCATGCCCCATAGGAATGGATGCGGGCTATATCCTATGAACAAGATTGGTTACGGATCATACCCCAGTATGAGTATGGCTGCGGGCCATGACTCCATGATATGATACCATGCATTGGCTACGGGCCATAACCCTGAAGAGAGTATATGTTGCGGGCTATAACTCTATAGCGAAGATGCCACTATACCCTGGCAAGCTAGTTGCAGTTTGACACGTGATGTCTCTGCCATATAATCTTGTATTGACCGAGAAGGTTGAGGTCTTGGAGTCCGTCTTTTCCATTGACCTTGTGTGGTACCGATGCTTTACGTAATTGTGTTCGGTTGGAGTATGAGCGGTATACTTCATCTCTTCAGGACATTAAATATGTTTGTAAAATATAATCAACCGTGTAGCATATTTGCTTAAGGTTGAAATATGATAATCACTGGTTGATGTTATCTTGCTTAGTATAGCAGATAAATGTTATATGTGTTCTTCATATTCCTTATTAGATAAGTGACATGTTGCTTTATCAAGTTATAGATGAAATGCTTTGGATAAGAATATTGTTCTAATATGTTTAGATAATGAATTATCTGCTGATAAACATTTATGATTCCTCTATTCAGTATTATTTTAATAAACTGCAATAATAACATTTCTGGTGGAGAGTTATATCTCTCACTGGGGCAATTTCAATTGTCTCACCCCCGTGGGATCCAACCTTTTAGGTAGACGCGGAGTAAGAGGCAGAAACCCTACAGCAGGAGAAGAGCAGTAGCAGTAGGGACAAAAATGAATTCTCAGGTGGAGACACTGACTGTCATATCTTGTATATAGAGTCCTATGTGTCGTCTCTGTACTCTCAGGTCCTCAGAGTCAGTAGTTAGTTTAATGAATCGATCTGAGATTTTGGCTTGATGCCTCGAGGTTCTTATGCTGCCTATGTACAGTTTTAACAGGGCAGTTGATGAATGTAATCCTCGAGAAGGAATGTTACGAGATGTGTACTTGTGAACCATAATGTAATTGAATTACTTTCATTCTTTTTGAAAGAGTTTTCCAATGTATGGATCTCTTTGTAAACGGTTTTAATTTTTAGTGATTTTTAGTGATTTGTAGTAATTCTGCTGCTAATGATCGCTTCTGCTTAATTAATGACGTTTTTTTCGAACGCTTCGCCACAAGTTTAGTGGTATCAGAGCTCTAGGTTCGCTGAGTCTATAGAGACATAGATTAAGTCGTTGAGTCTGTTCTAGTGTCTTCCAGTTTATCTGATAGTGACTTCTGCTCATATAGGAGGAGAAGAAGAACTTGAAGATGTCTAGATCACATGAAGAACACGCTGCTGAGAGCAATATTGCTGCACCAGGAAGATGTGCAAGGGACCACACTACGGAGGAACATGTACATGAACAACCCCAGTTTGACCCAGCCATGATAGAGAATCCAGCTTTCAACGCTCGGTTTGGGTAGTTCATAGAAGTTATGATGCACATGACGGATAGGATGACACCACCTGCACTGAGGGCGCCAACCCATAATGAGGGACAGGGAGCTGGTAAAACTTTTGAGAGGCTTCCCCGGGTAGGAGCCACAGAGTATGCTGGTACAACTGACCTAGCAGATGCTGACATATGGTTGACTGAGCTGGAGAAGGATTTCAGAATTCTCAATATCCCAGAAGCTGAAAAGGTGAGACATGTGTACCTACTGAAAGGGAGTGCTGGTCACTGGTGGACTATAGAAGAGGGCAAGAGGCCAGGTGTCGAGGTCAGATGGGAAGAGATACTTCCCTAAGACTTACCTAGATGAAAAGATATCTCAGTTTGAGAAGATAAGACAAGGACCGATGAACATTAGCGAGTATGAGGCTAAGTTCATGGAGCTTTTACGGTTCTGTCCGCATATGGTAGCTACTGATGAGGAAAGAATTCAGCATTTTGAGAAGGGGTTGAATGTTGAATTGACCACTCATGTGTCTTCTTTGGAGAACAGGGAGAGGTTTGCCACGTTTGTGGAGTCTGTCAGACGGATAGAGAGGTTTGTGATCGAGAAGTGATAGACCAGTGGTAAGAAGGTGTACACACAGTTTCAAGGACAAAGGTCTGAGAGTTTTAAGAAGCCAAGGTTTTCTGCACCGGCAGCACCATCAAGATTCAATACCCAGATGTAATGTACGTCAAGTAGGGGTAGGGGCCGTAGTTTTGTTCCAAATAGAGCCCCCAGCACAACATCAACATCGGTGACTGGACCTCATAGACCCTATCCTGAGACCAGGATCTGTCATCAGTGTAGACAAGTGGGACATTTGTTAAGGGATTGTCCAGTCAGGAACACAATGGTGACTCAACCCCAGAGGTAGAGTCAACAAGGATCTCAGAGGAGACAGTCTTCTAGTGGTGCTAGAGGACGTGGGCAAGCATCCCAAGCTGGTTTGTCGGCACCCAACAACCGAGCACAGGGTCAACAGCAAGCAACGACAAGATTCTATGCGATGAATCAACCCGAAGCAGTAGTTAAACCACAGGTTGTGACAGGTCAGATGGAACTATTTTATTCTGATTTATCTTCATCCTGCTTCTATCTATTTTGATTGATCCGGGTGCTACACATTCCTTTATCACTCGAGAAGTGATTCTTGACTGTAAAATGACAGTTGATCATAGAGCAGATAGTCTTATTAGAACCCCCCTTGATCGGATCTGCAGTGTTGCGGGAGGTATGTTCTCCCAACACTGTTTCCTTTTCTAAACATCGCATTTAGGTGGATCTTATACCACTTGAGATGCAGGGTTTTGATATAATTCTTGGTATGGACACCCTAGAAAAGTATAAGGTTGTCTTGGATTGTGAGTCCAAGCAAGTTGTGTTCACTAATAATAGTGACACATGGATCTTTTGGGGAGACAGAAAGATTATTCCAACCTGTCTTGTGTCATCTATGGTAGTTGAGAAGCTGATGAGGCAAGGATGCTTTGCATTCTTGGCACATGTGGTAGACACCACAATGGAGAGTTCTAATCTTTCTGAAGTTCTGATAGTCAGAGAGTTTGAAGATGTGTTTCCTGAGGAACTTCTAGGTGTTCCTCCGCCCTGAGAGATTGATTTTGAGATTAATCTAATCCTGGGCACACAACCAATAGCACAAAAACCGTATAGAATGGCACCTATTGAGATGGCAGAGCTCAAGAAATAGCTGCATGAGTTACTTGAGAAAGGTTTTATCCGACTGAGTACTTCCCCATGCGGTGCTCCGGTTCTCTTTTTTAAAAAGAAGGATGGATCAATGCGATTGTGCATTGATTATAGACAGTTAAATAAAGTAACTATAAAGAACAAGTATCCTCTGCTGAGGATAGATGACCTGTTTGATCAGTTGTGTGGTGCAACTATCTTCTCTAAGATAGATCTGAGGTCAGGATACCATCAGTTGTGTATCTAGGAGAGTGACATACCTAAGTCTGCCTTCAGGACAAGGTATGGTCACGATGAGTTCATAGTTATGTCGTTTGGACTGACTAATGCACCAGTTGCATTCATGGAACTCATGAATAGAATTTTCCGGCATTTTCTTGACCAGTTCATAGTAGTCTTCATAGATGACATCTTAATATACAATAGAGATGCTCAACATCATGAGCAGCACCTCCGTCAGGCTTTAACTTTGCTAAGAGAACATAAGTTGTATGCTAAGTTTAGCAAATGCGAGTTCTGGTTACCAGAAGTTTCTTTCTTAGGACATGTAATATCTGCCTCAGGTATCTGTGTTGATCCTAAGAAGGTAGAATCTGTCTTGCAATGGGAACAGCCAAAGACACCAATGGAGATATGTAGTTTCCTAGGACTGGAAGGATATTACAGGAGGTTCATTAAGAACTTTAGTTCTATAGCTTTACCCCTAACCAAGTTGACTAGGAAGGAGGTTCCTTTTGTCTGGAATGACAAGTGTCAACATTCTTTCCAGATGTTGAAAGAAAGGTTAACAAGTGCACTTATGCTGGTGTTACCTGAGCAAGGGAAGGGGTACATAGTTTTCTGTGATGCATCTAAGAATGGTCTAGGTTGTGTGTTGATGCAGGATAATCAAGTTATTTCTTTCGCCACTCGACAACTTAAGAAACACGAGGAGAATTATCTAACACATGATCTAGAGCTAGCTGTTGTGGTCCATGCTTTGAAGATCTGGAGACATTATCTCTATGGAGAAACATTCCGGATTTTCACAGACCATAAGAATCTAAAATATATCTTCTCACAACATGAGTTGAACATGAGACAACGCCGCTGGATGGAATTAATCAAGGACTACGATTGTACAATTGATTATCATCCAGGGAAGGCTAATGTAGTGGCTGATGCACTAAGTAGGAAATCATCATCACCAACCCTAGATAAAGCACAATTGAACTCCTTAGTGTGCTTTAAAAGAGACATGCTTATCTCTATGAGGCAAAACAATATACATCTTAAGGTATCATTGTTAGCCGGGCTGTTAGCTGAGATGCACATAAAACCTACTCCGAGACAACAGATTAAAGAAGCACAACAAGCTGATGCTGTGGTTCAGCAGATCAGGTCAGAATTTGGTAGTGAGAAACATGATGGCTTTCATGACTCATAAGATTAGGTAGTCTGTTACCATGGTAGGATGGTGGTACCTGATGTCAATGACTTAAGGAAGTTAGTTTTGGAAGAAGCCCATTCTTCAATGTATGCAATGCATCCAGGGAGCACCAAAATGTATCATAATTTGAAGGATATGTATTGGTGGCCTGGATTGAAGAAAGATGTTGTTGAGTTTGTTATGCAATGTCCGGTGTGTCAGTAGGTTAAAGATGAACATCAAAAGCCTACAGGAACAATGCAACCTTTGCCTATACCGCAGTGGAAATGGGATCACATAACCATGTACTTTGTGGTTGGTTTTCCCAGAACAACCAAATGTCATGATTCCATATGGGTGATAGTTGATAGATTGACTAAGACAACACATTTCCTTCCTATCAAAACAACCTACACTGCTGAGAAGCTTGCACAGATCTATATAGATGAGATAGTGCGGTTGCACGGGGTTCCAGCCACTATTGTTTCTGATAGAGGTCCCCAGTTCACGAGTCATTTTTGGGAACAACTACATAAAGCTTTGGGTACGCAGTTAAGGTTTAGTACTAGCTTTCACCCATAGACAAATGGACAATCTGAGAGGACCATACAAACCTTGGAGGACTTTCTTAGGGCATGTGTCCTTCAATTTGTAGGAAGTTGGGATGTACACTTGAGCTGATAGAATTTGCTTACAATAATAGCTATCAGCACAGTATTGATATGGCACCATATGAAGCATTATATGGTAGACGTTGTAGATCTTCTTTATGTTGGTATGAAATAGGAGAGTATCAACTTTTGGGTCCTGAGCTAGTGCAGCAGACAACTGAGAACATTAAAGTAATACAACAATAGTTAAAGACTGCACAAGATAGACAAAAGTCATACGCCGATAAACGACAAAGACCTTTAGAATTCCAAGTTGGAGACAGAGTATATCTCAAAGACTCACCTTGGAAAGGTATCCTTAGATTTGGAAGGAAAGCAAAGTTAACTCCTAGATTTATGGGGCCTTATCCAATCATTGAACATATTGGAAAGATAGCCTATAAGCTGGAGTTACCACTTGAGCTACCTAAGTTGCATCCAGTTTTCCATATCTCCATGTTGAGAAAGCGTCATCCTAACACAGAGTTAGTTTTGCAACCTGTGGAGGTAGAATTAAATGATGATATATCATATGTTGAAGGACCTGTGATGATCATTGATAAAAGAATTAAAAAGCTAAAAAGAAAGACATATGTCTTGTGAAAGTTTACTGGCATCATCATGGCATTGAAGAAGCTACGTGGGAGCTAGAGGAAGAGATGAGGAGGAAGTACCATTCTCTTTTCTCTTGATGCTTTTGGGGACGAAATCCTTGTTAGGGGTGGATAATTTGTAACATCCCTAACCTGGGTTATGCTTTAACCCTAGATGTTTTGTTTAATAAAGTTAATTATATACTTGCTCTTATTTCATGAAAAGTAATTAAGACTCAAGAGGAGCTTGTGTTTGAATTTCAGTCCTTTTTGAATAATGTTGAAACAATGTTTTACCTGTGTTGGACTAAAGTGCAAATTACCCAAGTTGAGGGGTTAACTTGCAATTGTTACATGGTAAATTGTTCCTCAAGTTTTGAAGCATCATAAGAATTAAAATGATGCAGAGGTATGGCTTGTGATAGCCTGGATACCAAGAGAGAGCTTGTTAAGCAATGATTGTGCATTAAAACCTAGTTTTGGTGTAATGTGTAATTTACTCAAAACCTAGGGTTCGATATGCAAAGTACCACATTTATTATATTTCTACTGTTTCTTGGCATCATGTAGAGAAAATAAAATGAGAGGGGTGCCTCATTTGAATCACTTTGGAAGAGAGAGAATCTTGATATTAAAATAATCAAGATTTAAGCATAATTGAAACCCTAATTCAATTTAATGCAAAAATAAATATATTAATGGGAGTGCCCTTCAAGCAAATATGTGAAGCTTGAATTTGGATAAGTGTGGACGTCCTTATGCCTTGCTATGACACCGGAAATATCCTAAGTGAGTGGAGAGCCTACTCACATTAGTTAACTAAAAAGTAATATCCCCAAAATATTGGATATTAGTATTATATGAATTAAGGTGCTTAATTGCTTTTCCTTTAATTCATGGATAATGAAGGGGAATTTGAAGGTGGAGTTGATATCTTCGTATGCAAGGGAGTGAGGGGGTTAAGTGGTACCAATTTGGGGAGTTGAAGGATTATTATAAGACTTTCTCTCTCTTGAAATTCCCTTATATATATACCTCATTTTCCACCCACATAAGAACTCTTTTTCGGATTTTCTTTCTCTCCTTGCTTTGGCCGAGCACATGGGAGCTTAGGAGCAATAGGAGGACGAACTCCAAACCTTTAGGTAAGCTCCTTAATCATCTTCAAACTTGATTTCATGGTGGAAATCAAAAATCAATGCTTGATTTCTTCTTTTCTTCAATCAATCTTCAATCCTAGCCATTTCGTTTCACATAAAGACTTGAGGACGGACCTTGGGAGGTTGAGAAAGCTTCATTCACCATTAGAGACGTGAAGTTTGAAGCTTGGTTTCAACTTTGAAGGCGGGTTATTTAACTTAAACCCTTAAATGTTACTATTACATTCAATTCTTCATCACTTGTTGATCGTTTTGTTCTTCTTGAAATTCCTTTGAATAATTGATGAAATTTCCATAAGAATGGCGGTAGATTTTGAAGGATCGAAGCTTGATGATGATGACATCATCATAAGCACACACCTCATTGAATATCTTGGGCAAACAGTTTCACTCTTGAGACTAAACGATCTCAAGATCATTTGGTGAGCAAACGGTCTCAAGACCGTTTGACACCAAATAGTCTCAAGACCGTTTGACACCAAATGGTCTCAAGACCGTTTGAGGTTAAACAACCTCAAGACCGTTTGGGGTCAACTGATGTTATAAGTTGGATGATGGTCCAATTGTAACATACTGAATTATGGAATTTTGTCTTTTGACCCTATTTCCCATCTTTTCCTTTCATTTCTATCCTTATTGGCCTTTCTATTTAATTAGTGGAATTTATAGTGGTTTAGTGAACATTTATTCACTAATTGTACCAATATAAGGGTTTATGCACAAATATCTCAGTGAAGGCTTAATTACCATAATTAAGTACTCTAAACATTAATCTAATTTTTTGATATGATTAGAAAACATAAAATGATCCTAAATTTCAAATTTGGTTCGATTTGGATGTTGTTTGTGCAAGTTATACAATTTTAGGTACATTCTGGACTTTGACGCAATTTACCCAATTGGGAGGCTTTCTTTGCAAATTATCAACTGAATTTTAATCCTTAGATATTCCCTTACCATTAACGAGATTTTAAACCATTGGAGAACCTAGTTTTACCTTGGTTTGATGGTATTTCTTTCCTAGGGCATTATAGGGATTACCCTCTTTATAAAGGTGCTTATCTTTAAAAGTTATCAACCAATGAGGTTATTTCTTTCTTGAAAAACGGTGGGGATGGCCTAGAAGGATCTGTGGGCTCTTAGGACGGAATTGTGATATCCAAGAAGAGTCCATGAGTTGTCCTCTTGCATGGCCATCAAGCCCTAGGCTAAAGACACATGGAAAGTCCCTTAAGACACCTCATGCTTCACCATAGCCATGTATACCCCTTCCCAACTCACAATTCGAAAACTCTTGCTCTCCTTTTCTTTTCTCTAGATTATATAATAGTTCCTTCTGTATTTGGCCACGAAGTTTCTGTCCCAAGGTAATAGAGGGAGCCTACCTTGGTGAAGAAGGCTCCTAGGGCTTCCAAATTGCTCTATTAGGGTTTCTAAAGCTCCTCCTTGGTAATTTTGACCAAAACTAGTAAGTTTCCTCCCTTCCTTCCCTATTTTTATACTATTGTTTTTTTGGTCGGCGAAAACTCTGTTGCTATTAAAATCCAAAACTTTAGGTACAAAAAGACGCACCCCCTAATCCTTTGCAGGATTACAGAAAGAAACTAAAGACCCGAATGAATCGGTCTCGAACATAAGATCCCTAAAACAGAAAAAAAAACTGCAAGCCAAAAGAAGACGTCCCAGAAGATACATAAACAAGAGACCAACTATCCATCAGTCTAAACATATGAGGAACTACACTCACAATAAAGACCACCCACAAATTGTGCAGGCACAGAAGGAAGACCAAGGACACCCAGCCTCTATCTACGCACCAATCAAGGCCGCACTTCAGATTTGGAGATTAACTGTCTCGAACAGCAGCTAAGCGCACTGCCCATCCTGTCAAACCATCATCTCGTAGAAGACACCAAACGCCGACTGATGACTGGAGTAGTAATCTACCCAACCATCATACCTCCCCTTCGCACATAGCAATATGTTCATCATCTGAAAGTAGTGGTCGGAGAAGGTACTAAGGTTAGGATAAGAAACCATACAGCACCAATAGTGTCGGGTGAGCTCAACAAAACAGAAGCAGCAGAATCCCGGTCGCAGGTTGAACACCACGGGGTGTCCCTACTACTACTGTGCATTAAAGCACATGAATGCACATAGGCATTCCATCGAACACCTCAAAGGTGTTCCAGCATCACATCATCACAACAACGGTAAGAGCCATCAAAATGCCAGGAACAGATGACCAGGCAGCTTAAGGTCCGGAGAATAGCTCCAAGCACTGCAACAAAGAAGATCCGTAGCCGAGCGACCACTGCTACCAAATCGTCAACGACCATCTACCGGCAGAGCAAGATAGAGCAACGCCTATCATCTTCACCCTAGCCGGAATAGAGGACAAGAGAGTTGGGAGCTCGATCGACCACCCGGAGGCCCGAGGCCACTTTGCTGATTCACAGCAGCAGGGGCGACAGGGGGGAACCCTATCACCCTTCCCAAAGACGAACGAACACCCCATTGGGGGACCAGCGCAGAGGGGAAGCAGAAACTCGCCACCAACAGACCTGAGCTCCACCAACACACAGCCAAGGGGAGATGGCTCCCGCTTCTGGGTCGGTTCACCCCAGGTCCTCAGGCGCCGTCAAGAAAGAAGTGCCGCTGGCTGGGCATGGCGAGGTGGAGTCGAATGAAACACAACGCCACCGAAGCTTTGGACAAGGACAGAATCGTAGCTCAGGGGGAAGGGCAGGAAGAAAAAGAATGCCGAGGGGCACCCTTGCTCTGCCTACGGCGGCTAAACGGTCGAGCAGAGCTCCGGATCCTGGCCAGCAGCATCTCTCCGTCCATCCCCATTAACAAACCGGAGCCGACTAAGTCGAAACCAGCCGCACTCACCCCGGATCCGAGCATCAAGCTTCTCGTCGCGCCTCCCCTCTGCCAAACCGTGAACTGCCTCGGACAAGCAGCCAGCAAGACTCCCTGGTTCACAGATGCCTCGACCAGGTCGCGGCTCTCGGAGCGCAGGGCACCCGCGACTCGAATGAGAGAAACAACCGTCGCGGCATCTGGATTAACTCGACGGCATCTTCTCCAGGATGACGATCCCTCCGCTTCAGTCGCCGTGGCTAGGAGGAAGCCAAGGGGAGGGCACGCCCAGTGGAGCGGCGCCCCTCCCCCCAGCGGGGAAACCCTAGCGTGGGTTAGAGAGAAGGCGGAGCTCGTTTATACTGTTAGTCTTCCTTACACCTTCTTATAGGTCAGAACCATGACCATACATGGTAAAACTCCACCTAAAACCCTAAAACATCTCATCTCCATGCTCTTTTACTAGGGCTTGCACCTCTAAAGTGGAGAAGATGATCTTTGCTCAAGAAAGGAGCTTGGCTTGGAGCAACCAGACCTTCTAATCCATGGATTCTTTCTGTTTGGACCTTCTTACCTTCCTAGAGGCAAGTTTTGTTAACCCCCTTCTCATATATTGCTTAGTACATACTTAAAACCCATGCTTCTATGTTGATAATCGATGATTTCCATTTCTTTTTACCATATTCTTCTAAGGTTTTGGTTTCTTGCTATTTTATCTTCTCTAGAATCTCTAATTTGGTTATATAATAAACTTCAAACCTGATCTTGGGTCAAATGGTGTTTTCTCCCTCTCCCTCTCTCTTTAAATTCTCGATCGATTTGATGATGTGGCAATTTCCTATTGGCTAGTATTGAAAAATTCATATCTTCTAAACCGCTTATCCAAATTTGACAAATAAATATGTTTTAGAATTAGAAAATTAATCACTATATAATAAAAATATTTTCAAGGTCTGATTTCATGGTTTTATGAAGGGTGATTTTTGTAAAACGAATTTAATGCATAAAATCCATAAAAATTACATCTTAATCATCATAACTCCAAAATTAACATAAAATTATGTTTTCTTGATCAGGAGAACCTAATAAGTTCATTGGTGATATTTTCAAAATCTGAATCCGATTTTTTTCTAAAAAGTTCTAAAATTAGGGGTTCTGTATATTAATGTGCACTATGTACTAATACATGTTAATACATTGAAAATAGGCAAAGTGGAACTTGGACTCATTTAAAGTGGTGAAAGTTAGTAATTGATATCAGTAAGAGAGGTATGTGCTATGTATGTGCAATTCATCTTTATGTATGCAAAATACCTATTTATGTATGTGCAGTTCTTACACTCTATGTTGGGATAATTGCAGCCCAACCATATATTTCCCTAATGAGGCTTAAATGAACCCTAAATATTCTATTCTTGAATCCTAATGTTGTTCATGCCTCAAATTAGATTACAGTTTCTTCTTATTTGGGTCTTATACCCCACTGCCATGCTTATTGAATATTATGACTACTCTTGCCATGACTACTTTTATAGCATGTGGATTTATGTTCTACTTAATTTAAAGTAGCGTTACTTATGTACAACCACCCACAGAGGGCATGTAAATAATCACCCTGGGGAATGTCTTATTCTCCCCATAATATTGTAGGTGACTGGGAATGTCTTATTCTCCCTTCACCTAAGGTTAGAGGTCCGGTAGGTGCCTCAACCCTACTTAGTTAGGTAGGCATAATTATCTTACATGCAAATCCTTTTTATTTATTTCTTAATGGCAAGCTTCTTTATTATATAGCCTCATACTCTTGTTATCTTCATCATATGATGAACCCTAGCATGTTTTTATTTGCTTTACTTATCTTGATATCCTAGACTAGTTTGTGACACATACTTTTCTTCCCTTTCCCTTTTTGTTGGGTGCCTTCCCAACCACCCAGGTGCTGAGCAAGGTGATGGATAAGACAAGGAAGATCTTAGCTTTTGGATTGGATTCAGTTGATGGAGATGTTTCTTGGAGACAAGATTGTAGTAGTCTAGACTTCCCTCTATCTAGATCCTGGTTGTGTGTCTTGATGTAAACCCTAATGGGAGAATTTCATGTATTTTTGTAAACCTTTTACGGAATTGAATATAGTCAGTTATTTTTTATTCCACTGCTTTCTAATGGTCTTTTGTATACTAATGTTTAATAAGTTTGGAAAATTTATGCCCATTCCATCATACCTCTGAGAGTGTTTGGAATGGATGTCAATTCTTCAAATTTTTAGTAAAGGGGTGATATCACTCTCCTTACACCAATGGTCTCAATTTGATCTAATTCCAATGGTTTCAATGTTGGAGGGTCCATTGATTGCAAACCCTATACCCAATAGATTGATTTAGTTTCAATTCAATGGTTGATGATTCAGTTTCAAGACCGAATGGATGGATTTGGTTTCAAGACTGAATGGGTTGATTCAGTTTCAAGACCGAATGGGAAATTGACTTCAAGACCGAATGGGTAATTGAGTTCAAAACCGAATGGGTAATGGATCTCAAGATCAAATGGGTAAATTGAAACTCAAAACCGTTTGGGTGCGTTGACCGTTTGAAGGAGTTGACCGTCTGGAGGTCTAAATGGTTACAAAACCATTTGAGATTAATTATATTTTATTCTAACGGTCTCAAACTGTTTAAGGACCTTGGGCTCAAGACCGTTTGATGGTATAACGATCTTAAGATCGATTGAAGGTCTTGGGACCAAGACCGTTTACGGTCTAACACTCTTCAAGACAGTTTGAAGTTTGAAGTATTTCAAGACCGTTTGAAGGTTGAAGTACTTCAAGACCGTTTGAAGGTTGAAGTATTTCAAGACCGTTTGAAGGTTGAAGTATTTCAAGACCGTTTGAAGGTCAAGGTACTTCAAGACCGTTTGAAGGTCAAGGTACTTCAAGACCCCTTGAAGGTCTAATTAACTCAAACCATGTAAGTACAATTAACCCCATGATTGTTGATGATGTTTATCAAAGGCAATTCCAATGGTTTACCTTCAAGATACTCAAGTGATTAGTACCTTTTGAGTGGTTAACCTTTGATGCTTATGGAAGAAATGCCTCAATACACTATGCTAACCCTAAATGTATGCAATTGAATAAAGGGTTAACTTAATCTAATCAAGTTTGATGTAATTAACTTCTTAGAGAGGATGAGAGAGAGAGGAACTTACACATGAGTGATAATCATGCAGTGATTAAACCTCAACACCCTCAACATGAATACAATATGTAATTAGGGTATGATCCTTGTTAGAGAGATCATGAAACCCTAATTGAGAAGGGTGATGAACCCTAACCCTAACTTAGGGCAATGTTAGGTGTAACCCTAATATAGGGTAATGTGATGTGTAACCCTAATTTAGGGTAATGATATGAGAAACCCTAATTCATGGTATTTTAATGGAAAACCCTAATTTAAATGAAATGCTTCATGAAAACCCTAATTTTGGGTAAAGCTACATGAAACCCTAATTTTAGGGGAAATGTTATAAGAAACCTTAATTCAAGGTAAGGATGTAATGTGAAACCCTGATACAGGGTAATGTGATATGAAACCCTAATCCAGGGTGATGCTATGTATTGTGAAACCCTAATTTGTGTAAGGGGAATGAGTAACCCTGATTGACATTAATTGGGAAACCCTCATTCTAATAAGGGTATAAGTGGTGTTACTTTGAATTGCATGGTGCAAAAATGTAATTGATATAGCTGTTATCAAGTGTACTAACAATGCATGTAACATGTGATGATGAGCATAGCCAGGCATGAGCTATGATGTTTCATTTATTATTGTTAATGGGCCTTGTGAGCCATAATATGCTTTGTTTCTTAGTGAGAGGTAACAAGATATGAAATGGGCCATGTGAGCCATGTGAGATTCTTGTGTAGAAAGTATCATGTTTACCTTGGTTAGATGACCTGAAGCTATTAGTTACCTGATAAGTGGTAACAAGTGTTTTTTGATAAACTGAGGGTTTGAATACCCATTTTCTATAATCATGATAATGATTTTGTGAAAGGATGAGAATGCTCCTGATGAGATGAGGGATTGAGATTCCAATGTCTTACTAAAGATTTGAACAGTACTTGATGAAAGTATTACACATTCTTTGTACAAATTGTTAAAATAATTGATGTTTGGAAACTTATTTGATGCTAAAAGAATATGGTAATACACTTAATTAATCAAGTGATATCATATAATGTAGTTTCCCTGACCACAGATCCATCAACGTCAGAATTTGTAGAATGGTGAAACGAGTTACACTCGGAGCGCATATTTTTGAATATGCGGGGGGTAATTGGGCAATTATATCCTCATGCCCCATAGGAATGGCTGTGGGCTATATCCTATGAATGAGATTGGTTACGGACCATACCTCAGTATGAGTATGGCTGCGGGCCATGACTCCATGATATGATACCAGGCATTGGCTACGTGCCATAACCCTGAAGAGAGTATATGTTGCGGGCTATAACTCTATAGCGAAGATGCCACTATACCCTGGCAAGCTATTTGCAGTTTGACACATGATGTCTCTGCCATATAATCTCATACTGACCGAGAAGGTTGAGGTCTTGGAGTCTATATTTTCCATTGACCTTGTGTGGTACCGATGCTTTACGCAATCATGGTCGGTTGGAGTATGAACGGTATACTACATCTCTTCAGGGCATTAAATATGTTTGTAAAATATAATCAGCCATGTAGCATATTTTCTTAAGGTTGAAATACGAGAATCATTGGTTGATGTTATCTTTCTTAGTATAGTGGATAAATGTTATACATGTTCTTCATATTCCTTATTGGATAAGTGACTTGTTGCTTTATCAAGTTATAGCTGAAATGCTTTGGATAAGAATATTGTTCTAATCTGTTTAGATAATGAATTATCTGCTGATAAACATTTATGATTCCTCTATTCAGTTTTATTTTAATAAACTGCAATAATAACGTTTCTGGTGGAGAGTTATATCTCTCGCTGGGGCAATTTCAATTGTCTCACCCCCGTGGGATCCAACTTTTTAGGTAGACGTGAAGGAAGAGGCAGAAACCCTACAGCAGGAGAAGAGCAGTAGCAGTAGGGAAAATAGTGAATTCTCAAGTGGATACACTAGCTGTCATGTCTTGTATATAGAGTCCTATGTGTCGTCGCTATACTCTCAGGTCCTCGGAGTCAATAGTTAGTTTAATGAATCAATCTGAGATTTTGGCTTGATGCCTCGAGGTTCTTATGCTGCCTATGTACAGTTTTAACAGGGCAGTTGATGTATGTAATCCTCGAGAAGGAATGTTACGAGATGTGTACTTGTGAACCAGAATATAATTGAATTACTTTGGTTCTTTTTGAAAGAGTTTTCCAATGTATGGATCTCTTTGTAAACAGTTTTAATTTTTAGCGATTTTCAGTAATTCCGCTGCTAATGATCACTTTTGCTTAGTTAATGACGTTTTGTTCGAACTCTTCACCATAGAACTGAATTCACTGATAATACTGAATTGAATGCTTAACATATTGTTTACCCTTTTCTTAGGGTTTCTCCTTACTCGTGCACATATAACATTTCTCATGTATTCAAGCATATATCATGTCTACTAAAACAAGTATTCTCATTCAACTTTCACACATATATGCATGGCATCAATGACATCCCTATCTAGGGCATGTCATATTTCTCTACTCACAATAGCATAATAACTTGCACATTTCACAACAAGTATTTGAATTAGAGAATTTGAATCTCATAAGAAAAGCATACATGCATATAGGGAAATATTCAGCTAAAAATCCACATTATAACATGAATCACTTCAATCGACCATTTACTACTAAGTTAAATATGTATACTTCCAAAGGCATACTAGATTGGGTTTCCATCCTTGATTATTTGCTATTCATTGAACACCCTATCCTTAGGGTTTCATTTACCTCATTCACTTATCACATGGCTCTCATAAGGATTTCATACGACATAAACATTCACTGAATAAAGACTGCTTAAATCATATACAATCAATATATGTATGAAACCTTGGAACTGAGATGAATTTAGGTTTCCATGCCATTCACTGAGATATCATGCATCAAGAATAAAATTGAATAAATAAAGTTTATCATGTCAATAAAATCCCTACAAATGGATTTCACGATATCTATTCGTAAATATCCAACTTTCCTCGCATCTAGGGTTTCACCCTCTTTACTGAGATATCAAATAAACACTATTCATGTTAAATGTAATCCAAGATAGTATCTGACATATATGCACTATGAATTCAGATAAACAATCATTCATAACCAAGGGGATCCAGATAAACAAATTTCTCTATTTAATTATACATCAATTTCAGTCATAGACAAATTCCCTATATCTTAGTTTACTCTTATAACCTTTGTGAATACTTAGGGAATTCTCATTAGGATATTGTATACATTTATAATGTGATTTTATCATCTAAAATTCATCCAAACAGAGGAATAATCCATTTCATATCATTTTGCAACAACTTAGATCAAACAGACAATTCATGGTTTGTAGTCGCATGATAAGCAATTGAAGATTATGGATGATTTAACAAATTTTCGTGCAATATACTATTTAAAGGAAGTTCTCACTCACCCTAAGGTGTGAAAAAACCTTAAAATACAGCCCATCCCTGAAAATCTCGATCTCATATCAAATCCCTAGCAATTCACCCAATTATTCTTCCTTTCAACTCGGAAACCCTAAAAATGAGGAATTATGAAGAAAGAATGAGAAAAGGGGAATTTTTTATACAATTTTGGATCAAAACAGAGTAGGGACGGAATCTTGACATGTGAGAGAAGATTCACCATGAAAGGATATGCAAAGAAGCTAATCTTACATGATTTCATCATATCTCGGATAGAGAAACCCTAAATCATCAATTCCACCACTTTCTCCTCTCAAACCCTAACTCTCCCTCTCTCTCTAAGATTTCATTTCTATGGATTGAATCATGAATTATGAGAGATACTAGTGTGTTAGGTTGACCATATAGAGAAATTGAGCTTCTTGGGTCAATTGCATATTGACCCCTCACTAAACCTTTTCTTATTTCAGTAGATTTCTATGTCATAAAAAAGTTATTGTAATTCGTATATTTCAGAGATCAAAACTTCTCCAAAAATTATGAGAATTTATCATGTTGTGTATAATTGAGTTATAAAGCTTCAATTAAAATTTGAGATCATTATGACTTACCAATATATAATTAAAATCAAACAATGCACTGCTATCTAGAATTCTACAAAAATGTCAGTTGAAGAGAAAATGCCCCAGAACGACCATGCTAGATGCCACGGCTGTGCCATCCTAGCCTTCAACTATTATTTTCATTCTCATTTGCATACCTCTCTCATTCCTCCCCAACAAGAGCCTATTTGGTGAAAACCCTAATTTCATCCGACTAGGGTTTATATTTTCCCAAACCCTAATTATACAAAGCGATAGCATATTTAAAGTTCTCATTAGGTTTAACATATCATGATTGAGACATCATCATTAATCATGTTTAAGTAATAATCAATCTAGTAAAGTATGTAATCATCCACATAAACCCTAACTTATTGATTAAGCTTAGATACGGTCATAACAATTCTTCCCCCCTTAAAATGCTTCATCCCTGAAACATAAACGTGCAAGAAAAGTACATTCAAGGTTTATTTTAAGCTTCTGAAATCTTACATATCATTATATTCTTGTATTTCCTACTTAAATGCACTTTTCAACATTAAGTCCTTTAATTCTTTACTAAATCACAATATGTTTGAAATAGTTCTCAATGATAATAACAAATTCTCTATGCCACAGTCAATCATAGGATAGAGAGATAAACAACCATTTCAATATTTTCGTACTCTTGAGGTGTTACCTCAACATTGATAATTTGATCCAACTATCTCAATTCATACGGCTCAATATATACTATTGTTTTGTATTACCTTTAAGTCACAAAAGAGAGTTCACCATGTTGTTTTAAATTTTACTATTGTGCTACTCAAATAGCAAAATAGTCTTGAGTTGGAAGACTAAATCCAACAAGAATTGTACAATACCACTCACGACATCCCCATTGGATCATGGATGCATAAGGTAGAGCATTACCATCACATTCCATACTATGTTCAAGTATGAACCCACACATAATTCAAGGTGTAACCATCTAGTTATAGCATACTAGGGTTTCAACAACAGTAACAGAGTACTCCATGATTGTATTAGTCATTCAAGGACTATTCATACCCAATTACCATAACTTAGTTATATTAAATCTAGGTATAACAAGCTATACCTCATTAGGGTTACATATCAACACAATATGGTTATCGTCCCTTCTATTAATATGAGTGAATAGGTAAGACTACCTTATTAAGGGTAACCCTCCATTTGTTCCATCATCATTCAACCCATATCACCATACCACAATTGTACAATACTAAGATGAATTACTGGTATGAATGACTACAACTACTAGACACCTTTAATTAACATATTTCTTGCTCATGTACAACTGAAATTATATGTAAAACAAATTTACATCCCTTAGTATACCTTCAATAAATTATACTTCTAAAAATAAATTCACATATTACCAAAAGCTATTGTTTCTCTTATCTCTCTCCTCATTCATTACTACTTACTTTATGTTACTTATCCTTCTCATTTTAATCATATACAACAAACATCCCTAACATTGAAACATACAAGGTACAAATAGATTATTCATCATTCTTGCTATCACTGCAAGAATTTATTTCATACCACACTTCACTCATATTGTATTTCTCCTTTTGTTCAAAACACGCCTCTTATATTTCAAATCTATTTTTATCCTTTACTCTGAATCATTTCCATATTGTTTATCTACCTTTCAGATTAGCTACCTTTAAAGCCTGGATTACTATCAATGCTAGTTTACTTCTCATAGTGCTAATCTCATGATATTATTTTATAGAGATGCTAGTATTCAAGATAAAATCACTAGTGACATCCCTTGAACTACTACAACTCTAAACATTCTAAGGTTTGATCCTTATCAGTAGCATGACGTTATTGTGATGTGACTTTTCTAATTTAATTTGAAATTCAAACTTTGGATCTCACAAATTTCACTAAAATCTTCCTTATCTTATCACTGGAATTTCCTTTCTCTTACTTGGCCATTCATGTAGATTACATTCTCAATTTACCCTACTAGTGTTTCATCATCATATTGTGTGTCATTATTACATTCACTAGATGTCTCTACCATGGTGGTTATGCATCATATATGATTCATTTTCTTATTATTTCATTCCCACCTTGCTCTCATTAAGGAAGATACGAAAGAGAAGATGATTCTGAGACTTAGAATTCTTATATTCAAACATTCCCTTAATACATTTCTCATATGTAGGTTTAATTAGTTATCAACAGGGATACTTAGCACTTGCTTGAATCTCACAACCTTTTCCTTTTATAATCTATATTACTCCGTCATGTTTCAAACCCTTCCTTACTTTCCATATTCCTCTTACCATATACTATTCTTCCACCTGTCATCTTTAACTTCTATTTTTTTCTTATGATCATGTTGCTTGTTCGTGTGTATGATCATGTATACCATGTTGAACATATTTCTTTTTATCCTTCTACTAATGTGAAGTTAAAATTCTAAATAAATATTCTCTCTACTAGTTTCACCTCATGTTTAATACATTACATATTCTTCATTTTAAATCAAACGGATCATGCATGGGTCAAACTTAGTTTCTATTTCAATCAAGTTTTCTCCTTCCTGAATATAGTCTACCTTTGTATGACTTATTCATTTGTTAAACTACACTTTTGTTCTTCTTTTAGAAACTAGTTTGTTATTCTATAGAGACTTGAAATCCAAAGTTAATAAGGATGAATGTATTAAGATTTATAATAAAGGTATACATTCTATGCTATCAGTTATATCATAACGCTCATTCCTTAATCAAGCTCATCAGTTTTACATTTCTCTTTGTTTCAACTAAGTTTGTTGTTCTAGTTTTATGATTTACATGTTCATCCAATTCTCTTTACTTTAACTCTTCTGAAAACTCTTCATTTCTATGTACTTATTGTGCACTCAACTCTTTTCTTCTATTTTACCTTTGCTTTGGAGTACATAAAAGCATTCTACTCGATTATATGATCCATTACTCATAATTGATTCTTATTATCTTGGCCCTTACATACTTTTCTCATATATTTTCCATATTTCATATTTAAGGTTCATATAATACTAATCATTAAACTTAATCTGAACCTTATGTCATGTTCCTTTATTCCCAATTAAGGGTTTCTAATCTCAGATATCAGTTCTAATTGATTCTTATCTATTCTAATCTTTCCCATATGTTTCAACATCTTAGTGTATGTACATTCTCACTATGATGTGGGTCTAATTTATCCAAACTCTACTCTTATTATACTGTTAATAGGAGTCATTATACCCTAGTAACACATCCTGCAGCCGGACCAGGCCGAACCTGTAGTCCTGAAGCCAAGAGCTACTCATGATTAACTAAGTCCTATTAATCTCAAGCATGTGGAAAGAATATCCACTTAGGGAAAACTCATTTAAACATAACTTCTGGTCTACTTAATACAAAGAATATAAACAATAACTGAATCACTTCATGATACACAAGAATATAAAAGAACCATATATATTCTACAAACTAATAATATGAATTCATATATAAGAGCATTTCTATTGATCTCCAATCAAGGAAGCAATATAAAGCAAGAGTTGTATCACATTCTATGTTTAATCTCTTACTCCTTCATTACTTTTTGGTCTCCTAACCCTAAGATTTCTAGGGTTTCTCTCTAGCCCATCCTTCCTTTGCATACTTGGCCAGGGCATCCAGAGAAGAATAGACAGAGTAGCTTGATACTGGTCAACCTAAGTATTCAGATATCGGGCAATGGTATCTAAATACTCAGACCTCCCAGAGCTATAGATGCATCACCTCCTATCTACCACTCTTATAACTCTGAATTTCTATCCTAATGGTCCCTGATGACTTAGCCTAAGCTCTGATACCAAGCTGTCACACCCAGATCTCACAATTACCACTAATCATGAGATTAGGGCATGACTAAGAGGATTTCACTTGATACAAAGTTCACTCTCGACTTTTCTTCTTTTTCAAACTCTTATTTTTTCTCGCATTCAATCACATAAACAAACTTTACAAGAGAATTAAACTTTTATTACTCTAATATGATCTCAACATTAATGATACACATCCATACATTCGTTTTGTTTCTCACACTTCCATGTACATACAACATGATAATCAGATACATTTTCTCTTATCAAGGAAACAAAGATACAAAACATTATTTATAACTCTCTCACATCTATGCTAGGACCTAGAGTGAGAGTGTGATGATAAACATCAAACATCAAATAATTACAAATGTGGAAGCGTTCATCAACAAAGGATTAACAAAAATCACTAAAAATTTAAACCTTTTTGCAAAGAGATTCAATTCCAGAAAATTCTTACAACAAGAACCAAAGATTACATATACATTCTGGTTCACAAGTACATACCATGTACCATCTCTTCTCGAGGATTACCCACAACAGTTGCTTTGTCAAACTATACATAAGCAACATAAACCTCGAGGCGTTCAAGCTAAAATCTAAGATCGATGATAAAAGAACTATCTACTGACTCCGAGGACCTGAGAGTACAGAGATGACACATAGGACTTTCTATAAAAAACATGACAGCCAGTGCCTCCACCTGAGATATCATGACTATCCCTGTTGTTGCTGCTGCTTCTCTTCCCTTGCTATAGGGTTTCTACTTCTTTTTCTACGTTTACCTAAAAAGTTGGATCCCATGGGGGTGATACAATTGAAAATTGTCCCAGCGAGAGATATAACTCTCCACCAAAACATTATTATTGCAGATTGATAGAATAAAACTGAGCAGGAGTTCTTTTATATTATCAGCAGTATTAATCATTGTATGAATAGAATAGGATAATCTCCTTTCTTAAGGAGAACATTGCATCTACCCATGATAGAATTATACATCATCTATCTACTTTTCAAGAAATGCAAGGAATCATAAATATATCATCTATCAACTAAAGATGCATAAATGAAGTGTAACATCAGCCAATGCTTTTCATTTTCAATCCTTAAGCAAACATACTATACGACTGATTACATTTTACAGTCACACTTATGCCCTGAGGAGATGAGGTATACCACTCATACTCCAACCGACCATTGCGAAGTCGAAATTGGTGCCATACAAGGTCAATAGAAAAGTCGGCTGCCATAACCTCCCTTATCTCGGTCAGTACGAGATTTAATGTAGGACATCTTGTGTCTCTGCTAAATAGCTTTCCAGGGTATACTGGTAACTTCGCTATAGAGTTACAGTGGCATGATGTACTCTCTTCGCAATCGATAGATTTTATTTCACATCGATCCAACATTAATATTATCGGGAGATTCATGATACATCCATCCCATTATCGGGGGATTAGTGATGCATCCACCCCAACATATATAATGAAGGATTGAGAGATTTAATGTTTTTCTCACATCAATACCTCCATTAGGGCATAAGGATATTTTCGCCCATTACCCCCACATATTCAAAAATATGCATTCCAGGTTATGCCGCGGAGCAACCTATTTCACAATCCAGCAAATTCTGACACTGATGGTTATATGGCCAGGGCACTACATGATAAGATTCCACTTGATTAATTATGTGCATTACTTTATTCTTTTAGCATTAGTCAAGTTGTCAAACATTATTATGACAAATGCTTCAAAGAAAAGTATAATTCATCTATCAAGTACTTTTCAAAACTTTATAGAACATTGGGATCTTAATCCCTTGTCACATCATGAGCATTCTCCTCCCTTAACATCTCATCATCATGATTATGGAATATGGGTATTCAAACCCTCAGTTCATCAAAGAACACTTGTTACCTCTTATCTGGTAACTAATACCTTCAGGTCATTTGACCAAGGTAAACATGGTACTTGTTACACAAGCATTTCACATGGCCGTCAAAGCCCATTAATCTCTTGTTACCTCTTACTAGGAAGAAATACATATAATAGCTCACAACGCCCATAAAGTATTTAAATAATTAACACATCATAGCTCATACCTGGCTATGATCATCATCTAATGATCACCTATATGATCATTACATAATAACAGTCATATCAATTACATATCAACACTTCTGCAATGTAAGAGTAGCATCACTATTCCCTTATTTAGGGTTAGGATTTTTCTTACATATCATCACCCTCCATTAGGGTTTTCCATAAATAACCATTTATGTTCTCACGATCATATTATTAATGATCAAGACTTAATTCATTGTTCGACACAGCTAGAAGACAACATTGATAACGTAAGTATTTAATCATGCTTATTTATTCTCATCACTTATCATTAAATGAATTATCAACACAAGATATAAGTTCCTCTCTCAGCTTTACCAGAATATGATTACATCATACTCTATTGTTTAGGCTTAACCTTTTCATAAGGCATATTAGTCTACACTTATCAAAGTGCATTACATCTCAATGTAACAATTGACATGACACACTTCATGTGTTACTCATCCAAGTATATTGGAATTAGAATACATCAAGGTGTATAAATCTTGAGGTGCTGGAAGTGATATTTATCACGTCTTGATGTATCACTTCGCTCATCACCTTCATCTTAAGTTCATCAACTTATCTTGTATTAGGGTATCTCCCATCCTAATATTTTATGTACCAGTTCATCACATTTATCATGTAATGTATTGGTCATAAGTCACTTATTTGAAATATGCAACCATTATCAATGATATGGACTCATCTCGAAATAAGGAATTATTGATATAAAGATATCCATTATCAACTGACCGGCCTAAATCGTGCGTCCAAAAGGAGCGGATCTAAAGTAGTCAGACTTTTAAATAACCCGACTCTTAGGCCCCCTCAATGATGACGGGGTCCGAAGTAGCGATCGGGGTCGAACCACAGGGACAAGGGTGGTCGTGCTAAGAACATGGAATCAACACTCTACACTCCGGTAAAAGAAGGGTAAGAAAAATGTTCCCTAGGGAATGATAGATAATGATCGGTAAAACAAAAGAAAACTATCTCCAACTGGAGTTACAAGGAAGATTAAGGTTTTGGCATTTATCAAATTTTAGGGGTTTTGTGAAACAGAACCAGAGGAGATAACACTACGACCTCGATAAGGAACGAAGGAAAAAAAAAGCTTAGGCATAACAAGCGGCAGCAGAAAACATCCAGTACCCCTTCTCTCGAAAAGAGTACCTCCAACTAAGCACCAACACCCTCTCTCAAAGGTGGTGGACTTGGGTTGGAGTGGAAAGATAACCGAAGCAACTCGGACCCTGGGTACTCTCGTACTCCCTGATCAGACCAAACTTTAGAGTTACAACACCTCTCTCGAGGGAGCTGTCACGGGAAACACGATTCGATAGCTAGTCAAAACATGATCCAAGTATACAAGCTAGAGTTCGGATGCTAGAAAGCAATCATCCAACAAAAGGGACCAAACTTAGAGCAACAGGTATTAAAACTCCTCTAATTCCATTATCATGAGCATTGTATAAAAGGTTTAGTTACATTGCATAAATAAAGAAAGTAAATGACTGAAAAAAGGGAAGATAGGTATCACCTCCTTGATTTAGGAGGGAGACATACAGCAGCAGACCCCTAAGGTGCCTCTAGCCTGATATCGGGCGGGAGCTCTGGCCGACATGCTCGTGTCGGGCGACCAGCCCTGTCAGGCGATATGCCGTGACAGACAAGCATATCGGTCAAGGCACCCTCCCCGATATGGTCGTGGTCAGCATACCACCCTCTTGGGCGACACACCATGATGGGTATTCCGTATCGGGATCGATATCATGTCAGGAAAGAGACGAATTAGGGTATCGGGTTCCTTGTATCGGGTGTAGAGGCAAGCCGTCTCAGGCAGGGGTCCATCTAGGAACCCGACACATCGGGTGGCCTCCTTGGTCGATATCGGGCTGCTGCGTCTACCAGGATAGATTCTAAGTGAACCACTCCCGCCGCCCCTCTCAGGTTGGGGAAGTGCTCACCTAGTATCACCCGGCACGCCTCTGGGACACGACACACTAGCTCCAGATGCTTTCCAAAGTTAGCCTTCACGAGATTCCGACTTGTCCCATCGAGGTCCTATAGCTGCTATTTATAGGCAGCGGTTGGAAGAAGTCGCGAATCTTCGGGCGCCACGTACCCTTTATCGGCTCCACATACGTGGCTTTGGGGATGATTGATGTGTGCGTGTCATCCGGCATAGCTTGGCTATCACGTGCCGGGTTACGTAGGTATCGGGCGCGATGGGCGGCTGCTTCCGGTGAGTGGCTCGTATTGCGTGATATGTCGTAACAGGATGATTTAGTCGTGGCTGGAAGAGCTGTCTGTCGGGTAAATGGCGTATCGCCCGTCAGTGACCGCACCGCGCGACATGCCCATGTCGGGTTGAGCCCCTATCGGCCAGCGTTCATGATGGGTAGTGGACGTGTCGTGCGGCTAGAAAAAGGCCGATTCTTTGTAAGTGGGCCAGGAGGGGCCGTTTTGCTAATTTTGAGTGGAAAAGTGAGGAAAACTCTGTAAAAGATGATAAAAATGAGGTAAGAGCGTAGTGTGACTTGTTTATTCAAAAACATGACAAAATGGAGAGAAAAATAGTTTAAAATGGCAGTTTTGACAACGAAATATGGGCCATAAAAACCACAAAAATGGGTGTTATCAACTCCCCCAAACTTAGCATTTTGATTGTCCTCAATCAATTTTAAAACTTTGTTTTGTGATATTTCTTCTCAACCTGATACAGTTTTCAGACAAGGGGTTTGAGCGAGTATTGAGATGTTTTAAAGGGAATACTACCCGACCACGAACAACAAACTTTTTTTCCTACCTTATTTAAGAAACATTTTCTCTCCAGCTTCAGTGAAACTTGGGTGCATGATTTCGAAGTTAGCTTTCACACCAAACAGCTTTTGGGAGCAGAAAGTTGTGTTTTTTTTGGGTAGGTTTAAGACTGTTTGGGTTTTTCTTGTTTTCCATCAGTCCATCCAGGTACAGGTCCATTAACGGGCAAGTAGTCCCTGCAGTCCAAGCCAGTTGGCTTTAGAGCAGTGATTTCACATCCTACGTACCACTGCCCCGGATCTACCATGCCTAAAGATGGGTACTTTTGGAAAGACAAGTGTGTGTATATATATATATATATATATATATATATATATATATATTTGGCACAACTCTCATGCTTTTATTTACTCTCATAAGGCTTTTTTCTCTTTTTGGGATTTTGTTGGGTAAGGGAGAACAAGAGAAATTTTTGCTGTTTGGGCAGCTTTTTCTTTCCGCATACACATCTCTTAGCTGTTGTGAGATTATTTTTCAAAATTTTGGCGTGGAAAGCCATAGTATTTTGTCGTTTTGAGACTGCATTTTTAGAAAGAGCATAACATAAACATGCACCACCTTAGACATAGAGAAAACAAGCTGGAAAGAAGTCGTATCAGGTTTTTACTATAGAGTGTCTTTGTACAATTGTACAGAGGCAAAATTTTGTATATGTGAAATTTTTGTATCAAGCATGTGTATGTATATGTACACGGGTTATGTTATAGGAAAAAGAACAAAAGGTGAAGTTTGGAGGGATTTTAGTACCTCCCTCACTGATACATAGTAACCCCTCCAAACTTACCCCACACTCTGTCCCAGAGTTGTGAAATAGATAAGGTAGGGTAATGTTAAATCAGTGAGGATTAGCAGGTGAGCGCGCCTTTGCCAGATAGAAGCTCCCACACATATTCTCCTCATTTGTTGTGGTAGTCGATGTGGTGGAGCTGGTCAGGCGTTTCTTGGTTAGAGATCCATTCCATCACGAAGATGCCACAGTCGTTGGATAGAGGAATTTGTTGTGGGCTGTGGTGGTAGAACTAAAGCTCATGCCATTTGCTCGCTGCTGTCTCCAGGAATGGTTGGATCAGCATCGCCACCTCATCATAGTATTTTTGTACTAAGCGCTCGAGGGGTGTCAACGTTGTCGATGTAAACTGTACTGGATGATCTTTGTTGTTGTCTGAGCTGTTGTAGAAGATTCCTGCTCGTTGGCAAGTGTACATCGTCAGGAGCGTCTAGTGGTTGTAGTACAAGATAGGTAGGAAGATGATGCGTGGAATCCTGCTCTGTAACTCTACCAGAAAAGATTGTTTCGCTCCTAACTCATCGGCAAGGCAGATGTCATTGAACAACATTGGATGGGCTATGTATGTGTGTTCAAACTTTATTTGTAGTATCTGGATGTAGGCGGACGCCACTGATATTTCCAAATATCCTCCTTCTTTTACCATGTCCCTTAAGTTGTCAGCTGGGAATATGAAACTGCCTGCCTCGGAGATGACGTCTGCAGGGGTAGAGTAAGCTAACTTCAGAAGAACTTCATTGACCTGCTCCTGTGTGAGTGTAGAACACGAGAAACGGTCAAAGTTGCTGATCATTTCCTCTGAGGTTTCAGGAGAAGCGGGGTCTTCAATTCCACATACTTCTCGCAGGATTTCTAACCGCTTGCTTGCCCCGTAAACGTCTGCGTCCATCTCGACTTCTTTTTCTAGAGTGCTGCCGGTTTGTGAGGATTCGTCTTCGGGGTAACTATCCAACAACTTTTCTGGTACCCCTGCGTCTTGGAAATAGCGCTTGTCTTTGATCAGCAGCAAAGAGTAAGTGCTCCTGAGATGGAAGAAGTCTTGGACCTGGAGATGCCGTATGTTTCCAAAGATGTTGAGAATCTCCATGGCGCGCAAGGCGACAAGGGCGCTATTCCCACTTCATGATTCTGCTTGGATGGGGAAGTCTCTGATAGAGAAGAAGTTCCAAACACCACTATGACGTTGGACTCCTTGCTTGATAACTCGGAGGAGATGCAGTGGGAGAAGCCTGAGACGTTTGTCCTCTGGGCGAGTGAAGATATGTCCTGAGCGTGGGACCTCCTCATTGCAACAACTGAGGAGCTGGATGTCATGGTTCCGTAGGTCTGCCACACACAAGAACCAGTTATTGTGGTGCTTGTATGGGGCCAACACGAGGTTCGTGTTGTGTTCTTCAATCTGCCGCAACATGTTGGCCACTGCAACGGAGTCGGATGCTCCCATCATCAACCTTCTTGCCAAGGTCGGGGTGGCATTGTATATTGTTTGCCGACCTGTCCTAGTGCTGATATTCTCGATTATTGCACCCTCTAGGACCCTGAATAGCTTTTTTTGATGACGGCTGGCGAGCGGAACATGCTTCTCAGCGCTCCCCATCGTACGGAGAATTAGCCGTCGCTCAAGACAACATCTTCTTCATCAGCCTGCGACCTCAGGACCTTATTCAGCAGTTTCTGGTCCCTGATCGTCAGGTATCTGATGGCCCTTTTGTCAAAGTCGGCCATCTCGAAGGAAGGTATCTCTGACGGCACAGAAAACGCGTCTGCCGTCGAGCTCCTTCCTCTGGGGGGGTGTCTTTCGTTAGAGGCGTAGATGTCCCCCCCTCCCTCTGATTCGTCAGAAGAGTCCTCCCCGACACTGATTGGTTCGTCGTTGTCTTCAGCTTCGTCCAGGGGGACTGAGGGAGCAGCTTCTTCCATGCCGTGGGAGCTTGTTTGTCTTGCTGGAGCTCCGTCGGCTGACTTGTGCGTCGTCCCTTCCTCGGGCATTGTGGATGGCCCGCTGGAGGACGAATTGGATGACGTCCTAGGTGAGGATGCTGACGAGGAAGGTTGGGAGCCTAAGCCAGGAGGTGATGGAGACCTCCTTGGCTGCCTTGAACGCGGATGGTCATCCCTCATGTTCAGCCTCTCCTCGATCATGTCAAGGCAATGTCTTGTTTATTGCCTCTAGTTGGCCGGGAAGGCCAACTAGAGTTAGCAGTTGCCGCTCCTGGTTGTTTAGCCTCTACTGGAAAACAGAAAACTTACGGGTAAGCGAAGCAAAAGTAGGTGAGTGGATGCCTGTGACCTCCCGCAAGTGGTTGAATTCTTGACCCATCATCTATCCCAGGGACAGAGGGGATGCATCAGATCTCCCTCTCATCCTCGCGACACTCCTTGTGCATGAAGTTCGATCCGACGAGTGTGCGGCCTCACTCCGGGTTGTATCCACTTGGATTGTTCGTGAGGGTGTCGCTTTGGGGCGAGGCGTCAGCACTTTCATGGCAGTCTCTGCCTCGCCTATTTGTGGTGGTGGAGAAGGGCGCGGTGTGGGTGGATGTTGCTCCACCTCTCTGTTGTCGGCGACCTCCTCTGCAGCTACCACTGGAGACACCGGTGGCGGTGTCGGCGTGGGCTGCATAGCCCTGAGCTCCATCTCGAGGATCTCAGCGAACACCCCATTGCTGGCGTCCGGCTGCACCATTTCCTCCGCCACTGAAGGCGCAACAGAAGTCTCGGGAGCTACGACTATCTCTCCCGCGACATCTTCCCTCAGGGCTATCATGGTTATCTAAGCCCCGGTTGTCTCGGCGACCACCACGATCGCCGTCACTTTTTCAGCCGTGGCAGATGTTGTTGTGGCGGCTACGGCTGGTATGGGAGAAGCGATGACAACTCTATCAGTGGCTGTCGCCGGTTGCTCTGGAGCAGTGGGTGGCTCGGCAGGAACTTTGGAAGATTTGTCCTGCCGAGCATCGAGAGGGACATGTCTTCCTGTTGCGTCTGCCCTCTCTTGTATCCTGTGGTGGCGGCATAGGCGGCTTCGACTACCACAACTTCAATCTCTGCTGTGGTGAAGACCAGATTTTCTGCGTCGTAGGTGGTGCAGCGTGGGAGCAGAAGGAGGGTGTTTGTTCTTACGAATTTGTAGAAGTAGCTGATGGAGCTTCCACTTACATGGAATTGCGTGCACCACTAAAAATCCTAAAGATGGTAAGTCTTTAAGTTTAGCCTTGCTTATACTAGATAGAGAAATCCACCCACGTATGCTAAGATACGTGGAAGTCT
Organism: Alisma plantago-aquatica; assembly: GCA_963693085.1. NCBI lineage: Eukaryota > Viridiplantae > Streptophyta > Magnoliopsida > Alismatales > Alismataceae > Alisma > Alisma plantago-aquatica. The sequence continues at coordinate 133,969,238 of OY856411.1, read as the reverse complement.
TATCGTAGTATAGTTAAGGGTCGAATCCTCGAGACAACGGTCTTGTTATTGCCAACAAGATGAAAAACGTAATAATTTCACTTAATCTCTTTAGTAGTTGGTATTTAGATCAAAAGGTTGATTTGGTTGTTTTTAATCTAAGTGCAAGTAAAGTAAAGGCAAGAAAGTAAATTTAAGGAAGTTAAACAATGATAAGAAATCACTAGGGTGTGATCGGTTTTTTCCACCACCACACATGGATCAACACATGCAACATAAAAGCATAACCTGCAATAAGAGTTAGACCAGTTAGTATCTTTGTAGACTTAGCTTCCTTTCTGATAACTAACTACAAGGAGTGTGTGAATGTTGTAATGCCAGCCATCCATGTAGGTATGGTCACTTACTTTACAACATTCCCTCCGCAAAGTGTGTTCCTCGACTCGTCAAGGTTGTACTTTCACACGTCAACTGATTCCATTTCATAGCATGAAAGTACAACGACGGGAGTGAGTATACTCCACTTCTTGGAAGACACCCCTAGATACCGAAACAGATGCATGGTGGATACATGCACCAAGAACCAACATGCAAACGAGTTTCAAATCTAATAGTACAAACATAGACAATTCATACTAAAAGATAAAAGATAACACAAGTTGGTGATCAAGCAAAAAGCATTCATTAAACGTTTGATGTTGAACCGAAAGATATAAACTCTATATTACAAACTATGGATTACATTTACATGATATGAAAACATGGGTAGCGGGGCTACTCCCCGCACCCTAGTGAAAGAGACTACTCGCTCATGACTAGGACAAAGAAGGAGGCAAGAAGAGAGAGAGAGAGTGTCATCCCCACAAAGGAGAGAGGAAAGTCAACCCCTTGGAGAGAGAGAAACGATCCACCAGCTTCACAGGTTGCTTGATGATGAGATCTTCCTCTTCCCACCTTCTTTGGCGGAGAAAGAGAAAGCAGCTTCGAGATGGAGTGTGGGTTTCAGACCGGCAGCCCCTGGGTGGAGGATGGAAGTTGGATTTGCTCTGGAGTGATTGAGGCAGCCTTTGGACGTCTGAAACTTGATATCTGGTGGAGGACCCTTGGGGTCTTATTTATAGGCCTTAAGTGAAGTCCAAACGATTTGGAGACCGTTTGGACTTCAGGACCGTTTGGGCCTGAGACCGTTTGGATCTCAAAACTGTTTGGATCTCGAGACCGTTTGGACCTCGAGACCGTTTGGCTTCATGCGGTTTCGGGACCGGTTGACTCCATGCGGTCTCAGGACCGGTTGACTCCATGCAGTCTCGGGACCGGTTGACTCCCTGCGGTCTCGGGACCGGTTGGCTTCATGCGGTCTCAGGACTATTTGGCTTCATGCGGTCTTGAGACCGGTTGACTCCATGCGGTCTCAGGACTGGTTGGCTTCATGCGGTCACGAGACCGTATGACTCCATGCGGTCTCGAGACCGATTGGCTTCATGCGGTCTTGGGACCGTTTGAGTCCATGCGGTCTTGAGGCTGATTTAGTCTTTTATGTTTTTTTGTGAATTTTCTGTAAATATAAAGAGGAAAAGTTAGTCTAAAGATATATTTACAATAAGAGGAAATATTTAGGGATTATGGATGAATTTGATTTAAGAAACAGTGTGGAAAGCTAAAGAAAAGACTAAGATAATCATCCAAAATTGGAGGTTATCACCCCCCCCCTAACTTAGAGTCTAGCTTGTCCTCAAGTTAGATAGAGTTGAGGCATATAATGGCGAGGCGATTTTATTTAGTTAGGATTTCCATACTCTTGCTTCAATTCTTAACCTGAGTTCTTCTAAGGTCATATCAGGTCTTATTGCTTGCCTTGACTCTTTCAGGTTTCGAGAGTTGTTTGGGTCTCGGGTTGCTTCTGTATCTCGTAGCTTGCATCAGGACCACCTTTATTCTATGCATGTTGTTGACTCTAATCAGCTTTATACCTCTCTGAAAGACCTACTGGAAGCTAGAGAGGGTATGAGGGTTAGCTAAAGGCTTGAAGTGTAACTCCCCCTTCAAGTGGGGGAGGGGTTGTCTATGCTTTTAGGATCTCACTACCAGGCACGACACATCTGCCTTTGTGAGGGCAGCTGAATGTACCGGCCGGGTGAGTCCTTTATAAGCCTTTCATATATTGGATATCTTAGGGTTTCACTACCGAGCACAACACATCTGCCTTTGTGAGGGCAGCTGAATGTGCCGGCCGGGTGAGACCTTCATCGATTCTTTATATAGATCCTTATTAATGGCACAACTCTCATAATTTATTCGACTCTCTGGCTTTTATTCGAAAACTCGCAGGCTTGGGTTTTGGGGTTTTGTTTGGGAAATTATTTTGGACGGCCAAGCCTCTTTTATTTTGAAGAGAGGAAAGCTGTTCTTAGAGTTTTTCAACATGCACTTATTTGGTTTGTGGTCCACTTGCAGAACTTCTTGATTTGGAAGTTGCCTTATGCCCCTTTCATTCTTGAGAGCCTGGCTTATTTCTGCCTTGATATTGACCTGTGGAGAGTCAGATAAAGAAGTGAAGCAAAAGCATGAAAATCAATAGTGGAGGGACATAGTTAAATCACCATTATATGCCTAAGTGCTATTTACTTTTGAGGACTAACATGATTCTAAAGTTAACTGAGGGTGACTATTTTAAAAAAGAAGAAAGTTGAAAAGAAAATATGTACAACCAAAAATGGAAAAAGAGGGATTTAGAAATGATACCTCGCCCTTGTCTAATGTACCCCCCCTAACTTATCACTCACTCTGTCCTCAGAGTGTCAAAGTGATAGGTTGAGAAGTACGATGACAAGGGCTGCAGGCTAAGTTAATCCTGAGTTTGCCCCTGGTGATTGAAGTAGATTTTCTACATACTATCCGCGTAGAGCGTGGTAATCCATGTCAGTCATATCTTCTACTGGTCTTTGAAGGACGATGATGGTGTACATCCAGTAGAGGATGTGGAAGCCGCAGTCATTTGATTGTTGGATTTGTTGGGGACATTTGTGGCTGAAGGAAGGGCGATGAAAATGCTCTTTGTCATAAGCCCTTGTGTGCTGACTGAGAAAGGCGATTAATTTGTCAGCTCATTCCTTCGCCACTACCTCTGTTGGCATCCTTGGTGTCATGAAATAGTTCTTCTGTTGTGGATTGTACTGTCTCTCCGAACTGTTATATATTGTAGTTGTTCCATCTGGTAGGTTTGTTTCCAGGAGCATCCAGTTCTCATGATAAAGGAAGGGTAACATGATGAACTTCGGCATTGTGTGCTGTAGAAAGGAGATCAGTGCTTCAGTTGTGCCGAAGTTCTTGAGCTTTAAAAGATCATTCTTCATGTATGGGGATGCCATATATGTAGTGGGGTTATGTTGGCCGAGTAGAGACTGGTAAGCGGTCATTAGGCTGACGGAGAGGGATCCTTTAAACTGTAAAGTCTCTTGAAGAGGGTCTTCCATAACTAATATATCCCCAGACATGAATACGAGCTCATCCTTCTCGGCTGAAAGCCGCGTCATAATGAGATGTAGTTCGATGATGTTGAGACCTTTGCAAGCACTGTGATCGAAGTCAGGAAAGGTTGACTCTATGGTAGACAAAGGATCGATGTCTCCTTTACTTTTCTCGGTATCTAAGGCCGGCTCCTTTGATTTCTCCAACTCTTTTAGGGTTTGTCGGAAAGGTTGCCTCTTCGGGCGTTGGACAGCTGAAAAGATGTAACGAGGGACGTCATCAGGTGCCATTGTTGGGTCCTTGAAGAACCTTCTATCACAGATGAGCTCCATGGCGTAACGCCCTCGCAAAGAGTGAAAATATTCAGCAACTAGGTCAGTGAAAGGGATTTCATCGTTCAGCGCTTGGATGTGACGTATGGTGCAGAAAGCGCAATCCCCAGATCCTTCAGCAGCTTGAACTTAAGGGTTAATTATTCGGAACCAGGGCTGGCTCCAATCTTAGCGGAGAGACGGGCGTGCGGCCCAAATTAACTTAAGAAGCCGGAAGAGTATGCATCTTACTTCACCTACTGCTTCACCAACGAAGTTTATTGTACCGGCGGGTAGCTCAACACCGCAAAAATTATAGACCTTAGCATCCCGAGCTTCGGTGTCGATGATCATGAATAGCCAATGATCTGTTATTTGAAAGGGCACGGTGAGATAGCGTGCCCATCGTGCTAAACCAGCACGCAGCCGCTCAATTGATTTTGCTCTTATGTCTTTGTATAAAAGGCCAATAGACAGAGCAGGCGAGGCGTTGAAAACCGGCTGTTGCCTCTTAGAACTTCTATACATTTCTATACAGTTGGCGAGAAGGACACGGAAGATTGCCATCGGCATCATGGACCGAGGTCACAGGATGTGGCGGAAGTCTTCTCGTGTCATCTTGCGCCTGGTTTTGGTGTTATTGTAGATGATGTCTTCCCCTGCCTTTGCATCATCCACAATAGTGTTCAGTATAAAAATGTCCTGAGCATCTAATGTGGAGATGGCCGCCATATCAAGATCATGCATTTTATTTGGTAGAGGTGGTGGCGGGGGAAGCTCATGCAGAGTGGGAGAAGCGGGTTGTTCCAAGGCTTCGTCCTGGCCTTGTAGATCATCATCTGAGTCAGAGGTAGAGTCGAGGTCTTCATCTGTGTCTAGGCTTACTCGTTTTGCCTCTTCCTGGTCAGGGGGAGAAGGTGCCGACATGTCGAATGCGGAGAGAGGTGGAGCGGTTTTTGTGGGCGGGCTTGCGCTGGTTCCTAAAAGACATTGTTGGAGTTCAGCGTAAGCCACGTCTTTGGCAGACTCCCCGATGGACCCCAGAGCGGAATAATCAAGGAATTGGTCCCCATATGACATGTTAACATTCTCATTATGTGGGGACTTGGGGTGATGTTCACCGTCATGGTGGCCTTTGTCGGAACCTTTGAGAGAAGGTTCTGTTGCATTGCCTGGGTCCTCTCTGTCATCAGATTTGTCACCTGAGGAGGTGGTATCATTGTTGGAGTCAGCAGATGAGTTGGAGTCTTCTTCTTCTTCGTCACTATCACAATCCTTGTCGGCCACTGCCTTGTCTGCTGGCTGTTTATTTGCGGACTTTTTGCACCGCCGATGGGTGGTTTGTAACTCATCGAAAGCCACTTGCAGATGCTCGTGTGTTTCGAGCAGTGCGTCGTGGGATTCTTTGAGATCATTATATCGGCCCTCGGAGGAGAGGAGACATGCTGTTAGATTTGTAACTTGAGCACGCAGTTGTTGGATGTCATTATTAGTTGACTCCTGTTGGCAATTATGTAGCTGTGTGAGGGTGTTGCTGATGGTGTCCAAGCGCGTGCTTAGAACTGCTTGTTGTTGCTGGAGCTCGCGGAGAGTCTCAGGAAGAGGTTGAGTCTGCGTGGAGATCTCATCGACTTGCTTTTCCGTTGCTTCTTGCTGGTGCTTCGCTCCAAGGACCAGTTCCGGCAAGTTATTGTATGGCTGTTGATGTGCTCAACTTGCATAGTCACCACATCTTGTCGTTGCTGAAACCCTTGGAGGATGTTGGGCAAGGCTCGATTTTGCTCGTCGATCGTGGACACCTGTTTCGATATTTCGTGCACACAAGAAAAAATAGAATGTAGAATGTTAGAGGGATCGGTGAGGAGGTTTCGGATGGCGTCGAATTGACGACCGAATTCCTCACCGATATTGGCAAAAGGGACCCCAGAAGCAGAAGGGTGGGGTGGTTGGGGTCTATGTGGGAGGGTGGTAGTGCCTTGCGGAAGAGACACAAATGATGTCCCGAGCTGTGTGGTGACTATGGATGGAGTCACCAGCGGTGTCGGGGTGGTGGTGGATGTGAAGGGTGGTGGTATCTCAGATGAAAGTGGTGGAAGTGATAGAGATGGGGTAGAGACTGTGGACGGGAATGGGAAAGTGGTAAAGTCGGGCATAGGGGCCGAGAATGGAGAGCCCGAAGGAAAAAAGGGTGAAGAAGAAGATGTGAATGGTTGCATGGAGGTGGTGAAGAACAGAAGAGAGGTGGATGTTGGGAAGGTGGAGGGTGGAGTGGTGGTGGTGGCTAGCTGATCATTCAGACTCTTAATGAAAGAGTCGGTTGATGAGGTGGTTATGTTTTCGTCGAGGTGGGGGTCAGCCGCTGGATTTGGCCTTGAAGTCGGTGTCCCCGACAGCTGTTGTGCCTGCAACTGCCTTCTGGAAGGTCATTTTACAGGTATTTTTGATGGTCGAGCTGCCGGAACTGTGATACTTAGCTCCGTCTGCCCCGCTTTTGCTTCCGTTTCAGTTATTTTGACCGAAGCTAAGAGTTGTGAAAGCTCCTCGTCAGTGAAGAGGAGCTTTTCATTGTCGTAATTTGCGAGCTCTGGAAGTGGGAGGAGAGTTCTGGATGAATTGACTGTAGGGCAGAAGACGTAGTATAGTTTTTCATCCTTTTCCTTAATAATGAAGGAGTTCTTCAAGGTTTGTTCATTGGTAAGGATGCCGACCTTTATTTGCATGCAGCGCGGTAGGGGTCTGTCCATCTTGAGATATTTTATGATGGATGTGACATGACCTCCCATGCAAATTTCCTTTCGGCGTAGTTGGAGAACTTTTGTATCAAAAGCCGTCTGATGTTGACCGACTTTCCATGCAGGATTGACCATAAGATAAAAAGATCGGCAGTGATGACGTTTCCTCCCTCTGATCTGGGGAGCAGTGCACTGGTAATGATTTTGTGAAGCGTGCGCACGAACCCTGAGTGAATGTTGGAGGCTTTACATGTCTTTGGCTCATAGGTTGGGATCCCTGTTAGTGACTTCGAGAAGGTATGTTTATTGAATGGGTCAGTCTATGTTCCTGCAACTCCGACCTTTTTGAGCTGCTCAAGATTGTCAATGAAGATTGCATTTAAAAGATTTTCTGTTATCACAACGTCATTCCTGAAGAGCTTCGTGACCAGCCGACGATCACCACTATCCCTTGCTCTCTGTGTAATTTCCACCATTTCTTTAATAAGATGGGTAAAGAATTCTGTGGTGGGCTTGACATATGAGATTTCGGGGATAAGACAGAGTCTGGATAGGTTGGCGTTGTCGAGCATTGTGAGGACTCTGTCATAGATCCCCATCTTCAGCAGTACGCTTGAGCAGACATACTTTATTGGTTTCAGGATTTTGTCGATGGATTTAATGGTGTGAATGTAAAGGTTTTCAGGTGGGGGTGTGGAGGTGGTGAGAATTGAGAAGGTGGAGGTGGTGGCAGGGATGGTGGTGGTCGGTGTTGCAAAGGGTTGGCCCATAGCAGAAGCAGGGCGAACTTGTTTTCTTGCCCGTTTCTTGGAGGGTTGTCCGGGTGCAGCTTCCTGGACCTTGCGTTTCCCCTTTTGTTCTTCGGCTGGGGATTCCTCCTCGGGATTTGGCATGTATTTCGAGCCTTCATCGTCATCGGATGAAATTTCTTCCACTTCTTCGTCAGTTGCCTCTGCCAGACTTTTGTTGAGGCGGTCAATGTCACACAGAACCTCCATCATCTTGACTTTTGGTGGGGCCTTTCCAGTCTTGTTGAAGATATCCCTGATTTTATGAAGTTTGGCCAGCTCTTCCATCATTTGCTCCCTTGTCAGATAAGGAGCAGCTTCAGATCCGATGGCCTTCTTTGCTGGTGATGCCATATCTGCAAAATGGGAAATCATGAGTTAGACCAATATGTTTAGAAACAAATTAGATTTTATTTGTATTTATGTGGTTTTATGTATTTTTTTTGTATTTTAGAGATTTAAATGATTTTGGAAGGCCAAACGGTTTGGAGACCGTTTGGTCCCAAATGGTTTCAGGACCGTTTGGTCCCAAACGGTTTGAAGACCGTTTGGTCCCAAACGGTTTGGGGATCGTTTAAAAGGTGAAGATGAAACGGCGAAGGGGAGGCGGAGGCGTCGGCGATGAAGGAGATGACGGAAGGAGCCGACGGCGATAAAAACGTAGAAAAAGAGGATTGCGGTGAGCCCGGCGGTAATGAAGACGAAGGTGGCGTCAGCGTTGGGGGAGGGGAACGCCGCGGCGGCGCCGAAGATCGTTGGCGGCAGAACAGAGGTTTGATAAAGCTAGACGATTGGACAGGTTGCCGTAGTGGCCGGACTACCTTGTTGCTGAGAGCAAGGAAGACGACGGCGAGAGCACTGGAGATGGAGGTCGCACGGGAGCAGGGGAAGCAGAGGTCGACGGCGGCGAGTCGCGTGGGGGCAAGGAAGCAGAAGTCAACGGAGATGAAACGCGCGGGAGCAGGAGGGTGCAAAGACAATGGAACAGGGCTAGCTCGGGAGTTTCAGAAGGCTCGGGATTCGAAAGAAAGAAAAACGAGCGGGTAGGGTTTACATTTATAGGAAACGGGGGGTTGACCTGACAAAAACCCTAGGTCAAACGGTTTCGCGACCGTTTGGACTCCAAACGGTTTCGAAACCGTTTGGCTTCAAACGGTTTTGAGACCGGTTGGTCCCAAACGGTTTCAGGAACATTTGGCTCCAACATGTTTCAAGACTGATTGGCTCCAAACGGTTTGAAGACCGTTTGGCTCCAAACGGTTTCGAGATCGGTTGGTTCCAAACGGTTTGAAGACCGTTTGGTCCCAAGTGGTTTCAGGACCATTTGGTAGGGTTAAGGTCGAACGGATTTTTATATTTTTCTGTTTGTTTTAGTTATATGAATTTTTTTGTATATTTTCATTTTGTTATTTTTATGTTTGTTTTGGTTGTAAAGATTTTTTTGTATTTTCATAAGATAAACCTAGGGTAATTAAAGGAACGGGAAATAAAGAAAGAAACTGAAATCTTGGGTTGCCTCCCAAGTAGTGCCTGGGTTTTACGTCACTGGCTCGACGAAGCTGAGACGTTGTTATGCTGACGACGTGGCGTCTTTGATTTCGATGGTCTGTCTTGGCATCTTATCTTCTGGAGTGTAGTATCTTTTTAAACTATGGCCATTGACCGTCCTTTCTCCTCCGTTATTGTCGACGATTATGACAGCTCCAGTTGGGTATATATGCTTCATGGTGAAGGGCCCAGACCATTTTGTTCGAAGTTTTCCAGGAAACAACTTGAGCTTGGAGTTGAAAAGGATTACTTTGTCACCGACGGCAATGTCTTTCCTCTTAAGATGACCGTCATGCCACATTTTGGTCTGCTCCTTATAGATTCTGGCACTCTAATAGGCAGTCATACGGAGTTCTTCTAGATCTTGTAGCTGGAGTTGTCTATTCTCTCCTGCACTCTTAAGATCGAAATTTAGTTGTTTGATGGCCCACAAAGCTTTGTATTCCAGCTCGACTGGAAGATGATAAGACTTCCCATATACCAAATGGAACGGGGTTGTCCCAATTGGTGTTTTATAAGCAGTTCGATATGCCCAAAGGGCATCGGGAAGCTTGGTGGACCAGTCAGTGCGGTTTCTGTTGACTATTTTTTCTAGGATCGCCTTTAGTTGTCTATTTGATACCTCAACCTGACCACTGGTCTGTGTGTGATAAGGCGTTGCTACTTTGTGGTTGAATCCGTACTTTTTCAGTAGGGTTCAAAACTTCATTCTAGGAAATGGGTCCCGCCATCTGATATGACAGTTCTGTGAACTCCAAATCTTGGGAAAATGATATCTTTGAAAAGTTTAATAACAGGCTTGGAATCGTTGGACACCGTGGGTACAACTTCGACCCACTTTGAGACATAGTCCACCGCGACCAAGATGTAAGAGAAGCCATAGGATGAAGGGAAAGGGCCCATGTAGTCTACCCCCCACACATCGAAAAGCTCAATTTCCTACCACATGGCGAGGGGCATTTCATCTCTTTTTGATATGTTTCCAGAGAATTGGCATTTGTTACAAGCTTTCACAAAATCGTATGAATCCTTTGATATGGTGGGCCAGAAGAAACCAGATTGTAAAACTTTTATAGCGGTTTTGTTTGCGCTCATGTGTCCCCCCATAGGTCCTGAATGGCAATGCTCTAGGACGGGAGTAATCTCTTCTTCCGGCAAGCAAGGACGGAAAAGTCCGTCAGCACATAGGTGAAATAGGTAGGGTTCATCCCAATAATATTGCTTGATATCATGGAAGAACTTCCTTTTGTCATGGTAGGAAGCGGAGGGGTGAATGATCCCTGTAGCAAGATAATTGACAATATCTACATACCAAGGGAATCCATGAGTGACCTTCATCAGTTGGTCGTCTAGAAGAGAGTCCCGGATAGGGATTTTATCATCATCTTCAACTTCGATACGACTGAGATGATCGGCTACAATGTTCTCCACTCCACTTTTATCTTTGATTTCCAAGTCGAATTCCTAAAGCATCAACACCCAACGGATAAGCCTGGGTTTGGCATCTTGCTTCTGAATTAGGTATCGAATGGCGGAGTGGTCGGTGTAAATGATGACTTTAGAACCAATCAAATAGGAGCGGAATTTTTCAAATGCATAGATGACAGCCAGAAACTCTTTCTCTGTGATAGTGTAGTTTTTCTGTGCTTCGTCTAGCATTTTGGATGCGTAGTAGATTACGTAGGGTTTCTTGTCAATCCACTATCCTAAAACAGCCCCTATAGCGTAATCACTTGCGTCGTACATGATTTCAAATGGCTGCGACCAATCTGGGGCTCTCAGAATAGGTGCGGAAATTAAGGCATTTTTGAGGGTGGAGAAACTTTGCATGCATTCTTGGTTAAAGATGAACTCAGTATCTTTAATCAGGAGTTGGGTCATAGGCTTTGCTATCTTTGAAAAATGTTTGATAAATCTTCTGTAGAATCCTGCATGACCCAAGAAAGCACGAACTCCTCTTATATCCTTTGGTGGTGACAACTTCGAGATGACATCGATTTTTGCTTTATCCACCTCGATCCCCCTATCACTCACCCTGTGCCCGAGGACAACACCTTCCGTTACCATGAAATGGCATTTCTCCCAATTAAGGATAAGGTTCGTTTCCTCGCAGCGTTGCAGAACTTGTCCAAGATTGATTAAACAGTTATCGAAGGAATCTCCGTAAACTGAGAAATCGTCCATAAAAACTTCCATGACAGATTCAGTTAAATCGGTGAAGATGGAAGACATACACCGTTGGAAAGTAGCAGGTGCGTTACACAAACCGAACGACATTCTTCTGAAGGCATATGTCCCAAAAGGACAGGTGAAGGTAGTTTTTTCCTGGTCTTCTGGGTGTATGGGTATATGGTAAAACCTGGAATAACCATCGAGATAGCAAAAATATTTCTGATGAGATAGGCGTTCCAGGACTTCATCAAGGAAGGGTAGAGGGTAGTGGTCTTTCCTCATGGCTTTGTTCAGCTTCCTATAGTCAATACACATCCGCCACCCTGTTACAGTCCTGGTGGGCACTAACTCATTTTTGTCATTAAGCAGTACGGTAGTGCCTCCCTTTTTTGGAACAACCTGGACAGGGCTGACCCACTGGGAGTCAGAGATAGGGTAGATTATGCCAGCTTTGAGTAATTTGAGGACCTCCAGGCGAACCACCTCCTTGAGATTAGGATTCAGTTTTCTTTGATGTTCGCGGGATGGCTTGAATTCTTCCACCATTGGAAGTCTGTGCATACACAGGGCTGGATTTATGCCCGTTAGGGCAGTTATCTTATATCCAATGACCTTTTTATGCTTCTTCAGCTCATCCAGAAGCTTTTCTTCCTGATCTTCTGTAAGGGTGGAGCTGATGATGACCGGGCATAGTTTTTCCTCATCTAAGAAAACATGTTTAAGCCCTGTGGGTAAAGTCTTCATTTCAGGGGCTTTTGGTGGCTCAGCTGCTTCTATAATGGTAACACCTTTAAGTTCTTCAAAAGTGGCCGTCGGTACTTCCTCGGCCTTGTCCAAGTGTTGCAGACACTGTTGAACCAGTTCGTTCGTAGAAAATTCAACATCTGGATTGATTAGGGCATTCTCTAGTTTGTCAGCTGGTTTAGATATTTCTAACTGAGACATTTGTTGTATTGCGTCAAGAAGAAAAACTTCCTCTTGGATACTAGGGCCTTTCATGCTATTAAGGACTCAGAATTGAATTGCTTCTTTTCCGAGCCTAAGAATGATGGTGCCAGCCTCGACGTCAATAAGTGCCCTTGCAGTAGCGAGGAACGGTCTGCCGAAAATTACCGGGTATCTCAAGTCTTCTTTAATATCCATGATAACGAAGTCGCACGGGACATAGGCATCCTTGCCTATCCTTACTGGGATATCTTCAATGATCCCCAGAGGTGCGGTTATGGTGGAATCAGCTAATTGAATGGTCATTGCTGTAGGTAGCAATTCGGTGAAACCCAGACGTTTGCACATGGAATAAGGCATGATGGATATGCTGGCCCCTAGGTCAGCCAATCCTTTTTTAGTAGATGCATTTTCAATGCAACATTGGATTCCGAAGGAGCCTGGGTCCTTCTTCTTTTTGGGCATCTTGTTTAAGATGATGTCAGAAGTGGTCTGAGCAATCTTAACAGTTTCTTTCTCCTCGGTGATGTACTTTCTTGATAGTAAGGTCTTGAGGTATTTTGCCCAGGCCGACACCTCGGAAAGAGCATCAAGGAGCAAAATATCAATGTATAGGTTCTTCATGGCCTCCTTGAACTTTTGAAACCTGGTGTCCATCTTCATTTCTTACAGTCTACCTGGATACGGGATTCTTGGTTTATATTGCAAAACTTCAGGTTATGCGGATACTTGGTCTTTATCTTTGCCTTTTGTGCCCTCTGAGGGCTTCTCCAATCCTTTTTGCGGGCTCTTATTCGTCATAAAAGCAGGGTTATCGTCATTATCCGGGTTGATCTTGGTAGTCTCATGAAGAGTGCGTCCCGATCTCGTGGTGACAGCATTCAACTGTTCATGTCTGTTCTGTCCATGCTTAGGATTTGATTCGGGCTGCCCTGCAAATGTGCCTGCCGGAGGCTTCAATTGCGCAGCAATCTGGGCAAGCTGGGCTTCTACTGCTTTTTTTTGTGCTTGCTGATTAGCGAGCATAGTCTGTTGAGATTGCAACATCTGCCTTATCAAGGATATTTCATCTTCCGGTTGAGAAGAAGTGTTTTTCAGAGGAGTTTGTTGTTGGGCTTGTTGAGATTGTTGTGGTGGCAGTGCCAGCTGAGGTTGCTGAGTGTGCAGTTGTAGATGGAGCGGGGGATGAGTGTACTGATAGTAGGCCGATTGGTTCCTGGGGTAGTTAGCCCTAGGGAAGTTATTCCTGGAATTCCCTTGATTTTGGTTGATATTGTTTGGGAATCCAGGTGGTAACCTACTAGAGGATCCCCCTTGTGTCCGATGTTGTGGATTAGCGGTCCTAGCAGGATTTCCATACTAAAATCCTAGATGATTCCTTGGCTGATTAGGGTTGTAATACACTTGTCCAGGGATAGAATGGATAAAGTTGACTTGTTCCAGTAGTTGTTCTTCAGACTAGTCGGTGATGGGTTCATATGGTTGTGGTAGTGGATGCAGATCCATCATCACATTATAAAGCATATCGCAGGAAAGGGTCGGATGGTCAGAAGCATGACAGGCCTCACAGGTCCCTGTGGCGGCCTTGACTTGTTGAACTAAAGGATTTTTCTTCTTATCAAATTCTCCGAGAGAAGTCTCGAGAGTTTGTTGTTTATGAGCTATGGTCTTTAAGGCGTCATCGATAGTCTTCATGTCTATTGATTCTTCAGCTTTGTAGACCTTGAGGACACCTTTACCGGCTGACCGTCCCCAGTTAGACTGGTTTTCAGCTCCGAGTGTAACAAATTTCCAGGCTTCCTCATAATTCTTTCTCATGAAGTTTCCTCCAGATGAGGAACCCAAAAACTATTTAATATCATCGCTCACTCCCCGATAGAAGGTTTCTATCAATTGGTTCTGGGAGATTCCATGATGGGGGCACTTCTGCAAAAGTTCTTTAAACCTTTCCCATGCTTCAGCAAGGGATTCTCCGGGTAATTGAGAGAAGTGATTGATCTGCCCCCTGATCTCGTAAGTTAGTGAAGGGGGGAAGAACTTTTCCAAGAACTTTTCTTCCAGGGGAGCCCAAGTGGTTATTATAGGTTCCCTGTCAAGTGAGTTATACCAACTCAGGGCCCTCCCAGACAGAGTCAAATGGAACAGATGAAGCATTATCAATCCAAAAGCGATTCCGTCTTGCAGAACCAGGCGAAACAACGCTTTAAACCTTTTCAAATGATCCATGCAATCATCTCCAGAACCTCCGGAGAAAGAGATGCCTTGCATGATCTGGATCCACTGGGTCCGAATCTCAAAGTTGGGAATGTTGATGATCGGAGGTCGGACCGGGTGGTTGTCCTCATAGTTCTTTGGGACAACATAGTCCCTTAGTTGCTGGTTCCTTAATTCCAACTGAGCAGCTTGGGTTGCTGCCTCAGTTTCAGCTCTGATGCGAGCTTGCTCTTCCGCATGAATCTCCGCTTGAATTTGGGTATGAGTATCAGCGATGATTTGTGCCCTTTGAGAGGCGATGGCGGCGTTGACCCTCTCCATCACCAAAGCAGCCTGGCGTTGATCTTTAGCCATCTGCCTGGCTCTTTGGCGATTGAGTCGAATGTGGCGGTGGAAGCTTCTCTCTACCTCAGAGTCGTACTCTGGATCAGGGGAGAATCCGAGGTTATGCACTGGTTGCATACACGACTTCTACCTGAGTAGAGAAAAGAAAACACCTTTTAGATAATGGCGGAGATATAGTGAATTCAAGAAGATATGGATTAATGATTAAAAGAAAGTGTAAAACCCTAACCAACTAGCAAGATACTAAATGAAATTAAAACGTTCTGTTGTCCCCGGCAACGACGCTAATTTTTGATGGAGCTTCCACTTACATGGAATTGCGTGCACCACTAAAAATCCTAAAGATGGTAAGTCTTTAAGTTTAGCCTTGCTTATACTAGATAGAGAACTCCACCCACGTATGCTAAGATACGTGGAAGTCTTATCGTAGTATAGTTAAGGGTCGAATCCTCGAGACAACGGTCTTGTTATTGCCAACAAGATGAAAAACGTAATAATTTCACTTAATCTCTTTAGTAGTTGGTATTTAGATCAAAAGGTTGATTTGGTTGTTATTAAGCTAAGTGCAAGTAAAGTAAAGGCAAGAAAGTAAATTTAAGGAAGTTAAACAATGATAAGAAATCACTAGGGTGTGATCGGTTTTTGCCACCACTACACATGGATCAACACATGCAACATAAAAGCATAACCTGCAATAAGAGTTAGATTAGTTAGTATCTTTGTAGACTTAGCTTCCTTTCGGATAACTAACTACAAGGAGTGTGGGAATGTTGTAACGCCAGCCATCCATGTAGGTATGGTCACTTACTTTACAACATTCCCTCTGCAAAGTGTGTTCCTCGACTCGTCAAGGTTGTACTTTCACACGTCAACTGATTCCATTTCATATCATGAAAGTACAACGATGGGAGTGAGTATACTCCACTTCTTGGAAGACACCCCTAGATACCGAAACAGATGCATGGTGGATACATGCACCAAGAACCAACATGCAAACGAGTTTCAAATCTAATAGTACAAACGTAGACAATTCATACTAAAAGATAAAAGATAACACAAGTTGGTGATCAAGCAACAAGCATTCATTAAACGTTTGATGTTGAACTGAAAGATATAAACTCTATATTACAAACTATGGATTACATTTACATGATATGAAAACATGGGTAGCGGGGCTACTCTCCGCACCCTAGTGAAAGAGACTACTCGCTCATGACTAGGACAAAGAAGGAGGCAAGAAGAGAGAGAGAGCATCATCCCCACAAAGGAGAGAGGAAAGTCAACCCCTTGGAGAGAGAGAAACGATCCACCAGCTTCACAGGTTGCTTGATGATGAGATCTCCCTCTTCCCACCTTCTTTGGTGGAGAAAGAGAAAGCAACTTCGAGATGGAGTGTGGGTTTCAGACCGGCAACCCCTGGGTGGAGGATGGAAGTTGGATTTGCTCTGGAGTGATTGAGGCAACCTTTGGACGTCTGAAACTTGATATCTGGTGGAGGACCCTTGGGGTCTTATTTATAGGCCTTAAGTGAAGTCCAAACGATTTGGAGACCGTTTGGACTTCAGGACCGTTTGGGCCTGAGACCGTTTGGATCTCAAAACTGTTTGGATCTCGAGACCGTTTGGACCTCGAGACCATTTGGACCTCGAGACCGTTTGGCTTCATACGGTCTCGGGACCGGTTGAATCCGTGCGGTCTCGGGACCGGTTGACTCCATGCAGTCTCGGGACCAGTTGACTCCCTGCGGTCTCGGGACCGGTTGGCTTCATGCGGTCTCAGGATTGGTTGACTTCATGCGGTCGTGAGACCGGTTGACTCCATGCGGTCTCAGGACTGGTTGGCTTCATGCGGTCATGAGACCGTATGACTCCATGCGGTCTCAGGACCGATTGGCTTCATGCGGTCTTGGGACCGTTTGAGTCCATGCGGTCTTGAGGTTGATTTAGTCTTTTATGTTTTTTTGTGAATTTTCTGCAAATATAAAGGGGAAAAGTTAGTCTAAAGATATATTTACAATAAGAGGAAATATTTATGGATTAAGGATGAATTTGATTTAAGAAACAGTGTGGAAAGCTAAAGAAAAGACTAAGATAATCATCCAAAATTGGAGGTTATCACCCCCCCCCCCCTAACTTAGAGTCTAGCTTGTTCTCAAGTTAGATAGAGTTGAGGCATATAATGGCGAGGCGATTTTATTTAGTTAGGATTTCCATACTCTTGCTTCAATTCTTAACCTGAGTTCTTCTAAGGTCATATCAGGTCTTATTGCTTGCCTTGACTCTTTCAGGATGGAAGTCAGATTTGCTCTGGAGTGATTGAGGCAGCCTTTGGACGTCTGAAACTTGATATCTGGTGGAGGACCCTTGGGGTCTTATTTTTAGGCCTTAAGTGAAGTCCAAACGGTTTGGAGACCGTTTGGACTTCAGGACCATTTGGGCCTGAGACTGTTTGGATCTCAAGACCGTTTGGATCTCAAGAGCATTTGGACCTCAAGACCGTTTGGACCTCGAGACCGTTTGGACCTTGAGACCGTTTGGCTTCATGCGGTCTCTGGACCGGTTGACTCCATGCGGTCTCGGGACCGGTTGACTCCATGCGGTCTCGGTACCGGTTGGCTTCATGCGGTCTTGGGACCGATTGGCTTCATGCGGTCTTGAGACCGGTTGACTCCATGCGGTCTCGGGACCGGTTGGTTTCATGCGGTCATGAGACTGTATGACTCCATGCGGTCTCGGGACCGATTGGCTTCATGCGGTCTTGGGACCGTTTGAGTCCATGCGGTCTTGAGGCTGATTTAGTCTTTTATGGTTTTTTTTAAGAATTTTCTGCAAATATAAAGGGGAAAAGTTAGTCTAAAGATATATTTACACTAAGAGGAAATATTTAGGGATTATGGCTGAATTTGATTTAAGAAAGAGTGTGGAAACCTAAAGAAAAGACTAAGATAATCATACAAAATTAGAGGCTATCAGTAGCATCGCCCCTCCTTCTTGATGATGATGGCCCTCATTAGGAACTTGAGGTCGATCTTGTCGTCACCCCTTATCCTTAAAAGGCTACGCAGTTCCCTTGGGTATCCTAAGCCTACCGCAATCAGATTCACCAATCTGCCCATGTTGTAGTCTTTGGTGGCATCCTTTATTGGATGAAGGCAGTTGAGGAGGAACCGCCCCAGATTGATCGTGCGACCTTCCATCATATGCCACATGAGGTGTAGCTCTTCAGTGTAAATATTGATCGATTCATACTTGCTGAAGAGCAGGCACGCCACGATTTTGTGCACTATCCTCCAGAAATAGGAGTGCACTGCCGCCACCTTACTTCCCGACTTGAATGCTGACTCACCGGTTAGATTTCTCCAGAGCTCCACCGGGTTGAACCCGTCTCCTTCGGTGATTCTTACACCATTGTTGAGCAGTTCTTTTTCTATCTCGCTGGAAGAAAAGATTTCATTGAGCAGCTTCTGTGATATGTCGTGCTCAACATTGTACAACCGTCCTTATAGTCTGTCTGCTCCACCAAATTCTTCAATTTCCTCTGGTTTATTCTGTACCCAGTGGAGAGACGACATGAACTCCCTTGTGAGTTCTGTGTAAGAGGCAGAGTGGCTGAAGCAGATCTTCCTCAGCTCGGCTGCCGCTAGGACATTTTCCAGCCTGTCGAAAATGCCTATCTGGTGGAAGGATGACTGATGGCAGAACCTACTTGGTCTGTAGACCTTGGCTTCCAGTTCTATGTACCGCCGCCTGTGCTCGTCGCCTCTGGGCATGAACCTGCCTGGTGAGTGATCCAGAGGTTTAGGTTCGGCAGCCGTGGTTGAAATAGTTGTAGGGGTCGTTGCTTCTTCCATCCTTGGTCTCTTCTTGGCCGTGGACGACCCAGCTGCATCGGGATTCAGGCATTTCTGCCTGACTGTGGTAGCTTCTACTGTGGCCTCAGTGTTGATCCTCCGGCCTTGTTCGTCTACTTGGACAAAAGTTTGTTTGGTGCAGGCCATTTCTGTTATCATAAAACAAAAGTTTAGTAAGAATTAATTTTACTGAATGATTCACCTTGCCCGATATCGGGTGGTGGGGTGTGTCTCCTGATATCAGATCGGTGATATATTTTGAAAACTAAAAACCCGATAGTGTTAAGTCGATATCGGTAACAAAATCGAGATAGCACGACACAGTCTCAAATAGGTAAAATGCAAAGTTGTTTGCGTGATAAGTCAAAAGGCTGGCCCGATATTAGATTGTATCGGGCGACAAAACTAGATGATACGGTGCTTTGCCCGATATGCCTATGTCGGGCGGCACGAAGTTCGGACCGATATCGCCACAAGGCTATCGTGCAACACCGGGTGTTTCCACGAACAACTATACTACCCGATACGGTTTCTCTAAAAGAGGGTGTCGCCCGACGCTAGCAAGACGTGAGGCGATACAATATAATATCTTATTAAGAACAAAACTGGGCGACACGGGTATCGCCCAATATAAGGTATCGGGTGGGCACCCGATAGAAGTGCGTCGCGCGACGCGGTCAAAAGGTAGGGTACTCGACACAAGCGCGTGTCGGGCGACACAAAAATAACTAAAGCCTTGTGCCCGGTACAAGATGCGCGACACGGGAGCATGTCAGGTAAGCGAACCGATACGCGTATCATGTTATACCTTTATCTTATGAAGGTAGCTGCACGACACGAGAGCAGAAGCAAGGTTGGCCGACACGAGAGCAGAAGCAAGGTTGGCTGACACGAGAGAAAACGAGAGTTAAGTGTGTGATACGGGAGTAGGTGAGAAATTAAATGCCAGTGCCCGACACAGGTAAACAACAATTACTATATATAACAATTGAGGGTGGGGGTAAAACGGGTAAAACCGGGGCACGTGTCGCCCGAGGAGACAAATCATTCCCGAGACGAGCAGTAAAATAAGTCCCATCCGTCTAATCAAGGGTCATTTACTTATGCTGCCCGATATAGATGCATGCGGTTCGGTGTTTCACGTGACACGACTCACCGCTAAGGTCTGATGCCCGATATCGAAGCCTGATAAGGGCACGTCTTGCGATACACCTGGGACCTTACGCGATATCAGGCGAGAGAGCTTGGTATCGATCAAGGCATCTCGGCCCGATACCAAGCTTCAAAGAAGAATAAAACAAGGTAAGAGATGAAAAACTAAAACTAAAGCAAAGGAAAAAGCAATTGATGGGTAAACCATCATTGGCCTAAAGTGAAACTCCCAGCATCAGATAGTATTACTCATCAATGCTTATAAAACCAAGCAATGGCCCATAAAATGGGGGAGTCTGAGCATGTGGCACATCCACTAACTCGGGCCTTATTACAATCATAATGTTCATAATGTTTTTCTTGCAGGAAAGGAAATAACGTCCTATTCTAATAAAAGTAAAACTCGGGCTACCTCCCTAGGAGCGTTGTAGTTAGCGTCGTCAGCTCGAAAACTTTAGATCCTTCACTTTGTGCCTTTGACTCGACCGTATGGGAGAGGGATTGACAATCATCTCCTTGCTAGTGACTACTCAGCTGCCTCCTTTCTCCTTGAAGTCTTTCCTTCCTAGCCCCTATCGCGGTTGTTTCAGCATCCTGCAAACTTATATATGATCTTCTCACGAACGCTTCATCTTCATATTACCTTTTCACTCTGTGCTCGTTCACTGGTAAAACCTTTGCTTGTTTGTCTTTGTCATACAGCTCCATCATTCCTGATGGATATATCTTTGCCACGGTGAAGGGTCCATACCACCTCATAAGCAGCTTACCTGGAAAAATATGGATAGAGGATTTAAATAACAAAACTTTATCACCTGCACTCACATCCTTTTTCTTTAGGTGGGCATCATGCCACACCTTGGTCCTCTGCTTGTAAATCCTTGCATTTTTATATGCATGTATTCTCAGCTCTTCGAGCTCCTGTAGCTGTAGATATCTCTTTTCCCCTGCCTTCTCCAGGTCCATATTTAGGAACTTAATCACCCAAAGAGCCTTGTGTTCAAGCTCTAAGGGTAGATGACATGATTTCCCATAAATCAATTTGTAAGGGGTAGTGCCAATGGGTGCCTGGTATGCAGTTCTGTAGGCCCAAAGAGCATCGTCGAGCTTCATCGACCAGTCTTTCCGCGTGTGGCTGACAGTCTTTTCCAAAATCTGCTTAATCTGTCTATTTGAAACCTCCACCTGCCCAAAAGTTTGAGGGTGATAGGGTGTAGCAACTTTGTGCTTGACCCCATACTTCCTCAGAAGTGCTTCAAACTGTTTCTCCCCGAAATGCGATTCGCCATCGCTTATCACAGTACGACGTACTCCAAAGTGAGGAAAGATAGTTTTCTCAAACAACTTGATCACAGACTTGGAGTCGCAAGTTTGGGTGGCAACAACTTCTACCCATTTAGACACGTAGTCCACCGTGACTAAAATTTATTGATATCCTTTTGATGGGGGAAATGGACCCATGTAGTCTATTCCCTAGACGTCAAAGATCTCGACTTCAACCCAGTTGGCCATAGGCATCTCATTCCTTCTTCCAATATTTCCTGTCGATTGGCATTCTTTATAAACGTTTACATAATCTGCAGCATCCTTGAACAACGAAGGCCAGTAAAATCCTAATTGTAGCACCTTAGCAGTAGTCCTTTCACTCCCCAGATGTCCTCCATAGGGTGAGTCATGCCATTTCCTCAGAATGTTTGGCACTTCTTCCTCATGAATACAACTTCTATACAGATTATCCGCGCATCTTTTAAAGAGAAGGGGATCATCCCAATAGTAATTCTTTATATCAAAAAAGAGTTTCTTCTTTTGATTGTATGTTATTTCTGGAGGTAACTCCCCACAAGCAAGGTAATTAAAAATATCTGCAAACCATGGCAAACTATGATCTCTGGCTTCTACCATTAGCAAGGCCTCATCTTCATAGTTATCATTGATAGGTGGCTCCTTCTTATCATCGACTGTAATCCTTGACAAGTGGTCGGTGACTATGCTTTCTGCACCTTTCTTATCAATGATCTCGTGATCGAACTCCTGGAGTAGTAAAGCCCACCTTAGTAGTCTGGGCTTAGTGTCCTTTTTCTGCATAAGGTATCGTATCGCCCCATGGTCGGTGTAGACCTTTACCTTTGTTCCAATCAGATATGATCTGAACTTGTCGTAGGCAAAAACAATCGCAAGCATCTCCTTCTCCGTTGTCGTGTAATTTACCTGCGCTTCGTCAAGAGTACGGCTGGCATAGCAAATGACATAGTGCCTCTTGTTCTTCTTCTGTCCCAGGACTACCCCTACAACATAGTCACTGGCATCGCACATTAGCTTGAAAGGTAGCTCCCAATCCGGAGCTTGAAGGATAGGTGGAGAAACAAGTGCATCTTTCAAAGCCTGAAAAGCATTTAGGCAATCGTTAGTAAAATCAAATTCAACATCCTTAACCAGAAGATTTGAAAAAGGTTTTGAGATCTTCGAAAATTCTTTTATGAATCTTCAATAATAACCAGCGTGCCTGAGAAAACTTTGCACTCCAGTTACAGACTTAGGTGGAGGTAGTCTAGATATAGCTTCAACCTTGCTCACATCTACCTCGATACCTCTCCTTGAGACTTTATGACCTAGCACTATGCCCTCTTATACCATGAAGTGGCACTTCTCCCAGTTGAGGACCAAATTCTTTTCTTCACAGCGTTGCAGGACTAAAGACAGGTTTTTCACACAAGCAATGAAGTACTTCCCATAGACAGAAAAATCATCCATGAAAACTTCTATGATGTCTTCTAGAAAATCCGAAAACATCGAGATCATGCAACGCTGGAATGTTGCTGGAGCATTGCACAACCCAAATGACATTCTTCAGAAAGCATAAGTACCAAAGAGACAAGTGAAAGTGGTTTTTTCCTGGTCGTCTGGTAAAATAGGGACTTGATAAAACCCGGAATAACCATCTAAAAAGCAGAAATAATCATGATGCGCTAATCTCTCTTGAACTTGGTCGATGAAGGGAAGTGGGTAATGATCTTTCTTCGTGGCTTGATTCAACTTCTGATAATCTATGCACATTCTCCATCCGGTGACAGTCCAGACCGCTACTTCATCACCTTTGTCACCTTTCACAACTGTCATGCCTCCTTTCTTTGGTACCACATGGATGGGACTTACCCAGTTGCTATCGCTGATTGGGTAGATAATTCTTGCATCTCTCAGCTTGATCACTTCCTTCTTCTCAATCTCTTTTAACATTTGGTTCAACTTTCTCTGGGGTTGGACCAGGGGTTTAGCTGATTCTTCCAAATTTATGCGGTGCATGCATAGAGCAAGGATAAGTCCCTTGATATCCTCTACCGAATAGCCTATAGCTTGCTTATGGAGCCTTAACTCCTCGAGAAGTCTTTCCAATTGTTCTTTCGTCAGACTGGCATTAACTATGACTGGATTTCTCCCTTCTTGATCTAGAAACTCATACTTTAAACCTTTCAGCAGCTATTTCAACTCTGGCTTAGTCTTAGGTGCCTTTTCTTCTTCTGGTGTCATTTCCAGAGAAGCAAACTTGACTGTCTCTATAACCTCCTCCTCATCGCTTAGATCTTCATCATTTTGATTTAGGTAACTGAGGATCTCAACAACATCATGATCTTCGGAATCAGAGTCATGATTGTTCAACACCATCATAAGAGGGTCTACCATTGCGATATCTTCTTCTACTTCTTCACAAAATTGGTTGTAGCTATCCACGAAGTAGGCAGATTCTAGCAGGGACGGTCCTTTCATAGCGTCTTTCACCTTGAAATCTATGTGATCATTTCCGACCCTCAGGGTGATGATTCCTTCAGCAACATCAATCAGCGCTCTTCTTGTAGCCAAGAAAGGGCGCCCAAAGATGATAGGGCATTTAGGGTCTTCAACAGTGTCAATGACTACAATGTCACAAGGAATGAAAAATCTTCCTACACGAATCAGAACATCTTCAACGACTCCCACAGGCCTTTTGAAGGTATGGTCTGCCAACTCAATCCTCATGTTGGTCCTGACCATATCAGTTAAACCCAATCGTTGGGCGATGCTTAAGGGAATAAGGCTTATACTAGCCCCTAAATCAGCACGACCTTTTCGCTCAACGTTATCTCCAACAACAAAAGGAATTGTAAAGGCTCCTAGATCCTTCTTCTTGGTAGGTAAATCTAACTTCACAAAGGCAGATGACATACTGGCTAGGTGTACCATCTCAATCCTTCCTCCTCTTCTTTTCTTGGTGATCAAATCCTTGAAAACTTGGCGTAGGTCGGCATTTCTTCCAAAGAATCCAGAAATGGCACTTCGAGGTGAAGCTTTTTCACCGACTCCATAAACCTTTCGTATCTCTTTTTAAGATGTGCCTTTACGAGTTTGCATGGGAAAGGCAACTTTGGAGAGTAAGGACTTCTTTTACCGAACAAGTCCTCCACATGTTCTGATTCTGGCTCCCTGACATGAGCTCGTTGGTTCTCTCCTTCAGCTGGGTTCTCTGCTGCAACCCCTGGTTCAGGTTCTTCAGGCCTGGTTGATTCAGGGCGTTCTACTGTCTTTCCAGACCTAAGTACCGCCATTTTGGCAGACTCTGTGCTGGAAGGTATCTTAACCGAAGGATTCTTCATTAACTCAGCCATTTGAGCTAGCTTCTGGTCTATCTGGCATTGATGCGTTTGCATATCTGCCATTTGGACCTACATCGTATTCGGAACGCCTGAGTTGGACAGCGCGCTTTGCGCCAGCTGATTGTTTATAGTATCTTGTCTCTTGACAAAGCCGAACAATTGGCCCACTAAGTCCGGTTGACCCAAGTTCTTTTCTTGACTCTGCTCCTTAGCTTGTCCCTGACCTTGGCTAGGGTTAGCAGCTTGGCAGTTTTGGTACTTCCCTTGCCCTTGAATGTTTGCCTTGTTTGATTGAAAATTGGTTGTTCTGGTGTACTGACCTTGTCCTCTTCTTTTCTTGAAACCTTGCTGTTGCTTGGGTGGATTATTCAACTGATGCGAGTTTTCTGCTGCATCCTTGTTGCCATAACTAAAACCAGGGTGGTCCGGTCTTTTGAAGTTGACAAAAGAAACGTTCTCAGCTTCCTCTGCTTCAGATTTGCTTTCACTTGACTCTTCAGGTCGGGTGTAAATTCAGTTATCAATACAATGTCCACCTTCTCTGCAAGTGACACACTTCATCACCTTCTCAATCTATTTCTTTCCTTTCCCTCCTGATTCTTTTAACTGTATGACATCAGTGGCTATCTTTTAGATTTGAGTGGTGATTGCTTCAAAAGCCTTGGATTCGACTGACGGCCTTCATTAGCGGCTTTCTTAGCATATCTACTATCAGTCCTGTCGTAGTCAGTACCGGCTTGTAGTTCAGCCATGTTTTCTATGATCTTTTTAGATCTACTGGGCTTCTTCCCAAGAAAGTCGCTTCCTGCAGCTGCATTTAGCGATACTCTTTCTTTAGGAGTCAGACCATTGTAGAATGTTGTTATCAGGAAACCTTTCTTGTAGTTGTGGTGAGGGCAGTCTCTCTGATACTCCTGGTATCTCTCCCAGGCTTCATGTAGGTTTTCTCCTGGCTTCTGGGTGAAAGATGTGATCTTCTTCCTGTTCCTAACGGTCTTCTCTGTAGGGTAGAACTTGTTTACGAAGGCATCCGCTAAAGAATTCCATCCATTCAGAGATTGATGCGGCAGTCCAAGGTACCATGACAGTGCCTTGTCCTCCAAGGAGAAGATGAAACCCTTGCAGTAGATCACTTCTTGTGGCACTCCCCTCATTTTGATGGTATCACAAATATTTTTGAAAGCATCAAGGTGATGGTAGGGGTTGTCATTCTTGGAACTTCCCCTAAAGCTTTTATTTTGAATCATGGAGATCAAGGCTGGCTTCAACTTGAAGTTTACAACATCAAACCTTGGGATCAAAATTGGGCATCTTGAGTTGTTGGCCTTCATGGCAGCCAACTCCCAGAGTGTCTTTTCTTCTTCGTCGGAATCTTCACTATTGCTGTTCCTATGATTCTGCTCTTGGTTATGATGATTCCTTCTGTGCCTACGGTGATGACGACGTCTCTCGTGATGATGATCATCCCCGAGTTATTCTGATTCAGGTTCTTCTAGCTCTTCATGCAAATGATTGTTATTGTAACGGTCATCGTTCCCATGCGGAGGTGAGTGTGGTCCAACTCTAGTGTCTCGCTCATCCTCGGAAAGAGGTGGTTCCACACGAGGTGGCATGATGAACGGTGCTCAACCGAGCAGAGTGCTTCTTCCCTAAGTACCTGAATAGAACGTATAATCAAGTTAGAAAACTTTTATTAATGAAACGAACTATTCTATACACATTCAGGTTAGAAGACTAAAAGAAACTGTGTTGTCAAGCTTATTACTAAGCTTGAGGCACAGGAGTGTAGTTAGTGGATTCAGGTTCGTTAATAGTACCGTTTTGCCTTGTCCCCGACAATGGCGCCAAAAAGTTGACCGGCCTAAATCGTGCGTCCAAAAGGAGTGGATCTGAAGTAGTCGGACTTTTAAATAACCCGACTCTTAGGCCCCCACAACGATGACGGGGTCCGAAGTAGCGATCGGGATCAAACCACAGGGACAAGGGTGGCCATGCTAAGAACACAGAATCAACACTCTACACTCTGGTAAAAGAAGGGTAAGAAAAATGTTCCCCAGGGAATGGTAGATAAAGATCGGTAAAATAAAACAAAACTATCTCCAACTGGAGTTACAAGAAAGATTAAGGTTTTGGCATTTATCAATTTTTAGGGGTTTTGTGCAACAGAACCAGAGGAGATAACACTGCTACCTCAATAAGGAATGAAGGAAAAAAAAGCTGAGGAATAACAAGCAGCAGCAGAAAACATCCAGTACCCCTTCTCTTGAAAAGTGTACCTCCAACTAAGCACCAACACCCTCTTTCAAAGGTGGTGGACTTGGGTTGGAGTGGAAAGATAACTGAAGAAACTCTAACCCAGGGTACTCTCGTACTCCCTGATCGGACCAAACTCTAGAGTTACAACACCTCTCTCGAGGGAGCTATAACGGGAAACATGATTCAATATCTAGTCAAAACATGATCCAAGCATACAAGCTAGAGTTCGGATGCTAGAAAGCAATCATCCAACAAAAGGGACCAAAATTTGAGCAACATGTATTAAAACTCCTCTAATTCCATTAGCATGAGCATTGTATAAAAGGTTTAGTTACATTGCGTAAATAAAGAAAGTAAATGACTGAAAAAAGGGAAGATAGGTATCGCCTCCTTGATTTAGGAGGGCGACATTCAACAACAGACCCCTAAGGTGCCTCTAGCCTGATATCGGGCGGGAGCTCTGGCCGAGCCCTGTCGGGCGGTATGTCGTGACAGACAAGCATATCGGTCAAGGCACCCTCCCCGATATGGAGAATACCACCCTCTCGGGTGACACACCGTGACGGGTATTCCGTATCGGGATCGATATTGTATCAGGCAAGAGACGACCTAGGGTATCGGGTTCCTTGTATCGGGTGTAGAGGCGAGTCGTCTCGGGCAGGGGTCCATCTAGGAACCCGACACATCGGGTGGCCTCCTTGGTCGATATCGAGCTACTGTGGCTACCAGGATAGATTCTAAGTGAACCACTCCCGCCCCTCTCGGGTTGGGGAAGTGCTCACCTAGTATCGCCCGACACACCTCTGGGACGTGATACACTAGCTCCAGATGCTTTCCAAAGTTAGCCTTCGTGAGATTCTGACTCGTCCCATCGCGGTCCTATAGTTGCTATATATAGGCATCAGTTGGAAGAAGTTGTGAATCTCCGGTGCCACGTACCCTTTATCGGCTCCGCATACTTGGCTTCGGGGATGATTGACGCGTGTGTGTCGTCCGGTGTAGCTTGGCTATCGCGTGCTGGGTTACGAAGGTATCCGGCGTGACGGGAGGCTGCTTCCGGTGAGTGGCTCGTATCGCGCAACATGCCGTAACGGGCTGATTTAGTCGTGGCGGGCAGAGCTCTCTGTCGAGTAAATGGTGTATCGCCCGTCAGTGACCGCACCGCGCGACACGGCCGTGTCGGGTTGAGCCCCTATCGGCCAGCATTCGTGACGGGTAGTGGACGTGTCGTGCGGCTAGAAAAAGGCCTATTCTTTGTAAGTGGGCCGGGACGGGCCGTTTTGCTGATTTTGAGTGGAAAAGTGAGGAAAACTCTGTAAAAGATGATAAAAACGAGTTAAGAGCGTAGTGTGACTTGTTTATTCAAAAACATGACAAAGTGGAGAGGAAAACAATTTAAAAGAGCAGTTTTGACAAAAAAAATATGGGCCATAAATACCACAAAAATGGGTGTTATCATCAACCTCCTTAGGTGTTTCTCTTATCAATATATTAGTCACTATTCCATTATTAGGAATAGGGTTTTCCATCTTTATAAATTAGGGTTCAGATAACATTTCCCCATATATGGTTTCACATAGCATTACCTGAAATTAGGGTTTCTCAACTCAACCCAAAGTTAGAGTTATGGTTTATCATCATATTGCCCAAGATAAGGGGTGTCATGCTCTATAACCCAAAATTAGGGCTTCACATACCTTTACCCTATATCAGGGTTAGGATTTCATATTAGGGTTTCATATAGCATTATATAGTATCACCCTAGGTTTTGAGTTCACATCACATCTCTGTATTAGGGTTTCACTTAACATCACCCTTGATTAGGGTTTCACATGACTTCACCCTTAATTAGGATTTCACATGACATCACCCTTAATTAGGGTTTCACATGACTTCACCCTTAATTAGGATTTCTCATGACATCACCCTTAATTAGGGTTTCACATGACTTCACCCTTAATTAGGGTTTCACATGACATCACCCTTAATTAAGGTTTCACATGAATTCACCCTTAATTAGGGTTTCACATGACATCACTCTTAATTAGGGTTTCACATGACTTCACCCTTAATTAGGATTTCACATGTCATCACCCTTAATTAGGGTTTCACATGACTTCACCCTTAATTAGGGTTTCACATGACATCACCCTTAATTAAGGTTTCACATGAATTCACCCTTAATTAGGGTTTCACATGACATCACCCTTAATTAGGGTTTCACATGACTTCACCCTTAATTAGGGTTTCATATGACATCATTGTCTTGAATAAGGGTTCAGTATAACTTTTCCCCAAATTAGGGTTTTCCATTATATTATCTTGAATTGAGATTTCTCACATCAATACCCTAAATTAGGGTTACACCATTGCCCTAAATTAGGGTTACACTGAACATTGCCCTTGATTAGAGTTAGGGCTCATCAACCTTCTCAATTACGGTTTCATGATCTCTTTATCAAGGATCATACCCTAATTACATATTTTATTCATATTGATAGTGTTGAGGCTTAACCACTACATGATTATCATTCATGTAGGAAATCCTCTCTCTCTCATCCTCTCTAGAATGTTAATTACTTCAAACTTGATTAGATTAGGTCAACTCAACTTGAATGAAGGGTTGACATAGTGTATTAAGTCATTACTTCCATAAGCATCAAAGGTTAACCATTCAAACGGTACTAATCACTTAAGTACCTTGAAGGTACAACCATTGTAATTATCTTTGATAACTTCATTAACCATCATAGGGTTAATTAATCTTTTATATCTTTGAGACTAATAGATCTCCAAAAGGTTTTGTTTCTTTTGAACCTTCAAACGGTTTTGACCTCCTTGACCTTCAAACGGTCTTGGTGTCACATGACCTTCAAATGGTCTTGAAGACCATTTGACCTTAAACGGTCTTGACTCAATTGTACTTCCAAACGATCTTGAGGTGCTTGACCTCCAATCAGTCTTGCACTAACTTCTTCAATCGGTTTTGAAACCATTTTGCTCAATTGAAATTGAATGCACACCAAACAGTTTGTGAATGATTGTCCTTCAAACGGTATGAGGACCGTTTGATCTCAAATGGTCTCAAGACCGTTTGGACTCAAATGGTCTCAAGACTGTTTGGTCCAAACCATCATGAAACTGATTGGATCAATTAGGATCTCCTCCAACCAATTGATTGGCTTTAGGGTTTTCTCTATTGAATCGATCATCTATTGAACCATTGCAGTGCATCCAATTACAGTTCTTGGATATTCAATCATCCATCACAACCTTTAACTCCAAACGGTCTTGAGACCGTTTGCCTCCTAACGGTCTTGAGACTGTTTGGGTCAATCAACCTTGAAATCATTTCCTTCAACTAGGGTTTCAACCAATTCAATCGATTTGGGTTTGAAGTTAGTGGATCATCCATACATGGAACCATTAAAATCAAATCAATTGATATTATTGGATCATAATCCATCCACATCAGCATTTATCCTCCAAACGGTCTGAGACCATTTGATCTCAAACGGTCTTGAGACCGTTTACTCCCAAACGGTCTTGAGACCGTTTGGTTTCAATCGATCTTGGAACCGATTCATTCCAATGTTGAAACTGTTTGCTCATGTATTTTGTTGAGGTGTGTTCTTAAGATGACATCATCATCTTCAAGCTCTAGACCTTGGAAATTAGTTGTGATTCTTATGGTAATCTCAACAACTAATCAAAAGGAAATTGAGAAAGAAGAAAGGTTCAACACATAATGAACAAATTGCAAGCAATAATGACATTTAAGGGTTCAAGTTATATAACCCAACTTCAAAGTTGAATCCAAGCTTCAAGATTCATGTCCTCAATGGTGTATTAAGCTCTCTCAACCTTCCAAGGCTCGTCCTCAAGTCTTTGAGTGAAAAGGATTGGCTAGAGTTGAAGATTGGATGAAGAAAAGAAGAAATCAAGCATTGATTTTCGATTTCCACCATGAAATAAAGGTTGAAGATGACTATGGAGATTACCTACAGGTTTGGGAACGTCCTCCTATTGCTCCTAATCTCCTTTGTTCACGGCCAAAGCAAGCAAAGAAAAAGGGATCGAAAAAGCCTTTCATTTGGGTTGGAAATGGGATGTATATAAGGGAATTTCAATGAGAGAGAAAGTCTTATAATAATCCTTTAATTTCCAAAATTGGTGCCACATACTCTCATCCATCCCTTTCATATGAATCCATCTCCCCCACCTTGCAATTACTCTTCATTATCCATGAATTAAAAGAAAACAAATTAAGCACCTTAACCATTATAAAATAATATCCAAAATTGAGTGGATATTACTTTTCCTTTTACTAATGTGAGTGGGCTCTCCACTCACTTTAGATATTTCGTTGCCTTTGCAAGGCACAAGGACTTTCATTCTTATAGAATTTCAACCAACACATTTTTGGTTGATGGGAACTTCAATTAATATATTTATTTTTGCATTAAATTGAATTAGGGTTTCAATTATGCTTAGATCTTGATGATTTTAATATCAAGATTCTCTCACCTCCAAAGTGATTCAAATGAGACACCCCTCTCATTTTATTTTCTCTACATGATGCCAAGAAAGATGAGGGACTCTCTAGGAGTGGTATTTTGCATATTGAACCCTAGGTTTTGGGTAATTTGCACATTACACCAAAACTAGGTTTTAATGCACAAACATTGCTTAACAAGCTCTTTCTTGGTGCTCAAGCTATCACAAGCCATACCTCTACATCATTCTCGTTCTTATGATACTTCAACACTTGAGGAACATTTGACCATGTAATATTTGCAAGTTAACCCCTCAACTTGGATAATTTGCACATTAGTCCAAAACGGGCAAAACAATATTTCAACATTATTCAAAAAGGACTAAAATTGAAACATAAGTTCCTCTTGGGCCTTGGTTACTTTTCAAGAAATAAGAGAAAGCATATAATTAACTTTATTAAGCAAAACATCTAGGGTTAAAGCATAACCCAGGTTAGGGATGTTACAAATTATAAACCCCTAACAAGGATTTCGTCCCTGAAATCCCAGGTAAAAGGGAGATAAGTATTATTTATTCATCATACATACCTTATTTAATTCAAGTGTCAAACCTCACCGATTTGTCACTTTTCTCAACTTACAACTTTATGTGACATGATTCTTGATTTTTGGGAGTCTCAATCGGGAAGTCTCCCATACTCCTCATTTATTTTAGTATTTCATTTTTAAAGAAAGACCACAGTTATGTTCTGTCACCCACTTGTGACTACAAGTATTATCATACATCTGTTGTGCCATACAATCTGTTAACACAACACTAAACTATCATACTTCTTGTACCAACTATCTCATTAGTTGTACATACTTTTTTCATAAGGAAAGGTTACTTAATAGTTAAGAACTTATCTTAGAGGTATCTTTCGAATTATTTTTAACTTGATAAGATTTTTCCACAATGATTTTACAATTGTTCTTTCAATTAGTACATTCTTGTCGATGTTATGTTTATGCAGAGCATAAACCCCAAACATGTGATGTCCATATTATTTTATGTAATTGGACTGATTTCACAGTTGGCCAGTCCAGGTAACCAACATAAGTCCTCTAATTAGGAGTTATGTTTTTACTTTTCCATACCACCTGGTATTTCTCGATACCAGAATTCTTTACTTTGGTATCCATCACATGAGTCAAAAACACATCACATCCTCATCATTTCCATTTCTCTGTTGTTATTACCAAAGGAACTCATATAAAGGGATTTTTCTTTCATCTTTGGAACATTATTTGTTACACATATCTTTATCTTGGGACCAATGTCCAAGGTGACCTGATACTTCTCTAAGTATCCAACATTGGATTATTTCTAATCCATGCACCTCAAGTGTTATAGTACTAACTTGATTGTTATGTTCCAAAAAGAAGAGAACACAAAGAAACATATTCCTCTTATCACCCCATCTTCACCCTGGGTTACTTATCAAAGAGAAGGGATTATCATCTCCTCTAATTATAGCATGAACTTTCAACTGTTCATGAATCATTTACTCTTGTTTCATCCTAGGTTCCTTGCTATCAACATAGAAATTGTAAGGATGATTACATGTCATTACTCATTCCTTTGTTATTGTCTTAACATTTTTATGAACATTTTGTGATTTTATCACAATTCCAATTTACACATCATGGAAAGAGATCTTTACTATACTCACAGGATTTATCAGACAGGGATCATCTCCCTTGTCTCATTTCCTTTATCATGAAGATTATACTTTTATTTCCTCATACACACAGATGGATCTGAGATCATTTCGGATTCCATATTATTGTACTTAAGTTGTGATAAAAATATCCATGCCATATTTCTAGTCTCTTTATACTCACTAGATTGTTTTAGAATGACTACTTGATCAGAGTAATAAAAAAGATAACAATCTAAGAGTTCCATACTTGCCTTATCTCCAATAATTATATACCTGGCCAGGGTATACAAGTATTGAGATTAGGTAGTAAGCACTTTATTTACTATCATGTTCCTTACTTTTCATATCATTATAAACACATGATTTAACATTCCTGGATTTTTCTTCAAGCATCACTTCTATATCTCATCCTTTTTCACACAAATAAGAAAAATGATAAGGCATTAAAGGAATGCTGTGTAAAATGTAAGTTCTTATATTCCTTGTGTCCTTATAGGACTAGTCAAAGGAAACTCAATAAAAACTACTTTCTTATAGTTAACACATAGAATTATGAAATGACATAATAGAATGATACTATGTCATCTGACATGTCTCATCTCGGAGTTTGTTTGCTGCCTCAGGTTGATTCTTTTCATAGAATCTTACCATTGCTGGTTGCCGACTATGCTTTCGATTATTGTATGTAGATGGGCCAGCTTGGGATGCCTGTCCACGTCCTCGAGTGCCACTAGAAAACTATTTCCCCTCATGACCTTGATATCTATGCCTTGGTGGTTGGGTTACCATTGTGTTTCCAACTGGACAATCCTTTACTAGATGTCCTACCTGTCTACACCGGTGACAAGTTATAAGATCTTGATATGGCCTACAAGGTCCTTTACCCTTTCTGGGTAGCCCTTTCCCTAGTGCACTAGACCTTGGTTGTATCGGGGGTACCAAAGACTTCCCCTTTTTGGAACTACTAGGCCTCTGATCCCAAGTTTGGATAGGCCTTTTCTTAATTCTTTCCTCATTATACTTCCCCGGGCAGTCTTTTCTGATATGTCCAGGCTGCCTACACTTGTGGCAAATCCTGGTTTCAGGTTGTAACCTATTACTTTCATCATTATTCATTGCCCCAAGATGCTGATGTTGAACAAGAATCCTATTGGAATCTAAAACTTCATCATTGGGGGCTGGTAATCTAGGTTGTATTGCTAATATATGGTCCACCATACACATTATTTCAGTCCTAACCTACCCAACAATGATATTAAAAGAAGGATTCCTTATCATAGTTTCATCATCTTGGGGGTTTTCAGGCAGTCGTTCTTCTCTCGCTTGGTCCCTCACACCTTCTGTTGGTGCAACATTGCTGCTCTCAGCAGCATGTTCTTCGTGTGATCCAGTCATCTTTAAATTCTTCTTCTCCTATATGAGTAGAAGACACTATCAGATAAACTGGAAGACACTAGAACAGACTCAACAACCTTAATCCTATGTCTCTATAGACTCAGCGAACCTAGAGCTCAGTTACCACTAAATTGTGATGATAAACATCAAACATCGAATAATTACAAATGCGGAAGCGTTCATCAACATCGGATTAACTAAAATCACTAAAAATTTAAACCTTTTTGCTAAGAGATCCAATTCCAAAAAATGCTTACAACAAGAACCAAAGTATCACATATACATTCTGGTTTACAAGTACATACCATGTACCATCTATTCTCGAGGATTACCTACAATAGTTGCTTTGTCAAACTATACATAAGAAACATAAACCTCGAGGCGTTCAAGCCAAAATCTCAGATCGATGATAAAAGCACTATCTACTGACTCCGAGGACCTGAGAGTACAGAGACGACACATAGGAATTTCTATACAAAACTTGACATCCCGTGCCTCCACCTGAGATATCACTACTGTCCCTGTTGTTGTTGCTGCTGCTCTTCCCTTGCTATAGGGTTTCTGCTTCTTTTTCTACGTTTACCTAAAAAGTTGGATCCCACGGGGGTGAGACAATTGAAAATTGTCCCAGTGAGAGATATAACTCTCCGCCAGAAACATTATTATTGCAGATTGATAGAATAAAACTTAGTAGGAGTTCTTTTATATTATCAGCAATACTAGTCATTGTATGAAAATAATAGGATAATCTCCTTTCTTAAGGAGAACATTGCATCTACCCATGATAGAATTATACATCATCTATCTACTTTGCAAGAAATGCAAGGAATCATAAATATATCATCTATCAACTAAAGATGCATAAAAGAAGGTAACATCAGCCAATGCTTTTTGTTTTCAATCCTTAAGCAAACATACTATACGGCTGATTACATTTTACAGTCACACTTATGCACTGAGGAGATGAGGTATACCACTCATACTCCAACCGACCATTGCGAAGTCGAAATCGGTGCCATACAAGGTCAATGGAAGAGCTGGCTGCCATGACCTCCTTTATCTCAGTCAATACGAGATTTAATGCAGGACATCTTGTGTCTCTGCTAAATACTAGGGTATACTGGTAACTTTGCTATAGTGTTACAATGACATGTTGTACTCTCTTCGCAATCGAGAGATTTTATCTCACATCGATCCAGCATTAATATTATCGGGATATTTGTGATACATCCATCCCGTTATCAGGGGATTAGTGATACATCCACCCCGACATATATAATGAAGGATTGAGAGATTTAATGTTTTTCTAACATCAATACCTCCATTAGGGCATAAGGATATTTTCTCCTATTACCCCCGCATATTCCAAAATATGCATTCTAGGTTATGCCGCGGAGCAACCTGTTTCACCATCTAGCAAATTCTGACACTGATGGTTATATGGCCAGGGCACTACATGATAATATTCCACTTGATTAATTATGTGCATTACTATATTCTTTTAGCATCAGTCAAGTTGTCAAACATTATTATGACAAATGCTTCAAAGAAAAGTATAATTCATCTATCAAGTACTTTTTAAGACTTTATAGAACATTGGGATCTTAATCCCTTATCACATCATGGGCATTCTCCTCCCTTAACATCTCATCATCATGATTATGGAATATGGGTATTCAAACCCTCTGTTCATCAAAGAACACTTGTTACCTCTTATCTGGTAACTAATACCTTCAGGTCATTTGACTAAGGTAAACATGATACTTGTTACACAACCATTTCACATGGCTGTCAAAGCCCATTAATCTCTTGTTACCTCTTACTAGGAAACAATACATATAATAGCTCACAAGGCCCATAAAGTATTTAAATAATTAACACATCATAGCTCATACCTGGCTATGCTCATCATCTAATGATCACCTATATGATCATTACATAATAACAGTCATATCAATTACATATCATCACTTATGCAATGTAAGAGTAGCATCACTATTCCCTTATTTAGGGTTAGGAATTTTCTTACATATCATCACCCTCCATTAGGGTTTTCCATAAATAACCATTTAGGTTCTCAAGATCATATTATTAATGATCAAGCATTAATTCATTGTTCCACAGAGCTAGGAGCCAACATTGATAACGTAAGTATTTAATCATGCTTATTTATTCTCATCACTTATCATTAAATGAATTATCAAAACAAGATATAAGTTCCTCTCTCAGCTTTACCAGAACATGATTACATCATACTCTATTGTTTAGGCTTAACCTTTTCATAAGGCATATTAGTCTACACTTATCAAAGTGCATTACATCTCAATGTAACAATTGACATGACACACTTCATGTGTTACTCATCCAAGTATATTGGAATTAGAATACATGAAGGTGTATAAATCTTGAGGTGCTGGAAGTGATATTTATCACGTCTTGATGTATCACTTCCCTCATCACCTTCATCTTAAGTTCATCAACTTATCTTGTATTAGGGTATCTCCCATCCTAATATTTTATGTACCAGTTAATCACATTTATCATGTAATGTATTGGTCATAAGTCACTTATTTGAAATATGCAACCATTATCAATGATATGGACTCATCTCGAAATAAGGAATTATTGATATAAAGATATCCATTATCAACCTCCTTAGGTGTTTCGCTTATCAATATATTAGTCACTATTCCATTATTAGGAATAGGGTTTTCCATCTTTATAAATTAGGGTTCAGATAACATTTCCCCATATAAGGTTTCACATAGCATTACCTGAAATTAGGGTTTCTCAACCCAACCAAAAGTTAGGGTTATGATTTATCATCATATTGCCCAAGATTAGGGTTTCATGCTCTATAACCCAAAATAAGGGCTTCACATACCTTTACCCTATATTAGGGTTAGGATTTCATATTGGGGTTTCATATAGCATTATATAGTATCACCCTAGGATTTGAGTTCACATCACATCTCTGTATTAGGGTTTCACTTAACATCACCCTTGATTAGGGTTTCACATGACTTCACCCTTAATTTGTAGTTCACATGACATCACCCTTAATTAGGGTTTCACATGACTTCATCCTTAATTAGGATTTCTCATAACATCACCATTAATTAGGGTTTCACATGACTTCACCCTTAATTAGGGTTTCACATGACATCACCCTTAATTAAGGTTTCACATGACTTCACCCTTAATTAGGGTTTCACATGTTATCACCCTTAATTAGGGTTTCACATGACTTCACCCTTAATTAGGATTTCACATGACATCACCCTTAATTAGGGTTTCACATGATTTCACCCTTAATTAAGGTTTTGATAACACCAAATTTTGTGATGTTTTTGACCATTATTTCGATGTCATATCTTCCCTTTTAAACTATTTTTCTCTTCTTTTTGTCATGTTTTTGAATAAACAGGCCACGCTACGCTCTTATTCCATTTCTATCATCTTTTGCAGGGTTTTCCCTCGTTTTTCCACTCTTTGAATAAAAGGCATGTCCCAGCCCATGAACGTGTTCTACCTGCATCGGCCTTCCTGACAGTCGTTCGACACACTCACTGCCCGACATAGGGCAGCACGATACAACTACCGAGCGATACGGTGGTGTCGCGCAAGGAGGATCTGACGGGCGATATGCCACTTACCCGATAGGGAGCTGTACTCGCCATGACAACAGAAGCGTGTCACGCGATACAAGCCACCCACCGGCAGGCGTCGCTCATCACGATGAACGACACGCTTACAGCCCGACACCCTGGTCCCGGGCGACACGCACATCGGGCATCCCCGAATCCGCAATGATAGAGCTGATGGAGGACACGTGGCGCCCGGAGAACCACAGCTTCCCCCAATCGCTGCCTATAAATAGCAGCTACAGGACTCCGATGGGACGGGTCGGAATTTTGTGAAAGCTAACTTGGGAAAGAACCTGGAGCTAGTGTGTCGCGTCCCAGAGGTGTACCGGGCGATACTAGGTGAGTACTTCCCTGACCCGAGAGGGAGGGAATGTTTCACTTAGAATTTGTCCCGGTCGCCACAACAGCCCGATATCGACCAACAAGGACACCCGATATGAGTAACCCGACACCCTAAGCGGTCTCTAGCCCGACACGATACCGAGCCCGATACGAATTACCCGTCACAGTGTGTCACTCGAGAGGGTGGCGTCCCGTCACGACCGTATCGGGAAAGGGAGATCTGGTCGGTACGTCTGTCCATCATGGACTATCGCCCGACAGGGAGTGCCGCCCGACACAGGTGTATCGGGCAGAGCCCCAACCGGTATCGGGCTAGAGAGCTCTTAGGGATCTGCTACTGCATGTCGCTCTTCTACATCAAGGAGGCGATACTTATCTTTCTTTTTCAGTCATTTACTTTCTTTACTTACGCAATGTAACCAAACCTCTTTTATATAATGATTATGCTAATGGAATTACAGAAGTTTTAAATATCTGTTGCTTTAATGCTTGGTTCCTTTTGTTGGATGGTTACTTTGTTTAGCATCCGAACTCTAGCTTGCATGCATGGATCATGTTTTGACTAGCTATCGAATCGTGTTTCCCACTGCAGCAGCCTTGAGAGAGGTGTTGTGGCTCTAGTGTTTGGTCCGATCAGGGAGTATGAGAGTACCCAGGATCGGAGTTGCTTCAGTTTTCTTTCCACTCTAACCCAAGTCCAACAACCTTGAGAGAGGTGTTGGCTCTTCGTTAGAGGTACCCTCTTTGAGAGAAGGGGTACTGGATGTTCCTACTGTCGCTTGTTTTACCGAAGTTTCCTCCTTCGTTCCTTACCGAAGTAACATGTTTTATCTCCTTTGGTTCTGTTGCGCAAAAACCCCTAAAAACCGATAAATGCTAAAAACCTTAATTTTCCTTGTAACTCCAGTTGGAGATAGTTTTCTTTTATTTTATCGATCTTAGCCTGTTGTTCCCTTTGGGAACTTTATCCTTACCTTGCCTTTACCAGAGTGTAATGTGTTGATTCCGTGTTCTTAACACTACCACCCTTGTCCCTGTGGTTCGACCCCGATCGCTACTTCGGACCCCATCATCGTTTCGGGGGCCTAAGAGTCGGGTAATTTAAAAGTCCGACTACTTCAAATCCGCTCCTTTTGGACGCACAATTTAGGCCGGTCAACTTTTTGGCGCCGTTGTCGGGGATAAAGCAAAATGGAACTGTTAACGAACCTGAATCCACTAACTACACTCCCGTGCCTCAAGCTTAGTAATGAGCTTGAAAACACTACCTTTTGATCTTCTAACCTGAAATGAGTATAGAATAGTTCGTCTTATTAATACAATTTTTCTAACTTGATTATACGTTCTATTCAGGTACTCAGGAAAGAAGATTTTTACCCATCTGAGTGCCGACATCACTAGACATGCCACCTCACACCGCACCACCTCTTCCAGAGGGTGAGCAACACGCGAGAGTTAGACCTCATTCGCCTCCGCCTGAAGACGATGACCGTTATGACGCCAACCCTCAACATGAAGATCCTAAAACAGAACAATTCGAGGATGACCTTCGCCATGAGAGACGTCGTCATCACCGAAGACACAGAAGAAATAAACCTAACCAGGAGCAGAACCAGGGAGACAGTGACAGTGAAGACTCTAATGAAGAAGAAAAGACCCTCAGAGAGTTGGCTGCTATGAAGGCCAACAACTCAAGGTGTCAAGTTGTCATCCCAAGGTTCAATGCCGTAAACTTTGAGTTGAAACCTTCCGTCATATCCATGATCCAGAACAAGAGTTTCCGAGGAAGTTCACAGAATGATAATCCTTACCATCATCTAGATGCCTTCAAGAATATCTATGATACGATTAAGATGCGGGGAGTCCCACAGGAGGTCATTTACTACAAGGGATTCATCTTCTCTTTAGAGGACAAGGCTCTATCTTGGTACCTCGGGCTGCCACATCAAGCTCTGAATGGATGGAGTGCACTAGCAGATGCTTTTGTGAATAAGTTTTACCCTACGGAGAAAACTGTCAGGAATAGGCAAAGGATAACGTTATTCATGCAGAAGCCGAATGAGAACCTACATGAAGTATGGGAACAGTATCAAGAATATCAGAGGGATTTCTCCCATCACAACTACAGGAAGGGTTTTCTGTTAACCACCTTCTACAATGGTATGACCCCCGAAGAAAGGGTTTCGCTGAATGCAGCTGCAGGCAGTGACTTTCTAGGGAAGAAGCCAAGCAGATCCAAAAAGATCATCGAGAACATGGCCAAATTACAAGATGGTACCGACTACGACAGATCTGATAGAGGACATGCTAAGAAAGCCGTTAGCGAAGAGCCCTCCGTCGAATCTAAAGCCCTCGAAGCTATCACTTATCAGATCCAGAAGATAGCCACCGACGTCAAACAATTGAAAGAATCTGGTGGAAAGGGAAAGAAACAAATTGAGAAGGTTATGAAATGTGTCACCTGCAGAGAGGTGGACACGGGGTCGATAACTGTGTTTACACCCGACCTGAAGAGTCGAGCGAAAGTGAATCTGATGCCGAGGAGACCGAGAACGTCTCTTTTGTCAACTACAAGAGACCGTATCCCCCCGATTTTAACTATGGCAATAAGGATGTTGCCGAAAACTCACATCAGCTAAATAACCCCACCAAGCAACCCCAAGGTTTTGAGAAAAGAGGGGGACAAAGACAGTTCACCAGAACTACCACTTTCCAATCAAACAAGGCAAATTTCCGAGGATAAGGAAAGTACCAAAGTCGGCAAGCAGCTAACCCTAGTCACAGTCAGGGTCCAACTAAGGAGCAAAGTCAGGACAAGAGTTCGAACCAACCTGATTTGGTGGGGCAATTGTTTGATTTTGTTAAAAGACAAGATACTATCAATAACCAGCTAGCGCAAAGCGCGCTGTAAAATTCTGGAGTTCTAAACACGATGTAGGATCAGATGGCGGACATGCAGACTCACCAACGCCAAATCGATCAGCAGTTGGCCCAGATGGCCGAGTTGAAAAAGAACCCCTCAGGTAAGATACCCTCCAACACTAAATCTGCTAAAATGGCGGTGCTGAGATCAGGAAAGACAGTTGAACGACCTGAAGAAGCCAGACCCAAGGAACCTGAATCGAGGACTGCGACAGATAATCCCGTAGAAGAAGAAAATCAACTAGCCCGTGTCAGGGAACCAAAACCAAGATCTATTGAGGAACTGTTTGGTAAAAGGAATCCTTACTCTCCCAAGCTGCCTTTCCCTTATAAACTAATAAAGGCACATATTAAAATGCATTATGAGAAGTTTATGGAGTCCGTAAATAAGCTTCACCTCGAAGTACCCTTCTTGGATGCTTTGGAGGAGATGCCGACATATGCAAATTTTTTCAAGGATTTGATCACAAAGAAGAAAAGAGGAGGAAGAATCGAGACAGTGCACCTAGCTAGCATGTCTTCTGCTTTTGTCAAAGAAGATTTACCAGCTAACAAGAAGGATCCAGGGGCTTTCACCATTCCCTAGGTTTTTGGAGACAATATCGAGCGGAAAGGTCTTGCCGACTTAGGGGCTAGCATCAGCCTTATGCCCCTAAGCCTCACACAGCGTTTAGGTTTGACGGATATGGTTAAAACCAACATGAGGATTGAATTGGCGGACCATACGTTCAAGAGGCCGGTAGGTGTTGTTGAGGATGTACCGATCCGTGTTGGAAGTTTCTTCATTCCCTACGATATTGTGGTCATTGACACTATGGAAGACCCTAGCTGTCCTATCATCTTTGGACGCCCCTTCTTGGCTACAGGAAGGCGTTGATTGATGTTGCCGAGGGGATCATTACTCTAAGGGTCGGAAATGACCACTTAGATTTCAAAGTAAGGGATGCTATGAAGGGACCTTCCCTTCTAGAATTCGCTTACTTTGTTGAAAGCTACAACCAGCTTTGTGAAGAGGTGGAAGAGGATACCATAATGGTAGACCCGCTTGTGAGAGCATCAAGCAATCAAGATTCTGATGCTGAAGATTCTGAAAATCCAGAAGTTGTCGAGTTTCTCAAATATCTTAATCAGTCTGATGAAGATCTGAGCGACGAGGAAGAGGTAATAGAAACAGTTAAGTTTGCCTCTCTAGAGGAGGCACCAGAAGAAAAGGCACCCAAGGCTAAACATGAGTTGAAGCAGCTACATGAAGGGTTAAAGTATGAATTTCTAGATCAAGAGGAGAGAAATCTTGTCATCGTTAATGCTTATCTTACGAAGGATCAATTGGACAAACTTCTTGGGGAGTTGAGACTCCACAGGCAGGATATAGGATACTCAGTAGAGGATATCAAAGGCCTTAGCCCTTCATTATGTATGCATCACATCAACTTGAAGGAATCTGCTAAACCTCTAGCTCAACCCCAGAGGAAATTGAACCAGATGCTGAAAGAAGTTGTGAAGAAAGAAGTAATCAAACTGAGGGATGCTGGGATCATTTACCCAATCAGTGACAGTATCTGGGTGAGCCCGGTCCACGTAGTACAGAAGAAAGGGGGTATTACAGTAGTTAAAGGAGATAAAGGCAATGAAGTGGCGGTTCGAACCGTCACAGGATGGAGAATGTGTATTGACTACCAAAAACTGAACCAAGCCACTAAAAAGATCATTATCCGCTTCCTTTCATTGATCAAGTTCTTGAACGATTAGCACATCATGACTATTTCTATTTCTTGGATGGTTTTTCAGGGTTTTATCAAGTTCCCATCTTGCCAGACGACCAAGAGAAAACTACTTTTACCTATCTCTATGGCACCTACGCCTTCCGATGAATGCATTTTGGCCTGTGCAATGCTCCCGTAACGTTTCAGCGTTGCATGATATCAATGTTTTCAGACTTCTAGGAAGACATCATGGAAGTTTTCATGGACGACTTTTCTGTCTATGGAAAAGACTTCAATGTCTACCTGAAGAACCTATCTCTGGTCTTGAACGCTGCGAGGAAAAGAGTTTGGTTTTAAACTGGGAGAAGTGCCACTTTATGCTACGAGAAGGCATCGTGCTAGGGCATAAGGTTTCGAGGCGTGGCATTGAGGTAGACGTTAGCAAAGTTGAAGCCATATCTAAACTTCCTACTCCGAAGTCTGTAACGGGAGTGAGGAGTTTCCTCGAGCACGCCGGCTACTACCGAAGATTTATAAAAGACTTCTCAAAGATCTTGAAACTGTTGTCCAACCTTTTGGTAAAAGATGTTGAATTCAATTTCTCTGATGATTGTATAATTGCTTTTCAGGCCTTAAAAGATGCTCTTGTCTCACTGCCTATCCTCCAAGCTCCAGACTGGGAGCTACCCTTCGAGCTTATGTGTGACGCCAGTGACTATGCTGTAGGAGCAGTCCTGGGTCAGAAAAAGGACAAAAAGCACCACGTCATTTGCTACTCCAGTCGTACTCTAGATGAATCTTAGGTGAATTATACTACTACAGAGAAAGAGATGCTCACAATAGTCTTTGCTTTCGACAAGTTCAGATCCTATCTTATCGGTATGAAGGTGAAAGTTTAAACAGACCATGGGGCAATAAGATATCTCATGCAAAAGAAGGATACCAAGCCAAGGTTGTTAAGGTGGGCTTTGTTATTACAAGAGTTTGACCACGAGATCGTCGATAAGAAGGGTGTAGAGAATGTGGTCGCCGATCACTTATCAAGGATCATGGTG
This sequence comes from Alisma plantago-aquatica, assembly GCA_963693085.1. NCBI lineage: Eukaryota > Viridiplantae > Streptophyta > Magnoliopsida > Alismatales > Alismataceae > Alisma > Alisma plantago-aquatica. Next base: position 133,925,590 of record OY856411.1, on the reverse strand, counting down.
GAAAATAAGTAGGAACCACCTATTAATGACAACTTTGCTGACGAAACCTTGCTGATGGTTGAAACCAAGGATGAGATTTTACCTTGGTTTGCAGATATCTGTAATTATCTTGCCTGCGGAGAGTTGCCTTCTAATATAACCTATAATCAAAAGAAGAAGCTCTTTTCAGATGTAAAGAAATACTACTGGGAGGATCCTCTCCTCTTCAGAAGATGCACAAACAACCTGTACAGAAGATGTATCCCCGAAGAAGAGTACCAAACATCCTGAAAGAATGTCATGCCTCTTCTTACGGAGGACACCTGGGGAGCGAAAGGACCGCCACCAAAGTGCTGCAATCTGGGTTTTACTGGCCCTCTTTATTCAAAGATGCTGCAAACTATGTTAAGGTTTGTAAAGAATGCCAATCGACTGGAAACATTGGAAGAAGAAATGAGATGCCAATGGCCAATTGGGTCGAGGTAGAGATTTTTGATGTCTGGGGGATTGATTACATGGGTCCTTTTCCCCCATCAAGGGGATACCAATATATTCTAGTTGCGGTAGACTATGTGTCAAAGTGGATAGAAGTGGTTGCAACCCAGACGTATGACTCGAAATCTGTGATCAGGTTGTTTGAAAAGACTATTTTCCCTCGCTTCAGAGTACCACATACTGTGATAAGCGACGGGGGATCACATTTTGAGGGAAAGAAGTTTGAAGCGCTCCTGCGAAAGTATGGAGTCAGGCACAAGGTTGCTACGCCATATCATCCTCAGACTTCGGGACAAGTAGAGGTCTCGAATCGACAGATTAAACAGATTCTAGAAAAAACTATCAACTGCACACGAAAGGACTGGTCTATGAAACTCGATGACGCCCTTTGGGCCTACAGAACATCATATAAAGCACCCCTTGGAACCACCCCTTACAGATTAATGTATGGGAAATCCTGTCATCTACCCTTAGAGCTGGAGCACAAGGCTCTTTGGGCGATTAAATTCTTGAATATGGATCTAGAGAAGGCAAGGGAGAAAAGATATCTCCAGTTACAAGAACTCGAAGAGTTAAGACTACACGCCTTTGAGAATTAAAGGATCTATAAGAAAAGAACCAAGGTGTGGCATGATGCCCACCTGAGGAAGAAAGATATAAGTGAAGGTGACAAATTTTTATTGTTTAAATCCTCTATTCGTCTTTTTCCAGGGAATATACAGACGAGGTGGTCCGGGCCCTTCATAGTAGCAAACATATACCCATCAGGCATGATGGAGTTGTATGATAAAGATGATCTATCCAAAGTTTTCCGAGTGAACGAGCATAGAGTAAAGAGATACTACAAAGATGCAACATTCGTAAGGAGAACAAAGATCAACCTGCTTTATATGGAAACAGCTGAAGGAGCAAAGAAAAGGATCTGAAGTTGTCGAGCTAACAACGCTAACTTCAACGCTCCTCAGGAAGCAGCCCGAGTTTTACTTTTCTTAGAATAGGATGTTATTTCCTTACCAGCATGAAAAACATTATGAACATTATTATTGTAATAAGGCCCGAGTCAGAGCATGCGTCACATGCTCTGACTCTTCTATTTTATGAGCCACCACTCTGTTTTATGAGCATTGATGAGTAATACTATCTGAGGCTGGGAACTTCACCTTAGGCCAATGATGTTTTACCCATAAATCACTTTTTCCTTCGCTTTGATTTTAGTTTTTCAACATATATCTTGTTTGAAGCGCTTGTATCAGGCACAGATGCATGCTCTCTGTTCAATATCGGGCAAGGAACCCAAACTCATCGTGGGACGCGCACAAAAGGCCCGCGTATCGGGCGTCACAACTTAGCGGTAAGACGTATCGGGCGATATCAAGCGGTATGCCGAGCGGGATGCGACCGTGTCGGGTGATAGGAGTAATAAATGGATGGGACTGCTCGTCTTGGGAATGATTTGTCTCCCAGCCCGACACGTACCCCTGTTTTACCCGTTTTACCCCCGACTTGAATTGCTATATATAGTACAGAGGTTTTACCGTGTTAGTCTACTGCATTTACTTTTCCATCTACCCGTATCGCGCAATAGTTTCTCCCTTTAGCTCGTGTGTCATCCAGCTAACCTTTGCTCTCGTGTCGCGCAAGATAAGCTTCAGATAGCAAAGGTATAGCCCGACAGCAGTATCATTTGGGTTTCCCGACACGACCATCATATCACACACTTTTGTATTGGACAAACATCTTTGGTTGATTTCCATGTATCTCCCGACAGCTGTGTTGCGCGACACATCTTTAACGCGCGCTTGCCCGATACCCTATATCGGGCAATGCCCGTGTCGCCCAGCCCCGCAGCGCTTCGTTTGTTTCTGATGTCGGGCGACACATTTTCTATCGGGATTGACCCTATCGGGCGATCCGCATCGTGTGGCCGTATCGCCCGACATCCTTTGATTTTACAGTGTATCGGGCAATGGTTATGTCATTCGGATTTCTTCCGTGTCGCCCAGTTTTGTATCGCCTAGCATGTTCTTTCTGACAGGCGACACCTTTCTTATGGATGATCGTATCGGGTGTAAAATCCTTTCGATGATGCGCGATATCTCATGATGAACTTATGAGATTTCCAGCCGAACTCCGTATCACCCGACACAAGCGTATCGGGCAAGCATCATATGATTCAGTTTTAAGGCCCGATACGATGGTGTCGGGTAGCTTTGGTGTCGGGCCAAAATTTTCTTATCATGCAATCAACTTTCTTTTAGATGCCGATATCAACTTTAAATTTTATCTACCAAACATTTAGATACTTAATAAACTTGTCTGATGATACAAAAATGGCCCCCACCAAGCAAACCGTTGTTCAAGTTGACGAACATGGTCGGAGGATCGACACCGAGGGCGCAGCTGCATCTACAATAGTTGGGAAGAAACGCCCAAATAAAGAGGCAGCTGGGCCATCAGCGGTTGAGAAGAGAGCAAGGACGGAAGAAGTAACGGCTCCAACAAGAGCTTCAACCGCGGCGGCAGAACCCGTGGATGACACACCAGGAAGGTTCGTGCCAAGAGATAATGAGCAAGGGCGCCGGTACTCAGAACTGGCAACAAAAATCTTTAGGCCGAGCAGATTCTACCACCAGTTGTCCTTCCTTCAACTAGGTATCTTCGAAAGACTAGAGCATGTCCTTGCTGCAGTAGGACTGAGGAAGATCTACCTCAGCCACTCCGCCTCCTACACCAAACTCACCAGGGAGTTCATGTCGTCTCTCCACCGGGTGACGAATACACCTGAGGATGTTCAAGAATATGGCGGAGCAGACAGACTGCAAGGGCAGCTATACAACTCCGAGCACGTCATCTCCGAGAAGCTGCTCAATGAGATCTTCTCTTCCAGTGAGGAGGAGAAGAAACAGCTTAATAACGGTGCAAGGATCACCGAAGTAGACAAGTTCAACCCCGTGGAGATCTGGAGGAAGCTAACTGTCGAGTCATCCTTCAAGCCGGGAAGCAAGGTGGCGGCGGTGCACTCCTGCTTCTGGAGAATAGTGCACAAGATGGTGGCGTACCTGCTCTTCAGCAAGAACGAATCAAGCAACATCTACACCGAAGAACTCCATCTCATGTGGCACATGATGGAGGGCAGGGTGATCAATTTGGGGCGCTTCTTGCTGAATAGGCTGCACCCAATAAAGGATGCCACCAAGGAGTACTGTATGGGTGGCATCATCAATCTGATCGCGGTTGGGTTAGGGTACCCAAGGGAACCGCACAGTCTTTCGAGGACAAGGGGTGACGAGTTGATCGACCTCAAGTTCCTCATGAGGACCAGAATCATAAAGAAGGAGGGGCAAAGCTACTTCTACAAATTCGCAAGGACAAACACCCTCCTTCCACTCCCTCACTGTGCCGCCTATGACGCAGAAAAGCTGGTCTTCACCACAACAGAAATCAAAGCTGTGGCAGTCGAAGCGGCTTACACCACCACCACTAGAATCCAGTAAAGGACGGCTATAAGAGGAGAACCAATTCCTCTCGACCCACGACAAGACAAAGCTTCAAACCCTGCCGATCCAGCCACCACTCCAGAGCCATCGACGACAACAATTGATAGAGCTGTCGTCACTCCTACCATACCAACCACAATCACGACAACACCTGTCGTGACTGAAGAAATACTGGCGATCGTTGAGGTCACCGAGACAATCGGGGCAAAGACAACAACGCCAGCCCCAACGGGAGATGCCACGGAAGGGACAGCTGCAGCCCCCGAAACTTCTGCGGTGCCCGTGGTGGCAGAAGAAGAAATGCAGTCGGACGCCAGTAATGAGGTGTTCGCCGAGATCCTAGAGATGGAGCTCGAAGCTGCACACTTTACTCTGACACCGCCACTGATGTCTCCTATAGCAGCTGCAGAGGAGATTGTCGACAATGCAGAGGTGGAGCAACACCCACCAACACCACAACCTTCTCCACCACACCAAGAAGGCGAGGCAGAGACAGTCGTAAAAGCGATGACGCCTCACGCAGTAGCATCTACCTCACGGATGATCGAGATAGATTCTACCTCATCAGGTAGACCCTCGCGCGAGAGGAATATCGCGAGGACGAGAGGGAGATCTATAGGAGCCCCTCCGTCGCTCGAGAAGTTGCTGGGTCACGAACTCGATCACTTGCGGGAGGTAATAGAAAGCCACTCATCTACCTTTACTTCCCTAACCCACAAGTTTTCAATTTTCCAGTAGAGGCTGAATAGCCAAGAGCGGGAACTACTGACTCTAGTTGGTCTTCCCGGCCAACTAGAGGCACTCAACGCCATGCTTCAGCAGGCCCTCCAGTGCCTTGACATGATCGAGGAAAGGATGGACATGAGGGGCGATCATCCACATCCAAGGCAGCCGAGGAGATCTCCATCACCTCCCGGCTCAGGCTCTCAACCCTCCTCGCCAGCATCCTCATCAACGTCGTCGTCCACTCCTCCTCCAGTGGGCCATCCCCATCGCCCGAGGAAGGGACGCCGCAAAGATCAGCCAACGGAGCTCCAGCAGGACAGGCAAGCTCCCGCGGTCTGGAAGAAGCGGCTCCCTCAGTCCCCTTCGATGAAGCTGAGGATGACAATGAAGCAATTAGCGTCGGGGAGGACTCTTCTGACGAATCTGAGGGAGAGGGGGGGCATTTGAGCCGCCAATGAAAGACACCCCCCAGAGGAAGAAGCTCGATGGCAGATGAATTCTCTGCGCCGTCGGAGATACCTTCCTTCGAGATGACCGACTTCGACAGAAGGGTCATCGGCTACCTGACGATCAGGGACCAGAAATTACTGAACAAGGTCCTAAGGTTGTAGGAAGATGAAGAAGACGTCGTCTGGAGCGACGGCTACTTCTTCGTACGACGGGGAGCACTCAGAAGCATTTTCTGCTCGCCTGTCGTCATCAGAAAGAAGTTGTTCTGGATCCTAGAGGGTGCAATAATAGATAATATCAGCACTCAGACAGGTCGGCAAACGATATACAACGCCACCCCGACCTTGGCGAGAAGACTGATGATGGGAGTGCTAGACTCCATCGCGGTGGCCAACATGCTGTGACACATCGAAGAGCACAACACGAACATCATGTTCGCCCCGTACAAGCACCACAACATGTGGTTCCTGTGTGTGGCAGACCTCCAGAACCATGACGTCCAGCTTCTCAGCTGCTGCAACAAGGAGGTGCCACGCTCAGGACGCATCTTCAGCCGCCCGGAGGATAAACATCTCAGGCTTCTACCGCTGCGTCTTCTCCGAGCCATCAAACAAGGAGTCCAATGTCATAGCGGCGTTTGGAACTTCTTCACTATCAGAGACTTCCCCGTCCAAGCAGAAGAGGGAAGTGGGAACATCGCCTTTATCGTCTTGCACGCCATGGAGTTGCTCAACATATTCGGATACATAAGGCATCTCCAGGGCCAAAATTTCTACCAGATCAGAAGCACATATGCACTGCTGCTGATCAAAGATAGGTGCTACTTCCAAGATGCAGGGGTACCAGAGAGGCTGTTGGATAGTGATCAAGCAGATGAATCCTCGCAGCCCAACAACACTCTAGAGAAAGAAGCTGAGATAGAAGCAAACGTCTATGGGGCAGGCAAGCAGTTAGAAATCTTGTGGGAAGTACACGGGATCGAAGACCCCGCTTCGCCTGAAACATCAGAAGAAATGATAAAAAACTTCGACCGCTTCTCGTGCTCTACACTCACGCAGGAGCAGGTCAACGAAGTTCTTCTGAAGTTAGCAGACTCTACCCCGGAAGACGTAATCTATGAGGCAGGCAATGTCATAGTCCCGGTTGATGACTTGAGGGACATGGTAAAAGAAGGAGGATGTTTGGCGATATCTGTAGAAGTCGCCTACATCCAGACTCTACAGAAGAAGTTTGAACACGCATACATAGCTCATCCAATGATGTTCAACGACATATGCCTTTCCGATGAAATAGGAGCAAAGCAATCCTTTCTGGCAGAGTTGTAGTGAAGAGTACCACGCACCATCTTTCTTCCCAACCTGCACTACAACCACTGGACGCTCCTAACGATGTACACTCACCAAAGAGCAGGAATCTTCTACAACAGCTCGGACAGCAAAAAAGATCATCCAGTGCAGTGTACATCGACAACATTGACATCCCTAGAGTGCTTAGTATGAAAATACTATGAGGACGTGGCGGCGCTGATACTACCATTCCTAGACACAACAACTAGAAAATGGCACGAGCTTCAGTTCTGCCACCGCAGTCCGCAACAAATTCCTTTATCCAACGACTGCAACATCTTCGTGCTGGAATGGATATCAAAGGAAGAGACGCCTGACCAACTCCACCACATCGACTACCACAGAAAACGAGGAGAATATGTGTGGGAGCTTCTATCTGGCACAGACGCGCTCACCAGCTAACCCTCACTGGGTTAACATTACCCTACCTTATCTACTTCACAACTCTGGGACAGAGTGTGGACTAAGTTTGGGGGGATACTATGTACCAGTGAGGGAGGTACTCAAAGCACTTCAAACTTCACCCCTTTTGTTCTTTCTCTTCTTTTTCTATATAACATGTGTACATATACTTATACATGCTCATACAAAAAATTTTCTTATTTGCCTCCATACATATGTACAAAGACACTGTATAGTAAAAAAAACATGATACGACTTCTTGCCAGTTTGTTTTCAATGTGTCCAAAGAGGTACAAGTTTTGTTATGTATTTTTGAAAATGCAGCCTCAAACAACAAAAGACTTCAACTTTCCACGCCAAATATTTCGAAAAAATAATCTCGCGACAGCTAAGAGACGTGTATGCAGAAGGAAAAAGCTGCCCAAACAGCGAAATTTCTCTTGTTTTCCCTTACCCAAAAAAAATCCCAAAAAGAGAGAATAGCCTTATGAGAGTGAATAAAAGCATGAGTGTTGTGCCAATATATATATATATATATATATATATATATATATATATATATATATATATATATATATATACACTTGTGATCCAAAAGTACCCATCTTTAGGCATGTAGATCCTGGGCAGTGGTATGTAGAATGTGAAATCACTGCTCTAAAGCCAACTGGCTTGGACTGAAGGGACCACTCGCCCACTAACGGACCCGTACCTGGATGGACTGATGGGAAACAAGAAAAACCCAAAAAGCCTTAAACCTACCCAAACACACAACTTTCTGTCCCCAAAAGCTGTTTGGTGTGAAAGCTAACTTCAAAATCATGCACCCAAGTCTCGCTGAAGCTGTGGAGAAAATTTTGCTTAAATAAGGCTAGAAAAATAAAGTCTGTTGTTCGTGGTCGGACAGTGTTCTCTTTAAGAAATCTCAAATACCCGCTCAAACTCATGGTCTGAAAACCATACCAGTTAAGAAGAAGAATCACAAAACAAAGTCTTAAAAGATTGATTGAGGACAATCAAAATGCAAAGTTTGGGGGAGTTGATAACACAAAATTTTGTGATGTTTTTGACCATTATTTCGATGTCATATCTTCCCTTTTAAACTATTTTTCTCTTCTTTTTGTCATGTTTTTGAATAAACAGGCCACGCTACGCTCTTATTCCATTTCTATCATCTTTTGCAAGGTTTTCCCTCATTTTTCCACTCTTTTATGAGCAAAAAGGCCCGTCCCGGCCCATGAACGTGTTCTACCTGCATCGGCCTTCCTAACAGTCGGCCGACACACTCACTGCCCGACATAGGGCAACACGATAAAACTACCGAGCGACACGGGGGTGCCGCGCAAGGAGGATCTAACAGGCGATATGCCACTTACCCGACAGGGAGCTGTACTCGCCACGACAACAGAAGCGTGTCGCGCGATACAAGCCACCCACCGGCAGGCGCCACTCGTCACGATGACCGACACGCTTACAGCCCGACACCCTGGTCCTGGGCGACACACATATCGGGCATCCCCAAATTCGCAATGATAGAGCTGATGGAGGACACATGGCGCACGGAGAACCAAAACTTCCCCCAACCGCTGCCTATAAATAGAAGCTACAGGACTCTGATGGGACAGGTCAGAATTTCGCAAAAGATAACTTGGGAAAGAACTTGGAGCTAGTGTGTCGCGTCCTAGAGGTGTACCAGGCGATACTAGGTGAGCACTTCCCCGACCCAAGAGGGCGGGAATGTTTCACTTAGAATCTGTCCCGGTAGCCACAGCAGCCCGATATCGACCAACAAGGACACCCGATATGAGTAACCTGACACCCTAAGCGGTCTCTAGCCCGACACGATACCGAGCCCGATACAAATTACCCGTCACAGTGTGTCGCCCGAGAGGGTGGCATCCCGTCACGACCGTATCGGGCAAGGGAGCTCTAGTCGATACGTATGTCTGTCATGGCCTATCGCCCAACAGGGAGTGTCGCCCGACACAGGCGTATCGGGCAGAGCCCCAACTGGTATCGGGCTAGAGAGCCCTTAGGGATCTGCTACTGCATGTCGCTCTTCTACATCAAGGAGACGATACTTATCTTTCTTTTTCAGTCATTTACTTTCTTTACTTAATCAATGTAACCAAACCTCTTTTATATAATGATTATGCTAATGGAATTAGAGAAGTTTTAAATATTTGTTGCTTTAATGATTGGTCCCTTTTTTTGGATGGTTACTTTGTTTAGCATCCGAACTCTAGCTTGCATGCTTGGATCATGTTTTGACTAGCTATCGAATCGTGTTTCCCGCTGCAGCAGCCTTGAGAGAGGTGTTGTGGCTCTAGTGTTTGGTCCGATCAGGGAGTACGAGAGTACCCAGGATTGGAGTTGCTTCAGTTTTCTTTCCACTCCAACCCAAGTCCAGTATCCTTGAGAGAGGTTTTGGCTCTTCGTTAGAGGTACCCTCTTTGAGAGAAGGGGTACTGGATGTTCCTACTGCCACTTGTTTTACCGAAGTTTCTTCCTTCGTTCCTTACTGAAGTAATAGTTTTATCTCCTTTGGTTCTGTTGTGCAAAAACCCCTAAAAACCGATAAACGCTTAAAACCTTAATTTTCCTTGTAACTCCATTTGGAGATAGTTTTCTTTTATTTTATCGATCTTAGCCTGTTGTTCCCTTTGGGAACTTTATCCTTACCTTGCCTTTATCGGAGTATAATGTGTTGATTCTGTGTTCTTAACACTACCACCCTTGTCCCTGTGCTTCGATCCCGATCGCTACTTCGGACCCCGTCATCATTGCGGGGGCCTAAGAGTCGGGTAATTTAAAAGTCCGACTACTTCAAATCCGCTCCTTTTGGACGCGCGATTTAGGCCGGTCAGGTTTCACATGACTTCACCCTTAATTAGGGTTTCACATGACATCACCCTTAATTAGGTTTTCACATGACTTCACCCTTAATTAAGGTTTCATATGACATCATTGTCTTGAATAAGGGTTCAGTATAACTTTTCCCCAAATTAGGGTTTTTCATTATATTATCTTGAATTGAGATTTCTCACATCATTACCCTAAATTAGGGTTACACCATTGCCCTAGATTAGGGTTACACTAAGCATTTCCCTTGATTAGAGTTAGGGCTCATCAACCTTCTCAATTAGGGTTTCATGATCTCTTTATCAAGGATCATACCCTAATTACATATTTCATTCATATTGACAGTGTTGAGGCTTAACCACTACATGATTATCATTCATGTAGGAAATCATCTCTCTCATCCTCTCTAGAATGTTAATTACTTCAAACTTGATTAGATTAGGTCAACTCAACTTGAATGAAGGGTTGGCATAGTGTATTAAGTCATTACTTCCATAAGCATCAAAGGTTAACCATTCAAAAGGTACTAATCACTTAAGTACCTTGAAGGTACAACCATTGTAATTATCTTTGATAACTTCATTAACCGTCATAGGGTTGATTAATCTTTCATAGCTTTGAGACTAATAGATCTCCAAAAGGTTTTGTTACTTTTGAACCTTCAAACGGTTTTGACCTCCTTGACCATCAAACGGTCTTGGTGTCACATAACCTTCAAACGGTCTTGAAGACCGTTTGACCTTAAATGGTCTTGACTCAATTGTACTTCCAAATGATCTTGAGGTGCTTGACCTCCAATCGGTCTTGCACTAACTTCTTCAATCGGTTTTGAAACCGTTTTGCTCAATTAAAACCAAATGCACACCAAACAGTTTGTGAATGATTGTCCTTCAAACGGTATGAGGACCGTTTGATCTCAAATGGTCTCAAGACCGTTTGGTCCAAACCATCCTGAAATCGATTGGATCAATTAGGATCTCCTCCAACCAATTGATTGGCTTTAGGGTTTGCTCTATTGCATCGATCATCTATTGAACCATTGAAGTGCATCCAATTACAACCCTTGGATCTTCAATCATCCATCACAACCTTTAACCTCCAAATGGTCTTGAGACCGTTTTCCTTCAAACGGTCTTGAGACCGTTTGGGTCAATCAACCTTGAAATCGTTTCCTTCAACTAGGGTTTCAATCAATTCAATCGATTAGGGTTTGAAGTTAGTGGATCATCCATACATGGAACCTTTAAAATCAAATCAATTGATATTATTTGATCATCATCCATCCACATCAGCATTGATCCTCCAAACGGTCTGAGACCGTTTGATCTCAAAAAGGTCTTGAGACCGTTTACTCCCAAACGGTCTTTCAATCGATCTTGAAACTGATTGGTTCCAATGTTGAAACCGTTTTCTCATGTATTTTGTTGAGGTGTGTGCTTAAGATGACATCATCATCTTCAAGCTCCAGACCTTCGAAATTAGTTGTGATTCTTATGGTAATCTGTAACATACCGAATCTAGAACCCTACCCTAGAACTTTGACCTTTTTGGTTTGACCAAACAAGGTTGAGGTTAGGATGATCCTAATAATATAATGCATGAATAATGTGATATAATATGTCATATAATTCATTTGGTGATAATAAAATGATAAATAACTTAATTTCATCCATAATATGATTAATGGGCCTCTAATGGGCTAGATGATATAATCCATGTAAGAAAGCCTCAAATTAAATAATAGACTTCATATTCGTAATCTACACATTAAAATAAGTTTACATGTCAATTTTTAATTAATTTGGACCACCTCAAAATAATATGGTAAGTTAGGAGAGAGAAATTGCCTAAAAGGTGTAATTAATAAATAAATATAATTCATGATCCCAAAAATGGAAAATAATCTTAGATTCATGATCTATATAATAAATATAGCCTTTGGGTGAATTTTCATCCAATTTGGAGAAAGTTTGCTTAAAAGGTGAAATCAGGAGAGAGAAAATGTGTAGAACCTTCAAAATATTAAATAAATACTCAAATAACTCCAAAATATAAAATTGATGGCAAATTCGTATCTAATACATTAAATATGACTTGTGGGTCAAGTTTCATAAATTTTGGATAATCCTAATGTCATTAATGAAGGAGGAAAGAGAAAATAGTAATTGATTTATTTAACCCATTAAAAGTTTCCAAAAGGCAAAACTAAGTACATAATTAGAATCTGCATGCCAAATTTAACCTATGTACAAAATTTGGTTTAATTTGGATAGTGATAAAATCCTAAATCAAAGAGAGAGAAAAAGGTGCATTAATGTGGCCTCACTTTGATTTAATCGGATTCGATATTTGATGTGTCACGCTGGCTTTGGAATATCAGGCTTCTTTTGGAGCATTCGATTTAGATCGTGTGGTATCTGTACTCTCTCCTACCTCTCACTTCTTTGTTTCCTCTTTCGTTTCTCGCGCATAGGGACCCGAACCCTGTGGTCTTTCCTTCTCTAATTCTTTTTCTCTGTTTTCTCTCTTTCCTTCTTTGATTCCCTCTCCAACTTGTCCCTCTCTTCCTCTCGGTCATGATGACCCTATATATATATACTTGGGTTCGGGACTTTGTTACCCAGAACGCGAGCCATCGCTGGCCTCCCCTATTTTCTCTCTGATTACTCTGTTTCGGCGTTCCTCTCCGGCCTTCACCACTGGACCGTTGGAAAGAGATCCCTTGACCTCCTCTGAGGCCCCATAGCTTGTTGGTCGCAGTGGTTTGGACTCGTTGGGTAGTGCGTATGGTTCCCCAACTCCGGCTGCCACTGTCGGTTGCTGGTTGTTCGGCCTGGAGTTTGGAACCTGCTTGGTCGCCGGTAAGGAGATGTTCATGATGCTGATGTCTCCACGAAGCTTTTGGCTCAGCTAATTAGTTCCCAGGGTGAGTATCTTGGGTTTCCCTCTTTTTGCCCTCTTTTATGTGGTTTTTGATGTCAGAATGTATCTGTATCGTTCTGTCGAGCTTTTGAAACGATAATGGTTCCCTTGAGTTCCCGGGTCCCTCGCGGAGGCAGATGGGATGTTTGGTGGTGTTTTTGATGCCTGGATCGACGGTTGGCTTCTCGGCCGTCGCAGCCATGGCGAGCGTTGGAGCTAGATGATGGTTTGGGCTCGATTTCCTCTTCTACCCTTGATCGTCCTTTTCTTTTATGTTTTTGAGCCAAGGGTAGTACTGTCTTTTCACTCTCTTATCTTTTGCTTTGGAGTGAGTCAAATGAGCCGTTGACCTGCTGACTTGGCCGGTGTACATTGGGCCAAGTCATGCGGGCCCATCCTGCTTTTGTGGATTTTCTCACCTATGTGGCATTAACTAATTATCTGATTGGTCGATAATTAAAAATCTATAACTAATTAACGAATGATCAGAAAAATATGGAAAAACACTCGTTGGAATCAGAAAAATAATATCTAACGAATGGTACATGTTTTGATAACTAAATCTAATTATTAATAACAGGTGTTTTCAATAGATCTAATTAATGATGAATTAACTTGTATAATTCATAACTAATAATTTATAAGTCAGAAAAATATAATAAAATATGTTTTGAACTCAGGAAAATATAACCTAAAATATGGCATAGTTTTGATAACATAATTCACTAATAATAAAAAGGCGATTTTAGGGTCTTGAATAAGTAATGGAAACCTAACCCTAATCCCACTTATATGCTAATAGGTACTTTGGATGCCTAAGCTTGGACCTAGAAGTGACTTTGGATCATTTGACTCTGAAGTTGAGGTATGTTTGCATCCCCTATTCTATTTCTTGAGCAATTATCTTATTTTATTCTTTCTCTTGGTCCTATGGACATTAGCCTACACATTGTCTTGTTCTTTTGAAATCATGCTTCATGTAAAGTACCTTATTTTATTATTGATCTTATGATCATGGATATTCTCTTGAATCTGCCTTGGTGCATGTTGGACTTTTGATATTATATACCCACTGTGATGTGGATGTTTACTTTTTGATATGCCCACTGTGATGTGGAAGTTACTGGTTGACATGTGATGTCTCTTTCCCACTTTGAAGTGGATGTTATATGTATGTGTTGTCCATTGTGTGATGGCAACCTTTGTATCATCTTCTGACTAAACTATTTACTTGCCTCTATATTTACATGCAATGTGATTCAGTAGCACTAGAGTAGTTTAAATTACTTTGGTTTTGGGGAAGTAATCCCCTATTGTTTATTTGGAGAGTGGTAGTATACCATTCCTTTATAATCGAGTGTGGCAGTAATCCATGCTCAACATTATATATTGGGAGATTGGCAATATTCCTTTCTCTATCAGGTTTCAACTTTATGAGGGTTGGCCGCCAATTGTGTTTATATTGTTCTAGGGCTATGTTTATCTCACATGCATGCAGGTTGATGATGTTTTGGGGTGTGTGCCCTACTACTCTCTTTATGTGCCAGTATTGCACATTCTTTATTGTTTTGTTTTATGGCAAGTATCCCGTTTGTTATGATCTTATTCTTTTATGCCCGATTGGGTAGTCCTTATCTTTTGCATGGGAAGCCTTTTATTTTGATGTCCCTTATCCATTGTAAATTGCTCAATTTGCTTTTTAGTATGCACATACCAACCTTTGTTGATGTCTCCTGTTGTTTTTCTTTTGCTGGGGTATGCTTCCAACCCTAGGTGAAGGATATGGATGGGTTGACATGTGGACATGGACTTAGATTGAGAAGTTAAGCTTGGAGACAATCTTGAGGTGGTTTAGATTTCCTCTACATGGATCCTTAAGTTGACGTTTGAGATGCTCCCTTGTTTTATAATTGAAGATAGTCATGTTTTTATTCCGCTGCTATACTTTGGTCTTTTGTTACCATTATATAAAGATTTGAAATTTTATACCCACTCCATCATACCATCTTAGTGTGTTTGGACTAGAGGTTTTATTGTTCAAATTTTTAGTTAGGAAGTGGTTTCACTTCTTTACATAATCTCAACAACTAATCAAAAGGAAATCGAGAAAGAAGAAAGGTTCAACACATAATAAACAAATTGCAAACAATAATGACATTTAAGGGTTCAAGTTATATAACCCGCCTTCAAAGTTGAATCCAAGCTTTAAGCTTCACCTCCTCAATGGTGGATGAAGCTCTGTCAACCTCCCAAGGCTCATCCTCAAGTCTTTGAGTGAAAAGGATTGGCTAGAGTTGAAGATTAGATGAAGAAAAGAAGAAATCAAGCATTGATTTTTGATTTCCACCATGAAATCAAGGTTGAAGATGACTATGGAGCTTACCTACAGGTTGGGGCACGTCCTCCTGTTGCTCCTAAGCTCCTTTGTTAACGGACAAAGCAAGCAAAGAAAAAGGGATCAAAAAGCCTTTCATTTAGGTTGGAAATGGGATGTATATAAGGGAATTTCAATGAGAGAGAAAGTCTTATAATAATCCTTTAATTTTCAAAATTGGTGCCACATACTCTCCTCCATCCCTTTCATACGAATCCATATCCCACACCTTGCAATTCCTCTTCATTATCCATGAATTAAAAGAAAACAAATTAACCACCTTAACCATTATAATAATAATATCCAAAATTGAGTGGATATTACTGTTCCTTTTACTAATGTGAGTGGGCTCTCCACTCACTTTAGATATTTCGTTGCCTTTGCAAGGAGCAAGGACGTCCATTCTTATATAATTTCAACCAACACATTTTTGGTTGAAGGGCACTTCAATTAATATATTTATTTTTGCATTAAATTGAATTAGGGTTTCAATTATGCTTAGATCTTGATTATTTTAATATCAAGATTCTCTCTCCTCCAAAGTGATTCAAATGAGATGCCCCTCTCATTTTCTTTTCTTTAAATGATGCCAAAAACATGAGGGACTCTATAGGAGTGGCATTTTGCATATTGAACCCTAGGTTTTGGGTAATTTGCACATTACACCAAAACTAGGTTTTAATGCACAAACATTGCTTAACAAGCTCTTTCTTGGTGCTCAGGCTATCACAAGCCATACCTCTATATCATTCTCATTCTTATGATACTTCAACACTTGAAGAACATTTTACCATGTAATATTTGCAAGTTAACCCCTCAATTTGGGTAATTTGCACAATAGTCCAAAATAGGCAAAACAATATTTCAACATTATTCAAAAAGGACTAAAATTGAAACATATGTTCCTCTTGGGCCTTGGTTACTTTTCAATAAATAAGAGCAAGCATATAATTAACTTTATTAAGCAAAACATCTAGAGTTAAAGCATAACCCAGGTTAGGGATGTTACAAATTATAAACCCCTAACAAGGATTTCGTCCCCTAAATCCCAGGTAAAAGGGAGATAAGTATTATTTATTCATCATACATACCTTATTTAATTCAAGTGTCAAAAATCACTGATTTGTCACTTTTATCAACTTACAACTTTATGTGACATGATTCTAGATTCTGGGGAGTCTCAATCAGGAAGTCTCCCATACTCATCATTTAGTTTAGTATTTCATTTTCAAAGAAAGACCAGAGTATGTTCTGTCACCCACTTGTGACTACAAGTATTATCATACATCTGTTGTGCCATCCAATCTGTTAACACAACACTAAACTCTCATACTTCTTGTACCAACTATCTCATTAGTTTTACATACTTTTGTCATAAGGGGTGGTTACTTACTAGTTAAGAACTTATCTTAGAGGTATCTTTAGAATTATTTTTAACTTGATAAGCTTTTTCCACAGTGATTTTACAATTGTTCTTTCAATTAGTACATTCTTGTCGATGTTATGTTTATGCAGAGCATAAACCCCTAACATGTGATGTCCATACTATTTTATGTAATTGGACTGATTTCACAGTTGGCCAATCCAGGTAACCAATATAAGTCCTCTAATTAGGAGTTATGTTTTTACTTTTCCATACCTCCTGGTATTTCTCAGACACCAGAATTCTTTACTTTGGTATCCATCACATGAGTCAAAAACACATCACATCCTCATCATTTCCATTTCTCTGTTGTTATTATCAAAGTCACTCATATAAAGGGATTTTTCTTTCATCTTTGGAACATTATTTGTTACGCATATCTTTATCTTGGGACCAATGTCCAAGGTGATCTGATACTTCTCTAAGTATCCAACTTTGGATTATTTCTAATCCATGCACCTCAAGTGTCATAGTACTCACTTGATTGTCATGTTCCAAAAAGAAGAGAACACAAAGAAACATATTCCTCTTATCACCCTATCATCACCCAGGGTTAATTATCAAAGAGAAGGTATTATCATCTCCTCTAATTATAGCATGAACTTTCAACTATTCATGAATTATTTATTCTTGTTTCATCCCAGGTTCCTTGCTATCAGCATAGAAATTGTAAGGATGATTACATGTCATTACTCATTCCTTTGTTATTGTCTTAACATTTTTATGAACATTTTGTGATTTTATCACAATTCCCATTTCCACATCATGGAAAGAGATCTGTACTATACTCACATGATTTATCAGACATGGATCATCTCCCTTGTCTCATTTCCTTTATCATGAGGATTGTACTTTTATTTCCTCATACACACAGATGGATCTGAGATCATTTCACATTCCATCTTATTGTACTTAGGATGTGATAAAAATATCCATGCCATATTTCTAGTCTCTTTATACTCACTAGATTGTTTCAGAATGACTACTTGATCAGAGTAATCAGAAAGATAACAATCTAAGAGTTCCATACTTGCCTTATCTCCAATAATTATATACCTGGCCAGGGTATACAAGTACTGCGATTAGATAGTATGTACTTTATTTACTATCATGTTCCTTACTTTTCATATCATTATAAACACAAGATTTAACATTCCTGGATTTTTCTTCAAGCATCACTTCTATATCTCATCCTTTTACACACAAATAAGAAAAATTATAAGGCATTTAAAGGAATGTTGAGTAAAATGTAAGTTCTCATCTTCCTTGTGTCCTTATAGGACTAGTCAAAGGAAACTCAATAACAACTACTTTCTTATAGTTAACACATAGAATTATGAAATGACATATCAGAATGATACTGTTTCATCTGACCTGTCTCATCTCGCAGTTTGTTTGCTGCCTCAGGTTGATTCTTTTCATAGAATCTTACCATTGCTGGTTGCCGACTACTCTTTCGATTATTGTATGTAGATGGGCCAGCTTGGGACGCCTGTCCACATCCTCGAGTTCCACTAGAAAACTATTTGCCCTGATGACCTTGATATCTCTGCCTCGGTGGTTGGGTTACCATTGTGTTTCAAACTGGACAATCCTTTACTAGATGTCCAACCTGTCTACACCGGTGACAGGTTCTAAGATCTTGATATGGCCTACAAGGTCCTTTACCCTTTCTGGGTAGCCCTTTTCCTAGTGCACTAGACCTTGGTTGTATCGGGGGTACCAAAGACTTCCCCTTTTTGGAACTACTAGGCCTCTGATCCCAAGTTTGGATAGGCCTTTTCTTAATTCGTTCCTCATTATACTTCCCTGCACAGTCTTTTCTGATATGTCCAAGATGCCTACACTTGTGGCAAATCTTTGTTTTAGGTTGTAACCTATTTCTTTCATCATTATTCATTGCCCCAACATGATGATGTTGAGCAAGAATCCTATTGGAATCCAAAACTTCATCATTGGGGGCTGGTAATCTAGGTTGTATTGCTAATATCTGGTCCACCATATGCATTATTTCAGTCCTAACCTACCCAACAATGATATTAAAAGAAGGTTTCCTTATCATAGTTTGATCATCTTGGGGGTTCTCAGGCAGTCGTTCTTCTCTCGCTTGGTCTCTCACACCTTCTGTTGGTGCAACATTACTGCTCTCAATAGCATGTTCTTCATGTGATCCAGACATCTTTAATTTCTTCTTCTCCTATATGAGTAGAAGACACTATCAGATAAACTGGAAGACACTAGAACAGACTCAACAACCTTAATCCTATGTCTCTATAGACTCAACGAATCTAGAGCTCTGATACCACTAAATTGTGACGATATACATCAAACATCGAATAATTACAAATGCAGAAGCGTTCATCAACAACGGATTAACTAAAATCACTAAAAAGTTAAACCTTTTTTTGCAAAGAGATCCAATTCCATAAAATTCTTACAATAAGAACCAAAGTATTACATATACATTCTGGTTTACAAGTACATACCATGTACCATCTCTTCTCGAGGATTACCTACAACAGTTGCTTTGTCAAACTATACATAAGCAACATAAACCTCGAGGCGTTCAAGCCAAAATCTCAGATCGATGATAAAAGCACTATCTACTGACTTTGAGGACCTGAGAATACAGAGACAACACATAGGACTTTCTATACAAAACTTGACAGCCAGTGCCTCTACCTGAGATATCACTACTGTCCCTGTTGCTACTGCTGCTGCTCTTCCCTTTCTATAGGGTTTCTACTTCTTTTTCTACATTTACCTAAAAAGTTAGATCCCACAGGGGTGAGACAATTGAAAATTGTCCCAACGAGAGATATAACTCTCCGCCAGAAACATTATTATTGCAGATTGATAGAATAAAACTGAGCAGGAGTTCTTTTATATTATCAGCAGTATTAATCATTGTATGAACATAATAGGATAATCTCCTTTCTTAAGGAGAACATTGCATCTACCCATGATAGAATTATACATCATCTATCTACTTTGCAAGAAATCATAAATATATCATCTATCAACTAAAGATGCATAAAAAAAGTGTAACATCAGCCAATGCTTTTCATTTTCAATCCTTAAGCAAACATACTATACGGTTGATTACATTTTACAGTCACACTTATGCCCTGAGGAGATGAGGTATACCACTCATACTGCAACCGACCATTGTGAAGTCAAAATCGGTGCCATACAAGGTCAATGGAAGACCCAGCTGCCATGACCTCCCTTATCTCATTCAGTACGAGATTTAATACAGGACATCTTGTGTCTCTGCTAAATAGATTTCCAGGGTATACTGGTAACTTCGCTATATAGTTACAGTGGCTTGTTGTACTCTCTTCGCAATCGAGAGATTTTATCTCACATCGATCCGACATTAATATTATCGGGAGATTCATGATACATCCATCCCGTTATCGAGGGATTAGTGATACATCCATCTCGACATATATAATGAAGGATTGAGATATTTAATGTTTTTCTCACATCAATACCTCCGTTAGGGCGTAAGGATATTTTCGCCCATTACCCCCGCATATTCAAAAATATGCATTCCAGGTTATGCCGCGGAGCAACCCGTTTCACCATCCAGTAAATTTTGACACTGATGGTTATATGGCCAGGGCACTTCATGATAAGATTCCACTTGATTAAGTATGTGCATTACCATATTGTTTTAGCATCAGTCAAGTTCTCAAACATTATTATGACAAATGCTTCAAAGAAAAGTATAATTCATCTATCAAGTACTTTTCAAAACTTTATAGAACATTGGGATCTTAACCGCTTGTCACATCATGGGCATTCTCCTCCCTTAACATCTCATCATCATGATTATGGAATATGGGTATTCAAACCCTCAGTTCATCAAAGAACACTTGTTACCTCTTATCTGGTAGCTAATACCTTCAGGTCATTTGACCAAGGTAAACATGATACTTGTTACATAAGCATTTCACATGGCTGTCAAAGCCCATTAATCTCTTGTTGCCTCTTACTAGGCAACAATACATATAATAGCTCACAAGGCCCATAAAGTATTTAAATAATTAACACATCATAGCTCATACCTGGCTATGCTCATCATCTAATGATCACCTATATGATCATTACATAATTTCAGTCATATCAATTACATATCAGCACTTATGCAATGTAAGAGTAGCATCACTATTCCCTTATTTAGAATTAGTATTTTTCTTACATATCATCACCCTCCATTAGGGTTTTCCATAAATAACCATTTAGGTTCTCAAGATCATATTATTAATGATCAAGCCTTAATTCATTGTTCCACACAGCTAGGAGCCAACATTGATAACGTAAGTATTTAATCATGCTTATTTATTCTCATCACTTATCATTAAATGAATTATCAAAACAAGATATAATTTCCTCTCTCATCTTTACCAGAATATGATTACATCATACTCTATTGTTTAGGCTTAACCTTTTCATAAGGCATATTAGTCTACACTTATCAAAGTGCATTACATCTCAATTTAACAATTGACATGACACACTTCATGTGTTACTCATCCAAGTATATTGGAATTAGAATACATCAAGGTGTATAAATCTTGAGGTGCTGGAAGTGATATTTATCACGTCTTGATGTATCACTTCCCTCATCACCTCATCTTAAGTTCATCAACTTATCTTGTATTAGGGTATCTCCCATCCTAATATTTTATGTATCAGTTCATCACATTTATCATGTAGTATTGGTCATAAGTCACTTATTTGAAATATGCAACCATTATCAATGATATGGACTCATCTCGAAATAAGGAATTATTGATATAAAGATATCCATTATCAACCTTCTTAGGTGTTTTGCTTGTCAATATATTAGTCACTATTCCATTATTAGGAATAGGGTTTTCCATCTTTATAAATTAGGGTTCAGATAACATTTCCCCATATATGGTTTCACATAACATTACCTAAAATTAGGGTTTCTCAACTCAACCCAAATTTAGGGTTATGGTTTATCATCATATTGCCCAAGATTAGGGTTTCATGCTCTATAACTCAAAATTAGGGCTTCACATACCTTTACCCTATATCAGGGTTAGGATTTCATATAGCATTATATAGTATCACCCTAGGATTTGAGTTCACATCACATCTATGTATTAGGGTTTCACTTAACATCACCCTTGACTAGGGTTTCACATGACTTCACCCTTAATTAGGATTTCTCGTGACATCACCCTTAATTAGGGTTTCACATGACTTCACCCTTAATTAGGGTTTTACATGACATCACCATTAATTAAGGTTTCACATGACTTCACCCTTAATTAGGGTTTCACATGACATCACCCTTAATTAGGGTTTCACATGACTTCACCCTTAATTAGGGTTTCACATGACATCACCCTTAATTAGGGTTTCACATGACTTCACCCTTAAGTAGGGTTTCACATGACATCATCCTTAATTAAGGTTTCACATGACTTCACCCTTAATTAGGGTTTCACATGACATCACCCTTAATTAGGGTTTCACATGACTTCACCCTTAATTAGGGTTTCATATGACATCATTGTATTGAATAAGGGTTCAGTATAACTTTTCCCCAAATTAGGGTATTTCATTATATTATCTTGAATTGAGATTTCTCACATCATTACCCTAAATTAGGGTTACACCATTGCCCTAGATTAGGGTTACACTTAGCATTGTCCTTGATTAGAGTTAGGGCTCATCAACCTTCTCAATAAGGGTTTCATGATCTCTTTATCAAGGATCATACCCTAATTACATATTTTATTCATATTGACAGTGTTGAGGCTTAACCACTACATGATTATCATTCATGTAGGAAATCCTCACTCTCTCATCCTCTCTAGAATGTTAATTACTTCAAACTTGATTAGATTAGGCCAACTCAACTTGAATGAAGGGTTGACATAGTGTATTAAGTCATTACTTCCATAAGAATCAAAGGTTAACCATTCAAAAGGTACTAATCACTTAAGTACCTTGAAGGTACAACCATTGTAATTATCTTTGATAACTTCATTAACCATCATAGGGTTGATTAATCTTTCATATCTTTGAGACTAGTAGATCTCCAAAAGGTTTTTTTACTTTTGAACCTTCAAACGGTTTTGACCTCCTTGACATTCAAACGGTCTTGGTGTCACATGACCTTCAAACGGTCTTGAAGACCGTTTGATCTTAAATGGTCTTGACTCAATTGTAATTCTAAACGATCTTGAGGTGCTTGACCTCCAATCGGTCTTGCACTAACTTCTTCAATCGATTTTAAACCGTTTTGCTCAATTGAAACCGAATGCACACCAAACGGTTTGTGAATGATTGCCCTTCAAACGGTCTCAAGACCGTTTGGTCCAAACCATCATGAAACAGATTGGATCAATTAGGATCTCCTCCAACCTATTGATTGGATTTAGGGTTTGCTCTATTGAATCGATCATCTATTGAACCATTGAAGTGCATCCAATTACAGCCCTTGGATCTTCAATCATCCATCACAGCCTTTAATCTCCAAACGGTCTTGAGACCGTTTGGGTCAATCAACCTTGAAATCATTTCCTTCAACTAGGGTTTCAATCAATTCAATCGATTAGGGTTTGAAGTTAGTGGATCATCCATACATGGAACCTTTAAAATCAAATCAATTGATATTATTGGATCATCATCCATCCACATTAGCATTGATCCTCCAAACTGTCTTAGACTGTTTGATCTCAAATAGTCTTGAGACCGTTTACTCCCAAACGGTCTTGAGAGCGTTTGGTTTCAATCGATCTTGAAACCGATTGGTTCCAATGTTGAAACCATTTGCTCATGTATTTTGTTGAGGTGTGTGATTAAGATGACATCATCACCTTCAAGCTCCAGACCTTCGAAATCAGTTGTGATTCTTATGGTACACCATTGCCCTAGATTAGGGTTACACTTAGCATTGTCCTTGATTAGAGTCAGGGCTCATCAACCTTCTCAATAAGGGTTTCATGATCTCTTTATCAAGGATCATACCCTAATTACATATTTTATTCATATTGACAGTGTTGAGGCTTAACCACTACATGATTATCATTCATGTAGGAAATCCTCACTCTCTCATCCTCTCTAGAATGTTAATTACTTCAAACTTGATTAGATTAGGTCAACTCAACTTGAATGAAGGGTTGACATAGTGTATTAAGTCATTACTTCCATAAGCATCAAAGGTTAACCATTCAAAAGGTACTAATCACTTAAGTACCTTGAAGGTACAACCATTGTAATTATCTTTGATAACTTCATTAACCATCATAGGGTTGATTAATCTTTCATATCTTTGAGACTAGTAGATCTCCAAAAGTTTTTTTTACTTTTGAACCTTCAAACGGTTTTGACCTCCTTGACATTCAAACGGTCTTGGTGTCACATGACCTTCAAACGGTCTTGAAGACTGTTTGATCTTAAATGGTCTTGACTCAATTGTAATTCTAAACGGTCTTGAGGTGCTTAACCTCCAATCGGTCTTGCACTAACTTCTTCAATCGATTTTAAACCGTTTTGCTCAATTGAAACCGAATGCACACCAAACGGTTTGTGAATGATTGCCCTTCAAATGGTCTCAAGACCGTTTGGTCCAAACCATCATGAAACAGATTGGATCAATTAGGATC
This sequence comes from Alisma plantago-aquatica, assembly GCA_963693085.1. Classification (NCBI taxonomy): domain Eukaryota; kingdom Viridiplantae; phylum Streptophyta; class Magnoliopsida; order Alismatales; family Alismataceae; genus Alisma; species Alisma plantago-aquatica. The sequence goes on along the minus strand of OY856411.1, from coordinate 133,901,459 downwards.
TCCTCCAACCTATTGATTGGATTTAGGGTTTGCTGTATTGAATCGATCATCTATTGAACCATTGAAGTGCATTCAATTACAGCCCTTGGATCTTCAATCATCCATCACAGCCTTTAATCTCCAAACGGTCTTGAGACCGTTTGGGTCAATCAACCTTGAAATCATTTCCTTCAACTAGGGTTTCAATCAATTCAATCGATTAGGGTTTGAAGTTAGTGGATCATCCATACATGTAACCTTTAAAATCAAATCAATTGATATTATTGGATCATCATCCATCCACATTAGCATTGATCCTCCAAACTGTCTGAGACTGTTTGATCTCAAACAGTCTTGAGACCGTTTACTCCCAAACGGTCTTGAGATCGTTTGGTTTCAATCGATCTTGAAACCGATTGGTTCCAATGTTGAAACCATTTGCTCATGTATTTTGTTGAGGTGTGTGATTAAGATGACATCATCACCTTCAAGCTCCAGACCTTAGAAATCAGTTGTGATTCTTATGGTAATCTCAACAACTAATCAAAAGGAAATCGAGAAAGAAGAAAGGTTCAACACATAATGATCAAATTGTAAGCAATAATGACATTTAAGGGTTTAAGTTATATAACCCACCTTCAAAGTTGAATCCAAGCTTCAAGATTCACGTCCTCAATGGTGGATGAAGCTCTCTCAACCTCCCAAGGCTCGTCCTCAAGTCTTTGAGTGAAAAGGATTGGCTAGAGTTGAAGATTGGATGAAGAAAAGAAGAAATCAAGCATTGATTTTCGATTTCCACCATGAAATCAAGGTTGAAGATGACTATGGAGCTTACCTACAGGTCGGGGCACGTCCTACTGTTCCTCCTAAGCTCCTTTGTTCATGGCCAAATCAAGAAAAGAAAAAGGGATCGAAAAAGCCTTTCATTTGGGTTGGAAATGGGATGTATAAAAGGGAATTTCAATGAGAGAGAAAGTCTTATAATAATCCTTTAATTTCAAAAATTGGTTCCACATACTCTCCTCCATCCCTTGCATACGAATCCATCTCCCCCACCTTGCAATTCCTATTCATTATCCATGAATTAAAAGAAAACAAATTAAGCACCTTAACCATTATAATAATAATATCCAAAATTGAGTGGATATTACTTTTCCTTTTACTAATGTGAGTGGGCTCTCCACTCACTTTAGATATTTCGTTGCCTTTGCAAGGCACAAGGACGTCCATTCTTATAGAATTTCAACCAACACATTTTTGGTTGAAGGGCACTTTAATTAATATATTTATTTTTGCATTAAATTGAATTAGGGTTTCAATTATGCTTAGATCTTGATTATTTTAATATCAAGATTCTCTCTCCTCCAAAGTGATTCAAATGAGACGCCCCTCTCATTTTATTTTCTCTACATGATTCCAAGAATCATGAGGGACTCTCTAGGAGTGGTATTTTGCATATTGGACCCTAGGTTTTTGGTAATTTGCACATTACACCAAAACTAGGTTTTAATGCACAAATATTGCTTAACAAGCTCTTTCTTGGTGCTAAGGCTATCACAAGCCATACATCTGCATCATTCTCATTCTTATGATATTTAAACACTTGAGGAAGATTTTACCATGTAAAATTTGCAAGTTAACCCCTCAACTTGGGTAATTTGCACATTAGTCCAAAATAGGCAAAATAGTATTTCAACATTATTCAAAAAGGACTAAAATTGAAACATAAGTTCCTCTTGGGCCTTGGTTACTTTTCAAGAAATAAGAGAAAGCATATCATTAACTTTATTAAGCAAAACATCTAGGGTTAAAGCATAACCCAGGTTAGGGATGTTACAGACAGGGACCGACAGAACTTAACTAATCTCATACTTAACTCATGTGGTAGATCTACTCTGATGCTTTGACCTTCTTCAAGTCCACGTGGTTTTCTAAAACTTTTGATTAGAGGGGTGAGCCTTCTTGCTTAGTGAATGAGTACTTCAAAGAAACAATCTAAATCAATGATATAATTACAGATATACCTTTGAGCAACTACTATCAATTATAACAACAGTAATTACTACACTGAGGAGATCTAAAACAATACAATTAAAATAACAAAGAATGTAAATATTGTATTTAAAGATCAACTACTACGAAACTGTACTCAAATCTTTCTTAACTCTTTTTATTTATAAGAAACTCTTTAAATCTATATGATCATATTTTAGCTTATTCCCTAATCATATGCAGCATACTCTACATATGAAGACTTGTAGTGCACTACAATCACACTATACAAGACTTAGCTGACACCCCAGGATTTGCTAAGCCTGATACATCACTGGTCTGCAAAAGTGTAATGGCACTATAGCCTTGACACACCTGTGGGCCGTAAAACTGGACTCCTCCTCTAACCTGAGCACGCAGGCAGAGAGTCAAGCCACCTATTGGCTTTTTCTATACTCTAGTGCCACCAGGATCTCTGGTTGATGTTGGACACTACATGCTGTATTTTTAGGAGACTTCTACTAGGGCTTCATCTCCCGTACCACCTCGTAGTACGTTCCGAACCCCGTATACTGGACACTGCCAGGGTTTGGTCATTTCACCCCTAAGGCACAGACCTCTCAGAGGGGTTCTACGGTGTTCAGGGCCCCTAAGTCTATTATAACTTGATTATTTCTTTCTCTTAGACTAATTTCTTTAAACTCTATGTCTTACTGACTACTCAGACTACTGAACTGAATTACCCTTTTCTTAGGGTTTCTCCTTACTCATGCACATATAACATTTCTCATGTATTCAAACATATATCATGTCTACTAAAATAAGTATTCTCATTCAACTTTCACACATATATGCATGGCATCAATGACATTCCTATCTAGGGCATGTCATATTTCTCTACTCGCAATAGCATAATAACTTGCGCATTTCATAACAAGTATTTGAATTAGAGAATCTGAATCTCATAAGAAAAGCATACATGCATATAGGGAAATATTCAGCTAAAAATCCACATTATAACATGAATCACTTCAATCAGCCATTTACTACTAAGTTAAATATGTATACTTCCAAAGGCATAATAGATTGGGTTTCCATCCTTGATTACTTTCTATTCATTGAACACCCTATCCTTAGGGTTTCATTTACCTCATTCACTTATCACATGGCTCTCATAAGGATTTCATACGACATAAACATTCACTGAATAAAGACTGCTTAAATCATATACAATCAATATATGTATGGAACCTTGGAACTGAGCTGAATTTAGGTTTCCATGCCATTCACTGAGATATCATGCATCAAGAATAAAATTGAATAAATAAAGTCTATCATGTGAAGGAAATCCCTAGAAATGGATTTCATGATATCTATTCGTAAATCTCCAACTTTCCTTGCATCTAGGGTTTCACCCTCTTTACTGAGATATCAAACAAACACTATTCACCTTAAATGTAATCCAAGATAGTATCTGACATATATGTAATATGAATTCAGATAAACAATCATTCATAACCATGGGGATCTAGATAAACAAATTTCTTTATTTAATTATACAACAATTGCAGTCATAGACAAATTCCCTATATCTCAGTTTACTCTTATAACCTTTGTGAATACTTAGGGAAATCTCATTAGGATATATTGTATACATTTATAATGTGATTTTATCATATCAAATTCATCCAAATAGAGGAATAATCCATTTCATATCATTTTGCAACAACTTAGATCAAACAAACAATTCAGGGTTTGTAGTCGCATACTAAGCAATTGAAGATTATGGATGATTTAACAAATTTTCATGCAATATACTATTTAAAGGAAGTTCCCACTCAGCCTAAGGTGTGAAAACACCTTAAAAATGTATCTCATCCCTAAAAATCTCTATCTCATATCAAATCCCTAGCAATTCACCCAATTCTTCTTCCTTTCAACTCAGAAATCCTAAAAATGAGGAATTATGAAGAAAGAATGAGAAAAGGGGAATTTTTGATACCATTTTGGATCAAAATAGAGTAGGGACGGAATCTTGACATGTGAGAGAAGACTAACCATGAAAGGATATGCAAAGAAGCTAAACTTACTTGATTTCATCATATCTCGGATAGAGAAACCCTAAATCAACAATTCCACCACTTTCTCCTCTCAAACCCTAACTCTCCCTCTCTCTCTAGGATTTTGTTTATCTGGATTGAATCACGAATTATGAGATCTACTAGTGTGTTCGTTTTACCATATACAACAATTGAGCTGCTTGGGTGAATTGCACATTGACCCCTCACTAAACTTTTTCTTATTTCAGCAGATTTTTCTGTCATACAAAAGTTACTATAAATCATGTATTTTAGAGATCACAACTTCTCCAAAAATTATGAGAATTCATCATATTGTGTATAATTTAGTTACAAAGCTTTAATTAAAATTTATGATCATTTTGCGTTACCAATAAATAATTAAAAAACCAATAGTGCACTGCTATTCAGAATTCTGTAGAAATGTCTGTTGAAGAGATATTGCCCCAAAACGGCCATGCTAGCTGCCACAACCATGCCATCCTAGCCTTCAACTATTATTTTCATTCTCCTTTACATACCTCTCTCATTCCTCCTCAACATGAGCCTATTTGGTGAAAACCCTAATTTCAGCCGACTAGGGTTTATATTTTCCCAAACCCTAATTATACAAAGTGATAGCATACTTGAAGTTCTCATTAGGTTTAACATATCATGATTGAGACATCATCATTAAACATATTTAAGTAATTATCAATCTATTAAAGAATGTAATCATCCACATAAAACCTAACTTATTGATTAAGCTAAGATACGGTCATAACACTAGGGGTGTCAAAAAACCAGTTTTGAGTCGGACAACAACCATGTTTACAAAAAATGGCTCAACCTAGAATCAATTGGAAACTTATTTTTTTACAAAGTCACATGTCTGGAACTGGGCCCGATTTTATAATTTGAAACCCGAAACCAAATCTAGACCATATATTTTTGTTAATTATACATAAGATATAATAACTTGTACACAATTATACCTTATATTTTCCAATTTGTCAACCCAAATTTAATCCAGGTTGAACAAATCATCACCAGAACTGACTCGGTTTCAATTTGGACACCACTATCCAAAACCGGTACCAACCTGAATTGATAAATTCCAAAACAAAACCCAATTTTTTCCGGGTCAGGTTAGACCGGGTTCATGGGTTCAGACAAATTTTGACAGCCCTAGCGAAGGAAAGTGATCAATCTTGTCTTATAAAAAAAGAGAGAAATAAATCTTGTTTGGAAATGAGGAAGGTTTCCGGTTGATAGTAGTAGGAATTGAGAACAACCTCATACTAATAAGTATCTATTACTGTGCTCCATGATCCCATTTGTTGTGGAGTGTGAGAACAAGGTAGTTGGTGGACAAACCCTTGTTGAAGCAAGAATACGTCATGGATCTAAAATATATTCTAAATTATTTTTGGTTGTTAAAACTTCAATAAATTCATGAAACTATGTCAAAAAACTTGTAAAAGATTTTGGAAACATGAAACATCACATCATGGGATTTCAACAAGCATATCCATGTCATTATTAAGAATTCATTAACAAAACTAACAAGATAAAATCAATCAGAACTTGTGGTTCAAAATGGACCACAAATGTCACTCTGAACCAAATGAATGACTACTTTTGAACATAAAAGTTTCTTTGCAAGAAAAATAAATTCTATGGTGGTCCTCTTATTCACAAAAGTCACATGGAAGACATTTTGAATTAGATAAAACATGGATGAATATGCTTCACTTTCTCTAAGGAAGGGTGACATAAGTATTGATAAAGCTGAAGGGGTAAGCAAGAAACAAGGGTAGACTGAGATGCTTTGTTATCATAATAGTAAAAATCACCAACTCTAGTACCCTAACTAATCATCTTTTAATTTAAAATTTATGTAAAATGAAGTCATGTAATGTGGAACGTAATGATTAAAATCTAAACTAATGTGTCATATTTAATTAAAGTAAATATAATCCAACAAATTTTTTTAATCATCATGTTTACTTATCTAAAGAGCCTTAAAAATCGTGTATATATGCCTTTAAACCCACTAACTATACAAGTAGTCAATGTGGGGCTAAACCACAAGATTTATAAGACAAATTGGGAAAATATCAAATAACACATGAAATACATGAAAACTAAAAGAACAAGATAAATACTACTCAAGTGACTATTTTGAAGGCTATGATAATCCTACATCAACTCCCCTCCACTTTAAAAGACTTGGCTCCCATGAGTCGAAACTATAATATGTGGCTCGAACAACTAGGGAAGTCCTTGAAGCTTCTTGTAAGGAGTCACATAGCACCACACCAAAGAACAAGGTAATGGAACAGGAGATCAGGATAATACCATATTTGTTTGTAAATTAGTCACAATAATGTTTGAAGTTCTAGAAAAAGATAAAGCTAATAATTTTTTTCTAGAGTTTGGGAGGAGCCCTGAGAAGAATGAGGCCATTAAAATATTTATTTGGGTACAGGACGTCTTAATATTTGAAGGTTGTCGAAAAGGAACGAGCTCACAAATTCTATCAGGGGACTGTGGAGGAGGCCAAAGAAGAATGTGGTCATGACCATCTTTAGTTTGAGTAGAGGAAATCTTGATATTTGTAGGTTTTCGAGGAGGAATAAACTCACATATTTTGTTAGGATGTTGTGGAGGGGGGTTGCAAAAAACAAGGTCAAGAAAATGCTCAGTTTCATAGATGATACTCATTTTGAAATCCTAGTCATCAGATACACAATCCAAAGGGCTATCTGGAGGTTGTGGAGGAGGCCTAGACAGAGCAAGATCAAGGTAGTCCTCAATACCATATCTCTTATCTTGATGTGCAGTCCATATATATTCTCACAAAAGCATGTTTTTGAGTAACTATTATCAAGAATAAGCAAAATCGAATCACATTCATCAAGTGATAGAACATTTTTACTATAAGTGATCACTGAAATATCAACCATTTGCAACAAGTATTGTGAATTGAAGTTGATCAAAGAAGATTCATTGTCAACAATTTCATATGACGGTTGTACCGTAGAGGTATGCATATATATATGAACTGTCATTATTTGCACCTCTTTGTTAGTTGGTGTAGAGAGAACTTCAACTCTTGATTTATAGTGATCCAAAATGTCAATCTGGGTAGAATCCATACACATTTGTGTAAGAACCTTTTGTGTAGTTTGCACATCTTTCTCCTTATCAATTATTGCAAACAAAAATTCCTCAGCATAAGGTATACAATCTGAAAAGGATGCAAAACATCAAAATCTGGAGTTGTAATTGAAGCCACAGGTATATGAGGCTGTAAAATGTTAGCTTCTGCAGTTGTAACTGACTTACTAGACATCAGAAGCTTGGTATTTATAGTCAGAAGAGATTGTGCATGAGGAGCAATGTTAATATTTTTTTTGTATTTTTAGAATTTCTTGGCATGGATTGTGTTTCCCTGGTTAATGGACATAATCCTAGTCATGATGTTATTGAGTGCTTTACCAAGAGTGTCAAGAGTAACAAAAGGTTGTAGAGATTCAAGAGTAGTATTCGGATTAGGTTCAACAGTATATGCTCCATCAATATGTGTCAAGTACCTATTATTCTTTGAAGTTGTCGGAAAAAATACCATAATGTGAGATTGTTTTTCATCAACATATAAAGCTCGGTAACATCTTAGGCAGCGAAGATACTCATTGAAGTAGATTTTTTTATAAGCATTATAGTAACGGTATTGTGCTATAACGTCCCTTTGAGAATAATATATACTTGATTGATTTTCTAACAATTAAGTTCGACATTGATTGTCTATCATGCTCTTTGAGTATAGAATTGTTGTTTAAACAAAGTGTCGTTTTATGCTCTCTGAATACGGATTGTTGGATTTGTTCAGCACTCTTCAATTAGATGATTGTTTGTTCATATTTTAAATGTTATTGGCACAAGAAGCCCCATATTATCTTCACTACGTTGGTTATTAGTTTGCTACTACCCTTTATGCATTGTTCGGTACTGTCCTCATAGTTGCAAGTTCGGAATTCAAAATTGTTTGAGTTCTCAGTTTGTAGTCCGGTTGATTTATTGGAAGCAGATATAGGACGTTGATAGAGGGTAGGCAAGAGGGCGAGGTTGTTTGCGGGAGAGAGAGGTCTGTGGCCTCATCCTGTGGGGCTAGCGATGGCGGGACTGCGGCTGGGGATGAACTGGACTAGAATAGCAGAAGTAGGCGGGATTGGTTTTTGCAGAAAATAATGAGGCAGGGTGTTGGTGAGTGGATGTGTTGGTTGGAGATCGCTAGACGATTGTGGTGTGCGTGAGGGTGGAAAGGCACGTTGGACGGGGGCGATTAGCGTTAGTTTGCCAGGTGAGGGTGTAGCAGGGAGAGGAGAAGAGGGACAAAGAGGTGGCTGTGTGGGATCATGAGTACGGAGAACTGGGATTAGCGAGGGCTGAGGTATCCATACAAACTATCATTATATGCACCTCTTTGTTGATCAAAGGGGATTTAGTGTCAATGATTTCATGTGATGGTTAACTATAGAGGTATCCATACAAACTATCATTATATGCACCTCTTTGTTGGATGGTATAAAGAGAACTTCAACTTTTTATTTATTAATATCCAAAATGTTGTGTAATCACCTTTTTTGTAGTTTGCACATGTTTCTCCCTATCAATTGTTGCAAAAGAAAATTCCTCATCACAAGGTATACAATCTGAACAAGGATGCAAAACATCAAGATTTGGAGTTGTAATTGAAGCCATGGGCATCTGAGCCTGCAAAACATTAGCTTCCATAATTGTCACTGAATCCATAGGCATCAGAAGCTTGGTAATCATAGTCATAAGAGATTATACATGAGGAGCAATGTTAAGGGGGGTTTGTTGTGCAACTTTGGAATTTATTGGCATCCCATAACCCATGTAAGGTGATGAGTATTGACTAGCATTGATTGTTTTTGTCTAGTGAATGGCGTGAAGCTAAGTCGTGATGCTATTGAATTCTTGATCAAGAGTGCAAAGAGTAACTGAAGGTTGTGGAGATTTAGGGTGGCATTCAAATTAGGTTTAACGGTATATATGCTCTATCTATATGTGTCGGGTATCTATTATACTTTTAAGATGTTTGTAAGAATATCCAAATGTGATATTGTTTTTCATCAACATATAAAACTCCATGACACCTTATGCATCGAAGATACACATTGAAGTAGATTTTTGGATGTTCACATTGCAACTTGCAGTCAAAACAAGTAGTCTAAAATATAAGAGGATTATAATGATGGTAGTTTGATACAACATCTCTTTGAGAATTATACATACTTGATTGATTTTTAACAATTATGTTCAACATTGATTGTCCATCATGCTCTCTGAGCATAGAAATTGTGTTCAAAGAAAGAGTTGTTTAGCACTCCTTAAATAAAGATTTGTTCAAGTAAAGAGTTGTTCAACACTCTCCAATCAGATGATTGTTCGTTCATAATTCAAATTTTATTGGTACAAGAATCTCAATATTATCTTGAAGTTTATAGTTCAGGTACCACTGTCACAAAACAATCAACTATGTTGGTTCTCCGTTTGGTAGTGCCCTTTACGCACAGTTCAGTATTGTCCTCATTATTGTAGTTCGGAAGTAAAATTTCTTTATGTTCTCAATTTGTAGTATGTTTGATTTATTAGAAACATATATAATATGTTGACCGAGGGCACTCAGGAGGGTGAAAGATAGAGGGTTATTTCTTTAATTATGTGGCTTTTCTAGAGTTCATGATTGGTCAATCTTCAATAAATCTTAGAAATTATTGTATATATCAAATGGGGTCAGTCCTAATATGAATTTGATTGATTTTTTACGATCTATCTAATGGTCTAGGTTCTAAGACCTATTTTGGCTGTCCTTAAAAAGTTTTAGATCTTTGCATAATTAGGGTATGGAAGTTAAATATGATAAATATTCATGTAAATCATATCAATTTCGGGGTTATGAAGGTTTGAATATAATATAATATAATATATATATATATATATATATATATATATATATATATATATATATATATAGGTACATATTACATGATCAATCAAATTATAGAGGATAAGAGCATAATCTGAACAAGAAGAATTGACTTAGGAATTTGCTCTATGTAAATACGTCATGCTAATGTGCACAATTATTCATGGTTGATTTGAATGTTATGAATAAATTGGAAATTATGCTTTCAAGTTTAATGCTCTAAATCATGTTTATCATATAAATTGCTTGATGATCACTATATCTTGTTTCTTATGCATAGTACTATCACTAAGATTAGATATTGTATTAATGATTAACAAATTTAATGTTCAAGTTTCAAGAGGGAGTATCCCATCATATTAAGGATACAAGTTCAAGATTATGATAATGTTCATATTAAGAATCATGTTAAAATATTTTGATTAAGTTTCATATGCTCTCACAATCATGGGCCTCAAGGGGTCGCTATGGGCTTTTATAGCCAATTATGGGCTTTTATAGACAACCACATGCTTTCCTTGCATTGTGTGCTTTTAAGTGGGAAAATCATCGAGAGATTGATATTTTACTTATTCAATTCTTATTTATGTCAAGAATTTATTTCAAGAACACTTAAGTTAATGTTCAAGTCAATTTTTCATTCATGTCAAATATAATTATTTTGTTTATGCTATATAGTGCCAATACCATTTACTGATGTGTTGTTTTATCCATTGCATGGCTATGGATGCAAATAGGGACTAAAGAGGAGCAATATAAGGACTAGAAGAACTTCAAGTTTAAACCGGTGGGTTCCATCTACCTTAGAGATTCTAATATTTAGAATGTTTCCTTTTATGATCAAGTTATATGATGTTTAGATGTTAGATCTAAGAATTGATAAAGAATTCAATATTAGTTTTCATCTCTAACGAATAATGTATGTTTCTTTTTTAGATAATGTATGATTTATTTATTTGTATGCAATGACTATAGTGATGTGACACCCCCTTCAAGATATATGCTTTGCCTCAGTTAATGTATGGATTAAAAAGGTGGGGTAATACACACTGGCCATGGGTTTGCCTTGCCACAACAATTCACACTATTGGTTGTTGCACATGGATAACTTTCCATCACATGCCTAGTCTTGGAGTTTACTCTTCTGGTGTGGGTCCAAAGTGTCCCTACCTAGGATGGGTTCTTCGACATCAAAAATAACTACAATGACCAAGAAGTAGAGAACCTAGAAGATCCTTGGTGTGAAAATGTGGTTAGAGAGATTCTTTCAAGAATCAAATTCAAAGTGTCACTGCTAGTAGTGATGATATCATCAACATAGAGAGATAGTCATGAATACTCCAAGTACTATTTTGGAGAATAAGAGACTATGGTCACTAGAAGGTCTAGAAAAATGGAGAGAGGCAAGGACACCACTTAATTTTTTGAGACATGCGTGAGACGATTGCTTGAGGTCTTAGTTTTGAATCCTCTTAGGGATGAATTTTAAGGGAGAAATCTCATGCAAACACACCAGTCAGGGGCTCGCCTTGTACCGGCAAAATATGATATTGGGTGTGGCATGATAGTATCTTGCAATCACATGTTTGGCCTCAGAGTTTACTCTATTGATGCGGGTCCAATGTGACCCTACCCAACATGGGTTCCTTGACATAAAAAAACTTCAATGCGTACGAAGTAGAAAAGTAGGCCCCAAGTCCTTGGTGTGAAAATGTCATTTGAGAAATACTTTCAAAATTGAAATTCTCACAATGTTATTTCTAGTAATGATGATATCATCAACATAGACAAATACAATGATAAATTTCCAAATGTAGTTTTGAATAAGAAGAGACTAGGGTCACTAGAAGATATGGAAAAACTTATAGAAGCAAGGAATCCACTTAGCTTTTTGTACCATGCACAATGTGATTGCTTAAGACCATACATGAAGAGTTGGAGACTAGACATGAGATGACTCCCCCTCAATAATAAACCATGATGGTTGTTACACATAGACTTCTTCTCCAATTGACCATGGAGAAGGGCATTTTTTATGTCAAATTGGTATTAATGCTAATCTTTTTCGGTTTCCAAGGAGAAAACAAGTTGGAAAGAGGTGATACAAGTGATTGGAAAAAAGTTCTAAAAGGGACCACACGTTATGTCAGGGTTAAGCCTTTGGCAACAAAGTGGGCTTTAAAATGTTTAATGGACCCATCAAAAATGAATTAGGTAAATAAGATCTACTGGAAACTGACAATATGTTTATCAGAGGTGGAGACATGATGTCTTAGGTTCCATTCTCATACAATGTCATTTATTTTAGCAAAGAAAACCAAGGTTTCCTTGATCCTCATGGTAAAATTTTTAGTATATAGATGTAATCTAAAGTATGGGCAATTGTTTTAGTGTTGTGAGAAAGTGTGGAAAGATAATAGGTATGAGAAATGTGATGTGGACTACAAGAATGTATACTTTTCTAGAGTTCCACATGGTGTGTTGAACCCTCAAAAGTACACAAGTGAGTCGGGTCGAGGAGCTAAAGATTCTTCTTTAGGTGTCAGGCCGTCGACGACAAATATTGGCAAATTTAGGGATCAAAGTTCCTTCAGGTGGAATGTTAGGCTCTACTGGATCAATGGGATGATCATTGGGAGGATTAGATGGAGGGGAATCCATTAGTATCGACTTCATTGATCAAATAGATCTATATCAATAAATTTGTTTGAGCCAAGGGTGATGATGATGATGAAGGTGTGGCAAACAAAATGCTAGATTCATAAAAAGTAACATTGGCTGAGACATACATGCGGTAGTAGTTTGGACTATAAACCATATAACCTTTTCAGAATGTGGAATAGCCAAGAAAACCATTTTTAACTGAGGGAGGATTAGTTTTCCAACCATTGGGTCAAAGTAGATAGTGTAACGAAAACACACGAAGGCTAGGGGTGTCAAAAAATCAGTTTCGAGTCGGGTCCAGGTCGGACAACAATCGAGTTTATAAAAAATGGTCAACCTGGAACCAACCCAGAAATAAATTTTTTACAAAGTCACATGTCTGGAACCAGACCCAATTTTATAATTTGAAACCCAAAATCGAATCTAGACCGTATATTTTTGTTAATTAAACACAAGATATAGTAACTTGTACACAATTATACCTTATATTTTCCAATTTTGTCAACCCAAATTCAATCTGGGTTGAACAAATCATCACCGGAACCGACCCGGTTTCAATTCAGACACCACTGTCCAAAACCAGAACCAACCTGAATCGATAAAATCCAAAACAAAACCCAATTTTCTCTGGGTCATACGAGATCAGGTTCATGGGTTCGGACAAATTTTGACAGCCCTAGCGAAGGCAGGTGATCAATCTTGTCTTACAAAAATATAAGAGAGAAATAAATCTTGTTTGGAAAGGAGGAAGGTTTCCAGTTGATGGTAGTAGGAATTGAGAACAACCTCATACTAATAAGTGCCTATTATTGTGCTCCAGGATCCCGTTTGTTGTGGAGTGTGAGAATAAGGTGGTTGGTGGACAAACCCTTGTTGGAGCAAGAAGACGTCATGTATCCTAAATATATTCTAAATCATTTTTGGTTGTTAAAATTTCAATGGATTCATGAAATTATGTCAAAAAACTTGTAAAAGATTTTGGAAACACGAAACATCACATCATGTGATTTCAACAAACATATCCATGTTATTATTAAGAAGTCATTAACAAAACTAACAAGATAAAATCAATTAGAACTCGTGGTTCAAAATGGACCACAAATGTTACTTTGAACCAAATGAATGACTACTTTTGAACATAAAAGTTTTTTTCGCAAGAAAAAGAAATTCTATGGTGGTCTTCTTATTCACAAAAGTCACATGGAAGACACTTTGAATTAGATAAACATGGCTGAATATGTTTCACTTTCTCCAAGGAAGGGTGACATAAGCATTGATAAAGCTGAAGGGGTAAGTAAGAAACAAGGGTAGACTGAGATGCTTTGTCATCAAAATAGTAAAAATCACCAACTCTAGTATCCTAACTAATCATATTTTAATTTAAAAAATATGTAAAATAAAGTCATGTAATGTGGAACGTAATGATTTAAATCAGAAACTAATATATCATATTTAATTAAAGTAAATATAATCCAACAATTTTTTTTGATCATCATGTTTACTTATCTAAAGAGCCTTAAAAATTCTATATATATTCCTTTAAACCCACTAACTAGACAAGTAGTCAATGTGGGGCTAAACCACAAGATTTATAAGACAAATTGGGAAAATATCAAAGAACACATGAAATACATGAAAACTAATAGAACAAGATAAATACTACTCAAATGACTATTTTGAAGGCTATGATAATCCTACATCAACTCCCCTCCACTTCAAAAGACTTGGCTCCCATTAGTCGGATCTATAATATGAGGCTCAAAGAACTAGATGAAGTCTTTGAAGCTTCTTGTGAGGAGTTACAGAGCACCACACCAACGAACAAGGTAATGGAACAAGAGATCAGGAGAACACCATTTTTGTTTGTAAATTTGACACACTAATGTTTGAAGTTCTAGGAAAAGATAAACCTAATAATTTTTTTCTAGAGGTTGTGGAGGAGCCCTGAGAAAAATGAGGCCATTAAAATATTTATTTGAGTAGAGGAAGTCTTAATATTTGAAGGTTGTCGAAGAGGAACGAGCTCACAAATTCTATCAGGGGACTATGGAGGAGGCCTAAGAAGAATGTGGTCATGACCATCTTTAGTTTGAGTAGAGGTAATCTTGATATTTGTAGGTTTTTGAGGAGGAATAAACTCACATATTTTGTTAGGATGTTGTGGAGGGGGGCTGCAAAAAACAAGGTCAAGAAAATCCTCAATTTCATAGATGATACTCATTTTGAAATCCCAGTCATTAGATACACAATCCAAAGGGCTATCCGGAGGTTGTGGAGGAGGCCTAGATAGAGTAAGATCAAGGCAGTCCTCAATACCATATCTCTTATTTTGATGTGTAGTCCATATATACTTCTCTCAAAAGCATGTTTTTGAGTTACTATTATCAAGATTAAGCAAAATCAAATCATATTAATCAAGTGATAGAACATCTGTACTATAAGTGATCACTGAAATATCAACCTTTTGCAACATGTATTTGTGAATCGAAGTTGATCAAAGAAGATTCATTGTCAACAATTTCCTATGATGGTTGTACCGCAGAGGTATGCATATATATGAACTGTCATTATATGCACCTTTTTGTCGGTTGGTGTAGAGAGAACTTCAACTCTTGATTTATAGTGATCCAAAATGTCAATCTGGGTAGAATCCATACACATTTGTGTAAGCACCTTTTGTGTAGTTTGCACATCTTTCTCCTTATCAATTATTGCAAACAAAAATTCCTCAGCATTAGGTATACAATCTGGAAAGGATGCAAAACATCAAAATCTGGAGTTGTAATTGAAGCCACAGGTATATGAGGCTGTAAAATGTTAGCTTCTGCAGTTGAAACTGACTTCCTAGGCATCAGAAGCTTGGTATTTATAGTTAGAAGAGATTGTGCACGAGGAGCAATGTTAAGATTTTTCGTGTATTTTTAGAATTTCTTGGCATGGATTGTGTTTCCCTGGTTAATGGACAGAAGCCCAGTCATGATGTTATTGAGCGCTTAACCAAGAGTGTCAAGAGTAACAAAAGGTTGTGGAGATTCAAGAGTGGTATTCGGAATAGGTTCAACAGTATATGCTCCGTCAGTATGTGTCAGGTACCTATTATGCTTTGAAGATGTCGGAAAAAAAATATCATAATGTGAGATTGTTTTTCATCAACATATAAAGCTCGACGACATCTTAGGCAACGAAGATACTCATTGAAGTAGATTGTTTTATAAGCATTATAGTAACGGTATTGTGCTGTACCGTCCCTTTGAGAATAATATATACTTGATTGATTTTTGAACAATTAAGTTCGACATTGATTGTCTATCATGCTCTTTGAGTGTAGAATTGTTGTTTAAACAAAGCGTCGTTTTACGCTCTCTGAATAAGGATTTGTTGGAGTTGTTCAACACTCTCTAATTAGATAATTTGTTTGTTAATATTTTAAATGTTATTGGCACAAGAAGCCCAATATTTTATTTACTATGTTGGTTATTAGTTCGCTACTACCCTTTATGCACTGTTCGGTACTGTCCTCGTAGTTGCAAGTTCGGAATTCAAAATTCTTTGTGTTCTCAGTTTGTAGTCCGGTTGATTTATTGAAAACTGGCAAGAGGGCGAGGTTGTTTGCGGGAGAGAGAGGTCTGTGGCCTCAGCCTGTGGGGCTAGCGACGGCGGGACTGCGGCTGGGGATGAACTGGACTAGAACAGCGGATGGAGATCGCCAGACAATCGTGGTGGTGTGGAGTGGATTGCGTGAGGCTGGAAAGGCGTGTTGGACGGGGGCGATTAGCGTTAGTTTGGAAGCTGAGAGTGTAGCGAGGAGAGGAGAAGTGTGCGGGATCGTGAGTACGGGGAACTGGGATTCGCGAGGGCTGAGGCGGTGGTACTGGTGTGTTTACTTGACGCAGGTTGGGAAAAAGGAAGCAAAGGGAGAACTGTAAGTGAGGCGTGGGAGTCTGGTTACAGGAAGTTTGAAAGGGCGTGAAGGGGATTGCGTGGGGGTAAAGGAAACTAGTGGAAAAGGAAGCAAATGGAGAGAAATAGCAAACCAATAGGCCGAAGGAAGAAGTAGGCAATCAGTAAAAAAGAATGGAATGGAAAGGAAAACAAAAAGATGAAAATATTAACAAGATGGGAGGTTGGGCAATGATCCGTAAAAAGATCGAGCTTTGTTCTTCCTCCTTTGGTTGCTGCTGGTTGAGTCAGGGGAAGAAGCCTAGTCACAAGATTCGGCGAACTATTGAAAAAATCGCGTATAATTCGCGCATTATTCCTTGGACGAATGCAACACCCGAATTGCGTCAAATTTCCGCACCTATTCTGAATTTTACGATTTTTTCACGAATAATTCGTGATTCCCGTATTTAACAGGT
Organism: Alisma plantago-aquatica; assembly: GCA_963693085.1. Taxonomy (NCBI): domain Eukaryota; kingdom Viridiplantae; phylum Streptophyta; class Magnoliopsida; order Alismatales; family Alismataceae; genus Alisma; species Alisma plantago-aquatica. The sequence continues at coordinate 133,884,390 of OY856411.1, read as the reverse complement.
ATAAAACATAAAAAGCACGCTTTTTCCCGATTTTTTTTGAAAAAATCGGCCCTCTTCTCACTATTTCTCGCGGCCCAGCTGACCCGTTTAACTCTAGCACCTCACCCCCTACTGATATCCCGATACGCATCTAAGCCCTAACCCGAACCTCCCGACACCACCAGGTAGCAGCAGCCCTGCTATCACCAGAGACGAAGGGAGCTGCTACAAGCAGCAGCACTAGCCAGAAAGCAGACTTCTTAGTGGTCACGATTCGCGACCATTGTTGGTTTAGGTATCAATGGTGTTAGACACTCCTGGACCAGCAGCGCCACCCATTCCCAGAACCAGCGATGCCGACCATCAATAGAGCAGCGACAACCTTCCCGGCTACGAATATTGGGATTAGATGTGCCATGTGTATATCATGTTTTGAGCTACGAATATATTTATGTATATTGTGCATGAAGATGTATCTAAAAACATATACATACATTATATATATATATATATATATATATATATATATATCCGAATTTTATTCAAAATTTTCCCGCATAGTTGACCGAACTTTTACCGAATCTTTACCGAATTTTATCTGAATATTCCGCATAATTTACGAATGCCGAATTTATCAGCCTAGCCGAATGAATGTCGAATCCCGAATGTGTGACTATGGGAAGAAGAAGCACGAGTTAAAGACGATGGGTTTTTTCTCTCTAAAATGAGGAGGCCTCTCTTACGGTCTGAGGGTCCTCTTCTTTCTTAACCACTTATAGGAACTAGTCCAAACATGGTACTTTGTGGGAGTTTGTTGTGGACTTGTCGGGGTTGGTTGCCAACGTGCCTGCCAAGTTGTTCGACGGGGTGGATGAGGATCGGATCATGATCGGCCGGATCATGATCGGCCGGATCATGGGTCCCACATTGAGGAAGAGGACGGAGCTCCTGCGGAGATAAAAATTAGAGTTTTTTTCCAAAACCTCCCTCACATTTGCCATAATTCCCTAAAACCCCCTCTGTTATCTTAAATCCCTATAGTCCCCCTCCCTTTCATCCTAAATTCCTACCAACTCCCTCCAGCCAACACCGTTAGCATGTGAGTTAAAGGCGGCTGCTGCTCTATTGCTTTTTGTTAAATCAGCTGTCTATTACTTAAGCATAAGAGATAACAATGCTTAGTTATTTATAATAATAATTATTATTTAAATGTTATGTTATCATGATATAAATGTAAATAATATTTGTTGACTAAAAATATATTTTTTGTAAGGATGAGAAAATCGTGGTTCAGAGCGTAAAATTAGACTGGACTTATATGTTCAGTAATGGTCTAGACCGCAAAACCATGACCAGACTGTTCAATTCGGCACGGTCTGTTGTGAGTTTGGTCTGGACTGAGGTCTGGGAATTTCAATAAGTTCAGTTTTCAGTCCGGTCCGGTTCAAAACAGGTCCAACCGCACACCGGATAACAAACCGACTTTTATATAAAATTCATGTATATTTGTAGGTATATTATGTAACAAATACATATATAAGCACTAGTATTATAAATGTTTGCTATTAATGTTATATAATTATTAAAAGTGACTAAGATTTTCAACTTTGTACAATTAGATAAGTTGCAAAACATGTAAAAAATATTGATTACAATCCAAACAGTCAGGTCCAGTCCTACATGAAATGGTCTGGTCGCGGTCCGGTCCTACCTTAAAATGGCCCGGTTTACGATCCATAAATTTGTTAAAAAATATTGATTACGGTCCAAACGATCCGGTCCGGTCCTATATGAAACTGTCTGGTCGTAGTCCGATCCTACCTCAAAACGCTCCGGTCTACGGACCATAAATTTGTTAAAATCCGGTCCGCGATCTAGTCCGATTGTAAACGGGGCTGAACTAGGGCTGAGCATCGGTCTAAAATCAGAATGGATCGGACCGCTGACCGGATTTTAACAAATTTATGGACCGTATACCGAACCGTTTTAAGGTAGGACCGGACCGCAACCATACCGTTTCATGTAGGACTGGACCAGATATTTTGGACCGTAATCAATATTTTTTACATATTTTAGAACTGATTTAATTGTACAAAATTGAAAATCTTAGTCACTTTTAATAATTATATAACATCAATAGCAAACTTTAATACTACTAGTGTTTATATATGTACTTGTTACATACTATACCTACATATATACATGAATTTATATAAAAGTCGGTCTCCTGTTTGGTATCCGGTTGGACCGATTTTGGACCGGACCGGACTGAAGACCGAACTCACTGAAATTCCTAGACCTCAGTTCTGACCGAACTCACAATGAAACAGACCGAATTGAACAGTCCGATCACAATTTTGCGGTCTGGACCATTATTTGCTCACCCCTAGGCTGAACCGACATGTCCAATCTAATTTTCCGGTCTAAACCACGATTTTCTCACCCTTAAAAAATATATTTTTAGTTAACAAATATTATTTACATTTATATCATTATAACATAACATTTAAATAATAATTATTATTATAAAGTGACTAAACATTGTTATCTTTTATGCTAATTTAATAGACAGCTGATTTAACAAAAAGCAACGGTGTTGGCTGGAGGGGGTTGGTAGGAATTTAGGATGAAAGGGAGGGGGGCTATAGGGATTTAAGATAACAAAGGGGATTTTACGGAATTATGACAAATGTGAGGGGGGTTTTGGGAAAAAAACTCTAAAAATTAAGTCTAGAAATATCGCTTTGGCCACATCGTGCTAGTACCACTTCGCAAAGACTCTGCCTGATGGGCGCGCGTTCGTCCCGGTCCCGATTTCTTTGCCCCCTCTCCGCGCGCCACCTTCCCACACATTCTCTGCAACTATCGCTATGGGAATCATTTCCCCGGCTGTATGCAATTATCGCTACCGGAGTCAAGAAGCGGAGCACATTTGGTCCCACTGCTCAGAGAAGTCGACGACGCTGGCGATCTGGACGACAGGGGCGACTAGCTATGGCGGACCTTTGGCGGTGATGTGGACGACTGCAGCGGTGATTTGGACGACTGCGGCGGCTACTGACGGCGATGACCTGGAGGACGACGACGCCCAGCAACAGGCTATCTCGTGCTTGCGCCCAATAAACAACGAAGAGGGGCGGCTGATCGTGAGATCATCTACATCTGCAGTTTAATTGCATCAGGTGATGATATTCACATGATGCCTCTTTTTTAATTCATTGTTTATCGTTAAATAATAATCTATGCGTTTTATGAGTCATTGTAGATGCTCGGAATCAAGTAACAATCACATCGCTTGATCTTTGTAGCTTTGTCTCCCCTATTACTGCCGCTTGATGTTTGGTTGTTGTGCAATGTGTGGCTTTGAAAAAAAACTGTTGCCTATCTAGCAAACCGTGTAGCTTTGAACGGCAGTGACTAATGTATTTCTGAAAAGCTTTTGAGACATAACAATAATTACTGACTAAAAAAATAAAAGATAGGTAGTTTGCTTAATAACTTCAGTTAGCACCATGGTGTTAAATGTTTAACGACATCGATATTAAACATGAACGACGATGCATTGCGTTGAGACAATAAATAATAAATGCTCCTTATTCAGGTCGGTGGGTCATATTATTTGCTAGATCAACGCATTACAAACACGAATTAGTAAGGACACTAGAGACACTCCATTATCAAGAATGATAATGCGCTTGTATATCTTTTAAGACTAGAATATGTTATACGGATATACAACATGGTTCAGAAAAACGGTATGCGGTGTACGGGCAGAGAGGATACTGCATAGAGTATATGCAGTATGCGGGAGCATATACGGGAGATTTTTTTTATTTCAATAAACTAATTATATATAAATTAATATATGAGATCATGAATGAAAATATATAGAGTAGGTACGTATATCTATTTACTTATACACATATTAATATGCATGTATGATGTATGATATGGTTATAATGTATATATGTCTATATATAGAATGTGTTTGTAATATATGTACAAATATAAAATGTAGTAAATCAATGTGTAGATATATGTATAGTGTATAAATGTGAATAAATCAAAATGTATATATACGTGCACAAATATGTGATTGTATATTTAGGTATATTGTATATGTATCTATACATGTTAATATATCAAAAGCTATTCGAATAAATGTACAAATGCGTGTGGAAAATTTTTATATGTATTACAATGTATACATATAATTCAATGACTATCTATCTCAATTTATATATATATAATGAAATGTGTGTATATATATGCATTTATGTACAAAATGTATGAACATTAGTTGTGGGCTTTTCAAATAGTGGAGTTTAATCGGCCGCTTAATCGGCCAAGCGGGAGTATATGTGGCCCATGACCACTTAGTGGACCGATTAGTAATATACTGTGTGGCAGGGTGATTTTATAGGTATATGCGGCCGTGCGGACCGATTTCCCGAACTGTAATATACAAGTATGTATATATGGAAAAGTTTACACATGTGACATCTAAATTTAGAAGTCTTCATTGATGATTGAGTTTAGGCATTGTGAGCCTTCAAAGCCTTTTCTGAGCTTCATGCGACATATAAACTTAGAAGCCTTCATTGATGATTGCATCATGTTTTATCTCGTACCATCTCCACACAATAACATGAATTCGAGGTGACTTCAGTCACATCTACTATCAGATTTGTATGTATTAACCAAAATGGATTACAGAATTGATTAAGGACGTATTATCCACACATGAAACACAGGAAAACTACCTGAATCTGGTTTCTCTAGTCACTCATCTGAATGAGAAATCTAAACTGGATATGCTAGATATTTCAGTAACGTTTAAAACTAAAAGGTGTCCTTGATGTTTTGTAAAATCTGAACTAAATGGAAACATATTGTATTAAAGAATTGAGTAAATAGTCAGTTGACAAAATTAATTGAGACATTACTGATTTACTGCATATGGCATACCAGAAATAAAAATAAACAAGCACCTGAGCAGTAAACGTTCCCTCAAAACAGATCTATATTGAGGTCTTTACTTTTTATTTTTAAATTAGTCAAACAAAAAGAAAACCACAAAAATATTTTGTTTGGTTTTTCGTAAACCAGGGCAAGACACATATAAGACAATAATTATAAAACTAGGGGAAAACTGTGCGACAAGGCAAAGGATGACACAATATTAAATTGATGCAACTTTGCCAATGACTCTTATATGTATTGTACACGATAAACTCAGATCGACACAAACTCAAAGAATCTAATCATTCATTAATATGACTTAGAACATACATGTCATATTAGGCATAGTGTCTACCCAGACGGAAACATGACATGTGATCAACTTCACCACTTTGATGAATTATAAACAACTTTTGACCTAAATTTGCCCATATGTGCCTTACATTCCCAAAAATTATATTTCCCAATTTAGACCTAAGTTTTCCAAGCCATGCCTGATTTGGTCTAATTCAAACCAAAGATAACATATGCCATCGGTTGGGTGTTTATCTAACCAAATACTACTAGGATTATAAAATTTTGATCTATTCAACTTATCTATATTTTATTGTGGAAGTTCATGTCTATATTATTAGTAAAGGGTATTGAGATGGGATTTTTCGAAGCAATCAATACTTTTAGCTTAAATTAATAATGAAGTCAAGTATTAAAATATTGTGCTCGGTAGTAATAATAGACATTTAAGTCTTGGTATTAGGTTTGTCTATGATAAAACATGTTGAGATAACTCTGAAGAAGTTTGGCACAAGACGAGATAATCAGATATAAATGAGACCTAATTTTCCCCAACTAGATCTAACTCCTCCAAAACTGACTTGATATCTCCAAATTAGACCTATGTTCCCCAACTTTGACCTAATGTTTCCAAACATGGCCTGTTTTGGCCTAAATTAAATCAACTTGAACCCAAGCATGATTGGAGTTGCACTAGTCTGAGCAAATTTAGACCCAGTTCATACTTATTTGGCCTTCATGTAGCCATCATAAGCATTTGTTTTCATTAGAGGATGGATATACAACATTATCTAAATTGATATTTACATAAATTCCTTGAACTCATATGAAAATTAGCAAAATCCTCACAAATAATATCTATGTAGGGTGCACATGATAAAAAAATTGTGGCGCATACTCCTCTATAACTTGGAATGAGACATTATTCCTTAGTTGCCATGGTTCATTGGATATCCAAATTATCTTAATTGATCATAAATTGATACAAATTATACCTAACATGACTTCAGCTACTTTAGTTCACCCTATAATGAACTAGTTTGTCTCAATTAGGCATACATCTGAAGAAATTGAGGATAAGATGTGTTAAGTCATCTCTAGGCATAGAATCATAGTTTACAACTCATTCCCATCACATAAGATGCCTAGGTGCATCAACGAGGGCACCCAGAAGGGTCCATTGATAATTAAATGTAACTTAGTATTTCTCTAGATGTAATAGTCTAGGTTGCAATAAAAAATTACTTTTGCATCACCTACGTAGTGTATCTATTCCTATATAAAAGCTATCCATTAAAATGATTAATCAAGAAAATGGTTTTGAAGAATATTTATCTTTGATGTAAAATTTACAAAATTTATAGACTTCAATAACACTGGGTTTTTCTTTTCCAGGAGGTAGTAAGTAATGGCGGATGTCAATTTCATAACTGATAAGAGTTGGATTGGTCATGGAAAGACTTGCTTTGATAGATGTTGTGATCCATATTTTATGAAAGGAGTAGATGCTTTTATTGCGTTTGCATTTAGAAATGAATCTACTAGAGAAGTTAAATGCCCTTGTACTAAGTGTAAGAATAAATGCTATGGAGACATGTACAATGTAAAGAGCCATATTATCATGAATGGGTTTATGGAGGATTATACAACTTGGACACAACATGGTGAGGTGCCTAGATGTTCAAATAGGAATCCAACAAATGAAACGACTGAATGTATCGATGATATTCCTAGGCTTATTTTTGATGCAGTGCGGGATAACGTCTATGTAGATTCATACCATTCAATGAACAATTCTGCAGATGGATAAGGTGAAGATGTAAGACAATTCCGGAATGTTGTAGATGATTCTAGCCAACCTTTATATCCTGTTCAAAATTTTCTAACTTGTCATGCATTATTCAAGTGTTTGAATATAAATGCAAATTTAATCTGAGTGATAGTGCATTATCCACTCGATTCTTGATGTTGAATGAATTTCTTCCAGAGGGTAATTCTTTGTCAAAAAGTTAGTATGAATGCAAAAAGATAATGTCAACTTTGGGCAAAAAATCCATGCTTGTCGAAATGATTGTGTTCTGTTTCGTGGCAAGTATGAGCATTCAAATGATTGTCCTCTTTATGGATCTTCTAGATGGAAAAGATTGAAAAATAAGAATAGGGTATGGAGGTTGCCGAAGGTCCCTATAAAACTACTTCACTATTTCCGATTAACACCAAGATTGAAGAGGTTTTTCATGTCCAAAAAACTGGCTCCACTTATGGTTGGGCATCACACCTTTCCGTAGAGTACAAGTAATAACATGAGTCATCCTAGAGATTATATAGCATGGAAAGACTTTGATATAAAACATCCAACCTTTGGTGCTGATCCTCATAATATAAGACTTTCCCTTGCAAGTGATGGTTTCAACCCTTTTAATATGTCAATGGGTAGTAGCTGGAGCACATGGCATGTCGTTTTGATTTGCTATAATTTTCCACCTTGGTTGGTTATGAAACAATCACTATTTATGTTGTCTCTTCTTATAGAAGGTCCAAAATCTCCTGGTAGAAAATTGATACATATTTACAACCACTAATCGATGAATTAAAAACCTTGTGGTTAGATGGTACCATGACTTATGATGCAAACAAAGAAGAAATATTTAACATGAGAGCAACAATCATGTGGACAATAAATGATTTTCCTACATATGGCATGTTATCTGGTTGGATCACTAAAGGTTATAAGGCATGCCCATATTGTGGTGTTGATCATGGATCCATTTATCTTCCACATAGTCGCGAATGTGTCTACATGAGGCATCGTCATTTTTTAGATGCAAATCATCCATGGCATGTAGATAAGAAACTTTCAATGGGAAGGAGGAACTTGCTACTACACCAAATCATCTTAGTGGAAATGAAAATTGAAATTGTGGGAAAACCATGGTGATGTGAATGTTACATAGGAAAATGTCAAATGTTGTGAATAGAGAAGTCCTAAATTGCCCAAGGGATGGAAGTGAAAGAGTTTTTTTTTTAAACTTCCTTATTGGTCCACATTATTGATTCAACACAATTTAGGTGCTATGCACATAGAGAAGAACATGTCTGAAAACATCCTCAGTTGGTTGTTGTACAAAGATGGTCATAGTAAAGAGAATGTTTATGCTTGTTTGGACATGCAAAAGTTGAATATGAGGAAACCACTTTGGCCTAAAAAAGGAAATCACAACGATCCATTTGTTTTGCCTCCTTCACCTTATAGTATGAATGGAAAAGAAAAGGATGCCTTCTTATCAGTTCTTAAAGACTTGGAATTTCCAGATGGTTTTTCTTTAAAAATATCAAATAAAGTTCAAGTTGAAGAAAATAAAGATTGATGTGGGTTTAAAAGTCATGACCACTATATTTTAATCCATTATCTCTTACCTTTGGGTCTTAGAAGAACTCTTCCAAGACCAGTTGCTAAAGTGCTGATTGAATTTTGTAATGTGTTCAAGTCTTTGTGTGCAAAAAGAATTAGTGTTCAGAAGATGGAAATGCTTGAAACACTGATTCAGATCATTCTTTGCAAGCTTGAGTGCATCTTTCCACCCACATTCTTTGACATTATGGTCCATTTAACTATACATTTACCGTATGAGGATAGAGGCTAGAGTTGTAGGTGGTGTGGAATATAGATGGATGTATCTAGTGTAAAGATTTTTGTATTCTTTGAAACAATTTTGTATGCAATAGAAGTAGACCTGAAGGGTCTATTGCTGAGGGATATATTTTCAAAGAGGTGACTACTTTTTTCCAACATTATCTAGAAAATGTGGATTTTTACTTATGTAGGCATCTAAGATATGGCGAGGGACCTATTGGTGCTGGTGTATTTCAGACTCCCTCATATGTGGAACTCAACCAAGCTCGTCGCTTTATTTTGTTCAATACAACTGAGATTGAACCATATTTATTGTAAGTATCAAAATTGTAATTTTAGTACTGATGACTTCCTGTTCAATCCTCTATATATTCACCATTCTTCCTATTCTGAATACACTTTTGAAGGATGCATGCCGATGAGATTAGACATCAAAATCCATCATGGAATGAAGTGAAAATATAGAGTGAACAACACAATCATTTTGTTAAGTGGTTCTCATATTATGTAAGTTGTGGTATTTTGAATAAAGAGTTGAAACTCAATTCCATTTTGTGCAGTGTCAATAATATTAGTTTCATGTGTATCAGGTAAATTTTCTCCCATGAGACATGGTTGTTCCTAATGTTGTGAGAATTCTTGCTAGGGGACCTATATTAGGAGTACGTTCTTATAAAGGGTATTTTGTGAATGGCTACAAATTTGAAATTGAAGCAGTAGATAGTGGTTTTGTCACTTAAAACTATAGTATTCAAACTAAAGGCCCTGATGACAACATGTATTATGGAGTGTCAGTTGATATATTAGAGCTTCCGTACGAAAGTATCTCTCCCATTTGTCTTTTCAAATGTAAATGGTATGACATGGAAGAAGGCATATGTTCATATGTTGATGAATTTGGTTTCACTTTGGTTGATAAATCAAGGACAAGTTTTGATGATGAACCCTTCATTTATCCTGATCAAGAAACTCAAGTTTTTTAATCTATTGATATAGAAGAAAAAAAATGGAGTCTTGTTTGTCATTGGACACCAAGAGATACTTATGATATTCCTTTGAGTACTATAATTACTGAACATAATGAAGTGGAGGGTGAAGTGGATGAAACTAATGAGATGGATGAGGTTTGTGAAGATGATGACAACATTATTGGGGTTGTTCTGATCTAGGGAATGATATACATGTTGATACTAATTTACAGAAAAATTGAAAAAAACAAAGGTAATCTAGTTTGAAATTCTGACTTGTGTTTCATTATTTTTTTCTCTTTCAAAGAAATTTATGTAATGGATTGTGGAAATAAATTTATTCATATTAACTTGGCAGAGTTCTCTACAAATATGCCACCCAAGAAGAAGGTGAAGTCTTTAAAAGAAGTGGTACAAGATGAAAAAAGCAAGCTGAAAACAAGCATCATTCTACAACTTGTAATCCATTTCCATCTGATAGCGAGTCATTTGGTTCACAAGAACAACTATTGTCTTTTATAGCATGTAAGTGTTTTTTTTATTAGTTTGTTGAGATACTTTTTACTATGTTCTTATTTAGTTTGTTTAGGTACACTTCAGAAAAAAAGCTGTCAAAGATAACTCTAATAAGCCTCAAACAAGTGGAGTTAAAACCATTGGTGATATATATTATTGATGCATTTTTTTGTTTAATTATGTACAACAAGTAAGCCTCAATCTTACTTCTACATGTCCTAGATGAATGATACTTTCACAAGGATGATTCCAACTTCAACCTTGCCTAAAGAAATAACTGATACTTCCTTAAAAGTAAGGGAGAACAAAATTCCCATGAGTTCAGTTCCTTCTGCAACATGTGGTGATGGGTTAATGAAAGATGCATGTTTAGGTAATAAATCTACTAGGTTGCTTAAATATTTAAATTTTCAAATAACATTCAGTTATGTTTTGAATACAACTCATTCAAGGAGAATGTTGGAATCTTTGATTCAAAATGGATTGGGATCAAAACAACCCATCCTTAGTTCTCCTAACCTATTTTCTAAAGCTATTAATGATGCCTCTAGAAGGACGATTCCTGTTATAACCCCATTTTTCTAAATCATATAATGATATTTGTAAATCTTCTTTTAAGAAATAAATGAAATCAATGGTTGATTTAATCGTTTGATTTGAATGAATTTCGTGCCTTGTTTTCTTAATGGGCCTTATTGGTTATTAAGCCCAATTGAAAGAAAAAGAAAAAAAGAAAAGGAAAAGGAATTCAATTGGATAAAGGAATAAATGAGAAAATAGATAAAAGAAGAATAAAAGGATAAGGAATATTTTCCAAAATGAAATTTTGAAATATAAAGGTTCCTTGAGGTTCAAGGAACTCAGGATAATGATATAATGGCAAAGGAAATAGGAAATATATGGAAAATATGAATAAATAGGTGTTATCTTGCAATTGAAGAAAAAGAATCGTTTTCTTTAGATAATGATCCCAATTTTTGAATGATTAGAGATAAAAGCATAAATGAGGTTCCCTTAAAATTTGAATTAAAAAGGAGTTCTAATTTGGGAGTTATTGCTTTTCAAGTTATCCTTAAAATAGGATTTTATCTTGGAATTTAGGAAATCTTTCCCTTTTTGGTTGAGCGCGAATGATGGTGGTTGTTGGATCTTGATCCAACCGACTCTGTTCATTATCAAAGTCCCAATGGGACACAGACTGTGGATGAGTTACAGGGGAACTTTCCCCATGGATTTCCGATCATTTCAGTGCATGTGCACTCGGGGAATATGTTCCATTGGGTCCGAGAGAGAGAAGCGAAGCTTATCGACCCAAGGTTGGCTGGCTTTCATCGCATCTACATGAATGCCCAATTGGGCCAAAAGCTAGGGCGGCAGCAGGTATAGAAACCCTAGAAGAGCCCCCTAGTCCTATATAAAGGCCATCGTTCGATACCTCACACCCTCGCGCTCTCGAACGACCATCTCTTAGGTCCCAACTCTCTCTCTCTCCCGATCAAACTCTCTCTGGCGAGGGCTCTGCCTCGCACTGCCGCGGCCTGAGCAGCAAGGAAGGGAGGAGACGACGTACAACCATCGTTCGATCAGGGATCACTGTGATCCTGCGCGAGGATCTAATGGTGCTAGGGGGTGGCTGGTTAAGTGCAACTCGCTCGTGACTCGGAGCGTTAGATCGAGATCTGACGACCGACAACAAGCAACAACACACGCTTTTGGGACGATCGACGTGGAGCGTCAGATCAAGACACAGACCAGCGACACATTGATCGTGCGGTCGACGAATTTCGGTAATTAGTCCTCTTTAATCGAATAATCCAGAAATAGCTTTTTCTTTGCGGAATTCATAGAAATAGCTAGGAATCTCTGATGGAAAAACTTTATACATGAAAGTTGCATAGAAAAATATGAGGAACAAGATAAAAATGGTTTGATAACCTAATTCTATCCCATTTTACAAAAGTACCTTAATTTTGTAGAAAATTGTATATAAAGGGATTTAGAAACCCTAATTGTATATATAAGGTGAATCTTTGTGGATTAATAGGTTAATTTGAGAAGTATTAACCTGTTGCATATTAAGATAGAGTTTTCATCTGTTTTGAATGCAAAGTTGGCTAATTTAGGATTTTAATCATTAAATGAAGGATAATATGTATTGAAACCCTAATTTAGGGTAAAAGAAGAGAAAAACCTTGTTGATTTCGAATTATGGAAAAAGGTTGTTAAATAATGATCCTAAGTATGATTAGGAGTAGTAAGGTGGTTAATTTAGGGTTTTATATAGTTTCTCTAAATAAGGATTCATAATGTTAAAAGTGGAGATAAAACCCTAATTTCCAAGGAAACCCTAAAATTGGAATAGAAATCTTAAGAAATAAGATGGGTTGGATAAATAATGATAAAAGGAAGTTTATATGTTTATTTCAGGATTTATGTTCATCTTTGCTTGCTTGGTTGGGTTTCCATGCTTAATTGATTCTGTCATAAAAACTACCGTTACAGGTATGTGGCTATGCTTATGACTACTCCGAATTAGTTTTCTGAGGATTTTATCGATGTTTCCATTGTGGCTTGAATTAAACTGTTGGATGAATTTAATTCATGCAAACTATAATGTGGATATGACTATCACCTAAGATATGTGCCTACTAACTCAGATCCTAGTCCCCTCTGTAGCTTGATAGACTGACCTAGTATATGGCTACCTATGGGGTAGATCCATCAGGTCATTGGATGACTTAGTACATGGGTACCAATGGGGTAGGACCATCAAGTCACCTTGAGTCAGAGATTGGACTACCTTTGGGTAGGGCCATGCGACTCTATAACCCTAAGTATTGGCTACCTGTAAGGTAGGGCCATGGGGGTAAGGATCTACCATATGAGAGAGGTAGTATCCATGTCCACTGCAAGGACAACACAAAGATTGGGGATAGGTAAGGATTGAGTAGTATTTCTTAAAATGTAATCTTGGAAGTTAAATGATAATTGGTTGATTACATTGCTATCATAGTCGTACAATTTTTGTAATCCCCCACATACCAGCTTTATGTTGATCGCGTATTTGTTTGTCGGCGTTTTAGGTGCAAACCCCAAAAGGACAAATAGTAAATTGTCACATTGTGAATACGTGAATTAAATTTCAAAGAGGATTAGTTAGAGTAGAATTCATATGTGGATAGAAGTTAAGAAATCCAAAATTTCAAAGGTATGCAAACAAATTTATTTATTACATCTTTTCAGTATAGTCTGGTAAAGTTTGGTAATTATTAATATTTATTTGTCAAACCTTGATTCGGAAATTAGAATAACGACTTTGACCTCCTGGTCTTCCTTAATTGGGAGTTACTGGAAGGCGGTGTCATTACATTTGGTATCAGAGCCAAGGTTCCTCACTTAACCATTAATAATTATTAAATTTTACAAACTCTATAGAATCCAAGGGAGTTATTAGAGGATTATCTGAAAGACCGAGGTGTCTAGAAAAGGATCACGACCGGGGGCTGGAAATATTTTCCTCCGCACCGCTAGTCGAAATATGAGGACTCCTGGATCTCTGTGACTGTCTGGCCAAAGTCTTAGGGTATGATTCGAAATAAGATACCTTTAGGACACTCTCATCTTATTCATCCCTTCTCATCACACATTCAATTAGGATTTTAAGAGTTAGAGTTTTTCTCTCTCTTCCCCACCCTCATGTGGTATGGGTAAGTAAGTTAAGGATTAAGGAATCCTCCATCAAATTAGTAAAAGATACGTAATGAGACATCATTGACATAAGTATAATTAGTTTAAATATAAACTAATGGTCTGTTTTTTATGCTTATGTAGATGGCTCGTATAAAGACTGTTGCCATTCCCGAGGGCACTGGAAACCCAGCTAGGAGTGGTTGGCCTCCCCGCAAGGGAAAGGGGTCTTCAAAGAAGAGAAAGAGGAACCATGATGGTGAATCCTCTAAGAAGAGGAAGAGACCCGAAGAAACTACTCATGAGGTCCCTAACCCTGACCTGATACCCTTCAACAACCTTGATCAAGAAGAAGACCAAGGGTACGAGGAGCAACATGAGTACGAGGAGGTGGCCCGGATGGAAGAAGATCAAGCTGGTGGTCTCGAACCAACCATGATAGTCCACACCCCTGATGCTTTGTGGATGGAGCAACAGAAGAAGCTGACAGAGGCTATTAGTGCTTTGGCCCTTCGAGACTTAGCTAGAGGAGAAAATGGTGAGCCGCTTCCTGTTCGTCCTCAACTAGGAGCCACCATCTTAGACTTCGTCAAGCTGAACATTGATTATATCTGGGGAGAAGACAAATATGAGGTAGTCAACAAGGAGGAAGCTTGGCTGCTTGCAGTCGAGAAAGGATTCCGCATGCTTGAGGTACAGCCGACAAGAAGGTTCTCTTTGCTGCTCATCTCCTAGAAGGAGCAGCCAAGATATGGTGGGAGACTCACATCATAGGCCGAGACCTGACTGAGGAACCAATGGCATGGGCTGACTTCAAGACGATCTTCTTCGCCAGATTCATTCCTGTCTCAACTAAGAAAGAAAAGGAAAGGGAGTTCACCAACATGACTCAAGGAAACTCTTCAGTGGCAGACTTCGGGCGCAGGTTTCGAACCCTGGAGCATTTCGGGCATATGATGGATGAGGAAAGAAGGGCGGATCACTTCATAGAGCGTCTTCACCCTACCATCATGCCCCACGTGATGAAAAGTAAACCCAAAACCTTTGATGAATCTTACAACACTGCTTTAGACATGGAGAGGACTGTGATGCCTGCTCAGCTTCCACCCAAGGGGTATCTGGGTTTCACTAAAGGAACTCAAGGTCAGAAGAACCACCATAAGAAAGGTCACGGGCGTCACCAGGCCAAAGGAAGACAAGGAGGAAAAGGGAAACCCCAGTAAGAGAACAAGAGACCTCGATGCCGCACCTGTGGGAAATGGCATACCGGTGAGTGCCGCCACAAGAAGAGGGTCTGCTACCGTTGTCAACAATAGGGACATATCCAAGCTACTTGTCCTCTGCCAGACCCAAGAGGACCAGGTCCAGTAGCAGCCCCACCTGTGGCAGCCCCACCTGGAGCTGTGGCCCCACCTGCGGGAGAAAGAAGACAAGCTCGAGTGTTTGCTATTGATAATGAGGAAGCTCAAGCTAATGCTAATCGGTTGATCGAGGTTAATAACCCTTAGAGTTTTTCCTTTATGATTTAAAGTTAAGCATGTAATGGTCTTATGCATGATGAAAAACTATGTAGGCATGCTTGAAGTCATGGGACAAAATGTAAAAGCTTTGTTTGACTCTGGATCTACTAATACTTTAATTTCGAGAAATCTTGCAACTATGCTTTGTTTGGATATCAAGGATTTAGGGTATGTCTTGGATGTTACAATCCCGAGTGGTCGAATATTTACCTCCCTTTTGAAAACTCCAGTGATACCTGTGAGATATCAAGATCATGAGTTTCCTATAGACTTTATCCTTCTTGATATGAATGACTTTGATGTGATCATTGGTATGGATTAGCTTTATACTTATAGGGCCAATATTGACTGTAGGGAGAAGAAAGTGGTCATTAAGAAACCAGGGTCACCCACCTTTCATCATTAAGGGTAGGAAAGATGCCACCACCAGCCTGTATGTGTCAGCCTTGAAAGCAGAGCGGATGATGAGTAAAGGTTGTCGAGATTTCTTGGCAGTAGTTACCGAGCCAGAACCTAGAGTGCAACCATTAGATGAAATATAGGTAGTTAGGAGCTATGCAGATGTTTTTCCAGATGATCTACCTGGGATTCCTCTTGAGAGAGAGGTAGAGTTCACCATAGAGCTAGCTCCTGGGACA
Organism: Alisma plantago-aquatica; assembly: GCA_963693085.1. Classification (NCBI taxonomy): domain Eukaryota; kingdom Viridiplantae; phylum Streptophyta; class Magnoliopsida; order Alismatales; family Alismataceae; genus Alisma; species Alisma plantago-aquatica. The sequence goes on along the minus strand of OY856411.1, from coordinate 133,868,192 downwards.
AGCCCTATTTCCCGACCACCTTATAGAATGGCCCCTGCAGAGTTGCTCGAGTTGAAGAAACAATTGCAGGAATTGCTAGACAAGGGTTTTATCCGCCCTAGCACATCACCATGGGGAGCACTGGTTTTTTTTGTAAAGAAAAAGGATGGTTCACTCTAAATGTGCATAGACTACCGGATGATCAACTAGGCTACCATTAAGAACAAATATCCCTTACCCCGTATAGATGACGTGTTTGACCAGTTTAAGTCAGCTCGAGTCTTTTCCAAGATCGACTTGATATTGCGTTACCACCAGTTGAGAGTCAAGAGTGAGGACATCCCGAAAATAGCTTTTCGAACTCGTTATGGCCACTATGAGTTTGTAGTTATGCCTTTTGGGTTGTCCAATGCACCCAGTGTTTTCATGAACCTTATGAATAGTGTGTTCCAACCCTTCCTTGACTCATTTGTCATAGTGTTCATAGACGACATACTAGTTTATTCAGATGACTTAGATCAACACTGAGACCACCTAAGTAAAGTCCTTGATATCTTGAGAAAGCAGAAGTTTTATGGGAAATTCTCTAAATGTGAGTTTTGGATAGACCAAGTCATGTTCCTCGGACACATCATCTCAGGAGGAATGATCTCTGTAGATCTAGCTAAAGTGTCGGCAGTTCGAGACTGGCCTGCACTGAAGAACCCCTCCGAGATCCACAACTTCTTGGGGTTAGCAGGATACTATCGACGTTTTATCAAGGATTTCTCAAAGACCGCCTTGCCTTTGACCATGTTGACTCGGAAGGATGTGAGGTTTGTATGGTCCGATGTGTGTGAAGCTCATTTTCAGGAGATGAAGGAGAAGCTGACCACTGCACCAATTTTGACTCTACCATCAGGAAATGAGGGTTTCATGATTTTCACCGATGCATCAAAGATGGGACTTGGCTGCATGTTGGAACAGAATTGGCATATGGTTGCATATGCCTCCCGACAACTCAAGCCCAACGAGCTGAATTACCCGACGCATGACTTAGAGCTGACATCTATCATTCATGCATTGAAGATTTGGTGGCATTACCTGTATGGTGCTACTTTTGAGATCCTCACTGACCATAAGAGCCTAAAGTACCTCCTGATACAGAAAGACCTGAACCTAGGATAACGACGATGGATGGAGTACATGAAGGATTACCACTTCACAATCTCCTATCATCCAGGAAAGGCGAACGTCATAGCCGATGCTTTGAGTCAGAAACAGGTCAAGTGTGCAACTGTTTTGTCCAGTCAGTGGAAGAGTTTAGAAGAGTTGGTGGAATGGTCTCCTCAACCGTTATATGACCGAGTTCGTTTGGCCAACATTCAGATACAGTCTGAATTATTGAGTGAGATTGTAGTAGCACAGTTGCCCAATGGAGAACTTGATAAGATGAAGGTCTTGATGAAGAAGCCACAAACCCATCTTTCATTGGGAATAGGCGGAGGGATCATATTCGAGAATCGTATATGGGTTCCTAATGATTCACCATTGAAGGAACATATCCTACAAGAGGATCATGGTTCTAAGTACAAGGTGCACCCGGGAACTACCAAGATGTTTAAGGACCTACAAATGTTTTTTTGTTGGACATGAATGAAGAGAGATATTGCAGCATATGTGGCCAGCTGTCTTACGTGCCAAATTGTGAAGGTTGAACACCAATGACCCGGTGGACTTTTACAGTCTATAGAGATTCCAGAGTGGAAATGGGAGAAGATCACCATGGATTTTGTGGTGGGTCTACCTCGGACTAATAAAGGTCATGATGCTATACGGGTTGTGGTAGATCGCCTTACCAAGTCAGCATACTTCCTCACCCTGAAGACCACTGCCAAAGTGTCAGACTTAGCTGAGTTGTATATCAGAGAGATAGTGTGTTTGCATGGCGTACTCGGTTCCATCATCTCCGATAGAGACCCAAAGTTTACTTCCAAGCTGTGGAAGCAAGTTCAAGAGGAACTTGGTACAAAGTTGAGGTTCAGTACCGCTTATCACCCTCAGACAGATGGACAGTCAGAAAGGACAATCCAGACCCTAGAGGATCTACTGAGAGCTTGTGTGCTTGATTGGGGTGGATCATGGGAGCAGTACTTACCGTTAGCTGAGTTTCCCTGTAATAACAGTTACCAAGCCAGTATTGGGATGCCTCCGTATGAAGCTCTATATGGGAGACCGTGTCGGTCACCACTTCACTGGGATGATGTTGGTGAAAGGACCTTTTTGAGGTCAAATGAACTCCAAGTGTATGCTGATAAAGTCGCTTTGATCAGACAAAGGCTAAAGAGAGCCCAAGATCGAAAGAAGTCATATGATGATGCGAAGCAGACTGATGTGCATTTCGCCGTGGGAGAACATGTTTTTTTGAAAATCTGACCGCTCTGAGCTATAGCTAAAAATAGAGAAAAGTTGAGTCCCCGATACGTGGGTCCGTTTGAAGTGTTAGAACGGATTGGTGAAGCCACATATCATTTGCCGTTACCCCCTAAATATAGTATGATGCATGATGTGTTTCATGTGTCCAATCTAAAGCGATATGTGCAAGATCCGAGCCATGTGCTGAGCATTGAACCCATTAAGCTTCAAGGGAAGCTAACTTATCCTGAGTTACCTTTGTGGATTCTAGATACCAAGGTAAAAGAGCTCAGAAATAAGAATATAGAAATGGTAAAGGTTCTTTGGAAGCACCATGAAGAGGATGAAGCCACATGGGAGCTGAAGATGGACATGGAAAAAGCATATCCTGAATTGTTTGTTTGATTGTTGAATTTTGAGGGCAAAATTCCTATAAGGAGGGGAGGATGTTATAACCCCATTTTTCTAAATCATATAATGAGATTTTTAAATCTTCTTTTAAGAAATAAATGAAATCAATGGTTGATTTAATGGTTTGATTTGAATGAATTTTGTGCCTTGTTTCTTAATGGGCCTTATTGGCTATTAAGCCCAACTGAAAGAAAAAGAAAAAAAGAAAAGGAAAAGGAATTCGATTGGATAAAGGAATAAATGAGAAAATAAATAAAAGAAGAATAAAAGGCTAAGGAATATTTTCCAAAATGAAATTTTGAAATATAAAGGTTCCTCGAGGTTCAAGGAACTTAGGATAATAATATAATGGCAAAGGAAATAGGAAATATATGGAAAATATGAATAAATATGTGTTATCTTGCAATTGAAGAAAAAGAATTGTTTTCTTTAGATAATGATCCCAATTTTTGAATGATGATAGATAAAAGCATAAATGAGGTTCCCTTAAAATTTGAATTAAAAAGGAGTTCTAATTTGGGAGTTATTGCTTTTTCAAGTTATCCTCAAAATATGATTTTATCTTGGAATTTAGGAAATCTTTCCCTTTTTGGTTGAGCACGGATGATGGTGGCCGTTGGATCTTGATCCAACCGACTCTGTTCATCATCAAAGTCCCAATGGGACGCAGACTGTGGATGAGTTACATGGGAACTTTCCCCTTGGATTTCTGATCGTTTCAGTGCATGTGCACTCAGGGAATATGTTCCATTTGGTCTGAGAGAGAGAAGCAAAGCTTCTTGATAACACTAATTTTTGTGACGTTTTGGACCGTTTTTTTGTTATCAAAACTGCCCTTTTTAACTGTTTTCCTCTCTTTTATAAGTACTTTCGCAATAATTGGCCAAACGACGCTCTTAATTCAATATTTCCAACTTTTGCAGAGTTTTACTCCTATTTTGACCCATTTAGCACCAATAAGGCCGTCCCGGCCCACAAATAAGTTCCATCTGCGATCGGCCTTCCAGATGGCCGATATGACCACTACCTGATAGGGTATGCGTGACACTCTGACGTGCGACGTGAGGATGTTGTGCAGGAAGAAACTGGCGGGCGATACGTCTTCTACCAGACAGGGAGCCCAAGCTCACCCGACAGCTGAGGCTTGTCGCCCGACACAGACCACCCACCAGCACGCACCGCTCGCCACGTGACCGATATCCGACACCCTCATGCCGGGCGATACCGATATCATTCGTCACCAATTTCACGATGATGAGGGGGGACACGTGGCGCCCTGTGCACCATAACTCCCCCCCCAACCGCTGCCTATAAATAGCATCTACATGGAGAACTCGGTCAGGTCGGAACAGTTCGGGACCTTGTGTAATCTTCAGAGGAAAGCTGCGAGAGCAAGTGTATCGCGCCTCAGTGCGGTGCCGGGTGATCCTAGGTGAGCTCTTCCCCATCCCGAGAGGGAGGTGAACGGTTCACTAAGTATCGTCCCAGGCGGCACTGCAGGCCGATATCGTCCGACACAAATCTGTGACTTATATGACTGACTCTAGATACAACTGCTAGCCCAGCACGATACCGAACCCGATACGCTTCGCCCGTCACGTTATGTCGCCCGAGAGGGTGGCGCCCGACATGAGCGTTTCGGGCCAGGGTTCTCGCACTATGCAATCTGCCCGTCACGGCGTGCCTCCCGAGAGGGTGTGCCGCCCGACACAGTTGTATTGGGCTAGGCACTGACCGGTATCAGGCTGGGTGGCCTACTGTAGTCTGTCGTCCTTCTACATCAAGAAGGCGATATCTATCTTTATTTCTGTCATTTAATTCTTTTTCTTCTTCATTATAATCAGACCTTTATATGTTAATAGAAATAGAAGAGTTTAAATATCTGCTGCTTTATGCTTGGTACCCTTGTTGGATGATTGCCATGTTTAATATCTGAGCGCTAGCTTGCACGTTGGATCGCGTTTCGATTAGCTACCGAATCGTGTTTTCCCGTCGTAACAACCTTGAGAGAGGTGTTGTGGCTCTAGTGTTTGGTCCGATTCTGGAGTACGAGAGTGCCCGGAATTGGAGTTGTAGTAGTAACCCTTCCACTCTAATTTAAGTCCAGCAACCTCGAGAGGGGTGTTGATGCTTGGTTAGAGGTACCCGCTCTGAGAGGAGGGGTACAAGATGTTTTCTGCTGTCGCTTGTTTTACCGAAGTTTTCTCCTTCGTACCTTGCTTTGGCTTTAGTTTTATCTCCCTGTTTCTGTTGCATGAAAATCCCTAAAAACTGCTAAATGCTTAAAACCTAAGTTTTTCTTGTAACTCCAGTTGGAGCTAGGGTTTTCTGTTGTTTTATCGATCTTGTTCTGATGTTCCCTTCGGGGAATTTTATCATCTCTTATCCTTGCCGGAGTGTAGCGTGTCGATTCAGCATTCTCAACACTACCACCCTTGTCCCTGTGTTCAACCCCGTCTATCTACTTCGACCCCGTAAACAAAGTTGTGGGGGCCTAGAAGGTTTCAGGTTATAAATGTAAAAGCTCGACTACCTCAAACCACCTCCAATTGTAGGACGCGCGATTTAGGGCGGTCAAATTTTTTGCGCCGTTGCTGGGGACAAGGCAAAACGACACTGTTGACGAATCCGAATCCACTAACTACGCTCCAGTGCCTCAAGCTTAGAAATGAGATTGACAGCACACTCTTTTTCTTTTACTCTTTTTCATTATTAAATATTCTTTGCCTGAAACGAATATCTCATATTACTAACAATAAGTGGTTTCCTAAACTTGATTTCTCGTACTATTTTAGGTACTCTAAAGAACGGTGACCTGTTCCACTGAGCATCAACTCAAACCAACATGCCTCCTCACGTGGAACCACAACACTCTGAAGGGGAACGTCAGGGGAGGGTTAGGCCTGATTCGCCTCAGCCTGAAAGAAATGACCGCTATGACGGCCAAAGCCAACATGAAGGAGAGCGGTCCGAAGATGACCAACACCGAGATAGACGTCGTACCCATCGGAGGCACAGGAGAAATAATGACCAAGAACGCCGCCGAGAAGCCAGTGACACTAAAGATTCAGATGAAGAGGAGAAAACTCTGAGGGAATTAGCATCCACAAAAGCTGACAATTCCCGATGTCCCGTCGTCATCCCGCACTTAAACGCCGCAAATTTTGAACTCAAGCCATCAGTGATTTCCATGATCCAAAACAAAAGCTTCAGGGGGAGTTCTAAGAACGACAACCCTACCACCACCTAGATGCCTTCAAGAACATCTGCGACACTATCAAGATGCGGGGGGTTCCCCAGGATGTCATCTACTGCAAGGGCTTCATCTTCTCCCTGGAAGACAAAGCTCTATCGTGGTACCTTGGGTTGCCCCACCAAGCTCTTGATGGATGGGGAGCACTCACTGACACGTTCGTGAACAAATTCTACCCCACAGAAAGGACTGTGAGAAACCGACAGAAGATAACCTCTTTTATGCAGAAGCCTCATGAGAGTCTCCATGACGCCCGGGAATGGTACCAAGAATATCAGAGGGATTTCCCTCACCATAATTATAAGAAGGGCTTCCTAGTCACCACCTTTTATAATGGTCTGACCTCCGATGAAAGGGTGTCACTTAATGCGGCAGCAGGAAGTGACTTCCTTGGAAAAAAGCCAAGCAAATCTGAAAGGATCATTAAGAACATGGCCGAGCTGCATGCCGGTGCTGATTTTGATAGGTCCGACAGAGGACAAGCTAAAAAGGTTGGTGAAAGGTCCTCTCTTGAGTCCAAGGCGCTGGAGTCCATTACCTCGCAGATACAAAGAATAGCTACAGATGTTAAGCAACTGAGGGAATGTCACACCCAAATTTCACATTAACCACAAACCACGAAATTAGGGCACGACAGGTGGGATTTACACTCAACCAACCACTCATCACTTTTAAAACAATTAAAGACATTTAAAAGATAACCAATTTAAGCTGTAAACAAGAAACTAAACAAGCTGCAGAAACTTTTCTATTAAACTGACGGAAGATACAAGCCAAGTCTACAACATAATACATTGATTAACATAAAGTAAAGCATAACAGTTAATTTACATCTTTGTACACATTCTCTCTCTCACTCACACCTTGTCCCGAAGATCGAGGGGAAAGGACTAAGAGACCTCTAACTAGACTAACTACAAACCTTCTATCGACTAGGCATTAGGATGAAACGATCCTTCTGATTCCTGATGCTGAAGCTGACCTGAAAATGTTTGAGTAGAGAGATGAGCCTACTCGCTCAGTGAATAACATTTCACTTAGCTATCACTAAACAACTCGTCAGGTTTATAAACTGAAAATAAACATATATACTGTTCAAGCAGGCAGTTCTATTAACATAGAAGATATACAGATAATAATCACATTTCTATGCATCAACAGGTATCTCAGGTAAATAAACAGATATATAAATTTACTGTGATCCTATATGATTACTTAATCATGTTATTATGCCCTAATCATATGTAGTATACCCTGCATACAAAGATCCGTAGCGAACTATGATCCCACCGTACAAGACTTAGCGACACACCCGGGAAATGCTAAGTCTGACACCAGCCCTGCTCTGCCACAGGACCCCTGGCTCTCCGGCCAGACACATAGGCTCTACGGCCTCAAGGCACTACTCTGAGTGCTCTAGACCTCCTCTAGCCTGAGTACACAGACGCAGGGAGTCAACACTGGGTTACCACCAGAATTACTCAACCGGTTGGTGTTGGATAACCCCTTTTTCCCCAGTGCCACCGAAATACTCAATCGGTTGGTGTTGGACACTTCCTATCAACCCTCGTGCCACCAGAATTACTCAACCAGTTGATGTTGGACACGAGTTTCACCCCTAAGAAGCATATCTCTCTTAGGGGTTCTACGGTGTTAGGGCACCTAAGTCTATTAATTAGATAGCAGATAAACAATTAAACAGGGATACTACATAGCAACTGTAAGACATAGAATTTCCTCTTTTTCATCATTCATATCACGCATTTCAAGTTCCAATGAACTTATCATACCATAATGTATTTGCTACACTGTTTAAGAGTCATATCAACTGATACTCAAGCAAATAGGCATATAAAATGAGTTAAATAATGATTTCTGAATGAACTGCCACTCACAACTTGAAACTCGGCCAACCACTTTGGAACTCGGCCGAACACCTCCCAGGTTCTAAAACTCGGCCGACCAGCAGGAAACTCGGCCGATCCTCTGGGGAACTCGGCCGACCGACACACTGCTTGATATACCTATAAAGAAACTCGGCCGATCAGGACAAAACTCGGCCGACCAAAACGCAATTCGTTTACCTAAATAAGAAACTCGGCCGATTCAAGACCCAAACTCGGCCGATCAAAACACTGTTCGATTGCCCTAATAAGAATCTCAGCCGACCGATTACGAACTCGGCCGAACCGTGCACAGGCAGAAAACAAAAACGGACCTGCAAGGGTCGATTTCTCTCGAGTCGACGGGCAAAACTCAAACAAACACCGCAAATCATTCGCAACTGATGCACACCACCAAACCGAACCTGAAGGGGGAAGAGAGACGAGCTAGGGCTGCTCCTTGCACCCCAATCTCCTGGCCGTCTCCCTGCAACCGCAGCTCCTGCTGCAAATCCGGATCGTTTGGCGGAGAAGACGATCAAAACAAGGAAGAAGATGAGCCACAGCTACTGGCCGGAGCAAAACAAAGCTCCAACGTCCTTCCCTTCTCAGCTCCCCCCCTCTCTCTCTCTCTCACGCGGAAGAAGGAGAAGAAGAACGCTGCTGCGTTCTCTCGTTTCTGGAAAATGAAACGAGATAAGTGAGAAAGAGTAGATAAGGAAGAAAACCTAGGGGCCAAAACACAAAGTTCAAAAACTTCCAAAAACTACAAACGGGTCCCTACAAGCCCAAAAACATGCAACTTTTGACTCGAAGGTCGGATTCAAACGATTTCTCTGGAAACGCTTCAAGCATAAGATCCTACACGCTTTAAGAGCTAGAAAACACACTAAGCACATGTCATATCCATTTTAAACATTATTAACAAAAACAATCTTATAACTTAGCACATCAGCTAAACACTTGCTTAACATCATACTTACAGGATAAGCTCGACGCGGGTCGTAACAATTCCTCTTTCCCTTATAAGAATTTCATCCCGAAATTCCTTGAAGAGAAAAGGAAACTTGCCACACATCTCAGACTCCAGCTCTCACGTAGCTTCTTCAAGATTATGGTTTCTCCACAAAACTTTCACTAAAGGTATCTCCCGGTTCTTAAGCTTTTTGATTCATTGATCAACTATTTGCACTGGTCCTTCAACATAGGACACATCTGTTCTAAGCTGCGCCGGTTCTGGATCTAGAATCTTTTCTGTACCGGGATGACACTTTTTCAGCATAGACACATGGAAGACATCATGAAGATTTGCCAACTCAGACGACAAATCCAACCTGTAAGCTACAGGTCCAATCCTCTCAACAATAGGATATGGAACCATATACCTAGGGGTCACCTTACCCCTCTTGCCAAACCTCAGTACTCCCTTCCACGGTGAAACCTTCAAATAAACCTCGTCACCAACCTCAAACTCAAGAGGTCGACGTCGTCTCTCTGCATAACTTTTCTGTCTATCATGAGCAGCTTTCAACTGATCCTTGATCACAGATATCTTCTCTGTAGTTATATCAACTAATTCAGGTCCAAGAATTTCTTTCTCACCAACTTCATACCAACAAACTAGCGATCTACACTTCCTGCCATAAAGAGCTTCATATGGAGCCATTCCAAGACTAGAATGGTAGCTGTTATTATATGCAAACTCCATTAGGCTTAAGTGTTCTTCCCAGTTACCTCTGAACTGTAGCACGCATGCTCTCAGCATGTCTTCAAGGGTCTGAATGGTCCTCTCAGATTGACCATCTGTCTGCGGGTGAAACGCTGTACTGAACTTCAGCCTTGTGCCCAACGCACAATGTAACTGATTCTAGAATCTAGATGTAAATTTTGGATCTCTGTCAGAAATAATAGAAACTGGAATCCCATGCAATCTGATTACCTCATCTACATAAACTTTGGCCAGCTTTGAAACGTCAAAGGTTGACTTGACAGGAAGAAAGTGAGCAGACTTAGTTAGCCTATCCACAATCACCCATATCGAGTCCAAACCCTTAGGCGTCCTGGGTAATCCTACCACAAAGTCCATCGTGATGTGTTCCCATTTCCATTCTGGTATAGGAAGCGACTGCAAAGTACCAGCAGGTTTCTGATGCTCAACCTTAACCTGCTGACACACTCCACATTTAGCCACGTATTCAGCCACATCCTTCTTCATGCCAGACCACCAGTACAACTCTTTGAGGTTCCTGTACATCTTTGTGTTACCTGGATGCATAGCATACATAGAAGCATGCACTTCTTCAAGAATCTGCTCTTTCAACTCACTGTTCCCAGGTACACACAACCTATCATGAAGATACAACATGCCTTTATCAGAAAACCTGAACTCGGTTCTCTTACCTTCTGACATTTCCTGCATGATTTGCCACAACTCATCATCACTCTGCTGCAACTCCTTAATCTGATCATAAAAAGTAGGTCTGACCTGCATTGGAGCAATCAACCCACTCTGTCCAGTCACATCCAAGTCTAAGTTCAATTTTCGCATATCTACAAGCAAGTCTCTCTTGAAACATGCCATAGAAAATGCATTTGCTGTTGAACTTGACTTTCTACTCAAGGCATCAGCTACTGCATTCGCCTTACCAGGATGGTAATCGATTGTCACATCATAGTCTTTGATCAGCTCAAGCCATCTGCGCTGTCTCAAATTCAAATATTTCTGAGTGAAGATATATTTCAAGCTCTTATGGTCTGTAAACACCTGACATGTCTCACCATATAGGTAGTGACGCCATGTCTTAAGAGCATGAACTATAGCAGCTAGTTCCAGATCATGAACAGGGTAATTCTCTTCATTCTTCTTAAGATGTCTAGATGCGTAAGCCACAACTTTGCCTTCTTGCATCAGTACACAGCCCAAACCTCTCCTGAAGCATCACAGAACACTGTATAGCCTTTTTCTGCTTCTGGCAAAATCAACACTGGTGCTGAAGTCAACTTCCTCTTCAAGATCTGAAAACTTTTCTCACAGTTATCCGACCAAACAAATGGTACATCCTTCCTCGTCAAGCGTGTCAAGGGTGATGCCAACACACTGAAGTTCTTTATAAATCTTCTGTAATAACCTGCCAAACCCAAGAAACTTCTGATCTCAGTAGGAGTCATAGGCTGTTTCCACTGAAGCACAAATTCAACTTTCTTAGGATCCACGCTAACTCCATCTCTCGAGATAACATGTCCAAGAAATGCTACCTCGGCCAACCAGAACTCGCACTTGCTAAATTTAGCAAACAACTGGTGTTGCCTCAATAACTGCAACACTACTCTCAGGTGTTGCTCATGCTGTACATCATCTCTGAAGTAGATCAGAATATCATCTATAAAGACTACAATAAACTGATCTAGGAATGGTTTGAAAATCCGATTCATCATATCCATAAAGGCTGGTGGGGCATTGGTCAGCCCAAGCGACATGACCAAAAACTCATAATGCCCATACCTGGTTCTGAAAGCTGTTTTGGGAATATCAGAAGCCTTTATTCTGAGCTGATGATATCCAGATCTCAAATCAATTTTTGAGAAGATCGTCGCTCCACGCAACTGATCAAACAGATCATCTATTCTCGGCAATGGATACTTATTCTTTATAGTGATCTTGTTCAGTTGCCTGTAATCTATACAGAGACGCATGGTACCATCCTTTTTCTTAACAAACAGGACTGGAGCACCCCATGGTGAAGAACTGGGTCTAATGAAACCCTTGTCTAGCAACTCCTGCAACTGCACCTTGAGTTCCTTCAACTCTGCAGGTGCCATTCTATAGGCTGGCAGTGCTATTGGATGACCACCTGGATATACCTGGATTTCAAAATCAATATCTCTGACAGGAGGTAAGCCTGGTAACTCTTCTGGAAAAACATCAGAGAATTCATGAACCACAGGCACATCATAAACACTGGCGGTGCTCTTTTCTGCTCTGGTGTCAACCACATGAGCAAGGAACGCTACACATCCTTTCTGTAACATCTTATCAGCTACATCAGCTGATATTATGCATGTAGGCAGAACTTTCCTGTCTCCAGTAAAGACACAAGAAAATTCACCTAGTTGAAAGGTAGCTTCCTTCTTCCAACAATCGATTTGCACTCGATATGTCTCAAGACAATCCATACCCAAGATGACTTGAAAAGTATTTATATCCAAGGGTATGAGATTAGAAGCAAAGGTGAAACTTCCAAAAGATAACAAGCATCCGGGACAGAATTCGGATAAAACTATTGGTCCACCTAGTGGAACCCTCAACACTAACTCATCTGCCAACTCTTGAGTTAACAAATTAAGTTCACCAACTAAAGAACGTCGTATAAAAGAGTGAGTAGCTCCCAGATCTATCAAAACTGAAACTGGTATACTATTAAACAAAAGCATCTCTCCTGTAACAACTTGTGAAGAGATTATACCTTCCTGAGGTGTCAAAGAAAAGAAACGTGATGAAGCTCTCCCTCTGCCATGTTGTCCTCTTTGACCACTTCTGCCACTGGATACTCCACCACCTCTGGAACCAGAAGCCATAGAAGAACTTGGAACATCATGGTACTGAGGCTGGAAAGCTTGTGATGCTGCTTGTCGAAGCTGAGGACATTCTTTTTTGAAATGTCCTACTTGTCCACAGATAAAACAACCTTGAGGATTTGCACCCCAACACTGACCAGTATGTGGTCTTCCACAGTTGCTACATGGCGGCGTCTCTTATCTCTGGGGACCTGTCACTGACATTGACGACCCGGAAGACTGCCCCCTAGAAGCACTGCTCCATCTTCCTGGGTTGTATCCTCCTCTGCCTCTAGAAGTAGTGACATCCTCAGATCTCTGCCTGCCGAAACAACCAAAGCCACGCCCAAGTTTAGAAAAGAAACCTCTACCTCCACCTCTGTATCCACTACTGGACTGCCCTCTACTGAAATCTGCAGATCTTTTCTTAGACTCGGGCACCCTGTCAGCATTCACAGATTCTTTAACCTGTCTGCCATCCTCAACAAACTCGCCAAAGTTCTCTCTGTTCCTCATGCTAGTAGCAAAAACAGTATGTCGAATTTCTGGCCTTAGCCCTTCCTGAAACCTTCTGCATCTCTCTATGTTGTCAGGAACAAGCTGCGGACAGAAGTTAGCTAACCGTGTGAGAAATGTTTCATACTCAGTAACTGTCATGTTCCCCTGCTTGATATTCTGTAACAGCCTGATTTTCTCATTAAGAAAAGTGGGTGGATAGAATTTGAGATGAAACTCCTTAGAGAAATCCTGCCAGGAAAGCTCTGTACCTCTCCTCTTTTCTTCCACACCACACCACCACAACTCTGCATCGCATGTCAAAAGGTAGACTGCATGATTAATCTTCTTATCTTCTGCAAGCTCCATCAGGCGAAAGACCTTTTCTATCTGTCTAAACCACTCATCAGCTTCGGCGTGATCTGTGGTGCCACTAAACTCTGTGCCACCAAGCTTCTTCACAAGCTCATAAGATCGCATTAGATCTTTACTGCTGGTGGAAGAAGAATCTCGCCTATCAGCCTTGTACCTTTCTTTGGTCTCCAGGAACATCCTGTACATCCGGGATGCTTCATCCACGTGGTCACCACCACCTAGACCCAAGTACCGTGGATCAGGGCCAATATGGCTCTCATCCTGATCATCACGATCAAAGCCTCTTCCTGCCATCTGCAATGATATAATAGAATATTTCCTATTAGAAAAATACAGATAGAAGAAAGACACCTAAACCTTAATCCTATTGGTCTCTTATCATCCCCTGACCTTGAGTAACTATGTACTCAAACCTCGCTCTGATACCAAAATTGTCACACCCCAATTTCACATTAACCACAAACCACGAAATTAGGGCACGACAGGTGGGATTTACACTCAACCAACCACTCATCACCTTTAAAATAATTAAAGACATTTAAAAGATAACCAATTTAAGCTGTAAACAAGAAACTAAACAAGCTGCAGAAACTTTTCTATTAAACTGGCGGAAGATACAAGCAAAGTCTACATCATAATACATTGATTAACATAAAGTAAAGCATAATAGTTAATTTACATCTTTGTACACATTCTCTCTCTCACTCACACCTTGTCCCGAAGATCGAGGGGAAAGGACTAAGAGACCTCTAACTAGACTAACTACAAACCTTCTATCGACTAGGCGTTAGGATGAACCGATCCTTCCGATTCCTGATGCTGAAGCTGACCTGAAAATGTTTGAGTAGAGGGATGAGCCTACTCGCTCAGTGAATAACATTTCACTTAGCTATCACTAAACAACTCGTCAGGTTTATAAACTGAAAATAAACATATATACTGTTCAAGCAGGCAGGCAGTTCTATTAACATAGCAGATATACAGATAATAATCACATTTCTATGCATCAACAGGTATCTCAGGTAAATAAACATATATATAAATTTACTGTGATCCTATATGATCACTTAATCATATTATTATGCCCTAATCATATCCAGTGGACCCTGCATACAAAGATCTGTAGCGAACTACGATCCCACCGTACAAGACTTAGCGACACACCCGGGAAATGCTAAGTCTGACGCCAGCCCTGCTCTGCCACAGGACCCCTGGCTCTCCGGCCAGACACATAGGCTCTACGGCCTTAAGGAACTACTCTGAGTGCTCTAGACTCCTCCTCTAGCCTGAGTACACAGACGCAGGGAGTCAACACTGGGTTACCACCAGAATTACTCAACCGGTTGGTGTTGGATAACCCCTTTTTCCCCAGTGCCACCGAAATTACTCAATCAGTTGGTGTTGGACACTGCCTATCAACTCTCGTGCCACCAGAATTACTCAACCAGTTGATGTTGGACACGAGTTTCACCCCTAAGAAGCAGATCTCTCTTAGGGGTTCTACGGTGTTAGGTCACCTAAGTCTATGAATTAGATAACAGATAAACAATTAAACAGGGATACTACATAGCAACTGTAAGACATAGAATTTCCTCTTTTTCATCATTCATATCACGCATTTCAAGTTCCAATGAACTTATCATACCATAATTTATTTGCTACACTGTTTAAGAGTCATATCAACTGATACTCAAGCAAATAGGCATATAAAATGAGTTAAATAATGATTTCTGAATGAACTGCCACTCACAACTTGAAACTCGGCCGACCACTTTGGAACTCGGCCGAACACCTCCCAGGTTCTGAAACTCGGCCGACCAACCTCGACCGACCAGTAGGAAACTCGGCCGATCCTCTGGGGAACTCGGCCGACCGACACAGTGCTTGATATACCAACAAAGAAACTCAGCCGATCAGGACCAAACTCGGCCGACCAAAACGTTGTTCGTTTACCTAAATAAGAAACTCGGCCGATTCAAGACCCAAACTCGGCCGATCAAAACACTGTTCGATTGCCCTAATAAGAATCTCAGCCAACCGATTACGAACTCGGCCGAACCGCGCACAGGCCGAAAACAAAAACGGACCTGCAAGGGTCGATTTCTCTCGAATCGACGGGCAAAACTCAAACAAACACCGCAAATCGTTCACAACTGACGCACACCACCAAACCAAACCTGAACGGGGAAGAGAGACGAGCTAGGGATGCTCCTTGCACCCCAATCTCCTGGCCGTCTCCCTGCAACCGCAGCTCCTGCTGCAAATCCAGATCGTTTGGCGGAGAAGACGATCAAAGCAAGGAAGAAGATGAGCTGCAACTACTGGCTGGAGCAAAACAAAGCTCCAACGTCCTTCCCTTCTCAGCTCCCTCTCTCTCTCTCTCTCACGCGGAAGAAGGAGAATAAGAACGCTGATGCGTTCTCTCGTTTCTGGAAAATGAAACGAGATAAGTGAGAAAGAGTAGATAAGGAAGAAAACCTAGGGGCCAAAATGCAAAGTTCAAAAACTTCCAAAAACTACAAACGGGTCCCTACAAGCCCAAAAATATGCAACTTTTGACTCGAAGGTCGGATTCGAACGATTTCTCTGGCAACGCTTCAAGCGTAAGATCCTACACGCTTTAAGAGCTAGAAAACACACTAAGCACATGTCATATCCATTTTAAACATTATTAACAAAAACAGGCTTATAACTTAGCACATCAGCTAAACACTTGCTTAACAGCATACTTACATGATAAGCTCGACGCGGGTCGTAACAGGGAATCTGGCGAGAAAGGAAAGAAGCCAGTCGAAAAGGTGATGAAATGCGTTACCTGCGGTGAAGGAGGGCATGGTGTAGATAAATACATCTACACCAGACCGGATGTGGCCAGTGACACGGACTCTGAAGACAAAGGGACTGAAAATGTCTCTTTCGTAAGTTTCAAGAGGCCAGACCACCCCGGCTTCAATTACGGCAACAAGGATGCGGCTGAGAACTCTCACCAGCTGCATGCTTCGTCCAAGCCGTCGCAAGCTTTCTAGAAAAGAGGGGGGCCGAGTCAGTATGCTAAGAACACCCAGTTTCAGCCAGCCAAGGAAAATTTCCAGGTACATGGTAAATATCAAGGGGAGAACAAAGAACAGGACAAGGGCTCGAGCCAATCAGACGTAATTGGCCAGCTATTCGACTTCGCAAAGAAGCAGGACACCATCAACAATCAACTAGCACAAAGTGCGCTGTCGAATTCCGACGTGTTGAACTCTTTGCAGGTATAATTGGCGGACATACAGACGCACCAACGCCAAATTGACCAGCAACTAACTCAGTTGGCCGAGATCATGAAGAACCCGTCAGGAAAGATACCATCGAATACCGAGACTGCCAAGAAGGCAGGTCTGTGACCGCAGAGGCAAAGATGAAGATGCAGGAAGAAGAAGCTGAATGCGTCCAGCTGAAGACAGAAAACGCAACGCTTCTCGGGAGGCAACCCGAGCTGTCTTTTAAATCCCTAGAATAGGATGCTTTTACTTTTATGTAAGAAAAACATTACAAACATTTGGAATGTAATAAGGCCCGAGTCAGTGCAAGCGCCACATGCGCTGGCTCTGTTTTATGGGTCACCACAATATTTTATAGACTGGGATGGGTAATACTATCTGAGGCCGGGACCTTAGCCTTGGGCCAGTGATGTGTTACTCATCGACCGCTTTTGTTACCCCGCTTTGTTTTCAAGTTTTTCTTCTCGTCTTTGCTCTGAGGGTCGTATCGGGCAGCAACCCAACCGGCATGATGAATGCGCCTATTTCGGGCAAAGGTATTTTGGGCATCACAAAGGCCGTGACAGATGACATTCCTAGGCGACATGCACCTATGACAGTCGCGCCAAAGGAATGATCACCCTTATGCCGACGGATGGACTGCCCGCCACAGGAATGACCCATCCCAACGGCCAGCATGTACCCCACAATTACCAGTTTTACTCCCGGTCGGGACGGATATATAAGCGACCGTGATATTACCTTGTCGAGTTACTGCCTTACTGTGTTCACCTACCCGTATCGTGCGTTAATTCTCTGAGTTGCTCCCGTGAAGTGCAAGGATTCCCCTGCTCTCGTATCGTGCGGAAGTTGAGAACACAACAAGGTATCGCCCGATAGACCATATCGCCCGATACGACTTTTCCTTTAAACGAGTAGCATACCGGGCTCTCAGCCAGGGAGCTGGGCAGCTTTGTATCGCCCGATACGTATATCGCACAACGTACCCTTTTATTTACGTTTGCCCGGTACGCCATATCGTGCGCCAGCCGTGCCACCCATCTTTGCGCCGACTCTCCAGCTTCGGTTGTCAGATGACACGCCGCGGGCCCTATGAGGTGCCTTATCTTTCGCGATCGTATAGCCCGACACACCCTTATCGGGCGGCAGACTCGACGCGTATTTATCACCTTGTCTCCTTGTTCTTATCACGTATTTTATATTCCGACGTGGCGGGCGACACCCATACCTGATATCGGGCGCAAGACTTCACCTCTGAGAACCTCGTATCGCCCGATATGGGGTGTGGATCATTTCTATATCAGGACATACCTTATCGAGCATTTAGTTTAACTTCTTCAAAACATCGACATATCAAAAATTGACCAAAGATTTTGTTTGTTAATTAACAGAATGGCACGCATCAAGCAAACTGTTGTCCGTGTCGACGAGCAAGGCAGGAGGGTCTACCCCGAGACAGCAGCTGGAGCACCCACTGCCGGGCAGGAACGCCCAAATCCAGAAGCAGCTGGACCATCAACGGCGGAAAAGAGAACGAGGATAGGGGAGATGGCGGCCCCAACCTCACCAACAGAAACGGCGGAACCCCTGGAATACACTCGAGGAAGGTTCCTGCCGAGGGACGACGAGCATGTACACCGTTACGCTGAGCGGACAACCAAGATCTACAGGCCGAGCAGGTTCTGCACCGGTCTTCTTTCATGGAGCTAGGCATCTTTGAAAGATTGAAGAGCGTTCTCGCCACGTCTGGGCTGAAGAAGATCTGTCTCGACCGATCTTCCTCCTACACCGAGCTCACAAAGGAGTTCATGTCATCTCTCCGCCGAGTAATGAATTATGCTGCTGAAAAGAAAGAATACGGCGGAGCAGATAGACTCCAAGCCAGGCTGTACAACTCGGAGCACGCAATCTCCGAGAAGCTCCTGAATAAGATCTTCTCTTCCAGTGAGGAGGAGGAGGATTTGATGAATAATGGTGAGAGAATCACTGAGGGAGACGGGTTCAACCCCGTGGATCTCTGGAATAAGCTGATCGGTGAGTCATCATTCAAGCCAGGAATCAAGGTGGCAGCAATGCACCCGTGTTTCTGGAGAATCATACACAAGTTGGTGGCATGCCTTCTGTTCAGCAAGAACGAGTCCAGCAACATTTACACAGAAGAACTCCACGTCATGTGGCACATGATGGAGGGAAGAGTGATAAACCTCAGACGGTTCCTGCTGAACAGGCTGCACCCAATAAGAGATGCCACCAAAGAATATTACATGGGTGACATCATCAACCTAATTGCGGCTGGGCTTGGGTACCCTAAGGAGCCGCGAAGTCTGTCAAGGACACAAGGCGATGAGGTGATTGACCTCAAATACCTAATGAGGACCAGCATTATAAGGATGGAGGGGAAGTGCTATTTCTACAAGTTCGCAAGGACAAACACCTTCCTCCTGCTCCCTGTCTGCGCCAACTATGACGCAGAAAAGCTGGTCTTCACCGCCCAAGAAATAGAATCTGTGGCGTCAAACGCAGCCCACGCTGCCGCCACAAGAGTCCAAGAGAGGACAATCCCAGAGCTCCCGACGACATCAGCTAACAGAGCTGTCTTCACTCCTACTATACCAGCCACCACCACAATAACGACTAGGATGGCTAAAGAAGAACCGATGATCGTTGAGGTCACCGAGATAACAACTATGGGAGCTGCCACGGGAGAGACAGCCACAGCCCCCTACATCCTCGTAAGGCCTGTAAAGGATGAGGAAGAACCGCAGCCAGACTCCAGTAATGAGATGTTCGCCGCGGTCCTTCAGATGGCCCTCGAAGGTGCACAGCTGACGCCGACACCACCGTCGGTGTCCCCTGAAATTGCTGCTGAGAAGATCGCAAAGAGCGTAGCGGTGGAGAAGCATCCGTCCACACCACGACCATCTTCACCGCGACGTGAAGGGGAGGTAGAGAAGGCCACAAAAGGGCCGACACCTCGTCCGAAGACATCTGCCTCGTGAACGATTGAGATAGAATCTACCTCGTCTGGTAGACCATCGCGTGAGCAAGGAGTCGCGAGGACAAGAGGGAGACCCGCAGGAACCCCTCCGTCGCTCGGGAAGATGCTAGGGCACGAGCTCGATGACTTGCGAGAGGTAACGAACAACAACTCCACCACCTGTATTTCCTTAACCCGCAAGTTTGCATCTTTTCAAAACAGGCTGAATAGCCAAGAACAAGAGCTGTTGACTCTGGTCAACATTCCCGGCCGATTGGAGGCATTCGACGCCGCTCTTCAGTGGGCCTTCCAGCACCTTGACGAGCTCGAGGGGAGATTGAACAGAATGGACGACCATCCACACCGAAGGCAGCCGAAAAGGTCTCCATCACCTCCTGGAGAAGGCTCCCCACCCTCTTCATCAGCATCTGCCTCGAGATCAGCGTCCTCCTCTGCCTCCAGCGGGCAATCCACAATGCCCGAGGAGGGGACGCAACCAAGATCGACCGACGGAGCTCCAGTAGGACAAGCGAGCTCCCTAGGTCTGGAAGGAGAAGATCCCTCGGCCCCCTGGATGAAATCGAGGATGATAACAGAGATATCAGCATCGGGGCAGACTCTTCTGATGAGTCAGAAGGAGAAAAGGGGGACATTTATGCAGCCAATAAAAGACACCTCCCCCGAGGAAGATGCTCGATGGCGGACAGGTTCCGCGAGCCATCTGAGTTACCTTCCTTCGAGATGGCTGACTTCGATAGAAGGGCCATTGGCTACCTGACGATCAAAGACTAGAAACTGCTAAACATGGTCCTAAGATCGTAGGCAGATGAAGAAGACATCGTCTGGAGCGATGACTACTTCTCCGTACGATGGGGAGCGCTCCGTGGCATGTTCCGCACGCCTGCCGTCGTCAGCAAAAGACTGTTCAGGGTCCTTGAAAATGCAATAATAGAAAATATCGACAGCAGGACAGGTCGGAAGAAAATATACACCGCCACCCCGACCTTGGCAAGAAGGCTGATGTGGGGAGAATAAGACTCCACTGCGGCGATCAACATGCTGCAACACATTGATGAGCATAACCCTAACCTCGTGTTGGCACCGTACAAGCACCGCGGCATATGGTTCCTCTGCGTAGCAGATCTAAAGAACCATGACGTCCGGATGATGAACTACAGCCACAACGAGGTGCCACACTCCGGGAATGCTTTCAGCCGCCCGGAGGACCAAAAGCTGAGGCTTCTACCGCTGCGTCTTCTACAGGCTATCAAGCAAGGAGCCAAACGTCACTGCGGCGTTTGGAACTTCTATTCTATTCGTGACTTCCCCGTCCAGGCTAAAGAGGGAAGCAGAAACAACGCCTTAGTCGTCTTAAGTACCCTTGAGGTCCTCAATACATTTGGAAACTTGAGGGCCCTTAGGGGCACATGTTTCTATCGCCACAGGGGCACATACGTCATGCTGTTGATTAAAGACAGACGCTATTTCAGAGACGCAGGGGCACCTGATAGGCTGTTGGACAACGACCAAGAAGACGAATCTTCACAATCCAGCAGCTCTCCAGAGAGAGAAGCGGAAATAGAAACTGACACTTACAGGGCGGGCAAGCAGTTGAAGACCCTGCGGAAAGTGCACGGGATGGAAGACACTGCTTCATCTCAAGCTACAGAAGGGCTGATAAAAAATTTTGACCGCTTCTCGTGCGCTACGCTCACACAAGAGCAGGTAAATGAAATCCTTCTGAAGTTAGCAGATGCTACCCCGACAGAAGTCATTTACAAGGCAGGCAATGTCGTAGTCCCAGTTAATGATCTAAGGGACGTGGTTAAAGAAGGAGGATGTTTGGTGATATCTGTATTAACTGCCTACATCCAAACACTATAATCAAGGTTAGAACACACATGCATAGCACATCCTTTGCTGTTCAACGACATCTGCCTCGCCGATGAAACAGGAGCAAATCAATACTTTCTGGCAGAATTGAAGCACAGGGTTCCACGCAAAATCCTCCTGCCCATTCTGCATTACATCCATTGGATGCTCCTAATGTTGTACACTCGCCAACGAGCAAGAATTTTCTATAACAACTCAGATAGCAACAAAGATTATAAAATACAGTGTACATCGACAACGTTGACCTCCCTCGAGAGCATAGTACGAAAATACTACAACGAGGTGACATTGCTGATACAACCATTCCTGGACACGCAAGAAAGCAAATGGCACGAACTCGAGTTTTGCCACTGCAGTACGCAGCAGCTTCCCCTATCTAACGACTGTGGCATCTTTGTCCTGGAATGGATAGAAAGTGAAGAGACACCCGACCAGCTCCACCACATCGACTATCATAGCAAGCGAAGAGAATGTGTGTGGGAGCTTCTTTCTGACGCTGGAGCGCTCGCCGGTTAACCCTCACTGGATCAACACTACCCTACCTTATCTACTTCACAACTCTGGGACAGAGTGTGGAGTAAGTTTGGGGGGGCACCGTGTACCAGTGAGGGAGGTATTACAATTTTGATCGAATCGAACCCCTTATTCTTTTGCCTCAAATTCTTTATTCTTTTGTTCTTTCCTATATCTTGTGTACATATATACATATGTTTGCTCATACAACAAAGTTTTACCAAAAATTTTGAAAATTTTGCATTTTGCTTTTGTCCCCATGCATATGTACAAAGTTGCTATAATAGTATACACCTGATGCGACTTCTTGCAAAGTTTTTTTTCTATATACCTATGGGGATGCAAGTTCTGTTATATCTTTCCGATAATGCTGCCTCAAACAAACAAAAGATTACGTTTTTCTTTGCCAAAAATTTTGAGAAAAAAAATAATAATCTCGCAACAGCTAAGAGACGAGTATGGAGAAGGAAAAAGCTTCCCAAACAGCAGATATCTCTCTTGTTCCCCCTCACCTAACAAAAATCCCAAAAAGAGAAAGAAGCCTTATGAGGGTGAATAAAAGCATGAGAGTTGTGCCTAATAAAAGAAAAGGAAAAAATATATATACACAATTGTTTTCCAAAAGTACCCATCTTTAGGCATGGTAGATCCGAGGCAGTGGTACGTAGGATGTGAAATCACTGCTCTAAAGCCAACTGGCTTGGACTGCAGGGACCACTTGCCCGCTAACGGACCCTTACCTGGATGGGCTGATGGGAAACAAGAAGAAAAACCCAAAAAGCCTTAGCCTACCCAACACACAACTTTCTGCCCCTAAAATAAAGCTGTTTGGTATGGAAGCTAACTTCGGAATCATACACCAAAGTCTCGCTGAAGCTGTAGAGAAATATTTTACTAAAATATTAAGGCAGGAAACGCAAGGTCTTTTGTTCGAAGTGGGGCAGAATTATATCTAAAGGCATCGCGATTCTTGTTTTACCTCTTGGCCTGAAAGCTATACTGCGCAAGAAGAAGCATCACTAAATAAAGTTTAAATATTGATTGACGACAATCAAAACGCTAAGTTTGGGGGAGTTGATAACACTAATTTTTGTGACATTTTGGACCATTTTTCTGTTATCAAAACTTCCCTTTTTAACTGTTTTCCTCTCTTTTATAAGTACTTTCGCAATAATTGGCCAAACGACACTCTTAATAAAATGTTTCCAACTTTTGCAGAGTTTTCCTCCTATTTTGACCCATTTAGCACCAATAAGGTCGTCCTGGCCTACAAATAAGTTCCATCTGCAATCGACCTTCCAGATGGCCGATATGACCACTACCCGACAGGGTATGCGCGACACTCTGACGCGGGACGTGAGGATGCTGTGCAGGAAGAAACTGGCGGGCGATATGTCTTCTACCCGACAGGGAGCCCAAGCTCACCCGACAGCTGAGGCTTGTCACCCGACACGGACCACCCACCGGCAGGCGCCGCTCACCACGTGATCGATAGCCAACACCCTCATGCCGGGCGATACCGATATCGGTCGTCACCAATTTCACGATGATGAGGGGGGACACATGGCGCCTTGTGCACCATAACTCCCCCCCAACCGCTGCCTATAAATAGCAGCTACAGGAAGCCGAAAGGAGAACTCAGTCAGGTCGGAATAGTTCGGGACCTTGTGCAATCTTCAGAGGAAAGCTGCGAGAGCAAGTGTATCGCGCCTCAGTGCGGTGCCGGGCGATCCTAGGTGAGCTCTTCCCCATCCCGAGAGGGAGGTGAACAGTTCACTTAGTATCGTCCCGGGCGGCACTGCAGGCCGATATCGGCCGACACAGATCTCTGACTTATGTGCCCGACTCTAGATACAACCGCAAGCCCGACACGATACCGAACCCGATACGCTTCGCCCGTCACGTCATGTCGTCCGAGAGGGTGCCGCCCGACATGAGTGTATCGGGCTAGGGTTCTCGCACTATGCAATCCGCCCGTCACGGCGTGACGCCCGAGAGGGTGTGCCGCCCAACACAGTTGTATTGGCCTAGGCACTGACCGATATCGGGCTGGGTGGCCTACTGTAGTCTGTCGTCCTTCTACATCAAGAAGGCGATATCTATCTTTATTTCTGTCATTTAATTCTTTTACTTCTGCATTATAATCATACCTTTATATGTTAATAAAAATAGAAGAGTTTAATTATCTGCTGCTTTATGCTTGGTACCCTTGTTGGATGATTTCCATGTTTAATATCTGAGCGCTAGCTTGCACGTTGGATCGCGTTTCGGTTAGCTACCCAATCGTGTTTTCCCGTCGCAACAACCTTGAGAGAGGTGTTGTGGCTCTAGTGTTTGGTCCAATTATGGAGTACGAGAGTGCTCGGAATCAGAGTTGTAGTAGTAACCCTTCCACTCTAATTTAAGTCCAGCAACCTCGAGAGGGGTGTTGATGCTTGGTTAGAGGTACCCGCTCTGAGAAGAGGGGTACAAGATGTTTTCTGCTGCCGCTTGTTTTATCGAAGTTTTCTCCTTCGTACCTTGCTTTAGCTTTAGTTTTATCTCCATGTTTCTGTTGCATGAAAATCCCTAAAAACTGCTAAATGCTTAAAACCTAAGTTTTTCTTGTAACTCTAGTTGGAGCTAGGGTTTTCTGTTGTTTTATCGATCTTGTTCTGCTGTTCCCTTTTGGGAATTTTATCATCTCTTATCCTTGCCGGAGTGTAGCGTGTCGATTCAACATTCTCAACACTACCACCCTTGTCCCTATGTTCGACCCCGTCTATCTACTTTGACCCCATAAACAAAGTTGCGGGGGCCTAGAAGGTTTCAGGTTATAAATGTAAAAGCTCAACTACCTCAAATCCGCCTCCAATTTTAGGACGCACGATTTAGGCTGGTCACCTCTCGAGCCACGGTTGGATAGCTTTCATCGCATCTACAAGAAACGCCCAATTGGGCTAAAAGCTAGGGCGGCAGAAGGTATAGAAACCCTAGAAGAGCCCCCTAGTCCTATATAAAGGCCATCGTTCGATACCTCACACCCTCGCGCTCTCGAACGACCATCTCTTAGGTCCCAACTCTCTCTCTCTCCTGATCAAACTCTCTCTGGCAAGGGCTCCTCCTCGCTCTACCGTGGCTCGAGTAGCAAGGAAGCAAGGAGACGATGTACATCCGTCGTTCGATCAAGGATCACCGTGATCCTACGCAAGAATCTAACTGTGCTAGGGGGCGACCAGTTAAGTGCAAGTCGCTCGCGACACAGAGCGTTAGATCAAGATCCGACGACTGACGGCAAGAAAAAACACACGCTTTTGGGATGATCGACGTGGATTGTCAGATCAAGACGCGGAACAGAGACACATTGATCGTGCGGTAGATGAATTTCGGTAATTAGTCCTCTTTAATCGAATAATCCAGAAATAGCTTTTTCTTTGCGAAATTCATAGATATAGCTAGGAATCTCCAATGGAAAAACTTTATACATGAAAGTTTCATAGAAAAATATGAGGAACAAGATAAAAATGGTTTGATAACCTAATTCTTTCCCGTTTTACAAAAGTACCTTAATTTGGTATAAAAATGTATTAAAAGGGATTTAGAAACCCTAATTGTATATAAAAGGTGAATCTTTGTGGATTAATAGTTTAATTTGAGAAGTATTAACCTGTTGCATATTAAGATAGAGTTTTCATCCATTTTGAATGCAAAGTTGGCTAATTTAGGGTTTTAATCATTAAATGATGGATAATATGTATTGAAAGCCTAATTTAGGGTAAAAGAAGAGAAAAACCTTATCGATTTCGAATTATGGAAAAAGGTTGTTAAATAATGATCCTAAGTATGATTAGGAGTAGTAAGGTTAGGGTTTTATATAGTTTTGCTAAATAAGGATTCATAATGTTAAAAGTTGAGATAAAACCCTAATTTCCAAGGAAACCCTAAAATTGGAATAGAAATCTTAAGAAGTAAGATGAGTTGGATAAATAATGATAAAAGGAAGTTTATATGTTTATTTCAGGATTTTTGTTCATCTTTGCTTTCTTGGTTGGGTTTCCCTGCTTAATTGATTCTATCATCAAAACTACCGTTACAGGTATGTGGTTACACTTATGACTACTCCGAATTAGTTTTCTGAGGATTTTATCAATGTTTCCATCGTGGCTTGAATTAAATTGTTGGATGAATTTAATTCATGCAAACTATAATGTGGATATGACTATCACTTAAGATATGTGCCTACTAACTCAGATCCTAGTCCCCTATGTAGCTTGATATACTGACCTAGTATATGGCTACCTATGGGGTAGGTCCATCAGGTCATTGGATGACTTAGTACATGGCTACCAATGGGGTAGGACCATCAAGTCACCTTGAGTCAGGGATTGGACTACCTTTGTGTAGGGCCATGCGACTCTATAACCCTAAGTATTGTCTACCTGTAAGGTAGGGCTATGAAGGTAAGGGTCTACCATATGAGAGAGGTAGTATCCATGTCCACTGCAGGGACAACACAGAGATAGGGGATAGGTAAGAATTGAGTAGTATTGCTTAAAACATAATCTTGGATGTTAAATGATAATTGGTTGATTACATTGCTATATCCCCCACATACCATCTTTATGCTGACCGCATATTTGTTTGTCGACGTTTTAGGTGCAAACCCCAAAAGGACAAACAGTAAATTCTCACATTGTGAATACGTGAATTAAAGTTCAAGGAGGATTAGTTAGAGTAGAATTCATATGTGGATAGAAGTTTAGAAATCCAATTTTTCAAAGGTATGCAAAAGATTTTATTTATTACAGTTTTTCAGTATAGTCTGGTAAAGTTTGGTAATTATTAATGTTTATTTGTCGAACCTTGATCTGGAAATTAGAATAATGGCTCTGACCTCCTAGTCTCCCTGAATTGAGAGTTACTGGAAGGTGGGGTCATTACAATTCCATGTTCATCTAGGTCTAAAGAAATGACTGATACTTCTTAATAAGTAAGTGACAACAACATTCCCAATATTTCAGTTCCTTCTACAACATGCGGTGATGGGTTAATGAAAGATGTACGTTTAGGTAATAAATCCAATATTTTTCTTAGATATTTAAATTTTCAAATAATATTTAGTTTTGTTTCGAATACAGCTCATTCAAGGAGAATACTGGAATCTTTGACTCAAAATGGGTTGGGATCAAAACAAACCATCCTTAGTTCTCTAACCTATTTTCTAAAGGCATGAATGATGCTCCACAAGGACAATTACATCTTCCTCTAGGTCTAAGGAAATGTATGATAGTTCTTCAAAAGTAAAAGATAACAACATTCCCAAGAGTTCAGTTCCTTCTGCAACATGTGGTGATGGGTTAATGAAAGATGCACATTTAGGTTATAAATCCACTAATTTGCTTAGATATTTACATTTTCAATTAACATTCAGTTATGTTTTGAATATAACTCATTCAAGGAGAATGTTGGAATCTTTGACTCAAAATGGATTGGGATCAAAACAACCCATCCTTAGTTCTCCTAATCTAATTTCCAAAGGTATGAATGATGCCTCCACAAGGATGATTCCATCTTCATCAAGGTCTAAAGAAATGACCGCTACTTATTCAAAAGTAAGAGATAACAACATTCCCAAGTGTTCCATTTCTTCTGCAACATGTGGTGATGAAATAATGAAAGATGTACGTTTAGGTAATAAATCTACTAGTTTGCTTATATATTTTAATTTTCAAATAACATTCAGTATGTTTTATATACAACTCATTCAAGGCGAATGCTGGAATCTTTGACTCAAATTGGACTGGGATCAAAACAACCCATCGTTAGTTCTCCTAACCTATTTTCTAAAGGTATGAATGATGCATCCACAAGAATGATTCCATATTCATCTAGGTCTAAAGAAATGACCGATAATTCTTCAAAAGTAAGAGAGAACAACATTGCCAAGAGTTCAATTCCTTCTACAACATGTGGTGATGGGTTAATGAAAGATGCACATTTAGGAACTAAATCCACTAGTTTGCTTAAATATTTAAATTTTCAAATAACATCCATTTATGTTTTAAATACAACTCATTCAAGGAGAATGTTGGAGTCTTTGACTCAAAATGGATTTGGATCAAAACAACCCATCCTTACTTCTTCTAACCTATTTTCTAAAGGTATGAATGATACTTCTACAAGGATGATTTCAACTTCAACTAGGTTTAAAGAAATGACTGATACTTCTTCAAAAGTGAGAGAAAACAACATTCCCAAGAGTTCAGCTCCTTCTGCAACATGTGGTGATGGCTTAATGAAAGATGCACCTTTAGGTAATTAATGCACTAGTTTTCTTAAATATTTAAACTTTCAAATAACATTCAATTGTGTTTGGAATATAGCTCATTCAAGGAAAATGCTGGAATCTTTTACTCAAGATGGATTGGGATCAAAACCACCCATCCTTACTTCTTCTAACCTATTTTCTAAAGGCACGAATGATACTTCCACAAGGAGGATTCCACTTCAATTGGGTCTAGAGAAATGACTGATACTTCTTTAAAAGTGAGAGAGAACAAGATTCCCAAGAGTCCATCTCCTTCTGCAACATGTGGTGATGGGTTAATCAAAGATGCACCTTTAGGTAATAAATACACTAGTTTTTTTAAATATTTGAACTTTTGAAATAACATTCAGTTGTGTTGGAATACAGCTCATTCAAGGAAAATGCTGGAATCTTTAACTCAAGATGTATTGGGATCAAAACCACCCATCCTTAGTTCTCCAAACCCTCAAAAAAATAGAAACTATGGTTCTTGCTCCAAAAAAGGACTAGATTCTAAAGGATTGAACCATAACAATAAAAAAGCAAGGGAAAGTATTATATCCATATGTTCAATTTCAAATATAGTGGATGATCAAAGAGGTTCGATAGAAAGATAATTCTTATTTTTTTATTATCTCATATTCAAAACAACAATTATCTATATGGGATACTTCTACATAGATGATTCTTACTTCTACAGGTTCTGAAGGGATGAATGATAATTCCACAAAGATGATTCCAACTTCAAACGGATCTAAAGGAATGAGTGGTACTTTTTCAAAAGTAAGAGAAAGCAACATCCCAAAGAGTTTTGTTCCTTTTACAGCATGTGATGATGAGTTATTGAAAGATGCACGTTTAGGTAATCAATGCATTAGTTTTCTTAATTATTAATGTATTCAAACAACATTGAGTTGTGTTTTGAATACAACACATTCAAGAAAAATGTTTGAAAGCATTCTCTCCACAAGCTCAAATTAAAAGATAGTAGATGATCAAATGGGTGTCAATACAAATTCAACGAGAATCTCGCCCCACGGGTCTCCAAGAGCAATTGGCCAAACTCGTGACATGGTTTCTTTGACTGATTTGAGAATTGTGTATCAACCTTGTTTCACTCTCTCACTATCTGAACTTCCCAGTGGAGTCCTTCTAAAGGAATGAATGACACTTCTTCAACAATACTAGAAAACATCATCTCCAATTGTACTAATCCACAACAAAGTACAATCCATGGATATTCAGCCCCTAATGCAACACACCACGAGGAGGCTAGGAGAGTACATCATATTGGTATTTGCTAATTTATTTGGTTTTAATTTATTTTGTCAAACAATAATGATTAATTTGTCTTTCTTAATTTTATTTTACAAGAAACTATATATATATATATATATATATATATATGATTTTTATGCAGCTCCAACAAGTGGGAAAATGTCATATACTTGTACTAAAAATAGCATGGGGACTAAAAGGATGACTCTAAGTCCAACTTGCATAGAAACGAATGCTCCTAGAAATTTGATTCCCTCTATAATGGACGATCAAGTTTTTATGGATGATGCTCATATAGGTAATTACAACATCACTTTTTTTATCATTTTTGTAACGACCGTCATCAAAACAATAACCAAATCATTACTAATTATGTGGAATTACCATGAACAGTGGATTAACAAAAATCACTAAAATTTAAAACCATTTTGCAAGAAGATCCTTTTGCATATAACTCTTACTGAAAGATCCAAAACTCATACATATCGTGATTTACATTGTACCACAATGTTTCATCTCATCTCGAGGACAACATATAATAGTTTCTCTATCAAAACACATAATGGAGCAACATAAAACCTTGAGGAATACAAGCCAAAATCTCAGATCATCATGAAACCATTACGAACCAACTCCACAGACCTGAGAGTACATAGACGACACATAGGACTTCTATCTACAAGACACGACAGGCAGTACACTCAACCTTAGCTGTTACTACTGCCCCAACTATTGTTTCTTCTCTATAGAAAGATCTCCACCGCTTCGTGCTTTTCCACCTAAAAATTGTGGATCCCACGAGGTGAGACAATTGTCCCAGCGAGAGATATAACTCTCCGCTGACCATATTATTAATGCAGATTATTATTATAAAACTGAGCAGGGGTTCTTTTATATTAACAGGAAGGATTATTCATTATATGAATACAGCAAAGTAATCTTTTTACTTAAGGAAAATGAGGCATCTACCCATGGTAGAGTAATAAACCATCTATTTACTTTTCAAGGAATGTAAATAAACATAAATAACATCTTTCAATTAAGATGTATGACTGAATTGCACATCAAACAATGTTTTTCATATTCGATCCTTAAGCAAATATACTACATGGCTGAAAATATTTTACAATCACACTTATGCCCTGAGGAGATGAATTATACCTTGTTCATCTCCAATCGACCACAAACTTCTCACAAGTCGGTACCATACAAGGTCAATGGAAGAGCCGACTGCCAAGACCTCACCTATCTCGGTCAGAACGAGATTACACAGATTCAACAAGACATCTCGTGTCATCTACTGGCAGGACATCTTGTGTCAGCTGCAAATGGAGCATTTCAGGGTAGTAGGCATCTTCACTCAGAGTTATCACGTCAGCATGTACTCTCTTAGTGGAACATCTACCAACAACCGTCCCCAGTTATGAAATTACTGAGTTATGGTCACACATCCATACTATGTTCCACGGGTTAGTTTACCGTACTTAATTGAGACATTTATTTCGAGTTCGTAAGGGGTTCAGCTCACATCTGGCCGTCCATACGTACACCCCCACATATTCAAAAGTATGCACTTCGAGTTATGCCGTGGGAAACCCGTTTCACCATTCAGCAAATTCTGACCCTGATGGATCTATGGCCAGGGAAACATTTTATGGTTTCTAATGATATATTACGTGTAGTATAGCATTCTTTTAGCATCAAACAAGTTATCATTATTAATCTCAACAATTTCTACAAAGAAAGGTGAAATACATCTATCATATTCTTTTCAAGTCTTTAAAACACATTTAGATACTTGGTACTTGGGATCTCAGTCCCTTATCACATTTCTGGGAATCCTCATCCCTTCATATCATTATCATCATGATTACTGGATCTGGGTATTCAAACCCCTAGATCACCACATAGCATTGCTACCTCTGTAACAGGTAACTATTACCTCTAGGTCCTCATACCAAGGTATTCATTTCACTTGTTGTACAAGAATTTCACATAGCTCACATAGTTTGATTAAACATCTTGTCACCTCTCACTGGGTAACAATTATTCACATGGCTCACAAGGCCATTAAGCATCTTGTCATCTCTCACTAGGAAACAACTGTTCACATGTCTCACAAGGCCATTAAACATCTTTTCACCTCTCACTAGGCAACAACTATTCACATGGCTCACAAGGCCATTAAACATTTTGAAACGACCGTCTCACGAAAAGATGATTAACTAATGCGGAAGCGTTCATCAAGTAGAGGATTAGCGAAAATCACTAAAAATTAAAACTTTTTGCAAAGAGATCCACACATAGGAAATCTTTTTCTTCAAGAACTAAAGTATAACACATTTACTTTTTGGATCAAAGGTACATATCCTTCATCATCTCTTTCTGAGAATTACAAGCATCAGATGACCTGTTAAGCTAAACACAAGTAGTATAAAATCTCGAGACACTGATCCAAAATCTCAAAAGCACTAACTACTACTCTGAGGACCTGAGAGTACAGAGACGACACATAGGACTCTATATACAACTATACATGTCATGACAACCAATGTCTCCACCCGAGACTTCACTGTTGTCCCTGATGCTACTGCTGTTCTTCACCTACTAAAGGATTCCTGTCTCCTCGTCTGCGTCCACCTAAAAATGTAGTTCCCACGGGGGTGAGACAATTGTAAATTGCCCCAGCGAGAGCTATAACTCTCCGCCAAAACATTATTATTGCAATTAAGGATATAAACTAGGCAGATGATAAGCTGTTTAAAGCATTCTCTTAATAAGGAATAGGAAAAACATGTATATCATTTATCCTCCATATTATACCATCATATTAAACTTCTCTTGTGACACTCATTATCTTGATATGTCACCCAAGAGACATTCTTATTTCAACTTATTGGCCTTAGCCAATCTGCTAAACAGATTTTGGTTATAATAGACATGAGAGTGTACATCATCATGTCTTATTCAGGCATTGGTCTATACCAATCCTATTTAAATATTCTAGGCATTGGGTTACACCAATCCTGTGCAACTAGTACAAGCATTAGACTTATATTATTCCTGTGTATCCATTCCAGGTATTGATCTATGTCAATCCTGTGCAACTATTCCAGGTATTGATCTATGTCAATCCTGTGCAACTATTCTAGGTATTGATCTATGTCAATCCTGTGCAACTATTCCAGGTATTGGGATTTAGCCAATCCTGTACATTCCAGGTATTGGGAGTTAGCCAATCCTGTGTTATTATTCCAGGTATTGGGATTTAACCAATCCTGTGCATTCCAGGTATTGGGAGTTACCCAATCCTGTGTTATCATTCCAGGTATTGGGATTTAACCAATCCTGTGTTATTATTCCATGTATTGGGATTTAACCAATCCTGTGTTATCATTCCAGGTATTGGGAGTTAGCGAATCCTGTGTTATTATTCCAGGTATTGGGAGTTAGCCAATCCTATTTTATCGTTCATCCAATTATATTGGATTTATAACACAACAAAGTATACCAGTATATGGTGTGTTGGATATGATATCTATCATATCCTGATGTATCACTTCCCTCAACACTAATAACTTTCTTGAGTTCATATTTTTAGATTGTATTAGGGTATTACCCATCCTAATACTTTATGTACCAGTTCATCACATTCATCATGTAAAGTAGTGATCATTAGTCACTCACTTGGAATATACAGCCATTGCCAATGCTATGGATTCATCCATAAGTCAAGAATTAACAAAAAGACCATGCTAGGTCCTTTTCAAGACAATTCTAAGTCAAGCATAGAGTACCACGACAGTGCAACCAAAAACGGCCATGCTAAGGGAAGCCACCACGGCCGTGCTACCTTGCACGGTCGTGCAAAGCGATGTCACCATGACTTTTCTACCTTACACGGTCGTGCAAAGTGAAACTACCACAATCGTTCTTCCTTACACGGTCGTGGTACAGGAGTTCACCTCATAAATCATATTTAAGTATAAATTCTATTCTTTCATTAGGGATTAGGGTTTCACATACCATTTCCCTTCTTTATAATAGAGATTGCATATAGCATCACCCTTCATTAGGGTTTCATATCACATTGCTCATAATTAGGGTTTACTAATCATTCCCAATTAGGGTTTCATATGGATGCACCCTCAACTAGGGTTTGACTTCAATAACCATGTCAATTAGGGTTTATGATCATGTTTAGGGTTTCATGATCTCTTTACCCTTAATCACCACATGAATCATATTCATGTATGGATCCATGCTATCAACTTCTCAACTTTATTAGGTCATATCAACCCTTTAGTCGAGTAAATACAACTATGATTAACATAGTGTATCAAGTCATTGATCCTATAAGCAATTAGGGATTTATCCCTTAATTGGCACTTAATCACTTAGGTACTATTAGAGCTTCAACATTTGTACCTTCATTGATTATCATTACTAATCATTATTGGATCAATAGAACATTCATCATCTTAATTCTCAAAGATTCAATCACATTGGACCTCCATTAAATAAGGTGTCCAATTGAATTAGGGTTTACTATTCATCCTAATTAGTGATTTCACATGTAGACAACCTCTTAATAGGGTTATACATGGAATCAGCCTCAATTAGGGTTTACATCATGTATTGGATCCATGCATTTGTTATGCATTAATGACTAGTACCCTTAAAGGTATCTCTCACCTAATCACATTAGGTTTTCAAAAAGGTTTGATCAATTGGAACTTCAATAACATGAGGTATCCAAATATATTGATCAATGTAACCTTCAACTACACTGGGTATCCATTTGGATTAGTCAATTGAGTCATTAATATCATTGGGTACTCAATTGAATCGACCCATTGTTCCTTCAAACACATTAGGTACTCAATTAGGTTAACCAATTGATCTTTCAATTGTATTAGGCATCCAATTGGATTAACCAAATTGAACCACAAACGATTTGAAACCGTTTAAGCAAAAAGCTTTGAAACCGCATGAACTTGAAACCGCATGAGTCTCAAACGGTTTGTGACCATTTGGTCTCAAACGGTCTTGAGACCGTTTGGACTCAAACGGTCTTGAGACCGTTTGGTCCAAACCTCTCAAAACCGCATGGACCAAAGAGTCAATCAAGACTTCAACAACACTCAATTCCAATCAATGGAACTTCAACCAATTGGATCATCAACTCAATCATCAATTGAGTCATGAACTCACCCCTCATTTGGAACTTCAATTAGGGTCTGATCTCAATGAAATTAGGGTTTATAAACACCAATTAGAGCTTTGAAGTTGATCATCAATCGAGCTACTAATTGTGTTTCAATTGATTGCATTGGACCTTCAATCATTGAATTCATGGAACCAATCATCAATTGGACCTATGCCCATACTTCAATTGAGTTTAATAGGTCAACCTTCAACTGATTTGACCCTCAATTGACCCTCACTTGGTCATCAATTAGGGTTTGATTCAATTGGATTAGGGTTTAGAATCGATGATCCAACAACACTCATCAATGCAAGATTGGTTATTTTGAAACTATTGAACCATCATCCAAATTGGGTATGAACTGACCCCAAACGGTCTTGAGGTCGTTTGGATGACCTCAAAACAGTCTTGAGACCGTTTTCCCATCATATCACTCAAATCCAAGCCATCCAATTAAGGTTTGGATCATGGGATTGATCACCAAATCAGCATTGCATTGTATATCAGCTTAGTACCTTTAGACCTTCAAACACCTAACCATACTAAATCCTAGACCTCCAAACGGTCTTGGTTGACAACCAAACGGTCTTGAGACCATTTAGATGAGCTCCAAATGGTCTTGATACCGTTTGGCCCATCCATCATTTGGATTCTAGTGAAAAATCATCAAGGATTGGTCTATCGAGTTGATCAACAATTCAGCACTTAATTGCAATATGATTGGTACCTTTGGACCTTCAATTGATCAACTATACTTGATCCCAGACCTCCAAACGGTCTTGGGGTTACCCCAAACGGTCTTGAGACCGTTTGGGTGATCCCCAAACGGTCTTGAGACCGTTTGGGCTAATCAACCCAAAATCTCCAATTAACTCATTGGAATTTCAGCACTGTTTTCAATCAGGGTTTACCCAATTGAACAGCCTTCAACTCACGATTCCTTGGGATTTAATCCCTCAAATTTGGTGAGTCATTAGACCACATCATTAGGAACATTAATCTCAAACGGTCAACCCTTGGTCAACACACTCAAATGGTCTTGAGACCGTTTTCCCAAAAAGTTCAATTAAATCAGATTTATAATCAGCACTTAATCCAATTAGGTTTCCCTAATTGATTAGCCTTCAACTCACGATTCCTTGGGATTTAATCCCTCAAATTTGGTGGGTCATTATCCTACATAATTAGGAACACAATTCCCAAACGGTCAACGCTTGGTCAATCATCTCAAACGGTTTTGAAACCATTTTCTCCCAAACGGTTTCAAACCGTTTGCCCTTAAACGGTTTGCTGAAACCGCATAGCCAATCAAATTAAAACGATTTGGAGTAGCTATCAAAACCGTTTGGCTTGGTACTTTTCTTTGGATAAGCGTCTAGGATGATTTCATCATCCCCTTCCTTCGAACAACCAAGAACAGCAACCGTTCTTGATGGAGATTGCAGCAAGAAACTAGAGTGCATCAAATTGAATAAATCAATCAACAAAGCATAGAGAATTGATGCAATAGCAATGTTTAAGGGTTTAAGTTATAAAATCCGCCTCCAATTGATCTCCAAAGCTCCAAGCTCACGCCATTAATGGTGGATGAAGCTCTTGCAACTCCCCCTAGGCTCGTCCTCAAGCTTTTGATTGTAAAAGTTGGCTAGGGTTGAAGAGGAGATCAAAATAAGAAGCAATCCATGATTTATTTTCGATTTCCACCATGAAATCAAGGAGAACGAAGGTCAAGGGCTTACCAACAGATTGGGGACGTGATCCCTGCTCCTCCCTAGCTCCTTGGTCGGTTTTTTAAGCAAGGGGAAGAAATAAATCCGAAAAGGCCTTGGTTTGGCCTTGGAAATGGCACTTTTATAAGGAAATTGATGAGAGAGAAAATGCCTTATTAAAATGCATTTAATTCCAAAAAATAGTACCACCTCTTCCTCCTTGGTTTTCTTGCATACAAAGGCAACTCAAAGCCACCGAACTCCCTTCCATTATCCATGGATTATGGGAAAAGAAAATAAACACCTTAATCCATTATAATATTAATATATCTTTTTGAGTGGAAATTCTTTTCCTTATAATAAGGTGAGTGGAATTTCACCTGCTTAAGATATTTTCGTTCCTTATCTTGGAAAAGGAACGTCCACCCTTATTCAAAATCAACCAATAACATTTTGGTTGAAGGCCCTTTAATTAGTACATTCATTTTTGCCCTAAATTGAATTAGGGTTTCACTTAAGATTAAATCTTGATTATTTTAACATCCAGATTCTCTCTCCTCCAACTTAATTCAAATGAGATGCCCCTCTCATTTTCTTTGCTCTAAATGATTCCAAGAAACATTAACGACCTTATTGAAGTGGTAATTTTCATATTGAACCCTAGGTTTTGGGTAAATTGCACTTTACACCAAAACTAGGTTTTAATGCACAAACATTGCTTTATCAGTTCTTTCTTGGTAATCAGGCTATCACAAGCCATATCTCTGCATCATCTTCATTCTCATGATGCTTAAACACATGAGGAACTTATTATCATGCACAATTTGCAATTTAACCCCTCATCTTGGGTTATTTGCACTTTAGTCCAAAATTAACAAAACAATGTTTCAACATTATTCAGAAAGGACTGAAATTGAAATATAAGTTCCTCAAGATCCTTAATTACCTTTCACAAGATAAGTACAAGCATATAATAAACTTTCTTAATCAAAACACCTAGGGTTAAAGCATAACTCAGGTCAGGGATGTTACAAATTATAAACCCCTAACAAGGATTTCGTCCCCGAAATCCCAGATAAAGGAAACAGATGTCATTCATTCACCATATCAACATGTCTCTTCATAATACCTCATTGTTATGGAGACATCATACATTATTTATTAATTTTATGTTTATGCAAAGCATAAACCCTTAACATATGATGTTCATATCATTTCAAATAATCAGACTGATTTCATAGTTGACCACTTCAGGTAGTCAACCTAAACCATCTGATATTTCTCAGATACCAGAATTACTTCCCTTGGTATTTACACATGTATTGGTAATACATTACATCTTCATTTTCCTTTATAAGTTGATTTATGAGTAAATCAAATTCCTTCATATATCAATTAGAATGTGGTAGAAATATCCATGCCACATATCCTTCTTCTTTAAACTCTGGAGATTGTTTCATAATGACTACTTGATCAGGGTAGTCAAAAACATAACAATCTATATATGTCATACTTACCTTGCCTTCAATAAATGAATACCTGGCCAGGGTATTCAAGAACTGAAATTAGGCAGTATGTATTTGTTTTATATTATGTTTCATATTCTTAACATCCCTTTTATTTTCATTACTAGGTATCTTAGTTTTTTACATCTTTTCCCTTTCTGCATGAAAAGAGAAATTTTCAACATATAAGAGAATATTAAACTGAACATAAGTTTTCATCCTTCTTATCTCTTCCTCATATCCTTAAAGGATTATACAGATGATCTGAACAACAACTAGTTTTCTTATAGTAGAAAACAAAAGGTAGCTCAAAATAGAAAGTTCTATCTTAACAAGTCTACCTTTAACAAGATAACAAGCATCTTATCTGTCCCAAAACATGAACTTAGTTGTTATTTATTATTGCCTTTGTCCTCTACTACCAGAAGTAGATGGACCAAACTGTGACACTTGTCTTCGTCCTCCAACATCTACTCCACTGGACTGAGGTCCTGGTGGGTTTTGCAAATTATGCCTTGATTGTTGGGTCATCTCATTGTTTCTCCTTGGACATTGTTGTCTAAAATGTCCTAGCTGTCCACATTTATGACATGCTCGACCCCAACTTGATGACCTCTGCACAGGTGTACTATATTGTGGTTGGACTGGTGAAGATTTTGGTTGTCTGCTGCCACTACTCATTGGTCCCAGTGACTGTGTAGACTTTCTTTCGATGTTTGTCTCGTGTTTCTTTATCATAGATCTCTCTATCCTCTGTATAGACTCTACAAATGTGACAAACCTCTCCCTGCTTTCTAGGGCAGATGCTGGAATGGACATCTCAGCATTCAATCCTTTCTCAAAACGTCAAATCTTTTCCTCCTCAGTAGCAGCCATCTGGGGGCAAAATCGTAAAAGTTCCATGAACTTAATCTCATATTCACTTATTGACATGGCTCTCTGTCGTATTTTTGCAAACTGTTAGATCTTTTCATCTAAATAAGTCTTTGGAAAATACTTATTGACGAATTCTCGACGGAATTCCTCCCATCCAACCTCTTCATCATTCCTTTTTATTTCTTCTATAGCCCACCAGTGTCCAACACTACCTTTCAAAAGGTACACCGCATGTTTAACTTTGTCAGCCTCTAGGATACTAAGAATCTTAAAGGCTTTTTCTAATTCAGTGAGCCAGAGATCAGCATTTGCTGGGTCAGATGTTCTAGCATATTCTATGGCTCCTACACAACGTAGTCGTTCAAAGTTCTTACCAGACCCATACCCCTCTTTGGGAACTGGTGCCCTAGGTGCCGGTGCTGGCATCCTGTCTGCTATATACCTCATTGTAGTCATGAGTTCCCCAAAAAGATTATGAACATCTGGGTTTCCTCTCATGATTTCATCAGCATGAGGATTTACAGGCACTGGTTCCTCCCTTGCCTGATCCCTTGCACCTCCCTCTGGTGCAACAACATTTCTCTTAGCAATGTATTCTTCATGTCTTTCAGACATCTTTAAGTTATAAGTCTTCTTCTGCATAAGTAGAAGACACTATAAGATACACTTAGAACAGACTCAATACCTTAGTCCTATGTCTCTGTAGACTCAGCGAACCTAGAGCTCTGATACCACTAATTGAAACGACCGTCTCGCAAAAACATGATTAACTAATGCGGAAGCGTTCATCAAGTAGAGGATTAGCGAAAATCACTAAAAAATAAAACTTTTTGCAAAGAGATCCACACATAGGAAATCTTTTTCTTCAAGAACTAAAGTATAACACATTTACTTTTTGGATCAAAGGTACATATCCTGCATCATCCCTTTCTGAGAATTACAAGCATCAACTGACCTGTTAAGCTAAACACAGGTAGTATAAAATCTCGAGACATTGATCCAAAATCTCAAAAGCACTAACTACTACTCCGAGGACCTGATAGTACAGAGACGACACATAGGACTCTATATACAACTATACATGTCATGACAGCCAATGTCTCCACCTGAGACTTCACTACTGTCCCTGCTGCTACTGCTACTGCTGTTCTTCACCTACTGAAGGATTCATGTCTCCACGTCCACATCCACCTAAAAATGCAGTTCCCACGGGGGTGAGACAATTGTAATTTGCACCAGCGAGAGATATAACTCTCCGCCAAAACATTATTATTGCAATTAAGGATATAAACTAGGCAGATGATAAGCAGTTTATAGCATTCTCTTAATAAGGAATAGGATAACCATGTATATCATTTATCCTCCATATTGTACCATCATATTAAACTTCTCTTGTGACACTCATTATCTTGATATGTCACCCATGAGACATTCTTATTTC
This sequence comes from Alisma plantago-aquatica, assembly GCA_963693085.1. NCBI lineage: Eukaryota > Viridiplantae > Streptophyta > Magnoliopsida > Alismatales > Alismataceae > Alisma > Alisma plantago-aquatica. The sequence goes on along the minus strand of OY856411.1, from coordinate 133,827,898 downwards.
AACTTATTGGCCTTAGCCAATCTGCTAAATAGATTTTGGTTATAATAGACATGAGAGTGTACATCATCATGTCTTATTCAGGCATTGGTTTATACCAATCCTATATACATATTCTAGGCATTGGGTTACACCAATCCTGTGCAACTAGTACAAGCATTAGACTTATATTATTCCTGTGTATCCATTCCAGGTATTGATCTATGTCAATCCTGTGCAACTATTCCAGGTATTGATCTATGTCAATCCTGTGCAACTATTCCAGGTATTGATCTATGTCAATCCTATGCAACTATTCTAGGTATTGGGATTTAGCCAATCCTGTACATTCGATGTATTGGGAGTTAGCCAATCCTGTGTTATTATTCCAGGTATTGGGATTTAACCAATCCTGTGCATTCCAGGTATTAGGAGTTAGCCAATCCTGTGTTATCATTCCAGGTATTGGGATTTAACCAATCCTGTGTTATTATTCCAGGTATTGGGATTTAACCAATCCTATGTTATCATTCCATGTATTGGGAGTTAGCCAATCCTGTGTTATTATTCCAGGTATTGGGAGTTAGCCAATCGTGTGTTATCGTTCATCCAATTATATTGGATTTATAACACAACAAAGTATACCAGTATTTGGTGTGTTGGATATGATATCTATCATATCCTGATGTATCACTTCCCTCAACACTATTAACTTTCTTGAGTTCATATTTTTAGCTTGTATTAGGGTATTACCCATCCTAATACTTTATGCACCAGTTCATCACATTCATCATGTAAAGTAGTGATCATTAGTCACTCACTTGGAATATACAACCATTGCCAATGCTATGGATTCATCCATAAGTCAATAATTAACAAAAAGACCATTCTAGGTCCTTTTCAAAACAATTCTAAGTCAAGCATAGAGTTCCATGACCGTGCAACCAAAAAGGGCCGTGCTAAGGGAAGCCACCACGGCTGTGCTACCTTGCACGGTCTTACAAAGCGATGTCACCACGGCCGTGCTACCTAACACGGTCGTGCAAAGTGAAACTAACACGGTCGTTCTTCCTTACACGGTCGTGGTAAAGGAGTTCACCTCATAAATCATATTTAAGTATAAATTCTATTCTTTCATTAGGGATTAGGGTTTCACATACCATTTCCCTTCTTTAGAATAGAGATTGCATATAGCATCACCCTTCATTAGGGTTTCATATCACATTGCTCATAATTAGGGTTTATTAATCATTCCCAATTAGGGTTTAATATGGATGCACCCTCAACTAGGGTTTGACTTCAATAACCATGTCAATTAGGGTTTATGTTCATGTTTAGGGTTTCATGATCTCTTTACCCTTAATCACCACATGAATCATATTCATGTATGGATCCATGCTATCAACTTATCAACTTGATTAGGTCATATCAAACCTTTAGTCGAGTACATACAACTATGATTAACATAGTGTATCAAGTCATTGATCCTATAAGCAAATAGGGATTTATCCCTTAATTGGCACTTAATCACTTAGGTACTATTAGAGTTTCAACCTTTGTACCTTCATTGATTATCATTACTAATCATTATTGGATCAATAGAACATTCATCATCTTAATTCTCAAATATTCAATCACATTGGACCTCCATTACATAAGGTATCCAATTGAATTAGGGTTTACTATTCATCCTAATTAGTGATTTCACATGTAGACAACCTCTTAATAGGGTTATACATGGAATCAGCCTCAATTAGGGTTTACATCATGTATTGGATCCATGCATTTGTTATTCATTAATGACTAGTACCCTTAAAGGTATCTCTCACCTAATCACATTAGGTTTTCAAAAAGGTTTGATCAATTGGATCTTCAATAACATGAGGTATCCAAATAGATTGATCAATGGAACCTTCAACTACACTGGGTATCCATTTGGATTAGTCAATTGAGTCTTTAATATCATTGGGTACTCAATTGAATCGACCCATTGTTCCTTCAAATACATTAGGTACTCAATTGGGTTAACCAATTGATCCTTTAGTTGTATTAGGCATCCAATTGGATTAACCAAATTGAACCACAAACGGTTTGAAACCGTTTAAGCAAAAAGCTTTGAAACCGCATGAACTTGAAACCGCATGAGTCTCAAACGGTTTGTGACCATTTGGTCTCAAATGGTCTTGAGACCGTTTGGACTCAAACGGTCTTGAGACCGTTTGGTCCAAACCTCTCAAAACCGCATGGACCAAAGAGTCAATCAAGACTTCAACAACACTCAATTCCAATCAATGGAACTTCAACCAATTGGATCATCAACTCAATCATCAATTGAGTCATGAACTCACCCCTCATTTGGAACTTCAATTAGGGTCTGATCTCAATGAAATTAGGGTTTATAAACACCAATTAGAGCTTTGAAGTTGATCATCAATCGAGCTACTAATTGTGTTTCAATTGATTGCATTGGACCTTCAATCATTGAATTCATGGAACCAATCATCAATTGGACCTATGCTCATACTTCAATTGAGTTTAATTGGTCAACCTTCAACTGATTTGACCCTCAATTGACCCTCACTTGGTAATCAATTAGGGTTTGATTCAATTGGATTAGGGTTTAGAATCGATGATCCAACAACACTCATCAATGCAAGATTGGTTATTTTGAAACTATTGAACCATCATCCAAATTGGGTATGAACTGACCCTAAACGGTCTTGAAGTCGTTTGGATGACCTCCAAAAGGCCTTGAGACAGTTTTCTCATCATATCACTCAAATCCAAGCCATCCAATTAAGGTTTGGATCATGAGATTGATCACCAAATCATCATTGCATTGTATATCAGCTTGGTACCTTTAGACCTTCAAACACCTAACCATACTCAATCCTAGACCTCCAAACGGTCTTGGTTGACAACCAAACGGCCTTGAGACCATTTTGATGAGCTCCAAACGGTCTTGAGACCGTTTGGCCCATCCATCCTTTGGATTCTAGTGAAAAATTATCAAGGATTGGTCTATCGAGTTGATCAACAATTCAGCACTTAATTGCAATATGATTGGTACCTTTGGACCTTCAATTGATCAACTATACTTGATCCCAGACCTCCAAACGGTATTGGGGTTACCCCCAAACGGTCTTGAGACCGTTTGGGTGATCCCCAAACGGTCTTGAGACCGTTTGGGCTAATCAACCCAAAATCTCCAATTAACTCATTGGAATTTCAGCACTGTTTTCAATCAGGGTTTGCCCAATTGAATAGCCTTTAACTCACGATTCCTTGGGAGTTAATCCCTCAAATTTGGTGAGTCATTAGAAAAAATCATTTGGAACATTAATCCCAAACGGTCAACCCTTGGTAAACACACTCAAACGGTCTTGAGACCGTTTTCCCAAAAAGTTCGATTAAATCAGATTTATAATCAGCACTTAATCCAATTAGGTTTCCCTAATTGATTAGCCTTCATCTCACGATTCCTTGGGAGTTAATCCCTCAAATTTGGTGGGTCATTATCCTACATAATTAGGAACAAAATTCCCAAAAGTTCAACGCTTGGTCAACCATCTCAAACGGTTTTGAAACCGTTTTCTCCCAAATGGTTTCAAACCGTTTGCCCTTAAACGGTTTGCTGAAACCGCATAGCCAATCAAATTAAAACTATTTGGAGTAGCTATCAAAACTGTTTGGCTTGGTACTTTTCTTTGGATAAGCATCTAGGATGATGTCATCATCCCCTTCCTTCGAACAACCAATAACAGCAACCGTTCTTGATGGAAATTGCAACAAGAAACAAGAGTGCATCAAATTGAAGAAATCAATCAACAAAGCATAGAGAATTGATGCAATAACAATGTTTAAGGGTTTAAGTTATAAAAACTGCCTCCAATTGAGCTCCAAAGCTCCAAGCTCACGCCATTAATGGTGGATGAAGCTCTTGCAAATCCCCCTAGGCTCGTCCTCAAGCTTTTGATTGTAAAAGTTGGCTAGGGTTGAAGAGGAGATCAAAATAAGAAGGAATCCATGATTTATTTTCGATTTCCACCATGAAATCAAGGAGAACGAAGGTCAAGGGCTTACCAACAGATTGGGGACGTGCTCCCTTCTCCTCCCTAGCTCCTTGGTCGGTTTTGCAAGCAAGCGGAAGAAAGAAATCTGAAAAGGCCTTGGTTTGGGCTTGGAAATGACATTTTTATAAGGAAATTGATGAGAGAGAAAATGCCTTATTAAAATGCATTTAATTCCAAAAAATAGTACCAACTTTTCCTCCTTGGTTTGCTTGCATACAAAGGCAACTCAAAGCCACCGAACTCCCTTCCATTATCCATGGATTAAGGGAAAAGAAAATAAACACCTTAATCCATTATAATATTAATATATCTTTTTGAGTGGAAATTCTTTTCCTTATAATAAGGTGAGTGGAATTTCACCTACTTAAGATATTTTCTTTGCTTATCTTGGAAAAGGAACGTCCGTCCTTATTCAAAATCAACCAATAACATTTTGGTTGAAGGCCCTTTAATTTATACATTAATTTTTTCCCTAAATTGAATTAGGGTTTCACTTAACATTAAATCTTGATTATTTTAACATCAAGATTCTCTATCCTCCAACTTAATTCAAATGAGATTCCCCTCTCATTTGTTTTGCTCTACATGATGACAAGAAACATTAAGGACCTTATTGAAGTGGTAATTTGCATATTGAACCCTAGGTTTTGGGTAAATTGCAACTAGGTTTTAATGCACAAACATTGCTTTATCAGTTCTTTCTTGGTAATCAGGATATCACAAGTCATATCTCTGCATCATCTTCATTCTAATGATTCTTAAACACATGAGGAACTTATTATAATTCACAATTTACAATTTAACCCCGCATCTTGGGTTATTTGCACTTTAGTCCAAAATTAACAAAACAATGATTCAACATTATTCAAAAAGGACTGAAATTGAAATATAAGTTCCTCAAGAGCCTTAATTACCTTTCACAAGATAAGTACAAGCATATAATCAACTTTCTTAATCAAAACACCTAGGGTTAAAGAATAACCCAGGTCATGGATGGTACACATTTTATTACCTCTCACTAGGCAACAACTATTCACATGGCTTACAAGGCCATTAAACATCTTATAACCTCTCACTAGGCAATAACTATTCACATGGCTCCCAAGGCCATTAAACATATTGTCACCTCTCACTAGGTGACAACTATCTTCTAGGTCATCAGACCACATAAACATCATAATTATCATATAAGTATTTAACATGCCTCACAAGGCTTTATTCAATAAGAGAAGTACAACCTTCCCATTATTAGGTTTAGGATTTCTTTTTATAGCCAAATATGGTTCCAAGTTCATATAACCAATTGAAACCCTAATTCATTACTTCATACATCTAGGAGCATATATTGATATCATAAATATGCATTCATACTTATCTGTTCTCATCATTTATCATTAAATATTTATCAACACAAAGTATGAGTTTCTCTCTCATCCTCACTAGGATATTGATTATATCATGCTCTTATTTCAATCCTCCTCTTTGTGGAATATAGTTCATCATTAACAACTCACATTATCTTTTATTTTGCAATATATGTGTGTCAATTAATCACATATGATTGAAGTGTCTCTACCCGATTGGGTATCAAATTGTGTATACATTATCATATCATGCTTTAAGCTACATTCTTTACTTCATGTTGTGTATCCAAATCGAGCATGTGAGATAGTCACATCACCATGTCATGTTTTAGGGTGTATACCCTAATCATCATATCATGTACCCATATCAAATTGACTATCACTTACTTCTTATCAATTCAAGATAACTTCATATTGGGTATGAGCTAGGTTCTTGATACCATACCGTGTATAAGCTATATGATTGATACCATATCATTCACAAGGTGTGCACCATATCGGGCATAGAGCATGTGCCTCGTCATGTATCATTTGAGTGGTATATATACAAAATACCATACCGGCTTCCCATTCAGGATTATCATATCGGGTCTCCATGTTGGGTAACATATCAAGTTACCATGTTAGGTAGACCCTTAGACTCATAACCCCTTAACTCCTTCAAGTATCAACCTTATCATATAGTTACTTGACAAACTAGGTGTCTTATTGAATTATCATACCACAATCCATTACACAAAGGGTATGGTATATCAGGTTTCAGTCCATCATCTAGGGTTTTCCACCAAATTGGGTAGATTATTTCATATCGTGCATGAAGTATGAATTAAACCTCATATCGTTCACAAGATACAAGTAGGAGCTATTCCTATCATTCAAGGGATGTGATTCATATCGTCCATGTGGTATCACTCACCAGTTGTATCGGCTTACCCATCACCTAGGGTTATCCAACTCTATATTGTTTAGAGTGTTCACTATCTCTCTATCATGCAAGAGATGTAGTCTTAAACTTGTGTTGTGTATAAGGGGTAAATGGGTATATCCCATATTATGCAAAGGGCATATCTCATATCATGTATGAGCTATCCTCTATCCCCATATTGGGTTAACCCCCATCTCGAGTTTCATATCGGGTTAAGGTATATCAACCATACCATGTATTTGATTCTATGTCTTATTTTATGCATAAGTGTATACTTCATCAACCATATCGTGCACCAGATGTGTGCTTCATGATATAATGTACAATGTGTGTACTCACATGATAATATCGTGCAAGGAGTACTTGTTATTCTTACTCACATCGGGTTACCCATACTAGGGTTTCATATCGACTTACAAGTATACACTTGCTCCTATATCGTGCATGGAGTCTACACTTGACTTCCTATCGTGCAATAGGTATATGGTTAACACCATATCAAGCTCCAAAGTATGAACTTCATCTCCATATCCTGCAAGGAGATATATTCTCATGAGAATATCGTGCAAGTGAGGCATGCATGTTACCATACCGGGAATAAGCTACTTGTTTGTGTGCTTGAACCCGATATCACTTTATAAAGTGATATCATCTTATTCAAGATCTACACCTTCATTATATCTGCTCTAGTTTATGAATAATAGGTCTAGGAAATTCTTAGAATGCATGGATTCATCAAGTATTCAATAAAAACTCAGAATTGAAAGTAATCATCTAGTGTAACAAGTTAAGTGGTAAATAATAATATGATTGGGTTCAAGTTATATAACCCACCTTATGAAAACTTCAAAGCTCCAAGATCCAAAGCTTCGCGTCTTAAGGTTGAATATGAACTTCTCCAAGGTCTAGGGCTCGTTCAAAACTCCTCCATAGACAAGAAGCCACCATAGTTAAGCACTTGGTGAAGAACGAAAGAAAGGAATATTCATAACCCGATATCCTACTTCAAGCAAGGTTGAAGATGACCAAAGCCTTCCCTAAATGTTGGTGCTCGAGATCTCCTTTCCCTTGAGCTACTTTGCATGATACCTAAGGGGCTTTGCACGATATATCCAAGGGATATGGTTATGAGGATCGTAAACTTTCATAAGTTGGTGAAAGAGGAAGTATATATACTTGTGTTCATGAGATAAAGTGTATAAGAGGTGTCTTCACCTCATGCCACTAGATGACACGTTGCCATTCATGGTTGACACGTGGCCATGCATGCAGACATATATATCTTGCCATGCAAGAGTCTTGAGGATAGGCTATGGAAGATATTTTGGTCCTCCTTTATCTTGGTTGGATAAGTTATCCCATCTTTATCTCATTTTTAAGGCAATCCGATACACTTTTGCAAAGGAGATTGCAATCCGTCATGGGCCACCCCATTGAGGTGCTTTGCCATGGCGCAAAAAACCTATAGGAGACTTCTACTATAGATCTTTAGCTGATAGGATTCCTATATCAAGTCTACAACTCGATACAACACATATAAGGCTTCTCCTTCAACTCTTTCTTGGTCTTTCCATCACCAAGAGTATCTTCACTCACAAGTGATTCAAACATAGTGTCTCCTTCTTTATATTTCCTCTAAAAGATACATATAGGGAGTAGGGACACTCTAGAGGTGGTATTTTACATTTTAACTCCATATATTGGGTAAATTACAACTTGTACCAAAAATTGGTGCACATAGTACTAGCATTGTTCAAATATGTTATAACTTCAGATTTAGGCTTTCCACAATCCACCACTTAGGATCATATTTTCTCTTATGATACTAAAACACTTAGAACACATTCCACATGTCACATTTTGCAATGTAACCCCTCATCTTGGGTAAATTGCACTTTTCACTCAGACTTTCCTATAATGCACAAATAGTTTGCAATTAAGCTCGAAATTGAAAACAAACTTCACAAGAAGCCATAATTACTTTTTAAGAGATTAGAACCAGTTGATAAGTAACTTAATTAAGCAAAAATTTTAGGGTTAAGCCATAACCAAGGTTAGGGGTATTACAATTATAAATCCCTAACAAGGATTTTGTCCCTGAAATCCCAGATGAAGGAAGACAATTGTCGTTCATGCATCATATCATCAAGTCTCCACATAACATCTTAATGTCATGGAGATGTAAAAGAAATTTAACCAGCACAAAGTCCTTTCATAAAGGATCATCATAAGATCTGTCATACATGACATATACTTAGCTGTTCTATCCAAAACTGACTGTGAAGTCAACTCTGTGTCAAGTAACACTTTCGAAGTCAGAGAAATACTATGAATAATTCAGGTGTCAAACCTTATTGACTCAAATCTTTTATGTGATAAGAATCTAGGGAGTCTTCCATATTCCTCACTTACTTTAGCATTTCACTTTCAAGGAGAGATCATGGTTACATTTTGTCACCTACTTGGGACTACGAGTCTTATCATAAATCTTTATCAATGATGTTTATGCAGTGCATAAACACCTAACATATGATTTCCCTACTAGAGTTATCTCAAGGTTGGCCCTTCTAGGTAACCAAACATTATTCATCTTATCAGGAGTCATATTCTCACTCTCCCATGCCTTCTGGCACATCTTGGATACCAAAATTCCTTACCTTATCCTTCACATGTGTCACAAGCACATCATATCCTCATCATATCCATTTCTCTATTGTTAATACCAAAGTCAAACATACAAAAGGATCTTACTTTTAACTTGGGACATAATATTTTACACATATCTTTATCTTGGATCCAAAGTCCAAGTCAAACTGATACTTTTCAAAGTATCCATCAGCAAATCACTTCTAGCTCATGCACATCAAGTGTCCTCAGACATACTTGATTGCCATGTCCCTGAAAGGAAAGAACACAAAGGAACATATTCCTTTTTTATCACCCCATCATTTCCCAAGGTTGTTCATCAAAAAGGAGACATCATCATCTCCTAAGATTATTACATGAGCTTTCACTATTCATGAGTCAATTACACTTGTCTCATCTTAAGTTCCTATCCATCTGCATAGAAATTATTTGAATGATTACATATCATCATCCCTTTCTTTATTATTGTCTAACATGTTCATGAACATTTCATGATTATTTCATAGTTTTATCACATTTCCCATTTCCACATTATGGGAATAAATCTTTATTATTCACATAGACTTATCAAGCAGGGATCATCTCCCTTATTTTCTTTCTCTTATCATGAGGATTATACTCTTTACTTCCTCATGCACACAAATTGATCTGAGATCATCTCAGATTCCAATTATTATACTTAGGATGTGAAGAAGATATCCATGCCATATTTCCAATTTCGTTATGCTCACTAGATTGTCTCAGAATGACTACTTGATTAGAGTAATCAGAAAGATAACAATCTAAGAGTTCCATATTCACCTTATCTTCAATACTTGAATACCTGGCCAGGGTATACAAGTACTAATATTAGATAGTAGGAACTTTGTTTACTATCATATTCTTTACTTTTCATATCATCAAGAACATATGACTTAGCAACCCTGGATCTTCTCTAGGCATCACTGCTATACCTCATCCTCTTTTATACAGAAGAAAAAATTGTAAAGCATTTAAAAGATTACTAAGCAAAATGTAAGTCCTCTTATTCCTTATGTCCTCATAGGAATAGTCAAAGGAATCTCAATATCAACTATTTTTCTTATATTTAACAAATAGAATCATGAAATGACATACCAAAATGACACTATTTCATCTGACCTGTCTCAATTCATGGATTATTTACTGCCTCAGGCTGATTCTTTTTCATAGAATCTTGTCGTTGCTTGATTCCAACATCATGCTCTATTGTTCGATGCCGATGGACCTGCTCGGGACGTCTGTCTACGTCCTCATATGCCACTGCTAGACCATTGCCTTTGAGAGTCTTGCTGACCCTGCCTCAGTAGTTGGATCATTTCCTCCTTCCTTTTTGGATAAAAGGATCTAATATGCCCAATCTGCCTACACTTGTTACATATCTTATGAGCATCCCCTAGCCTTTTCGGCCTTATAACTGATGTGGAGGCCAAATCAAGAGTTCTAACTGGTAAAGCATCAAGTCTTTTATCCTTCCTTGGTAGCCACTGCCCTGGTGCATTAGACATTGGTTGCACTGGTGGTACCATAAACTTCCCCTTTTTAGAATTACCAGGCATCTATTCCCGAGATTAGATAGGTCTTTTCTTAATTCCTACCTCATTGTCTTCTTTTGGACAGTCTTTTATGATATGTCCTGGTTGCCTACACCTATAGCAAACCCTGATTTTAGGTTGTAACCTAATTCTTTTTGCAATTTTCATTACTCCAACATATGGATGATGATCAGGAATCCTGCTGGAGTTCAAAATTTCATCATTGGTGGCTAGTAATATAGGTTGTGTTACTAATACCCAGTCCACTGAACGCATCACTATTGTCCTAACCTACCCAGCAATGGTATCAAAAGAAGAATCCCTTATCATAGCTAGATCATCTTGGGGATTCTTAGACAGTCATTTTTCTCTCGCCTGATCCCTTGCACCTTCTCTTGGTGCATCAACATTGCTTTAAACAATGTACTCTTTGTTCTCTCCAGACATCTTTAAGATTTACTTTTTCTTCTGCATAAGCTAAAGTCACTATAAGATATACTGGAGGACACTAGAACAGACTTAACACCTTAGTCCTATGTCTCTATAGACTCAACGAACCTTAAGCTCTGATACAAAACTTGTAACGGTCGTCATCAAATCGATAACCAAATCACTACTAATTATGCAAAATTATCATGAACAGCGGATTAACAAAAATCACTAAAATTTAAAACCATTTTGCAAGAAGATCCTTTTCCAAATAACTCTTATTGAAAGATCCAAAACTCATACATATCATGATTTACATTGTACCATGTTGTTTCATCTCATCTCAAGGATACCATATAATAGTTGCTCTATCAAAACACATACTGGAGCAACATAAAACCTCAAGGCATACAAGCCAAAATCTCAGATCATTCATTAAACCATTACCAATCAGCTCCAAGGACCCGAGAGTACAGAGACGACACATAGGACTTCTATCTATAAGACACGACAGATAATACACTCAACCTGAGTTGTTACTGCTACCCCAACTACTGTTCCTTCTCTGTAGAAATATCTCCACTGCTTCGTGCTTGTCGACCTAAAAATTGTGGTTCCCACGGGGTGAGACAATTGTCCTAGCGAGAGATATAACTCTTTTCCGACCATATTATTATTGCAGATTACTATTATAAAATTGAGAAGGGGTTCTTTTATATTAACAGACATGATTATTCATTGTATGAACATGACAAAGTAATCTCTTTACTTAAGGAAAATGAGGCATCTACCCATGGTAGAGTAATAAACCATCTATCTACTTTGCAAGGAATGTAAAGAGACATAAATAACATCTACCAATTAAGATGTATGACAGAATTGTGCATCAAATAATGTTTTCCGTATTCGATCCTTAAGCAAATATACTACACGGATGAACATATTTTACAATTACACTTATGCCCCGAGGAGATGAAGTATACCCCATTCATCTCCAACCGGCCACAAACTTCTCACAAGTCGGTACCATACAAGGTAAATGGAAGAGTCGGCTGCCAAGACCTCACCTATCTCGGTCAGTACGAGACCACACAGATTCAGTAGGACATCTCGTGTCATCTGTTGGAAGGACATCTCGTATCAGCTGCAAATGGAGCGTGCCAGGGTACTAGGCATCTTTACTCAGAGTTACTGCGTTAGCATGTACTCCCTTAGGGGAACATCAACTAACAACCGTCCCCAGTTATGAAATTACTTAGTTATGGTAACACAACCATACTTGAACCATGGGCCAGTTCACCATGCTCAATTGAGACATTTATTTTGAGTTCGTAAGGGGATCGGCTCACATCTGGCCATCTGTACTTATGCCCCCACATATTCAAAAAAATGCACTCCAGGTTATGTCACGGGAAACCTGTTTCACCATTCAACAAATTTTGACGCTGGTGGATCTATGGTCAGGGCAAAATTTTATGGTTTCTAATGATATATTACATGCATTACAACATTCTTTTAGCATCAAACAAGTTATCATTATTAATCACAAAAAATGCTACAAAGAAAGGTGTAATACATCTATCATGTTCTTTTCAAGTCTTTAAAACACATTTTGATACTTGGTACTTGGGATCTCAGTCCCTTATCACATTTCTGGGAATCCTCATCCCTTCATATCATTATCAACATGATTACTGGATCTGGGTATTCAAATCCCTAGATCACCACATAGCATTTCTAACTCTATAACATGTAACTATTACCTCCAGGTCCTCAGAGCAAGGTATTCATTACACTTATTGTACAATAATTTCACATAGCTCACATAGTTTGATTAAAGATCTTGTCACCTCTCTCTGGGAAACAATTATTCACATGGCTCACAAGGACATTAAGCATCTTGTCACCTCTCACTACGCAACAACTATTCACATGGCTCACAAGGCCATTAAACATCTTGTCACCTCTCACTAGGAAACAACTATTCACATGGCTCACAAGGCCATTAAACATTTTATCACCTCTCACTAGGCAACAACTATTCACATGGCTCACAAGGACATTAAACATCTGTCACCTCTCACTAGGAAATAACTATTCACATGGCTCACAAGGCCATCAAACATCTTGTCACCTCTCACTATGTGACAACTATCTTTTAGGTCATCAGACCACATAAACATCATACTTATCATATAAGTATTTAACATGCCTCACAAGGATTTATTCAATAAGAGAAGTACAACCTTCCCATTATTAGGTTTAGGATTTCTTTTTATAGCAAAATAGGTTTTCAAATTCATATAACCAATTTAAACCCTAATTCATTGCTTCACACATCTAGGAGCACATATTGATATCATAAGTATGCATTCATACTTATCTATTCTCATCATTTATCATTAAATGATTATCAACATAAAGTATGAGTTTCTCTCTCATACTCACTAGGATATTGATTACATCATGCTCTTGGTTAAATGCTCCTCTTTGAGGAATATAGTTCATCATTAACAACTCACATTATCTTTTATTTTGCAATATATGTCACTCAATCAATCACATATGATTGAAGTGTCTCTATCCTATTGGGTATCAAATTGTGTGTACATTATCATATCATGCTTTAAGCTACATTCTTTAATTCATGTTGTGTATCCAAATTGAGCATGTCAGATATTCACATCACCATGTCACATTTCAGGGTGTATCCCCTAATCATCATATCATGTACCCATATCAAATTGACTATCACTTAGTTCTTATCATTTCAAGATAAATTCATATCAGGTATGATCTAGGTGCTTGATACCATATCGTGTATAAGCTATATGCTTGATACCATATTGTGCACAAGGTGTGAACCATATCGGGCATAGTGCATATGCCTCATCATGTATCATTTGAGTGGTATATATACAAAATACCATATCGGTTTCCCATTTAGGATTATCATATCGGGTCTCCATGTTGGGTAACATATCAGGTTACCATGTTAGGTAGACCCTTAGACTCATAACCCCTTCATTTCGTAAAGGATAAACCTTATCATATAGTTACTTGACAAGCTAGGTGTCCTATTGAATTCTCATACCACAATCCATTACTCAAAGGGTAGGGTATATCGGGTTTCAATCCATTATCTAGGGTTTTCCACCAAATCGGGTAGATTATGTCATATCGTGCATGAAGTATGAATTGAACCTCATGTCGTTCACAAGATAGGAGTAGGTGCTATTCCTATCATTCAAGGTATGTCATTCATATCGTCCATGTGGTATCACTCAGTACTTGTATTGGCTTACCCATCACCTAGGGTTATCCAACTCTATACTGTTTAGAGTGTTCACTATCTCTCTATCGTGCAAGAGATGTAGTCTTAAACTTGTGTCGTGTATAAGGGGTAAATGGGTATCTCCCATATCATGCAAAGGGCATATCTCATATCATGTATTAGCTATCCTCTATCCCCATATCGAGTTAACCCCCATCTCGAGTTTCATATCGGGTTAAGGTATTTCAACCATACCATGTATTTGATTCTATGTCTTATTTTATGCATAAGTGTATACTTCATCAACCATATCATGCACCAGATGTGTGCTTCATGATATTGTGTAAAATGTGTGTACTCACATGATCATATCGTGTAAGGAGTACTTGTTATTCTTACTCACATCCGGTTACCCATACTAGGGTTTCATATCTATTACATGTATACACTTGCTCCTATATCGTGCATGGAGTCTACACTTGACTTCCTATCGTGCAATAGGTATATGGTTAACACCATATCGTGTTCCAAAGTTTGAACTTAATCTCCATATCATGGAAGAAGATATAATCTCACAGGCATAGCGTGCAAGTGAGGCATGTATATTACCATATCGGCTATAAGCTACTTGTTTGTGTGCTTGAACCCGATATCACTTTATAAAGTGTACCATCTTCTTCAAGCTCTAGAACTTCGTTCTATCTGTTCTAGTTTATGAATAACAGGTCTAGGAAATTATTAGAACTCATGGATTCATCAAGTATTCAATAAAAACTCAAAATTGAAAGTAATCATCTAGTGTAACAAGTTAAGTGGTAAATAATAATATGATTGGGTTCACGTTATATAACCCGCCTTATGAACACTTCAAAGCTCCAACCTCCAAAGATTCAAGTGCTAAGGTTGAAGATGAACTTCTCCAAGGTCCATGGCTCGTTCACAACTCCTCCATAGACAAGAAACCACCATAGTTAAGCACTTGGTGAAGAAGGAAAGAAAGGAATATTCATAACCTGATATCCTACTTCAACCAAGGTTGAAGATGACCAATGCCTTACCTATAGCTTGGTGCTAGAGCTCTCCTTGCTCCTTGAGCTACTTTTCATGATAACTAAGGGGATTTGCATGATATCTCCAAGGGATATGGTTGTGAGGATCGTAAACTTTCATAAGTTGGTGAAAGGTGAAGTATATATATTTGGGTTCTGAGATAAAGTGTATAAGAGGCGTCTTCAACTCATGCCACTAGATGACACGTTGCCATGCATGGTTGACATGTGGCCATGAATGCACATATATATATATATATATATATATATATATATCTTTCCATTCAAGAGTCTTGAGAATAGGCTAGGGAATATATTTTGGTCCTGCTTTATCTTTTTTGGATATGTTATCTCATCTTTATCTCATTTTTAAAGCAATCTGATACACTTTTGCAAAGGAGCTTGCAATCCATCATGGGCCACCCCACTGAGGTGCTTTGCCGGTCATGGCCTTTTCCAAGGCTCAAAAAACTGATAGGAGACTTCTAGTATGGCTCTTTGGCCGACAGGATTCCTATATCAAGTCCACAACTCGATACAACACATATAAGGCTTCTCCTTCAACTCTTTCCTTGGTGTTTCCATCACCAAGAGTATCATCACTCACAAGTGATTCAAAAATAGTGTATTCTTATTTCTATTTCCTATAAAATATACACTGAGGGAGTAGGGACACTCTAGAGGTGGTATTTTATATTTTAACCCCATATATTGGGTAAATTACAACTTGTACAAAAAAATGGTGCACATAGTACTAACATTGTTCAAACATGTGATAACTTTGGATTTAGGTTTTTCACAAGCCACCATTTAGCATCATATTTTCTCTTATGATACTAAAACACTTAGAACACATTCCACATGTGACATTTTGCAATGTAACTCCTCATCTAGGGTAAATTGCACTTTTCACTCAGACTTTCATATAATGCACAAATAGTTTGCAATTAAGCTCAAACTTGAAAACAAACTTCACAAGAAGCCTTAATTACTTTTCAAGAGATTAGAACCAGTTGAGAAGTTACTTACTTAGTAAAAATTCTAGGGTTAAGCCATAACCTAGGTCAGGGGTATTACAATTTCAAACAAAAAATAGATATGAGTGTTAATGCAGGTCCAACGATTCTTTCTGAGGAAATTATAAATAGATGGGAAAACAATATCCCTAGAATCTCAATGTGTGGTGAAATGCATTACTTTGGGGGTGAAGTTGAAACAATCCTAAGCCCCCTTGAGCATGAAGAGCCAATTGCACCAATCCCTCTTGAGGATCAAGAGCCAACTACATCAAGTCATCCCGAGGTTGAAAGTAGATCTAATTCTTGTGTTAGAAATCCTGAAGTTGGTGAGTTATATAACTTATCTTTTAAAAACATTTTCATATCATATTATGAATATAATTTGTTTTCTATCCATCCAATTTCTTGTTATAAAAATGGTAAATTCAAATATAGACATCGAAGAATGTTTGGATAATACTAGTATACATTACCACAATCCTAATATGGAGCACATACCTAGCACGAGTGATCATCAATGTATGACAAGATCTAATCCTTGAGCTAGTGATATGCAACTTGAAGAACATGAGTTTTCAAGTATGTATAAAAAATTACATATCATCCACTAATAATGTATATTACAACACTTTTTGTTTTTATAGCTCATAGACAAAAAGGCCGTGTGTGGACAAGATATCGTACAATGAAGCCACCACTTGGAAAAAGTAAGCATGAGTGTATGACACTACAAAATGAACCCTTTGATTAGGATTGTACAACCTTGTCCAACTTCTTAGGTCTGAAGGCTAGAGATACTGATGCATTTCCACTACATATGAAATGGGGCGCCTTCGAAGATCATAGTTTTGATGGTGTTTGGGAGGAAGTCATGGTAATTAATTGGTTCTATATTCTTATATTGCACTTTTTTATATTATTTGATGCTCCAGTATGTATAATATTTTCACTATATTCAAAAATTGTTTAACTTCACAAGTTCTGAAAGAAAAACCAAGCCAAACATGTTTCGTGTTAGGGAATGGTGCTAAAAAAAAGTGAAAACTGGTGTTCGAACACATATGTTCCGTTTGAAATGATATTTGAAGAAAAGAATTCCAGAACAACTTCTTGTGTCACCAGAATCCAGAGTTAGCCAAAATCAATGGGAAAAACTATTGGATTATTGGGGCAAAGAGGACACATTTGTAGATGCACCAAGGAATGCTTACAACTGTGCACGTATCAAACCTACATACACGTTGGGAAGAAAATCAATAAGGCAAAAGCAATATGAGATGGTATATGTTCTTATTTATTTTATGATTATCACACATCCGATACTAATTATTTCATTTTCATATTTTATAAGGTCTAGACCCTTCTAATTTAACCACATATGTAGTTTCTCATATTGATAAGAATGATCGATTTCCAACTGAATACACTAGGATGTGTGTGGTAGGTTCTTTTGTATTCATTGTGCAATTCATTTTGTGTATACTAAGTTTTCATAAATTTATTTGAAAAACACCTTGTTCGTATAGGAGGATGTTTGAACTGAAGTAGAACGACACGATGTGCAACATAGTAAAGACCCTGTTGATTTTATGCCTGTAATGGACCATGAATATGGTCCTCATCATGGTGGATATGAAAGAGGTTAAGGAAGTGGAGCAAGCAGACAAATGTTGAGAAAAGCATCCAACATGGAAATAGCATAAAAAACCTACCAGGAGATCGCAAAAGAGGCTAAATTTTATGATGAAGCACTTGCTAATACATAACTTGGCAGAATTGAGGAATCATGTTAGATTCTCTAATATGATCTTATTCTATCAATTTATTTTGTCATTGAAAACTAGGTAAGATAAACCATTTGCGAATTTCCTTAGTACATGATGTTGGGTGTAGTAGGAGTCCTGGATTTATCAATGAAGAGGAAGATGATTACGAGAATGATCAGAATTCAAGACCATGTTTAAGCAATATGATCAATGATTGTTAAAGGATGAAGCCTACGAGATTAGGATTTTAATATTTTCAAGTTTAGAATTCCATTTTATCACATGTTCCACTCTCAAAATATTATCTAATCTTTTATGATTGGGTGAAGTTTGCTTAGGATTTAAATATTTCAATTCTTTTAATACTTTTACACATCTCTACTAATGTAACAATGGATTTGTTAGTTTATATACATTATGCCAAACCTATTAAAATTATATATAAAATAAATTAATCCATGGCAGAAAGAACCATTTTCAATGCAAGTTAATGAAAAGGTTGGGCATAGAATAATCATGTCCAAATTCAGTCATTTTAAGGAGTAAACCAAAAGGTACATAAAATTATCCATAACATTTCTATTTTTACCTCAGTTATCATTGAATTTTTGTTCATTTTTTATAATGAGATGGATGAAGCAGGAGGTTTAACACTCTTTTCAGTAGCAATCTCAATTTAGCCATCCAGTGCATTCTATACTATCAACTATTTTTTATCTTTCCTTATTTTAGTGGTCTTTATTAGGTTTTAATTGGTTGTCCTTTGTCTACATGTTGATTCCCTGAGTTGCATGGTTCTAAATAACTTTTGTTGATATTTGTGTTCTTTCCCTATTAAAGATAAGTGTTATTGATACACAGACTTATGCTAAAGAAGATGGTTGGTCATATGTCTTCCTGATTGGTCTCGATTGTTCTTCTATTTTGAAAAGGTTCATTTGCATAGGGATGTTGTCAAACTATAAGTTTGTATGATTGGACATGTGGTACAATGGAGTGTCAAGACCCAATCGAGGACATTTAAAGTATGCAATTCTTATTTATTCCTTGTTGTTGTACTATCTTCTTCTTGTACTAATTTATACACTCTTGTATTATGTTAACCAATGTTAAGCTTTTGATGATGATGATACTAAGTGGTATCAACCCAATGATAAGTATTTAAAGCTTTGTTAGACTATAACTTTCTATTCATGGCAATGTAGATGCGCCCATCTCATGATTTACACCATGTCATGTTTCTACAGAAAATGAATAACTCAAGGTGTTATGTATTTTGAAGACTGCCTTTTCAGATATATCAATCTCCAACTTCCTATTCATGTGTAGTTCTATGTTCAAAGTGGCAGATGAGATGTATATCCTTTTGTCTTTAGAATTACCACCACCGATCCCCATTCATGTGCTATCATGTTTACTACTCTCTTCAACTATCCCTTTTTATTATGATTCCAGAGAATTGTTGTTATGTTTGACTGGCATACATTCTCATTAGAAAGAACAATTCTTGTTTTATAGCAATATTTGACTTGACAACCCCAAAGACACATATAGATACTCAATTCATACACTTATTTTTAGGCATATAGTGCTTGATATGCATGTTGATGGGATTTATGTGTTGCAGGGGCCATCTTTTCCATCTTACTGACTTAAGGTGGAGTTTCTGATAAATTTTGAGAATGAGTTGTCTCTCATACAAGGGTTTCTTTAATTATTAATTCTGGAGGTGGCTAAGTTGAAGTTATGATTTCAATACTTTTCTTTAAACATTTGAGGTTTCAACTTTGGAGATGTATAGTGTTGGGTCTTCTTAGCCAGTTCTAAGAAGTTGGGCACATTTTTACAACTGGTTTTGAAAAAGTTCTATTTGGGTATGCACATAACTTATCAACTTTCATATGAAGACACCTTTTAATATGTAGCATGCTATAGAGTTTTATTTTCCTATAGTGCGGGAGAATGTGATCTATTTGCTTGATCTTTATGAGTCTATTTTGTTGATGGTATAGCTGATATGTTCTAGTTGATTTCTTTCTTTATTTGAAAATATCAAACTATGAGGCATCATATTTTCAAGAAAGTAAACATAACCAAGACCCATGCGGTGGTGAAGATATATGGGAATCTGAGATTATGATGGGCATATGATCAATTTGATTATTAATATTTAGGATCCACAAAAGTTGGTTGTGATGCTTCTGAATTGTCTGGCATGAATTGTGGAAGAAAACAATGTAGCAGGTGAGACATGCATCCCTTTTTATTGAGAAATACCATTACCAATCCTTTCAATTTTTTCTAATAACTCATTTGTTCATTCTTGATATGATTCAGATTTAACTATTGAATTCACATAATCATTATTTTTTAATTATGAACTTCAGATAAGAAAACATGAATGAATATTCACAAAAATATAAAACTACCTGCCAAGTGTTTCATAAACTTGATTAAAGGGTTGGATATCATCTTGCCTTGAGCTTTGACCATTTTTATTCTTTTCTTTCGAAATATTTGTCTTGATGGCCCAAAGACTATAGATTCTCAAATTAGACACTTATTTAGGCATACAAAGCTAGTTGTGCATGTTGATGGGATTTATGTATTGTAGTGGACTTCTTTTCAGTCATATTGATGTTAGGAGGAGTTTCTAATCAATCTTTAGAATGAGGTTTCTCTTGTTCAAGGGTTTCTTTAGTTATTTATTTTGGAGGTAGCTCAATTAAATTTTTGACACAAATACTTCTTCTTAGAACATTTGAGGTTCCAAATTTGAAGATATATAATGTAGGGTTTGCTTAGCCAATTCTAAGAGGTTGAGCACATATATACAACTAGGTCTGAAAATTTTCTTTGGGTATGCAATTATCTTATCAACTTTCATATAAATACTCCATTTTATATGTATCTTGCTATGAAATTTTTATTTCCTTTTAGTGTGAGAGAATATGAACTACTTACTTGAATGATGTTGAGACTGTTTTGTTGATGGTATAGAATATTTTATAATTGATTGCATGCTCAAGTTGAAAATATCATACTATGAGTCATCATATTTCTTGAGACGTGTGAAGTTTTGATGTCATATAAACTGAATAGCATTAATGGATTTTGAATTTTTTCTACATACAATATAGTTTCAGTAGGATCTCACATATTGGTGATGTTTTTAGGCTCAACCAAGTAAACATAACCAGTACCCATGTGGTGACTAAGATGTTTGGGACTAGTGAGAACATGATGGGGATCTAATCAATCTTATTTTTAAGATTTAAGAGATATTTAGGACCAAGGATCTAGCTGTCATGCTTCTAAAAATGTCAGGCATGAATTGTTGAATAAAAAATGTGGTAGGTGAGGCTTGTATCCCTTTTCCTTGATAAATACCATAACCAATCCCCATCCATAAGTTTTATCTTTACTTATCTATTTTCTATATAGTTGATAAATGAATATTTATTATATGAGTATAATATGCCCTTTCCATTTTGTAAATTAGTATCATTGTCGATATGGTTCATACTTAACTACCAAAGTTACTTTCCTAGATTCATTCTTGTGTTAGGAAATAGAGTATACGTGTCACTTGATCGTGATCAAATGCATGTCTAAACTTTTGGTCTGAAAAGGAAATAGTTTTCCTAGTTTCCCATTTGGCATTGATGACTTGATGTGGGAAACTTTAGGTATCACAACAATTTTCATGTAGTATGAGATTCACTTGTAGTTTTGACTAAACAGATTTACCAATTTCTATAATTTGTAGTTAGATAATTCATGTATTTTTATAACTCTCCCGTATTATCATGAATGCCTTAGCCAACTTTTGAAAAATCTAAATCTTTTATTGTGTAGGTCAATTACTTGGAAATATATTTCCATTCACATACGTAGGCCACAGCCATAGCGAACATATGTATTTTTAGATCATATTCTCAATGTGTTAAGGAAGCCAACAAATTGATAAGATCTCAGTCCCATAATTGTAATCTATGACCAAGGTGCTAGTTCTGAAACTTATCTATTCAACATGTATTCTCCGGGAGTAGTGTATGATATATTCGGAAGCTTCATATTAGTCCTTGCATTTATATACTCTCCGTTCATGATCACATTTCTAGCTTTTTGATCAAACATGTCTTGCTTGCTTGGAGATGATCTTGTAATTCACTGTATATTCAGTTGGTGTCGCTCAGCCAAGAAGGCCTAAAGGGAGATCAACACTATGAAGGGTGATGCTAAGAACATTTGAGTAACCTATAACCTTTACTAGTTGAATTTTTAAAAATTAAGGGGATGATGAATCATGTTGTTAGAAGTGATACAAAGCAGAGTTCGTTGGGATACCTGATCGATGGTGGGAAATTCTCCACTGCCAAGACAGTTCCCAACAATTTAAGGAAGTTGTGTCCTCCTCCAGATGATAATGCTACAATTTCCAGCAGGTGTTCTTGCAAAAAGAACAAACAACTGATTCAGAGTTGATGGTTAGAACTTTGGCAATTTTCTAATAGATTGGCCTTCTACAAATCTGCATCATGCTCATAGTGGTGGTTTATCCCTAGACTATCTCTTTGGTATCCATGGTCGTGGCAACTGAAGGGTATTTGTTTCGAATGTCTCCTCTAGTCTTACAACTCTTTATTCGTAAAAGAACAACATAAATTAGTTATTAGCACATGGCTGAATTTGTCCGAGTTAATGTGTTCAGCCCATGGATGGCTTCAAAGTTTGAAAAGAAAATGAGGTATAAAGGAACAATTATAAAATTTTATAATCCTTGGGGCATTGATCAATGTCCTCCCTAATGTAAAGTTCTGGATATTAATTGAATGTATGTGATGATTGAGCATTGCGTGATTGAATTTATTTCGTAATAACAGCTCTGATCTTGTGTGTGGTACAAAGAAGCAAGCATAAATCTAATACCATGTATTATATACAAAAGAAAGAGATAAATACTACAAGACAACATTCTGACATGTGATAGCTTGAACTGTCACATATATTTGTTTTAAAAATAGGCCTCTGTTCTGCTGTGTTACCAGTATAACCCACACCATTAGAATTGGCGACCAGGTTTTAGATGGGGTTTTTAAGATGATGGGCCCTCCAATGGTGAAGGGACTCTTGGTGGCACAATGACTTTCTGTTACTGTCACAACCCTCTCCATATGTGATATTTGTAGTAGTGGAAGATGGGTACAGAAGATTTAGATCCAACATAGAGTGCAAGTTCGCCTTTCTGACCAATCCGATTTGAATAGCGTAGGCCTCTTTGAGTGCTTACTGTTTTGAACTCCACGATGGTACCATTAAAGACAATGATATCATATCCAATTGTGAAGTCTGTAACCGTTGGCAGGACTTCATCTAGCTCCTCATTGAGTACGGCCAAATGAGGTCCAAATCTTTTGTACCCGACCTCTATCCCAACCTCTGTCCTAGAGTATCTGGCATGTTGACTTATGGGTACCCGACCATAAAATAGTGGTTTGAGTTTGTGACCTTGACCCTTTAACCTCTTGTGGCCCAAATGTAGTCAAACAAGATCACTATCCTGATTCTTTCCATGGATCTGGTGACAAATCAGGGCGGTCTTTATATCGTTGTTGGGCACACTGCAAGCTCTGTGCAACCTCTCCATGAATGCGAGTAATGTGGTTAGATAATAAACTAATGCCCTATGATTATGTCCTCTCCTATTTTGGATGGGTAGATACAGAGAATTCCAGATCAAAGGGGCTCGATGGGAGGAAGCCGAGACATACTTCGAAGGGTGCAGTAGTTGTGGATTCATGTAGGCACAGTTAATGACGAGCTGCAGATAGGGAAGACTCTCTTCCCATGTTTTTTGATGGCTGGCATGGTAACTGTGAAAGAGACGAACCATGATGTGGTTGACCACCTCAATTATCGATCTGTCAAAAAGATTCAACAAAAGACAAAAATAAATCCACTATCTACTTCACATCAAGAAATACGTGGAATAACTCCTAATATAGTGGTAAAAATAAGACATGTAGGAAGATCAACTCATCAAGTTCCTATTGAAATAAGACTTACACAAGGAAAAACACTTATCATTCGTTGGTTATTAGTAGCATCTTGAAAACTGCCCATCAGTTTGCGGGTGGTAGGGGGTGCTTCATTGTAAGTTGGCATCCATCAATGGCGGCAACGCTCACCGGAATGCACTCAGGAAGAAATTGTCCAAGTCCAAAATGATGGAGCTGGGCAGTCCAAAATTGACCCACACTTGTGTGATATAGAGGCGATCAGTCTCAACCCCTTTAATAGTCTTCTTGCATGCGACCAGAATTGCTATTTTTTAGAAGAGGTCAACGGTGACGTAGAGGTAGCCATGTCCCCACTGTGTCATGGGGAGGCCTCCAAAAAAGTCCATCAAAACACTTTCACATGGTCGACTCTGAACCGGAAGAGGCGGATATTGCCTGACCTTGCTTATGTTGGCCTTGGTAATGCTACATAGGGTGCAACTGCGAACGAAATGAGTGACATCCTAATGCATGTTCGGCCAATACAAATTGCATTGCAAATGTTGTATGGTTTTGTTAATGTTACATTTAGTCATGTGAGCCTCACACATCCATTCACTACCAAAAAACATAGTATAGGTGACAGTCATGTAAAAGGTTACATATTTTAGGTGACATGCTTATGCATCACTTATAGTTTGTATAGAGCTATGTGAAATAGATGACATACATTTTAGCATTTTGAAAAGGTTACATAGTTTAGGTGACATACTTGTAAATCATCTATAATATATATAATCCTACGTAATATAGATGACATACGTTCTATCATACATGAAAGGGTTACACCGAATAGGTGACATACATTTGAATCACCTATGCTCTAATTTGGGTTTTCCATATAGGTGACATATATATGAGTCACATGTTATCTATAAGGGGGTATATATTGAGGTGACACACATGCATGTCACCAGACTTTTAGGTGACATGTGTACTTGTCACCTAAACTTTAGGTGATAGACATGTCAGTCATCCAATATCTCTCAACCAATAATAAGCATCAACAAGCTTCATGGGGATATATCAATACATTTATTGGCAATTCATAAAGAAAAACATGTGAGAGAAATTGTTGTTGAGAGTCTTTCTAAGTAATTTGGAGGGTCAATCATAGAGGTATATTGGCATAAAGATCTTCCCCTAAACTCATATATGTCTCTTTTGTGAACATTCTAAGGCTAATGGGCATTTGTCTTGCAAGGCAAATTGCTCCTTGACAGCAGCTTGCATAGACCACCCACCCCCAACAAAAATTGCTGCAAAAGAGTGGTGGCTATCAAAAGAACTAGAACGACCTTGATCCCATCATCCCCAAACTCATACTCATCTCTTTTATGGATAATAAAAGGACAATACATATATACATGTCTCAAGTCTAAGCATTTTCAAGGACTTGCCATGAGAGGACACTATCATGATATGGCCCCTAGCTCCACCCAGAAGCATTTTCATAGACTTTCTACCGACACACATTGTTATGATATGGACCATGGCTCCTCACTAATACATTTTGGGAGATTTCTATGAGCGGACATTCTCATGATATGGACCTAGTCTCCTCGCAAGTGCATTTTTAGGAACTTGCTATGAGAGGACACTATCAAGATATGGGCCAAAAGTCCTCAAAGATACATTTTAAGGAACTTGTTGTGAGTGATCACTGTCATGGTATGGTTCGTGGATCCTCCCAAATGCATTTTCATGGGGATATAGGATATATTAGTACATTTATTTGACAACTTGTAAATGAGATGTGTGAGAGAAAATGCTGTTGATAGTCATTCTAAGTGGTTCATAAAGGGATATTGGCATGAAAATAGTCACCAAACTCATACATGTATCTTTGGTGATCATTCTAAGGCCAATGAGCCTGTGTCTTATGAGGCAAATTTCTCCTTGTAAACATCTTATATAGACCTCCCACCCCCAACAACGATCCCTATAAATGGGAGGCAACTTCCATAAGCACCCAATCAACCAAGCTTCAATTGTCCCCAAACTCATAGATGTCTATTTATGAATAGTTAAGAGGACAATACATATATACACATCTCAATGACTTTTTTGTGAGAAGACAATGTCATTACATAAGACCTAGCCCCTCCTCGAAGCATTTTAATGGACTTGTCTAAGAGGACATTTTCATGTTATGGGTCGTAGCTCCTCACACGTGCATTTTGGGGGACTTTACTGAGAGGATTCTCATGATATGGGCTTGGTTACTCATAAATGCAGTTTCAAGGATTTGTTGTGAGAGACTACTATCATGATATGGGCCCAAGATCCTCACAAATGCATGTCAAGGGACTTGTTGTGAGATGATATTGTCATGATATGGGCCAAAGATCCTCACAAATGCATTTCAAGGGACTTGTTGTGAGATGATATTGTCGTGATATAGGCCACGACTCCTCCTAAATGCATTTATGGACATTATAAATATATGGGCCCTGACACCTCCTTAATGCATTTGAAGGGACGTGTTGTGAAAGGACACTATAATGATATGGGTCGTGGAACCTCCCAAATTCATTTTAGGGATGTGTTGTGAGATAAAATTTGTCATGATATGGGCCCTGACACCTCCCAAATGCATTTTCATGGACTTGTTGTAAGAGGATGTTCTCATGATATGAGACCTGACACCTCGCAAATGCATTTTTAAGGACTTACTGTGAGATGATATCGTCATCATATGTGCCATGGCACCTCCCAAATGTATATTCAAAGACTTGGTATGAGAGGAGATTGTCATGATATGGGCCCAAACTTCAACCAAACACATTTTTAGGGGCTTATTATGAGAGGAAACTGTCAACATATGGGCCATGTATCCTCCTTAATGCATTTGAAAGGACATGTTGTTAAAGGACACTATCATAATATGGGTCGTGGCACCTCCCAAATGCATTTTTTGAGACTTGATGTGAGATACAATTTGTCATGATATGGGCCCTGACACCTCCCAAATGCATTTTAATGGACTTGTTATGAGAGGACGTTGTCATGATATGGGTCCTGACACCTCCCAAATGCATTTTCATAGACTTGTTGTGAGAGGACGTTGTCGTGATATGGGACCTAAAACCTCCCAAATACATTTTTAAGGACTTGTTGTGAGATGACATTTTGATCATATCCTCCATGGCACCTCCCAAATGTATTTTCAAGGACTTGGCGTGAGAGGAAGTTGTCATGATATGTGCCCAAACTTCACTAAAATTCATTTTCTGGGACTTATTATGAGAGGACATTTTCAATATATGGGCCCTAGCTCCTCCTTGATGCATTTGAAGGGACATGTTGTGAAAGTACATTATCATGATCTAGGTCATGGCACCTCCCAAATGCATTTTTGGGAGTTTATATGAGATAACATTTGTCTTGATATGGACCCTAACATCTCTCAAATGCATTTTCATGGACTTATTGTTAGAGGACATTGTCATGATATGGGACCTAACATCTCCCAATGCATTTTTAAGGACTTACTATGAGATGACATTTTCATTATATGCTCCATCGCACCTCCCAAATGTATTTTTAAGGACTTGGCGTGAGAGGACATTGTCATGATATAGGCCCAAACTTCACCAAAATGCATTTTCAAGGACTTATTATTAGAGGACACTACCAATATATGGGCCGTGTATCCTTATTATCACAATATTGGTCGTGGCACCTCCCAAATACATTTAAAGGGACTTGATCTGAGATAGCATTTGTCATGATATGGGCCCTGACACCTCCCAAATGCATTTTCATGGTCTTTTTGTGAGAGGACGTTGTCATGGTATGGGACCTGACACTACCCAAATGCATTTTTAAGGACTTATTGTGAGATGACATTGTCATCATATGTGCGATGGAACCTCCCAGACGTATTTTAAAGGACTTGGTGTGAGAGGACATTGTCATGATATGTGCCCAAACTTCACCCAAATGCATTTTCAAGCACTTATTAGGAGAGGAAACTGTCAATATGTGGGCCATGGATCTTCCTTAATGCATTTGAAGGGGCATTTTGTGAAAGGAAACTAGCATGATATGGGTCTTAGAACCTCCCAATTGCATTTTTAGGGACTTTATGTGAGATAACAATTGTCATGATATGAGCCCTGACACCTCCCAAATGCATTTTCATGGTCTTGTTGTGAGAGGACGTTTTCATGATATGGGACATGACACCTTCCAAATGCATTTTTAAGAACTGAATGTGAGATGACATTATCATCATATGTGCCTCGACACCTCCCAAATGTATTTCTGCTTCTGGACATGACACTTCATTTTGGTTTGGTCGCGACACTTCATTTGATGCGGTCACAACATTGTGATGTGAGGGTGGTTCGCGACATTGTGTTGTGGCTTGGTTGCGAAGCCTGTGTGTAACACTGGTCATGACGCCTTGCTTTGACATCATTGTATCACACTCTATTGCGGTCACCATGTGCATCGTGGAGATAGTCGCGATGCTGCGTTGTAAGATATGGGTCGTGGCACCTCCCAAATGCATTTTTAGGGACTTGATGTGAGATAAAAATTGTCTTGAAATGGACCCTAACACCTTCCAAATGCATTTGAAGGGACATGTTGTGAATGGACACTATCATGATATGGGTTTTTGGGTCTTGTTTTAGCCAAGACTGACATTTCTCTTGTGTTTTGGGTCGAGAAAGATGTGCACCATGTGCGTTTGAGGTTGACATAGTTGGTGTTGTTTTGGTTGTGATGGTTGGCCTTGTTTCAGTTGTGATGGTCCATTCTGCTTATGTACGTGACACTTCATTTTGGTCTGGTCATGACACTGCGTTTGATGCAGTCACGACATTATGATGTGAGGGTGGGTCATGACATTGTGTTGTGGGTTGGTCGCAAATCCTATGTGTAACAGTGGTCATTTCACCTTGATTTAATGTTGTTTTATCATGTTCTATCGTGGTCACGACGTGTGTCGTGGAGACAGTCACAATGTTGTGTTGTGAGATACGGTCGTCTGGTGACCCAAATCGAGCCATTTGGTTGGGTCAGTTCGTTCCTTTGACCAAATTCAACTCAAAACTAGTCTGACACCCATACGCTCATATCAACTCTTGACACGGTCGTTTGGCACTTCCAGACGGCCATCTCAACCCTTTAGAGGACATTGTTATGAGAGGACACTTTCATATGGGCATTGTCTCCTCCCATATGCATTATCAAGGACTTAGCATGAGAGGACATTGTCGCGATATTCCTCCCAAATGTATATTCAAGGACTTGTTGTGAGAGGACATTGTTATGAATTGGGCCATGGAACCCAACAAAAGCATTTATAGGGACTTTTTGTAAGATGCCATTATATGTGCTCCCAAAAGTATTCTCAAGGACTTAGGGTGAGTGTAAGGACCCTGACCCATGTTTTGGGATAACCCTCTTTGATTTTCTTATGAAAGGTTCTTAGAACCTTAATATAATCTCTCTAGATGTTTTGGTATCATGCGATAAGCTCATGTTTCCAGTTTGGTCCCGTTTGGATGTTGTTTGATCAATGTTTGTTTGTCTTGGACCAAAGCGCAATTTACCCAAAGCAAGGGGTTATATTGCAATATGTCACATGTATAGCATTCCTTTAGTTCTCTTGCATCATTAGAAAGAGAATGATGAGGTGGGGCACCTTGTGGAGGACCTATGTTCCAAGTTTGAGCTTGGTTGGTTGATGTGTATGCTTTATGTGCTAGTTTTGGTGTAAATTGCAAATTACCCAAAGTGGAGAGGTCACTATGCAATTTATCAGATCTAGAGCCACCTCCCTTCTTTTTGGCATCATCGAGGATGTGGATGGAAGGTAGGGCGCCTTGTTTGGTTAGTACTTGAGGGGTAACATCTTTATATACTCTTTATACCATATATGTGTCACATATGCTACCTTGTCTTTTAGTGTATCGGGTAGAAGCTTGAAGGTGTGTCACCCATGGGGGGTGTGTCACCCATAAGAGGTACCCAGCTGTACGATACACATCCTAGAGTGTATCACCAGGACGTGCATGTGAAGCTTGGGTGGCAATAAGTGGCGTTAAGTGCATGTGCAAATGGCATCTTGGTTTATGTGGTTATGACACCTCTCCTTTGCTACCTCTCTCTTCCTTGGTGTATAAACTCCCTTCCTCCTTGACCAAGTGATCCCTTTTGGCAACCTTCCTTCCCCTACTTGTATGGGACGAGCATGGAAACAAAGGAGCTTAACAAAACTCCCATGGAGCTTGGGAGGACGAGCACCTTGGCCATGGAGACTCCTTGCTCAAGATCCGACCTTAGTGTCATGCTTCTTGACTAGTCTTTCCTTGTGCCTTCTTCTTCATCTCCTCCTTCCCCTCTTGGCCATGGATAGGCCCTTGATGTGAGTATACATGGCCATGGTTATCTTCCCTTTTCTCTTCTTCTTGAGCTATACATACCCATCACTACTACAGAAACAACATTCTGTGTCGCTTTTCTGGGCGTCGGTTATTTAGGAAAACCGACGCCTATAATATTAGACGTCGGTTATTTATGCAAACCGACGTCTATATTCAAAGACCAGCCCTACATGGCTACCACTTTGTATTCAGCGTCGGCTGGTTATAACAGACCGACGCCTAAAAATTTCCCACGAAATCCAATTTTCGAGCGAAAACATTTTAGGTCACCTACATCGTCGTTTTATTTACTATTCACCGACGCCTATTTAAAATGAAAATTTGCACGAAATTTCCCACTTTCAGTGTCGGTTATCCTTCGATAACCGACATTGATAATGGTTCCCGCCAAATAATTTAGGGTAAAGGTTGTCTAGTTGGGCGTCGGTGTTTTACTATGAACCAACGCTAAATCATAATAGGCGTTGATTTTGTAGATAACCGACGCCGTTGACCAACTTAATAAACCCGATCACCCGACTCTTCCCCCTTTCTTCCTGTTTCTTCACGATATTGCTGTGCTACTGCTCGTCGCCGCTCTCCTGAAATCGCTCGACAACCTCACTGCTGCTCGCCGCCGCTACTGCTGGTGCTTCTCTGCTCCCGCCGCCACTGCTGCTGGTGCGCCGTTGCTGCTGGTTCACCTCTACTCGCCGCCTCCGCTGCTGCTGGTGTGCCGCGTGCTGCTCTGCTCATTCCCGGTGCCACTGCTACTCACCGCCCGCCGCTCTGCTCTCTCTTCTTCCGCCGCCACTACTGCCGCTGCTCGCCGCCGTGCTTTCCACGCTAGCGCCAGGTAGCGCTACCTCTTTGCTTCCTTCTCCCTAGCTATTTACCAACAGCAAGCACGACCGTGTCAATGTTGGCCTACCACGACCGTGGCTGTGTTGCCCACCTACGGCCGTTACCACGGCCGTGCTGTCCAACACGACCGTGGTAGGCCAACACAACCACGACCGTGCTTGCTGTTGGTAAGGATATGAACAAATTTTTATGTAATGCTTTATGTAAATCCTAGGATATGAACAAATTTTTTGCTTGCATATATTTGTGCTTCTAATCCTAATGTTTGACTTAATTCAGTAAATTTTGATGCATGTTGAAATAAGATTTAAACTTGTCAATTCTAGCATCCTAATTTGATTTGATTAAACCTAACATTGATGAAACCCTAACATCAATTGTGATGAAACTGTAATATTAATTGTGATGAAACCCTAACATGTACATGTCTATTATTGTGTTTGTTGGCCTAGAAACCCGTCCAAGATTTACTCATTAGGAGTAAATCTTGGATAGTCCCCGGTTTGGGACTGTTCTTGAACACCTAATCTCACTTAGGATGTAAGTGTATAATGTGTATTGGGTTTTTGAGAAAATTTTGGTAGCATTTCCCCGTTTGTTCTCTAAGTACATATGTACTTAGAAAACAGCGGGGAAATGCTGCCAAAATTTTCTTGAAAACCCAATACACATTATACACTTACTAGTGAGATTAAGTGTTCAAGGATGGGATAGGTGGTACACATTTATTATATATAAGAATGACATCACATGTGTTTGTTGGCCTAGAAAGTGAACAATCATTGTTCTTTCTATTATTTATACATTGGTATAAATTAGAATGAACAATCACTAAATTATATACTGTTTGTATGGAGTCCAGCTTCATTGTAGATAATAGGAGTAAATCTTAGATAGTATGTAAGTGTATACCCTAATCTTGTCCTAATATATACTTGTTTTCTCTTTGATCATAGAATGGATAGATCATGGATGTCCATTCACAATCGCTACACCCCAGAGTTTATATCTGGTCTTGATCAGTTTATTAGATTTGCCGAGGAACATAGGAAAAAACCTACATATAGGTTCTACTGTCGATGTAGGCATTGCGGTAACAACTTGAAAGTCAACACTGGTGAGGAAATCAAAAGTCATGTCATGTGCAACGGGATTGTACAAGGCTATACAGAATGGCACTGGCATGGAGAGATTTCAAACTCGAAACCAGTAGATGTCGATAGCAGTGCTTGGGTGGAAGAAGAAATTGCCTCCGATGACGTAGATGTGAACGAACCAGTTCCAGAAGACATCGTTGATGCGATGCTGGATAGTTGTAGGGTAGAGCACACTGATCCACCTCCTATCTTTAGAAACATTGTGCATGATGCTGAGATACCGTTATACACAGGCTGTGCTAAGTTTACAAAGCTTAGCACTGTGTTGAGAATGTATAAGTTGAAAGCTAACAATAGATGGAGCAAAAAAAGCTTCATTGAATTGTTGACTTGGTTGAAAGAAATGCTTCCTAAAGGAAATGAACTGTTAATCTCAACATACCAGGTAAAGAAAATGTTGTGCCCAATGGGAATGGAGGCCAAGAAGATACACGCATGCCCGAATGATTGTGTATTATTTCAAAAGGACTATGTAGATTTAAAAGATTGTCCAAAATGTGGTGCGTCACGGTATAAATTGACGACTTCGGGGGAGTTCAAAACTGGTTCTCCTGCCAAGGTGTTGTGGTATCTACCTATAATATCACGGTTTCAATGCTTGTTTGCAAATCCGAAAGATGCGAAGAATTTGAGGTGCCATGCAGATGTTAAGAAAATAATGATGGGTTCCTACGACATGCGTCTGATTCCCCGCAGTTGAAGAAGATTGATCTATTGTATCCCAAATTTGGTGAAGAAGATAGGAATCTAAGACTTGGGCTTTGTACAGATGGGATGAATCCGTACAGGACATTGAGCAGCCAACATAGCACTTGGCCAGTCATGCTTGTTATATACACTGAAGCACTGGAGCAACTTGAGGCGCAACGCCAAACACTTAACAAGAAAAGGGGCATCACTCTGTTGAAGAAGTTAATAGCGCTAAGTGGAAGTGGATCCAAATTGGTTGTGGAGTTTGATAATGGAGGACATTGCAGCTAGTCTTTTCAAGATGATATGTTTTCAAGATGATATGTATATATGTATAACATTCTTTACGTAAATTTGTAGGCATTGAAGACATGCCACTTAAGAATGCAAGACTATGTTGTTGCAGAGGCGCAGGCTTACCAGTCCCTTCCTGGGGCAACGTTCCATGGGACTCCAATGCCGCAGGGCTACGTTCGTGTGAGCCCGATATGTGTATTACCCGATTGGAGGGAAGCTGCATTGCCATATGCCTACCCAGATATTGATACACTTGGTGAGGCAGAAGGCAGGGTGATATTGTGGCCCAAAGTAGATGTCGTCTACACTATTGAAATTGTAAGATAAATTTACATTACTTTAGATTGTTAATGTGTATATATGAGGTCAACTGATCTGAAATTATATATACAGGTTAAAAAGAAGACACCCGAAGCACCTAGGCCTCCACCTCCACTTCCTGCATTACCAAGTTGGGTTCCAACTGACCTAAAATACCCGTTAGCTCCTGGTTGTAGGGGAATGGCATGTTGGCTATGGGCACATAATATACATTGCCCTATAATTGTTTCTTTAGAAGCAGATTATGTAGGTCAATCATACGATAACTCTTTATTTATACAAGATATTATTGAGTTGTTTATGTATGATTGGCTGAATACACCAATGATAGAGACATGGATAAGGTGAGATCTTGTTTATACATCCATATACCTTGTGTAAGATCTGGTGATCTGGTTTCTTATATATTAATGCATACGTAATACATGTTTTGCAGCTACTTAGTCGAAGATCAATGCAAACAATTTGCATTTGATCATGTGGGATTTTTGATTCCATCATTGATTAGTATGGTAGCTAAAGACCCTGATAGTGTTCAACAATACTGTATAGATGCTTTTACAATTTTCGGTCAGAAAAAGAAGACAATAATAAT
Source organism: Alisma plantago-aquatica (assembly GCA_963693085.1). Taxonomy (NCBI): domain Eukaryota; kingdom Viridiplantae; phylum Streptophyta; class Magnoliopsida; order Alismatales; family Alismataceae; genus Alisma; species Alisma plantago-aquatica. The sequence goes on along the minus strand of OY856411.1, from coordinate 133,793,458 downwards.
AGCTCCATTCAATGTCAAGTAAGTTTACTTTATTTATAATTTGGACTTAAGAAAATTCCATTTTTATTGTGCATTTTGAGTTATTAATTTTTAACTTTTTTACCTCTAGCCTTAGACATTGGGAGTTACTAGTTATTGTCCCTGGGATGTTCACTGTTTATTATCTAGATCCTGCGGGAAGTACATTGAACACTAAAACTGGACACATATTGAGAATGCCATTATTCTGGTGAGAAATATTTCATTTTTATATCCGTTAACATCTTTTATTACATTACTATATAATTATGCAATTTACTGTGTTACATTAACATGTAGGGGTTTGGATGCATTCAAAAGTGCTAGAGGAAATGTCCCAAGGAGAAAGAACTAGCCAATAATTTGGGAGAATGTAAAAGTAAGTTCCCGACTCCAATGTATATATTATTTATGTGAACTGTGCTTAGTTGTATTTTTTAATATTTTGTATGTTTCAATTTATATTGCGCTACACAAGACAATGGTTGGGCATGCACATACTATGTGATGCGATTTATGAAGATGATTATCCGACATGCCACATTGGATATTAATACCATACATGAGGTATTATATATAGTCTCATTAGTTAGTATGGAATATATCAATCTTATTTTTATATTATTACTTATATATATATACATCATTCTCTTTGCAGGTGTTTAAAACTGACCACACTATTGGTAAATGCTTAAAATATGTACATGCTCCATATATGATGGAAGAATTAAATGAAGTAAGAGAAGAATGGGTAAAAGCCATACAAGCAGTGGTGATTGTAAGATATAATTGGGATGCTGATAGCGATGCTGAATGATATTTTGTAAATGAATATTTCTGAATATTTATACATGTCTGAATGTTTCTACATGTATTTGAATGTTTCTACATGTGTGAATGTGAGAATTGAATTGATGTCTGAATGTATCTACTTGTGTGAAAAAATATTTGTTGATTTTGCAGGTTTGTGGCCTATTTGTCGGCTGATATCAATGGATGTCGTAAACCTGTAGTTCAGAAAACTAAAATGCAGGTTCTCATCCTGCTGACCAGCCACATGAGGCCTGCAAACTGATAAGAAAAAAAATTAAAGTATAGGCGTTAGTTATTTATAGAACACCGTCATCAAAGGCCTACAACGTCAGTTATTGGGTAAAAACCGACGCCTAATATGACAAACAACCCGACCGTGCAGGAAAGCACGGCCGTGGTGGAAAAGGCATCGCTTATTCGTATAAAACCGACACCTATAGTACTAAACACGGCTGTGCAGTGAAGCACGGCTGTGTCGTCTGGGAGTATGGCATCGGTTGATCAGTTGTTAACCGACGCAGAAAGTGTCCTAGGTGGTGCCCTTTTTTGTGGCGCGAACCCTATAGACATCATCCAACTATATATAACCGACGCCTATAGATCATATAGGTGTCGGTTAGAAAACTGATGCCGAAGAGTTTGACCTTTAGCGACGCCCACATAGGCGTCGCTTGAAAACAGTCGCCAAAGGGGGTTAAACAACCGACGCCAAAGGCGTGTTCTGTAGTAGTGCATAGTATCTTCTTCTTCTTCCTTTGTTTCTTGAGGTGATGATGATGGAGCCGAAGGCAAGCTTAGAGCATTGGATGGATGGTTTTCATTGAGAGGAACGTGTTTTGCTGCTGGGACCAAGGAGCTTCGTGCCTTTCATGGTGACCCTCTTAAGTCAGGTTACATAACTCTTAACTATCTCTATTATGTTCACTCTCCATATGTACATGTATTGATTCTTGTCTTTAAATTAGTACCCTTTTTCATGATAGCCATGCATATGGAACTAGAGATATGTTTTAATGGAGATGGTCACGTTTTATTACTTTCCTTAGCTTGTTCTCCTTGTGTTAGATGGTAATGGGTGGCTAGAGGTTGAAGATGACTAGCCCAATATGGGGATTTACCCGATATGGGGGCTTTGCCCGATACAACTATGCTCTGCCTGATACAGTACCTTGCTAAATAGGTTATGCTTCCGTTGATGGTTTGTGGCAATACCCCTTTCTCTCCTTTGGACTTAAAAGGTGAGCCTATAGCCTAGATGTTTGGTGTGATATGATGTGGTGACCAATATCTCTTTCCTACCCTAGGGTTACGTTTGGATGATATGGTTAGTTGGTTGGCCCCTTGGCTGATATGTGCTCTACTTGGTGGCTTCTTGAGGTTGTTGCCCGATACCCTCTTCTAGAGTTGGGCCTTAGGTAATATGCTAAGTGAAACCTTTGTTGACCGTGTGACCGATATGCACCTCTTCCCAATATGATGATGGTGGGCGATAAGGTGGTTGGCCGACATGTAATCCTAACCTTAGTGTCTTGGCCGATATAGATCTCCAACTCCAGTTGAGCGATATGGTTGCCCTGGGCGACATGGATGCTCTACTCTAGTTGCACGACAAGCTCTTGGGGTTGAGCCCTTGGAAAGTAGCATGGGCGATATAGTGGTAATGCCTTTGGTGATAGGTTCCTTTGATAGTGTAGGGAAACTGATAGGTTGTTCCTTGGTGTGGGCGATAGCCCTAGAGGTAGTATCTTGGGCAAGGAGATGCCTTGGTTGATAGGCAAGCTCTAACTCTAGTTGCCCGACATGGCATCTTGGGCGACATGGAGTCTTGGGCCATATGGTTGCCTTAACCCTACATGACCGATAGGGGTGCTCTTGTTGTGATGACATCTTGGGCGTCATGGTGTTATAGTGTTCCATGGATGATAAAGATGTGAGGTTGGGCGTTATGGATGGTCCCTTGATATGCTTCCCGATATCATCAACCCTAACCCGATTCAAGTTTGCATGTGTGCATGGATTGGGCGACATCAGGGTTAAATGCATGACCGATACCCCCACAAGGAGATATGTCACTTTGGCCGATATGCCTTGCCTGATACATGCTCTCTCTTGGTCAGTTACCCAACATGTGTATGTGCTTGATAGCTTGGATGGTCCTAGGGTTGAAGGCTTGGCCGATACATGTGCTGAGCCTGGACGATATAAGATCTAGGACGATACAAGTTGAGGGTTGGACGATATGGTGTCATGAGTGACACAAGTACTTGTGAGGCTTATGTGAACCAAGTATGACAAAGGTTATTACATCTATATCCAGTTGAAAGAGATGAACCTAGATAGGGCAAGGAGGAAGTAAATTCCTAGTAGGGATGACCTAGAAAACACCTTGATGGTTTTTGTGATATGAGGCCCTTGGCTGACACAATTTTGAGGCTGTCTAATCCAAGAGGAAGTTAGATGTGTTGGTTAAGCATGGAACCTGACATGCTTAAGATCTATGAGTTGTTTAATATATGAGAAGGTGGTTCCTTAACAACAATTACCTGAGGTATGTCTGGGAAATATGTCTCTTTGGAGGTGTTCTTGTACGATATGCCTAGAGGCATGGTGCTTAATGTTGGTATGTATGCCCTGAGAGCCAATCATGGGATGATTGGTCGGATACATTAAGATTGATTTGATAAACATCAAAGGCAAGCTTCCAATTCATTCTGGTTGAGTCATATGAGATAGTGATAGAACATATTGAATGTCTAGAGAATGACAATACTCAATGACGTATGCTTTCAGGTTAAGGACCTAAACGATGAGATCATACGAATGCTAAGAGTTTGTACATTCTAGTTATGTCCCTAGTCGGATGTCATTGTGGAAGGTAGATAGACAACAATGACACACAAGACTAGATTGTGGTGTTGGTTGATGACAGAATCTCATTAGTCATGATATAGAGATATCAAACCAAACACATAGGTACTTGTTAGAGAACAAGGTACCAGACAGACCCACCGTGAGTTTGACACATGGAACCATGAGATGGTAGTCACAGTTAGTACTCACAGTGATGGTGGTGTGTGTGATTCTTAGACTTGAAATCACTGCACTCAACACATGTCATTGGGCACACTTTGACATCATCAAACGCAGTCCTGAAACATGGGTTGTTATAAAGGTGATGATTGGGTGGCTTTGACACATGGGGCTTTTAAGGGGTGAGTGATAGATATGGGATTTATCCCTCCTGAGGGAGTTTGATATCCAAGGCCACTTGATGAGTAGGATTGAGATAGGCGTGCACACGTATGTGTGAATCAGTATGTGATATTGATGTCATACATATCTCCTTCAATCTGCTCTGAGATCAAGAAAGTGAATGAACGTTGACAGGATGACTTCTCCATGCCTCGAGTTCATTCGGGATATCAGTGACAAAGGAATTATACATTCACTGTAACACCATTCATGGATTGTAGGATGAAAGCTGTTCTCCAACTTTCTACTTTCACTTGGGTAGCACTGATGTGTGACTAGGCACCGCTCTTTGCTTGTGAAGTCATAAGTGTTATGGACTTTCACTGCCAACGTGAAATGGACCTGCAGGGTCACACACATAGGATTTAACCTGGAAGAGGAGTTTTGTCCACAAGCAATGTTTAGATTGATTACTAAAGGAGTTTAGTAGTTCAATTAAACACTCAATCAGTCGATGACTCAATATCATATGGTTCAAGGTGTTGGACGCATTGATTGGAGTATCGGATCGATTGAAATCGCATTTGACTGATTCTGTACAATCTGTACTCCCAACCGATCGGTTCAAGTGTTGAACCGGTCGGTTGAGGTTGCTGAACCAGTCGGCTCAAGTGTTGAGCCGATCGGCTCAAGCCCATGGTGAAACGAGCGGTTCAAGTGTTGAACCGATTGGTTCAACTGGTGCAACCGAGCAAGTTGGGAAAGTCAGGTCGGTGAGAATTTTCCTTGCGTTTCACTTGCCCAATTTGATTGGAACAAGGATTGGTATTCGATACCAATTAGAAACGAAAGTTGGAAAGTCAATCGGGAACTGATCAGGACCACAAACCGACCGGTTCAAAAGAGAACCGATCGGCTCATGGGACCCAACCGATCGGTTGGTGCTCCAACCGACCGGTTCAGGTCCCCAACTGACCGGTTCACTTGTGAACTGATCGGTTCAGTTTGCGAGTTGGTTGCTTTTTGTGGAAAATCTCGAACCCTTCTACTCCTGCTTTAGTCCCATATTTCCGGGCATAGAGAACCCTGTCCCATGACCCGCCTATATATATAGGGGTATTGGGGGCTTCTCAGAGTACAAATCAATGCAAGGTGGTTGCTTTGCGAAGTTGTCGTTCTCTCTAGTTTTGGTAACCGTGAGAGATCCCGAGCAAGTGCTTCCCGCAAAAGGGAGGTGCAACAAGGGAAGGACAACTGCAGTTGCAACTGGTAGCAGGAGAGTGTGTTGGCGACTAGTACCTCAACAGGAAGGTGTGACTCCTTCCACTTCCTTGTGGGACAAGGAGTGTGGAGTTCCAGGTGGTCCGTGTGGACTACTACAGAGGCGGGAGGACACTGCCACTTAGTAGGACAACTGTCATCCGACAGTCCGGTAGGAGGAGGAGTCGTCAGTCCCGGTGTGACCAGGAGCTGCACAGACACCGTCCAAGACCGTAATTGAAGACCGCGCATTGCATGAGGTATTGTCGTCGAGCAAGCCTCGGGACAAGGTATGATTGCACAAACCATCCTTTCCTATTATATAGACGTTGACGCATTTCCTCAGTGTGGGTTTGGGGAGAAATTTTTTGTTTCTGCTACCTTCTCTGTCTCCCCTAAAACCCAACAGTGGTATCAGAGCAACGTCAACTGCTCTATATTTTAGGAATATCGATATGATCAATTTTGGTTCGTCGCCTTTATTTATTGCATACGATGCAAATAATATTGGCTTTATGCATGTCCAATCCTAAATCCACAAATCCCTAATTACATATATGATATGTATTATTAATGCACTCGATACGCGTCGCCCTTAAATGAGTTTTGTGGTGGATGTGTGTAGCATGATTATGGCCTATAAACCCCTATCTGTGTGTGGTTGTGTGTGGTTTCTTGCATCTCAGTCTGCGCACCGATCTTCCCTCTCTTATTCCTGATGTAACTCGAAATAATTCGAGATTCTTTCCTACCTTTGCTCCCCCCGAATGTAACTCGGGGTTTCCCTTTTTAAAGCAATGTAATAAATAGGTTAGATTTTATTTCTTGTTATGTCAAAGACCGGCGGACATCAAGACGACTGCTCAGACGATCAGTTCAAGGAGTGAACCGATCGGTTAACGTTCCAGACGGTCGGTTCAAGGAGTGAACTGATCGGTTGATGACCGGTTCGAGGAGTGAGACGACCGGGTGGCGGACATGACGAGATGCACGACGTCCAGGCGAACCGATCGGTTGGAGGAGCCAACCGATCGGCTGGTGGCACCCAGACGACCGGCTGGAGAGTACAGATCATTCATAAGATGAGTTGATCAACTTGGATGGCAAGGCACATAAGTTCATCTTGTACAGGTTGCATGTGATGTAAACCTAGATGACCGTGATTCCTCTTGGCTCGAGTAATCACATTAGGATGGCCATAATCATCTCTTTTATCGTTTTGTGCATGTTTTCTGTGGGATATAGCATGTATATGATACATACTATGTATTGTGGTGATTGGATATGTATATGTATAAAAACCAAATCCCTCATTAAAATATTAAGTCTTACATGCCTTCCATTAGCGACACACATGAAAAGCTCGATCGGCCAAGCGTAGGTTACGCCAAAGCGTGGTGCGCCGTCTATCTTGTGGAAGTGTGAAGGGTAGACATGTAGGTTCTGCCAAAGCAGGGTGCATGTTTACCGTGTCGGCTTTTGGGTTACACTTAACTGGTGATTCTTAGAGCGTCTAAGCCCAAAGGAAAGGAATGTTCATGGCAAGGTGTTGTGCATGTTCATTCAACAAGAGTTGCATATAATGCAATTGGTAAGAGTTGCCTACCTGAGAGATCTAAGTTGTGGGCGATCAGCCAAAGATGACTCATGACTTAGAGGATTTCAGGATCCTCCCCACTAGAAGGTTGTACGCTGCAATCTTCCGAATTGATGGTGAGGCTATCAATTTGAAGTAAAATAGTGGGAGCGATAATTAATTAAAGGCCTAATTTTATCGTCAACTTTTCAAATCAATCAAACGAGTCAAAAAGAGTTTTGGACTAAAATTGCATATATTTCCTTTTGTTAAAATAAATGGTTAATCAACAAATCACTTTATTTGCGATTGGTCTTTGAGATCAACAAATTTAAATGGGAATAATTCCACGACTGGTTAGGATGATGATGAGAAGTGTTCTCAATCAAAGAGCAAAAGCTATAAGTCCTAGTTATACCAGAACCAGATGAACTCGATCCCACAACATCAATGGCTGAATGTATGCTTATGGAAGCATACTGAGGATGACATTGATGAGGAGTGCTTGATGTTGTGTTCTCTGAACTATGAGTTGCAGAGACAACATGAGACATATGATGTCTCTAAGATACTGTCCTAGTATGTCATGACAGAAGGAGATCCAGTAAGGTATTCACACACTCAATGTGATTTGGTATGTGGAAAGACCTGACTAAGAAGGATTCCATCTGAGCCAAGAGTTGGCTATTGGTATGATACTACAAATGTTGTGAGAATCATACAATTCATGATAAGCTACAACATGGACAACTTTGACAAGCATTGACAGAGTTGTTGGACATGTTGAGGATAGTAGAGGCAAAGATGAAGAAAGACAAACCATAATCTTTGATATGATCAAAGAAAAGGGAAGTCTTAAAGGCAAGGGCAAGGACAAAGCAAAGAAGTGTTCTGATGCTAGCCAGCGGCCCAAGCCGTCTTCTGCCTCAAGGCACATGGGGAAAGGGTGTATGAGGGATTTCCCTCTATATCTGGAAGAACAAAAGAATATGAAGGAGGGGATGGAGATCTCCACCTAAGGTATCATGAAATGAACCGCTTCTTTATCCGAGGTATATGATACCAAGATATGGATATGTCATATATGATATGCAATATCCGCAAAGAAGTGATGGCCTTTGTGAAAGGACCAAGAAAGAAGTACCCATCATTGGAGCAAGTGTTGCTGCCATAGATAGGAGTATCTTTCAGTTTATTTCAACCTAAAAGGGCACGGAATAGAGTTGAGAACTGCTATTTCATATATTGCCAATATAGATAGAAACACTTTATTATTGCATATTGTATGACAATGATGGCAATTAATAAAGTTGATGTTTCGATCTTAAAGATATGATCTTTGTGGCAATGCCTTGTTTATCTTATGATACATGGTATGCATAAGATAAAATGATACCTATGTTATAGATGACTCAAACAATGAAATTAGCATTAATCATGAGAAATTCATTTCTAGTTTCCATATGATGGATAAATCTAGACTCTTTTGGTTAGAGAACCAGTAAGAGACATGAATATCTTGGACATGATTAATCAATCTTCACTAATGTGGTGGGAGAATGATTATCCTATTAGGTATAATACATGTGATGTATTTACATACCTATTGGAACAAATGCTAATACTTCAAATGGTGTTTAGAGAAATACCAATATGAATATCTTGAAGTGTTCAAGATTATCATAGATGAAGTACAAATTTGGTAAAGTATTAATTCTTGATGAGATCAATGAATGAAATACTTGGACCAAATGTTTGAGATCCTTATGAGTGATTATGATAGTGTATCATAGTGAACTCATGATTAAGGCATGGGGATGTCTGAATCAAGAAGGAATCTTACTCTAAGGAGTTAGAGAATGATTATCAAATAACTGAATTCTTCTTAATAAATGAATACCCCACACTAATAAAAGAAATTAAGAATCACAAGGGTTGCGAGTTCTTATATCCTTAATAGATACACCTCAATTATCTATGTGATGAGTTGTTCATGTGATGAGTCAACTATCTAGATGAATATGAGGAACCGAATTTTGAGTTATGATTTATGATAATTACATCCTAAATGATTTCCATGTGAACCATAAGGTATGACCTTGATGGTAGCACTCATTGGATGAAATCCATAAGTGCAAATGAGTCTTAAGTGTTAAGACACATGGATTACATTTTGAGAAGGATGATGCTTGTTGATTGCAACTTAATGACTAAGACATTTAGCATATGGATACTAAAACCGCATTCCTATGAGGAATAAAACAAGGATGTGTACGTGACACAACCTATAAGGTTTATGAATCCACTAATGCAAATGAAGTCTATAAGTTACAATGGACTAATCAATATGATTGATTGAGTACAAGCAACTCAAAATTGGATCTTTACTTTGATGATATAGTCAAAGGGTTTGACTGATATGTCAAAGATAAAGAAGGATCTGTGATTTAGTGGGAGCGTGTTCACATTCCACATATTGATGTGAAATGGAAATGCTCTAAAATGGAAATCCAAAAGTGGAAATTATCTTTAAGGAAGATAGAGAAGTTTCCTATGTGATAGGAATAGAGATCTATAGAGATAGTTCTCGACAAATCTCTTGACCTGAAAAGAGAGAGCATACATTGGCAATCTGTACTGAATTTTTCAGTATGCACAGATTCAGTGGGAGAAAACTTGTCCATGTTACATGGAGTTAGTATCCCAAGGCCAAGTGTCCAATTCTTATGAAGAGTGGGAACACTAAGAACAGATCTAGATCTATCATGTATGTAATCATCCCATTGTCTTCCATGTATGATATGGCAAGAATAAAATGCATTCATCATCTCGTATGTGGGACATAGCAATATGATGTGCTCATCCTGATAACTCGTATGTAGGACATGACGAGTGGATGTCTGTCTACTTCCAGTAAGGGTTACTGGAATATCATAAGAACTTGATAAGTACTTGGGAAGTACCAGTTCTATGGAGATAAGGAAGAGTTCGATGTAAAGAGTTACATTGATGCGAACTTCCGGAAGGACAAAATTAATCACAAAATATACATAGGATGTATAAAAGTGAAAGTTTGTTGATCATTGGAAATGTTCCAATAAAACCATTTAAAAGGAAATTTCGAGTATCCGTGTGTTAGAGATAATGAGTGGATGCTATATGGATCTAGAAGTTCATGAGATGAACTTATAGATATTCCACTCATTGATGACAAGTCTGGAATCCTTGATCATGCAATGTGGCTAAAGGTTAGCAAAGGAATACTAGATCGCATATTACAGTAACTCCATCTCATACGTGTGACGTACAACGAAGAGATGTGAGACATGCAATTTGTACAGACTTTGGCAAGATGTTGCATTACTCACTATGTTGGCACTAGAGCACAGTAACATGTGGGACATGTTTGAAGATCACTATGAATATGATTCAAGGGTGATTGGCTCACAGTGCAAGTGGGAGACTGTTGGTATGTATGCCCTGAGAGCCAATCATGGGATGATTGGTGGGATACATTAAGATTGATTTGATAAACATGAAAGGCAAGCTTCCAATTCATTCTGGTTCAGTCATATGAGATAGTGATAGAACAGATTGAATGTCTAGAGAATGACAATACTCAATGACGTATGCTTTCAGGTTAAGGACCTGAACGATGAGATCAAACAGATGCTAAGAGTTTGTACATTCTTGTTATGTCCCTAGTCGGATGTCATTGTGGAAGGTAGATAGACAGCAATGACACACAAGACTAGATTGTGGTGTTGGTTGATGACAGAATCTCATTAGTCATGATATAGAGATATCAAACCAAACACATAGGTACTTGTTAGAGAACAAGGTACCGGACAGACCCACCGTGAGTTTGACACATGGAACCATGAGATGGTAGTCACAGTCAGTACTCACAGTGATGGTGGTGAGTGTGATTCTTAGACCTGAAATCACTACACTCAACACATGTCGTTGGGCACACTTTGATATCATCAAACGCAGTCCTGAAACATGGGTTGTTATAAAGGTGATGATTGGGTGGCTTTGACACATGGGGCTTTTGAGGAGTGAGTGATAGATATGGCATTTGTCTCTCCTGAGGGAGTTTGATATCCAAGGCCACTTGATGAGTAGGATTGAGATAGGCGTGCACACGCATGTGTGAATCAGTATGTGATATTGATGTCATACATATCTCCTTCAATCTGCTCTGAGATCAAGAAAGTGAATGAACGTTGACAGGATGACTGCTCCATGCCTCGAGTTCATTCGGGATATCAGTGACAAGGGAATTATACATTCACTGTAACACCATTCACGGATTGTAGGATGAAAGTTGTTCTCCAACTTTCTACTTTCACTTGGGTAGCACTGATGTGTGACTAGGCACCGCTCTTTGCTTGTGAAGTCATAAGTGTTATGGACTTTCACTGCCAACGTGAAATGGACCTGTAGGGTCACACACATAGGATTTAACCTGGAAGAGGAGTTTTGTGCACAAGCAATGTTTAGATTGATTACTAAAGGAGTTTGGTAGTTCAATTAAACACTCAATCAGTTGATGACTCAATATCATATGGTTCAAGGTGTTGGACGCATTGATTGGAGTATCAGATTGATTGAAATCGCATTTGACTGATTCTGTACAACCTGTACTCCCAACTGATCGGTTCAAGTGTTGAACCGGTCGACTGAGGTTGCTGAACCGGTCGGCTCAAGCCCAGGGTGAAACGAGCGTTTCAAGTGTTGAACCGATCGGTTCAACTGGTGCAACCGAGCAAGTTGGGAAAGTCAGGTCGGTGAGAATTTTCCTTGCGTTTCACTTGCCCATTTTGATTGGAACAAGGATTGGTATTTGATAACAATTAGAAACGAAAGTTGGAAAGTCAATCGGGAACTGATCAGGACCACAAACTGACCGGTTCAGAAGTGAACCAATCGGCTCATGGGTCCCAACCGATCAGTTGGTGCTCCGACCGACCGGTTTAGGTCCCCAACCGACCGGTTCACTTGTGAACCGATCGGTTCAGATTGCGAGTTGGTTGCTTTTTGTGGAAAATCTCGAACCCTTCTACTCCTTCTTTAGTCCCATATTGCCGGGCACAGAGAACCCTGTCCCATGACCCGCCTATATATATAGGGGTATTGGGGGCTTCTCAGAGTACAACTCAATGCAAGCTGGTTGCTTTGTGAAGTTGTCGTTCTCTCTGGTTTTGGTAACCGTGAGAGATCTCGAGCAAGTGCTTCCCGCAAAAGGGAGGTGCAACAAGGGAAGGACAACTGTAGTTGCAACTGGTAGCAGGAGAGTGTGTTGGCGACTAGTACGTCAACAGGAGGGTGCGACTCCTTCCACTTCCTTGTGGGACAAGGAGTGTGGAGTTCCAGGTGGTCCGTGTGGACTACTACAGAGGCGGGAGGACACTGCCGCTTAGGAGGACAACTGTCATCCGACAGTCCGACTACCAACAACCCTAAGTGTTGGGTTTTAGGGGAGACGGAGAAGGCAGCGGAAACAAAAAATTTCTCCCCCAACCCACACTGAGGAAATGCGTCAACATCTATATAAAAGGAAAGATAGTTTGTGAATCATACCTTGTCCTGAGGCTTGCTCGGCGACAATACCACGCACCTTGTGCGGACTTCACCTCCGATCTTGGACGATGTCTGTGCAGCTCCTGGTCGCACCGGGACTGAAGACTCCTCCTCCTACCAGACTGTCGGATGACAGTTATCCTCCTGAGAGGCAATGTCCTCCCGCCTCTTAAGTAGTCCACACATACCACCTGGAACTCCACTCTCCTTGTCCCACAAGGAAGTGGAAGGAGTCGCACCCTCCTGTTGACGTACTAGTCGCGAACACACTCTCCTACTGTCGACTGCAACTGCAGTTTTCCTTCCTTTGTTGCACCTCCCTTTGCGGGAAGCACTTGCTCGGGCTCTCTCTCGGTTACCAAAACCAGAGAGAACGACAACTTTGCAGAGCAATCAACTTGCACTGAGTTGTACTCTGAGAAGCCCCCAATACCCCTATATATAGGCGAGTCATGGGACAGGGTTCTCAGTGCCCGGAAATACGGGACTAAAGCAGGAGTAGAAGGGTTCGGGATTTTCTGCAAAAAGCAACCATCTCGCAACCTGAACCGATCGGTTCACAAGTGAACCGGTCGGTTGGGGACCTGAACCGATCGGTTCACCACTGAACCGATCGTTTGGGACCCTTGAACCGATCGGTTTACTCATGAACCGGTCGGTTGGGGTTCCAGGTTGGTTCTCGATTGACTTTCCTTGTTTCTTTCCCAATTGGTATCGAATACCAATATTATTCCCAATCGAATAGGGCAACTAAAATGAAAGGAAAATTCTCACCAATCCTACTTTCCCATGTTGCTCGATTGTACCAGTTGAACCGATCGGTTCAACACTTGAACTGGTCGTTTCACTCTGTGCATGAGCCGATCGGTTCAACAATTGAGCCGACCGGTTCAGCAACCTTAGTCGATCGGTTCATCACATGAACCGATCAGTTGGCAATGCAGATTGTGCAGAATCAATCAAATGCGATTTCAATCAATCTGATACTCCAATCATTGCGTCCAACACCTTGAACATTATGATATTGAGCTATCGATTAATTGAGTGTTTAATTGAACTACTAAACTCCTTTAGTAATCAATCTAAACATTGCTTGTGGACAAAACTCCTCTTCCAGGTTAAATCCTATGTGTGTGACGCTGCAGGTCCATTTCACTTTGGCAGTGAAAGTCCATAACACTTATGACTTCACAAGCAAAGAGTGGTGCCTAGTCACACATCATTGCTACCCAAGTGAAAGTAGAAAGTTGGAGAACAACTTTCATCCTACAATCCGTGAATGGTGTTACAGTGAATGTATAATTCCTTTGTCACTGATATCTAGAATGAACTCGAGGCATGGAACAGTCATCATGTCAATGTTCATTCATTTACTTGATCTCAGAGTAGACTGAGTGAGATGTGTATGACATCAATATCACATATTGATTCACACGTGCATGCACATGCCTTTCTCAATCCTACTCATCAAGTGTCCAAGGATATCAAACTCCCTTAGGAGGGACAAATCCCATATCTATCACTCACCCCTCAAAAGCCCCATGTGCAAAGCCACCCAATCATCACCTTTATAACAACCCATGTTTCAGGATTGCGTTTGATGATGTCAAAGTGTACCCAACGACATGTGTTGAGTGTAGTGATTTCAGGTCTAAGAATCACACTCACCACCATCACTGTGAGAGCTGACTGTGACTACCATGTCATGGTTCATTGTGACACTCTCACGGTGGGTCTGTCCGGTACCTTGTTCTCTAATAAGTACCTATGTGCTTGGTTTGATATCACCATATCATGACTAATGAGATTTTGTCATCAAACAACACACAATCTAGTCTTTAGTGTTATTGATGTCTATGGTTATTTCCACAATAACAACCGACTAGGGACTAAACAAGAATGTATACTCTTAACATCCATATGATCTCATCGTTTAGGTCATGAACCTAAAAGCATACGTAATTGAGTAAAACCATTCTTTAGACATCTATCATGTTACACCATCATCTCAGAAACAGTTTAAACATATAGATTGGAAATTGCCTTTATTATTATTCAAATCATTTACAAAGTATCCCATTACAATCATCATATGACTTGCTCTATGGGCATACATACCAACAGACTCCCACTTTCACTTAGAGCCAGTCACCAAGGAAACACAGTCCTTGTGACCTAGCATGACCATCATGCTTCTGCTGAGAAAGGGCCTTAGTCAGTGGATCAGCTATGTTGTCTTCAGTTGGTACTTTGCAAATCTTCACATCTCCTCGATGTACGATCTCTCGTATGAGATGGAAGCGCCGCAGTATGTGCTTGGACCGCTGATGTGATCTGGGCTCCTTAGCTTGTGCAATAGCTCCATTATTGTCACAATAAAGCTCAATTGCGTCACAGCTACTGGGAACTACACCAAGTTCAGAAATGAACTTCCTGATCCACACAGCCTCCTTTGCTTCATGCGAAGCAGCAATATACTCGGCCTCTGTAGTAGAATCGACAACTGTTTCTTGCTTGGAACTCTTCCAGCTCACAACTCCATTATTAAGGCAAAACACAAATCCTGACTGCGATCTGTAATCATCTTTATCAGTTTGGAAGCTTGCATCGGTGTAACCCTTTACAACCAGCTCTTCCTCGCCGCCGTACACAAGAAACTGATCCTTAGTCCTTCGCAAGTACTTGAGGATGTTCTTCACGGCTGTCGAGTGAGCATCCCCGGGATCTGACTGGTACCTGCTCGTCATGCTGAGAGCATACGAGACATCTGGGCATGTGCACAACATAGCGTACATGATGGATCCGATGGCTGATGCATATGGGATCCCATTCATACGCTCCCTCTCTTCACAAGATTGGGGACATTGAGCTCTAGAGATGGTAACTCCATGTAGCATAGGGACGTTGCCTCTCTTTGAGTTCTCCATGCTGAACCGCTTCAGCACCTTATCAATGTACGTGCTGTGACTTAGTCCGAGAAGCCTTCTAGATCTATCTCTATAGATCTTAATTCCCAGAATATAGGATGCTTCTCCTAAGTCCTTCATTGAGAAAGTTTTCCCAAGCCAAGTCTTTACCTTTTCTAAGGCTAAGACATTATTCCCCATCAAAAGTATGTCATCCACATACAATATGAGGAATTTGGTCGAGCTCCCACTAACCTTCTTGTACACACAAGGTTCATCTTCATTTTGAATAAAACCAAACACTTTGACTTCTTCATCAAATCGAAGATTCCAACTCCGAGATGCTTGCTTCAATCCATAGATTGACCTCTGCAACTTACAGACTTTATTGGCATTCTTTGGATCTACAAAACCTTCAGGCTGTGTCATGTACACATCCTCATGAATATTCCTGTTAAGGAATGGGGTTTTAACATCCATCTGCCAAATCTCATAGTCATAGTAGGCTGCAATAGCAAGCATGATCCTGATGGACTTAATCATGGCAACTAGAGAAAAGGTTTCGTCATAGTCAACACCTTGAATTTGTCGAAAACCCTTCGCAACCAATCTTCCTTTATAAGTTTGCACATTGCCATCCATGTCAGTCCCACTTGCACCCCATGGGTTTTACCCCTTCGGGTGGTTCCACCAAAGTCCATACTTTGTTGGAGTACATGGATTCCATCTCGGATCTCATGGCTTCAAGCCATTTCTCAGAATCTGGTCCCTCCATAGCCTCTACGTAGGTAGTTGGATCATCATCTATGATCAACTCTCCACCTTCCTGAGTTACAAGGTATCCAAACCTCTCAGGTTCAAGGTGAGTCCTATTAGATCTACGAGGTCCTTGTGTTACTTGAGGAGACTGAGATTCCATAACACCTTGTGAATCTACATTTTCCTCTGGTACATCTATCGGTTCAATGTTTTCTTGTTGGGCTTGAACCTCTTCAAGCTCTATATTCCTCCCACTGCTTCCTTTGGAAATAAATTCCTTCTCTAGGAACACAGCTGTCCTGGCAACAAACACTTTGTTGTTAGTAGGGTGGTATAAGTAATATTCCCTTGTTTCCTTGGGGTATCGAACAAAATAACATTTATCGGATTTGGGTCCAAGCTTATCAGTAAACGTTTTCTTGACGTAAGCTTTACAACCCCAAATCTTCAGAAAAGACAAATCAAGACGCTTCCCGTACCATATCTCATATGGTGTCTTTTGAACCGATTTAGATGGTACACGGTTAAGCATAAACGCGGCAGTTTCAAGAGCATGACCCCAGAAAGAAATTGGAAGATCAGCAAAACTCATCATTGATCGCACCATATCTAACAATGTGCGATTCCTTCTTTCAGACACACCATTATGCTGTGGTGTTCCAGGCAGAGTCCATTGTGATACAATACCACGGGCTCGCAGAAGGTCCTCAAACTCCTGGCTCAAGTATTCTCCACCTCGATCGGAATGAAGTGCCTTAATACTTTTACCAAGTTGGTTTTGTACTTCATTCATGAAATCCTTGAACCTTTCAAGGGTTTCTGACTTATGATTCATCAGGTACACATAGCCATACCTACTGAAATCCTCAGTGAAGGTAATGAAGTATTGGCACCCATTTCTGGCATTAGTTCTAAAAGGCCCACATACATCAGTATGTATGAGTCCTAATAGATCACTAGCTCTCTCACCTTTACCTGAAAAGGGAGTCTTGGTCATCTTGCCCAACAAAAAAGATTCACATGTTTCTATTGATTCATAATCAAAAGAGTCTAGATAACCACTTTATGGAGTCTAGAAATGTGTTTCTCATTTATGTGCCCTAGACGACAATGCCAGTTATATGTTTTGTTTGAGTCGTTGAGTTTTTGCTTTTTGGTGTTTACGTTGTATACACTTGTCTCCAAGTCTATCAAGTATAGACCATAAGACATAGGGGCACTGCCATAAAAGATCCCATCTTTAGAAATGGAACACTTTCCATTCTTAATAAGAAATTCAAATCCATCTTTGTCCAAACAAGAGACGGAAATTATATTCCTATTTATGGCAGGTACATAATAGCAGTTCTTCAACTCTGTTATTAGCCCACTAGGTAGAGTTAACTCATAGGTTCCTACGGCACTGGCGGCAACTCTTGCCCCATTAGCAACACATAGTTCAACCTCGCCTTTCCCCAAAGGCCTACTTCTCTTAAGATCCTTCACAATTGAACAAATGTGAGATCCGCATCCGGTATCAAGTACCCATGACGAAGAAGTAGTAAAGTTAATCTCTATCACGTATACACCAGAAGTAGAGATCTCTACCTCTGACTTCTTCTTCCATTGTTCCTTCCATCCTCTCCATGTAGAAGAAATTGGCCTGGCGAGAGAACACTTCTCTCCCTTACCTACTTTCTTCTTCACCAATGCATTAAGCGTACATAGAGTGGATTCTAAGGCTCCTGGTATATCTGGATTGTGTAGAACACTTCTCACAGTCCTCAACCAGTTATGGAATTTATTCTCAATTAATTTGCCCATTTTAAAAGATGATTCTTTTGCCATTCTACAAGAGAAAATTTGCATTTGTCAAAACCTTTTTGATTTTATTTGAATAAAATTTTACGATAGTTAATTAGGCCTTTAATTAATTACCGCTCCCACTATTTTGACTCAAATTGATAGCCCTCACCACCAATTCGGAAGATTGCAGCGTACAATCTTCTAGTGGGTCAAGATCCTGAAATCCTCTGAGCCATGGTCCAGCTAGGGCTGTCACCCACAACTCAGATCTCTCAGGTAGGCAACTCTTGCCAATTGCATCATATGCAACTCTTGAAAGATGTCATATGCAACTCCTTGCAATGATCATCTCCATGCCTCAAGGTGCTAGATCCTATCTAGGTCACCTTGTTAAGTCCGACCCAAAGCCAACACGATGAACATGCACCCTACTAGGGCAGACCCACACATTCATCCTTCACGCTTCCACGAGATAGACGGTACACCACACTAGGGAGTGCCCACACTTGGTCGATCAAGT
This sequence comes from Alisma plantago-aquatica, assembly GCA_963693085.1. Taxonomy (NCBI): domain Eukaryota; kingdom Viridiplantae; phylum Streptophyta; class Magnoliopsida; order Alismatales; family Alismataceae; genus Alisma; species Alisma plantago-aquatica. The sequence goes on along the minus strand of OY856411.1, from coordinate 133,775,043 downwards.
TTTTCACGTGTGTCGCATTTGGAAGGCATCTAAAACTTAATATTTAATGAGGGATTTGGTTTTTATATACATATACATATCCAATCACCACAATATATAGTATGTATCATATATATGCTATATCCCACAGAAAACATGCATAAACGATAAAAAGCAATGATTATGGCCATCCTATTTGTGATTCCTCAAGCCAAGAGGAATCACGGTCATCTAGGTCTACATCACATGCAACATGTACAAGATGAAATCTGTGCCTGCCTTTCTGGGTTTGATCAGCTCATCTCCATGACTGATTGACTCGCCATCAGATAGGTTGTTCGGGTGCCACCAGCCGATCGACTGGCACCTCCAGCTGATCGGTTCACCGGTCATCGTGCATCTCCTCAGGTCGCCACCCGCTCATCTCGTTCCTCGAACCGGCCGTCTGGATCACCAACCAATCGGTTCACTCCTTGAACCGATCGTCTTCAGGTTGTCCGCCGTTCTTTGACATAATAGGAAATAAAATCTATCCTATTTACAATTGAATTGTGAAACCCCGAGTTACATTCGGGGGGAGCAAAGGTAGGAAAAGAATTCTGAAATTATTTCTAATTACATAGGGAATATGAGAAAGGGAATCGGTGCGCAGACTCAGATGCAAGCAACCAAACAACCACACACAGATATATGGGTTTATAGGCCATAATCATGGTACACATCCACCACAAAACTCATTTAAGGGCGACGCGTATCGAGTGCATTAATATTACATATCATATATGTATATTAGGGATTTGTGGATTGGACATGTATAAAGCCGATATTATTCGCATCGCATGCAATAAATAAAGGCGACAAACCAAAATTGATCACATCGATAATCCTAAAATATAGAGAGGTTGACGTGGCTCTGATACCACTGTTGGGTTTTGGAGGAGGTAGAGAAGCAGCGGAAACAAAAAAATTTCTCCCCAAACCCGGAACAAAAGGAATCACGTCAACATCTATATAATAGGAAAGATAGTTTGTGAATCATACCTTGTCCCGAGGCTTGCTCGGCGACAATACCACACGCCTTGCACGGTCTTCACCTCCGGTCTTGGACGGTGTCTGTGCAGCTCCTGGTCGACCGGGACTGAAGAATCCTCCTCCTTCCGGATTGTCAGATGATAGTTGTCCTCCTGAGCGTCAGTGTCCTCCCGCCTCTGAAGTAGTCCACACGGACCACCTGGAACTCCACTCTCCTTGTCCCACAAGGAAGTGGAAGGAGTCGCACCCTCCTGTTGACGTACTAGTCGGCAACACACTCTCCTGCTGTCGACTGCAACTGCAGTTGTCCTTCCCTTGCTGCACCTCCCTTTGCGGGAAGAACTTGCTCGGGCTCTCTCTCGGTTACCAAAACCAGAGAGAACGACAACTTTGCAGAGCAATCAACTTGCACTGAGTTGTACTCTGAGAAGCCCCCAATACCCCTATATATAGGAGAGTCATGGGACAGGGTTCTCAGTGCCCGACAATACGGGACTAAAGCAGGAGTAGAAGGGTTCAGGATTTTCCACAAAAAGCAACCATCTCGCAATCTGAACCGATCGGTTCACAAGTGAACCGGTCGGTTGGGGACCTGAACCGATCGGTTCACCACTGAACCAATCATTTGGGACCCTTGAACCAATCGGTTCACTCATGAACCGGTCGGTTGGGGTTCGAGGTTGGTTCCCGATTGACTTTCCTTGTTTCTTTCCCAATTGGTATCAAATACCAATATTATTCCCAATCGAATTGGGCAACTGAAATGAAAGGAAAATTCTCACCAATTGTTACGACCCCACCTTCCGATAGCCCCCAATTAAGGGAGACCGAGAGGTTGAAGCTGCACCCATAAAATTCCGGACCAAAGGTTCAACATATAACCAATAACAATTATTAAATTCTAACAGACTATACTGAAAATGGTAATAAAATTTTTCTTTATCATACCTTTGGAAAGTTGGAAGTACTAAACTTCTAACCACAGATGAACTACTCTAACTTGTTCCTCCTTGTTCTTTAATTCTTGAATTCACAATGTGTCACCTTACTATTTTGTGCTTTGGATTATGTACCTAAATCGCCGACAATCAAAACAACGGTCAGTCGGTATGTGGGGGAAACAATAATCAAACATTTATGCTAACAATGTAATCAAGCAATTAGTCTTTTTAACAATTAAGATTACATTTTAATATAACATCCGCGATCCACAAGTTCCATAACCTCTGAGCTGTCCCTGCAGTGGACCTGTATACCATACTACAACCCCTCATGATCCACCGAATCGGTAAACCAGTTTCTAGAGTTGAGTCACATGGTAAACCGAAGAGTCTCATGAACCACACAAGGCAATCCAGTTTCTAACTCTCGGTATGCTGAAGAGTCTCATGAACCGCACAAGGCAATCCGGTTTCTAACTCTCCGTATGCTGAAGAGTCTCATGAACCGCACAAGGCAATCTAGTTTCTAACTCGCTGCAATCCTAGACCTTTCTCTAGGTATTACCCCCTTTTCAGCCTTTTTAAAGCAACAGAGGTGGACAAGGATCTAGCCAGTCATATGCATACTTATGATGATAATCATAGTCACTTTATAGTTGCATGAAATAAATAGACATTCAACAGTTATTTCAAGCAACCGATAAATCATTCGGAAATCGTAGGGAAACTAAAGCGATTATTCATAAGCGTAACCACATATCATTTAATTGTACTTTTCAAGATAGAAAGAGAAACCCAATCAATAAGCAAAAACCTGAAATAAAAGGACAATTTCCTTTTATTAATATTTATCCACTTTCATTATTCAAATTAGGATTCCAATTCCATAATTAGGGTTTCTTCTAGAAATTAGGGTTTTACTTCTTTCATCATTAACATTCTTAATTTGTCAATTCTCATAAAACTACTAATTTCTCATTCAATTCCCTTTATTAGACAACCGATTTCCTTATTTCATAAAAATATGTTTTTTATCTCCTTTTATCCCAAATTGGGGTTTCCATGCAAATTAACCTTCTTTTGAACATAATAATTCCAAGTTAAGCATTTTTGCATTCAAATAACAAATTAAACTATCATTATCATTATCAGAGTCAAACTTGACGATTTGACTTGTTAAATTACCAAATTACCCTCTCAACATGCAATTAGGGTTTCTTATCAATATTTAATGACTTTTATTAGCCAAATAAAGTACTTTTGCAAAACTAGGTGGAATTAGGTTCTGGAATTATTTTTATCGTGTTCCTTGCATTTTTCTATGCAACTTTCAAATATAAAGTTTTCTCATATGAGTTTCCTATCAATTTCTATTAATTTTGCAAGATAAATCCTTTTTCTGTAATTTTGGTCAGAGAGAGATTTTACCGGAAATTTGGTAGCCGCTCGATCAGTGCGCCCCCTGGTCCGCGCCTGATCCGACATTCAGCGTCGCGCGTCTCCTTCCATTTACGCACCTCACGCCCGAGCCGTTGGATCTCGCGGGTCCACGGTGGACTACGATCCAATCGTCTCCGCCTAACTCTGACCCGATCGTTCGATCACGATCGAACTGTCACCGCTCTCCTTCTTCATTGTTCTCAGCTCTTCTATATGCGGCAGAGCCGCGGCAGTGCTCTCGCCAGAGCAAGGTGGATCGTGAGCGAGGGTGAGCAAGAGAAAGCAATAAGTCGCCGCTCAGGTTCGCGATGATGCCAGGGATCGAGGGATCCCCTTTTATAGGCCATGGGAGTTCCCTTCTAGGGTTTCCCATCATGGCCGCCAATCCTATTCCCAGCCCGTTTGGGCGTTTCTAGGATTTGCGACGAAACCCTATCAAACCAGGGTCCACTTTCTCCGCCTTGATCTCCCGGATTCAAAGGGACTCCTCCCTTGAATGCTCGTGTACCGAATCTATCAGGAAACCACGGAGAAGATCTCCCCGAGGCGCGCTACAGTCCCAGTCCTTTTGGGACTCTGGAAGATGACCGCACATCGTTGGATTTGGATCCAACGATCCAGGTTGATTGCGTTTAACACTAAATAGGAAATCATATCCTAAAACATTAATTAAAGCCAATTTCCAAGGGAAACTTAGAAATTTAATAACTCCCAATTGACTACTCCGATGTTTACCAAATTTTGAGGGAAGCTTCCTCATAGGTTCCTCTTCCTTCCTAGAAAATTTGGATGGATTATAACAAGGATTCGATTCCTTTTCTTAATATTCAAGTTATCATTATATTAATCACTTTTTCCCTCTTTTCCTTAATCCTTTTATTATTATTTCTTGGATTTGAGTTCCTTGATCCCCAAGGAACCTATTATCTCGAATACTTATCTTTAGGGATATATTCCACATCCTTTTCCTTATTTTATGGAATTCTTAATGGTATTCATTAATCATATCAATTTGGGCTTTAATTAAATCAAGGCCCATTAAGCAACACATGCAAAATCAATCATGGAATTCATTCCAAAGCACATCACATCAATCAAGTAAATTCATTTATCCTTAAATGATGTTTACAAAACTCATTATATAATTTGGAAAATTGAGGTTATAGCATCCTCCCCTCCTTATAGGAATTTTGTCCTCAAAATTCAACAATCAAACAAACAAGTCAGGATATGCTTTTTCCATGTCTGTCTTTAGCTCCCATGTGGCCTCATCCTCTCCATGGTGTTTCCAAAGAACCTTTACCATCTCTATGCTCTTATTTCTGAGCTCTTTTACCTTAGTATCTATAATACGCACATGTAACTCAGGATAAGACAGCTTCCCTTGAAGCTCAATAGGTTCAATGCTCAACACATGGCTGGGATCTTGCACATATCGCTTCAGATTGGACATGTGAAAAACATCATGCATCATACTATATTGATGGGGTAACGCCAAATGATAAGCCACCTCACCAATCCGTTCTAATACTTCAAACGGACCCACATATCGGGGACTTAACTTTCCTCTGTTCTTGGAAATAGCTCGGAGTGGTCGGATTTTCAGAAAAACATGTTCTCCCACAGTGAAATGCACATCAGTCCTCTTTGCATCAGCATACGACTTTTGTCAATCCTGGGCTCTCTTTAGCCTTTGCCAAATCAAAGCGACTTTATCAGCATACACTTGGAGCTCATCTGACCTCAACAAGGTCCTCTCACCGACATCATCCCAGTGAAGTGGTGACCGACACGGTCTCCCATATAGAGCTTCATATGGAGGAATCCCGATACTGGCTTGGTAACTGTTGTTGTAAGCAAACTCTGTTAAAGGCAAGTTAGCTCCCATGATCCACCCCAATCGAGCACACAAGCTCTCAAAAGATCCTCTAAAGTCTGGATTGTGCTTTCTGACTGTCCATCTGTTTTGGGGTGATAAGCTGTAATGAACTTTAACCTTGTACCAAGTTCCTCTTGAACCTACTTCCACAGTTTGGAAGTGAACTTTGGATCTCTATCAGAAATGATGGAGCTGGGCACACCATGTAAACGTACTATCTCACGGATGTATAACTCAGCTAAATATGACACCTTGGCAGTGGTTTTCAGTGCAAGAAAGTGTGCTGACTTGGTAAGACGATCCACCACAACCCATATCGCATCATGACCTCTCTTGGTACGGGGTAAACCCATCACAAAATCCATGGTGATCTGTTCCCATTTCCATTCTGGAATCTCTATAGACTGTAAAAGTCCACCGGGTCATTGATGTTCAACCTTCACCATTTGGCACGTAAGACAACTGGCTACATAAGCTGCAATGTCTCTCTTCATTCCTGGCCACCAGAAAAACCTCTGCATATCCTTAAACATCTTGGTAGTTCCTGGATGTACTGTATACTTAGAACAATGAGCCTCTTGCAAGATACGTTCTTTCAGTGGTGAGTCTTCAGGAACCCATATATGATTTTCAAATCTGATTCCTCCATCTACTCCCAAAGAAAGATGAGTCTGTGGCTTACTCATCAATCCTTTCATCTTGTCGAGTTCCTCACTGACCAACTGTGTTGCTATGATCTCTCCTAGAAAATCAGACTGTATCTGGATATTGGCCAAACGAACTCGATCACTTAACGGTTGAGGAGACCATTTCACCAACTCTTCTAAGCTCTTCCACTGACTGGATAGAACAGCTGCACACCTGAGCTGTTTCCTACTCAAAGCATCTGCTATGACATTTGCCTTTCTTGGGTGATAAGCAATGGTGAAGTTGTAATCCTTCATGTACTCCATCCATCTTCACTGTCTCAGGTTTAAGTCTTTCTGTGTCAGAAGGTACTTCAAGCTCTTATGGTCAGTGAAGATCTCAAAAGTAGCACCATACAGGTAATGTCGCCAAATCTTCAAAGCATGAATAATGGCTTCTAACTCTAAATCATGTGTAGGGTAATTCACTTCATTGGGCTTGAGTTGTCGGGAGGCATATGCAACCACATGTTGATTCTGCTCCAGCACACAACCAAGTCCCATTTTGGATGCATCGGTGAAGATCATGAAACCCTCATTACCTGATGGTAGAGTTAAAACTGGTGCAGTGGTCAACTTCTCCTTCAGCTCCTGAAAACGAGCCTCACAAACATCGGTCCACACAAACTTTGTATCCTTTTGAGTCAACATAGTCAAAGGCAAAGCAGTCTTTGAGAAATCTGAAATGAAACGGCGGTAGTATCCTGCTAACCCCAAGAAGCTTCAGATCTCGAAGGGGTTCTTCGGTGTAGGCCAGTCTCGAACTGCCGACACTTTAGCTGGATCCACGGCAATCGTTCCTCCTGAGATGATGTGTCCAAGGAACATGACTTGATCTATCCAAAACTCACATTTTGAGAATTTCCCATAGAACTTCTTCTTTCTCATGATATCAAGGACTACCCTTAGGTGGTCTCGGTGTTGATCTAGGTCATTGGAATAAACCAATATGTCATCTATGAACACAATGACAAAAGAGTCAAGGTAGGGTTGGAACACACTATTCATAAGGTTCATGAATACACTAGGTGCATCAGACAACCCAAAAGGCATAACCACAAACTCATAATGGCCATATCGTGTTCGAAAAGCTGTTTTTGGAATGTCCTCACTCTTGACCCTCAACTGGTGGTAACCTGATCTTAAGTCAATCTTGGAAAAGACTCGGGCAGACTTCAACTGGTCAAACAGGTCATCTATACGAGGTAAAGGGTATTTGTTCTTAATGGTAGCCTGGTTGATCATCCGGTAGTCTATGCACATACGAAGCGACCCATCCTTTTTCTTTACAAAAAGAACTGGTGCTCCCCATGGTGATGTGCTAGGACGGATAAAACCCTTGTCTAGCAATTCCTGCAATTGTTTCTTCAATTCGAGCAACTCTGTAGGGGCCATTCTATAAGGTGCTCGGGAAATAGGGCTTGTTCCTGGAGCTAGCTCTATGGAAAAGTCCACCTCTCTTTCGGGAGGAATTACAGGTAGATCATCCAGAAAAATATCAGCATAGCTCTTTACTACCCCTATCTCCTCCAAGGGTTGCACCTTGGTCTCGGGTTCGGTAACAACTGCTAGGAATGCTTGACAACCTTTACTTATCATCTTTTCTTCTTTTATGGATGACACATACAGGCTGGTGGTGGCATCTTTTCTACCTCTAATGATAAAAGGTGGGTGACCTGGTTCTTTAATGATCACTTTCTTTTCCCTACAGTCAATATGGGCTCTATAGGTATAAAGCCAATCCATTCCAATGATTACATCAAAATCATTCATGTCAAGAAGGATAATGTCTGTAGGAAACTCATGATCTCGATATCTCACAGGTAACACCGGAGTTTTCAAAAGAGAAGTAAAGATACAGCCACTTGGGGTTGTAACATCTAAGACATATCCTAAATCCTTGATATCCAAACAAAGCATAGTTGCAAGATTTCTCGAAATGAAATAATTAGTAGATCCAGAGTCAAACAAAGCTTTTACATTATGTCCCATGACTTCAAGCATGCCTACATCATGTTCACCATACATTAGACCATTACATGCTTATCTTTTAAAACATAAAGAAAACTCTAAGGGTTATTACCCTCAATCAACCGATTAGCATTAGCTTGAGCTTCTTCATTGTCAATGGCGAACACTCGAGCTTGTCTTCTGTCTCCTACAGGTGGTGCCACAGCTACAGGTGGGGCTGCTACTGGTGGTGCTGCAATTGGACCTTGTCCTCTGGGATCTGGTAGGGAACAGGAAGCTTGCACATGTCCCTCTTGATTACAATGGTAGCAGATCTTCTTCTTGTGGCGACACTCACCAGGATGCCATCTTCCACAAGAGCGACATCGGGGTCGGTTGCTATCTCGTTGGGGTCTCCCTTTTCCTCCATGTTTTCCTTTAGCTTGACGACGTCCTTGTCCCTTCTTGTGATGGTTCTTATGACTCTGAGGTCCTTCAGTGAAACCCAAATACCCCTTAGGTGGAGGTTGAGCAGGCATCACAATCCTCTCCATATCCAGTGCAGTGTTGTAAGCTTCTGCGAAGGTTTTAGGTTTGCTGGCCATTACATGAGGCTTGATGGCAGGATGAAGTCGCTCTATGAAGTGATCCACCCTCCTTTCCTCATCCATCTTGTACCCAAAACATTCCAGAATGCGAAACTTCCGCCCAAAGTCCGCCACAGAGGAATTGCCTTGAGTCATGTTGGTGAATTTTCTTTCTTTTTCCTTCTTAGCAGCAACAGGGACAAATATGGCATTGAAGATGGTCTTGAAATCAGCCCATGCCATTGGTTCCTTAGTCAGATCTCGTCCAGTGATGTGAGTCTCCCACCATATCTTAGCTGCCCCTTCCAGGAGGTGAGCAGCAAAGAGAACCTTCTTGCAAGGCTGCACTTCAAACATGCGGAAACCATTCTCTGTAGCAAGCACCCAAGCTTCCTCCTTGTCAACCACCTCAGATTTGTCTTCTCCCCAGAACTTCTCTATGTTCAGCTTGACAAAGTCTAGAATGGCGGCTCCTACACGGGGACGAACAGGATGTGGTTCACCATTCTCAGCTCTAGCTAAGTCTCAAAGGGCCAAAGCATTAATAGCTTCTGTCAACTTCCTTTGTTGCTCTAACCACAAGTTATCTGGAGTGTGAATTGTCATAGTCGGTTCTGGTTCACTATCTTGGTCCTCTTCCATCTTGGCTTCTTCCTCATACACATGTTGCTCTTCATATTCTTGGTCTTCTTCTTGGTTCATGTTACTGAAAGGCACTGGCTTAGGGCTAGAGACTTCATGAGTGGTTTCTTCGGGTCTCTTCCTCTTCTTAGAGGATTCACCATCAAGTCTCCTCTTCCTCTTTTCAGAAGACCCCTTTCCTTTATGTGGAGGCCAACCACTCCTTGTTGGTTTCCCAGAGCCCTCCGGAATAGCAACAGTCTTTGTACGAGCCATCTACATAAGTATAACAAACAAGCCTTTAGTTTATCATTTAAACTAGTTATACTTATGTTCAATGATATCTCATTACATATCTTTTATTAATTTGATGGAGGACCCTTAAGACTTAACATACATGCCCATACCACATGAATGTGGAGGAGAGAGAGAAAATCTTACTCTTAAAACCTTAATAGAATAGGGGATGAGGAGTGATGAATAAGATGAGAGAGTCCTAAAGGTATCTTATTTTGATCCATACCCTAAGACTTTGGCCAGGCAGTCACACGGGTCCGGGAGTCCTCGTATTCCGACTAGCGGTGCGGAGGAAAATCTTGCCAGCCCCCGGTCGTGATCCCTTTCTAGACACCTCCATCTTTCAGATACTCCTCTAATAACTCCCTTGGGTTCTATGGAGTTTGTAAAATTTAATAATTATTAATAGTTAAATGAGGAACCCAGGCTCTGATACCAAATGTTACGACCCCACCTTCCGATAACCCCCAATTAAGGGAGACCGAGAGGTTGAAGCCGCACCCATAAAATTCCGGATCAAAGGTTCAACATATAACCAATAACAATTATTAAATTCTAACAGACTATACTGAAAATGGTAATAAAATTTTTCTTTATCATACCTTTGAAAAGTTGGAAGTACTAAACTTCTAACCACAGATGAACTACTCTAACTAGTTCCTCCTTGTTCTTTAATTCTTGAATTCACAATGTGTCACCTTACTATTTTGTGCTTTGGATTATGTACCTAAATCGCCGACAAACAAAACAACGGTCAGTCAGTATGTGGGGGAAACAATAATCAAACATTTATGCTAATAATGTAATCAAGCAATTAGTCTTTTTAACAATCAAGATTACATTTTAATATAACATCCGCGATCCACAAGTTCCATAACCTCTGAGCTGTCCCTGCAGTGGACCTGTATACCATACTACAACCCCTCATGATCCACCGAATCGGTAAACCAGTTTCTAGAGTTGAGTCACATGGTAAACCGAAGAGTCTCATGAACCATACAAGGCAATCCAGTTTCTAACTCTCGGTATGCTGAAGAGTCTCATGAACCGCACAAGGCAATCCAGTTTCTAACTCTCGGTATGCTGAAGAGTCTCATGAACCACACAAGGCAATCCAGTTTCTAACTCACGACAATCCTAGACCTTTCTCAAGGTATTACCCCCTTTTCAGCCTTTTTAAAGCAACAGAGGTGAACAAGGATCTAGCCAGTTATATGCATACTTATGATGATAATCATAGTCACTTTATAGTTGCATGAAATAAATAGACATTCAACAGTTATTTCAAGCAACCGATAAATTATTCGGAAATCGCCGGGAAACTAAAGCGATTATTCATAAGCGTAACCACATACCTTTTAATTGCACTTTTCAAGATAGAAAGAGAAACCCAATCAATAAGCAAAAACCTGAAATAAAAGGACAATTTCCTTTTATTAATATTTATCCACTTTCATTATTCAAATTAGGATTCCAATTCCATAATTAGGGTTTCTTCTAGAAATTAGGGTTTTACTTCTTCTTTCATCATTAACATTCTTAATTTGTCAATTCTCATAAAACTCCTAATTTCTCATTCAATTCCGTTTACTAGACAACCGATTTCCTTATTTCATAAAAATATGGTTTTTATCTCCTTTTATCCCAAATTGGGGTTTCCATGCAAATTAACCTTCTTTTGAACATAATAATTCCAAGTTAAGCATTTTTGCATTCAAATAACAAATTAAACTATCATTATCATTATCAGAGTCAAACTTGACGATTTGAATTGTTAAATTACCAAATTACACTCTCAACATGCAATTAGGGTTTCTTATCAATATTTAATGAACTTTATTAGCCAAATAAAGTACTTTTGCAAAACTAGGTGGAATTAGGTTCTGGAATTATTTTTATCGTGTTCCATGCATTTTTCTATGCAACTTTCATATATAAAGTTTTCTCATATGAGTTTCCTATCAATTTCTATTAATTTCGCAAGATAAATCCTTTTTTTGTAATTTTGGTCAGAGAGAGATTTTACCGGAAATTTGGTAGCCGCTCGATCAGTGCGCCCCCTGGTCCGCGCCTGATCCGATGTTCAGCGTCGCGCGTCTCCTTCCACTTACGCGCCTCGCGCTTGAGCCGTTGGATCTCGCGGGTCCACGGTGGACTACGATCCAATCGTCTCCGCCTAACTCTGACCCGATCGTTCGATCACGATCGAACGGTCACCGCTCTCCTTCTTCCTCGTTCTCAGCTCTTCTATACGCGGCGGAGCCGCGGCGGTGCTCTCGCCGGAGCAAGGTGGATCGCGAGCGAGGGTGAGCAAGAGAAAGCAATAAGTCGCCGCTCAGGTTCGCGATGATACTAGGGATCGAGGGATCCCCTTTTATAGGCCATGGGAGTTCCCTTCTAGGATTTCCCATCACGACTGCCAATCCTATTCCCATCCCGATTGGGTGTTTCTAGGATTTGTGACGAAACCCTATCAAACCAGGGTCCACTTTCTCCGCCTTGATCTCGCGATTCAAAGGGACTCCTCCCTTGAATGCTCGTGTACCGAATCTATCAGGAAACCACAGAGAAGATCTCCCCAAGGCGCGCTACAGTCCCAGTCCTTTTGGGACTCTGGAAGATGACCACACATCGTTGGATTTGGATCCAACAATCCAGGTTGATTGCGTTTAACACTAAATAGGAAATCATATCCTAAAACATTAATTAAAGCCAATTTCCAAGGGAAACTTAGAAATTTAATAACTCCCAATTGGCTACTCTGATTTTTACCAAATTTTGAGGGAAGCTTCCTCATAGGTTCCTCTTCCTTCCTACAAAATTTGGAGGGATTATAACAAGGATTCGATTCCTTTTCTTAATATTCAAGTTATCATTATATTAATCACTTTTTCCCTCTTTTCCTTAATCCTTTTATTATTATTTCTTGGATTTGAGTTCCTTGATCCCCAAGGAACCTATTATCTCGAATACTTATCTTTAGGGATATATTCCACATCCTTTTCCTTATTTTATGGAATTCTTAATGTATTCATTAATCATATCAATTTGGGCTTTAATTAAATCAAGGCCCATTAAGCAACACATGCACAATCAATCATGGAATTCATTCAAACCACATCACATCAATCAAGTAAATTCATTTATCCTTAAATGATGTTTACAAAACTCATTATATAATTTGGAAAATTGAGGTTATAACACCAATCCTACTTTCCCAAGTTGCTCGATTGCACCAGTTGAACCGATCGGTTCAACACTTGAACCGGTCGTTTCACTCTGTGCATGAGCCGATCGGTTCAACAATTGAGCCGACCGGTTCAGCAACCTCAGCCGACCGGTTCATCACATGAACCGATCGGTTGGGAATGCAGATTGTGCAGAATCAGTCAAATGCGATTTCAATCAATCCGATACTCCAATCAATGCGTCCAACACCTTGAACATTATGATATTGAGCTATCGATTAATTGACTGTTTAATTGAACTACTAATCTCCTTTAGTAATCAATCTAAACATTTCTTGTGGACAAAACTCCTCTTCTAGGTTAAATCCTATGTGTGTGACTCTGCAGGTCCATTTCACGTTGGCAGTGAAAGTCCATAACACTTATGACTTCACAAGCAAAGAGCGGTGCCTAGTCACACATCATTGCTACCCAAGTGAAAGAAGAAACTTGGAGAACAACTTTCATCCTACAATCCATGAATGGTGTTACAGTGAATGTATAATTCCTTTGTCATTGATATCCAGAATGAACTCGAGGCATGGAACAGTCATCCTGTCAATGTTCATTCATTTCCTTGATCTCAGAGTAGACCGAGTGAGATGTGTATGACATCAATATCACATATTGATTCACACGTGCATGCACATGCCTTTCTCAATCCTACTCATCAAGTGGCCAAGGATATCAAACTCCCTTAGGAGGGACAAATCCCATATCTATCACTCACCCCTCAAAAGCCCCATGTGTCAAAGCCACCCAATCATCACCTTTATAACAACCCATGTTTCAGGATTGCGTTTGATGATGAAAAGTGTACCCAACGACATGTGTTGAGTGTATTGATTTCAGTTCTAAGAATCACACTCACCACCATCACTGTGAGAGCTGACTGTGACTACCATGTCATGGTTCCATGTGTCACTCTCACGGTGGGTATGTCCGGTACCTTGTTCAATAACAAGTACCTATGTGCTTGGTTTGATATCACCATATCATGACTAATGAGAATCATTCATCAACCAACACACAATCTAGTCTTTAGTGTTATTGATGTCTATGGTTATTTCCACAATAACAACCGACTAGGGACTAAACAAGAATGTTTACTCTTAACATCCATATGATCTCATCGTTTAGGTCATGAACCTAAAAGCATACGTAATTGAGTAAAACCATTCTTTAGACATCTATCATGTTACACCATCATCTCAGAAACAATTTAAACATATAGATTGGAAATTGTCTTTATTATTATTCAAATCATTTACAAAGTATCCCATTACAATTATCATTATTTGCTCTATGGGCATACATACCAACAAATTGTTGAGGGAAATGAGAATAGCAGTAGCAGTATAACACCAATGTAATGAATCAAATGTTGTTCATGTTTTATATAAGGTTGCTTAATACAACTTGATTGCCCCAAAAATCTACTTAAAATGCATTAACTAATTACAGATGAATCTCTCATGTAGTTTGCCCTGGCCATAGATCCATCATCGTCAGTAATTAGGTGATGGTGAAATGGGTTCACATGCGGGTTAACCCGGAGCGCATATTGTTGAATATGCGGGGTTTCTCCTAGCCGAATGTAGGAGGATTGGAATGCAACTGCAGTTGTAAACTCAAGATGTGTATAAGAGCATGGTGAACAGGCTCGTGGCTCAGTGAGATAGAGCATGGTGAATAGGTCCATAGCTCAATGCGATAGAGCATGGTGAATAGGCCCATGGCTCAGTGTGATAGAGCATGAATGCGTTCATGGCTCGGGAGCACGCTGATTTGGCCCGTGGCTCAGATATACTAGTGTCGAGACCTGTACCAAGGCAGGCTACAGAAAGGGCAGCCTGCGGGACTGACCATGTGGCCGATGCCACTTTGTTGGTTATCGTGCACTGATCACGAGAAGGAGAGGTCATGGAGTCCATATCATCCATTGAACTTGTTTGGTACCGGCTTTGGGCTTCACAGCCGAAGGTTGGAATTGAGCAGCATGGATCACTTCCTCTGGGCATAATAATTTGTAATCAAGCCCTATAGTATCTTGCTTAGGGCAAATACAGAACATTGGATGAGGCCTTATTTGTATAGTGCTCTAGTTATAATCTGCAGTTTATTACATGAACCTTATATCATGCAATGAGTTCTTATAAAGCTTATCTTGTCAATCATGTTCCATAAAGAACATCTGGTTATAGGCCTCATAAATATCTTGGTAAGATTGGTGGTAAGATTATCCCTGCTCAGTATGCTGCTCTTATAATCTGCTTATATCAGTTATCTGTGATCATAATAAAGTTGGTAGATGGTTATGTTTCTCGCTGGGACTGTGTGTCTCACCCCGATGGTTAATAACATTTTTAGGTGGACGCGCCTGGAGAGATTCGGATCATGTGGCTATGGATGTTAATGCAGAGGTATCATACCCGGTGGAATAGATAGTGTCGAGCAGTGGAGTCCTATGTGTCGTCCCTGTACACTCAGGTTTTCGGGAAGGTTTTCGATGTTTCTTGTAAGATGATCTATGTATGGTTTTCAGTTTATGTATCTTGATGTAAAGCAACATGTGAACTGGTTATTTCATATAACGAGATGATGGGAAATTATGTTGTAGCACCTTGAAGATATGTTATGGAAAGAAAAGTGTTGGCTCAAATGTAATATGTTTCATCTTGTGGTGCTTGTTGTAAATCAGTTTTAATTTCCTGTGCTTTTCAGTAATCCGTTGGTTAGTATGTAATCGTGTTTTGTTGTGGTTGGGTTGCCACAGTGAGGGGACATTATCATGATATGAGCCCAAAATTAACCCAAATACATTTGCATGGACTTATTATGAGAGGACACTATCAATATAGGGACCCTAGATCCTCCCTAATGCATTTGAAGGGACTTATTGTGAAAGGACATTATCATGATATGGGTTGTGACTCCACCCAAATATTTTTTTAAAGGCCTTGGCACCTCCCAAATGAATTTTCAAGGACTTGTTTTGAGAGGACACTATTAATATATGGGCCTTGGCTTCTCCCTAATGCATTTGTAGGGACCTACTGTGAGAAGACACTATCATGATATGGGTCATGGTTCCTCTCAAAAGTATTTTAAAAGACTTGTTGTGAGATAACATTTGTCATGATATGGGCCCTGACACCCCCATAATGCATTTCAAGGACTTGTTTTGGGAGGAAGTTATCATGATATGTGACCTAACACCTCCCAAATGGATTTTTAAGGACTTATTATGAGATGACACTTTCTTTATATGTGCCTCGGCACCTCTGAAATGTATTTTAAGGAATTGGCGTGAGAGGACACTGTCATGATATGTGCCCAAAATTCAATCAAATGCAATTTTAGGGACTTATTATGAGAGGACATTGTCAATATATGGGCCCTAACTCCTCCCTGCATTTGAAGGGACTTGTTGTGAAAGGACATTATCATGATATAGGTCGTGACTTCTCCCCAATGCAATTTTAGGAACTTGTCGTAAGATGACATTTGTCATGATATGGGCCTTTACACCTCCCAATTGCATTTTAAAGACTTGCTATGAGAGGACACCATCATAATATGGGTCGTGGAACCTCCCAAATACATTTTTAGGACTTACTATTAGATGACACTTTCATTTTATGTGTCTTGGTACCTCCGAAATGTATTTTCAAGGAATTGGCGTGAGAGGACACTGTCATGATATGTGCCAAAACTTCACCCAAGTACATTTGTAGGGCCTTACTGTGAGAGGACATTATCAATATATGGGTTGTGACTCCGCGCTAATGCATTTGAAGGGACTTTTTGTGAAAGGAAATTATCATGATATAGGTTGTGAATCCTCCCCAATGCATGTTTAGGGACCTACTTAAGATGAAATTTGTCATGATATGAGCCTTGGCACCTCCCAAATGTAGTTTTAGAGACTTGTTGTGAGAAGACACTATCATGATATGGGTCGTGGCACCTCCCAAATGCATTTTCTTGGACTTACTGTGAGATGACACTGTCATTAAATGTTCCCCAGAACCTCCCAAATGTATTTTCAAGGACTTGGTATGAGAGGATACTATCATGATATGGGTCCAAACTTCACCCAAATACATTTACATGGACTTATTCTGAGAGGACATTGTCAATATATGGGCCTTGGATCCTACCTAATGCATTTGAAGGGACTTGTTGTGAGAAGACACTATAATGATATGTGTCATGGCTTCTTCTAAATGCATTTTTAGGACTTTCTATGAGATGACATTTGCCATGATATGGGCTTTGGCACATCCCAAATGTATTTTCAGGGACTTGCTGTGAGAGGACATTAATGATATGGAACATGGCTCCTCCCAGAGCATTTTTGAGGATTTGTTATGAGAGAACACCATCATGATATGGGATTTGGCTCCTCACAAATTCATTTTCAAGGACTTTTTGTGAGAGGACACTATCACGATAGCCCAAATGTAATGAACCAAGCACTCTAACATCCTAATCAATTCTAACGATCCAATCACTCTAAACTCCTAATCAAGGGATTCATGTTTCTAAAGTCAAGATAGCCCAAATCTTGGTGTGTTACAAATGTCTACTCTATTACATCCTCCCCTCCATAAAAACTAATTTTGTCCTCAAAATTGGACACCTTTGTTAAGGTGGGGAAAATTTGATAGATTTCTCTCACCCTTGATGATTTTTTCTTCACTTATCTAGGTGGACATGCACCAAGAATGGTCATTCAACATGCATATGTTGGTCGTGTGACCACCATCTATTATGAGGGATGCCCAAAGTGCAGTGGTTCACGACGTGATCTTCGGAAGCAAGGATGGTACCAAGCCGACACTAGTTATGGATGCCATCCACAATGCACTAATGGAAACCAATACAACCACCCGATACTGTTCAGGGACATGAAGCTACTGGCTCCACTCAATGTTTCATATTGATAATTATGTTGTAATATACATGCCTTGTTGACATACTTAAGTACAATAAATATATTTATGACATATGTTTTTTTGTGACTATTTATTAATTGCCTATAATTAACCCAATATTCATCAATGTGTGTATTCTACTCCACTTACTGTATTCCATAATACAAGCCATATTGAATTTTAGGTCAATTATTACATCTAAATATATTTTATGTATCCAAACTAGGAACATAAAGGTACATAATTGGTTTTAATGCACGTTTGCGTAATTTTGTGTTAACTTGTTAATTTCTATTATTATTGTATATTTAGGGTTCTCATGGGTAGTTACAATACACCTTGGCATACCAATTCCCCATGATGTTATGTCTCTCACTTGCCATGAGAGTGAAATATCTTGAGGAGCATCTAAAGTCATCTTCGATGTAGTTTTGGTGACTTGTTATTATCGACAACTTCATCATTGTATATGGAAGGTCTATCTTCCCAGGTCAACTTGGAGCTCTATCCTCCAAATTGTGATTTATCTTACTTGTCACGACAGGTCATTGTCATGATGTGGACATAAACTCATTCCCGATGTCGTATGTGTGACTTGTTGCGAAATGATACTTTCTCAACTTGCATTGATGACCCCGTTTCTGTTGGTCACCTTGGTATACCAAACCTCTATGATGTAATTTCTCTCACTTATCCTAAGATTACACTCTCAAAATGATGACATAGCCCCCATTATGTATGTGGTTTCCCTTTGACTGTAGGGCATCATAGTGCATTTTCAAGATGGAGAAATCATTCCAGATATGGGAAAGGTACACAATGACTATAATATGAATTGGTTCACACTTCAAAATTATAGAAAATAGTAAAGAAAGAATCATATGTTATATCATATCCACTAAACACTCAGGAAATCAAGAGTACAATGATGGCATGTAAGGCTAAACTATGTTATTATTTATCAAGTCTTTAATATCTCGAACTTTATGTCATTTTATGTCCCTTTCCATAGGCTTGTTGGGATTGATAGGGCATCAAGACTCTGATGGAATCAGTAGTTGGTTCAATTTGTTTTAGCTTGTGATTTTGATCTCTTCTAGTCAAGTTATGCTACGCTCGTTGTATTCTCAAGTTCAAGAACAATGAAAAAACACACTTGCTAGTGATTACTTTCATGTGCCCCTGGTATGTTTAGTTTCTTTCATAGGGGATCGGGGGAGGGGTGGTTGTGGTTTGTTTCATCTCATACTTTGATGCAGTGTCACATGAATTAGTCTACCGTATAAAATTAGAAATAATATATAAAACTAAGAATAAAACCAATGTATAGGCGAGTGGAACGAAAATAATGTTGGTTGGATCTCTAAGGACTAGATTGTAAAAAAGTGAAATGTTTGGATCTGAGATGGTGGAAGCAGATAACTTTCCCCACTCAGTCCTAGGTCACAAGGATATTATTGAAATATCATTATAAAGTGGGTAGAGCTAAGCAAATTTTCATGTGGATACATCATGCCCGATCCCACCGCTCATGCATAGAAATCGCGTGGCGCACCTTCCAACTCTTCACCCTCCCCACCGCCATTCCGACTTCATTTCTTCCGCTTCCTCCTTCTTCCCCCTTCCAATCTTGCTTCTACTGAGTCGTCACCACCCCCACCCCCTTCCGACTTTGTCGCCTCCATGCTCCCCCGTTCAACTTAGCCTCATCCCTCCCTCCCAACCGTCGCACCCCTTCTGATTCCACACCCCACCCCCTTTCGCTTGGCCTCAGCTCCAAGTTCGGCATGCTCCAGGAGTCCCCGAGAAGTGCCCCCCTCCCCTGGGTCTTCTTATTCTCGAGCTATGTGTCGGACATGTGATTTTGATGAGACTAACATCGTCATTCATCATGTAGTTAAGTCATAGGGCCAAGATGAAGTTGCCGCAAGGTGGGTGACCTAGATTTGTAGATGTAGGAAGTCATGACGCTTCCTTTGCTTTCAAGGTCCTAGAGGAGGTTCTCCAGATGCGGGAATAAAGGTTGCAATCACTTCCCCCACCTTGGATGCTATTCCAAAGTTGAGCACCCCCTGAGGTTAGGAAATTTACTTATTTTTGGTGCCTATTAATATTTGTGTCTCTGCTGATGACAAGATCATGTTGTCAGTTCCCCCTTTTTCTGTTCTTAGATGATGTCAACATTCGTTTTGTTCCATTTTATTCATGTAAATTGAATCTCTAGTTGTAGGTGAATGCTGAATGGATAGTTCTGTGGAGTTGCAGAGATGGTTGGGTAGATGTTCTAAACATTGGTTTCCATCACATTGTTTTGGACAACAATGATAATAATCACGTCATTAATAACATGTACAATCAAGGGTAAACAGACCGTACATTTATATTCTTTTCATCCTAGATATGCTTGAATTGTTTCTTTATGCTAGCAACCTAGTATGTTGAGTGCGACTACTTGAGTGAAAACCCAAGTGGAACATGAGTGTACTTAGGATTGCACGCACGCCTGTGCAAATAGTTGTGTTTTTTGCATCTTTGATGTATTATTTGAAAGATAAAATCTTCTTTAGAAGAATATTGATTTTGAGTGGACACTGACTTCCTCCTTTAACTATAAACTCCCTTGTCTATTTGGGTTCAGATACGACCTTAAACCATCCTTGGGTTGTAATATTTCCAAACCAAATGAGATAGCACCAAGCCAAGCTATATGCTACATATGGGGCCATCTAGATTGAGTTGGTTATTCATAAGTATCAACCTAAGTGCTTTGAACTATCTGGAATAAATGACCACAAAAAATATATGCTAGATCATATTCCTATGCACATGTTCAAATTACAGTCAGACATGTATATTATACCATAAAGCTTGTGTCATTGTATGTCCTGCATTTGTATTTCTTTCATTATATACATTTTTAGATGTTTGTAGATTTAGATAGGGCATGAAAAGATGTGGTATGAACTATAATATGTTACAAAAAATAATTGCTAATGTTGCTTGGATACGTTAGCAACCGATGCATAAGTTTGGATAAATATAGGGTTTTTAATACAGGGAGAAATGTACTTTTATTAGTTGAAGCCACACATGGTGTGGGCGCCATGTGGTCTATTGTTCTCATTTTGTGCTAGCACTACTTGATTTTAATGGTATTGCCAAAACAATTAATTGGGACTTGGCATCATTTAATTGGCTTAGAACATGGATTGCACTACATTATTTTAACTTCATCAAAACAATTTGACATGATTTAATTGGATTAGACCATAGGCGCGATTGTAGCACATGCCATCGTTTGGATATTAAGACAGGAAAGAAAAATTGTAGTTATATGGTCATGAACTTCTGATCTCATCTAATTCATTTGGGCATAGAATACCAAGGCTTGATTGGATGACATGATAAGGTTATTCATTACTCAACTCACTGTTGTAAATCAAAATCTCATGGAGGAGATGGCCAAAGAGCCAAGATTACCATAGGGTGTGCATCATGGGCATTTTTTGCTTAAATATAAATTCTAAAATCCATCTTGATGGTGGGCACTACTGAATAAAATGTATGGTAGCAACAAGTGATCTATATTAATAAAATGTATGGTAGCAACAAGTGATCTATATTATATAGAAATTTGCCACTTTTTCTATCAATCTAGAGAAGTATATTTCTATTAGGCTCTTTCCTAAGTCTGTCTACCATCTTGTGGAAGAGTTATATGAAGTGTCAGATCATGATTTGATAAAGCTATGGAAGGCGCTTACTTCAATGTCATCGAGTGTTTGATAGTGATGATTGTCATAAAGTGCTCAAGAGTTGTAAGACCCCCTAGGTCCATGATCCAGCTATATGTTTTTTTTAAAATGACCTCTTGTCTCAATATCAACCATGGTGGTGGCACCACATCAGACTCTCGAAAGGTCATGGACCTAAATGCCATAAAAATATTACTATTTGTGAAGTAGTAAAAACGTTTCCATGAGACTAATATTTATTGAACTTGACATGGTAGTGTTAAAACTTGCAGGTCTGACAGAGTCCAAGAATTTAGAGTTTGGTAGCGGTAGTGCTTTTGACTATGTAGAGGTGACTTGAAGAGTAACTCGATTTCTACAACTATCAACTCTGAAGTCTTGGTATACTTATGATTGTTGATTAGATAATCAATGCATGATGTAGAGAGCGTGGCCGCATTGGGGGGGGGTTGAGTGAGACTGCAATTGGTTGACACCAGACATGTCAGAACTTGAGTTTACAAATCATGATGATAGGTAGTGTGGAAACATTGTTGTTGTTGACAAAGTGGAGAGACTTTCATGAGAGTGGCTCAATTTTAGAGCTATTGATTCCAAGGTCACCATATACTTGTGGTTGTTGCATTAGGTAAGCAATTCTTGATGTAGAGCAAGATGCTTATAGATGAAAACTATGATGAAGGATGGGTGTGGGCCTAGACCTTGTAATCGGAAGTGTGACAATTGATGAGAAGAATTGTATTGCCCCAATCCCGAGTTGGCAAAAAAGTACACGGTGGTGACTTTGTCAACTTGATACTGAAGGCGATCATGGTGCCAATTATTGATCTATCCGACAAGATTTACAAAATATGTCCCTTTGAAGTAGTCGTTGGTGTTCAATTTTCTTTTATTCCTCCATCATCTATAGCCAAAAAGATAAAACTACATTCCTTAACCATTGCAGGTAGGCATCTAAATACATTACTGTACCCCATGGTCCCATCAAGAATCTATTCTAAATATGTTGTGAAAATAGTTACAGTTTTAAGACGTGCAAATTGTGTCTTACTGGTTCTCTATTTTATATCCATTCTTGTTACTACTCCATTTTTTATTTTTATTCATCCATATCACATATTAGTATTGAAATGTTACACATCCATTTTTGAAATAACATGACAGAAAGTGCCGTTCTATGATTTTTCTCTCTCCTTCTGCTAGGATTTCAGGTGTGACACACTTTCGTTCTCTAACTGTTTGGTATCATTACTGATTTCAGGGTAGTAGATCAGCGGGCTAATATGTATTTCTAACCAAGCAGAGGAAAGTCATCCCAGTGAGGTGCCTAGAGCATGCTATTCCAAAATTGTGAAATGTAAGCTCCATGCTGACTGCAAAGGTAAAAAATGACTTTTACCTGCTTGTTTTTAAGTCAATGTCGATAAATATTATATGACATCCCATTCATTTGTTCTGCCATTCTTTGTTCAGTGTGGATATATTTCCTCCATAGGATAAAACTTCTATGGCTAGATATGAGAAAAGTTCACAAATCATTTTCCTCGCAAGTAGAGTGTGAGGATAGACCCTCAAAGTGATAAGATAGGAAGAAACATTGGTGCAATGTTCATAGAAGACTTCAATTAAAATTCAAAATTTTTACTACATATGTTTTTATCATATTCACTTTGAATTTATCAAAAAACTTCAAATTAATGTACATCAATGCAGTTCTGCTTTTGTTGGTATGCCTGTTTGTAGTCTGCATTTGGTGTTATTTTATAGCAATGTTTGACTGGGACAGACAACTAATCACATAGTGAGGAGTTTGCTTGTGCCTACTCTCTAGGCCATGACGTGGTGTAGTGGTATCTTTTTTCTTTTTCTTTCATCAGTTAAACCCATCTATTCATAATCAGATACAATGAATTAGAAAACATTATTCATGTATCTAACTTGTCTAATAGGAACAACTCTATATATTCAGAAAGTATGGCTGGTTTCCATCAAGCAGTATATCAGATCACATGGATATTTACTAAAAAGATGGCACAGGGGTCCCTCTTTAGTTCTCCAACACAATTTCAATGTAGACGAAAACAAGAACCTCAAGAGAGCTTCAGTTGCCAGGTTAAAAGCTGGGACGACGCTTCATGACTTGCAAATCTACAAGAATGAAAATATCGTGGATAGCAAAAGGAATTCTTACAAGATTATGATATTCTCCCATACAACAAAAAGAAATTCTGCAGTATTATGATATTCTCTCATACATCTTACAATCATCACAAGCCATTGAAGAATTCTCCTTGAACTGATCAGTAGCAATGAACAAGGGAGCAGCCACCCTGTGTCTATTGAACTCAGCCATTATATAGTGCATGGTTTAGCTGTTTAATGTTAGAAATGTTGTACAAAATACAAGAAGGTTTTGTGTCTTTGTAACTTGTTTGGGGCAAGGTCTATGTCCTCTCCATTGTGTTTTCGTAACTTGTTTGGGGCAAGGTTTATGTCCTCCCCATCATGTTTTGTAACTTGTTTGGGGCAAGGTTTATGTCCTCCCCATTGTGGTGTTCTACTTCAAATCAATAAAACTATATTTGTCACGTTAGTATTTTGTCTATGGATAGTTTAAATCATATTTTTTTAGATATTGGTACTTATATAAAAGATATACACTGTTTTGGGAGATTTGAGAAGCTGCCACGATTTCTCTTCCAGGTACCCATGGTTCTGTCTATCATTTAGTTTGAAATATGGTTTACGATGTCATTTATACATAAAAAAAGTTACATAATACACCATCATATTTTACAGAAAAGGTGTTGACTATAAACGTAATCTTTTACAATTAGATTATACCTCAAGATGTCACTTATTCCTGTTGTTTCTCAGCCTGGAACTGAGAATAGGTGACGTTGTTTACTAAAGCCTACATAGTGTATAGATTACACTAGAAAGATGACAGTCATTGGGTAGCTGACTTCCATGTACGTAATCTTTTTAGATAAAGATGACACGGTTAAAAGTAATTTATGAAGTCTTTTTTAGTAGTGATTTTAGTCGTCTTCACCATGTGGAACACATAAGTAGACAATTTCGTACAACAATTGGCCACGAAATTGCATGCACGATCAGAAGTGGACCCTGCCTTTGCATGCCATATTCCTCATGCACATAGGTTGTAGAACCATAGAATTGGTTAAATAAACGGCAGGTTGTGGTGGCCTGGAAAGCATATCAGCCAGTTTGTTTTGTGTGCCTTTTTTTGTCGTGCTTGTTGAAGTTTTACGTTGGGATTGTAAATCCTAGAGGAGATCTTGGTCAGTGGGATGACGATCTCCTTGCCTAATAAAATACATCTCTGATGCTTGACGACTTGGTGAAGTGTGAGCAGTTCTTTTGAGCTCCTGGAAATAATTCAGAACAATACGCTACCGGTCTTCAATCTTGTATAAGCATGGCACGTATAACATACCTGGAAGCATATGTTTGCAGCTCGAATAGCCGCTGGAGATTAAGAAGTGCGAGGACATGAGCAACTGAAATCTTCTTTTTTTAACAATTGAAAAGTATCTTCATGCTTGGAGGATCATTCAAATTTGGCGTTGGCCTTGGTGAGAGCATGGAGCAGTGCGGAAAGTACTAAGAAGTGGCGAATAAATTTTCAGAAGTATTGACAGGCATCCACAAAACTATGTACCTCTGTTACTTTACTTGGAGCTGGCTAATTTTAGATGACTTGAACTTTTGTCTGTGTCCATGCGAACGTTCCCATTGCCGACTACAAATCCCAATTATGTGAGTGACGTTTGTGCGAATTCACATTTCTTGTTGTTCAACTGCAGTTGATGGTGTCGCAAGATTTCTTCATGCTTCACCATAGATTGACTGTAGATGAGAATATCATCTATGTAAACCAGCATACAATCATCTAGAAATGGGCGTAATACTTTATTTATTAGCTGCGTAAACGTGACCGGTGCATTACACATGCCAAACGGCATTACACACCACTCAAATAGGCCTTGGCGGGTCTTGAATGCAATCTTCCATATGTCATCGTCGCGGACGCACACTTGATGATAACCCGATTTCAGATCCAACTTGGTAAACAACATAACTTGTTTCAGTTGGTCTAAGAGATCATCAATGCGTGGCAGCGAGTATCAATTCTTCATCGTAACTTTGTTAAGAGCTCAGTAGTCGATACAGAGCTGCCAACCTCCATCCTTCTTCAGCACCAAAACAACTGGTGACCCACACGACAAGCTGCTAGTTTGAAGTACCCCCTTCTCCAGCAATCATTGACTTGTCATTTGATATCCTCATTCTCCATTACTGAGTTGTGATACATGACCTTGTTGGGTAGAGGGGATTTCGATGTAGCTGGGCTCAATGTAATGGCCGGGCGATATTCCCTGTGGTTCTACAAAAAAGTCATCATAATCTTCAAAAATTGCAGCAAGTCGACCACCTCCTTCTTCCCGATGTTGCATGACTGGGCGTACTAGAAGGGCGTTAAGATTTTCTAGTCCCGTGTGAATACGGAGTAGCCTACACCCTCTGCAAGATCAAGGTCATGTGTCACGTCCATTTAATCCTAATAATCAGATTTAATTACACTGCACACATGTCAAAAGAAAAATGAAGGTGTAGCCTACTCCGTGTTTACATGGGAGTAGCAAATCTGAACTCACTAGAAGGACCACAAACTCGTGGTATGCATTCACCATTCTTTTTACTTGCCCTATTTTCACCAGTTCAAGGGCGGGCTTTGTGTTATCGAGCAACCAAAAACTATTTCCTATCTTTAGTGAGTTCGTATTCTTGAGCCTGGCGAGGGTAATTCCCATCCCAGAATCATAATTAGGGGCTACCGTAACCACTTGACAAATATCTAATGGGACAACATTGCATAACACTTCATCAATAAAATGAATAGTAGCAGCAAATTTCAACTTGCATCGTTGGTCTACCTGTTGCCCCACGTCTTTGACGATCCATCCTAGTAGGAAAGGACGTGGATGCCGCATCAACGCCAAACTCAGTTGTTGCACTAGTTTTGATGTGATCATATTTTACGGTTGTTAGGGTCGGATGATAGTGGTTATTAATTCATTCTTCACCTCATATACCACCTTTTCCACCTATTCTAGAGATATCCCATAGGATAAACTCTTGTTGGATCAATTTTGAACTCCTCCCATGTGATTGGAGCCCCATCTCACGTTACCATTCCACCCTGCCAATGCATGGTCCATCAATTTCTGTTGAACAGACGACACTAGTTCCATGTCACCATAGTTTCATAGGTTAAATTACGTCTCCATTTTTGCCACCCATGAGTCAATCTTTTCTTCGTGGATGGTGCCATTTGTTGGTATGTATGCCCTGAGAGCCAATCATGGGATGATTGGTGGGATACAATAAGATTGATTTGATAAACATCAAAGGCGAGATTCCAATTCTTTCTGGTTCAGTCATATGAGATAGTGATAGAACAGATTGAATGTCTAGAGAATGACAATACTCAATGACGTATGCCTTCAGGTTCATGACCTGAACGATGAGATCATACGGATGCTAAGAGTTTGTACATTCTTGTTATGTTCCTAGTCGGATGTCATTGTGGAAGGTAGATAGACAGCAATGACACACAAGACTAGATTGTGGTGTTGGTTGATGACAAAATCTCATTAGTCATGATATAGAGATATCAAACCAAACACATAGGTACTTGATAGAGAACAAGGTACCGGACAGACCCACCGTGAGTTTGACACATGGAACCATGAGATGGTAGTCACAGTCAGTACTCACAGTGATGGTGGTGAGTGTGATTCTTAGACCTGAAATCACTGCACTCAACACGTCGTTGGGCACACTTTGACATCATCAAACACAGTCCTGAAACATGGGTTGTTATAAAGGTGATGATTGGGTGGCTTTGACACATGGGGCTTTTGAGGGGTGAGTGATAGATATGGGATTTGTCCATCCTGAGGGAGTTTGATATCCATGGCCACTTGATGAGTAGGATTGAGAAAGGCGTGCACGCATGTGTGAATCAGTATGTGATAGTGATGTCATACATATCTCTTCCAGTCTACTCTACGATCAAGGAAGTGAATGAACGTTGACAGGATGACTGTTCCATGCCTCAAGTTCATCCGGGATATCAGTGGCAAAGGAATTATACATTCGCTGTAACATCATTCACGCATTGTAGGATAAAAATTGTTCTCCAACTTTCTACTTTCACTTGGGTAGCACTGATGTATGACTAGGCACCGCTCTTTATTTGTGAAGTCATAAGTGTTATGAACTTTCACTGCCAACGTGAAATGGACCTACAGGGTCACACACATAGGATTTAACCTGGAAGAGGAGTTTTGTCCACAAAGCAATGTTTAGATTGATTACTAAAGGAGTTTAGTAGTTCAATTAAACGCTCAATCAGTCGATGGCTCAATATCGTATGGTTCAAGGTGTTGGACGAATTGATTGGAGTATCAGATTGATTGAAATCACATTTGAGTGATTCTGCACAACCTGCACTCCCAACCGGTCGGTTCATGTGATGAACCGGTCGGCTGAGGTTGTTGAACCAGTTGGCTCAATTGTTGAACCGATCGGCTCATGCACAGAGTGAAACGACCGGTTCAAGTGTTGAACCGATCGGTTCAACAGGTGCAATCGAGCAACTTGGGAAAGTAGGATTGGTGAAAATTTTCCTTTCGTTTCAAATTGCCCAATTCGATTGGGAATAAAATTGGTATTCGATACCAATTGGGAAAGAAACAAGGAAAGTCTTTTTGAGCCGGATTAGGACCATGAACCGATCGGTTCAGGGCACCAACCGATCGGTTGGAGTGCCCCAACGGTCAGCTCAGGTCCAACCGATCGGCTCAATGGCTGAACCGATCGGTTCAGCAGTGAACCGATCAGTTCAGGTTGCGAGGTGGTTGCTTTTTGTGGAAAATCCCGAACCTTTCTACTCCTGCTTTTAGCCCCACATTGCCCGGGATGGAGAACCCTGTCCCATGACTCTCCTATATATATAGGGGGTATTGGGGGATTCTCACAGTACAGCTCAGTGCAACCAGTTGCTCTGCAAGTTGTCGTTCTCTCTGGTTTTGGTAACCATGAGAGAGCCCGAGCAAGTGCTTCCCGCAAAAGGGAGGTGCAGCAAGGGAAGGACGACTGCAGTTGCAACAGGAGGCAGGAGAGCGTGTTGGCGACTAGTACGTCAACTGGAGGGTGCGACTCCTTCCACTTCCTTGTGGGACAAGGAGTGTGGAGTTCCAGGTGGTCCGTGTAGACTACTTCAGAGGCGGGAGGACACTGCCACTTAGGAGGACAACTGTCATCCGACAGTCCGGTTCGAGTAGGAGTTGTCAGTCCCGGTGCGACCAGGAGCTGCACAGACACCGTCGAAGTCCGGAGTTGAAGACCGCGCATTGCGCGAGGTATTGTCGCCGAGCAAGCCTCATGACAAGGTATGATTCCGCAAACCATCCTTTCCTATTATATAGAGATTGACGTGTTTCCTCGGTATGGGTTTGCGGAGAAATTTTTTTGTTTCCGCTGCCTTCTCTGTCTCCCCTAAAACCCAACAGTGGTATCAGAGCCACGTCAACTGCTCTATATTTTAGGAATATCGATATGATCGATTTTGGTTTGTCGCCTTTATTTATTGCATGCGATGCGAATAATATCGGCTTTATGCATGTCCAATCCTAAATCCAAAAATCCCTAATTACATATATGATATGTATTATTAATGCACTCGATACGCGTCACCCTTAAACGAGTTTTGTGGTGGATGTGTGTAGCATGATTATGGCCTATAAACCCTATCTGTGATTGGTTGTGTGTGGTTGCTTGCATCTCGGTCTGCGCACCGATCTTCCCTCTTCTATTCCTGATGTAACTCGAAATAATTCGAGATTCTTTCCTACCTTTGCTCCCCCCGAATGTAACTCGGGGTTTCCCCTTTTAAAGCAATGTAATAAATGTTGGTGTTTATGCCCTGAGAGCCAATCATGGGATGATTGGTGGGATACATTAAGATTGATTTGATAAACATCAAAGGCAAGCTTCCAATTCATTCTGGTTCAGTCATATGAGATAGTGATAGAACAAATTAAATGTCTAGAGAATGACAATACTCAATGACGTATGCTTTCAGGTTGAGGACCTGAACGATGAGATCATACGAATGCTAAGAGTTTGTACATTCTTGTTATGTCCCTATTCGGATGTCATTGTGGAAGGTAGATAGACAGCAATGACACACAAGACTAGATTGTAGTGTTGGTTGATGACAAAATCTCATTAGTCATGATATAGAGATATCAAACCAAACACATAGGTACTTGTTAGAGAACAAGGTACCAGACAGACCCATCGTGAGTTTGACTCATGGAACCATGAGATGGTAGTCAGAGTCAGTATTCACAGTGATGGTGGTGAGTGTGATTCTTAGACCTGAAATCACTGCACTCAACACATGTCGTTGGGCACACTTTGACATCATCAAACACAGTCTTGAAACATGGGTTGTTATAAAGGTGATGATTGGGTGGCTTTGACACATGGGGCTTTTGAGGGGCGAGTGATAGATATGGGATTTGTCCCTCCTGAGGGAGTTTGATATCCATAGCCACTTGATGAGTAGGATTGAGAAAGGCGTGCATGCATGTGTGAATCAGTATGTGATACTGATGTCATACATATCTCTTCCAGTCTACTCTGAGATCAAGAAAGTGAATGAACATTGACCAGATGATAGATCCATTCCTCGAGGTCATTTGGGATATCAGTGACAATGGAATTATACACTCGCTGTAACACCATTCACAGATTGTAGGATGAAAGTTGTTCTCCAACTTTCTACTTTCACTTGGGTAGCACTGATGTGTGACTAGGCACCGCTCTGTGCTTGTGAAGTCATAAGTGTTATGGACTTTCACTGCCAACGTGAAATGGACCTGCAGGGTCACACACATAGGATTTAACCTGGAAGAGGAGTTTTTCCACAAGCAATGTTTAGATTGATTACTAAAGGAGTTTAGTAGTTCAACTAAACACTCAATCAGTCGATGGCTCAATATCGTATGTTTCAAGGTATTGGAAGCATTGATTGGAGTATCAGATTGATTGAAATCGCATTTGACTGATTCTGCACAACCTGCACTCCCAACCGGTCGGTTCATGTGATGAACCGGTCGGCTGAGGTTGCTGAACCGGTCGGCTCAAGGGTTGAGTCGATTGGCTCATGCACAGAGTGAAACGATTGGTTCAAGTGTTGAATCGATCGGTTCAACGGGTGCAATCGAGCAACTTGGGAAAGTAGGATTGGTGCGAATTTTCCTTTCGTTTCGATTTTTAATTTGATTGGAAATAGGATTTCCAAATTTGATTGGAAATAATATTGGTATTTCGATGCCAATTGGGAAAGAAACAAGGAAAGTCAAATTTGAGCCGGATTAGGACCATGAACCGATCGGTTCAGGGCACCAACCGATCGGTTGGAGTACCCCAAACGGTCGGCTCATGTCCAACCGATCGGCTCAGTGGCTGAACCGACCGGTTCAGCAGTGAACCGATCAGTTTGGGTTGCGAGATGGTTGCTTTTTGTGGAAAATCCCGAACCCTTCTACTCCTGCTTTTAGTCCCGCATTGCCCGGGATGGAGAACCCTGTCCCATGACTCTCCTATATATATAGGGGTACTTGGGGGATTCTTGCAGTACAGCTCAGTGCAACCAGTTGCTCTGCGAGTTGTCGTTCTCTCTGGTTTTGGTAACCATGAGAGAGCCTGAGCAAATGCTTCCCGCAAAAGGGAGGTGCAGCAAGGGAAGGACAACTGCAGTTGCAACAGGAGGCAGAAGAGCGTGTAGGCGATTAGTACGTCTATAGGAGGGTGCGACTCCTTCCTGTTCCTTGTAGGACAACGAGTGTGGAGTTCCAGGTGGTCTGTGTGGACTACTACGGAGGCGGGAGGACACTGCCGCTTTGGAAGACAACTGTCATCCGACAGTCCGGTTCGAGTAGGAGTTGTGAGTCCCGGTGCGACCAGGAGCTGCACAGACACCGTCAAAGTCCGGAGTTGAAGACTGCACATTGCGCGAGGTATTGTCGCCGAGCAAGCCTCGAGACAAGGTATGATTCCGCAAACCATCCTTTCCTATTATATAGACATTGACACATTTCCTCGGTATGGGTTGGTGGAGAAAATTTTTGTTTCCGCTGCCTTCTCTGTCTCCCCTAAAACCCTACAATAAATATGATAGATTTTTATTTCCAGTTATGTCAAAGACCGGCGGACATCAAGACGACTGCCCAGACGGTCGGTTCAAGGAGTGAACCGATTGGTTGATGACCGGTTCGAGGAGCGAGACGAGCGGGTGGCGGACATGACGAAATGCACGACGACTAGGCAAACCGATCGGTTGGAGGAGCCAACCGATCGGCTGGTGGCACCCAGAGGACCGGCTGGAGAGTACAGATCATTCATGTGATGAGTTGATCAACTCGGATGGCAAGGCACAGATGTTCATCTTGTACAGGTTGCATGTGATGTTGACCTAGATGACCGTGATTCCTCTTGGCTCGAGGAATCACATTAGGATGGCCATAATCATCGCTTTTTATCGTTTGTGCATGTTTTCTGTGGGATATAGCATGTATATGATACATACTATGTATTGTGGTGATTGGATATGCATATGTATATAAAACCAAAACCCTCATTAAAATATTAAGTTTTAGATGCCTTCCAAATGCGACACACGTGAAAAGCTTGATCGACCAAGTGTGGGCACGCCCAAGCGTGATGCACCGTCTATCTCGTGGAAGCGTGAAGGATGAATGTGTGGGTCTTCCCAAGCAGGGTGCATATTCATCGTGTTTGCTTTGGGTCGGACTTGACAAGGTGACCTAGATAGGATCTAGCGCCTTGAGGCATGGAGATGATCATTGCAAGGAGTTGTATATGACATCTTATCAAGAGTTGCATATGATGCAATTGGCAAAAGTTGCCTACCTGAGAGATCTATATTGTGGTTGACAACCCAAGTTGGTCCATGACTTAGAGGATTTCAGGATCTTGCCCACTAGAAGGTTGTATGTTGCAATCTTCCGAATTGATGGTGAGGGATATCAATTTGAAGTAAAATAGTGGGATCGATAATTAATTAATGGCCTAATTATATCGTCAAACTTTCAAATTAATCAAATAAGTCAAAAATGAGTTTTTGGACTAAAATTGCATATTTTCCTTTTGTAGTTCAAATTGCAACAAACAACAACAACTTTTCTTTGCGATCGGTCCTTGACAAGGACAAGCTAAATGGGACAAACTTCCATGACTGGTATCGGACATTGAGAATTTTTCTCACTCAAGAGCGTAAGCTCTATGTCCTGGATACTCCAATTCCAGAGGAACCCGCTCCTAATGCACCAAAGACAGAAAGGGATGCTTACAAGAAGCATTCTGATGATGCCATTGATGCAAAGTGCTTGATGCTATGTTCAATGAACCATGAGTTGCATAGGCTACATGAGAACATGGGTGTCATAGATGTTGGTATGTATGCCCATAGAGCAAGTCATATGATGATTGTAATGGGATACTTTGTAATTGATTTGAATAATAATAAAGGTAATTTCCAATCTATATGTTTAAACTGTTTCTGAGATGATGGTGTAACATGATAGATGTCTAAAGAATGTTTTACTCAATGACGTATGCTTTTGGGTTGAGGACCTAAACGATGAGATCATACGGATGCTAAGAGTATTCTTTCTTGTTTAGTCCCTAGTCGGTTGTTATTGTGGAAATAACCATAGACATCAATAACACTAAAGACTAGATTGTGTGTTGGTTGATGACAGAATCTCATTAGTCATGATATAGTGATATCAAACCAAGCACATAGGTACTTGTTAGAGAACAAGGTACCGGACAGACCCACCGTGAGAGTGACACATGGAACCATGACTTGGTAGTCACAGTCAGCTCTCACAGTGATGGTGGTGAGTGTGATTCTTAGACCTGAAATCACTGCACTCAACACATGTCGTTGGGTACACTTTGACATCATCAAACGCAATCCTGAAACATGGGTTGTTATAAAGGTGATGATTGGGTGGCTTTGACACATGGGGCTTTTGAGGGGCGAGTGATAGATATGGGATTTGTCCCTCCTGAGGGAGTTTGATATCCTTGGCCACTTGATGAGTAGGATTGAGAAAGGCATGCGCATGCACGTGTGAATCAATATGTGATATTGATGTCATACACATCTCACTCGGTCTACTCTGAGATCAAGGAAAAGAATGAACATTGACAGGATGACTGTTCCATGCCTCGAGTTCATTCTGGATATCAGTGACAAAGCAATTATACATTTCACTGTAACACCATTCACGGATCGTAGGATGAAAGTTGTTCTCGAACTTTCTACTTTCACTTGGGTAGCAATGATGTGTGACTAGGCACCGCTCATTGCTTGTGAAGCCATAAGTGTTATGGACTATCACTGCCAACGTGAAATGGACCTGCAGGGTCACACACATAGGATCTAACCTGGAAGAGGAGTTTTGTCCACAAGCAATGTTTAAATTGATTACTAAAGGAGTTTAGTAGTTCAATTAAACACTCAATTAATCGATAGCTCGATATCATATGGTTCAAGGTGTTGGACGCATTGATTGGAGTATCAGATTGATTGAAATCGCATTTGACTGATTCTACACAATCTGCACTCCCAATCGATCGGTTCATGTGATGAACCGGTCGACTGAGGTTGCTGAACCTGTCAGTTCAATTGTTGAACCGGTCGGCTCATGCACAGGGTGAAACGACCGGTTCAAGTGTTGAACCGATCGGGTGCAATCGAGCAACTTGGGAAAGTAGGATTGGTGAGAATTTTCCTTTCGTTTCAATTGCCCAATTCCATTGGGAATAATATTGGTATTCGATACCAATTGGGAAAGAAACAAGGAAAGTCAATCGGGAACCAACCTGGAACCCCAACCGACCGGTTCATGAGTGAACCGATCGGTTCAAGGGTCCCAAACGATCGGTTCATGAGTGAACTGATCGGTTCAGGTCCCCAACCGACCGGTTCACTTGTGAACCGATCGGTTCAGGTTGCGAGACAGTTGCTTTTTGTGGAAAATCCCGAACCCTTCTACTCCTGCTTTAGTCCCGTATTGCCGGGCACAGAGAACCCTGTCCCATGACCCGCCTATATATATAGGGGTATTGGGGGCTTCTCAGAGTACAACTCAGTGCAAGTTGATTGCTCTGCAAAGTTGTCGTTCTCTCTGGTTTTGGTAACCGAGAGAGAGCCCGAGCAAGTGCTTCCCGCAAAGGGAGGTGCAGCAAGGGAAGGACAACTGCAGTTGCAGTCGACAACAGGAGAGTGTGTTGGCGACTAGTACGTCAACAGGAGGGTGAGACTCCTTCCACTTCCTTGTGGAACAAGGAGAGTGGAGTTCCGGGTGGTCCGTGTGGACTACTTCAGAGGCGGCAGGTCACTGCCGCTCAGGAGAACAACTGTCATCCGACAGTCCGGTAGGAGGAGGAGTCTTCAGTCCCGGTGTGACCAGGAGCTGCACAGACACCGTCCAAGACCGTAGGTGAAGACCGCGCAAGCCGCGTGGCATTGTCGCCGAGCAAGCCTCGGGACAAGGTATGATTCACAAACCTTATTTCTATAATATAGATGTCGACGCGATTCCTTTTGTTCTGGGTTTGGGGAGTAAAATTTTGTTTCCGCTGCTTCTCTGCCTCCCTTCAAAACCCAACAGTGGTATCAGAGCCATGTCGACCTCTCTATATTTTAGGATTATCGATGTGATCGATTTTGGTTTGTCGCCTTTATTTATTGCATGCGATGCAAATAATATCGACTTTATACATGTCCAATCCACAAATCCCTAATATACATATATGATATGTAATATTAATGCACACGATACGCGTCGCCCTTAAACGAGCTTTGTGGTGGATGTGTAGCATGATTATGGCCTATAAACCCCTATATCTGTGTGTGGTTGTTTGTGTGGTTGCTTGCATCTCGGTCTGCGCACCGATTCCCTCTCTCATATTCCTAATGTAACTCGAAATAATTCGAGAATTCTTTCCTACCTTTGCTCCCCCGGAATGTAACTCGGGGTTTCACAATTCAAATGTAAATAGGATAGATTTTATTTCATATTATGTCAAAGAACGGCGGACAACCTGAAGACGACCGGTTCAAGGAGTGAACCGATCGGTTGGTGATCCAGACGGCCAGTTCGAGGAACGAGATGAGCGGGTGGAGACCTGAGGAGATGCACGATGACCGGTGAATCGATCGGCTGGAGGCGCCAGTCGATCGGCTGGTGGCACCCGAGCAATCAACCTGATGGCGAGCCGATCAGTCATGGAGATGAGCTGATCAAACCCAGAAAGGCAGGCACAAATTTCATCTTATACAGGTTGCATGTGATGTAGACCTAGATGACCGTGATTCCTCTTGGCTCGAGGAATCACAAATAGGATGGCCATAATCATTGCTTTTTATCGTTTATGCATGTTTTCTGTGGGATATAGCATGTATATGATACGTACTATATATTGTGGTGATTGGATATGTATATGTATATAAAAACCAAATCCCTCATTAAATATTAAGTCGTGTATGCCTTCCATTAGCGAAACACATGGCAAACTTGATCGACCAAGCCTAGGTTACGCCAAAGCGTGGTGCGCCGTCTATCTTGTGGAAGTGTGAAGGGTAGACATGTAGGTTCTGCCAAAGCAGGGTGCATGTTTACCGTGTCGGATTTTGGGTTAGACTTAACTGGTGATTCTTAGAGCGT
This sequence comes from Alisma plantago-aquatica, assembly GCA_963693085.1. Lineage (NCBI taxonomy): Eukaryota > Viridiplantae > Streptophyta > Magnoliopsida > Alismatales > Alismataceae > Alisma > Alisma plantago-aquatica. Next base: position 133,738,845 of record OY856411.1, on the reverse strand, counting down.
CTAAGCCCAGAGGCAAGGAATGTTCATGGCAAGGTGTTGTGCATGTTCATTCATCAAGAGTTGCATATGATGCAATTGGCAAGAGTTGCCTACCTGGAAGATCTGAGTTGTGGGTGACAGCCAAAGCTGGTCCATGGCTCAGAGGATTTCAGGATCTTGACCCACTAGAAGATTGTACGCTGCAATCTTCCGAATTGATGGTGAGGGCTATCAATTTGAGTCAAAATAGTGGGAGCGGTAATTAATTAAAGGCCTAATTAACTATCGTCAAATTTTATTCAAATCAAATCAAAAAGGTTTTGACAAATGCAAATTTTCTCTTGTAGAATGGCAAAAGAATCATCTTTTAAAATGGGCAAATTAATTGAGAATAAATTCCATAACTGGTTGAGGAATGTGAGAAGTGTTCTGCACAATCCAGATATACCAGGAGCCTTAGAATCCACTCTATATACGCTTAATGCGTTGGTGAAGAAGATGGTAGGTAAGGGAGAGAAGTGTTCTCTCGCCAAACCGATTTCTTCTACATGGAGAGGATGGAAGGATCAATGGAAGAAGAAGTCAGAGATAGAGATCTCTACTTCTGGTGTATACGTGATAGAGATTAACTTTACTACTTCTTCGTCATGGGTACTTGATACCGGATGCGGATCTCACATTTGTTCAAATGTGAAGGATCTTAAGAGAAGTAGGCCTTTGGGGAAAGGCGAGGTTGAACTATGTGTTGCTAATGGGGCAAGAGTTGCCGCCAGTGCCGTAGGAACCTATGAGTTAACTCTACCTAGTGGGCTAATAATAGAGTTTAAGAACTGCTATTATGTACCTGCCATAAATAGGAATATCATTTCCGTCTCTTGTTTGGACAAAGATGGATTTGAATTTCTTATTAAGAATGGAAAGTGTTCCATTTCTAAAGATGGGATCTTTTATGGCAGTGCCCCTATGTCTTATGGTCTATACTTGATAGACTTGGAGACAAGTGTATACAACGTAAACACCAAAAAGCAAAAACTCAACAACTCAAACAAAACATATCTCTGGCATTGTCGTCTAGGGCACATAAATGAGAAGCGCATTTCTAGACTCCATAAAGATGGTTATCTAGACTCTTTTGATTATGAATCAATAGAGACGTGTGAATCTTGTTTGTTGGGCAAGATGACCAAGACTCCCTTTTCAGGTAAAGGTGAGAGAGCTAGTGATCTATTAGGACTCATACATACTGATGTATGTGGGCCTTTTAGAACTAATGCCAGAGGTGGGTATCAGTACTTCATTACCTTTACTGATGACTTCAGTAGGTATGGCTATGTGTACCTGATGAAACATAAGTCAGAAACCCTTGAAAGGTTCAAGGATTTCATGAATGAATTACAGAACCAGCTTGGTAAGAGTATTAAGGCACTTCGTTCTGATCGAGGTGGAGAATACTTGAGCCAGGAGTTTGAGGACCTTCTGCGAGCCCGTGGTATTGTATCACAATGGACTCCGCCTGGAACACCACAACATAATGGTGTGTCTGAAAGAAGGAATCACACATTGTTAGATATGGTGCGATCAATGATGAGTTTTGCTGATCTTCCAACTTCTTTCTGGGGTTATGCTCTTGAAACCGCCACGTTTACACTTATCCGTGTACCATCTAAATCGGTTCAAAAGACACCATATGAGATATGGACTGGGAAGCGTCCCAATTTGTCTTTTATGAAGATTTGGGGTTGTGGGGCTTACGTTAAGAAAATGTTTCCTGATAAGCTTGGACCCAAATCCGATAAATGTTATTTTGTTGGACATCCCAAGGAAACCAAGGGATATTATTTATACCACCCAACTGACAACAAAGTGTTTGTTGCCAGGGAGGCTGTATTCCTAGAAAAGGAATTTATTTCCAAAGGAAACAGTGGGAGGAATATAGAGCTTGAAGAGGTTCAAGCCCAACAAGAAAACAATGAACCGGTAGATGTACCAGAGGAAAATAGAGATTCACAAGGTGTTGTGGAATCTCAGTCTCCTCAGGTAACACAAGGACCTCGTAGATCTAGTAGGACTCGCCTTGAGCCTGAGAGGTTTGGATACCTTGTAACTCAGGAAGGTGGAGAGTTGATCATAGATGATGATCCAACTACCTACGTAGAGGCTATGGAGGGACCAGATTCTGAGAAATGGCTTGAAGCCATGAGATCCGAGATGGAATCCATGTACTCCAACAAAGTATGGACTTTGGTGGAACCACCCGAAGGGGTAAAACACATAGGGTGCAAGTGGGTCTTCAAGAAGAAGACTGACATGGATGGCAATGTGCAAACTTATAAAGGCAGATTGGTTGCAAAGGGTTTTTGACAAATTCAAGGTGTTGATTATGACGAAACCTTTTCTCCAGTTGCCATGATTAAGTCCATCAGGATCATGCTTGCTATTGCAGCTTACTATGACTATGAGATTTGGCAGATGGATGTTAAAACCGCATTCCTTAACAGGAATATTCATGAGGATGTGTATATGACACAGCCTGAGGGTTTTGTAGATCCAAAGAATGCCAATAAAGTCTGTAAACTACAAAGGTCAATCTATGGATTGAAGCAAGCATCTCGGAGTTGGAATCTTCGATTTGATGAGGAAGTCAAAGTGTTTGGCTTTATTCAACATGAAGATGAACCTTGTGTGTACAAGAAGGTTAGTGGGAGCTCGACCACATTCCTCATATTGTATGTGGATGACATACTTTTGATGGGGAATAATGTCTTAGCCTTAGAGAAGGTAAAGACTTGGCTTGGGAAAACTTTCTCAATGAAGGACTTAGGAGAAGCATCCGACATTCTAGGAATTAAGATCTATAGAGATAGATCTAGAAGGCTTCTCGGACTAAGTCAGAGCACGTACATTGACAAGGTGCTGAAGCGGTTCAGCATGGAGAACTCAAAGAGAGGAAACGTCCCTATACTACATGGAGTTACCGTCTCTAGAGCTCAATGTCCCCAATCTTGTGAAGAGAGGGAGAGTATGAATGGGATCCCATATGCATCAGCCATTGGATCCATCATGTACGCTATGTTGTGCACACGCCCAGATGTCTCGTATGCTCTCAGCATGACGAGCAGGTACCAGTCAGATCCCGGGGATGCTCACTGGACAGCCGTGAAGAACATCCTCAAGTACTTACGAAGGACTAAGGATCAGTTTCTTGTGTACGGCGGCGAGGAAGAGATAGTTGTAAAGGGTTACACCAATGCAAGCTTCCAAACTGATAAAGATGATTACAGATCGCAGTCAGGATTTGTGTTTTGCCTTAATAATGGAGCTGTGAGCTGGAAGAGTTCCAAGCAAGAAACAGTTGCCGATTCTACTACAGAGGCCGAGTATATTGCAGCTTCGCATGCAGCAAAGGAGGCGGTGTGGATCAGGAAGTTCATTTCTGAACTTGGTATAGTTCCCAGTAGCTGTGATGCAATTGAGCTTTATTGTGACAATAATGGAGCTATTGCACAAGCTAAGGAGCCCAGATCACATCAGCGGTCCAAGCAAACACTGCGGCGCTTCCATCTCATACGAGAGATCGTACAGCGAGGAGATGTGAAGATTTGCAAAGTACCAACTGAAGACAACATAGCTGATCCACTGACTAAGGCCCTTTCTCAGCAGAAGCATGATGGTCATGCTAGGTCACAAGGACTGCGTTTCCTTGGTGACTAGCTCTAAGTGCAAGTGGGAGTCTGTTGGTATGTATGCCCATAAAGCAAGTCATATGATGATTGTAATGGGATACTTTGTAATTGATTTGAATAATAATAAAGGCAATTTCCAATCTATATGTTTAAACTGTTTCTGAGATGATGGTGTAACATGATAGATGTCTAAAGAATGTTTTACTCAATGACGTATGCTTTTGGGTTGAGGACCTAAACGATGAGATCATACGGATGCTAAGAGTATTCTTTCTTGTTTAGTCCCTAGTCGGTTGTTATTGTGGAAATAACCATAGACATCAATAACACTAAAGACTAGATTGTGTGTTGGTTGATGACAGAATCTCATTAGTCATGATATAGTGATATCAAACCAAGCACATAGGTACTTGTTAGAGAACAAGGTACCGGACAGACCCACCGTGAGAGTGACACATGGAACCATGACTTGGTAGTCACAGTCAGCTCTCACAGTGATGGTGGTGAGTGTGATTCTTAGACCTGAAATCACTGCACTCAACACATGTCGTTGGGTACACTTTGACATCATCAAACGCAATCCTGAAACATGGGTTGTTATAAAGGTGATGATTGGGTGGCTTTGACACATGGGGCTTTTGAGGGGTGAGTGATAGATATGGGATTTGTCCCTCCTGAGGGAGTTTGATATCCTTGGCCACTTGATGAGTAGGATTGAGAAAGGCATGCGCATGCACGTGTGAATCAATATGTGATATTGATGTCATACACATCTCACTCGGTCTACTCTGAGATCAAGGAAAAGAATGAACATTGACAGGATGACTGTTCCATGCCTCGAGTTCATTCTGGATATCAGTGACAAAGGAATTATACATTTCACTGTAACACCATTCACGGATTGTAGTATGAAAGTTGTTCTCCAACTTTCTACTTTCACTTGGGTAGCAATGATGTGTGACTAGGCACCGCTCATTGCTTGTGAAGCCATAAGTGTTATGGACTGTCACTGCCAACGTGAAATGGACCTGCAGGGTCACACACATAGGATCTAACCTGGAAGAGGAGTTTTGTCCACAAGCAATGTTTAAATTGATTACTAAAGGAGTTTAGTAGTTCAATTAAACACTCAATTAATCGATAGCTCGATATCATATGGTTCAAGGTGTTGGACGCATTGATTGGAGTATCGGATTGATTGAAATCACATTTGACTGATTCTGCACAATCTGCACTCCCAACCGATCGGTTCATGTGATGAACCGGTCGGCTGAGGTTGGTGAACCGGTCGGTTCAATTGTTGAACCGATCGGCTCATGCACAGGGTGAAATGACCGATTCAAGTGTTGAACCGATCGGTTCAACTGGTGCAATCGAGCAACTTGGGAAAGTAGGATTGGTGAGAATTTTCCTTTCGTTTCAATTGCCCAATTCGATTGGGAATAATATTGGTATTCGATACCAATTGGGAAAGAAACAAGGAAAGTCAATCGGGAACCAACCTGGAACCCCAACCGACCGGTTCATGAGTGAACCGATCGGTTCAAGGGTCCCAAACGATCGGTTCATGAGTGAACTGATCGGTTCAGGTCCCCAACCGACCGGTTCACTTGTGAACCGATCGGTTCAGGTTGCGAGACAGTTGCTTTTTGTGGAAAATCCCGAACCCTTCTACTCCTACTTTAGTCTCGTATTGTCGGGCACAGAGAACCCTGTCCCATGACCCGCCTATATATAGGGGTATTGGGGGCTTCTCAGAGTACAACTCAGTGCAAGTTGATTGCTCTGCAAAGTTGTCGTTCTCTCTGGTTTTGGTAACTGAGAGAGAGCCCGAGCAAGTGCTTCCCGCAAAGGGAGGTGCAGCAAGGGAAGGACAACTGCAGTTGCAGTCGACAGCAGGAGAGTGTGTTGGCGACTAGTACGTCAACAGGAGGGTGCGACTCCTTCCACTTCCTTGTGGGACAAGGAGAGTGGAGTTCCGGGTGGTCCGTGTGGACTACTTCAGAGGTGGGAGGTCACTGCCGCTCAGGAGAACAACTGTCATCCGACAGTCCGGTAGGAGGAGGAGTCTTCAGTCCCGGTGCGACCAGGAGCTGCACAGACACCGTCCAAGACCGGAGGTGAAGACCGCACAAGCCGCGTGGCATTGTCGCCGAGCAAGCCTCGGGACAAGGTATGTTTCACAAACCTTATTTCTATCATATAGATGTCGACGCGATTCCTTTTGTTCCGGGTTTGGGGAGTAAAATTTTGTTTCCACTGCTTCTCTGCCTCCCTTCAAAACCCAACAATAGAGATGATTCAGCATCTTAGGAACATGTATGAAGATCATGCACGGTAAAAGAGGTACAATGTTTCTAGGGCGCTGTTCAAGTGCGTCATGACATAAGGAGATCCAGTTGGTCCTCACACACTCAAGATGATTGGGTATGTGGAGAACCTGCAGAGACTGGGATTTCCACTGAGCCAAGAGTTGGCTACTGACGTGATACTGTAATCGTTGCCAGAATCTTACAGTCAATTTGTGATGAACTACAACATGAACAACTTTGATAGGCCACTGTCAGAGTTGTTGGGCATGTTGAGGACAGTCGAGTTACAGATGAAGAAGGACAAGCCTAAGTCTGTGATGGTGATCACGAGCAAGAAAGGCAAGTCCAAGCACAAGGGAAAGGGCAAAGCTAAGAAAGGTTCTGAAGCTAGCCAGGAGTCCAAGCCGTCTTCAGCTCTCAAGGCCAAGGGAGGTGTGACCGAGAAAGGAAATTGCCACCATTGTCAAAAGCCAGGACATTGGAAAAGGAATTGTCCTCTCTACCTGGAAGAACAAAAGAAGAAGGAGGTGACTGAAGCCTCTACTTGAAGGTGTCATGTAAATAAACTTGTAACACTTTTTGAGGTATATGATACCAAGATGTAAAGTCTAAAGCATTCTTATTTGGGGCAAGTGTTGCCTTTATAGATAGGAATACTTTTGTTTATTTTCAGCCAATAAGGCATGTAATACAGTTATGAACTGCTATTTCATACTTGCCAATAGATAGAAACACTTTATTTTTGCATATTGTATGACAATGATGGCAATCAATAAAGTCATGTTTTCAATCTTAAAGATGTGATCTTTGTGGCAATGCCTTATTTATCTTGTGATATTTGATATGCATAAGATAAGACGATACCTAAAAGTTATAGATAACTCAAACAATTTAATTAGCATTAATCATGAGAAATTCATTTCTAGTTTCCATGTGATGGATACAACTAGACTCTTTTGGTTAGAGAACCAGTAAGGGACATGAATATCTTGGACATGATTGATCTATATTCACTAATTTAGTGGGAGAATGATTATCCTATTAGGTATAATACATATGATGTATTTACATACCTATTGGAACAAATGCTAATACTTCAAATGGTGTTTAGAGAAATACCAATATGAATGTCTTGAAGTGTTCAAGATTATCATAAGTGAAGCACAAATTTGGTAAAGTATTAATTCTTGATGAGATCAATGAATAAAATACTTGGACCAAATGTTTGAGATCCTTATGAGTGATTATGATAGTGTATCATAGTGAACTCATGATTAAGGCACGGTGATGTATGAATCAAGAAGGAATCATACTCTAAAGAGTTAGAGAATGATTATCAAATAACTGAATTCTTCTTAATAAATGAATACCCCACACTAATAAAAGAAATTAAGAATCACAAGGGTTGTGAGTTCTTATATCTTTAACAGATACACCTCAATTATCTATGTGATTAGTTGTTCATGTGATGAGTCAACTATCAAGATGAATATGAGGAACCGAATCTTGAGTTATGGTTTATGACCATTACATCCTAAATGACATCCATGTGAACCATAAGGTATGACCTTGATGGTAGCACTCATTGGATCATATCCATAAGTGCAAATGAGTCTTAAGTGTTAAGACACATGGATAACATTTTGAGAAGGATGATGCTTGTTGATTGCAACTTAATGACTATGACATTTGGCATATGGATACTAAAACCACATTCCCATGAGGAATAAAACCAGGATGTGTACGTGACACAACCTATAAGGTTTATGAATCCACTAATGCAAATGAAGTCTATAAGTTACAATGGACTAATCAATGTGATTGATTGAGTACAAGCAACTCAAAATTGGATCTTTACTTTGATGATATAGTCAAAGGGATTGACTGATATGTCAAAGATAAAGAAAGGGATCTGTGATTTAGTGGGAGCGTATTCACATTTCACATATTGGTGTGAAATGGAAATGTTCTAGATTGGAAATCCAAAAGTGGAAATTGTTTTTAAGGAAGATAGAGATGTTTCCTATATAATAGGAATAGATATCTATTGAGATAGTTCTCGAAAAATCTCTTGACCTGGAAAAGAGAGAGCATGCATTGGCAATCTGTACTGAAGTGTTCAGTATGCACAGATTCAATGGGAGGAAACTTGTCCATGTTACATGGAATTAGTATCCCAAGGCCAGGTGTCCAATTCTTATGAAGAATGGAAACACTAAGAATAGATATGGATCTATCATGTGTGTAATCATCCCATTGTCTTGCATGTATGATATGGCAAGAATAAAATGCGTTCATCATCTTGTATGTAGGACATGGCAATATGATGTGCTCATCCTGATAACTCGTATGTGGTACATGACGAGTGGATGTCTGTCTGCTTCCAGTAAGGGTTACTGGAATACCATGAGAACTTGATAAGTGCTTGTGAAGTACTAGTTCTATGGAGATAAGGAAGAGTTCGATGTAAAGAGTTACATTGATGCGAACTTCTGAAAAGACAGAAAATTAATAGCAAAATATACATAAGATGTATAAAAGTGAAAGTTTGTTGATAATTGCAAGTGTTCCAATAAAAGCCATTTAAAAGGGAAATGTCGAGTATCTATGTGTTAATAACAGCAGTGGATAATATATGGATCTGGAAGTTCATGAGATGAACTTATAGATATTCCACTCATTGATGACAAGTCTGGAATCCTTGATCATGCAATGTGGCTAAACGTTAGCAATGGAATACTAGATCACATATTACGGCAACTCCATCTCATACGTGTGACGTACAACGAAGAGATGTGAGACATGCAATTTGTATAGACTTTGGCAAGGTGTTGTCATTACTCACTATGTTGGCACTAGAACACAGTAACATGTGGGACATGTCTGAAGATCACTATGAATATGATTCAAGGGTGATTGGCTCGCAGTGCAAGTGGGAGTCTATTGGTATGTATGCCCTGAGAGCCAATCATGGGATGATTGGTGGGATACAATAAGATTGATTTGATAAACATCAAAGGCGAGCTTCCAATTCTTTGTGGTTGAGTCATATGAGATATAGATAGAACATATTGAATGTCTAGAGAATGACAGTACTCAATGACGTATGCCTTCAGGTTCATGACCTGAACGATGAGATCATACAGATGCTAAGAGTTTGTACATTCTTGTTATGTCCCTAGTCGGATGTCATTGTGGAAGGTAGATAGACAACAATGACACACAAGACTAGATTGTGGTGTTGGTTGATGATAGAATCTCATTAGTCATGATATAGAGATATCAAACCAAACACATAGGTACTTATTAGAGAACAAGGTACCTGACAGACCCACCGTGAGTTTGACACATGGAACCATGAGATGGTAGTCACAGTCAGTACTCACAGTGATGGTGGTGAGTGTGATTCTTAGACCTGAAATCACTGCACTCAACACATGTCGTTGGGCACACTTTGACATCATCAAACACAGTCCTGAAACATGGGTTGTTATAAAGGTGATGATTGGGTGCCTTTGATACATGGGGCTTTTGAGGGGTGAGTGATAGATATGGGATTTGTCCCTCCTAAGGGAGTTTGATATCCATGGCCACTTGATGAGTAGGATTGAGAAAGGCGTGCACGCATGTGTGAATCAGTATGTGATACTGATGTCATACATATCTCTTCCAATCTACTCTGAGATCAAGGAAGTGAATGAACATTGACAGGATGACTGTTCCATGCCTCGAGTTCATTCGGGATATCAGTGACAAAGGAATTATACATTCGCTGTAACACCACTCACGGATTGTAGGATGAAAGTTGTTCTCCAACTTTCTACTTTCACTTGGGTAGCACTGATGTGTGACTAGGCACCGCTCTTTGCTTGTGAAGTCATAAGTGTTATGAACTTTCACTGCCAATGTGAAATGGACCTGAAGAGTCACACACATAGGATTTAACCTGGAAGAGGAGTTTTGTCCACAAAGCAATGTTTAGATTGATTACTAAAGGAGTTTAGTAGTTCAATTAAACACTCAATCAGTCGATGTCTCAATATCGTATGGTTCAAGGTGTTGGACGAATTGATTGGAGTATCAGATTGATTGAAATCGCATTTGACTAATTCTGCACAACCTGCACTCCCAAACCGGTCGGTTCATGTGATGAACCGGTCGGCTGAGGTTGCTGAACCGGTCGGCTCAATTGTTGAACCGATCGGGTCATGTACAGAGTGAAATGACCGTTTCAAGTGTTGAACCGATCGGTTCAATTGGTGCAATCGAGCAACTTGGGAAAGTAGGATTGGTGAGAATTTTCCTTTCATTTCAAATTGCCCAATTCGATTGGGAATAATATTGGTATTCGATACCAATTGGGAAAGAAACAAGGAAAGTCTTTTTTGAGTCGAATTAGGACCATGAACCGATCGATTTAGGGCACCAACTGATCGGTTGGAGTGCCCCAAACAGTCGGCTCAGGTCCAACCGATCGGCTCAATGGCTGAACCGATCGGTTCAGTAGTGAACCGATCAATTCAGGTTGTGAGGTGGTTGCTTTTTGTGGAAAATCCCGAACCCTTCTACTCCTGCTTTTAGTCCCGCATTGCCCAGGATGGAGAACCCTGTCCCATGACTCTCCTATATATATAGGGGGTATTGGGGGCTTCTCACAGTACAGCTCAGTGCAACCAGTTGCTCTGCAAGTTGTCGTTCTCTCTGGTTTTGGTAACCGTGAGAGAGCCCGAGCAAGTGCTTCCCACAAAAGGGAGGTGCAGCAAGGGAAGGACAACTGCAGTTGTAACAGGAGGCAGGAGAGCGTGTTGGCAACTAGTACATCAACAGGAGGGTGCGACTACTTCCACTTCATTGTGGGACAAGGAGTGTGGAATTCCAGGTGGTCCGTGTGGACTACTTCAGAGGCGGGAGGACACTGCCTCTTAGGAGGACAACTGTCATCCGACAGTCTGGTTCGAGTAGGAGTTGTCAGTCCCTGTGCGACCAGGAGCTACACAGACACCGTCGAAGTCCGGAGTTGAAGACCGCGCATTGCGCGAGGTATTGTCGCCGAGCAAGCCTCGGGACAAGGTATGATTCCGCAAACTATACTTTCCTATTATATAGACGTTGACGTGTTTCCTCGGTATGGGTTTGGGGAGAAAATTTTTTGTTTCTGCTGCCTTCTCTGTCTCCCCTAAAACCCAACACCATTGAATATAGGGATCTTAATCATAGTCTCCACCCTGAAAGGAAGTACCAACTTAGTTGAACGTCCTAATCGGATGATGTCTTCGTCATCGTCGAAAGTGGTTGGGTTCTCCAGCGTTGACTGATTGGTGAGATGCTCTTGCGTCTCCAAATGCTCCATCTTTATGGACATGTTATCCGTCATGGCTTGCATTTGTTTGAGCGTTCCATTGAAATAGTAGTTCCTTCTGCCATGGTCGCTCTGGTTTGCTTCTATCGAGATGGATGTCGGTGGTGCGGAAGAGATCAGAAAGGTTCTTTGGTGGCTATTTGAGTAGCCCTCGTCCTTACCATACAAGATAGTGAGAGCTCTGATACCACTTGATCCATAAAAGGATCAAGCAATGTTCCTCCTCCTCTGGTTGCTGCAAGTTGAGTTAGGGTAAGAAGAAGAATGAGTTCAAGATGATGATTTTTTTTCTCTACAAAATAAGGAGGCAATGGGTATTGTATTATAAGGTTCTTGTTTTCGTTATGAGAGCATATCCCCTCTGATCACGGTGAGTACACTTATATAGTGTTGTTGTCTCTCCAGGAGTCCCACACGTCAGGGTCTCATGGGTATGAAAATTATCTCTAACCACCTGTCCTAGGTGCCATGCAGGAAGGTCCACATCCTCCTTTTCTTTCCTAAAACCACTAACAGGAACAAGTCCAAGAATGATAATTTGTGGGAGTTCATTGTCGACTTGTTCCTCCTCCTCCGGTTGCTGCTGGTTGAGTTTGGGTAAGAAGAAAAATGAGTTCAAGATGATGATTTTTTTCTCTACAAAATAAGGAGGCGTTGGGTATTGTATTATAAGGTTCTTTTTTTCCGTTATGAGAGCATATCCCCTCTGATCACAGTGAGTACACTTATATAGTGTTGTTGGCTCTCCAGGATTCCCACACGTCAGAGTCTCATGGGCATGAAAATTATATTTAACCACCTATCCTAGGTGCTATGCAGGAAGGTCCACGTCCTCCTCTTCTTTCCTAAAACCACTAACATGAACAAGTCCAAGAATGGTACTGTGTGAGAGTTCATTGATGACTTGTCGGGTTTGTTTGCCAATATGCTGCAACATGGTGTTGGGTTGTTAGGTAGTGTGGATTGGATCATGATCAAATCAGGTAACCAAGGAACTAAAAAGAAAAAGGAGACCGGATTGGAAACACAAAAAGGAAACAAAACCAGAAACAATTGTACAAGTGAAGGAAGCAATTAAAGTTCGGCTCTAACAAGACGAACAAGAAAGGAAACAAATTTTAAGTGATAGGAGTAGGATCTAAATATAATAGTTTACATTTAGTCTTTGATATCACTTAATAAAAAATGCAATGATTAAAATATAAACTAATAGAAAATATTTGATTAAAAGGAAATACGATTCAACAAAAAGTTTCAATCATCAGATCCATTTTTCTATAGAGTCATAATAAATATGTATATGGCTTTTTAATCCAACTAACTAGACACGAATTTAATGTGAGACTAAACCACATTCTTTACAAGAAAAACTAGAAAAATATCAAATAACACAAAAAACTAATAAAATAAGATAAATACTACTCAAATGAATTTTTTCAAAGATTAAGATTGTCCTACATCACCATGACTACCGAATGTTGTGTTTCATTTTAAGGCATCAATATGTTTGGCAACAATCATTCATTTAAATAGAAAATTAGGGACAAAATGCACATACATGAATATAGGTTTTGGTGATATATTCACACAACCACACTATTGGATAGATTTCATTAATCCATCTGCAAGTGGGAAAGAGGAATTAGGAATATAGGATTCAAGGAATGAAAGTAGGTATCTCATATTAATCTTGTGTTGTGTAGCCCCAAAGTCAATTATCCAGGGAAAGTTGGATTCTACCATGGATACCCCTATATTACCTTAGTTGGAAGCTAAATGCATGGAAGATATGGCAACATTTTGCATGGACATATAGTCCCGACTTCCAATATGTTGTTCAGATGCTTATGGAAGTTGTGTATACTTGGTTGAGGAGATGGTAAATGGTTGTCAACACTTTGGGAGACATGGGTAGTGCATGCTCCTTAGTTGTGGTCATATGATGTCCGTTCTTCTGGTAGCAGTACCCCTCAAAATGACCAAGTTTATTATAGAAGGCACACTTGGGTCATGGAGAATATTTGCCTCCTACATATAGAATTGCAACAGCCATGATGTGCTACGGGTGTGGTAGGATTTTTAGACTTTGATGTGTGCAAACAATTGATTGTTATAGGAGAGAGAAAGTGTCTTCCAAGGTGGGGAACTAGATGTCTGCCATACTAACAATGTAGTTGATGAATGCATATTCATCCTAGTTTTACTTACATTTTCAGACCAATTTTCCCTTCATATATCTTAATTTCCATTACAAATAGCTTTTTTTTATCTACTTAGGTTTTTATGCTAGTTTTTAGGAACTTGATACTTTTCTTGACTCCCTGTACATGTTTTGAATTTTGTCTCTAAGTAGAAATTTTTATAGGGGGTCACACTTCCCTTCAACGGGTGAGAGATGAGAGGAGGATGCCTCTCGCAAGGTGTAGGGTAGCGCCCCAAGCCATAACGGATTTTGAGCATTTTAGTAGGCTGACCAATGAAAAATATTTGTTCCCAAGGGGAAAATCAACCCATCGATTTCCCTACCAATTGATCTTCAAATAATATCAATTATCTAATCGTCAAACGCTAAGCCATAGACCCCAATACTTTACATCCTTGTCGATGTAACACCCCTGACCTGGGTTATAACCTAACCCTGGAAGTTTTGCCTAAATATGTAATTAATATACTTGTGAACACTCCCTGGCATGTAATTAAGTTCCTAAGGAACATTTACTTTCAATTTTGCTCCTTTTTGTATAAAGTTGTAGCATTGTGTTGTATGCAGGGACCTATGTGCAAATTACCCAGTTTAAGGGTTAAACTTGCAAAATTCACAAGATAAGATGTTCCTTTTATATTGAGACATCATGAGGATGTCTATGATGAAGTTTGAGGGATTTACCAAGCTTGAGCACCACGGTGCAGCTGTGGAAGCAATCCCCATGCTTAGAAACCCTAATTTGGGGTAAAATGCAATTTACCTAAATTGAGGGGTCCAACTTGTAATTCTTAATTTTAGAACATCTTTTATGACTCTTGTCATCATTTAGAGTAGAAATGATGAAAGGGATACATCATTTAATAATCAGATGAGAAAAATGATCTTTGTGATAGAAATCACCTAAAATGGGTATGAAACCCTTTCATGTATGTACCCTAGTTGAAGGTTGGATTTCTTTACCCTTAGATCTTGAGATTTCATGAGATTTGCATAAGGATAGACGAGTTTGGACGTGCCTTTGAGCAAGGAGGGACCTAGATGTGATTTCCAATCTTGTAAGGTCCTTAGGGTGTAAAAGGGGCTAAAGTATATAAGCCACTTCTTTACAAGATAAGTGAATGATCTTTCCTTTCCTTCATTCTCTTCTCTTCTTGCTCAAATGGCCAAGGATAGCTCTGGAGCTCAGGGGGACGACCAACCTGTTCTAGGTAAGAGAACCCCACCTTCTAGCTCGAATTCATGGAGGAATTCACTTTCTAAGGTTGGTTTTGTGGTTAGCTTACTTAGTCTTCTTGTTCTAGCCAACCAAACCAACGTTTCCTTGGATATTTCACCCCTGACCAAAGTTGTGGAAGCTCAAGGACGCCATTAAAGCTTGGAGCTTGAAGGCTTGGAGCTCTAGGATCAACCTTTAGGCGGGTTTTATAACTCTAAACTCATGCTTTATATGTATGCTTAATTCTTGCAAATTTACTTGGTAAAATCTTCTTCTACCTCCCTTCATCCTTGCACGTTTGCAAGCAAAACAGTGGGGGAACCGACCTTGCTAGAGGTTGAAGATGAGGGGCGTGATTCCCTATGTTACTTTTTCAAACGACCTTGGACCCTTTTGGTCCAAACGGTTTCAAACCGTTTGCTCTCAAACAGTCTTGCAAGACCGTTTGGATTGAAACGGTCTCAAGACCGTTTGAAAGAGTTGACCAAGGGAAGACCGTTTGAGGGTCTGTTCCTAATATATTGAATTTCATCTCTGCAAATAATCAAAACCTAATTCTTAACCAATTGAGAGTTGAAGCCACTTCAACATGAAACCCTAATCGGGTGAAAAAGTGCTGATTTGAAACATAGATCTTGTTGAGTTTTGGGTTGAAGGACCCAAACGGTCTCAAGACCGTTTGGGGATTCATCCAAACGGTCCTAAGACCGCTTGGGCACAACCCAAGACCGTTTGAAGGTCTAGGGTTGAGTTAATCTAATGGTTTGAGGGTCCAATTGTAGGAAATTGATGAAATTGATGAAAATTGCTGAATTTGACCTATTTGGACTTCAACCCTAGTCAAAAAGACTTGGACTTTGGTCAAACTTTAGGAAAACGGTCTCAAGACCGTTTGGATGATGTCCAAACGACCTCAAGACCGTTTGGGCCAAGTTTGAGTCCAATTGGAGGTCAATTGATAGGTTCAACCTTGATTTGATTTACATTGTTGAACATTGATGACCAACCGATTTGAAACCCTAATTGAGAACGATTGAACCCTATTCGGCTTGCAATTGAGGGTCAATTTGATGTTCAAGTGGCTAAGGCTAACCCTAATTGACTCAATTTATAAGGGGTTAACATAGCTTTGACCAATTGAGGGCTTCAACCAACAATTTCATGAACATTGGTAACCTTTGAACCACTTTGGAGGTCCAAACGGTTTGAGCCCATTTGGACCAAACGGTCTCAAGACTGTTTGGATGCAAACAGTCTCAAGACCGTTTGAGACCAAACGGTCTCAAGACCGTTTGGGGCCAAACGGTCTCAAGACCGTTTGGGCTCAAACGACCTCAAGATCGTTTGGTCCAATCGATCTCAAGCTGATTTGATCAAACAGTCTCAAACCGATTGAAGCTCCAAACGGATTGGAAGTCAACCCTTCCAAACGGTCTTCACCTCCAAACGGTCTCAAGACCGTTTGGGTGGTTGAAACCGTTTGAAGGTTGAAACCGTTTGGAGATTGGTGATGGTTTGTACTTAACCATTTGATGATGAAATTAGGTCAATGATGATCCAAACTAAACCCTAATGGTAACCTAGGTCATTAAGGGACTATGTGATTAGTGAGTTAACCCATGATGGTGATCATGTGGAAAATTACCAAAATACCCTTGAGGGGTCTAAAGGGGTAAAACCTTGTTCTAACCAAACCCTAATCACATGGTGATGATGTCTTGGCTTATGTTAGTCAATGGAGACTTATCTCAACCTGATTTAGAGTGGTGTTGTCACCATCTACTAGTGAGAGGAGAGAGAAAGTATCTTAGAGAGAGAAAGTATCCTAGAGAGAGAAAGTACCCTTTTTAAGGTGGAAACTCAAGTGTGATACTTCTAATATATATGAATGTGCATGATTAGGGAATGATCCACCTATGTGAGGTCATGGAAACCCTAGTTATGCTATCTAATGAATCTTAATCTTATTTAAGAGCCCTAATGATGATGTTTTCTCTTACATGATAATGTAATGAGTATAAATCACCATGGAGTGAATAGTAAACCCTAATTTTAGGGTGATGACAAGTAAGATGAATAGTAAACCCTAATTGTTGAATTGTTTACTATTATCTGTTGAATTAACCATGCATGTTGTTATGAGTTGATGGTCACATCCAGGTATGGAAGACCATGTTATATTCATTGAAAGCATGCCTTAAGCTTTATGAATAAGTGAATTATCTTGATGCACTGCTAAGTGACATCTATTGAGATTTATGGGCTGTAAGAGCCATAAACACTATCAAGGTCATGCTTGACAGATGACTTGAGATGAGATAACCGATGATTGTGATAAGTTAGGCCTCCTACATTTTAGTATTCTCATATATAGCTATGTTACGGTATGATGATAAGAATACTGAATGTACCTAACTAATCAAGTGAAATGTAGAGCCCTGATCATAGATCCATCATTGTCAGAGTCTAAATGATGGTGAAACAGGTTTTCCTCAGGGAACTCCTGGATCATATACTTTTGAGTATGTGGGGTACATGGATGTGTAGAACCTTACATCCTAGTGTAGGTATTTGATGTAGATTCTAGTAGTCCGTCATACCTTCACTAAAAGAGATACAAGGTGAGAGGAATGATGTAGATTCTTGTAGTCCATCAAACCCCACCACCAAGTCTAAAAGGTGAGATGACCACTATTTTTCCCTTACAGACACAAACACCGCATCGATAAAAGATAAACAAGAAATCTTCCGATGACGAAGAGAGTACAGAATGCCACTGTAACTCTAAAATAGCGAAGGTCCAGTTTACCCTGGAGAGCTATAACAAAAGATATCCCGCCAGAGATCTAACAATCAATCCTCTAACTGACTGAGGAAGATGAGGTCATGAGAATCCAGCTCTTTTAATGACCTATGTATGATACTGATGTGACTTCTCAGTGATCAGTTGGAGCATGAGTGGTATGCCTCATCTCCACAGGGCATAACAATAATGTTTGAAAAACATAATCAACAACGTAGTATATCTGTTAGAGTTATCTACGAGTTATTTGATTGATGTTACCTTGAATAGCATAGATGTTCTCATATTTCATAAATGATTGAACTCTTACTTAACATCAGAATTTCTAGTGAATACCTTGAAGGCTTTTATTGCTTTAGTTATTCCCTGCCTTGCTTATAAAGCTTCTAGTGGAGAGTTATAACTCTCGCTGGGGCAATTATGTATAATTGTCTCACCCCGTAGACTTCTACTTTTTAGGTGGTCGTCGAAGACGGAGAAACAAGAACACAGGTGACCAATCCCAGCAACAGCAGCATCAGGAGCACTAAATCTGAGGTGGAGATTCAGCCTGCTTTATGGTGTAGTTAGAGTCAAGTCCTATGTGTCCTCTGTACTCTCAGGTCTTGGAGTGTTTTGAGTATGAATTCTTGAGTGATTTTGTATCATGTTGTATATAATTACTCAAGAAGTAATTGTCAGTGATGTATACAGTTTAAATCCTTTTTCTATGGAAAAGGTTTGTGGTTTCAAGTTCTTACCTCGAAAAGTTTTAATTTCCCATGATTTTTGTCTTCTGCTGATTATCGAATGCTTCCGCACATGATTAAATCGTGATTATTTCGTGGTTTGGAGACTTGAGCCCACAATTAAGTGGTATCAGAGCTCTAGGTTCGCCGAGTCTATAGAGGCATAGGACTTAGGAAGTTGAGTCTATCTTTAGTATTCCTTCCTTATCTAATAGAATCTTCTACTCCTCAGGAGAAGAAGATACTTAAGAATTTCAGAGCCACATGATGAGTATGTGGGAGAAAGTAGTGCCAGTGCACCTCAAGGTGGTGCAGGAGTACCAGAGGTGGAACAGCCTGTACCAGAACAACCTAGAGAGCCACCCCAGTTTGACCCAGCTTACATGGGTAACCCAGTAGTCCAGACAATGTTTGGGCAGTTCATGACTGCCATGACACACATAACTGACATGTTGCCTATGCCTGCACCTAGGGCACCTGTCCAACCAGAGGGGCAAGGTATCGGGAAGATGTTCGAGCGACTACGTCGTGTCGGAGCTACTGAGTACCATGGGACTGCTGACCCCACAGATGCTGATCTGTGGTTGACAGAGCTGAAGAAGGCTTTCAGGATCCTCAACATCCCTGAAGCTGAGAAGGTTAGACATGCTGTCTATCTTCTCAAAGGAAGTGCTGGTCACTGGTGGACCATGGAAGAGCAGAAGAGACCTGGAATAGAGATCTCATGGGAAGATTTTCGGCGGGAATTTGTCCAAAGATATTTCCCAAAGACCTTCCTAGACAAGAAGATCTCTCAGTTTGAGAGACTGAGACATGGCATGATGAACATTAGCGAGTACGAAGCTAAGTTCATGGAGCTGTTGCGGTTTTGTCCGCACATGGCTGCCACAGAAGAAGAAAGAATCAGGAGATTCGAGAGGGGTTTGAATGCTGACATATCTACCCCAGTGTCTGTCTTAGAGAACCGAGAGAGATTCTCTACCTTTGTTGAGTCAGTTCGATGGATAGAGAGATCTGTGGTTGAGAAGAGGCAAACACAGAAAAGGTATCCACAGTTCTAGGGTTCTTCATCCATGGACTTTAAGAAGTCTAGATCCTCTGCACCTAACCCTCCACCATCTAGATCTAGTTCTCAGACTCAGTGGTCTCCAAGTAGAGGTAGAGGAAGAGGATAACCACCTCGGGAGACACAGAGTTCTGCATCAATGTCCGCTACTGGACCACAAAGACCACAAGAGAGAAGCTGCTACAACTGTGGTAAGGTGGGACATTTGATGAAGGACTGCCGATCTAGGCCTGTCAGTGTGACACAGCCTCCCAGACAAGGACAACAGGGATCACATGGAGGACAATCTCAAGGAATAGGTCGAGGACGCAGACAAGCGTCTCAAGCTGGATCATCAGCACCACCTCAACAACAGGCTACAGCGAGGTTCTATGCTATGAACCCACCAGAGGCAGTGGTCAATCCACAAGTGGTGACAGGTCAGATGGAACTTTTATATTCTGATATGTCTAAATCTTGTGTAGTATCTGTTTTGATTGACCCGGGTACTACGCACTCTTTCATCACTCGAAGAGTGATTCGAAACTGCAATATGACAACTAGTCATAGGGCAGATAAGTTGTTGTTGGAGACTCCGTTGAGTGGGTCTGCTGTTCTGCAAGAAGTATGCTCCCCCTGCGTACTCTTCTTTTCTAAAGATCGCATTCAAGTGGATCTCATACCACTTGATATGCAAGGATTTGATATAATCCTAGGGATGGATACCTTTGAAAGGTATCGAGTTGTCTTGGATTGTGAATCCAAGTTGGCAGTGTTTGCTGATGAAAGCGACACATGGATCTTTCAAGGTGAAAGAAAGATTCTGCCCACCTGTCTTGTATCAGCTATGGTTGTTGATAAGTTGATGAGGCAAGGATGCTATGCATTCTTGGCCCATGTGGTAGATGTTACCAAGGAGAATCCCAACCCTGCTGAAGTTCCGATAGTCAGGGAATTCGAGGATGTGTTTCCTGAAGAACTTCCCGGTATACCACCACCTCGGGAGATTGATTTTGAGATCAATTTGGTCCCAGATACGAAACCCATAGCCCAGACTCCGTATAGGATGGAGCCTACCGAGATGGTAGAACTCAAGAAACAGCTTTAAGAGTTACTTGAGAAGGGTTTCATCCGACCGAGTACCTCACCCTGGGGTGCTCCGGTTTTGTTTGTTAAAAAGAAAGATGGATCGATGCGGTTGTGCATTGATTATAGACAACTCAATAAAGTAACAATTAAGAACAAGTATCCTTTGCCGAGGATTGATGATCTTTTCGACCAGTTGCGTGGTGCAACAGTCTTCTCTAAGATAGACTTAAGGTCTGGATATCATCAAATCCGTATTAAGGACAGTGATATATCCAAGTATGCCTTTAGGACAAGATATGGTCACTATGAGTTCACGGTTATGTCGTTTGGACTAACCAATGCACCAGCTGCATTCATGGAACTCATGAATAGAGTCTTTCGACCTTTTCTTGATCAGTGTGTTGTCGTCTTCATAGATGACATACTGATTTATAGCAAGGATGCTCAACAGCATGAGCAACACCTTCGCCAGACTTTGACCTTGCTAAGAGAACATAAGATATACGCTATGTTTAGAAAGTGCGAGTTCTGGTTATCTGAAGTGTCTTTCCTTGGACATGTGGTATCTGCCTCGGGAATTCATGTTGACCCTGTAAAGATAGAATATGTTCTGCAGTGGGAACAACTGAAGACACCGACGGAGATTAGAAGTTTCTTGGGGTTAGCTGGTTATTATCGAAGGTTTATCAAGAATTTCAGTTCTATAGCCTTACCTTTGACCAAGTTAACCCGGAAGGATGTTCCTTTTACTTGGAGTGATAAGTGTCAATAGTCTTTTCAGCTGTTGAAGGAGAGGTTGACAAGTGCACCTGTGCTTGTGTTACCTGAGCAAGGAAAGGAATATATAATCTTTTGTGATGCCTCCAAGAATGGACTTGGATGTGTGTTGATGCAGGATAAACAAGTGATTTCTTTTGCTTCCCGACAGCTTAAGAAACACGAGGAGAATTATCCAACACACGATTTAGAGTTAGCTGTTGTGGTCCATGCCTTAAAAATCTGGAGACATTATCTCTACGGAGAAACTTTTCAGATTTTCACAGACCACAAGAACCTTAAGTACATCTTCACTCAGCATGAGCTTAACATGAGGCAACGTCGCTGGATGGAGTTAATCAAGGACTACGACTGTACAATTGATTACCATCCGGGCAAAGCCAGTGTGGTTGCAGATGCCTTTAGTAGGAAATCAGCAACATCAACCATGGATAAAGCACAACTAAGTTCCTTAGTATGCTCTAGGAGAGATATGCTTATCTCTTTAAGGCAAGACAATGTGCAGTTGAAGGCATCATTGTTAGCTGGTCTGTTAGATGAGATGCAGATTAAACCTACTCTTAGAGAGCAGATAAAGGAGGCACAACAAGTGGATGCTTCAGTTCAGCATATTAGATCTGAGTTTGGTGATGAGAAGCGAGAAGGTTTTCATGAGTCAGATGACCAGGTGGCATGCTATCATGGAAGGATGATAGTGCCAGATGTGAATAACCTGAGGAAATTAGTTCTGGAAGAAGCTCATTCTTCAATGTATGCTATGCATCCAGGGAGCACCAAGATGTATCAAAACTTGAAAGATATGTATTGGTGGCCTGGAATGAAGAATGATGTATCTGAGTTTGTTCTGAGGTGTCCTGTGTGTCAGCAGGTCAAGGCTGAGCACCAGAAACCTGCAGGAATAATGCAACCCTTACCCATACAACAGTGGAAGTGGGACCATGTGACCATGGACTTTGTTTTTGGCCTACCCAGGACAAACAAAGGACATGATTCCATTTGGGTAGTTGTTGATAGGTTGACAAAGACAGCACATTTCTTACCTGTCAAAACAACCTATTCTGCTGAAAGGTTATCCCAGTTATATGTTCAAGAGATAGTGTGTTTGCACGGAGTTCCTGTCACTATAGTTTCTAACAGAGGTCCCCAGTTTACAAGTCACTTTTGGGAACAGTTACACAGAGCCCTAGGCACCAAAATAAGGTTTAGTACAACCTTTCACCCCCAGACTGATGGACAGTCAGAAAGGACTATACAGACCTTAGAAGATCTGTTGAGAGCATGTGTTCTCCAGTTTACCGGGAGTTGGGATCTACATCTAAGCTTGATAGAGTTTGCCTATAACAATAGCTATCAACATAGCATTGATATGGCACCATATGAAGCCTTATATGGTAGGCATTGTAGATCACCCTTGTGTTGGTATGAAACTGGTGAGCACCAGTTGTTAGGCCCTAATCTTGTGCAGCAAACTACGGAAAAGATTAAAGTAATACAACAACAGCTTAAGACTGCACAAGATAGGCAGAAATCGTATGCTGATAAACGTCGTAGACCCCTAGAATTACAGGTTGGAGACAGAGTGTATCTCAAGGTCTCACCTTGGAAAGGAGTACTTCGTTTTGAAAGGAAAGGAAAGTTAGCTCCTAGATTTATGGGACCTTATCCAATTGTTGAAAGAGTTGGAAAAGTGGCCTATAGACTAGAGTTACCTCAGGAGCTGCAGAAGCTGCACCCTGTGTTTCACATTTACATGCTGAGGAAATGTCACCCAGACACCGAGTCAGTTCTACAACCTATGGAAGTAGAATTGAATGAAGATATAACGTATGAGGAGGGACCAGTGTCAATCCTCGATAACAGAACTAAAAAGCTAAAGAAGAAGGATATAAGCCTTGTGAAAGTCCTCTGGAACCATCGTGGTGTTGAATAAGCCACTTGGGAACTAGAAGATGAAATGAGAAGAAAATATCCTGCACTTTTCTTATAATATGATTTATCGATTTCGGGGACGAAATCCTTTTGAAGGGGTAAAGAATTTGTAACACCCCTGACCTGGGTTATAACCTAACCCTGGAAGTTTTGCCTAAATATGTAATTAATATACTTGTGAACACTCCCTGGCATGTAATTAAGTTCCTCAGGAACATTTACTTTCAATTTTGCTCCTTTTTGTATAAAGTTGTAGCATTGTGTTGTATGCAGGGACCTATGTGCAAATTACCCAGTTTAAGGGTTGAACTTGCAAAATTCACAAGATAAGATGTTCCTTTGATATTGAGACATCATGAGGATGTCTATGATGAAGTTTGAGGGATTTCCCAAGCTTGAGCACCAAGGTGCAGCTGTGGAAGCAATCCCCATGCTTAGAAACCCTAATTTGGGGTAAAATGCAATTTACCCAAATTGAGGGGTCCAACTTGTAATTCATAATTTTAGAACATCTTTTATGACTCTTGTCATCATTTAGAGTAGAAATGATGAAAGGGATACATCATTTAATAATCAGATGAGAAAAATGATCTTTGTGATAGAAATCACCTAAAATGGGTATGAAACCCTTTCATGTATGTACCCTAGTTGAAGGTTAGATTTCTTTACCCTTAGATCTTGAGATTTCATGATATTTGCATAAGGATAGACGAGTTTGGACGTGCCTTTGAGCAAGGAGGGACGTAGATGTGATTTCCAATCTTGTAAGGTCCTTAGGGTGTAAAAGGGGCTAAAGTATATAAGCCACTTCTTTACAAGATAAGTGAACGATCTTTCCTTTCCTTCATTCTCTTCTCTTCTTGCTCAAACGGCCAAGGATAGCTCTGGATCTCAGGGGGACGACCAACCTGTTCTAGGTAAGAGAACCCCACCTTCTAGCTCGAATTCATGGAGGAATTCACTTTCTAAGGTTGGTTTTGTGGTTACCTTACTTAGTCTTCTTGTTCTAGCCAACTAAACCAACGTTTCCTTGGAGATTTCACCCCTGACCCAAGTTGTGGAAGCTCAAAAACGCCATTAAAGCTTGGAGCTTGAAGGCTTGGAGCTCTAGGATCAACCTTTAGGCGGGTTTTATAACTCTAAACTCATGCTTTATATGTATGCTTAATTCTTGCAAATTTACTTGCTAAAATCTTCTTCTACCTCCCTTCATCCTTGCCCGTTTGCAAGCATAACAGTGGGGGAACCGACCTTGCTAGAGGTTGAAGATGAGGGGCGTGATTCCCTATGTTACTTTTTCAAACGACCTTGGACCCTTTTGGTCCAAACAGTTGCTAACCGTTTGGGTTTAAACGGTTTCAAACCGTTTGCTCTCAAACGGTCTTGCAAGACCGTTTGGATTGAAACGATCTCAAGACCGTTTGAAAGAGTTGACCAAGGGACGACCGTTTGAGGGTCTGTTCCTAATATATTGAATTTCATCTCTGCAAAGAATCAAAACCTAATTCTTAACCAATTGAGAGTTGAAGCCACTTCAACATGAAACCCTATCGGGTGAAAAAGTGCTGATTTGAAACATAGATCTTGTTGAGTTTTGGGTTGAAGGACCCAAACGGTCTCAAGACCGTCTGGGGATTCCTCCAAATGGTCCTAAGACCGCTTGGGCACAACCCAAGACCATTTGAAGGTCTAGGGTTGAGTTAATCTAATGGTTTTAGGGTCCAATTGTAGGAAATTGATGAAAATTGTTGATTTTGACCTATTTGGACTTCAACCCTAGTCAAAAAGACTTGGACTTTGGTCAAACTTTGGGAAAACGGTCTCACGACCATTTGGATGATGTCCAAATGATCTCAAGACCGTTTGGGCCAAGTTTGAGCCCAATTGGAGGTCAATTGATAGGTTCAACCTTGATTTGATTTACATTGTTGAACATTGATGACCAACTGATTTGAAACCCTAATTGAGAACGATTGAACCCTAATTGGCTTGAAATTGAGGGTCAATTTGATGTTCAAGTGGCTAAGGCTAACCCTAATTGACTCAATTTATAAGGGGTTAACATAGCTTTGACCAATTGAGGGTTTCAACCAACAATTTCATGAACATTGGTAACCTTTGAACCACTTTGGAGGTCCAAACGGTTTGAGCCCATTTGGACCAAACGGTCTCAAGACCGTTTGGATCCAAACGTTCTCAAGACCGTTTGAGACCAAACGGTCTCAAGACTATTTGGGGCCAAACGGTCTCAAGACCGTTTGGGCTCAAACGACCTCAAGATCGTTTGGTCCAATCGATCTCAAGCTGATTTGATCAAACGGTCTCAAACCGATTGAAGCTCCAAATGGTTTGGAAGTCAACCCTTCCAAACGGTCTTCACCTCCAAACGGTCTCAAGACCGTTTGGGGCCAAACGGTCTCAAGACCGTTTGGGTGGTTGAAACCGTTTAAAGGTTGAAACCGTTTGGAGATTGGTGATGGTTTGTACTTAACCATTTGATGATGAAATTAGGTCAATGATGATCCAAACTAAACCCTAATGGTAACCTAGGTCATTAAGGGACTATGTGATTAGTGAGTTAACCCATGATGGTGATCATGTGGCAAATTACCAAAATACCCTTGAGGGGTCCAAAGGGGTAAAACCTTGTTCTAACCAAACCCTAATCACATGGTGATGATGTCTTGGCTTATGTTAGTCAATGGAGACTTATCTCAACCTGATCTAGAGTGGTGTTGTCACCATCTACTAGTGAGAGGAGAGAGAAAGTATCTTAGAGAGATAAAGTATCCTAAAGAGAGAAAGTACCCTTTTTAAGGTGGAAACTCAAGTGTGATACTTCTAATATATATGAATGTGCATGATTAGGGAATGATCCACCTATGTGAGGTCATGGAAACCCTAGTTATGCTATCTAATGAATCTTAATCTTATTTAAGAGCCCTAATGATGATGTTTTCTCTTACATGATAATGTAATGAGTATAAATCACCATGGAGTGAATAGTAAACCCTAATTTTAGGGTGATGACAAGTAAGATGAATAGTAAACCCTAATTGTTGAATTGTTTACTATTATCTGTTGAATTAACCATGGAGGTTGTTATGAGTTGATGGTCACATCCAGGTATGGAAGACCATGTTATATTCATTGAAAGCATGCCTTAAGCTTTATGAATAAGTGAATTATCTTGATGCACTGCTAAGTGACATCTATTGAGATTTATGGGCTGTAAGAGCCATAAACACTATCAAGGTCATGCTTGACAGATGACTTGAGATGAGATAACTGATGATTGTGATAAGTTAGGCCTGCTACATTTTAGTATTCTCATATATAGCTGTGTTATGGTATGATGATAAGAATACTGAATGTACCTATCTAATCAAGTGAAATGTAGAGCCCTGATCATAGATCCATCATTGTCAGAGTCTAAATGATGGTGAAACAGGTTTTCCTCAGGGAACTCCTGGATCACATACTTTTGAGTATGTGGGGTACATGGATGTGTAGAACCTTACATCCTAGTGTAGGTATTTGATGTAGATTCTAGTAGTCCGTCATACCTTCACTAAAAGAGATACAAGGTGAGAGGAATGATGTAGATTCTTGTAGTCCATCAAACCCCACCACCAAGTCTAAAAGGTGAGATGTATCACTATTTTTCCCTTACAGACACAAACACCGCATCGATAAAAGATAAACAAGAAATCTTCCGATGACGAAGAGAGTACAGAATGCCACTGTAACTCTAAAATAGCAAAGGTCCAGTTTACCCTGGAGAGCTATAACAAAAGATATCCCGCCAGATATCTAAAAATCAATCCTCTAACTGACTGAGGAAGATGAGGTCATGAGAATCCGGCTCTTTTAATGACCTATGTATGATACTGATGTGACTTCTCAGCGATCAGTTGGAGCATGAATGGTATGCCTCATCTCCACAGGGCATAACAATAATGTTTGAAAAACATAATCAACAACGTAGTATATCTGTTAGAGTTATCTACGAGTTATTTGATTGATGTTACCTTGAATAGCATAGATGTTCTCAGATTTCATAAATGATTGAACTCTTACTTAACATCAGAATTTCTAGTGAATACCTTGAAGGCTTTTATTGCTTTAGTTATTCCCTGCCTTGCTTATAAAGCTTCTAGTGGAGAGTTATAACTCTCGCTGGGGCAATTATGTATAATTGTCTCACCCCGTAGACTTCTACTTTTTAGGTGGTCGTCGAAGACAGAGAAACAAGAACACAGGTGACCAATCCCAGCAACAGCAGCATCAGGAGCAGTAAATCTGAGGTGGAGATTCAGCCTGCTTTATGGTGTAGTTAGAGTCAAGTCCTATGTGTCCTCTGTACTCTCAGGTCTTGGAGTGTTTTGAATATGAATTCTTGAGAGATTTTGTATCATGTTGTATATATTTACTCAAGAAGTAATTGTCAGTGATGTATACAGTTTAAATCCTTTTTCTATGGAAAAGGTTTGTGGTTTCAAGTTCTTACCTCGAAAAGTTTTAATTTCCCATGATTTTTGTCTTCCGCTGATTATCGAATGCTTCCGCACATGCTTAAATCGTGATTATTTCGTGGTTTGGAGACTTGAGCCCACAGTCGACCTTCGAGATCTATGAACTATGACCCCTTAGTCGACAATCGAAAGGTAAACACTCAAAATCTCGACACACGTACGCATCAAGGACCAAGTTCGATGACCCATTAATCTCTCTCGCATGACAATATCATCATTCTATAGTCGAAAAGAAATTAAGCCATCGACCAACTACTGTCGATACTCGTCGACGAACACAACTATAACCGTCAGCCCCGTCGACCCTCAAGGTCGATGACCCATTGACCTCCCAGATCAATGACCAAAATCCTGAGTCAAGGCCCATCAGTGGATAGCCCATGATTGATTTCAATGGGGAGCATAGGTGGTCAACAACCACAACCCTATAAATAGACCCCCATCACAACAGTTCAACTCATCTCAAAATTTTGGAGACAAAACACACTGAAAGGCTTACGCCAAGATTAGAGCAAACTCTAGATCTATCAACCTAGAACCATAGATCTTCCCCAACTATCTTTAGTTGTCGACCTATCCACCAAAAGTACTATCAATCTCCAGAGTCAACAACAGTGATCGACAAATACTCCCTTCAACAACTCCAAGCCATCGACCTCCCTCTCTGGGTGATCGATCTCTTCTCTGAGTTGTTGTCCATCCTCCTACTTCATCTGTAAGTCAGGGTCAATACCTTGATGAGAAAGAAGGAAGGAAGTCTTTCTTTGCACACCATGCCGAGCTGCTTGTACTACCATCATGACCATGATGGTGTCCTCTTCCTCTACTAGTGATATGAATCTTTCCATCTGAAGGGAGTAGTCTTTTCAATGGGGTGTGGAGACTAGCCCCACTACCCATTTCCTGCAATTTAATTCGTATTTCTAACTCTTGTATGAATGCATTTAATGAATAGTGAATCATTTATCACATTTCTCGTAGATTGATAACCAGCTTTACGTGATTTATTATAATCTTTTACCGTGAGAACTTCAACGTATAAGATTTGTTTACCAATTAGCTATGGTTGATTCCCTGGTGAGAACTTCTAATGGGAAGTCTCTAGATTACTAGATATATGATATGTAAGTAATGAGACATCGATCTTACAAGATTATCTACTCATACAAGTTTCTAATGCTGAATAAGGAAACTTGCATAAGTCTAATTATGTCTTCATACTTGTTTGGATTTGAATGAATGTGTAGATTCGTGAAGTGGGTGGTAAAATCCAGTTCCACCCTAGTGTTTCCCTCCATTGATAACTAGAACCTTAATCTAGCTATTTTCATTCTTATAACCTTAGTTAATCAAATAAAACTCAATTTTTGTGATAAATACTAGTTCTAGGAAGGTCACTTTGATTAGACAATTCTTAAACAAGTTGTCCCTTAGGATTGCATCCTCAACTGTACTGTAATAATATCCATTGACTTGTGGCTGGCATTATTGCACGTTAGTTTGGGTAAACTCTAGAAATTATATTCCTAGTGAATTTTTAGGGTAATAAAACCCACATCACAAGTCTGGAGCAATGTTTTTCAGCATTCCATTTAGGAACTCTACATTGATGAGGTCGACACAGTCTTTGGTTTGTTCATCAAAGGTAATGGGCTGGAATAATTGTACTTGTTTGTGACAAGAGGGTGATGGCACCATATTACTAGTTTGTCCCCCTATAATATATGCATATTCATCCTAGTTTTAGTTGCACTAATAGCTTAAATTTGTATTGTATTCCTTGTTTTACTCTAGAATTTTCTTCCCTTGTGTTACTTTAGTTTTATGTTAATAACTTAGGGGTTTGATGAATTATATGGACTTCTACTATAGGGTTGAGCATAATTTCTCCATACAAATGTAGGTTGCACTTTGACTGACTGGAGCTGAGAGGAGGCCACCTCTCACACAGGTTTGGGGTAGTGCCCTAGATCAAAACCAAATTTTAGTTAAGGTTCATGGGAAAATATTTAAGGTTTGGACCAATTGCATGCCTGATGGCCCACAAATTGCATGTGTATCCATCACTTTTGTGGCTTCATTAGTCTGCACCTTCATGTTGCTTCCATCTTTCTTATCATTAGTTGGTTTCATTCAACATTAACATCGATCAGTAACTGATGATGCATTTGCCTAAAAATTTATGAAAACCATCTATCCGAAAATGGATCAAATTCTAGTTCATGACAACCAATGACTTTTATATAGTTTTGATGAAAACAAGCATGATGGAAACTAGTGAGAAACCATACAATTTCCAACTGATGGGAAATCATGTGTGCCACCAATGGATGAGAATCCATCACTTGTTAGCCATGAGACCTCTACGCCTCCTATTGATGAAATCATAGGTGTTTCCTATCAATGAAAATATAGACTCTTGCCAATGATAAGAAACTTCAACTTTGTCCATTGATGTGAATACAAGGAGTCAAATTACTCCTTATTGATCTCATCTAGATGCAATCACTGTCAGGTGCTATTGGATATGGAAACCCTAACCCATATCCTATAAATACAATGCTCCAACACCCCTCATAAGACATCTCTTCACCCACCTCCAGGTTTTTGCACTCCACACTTATCCCAAGAAGTTGATCATCGGCCAACTACCATTTTTCATCATTTGTCTTCATCGATGACCTACAATCCACCAAGTCTCAAGGTCCTAACCATAAAGTATGCATGACTAAATGTACCCCTACTTCCATTGGTAGCCTTCTTCATCTTTCCACCTCCTACTTTCTCAGTCATAGATCAGATTCAATCAAGAAAGATGACAAAGAAGAAGGGACACCCAACAATTTTGGGTGAATTCTCCTCCTACATTGGATCAGCCCCATCTCCGAACATGAAGGTTATTGTCCCACACTCCAAGGTCACACCCCTTGTACCCACTGAGATCATGCTATTTCTTCCCTTTTTCATGATTTTTTTTCCATATGAAGTAAGTAGTTTTCTATGTCAGGGTGTGGAAAGTAGCTCTGCTATCTACTTTTGCTCTTTTACTACATCTACATTTGAACCTAGTTGCACTTGAATTAACCATTTTATGCTTATATATTTGTCTATTCCACCTACTTACATGTTTATCAGATTTGAGTGTAGAGAATTTTGAACCCATGGCCTAGGATGTTGAATCTTTCTTGTTGAAACCTTGATTAGAACTTTGGTAAGTGTTGAGGCGATATGTTTGGCATCTATAGATGACACGATAGAAAGATTAGAGTGATCTCTATTTGGGTCTACTCCAAATCCCAAAAGGGGCATTTGCTCAGATTAAATGTTATATATTCATTCTCGTTTGTGATGTAGTGATAGATCAAACATTGGTAGTGGTGGAAGTAATTACTCACCCTAGTGTTTCCATCCATATATAGACTTAGATTTCATTTGGTCTTTTCTTCTTGAACTTAATGAAATCAACAATCAACAATCTTCTTGGGATAATTACTAATTCTAGTTTGGTGTACTTAATCAATAACTTCTTAAAAACATTGTCCTTTCGGTTTAATTCCTAACTATATTATCATCCATCCACCTACATGTGGTATTTTCATACTATCATTTTTGTAAAAGTGAGGGATTTCATCCCTAGTGAGTTTGCATGTGCGATTAAATTTCACATCATATTTTGGTGCTTTATCAAGAACTATGGAATTATTGATCGATTTAATTTACTTAGGATAGTTAGGATTTTTCTTTTTCATTTGATCTTATTGAAAATCTTCTTGCATCCAAAAATCCTCCAGTGTAATAGTCAATATCTATTATTTTCAAAGTTTCAAATAAAATGGAGTGGGAAATATCATAGTTCATACAATATCAAATATGTTGTCATTTCAATCATAATGTGACTTCCTACCATGATATATCCCCAATTCTCAAAGGAACACTTTGTGATACCCCTTCCCCTTTATCATGCTATGTCTTCAAACCACAAATCCACATACAATAGTATCTTGGAGGTGTTATGGTATTGTGTGTAATGACAATCAATTTTCTTATGTGGCAGACTACAATAAGCAATATTACGTGAGGTATGGTGAAGAACCTTACTATGAAGGTCAACCTTTTTGTGAGATGAGTGAGACACTAGAAGTCCTTGAGAAGATGCTAGATTATCAACAAGCTAAGAGAAAAAGATTATTGACACAAATGGCTCATCTTGTAGAGAATATCAACCAATTTGATGAGGCATTTGTGTGTTAACCATAGTATTACCTACGACAACTGGAGAAGATGATGAATATTAGTTTAACAATGATGATGATACTGAAGTCATATAAGAGACAACATCACAAAATCCAGTGACCATGACACACTTTGAGGAACTGTTGTCATAATGTGACAAGAAAACATGTTTTCCACCCTTCTCTACATTTAAAGACTTAATACTTCAATATCAAATATCTCAGCATGAGAGTGACCATTGCATGGTAGTAAAACTTGAAGCTTGACCAATTTTCCCTATTGCGAGCCCATATCTAGATGTTTCAAATGATCAACACCTTGAGTTGACTATGTTGTCATATATGAACAACCAACTATTAGTACATATCTGATTGTTGCATATGACGAGGGACCACTTCAATAAGATCTTTGCACTCCAACACTTCCACTTTTTATTGCATATTAGGAGAATCCATATGAAGAGCTACTACCTTTGGGGGGAAGATTGCACGTCTCCTCTATTTGAATATGATGTTGATTTTTATAATCTAGTTCCTTCCTACCTACTAATGAATTGGGTATATATTTCATACATGAATTAGAGAAACTGTTGAGTCAATGGTGGACTCCATGATTGGATGATTCTACATTAGGATAAACAACTAGATAAAGAGTTCTACCAGGATAAACTTTCATTTAAGATAGTTCCTCCCATGCCAACACCACACCTCCTACTTGGATATCTAAGTGATGAAGAGAAGCCACAACCAGGTCCTCGCCATGATCTACCACATCTCACATTATTTAACGGTTGATTCATTACCTACCACCTTCATCTTTGGACAAGGTAATCCACCACAAGTCTTCTTAGATGATCCAATCCAAAAGACACAACACAAACACCATTCTTGTTTTTGTATTTTATTCTAGATCCATACACAACTTTTACACTTCCTATATTCAAGGAGGAGTATTTGAGGATCCTATTGGATGGTTTGTGGGGTAAAAGAAATATTATTTTAACCACTTAGAATACCTCTTCGAGCAACCACAATAAGCCAATCAGCGGTTGCTAAATGAAATTCTTTGATTTAAGGTCCCAACTCTTATTAAAATGTTGTTCGATTGGACTTCGTTCAGTTACTAGTACTGCTTGGTCGAACCTCGTTCCCCTCACATTTCAAATTTAGTGTTTGCTAGGGGACAAGTAGATATATAAGTTCATGGTGAATGGTGGGTGGTACATATCTAGTACACACACACCTTTTTATTTTTAATTTAGACATTTTAATTTTAGGACCATATCATTGCATGCATGCTTAGATTTAGTTTAAAAAATTCAAAATAATCTTTTCTAGAGTAATTGAAGTCATTATCTATACCGATTGTATTCAAGTTCCCTATTCGCGTCCATGCATGTTTCATCATTAAACTTCCCTTATTAATGAAAAATATATTTAAAATGACCAATTTTGAAACAAACTAATGTTTAGAAGTCACCCAATGTGGAATAGGAATTCAAACATCATTTTTCTTTGGAAAATATAATAATTATTTGAGGAATTGAGAGGGATCAAACACATTATTTTCTAACTGACTAGTGAATAAATTCATGGAATCATGACTTCTTCACTGATCATGTACTATTTGAGCTTAATGGGGCTAGGTGAACAACCCAGTGCATTGAATTGTAAATCAAGTTGCATCTTGATATGACCCCTTGTCTACACGTTGTCTTCCATCTTCTTACCTTCCATCCACTAAAAAGGAAATACAAAGATACAAAAGATGCCAAACCCTAAGTTCAGGGTGTCACACCTCCATCCTACTATATTTGCTTCTTCCATACCCCCTTTTATATAATAGGAGTGTACCACAAAAATAAAATATGCCAATCCTCACTAAAAGAAAACTTTATAACATTGAAGATGCTAAAAAAACAAAAAAATACAATCTTGAGTAGAGCAGAGGAGGGATTTCTATCTTCACTCCAAACCCTTGTTCTATACCTTTTTTCATCCAAGATGAAAGGAATATCTCATGTTAGTATCCATTTCATGCACCATACTGTCGATTCATATGCATACTTGTTGATTCTATAGAACACTTGGATTCTCATAAAACTCTTTGACATTCATGCTATTAGGGATAATGGTGAGAAAATATTTTTCATAAGAAAATGGAAAATGAAGGCAATGATATATTTTTTGTGATCTCAGTAAGATGGGTGGCTAGGCCATATTACAGGTAGGATAACCAACATGGGATGAAAGTATTCATCGGGCAACTATTTCAAATTTTATCTTACTCGAGGATGAGCAACATCTATGTTTAGGATTAAATGATGAATGTTGTTCATATTAGTTTTACTTACATTTTAGGTTAGTTTTTATTCATATTCCTTATTTCACTTTCCAAATTTGTTCCCTTGTGTTCTTTTGTTTTTTGTTAATCTATTAGGATTTTAATGAGTTGTGTGGACTTCTATTGTAGGCTTAAGCATAATCTATCCATACCAATGAAAAATAGGGGATCTCCTTTTCTTTAAGAGGGTGGGTGCAATGACCCTGCTTCCCGATAACCTCCAATTAAGAAAGACCAAGAAGTCAGAGGCGTTATCCCAAAAATAGGATCAATGGTTTTGCAAATAACAAAAAATAATTAATAAATTATATGATAGACTAAATTGAAAACTGGAATAAAAATTACTTTCACATACCTTCAAAAATAGGCAACAAAGACTTATACCCATTGTATAATTCTATCTAACTAAATCCTACTTGATAATTTAACTTTAATCTTTCACAGGTTCCACTTTACTATTTGTCCAATTTTAGTTATTTCCTAAAACATCGACAAACACAATGTCAATTAGTATAAATGAATATACTGGTATGTTGGGACAAACAAAACATTGCACATAAGCTTTAACAACCTAAACATATAAAGTAGTTGTAAACAATGCAAAATTACATTTTCAATGTGACTTCCCAACCACTTTTACTCATCGTCTGGGATACCCTTTCTTAGGGTTTATTCCTTGTAAGGGACTTAAGGCTACCTTCTTCATCCTGAGCTTGGTACCTGGGGTCACCTCTCTGGGTGCCCAATGGTCTTCCCTCTGAGGCTTGACCACTTCAGACCTTCCCTCTGGGGCTTGGTCTTGCATCATACATCCAGAGATGGCATGTAGGTTTGAGACAGTCACATATATAATTAAGTTGTGATAATCAGGTTCACTTTAAAGATTGCAGAAATAACAACATCCAAATAGTTTATTTCCATGCAATTGATGAAACATCGGGAAAATTTTGGGAAACTAAAGCGGGTACTCATAATTAACCACATACCAAATATGGAGATCTCAAAGAAGCAATATATCCAAATCCAACTAGATTTCCAATCTAGCAAGCCAATCAATCAATCAAGTAAACATTGATCCTAAAACATGTATAACACCTAGTTGTTACCATCATATGCCAAGCAACTCTTTATTGACTTGGGACACCTTTCCAAGGTTTATAAGATGCATTAGAATTCATTAGGGCTTCTTAGATCAAATTTTCAAACATTATCCCTTTTTAGGTCAACAAACCCTAAAATAGATTTTCTACTCATAAAAACCCTAATTGCTCAAATTATCCACATTAAGGATCTTTTATACTCCAATTGGCTTAGGATCATTATATCTCTATCTTATTCATGGATTTGCACAATTAAAACCATTTAAAGTCATAATTACCAATATTAAGGTTTCTAAGCCCATTAATGCATATTCATGTACATGGAACCCTAAATTGAGACAATTATATACAAAGATCATTCTTTTTAGATCTACATCTTTCTTTTATTAAAAACAGGTTAGTATCGGCTTAGATTATCCATATAACATCATTAAAACCACTAATCATCAAAACTTAGGGTTTTTCATGAATTAAGCCATTAAAGATGATAAATTTATATCCTTTTTGAATTGTAAGAACAATCAAGCTTCCATTATATTTTTAATGGTTTCGTTATATTTTTTGATCAATTTTCTTAATCCGAGTTACCAATTAATTTCTATGATTATTTCAAGATTAACCTTATTTGGCCATTTAGAGCACGTCATGTCAGAAATATAGGTTTTTTTACCGTAACTGCCATGTGGATGGGGACTGGCCAATCGCATTCTGCCACTTCAGCAATCAGTCCCAACAAGACAAGTCAGAAATTGGTGTCAAAGGACCACTTTACCCCCTTCTTTTCTGTTTCACAACTGAGGACAAGGGCGAAATTTTGCCCATTCTCTTCTTCAACCCTCAAATCCTCCTTGTTCACGGTCAGGCCATAGGTGGGTCAACTTTGTCACTGACCCCGACATCAGGGTTCTTGGGGGCGGGGCAGTAGTAGGATCCTCTTCGTCATGTCTCCCAAACTCAGAGATAGCATTGCCTTCGACATAGAGAGCTGGCAGGCGGAGAGAGGAGTTAGGCTCATGGACACTGAACCAGCAACCCCAGAGGACATAGACCTGACTAGATGGAGGAATTAGCTAGATTGGAGTTGTAGGGACTCGTTACATCATCGTGATAGCGTTTCAGGCCTCAAAACCATAGGCCTGAGTCTCTATATATAGGGACATGCATTGTGAATCAATGCCAACAACAAGAAGGGGAAAACTCCATTCCTCACCAGAAAAGTGGATAACAGGGTATGTTTTGGTCCATCTTTGGCTCCAGAAACATTGGGGTAGGTCCAACAAGCAGTTGCGATTTGATGAGAGAGAGAAAGGTCCGTCAAGATTTGAGTTACTATTCTCCTGGTTTCCTCTTTTGATCGGAGGAAGAAGATGAGATAGGAGCCATCGATTCCTAATCAAACGGCCCTCAGGCTGTGAAAAAATAAATAGGTAGCCAAGCCTTTGGTTCCAATCATGACATATAATATTATCCTCTCCACTTTAGGAAAACTTGCAAAATTCATATCTCCCAATCTATTTATCTTTTTAATCCCAAATATTAGAGGAAAGTCCATAATGACTTAAACTCCATATGTAAAAAGTTTGTGACTCAAACTCAATAGTAGGGGAGACTTTTCTTCATAAGAAATTTATCACTTATCAAGGCATATTTTATGTATATTTTCTCACTCCTATTCTTTTATATTCTTAATTTGGATTTCTTTTACCATTAGAAACCTTATGGATTTGAAATATCATCCATGATGAGTCAACCACACATCTTTCCACATATTTCTCATATTTTCATTATTATCTCAATTTCTTTTCCCATTTATGCATTATTTGATTTCTTTCAATTTTCTTTCTCATTTTATCATCTTGGACTTGCTAACTTAATAAGGTCCATGTTATTATGCATTTAAAGGAAATATTATCAAAGAAATCCACTTATTACACATAATCATACAATTTCCATAAGCATACATTATGTTGGATAAATTGCATATCAAACCATATAAACCCAAAAATTGGGTTTGTAACATCCTTCCCCTCTTATAGGAATTTTCCCCTCAAAATTCCACCAAACATACAAACAATTTAGGATAAGACTTTTCCATGTCCATCATTGTCTCCCATGTGGCTTCATTCTCTCCATGGTGTTTCCAACGAACCTTTATCATCTTATATTCTTACATCTAATTTCTCTCTCACCTTGATATCTCATACTCTCTTAGGTGACTCAGGATATGTCAGCCTCCCTTGAAGCTCAATATGTTCAATGCTCAACACATGGCTTAGGTACATCACATAGTGCTCTAGATCAGACACATGGAACTCATCATACATCATATTATCTTGAGGGGTAAGGCTAAACATAAACAACTCCATCATTCCATCTCAAATGGACCAATGTATTTGGCACTTACCTTCATTAGCTATAGATCGGAGGGGTTGGGTTTCATAACACATATCCACTCATAGTGAACTGCATGTCAGTCTGCTTCACATCAGCATGCGACTCCTGTCGATCCTAGGCTTCCTCAACCATTGCTCGATCAAAGCAACACCATCTGCATACATTGTGGTTTCTCTGACCCTCACCAGGTCCTTTCACTAACATCATCCAAGTGAAGTGGTGATCGATACAACCTCCCTTACAGAGCT
The DNA here is from genome assembly GCA_963693085.1 of Alisma plantago-aquatica. Classification (NCBI taxonomy): domain Eukaryota; kingdom Viridiplantae; phylum Streptophyta; class Magnoliopsida; order Alismatales; family Alismataceae; genus Alisma; species Alisma plantago-aquatica. Next base: position 133,700,866 of record OY856411.1, on the reverse strand, counting down.
TCATACATCCCGATACTGGCTATGGTGACTATCATAACAAGCAAACTCCGCTAGGGGTAGGAACTGCTCCCATGAATCATCCTGAAAAGGCACACATGCTCTCATCAAACACTCTAAAGTTTGGCTCATACTCACTTAACTGTCTATCAGTCAGGGGTGATATATTGTACTAAGCTTCAATCTAGCATCGAGTCCTTCATGTATCTACTTCCACCACATGGAAGTGAACTTGAGGTCATTCTCAAGATATTGAACTCGGATCACGATGTAATTGAACTATCTCTCTCTCTCATATATCGTTCAACTAGATCTGTCCCATGAGCATCACTCTCTCTTAGGCAAGGGATTAGTTTTGGGTTTTAGGGGAGACAGAGAAGGCAGCGGAAACAAAAAATTTTCTCCCCAAACCCATACCGAGGAAACAAGTCAACGTCTATATAATAGGAAAGGATGGTTTGCGGAATCATACCTTGTCCCGAGGCTTTATCGGGGACAATACCTCGCACAATGCACGGTCTTCAACTTCGGACTTCGACAGCGTTTGTGCAGCTCCTGGTCGCACTGGGACTGAAAACTCCTACTCGAACCGGACTGTCGGATGACAGTTGTCCTCCTAAGAGGTAGTGTCCTCCCGCCTCTGAAGTAGTCCACACGGACCACATGGAACTCCACACTCCTTATCCCATAAGGAAGTGGAAGGAGTCGCACCCTCCTGTTGACGTACTAGTCACCAACACGCTCTCCTGCCTCCTGTTGCAACTGCAGTTGTCCTTCCCTTGCTGCACCTCCCTTTTGCGGGAAGCACTTTCTCGGGCTCTCTCACGGTTACCAAAACCAGAGAGAACGACAACTTGCAGAGCAACTGGTTGCACTGAGTTGTACTTTGAGAAGCCCCTAATACCCCATATATATATAGGAGAGTCATGGGACAGGGTTCCCCATCCCGGACAATGCGGGACTAAAAGCAGGAGTAGAAGGGTTCAGGATTTTCCACAAAAAGCAACCACCTCACAACCTGAACTGATCGGTTCACTGCTGAACTGATCGGTTCAGCCATTGAGCCGATCAGTTGGACCTGAGCCGACCGTTTGGGGAACTCCAACCGATAGGTTGGTGCCCTGAACCGATCGGTTCATGGTCCTAATCTGGCTAAAAAAAGACTTTCCTTGTTTCTTTCCCAATTGGTATCGAATACCAATATTATTCCCAATCGAATTGGGCAATTTGAAACGAAAGGAAAATTCTCACCAATCCTACTTTCCCAAGTTGCTCGATTGCACCAGTTGAATCGATCAGTTCAACACTTGAACCGGTTGTTTCACTCTGTGCATGAGCCGATCGATTCAACAATTGAGCCGACCGGTTCAGCAACCTCAGCCGACCGGTTCATCACATGAACCGACCGGTTGGGAGTGCAGGTTGTGCAGAATCAGTCAAATGCGATTTCAATCAATCTGATACTCCAATCAATTCGTCCAACACCTTGAACCATACGATATTGAGCCATCGACTGATTGAGTGTTTAATTGAACTACTAAACTCCTTTAGTAATCAATCTAAACATTGCTTTGTGGACAAAACTCCTCTTCCAGGTTAAATCCTATGTGTGTGACCCTGCAGGTCCATTTCACGTTGGCAGTGAAAGTTCATAACACTTATGACTTCACAAGCAAAGAGTGGTGCCTAGTCACACATCAGTGCTACCCAAGTGAAAGTAGAAAGTTGGAGAACAACTTTCATCTTACAATCCGTGAATGGTGTTACAACGAATGTATAATTCCTTTATCACTGATATCCCGAATGAACTCGAGGCATGGAACAGTCATCGTGTCAACGTTCATTCACTTCCTTGATCTCAGAGTAGACTGGAAGAGATATGTATGACATCAGTATCACATATTGATTCACACATGCGTGCATGCCTTTCTCAATCCTACTCATGAAGTGGCCATGGATATCAAACTCCCTCAGGAGGGACAAATCCCATATCTATCACTCACCCCTCAAAAGCCCCATGTGTCAAAGCCACCCAATCATCACCTTTATAACAACCCATGTTTCAGGACTGCGTTTGATGATGTCAAAGTGTGCCCAAAGACATGTGTTGAGTGCAGTGATTTCAGGTCTAAGAATCACACTCACCACCATCACTGTGAGTACTGACTGTGACTACCATCTCATGGTTCCATGTGTCAAACTCACGGTGGGTCTGTCCGGTACCTTGTTCTCTAACAAGTACCTATGTGTTTGGTTTGATATCTCTATATCATGACTAATGAGATTCTGTCATCAACCAACACCACAATCTAGTCTTGTGTGTCATTGCTGTCTATCTACCTTCCACAATGACATCCGACCAGGGATATAACAAGAATGTACAAACTCTTAGCATCTGTATGATCTCATCGTTCAGGTCATGAACCTGAAGGCATACGTCATTGAGTATTGTCATTCTCTAGACATTCAATCTGTTCTATCACTATCTCATATGACTGAACCAGAAAGAATTGGAAGCTCGCCTTTGACGTTTATCAAATCAATCTTATCGTATCCCACCAATCATCCCATGATTGGCTCTCAGGGCATACATACCAACAGACTCCCACTTGCACTGCGAGCCAATCACCCTTGAATCATATTCATAGTGATCTTCAGACATGTCCCACATGTTACTGTGGTCTAGTGCCAACATAGTGAGTAATGACAACACCTTGCCAAAGTCTATACAAATTGCATGTCTCACATCTCTTCGATGTACGTCACACATATGAGATGGAGTTGCCGTAATATGCGATCTAGTATTCCATTGCTAACGTTTAGCCACATTGCATGATCAAGGATTCCAGACTTGTCATCAATGAGTGGAATATCTATAAGTTCATCCCATGAACTTCCAGATCCATATAGTATCCACTGCTATTATTAACACATAGATACTCGACATTTCCCTTTTAAATGGCTTTTATTGGAACACTTCCAATGATCAACAAACTTTCACTTTTATACATCTTATGTATATTTTGCGATTAATTTTCTGTCTTTTCAGAAGTTCGCATCAATGTAACTCTTTACATCGAACTCTTCCTTATCTCCATAGAACTAGTACTTCACAAGAACTTATCAAGTTCTCATGGTATTCCAGTAACCCTTACTGGAAGCAGACAAACATCCACTCGTCATGTCCCACATACGAGTTATCAGGATGAGCACATCATATTGCCATGTCCTACATACAAGATGATGAATGCATTTTATTCTTGCCATGTCATACATGCAAGACAATGGGATGATTACACACATGATAGATCCATATCTATTCTTAGTGTTTCCATTCTTCATAAGAATTGGACACCTGGCCTTGGGATACTAATTCCATGTAACATGGACAAGTTTTCTCCCACTGAATCTGTGCATACTGAACACTTCAGTACAGATTGCCAATGTATGCTCTCTCTTTTCCAGGTCAAGAGATTTGTCGAGAACTATATCTATAGATCTCTATTCGTATTATATAGGAAACATCTCTATCTTCCTTAAAAACAATTTCCACTTTTGGATTTCCAATCTAGAACATTTCCATTTCACATCAATATGTGAAATGTGAATATGCTCCCACTAAATCACAGATCCCTTTCTTTATCTTTGACATATCAGTCAAACCCTTTGACTATATCATCAAAGTAAAGATCCAATTTTGAGTTGCTTGTACTCAATCAATCACATTGATTAGTCCATTGTAACTTATAGACTTCATTTGCATTAGTGGATTCATAAACCTTATATGCTGTGTCACGTACACATCCTGGTTTTATTCCTCATGGGAATGCGGTTTTAGTATCCATATGCCAAATGTCTTAGTCATTAAGTTGCAATCAACAAGCATCATCCTTCTCAAAATGTTATCCATGTGTCTTAACACTTAAGACTCATTTGCACTTATGGATATGATCCAATGAGTGATACCATCAAGGTCATACCTTATGGTTCACATGGATGCCATTTAGGATGTAATGGTCATAAACCATAACTCAAGATTCGGTTCCTCATATTCATCTTGATAGTTGACTCATCACATGAACAACTAATCACATAGATAATTGAGGTGTATCTGTTAAAGATATAAGAACTCACAATTGCGATTCTTAATTTCTTTTATTAGTGTGGGGTATTCATTTATTAAGAAGAATTCAATTATTTGATAATCATTCTCTAACTCCTTAGAGTATGATTCCTTCTTGATTCAGACATCACCATGCCTTAATCATGAGTTCACTATGATACACTATCATAATCACTCATAAGGATCTCAAACATTTGGTCCAAGTATTTTATTCATTGATCTCATCAAGAATTAATACTTCACCAAATTTGTGCTTCACTTATGATAATCTTGAACACTTCAAGACATTCATATTGGTATTTCTATAAACACCATTTGAAGTATTAGCATTTGTTCCAATAGGTATGTAAATACATCATATGTATTATACCTAATAGGATAATCATTCTCCCACTACATTAGTGAAGATTGATCAATCATGTCCAAGATATTCATGTCCCTTACTGGTTCTCTAACCAAAAGAGTCTAGTTTTATCCATCACATGGAAACTAGAAATGAATTTCTCGTGATTAATGCTTATTAAATTATTTGAGTTATCTATAACTTTTAGGTATCGTCTTATCTTATGCATATCAAATATCACAAGATAAATAAGGCATTGCCACAAAGATCACATATTTAAGATTGAAAACACAACTTTATTGATTGCCATCATTGTCAAACAATATGCAAAAATAAAGTGTTTCTATCTATTGGCAAGTATGAAATAGCAGTTCATAATTGTATTACATGCCTTATTGGCTGAAAATAAACTAAAGTATTCCTATCTATAAAGGCAACACTTTCCCCAAATAAGAATGCTTTACACTTTACATCTTGGTATCATATACCTCAAAAAGTGTTACAAGTTTATTTACATGACACCTTCAAGTAGAGGCTTCAGTCGCCTCCTTCTTCTTTTGTTCTTCCAGGTAGAGAGGACAATTCCTTTTCCAATGTCCTGGATTTTGACAATGGTGGCAATTTCCTTTCTTGGTCACGCCTCCCTTGGCCTTGAGAGCTGAAGACGACTTGGACTCCTGGCTAGCTTCAGAACCTTTCTTAGCTTTTCCCTTGCCCTTGCGCTTGGACTTGCCATTCTTGCTCGTGATCACCATCACAGACATAGGCTTGTCCTTCTTCATCTGTAACTCGGCTGTCCTCAACATGCCCAACAACTCTGATAGTGGCCTATCAAAGTTGTTCATGTTGTAGTTCATCACAAACTGACTGTAAGATTCTGGTAACGATTGCAGTATCACGCCAGTAGCCAACTCTTGGCTCAGTGGAAATCCCAGTCTCTGCAGGTTCTCCACATACCCAATCATCTTGAGTGTGTGAGGACCAACTGGATCTCCTTATGTCATGACGCACTTGAACAGCGCCCTAGAAACATTGTACCTCTCTTGCCATGCATGATCTTCATACATGTTCCTGAGATGCTGAATCATCTCTATGACACCCATGTTCTCATGTAGCCTATGCAACTCATGGTTCATTGAACATAGCATCAAGCACTTTGCATCAATGGCATCATCAGAATGCTTCTTGTAAGCATCCCTTTCTGTCTTTGGTGCATTAGGAGCGGGTTCCTCTGGAATTGGAGTATCCAGGACATAGAGCTCACGCTCTTGAGTGAGAACAATTCTCATTGTCCGATACCAGTCATGGAAGTTTGTCCCATTTAGCTTGTCCTTGTCAAGGACCGATCACAAAGAAAAGTTGTTGTTGTTTGTTGCCATTTGAACTACAAAAGGAAAATATGCAATTTTAGTCCAAAAACTCATTTTTGACTTATTTGATTAATTTGAAAGTTTGACGATATAATTAGGCCTTTAATTAATTATCACTCCCACTATTTTACTTCAAATTGATATCCCTCACCATCAATTCGGAAGATTGCAACATACAACCTTCTAGTGGGCAAGATCTTGAAATCCTCTAAGTCATGGACCAGCTTGGGCTGTCAACCACAACATAGATCTCTCAGGTAGGAAACTTTTGCCAATTGCATCATATGCAACTCTTGATAAGATGTCATATACAACTCCTTGCAATGATCATCTCCATGCCTCAAGGCGCTAGATCCTATCTAGGTTACCTTGTTAAGTCCGACCCAAAGCAAACACGATGAATATGCACCCTGCTTGGGCAGACCCACACATTCATCCTTCACGCTTCCACGAGATAGACGGTGCACCACGCTTGGGCGTGCCCACACTTGGTCGATCAAGCTTTTCATGTGTGTCGCATTTGGAACACATCTAAAACTTAATATTTTAATGAGGGTTTTGGTTTTATATACATATACATATCCAATCACCACAATACATAGTATGTATCATATACATGCTATATCCCACAGAAAACATGCACAAACGATAAAAAGCGATGGTTATGGCCATCCTAATGTGACTCCTCGAGCCAAGAGGAATCACGGTCATCTAGGTCAACATCACATGCAACCTGTACAAGATGAACATCTGTGCCTTGCCATCCGAGTTGATCAACTCATCACATGAATGATCTGTACTCTCCAACCGGTCGTCTGGGTGCCACCAGCCGATCGGTTGGCTCCTCCAACCGATCGGTTCGCTTGTTCGTCGTGCATCTCATCATGTCCGCCACCCGCTCGTCTCGCTCCTCGAACCGGTCATCAACCAATCGGTTCACTCCTTGAACCGACCGTCTGGGCAGTCGTCTTGATGTCTGCCGGTCTTTGACATAATCGGAAATAAAAATCTATCCTATTTATTACATTGCTTTAAAAGGGGAAACCCCGAGTTACATTCGGGGGAGCAAAGGTAGGAAAGAATCTCGAATTATTTCGAGTTACATCAGGAATAGAAGAAGGAAGATCGGTGCGCAGACTGAGATGCAAGCAACCACACACAACCAATCACAGATAGGGGTTTATATGCCATAATCATGCTACACACATCCACCACAAAACTCGTTTAAGGGCGACGCGTATCGAGTACATTAATAATACATATCATATATGTAATTAGGGATTTGTGGATTTAGGATTGGACATGCATAAAGCCGATATTATTCGCACCGCATGCAATAAATAAAGGCGACAAACCAAAATCGATCATATCGATATTCCTAAAATATAGAGCAGTTGACGTGGCTCTGATACCACTGTTGGGTTTTAGGGGAGACAGAGAAGGCAGCGGAAACAAAAAATTTTCTCCCCAAACCCATACCGAGGAAACGCGTCAACGTCTATATAATAGGAAAGGATGGTTTGCGGAATCATACCTTGTCCCGAGGCTTGCTCGGCGACAATACCTCGCGCAATGCGCAGTCTTCAACTCCGGACTTAGACGGCATCTGTGCAGCTCCTGGTCGCACTGGGACTAACAACTCGTACTCGAACTGGACTGTCGGATGACAGTTGTCCTCCTAAGCGACAGTGTCCTCCCGCCTCTGAAGTAGTCCACACGGACCACCTGGAACTCCACACTCATTGTCCCACAAGGAAGTGGAAGGAGTCGCACCCTCCTGTTGACGTACTAGTCGCCAACACGCTCTCCTTCCTCCTGTTGCAACTGCAGTTGTCCTTCCCTTGCTGCACCTCCCTTTTGTGGGAAGCACTTGCTCAGGCTCTCTCACGGTTACCAAAACCAGAGAGAACGACAACTTGCAGAGCAACTGGTTGCACTGAGTTGTACTGTGAGAAGCCCCCAATACCCCCTATATATAGGAGAGTCATGGGACAAGGTTCTCCATCTCGGGCAATGCGGGACTAAAAGCAGGAGTAGAAGGGTTCGGGATTTTCCACAAAAAGCAACCACCTCGCAACCTGAACTGATCGGTTCACTGCTGAACCGATCAGTTCATCCATTGAGCCGATCGGTTGGACCTGAGCCGACCGTTTGGGGCACTCCAACCGATCGGTTGGTGCCCTGAACCGATCGGTTCATGGTCCTAATCCGACTCTTTAAAAGACTTTCCTTGTTTCTTTCCCAATTGGTATCAAATACCAATATTATTCCCAATTGAATTGGGCAATTTGAAACGAAAGGAAAATTCTCACCAATCCTACTTTCCCAAGTTGCTCGATTGCACCAGTTGAACCGATCGGTTCAACACTTGAACCGGTCGTTTCACTCTATGCATGAGACGATCAGTTCAACAATTGAGCCGACCGGTTCAGCAACCTCAGCCGACCGGTTCATCACATGAACTGACCGGTTGGGAGTGCAGGTTGTGCAGAATCAGTCAAATGTGATTTCAATCAATCCGATACTCCAATCAATTCGTCCAACACCTTGAACCATATGATATTGAGGCATTGACTGATTAAGTGTTTAAGTGAACTACTAAACTCCTTTAGTAATCAATCTAAACATTGCTTTGTGGACAAAACTCCTCTTCCAGGTTAAATCCTATGTGTGTGACCCTGTAGGTCCATTTCACGTTGGTAGTAAAAGTTCATAACACTTATGACTTCACAAGCAAAGAGCGGTGCCTAGTCACACATCCGTGCTACCCAAGTGAAAGTAGAAAGTTGGAGAACAACTTTCATCCTACAATTCGTGAATGGTGTTACAACGAATGTATAATTCCTTTATCACTGATATCCCGAATGAACTCGAGGCATGGAACAGTCATCCTGTCAACGTTCATTCACTTCCTTGATCTCAGAGTAGACTGGAAGAGATATGTATGACATCAGTATCACATATTGATTCACACATGCGTGCATGCCTTTCTCAATCCTACTCATGAAGTGGCCATGGATATCAAACTCCCTCAGGAGGGACAAATCCCATATCTATCACTCACCCCTCAAAAGCCCCATGTGTCAAAGCCACCCAATCATCACCTTTATAACAACCCATGTTTCAGGACTACGTTTGATGATGTCAAAGTGTGCCCAACGACATGTGTTGAGTGCAGTGATTTCAAGTCTAAGAATCACACTCACTACCATCACTGTGAGTACTGACTGTGACTACCATCTCATGGTTCCATGTGTCAAACTCACTATGTGTCTGTCTGGTACCTTGTTCTCTAACAAGTACCTATGTGTTTGGTTTGATATCTCTATATCATGACTAATGAGATTCTGTCATCAACCAACACCACAATCTAGTCTTGTGTGTCATTGCTGTCTATCTACCTTCCACAATGACATCTGACTAGGGACATAACAAGAATGTACAAACTCTTAGCATCCATATGATCTCATCGTTCAGGTCATGAACCAGAAGGCATACGTCATTGAGTATTGTCATTCTCTAGACATTCAATATGTTCTATCACTATATCATATGACTGAACCAGAAAGAATTGGAAGCTTGCCTTTGATGTTTATCAAATCAATCTTATTATATCCCACCAATCATCCCATGATTGGCTCTCAGGGAATACATACCAACAATTAGGTCAAATTGGTAAGGCGATCTACTATAACCCATATTGCATCATGACCTCTCTTAGTCTAGGGGAGAACCACTACAACGTCTATGGTGATGTACTCCCATTCCCTCTTGGAGACTCTTCATTATCCGTAGCAACTAGTGTTTAGCCATCACCCTATTGCATGTATTGCAACTGGACACATGCAACTTTAAATCCTTCTTCCAGGTACCACTGCAAACCTTAACCATCTAGGTAGTACCACGGTGTATAATGTATTTAAAATCATGAGCTTCTTGCATGACATGATTCCTCAAGGATGACTCCCCAGAAACCCTAAAACACTCTAGTAGTGGGTTTCGCCACCTTCTTTTCCTGAGAGGTGTATCTGAGGTTCTTACAACCATTCTTCTATTTCATCAAGGTCTGGGATGGCTAACTGAGTATCCACCATCTTGACCAATGGGTATGGTTGTATCTAGGCGTTAGCCGTACTGGTCTCGTCTTTTAACAAACTTACTATGGCAACACATCCCACTATCACACAGACAAGGAGGTGTTACGCGAAAACGTGCGGAAAACACCATAAACCACAGATTACCAAAAACACGGGTTAATTAAAACTGATTGCAGAAAGTGGATAAACTGTGAAACTATTACATTTAGGTCCTCATCCTGTAAAGAAATAGGTTATATAAACATTTATAAGTCTTGATACGTGTCCACAGCTTAGGAGATCAGCTGTCCTATCATCACAAGCGTTCATCACCTGTTTATAGATACATAACGGCCCACAACCGGCCAACAGCAGGATATAACAAGCATCATCAGCTATACATCATGAAACAACGTCAAAACACCTCCATGGACCTGAGAGTACAAGGATGACTCGAAGACTCTACTACAAATGACCAAAACAACAACATGTCCATCTCTTGCCTTCTACTGCTCATCTTGCTGCTCGGCCGCAACTCCGCGACAACCACCACATCTAGCTCAAACACCTAAAAAGGTTATAAACCAACGGGGTGAGACACACAGTCCCAGCGAGAAACATAACTCCCCGCCGAAACTATAAAACCAAAGGAAGATTAAAGCAGCAACATCAGGTAACTGGTAAAGCGTAGAATAAGAACATTCTATATAGCAAAGCTATTCATACCATCAAGCTTACCATGCTGTACGGAAGGCATATCACCAATTATCTCTTTATGGAACATGATTGACAAGATAAGATTTATAAGATCTTACCACATAATATAAGGAACGTATAAGCAACTGCAAGTAGAACAGGATTAACTACACAAGCAAGGCCTCAACCAATGTTCCGTGTTTTACCTTAAGCAGTAAATACTATTCGGCTGGATTACGTATTATTATGCCCTGAGGAAGTGAGCCATACCGCTCAAATCCAACCTTCGGTTGCCAAACCGAAAGCCGGTGCCATACAGGGTCAATGGAAGAGCCAGACTCCACGACCTCCCACCTCGTAGTTAGTGTACGAGTACAACACAAGAAGGACCACAGTCTCATGCTTAAGTGGCCTCAGCCATAGGGTCAACTGCCACAGGCTACCATCTACCTAGCCTGCCTCGATACAGGTCTCGACGCTAGTAAAACTGAGCCACGAGCGTGTTCACAGTTCTCTGAGCCATGAACGCATTCATGCTCCCATATCACATATCTTGAGCCATGGGCATGTTCACCATGCTCTATACATATCCTGAGTCTGCAACCGCAGCTGCACTCGAATCCTCTCTATTTTAGGCTAGGAGAAACCTCGCATATTCAACAATATGTGCTCCGGGTAAACTCGCAGGAGAACCCGTTTCACCATCACCAGCTCCTGACGATGATGGATTTATGGCTAGGGTGAACTACATGATATGTTCCATTGTGATTATTTAATGTATATTAAGTGGATTACAAGATTCAATCAAGTTGCATAACATGCAACTAAAACAAGAATAAACAACATGAAACTCAAAATCATGCTTTTACTGTCATCAACATCATCCTGATCCATCACAAGGATCCAACATTACATGTTTCCACTCGGCCTCTTGTCTATCCTCTAGATCCATCACAAGGATCATCACATTTCCATGGGATCTCAATCCCTCATCACATAGTGTCACTGCCTCTCAGGGCTTACATCATCACCATGGGATAGCAATCCCATATCATCATCAAAGGATAGCACCTCATCAAGGCACTTTAGCCAAACTCAGGTCCTCAGACTAAAACACATCATGCATGTTATCTCATTATCAAGAGTAACCGTCAGGGAAGTGTTACTCAAACATATATATATCTCTTAGCCCTTATTCCTGGCTATGAAACTGTATGAGTCACCTACATGATTAGTATACACAATCATCATAGATTATCAACATAGGGTGACATTTATCATTCATGCCTCAACCTGTGGTCATAAGCATAGGTCATATCATAAGCAAGCATCTTATAGGCTTACCATTTACTCAGCATCATACGGATAATTCAAGATTAATTATAAATACAGGTAATGTCTTGTCATGATACTTAGATGTGATCCACTATAACGATTACCATCAAGCACATCAGGATCATCACTGTGACTGCATGTACAAGATCTACATATCGGTTTCCATACAAGGAACAAGACCCTTACTATAAGTGCCCACTACCCTCACCAAAGGTAGTATCAGGCAGGGCACTTTCCCATATCACCCAACACACAAACCTCACAACGGTCAAGCAACCAGCAAGGATAACGGCAGCACCTAGGGTGTATTGTGCAATGTTGTGTCGTGCATTAGGGATATTGGGCATACAACATGCAGCTCAGCCTATACCGTGCAACGGTGCGTTATGCACTAGGTTACTATCTCGGATTAAGTGTATCGGCCAACATCACTCACAAGGTATGACACCCAAAGATACAACTCAACGACCACAAGGAAACTTGTCGTCTACCCTCATCATATCGGCCAACACACAAGGCAACGCAAGTCCAGATCTCCATGCCCCATCGTCCAAAGTATAACGGAATCAAGCTACCATATGAACTAGGCATGCCAGACAGGGTACTCAACCAGGTGTGACGCCCGACACACAAGGGTAATGACCAACGTTCTACTCCTCTAGGTATAACGACCAGGGCACAACCTCAAACGATAACAAGGAAAACATGTCGTCCAACAAGCTAACCTCATCTATCAGCCAACTCACAACTCTAGGGCCAGGGGAGACGCCCACCATAGAACTATCTAGCAAAGCTTCACAACATCAATGTATAACGAGGTTAAGTGTGTCAGGTAAGGTACTTATCATGGTGTGACACCCGAAACAACAAGGCAGGAACCATGTGTGTAACGCCCGTCACAACACCACAACATAACGACCAAGGCTCTAGGCCAAAGAGGGATATCGGGCAGCATCACCACCAACCCCATATCGGGCATGATGCAACCCAAAAAGGTCGTCATCAACCTCAAGCACAAAGGCACCAAAACCCTAACGGATCAAGAAGATGGCTCACCTCTCAACAACCAAGAGAGAGGGGTCTTGCACACTTCTTATCACCAATCGGGCAACTCAAGGATCAACCACAACCAAGGTCCACAACCACTCCATATCTCACCTTTCAAGTCCATGGTGAGAGGAGGGTGTTGCTCAAGCAACTAGAAAACAAGCTCACCTCTCAACTCAAACGAGAGAGGAGTGTTTCCCATATTACTAGACCTCAAGCTCACTCCTCTAGACCTAGGAGAGAAAGGGGTGTTGCTCACCAAGAAAACCCTAGATCATGGTTCGGCCAATAAGAAGCAACTAAGCAAGAAACTAAACTAGAAACATGCATAGCCGATATGATCATAAGAAACATACAAGAACATAGAAGAGGTAGTATAGTTAGGGTTAGGAGTTATGTAACCCTCCTTAGGCAAGCTCCAAGCTCCTAGCTCCAAGCTCCAAGCACCACCACAAGAAGAAGAGCAAGGCACTCTAGAGTTCGGCCACCACTAGAGGAAGAAGGAGACTCCAAGGCAAGGATCGGCCACCAAGCTTGCAAAGGAAGAGGGTGTCGTGCACCAAGGGGGAGGGAGACTAAGGAACTAAAGGGATCCTTAGCAAGAGAAAGGAAGCACATATATAGAAGAGGGTGGAGGAGAAACCAAGGTAAGATAAGGCAAGGTGTCACCCACCTAGGGACACTTGTCCATGGGCAGTGCCACTACTCTAACATGTACTAAACACATGTCCAAGGCCATTGCCACATGCAACCATCAAGCACCAAGTGTCCACTAGTGGTGACACAAACGAGGTCAAAGAAGGTCAAAGGGTCCATGGGCGACACACCTCCACATCATGGCCGACACACACCATGGGCGACAAACAATAGGCCGACACAAGGACACTCTTGCCCGACACAAGGTACAAAGAAGGAAGGACAAGGCACCACAAGGCCCAACAAGCTCATCCAAGCCCAAGGTAACACAAGCAATGAGCCCAACCCTTCCTCTCAACACTAGAGGAAGCACGGAGAGGGAGGAACACCTCACAAGGTGGCAAACTTGCCCACAAACCCTAGACGTGGATTAATTGCAAGTAGCACCTCCAGCTCTCACAAAGCACCAACAAGCCCTAATCACCACTAAAGGTGATTAGCAAGCAACTAAGCATCAGGGTTAAGCAAAGCAAACAGGATAAGCCCCAAACAGAGGTCAAGGTCCTTACACTTACAGTTTGCATAACAACCTCTTCTGGCCTCACTACAGGCTTAACAAGACAACTATATACCTGAGTTGTGCCTCAACTAAGAGTATCTATCACCACATTAATTTCCTTATGTGCTAGGTGATGATGAAGACATAAACCTCCATACTCCACTCAACATCCTCATCTTGGGGTTAGGACAACTAAGTCAAGAAATATTCAAGCTCATCATCTCGGTTATGAAACCCAAACTTGTGAATCATAGATTCCACACTACTTCCAAAGAGGTACATCCTCATATTACATCTGTTCTATTCGTATTTTCAACCATATATCCCACATACTCTCAAAAGGTGTGGTACTGCCTCTATCCTCAAACATCATAGAGATGTTTCAACTCATATCACTTTCACCTTAGTATATGGCATGCATTTTTCCATGTCTCTCACACCCATAATGAGAGGAAATAAGCATTTCGTTGCAGTCCAAATACATAGTTCATCCTATTCCAAGAGTAGAGATGGTGAATCACACATCACCATCACTTTTTTTTCAATCTAAGTTGAAACATACTTCACATAACTCCTCACCATGAACATCTCCATTATGGGTCCACACCCATGGGAAGACCTCTGGATCCTAACATCTCTCTGATGTACAATCCTTAGTCATTACCTTAAGGTCCCTAGGGTGCTGGTACTTTTGGAGTGATCTGACCCTTATGCATCTAAGGAGTGCCTCTCACTTTTACCCTTTAGACCCCATAAACTCATGATCCTCGGGTAAAGGTAGATGTTACCTTCGGACCCTATGGTCTTGTGCATTCAGGGAATAGACAACTCCTAATCCCATTGGTCTTATCCCGCCTTGACCTTAGTGTAGACTTAGGATTCTATCATGGTACATGTCAAACTTGAATCCTCACTCGTATCTTCATCATCTCTCTAGGCATGCATGGTTAAACTTACATCCTTCCATAGGTATCATGGCGACCTAATCCATGGCAACATATCTTCATGCCCCTTAGAGATGGTCACACCAGGGTCTAAAGATTTGTACTTACTATGTGCTCTCCACTTAGCTCATCATGCTCCTATGAGAGACCTTTTTAGGTTACCTCGAACCTAACTAAAAGCTGGTACTCACCCTACAGAAGGGTCCCTTCCGAGGAAGGGATAAAAACTAACTCTTGATAGTAACAAAGGTCACAAATGTCCTTGCTTTCAAGGTTTACATCATCTTGTGCATGCTTAGACCTATCATGCTACTTATGCACATAGTTAGCAAGAAGACAACCTAATAAACCATGCTAAGCTCCTTGGAATATCATACTTGTTCCTTATTCCTCAAAGTTGGCCAATCTCATACATATGTCACCAACATGTGTGAGGTCATCAAACATACACCTTAGTCCATGAGGGTTTACTATTCCTCTAAACATGAGGGGGGTGCCATACTCGAATCCTTAGGAACTCAAACATCTTCATGAGAATTAGGTGCACCAGGTACTACTGCTTCCCCTCTTTGGTCTAGGAACCCTAGGTTCACTTCCTATTCATCAACTGTCTAACCATGAACCAAACATGTACAAGGTATGACATGCACTTCCCACCATTCTTCTATGTGAACAACACCTTAGAGTCCTACACAAGGACAACCAACTGGGTGTGAGATCTCACAACTCATTGTTATACCATACCTCTTTAGGGTCTAAGGAACTCTCCTTTCTACACCTAATATGTAGGTACCTATAACATCTGTACATCGGTTCAAGAAGTCTCTTTCCTCATTCTAGGGTTAGGTTCCTGTAAAGACAACCAGTGTATGACAAGCCTCTATATAGATCGTGCATGAGGCAACAACTTACATCTACTTAGGTTCATCCATTCTAGGCCATATCATACCCTACCTCTCATGATTCTTCATGTCTCAGAGTCAAGGTCTCCAACCTACCTCAACGAGTCTCGCTCTCTCTCTCTCTCTAGAGCTATCCCTACAACTCGTCCTATTACCAGAGGTTCTCTATTAGAAGATGGGTCAACCTCTTAAGGATACATGGCCATCCCTACTTGGGTGAAACATACTATCAAGACCTCTGTCTGGATAAGGTCATCCAAAGCTCTGCATGCTCAACTCATAAAATATTAGGCATAACCCTATATGTCTTAGGTCTAACACCAACTGTCAGATTTACTGCCACTCTCTTCTATGCAGGTACATGCTTCTTTCTAACTCATATATACATCTGTTAGGGTTAATATATGGTCATCACTAACCTCCTCAATGAGGGAGCTATCCCTCACCCTCAACAGGAACGACCACCCAAGGTCGGGTCACAAGGGTCAAACAACCACACATAGTTCATGATCCTCATGTGTACTCAAAATCTTTATATAAAGCATGCATGCATGCCCAACCCACATACTTAATGGTATAGAAGTCCAAGGAATCCAGCTCATCTTGTCCTCTCTTTCTCTAAGTTCCACGTAGGGTTTGTGTTGAGCATCGTCCTCAAAGAATGCATCAGGTCTCTACCTCTTCCTGGAGGCCTCTTCCTCCAAGGCTAACTCTCTCTCCTCATCCTTCTACAAGAAGGTCTAACCTTAGAGCTCTCCTGAGGGCATGAAAATACACAACATGCAACCTAAGCATGTAACTAAACTAAGTCTGAGTTTCTAATTATCAAAACTTATGTCCATGACATCTTTCATACATGCTTTTTATTATTTGGTGGAGGATTCCTTAATCCTTATCAATTGTAACCCCAAAACTCAGGAGGATGGTGGAGAGAGAAACCCTTATCTCTTAAAGTTATCCAATGAACGGGATAGAGAAGGGACGAAGACAGAAGAGAGAAGACCTAGAGGTATCTTATTTCGAGTCAAATCCTATAATTTTGGCCAGGCAGTCACACAAAATTCGTGAGTCCTTGTAGGCCGACTAACGGGGCAGAGGAAAATCTTATCAACCCCTAGATTGTGATCCTTTTCTAGACACCTTCATCATTGGAAAATCCTCTAATAATTCCCTTGGGTTCTAAAGAATTTGTAAAATGTAATAATTATTAGAGATTAAATAGAAAACCACACTCTAATACCAATTGTAACGACCCTGCTTCTCCGTAACCCCCAATTATGGAAGTCCAAGAAGTCAGAGGCGTTATCCCAAAAATAGGATCAATGGTTTTGCAAATAACAAAAAATAGTTAATAAATTCTACAAAAGACTAAACTGAAAATTGGAATAAAAAATTACTTTCACATACCTTCAAAAATAGGCAACAGAGACACATACCTTCAAAATAGGCAACAGAGACATCTACCCGTAGTAGAATTCTATCTAACTAAATCCTCCTTGATAATTTCACTTTAATATTTCACAGGTTCCACTTTACTATTTGTCCAATTTCAGGTATTTCCTAAAATGCCGACAAACAAAATGCCGGTTAGTATAAATGAATATACTGGTAGGTGGGGACAAACAAAACATTACACATAAGCTTTAACAACCTAATCATATCAAGTAGTTGTTAACAATGCTAAATTACATTTTCAATGTGACTTACCAACCGCTTTTACTCATCCTCTGGGATACCCTTTGTTAGGGTTTAGTCCTTGTAAGGGACTTAAGGCTACCTCTCCATCCCGAGCTTGGTACCTGGGGTCACCTCTCTGGGTGCCCAATGGTCTTCCCTCTGGGGCTTGACCACTTCAGACCTTCCCTCTAGGGCTTGGTCTTGCATCATACATCCAGAGATGGTATGTAGGTTTGAGACAGTCACATATATAATTAAGTTGTGATAATTATATTCACTTTAAAGATTGCAGAAATAACATCATCCAAATAGTTTATTTTCATGCAATCGATAAAACATCAATAAAACACTGGGAATCTATAATATGTACTCATAATTAACCATATACCTAATTTGGAGATCTCAAAGTTGTAATATATCCAAATCCAACTAGATGTCCAATCAAGCAAGCTAATCAATCAATCAAGCAAAAATTGATCCTAAAAACATGTATAACACCTAGTTGTTATCATCATATCCCAAACAACTCTTTATTGACTTGGTACACCTTTCCAAGGTTTTTAAGTCTCATTAGTATTCATTAGGGCTTCTTAGATCAATTTTTCAAACCTTATCTTTTTTTAGGTCAAAAAACCCTAAAATAACTTTTCCAAGGTTCTTATACTCCAATTGTCTTAGGATCATCATATCTCTATCTTAGTCATCAATTTGCACAATTAAAACCATTAAATGACATAATTACCAATATTAAGGTTTTTAAGCCCATTAATGCATATTCATGTACATGGAACCCTAAATTGAGCCAATTATGTAAAAAGATCATTCTTTTTAGATTTAAATATTTATTTTATTAACAACATGTTAGTATCGACTTAGATTATCCAAAGAACATCATTAAAAGCACTAATCATCAAAATGTAGGGTTTTTCATAAATTAAACCATTAAAGATGATAACTTTATATCCCTTTTGAATTGCAAGAAAAATCAGGCTTCCACTATATTTTTAATGGATTTATTGCATTTTTCTAATTAATTTTCATTTATAGTTGGTCTTAATCCGAGTTACTAATAAATTTCTATGATTATTTCAAGATTAACCTTATTTGGCCAATTAGAGCATGCCATGTCAGAAAAATAGGTTTTTTACCTTAACTGCCATGCGGATGGGGACTGGTCAATCACATTCTGCCACTTCAATAGTCTGTCCCAATGAGAAAGAGTAAGAAATTGGGGTCAAAGGACCACTTTACCCCCTTCTTTTCTATTTCACAACTAAGGATAGGGGAGTAATTTTGCCCATTGTCTTCTTCAATCCTCAGCTCCTACTTGTTCGCGGTCAGGCCGTGGGTAGGTCAACTCTACCATTGACCCCCAGCTTTAGGGCTATTGGGAGTAGGGCAACGACATGATCCTCTCTGTCGTGTCTCCCCGAACTCATAGGTAGCATTGCCTTTGCCAGAGAGAGCTGGGAGGTAGAGAGAGGAGTCATGCTCATCCACACTGAACCAACAACCTCGACAACCATAGACCTGACTAGATGGAGGAATTAGATGGACTGGAGTTGTGGGGACTCCTTGCAGCATTGCAAGAGGGTTTTTGGTCTCAAAACTGCAAGCCCGAGTCTCTATATATAAGGATGTTTATTGTGATACAAAGCCAGCAGCAACAAGGGGAAAACCCCCTTCGTCTCCATTAAAGCAGACAACAGGGTATGTTTGGATCCGTCTTTGGGTCTTGAAAACAATGGGGTAGGTCCCACGTGCAATTGTGATTTGATGAGAGAGAGAAAGGTCATTCAAGATTTGAGTTACTGTTCTCCTGGTTTCCTCTTTTGATTAGAGGAAGAAGATGGGATAGGAGCCGTAGATTCCTAATCAAACGACCCTCAGGCTGTGCAAAAATAAATAGGGAGCCAAGCCTTTGTTTCCAATCATGACATATAATATTATCCTCTACACTTTAGGAAAACTTGCAAAATTCATATCTCCCAATCCATTTATCTTTTTAATCCCAAATTTTATAGGAAATTGCATAATGGCTTAAGCTCCATGTTTGCAAAGTTTGTAACTCAAACTTGAAATCATGGGAGACATTTCTTCATAAGAAAGTTATCACTTATCAAGGCATATTTTCTTACTCCTATTCTTGTATATTCTTAACTTGGATTCCTTTTACCATTAGAAACCTTGTGGATTCGAAATATCATCTATGATGAGTCAACGACACATCTTTCCACATATTTCTCATATTTTCATTATTATCTCAATTTCTTTTCCTATTTATGCATTATTGGATTTCTTTCAATTTTCTCTCTATTTTTATCATCTTGGACTTACTAACTTAATAGGGTCCACGAAATTATGCATTTAAAGGAAATATTAACACGGAAATCCACTTATTGCACATAATCATACAATTTCCATAAGCATACATTATGTTGGATAAATTGCATCTAAAACAATATAAACCCAAAAATTTGGATTGTAACAGTGGTAGTTGAGAGGAGGCCACCTTTCATGAGGTAGGAGGAAATGCCACAACCCGAAATAAATTTTCATTAATGACACATGGGAAAATCTTCTAATTTGCGGACCAAATCCATGTCCTACATCTTGTAATAAGCATGCATTTCCTTTGTTATGTGGCTTCATTGATCTGCACCTTCATCGATATGATTTATTCCTTATTGTCATTTGTTTTCATTTAGCATTTCCATCAGCCAACAACCAATGACGCCCCTGTCAACGATTGATGAAAACCCTCCTATCCAAAAATCGATGAAGTTCTAGCATATGAGAACTACTAAAATTTTAGCAGGTTCAAAAATTGATGAAAACTAGAACTATGAAAACCAAAGACAAACCATATGCAGCTAATTATTGAGAAATTGGGAGCGCTGCCAAGTGAGGAAACATCAATGTCACCTATCAATGAAATCAAAGGTGTTTCATATCAACGATAATGAGGACTCTTTCCAGTCAATGGAAACTGTGACTCATCCACTAATGGGATACCATGAGTCATGTGAGTCCTCGTATTCCTTCCACTCATGTCGTCACTATTACATGCTATGGGAAATGGAAACCCTAAGTATTTTCCTATAAATACAATGCTTCAGCCTCCCGTGTGAGACATCTTTTATTTGATAGTTAGGTTGTTGTACCCCACACTCAGACCAACAAGACGATCATCAACCAGTGGTCATATTTTAATGGTTGTCTTCATAGACAACCTCCACCCCACCAAGGCTCAAGTCCCTGACCATGAAGGAGGCACAAACGAAGACGCGACCACCATATTTCCACATGATGCTTCCCTCAGCCACATATTAGATCCACTCAAGAAAGGCGTTGAAGAAGAAGGGTCAAGTAACAAACATATTGAGTGTAGTCTCTCCTCTTGGGTTGGATTAGCCCATCTTTGGGTATGAAAGCTAATGTCGCATGCATCAAGACCACACTCCTTCTAATCACTAAGACAACTAGTATCAACTCCATTGTTCATGTTTATTTTAATCTAGTTATAAGAAGCGAGTAGTTTCTTATGCTAGGGCATGGGGTGTAGCCCACTACCCACTTTTTTATTTTTCTTGTATCTAAATAGACATGAACCTTGTTGTATTTAAATCAATTGTATTATGCTTGTATGCTAGTTTCAATATATTTACATGTTTTTCAGATTCTAGGTGTAGATAACTCCAAATTGACAATCTAGGATGCCATTTGTTTCTTTTTGAACCCTTGATGAACTTCATATAGGTTTTTCTTAGGTGAGGAGTATGATCTCCAGGTAAAGCAATCACAAACCTCAGATTGGTATTTGATTAGGATTAGTCTTAACACCAAAATGGTGATTTTCTCAGCCTCAATGTTATATGTTCGTAATGATTTGTAGTGTAGTACTGAGTAAATATTAGTAGCAGTGGAGAAACACACTAACTATATAGTTTCTATCCATCGATATACTTAGACTTAATTTAGTCTTTTTTCTTGCACTTCGTATAAAGAACAACCTTCTAGTGATAAATACTAGTACTCGTTTTATTGACTCGGTCAACAAATTCTTAAAAATATTATCCTTTGGATTCGATCATTAACTATACAACGATGCGAGTCATATGCTATTGAGTGGGATTGTCATACTACCATTTTGATAAAATGTAAGGATTTCATCCCTAGTGAATTTGCATGTGTGATTGAATCCCACATCATCTTGGTGCTCAACAAAGAAAATGTTCCAATCTTGTAAATATACATTGCATTCTTTTCTTATGTGATGTGATGGAGAGAAACTTCCAACAAGTCCTTGGTGTTCTTGTGGAACATGTATTTAGAAGCAATGGAGGGTTCCATATTATTTTTTAGCCAACTCTTGACTTGATTGTTTTCACTCTTCCACTCAGGAGTGTCCTTGGTAGGCTTCTCAATGTATTTTGACTTATATCTAAATTTAAGAATTGTTTAAATCAAATTCATTCAGAGTAAGTAGTTATATCTAATAAATTTGTTGATGGAGGTTGGAGCACTATTGTTATGGAAAATCACCTAAGGTGTTTCTTTCCCGCCAAACACGATGATGAGAGGATAAAAATGGTATGATCACGGTTGATGGAGCAATACTTGTGGCAACACATTCCACTATCACATAGACAATGAGGTGTTATGCGAAAATGTGCGGAAATCACCATAACCACAGATTACCAAAAACACGGGTTAATTAAAATCGATTAAAGAAAGCGGATACACTAGGAAACTATTACATTCAAGTCCTCGTCCTGCACGAAAACATGTTATATAATTATTTACAAGCCTTGATATGTGTCCACAGCTTGGGAGATCAGCTGTCTAGTCATCACATGCGTTCATCGCCTGTTATATAAACATAACGGCCCACATCCGGCCAGCAACAGGATATACAAACCACAACAGCTATACATCGTGAAACAACGTCAAAACGCCTCCAAGGACCTGAGAGTACAGGGATGACTCTAAGACTCTACTACAAATGACCAAAACAACAGCATGTCCATCTCTTGCCTTCTACTGCTCGTCTTACTGCTCGGCCGTAACTCCACGACCACCACCACATCTAGCTCGAACACCTAAAAGGTTATGAACCAGCAGAGTGAGACACACAGTCCCAGCGAGAAACATAAATCCCCGCCGAAACTATAAAACAAAAGGAAGATTAAAGCAACAACAACAGATAACTGGTAAAGCGTAGAATAAGAACAGTCTATATAGCAAAGCTATTTGTACCATCAAGCTTACCAGATGTACAGAAGGCATATCACCAGTTATCTCTTTATGGAACATGATTGACAAGATAAGATTTATAAGATCTTACTACATAACATAAGGAACATATAAGAAACTGTAGGTATAACAAGATTAACTACACAAGCAAGGCCTCAACCAATGTTTCGTGTTTTGCCTGAAGCAGTAAATACTATTCGGCTGGATTACGTATTATTATGCCCTGAGGAAGTGAGTCGTACCACTCCGATCCAACCGACAGCTGTGAAACCCGGAGCCGGTGCCATACAAGGTCAATGGAAGAGCCGGACTCCACGACCTCCCACCTCGTGGTCAGTGCACGAGTACAACACAAGCAGGACCGCAGTCTCATACTTAAGTGGCCTCCGCCACAGGGTCAGCTTCCGCAGGCTACCCTCTACCTAGCCCGCCTCGGTACAGGTATTGGCGCTAGTGAAACTGAGCCACGGGCCCGTTCACCATGCTCTGAGCCATGAACGCATTCATTCTCCCATATCACATATCATGATCCATGGGCCTGTTCACCATTCTCTATACATATCCTGAGTCTGTAACCACATCTGCACTCGAATCCTCACTATTTTAGGCTAGGAGAAACCTCGCATATTCAACAATATGCGCTCTGGGTTAACCCGCAGGAGAACCCGTTTCACCATCACCAACTCCTGACGATGATGGATCTATGGCCAGGGAAAACTACATGATATGTTCCACTGTGATTATTTAATATATTTTAAGTGGATTGCAAGATTCAGTCAAGTTGTATAACATGCAACTAAAACAAGAATAAACAACATGAAACTCAAAATCATGCTTTTACTGTCATCAACATCATCCTGATCCATCACAAGGATCCAACATTACAGGTTACCACTCGGTCTCTTGCCAATTCTCTAGATCCATCACAAGGATCATCATATTGCCATGGGATCTCAATCCCTCATCAAATAGTGTCACTGCCTCTCAAGGCTTACATCATCACCATGGGATAGCAATCCCAGGTCATCATCAGAGGATAACCATCAAAGTAGTGTTACTCAGATACATATATACCTCATTGCCCCTTACCTGGCTATGCATCTGTACCTGCATGGTTAGTATGCACAATCATCATGGATTATCAACATTGGGTGACATTTACCATTCATGCCTCAACTTGTGATCATAACATTATGCAAAGAATCTTATATGCTTACCATTTCTCAGCATTATACATATAATTCAAGATGATCATAAACACATGAAATGTCATGTCAAGATACATAGATGTGATCTACTATATCAAGCATATCAAGGTTCACCATTATAAACCAAACGTGATGCATAAACAATATCTAGCATATATGTTTTCCAGAAGGAACAAGACCCTCACTAGAAGTGTCGACTACCCTCACAAGAAGTTTGACGGGTAGGGCACCCTCACTAGAGATGGTATCAGGCAGGGTACTTCTCATATCGCCCAACCATTTCAACCTCATAACGGCCAAGCAAACCAGCAAGGATAACGGGCTACTACCTCAAGATGTATCGTGCAACAAGGACCCAAGGTATAACGTGCACAAACATATCGTACATCAGATGTATCAGGCATCTCTGTGTCGTGCACCTCAGTGTCGTGCATCATGGATATCGGGCATACATATGCAACGTGCAGCTCAGCCTATATCGTGCAATGGTGCGTTATGCACTAGGTTACTATCTCGGATTAAGTGTATCGACCAGCATCACTCACAAGGTATGACACCCAAAGATACAACTCAACGGCCACAAGGAAACATGTCGTCGACCCTCATCCTATCGGCCAACACACAAGGCAACGCAGGTCCAGATCGCCACGCCCCATCGTCCAATGTATAACGGCATCAAGCTACCATCTGAACTAGGCGTGTCGGGCAGGGTATTCAACCAGGTGTGACGCCCGACACGCAAGGGTAACAAACAACATTCTACTCCTCTAGGTATAACGACCAGGGCACAACCTCAAATGATAGCAAGGAAAACATGTCGTCCAGCAAGCTAACCTCATCTATCGGCCAACTCAGAAGGCCAGGGTCAAGGGAGACGCCCACCATAGAACTAGCTAGCAAAGCTTCACAACATCAAGGTATAACGAGGTTAAGTGTGTCGGGTAGGGTACTTATCATGGTGTGATGCCCGACACAACAAGGCAGGAACCAGGGGTGTAACGCCTGTCACCACACCACAACATAATGACCAAGGCTCTAGGCCAAAGAGGGATATCGGGCAGCATCACCACCAACCCCATATCGGGCAAGACGCAACCCAATAAGGTCGCCACCAACCTCGAGCACAAAGGGTACCAAAACCCTAATGGATCAAGAAGATGGCTCACCTCTCAACAACCATGAGAGAGGGGTCTTGCCTAGCTTCTTATCACCAATCGGGCAACTCAAGGATCAACCACAACCAAGGTGCACAACCACTACATAGCTCACCTTTCAAGTCCATGCTGAGAGGAGGGTGTTGCTCAAGCAACTAGAACACAAGATCACCTCTCAACTCAAATGAGAGAGGAGAGTTGCCCATATTACTAGAACTAAACCTCACTCCTCTAGACCTAGGAGAGAAAGGGGTGTTTCTCACAAAGAAAACCCTAGATCATGGTTCGGCCAACAAGAAGCAACTAAGCAAGAAACTAAACTAGCAACATGC
The DNA here is from genome assembly GCA_963693085.1 of Alisma plantago-aquatica. Lineage (NCBI taxonomy): Eukaryota > Viridiplantae > Streptophyta > Magnoliopsida > Alismatales > Alismataceae > Alisma > Alisma plantago-aquatica. The sequence goes on along the minus strand of OY856411.1, from coordinate 133,675,211 downwards.
ATAGCTGATATGATCATAAGGAACATACAAGAACATAGAAGATGTAGTATAGTTAGGGTTAGGAGTTATGTAACTCGCCGTAGGCAAGCTCCAAGCTCCTAGCTCCAAGCTCCAAGCACCACCACAAGAAGAAGAGCAAGGCACTCTAGGGTTCAGCCACCACTAGAGGAAGAAGGAGACTCCAAGGCAAGGATTGGCCACAAAGCTTGCAAAGGAAGAGGGTGTCGTGCACCAAGGGAGAGGGAGACTAAGGAACTAAAAGGGATCCTTAGAAAGAGAAAGGGGACACATATATAGAAGAGGGTGGAGAAAAACCAAGGAAAGACAAGGCAAGGTGTCGCCCACCTAGGGACACTTGTCCATGAGCAATGCCACCACTCTAACATGCCATAAACACATCTCCAAGGCCATTGTCACATGCAAGCATCAAGCACCAAGTGTCCACTAGTGGTGACACAAACGAGGTCAAAGAAGGTCAAAGGGTCCATGGGCGACACAACTCCACACCATGGTCGACACACTCCCTAGGCCGACACACCACAGGCCAACACAAGCACACTGCTTCCCAACACAAGGCTCACTTGCCCCACACAAAGGTCCAACAAGGCAAAGGCAAGGCACCACAAGGCCCAACAAGCTCATCCAAGCCCAAGGCAACACAAGCAACGAGCCCAAACCTTCCTCTCAACACTAGAGGAAGCAAGGAGAGGGAGGAACACCTCACAAGGTGACACACTTGCCCACAAACCCTAATCTTGGGTATATTGCAAGTAGCACCTCTAGCTCTCAACAAAGCACCAACAAATCCTAATCACCACTAAGGGTGATTAGCAAGCAACTAAGCACCAGGGTTTACGCAAAGAAAATAGGATAAACCCTAAACGGAGGTCAGGGTCCTTACAAACTAACCCTCTACAAAGGGATTTTGTCCTCGAAATCTGAAGGAAAAAGCGAGGGATACTTCCTCCTCATCTCTTCCTCAAGCTCCCACGTGGCTTCCTCAACGCCACGATGATGCCAAAGAACCTTCACAAGAACCATTTTCTTCCTCTTCAGCTTTTTAACTCTTCTGTCAAGGATCATCACATGACCTTCCTCGTAGGTCACATCTTCATCATGCTCAACTTAGACTGGCTGTATCACTGTTCCTGTATCCGGATGACTTTTCTTCAGCATACTAACATGGACCACTGGATGTAACCTGTGCAACTCTGGCGACAGTTCCAACTCATAAGATACCTTGCCAACTCGTGCTATGACCGGGTATGGCCCCATATATCTGGGTGCTAGATTACCCTTCCGACCAAACCTTAGCACACCTTTCCACGACAAGACTTTAAGATACACTTTGTCTCCTACCTGGAACTCCAAAGGTCGTCGTCGATTGTCTGCATAAGACTTCTGCCTGTCCTGTGCCGCTTTCAACTATTGTTGTATCACTCTGATCTTCTCTGTTGTCTGTTGTACTAACTCAGGACCCAAAAGTTGATATTCACCAGACTCATACCAACATAACAGAGATATGCACTTCCTGCCATATAAGGCCTCATAAGGAGCCATGTCAATGCTCCGCTGATAACTGTTTTTGTAGGCAAACTCTATCAAACTGAGATGTATGTCCCAACTGCCTAGAAACTGCAAAACACAAGCAAGAAGGAGATCCTCCAATGTCTGAATAGTTCTCTCAGACTGTCCATCCTCGCACTCATGGAACCCATCACGTTTTTTGCTGCCAAACTCTGATCTGATCAACTGCACTGCATCATCTACTTATTGTGCATCTTTGATTCATTGTCTCAGCGTAGGCTTGACTTGCATATGTGCTAAAAGTCCAGCTAATAAGGAAACTTCCATCTGCACATTCATCTGTCGCAAGGAAACAAGTATATCCTGTCTATGGCATACCAAGGAACTCAACTGTGCCTTCTTTGAAGGAAAAGAAGAATACTTTCGACTAAGCGCATCAGCTACCACATTCTCCTTACGATGATGATACTCGATGGTGCAGTCGTAATCATTGATTAACTCCATCCATCGACTATGTCGCATGTTTAACTCATGCTGCGAAAAGATGTACTTCAGATTCTTATGATCCGTAAAGATCTGACACACTTCCCGTAAAGATAGTGTCTCCAATTCTTTAACGCATGAACCACTGCTGCCAACTCCAAATCATGAGTCGGATAGTTCTCCTCGTATTTCTTAAGCTGTCGCGAAGCAAAAGAAACCACATGATCTTCCTGCATCAGCACACAACCTAAACCTTTCTTGGAAGCATCACAGAAAACAACATAGCCCTTCCCAGGTTCTTGCAGCACTAACACTGGAGCACTAGTCAGCTTCTCCTTCAAACTTTGGAAAGCTTGCTGACAACGGTCATTCCAGACAAAAGGTACATCCTTTCTAGTCAACTTTGTCATCGGCAACGCAATCGCACTGAAGTCCTTTATAAACCTTCAGCAGTATCCTGCTAAACCCAGGAAACTATGAACTTCTGTCGGTGTCTTCGGCTGTTCCCATTCTGCAACGGATTCCACCTTCTTCAGGTCCACTTTAACTCCTTCTACAGATATCACATGACCCAAGAAACTTACTTCTTCCAGCCAAAACTCACACTTATTGAACTTGGCGTACAACTAATGTTGGCGAAGAAGAGTCAACGATAGTCGAAGATGTCGCTCATGCTCTTGCCTGTCCCGACTATAGATCAAGATGTCATCTATAAAGACTGCAACAAACTGATGTAGGAACGGACGAAACACTCTGTTCATCAAATCCATGAAAGCAGCAGGCGCATTGGTTAGCCCAAACGGCATAACCACAAACTCAAAGTGACCATACCTCATCCTGAAAGCTGACTTTGGTATGTCATCCACCTTAATCCTCAACTGATGGTATCCAGACCTTAGATCGATATTTGAAAACACTGTAGCACCACACAACTGATCGAACTAATCATCTATCCTCGGTAGCGGGTACTTGTTCTTGATCGTGACCTTGTTCAACTATCGGTAGTCTATACATAACCGCATCAATCTGTCCTTCTTCTTAACGAACAACACTGGAGCACCCCAAGGCAACGTTCTTGGTCAGATGAAACCTTTCTCCAACAACTCTTGCAACTGCTTCTTACGCTCTGCCATCTCCACTGGAGCCATTCTATATGGTGTCTGTGCAACTGGTTGTGTTCCTGGGACCAGATTGATCTCGAAATCAATCTCTCGGGGTGGAGGAACACCGAGGAACTCCTCAGGAAACACATCCGCAAACTCTCGGACAACCGTCACCTCTTCAAGGCTAGGGTCTTTTGCCTTGGTATCCACAACGGTATCCACCACGTGAGCTAAGAACACCTCACATCCTTGCCGTAGCAACTTCTCTGCCACAATAGCTGGTACCAGACATGTCGGAAGAATCTTCCTATCTCCTTGGAAGATCCACTTCTCTCCATCATCATCAAACACAACCTGCTTGGAACCACAGTCCAAAACAACCTTATACCTCTCTAACGTATCCATCCCAAGGATCACATCGAAACCACACATATCAAGTGGTATAAGATCCACTTGTATACGGTGTCCCGAGAAAGATAAGACACAAGATGGACACTCTTCTCGAAGCATCGAGGAACCATCAAGAGGGGTTTCTAACAACAAGCTATCCTTCTTACAACTAACATGTAAACGACAGTTCTCAAGCATACTATAGGCAGTAAAAGAATGTGTAGCACCCGGGTCAACCAAAACAGATATAAAGTAAGAAGAAGACATATCAGAATGAAATAACTCCATCTGACCTGTCACCACTCACGGGTTGACTATCGCCTCCGGCTGACTCATAGCATAGAATCGAGCCGTTGGTTGCTGCCGAAGTCCTCTGCTTCCTTAAGCAGATGATTCCGCTTGCGACGTTAGACCGCGTCCTTGCCCTCTGCTACTACTGGGTTGCTGTCTATCTAACCCTCGTTGATTCTGCCTTGGCTGCTGTGTCACTTCAACATCTCCATTCGGGCAGTTGAACCTCTGATACCCAATATGACCACAACGATAGCATGAGCTATCTTCAAACTGTGGACTAGATGGCCCTGTCACTTCCATAGAATCTGTACTATGTGCCTTCGACGGTGAAAAAACATATCCTTTTCCCTTACTCAGAGACCACGACGATGGTACACTGGAACCTCTCATCATGGAAGGTGCTGAGAACCTTGGCTTCTTGAAGCCACCAAACCTCTGTCCCTGGAACTGAGCAGGCCTATTCTTAGACATGGATTCTGTTTTCTCCGTTACTGATCGTTCGATCCTCCGGACAGATTCCACAAACATAGCAAACTGCTCACGGTTCTCCAACGTAGAAACAGGTGTTCTCAACTCAGCACTCAGACCCTTCTCAAAACGTCTGATCTACTCCTCATCTGTTGTTGCCATGTGTGGACAAAACCTCAACAGATCCATGAACTTGGCCTCATACTCGGTGATGTTCATCGTTCCTTGGCGCAGGCTCTCAAACTAACTGATCTTCTCATCCAGATACGTCTTCAGAAAGTATCTACTGATGAACTCACGCTGAAAAACCTCCCAACCGATCATCTCACCCGGACGCTTCTCCTCCTCGATGGTCCACCAGTGACCAGCACTACCTTTCAAAAGGTAGATAGCGTGATTTACTTTGTCTTCTTTCAGGATGTCAAGGATCTGGAAAGCCTTCTCAAGACTTGTCAGCCATAGATCTGCATCCACTGGATCAGCCGTTCCAGCATAATTCGAAGCTCTGACTCGACAAAGCCGCTCAAAGGTCTTCCCAACACCCGACGTTTCACCATGGGGAGCCTGTACTCTTGGGGGAGGCACTAGTAGTCTGTCTACCATGAGATTCATCGTAGTCATCATCTGCCCCATAAGTTGTTGATAGGTAGGGTGCTCAAGAATGGTTGGGTCAGGTTGGGGGACCTCAGACACTCGATCTTCATGTGCCTGACCTATAGCTTCATCAACTGATGCAACATCGTTGTTCTCAACAGCATGTTCTTGATGGTTTCCAGACATCTTGACTTTTCTTCTGCTGGGGGCAGAAGATGAATGTAAGAAAATCTAGAAAACTCACAAGAACAGACACAACCTAGCCCTAAATCCCTGTAGACTCAGCAAACCTAGAGCTCTGATACCAAAACTTGTGGCAACACATCCCACTATCACACAGACAACGAGGTGTTACGCGAAAACGTGCGGAAATCACCATAACCACAGATTACCAAAAACACGGGTTAATTAAAACCGATTACAGAAAGAGGATAGACTAGGAAACTATTACCTTCAAGTCCTCGTCCTGCACAAAAACATGTTGTATAATCATTTACAAGCCTTGATACGTGTCCACAGTTTGGGAGATCAGTTGTCTAGTCATCACATGCGTTCATCACCTGTTCTATATACATAATGGCCCACATTTGGCCAGTAGAAGGATATACAAACCACAACATCTATACATCATGAAACAACGTCAAAATGCCTCCAAGGACCTGAGAGTACAGGGATGACTCTAAGACTCTACTACAAACGACAAAAATAGCAACCTGTCCATCTCTTGTCTTCTACTGCTCGTCTTGCTGCTCGGCCGCAACTCCGTGACCACCACCACGTCTAGCTCGAACACCTAAAAGGTTATGAACTAGTGGGGTGAGACACACAGTCCCAGCAAGAAACATAACTCCCCACCGAAACTATAAAACCAAAGGAAGATTAAAGCAACAACAGTAGATAACTGGTAAAGCGTAGAATAAGAACAGTCTATATAGCAAAGCTATTTGTACCATCAAGCTTACCAGATGTACGGAAGGCATATCACCATTTATCTCTTTATGGAACATGATTGACAAGATAAGATTTATAAGATCTTACTACATAACATAAGGAACGTATAAGCAACTGCAGGTATAACAAGATTAACTACACAAGCCATGCCTCAACCAATGTTCCGTGTTTTGCCTTAAGCAGTAAATACCATTCGGTTGGATTACGTATTATTATGCCCTGAGGAAGTGAGCCGTACCGCTCCGATCCAACCGACGACTGCGAAACCCATAGCCAGTGCCATACAAGGTCAATGGAAGAGCCGGACTCCACGACCTCCCACGTCGTGGTCAGTGCACGAGTACAACACAAGCAGGACCACAGTCTCATGCTTAAGTAGCCTCAGCCACAAGGTCAGCTCCCGTAGGATACCCTCTGCCTAGCCCGCCTCGGTACAGGTCTCGGTGCTAGTGAAACTGAGCCACGGGCCTGTTCACCGTGCTCTGAGCCATGAACGCATTCATGCTCCCATATCACATATCCTGAGCCATGGGCCTGTTCACCATGTTCTATACATATCTTGAGTCTGCAATCACAGCTGCACTCGAATCCTCACTATTTTAGGCTAGGAGAAACCTCGCATATTCAACAATATGCTCTCCGGGTTAACCCGCAGGAGAACCCGTTTCACCATCACCAACTCCTGACGATGATGGATCTATGGCCAGGGCAAACTACATGATATGTTCCACTATGATTATTTAATGTATTTTAAGTGGATTACAAGATTCAGTCAAGTTGTATAACATGCAACTAAAACAAGAATAAACAACATGAAACTCAAAATCATGCTTTTACTGTCATCAACATCATCCTGATCCATCACAAGGATCCAACATTACATGTTACCACTCGGCCTCTTGCCAATCCTCTAGATCCATCACAAGGATCATCATATTGCCATGGGATCTCAATCCCTCATCACATAGTGTCACTGCCTCTCAAGGCTTACATCATCACCATGGGATAGCAATTCCAGGTCATCATCAGTGGATAACCATCAAAGCAGTGTTACTCATATACATATATATCTTATAGCCCCTTACCTGGCTATGCATCTGTACCTACATGGTTATTATGCACAATCATCATGGATTATCAACATAGGGTGACATTTATCATTCATGCCTCAACCTGTGATCATAACATTATGCAAATCATCTTATATGCTTACCATTTCTCAGCATTATACATATAATTCAAGATGATCATAAACACATGAAATGTCATGTCAAGATACATAGATGTGATCTACTATATCAATCATATCAAGGTTCACCATTATAAACCAAACATGATGCATAAACAAGATCTAGCATATATGTTTTCCAGAAGGAAAAAGACCCTCACTAGAAGTGCCCACTACCCTCACAAGAAGTGTGATGGGTAGGGCACCCTCACTAGAGATGGTATCAGGCAGGGTACTTCTCATATCACCCAACCATTTCAGCCTCATAACAGCCAAGCAAACCAGAAAGGATAACGGGCTACTACCTCAAGATGTATCATGCAACAAGGACCCAAGGTATAATGTGCACAAACATAACGTGCAAGAGATGTATCAGGCACCTGAGTGTCGTGCACCTCAGTGTCATGCAACACTGTGTCGTGCATCATGGATATCAGGCATATATATGCAACGTGCAGCTGCGCCTATATCGTGCAATGGTGTGTTATGCACTAGGTTACTATCTCATATTAAGTGTATCGGCCATCATCACTCACAAGGTATGACACCCAAAGATACAACTCAACGGCCACAAGGAAACCTGTCGTCTACCCTCATCCTATCAGCCAACACACAAGGCAACACAAGTCCAGATCGCCACGCCCCATCGTCCAAAGTATAATGGCATCAAGCTACCATCTGAACTAGGCGTGCCGGGCAGGGTACTCAACCAGGTGTGACTCCCGACACACAAGGGTAATGGCCAATGTTCTACTCCTCTAGGTATAACGACCAGGGCACAACCTAAAACGACAACAAGGAAAACATGTCGTCCAGCAAGCTAACCTCATCTATCGGCCAACTCACAAGGCCAGGGCCAGGGGAGACACCCACCACAGAACTAGATAGCAAAGCTTCACCGCATCAAGGTATAACGAGGTTAAGTGTGTTGGGCAGGGTACTTATCATGGTGTGACGCCTGACAAAACAAGGCAGGAACCAGGGGTGTAACGCCCGTCACCACACCAGAACATAACGACCAAGGCTCTAGGCCAAAGAGGGATATCAGGCAGCATCACGACCAACCCCATATCGGGCAAGATGCAACCCAATAAGGTCTCCACCAACCTTGAGCACAAAGGGCACCAAAACCCTAATGGATCAAGAAGATGGCTCACCTCTCAACAACCAAGAGAGAGGGGTCTTGCCTAGCTTCTTATCACCAATCGGGAAACTCAAGGATCAACCACAACTAAGGTCCACAACCACTACATAGCTCACATTTCAAGTCCATGGTGAGAGGAGGGTGTTGCTCAAGCAACTAGAACACAAGCTCACCTCTCAACTCAAATGAGAGAGGAGTGTTGCCCATATTACTAGAACTCAATCTCACTCCTCTAGACCTAGGAGAGAAAGGGGTGTTTCTCACCAAGAAAACCCTAGATCATGGTTCAGCCAACAAGAAGCAACTAAGCAAGAAACTAAACTAGCAACATGCATAGCCGATATGCTCATAAGAAACATACAAGAACATAGAAGAGGTAGTATAGTTAGGGTTAGGAGTTATGTAACCCGCCTTAGGCAAGCTCCAAGCTCCTAGCTCCAAGCACCACCACAAAGAGAAGAGCAAGGCACTCTAGGGTTCGGCCACCACTAGAGGAAGAAGGAGACTCGAAGGCAAGGATCGGCCACCAAGCTTGCAAAGGAAGAGGGTGTCGTGCACCAAGGGAGAGGGAGACTAAGGAACTAAAAGGGATCCTTAGTAAGAGAAAGGGGACACATATATAGAAGAGGGTGGATGAGAAACCAAGGAAGGACAAGGCAAGGTGTCACCCACCTAGGGACACTTGTCCATGAGCAATGCCACCACTCTAACATGCCCTAAACACATGTCCAAGGCCATTTCCACATGCAAGCAACAAGCACCAAGTGTACACTAGTAGTGACACAAACGAGGTCAAAGAAGGTCAAAGGGTCCATGGGCGACACAACTCCACACCATGGCCGACACACTCCCTAGGCCGACACACCACAGGCTGACACAAGCACACTGCTGCCCAACACAAGGCTCACTTGCCCGACACAAAGGTCCAACAAGGCAAAGGCAAGGCACCACAAGGCCCAACAAGCTCATCCAATCCGAAGGCAACACAAGCAAAGAGCCCAAACCTTCCTCTCAACACTAGAGGAAGCAAGGAGAGGGAGTGTTACAACCCTAAATTTGGGTTCATTTGGTGAGAAATGTAATTTCTCATAGTAAGGATATTTGAACAAATAATATGATGTATTTGGATTTTATTTACAATATCCTTGATGATTGTGTTATGGGCTTTATTGGCCATTGGGCCCAAATAATAAGAAAATTCAATTAGTGAATGAATAATTGAATATTCGAGAAAAGAATAAGATGGATACATGTAGAAAGAAAATCCAAAGAAGGATTTCGTGCCTCTTGGGTTCCTTGGGTTCCAAGGAGTCCAAAGTTGCATAAAGAGTGCAATAAGAAAAAAACATCAATTAAGTATTTCTTTATTAAGAAAGAAATTCAAAATAATGATAAAATATGGAAAACAAGTGAAAAGAGATATAATTGAGTTATCCTTTGTGGAATTTAGTATCCCAAGGATTCCTAATGATAAAACAAATACCGATGAGGAAAATAAAAGAAAAATAAAGAGAAATCCTCAAAAAGAGATATTTTAATAAGAAATAAACAAGATAATGCGAAATAATGAAGAATAATGCATTTCGATGCATCTAGAGGGATAATGAGTATCCTATAAAAAGGATTTCGAAATAATAGAGTTTCTTGGGATCCAAGGAGTCCCAATAAAGAGGAAAGAGAGAGAAAATACAAAAAAAATTGCAAAATAAGAGGATAATGTGATGCATTATTAAGGAATTAAGTAATATTGATGAAAAGGAGGTATTTTCTATTAAACGAAACAAAATCTCATGACCAATGATTAAAAGGCAAGTGCAAAGGATATAAAAGAAGTTATTTTCGAAATATTTAGATTTAAAGCATAAAGAAATATCAAGGAGATAAATTTTGGTTTTCTTAACGATTAAGGGATATGAATTAAGGAAATAATTAGAAAATAGATGTTTTCTTTGTGGACAAGGAAAGGAGGTTTCCCATTGATTATGGGACTTGCTCTCCTCGTGGGTAGGCGTGCTAGTACGCAGCTGCATATCCCTATAAAGGGGACGGATCCACATGCTCACATTTTTCCTTGTCTCCCACTCTTCTCCTACCATGCCACCGTCCAAACCCTAACCAAGGGAGGAACGTGACCCCTTGGTATGACGAGGTGTTGTGGAAGGAGCGATGATGGAAGCTCGATGCTCCTATGATGACGGAGAGAAGCAGCATAGCCACGCGCAATGCAGTTGGTGGCTGTAGGCCGACCGTGCTTGCAGGTCTGGTGGTTGTGAATCAGCCGTCAGGTCCTGGAGAAGGCGGGGGAAGCCGCGCCATCGCAGCTAGGGCGGAAGCCTTAGGGCTGCACTTAGGCGTTAAGTAGCAGATCGACCCAGCTCCGGCAGCTGTGCTAGGCGTGATCTGGGTGGTGCCCCAAGGGCGACAGAGATGGGGCGACCCTTGGCGGCATTCCCCGAGCCCTGAGGGAGAGAGGGCGCACCCCCGTTGTGTGCAGATCAGCGGCCAGAGCGAGAGTCAAAGTTTGAAGACAACCTAGGGACACGATGGACCGAAACACCTCTCAGGCGTGTGAAGCATCGATGACTTAACCAGGGGCAAAGTCATCATTTCGAAATGTTTCTGAATCTACAGTTACGTTGCATGGAAGGACGACGTGGCGCCATCTGATTGGCCGAGAGGTACATTTCTTTGCTAAAATCATAACTAATTCTAGAAAACTCAGATTGAGACAAATCTTATATGAAAATTGATCCACAGAACGAGGGGAATTCAATAAAAATATGTTTGGAAGCTAATTCATCTTTCTATGAGAATAGTACTGTAAATCATCATCTTTAATGAATTAAAGATTAAGAAACCCTATTTTGATATGATTAATGTATTTAACAGGGTTTAATGGATCATTAGAGTTGATGTTAACCTGTTAAATGTAAAAAGGTACATTATGTTCAAAAAGGAAGAACTTTGCACATGATTAGTCTAATTTAGAGTTTAAGTGCATAAACATGCTTGAAATTTTAATAAGGGCATAAAGTTATAATCTTTAATGTTTTAATTAAGGGAAAACCCTTAGATTTGATGGTATATGGTCTTAATGACGTTATTTTGGATAATTCAGGCTGAGATTAACATGTTGTAATAAAATTGAAAATAGGATCTAAAAAGATGATCTTTTTATATAATTCGCTTAATTTAGGGTTTCGTGCATGATTAAGCATTAATGACCTTCAAAACCCTAATTTAGGTGAATATGTCTTTTAACTGGTTTAATTGTTCAAATCCATGAATAAATAGGGATGTGATGATCCTAAGTCAATTTGGGTATAAAAGACTGTTAAAATGGATAGTTGAGCAATTAAGGTTCATATAAATGGAAAAGAATATTTTAGGGTTTGTTAACCTAGAAGAGATAAAGTTTGAGAAATTGATCTAAGAAACCCTAATGAATATTAATGGAACCATAATGCTGATTAGAAACCCTAGAAAGAGAATCCAAGTCAATAAAGTAGATTCTTGATAAAGTGTGTAATAAATAGAGTACATATTCTTTTCAAGAATTATGTGATGATTGAATTACTTACTTGGATCTGTTGATTGGCTTCATTGTATATACATGAAGTATATGTTGAATAATTTGCATGAATCACCAAATCAGGTATGTGGTTACGCTTATGAATAATCGCTCTAGTTTGACGGCGATTCCCGAAGTTTTAATTGGTTGCTTGAAAATAACTGTTGGGTGTTTATTTATTTCATGCAACTATAAAGTGACTATGATTATCACTATAAATGGGCGTTTATAACTGACTAGATCTGGGTCCACCTCTATTGGTTTGAAAAGGCTAAGAAAAAGGGGTAATCCTAGAACAAGGTCTAGATTACCGAGAGTTAGAAACTGGGCTACCTACGTGTAGTGCCATGAGACTCATTATCCTGCCATGAGTTAAGGAGTGGGCTACTTACGAGTAGTGCCATGTGACTCAACCCTAGAAATTGGTTCACTTATAGGTGGATCATGAGGGGTTTAATGGGGACAATATAGAGGATAGGGTACTCTTGGATCGCGGAGTTATATCTAAAATGTAATTTTGGTTGTTAAATGATTAATTGAATGATTACATTGTTAACGTATTTACATAATTATTGTTTCCCCCACATACCAGCTTCAGCTGACCAACATTTTGTTTGTCGGTGTTTTAGGTACAAGACAAAAGGACAAATAGTAAATCGTCATATTATGAAATACATGAAGTAAAATACAAGGAGGATTAGTTAGAGTAGAATCCTTAAGTGGATATAAGTTTAGAGATTCATGTTTTCCAAAAGGTATGCAAAAATTTATTTTCATACAACTTTTCAGTATAGTCTGTTAAAATTTTATAATTATTCTTGGTTAATTGCCGAACCTTTGATCCGGAAGTTATGGGTGCGACTTTGACCTCTCAGTCTCCCTTAATTGGGGGTTATCGGGAGATGGGGTCGTAACATTTGGTATCAGAGCTTAGGTTCCTCAGTTAACCATTAATAATTATTAAATTTTACAAACTCCATAGAACCCAAGGGAGTTATTAGAGGACTATCCGAAAGACAGAGGTGTCTAGAAAATGATCACGACCGGGGGCTGGCAATATTTTCCTCTGCACCGCTAGTCAGAATACGAGGACTCCCGGATCCGTGTGACTGCTTGGACAAAGTCTTAGGGTAGGAATCAAAATAAGATACCTTTAGGACTTTCTCATCTTATTCATCCCTTCTCATCACAAATTCTGTTAAGTACCTTAAGGATTAGGGTTTTCCCTCTTCTCCTCACCCTCTTAAGGTATGGGTAAGATTAATAAGGTCTAAGGAATCCTCCATCAAATTAATGAAAGGCATGTAAATAAGATGTCATGGATATAAGCTTAATAGATTAAGCACAAACTAAAGAATAGATACATGCTTAGGTCGTATGACATAAGTTGTCATATCCTCAGAAGAGACCTGAGGCTATACCTTCTTGTTAGGAGGATAAGTTAGTCTTAGAGATAGAGATCTCCATTGCAAGTAGAGACCTGGCACATCCTCTGAGGATGGTGCTAACCCTAACCCTAAGTGAAGGTTAGAGAGAGATGAGTTGGACCAGGTGTTTGAAGAGACATGCCTTTGGGATTCCATATGATCCATGGGTGACCTAGCACCTTTGGCAACGCAACCTTGGGAAGGGTCACGCATGTTACGGTAAAGGATAGCTCCTTAGATGATGGTGTTAGTGAAGGACCTTAGAAACCTTATGGGCTTGTGCAAGTAGGGTATAGCTGGCACCTAGGGCACGTCATAGTGCTGACAGTAGGATGAAACCCTGGATAAGCAATCATGATGGAGCATAAAGGTTATGGATGATCTTGAGAAAACATAAGTTCGAACCTAGGCTTCACCCATGTAGGGCACGCTTTTGAGGTTGATCCTTCATGAAGAGAGGACCTCTAATGGTGAGGTTGCATGTAGGGTTAGCTCTAGAGAGAGAGAGCAGGGAACCCAGCAAGAAGGTTGGAAGCCTAAAACCCTAAGATATGAGGAACAATGGATGATAGTGGGTGCCTCATGATCGATCCCTAAAAGTTGATGATATCTTGGTTGCCTTTAGAGGGACCAAACCCTAGAGTGAGAAGATGAAGATTCTGATACCTATGTGCCTATGGTATAGGTGTTTACCTTTTGAGGTAGGAAGAAGAGTTCCTTAGACCTAGAAAGGTTTAGTAAAGGGTTATGAGGCCTTGTACGTTGTTGGTTGTCCTTTAGGATGACCCAACTCAAAGTGTTGCTTGAGTTGACTGATGACAGGAAGTGCATGTCATGCCTCTTGCATGCTTGATTCGTGGTTAAGAGTTTGAGCATGCAGTTGGATGCCCAAATGTGAACCTAGGGTTCCTAGGCCTAAGAGGGGAAGCAGTGTACCTAATGCTCATGACGAGAATTGAGTTGCTATAGTTTCGAGCATGGTACTCCTCATGTATAGAGGAAAAGGGAAGCCCCTTAAGTTTAAGGTATGTTTGATGGACCCCTCACAGCAAGGATGATGATAAAGGAAGGTATGATCTTGATCCAGCATGAAGGAAAGAGGACAAGTATGACCTAGCATGGTTGAGTAGGTGATCTGCTTGTGTTGATAGGGTTAAGTAGGCTCATGTGGATGTAAACCCTAAACCTAAGAGCTTTTGTGACCTTGTTGTCAAGAGATAGTTTCCCTCCCATCCTGGGAGAAGGACCCTTTTGAAGGGAGTACACCAGTTTTGAGGTAACCTGAGGAGGTTTCATAGGATCTTGAGAAGCTAGGTGAAGAGTACATGGCATGATAATGAACCTGTAGACCCATAGATATCCATCTCTAATTGAATATGAATGTGTTACCATGTAGGTAACCAGTATGGGGCTTGACCAAGGTAGGCAGGGTGCTATGATCCCTATGAAAGGATCAAAGCCAGCCCATTAATGTAGAAAGAGAGATGATGACGACTTGGGTAAGGTTCTAAGTGAACATGTACTATAATGGAGAATCCTAAGTCTATCCTAGGGGCGGGTAGCTAGGGATAAGACCGATGAAAGTAGGAGTTTCCTAATTCCCCAATTGCACATGACCATAGGGTCGGGAGGTAACAACTATCATTGTTAGAGGGCCATGGGTTAGGGGATTGATAACCTTCATGAACTCATGGGACCCAAAGGGCAGATGAGTAGGGCACTCTCTTGATGCATGAGGGAAGAGGGATGATCCCAAAAGAGTCGGTACCCTATAGACCTAGAGGAGATGACCAATGATATAAACCTCAGTAGGTTCAAGACTAGTTTTCCATGGAGGTAACTTTGATATCATGATGATTGTGATGAAGTGACATATGAGGCACGTTTCAACTGAGATTTAAAGGTGTACTGACAAGGTGGGATGTACCATCTCTACTTTTGGAATAGGAAGAACTCTATATTTGGACTGCAGCCAAATGCTTATTTCCTCTTGTTATGGGGGTGAGAGATAGGACATTACGCATGTCACATACCAATGATAAGAGACAATGTAGGTTGGAACGTTGCCACGAGAAATGGGGATAGAGAAGATAACCTACCCTGGTAAAGTGAATGATACATGGATGGTTTGCAAACACTAAAGAGGAATAAGGTAGTCACCTTATGAGGATGTTTTTATCATGATCTATGCAGAACTTACAAGTTATACCAGGTTCAGTTTGATCACCATGATGATGAAATCAAAGAGTGTTCTTAATGAAGATGGACATAGAGTTTAAGGTGAGAGAATAAGTGAAATACATGGAAGTGTATGTCTTCAATGCTACCTAATACCTAAGATGTGAAGTGGTAATGGATGCTCTGGTTGAGATACATCTATTTTGTTTGACTAGAAGCTAGAAGAGGTTGTTTGGCTAACCCTAAGTTTGAAAAGGAGAGATGTTTGGATAACACTCAGATGTAACAAGATACGTTGAAAAGTTAAGGGTTGTTTGGTTAGCCAGTCTAGTCCTTGATGCAATGAAAGGATGGTGGTAGAACCTCAGATGCACTTCTTTGGAAAAGAAGGTGATGAAACCCCGACTAGAGTGGGTTAGGGTTTTGGAGGAATCGATCTTGAGGAATCATGACATACAGGAAATCATGATTGAAGATCACCATACACCGTGGTTCTACCAGGATAGTAAATGGCAATAGCACTTTGGATGCCTAAGATAAAATTGCATGTGGTATATGGCCATGGAAGCCGAGGATGATGAACGAACACCAGTAACCCAGTGCATTGATATAAAGGATAAAGAGTCCCTGAGAGGGAATGGGAGTTCATCACTATGGATGTTGTGATAGGTCTCCCCTAGACCAAGGAAGGTTGAGATGCAATCTGGGTTATGGTAGATCGCCTTACCTAGATGACATAAGAAAGAAAGAGTACTATCTAGGGACAGATCAGGTTGAACTACATATGAGAGAAATGGTTCAACTACACCATGAAGTGAGTTCAAAGGTTCTGGAGTTTGACCTAAAGGTTCCCTTCCAAAAGGTGGAAGTAGGTACATAAAGAACTCGATGTTAGTACAATTTATCACCCCTAACTAATGGTTAGTATGATCCTGACTAAAGGGTCTGATGACAACATATGTGCTCGTTCAGGATGACAGCTAGAGACAGTTCTTGTCCTATGAAGGATGTAATGATGACCACCATAGCTAGTATCAGGATTCAAGGAAGCTTTGTATGGGAGGTTGTATCGGTCACCACTTCAGTAAGGTGATGTTGGTGAAAGGACCATGTGATGGTTAGAAAAGGGCCACAGTGTGTGTAGATGAAGCCGCTTTGATCGTGCTATGGCTGAAAGAAGCCTAGAGACGACGTAAGTTGTGAGCAGATGCAAAGTAGAGTGACATGCAGTTCACTGTGGTAGAATACGTGACATGAAAATCTGACCTCTCTAAGTTATAGCTAAGAGAGCTGAGTCCCCGATGCATGGGTTCTTTTGACATGGTTTGGTGGAGAAGGTTAAGTTTGACCTTACCCCTCAGGATAAAGTAATGTGTGATGAGTTCCATGTGTCCAATTTAGAGCACTATGTGAGGTACCCCGACCATGTGCTGAGCAATGAACCCAGTGAGCCCCAAGGGAGGCTGTCATGGCCTGAGTCACCTATGCAGTTTATAGACACCGGGATGAAAGAACTCAGAGAAAAGAATATGTGATGATAAAGGTTATCTAGAAGCGCCATGTGTACGGTAAAGCCACATAGGGGCCAATGATGCACATGGAAAAGTCTTATCCTGAATTGTTTATTTGATTGATAGAATTTTGAGGACAAAATTCCTATAAGAGGGGAAGGATATTACAACCCCAAATTTTGGGTTCATATGGTGAGAAATGTAATTTCTCATAGTAAAGATATTTGAACAAATAATATGATGTATTTGGATTTTATTTACAATAGCCTTGATGATTGTGTTGTGGGATTTATTGGCTATTGGGCCCAAATAATAAGAAAATTCAATTAGTGAATGAATAATTGAATATTCGAGAAAAGAATAAGATGGAAACCTTTAGAAGGCAAATCCAAAGAAGGATTTCGTGCCTCTTGGGTTCCTTGGGTTCCAAGGAGTCCAAAGTTGCATAAAGAGTGCAATAAGAAAAGAAAAGATCAATTAAGTATTTCTTTATTAAGAAAGAAATTGAAAATAATGATAAAATATGGAAAACAAGTGAAAAGAGATATAATTGAGTTATCCTTTGTGGAATTTCGTATCCCAAGGATTCCTAATGATAAAAGGAATACCAATGAGGAAAATAAAAAAAATAAAGAGAAATCCTCAGAAAGAGATATTTTAATAAGAAATAAACAAGATAATGGGAAATAATGAAGAATAATGCATTTAGATGCATCTAGAGGGATAATGAGTATCCAATAAAAAGGATTTCGAAATAATAGAGTTTCTTGGGATCCAAGGAGTCCAATAAAGAGGAAACAGAGAGAAAATACAAAAAAATTGCAAAATAAGAGGATAATGTGATGCATTATTAAGGAATTAAGTAATATTGATGAAAAGGAGGTATTTTGTATTAAAAGAAACACAATCTCATGACCAATGATTAAAAGGCAAGTGCAAAGGATATAAAAGAAGTTATTTTCGAAATCTTAAGATCTAAAGCATAAAGAAATATCAAGGAGATAAACTTTGGTTTTCTTAACGATTAAGGGATATGAATTAAGGAAATAATTAGAAAATAGATGTTTTCTTTGTGGACAAGGAAAGGAGGTTTCCCATTGATTATGGGACTTGCTCTCCTCGTGGGTAGGCGTTCTAGTACACTGCTGCATATCCATATAAAGGGGACGGATCCACATGCTCACATTTTTCCTTGTCTCCCACTCTTCTCCTACCATGCCACCACCCAAACCCTAACCAAGGGAGGAACGCGACACCCTGGTATGACGAGGTGTTGTGGAAGGAGTGATGATGGAGGCTCGACGCTCCTATGATGCCAAAGAGAAGCAGCACAGCCATGCGCAACGCAACAGGTGGCTGCAGGCCGACCGTGCTTGCAGGTCTGGTGGTCGTGAATTAGCCGTCTTGGATGTAGTTCGGTGGCATCCCAGGGTGATCAGAGGCACGTCGGAGGAAGAGGAACCGGCCATGGTGGCCGTCAGGTCCTGGAGAAGGCGGGGGAATCCGCGCCATATCAACTAGGGCGGCAACCTTAGGGCTGCACTTGGGCATCGAGTAGCAGATCCACCCAGCTCCGGCAGCTGCGCTAGGTGTGATCTGGGTGGCGCCCCAAGGGCGGCGGAGATGGGGCGGCCCTTGGCGACATTCCATGAGCACTGAGGGAGAGGGGGCGCACCCCCGTTGTGCGCAGCTCAGCGGCCGTCGGCGGCCAGAGCGGGAGCCAAAGGTTGAAGACAACCTAGGGACACGAAGGACTGAAATGCCCCTCGGGCATGTGAAGGATCGACGACATAACCAGGGGCAAAGTCGTAATTTCAAAATGTTTCCAGATCTACAGTTACGTTGCATGGAAGGACGACATGGCGCCATCTGATTGGCCGAGAGGTACATTTATTTACTAAAATCATAACTAATTCTAGGAAACTCAGATTGAGACAAATCATATATGAAAATTGATCCTCAGAACGAGTGGAATTCAATAAAAATATGTTTAGAAGCTAATTCCTCTTGATATGAGAAAAGTAGTGTAAATCATCATCTTTAATGAATTAAAGATTAAGAAACCCTATTTTGATATGATTAATGTGTTTAACAGGGTTTAATGGATCATTAGAGTTGATGTTAACCTGTTAAATGTAAAAAGGTACATTATGTTCAAAAAGGAAGAACTTTGCACATGATTAGTCTAATTTAGAGTTTAAGTGCATAAACATGCTTGAAAATTTGAAAAGGGCATAAAGTTATCATCTTTAATGTTTTAATTAAGGGAAAACGCTTAGATTTGATGGTAGATGGTCTTAATGATGTTATTTTGGATAATTCAAGCTGAGAGTATCATGTTGTTAATAAAAGTGAAAATAGGATCTAAAATGATGATCTTTTTATACAATTGGCTTAATTTAGGGTTTCATGCATGATTATGCATTAATGAGCTTGAAAACCCTAATTTAGGTGAATATGTCTTTTAATTGGTTTAATTGTTCAAATCCATGAATAAATAGGGATGTGATGATCCTAAGTCAATTTGGATATAAAAGACTATTAAAATGGATAGTTGAACAATTAAGGTTCATATAATTGGAAAAGAATATTTTAGGGTTTGTTAACCTAAAAGAGATAAAGTTTGAGAAATTGATCTAAGAAACCCTAATGAATATTAATGGAACCTTAATATGGATTAGAAACCCTAGAAAGAGAATCCAAGTCAATAAAGTAGATTCTTGATAAAGTGTGTAATAAATAGAGTACATATTCTTTTCAGGAATTATGTGATGATTGAATTACTTGCTTGGATCTATTGATTGGCTTGGTTGTATATACATGAAGTATATGTTGAATAATCTGCATGACTCACCAAATCAGGTATGTGGTTACGCTTATGAATAATCGCTCTAGTTTCACGGCCATTCCCGAAGTTTTAATCGGTTGCTTGAAAATAATTGTTGGATGTTTATTTATTTCATGCAACTATAAAGTGACTATGATTATCACTATAAATGGGCATTTATAACTGACTAAATCCGGGTCCACCTCTATTGGTTTGAAAAGCCTAAGAAAAAAGGGGTAATCCTAGAGCAAGGTCTAGATTAGTGAGAGTTAGAAACTGGGCTACCTACGTGTAGTTCCATGAGATTCATTAGCCTGCCATGAGTTAAGGAGTGGGCTACTTACGAGTAGTTCCATGTGACTCAACCCTAGAAATTGGTTCTCTTATAGGTGGATCATGAGGGGTTTAATGGGGACAACATAGAGGATAGGGTACTCTTGGATCACAGAGTTATATCTAAAATGTAATCTTGGCTGTGAAATGATTAATTGAATGATTACATTGTTAACGTATTTACATAATTATTGTTTCCCCCACATACCAGCTTTGGCTGACCGACGTTTTGTTTGTTGGCATTTTAGGTACAAGCCAAAAGGACAAACAATAAATCGTCATATTGTGAAATACATGAAGTAAAATATAAGGAGGATTAGTTAGAGTAGAATCCTTAAGTGGATAGAAGTTTAGAGATCCAAGTTTTCCAAAAGATATGCAAAAATTTATTTTCTTACAGCATTTCAGTATAGTCTGTTAAAATTTGATAATTATTCTTTGTTAATTGTCAAACCTTTGATCCGGAAGTTATGGGTGCGGCTTCGACCTCTCGGTCTCCCTTAATTGGGGGTTATCGGGAGGTGGAGTCGTAACATGGAGGGACACCTCACAAGATGACAAACTTGCCCACAAACCCTAATCTCTGGTATATTGCAAGTAGCACCTCCAGCTCTCAACAAAGCACCAAAAAACCCTAATCACCACTATTAGCAAGCAACTAAGCACCAGGGTTTATGCAAAGCAAACAGGATAAACCCTAAACGGAAGTCAGGGTACATACAATGCTAGTATGAAGCATAATGGGATAAAGGGGAACCATAGTATGAAGTACAATGGGATTTGGAAAGACAGAATGATGTGTGGCTATGCACTATCACAAGAAAGAAGTGTTGTGATAGGAACATAAAAGGTGATTCCCTATTTTAGAAGAACTTACCCTTGTACGTAGGTGTGGAAATGTGATGGGAGACTAATTAATTGTTTCCATTAGTTAAATGCCTTATACAATGCGTAGGATAGGGGAGTAATACAAAGCATAGATGAATTCCAAATGGGCCAAATACAATTTGGACCATTTATATAAGAAACACAATAACAAATAAGTTTAAAGCTTCCCCTCAAACTAGAGCATGGTGAAAAACATGTTCAACTTGCCAATGTAGAAAAGGATAAAAACATTCCATATAGAAGTTAATCGCCCTCTGAATCTTGTAATATAATGATCAAAACACTGAGACACTCCCCATGAAGTAGTAATATTTTTTTATCCCATATATGAAGATATGATAATGAGAAAACATTAATAGTAGAATATACTCCCACCAAAAATTTACAATCTCCAAACTAATGGGAGAAATAAAAACAAATTTATGAACTTTTCACGTGCATCAAGAGCATCGTACATGGAGGAAGATAGTTGTAGAAACCATGAATTGTCATTATATTTGATGTGGCTTTTCATAAGAAGCACCAACACTGAAATGATGTAAAATACTTAAGCTAAGAGCAATAAGACAAGAATGTTGCACTATAACATGTTCATAATGTGTTTGAGACATGTTGCTATAGGATATATGTGCTATAGAAGGTTTCAATAAAATAATGATGAATAAGCACAACCTAACATTAGTTTCACATTAATGATCTTCTTTTCTCCCAATATACATACCATAAAGAACAACAAATTGGTTGTGGCTATACAATGATAAGTTGTATTCTAAAAAGCAACTGAAATACTGCTAGGGGGTCTGGGAGTGGTTATTCTAGTAGAAGTTTGTGTGAGTCAAGTGCATGTAGCCCCTCTCTAGGGTGCTCAATGGTGTAGACCCCCAAAAAAGTCTAGCATGAGTTATTAATGCTACAACACAATAGTCCTAACCATGATTGTCCTTGTATTGGATTTGTTCCAATAAAAACTTGGGATTTGGCAACAGATCGACGTTCACAGTTGTTGGGTGGTTGAATTTAAGGATAACTAATCCATCCCTTGCTCGTGTGTTGAGGCTATGAGTTGTTGGTATGCCCAGAGAGCCAATCATATGATGATTGTAGTGACATAGATTGTAAATCATTTGACTAATAATAAAGGCATGCTTCCAAATTTATTTGATTTTATTCAATTATGAGATAATGAAGTAACATAATAAATGTCCAAAGAATGGTATTACTTGATAATGTATGTATTCAAGTAAGAGGCTTAAACAATGAGATCGTACGGATGTTAAGAATATACATTCTCATTATGTCCCTAGTCGGATGTTATTGTGGAAGGCTAATAGACAACAATGACACATAAACTAGAGTGTGTGTCGGTTGATGATAGAATCTCATCAATCATGATATGGTGACATCAAACCAAGTACACAAATACTTGTTAGGGAAGAGAGCATTAGACAGACCCACCATGAGAATAACATATGGAAACCAATACAATGGTAGTAATAGTTAGTTCTCATAGTGTTGGTGGTGATTGTTGTTCTCATAGTGTTGGTGGTGATTGTATTTTTTAGATCTAAAGTTACTACGCTCATCACATGTCATTTAGTGTACTTTGACATCATCCAATGTGATCCTGAGTAAGGGTTTCCGTAAAGGTGATGATTGGGAACATTGTGACACATGTTGAAGATTGTGAGTGATGTAGATGGGATTTTTCTCTCCTACATGAGTATGACTAGTTTATGCACGTGCTTTGCACATGTTTTATTTCAAGCACAAAAAACAAATACATGAGCTTGGCACCTTTATTATAAATCCACATTATAATTTCTTGACATATATACTTCAAGCTATCTCTAAATAAACCTTTATGACATGTAACTATAATTAATCAGAAATACAATTATTTCCTTTTTAGAGAAATGGTTCTCGACATCATAATAAATTTTTAATGAATGCCAAACAAGAATAATAATATTTATGTACAACACATCATGTACACAACTTTTGTATAATTATTTGATATAATAGCCTAATGTATAATAAGAGATACACACCATTAATTTTTCACTTATTCTTTTAATGTTATTCATTTTCTTCACTATAAAGTTTTATTTAAGAATAATTAAATTGTGATTTTTCAAAATATATGAATACATAGTGTTTTGTAATTATAATACATCTATTATAATAAATACTTAAAAATGTATTAAACTTTAATTTTAACAAATGTTTAAACTATATTATATGTCACTAAGGAAAGAATTTGTAATTATGCCCTTGATATTATGCAAATTATATGTGTTATAAAATCTTAGGATGTATTTGGCACATGAAAGGCATTTATATTATTTGTTAGATAGCAGTGGACAATTATATTTTTAATGCACAAATACTAAATACGTAATATAGGCACAAAAACAAGGATAATTACCATTATTTATATCTTAGAGTGGATGGGAAACTACATAAGACAAATAATTAGTTTATGTAAAATGCAACAGTTCTCACAAAATTATGGAAACTGTTTGTGAAGTTAAATGTTGACATTTATTTTATATGTGAGGATGTTCAAAGTTATAGTGTACAAATCAATTACACTTGTCATTTCAAGCTAATATTACAGTAGTGTTTTTTTCAGAATTCATGTAATTGAATCTCATAACATATAAGTCAAAACGAGATTGTATTCCTTTTTATATGATTGAGATGATTTAGGGAAAAATTTACTAACCATCCACACATTTTCTTGTGCACTTCATGCCAAATTAATGCTTTATATGCTCATGCATTTATTAGTTTTGAAAGATAAATTCCAATATAATGGTATGCATCTAATATATTAGTATCAAAACTATAATTAGTAATAGTTTATGACTATAAGAAAAAGCATTATTTTTTAATATTGATATGATTTTGAATTATACGCTACATGGCATATGTAGTTCAAATTTTCAAAGTAAGAATAAAATCTATTACCAATTTCAGATAAAGTGAGATATGCGTTTATTCTATTTTCAGTGAATTTAAGAACATACTTTAATTACGTAATATTAACAGTTCTATGAAAAAGAAGAGATCTTAGTTATATTGTAAGTCTCTTCAATAAAACATGCTAAGGGAACATCACTTCTATTAATTGACTTATAGAATTTTCTAGATAGATATTTTGTATATTGATCAAAAGCATAATATATGAAAGAACAAAGTTAAATGGTTTTTATATCACTAAAAATAATGTATTTCTATGATAAGTCAACCTATAATCAACATTATTCAGAACAAAAAATTCACCACATTTATTACGCAATTGGATTTCTTGAAATTTTTAAAAATAAATTTACATTTTTTGTAAAATATGTATATTGGTTTTAGCATAATTTTTCTCAAATTTGTATGGTATGTATTTACATAACAAGTTCTAGTTTAGATATAAACCTACTCAGATGTCTTATAATAAAAAAAACACAATTCATACTCAAGATATGCGATTTACAATTTAGAATAGAAAGAAAACAAAATAGTATATTTTGTGAAACAATATTGTTTATTAAGCCTAGTATGCTTTAAAAGGTTACATATGATGATTAGGTAATGTAATTTTGAATGATTATATAGTTTCTGAATTGTTTAGTAAAATATACATTTCAAATTTTAAGCAATATTCTCATAAAAGATGAGCGTATTAATTAACCAACAGTATTTATCATCATCTAAAACTAATTAACAACCATGTTTGGTTTCTCTAAATGGATGATTAATTTCCAGTTATTGATGTTATGTGTCATATCACATCAAAATGTGGATTTTGACATATATATCCCTATATTTTGGGCATGTCTTATACTCTTTCAGTTATGTTCTAATTTATATTTTTATTTGCAATGGTGTATTTGTTTGTCTATCCACACAATATGACATGATATAACTTTTCTTCATACTTGTCAGACATTTTTACTTCTTATTTAGTCCTCTCTAAGTTTATCTTTGTTTTAATCTCATTTTGACATCTTGTTAAAATATTATTATTAACTATGTAGAATTCACTGCCAAACAACATGGCTGGTTGTGTAGTTGTTGATTAATGATAATTTATCCATCGAAGAGGGATTAGTCACAACTATCATGTTGTTCTCTTGTATTTTGACATCTTTTGACATACTTTTAACGGTATACAACATAAATGATAAGGTCAAACAATTCCATTTTAGGTTAAAAAATATATATGTGTTCTTAAAAGAGATTACTTTTTTTATTGTAACAATGTCCTTATATGACATAGATTCCTTGATATACATGACAAAGTAAAGTAGAAGTTAACTTATTTGTAATTGATTTTGACTTCCATTCTTCCTTAATAGTTCCTAGTTTTGAAATTTGTTTCTTTTACTTTAACTATTGGCTATAAACATTAAAATTGACGTCAAATGTGTGACTTGTATCTTTGTATGTAATAAAACTTATATATTTGACATGATTTTGTTTTTATGCTAACAATATTAGTTTCTTGTCTCTTGAAAGTTTCTCTATAACAAAATTACTTGCAGTATATATAGTGATTAAGTTTTTATCAACTAAAAATAGAGGTTTTAAAAGACTATTTTTTATTACGATGAATCATTTTCATGTTTATTTCAAAAAGGATATTAAAATTTGTACTAAAAATTTAAGCACACATGCAATAGTTAGTTGTATCCCAATCATTTTCTTCACTATTCAGTCCTCGATACATTTCAATGTGTTGCTAAATACTTTCTTTTCTAAGGCCTTGTATGACACATGTTTGACTATTTAGGCCTATACATCAAGAATATCAATATTTTGATTATAATCAATGAAGTCTATGTGCTAGTATCAATAAAATCAGGTAGAGCATAATAAAGATCCAGATATATGTTCATTGTATAGTATGAGAATTCCAAGTATTGAGTATTGTGTTTCATTGATATATTAAAAACTGTAACAATGAGAAAGTGGCTATTCTGAAAACATGTGTTACAGATGGAGAGATTTAAGTAAAGGGAGAAGAAGTTAAATTATGCTAGAAAATAAGTAAAATGATGATATATAGTGGTTAAATCCCTTGATGCTTAATTTAAGCGAGTTCTTCCATCCAGTAGTGGCCATCTGTTCACATATTATTTCTTACTTCATGGTTGCATCATCTAGCATGAGACAAGATGCTACAAGAGGAAAGACCAATGACATCGAGATAGGAGTCAGTCTAGGTGTCACCTAGATGAATCGGTGGAAGAGAGAATGACAGGGAACACTAGTACAGAAATGACATTTTACGCCACATTTGATGTCGATGGTTCTTGCAGAAAAATTGACGCCAATTGTAACGACACACGCCATCATTAAGATAACAAGTGTCATTAACAATAATAAAACATGCGGAAGCGATCATCACCAGCGGATTACTGAAAATAACTAAAAATTAAAACTTTTTGCAAAGAGATCCATATTTAAGAAATCTTACATCAAAAACATTGACATAACATTCACGTCCTTGTTCAAAAACACATGACTTGTACCATCTCTCCTTGAGGATTACAATATCAGCTGCCTATTATCATAATATACACAAAACACACAAATCTCGAGGCATCAAGCCAAAACCTCAGATCGATATATCAAAACACTGACTAAAAACTCCGAGGACCTGAGAGTAACACTTAGGACTACTATCTATATAACTAGACAGGTTGTATCTCCACCTGAGATAGTACTACTATCCTCGATGTTGCTGCTGTTCCTTCTCTGCTAAAGGTTTCCGGCCTCTTTGTCCACGTCCACCTAAAAATGTTGGATCCCACGGGGGTGAGACAATTGTAAATTTCCCCAGCGAGAGATATAACTCTCTGCCAAAACATTGTTATTACAGTTTAAAGATATGAAACTGTGCAGAGGATAAGCAGTTTAAAGCATTCTCAACTTTAAAAATATTGCAACTATTGTTCATAGAGCAATATATCATCTATTCTTTTAGTAAGGAATAGGAATGACATGTATATCATTTATCTATCATATTGTACCACCATATCAAATGTTTCTTGTAACACTCATTAACTTGGCATGTCACCCATGAAACATTCTTGTTTCAACCTGTTGGCCTTAGCCAATCTGCTAAACAGATAAGGAATTACATCTACCATGTACTCATATATCATTGATACATGCATAGGGTTATTACCAATCCTATGTCATCATTACAGGCATTGAGCCTCTGCCAGGTATTGGACTCTTCCAAACCTGATTACACCGCCAGACATTGGACTTTCACCAACCCTGATTTCACAGCCAGGCATTGGTCCGTAACCAACCCTGATTACACAGCCAGGCATTGGACTTAACCAACCCTGATTACATAGCCAGACATTGGACTTTAACACACCCTGATTTCACAGCTAGGCATTAGACTTTAACCAACCCTGATTTCATAGCCAGACATTGGACTTTAACCAACCCTAATTTCACAGCCAGGCATTGGACTTTAACCAACACTAATTTCACATCCAGGCATTGGACTTTAACCAACCCTGATTTCACAGCCAGGCATTAGTCCGTAACCAACCCTGATTACACAGCCAGGCATTGGACTTTAACCAACCCTGATTACACAGCCATGCATTGGACTTAACCAACCCTGATTACACAGCCAGGCATTGGACTTTAACCAACCTTGATTACACAGCTAGGCATTGGACTTTAACCAACCCTGATTACACAGCCAGGCATTGGAATTTAACCAACCCTGATTACACAGCCAGGCATTGGACTTTAACCAACCCTGATTTCATAGCCAGACATTGGACTTTAACCAATCCTGATTACACAGCCAGGCATTGGTCTGTAACCAATCTTGATTACATAGATCTTGGGATATTCATCCCTATAATTCATCATTTATTATCACATCCTTATCTAGGCTCTGAACCTTGAGGTTAGCCTGCATAGCTTTACACAATCTTTATTGAATACAGTGGTCCCTCTTATTAAGTTTATTAACACATTATCCTTTCTTATAATAAGCTTTTATAATCATTTTAGTACCTCTTACTATGCCATAATTGCTCTCATGGATCATAAGGCCCATAAAGCATCTTGTCACCTCTCATTAGGCAACATCTAATCATATGGCTCACAGGGCCATTCAACATCTTGTCACCTATCACTTACCTCATTACTTCCAACTTTCTTAAGTTATCAGCTTATCTTGGATTAAGGTATTTCCCATCTTAATCCTTTCATCCACTAACCTATCACTCTTACCATGAAGTGCATAGGTTACACATAAGAATGGTCCAACTATCTTTTAATGATATGGACTTATCTCAGGTTAAGGCATTGCTTACAATAAGCTTTCCTATAATCAATCACTTTAGGTATTTCCCCCCATCAATGTATTAGTTACCTTCCCATTATTATGATTAAGGTCTCCCAAACTATCACCCTTTATTAGGGTTTGGGGTTTCTCATAGTATCATACTCCATTAGGGTTAGAGATGCATATAGCATCACCCTTCATTAGGCTTTCACATCACATGGCCTATACCGAGGATTTACTATTCGTCCCAACTAGGGTTTCTCATGGAATCACCCTCAATTAGGGTTTCACATTGAATCACCCTTCATTAGGGTTTCTCCTTTCATGTCTGCTGGAGATACTCATACATAATTGGGGTTTTACATTATGTTACCCTGAACTAGGGTTAGGGTTCATTAACCTTCTGGATTAGGGTTTCATGATCTCTTTATTAAGGATCATAACCTAATCATCACATGATCAATATTGTTATATGAATTCCTTTCTATCATCCTCCCAATGTGATTATTCAAATCAACCCTTCAATCAAGTACATGCAATTATGGTTAACATAGTGTACTAAGACATTGTTCTTATAAGCAATTTAGGGTTCATCCCTTAATTGGCACTAATCACATAGGTACTATTAGGGTTTCAACCTTTGTACCTTCATTTATTATCATTACTATTCATCATTGGATCAATAGAACATTCATCATCATTCATCATATTAATTCTCAAAGGTTCAATCACATTGGACTTCCATTACATAAGGTATCTAGTTAAATTAGGGTTTCCAATGTTGATTCCTTCAATCATTGAATTCATGGAACCGATCATCAATTGGACCTATACTCATACTCCAATTGAGTTGAATAGGTCAACCTTCAACTGATTTGACTCTCAATTAACCCTCAATTGGTCATCAATTAGGGTTTGATTCAATTGAATCAGAGTTTGGAATCAATGATCCTTCATTACTAATCAATGTAAGACCGATTACTTTGAAACCAAACGGTCTTGAGGTCTTTTGGATGACCTCCAAATGGTCTTGAGACCGTTTTCCCATCATATCACTCAAATCCAAGCCATCTAATTAAGATTTGGATCATTGGATTGATCACCAAATCAACATTACATTGTATATCAGCTTGGTACCTTTAGACCTTCAAACACCTAACCATACTTAACCCTAGACCTCCAAACGGTCTTGGGTGACCACCAAACGGTCTCAAGACCGTTTGGAGACCGTTTGGATGAGCTCCAAACGGTCTTGCGACCGTTTCTCCCATCCATACTTTGGATTCTAGTGAAAAATCATCAAGGATTGGTCTATCGAGCTGGTCAACAATTCAGCACTTAATTGCAATATGATTGGTACCTTTGGACCTTCAATTGATCAACTATACTTGACTCCAGACCTCCAAAAGGTCTTGGGGTGACCCCCAAACGATCTTAAGACCGTTTGGATGATCCCCAAACGGTCTTGAGACCGTTTGGGATAATCAACCCAAAATCTCAAATTAACTCATTGGAATTTCAGCACTAATTCCAATTAGGGTTTGCCTAATTGAATAGCCTTCAACTCACGATTCCTTGGGTGTTAATCCCTCAAGTTTGGTGAGTCATTAGACCACATCATTAGTAACAGTAATCCCAAACGGTGAATGCTTGGTCAACGCACTCAAATGGTCTTGAGACCGTTTGCCAAAAAAGTTCAATTAAAACAGATTGATAATCAGCACTTAATCCAATTAGGTTTCCCTAATTGATTAGCCTTCAACTCATGATTCCTTGGGAGTTAATCCCTCAAATTGGGAGGGTCATCAACCAACATAATTATGAACAGGAATCCCACACGGTCAACGCTTGGTCAACTCACTCAAACGGTTTGAAACCGTTTTCCCAAACAGGTCAAGTTAATCAGGTTGAAAATCATCACTTAATTCAATTCGATTTGTCTAATTGATTGGTCTTCAACTCACGATTCCTTTGGAGTTAACCCGTCAGATTTGGAGGGTCATCATCCTACATAATTAGGAACAATATTACCAAACGGTCAATGCTTGGTAAACCATCTCAAACGGTTTCAAACCGTTTGCCCTTAAACGGTTTTCTGAAACCGCATAGCCAATCAAATTAAAACGATTTGGAGTAGCTATCAAAACCGTTTTGCTTGGTACTTTTCTTCGGATAAGCATCTAGGATGATGTCATTATCCCCTTCCTTCGAACAACCAAGAAAAGCAACCGTTCTTGATGGAAATTGCAGCAAGAAACAAGAGTGCATCAAATTGAAGAAATCATCATCATCATCATCATCATCATCATCATCATCATGATCCTCATCGTCATCGTCATCATCATCGTCATCAATCATCATCATCATCATCATCATCATCATCATCATCATCATCATCATCATCATCATCATCATCATCATCATCATCATCATCATCATCATCATCATCGTCTTCGTCATCAATAATCATCATCATCATTATCATGATGATGATGTGGGATGATGACGACGAGGATGATTGATCATGATGATGTTGAGGATGATGATGATGATGTGGGATGATGAGGAGCATGATGATGATGTAGGATGATGAGGAGGATGATGTTGACGATGATGATGATTCCTCATCATCAATCATCATGATCATCATCATCATCATCATCAATTATTTCTCCGTCATGAATATGAAATAACCCATGTTCTTTTGTGTTGTTACTACATACATTTATATGACGTTTTCTCAATATTTTATATTGTTGTAGGCATAATGGCTTGGGCCTCTACCCCAATGTTACTATTCCTTATTGAAGAACACTTGGACATCATTCTAGACGATCGTTCATTAGCTCAACTCACTATACCTAAACATTGGCGTTATCTAAATGGAAGATGCTACACGACTGGTAAAGTGACCCTAAATTTTAGAACTTCAACATATGTTATCGGAGTTAAGTATGATGGTGACGGAAATCTTGTATCCACATCCAGTTGGTGCAAGTGGGTTGGGAAGATGCTATTGGGCTGTAATGACAAGCTTTTTCTTTGACCGGTTGGCCATAATACCATCAAGGTTTGGATAACCAACATCAACAAGGGGACGCCCGATCATCTGGTCCGATTTGAGTACTCGACGGGGGATAGCACATATTTGGACTCATTCGATGAGGAGAGCACACTCGGTTTCCCTTCTATTCCTACTGTGGTACCGTCCATTTTCTATCACCATCAGTTCAGATTCGTCTAACAACGACAAGCGCCGCGAAACATCAACATCAACAAAGTAGGTCCAAGCTAGCAACAAATTTATTTTCCCGTATATGCATATGTTTAGGGGTAAACAAGCCCCCCTTGTTTAATTAACTATTGTCATGTTATTTTCTAAACTTTGTTGTCATAATTAGTATTTAAATAACATGTTCAACTTTGAAAGACGATGCCTGAATGATTTTTTTTGAATTGTCTTATCTATAGACATGTGTTTGTGAAGATGGAATGAATAAATGTTTCTGTGTGTGTGAATGTGAAAAGAAATGAATAGAACTATAGGTTGCTAAATGTGCATGAATATATGAAATGGAGGAATGAAATGGAACTACAAGTTTCTACATGCATGTGTGTGATATATGAATCATATTTGAAATTAAATGTGCTTATTATACATGTACGTGAATCACATGATCCATATAAAATATATAATTTGTATAGATCATGTCAATATTTGTAGGTTTGTAGCCTGTTGTTGGCTGAAATCAAATGGATGTTGTAAACCTGCAGTTCAGAACTGAACTGCAGGTTCTGCATATCCTACTGACCAGCCGGACAACAGGCCTGGGAGTTGATAAGAAAAAAAACATCGACGTCGGTTAAATATAAAAAACCAACAACGAATGATTAACTGTGTTGGCTTTTTGCTATAAACTGATGCCTATGGTCCGACTGCTGGCGCTTTTGGGTTAAATTGTAATCAGGAGCGGCTTTCTGTCATCATTTATGTAACTGACGCTGACGGTGTCTACTTTTAGTGTCACCCACTTGGGTGTCGCTTAAAAACTGACGACAAATGTCTTATTTAACCGACGCTAAATGTGTTATTTGTACTAGTGGAAGGTGGAAAATATTTTCACTTTTGTCGAGAATGCAATCACGAGGCTATCTTGATGTTGTTAATCACTGCTACGCTCGCGCGGCAAAAGCAATGGCCTCCCGACTGCTAGTCATCTACCCCTAATTGTTCTAATGCAGTCCAAAATGTGTATGAAATCCATGTCTATGAGGCAATATAATACAAAACAAGAGACATGTTTTAGTTGCAGCAAAATATAGGGATCCATGTAAGGGGATGGAAATCATGGTGTTCCACATTCATCGACATGTTAGCAGTTCGAGAAGACGGCTTCAACCGCATCCACAAAGTTGCCTCACTGTCTATAGTTGTCATCCCAAATCACTGTCTCCATTTTTGTTGCAATTAACATTATCCTAATACCAACCAGCATGGACAAAACTTGAGACTGCTACAATCAAAATTTTCAAAATCCTGCTACATACTTCTTCTCGGGCGGTGCGAGATCATGTGTCGAGTGCAGCGGCACAGAGTTATACATTGGTTTCTCGATAAGCTACATTGCCCGAGTCATATTGCACATGTTCAATCTGATTAGTAAACATGGTCATCGAATCCCATTGTTGTGGTTGATTCTTGTTATCATAACCCATGCAGTTTGTTAATTGGGACAATGAACGCAAGAGAATGGCCATTGATGACGGCACATAGGGTTGCAGTAGTCGTGATATGGTCAAATGGGGCCTCCTCTAGGCGAGTCTCGTGGATAAAGTTATAGATAATTCAAAGAAAGGAATGCATTAAGAGAAGAGAACGATAAATAAATGACGAGAGAAGTCCCTTGTTAACGTAATCACAAAGGAGGAGACAAATTATTAACAGGATCTTGGAATGGCACGATGACATGTTACTAAGCAGGAGTCCAATTAGACCGTGGGAAGGGTACAAGACGGAGGCGGAAGCCATGGCTATGAGCCATGCACTAAAGGAAGCACGGAGTTTGGGTTTCAAAAGACTGATGGTGGAAATAGATAGCATGAATCTGG
The DNA here is from genome assembly GCA_963693085.1 of Alisma plantago-aquatica. Classification (NCBI taxonomy): domain Eukaryota; kingdom Viridiplantae; phylum Streptophyta; class Magnoliopsida; order Alismatales; family Alismataceae; genus Alisma; species Alisma plantago-aquatica. The sequence goes on along the minus strand of OY856411.1, from coordinate 133,641,864 downwards.
TAAGAGCAATTAAGGTGGGCACCTATGGTAGAGGCTACGAGGACTTCATAATCAAGCAGATTGTGGAAACTACATTAGAATGAACGCCATGAACCTGCAACATGTATACCGAGAGGCAAATAGGGCTAGTCACCTTCTAGCCACTAAGGCTGGACTGTTAGACACCTCTCTCTCTCTCTTTGTTAGGTAATTTCGATAATGAAGTCATTGTATTAGCACAACAAGATTTGACTTAATAAAATGACTTCGGTCCCATTTAAAAAAAAAGATATCATGGACACTTGATTAGTGAGACTGACAAATGCTAGACTATACATATGTGAGTCAATATGTGATATCGAGTTTACATATATCTCAGACAGTCTGCTATAGCAAATTATAAAGATTGAATGATAAAGAAGATTACTACTCCATGCCTCGAGTTCAATCTGGATATTAGTGACAAAAGAACTATACAAACACTACAACATCAAACACAGATTGTAGATTGAAGTTGTTCTCCAACTTTATTGATTAGCAATGATGTGTGACTAGACACCATTCCTTCTTGTGATGTCATAATTGGTTATGGACATTCACTACCAACGTAATATGGGACCGATTGGGTCACATACATAGGAATTCATTTAGAATAGGAGTTTATCCATAAAATATTGTTAAGTTGATTACTAATTATGTTTATTATTCAATTAAACAACCAATTAATTGACTAGACCCAGAACCATCATGTTCAAGAGTTGAATTGACTAGTTAGAGTGCCAGGTTGATTGGAAATTGAATTGTCTGAATTTTGCATGAATTAGGACACCAACCGATCAGCTCACTGGGTGAACCAACCAGCTCATGGTTGGTGAGACGACCAATTCACATCGTGAACCGATCAGTTCGGTTAGGCCAACGAATCTTAAGGTGATTTTCCCAAATCATGAGAATAGTTGAATCATTTCACTTATTCAATTTGATTGGTACAAGGAATTCATCTTGAACATTAATTGGAAACACATTATGAATTCAATTACAATTGGGAAACATGTGAAACGATTGGTTCATTGTGTGAACCGATCGACTCACTGTCTTAGCTGTCCGCTTCATCAGGGAATCGACTGGTTCACCTCTTACAGGTTGTAAAATTTATAAAAAATTTTGGACCCTTCTAGTCCCACACAGACTAGGAACCTAGACCGTAACCCCTCCTATAAATAGAGAGGTATTGGGTGCTTTCAAACACACACAACTAAGAATCAGTTTCTCTTAAAATTGTTTTCCTCTCTGGTTGTGGTAACCAAGAGAGTCCAAGCAAGTCCTACCCGACTAGGCAGGGACACTGAGGGAGAACAACTGTGGGAGAGTAAGTTGGTGACTTGTACACCAATAGAAGGAAACAACTCCTTCCTATATGTTCGACTAGAACGACAAGAGTTCTTGGTGGTCCATTTGGACTACTATAGAGGCAAGAGTCCTTTAGCTGCTGCTAGGAGGATAACATCAACCTACTATCCATGGTGATCAACCAGGAGGCCGACACAGACGTAGTTTGAGGTGCAACTTCTAGACAAGGACACACAATCACTGTGAGGATATGTCATTCGAATTCCTCAGGACCAGGTATATCCTCAAAATCATCCTTTTCATTATATAGTTATTGATGAAATCTGCTGGTTTAATGGAGAATATGCCTGTATTTTTTTTTTCTGCTGCCTACCTGATGCCATATTTCCCAATAGTGGTATTTGAGCCACGTCAAATTAATATATCTTGGAATTATCAATATGATCAGATTTGTTATTTTCTCATTAATTTATTTCATGTGATGCAAATATTAATGTCTGATCAGATAGCACATAAATCCCAAAACTAATATAATATATGTATGAAATTTACATGTGTCACCCTAAAAGAAAGTTTTGATGGTGGATGTTTTGTGTGGTTATGGCCAATAACCCTAATTATCGGTGCATGGTGGTTGTGTGTTTATTTCATGTTCTATCTCGATTTTCATAATGAACCTCTATCTTATGTTCCAAATGCAAAACTATTATTCTCTCCTACGTTTGCTCCAATAGAATGTAACTTTAGGTTTCACCATTCTCATGTAATAGTAGGGTAGTTTATTTTCTAGTTACAAAAAAGAAGATGATGATCAACGCCAGATCAACCAATTGTCTCATCACTGAATCTATCTGCCAGAGGAATCGAACAGATCAACTGGTGGACTCAAGCCGATCGGCTGGAGCACCAAGGAGGACCATGAAGGATAAGACAAACCTATCAGGTTGGAGGAGCTAAACTGATCTGCTGGTGGAAGACCAACTGACCAACCAGGAGGCAAGTCAACCGGTTCAAGGGTTTAACCAGTAACCCCAGATTGACAAAGCATAAATCTTCATCAACACTTGTTTCGCTATGAGATGTGGACCAAGGTTGTGGTGTAATTTCTTGTGGCTCCAAGAAGTTACATTAGAATGGCCATAACTACCACTTTTGTTTATTGCATTTTTTTGTGGGATATAGTGTGTATATGATAAATACTATATATGTGGTGATTGGATAAAGTACGTGTGTTTATAAATACAACTCTCTCAAATAAAACATTAAGTCTAAGATGCTTTCCATTAGCAAAACACATGAAACGTTCGATCAACCAAGCATAGGTTACGCCCAAGCGTGGTGCACCATCCATATTGTGGAAATTAGATGGTAGATATGTAGGTTCTACCCACGTAGGGTGCATATCTATTGTGTTGGCTTTTGGGTCAGGCTTAACTGGTAATTCTTAATGGGATTAAGCGCCATAATCATTCATATGAGTATGGCAAAGAGTTGCATATATCATTTATCCAACAATTGCATATGATGAATTAGCAAAAGTTGCCTACCTTAATAATTGACTACGGAAGTTGGAAATGGTCGGTAATAGTGAATTATTTTGGATCTTGGCTCACTAGAAGGTTGTATGCTATAATCTTCCAAATTGATATGGTATGCATCAATTTGAATAAAAAGTGGGAGCAATAATTAATTAAAGACATAATTAAATATCATCAAATACTTTTCCAAATCAAATCAAATCAAAAAGGTTTTTGACAAAATGTAACTTTCTCTTATAGAATAAAATGACAAACAAATAGTTGTTGTGATCGGTCCTTAGGAAGGATAGACTTGATGGGACAAATTTCCACAAATGGTTTTGAACTTTGAGAAGGGCTCTCAATGATGAGCATATACTCTATGTCTTTGACAAACTAGTGTCAGAATTACCTGCTCCTGATGGGCCTAGGGCCAAAGTGGATGCTTACTGGAAGCATGCTCTTATGCTAAGTTGTAGGAACTATGAGGTGCATGAGCAATGTGAGGACATGAGGATTCTTGAGATGGTAAGAAATCTTAGGATTGTAAACCATAATCTCACAAAGCAACACAGGCACAATGTTATAAATGCTCTCTTTGAGTGTAAGATGACAGAGGGAGACTCAATCGAGACCCATGTTCTCAATATGATTGTACAAGTGGAACGTCTTAAAGAATGGGACTCACTTTGAGCCAAGAGTTGGCTAGAGATATGATTTTGAAATCATTCTGTAAATCATATAGCCACTTTATTGACTATTACTACTTGAATAAAATGGCCAAACCGTTGTTTTATTTTCTTGGCATGTTTGTAAATGTCAGAGCAAGAAAGAAGAAGGACAAATCTGTGATGATTATCAATAGAGTCAAGTCCAAGGATGAAATCAAGACCATGAAGAGTTTCGAAGCCAATACCAAATCTAGATCTTCAACACTCAAGATGAGGAGAAAGAAAACTACAAGAGGAGTCTATACTTTGTACTTAAAGGAATTCAAGAAGAAGTTGGGCATGGTGATCTCCACTTTAGGTATATACGTTATAAAAAGACTTATCTAATTCTTCATTATGGATACTTGATACAGGATGTGGATCTCACATATACTCAAATATGCAGGATCTGAAAAGAAGTGTGCCTTTGGGAAAGAGTGAGGTTGAACTGTGAGTTGCAAATGGTGCAAGAGTTGCGGCCATAATAGTTAAAACCTATAGTTTATCTCTAGCCATAGGGCTTGTAGTGGAGTTAATGAACTACTATTATGTACCTGACATAAATAGAAAAATATTTCTGTGTCTTGTATGGATAAGGATGCATATGAATTTTATATTAGGAATGGTCAATGTTCTATTCAAAAGATGGGATCTTTTACAGTAGTGCCCTAATGTCTTATGGTCTACATCAAATATTATGTAATTATACCAAATTACATTGAATTATCACTTTTTATAAGGACTTATGTTAATTTCCCCATGTTTTAGTTAATTCAAGCACTTACATGGCAGCTCGATGCTACTGACATTTAATTGGTGGTACTGACTTGGTGAAAATCCAATAGGGAGCTCAAGAAATATTGGTTCTACCAAGACAGAGCTCAAGCTACCGAGTATCTAGTTTATGCTACCAAAATGTGGAGTTAGTGCTATCGATTCTCCATTTGGAGAGCATTAGTAATTGGTATTTATTGACACAATCCTACAGACAGCCAAGTCAGTGGTACTGACATTTGCACCAAGAAGAAATCAGAATACGCAAAAAAGCAACTCAGTGCTATCGACCTACTTCTTGGTAGTACCAACACTTATCAAGGGTTTTGAGTCATTCGATGACTTAGTGCCACTGCCATACAGTCAGTGATACCCACTTTATGCGATCAATTGAAAGTTAGATATGACCTACTAGTTGTGACTTAACAATGGCCAAAGTCCCACTTATAACCTAAGGGGAGTTTGGAAAAATAAAAGAATGACATTCTATATCTTTGCAATAGTGCACAGAGCTATGAGAGGTGGATATAAAGGATATAATCACATTCATATTGTTCTAGGCACTCATGGGAGGCATACTTGCATCTAAAATGTAATGGACCAAGGTGTCTATCAGAGGGGATCATCATGATCACACCTCTGAGGATTTTCATTGGTTAATCTAATGTTTAGCTCGTTTTCTCTCTCTTCCTCTTTGTATTTAATGGTATCCATCATGCTATTCTAATCCTGTTATTCCTTAGGACTCGGTAGTCGCCTAGTTTTACATTGTGTTTGACTTTCATGAATAAGTATATATATTTCCATTAATTTTGGACATAAATATATGATTGCTTAAATGATTTGTTTGTGCTTGACCACCATAATCAATGTGTTAGACTTCTAATTGCTTTGGGAAAAGTATTAAGGATTGGAAAATTTTATACTTGCACACAAGTACCTTGCCTCGAGATAGGGCTTACGACTGTAAAGGAAACATCATAGAGTCATCATTTATATGCCTTTCTAATTCCTAAATCACTACAAAAATGAGATTTGTCTTAGAATAGATAGTGTATTACGTAGTGGGAGTGGTTGATACTTAATACTGGTCTAGTTTAGGTTATAGGAAAATGATTATCAATGAAATGGATTTAAATGCAATGTATGTCGTGATGAAACTGAATCCTAAGGAATCCATCAATCTGTAATCACATTCCACATAATTTAGATTTGATTCTTATTCTTAGTTCTTAAATAACCAACCATTTATATTTTTCTAGGACTTGATTATTAGGTTATAGTTAGTAATATTTTATGGAGAACATTTCCTTAGTTTGACATTTGGACCTCATAGGAATATATTACTCAATGCGTACACTTGCATTTTTCACACATCATTTTGGCATGTCAACGCTGCCACACCTCCTCTTCTTCCTCTCTCCTTTGCCACCAACTACCACCACGGTACCACCTCCTCTCCTTCCTCTCTTCCTCACCACATGAAGTCCTCCACCTATCGATTAGCCTATAATAGCTTGTGTTGTTCATAGGCTCCATACATAAATTATCACCATTTATAGACTAGCACACTAGTTGTTTCTGCTATCACAACTCTCCCAGAGGGGAAAAACTAGTCATCATACCATTAGAGTTGAAACCATTGCACGATGCTAGGTGAAAATCAATATAGTGGCCTCAAATGAATCTGACAGACATTACTATCTCTCCACCATCACCAATTGAAATATAATAGGGCCCATAACAAAACACATGTGTGGTAACCTTATAAAAAAAACTTGTAGCAACACCATCTCTCACGCATCCTCTAACTCCCCATGTATCTTCCCTACTCTTAAAGTTATTTATTATTGTGTATCTTATGAAATGGGCCCAAGTTTTTTGGGCCATTAGGGCTTCATCCATGACTTGTATTAGTCCCCTCTCCTATATGTAGGAGAAAAGTTTTTTCTAATACTAAATAGTCTCTCATCATATTTTCCACATGGCATCCAATAATATACACTTGCTGAACCCTAAACCTGGACACCACCACACACTCTTTCAACCACCTCGTACTGTGATATCACCCTTCCCAGGTATTTTCTAGATCTAAAGATAAATGTTAATAACGTAAATACTAAAAGACTAAAACTCAACAACTAAACAAAATATACCTTTGGCATTTTCGTCTAGGGCACATAAATGAGAATCACATATCGAGACTCCATAAAGACGGTTATCTGGACTCTTTTGATTTTGAATCAATTGAGACATATGAATATTTTTTGTTGGGAAGAGGACCAAGACCCCTTTCACTAGTAACAAAGAGAGGGCTAGTGATCTATTAGCACTCATACAAAGATGTATGTGGTCCTTTTAGAATAGTTTCTAGAGGAGGGTATCAATACTTCATTACCTTTACTAATGACTTCAATAGGTATGGTTATGTTTACTTGATGAAGCATAAGTCAGAATCTCATGAAAAGTTCAAAAAGTTTATGAATAAAGTACATAACATACTTGACATCCGCTCCCGTCGGCCTGGGTGACTCAGAGGGTGACTAGGGCACGAGTTTCCCAACTCAGGGGAGGGGGCATCGGTGGCGGCCTGCGCCACCCCGCTCCCACCGGGCCTCTTCCAATGCCGATCGGTGTGGATCGCCTCTGTCTGGTGGTTGTTTCTTCACCCACTCATCTTCGCTTCTCACCTCTGCGGCACTGTGTCCCTGGCAATGGCGGGGCTTCTATGGCCCTTGCCACAGCCCCGTTCTGGGCCTCTGGCTGCCATGAAGAGGTAGGTCTTGGTGGGCGCCCTCTCAGCTAGAGTGATCGACAAGGTCGGGTTTTCTGTGTAGGGTTTTGCTTGGGATCTGGTTTTGGCAGTTCATCTGTCATTGGTCCTCCGTTTATCGGCTTTTTTGTTCCTTTTGCATAAGGAGTGTTGTCCTTCCTCTGTGAAGGTGGTGGTTTATCTGGGTTTCCCCCAGTTATTCAACCTGGTAAGGGTTCTCCCCCCCTATTTAGTGTAGTTTCAGTTGGTTGTCTGTTGTGCTCGATGTATTGGTGTAGGTCTGATGGGTCTTCTGGAGATGCAAATTTTGCTTATTCTGGTCATCTAGGTGGTGGTAGCGTCGACTCTGTAGATTTTACCCGGGATTGTGGTTTGATTCCGCATGAAAGCTGCTTCTAAAAGTGTGAAAGGGAGGAATCCGTTCTGAAATGTCATACTCGCATCCAATCCTATCTACTAGAAGGCGTTCTCTGGCTCCGTTAGTTACAAAATATGTATGAACCTTTTAACTCTGTAGATGTTGTATGGCTTTTATCAATATAATGGTATGGTTTACCTTAAAAAAAAGTACATAACATACTTGGCAAAAGTATTAAGGCGGTCTGTTTTTCGAGGTGGAGAATACATCAGATAAGAGTTTGAGGACTCTGCCTAGAATATCAGTGAATTGACTAGTTCACCTCTCTCGAGTTGTGAAATTCTTGGAAATTTCATACCCTTCTACTCCCGCATAGACTGGGAACCTTGACTCTAACCCCTCCTATAAATAGAGGGGTATTGGGGGCTTCCCAATATACACAATTGAGAATCAATTGCACTGACAATTGTTGTCCTCTCTGGTTGTGGTAACTAAGAGAGCCTAAGCAAGTCCTACCTGACTAGGGAGGGACAACGAGGGTGAATAAATCTGGGATAGAAAGAGGGTGACTAGTATGCCAAAAAAGGGGACACATCCTTCTTATCTGTTCTAGTAGAATGATAGGAGCTCACGGTGGTCTGTGTGGACTACTATAGAGGCAATATTCCTTTGGTTGCTTCTAGGAGGACAACGTCATCCTACTGTCTAGGGTGGTGAACCAGGAGGCTGACATAGACGTTATTCAAGGTGCAACTTCAAATAAGAGCACACAACGAGGATGGGTATATTTCATTAATCTTTCTCCAAGACTAGGTATATCCTCGAAACCATCCTTTCCATTATATAGTTATTGATACATGACCATTTGGTTTAATGGGGAATATAACAGTAAAATTTTTGTTTCCACTTCCTACCCGATTCCTTATTTCTCAACATGACAAACATGGAACGATATTTTAACCTTTATTTTGGAAATATGGCAATGTAGTAGAGAATGTAGTTTCCTTTTTTTTTACAATGCATCTTCCTTAGTCAGCAATAACAAAGGAGCTTAAAGCACCAACATGAATCTACATGAGGAGCCATACAGTACTACAGAAACATCATTCAGTGTCGCTTTTCTTAGTGTCGGTTATTTAGTAAAACCGACACCTATAATATTAGACGTCGGTTATTTATGCAAACCGACGTCTATATCAGAAGACCAGCCAGACACGGGTACTGCTTTGTATTCAACGTTGGCTGGTAATAACAGACCGACGCCTAAAATCGCCCGCAAAATCCAATTTTCGAGCGAAAACGTTTTAGGTCACCTACAATGTCGGTTTTTTAACTATTCACCCACGCCTATTTAAAATGAAAATTTGCGCGAAAAGTCCCACTTTCAGTGTCAGTTATCCTTCGATAACCGACGCTGATAATGGTTCCCGCCAAATAATTTAGGGTAAAGGTTGTCTACTTGGGCATCGGTGTTTTACTATCAACTGACGCTAAATCATAATAGGCATCGATTTTGTAGATAACCGACGTCGTTGACCAACTTAATAAACCCGATTACCTGACTCTTTCCCCTTTCTTCTTGTTTCATCGCGATATTGCTGTGCTTCTCCTCGCCGCCGCTCTCTTGAAATTGCCCGATGACCCCACTGCTGCTCCTCGCCGCTACTGCTGGTGCTTCTCCTCTAGCCGCCTCCACTACTGCTGGTGTGCCGCTGCTACTGGTGCACCTCTACTCGTCGCCGCCGCTGCTGCTGGTGTGCTGCGCGCTGCTCTGCTCATTCCTGGTGCCACTGCTGTTCACCACCCGCCGCTCTGCTCTCTCTTCTTCCGCCGCCACTACTGCCGCCGCTCGTCGCCGCACTTTCCACGCTAGCTCCAGGTAGCACTACCTCTTTGCTTCCTTCTACCTAGCTATTTACCAACAACAAGAATGACCATGGTTGTGTTGGCCTACCACGGCCGTGCTGTCCAACACGGCCGTGGTAGGCCAACACAGCCACAGCCGTGCTTGCTATTGGTAAGGATATGAACAAATATTTATGTAATGCTTTATGTAAATCCTAGGATATGAACAAATTTTTTGCTTGCATATATTTGTACTTCTAATCCTAATGTTTGACTTAATTGTGTAAATTTTGATGCATGTTGAAATAAGATTTGAACTTGTCAATTATAGCATCCTAATTTGATTTGATTAAACCTAACATTGATGAAACCCTAACATCAATTGTGATGAAACCCTAACATTAATTGTGATGAAACCCTAACATGTACATATCTATTATTGTGTTTGTTGGCCTAGAAACCCGTCCAAGATTTACTCATTAGGAGTAAATCTTGGATAGTCCCCGGTTTGGGACTATTCTTGAACACCTAATATCACTTAGGATGTAAGTGTATAAAGTGTATTGAGTTTTTGAGAAAATTTCGGTAGCATTTCCCCGTTTGTTCTCTAAGTACATATGTACTTAGAGAACAGTAGGGAAATGCTGCTGAAATTTTCTCGAAAACCGAATACACATTATACACTTACTAATGAGATTAGGTATTCAAGGATGGGATAGGTGGTACACATTTATTATATATAAGAATGACATCACATGTGTTTGTTGGCCTAGAAAGTGAACAATCATTGTTCTTTATATTACTTGTACATTGGTATAAATTACGGGTGGTAATCACACTCCTATTAATGACAAGAATATTGAGGTGGGCAAAGGAATTTTGGGATCACGGGTGAAAGTAATCAGTCGTGAGCAGTTGGAACAAGCTCACTTGTATATTTTACACAACATGGACGAAGTGAGTGTTTATATCGAGGAACATACCTATTTCATCAAGAGACAACATCCTCGAGCAAGTTCAATGTGGCTTTCTAGAGAGCATAATAAGACTTTTACTAAGTGGTTTGAAGATAAAGTCTTACATCAACTATCTCAAACACCAAATGATATTACAGAAACTATCAAATGCCTCGCCTTTAAACCAAAACTGAATGTTATGTCTTATGAAGGGTTTGACATTAATGGGTTCACATATTACACAAAGTGCCAAGATGATAAGAGTGTCATCCAAAACAGTGGGGTCACTCTTCAAGCGTCGACTATGTATTTTGAAAGTGCAAAGGATAAGAGTCCACATGAAGCTAAAATGTCATATTACGGTGTCATTGAAGACATATGGGAGTTTGACTACATAGATTTCAGAATTCTGCTCTTTAAATGTAATTGGGTTGATAACACCAAAGGAGTTATAGTGGATGAATTGGGTTTCACTTTGGTGAACTTTGAAAAGATTGTCGAGAAGGGTGAACCATTCATATTGGCATCACAGTGAAACACATATTCTATATCGATGATCCTGCAAATGATAAATGGTCGGTTGTTCTTCATGGTAAAAGACAGTTCATTGAAGATCCTATAGATGAAGAAGAGTACTATGATAAGTATGATGACTCCAGTCCATTCTCAGTTGGGTTTCCAACTCCACAAAATATTGAAGCTAATGATGACTTATATGTGCGCCGACATAACAATGAAGGATTGTTAATTGATAAAAGATCACAATTTTAGAGACATATCTGTTTATATTTTTTTATTGAAGCTAAATGTTTGCTTTTTTAATATCAATATCATTTTCAGATTTGATTTTTCATTATCTTCTGTTAATACAAATGCTAAATGTTTTCCTTTTCCTAGTTAATACAAATGCTAAATGTTTGCCTTTTTCTAGTTAATACAAATGCTAAATGTGTGCCATTTTCTAGTTAATACAAATGCTAAATGTTTGACTTTTTCTAGTTAATACAAATGCTAAATGTTTTCCTTTTTAATGACATTTTCAGATGGCTGACCATGATGAGCATGATGTCCATGATGAGCATGAAGTCCATGATGAGCATGCTGTCCATGACGAGCATGGCGAGGATACCAATGTAAGTTCTAAAAACATATCCTGTATTTCTATAAAATTCATTATCTTCTAGTTATGTCTTATATCCCATATTTCTATATTGTGCTAATTCAGTGTGTTTATTTTTTTCAAATTTTAGGTTGATGATGCACATGTACCCACTGAATCACTGGAGCAACTTGATGCGCAACACCAAACACTTAACAAGAAAAGGGGCATCACTCTGTTGAAGAAGTTAATACCGCTAAGTGGCAGTAGATCCAAATTGTTTGTGGAGTTTGATAATGGAGGAAATGCAATTGGAGTGAATCGCAATAATTTTATAAACTATCTTGGGTGTGTCACTCGAAGCCATTGTGGTGTTAAGTATGATAATTGGCATAAAGTTCCTCAGGCAAAGAAAGACTTGATATGGAAGGATTTATGCGTGAGTTATTATTATTTGCAATTCTATTTTGTAGATTAAAAATTATATTATTTGCAATTCTATTTTTGGATACTAGTTAATAAGAATTCTATTTTACATAATCTGTTTGCATTGGATGAGAAGCTGCATCGTAAAAGCGTGATGCAATGCGCTGGAAAGATGCTTAGGAATTATAGGACAAATCTCAACAGAGAATACATAAAAGATGGTGATAAGAAGAAGAAGTCAGCCCTTGAACAGTGGAACTTCTTGGATAAAGAAGATTGGGACAATTTTGTAGCTTCAAGAAAATATGAAGAATTCAAGGTATTAGGCGTCACTCCCAATTTAATTAATATACGTTGTATTCACTTATTCAAGATTAACATTTAGTGCTACTAACCAAATCATTAATGTGCATACTAACTAGGCCCTCAGTGACGCGCAAAAAGCAAGGCGTGCACTGAATGTGCATGACCACACTATGGGTCCAAAGGGCTATGCAAGCATTCACCAAAGACTACATGCGGAGTCTGTGGCTACTCAGGAGTCTGCTGCTACTCAGGAGTCTGCCACACCCATGCCTCGCCATGATATCTGGATAGTTGGGAGGCAAAACAAGAAGGGTGAAATAAAGAAGCCCGTAACTGTTGAGGCGACTGTGAAAATGGTAAAATACAACTCTTAGAGCAATCGTTTGAATATTGATTATTTGTGGTGTTAACTTACCAATTTCTGTTGATGGTGATTAGCGGGAGCTGCACGAGCAGAAGAAACAAGGCACGTTCATCCCTCAGGGCACAAGGGATGAATTGACAGTTGCTCTGGGTACCCAGAGCATCCTAACGTGTTAGGGGTGCAGGCACTGGTGTGGGCATCAAAGCATTCTTTGGGCCATCCCAGCGCAAACCCAGAGCGAGACTTTCACAAGAAGAGGTAACCTATTCATTTTTTAGAATGTTACTGCATAAGGGAATTCAATAATAAGACGCTAATGTTTCTTTTATCCATGTATAGGAGAATAAGAGAGTCGAGGATATAGTTGCTAAGAAGGTCAATGATATAGTTGTTGAGAAGGTCAAGGAAGAAATACTGCGGTGGCAGGCATCTCAGGCTTCCAATCAGCCTATGGCGACCCACTCTTCTCCTGATGCACAGACTGCGAGTAATCCTGGGGACCCATCGCCTAGCATGTCTGTTGTAAGTATTTTTTGTGACATTGTAGCTAGTCTTTTCAAGATGATATGTTTTCAAGATGATATGTATATATGTATAACATTCTTTACATAAATTTGTAGGCATTGAAGACATGCCGCTTAAGAATGCAAGACTATGTTGTTGCAGAGGCGCAGGCTTACCAGTCCCTTCCTGGGGCAACATTTCATGGGACTCCAATGCCGCAGGGCTACGTTCGTGTGAGCCCGATATGTGTATTACCCGATTGGAGGGAAGTTGCATTGCCATATGCCCACCCAGATATTGATACACTTGGTGAGGCAGAAGGCGGGGTGATATTGTGGCCCAAAGAAGATGTCATCTACACTACTGAAATTGTAAGATAAATTTACATTACTTTAGATTGTTAATTTGTATATAGGAGGTTAACTGATCTAAAATTATATATACAGGTTAAAAAGCAGACACCCGGAGCACCTAGGCCTCCACCTCCACTTCCTGCATTACCAAGTTGGGTTCCAACTGACCTAAAATACCCGTTAGGTCCTGCTTGTAGGGGAATGGCATGTTGGCTACGGGCACATAATATACATTACCCTATAATTGTTTCTTTAGAAGCAGATTATGCAGGTCAATCATACGATAGCTCTTTATTTATACAAGATATTATTGAGCTGTTTATGTATGATTGACTGAATACATCAATGATAGAGACATGGATAAGGTAAGATCTTGTTTATACATCCATATACCTTGTGTAAGATCCGGTGATCTGGTTTCTTATATATTAATGCATACGTAATACATGTTTTGCAGCTACTTGGTCGAAGATCAATGCAAACAATTTGCATTTGATCATGTGGGATTTTTGATTCCATCATTGATTAGTATGGTAGCTAAAGACCCTGATAGTGTTCAACAATACTGTATAGATGCTTTTATAATTTTCGGTCAGCAAAAGAAGACGATAATAATAGATCCATTCAATGTCAAGTAAGTTTACTTTATTTATAATTTGGACTTAAGAAAATTCCATTTTATTGTGCATTTTGAGTTATTAATTTTTGACTTTTTTACCTCTAGCGGTAGACATTGGGAGTTACTAGTTATTGTCCCCGGGACGTTCACTGTATATTATCTAGATCCTGCGGGAAGTACATTGAACACTAAAATTGGAAACATATTGAGAATGCCATTATTCTGGTGAGAAATATTTCATTTTTATATCCGTTAACATCTGTTATTACATTACTATTTAATTATGCAATTTGTTGTGTTACATTAACATGTAGGGGTTTAGATGCATTCAAAAATGCTGGAGGAAATGTCCCAAGGAGAATGAACCAGCCAATAATTAGGGAGAACGTAAAAGTAAGTTCCCGACTCCAATGTATATATTATTTATGTGAACTGTGCTTAGTTGTATTTTTTAATATTTTGTATGTTTCAATTTATAGTGCGCTACACAAGACAATGGCTGGGCATGCACATACTATGCGATGCAATTTATGCAGATGATTATCCGACATGCCGCATTGGATATTAGTACCATACATGAGGTATTATATATAGTCTCATTAGTTAGTATGAAATATATCAATCTTATTTTTATATTATTACTTATATATAAACATCATTCTCTTTGTGGGTGTTTAAAACTAACCACACTATATGTAAACGCTTAAAAAATGTACATGCTCCATATACGATGGAAGCATTAAATGAAGTAAGAGAAGAATGGGCAAAAGCCATACAAGCAGTGGCGATTGTAAGATATAATTGGAATGCTGATAGCGATGCTGAATGATATTTTGTAAATGAATATTTCTGAATGTTTATACATGTCTGAATGTTTCTACATGTATTTGAATGTTTCTACATGTGTAAATGTATCTACTTGTGTGAAAAAATATTTATTGATTTTGCAGGTTTGTGGCCTGTTTGTAGGCTAGTATCAATGGATGTCGTAAACCTGCAGTTCAGAAAACTGAACTACATGTTCTCATCCTGCTGGCCAGCCACAGCAAGCCTGCAAACTGATAAGAAAAAAAAATTAAAGTATAGGCGTCGGTTATTTATAGAACACCGTCATCAAAGGCCTACATCATCGGTTATTGGATAAAAACTGATGCCTAATATGACAAACAACCCGACCGTGCAGGAAAGCATGGTCGTGGTGGAAAAGGCGTCGCTTATTCATATAAAACTAACGCCTATAGTACTAAACACGGTCGTGCAATGAAGCACGACCGTGTCGTCTGGGAGTATGGCGTCGGTTGTTCAGTTGTTAACCGATGCAGAAAGTGTCCTAGGTGGTGCCCTTTTTTGTGGCGTTAACCCTATAGACGACGGCCAACTATATATAACCGACGCCTATAGATCATATAGGCGTCGGTTAGAAAACCGAAGCCGAAGAGTTCAACCTTTAGCGGCGCCCAAATAGGCGTCGCTTGAAAATCGTCGCCAAAGGGGGTTAAACAACCGACGCCAAAGGCATGTTCTGTAGTAGTGATACTATTCCCAATGATGGTATGAGTTCACCTATGTGGGGTTGGTTCCCTGAACACCTTGTAATACGGATTAGAAAAAATTAGAATATGTTGTGTTTCCCATCCTAGTCAAACTATAGGTTCTCATACATATTTACACCAATGTAATAGTGCCTAGAATGTACACTGACTGTGTTTTCCATGTCACATGACACTCAGAGTGGTTCAGTTAGCCACAATAGACCATCCAACCTTTAGGCATAGCATAGAATAGAAATTGAGCCTTCAAGGAAAATGCATCTCTTTTTGTTGTGTCGGTATAAGTAGATATGAAATCATCATTTTTGTGGAATTACCCATGTTCATTATTATTTTTTTGTTTTGATCCATGTTGTAGAGGTTGGTGCCACTTGTGGAGTGTGTGACAATTGGCAGTGCAATAGGGTCTTCTAGTCGGTCATCACTGGAGACCACTGGAAATAGGAGGATAACCACTATTGACGGCTAGTTAGGAGAGTCGACTGATCAAGAGAGATGGTGCCGAATAGGGCACCCCTAATGATGACAATGCTGGGTTGGGGTCCTCTTCTTATTTTGATACAAAAAGTCTAGGCCCCACCTCGACAAGAAGTTTTGGGTTGTCATTTCCCTTGGTTGCAACAAGATAGAAGGGTAGAGGAGATGTCAATCCCTACTTTTTGTACATGTCATATGGGAAAAGGAGAAAAGGTTGGGGACAATAGGTGAAAAGTAAATAAACTGGGTTAGCAAGATTGGGGCATTATAGGTGTCAAGAACCCCAACAAAAAAGCTAGATCAAGACAACAAATAGCTGGTGATAGAGGTTGATCACTATGTAGATACAATGATGGAAGATACACTCTCCTCATTCAATTATGACATTGAGGTATATTAATATAGGGATTCCTATAGACAGATGTCTAGAGTGGAAGGGGTGACCTCCTACTACCTTAGAGATATCCTATTCCTCTTTGCCAATAATGATAAACAATGCATAAACTCATGTTAAATTGATTAATTATGCACAAAACATAAGGAAAATTAGTCTGTAAAAAGCAACAAAAATTCAATGCATCAAAATTCCCTAATCTTGAATGTTTCTCTCTCTTTAGCAACACTAAGTTTGGATCTATTTGAAATACTCATCAAGAGGACAAGTCATGTGATTTACATTCCTCAATCATCCCCACTTGACTGTCCCGAACTGGCCCTTACCAACCACTGAACAAGTAACTACTCTAAAGTGATAGAAAATGTTCACTGAAGTTATCCACCCTTAGATCGATGAAACTATTGATAGTTCATTAAACATCATTGTCAATAGGGCCCATACTCGATGCACCATATTATTCCCTATCTACATTGCTCTAGTATACCTACCAAACTATGTTGGAAGTAGGACCCCACATAGAAATGAATGAGAGGCTCAACAATTTTCTTTTCCTACCATACAAAAATGGTTGGACATGAAGTAGAAGTCTGTGCAAAAGAATCACAAGTAATTTTCAAATTTATTATGAAAACATGAAACATTATGAACCTACCAAATGAAAGGAATGAAATATGCATGAATCCTATTGCGTACAATATGGTGGAATGATGAATGCACAGAAGATCTCATCTAAAGATGAATAAGGGTGAAGGAATGTGTATGTGTAAACTATTTTCACTTCTCCTTGAATGATTATTAACATTGAGTTCAAGGCATCCCTTTCTCCCACTTTATTTGATTTCTTTTTTCTTCTATTATCCCACTTACTTAACATGATTTGCAATGTATGTTTGGGCCTTTTTTAACATATTCCATTCTCTCTTTTTTCATTGATGGGAATAGGGATGTATATCTTTTCACTTTAAAATGTGGAGAAGCTACATAGAAGAAACATTTTACAAAATATGCCAAGAATGATGCATAAGAAAAATGTAATCTACATGAAATTAATTAACTAATTGACATGCACATATCTATATTTTTATTTCTTTTTATAACTAATGCAATATACAGAACTAGATATCATGTTACTTACCATGCTATGCATTGCATTTAACAGGAAACCATTTGGGCTACTTGATCATCTTGTGGCGGTGAATCAATTTTCATGAAAAAGCGGATGGAATCACATGATTAAGAGAAAGTTCCTTATTCACTATGATATGTCCCTATATTGTCAACATGTGAGTAGGGTAACCTTAGCTTTTCTTCCCAAAAATCCCATGTGAGGTATTGTTAATTGTTTGGTTGTCTCAGACTCAAACCTCATCATCATGCACAAATATTTAGACAATTATATTCTTCATTCATAATAAACGTCCTCAAGCTGACTAAGCCAAAAACTTCCTCATCTTGGTATTGCCTTAGACTTTGCAAAATAATCTTAAGAATATATGATTCATTTAAATTTCATATTCATTGCAAAATAACAAACCACATTTCTTGTTATGATTAAATAAAGCATGATAACTAAGCTCCACAGTTACACTGGATTGTTTGTCCTACAAACTTGAAATAAAAAGACTAGAATTCAAAAATAAAAGCAAGATAAAGTTGGTTCATGAACCCCCTTAAGCTTAAACTTGACTATTTACACATAGTCAAAGTCAAACAAAGAGGTGGAACAAAGGTAATAAATCAATATGGTGGTGGTGGCTGAAATGTTCTAAACAATATATGTTGATCAGGTGGGTAGAATAGTTTTGGTTAATGTTTGTGGGTTGGATGGTATTTTTGGTGGTTGGGAGTCGCTAGAAAAATGTCCTAGACTCCAATAATAGTCATAGAATGACTACTAGTAGTTCTCAATTTATTGCATGTGTGTACGCGCTCTCCTAGTTGGCCAAGAGAAGGCGTTTGTTGGTGTAGATCGCATGTTATTGTTGCAGAAGCTACTCATGGAACTCTTGAAGTTGTGTTAAGATGGATGACTGGTGTTTATTCCCTTAATAAATTTATTAAAACATCCCATACATACCCTCATGGAGAAAAAGTCTCCAACTAGTGGAGGCAGCGGAGATGTAGAGATGGGTGATGCATATCTGTGTGGAATCCTATGTAGACGCTTCCTCTGAGTGGAAGTAATGGTGTCCTCCTCCTCATCTTCCTCTTCTTCTTCTAAAATGGACTCCTCCTCTTTATCCTGACCTTCTAAGATAGTTGTTGTGTTGTATGTCGATCATTGAAGGTACCACACTCCTTGGAGGCAGAATATGGGGTTAGGATGGCCCCTTCCCTTCATCTATATGTTAATGGTTCAGCAGGCTTACATCGTCCCTTGGCACTTGGTGATGAGTTGAGCCCTCTTGAAATGCTTGAAGTCAAGTGTCCATGATGTCTTGTGTGACTTACTGAAATTTGGGTATGCATCCTAATTTTCTTTTCCTTAGAGAAAAATCATGATAAAATGAGTTTAAAATCCTTTTTCTTTAAATTAGAAAAATGAAGAGTAATTTAATCCAAGAAAATATAGCATTTTACTAAATCACCTTTTATGTAATAATATAAATCTTCAATTCTACTTTAATAATACCAATTCAAATAAGTTTTTAATCTAAATTGGAAATATTGATGAAAGAATTTTAATAAAATGGAATAATTTATCATTTTATTAACAAATTCACTAAATGAATTCTTAATATATAAATAGTTAAAAGCAATGCATAATATTTTCAAAATAAGGAACTGATGTTAAATTCAAATTCTCCACACTCTAATTAGTCTCCATATCAATTTTCATATTAATAGGACTTCCATTGACCACTTAATTGATTAGTTGAAAACGTTATCTTTAATAAACATAACTACATGTGTTTATTATATTTCAATGTCAACTGCTCCTTCTCTTTGAGACTAACCGTGCATTTTCTACATTGGATAATGCCAGCACCGCAAGCAGTTTCTTCTACCCCCTCCTCAGTCCACCTTCCTTTTCCTCTCCTTGTCCCTTTACTTCTCCTCCTACTATTTATATCCTCCATCAAAATCCTACCCTTTCCAAACCCTAGATGCCACTTGTTGTTGTTGGGAGTGTGGTCATTCCCCGCAGTGGCAGTGGGACCTCCCCCTAGCCTCTACTATTGAACTTCATGGCTGATAGAAGAGATGTAGAGTTTGGATCGCCATGGTTAAAGTATAAAGTGACCACCACCTGAAATGATCATGCACACCACCACCTAGATTTTCATGGCCAGTGACAAACCAAGCAACATTAGAAACATCTTCTCTTCTTCCTCTTATCCCTTACTTCTTCTCCATTTGCTCCTCCTTCACCTGTGCCCAGTAGTTCCAGGAAGAGCCAAGCAATGTCGGAATCTCCAGATAGTGTCGGGCATCTCCAGGTAGCACCGTCCGCAAACCTTCCTCCTTTCATCGTCCCTCTATTGTGGTCCCATTACCGCAAGTAGGACACCTAGCGCACTTGACCTTCACCACCATGATAGTACCAACCGCCATCACTCCTCTTGTGATCTATTCCCATTAGCAACTCTCACATGCACCAAGATCTTTTCCTTCATTGGCCACTGTCTCCTTTGACGCCCCTCTTCCTACTTCTCTTTGGATCCAATGGATGAAGATGTCTCTACTTAAACTAAGGTTGTTGCCTTCTCAAGATTTGTACTGACCGCTTCGTCTTCACTGAGTCCAGATAACACGAACCTAGACACCGCTAAAAGTTTGATCACATTAGAAAAACTTGTCTTGGCATCTCATAGTTGTGGACCACATTTCAACCTATATTGATGTGAACCAGACATGACAGAGACAATGTAGGTTATGCATACTACAACCAACATCACATCCTGACTCCATAACAGACTAGAAACTTGTGCCAATCTTGGAAAATGGCCAAGACCCTAACCATGGTCTGACCATCGATGTTGGTATCAAGATTAGACCCTATAGCGTCAGAAAAGGTGGGCACCTTATATTCATCAACCCTCAATATCAGGAGACCATCTACAAAATGATCTTTTGCATCCAAGTTCTGAAAACACCAAACTACAAGTTTGTTTCCTATTCACTTGTACTAGTCATTGGTTAGGCTATCATATCTTAAAACCACATCATAATGCCCATCAAGTATAGATATATCACTTAATTATATACTATGTACATATGTATCATTAATATTGTTACATACAAGAACTAAAAGGGAATCACAAACTGAATATATGTTTTTAGTTAGTGTGCTTGTATCTCATATTATCATTTATCTTCATGCATCACATTGGTGTATACTTATATAGCATGCATATGCATATCAATACTTATAACAAGTAATAGGATGGAACCCATGATGACCATGGTGTAACACGTTGTAATACCAATGGCCCTAATAGCATGTCTAATCACCTAGAAACCTACCATATGAATGCTCATGTTAGGGCATTAATCCTATGTAAACATGGTTATCCAGCTCCATGAAACTCGTTCGTGCATAGATAGAAAACATGGTCATAAGGAAAACTTGACCCAAGTAGTTCAATAACTTAATGGTTGACACATAGGAATTGTGAAATTAGATACATAATATTGTATGTAAAAAGGAAACTTGGATTAAGGAAATGTATAAATATAAATTGAAACTATTATGAATAAAATGTTATGTGAGATAAGGAGGTATCCTAATCCAAACACATATGCGACATGCATTACTGTATTATATGGTCTCAACATTACTGCAATATGTATACTATCTATAATTCTAGTGATTTAAGCAAATTCAAATACAATGATGGAATAGCGATATAATCTATGTTATAATTAAAATAGTCAAAATATAAGAATTACCTAATGACACCATGAAGACCTAAATTGGGAAAATGAATATGCCTAACCACACATATAATATGGTTAGGCATACCTTGACCTATATACCTAAAGAGGGATCTAATGAACAAAATGGGTGTCAAGTGGATCACATGTTCATTTAAAGAGTTATCAACCCTAAATATGACATTAAGTAATCGACATTAGGGTAAGAACTATATACATCAAGACAATTTGACAATGAACACACATGTTTGATTATTTTGACTAACATAAAATACTATACTACTCGGAGGAACATGTGACATAGTGGACCAAAACCTTATTAGAGTTAACTTTTGGACGCATAAGGTATGTGTGACACCCCGCCATCACACAGACAACAAGATGACACATGAAAACGTGCGGAACCACATATTACCGAAAACACGGGTTAATTAAAACCGATTTGTGGAAAGCATACATAAGAGAACTTTTGCATCCAGATCCTGCAGAGAAACATGTTATAAAAACATTACAAACTTTGATGTATGTCCACAACTTATCGGAACCAGCTGTACTGTCAGCACCAGAGTTCATCACCTATTTATACATACATAACAGGCCATGTACGACCAACAGCAGGATAGAGCAAAATTACAATAGCTAGACATCGTGAAATGTCGTTAAACACCTCCGAGGACCTGAGAGTACAGGGATGACTCTAGGAGTCTACTACAAAACCACCAAAACAACAGTATGTCCATCTCCTGCCTTCTACTACTCTTCTTGCTGCTCGGCTGCAACCTCACGACCACCGCCACGTCTAGAGCGATCACCTAAAAAATGGTGTAAACTAGCGGGGTGAGACACACAGTCCCATCGAGACACATAACTCCCCGTTGAAACTATAAAACCTCAGAAGATTAAAGCAGTAAAATCAGATAACTGATAAAGCATATAACAAGAGCAATATACTGAGCAAGACCATTATTCCCATCATTCTTACCAAGATATTCACACAGTCTATATCCAGATTTCCTTTATGGAACATGATTGACAAGATAAGCTTTATGAGCACTTATCACAAGATATCAAGATCGTACAAGTAATAGAAGAGATAACTGGGTCGTTTATATAAGCAAGGCCTCAACCAATGTTCCGTGTCTTGCTCTAAGCAGTATATGCTATTTGGCTGGGTTACGTCTTATTATGCCCTAAGGAAGTGAGCTATCCCTGCTCAAATCCAACCTTTGGCTGTGAAGCCCAAGTCCGGTGCCATACAAGTCAATGGGAGAGCAGGACTCCTTGACCTCTCCTCCTCATGGTCAGTACACGAGAACCAAAGTAGGACCGCAATGTTATGCTTATATGGCCTCAACCTCAGGGTCAGCTCTATAAGCTACCCATATCTCTAGCTCGCCTTGACATAGGTGCTAGTACATACATCTGAGCCATGAACGCATCATGCTCATCATCACATATCTTGAGCTATGGGTCTGTTCACCATGCTCCATATATTCATAGTGGTAATCAGATTCCTCCTATTTTAGGCTAGGGGAAAACCTCGCATATTCAACAATATGCGCTCCAGGCAAATCCCGCAGGATAAACCTATTTCACCATCACCATGATACTGATGATGATGGATCTATGGCCAGGGCAAACTACATGATATTTTCATCTATAATTAATTAGTATATTTTAGGCCAATTGTTGAGGCAACCAAAGTATAAACATAGCCTTATAGAATTACATCATTATTTCCATCATCATATTGTCTTGGGACCTCAATCCATCATTATATCAACCACTGCCTCTCAAGGCATCATAATCATGCATCAGCATTCTGGGAACACATCCCTTATCTCATCATCAGAGGATAACATCTCAACTAGGCACTCAGCCTTATATCAGGTCCTCAGACCTATCAACTTGTTATCTCATTACCACATGGTGTCAGTCAAGCACATACATCTCATAGCTCTTACCAGGCTATGAATCCACATAAAAAATACATGCACGGTTAGTATACACATCCATAGAGATAACTGAAGCCATCAAGGATTAACATGATTATCATGCTATCAAGTATAAACCAACATCCATGAGTATATTACACATAAGCTGTAGAAATCATTGTTTTGTTATCAATCATAAGCATATATCATGCCCCATATTTGTGATCATATACATATGTCACTTTATCATGTGTAGCAACATCATATCCTTCCAAACTTCTTGGTTCACAACCTATCATCTTATCTCATTATCATAGCTGCAGGATTCAAGGTGATTACGCCATATCATGTGTATTATCATTATTAACAGAGAACTATCAATTATATACATTCTGGGTTATCAGAACCCTCACCAAAGCTCCTACAACCCTCACTATAGGTAGTGTCAGGAAGGGTAACTACCCTCACCCAAGCCTGTTGGCCAAGCACAACGGGCAACCTTACCACCTATAACACCCCAGCGCAACACTTCTTCGGGAAACACCTACCTGGGCAACGCGCAACCCGTGACACCCATCATCCTTAGGAGAGTGACGCTGCGTCGTGCAACCAGGGCTAGAGCTATGTATCGTGCATGCAACTACAGGGTGGTATCAGGCAGCACATGGGCACCTCTTATCGTTCAAGACCCTATCACCCACTTAAGGTTAGGGTTTCATGTCGGGAAACCACCAACATCATAACGCTCAAGGCCGTAACGACCAAGGTCATGACTCCCAACCATCAAACCATATCGTCCATAGAACCTTTATATCAGCCAAGGCACCATGTCGTCCATGGGCAAGGTGACTACTAAGGCATCATATCAGCTAACTCAACTGAGGGTGTGTCGTGCAAACACAAACCCCAAGCACGACACAGGGTTACCCATCTTACCCATAGCGTTCAAGGAAGAGCTAGGGTGTCACCCACCTATAACAAACAAGACCTAGGCACTACAAGAAGGCTTATCGTCCAACTAGGTCAAGCCTCTTATATTGGCCACCACTAAGGCACCTACTGGGGTTTCTCTATAACACCATATCAGGCACTAAACCAACCACCTCAACTAGGTGTATCGGCCAAGGGTAAAACCCTAGATAAGAGGCTATCATGCATCACTACTCCAAGGTCATAACGTGCAAAGCATAACTCTACAAGGCCGTCTTCAACCTCAAGCACAAGGGCACCAAACCCTAAATGATCAAGAAGATCAGCTCACCTCTCAACACCCAAGAGAGAGGGGTTTTGCACAACCTCAATCACAAATAGGGCAACCACAAAGATCAACCTCAACTTAGGTCATCACATATCCAAGAGCTCACCTCTCAAAACCATGGTGAGAGGAGGGTCTTTCCCAAGCAACTTGAATGTAGACTCACCTCTCAACTTAAACGAGAGAGGGGTATTGCCCACATTACTAGAGCTCAAACTCACTCCTCATGAACCAAGGAGAGAAAGGGGTATTTCCCAACAAGAAAACCCCAAACTATGGTTCAGTCAACTAGATCCAAAGGTATGTAAACCATCAACAGCATCAACAACATCATGCTCACTATATCCATAAGATCAACAACATGTACTAGAGCAAGAAACATAACATGCAATGGCCGATCATCCACATTTATGAATCATGCAACATAAAGAAGGTAGTATAGCTAGGGTTAGAAGTTATGTAACCCGCCTTAAGCAAAACTCCTCAAGCTCCAAAGCTCCAAGCTCCAAGCTCCTTTCTCCAAGCACACCACTCTCGGCCACCAAGGAAACATGGTCCACCTAGGGTTCAACCACCAAGCTAGAGGAAGAAGAAGAGAACTCCTTCAAAGGGATCAGCCACCAACCTTAGCTCGTCCAAGGGTATCGGCCACCAAGGTTGTAAAGGGAGAGGTGTATCGTGCACCAAAGAAGAGAAGGGCAACAAAGAGCTAAAGGGTTCCTAAGGAAGTGAAAGGAAAGACATATATAGATGAGGATCAAAGGGGAACCAAGGCAAGGTGTCACCTTACTAAGGGACACATGTCCACATGTTTTCCACCTTGCAAAACACATGCACAAGCCATGCCACCACTGAACCAAGGATCGGCCACATGTCCATGCTAGGGTGACACAACCAAAGCAAGAGAGTCAACAAAGTCAAAGGCCGACACACTTCAAACCACCACCACCTTGGCCGACACACCCATGGGCGACACCCCCATGGCCGACAAAAGGTGCTCCTTGCCCGATACAGGGCTCCTCAAAGCAAGGCAAGGCCCAAACAAGGGAAAACAAGGCCCAACAGAGCTCAACCAAGCCCAAGACAACTCAAGGCACGAGCCCAAACCTTCCTCTCAACTCTAGAGGAAGCAAAGAGAGAGAAAGACATCTCTCAAGGTGACAAACTTGCACTTCAAGCCTAACTTAAGTTATTTTGCAAGTATCACATCCAACTCTCAACAAAACATAAGCAAACCCTAATCACCACTAAAAGTGATTAGCAAGCAACCAAGCACAAGGTTTAGGCAAAACAAATAGGGTAAGCCCAAAACGGAGGTCAGGGTCCTTACAGTATGTACTCCTCCCTATTTATACTAGGCATTAAATGACTAAATAATTTCATAATGATGCGACTTTTGCAATATTTGTTCTTATTCCATTTGTTTTACAAACTATATACTGTCAATTAGGCTTATTGTTATTCTTCTAAAATTACTATTATCATGTTGAATTGGGTCAATGGCCCCACTTGCTATTTTGCTTGGATTTGAAAATATGATTGATGAATTATGCCATATCTTGCCACTCTGTTTATGCATGTTGATAATTTAGATAGACATCTATTGGATGGTGCATGAGCACAACCATTAGGGAGTGCATTTTTTGCACCGGATGTGTTGTTTCCACCTCTCTTTATACATGGGCCCACTATTTCCGCCTAGGGTGTGATATTCCATCCTTTTTTTTAAAACCAAGGATCCAGTGGTGTCGTGGTCGTACTTTATTTATTTAGTCTAAATATACCTACATGTGAATGATTATGATTGTTGTAATATTGTGGATGTTAATGGAAAGATGTGTTCTTTCAATTGTGTAATTATACTACCTCATTCTTTCAGAAATTCCTTCTTTTGTTAATTCTCATTGAAACTTACCTAACTTTAATGGCCCCCTTTTTGTTGGGAACATCTTACTATACTTGTTAATGCCGTAGTTAATCTTCTAAAGTACATACTCAACTTTTGTTGATGCATACCTTGTTTTCCAATTTTTCTGGGTGTTCCCTCCACCCAAGTGTAGGTTCTTTACAAGGAAGAGACTCAGGTTGATCGTGAGCTAATTGGTGTACATAAGGGCAACTTGAGATAGAATTGTTACCCCCTGCGTATGGGCTTATATGTATATAGATTTTACTCTTTCATTTTATGTACCACCCTTAGGGTGAGAAAGCTATGTACATGGAAACAATTTGTAACTTTGTAAATAGTTATGTTTTCCACTACTTAAATATGTCATGGCTCATGTTTATATCATTGAGTGGGCCCACTATCGGGTCCCACTCCTTACATATTCAGTGTGGTAGTTTTGGAGAGGTGGAGGTGGAGGTGAAGAGCAAGTGGTGTAAGCAGTCCCCAAAAATCAATTGGGGGTCTTCCTTGGACTTACCTCTTCATCGCCAACATGTTCTAAAGAAGAAATGAGCTCAGGTTGACCTTATCTCTTCCCCAGGTGAGAAAAGCCCACAGAACAAAAAGATCTACCTTCTGTGGCTTTCGTTGCTCCTACATGGACCTAGAAAATATTGTATTATTCATGTAGCTATGTAGAATCTGGGAAAGTTGTCGCTTTATGTCCATCATCGAGGCTTAATGCCAATTTACGTCCATCATTGACGACCTTGGATGTTGATGTCGGTGCCCTAGATTATGCTCTTCAAGTGTTGGTGCCACCAATAGGGGTTTCAATTGTATCATGCTGATTATGGCCCACTGTAGCTTTCTGTCATTGGCACTGATATGTGTTGTATTTTTTCTCAATTGATCAATGCGATTGAATTTCCTCTCAGTGTGTTAATTCTCAAATTTTCTAAGAACACCTTTCTCTCAATTTGTGTTAGTGCCACTAGCTTCCTGAATATCATATCACTTCCAGTTACTAAGAGGTCGATGCCATCAACTCGCCTGTTGGTGGTACCAAAAATTTACACAACCCTTGATGGAATTTACACACCCGATGGTGCCACCGACTAGGTTGTCAGTGGTACCAATTTTTTCTCTTCCATCACAAAAAAAAACATCAAGCCAACTACTTTATATCTATAAAAATTTTTACAATGAAATTATGAACTTACTCCTAAAAAGTTAAATTTAAGATAAATGATATAAAAATAAAAACTATGGGTTGTCTCCCATAAGTGACCATATTTTATGTCCTAGGCACGAAAATCTTGGTCGCTTAAATGCTCATGGAGGCTCAATGAGCTTCAAATATTCCTTTTCATGGACTATCTCTCCTCTACAGTAATGTTTGAGGCATTGTTCATTTTCCAACAAGGTCTTAGCACTATCACTCATTTGTACTACTCCATGAGTAAACACCTTGACCACCATAAAGAGTCCACTCGAACGGGACCCCAATTTTCTAGGATGTAGTTTCATACTTGAGTTAACCATTAAAACTCATTTCCTTAGTAGAAACACATGATGAAGAATGTGGTGGTCATGCATTGTTTTGGTCTTGTCCTTGTAGATTCCAAAAATCTCATGGGCATCTATCCTGATCTCATCTAGTTCATTTAGTACTAGTCTATGCTTCCTCCCTACACTTGGAAGATCAAAATTTGGTTTTCTCAAAGACAATTTGGCTTTGGGCTCTAGTTCCATAGGCAAAGGACATGCCTTCCCATAGACAAGCCAGTAGGGAGTTGTGCCTATAGGTGTCTTAAAATTCATCCTATAATCCCATTTAGAATTTTTCAATTGCATGCTCCAATTAGTCATATTGGTTGACACGATCTTTTCTAGAATGATCTTAATTTCCCTCTTTGACACCTCCACTTGGACTTGACTCTAGGGGTGGTATGGGGTTCCTACTTTGTACCTGACTCCAAAATTTCTCAATAAAGTTCCAAACTTCATGTTGGTGATGTGAGATCACCCATTACTAATAATCACTCTAGGCACGCCAAACTTGCAAATGTTGTCCTTCCTAAATATGCAAACCACTTGTGCATCATTGGTATGGGTTGGAATTTCTTCCACCCATTTGACACATACTAAACTGCAAGAAAAATATATAGATTATAATTGGAAGACACAAAAGGTCCCATGAAATCAGTGCCCCATAACTCAAATACCTCTACCTCCTAAAATGTATTAAGAGGCATTTTGATGCCTCCTAGATATGTTCCCTGCCTTTTGACATGTGTCACACCTCTATAGATAATCATAACCATATTTAAATAAGGACGAACAATAAAATCCACTCTCTAAAACCTTAGACAACTTCATTGATCTAACATGATGTCCCCTAGTAGGCAAGGAATGACATTGAACAAGTATTCTCTAAAACTCACACTCTAGAACACACTTCCTTAATATACTATCCCTACATTGTTTAAGCAAAATAGGGGCATCTCATACGTAGAATCTCAAGGAGTGGAAAATTCTTGTTTTCTCTTGATATCCCAAATTTTGTGGTATCTCTCCACATTCCAAATAGTTTAGTATGTGTGCAAACCAAGGATCCTTATCCTACATGGAAAAAAGTTGCTTATCAGGGAACTCTTCAACAATGGGTACCTCTAGTCCCATTCATCTACTCTCTCCAACCTAGACAAAGTATTTGCAACTAAATTTTTGCTTCACCCTTATCCTTAATTTCAATATTCAAACTCTTTTAGGAGAATAATCATCTAATCAACAAAGATGTTGCATCTTTTTTCTACAAAAAATACTTTATACACAGATGGTCAGTCCACACTATCACCCTTTCCCCTATTAAATATTGTTGAAATGTGTCGAAGGGAAAAAAATGGATAAACGTTCTTTTTTTGTTGTGTTATAGTTGCGTTGGACATCATTAAGTGTTCTATATGCACAGTACGTGAAAGAAAGAACCCTCTATTTGTGCTGGCTCAAAACAACCCCTACTGCATTGTCTGACGTGTCACACATCAATTCAAACAGTTGGCTCCAATTTGGAGCCACCACCATGAGTGTGGAGATCATGTTCTCCTTCAACAACTCAAATGCTTTCAAGAAACGCTTGTTATAATTACTCTCCACTTCTTTCTAAAAATATTTGGAAAGCGGCTTGAAATTTTTTTAGAAGTCTTTTATAAATCGTCGGTAAAATTCAGCATGTCCTAAAAAGCTCCTAACCGCCATCCCAAATATGGTGGAGGTACCTTGGATATAACATCTATCTTTATCGGGCCAACCTCTATATTTTTGCTAGACACCTTGTATCCCAACAAAATTCCCTCACTCGCCATCATATGGCCCTTCTCCCAGTTCAAAACATAATGAGTGTGATGGCATGTTTTTAAAACTTTATCAATACTAGAAATGAAATCCTCAAATGATTCTCCATACAGAAAAAGTCTTCATTAAAATCTCAAGGCATCGCTCAATCGTATCTGAAAAAATAGTGAGCATGCATCTTTGAAACGTTGTCGGTGCATTACAAAGGCCATAGTGCATCCGATGGTAGGTAAATGTAGTATAGGGGCAAGTGAAGGTAGACTTCTCTTGGTCATGTGGTTTGATAGAAATCTAATTATATCTGAAATACCCGTCGAGAAAACAAAAATTAAGTGGTGATTACATCCAATTTTGTGGATGTAAAGTGCTTGCTTTTGCCTTCATATTATCGACTTTACCCACTTCACCACCCATAAATCTTCTTTATTTTCATGTTTGAAGGATAACTATCCCAATTACCCTTTTTTTATTTGTTCCCATAGAAAACCACCTCAGATACAACCTAATAAACCCATTGGTTGACAAAGTAAGGATTTCAATGCCCACTAAGACTTCTCATCTCAATGACTGATTGAAACTAAACTCCTAGTGCCTGACAGACCCTTTGCTTTGGTTCCCGACAGATTTCATTTCTTGGAGCCCAACAGAGCCCTCGTCCTAGTCCTCGATGAGAGTAGTAATTTTGGTGCCAAATGGATTTCATTTTTCCTCACCCGATGGATCTTCAAGCATTCCAGTGAGGAATACAGTTCCATTCTTTTGGCGCCTGATGACTCCATTTCTTGGTGCCCGATGGAGTGTCTGTGCTCCTGCAAGCTATTGATTGAAGGAGAGGTAGGTTTACAAAGTTTCTGCCTCCATGCTCCATGACTATAAATAGAATACCACCTCCATCATTGAGGGGTTTTCCTCAACCCATCTATATTGAGAAGTTGTCTCTTTGATCCTAGCCAAGAACCATGTCAGCCAACACTCCATCTATCTCCCCTATGGTGCCATTGGAGTGTTGTCACATCATCTCTCCATATCCACCAACGACGTCCATCATTCATCCATGAAGGTGGCTAAATTTTCTTCGTCGACGCAAATCATCCAATGATTCATCTTCATCAACAAAACAAGCATGGAAAAAGAAGGAATGAGCAAAGGAAAAGACACCCAAGCTTGTCCTAGGTGTCTTTTGGATCCCTCCACCATATCAACCTCATTATCTCATAGAAGACCATCATTACATTGAGCTTACTCCTTCTTCTCAGCAATGAACATGGTTGGATCTTCCTTTTTCTCCCTTATTCTTATTTCTATAATGAAGAACGAGTATTCCATCTTGGCGGGATGCAGGAAATATCCCCACTACCCATGTTTATATCTCCATGTCTCAACATTATATGTCTTGTATATAACTTTCCATCTCATTGTTAAGTGTTTAATGCATGTTTTGTGGCTTGATCTCCTACATTGCATGATGTATTACATTCCTTTTTTGTTAGAACTTCTATACTTAGGGTTGAATGTTGATTAACTTGATTGATGACCGAATGAGAACTACTGATGGGATAAACCATAGTAGTAAGTATGTGACCCTCTAGTGACAAGACATCAAGCTCAGGAAGAAACTTACACGACATCTAGCACCTAATTGATGTATTGTGCTTATACTAATTTGGATGATTCTATCTTGCATAGATATATTATGGATATATGTCTGCATGGGTGGAAATGGTGAAACCTAATTTCACCCATTGACTTTTTTCATCAAATTAAATCTAATATCTCCCTTTAATCTCTTTCAATTAGTTTAACTCAAATCAAATAAATTCTTGGTTTAAATATTATCCTTAATTCCACTGGATACTACTAACAAGGTTCTTAAAAATGTTTTTCCTTGGGATTCAATTCTTGTCTATACTGTGCTAAAATCCATCGTCTTGCTGGTGGGACTATTGCATGTTGTTTTGGTATGAACTTGGGGATTTAAGCTCTTTGTAAATTTGTGCGTGTAGTAAAAATCACGTCAAATTCTGGCATCATTTCCGGGGACAACGAAATCGTATAGTTAATTCTAGTTCCATTAAGACAAATCTAGATTTTACCACTACAATTGAAACTATTGCTTATAGAATTGAATCGATATTACTCCATTCATCTCACTTGTGAAAAATCTTTCCACCTAGTGATTACCCAAATTTAGGCATTTATGCTAAGCATTTATTTATAGTCTTGTGTCATTATAGCCTAAATATGCCCAAAATAACCCTAGATCCTTATCTTTTAGTAATTTATATCTTTTCATAGATAAAGTTGCTCAACTAGCCAATTTTGGGACTTGTAGGCACCGAACCAGAAAAGATATATATTCTCCAAAATTTCTCCCCAACACATGGTTTTTGCAGTAGCTAGACTTCCATCTATCGCGACTGCGGTAGACTAAGCATCACATTATGTGCACCAGCTTAGGAGACAGTGGTCTCGCTAACTGACTAGCAGGCCTAAGAAACTTTTGATATCTTGGAGCCTATTTTATATGGCTAGTCCATTATCAGAATGCAACCTCACCAATCAGAAGGTTCATAGATGCAGGCCCCTCGACCACCAGTAATAGCTCCCCCCGTGGGGGTGGGTTTGGTCCCTGATGTCGTGACCACAGCCAAAAAGGATGCCACGACCACAACCAAAAAGACAATGCCACAATCGCGGCCAAGATGTTGTGTTGACTGGAACTCCGCACGACTGGCTCATCTCAGCACGGTCGGGCTGAGGCCATGGTCGTGACTGCGATACACTGGCATGATCGTGACCGTGGAACATCAGCCTCGACTGTGGCACTACCGCGACCGCGACACATCTGCCTCGACCGTGGAACGACCGCAACCATGGCACATCAGCCTCGACTGTGGCACAACTTCGACCGCTGCACATCAACCTCGACTGAGGCATCTACCTTGACCGTGGGGTCTGCGTCTACCCTGACCCCAACACGATCGTGCTCAACCTAGCACGGTCACGTCGAGACCAGAGCCATGACCATCTTCGGCATTTGCCTATAAATATTCACCCCTCGTGACCTGGAGAGGGGTTCCAAGTTTATAGATTTTTCTTGCTCCACATAGTGGTTCCACATATTATTGGATCCCAGAGCCTCGTGTGAGAGTTCCAAGGTCCAAAAAGGCTGAAGTGTTCATCCTACATCGATTCCTCTAGTTTTCTTCCATCTACCACCATTTTCCACCACCATTCACCCATATCCCACCATTCTCCGCCATCTTCCACCTCCATGAAAAACACTAGAGGGGGGGTGAATAGAGTTTTAAAGATATTTTAACAATTATTTAATTCAACCAACCACAATTGAAAATGGAAGAAGGAGACAAGTGTTTAGAGTGGTTCCAATCTTAGAAAATACTAAGATTGTCAGTCCACTACCTGGTTGCTTACCCAACCGTGATTTTGAAAGTATCAATTTTATTACCTTCATAAGGATTTAAACAAAATACAATACTTTCTTACACCCCTTGAACAACCTTCACTTGAAGTAGATGCACCAACCCGAGGTAGCCTTCTTGAAGTAACTTCAAGCTCCCCCTTGAAGTAGCCTTCCTCTCTAGAAGTAACCTCCCGTTGCACCAGCCTTCTTGAAGTAGCTCAAGGTCCCCTTCTTCACCAAGAAGATCACCAAACTCTCTAATCCGCAGCCTCCAACCTAGGAGTAGCAAGGAGAGTACAAACAATAATAGAGAACAAGTAAGAAAAAAGGAAATTACAACTTATCCTTTTGTAGAACAAGTCTTGATTTGCCTAGATCAAGCGTGTAGATCTCCTAACCAAGGTGTATGGAATTGGAATTGCAGTGGATAGGAGATGCTAGCCTGTAGGACACGAAATTTGAGCTAAGAGAAGAAGTAGCCAATTGTCACTATGCTCAATTGCTCACAAACAGGTTGCACAAAGTCAATGTATGCTCAAAGATTGCTCAAGTGTAAAAGCAAGTGTCTTTAGGTGTCCTAAGGCATTTCCTATTTATAGGAATGTCCTACAAGTGCTTAAGGACGTTCTAGACA
The DNA here is from genome assembly GCA_963693085.1 of Alisma plantago-aquatica. NCBI lineage: Eukaryota > Viridiplantae > Streptophyta > Magnoliopsida > Alismatales > Alismataceae > Alisma > Alisma plantago-aquatica. Next base: position 133,608,137 of record OY856411.1, on the reverse strand, counting down.
CTTTCTAGGGGTTTCTAAGTGCTTAACTAGCTGTTAGGTACAAGTTTAGTTGCTTTAACAACGACTAGTTAATTAATTCTGCAGTTGCTGTTAGAGTCCATCTCGGTCGAGAAATGGTCGACAGAGACACCTACTCGGTCGAAGTCTTGTCTACCGACAGGCTCTCTGAATCAAGTATTTTGCAACATTATCTCCAACTGCCAACTACCTTGTCAGTTGTGTCTAACGGCTACTTGGGTCTTTCTCGGTCGAGAAGATTGTCGACCGAGAGTATCTCGGTCGAGGAGTTGGTCGACCGAGATTGCCCCTGTTTCAATCTTTCAATTTAAAGCACTAAGTGTGTGTATGAGTGTGCAAATGTGAAGCTATTGAAGGTGATGACCTATCTAAGTGTGATATTTAGCTAGGGAGAATCTAACGCTTGATTTTACATGAAATCTAAGTACTTGTACATTATATATTTGTACAAGTTTTTACAAGGCGATTACATTTCATGAAAATACAAACATGTAGGTATATGGATTTCCCTAATTGCTTTGTCATCCATCTTATTCCTGCAACACTCAAGTAGCTCGTTAGATCAATAAGAATGAAATGTTTGTCATTATCAAAACAAAGGGATTTACAAATGTCCATTTAGCCAACAATCTCCCCCTTTTTGAAGATGACAAACATTTCCAAAATATAAATGAAGGAAATATAAAACATATGAGTTTCATACCTTAATATTACCTTTTGTAGCTTTTTCTCTTGTTTATAAAATGTGTGCTTTTTATTCCCCATGAATTTATGGAACATGAAATCCAATTCTTTAGGGAATATAGAAACTTTCAATGTAAAGCCAAGAGTTTGTTTATAAAACTCATTGATTGAGTTTTGCATAATTACTAAGTTTTATATTTATTTCTCCCCCTTTGTCATTTAAAAAAGATATCCGTTTAATTAGAAAAAAAAACTCCCCCTTAATTTGATATCCCATAAAAATCCAATGAAAAAGATGTCCATTAAAAGCCAAAATGATGTAAATAAAAGACATTGTTAAGAAGCATAAATATCAAATAAAACATCTTCCAAAGGAGTGATAAGCAGTTGCTTCCTAATTTTGTTGAATTGGTCTAGTGGAAGTGGTTTTGTAAAAATATCAGCCAATTGATCTTCCGTATCAACATGATGAAGAGAAACATGATTCTTGGAGATATGATCCCTTAAAAAGTGATGACGGATTTCAATATGTTTAGCTCGGCTGTGTAAAATAGGATTGTGTGCTAAGTTTATAGCGCTCGTGTTGTCACAAAAAATAGGCGTAGATGAAAGAGTAAAACCATAATCGTTTAACACTTGTTGCATATAAAGTACTTGAGCACAACAAGATCCGGCTGCCATATATTCAGCTTCAGTTGTAGAGAGGGCAACCGTGTTTTGTTTCTTGCTAAACCAAGATACTAAAGCTCTCCCTAACAAGAAACAACCACCACTAGTGCTCTTGCGATCAAGTCGACAACCAGCATAATCCGCATCAGTATAAGCTTTAAAATCCAATGATTGTCCTTTTGGATACCATAAACCAAAACATGTAGTGGCGTCTAAGTATCGAAGAATTCATTTAACTACTTGAAAATGAGAATGCATGGGTTGTGATTGAAATCGAGCACAAAGACCAACAGAAAACATGATGTCCGGTCGAGAAGTAGTTAAGTAAAGCAAACTACCAATCATGGCTCTATATAAGGAATCATCAATAGGTTCCCCATTTTCATCCTTATCAATTTTAATAGAAGTGGCCATAGGAGTAGTAGCATGTTTGCACTGATCCATCCCAAAACGTTTTATGAGTTCTTTAGTATATTTTTCTTGGCTTATAAAAATTCCGGCAGGCGTTTGTTTAATTTGGAAACCAAGAAAGAAAGTTAGTTCACCCATGCGGCTCATTTCAAATTCTTTTTGCATAATGTCACAGAATTGTGTGCACAACGATTCATTAGAAGCTCCAAAAATAATGTCATCAACATATATTTGCACAACTAGGAAATCAGATGTATATGTTTTGAAAAATAAAGTAGAATCTGAATTTCCAATAGAAAAACCATTATCAAAAAGATATGTCTTGATCCTTTCATACCAGTTCCTAGGTGCTTGTTTTAAACCATAAAGTGCTTTCTTAAGTTTATAAACATAGTCACCTTTTTCTGGTATTTCAAAACCGGGTGGTTGGGCAACATATACTTCTTCTTGAATAATTCCGTTTAGAAATGCACTTTTTACATCCATTTGATAGAGTTTGATGTTTTTATGTGCAACAATAGCTAGTAACATTCTTATAGCTTCAAGTCTAGCTACAGGTGCATACGTTTCATCAAAGTCTATTCCTTCTTGTTGATTATATCCTTGGGCTACTAACCGAGCTTTATTCCTTATTACTTCTCTTGACTCATTTAGCTTATTCCTAAAAACCCATTTAGTTCCAATGATGGTTTTGTCTTGTGTTTTAGGAACTAAATCCCATACATCATTTTTAGTGAATTGGTTTAAGTCTTCTTGCATTGCTATTATCCAATAATCATCTTTAAGAGCTTCAGATATCTTCTTAGGTTCAATGATAGAAACAAAAGCCATGTTTGCAACATCCTTAAAGGAAGACCGAGTTTTCACTTTATCATTTGGATCTCCAATAATTAATTCTTGAGGATGATCCTTAATAAGTCTAGGTATAGGTTGTGTTTCAGCTTGGTCATTGTTTGTAGTATCTTTCTCACTATCATTTGGTATGTTTAAATTTTCCAATTGATTAGTAAGATCAATTATTTCTAGATTTTCGGATTTGGATTCTTCATGAAAAGAGACATGAATAGATTCCTCAACTTTTCTAGAGATAGTGTTGTATACTCTAAATGCTTTGCTAGAAGTAGAATATCCCAAAAAGAATGCTTTGTGTGATTTAGAATCAAACTTATCTCTATCATCTTTGGTATTTAAGATATAGCAAGTGGATCCAAAGGTATGAAAATAATCAACTCTAGGTTTCTTAGAATGTATTATTTCATATGGAGTTTTCTTCAAATGGGAGTGAACAGTTACTCTATTTAACACATAGCATGCGGTGTTTACAGCTTCAGCCCAAAAGGTTTTGGGTGGGTTATGTTCGAGCATCATAGTTCTAGGCATTTCTTGTAGTGATCGATTTTTCCGTTCTACTATACCATTTTGTTGTGGAGTGCGTGGAGCAGAAAAATTGTGAGTGTATCCTTGAGATGCACAAAATTCCTCAAATATATGATTTTTAAATTCTCCACCATGATCACTTCTAATAGTACATATTTTGCTTTGTAATAGATTTTCATTCTTGGAACAAAATTGTATAAAAACATGAATAGTATCATCTTTGGTTGCAATAAAATGTACCCATGTATATCTACTATAATCATCAACAATAACAAAACAGTATCTTTTGCCACCAATAGATTGTGTCCTCATGGGTCCAAATAAATCCATATGAATTAATTATAAAGATCTACTAGTGCTAAGTGCATGTTTAGGTGTAAAAGAGGTTTTTGTTTGCTTTCCCAATGTACATGGTTCACAATTTTCAACTTGATCAAAAGATAAAGTAGGTAAACCACAAACAAGATCATATTTCACTAACTTTTTGATAACATGTGAACTAGCATGTCCTAGCTTTTTATGCCATAGTTGTAAAGTATTTTCATTTGCAAGCAAGCATTTTCCTACTACAGATTTCATAGAATTAGGTCTAAGAATATAAAGATTTCCAACTCTTTTTCCTTCATAGACAACATTTGTAGTGTTTTCTATTAATAATTTGCAGCAGGTTTTGTTAAATAAAACATCATAACCACTATCAAATAATTGACTCACACTTATTAAGTTATGGTGCAAACCATCAACGAGTAGAACATTATTTATTTCGAGGTTTGTACCAATGTTACCTATTCCGACGATTTTACCTTTACCATTATCTCCAAATGTGACTATTTCACTCTTCTTTTCTTCAAAACTTTGAAATGCATCCTTGTTTCCCGTCATATGTTTGGAACATCCACTGTCGACCACCCAATCCTGCATGAAAATGTAGATTTTGGTACCCATGTGATGGTCCGATATGGTTAGAATCATTTAAGTACAGACTGTATAAAAATTCTGATTCAGAAATCCAGTCGGTCGACAATTGTTCGACCGACATCTTTCTCGGTCGACTATTCATCGATCGAGAAGGTTACTGTATTACAAACAAAGAAACACAGAAATTCAGCTCGGTTGACCAATTTTAGACCAAAATAGTTGCTGTTTTGTTGCTGTAGATTTTGATTTGTTACAGGCATCTGGTCGGTCGACAAAAGTTCGACCGATTATAATATCGGTCGACAATACTTTGTCCGACTATTTTTCTGTTTCAGTACAACAGCTCAGAAAATTACCAGTATGCATGAAACCTTTTGTTAAGTTGAGATAAGACAATATAAATTGCAAAATTGAGTGTTTGATCATATCTCAACTAAATGGCATTTGACGCTACTAAGTTTGGGGTTTTGGGACCCAAACTAAGTCGGAATCCTTGGTCTTATAAGGGCATGAGAATGAATAATGTCCAAGACGTAGACAAAAATGACAAGTAATAGAGTCAACTTCATTTCTCTTTCTAGGAATTATGTTCTTAGGTACAAACATAGTCTGAGTTCTCTTGGGTTGATTTTTCTTTGGAGCATATCCCAAACCTTTTCTTCCATTGAAACTAGAGGAGATTTTTAGAATGTTGTCAAGGATATCTTTTCTTCTTAACTCATGTAGGTTTCTTTGTAGCTTAGCAATGTCATCCACTTTCTTGTGTAAATCTTTTCTTGCTTTATCTAAATCAGATAATAGAGAGTTTCTTTCTTTTACAACATTGTCATAGTCTAAATGATTGCACAAAATTGGTTGAGTCTGAAAATCTTTTAGTTTAGCGAACAATTCCGTCTTTTCTTCAGAGAGAAGATCAACATTTGTTTCTAGAAAGAGTAGCTTTCTAGTGCAGTCATTTAAAGATGTTTTCAAAGACACATTCTCAAGATCAATGTTGTTCTTTTCAGAAGAGAGATCATTTAATTTAGCATTTAGCTCATCATTTGTTTTGATAACCCTTTTTAGTTTCTTCTTGACATCAACATACTTATCATGAGTTTCTTGTAGACTAGTAATTAACTGTTCTTTAGGAAGATCAAGAAGGATTACCTCTTGAGAGTCTTCATCATCTTCTCTTGCCATTAGACATTCCACCTTTTATTCTCTGCTTTCACTTTCACTTGACTCATCCCATGCAGCTTTATAGGCTTTCTCTCCCTTCTTCTTGTGTGAGCTTTTCTTTCCTTTCTTTGCTTTAGGACAATCATTTTTGAGATGTCCTTTCTTTCCACATTCAAAGCACCTAGGAGGAGAAGAAGAAGAACTAGAAATTTTGTTAGATTTAAATCTTTTATATTTCTTACCATTGACAATCAAGGCTTCTTCTCCTTCTTCTTCACTTGACTCCTCACTTTCTGGTGTGATGATCTTTGAAGCTTTTAAAGCCACATCCTTCTTCTTTCCTTGCTGAAGTTCACGTTCTCTTCTTTCTTCCTCTTCTAGGGTTGCTTCATGAGCTTCTAGATTGCCAATGAGTTGCTCCATTTTCAGTCGAGTGAGGTCATTGGCTTCTTCAATGGTTGTCACCTTTGGCTTGTATTTAGGAGGAAGTGATCGAAGGATTTTAGATACCTAATCTTCTTCAAGAACAATTTTTCCTAGGGAATTTAAACCATTAACAATAGAAGAGAATTTTGCAAACATTTCACTAATAGATTCATTTGGATCCATACGGAAATGTTCAAACTTTTGCTTAAGCATGCTAATCTTAGAATTCTTGACTTGGACTGTACCTTCATAAGTTATGGACAGTCTATGCTAAATATCATAGGCTGTGTCACAGTTTGATATCCTATTAAATTCTCCTACTGAAATTGAACAATATAAAATGCTTACAACTTTGGCATTCATTTGAGCTAACTTTATCGTATTTGCATCCCACTCTACATATTGTGTTTGAGGAAGCTCGTATGGGGTTGACACCATCCTCCATATGTCCCAATTTATGCCTTGGAAGTAGAACTGCATCCTTCTCTTCCAATAAGTGTAGTTTGTTCCATCAAACGCTGGAGGTCTAGCAACAAGTGTCCCTTCAAAGTTAAGGTTGTTGAGCACCCCGTCACCCATTCTTCAAGACCTTGTTAGGGTTCCTTGAAGCCCGCTCTGATACCAATTGAAAAACACTAGAGGGGGGGTGAATAGAGTTTTAAAGATATTTTAACAATTATTTAATTCAACCAACCACAATTGAAAATGGAAGAAGGAGACAAGTGTTTAGAGTGGTTCCAATCTTAGAAAATACTAAGATTGTGAGTCCACTACCCAGTTGCTTACCCAACCGAGATTTTGAAAGTATCAATTTTATTACCTTCACAAGGATTTACACAAAATACAATACTTCCTTACACCCCTTGAACAACCTTCACTTGAAGTAGATGCACCAACCCGAGGTAGCCTTCTTGAAGTAACTCCAAGCTCCCCCTTGAAGTAGCCTTCCTCTCTAGAAGTAACCTCCTGTTGCACCAGCCTTCTTGAAGTAGCTCAAGGTCCCCTTCTTCACCAAGAAGATCACCAACCTCTCCAATCCGCATAATCCAACCTAGGAGTAGGAAGGAGAGTACAAACAATAATAGAGAACAAGAAAGAAAAAAGGAAATTACAACTTATCCTTTTGTAGCACAAGGCTTGATTTGCCTAGATCAAGCGTGTAGATGTCCTAACCAAGGTGTATGGAATTGGAATTGCAGTGGATAGGAGATGCTAGCCTATAGGACACGAAATTTGAGCTAAGAGAAGAAGTAGCCAATTGTCACTATGCTCAATTGCTCACAAACAGGTTGCACAAAGTCAATGTATGCTCAAAGATTGCTCAAGTGTAAAAGCAAGTGTCTTTAGGTGTCCTAAGGCATGTCCTATATATAGGAATGTCCTACAAGTGCTTAAGGACGTTCTAGACACTTTCTAGGGGTTTCTAAGTGGTTAACTAGCCGTTAGGTACAAGTTTAGTTTCTTTAACAACGACTAGTTAATTAATTCTGCAGTTGCCGTCAGAGTCCATCTCGGTCGAGAAATGGTCGACCGAGACACCTACTTGGTCGAAGTCTTGTCGACCGACAGGCTCTCTGGATCAAGTGTTTTGCAACGTTTATATCCAACTGCCAACTACCTTGTCAGTTGTCTATTGGATACTTGGGTCTTTCTCGGTCGAGAAGATTGTCGACCGAGAGTGTCTCGGTCGAGGAGTTGGTCGACCGAGATTACCCCTGTTTCAATCTTTCAATTTAAAGCATTATGTGTGTGTATGAGTGTGAAAATGTGAAGCTATTGAAGGTGATGACCTATCTAAGTGTGATGTTTATCTAGGGAGAATCTAACGCTTGATTTTACATGAAATCTAAGTACTTGTACATTATATATTTGTACAAGTTTTAACAAGGCGATTACATTTCATAAAAATACAAAGATGTAGGCATATGGATTTCCCTAATTGCTTTGTCATCCATCTTATTCCTGCAACACTCAAGTAGCTCGTTAGATCAATAAGAATGAAATGTTTGTCATTATCAAAACAAAGGGATTTACAGATGTCCATTTAGCCAACACTCCATACACCCACCAAGCTACTATTTGGGGTGGAATCAAAGAGAAAGGAGGCCAAAGAGTCTGTAAGACCAAGGAGGATGACCCAAAGACCAGATTCGGCCTATATGAAGGCTAAAGAGTGAGAGCACCTCTCTGCTATGGGCTAAATCTCTTCTTCTCTCGTTTCTTTTACTATTCTCATTTGTTTCTATACAAATAATGTTCTTCCATATATGTTCGGTGCCAACTAAGCTTGTCCGTGGCTAGTTGAGATCCTTCTTGGCTATGTAGCCTATTGTTGGCATGTTTATGTACTTTTACCTAAAGCATGTAGTTTCATTCCAGATCTAGTACACTTTTTGTTCTATCTTCTCTTTTTGGTTATGATTGGTAGTTTGGTTGACATCTTTCTTTCTTGAACTTCTATTTATACCTATATTGAGAGATTCATTATAGAAATAGGTAGTAGAAGATAGTTTGAATCCAAATCTAAAAGGAATAGGGTTCAAGGTGATCTATGCAGAACTGTAGACATGGGAACAGTCAAACCCACTACCTGGTTCTTCCCATATCACACTTGTTCCTAGCATCTTATAATAATCTAGACCTACGAGGATATCTAGAATATTCTAAGGTGTTGATTTGTCATCCTCGAGAGAGGTTTCATGTCAGTGATGGGTTTTAGTCACACTGTGCGAAAGTGAATGGGATGACCCCACATGAACATATACCATAGTACGTACTATGTTTGGATATATGTTGCTTGCTAGGGTATTTGAGGGTTGTCTATGCCTGAGAAGGGGTGCATAGACTACCCAACTTGTGGTTACAGAGCTAGGAACACCTTCTCTTTGATTAGTAGAATCTGATGAACACTATTTTGTTTTCTTTTCCTTTCTTTGTTTTGTTTTAGTTTGTGACAATCTACTAAACTAGTTCTAGCTCCATACTTTTATCAACTTTCATATTGGCTTATCTAACTCAAGGGTGAGGTCTTAAGTGTCCTAACCTCACATCCCTATGTTCAACCCCGTATATCTACTTCAACCCCGTAATAAAGTTGTGGGGGTCCTTGAAGGTTTTGGGTTATAAATTTAAAGTCTGATCACCCCTTTGGGTCTGATCACTTAGGTACTCCAAATCTATTGCATATGATGGTTCAATAGAATTATCCTTGCATCTAGCTTTGACCCTGTGTGTGAGAAACCATTCACACCAATTGAGATAACCCAAAATCAACTACTAAACAAGCACATTACCACAAAAGGGTGAATTAGAACTGATCTCATATAACCATTATATGCGGAAACAGATTACATCAAAGGTCTGCAAACTGTACCATATCACATATCAGGACATGTATATATGGTGATTTACTACTAAACAAGCAGATTACCAAAAATAGGGTGAATTAGAACCGATCTCATATAACCATTATGTGCGGAAACATATTACATCAAAGGTTCACAAATTGTACCATATCACATACCAGGACATGTATATACATTTGTATAGTAGCCAACTACCACACACCTATTACAAAAGATAACCTTTTCATATATTTGACATATATATACGACCAAGGCATACATACAAACACACACATACATACAACATATACAAAGCACCCTTTCCAGGACCTGAGAGTACAGAGATGACACATAGGAGTCTACTACAAAACACTAGCTGCATATCCAACTGTCTACCTTCACTGATCTCCTTGCTTCTCTTAATCAACAACACAATCTCTACCCCACCGCACATGACCACCTAAAAAGATGTGGGCACCACAAGGGTGAGAACCATGTCCAGGGAGAGATATAACTCTCTACCAACAACTATTGTAAAAATAGATTATACTTAAGCATAAAAGAACATTATTAACTGGATGAGCAAATTCAACTAAATGAATAACTTAAAACAGATTATACAGGATAAGCAGGTTAAATAGCTATGAACGATAAGTAGAACATGTTATGTATTTAGAAGGAATATGAAGAGCATGTCTAACATTTGATATCTTACGACATTATAATACAACTAAAAAAAAAAAGAAAGGTTTACAACCAATGTGAATCATGTTTATCCCTAAGAATATATACTACATGATTGTGTTACATCTTTTATTAAGCCCTGAGGATTTGAGTTGTACCACCCAAATCCAATTGACTACTTCTAAGTCAAAATCAGTTCCATACTAGATCTATGGAAGGGCCAGAATCCACAATCTCACCTCCACCTCTCGGTCAGTGCAAGAGACACCATAGAGACATAACAAACAACTACCACCAGCAACATATAGTCAAGATAAAAACACCTAGCCCACCTTGGGACATGTCACAATGCTAGACACTAGGGTATAAGAGACAACTCCGCCACCAACATACAACCATAAATGTGCTCTAAATCACATCAAGTAAGATAATCACTGAGACACGACCACAATCATTCTCAAAAGGCTTGGGATCTAGATGACAAGTTTGTACTCTTCAAGCACCCCGCATACTTAACAATATGCCCTTTGAAACTACATGATTAGGGTTTCACATGATTATTTAAGCCAATTGGGTATCATTTATACTTTATCAATCAAGTTACAACGTACAACCCCTAAACATATTCTACAAAGATAAGGGTAGATTTCAACCACAGAAATTGTAAAATGTGTAAGCATAAAGTTGATCACATATCCACATGATAATATCTCAATGTCTTTTACAAGTTCATCACCATTGTCACATCATTATGGGACTCCAACCCCTTATAACATAACTAGAGGATATCATCCCCTTTTAAAGAACAATGCCATTGCCAAGATCATAAGACCATTCACTTGTTTGTACAAAGCATCATTATCTCTCCATGCCTCATCAAGGCCCATAATCACCACATGTGTGCCACACAAGTTTTACCACAAGAATCATTAGCTATGATCTTCATTCCACTTGTAAGATAGTTTTACAACAAGCTATGAAACAAAAAGTACGTCATTATTATACTAATCACTCTAGCAAGTAAGCATTAATCATCATGATACTCCAATTAATGTTAGTGTTACACATAGCTAATTGATTAGGGTTTTCAAAATAGAAATTAACAATCAAACCTAATCTTCACCACTTCCCACCTTCTTGGAAACCACAGACTAACTGTTAACATAAAAACCAAATGATAATTGATACCAACAAAGTGTAGTGACCATACAAGATGTAACATCTCTAGCGATCGCTAGACATTGTTTGCCCTAGCAACCACTAGTGTTAGGTCAGTCATAGTGATCGCAAAAACCCTTCAACATAGCAACCAAAACACATCATCAAAGATGGCGACCAACAAGCTCAAGGCTCAGTAACCAACCTGACCCATCTCACATAATGACATCACCAGACATCAAAATAGCAATTGCAACACATCCCAACATAGTGATAAAAAGAGCTAGAGTTAGGGTTATAGAGACCAAACCAAAACCAAATCTTCAACTACTATCATGGCCTAGTGACCACCTGAAAATTAGAGTTATGTAGTGACCAAAGCAGCTGGTGTAATATCAAGAATATAAAGAATCACCAAGGTGAAAACCACATGAAGAAGATGATCACCAGAATTCTAAGATGGTCATCATGAAGATCATAACAAAAATTAGAATATGAGAGAGAAAACCAAGAGTTAAAAACATGATAAAAAAAGTAAAAACCTCCATATTTCATATGATAGATGAGACATGCTCGTGAAGATAAAACTAAAGTCCAAGATGTGCATGCAAGCACCAATATCTCCACCATCCACTAGATATTGGGTACAATAATTAGTGTTAAAGAGAATGAGTTAATCTATAAAATATCACCACATAATCATAAACCCTAAATCAAGATATCATCACTACACAACTGGTAATCACATATTAGACATAGATCAGTTGACATGCAAGATGAGTGCAGCAATAATTGAGGGGAAAGTTGTATAACTCACCTTGAAGTTAAGAACAACTCCAAAACCAAGAAGCTCCAAGGTAAAAGAGGAAAGACAAAGCTTGAATAAACTCCACGGCTAAGCAAGATCACCTCAAGAGAATAAGAAACAACCTTGGTAAAAAGAAAGCTCAAAGAAAGAGAGAACCAAACCCTAGACCAAAAAGAAAGGGAGAAGAGGAGAACTTCATCTCGTCATAGGTATTACCATGGGAAAATCATGGGTTCGACCACATAGAGAGAAGTTCCTCAAGAGAACCACCATGGATCGGGCAAGAGAATAAGAGAGGGGTAGGATGGCAAGAAATTAAAAATAAGAAGGATAGAACACTTACCACGATCAAGGGTTACCAAAGGATCACCAAAAGGGAGATGCTCCAACCCCAGATCACCACATGCAAGGGTTCAACCTCCTTGATCCATGTTTGAGCTCTTATCCACCACCAAGGTAAGAAGGATGATCTCTAGAGAAGAGAGAAGGAAGAGATGGTGCAACATGATCATAAACATGCAAAGAGAGGGGTGTAAATACCCAAGGGTAGAGATAGGTAAAGAGAAGTTAGGTGTCATGCACTTAAGTCCCACTTGTCCATCATAATACATCCATGCAACTATTAAGCATGCACATGAAAAAAGGTCGTTGAAAACTAGGTAAGGTTGTGACAACTTGAACATCAAAGAACTTCGGTCGAAGAAAAACATTGTGACCAACATGGTTGTGACCAAGAACATAGCGACCCTGGTCCAAGATCAAATGATCGCCACAACCATAGAACATGCCCAAAACACCATTGACCGCAGCAAATAAGGTCCGAAAAAATCTCATCAGTTGCTACAAACAAGACCAAGAAAATAACTTCAGTTACATCACACAAAGGATCAATATAGATCAACATCACCATCAACTCAAGCATCCATGCAACCCATGCAAAACCCCAACTTCAACACACATAATGCCACCTCTTCAACCAAGGTCCAACAAGGTTCCACTATGCATTACTGTCTCCAACTTGATGTAAAAATATAGTAGGCACATGCAACATGTGACAAATTGTAAGATAAACCCTCAACATGGGTAAATTGCTACTTGTCCAAAACAAGCACACATATAGCATAACTAGTTCAAGCATCATCCAAATAGGATCAAAGTTATAACATAAGCATGTCACATGTTATTAAGGCACATCACATGATTAGATTAAGGTTTTAAGAATCTTATTATGTAAAGAAAGCAAGATCAAACACAAAGCTAGGACATGGGTCTTACATTGATATAGAAAGACCCTTTCACCATCATAGTAGAGAGAACCAACCTAGAATGGGCAAAGAGGAAATTACCTAAATGGTGAATGAGGCCTTTGTCATGCAAAAAGATAGGCTTCTACAAGAAGTCAAGGTTGGTGTTCAAGAGGAGATCCGAGTAGCCCATCCAACTACACAACAAAATGATCAATAGAAGGATCTTAGAGAGTTATCAATTCCTAAGGATGCTAATGTTCAACACTCAGTGTAAACTCATCCTATCACTACCCCTAACATTTAAATTAGGGTGCATTGGATTACAATATTACAAATCAACCCCTTCATTGGTAAACAAGGATAAGATTGCCAAGAACACATCCTAAGGTTTGTCGATATATGTTCAATGACTAAGTAAAATGGTGTTTCTGATGATGCCTTTAAACTCTACCTTTTCTATTTTTTTCTTGCAGACATGGTCATAAGTTGGTATAGATCCTTGTCATGTGACCTATCACCACTTGGGAACAACTTTGGAATGTAAAATTCTATCCTCCTTCCCTCACATACACTATTAAGGGTCAAATAAAGAAATTTACACAAGTCCCTAATGAAAATCTAGTAGAATCTTGGGTAAGATATAGCGAGCTGGTCTGCAAGTGCTCACACCATGGTATACGATAAAAACTAGTTCCTGGTATTCTTTTATAGGGGTAAGGATGATGATATCAAAAGGTTCTTAGACTCCTCATCTGGAGGAAACTTCATGTGTCAAATTTATGATAGTTCCTAGAGGGTTGTCACCCTCGAAGCTAAAAATCAAGCCAAGTGGGAAGATATATAGGCAAAGGAATGTTGAAGGTAGCAATGGCTGAAAGTAATCATGAGTTTATAGAGTCTATTAAATTGTTGACCAGCAAGCAAGACAACCTTGAATTGTCTTTTAATGCTCATAAAAGAATACATTCGCCCTTGTGACAACATCAACAAGTTAAGTATGTGTCTCTTTTCTGAGAAGTGTGTAAAGGCACCCATCAATCTATGCTAGCCTGTAATATTATCTGTGATGTATTTTTTAGAAGCACTTCTGCCCAAGGTGGTAATGATCCAATGGAAGATTTGAATGCCATCCACACGATTCTTGGTCAGGGGTACTATACTCCTAATCAAAATAGAAATCATCCTCATTTTTGGTACGATAATCCTTCAGGAGTAGAGAACTCATAGTAACTCATTCAAGATAGAAGTCAACAATAGGCCTTCCAGGATTCTAGAATAATCAGCAACAACGATTCAAAAACCAAGGGAACTTCAAGGTAACTATCATAATAGAAATAACAACTAGTATCAGAATCCCTCTCAGTAATAGAATCCCAACCAAGTCTCACATCAATAGAAACAATAGGGGTCAACAAGTTGATTCCCTTCCTCGGATAACAATCTATCATGCGTTAAGAAGATGTTGCATCCACAACAAACAATCATCGCAAATTAGCAAGCTCATCAGAAGGCTATTGAATCTCAACTGGATCAACATTCAACTAGCCTCAAGCCACAAATAGAAACTTTTGCGGGCCAAGAATAGAACAGTCCTAAACATCATGAGTAACAAAAGGCTTCCCTACTTGATATGGGAAGGATTTTTCAAATACACTTGTCAGGACACCTGTGATAGTCATGGATGTATCATCAGAGACACATAAGTACCTATACCATTTTTGAAAGGAGTGGCACAAAATGCAGATGCACATGGCACAATAGTTATTGATATAGTGGACAAGTAAATTATGAAGAAACTATTACTATAGAGAAGGGAGACCCACCCGATCATGTCATACCAGTATACAAGCATCACCCTCCATCACGTAGGTATACCCTTTTGGATGCTCTAGCTAAGATACCAACATGAACAATGTATCTTAAAATGCTCCTCACAAGGCAATACATAATAAAGGAATATGAGATGGTCAAGCTAGCTAGAACAACCTCTGATATCATCCAGAGAAAAATGTCAAAGAAGCCTAAGAACGCATGTCTTTTAGGTTTTTGTGCCACATTGGTAATTATGCGTGCTAAAAGGGATTAGATGACCTCAACACTAGAATCTCTAATGTGCCAATTAGACTATGCAAGAGGCTGTGATTCATATAACTTCTTCAAACTAGCATGAAAATATAGCTTGTCAATTATTCAATGACACTCCCAATGGGAATCACCAAAGAGTGTCCCAGTCAAGGTAGGCAAAGATTTTTATGTTCCATGTGATTTTTTTCATGGACATAATAGAAGATCTCAAATACCCTCTCATCACCTTTCCTTGACATGTTACCGACATTGATTGATGTACAAGTAGGAGTCTTACTTTAAGGTTAAGAAAGGAAACTCTTGTGTCATAGTATTTTGATAGTATGAAGAGACTAAGCATACAAGAGGAATGCTTCTTGTTAGATTCCATAGAACATATGTCACTCCTCACACAAGAAAACCTATAATCTGATGATTCAATGGAAGTTTCTTTTACTAATTCAAACTCTAGTGACTCTATTGATGAACAAGTAAAAAAATGTGTATTGCACCTTGATTCTACAAACGAAGACATGAGGCTAATTTTAAAGAACTTAAGATACTATACCTTATGGAAGACCCAGACGAGACACCCAAAGGACCCTAAAATGAAACATGTACCTTAGGGCTTCAATATGTGTTTCTGGATGACCTCATGGTCTGCCTAGTAATCATAAGTTTTGACTTGATATTTGATTAGGAAGATAAACTCTTGACAGAGTTGAGAGATAGGAGAAAATGTATTGGCTACAAATGGGTGATCTCACCTAGGTTAGTCAAGCACTTTTCATGCTCAAGATCCCTATGGTAGAGGACCACAAGCCGTTTATCAAACATCAAAACAAACTAAACTCGGATATGAAAGAAGTGGTTCGCCTCAATGTCATATAGCTTTTCTATTCTAGCATCATCTATCTTATTTCCGATTCACCCTGGGTGATCCCTATACAAGTTGTCCCCAGAAAGGGAGGATGTAAAACCCTCCCTAAGTTCACACATGTACATAGTAGAAGCAACACTAAGTTATCCATAACTCATGCACTCAAGGGGAATTACATAAAACTATCACACATAACAACAATATAATCAATCACACAAGTTGAAGTATTAAAACATTCTCATGACTATTCTTACAGGAGTTAAATAAATTTTATTACATGGAAAATGCATTTAACATGGTGAGTTTCTACTCTAAAGTTCTAAGCATTAAAACATATAGAGGAGTATATAAACATGAAGATCATCTTATAGTTAGCACCCCTAATATCTTAACATGATATATCTTTGCACTCCTAGTCTCTGGGTACTATTGTTGCTCCTGCTCCCACCTACAAACATCTCATCCCTAGCCATGCACAAAGGGAAACCTTGGTTAGAGTAAGTGGCATTGAATTTTCATAACTGTTCAAAAAATATCTACAGTACAAAAACTAGGAAACTATATCTGAAGTAAACATCTTTTATTTACATATTTTATCTATTTGTGGCCACTATTATACAACAAGTCCTCTTCTATGGCACTATGTGCCTTCTATGGTGCAACACACCTTCTATGGCATGAAAGCATTCTGGTGACACAAAGGTGTCTTCTATTGCATGATGTGCCTTCTAAGGTGCTACACACCTTCTGTGGAATAAATGTCTTCTGCTCTGTGTACTGCAGTACTTCTATTCTGTGAGGACTTATTATATAATATTGAATTATGCTATGATTTCATTATCAATTCTTTTCTATTCTCTTTCTATTCGTGATTGTGATTGGAATTTTTGATTTTTTTTATTCTATGTGTCAAGCAATTGCGATTAAATTTTTAGGTATGTATTATGTTCTTGTATTCTATATTCTAAATAGCATGATAAATATATATTCTAATATAATGATAAGAAACTAAAAGTTGAAGATAAATTTTGATATTCCTATTCTAAGTTTTAATATTTATTATTCTGAGTTCTAAAAGTCAACTAGTAAACAATTGTAATATATCTGAATTCTAGATTATGTATTTGATTTTGATATTCTAAAAAAATTCTAAATTCTAAATGATAACAAGGAAATAACACCTCGATATAAACTCTCATCATTATATTCTGAATTCTAGTGGTTGCATGCTAACTCAAAGCATAATATTCTGTGTTCTGGCAGTTCACACACTAATTTCTAACAATTATGCAAGAATGATACTTAAAATTGAGACTAGTAAGATCTTGGTAGAAGTTTTCTTAGGCATTAATTATATTTTACTGTAAAATAAAACTCTACATATGAACATTAGACCATGCGTCTAATGGATAATTATTAGAAGGATAATTGAACTATAAGTCTAAGATATATAACATGAATTCAAAGGGCATGGCCCACTTATATTGTTCCTGACAAGTACTATATGAAAATATTGCTCCAAATCTTGCTTCTAACCTTCTCCAGAGAAACCAAAGAGCCTATCAGTTTTCATGTCTTATGCTTAAGGCCAAGTCTTTTGAGGCCATTAGTGCTATCAGTTAGAGTTTCTAGGTGCATGTGTTTGACTTTTGGGTGAATTATAAGATCATACTCATGATCTAATGTTATAGTGATTATTAGGGTGTATTATCTTACCCTATGTATAGTATGGTTTATATGATATAGGGATAGGGTTTTGATCACATTCCTTCTTCTATCTTACTTCATTGACCCTACTTTAACTATTCTTAGTGTTTATTCATACTAACCCTTATCAGTTGACATAATGATATTAGGATTTACATGAGTTCTCTACATGAAATAAAAGTGTTTTGATTCAATTATCCTCGATTCACATATATACACATACTCTCTATAATCTTGTTACATAAATAATACATATCAAAAATTATAAATATGATAGCATCATAATGTCTTATTATTAGTAATTTCTTATTTTCATCAAAGTGATTGTTATTACTAATTAGCTATTAATTCGAACCATTATCTTCAAAACTCTAAGATATGACCAATTAATATTATTTCATCAATCATAGTAATATGATGTATCTCATATGCATTTACTCGAATATTCATTATAAGGTGATCATTAGTGTGACATCCAACTCACAAAAACATAATTAACTAATGCGGAAGCGTTCACTAAGCAGCGGATTACTGAAAATCACTAAAAATTAAAAAGTTTTTACCCAGAGATCCATCAAAAGAAAACTTTCTCACATAGAACAAAAGTAACACATTTACATTCTAGTTAAAAGGTACATGACCTGCATCATCTTTTCCTGAGAATTATAAGCATCAACTGCTCTTGTTTGTTGGCTAAATGGACATCTATAAAATCCCTTTGTTTTGATTATGACAAACATTTCATTCTTATTTATCTGACGAGCTACTTGAGTGTGCAGGATGACACAACTATAAGGGAAATCCAACATGAAGTATTTATATTTTCATGCAAATGTAATCATTGTAAAAACTTGTACAGAATTATAATGTACAAGTACTTAGAATCGCATGTAAATCAAGCATTGGATTTTCCCTAGCTAAACACCTTAGTCATCCATTCAATAGGACCACCTATGCACACACACATATAACTAGTGCCTAACTTGAAATCTCAAAACAGGATCTATCTCGGTCGACCAACTCCTCGACCGAGACACTCTCGGTCGACCACATCCTCGACCGAGAAAGATCCAAGTAGCCGTTAGACATATCTGCATATAACTTGAGAAAAGAGAAGCATGTCGGTCGACAAGTCCTCGACCGAGAGGTGTCTCGGTCGACCTTCACTTGACCGAGACGATCTCTGCAATTAGCCGTTAGACTAAACTGACAAGGTAGTTGGCAGTTGCAAATGAACGTTAATTCAGAGAGCCTGTCGGTCGACAAAACTTCGACCGAGAAGGTGTCTCGATCGACCATTCCTCGACCGAGACGATCTCTGACAGAATCTGCAGAGTAAAGCAATTAGCCGTTGCAAAAGTGACACACTTGTACCTAACGGCTAGTTAAGCACTTAGAAACCCCTAGAAGCTGTCTAGAACGTCCTTAAGCATACTTAGGCCATCCCTATAAATAGGACAAGCCATAGGATACTAGTAAATACTTCTTACACTTGATATACTTGAGAAAATACTTTAGCTCTCTTGTGCAATCTGTGTGAACTGAGCTTTGTGATCAATTGGCCATTTTCCCCTTAGCTCAAGCTCGTCCTATAGGCTAGATTTTCCTAACCCTAGCAATCACAAGTCCATCATCTTGGCTAGGAAAATCCAAACGCTTGATCTAGGCAATTCAAGCCTTGAGCTTCAAGGATAAGTTGTATTTTCTCTTATTCCCTTCTTGTTCCTTTGTATTACTTGTACTCTCCTTGCTACTCTAGGTAGGAGGCTGCGGATTGGAGAGGGTGAAGCTCTTCGTGGTGAAGAGAAGGACTTTGGACTACTTCAGAAGGCTGTCTTGACGGGAAGCTACTTCGGGAGGAAGGCTACTTCAAGGGGGAGCTTGAAGTTACTTCAAGGAAGGCTGCTTCGAGGTTGGCAAGACTACTTCAGGGTGAAGGCTGTCCAAAGGGTGTTTAGAAAGTATTGTAAATTTTATGTAACATCCTTGAGAAGGTAATAAAATTTAGTACTTTCAAAATCCCGGTTGGGTAAGCAACCGGGTAGTGGATTGACTCCTTAGTATTTGCTAAGGTGGAACCACTCTAAACACCTGTGTTCCTCTCCTCAATCTTTACTTTGGTTGTTTGAGTTTAATTTACTTTAAAATTATTACAAAACTCTATTCACCCCCCCTCTAGAGGTTTACAATTGGTATCAGAGCTCGGCTTCAAGGAACGCTAACACCGTCTTGAAGAAATGGGTGATGGAGTGCTCAACCAACTCAACATTGAAGGAACAATCGTTGCTAGACCTCCGGCATTCGACGGGACAAACTACCAATACTGGAAGAGAAGAATGCAATTCTACTTCCAAGGAATCAATTGGGATCTCTGGAGGATGGTATCTACACCATACACACTCCCACAAGATGATTTCGCAGTATGGGATGCAGACACGGTAAAAAGGGCTCAAATGAATGCAAAAGCAGTAAGTATTTTATATTGTTCCATTTTGGTAAGTGAATTTAATAGAGTATCAAATTGTGATACCCCATATGACATCTGGCATAGATTATCTATAACATATGAAGGTACTGTACAAGTTAAAAATTCTAAAGTCAGCTTGCTTAAAACCAAGTTTGAACACTTTCATATGGATCCTAACGAAACTATTAGTGAAATGTATGCAAAATTTTCTACTATTGTTAATGGTTTGAGTGCTTTAGGGAAACCTGTTCTTGAGGAAGATCAGGTATCAAAAATACTCCGATCTCTTCCTTCAAAGTACAAACCAAAGGTAACAACTATTGCTGAAGCAAACGACCTTACACGCCTCAAGATGGAGCAGCTCATCGGAAACTTAGAAGCTCATGAGGCAGATCTAGAAGAGGAAGAAAGAAGAGAACGTGAGCGTCAACGTGGGCCAAAGAAAGACGTGGCTCTCAAAGCATCAAAAGCCCTCACACAAGAAAGTGAGGAATCCAGTGAAGAAGAAGGGGAAGAAGCATTGATAGTCAACGGTAAGAAATACAAAAGGTTTAAATCTAACAAAATATCTAGTTCTTCTACTCCCAGGTGTTTCGAATGTGGAAAGAAAGGACATCTCAAAAATGAATGTCCCAAAGCTAAAAAGGGAAAGAAAAGCTCACACAAGAAGAAAGAAAAAGCTTATAAAGCGGCATGGGACGAAACTAGTGAAAGTGAAAGTGGAGAAGATAAAGTGGAATGTTTAATGGCAAGAGAAGATGAAGACTCTCAAGAGGTAAGCCTAGTTGACCTTCCTAAAGAAGAGTTAATTGTTAGCTTACAAGAAATTCATGATAAGTATGTTGATGCCAAAAGGAGACTAAAGAAGGCTATAAAATCAAACAATGAACTCATTGCCAAAATAGATGAACTTTCTTCTGAAAAGAATGACATTGATCTTGAAAATGTATCTTTAAAAACATCTTTAGATGATTGCACTAGAAAGCTACTTAGCTTGGAAACCAATGTTGATCTTCTATCAAAAGAAAAGACTGATTTGTTAACCAAACTACAAGCTTTTCAAACTCAACCTATCTTGTGCAGTCATTCGGACTATGACAATATTGTAAAGGAAAAGGATTTATTATTTTCTGATTTAGACCAGGCAAGAAAGGATATACATAAGAAGATGAATGACATTGCTCAGTTGCAAAGAGAACTTTATGAGTTAAGAAGAAAAGATATTCTTGATAACATATTGAGAAGGGGGACTGTTTTCAATGGAAGAAAAGGTTTGGGATATGTTCCAAAGAAAAACCAACCCAAAAAGACCCAAACTATGTTTGTACCCAAAAACACAATGACTAGAAAAAGAAATGAGGTTGACTCTATTATTTGTCATTTCTGCTTACGTCTTGGACATTACTGTTTTTCATGCCCCTACAAGACAAAGAAGTCCGACTTAGTTTGGATCCCAAAACCCCAAACTTAGAAGAATGGAATGTAGTTGAGATATGACCAAATGCTTAAGTTTTGCTATTTATATTGTCTTATCTCAACAAATAGTGCCATGCTTGTTGTTATTATTTTTCTGCACTGCTGTACTGAAACAGAAACTTCGTCGGTCGAAGTACTGTCGACCGAGCTCTGGGTCGGTCGAAGTATTGTCGACCGACTGGATGTCTTTATCAAATCGAAAATCTTACAGTACCTATTTCGGTCGAAAATTGGTCAACCGAAAAATTTTTCTGTTCTTTTTGATTATAATACAGTAACCTGCTCGATCGACAAATTGTCGACCGAAAATTATATCGGTCGAACAATTGTCGACCGAATGGTTTTCTGTGTCAGAACTCTTATACACATATGCATTTCTAACCTTATCGGACCTTCACATGGGTACCAAAATCTAAATTCTAATGCAGGAATGGGTGGTTGATAGTGGCTGCTCCAAATATATGACCGGAAACAAGGAAGCCTTTCAAACATTCGAAGAAAAGAAAAGCGGAACGGTCACCTTTGGAGACAATGGTAAAGGCAAAATCGTTGGAATAGGTAATGTTGGAACAAATCTCGAAATTAAAAATGTTCTACTTGTTGATGGATTACATCATAATTTAATTAGTGTGAGTCAATTATGTGATAGTGGTTATGATGTGTTGTTTAACAAAACTTGCTGCAAGTTATTGATAGAAAACACTACAAATGTTGTTTATGAAGGAAATAGAGTTGGAAATCTTTATATTCTCAAACCAAACTCTATGAAATCAGTAGTAGGTAAATGTTTGCTTGCAAATGAAAATACCTTACACCTATGGCATAAAAAGCTTGGTCATGCTAGTTCACATGCTATTAAAAAATTAGTAAAATATGATCTTGTTCGTGGATTACCTGCTTTGTCTTTTGATCAAGTGGCAAATTGTGAACCATGCACAATGGGAAAGCAAACCAAAACATCCTTTAAATCAAAACATGAACTTAGCACCAGTAGATCCTTAGAATTAATTCATATGGACTTATTTGGACCAATGAGGACACAATCTATTGGTGGTAAACGATACTGTTTTGTTATTGTTGATGATTATAGTAGATTTACATGGGTACATTTTATTGCAACTAAAGATGATACTATTCATGTCTTTATGCAATTTTGCTCTAAAATTGAAAATCTTTTACAACATAAAATATGTACCATTAGAAGCGATCATGGTGGCGAATTTGAAAATCATCCATTTGAAACCTTTTGTACATCTTGAGGGTATACTCATAATTTTTCTGCTCCACGTACCCCACAACAAAATGGTATAGTTGAACGAAAAAATCGATCCCTACAGGAAATGGCTAGGACCATGATGCTTGAACACAACACGCCTAAAACCTTTTGGGCCGAAGCCGTAAACACTGCTTGTTATGTGCTAAATAGAGTCACGGTTCACTCTCATTTGAAGAAAACTCCATATTTAATAATACACTCTAAGAAACCTAGAGTTGACTACTTCCATACTTTTGGCTCTACATGTTACATTTTAAACACCAAGGATGATAGAGACAAGTTTGATTCTAAATCACACAAAGCATTCTTCTTGGGATATTCTACTTCTAGCAAAGCTTTTAGGGTATATAACACTATCTCTAGAAAAGTTGAGGAATCCATTCATGTTTCTTTTCATGAGGAATCAAAATCTACAAATTTAGATATCATTGATCTCACTAATCAGTTTGAAACTATAACCATCCCCAATGATAGTGAGAAAACTCCCACATCTGATCCTCCAGTTGAAACACAACCTACACCTAGGCTTATCAAGGATCATCCCCAAGAGCTAATTATTGGAGATCCAAATGATAAAGTCAAAACTAGGTCTTCTTTCCAAGATGTTGCAAACATGGCTTTTGTCTCTATCATTGAACCTAAGAAAATATCCGAAGCTCTTAAGGATGATTACTGGATAATAGCCATGCAAGAGGAATTAAATCAATTCACTAAAAACGATGTATGGGATTTAGTTCCTAAACCACAAGATAAAACTATCATAGGAACTAAATGGGTTTTTAGGAACAAGCTTAATGAGGCAGGAGAAGTCATAAGGAATAAAGCACGGTTAGTTGCACAAGGATATAATCAACAAGAAGGAATAGATTTTGATGAAACATATGCACCCGTAGCTAGACTTGAAGCTATTAGAATGTTACTAGCTATTGCTGCCCATAAAAACATTAAGCTATATCAAATGGATGTCAAAAGTGCATTTCTAAACGGCATCATACAAGAAGAAGTTTATGTTGCTCAACCACCTGGCTTTGAAATACCAGAAAAGGATGATCATGTTTATAAACTTAAAAAGGCACTTTATGGTCTAAAATAGGCACCTAGAAATTGGTATGAACGGCTCAAGACATATCTTTTTGATAATGGTTTCTCTATTGGAAATTCAGATTCTACTTTATTTTTCAAAACATATGCATCTGATTTCTTAGTTGTGCAAATATATGTTGATGACATTATTTTTGGAGCTTCAAATGAATCATTATGCACACAATTCAGTGACATTATGCAAAAAGAATTTGAAATGAGCCTTATGGGTGAACTAACATTCTTTCTTGGTTTTCAAATTAAGCAAACGCCCGCAGGAATTTTTATAAGCCAAGAAAAATACACTAAAGAACTTTTAAAACACTTTGGGATGGATCAATGCAAACATGCTACTACTCCTATGGCTACCTCTATCAAAATTGATAAGGATGAAAATGGGGAACCTATTGATGATTCCTTATATAGAGCCATGATTGGTAGTTTGCTATATTTAACCGCTTCTCGACCGGACATTATGTTTTCCGTTGGTCTTTGTGCTCGATTTCAATCTCAACCTATGCAATCTCATTTTCTTGCGGTTAAACGAATTCTTCGATATCTAGCCGGGACTACTTGTTATGGTTTATGGTATCCAAAAGGACAATCCTTGGATTTTAAAGCATATACTGATGCGGATTACGCTGGTTGTCGACTTGATCGCAAAAGTACTAGTGGAGGATGTTTCTTATTAGGTAGAGCCTTAGTATCTTGGTTTAGCAAGAAACAAAACACGGTTGCCCTATCTACAACCGAAGCTGAATATATGGCAGCCGGGTCTTGTTGTGCTCAAGTGCTTTATATGCAACAGGTATTAAGCGATTATGGTTTTAATCTTTCATCTACACCTATTTTTTGTGACAACACAAGCGCCATAAACTTAGCACACAATCCTATTTTACACAGCCGGGCCAAACATATTGAAATCCGTCATCACTTCTTAAGGGATCACATCTCAAAGAATCATGTTTCCCTTCATCATGTTGATACGGAAAATCAATTGGCTGATATTTTTACAAAACCGCTTTCATTAGATCAATTCAACAACATTAGGAAGCAACTACTTATTACTCCTTTGGAAGATGTTTTCTTTGATATCTGCGGTTCTTAAAACGAATATTTATGCTTTCATGTTTAGTATCAAAATTGATATGAACGCTTAACTTGGATATCTGCAAATTGTTGCCTCTTGGCTAAAACAAAACTTAGCCAAGGGGCGCTAAGGTCGTAGTCAAGGGCGACCTAAAACAAGCTTTGCCAAATATGCTTCTTTGGACATCATTTTTGTAAACTTCATTGCTTTACATTTTGGCTATTCAATGGACATCTTTTTCGTTCGTTTTTGTTGGATATCTAATTAAGGGGGAGTTTTTAATAAAACGGTTATCTTTTTGAAATGACAAAGGGGGAGAGATATATAAAACTATAACTTAGTATATAAAACTATAACTTAGTATTTATGACAAACTCAATCAATGAGTTTCATAAATATACTCTTGGCTTTACATTGAAAGTTGCTATATTCCCAAATGAACTGGATTTCATGTTCCATAATTCATTGGGAATACTAAGCACACATTTTATAAACAAGAAAAAAAGTTACAAACGGTAATCTAAAGGTATGGCATTTATATGTTTTATATTTCCTGTATTTACATTTTGGAAATGTTTGTCATCTTCAAAAAGGGGGAGATTGTTGGCTAAATGGACATCTATAAAATCCCTTTGTTTTGATTATGACAAACATTTCATTCTTATTTATCTGACGAGCTACTTGAGTGTGCATGATGACACAACTATAAGGGAAATCCAACATGAAGTATTTATATTTTCATGCAAATGTAATCATTGTAAAAACTTGTACAGAATTATAATGTACAAGTACTTAGAATCGCATGTAAATCAAGCATTGGATTTTCCCTAGCTAAACACCTTAGTCATCCATTCAATAGGACCACCTATGCACACACACATATAACTAGTGCCTAACTTGAAATCTCAAAACAAGATCTATCTCGGTCGACCAACTCCTCGACCGAGACACTCTCGGTCGACCACATCCTCGACCGAGAAAGATCCAAGTAGCCGTTAGACATATCTGCATATAACTTGAGAAAAGAGAAGCCTTTCGGTCGACAAGTCCTCGACCGAGAGGTGTCTCGGTCGACCTTCACTTGACCGAGACGATCTCTGCAATTAGCCGTTAGACTAAACTGACAAGGTAGTTGGCAGTTGCAAATGAACGTTAATTCAGAGAGCCTATCGGTCGACAAAACTTCGACCGAGAAGGTGTCTCGGTCGACCATTCCTCGACCGAGACGATCTCTGACAGAATCTGCAGAGTAAAGCAATTAGCCGTTGCAAAAGTGACACACTTGTACCTAACGGCTAGTTAAGCACTTAGAAACCCCTAGAAGCTGTCTAGAACGTCCTTAAGCATACTTATGCCATCCCTATAAATAGGACAAGCCATAGGACACTAGTAAATACTTCTTACACTTGATATACTTGAGAAAATACTTTAGCTCTCTTGTGCAATCTGTGTGAACTGAGCTTTGTGATCAATTGGCCATTTTCCCCTTAGCTCAAGCTCGTCCTATAGGCTAGATTTTCCTAACCCTAGCAATCACAAGTCCATCATCTTGGCTAGGAAAATCCAAACGTTTGATCTAGGCAATTCAAGCCTTGAGCTTCAAGGATAAGTTGTATTTTCTCTTATTCCCTTCTTGTTCCTTTGTATTACTTGTACTCTCCTTGCTACTCCAGGTAGGAGGCTGCGGATTGGAGAGGGTGAAGCTCTTCGTGGTGAAGAGAAGGACTTTGGACTACTTCAGAAGGCTGTCTTGACGGGAAGCTACTTCGGGAGGAAGGCTACTTCAAGGGGGAGCTTGAAGTTACTTCAAGGAAGGCTGCTTCGAGGTTGGCAAGACTACTTCAGGGTGAAGGCTGTCCAAAGGGTGTTTAGAAAGTATTGTAAATTTTATGTAACATCCTTGAGAAGGTAATAAAATTTAGTACTTTCAAAATCCCGGTTGGGTAAGCAACCGGGTAGTGGATTGACTCCTTAGTATTTGCTAAGGTGGAACCACTCTAAACACCTGTGTTCCTCTCCTCAATCTTTACTTTGGTTGTTTGAGTTTAATTTACTTTAAAATTATTACAAAACTCTATTCACCCCCCCTCTAGAGGTTTACATTGTTAAACTAAACACAAGTTTTGTAAAAGATCGAGGCACTAAGACAAAATCTTGAAAGCACTAACTACTACTCCGAGGACCTGAGAGTACAGAGACGACACAAAGGACTTCTATCTACATGACATGACAGACAATACACTCAACCTGAGCTATCACTTCTATCCTTGTTTCTGTTGTTCTTTCTCTGCAGAAAGGTCTTCACCTCCTCGTGCACGTCCACCTAAAAATGTGGTTCCCACGGGGGTGAGACAATTGTAAATTGCCCCGGCGAGAGATATAACTCTCCGCCAGTAACATTATTATTGCATCTCAAGAAGATAAGTATGAACAAAGGAATCATATTGGTTTAACAACCGTTAATTCAATGTTTAACATATTATAATATCATTCTTATCTAAAAGATTGTTTCTTTATCTTGGAAGAGCAACATGCCACTTATCCTTTAAGGAATATAAAGAACATGTATACCATTTATTCTTTACGTAATCATTGCCATATCATTAACTCTCTTCAGGGTTAGATCATATATCTAATGCCTGGCATTGTCATTGTGGAGTCATGGCATGTAGCCATACTCCTTTCACAAAGTATTGGGATCTTAATTCCTCAACTTATCAAGTACATTTCCACTTCTCAATAAATTCATCATCATGATTATAGAATCTGGGTATTTGAACCCATATCTCATCATAGGATACTTATTACCACTTATTAGGTTGCTTCATACCTTCAGGTCATCTGACCAAGGACATTATGAATCTTGCTACACAAAGTATTGCACATACTTCACAAAGCTCATATCACCTCTTATTACCCCATAATAGGCAACAAGGCATATCACAGCTTATGAAGCTCATAAGCGATCTAAGATAATTAGCACATCATGTGACTCATTAGTTGTAGGTTACCTGATGGGAGCTGGGACTTACACCAAAAGATTTCCAGTCTTCCAATGGGAGTCCCAGAGTTCTATCACCAAAAACCCTAGAGAGGATTGATGTCTTCCCTAGGTTTACCTAGAACTGGTGCTTAGATAACAACTCCAACCCCATAAGAGTATGGAAGCCTTATCATAGTACAGATTTAGGATCGAACCCAAAAGACAACGGTCTTGTTGCAAGCAACAAGATGGAAAACGTACAACACTTCCATTTTTTGATGGGAGCTGGGACTTACACCAAAAGATTTTCAGTCTTCCAATGGGAGTCCCAGAGTTCTATCACCAAAAACCCTAGAGAGGATTGATGTCTTCCCTAGGTTTACCTAGAACTGGTGCTTAGATAACAACTCCAACCCCATAAGAGTATGGAAGCCTTATCATAGTACAGATTTAGGATCGAACCCAAAAGAAAACGGTCTTGTTGCAAGCAACAAGATGGAAAACGTACAACACTTCACTTAGTTATTTTACTAATTGGCACTTATATGAAAAAGGTTGGATTTTGATTGGTTTTTAGACTAAAGCATGAAAAGTAAATAAAGCAAGTAAAACTAAGTTTTAACAAATGATGATGAATCACTGGGGTTAAGCAGGTATTTACCACCGCTACACATGCATTGTATATGTACTAAGCAAGCAAGACTTATAAGCTAGATGCATGGATGTTCCACAAGACCGATGCTTTATAAGACAAGAGCGATGCATTGCATCCAAGGATGTTCCACAAGACCGATGCCCATATAAGACAAGAGCGATGCATTGCATCCTTCGATGTTCCACAAGACCGATGCCCATATAAGACAAGAGCAATGCATCGCATCCTTCAAGGATTAAGTAGCTCTCATTCGGTACATTTCTATGCGTCACTGAAGAGATGTAGTCTTCCAAAGAGAGAATCTTACTCAACCTCATCAAACGTGCATCTAAAACTAACAAGCGAGCGATAATTATCAATTCGAATAGCATCCTTGTAGGCCTAGTCTCCTATTCGGATAACCTAGCTACGAGAAGTGCGGGAATGTTGCAACGCCAGCCATTCCCGATCAAATGGTCACATGCTTTACATCATTCCCCTCGCAAAGTGTGTTCCTCGACTTACCAAGGTTCGCTTCAATACAGATGGAAATGTAACGGATGATAGTGAGTTTACTCCACTCTTTGAGATACACTCCTAGACACCGAAACGGATGCGTGGTGGATACACACACCAGAAACCAACACTAAATCAGTATTCGAGTCTCGAGAGCGGCCATAGACAAACCACAACAAAAGACAATAGATGCATACAAGAACGTGGCCATCATTCAAGCATGTATGAAACGATTTAGTATTAAAACGAAAGGATAACATCTTTTTAGTATAAAGTACAAAACATGGGCAGCGGGGCTAGTCCCCGCGCCCCAGTGGATGGAACTACTCGCTCCTCGTAGGGGGAACAACAAAGGAGGAGGCAAGAAGAGATAGAAAGAACATCATCTCCACTGAGGAGAGAAGGTTGAACCCTTGGTGGAGAGAGCAACGATCTTCACCCTTCGTGACTTGCTTGACGACAGATCTTCTCCTCTCACCTTCTTTGTTGATGAGAGAGAAGGTAGCTTGCAATGGAACGTGAGTCTCAGACCGGCAGCCTCGGGCGGTGGATGGAGTTGTTCTGGTAGTAGAGAGGCAGCCTATGGACGTCTGGACTCCCCTCAGGGATGGCCCTTGAGGTCTTATTTATAGGCCTTGAGTGAGGTCAAACGGTCTGGAGACCGTTTGGGTTCAAACGGTCTTGAGACCGTTTGGCGTCAATAGGTCTTGAGACCGTTTGGCGTCAAACGGTCTTGAGACCGTTTGGCGTCAATCGGTCTCGAGATCGTTTGGCGTCAAACGGTCTGGAGACCGTTTTGGCGTCAAACGGTTTTGAGATCGTTTGGCATCAAACTGTCTTGGGACCGTTTGAACTCCATGCGGTCTTGGGACCGTTTTAACTCCATGCGGTCTTGGGACCATTTGGCTTCATGCGGTCTCGGGACCGTTTGAACTCCATGCGGTCTTGGGACCGTTTGGCTTCATGCGGTCTCGGGACCGTTTGAACTCAATGCGGTCTTGGGACCGTTTGGCTTCATGCGGTCTCGGGACCGTTTGAACTCCATGCGGTCTTGGGACCGTTTGGTTTCACTCGGCCTTGAGGTTGGTTTATTCTTTTATGATTTTTTTGTGCTTTTTCTGCAAGTGTAAAAGGAAAAAGTTAGTTTGATGATGTATTTACAAAAAAGGGTAAAATTAGGTTTATGTACCGTATAAACGTAAAAAGAGTATGGAAAACTAAAGAAAAAGACTAAGATAAACTACTAAAATAGGAGGTTATCACCCCCCTAACTTAGAGTCTAGCTTGTCCTCAAGTTAGATAGAGCTGAGACATGAAATGGCGAGGCGATCTTAATTAGGGTCTCCATACTCTTGCTTCAATTCATGACCTGAGTTCCCCAGGGGTCATATCGAGGCTTATTGCATGCCTTGATTCTTTTGGATTTTGAGAGTTGCTTGGATCTCAGGGTTTTTCCGTATCTCAAAATTTGCCTTGGGACCACATTTATTTTGTGCATGTCGTCGACTCTAATCAACTTTATGCCTCTCTGGAAACGTACTGGAAGCTAGAGAGGGTATGAGGGTTGGCTAAAGGCTTTGAAGTGTAGCTCCCCTTCGAGTGGGGGAGGGGCTATCTATGCTTTTTAGGATCTCACTACCGAGCACGACACATCTGCCTTTATGAGGGCAGTTGAATGTACCGGCCGGGCAAGTCCTTTATGAGCCTTTTCGTATACTTGGAACTTTTAGGGTTTCACTACCGGACGCGACACATCTGCCTTTGTGAGGGCAGCGGAATGTGCCGTCCGGGTGAGCCCTTTATCAGTTCTTCATATAGGTCCTTATGCGTGGCGCAACTCTCATGATTTTATTCGTCTCTCTGGCTTTTATTCAAAAACTCACAGGCTTGGGTTTTGGAATGAGGATTTATTTTGGGCGGCCAAGCCTCTTTTATTTTGAAGAGAGGAAAGATGTTCTTAAAGTTTTTTAGCATGCACTTATTTGGTTTGTGGTCCACTTGCAGAACTTTTTGATTTGGAAGTTGCCTAATTTCCCTCTCATCCTCGAGATCTCGGCTTATTTCTGCCTTGATTTTGACCTATGGAGAGTCAGATAAAGAATTGAAGCAAAATATGGGATCCATAGTAGGTGGAAATTGATAAATCGCCATTTGATGTCTGAGTGCTATTTACTTGCAGAGACTAACATGATTCTAGGGTTAGTTGAGGTGACTAAAAAAGAATTGTGAAAAGAATTAAGACTTAAAGAATTGTAAAAATTTTTAAGAATGAAGAAATGTATGGAAAAAGGAAGTATAGAAGTTGGTACCTAGCCCTTGTCTAATGTATCCCCCCCCTAACTTATCACACACTCTGTCCCCAGAGTGGCAAAGTGATAGGTTGAGAAATCATTAGAACAAGGGCTGCAGGTTAAGGTAGATTTTCATTTTCCCCTGGAGAACAGAGTAGTGTAGATGTGAACTGCCCACGTAAGGCGTGGTAGTCCACGTCAGTCATTTCCTCCACTGGTCTTTGGAGAACGATTATGGTGTACATCCAGTAGAGGACGTGGAAGCCGCAGTCGTTGGATTGTCATATTTGCTGGGGGCATTTGTGGCAGAAAGCGGGGCGATTGAAGTGCTCCTTGTTGTATGCCTTAGTGTGCTGACTCAGAAGCTCAATTAATTTCGCAGCACACTCTTTTGCCATTTCTTCTGTTGGCGTCTTAGGCGTTACGACGTAATGTCGTTGTCGGGCGTTGAACTGGCTGTCGGAACTGTTGTATATTGTAGTTGTTCCGTCTTGGAGGTTAGTTGCCAGAAGAATCCAGTGCTCTTGATGCAGGATTGGTAACATGATGAACTTCGGTGTTGTATGTTGGAGATATGCAATCAACGCTTCCGTTGTGCCGAAGTTTTTGAGTTTGAGTAGATCATCTTTCATGTATGGTGATGCCATGTATGTATCTGGATTATGTTGGCCAATCTGAGACTGGTAAGCTGCCATGAGGCTGATAGAAAGTTGCCCCCTATCTTGTAAAGTCTCTTGCAGTGAGTCGGCCATCACGATAATGTCTTGAGACATAAATACTATGCCATCTTTTTCTGCGGAGAGATTCGCCATGATGATGCGCATTTCAAGGTCGGTGAGACCCTTGCAACAATCGCGATCAAAATCAGGAAAAGTTGGTTTAGTGGTGTAAGCAGGGTCGTTCTTGCTGGTATCTTCTTCTGGCGACTTGTGTTGTTCAGACTCTTTCAGAATTTGGCGGAAGGGTCGCCGTTGTCGACGTTGTATAGCTGAGTAGAGATACCTTGGAACATCATCTGGTGACATAGTCGGATCGTTGAAATATCTTCTGTCACAGATGAGCTCCATGGTGTAGCGTCCTCGTAACGAATGGAAGTCTTCAGCTGCCAATTCGGTGAAAGGGATTTCCTAGTTCAGCGCTTGGATATGTCGGATGGTGTAAAAAGCGCTGTCCCCAGATCCCGTGGTGGCTTGAACTGGAGGGTTAATGATTCGGAACCAAGGTTGGCTCCAGGCTTGACGAAGAGAAGGGTGTACAACCCAGATTACTTTGAGCAGCCAGAAGGGTATACACCGGGCTTCACCTGCTGTGTCTCCGATGAAGTTTATTATGCCAGCTGGTAGCTCGGCGCTATTGAAGTTGTAGACTTTAGCGTCCCTTGCTTCGGTATCCACTATCATAAAAAGCCAGTGGTCCGAGACTTGGAAAGGCATTGTGATATAGCGTGCCCGACGCGCTAAACCGGCACGCAGCCGCTCAATCGACATCGCGCGCAAGCTTTTGTGTAAAAGGCCAAAAGACAATGCGGGTGAAGCGTTGAAGGCTGGTTGTATCCGCTGTTTACTTCTATAGATTTCTATACAGTTGGCAAGGAGGACATAGAAGATTGGCATTGGCATCGTGGACCGGGGTCGGAGGATGCAACGAAAATTTTCACGTGTCAACGTACGCCTGGTTTTTGTATTATTGTAAACTATGTCGTCCCCCGCTTTTGCATCGTCTACTATAGTGTTCAGGATGAAGATGTCCTGAGCATCTAAATAGAGATGGCTGTTGTATCAAGATCGTGCATTTTTTGTGGGAGAGGAGGTTGCGGGGGGAGATCTTGTGGTGGAGGGGAGGCGTGCTGTTCGAGGGCCTCTTCATGGCCTTTGAGGTTGTCGTCTAGATCGGAGGCGGAGTCAAGATCTGCGTCAGTATCTAGACTCACTCGGTCAGCCTCGTCTAGGCAAGGGGGAGAGGGTGGTGAGGAGGGAGGAGAAGTTTTTGGCGAGGTAGCGCTGGCTCCTAGTATGCATTGTTGGAGCTCAGCGAAGGCTGCATCCTTGGCAGCTTCCCCCATTGACCCCATAGCAGAGTAATCAAAGAATTGGTCCCCGTAAGAAATGTTTACGTTGTCATTCTGTGGGGACTTGGGGTGATGGTCACTTTCCTGGTGACCCTTATCAGACCCTTTATGGGAGGGTCCTGCTGCGTTCCCTGGATCTTCACCGTCATCGTGCTTGTCTCCTGAAGATGTGTCTTTATTGGAGTCAGCAGATGAGTCGGATTCGTCTTCTTTTTCATCATCATCGTCGTTGTCGTCCACAGCTACGTCGGTTGTCTTCTTGTTGGTCGACTTTTTGCACCGCCGGTGAGTGGCTTGTAGCTCATCGAAAGCCACTTGCAGATGCTCGTGTTTCTCGAGCAGTGCGTCGTGGGCTTCTTTGAGATCTGTGTATCTGCCCTCGGCGGAGAGGAGGCGTGCCGTCAGATCTGTGACTTGGGCACGTAGTTGTTGTGTTTCATTGATATTTGCTTCCTCTTGATGATGATGGAGCTGCGTGATTGTTTCGTCGATGGTAGCCAGGCGCATGCTTAGCTCTTCGTGATTCTGCTCAATCTTGCGGAGATTCTCTTGCAGAGAGTGAGTCTGGTTAGAGATCTCATCGACTTTTCTTTTCGTAGCTTCTTGCTGGCGCGTTGCCCCAAGGATCAGGTCTGGCAGGTTGTTGGTGTGGCTGTTGATATGCTCAACTTGCTTAGCCACGTCATCCTGTCGTTGCTGGATGCCTTGTAGGACGACAGGAAGAGCTCCATGTTGGTTGTCGATCCTGGTTACCTGTTTAGATAAATCCTGTACATAAGAAAAAATAGAATGTAATAGGTTAGAAGGATCGGTGAGGAGGTTTCGGACAGCGTCAAATTGACGGCCGAATTCCTCACCGATGTTAGTAAGGGGGGCCCCAGAGGCGGAAGGGTGATGTGGCTGGGGCCTATGTGGGATGGTGGTAGTGTCTTGCGGGAGAGACACTGATGATGGCCCGAACTGCATAGTGACTGTTGATGAAGTCACCAGCGGTGTCGGGGTGGTGGCGGATGTGAAGAGTGGTGGTATTTGTGGCGAAAAAGGTGGCACTGATGATGAAGGGGTGGGAACTGTGGATGTGAATGGAAAGGTGGCGAAGTCGGGCATGGAGGTGGAGAAAGGGAAGCCCGATGTTGGGATGGGTGAAATGGTGGGTGTGAAAACTTGCGTGGATGTGGGGAGGAAGGCGGTGGTGGGGGCAGCGGAGAGCTGCTCATTTAGACTCTGGATGAAAGAGTCAAGGGAGGATGTTGTTAGAATTTCATCATTGAACTGTTCATCCTCCGGGTTTGGGCGGGATGTTGGTGTCCCTGACAGCTGTTGGGCCTGTAACAGCCTTCTAGAAGGTCGTTTGACAGGGATTTTTGTCGGTCGTGCTGTCGGGGCTGTAATGCTCATTTCAGTTGGACCCGCAGTTTTTTCCTTTTCAGCGGGTTTGACCGAAGCTAGCAGCTTAGTAAGCTCGTCGTCAAAAAACAGGAGCTGTGTCAAATCATAGTGGGCTAGCTCCGGTAACGGAAGGAGGGTTCTTGATGACTTAACCATCGGGCAGAATACATAGTGTATTTTCCCATCCTTTTCTTTGATTATGAACAAGTTTTTCAAAGATTGCTCATTCGTAAGGATGTCGCCCTTGATTTGCGTGCATTGGGGTAATAGCATGTCCATCTTAAAGAATTTTATTATGGATGTGACATGGCCCCCCAAACAGATCTCTTTCCCTATTAGGGCGGCAGATAATTTCTGGACCATCAATCGTCCAATGTTGACTGGCCTGTCGTTGAGGATAGACCAGAGGACAAAGAGGTCTGACATTGTAACATTTCCTCCTTCCGTTCTTGGAAAAAGTGCGCCAGCTAGGATTTTGTGCAGAGTGCGCACAAATCCGGAGTGTATGTTGGACGCTTTGCAAGTTTTGGCGTTGTATGTGGGAATCCCAGTTAAGCTTTTCCAGAATGTGTGGTGGTTGAATTCTGGATGATCCGTTCCCACTGATATGGCCTTTTGTAGTTCTCCAGGTCGTCGATGAATATAGAATTTATTATATTCTCTGTTAAGACGACGTTGCTACCAAAGATTTGGGTGACGATCCTTCTATCGCCCCCATCCGGTGACCTATCTGCAATGTCAATGGGCTCCTTTATCAGGCAGGAGAAGAATTCCGCTGTGGGCTCAATGTAGGATATTTCAGGTATTAAGCACAACCTGGTGAGGTTGGCTTTTTGTAGCGCTTTGAAGATGCGCTCGTGAATTCCCATTTTAGCTAGTATGCTGGAGCAAACATACCTAGTTGGTTTAAGGGTTTTCTCGGTGGTGAAGGAGGTTTGGATGGATAGGTGCTCTGGTGGTGGTATTGGGGCAGTGATGGGAATGAAGGTGGTAGGGATGGTAGCTGCAGGGGTGATGGTGGTAGCAGCGAAGGTGGATGGTTTGGCGAAGGGTTGGTCCATGGCGGATGAAGGGTGGACCTGTTTTCTTGCCCTTTTGGGAGGCTGCCCAGATGCGGCCTTTGCAGCCTTGCATTTTCCCTCTGTCTCCTGGGCAGAGGAGTCTTCATCGGGGTTCGGCATGTAGTCCGAACCTTCATCATCGTCCGAAGAGATATGCTCGATGTCTTCT
This sequence comes from Alisma plantago-aquatica, assembly GCA_963693085.1. NCBI lineage: Eukaryota > Viridiplantae > Streptophyta > Magnoliopsida > Alismatales > Alismataceae > Alisma > Alisma plantago-aquatica. Next base: position 133,572,081 of record OY856411.1, on the reverse strand, counting down.
TCAGGAGCCTCACCCAGGCATTTGGTGAGGCGGGTTATTTCACACAGGACGTCGATGATCTTGGTCTTGGGAGGGACGGCTCTGGTGGTATTGTAAGTGTCCCTGATTTGAATGAGCCTGTCTCGCTCCTCCATCATCTGCTCCCTTGTCAGAGCAGGGGCAGTTCCTGATCCGGAGGTCTTGTTTGACGCCATTTCTGAAAAAAATATGAGTTTCTTAATTAGAGAAGAAAAGTGAAACAATTTAAATTTGATTTTCTGTTATATCTTTTACATTTTGTGAAAACAAAAAGGAAATGAAGACCAAACGGTTTCAGGACCGTTTGGTTCCAAACGGTTTGAAGACCGTTTGGTCCCAAACGGTTTCAGGACCGTTTGGTCCCAAACGGTTTGAAGACTGTTGGGTTCCAAACGGTTTCAAGACCGTTTGGTCCCAAACGGTTTGAGGACCGTTTGGTCCCAAACGGTTTCAGGACCGTTTGGTTCCAAACGGTTTGAGGACCGTTTGGTCCCAAACGGTTTCAGGATCGTTTGGTTCCAAACGGTTTGGGGACCGTTTGGTGCCAAACGGTTTGAGGACCGTTTGGTCCCAAACAGTTTCAGGACCGTTTGGTCCCAAACGGTTTCAAGACCGTTTGGAAAGCGAAGAGCCGCAGGTCGCCGGCGCGGGAGAAGGTGGAACGGCGTGAAGGTGGATGCGCGCGCCGACGCCTTCGACGATGACGAAAACGATGAGAAAAACAGCGACGACGATGAAAGCGGTGGAAGAGTCAGTGAAAACCGTGGTGAAAGATAACAAGAGAGTCAGTGATTGCGAAGAAAGCGGCAATTGTGCGGTGAAGAAACCATGTCAGAGCGGCGTGGCGGTGGAAGCGACGGGACGATTGATGGAACCGTTCGATAGCAATGGCGACGGCAGCGTAAGCAGCGGCTGGCGATGGCGGCGTGAGCGGTGTCGGGATGAGCAACGTGCTTGGATTCGCCGGACTACCTTGCGGAAGGCGGATGAACGAACGGGTGAGAGGCTAGCGCGGATGCAACAGTAGCAAGAACAAGATTCTTTGCACGAAAGCTCTTGAGAATTCGAAGATTCGAAGAAAGGAAGACGGAGGGGTAGGGTTGGTATTTATAGTGATTGGTTGGTGACCTTTTGTATTCCAAACGGTTTGAAGACCGCTTGGTCCCAAGCGGTTTCAAGACCGTTTGGTTTCAAACGGTTTCAAGACCGTTTGGGCTCCAAACGGTTTGGAGACCGTTTGGAGTCCAAACGGTTTCAGGACCGTTTGGCTCCAAACGGTTTCAGGACCGTTTGGCTCCAAACGGTTTGGAGACCGTTTTGGAGTCCAAACGGTTTCAGGACCGTTTGGCTCCAAACGGTTTGAAGACCGTTTGGAGTCCAAACGGTTTCAAGACCGTTTGGAGGGGCACAAAGGGTTTATATATTTTTATGTTTGTTTTTTAGTATGTATATTATTTTTTTGTATTTTGGTTTATGAATTTTTATGTTGTTTGTTTTATGTATTGTTTTTGTAGTTTTGATTATGTAGATTTTTTTGTATTTTTAGATTAATGATGAAAGAACTTAAAGAAAGCAAAACAAATTTAAGAGAGAATTAAAAACTAGAAATTAGAGAAGATGATACTCAGGTCTTGGGTTGCCTCCCAAGAAGCGCCTTGGTTTTATGTCGCTGGCTCGACAAAGTTAAAACATTGTTATGCTGCTGGCAAAGTATTTGATTGCTCATGTCTGTTCGGCCCATGTCTAGGGTTTGATTCAGGCTGCCCAGTGAAAGTGCCTGTTGGGGGTTTTAATTGTGCAGCAATCTGGGCAAGCTGTGCTTCAACTGCCTTCTGTTGAGCTTGTTGGTTGGCCAGCATGGTTTGCTGAGATTGCAGCATCTGTCTTATTGAAGATAGCTCATCTTCCGGCTGCGCGGTAGCATTTTTCTGAGGATTTTGTTGTTGGGACTGTTGAGTATGCAGTTGCGGGTGAAGCGGGGGATGAGTGTACTGATAGTAGGCTGATTGATTTCTAGGGTAGTTAGCCCTAGGGAAATTGTTTCTTGGATTCCCTTGATTTTGGTTAAGATTGCTTGGAAACCCAAGAGGCATCCTACTGTCGAATCCCCCTTGTGTCTGATGCTGCGGGTTTGCAGTTCCAGAAGGATTCCCATACTGGAACCCAGGATGGTTCCTTGGTTGACTGGGGTTATAATAAACTTGTCCGCGAATAGTATGGATAGAGTTGACTTGCTCCGGAGTTTGATCTTCAGCCTGATTAGTGATGGCCTCATAGGGTTGTGGTGGTGGATGCAGATCCATCATCACATTATAGAGCATTCTGCATGAAAGAGTAGGATGATCTGAAGCATGACAAGCCTCACAGGATCCTGTGACGGCCTTGACTTGATGGACCAGCGGGGTTTTCTTCTTATCAAATTCCACTAGAGTTGTTTCAAGGGTTAGCTGTTTATGAGCGATTGCTTTCAAAGCCTCTGCTATTGAATTTAGTTTCGTGGATTCCTCAGCTTTAAAGACTTTAAGGACGCCTTTTCCGGCTGACCGCCCCCAGTTGGACTGGTTTTCAGCTCCTAAAGTAACGATCTTCTAGGCGTCTTCATAGTTTTTCCTCGTGAAATTTCCTCCAGACGAGGAATCTAGGAACTGTTTAATGTCATCGCTTACCCCCCGATAAAAGGTTTCAATCAATTGATTCTGTGAAATTCCATGATGAGGGCATTTGCGTAGAAGTTCCTTGAATCTTTCCCATGCCTCAGCGAGGGTTTCTCCAGGTAGCTGGGAGAAATGGTTGTTCTGCCCTCTGATTTCATAGGTAAGCGAGGGTGGAAAGAACTTCTCCAAGAATTTTTCTTCTAGAGGGGCCCAAGTGGTTATTATGGGTTCTCTGTCCAGTGAGTTATACCAACTCAAAGCCCTTCCAGATAAGGTGAAGTGAAACAGGTGGAGCATTATTGCGTCGAAAGCAATACCAGCTTGCGGGACCAGGCGGCATAATGCCTTAAACTGTTTCAAATGGTCCATGCAATCATCTCCTGAACCTCCTGAGAAGGAAATTCCTTGCATAATCTGGATCCACTGGGTCCGAATATCAAATTTTGGGATATTGATGATCGGAGGCCGGACCGGGTGGTTGTCTTCATAATTCTTCGGGACAGCATAGTCCCTCAGTTGCTTGTTTCGTAATTCGAGCTGAGCAGCCTCGGTCTCTGCTCTTATGCGGGCTTGCTCTTCTGCTCGTATCTCCGCTTGTATTTGGGCACGGGTGTCTGCAATGAGTTGTGCCCGTTGTGCGGCGATAGCAGCATTGACTCTCTCCATCACCAAAGTGGCTTGATGTTGTTCATCATCCATTTGACTAGCGCGTTGGCGATTGAGACGGATTCTGTGGTGGAAACTTCTCTCTACCTCGGAGTCGAACTCCGGATCAGGGGAGAATCCTCGATTATGCGGTGATTGCATATACGGGTTCTACCTGAGTAAAGAAAAGAGAACACCTTCAGATAATAGAGACAATATGAAAGCTTCAAGAAGATGATGAGTTATGATTCAAAAAGAAAGTGTAAAATCCTAACCAACTAGAAAAATAAACTAAGTGAAATACTAACGTTCCGTTGTCCCCGGCAACGGTGCCATTTTTTGATGGGAGCTGGGACTTACACCAAAAGATTTTCAGTCTTCCAATGGGAGTCCCAGAGTTCTATCACCAAAAACCCTAGAGAGGATTGATGTCTTCCCTAGGTTTACCTAGAACTGGTTCTTAGATAACAACTCCAACCCCATAAGAGTATGGAAGCCTTATCATAGTACAGATTTAGGATCGAACCCAAAAGACAACGGTCTTGTTGCAAGCAACAAGATGGAAAATGTACAACACTTCCATTTTTTGATGGGGGCTGGGACTTACACCAAAAGATTTTCAGTCTTCCAATGGGAGTCCCAGAGTTCTATCACCAAAAACCCTAGAGAGGATTGATGTCTTCCCTAGGTTTACCTAGAACTGGTGCTTAGATAACAACTCCAACCCCATAAGAGTATGGAAGCCTTATCATAGTACAGATTTAGGATCGAACCCAAAAGACAACGGTCTTGTTGCAAGCAACAAGATGGAAAACGTACAGCACTTCACTTAGTTATTTTACTAATTGGCACTTATATGAAAAAGGTTGGATTTTGATTGGTTTTTAGACTAAAGCATGAAAAGTAAATAAAGCAAGTAAAACTAAGTTTTATCAAATGATGATGAATCACTGGGGTTAAGCAGGTATTTACCACCGCTACACATGCATTGTATATGTACTAAGCAAGCAAGACTTATAAGCTAGATGCATGGATGTTCCACAAGACCGATGCCTTATAAGACAAGAGCGATGCATTGCATCCAAGGATGTTCCACAAGACCGATGCCCATATAAGACAAGAGCGATGCATTGCATCCTTCGATGTTCCACAAGACCGATGCCCATATAAGACAAGAGCAATGCATCGCATACTTCAAGGATTAAGTAGCTCTCATTCGGTACATTTCTACGCGTCACTGAAGAGATGTAGTCTTCCAAAGAGAGAATCTTACTCAACCTCATGAAACGTGCATCTAAAACTAACAAGCGAGCGATAATTATCAATTCGAATAGCATCCTTGTAGGCCTAGTCTCCTATTCGGATAACCTAGTTACGAGAAGTGCGGGAATGTTGCAACGCCAGCCATTCCCGATCAAATGGTCACATGCTTTACATCATTCCCCTCGCAAAGTGTGTTCCTCGACTTACCAAGGTTCGCTTCCATACAGATGGAAATGTAACGGATGATAGTGAGTTTACTCCACTCTTTGAGATACACTCCTAGACACCGAAACGGATGCGTGGTGGATACACACACCAGAAACCAACACTAAATCGGTATTCGAGTCTCGAGAGCGGTCGTAGACAAACCACAACAAAAGACAATAGATGCATACAAGAATGTGGCCATCATTCAAGCATGTCTGAAATGATTTAGTATTAAAACGAAAGGATAACATCTTTTTAGTATAAAGTACAAAACATGGGTAGCGGGGCTAGTCCCCGCACCCCAGTGGATGGAACTACTCGCTCCTCATAGGGGGAACACGAAAGGAGGAGGCAAGAAGAGATAGAAAGAACATCATCTCCACTGAGGAGAGAAGGTTGAACCCTTGGTGGAGAGAGCAACGATCTTCACCCTTCGTGACTTGCTTGACGACGGATCTTCTCCTCTCACCTTCTTTGTTGATGAGAGAGAAGGTAGCTTGCAATGGAACGTGAGTCTCAGACCAGCAGCCTCGGGCAGTGGATGGAGTTGTTCTGGTAGTAGAGAGGCAGCCTATGGACGTCTGGACTCCCCTCAGGGATGGCCCTTGAGGTCTTATTTATAGGCCTTGAGTGAGGTCAATCGGTCTGGAGACCGTTTGGGTTCAAACGGTCTTGAGACCGTTTGGCATCAATCGGTCTTGAGACCGTTTGGTGTCAAACGGTCTTGAGACCGTTTGGCGTCAAACGGTTTTGAGATCATTTGGTGTCTAACGGTCTTGAGACCGTTTTGGCGTCAAACGGTTTTCAGATCGTTTGGCGTCAAACAGTCTTGGGACCGTTTGAACTCCATGCGGTCTTGGGACCGTTTGGGACCGTTTGAACTCCATGCGGTCTTGGGACCGTTTGGCTTCATGCGGTCTCGGGACCGTTTGAACTCCATGCGGTCTTGGGACCGTTTGGCTTCATGCGGTCTCGGGACCGTTTGAACTCCATGCGGTCTTGGGACCGTTTGGTGATGTGGCTTTTTGAATGCACTAACAAATTCACTCGGGGTTTATATCCCCGAGCTTTTACCAAAACCAAGTGCAACAATACCACCCGCAAGCGGACGGATCTTATCGCAGTATAGTTGAGGATCGAACCCAAAGGACAACGTTTTTAAGAATCCTTGTCAGTTAGACCTAGCCCAAGTAAAACTAATATTTAGAACAATAGGTTGATTTTGGTTTGATTAAACTAATTGCAAGAAAGTAAATGCGGAATAAAAGATGGGTTTAGATCAATGATATGAAATCGCTGGGATGGTACCGGGTTTGACCACCGCTACACACACAAACATACTCTCTTGCGAACAATCCAGGCACGAAATAACACTCCAAGTAGAGCTGCTGCAGAACCCCCCATACGGGCGTCAGGTCTGCGTAAGCGTCACCATAGGCAGCCGATTTCTCATCGCCATCCGGATCATACGTCTTACGGCTCTGAAGATACAGAAATCCACAGAAGCTGTGAACCCCCATACGGGCGTCAGGCGCACAGAAGTGTCACCGAAGGTTAGGCGGACCGTCCCCTCGCGGATCATACACTTACGACCTCGATGAAATCCCATCCTATTTCTAATCAGGGAGTCAACCGCGCAAACCGTAAAGCAAACAAGCGACTATTGTACGTGTAAACATCGACGAAAAGCACGAAGATACAAAATCCAACTAAGGCTGTGAACCCCCCATACAGGCGTCAGGCGCACACAAGTGTCACCGAAGGTTAGGCGGACCGTCCCCTCGCGGATCATACACCTACTACCTCAAGGAACCCATCGGAAGTTATCGTCAAGGGTCTAACATGCTAAACGACATTCTAACCCATGTCTTGAAGTTATCGCAACATAGGAACCCGAGCATTGAAGTTATCGCAACACAGGGAGCACAAAGATGAGAACACGCACATAACCAACTCACAAGCTTAACGATAAACGACAAAATGAAGAGTTATATACATTGCCATGGAAAGTTTAACAAGAGAACATGGTTTGCATGGGCAGCGGGGCTAGTCCCCGCACCCCAGCGAAAGAGGACTACTCGCTCATGATGCGAGATACAAGAAAGATAGAAGAAGAAGATAGATCCGCCATGAGCTCGGTGCAGAGGGTGGACGCAGCCCGGTGAAGAAGATACGCTCCTTGCTCCGTCTTCTTCTCCTTCTTAGCCTCCTTGGACGCAACACCAGCTGCAGGTGGAGTGGAACTTGACCGGGATGGTGCTCTGGCAGCCTTTCGGCATCCCGAAACCCGATGCTTCAAATGGGGACCCTGGGGGTCTATTTATAGTTTTAGATCTGACGCCAAACGGTCTGGGGACCGTTTGGGCGCCAAACGGTCTTGGGACCGTTTGGGCGCCAAACGGTCTTGAGACCGTTTGGGCGCCAAACGGTCTTGAGACCGCTTGGGCACCAAACGGTCTTGAGACCGTTTGGGCATCAAACGGTTTGGAGGTCGTTTGAGCGCCAAACGGTCTTGCTTTGATCAGTCTGGCTTTGGCGTGGTCGCGCGACTTTAGTTCTTCAAACGATCCTTGTGCTTGCATCGAACGGTCTTGGGACCGCGCGAGACCAAACGGTCTTGGGACCGCATGGGACCAAACGGTCTTGGGACCGCATGGGACCAAACGGTCTTGAGACCGTATGGGACCAAACGGTCTTGGGACCGCATGGTGCCAAACGGTCTTGAGACCGCATGGGACAAAACGGTCTTGAGACCGCATGGGACCAAACGGTCTTGGGACCGCATGGGACCAAACGGTCTTGGGACCGCATGGGACCAAACGGTCTTGGGACCGCATGGGACCAAACGGTCTTGGGACCGCATGGGGCCAAACGGTCTTGAGACCGCATGGGACAAAACGGTCTTGCGACCGCATGGGACCAAACGGTCTTGGGACCGCATGGGACCAAACGGTCTTGGGACCGCATGGGACCAAACGGTCTTGGGACCGCATGGGACCAAACGGTCTTGGGACCGCATGGACTTCTTGGGCAACTGGTTTCGTCTTGTTCTTTATGTATTCCAGCAAACGATCTTGAGACCGCATGGATCCAAACGATCTTGAGATCGTTTGCACAGAGTTGCCTGCTGTACCTGCATAAAATGAAAGATATTTAGTTAAAACCTTGATTATTGAATCACTTAGTAGTTTTGTGCATTATGATTCATATTAGGGTGAAAAGATGTGGAATAGATGTTAAATCGCTCCAAAAAGGTAATTGAAAATTATGATGAGTATGCACTCATCAAAACACCCCGAACTTAAATCGTTGCTCGTCCTCGAGTAACATAAAATTTGAAACTGTTGCCTGATGGAATACTTTCGATCCGTGTGATTTCTTCATCTTCACATCACAAATGTTTTCTTTTTGCTCAGTATGAATGAGTACCATAACTTCTTGGGACCACTAAACACGTCTTTTCATAGCTTCGTTCCTGAGTTCGTTTCCCAACAACGCTTCCTCCCCGCCTTTTCCAACACCAAGCATGTCTAAGAGTTTTGTAGGAGTTCTGAGATACCCGCAGAATCGACAAGTATGCATTAGATCTGACACTGGTGTAGTTTAGGATGGTGGGGCATATATTGTGCCCTTAGGTAGAAAAAGGAGTGAAGGGTGGTATGGAAAGAAGAAGAAAATCTCTCCTCTATTCGACTCGAGATTTTTATTTGTTTTGCAATTTTATTTATTGCATATTTTTTTTGTGTGCGCTATGGCATCTTTTGTTGCAGATCTCTCCTCTATTCGACTCGAGATTGCATTTATTTTGTGTGCGCTTTGGCATCTTTTTATTGCAGATCTCTCCTCTATTCGACTCGAGATTGCATTTTTGGTGGTACGCCCCTATTTATTGGAAGGGGTATGGAAGAAGCGGATATGGGGAAGGTGGCGTGCCACCCCGAACTTAGGGTTTGGCACAAGTTTGGCTATTTTGGTGGTATTTATGGATGGAGGGATATGAAGATGGTAGAAGAAGTGTAGAAGAGAGTTCAGATCAGGATGCAACTTGATTTACAATTCAAAAACGGGTTATTCTCTTTGTCATACTCTGCTCAAATAATGACTTGATGCGGATCCGGTGGGGTTTCTGAGCCATTGTTCCACTAGTTAGTTAGGAAGCGCAACGTGTTTGATCCCTATCAGTTTGACAGATACTTATCATTATGTAAAAAGGATTATGATGTTAGGAATCATAAGTTTCACAGGGTGATTTCAGGCAAGTTTCAAAAGTCAGTCCTCTTGAGGATTTGCTTCGAATAAGGGGGATGTTATGATAGAAGATGCATAGCAAACGGTTAGTTACATTTTTATCAATAAAAGACAAAATTTCATCAAGTATCTGTTCACAATTTTGAAAAATTTTATGATAGAGACATATTGAGTATAAAAGAGGGTGTGTATGTGGAAGTGGAATACGTACCACCCACCCTCCACCCCGAACTTAGAGATTTGCTCGTCCTCGAGCAAACCCTAAATTCAAGATGGAGGGGAAAGGAAACACCAGGTGTGACTGCCGAGAATTAATTCGTTGTGATCAGCACCAATCCGATCTCGTATCCTGAAAGAAAACTATCCATAAGGCAAATTTTATTTAAAGAAAATTAACTATAAAACAAAATTGGGAAAAGAAAGGTAAAATAGATTTATTGGTCGGGTTGCCTCCCGACAAGCGCCTTTGTTTTATGTCGATAGCTCGACAGAGTCCTTTGGCTTCATGGTGGATCTTTTGGATTTGCCAGATCGATCATTGTGTCAGTGCCTTTGTCAGTGGAAGTGAAGTATCTTTTCAGGCGATGGCCATTTGCTATAAATTCCCCTGACCCTTTGCTCCATAAGGAGAAAGCACCATAAGGAGAGATACTTTTGACGATGTAAGGACCACACCAACGTGAGCGGAGTTTTCCGGGAAACAATTTTAATCTGGAGTTGAAAATTAAAACTTGGTCTCCCACTCGTATGTCTTTTTGTTTCAGATTTCCATCATGCCAGAGTTTTGTACGTTCTTTGTAGATTCGTGCATTCTCATATGCTGTCATTCTGAGTTCATCCAGCTCATGGAGTTGCAGAATTCTGGCTTGGCCCGCTTGTTTCATATCGAAGTATATTTGTTTAATTGCCCACCATGCCTTATGTTCAAGTTCGACTGGCAGGTGGCAACTCTTTCCATATATTAATCGAAAAGGAGTGGTCCCAAGGGGAGTCTTATAAGCAGTGCGGTAAGCCCATAAAGCATCATTAATTTTTGTTGACCAGTCTTTACGATTGCGTCCGACGGTTTTCTCAAGGATAGCCTCGAGTTGTCGGTTGGAGACCTCTACCTGTCCACTGGTTTGTGGATGATAAGGTGAAGCTACCTTGTGGGAGACGCCATATTTTTTTAATAGAGCTTCAAAGCTTCTTTCGATGAAATGGGAGCCTCCGTCAGAAATCACAGTTCTCGGCACTCCGAACCGCGGGAAGATAATATCTTTGAATAGTTTGATGACTGGTTTTGAATCACAAGTGACGGTTGGTATAGCTTCAACCCATTTGGAGACATAGTCCACCGCCACAAGGATGTAAGAGAATCCATTAGAAGATGGGAATGGCCCCATATAGTCCACTCCCCAGACGTCAAATATCTCGACTTCTTGCCATATATTTAGTGGCATTTCATCTCTCTTGGTTATATTGCCAGCTCTTTGACACTTATCACATGATGTGACAAAATCATAACAGTCCTTGAATAAGGTTGGCCAGAAAAATCCACATTGTAAAACTTTTAAGGCAGTCTTTTTAGAGCTCATATGTCCACCTACGGGTCCTGAATGGCATTGTTCCAAAATAGAATGGGCTTCTTCTTCAGCAACACAACGTCTATATAATCCATCAGCACAGAGTTTGAAAAGATATGGTTCATCCCAGTAGTAATGCTTCACATCATGCATAAATTTCCTCAGAGCGTTCCCGGTGTATTGAGGATGGATGACTCCCGCGGCAAGGTAGTTTACTAAGTCTGAATACCATGGTTCGAATCCTGATACCCTCATAAGCTGATCATCTGGTAGAGAATCATTTATTGGAATTCCTTCAGCATCTAGAGTGTGGATGCGACTCAGGTGATCTGCCACGACATTCTCCGTCCCTTTCTTATCTCTTATTTCAAGGTCAAATTCTTGTAGAAGAAGTATCCATCTGATTAGTCTTGGCTTAGCATCCTTCTTTGCCATAAGGTAACGGATGGCAGCATGGTCTGTGTAAACAATTACCTTCGAACCAGTAAGGTAGGATCTAAATTTATCAAAGGCGTAGATGACTGCCAAAAGTTCCTTTTCAGTAGTAGCATAGTTCCTTTGAGCTTCGTCGAGGGTTTTTGACGCATAATAGATAACATAATGTTTCTTCTCAATGCATTGTCCTAAGACCGCACCCACTGCGTAATCGCTGGCATCACACATAATTTCAAAGGGGTGGTTCCAATCTGGAGCTCTAATAATGGGGGTAGTAGTAAGAGCTTTCTTCAGCGTATCAAAACTTTTGATGCATTCTCCGCTGAAATTGAAATCAGCATCTTTTAAAAGAAGATTAGTCATTGGCTTCGTTATCTTGGAAAAATCTCGTATAAACCTTCTATAGAATCCAGCGTGACCAAGGAATGCGCGAACTTCTTTCACATTTGTGGGAATTGCCAATTTAGATATGACTTCTATCTTGGCTTTATCAACTTCGATTCCTTTGTTGCTAACCTTGTGGCCCAAAACTATGCCTTCCTTTACCATAAAGTGGCATTTCTCCCAATTTAGCACCAGATGTGCTTCTTCACAGCGTTTGAGTACCATGGAGAGATGCTTAAGACAGGAATCAAAGGAGTCAACATATACAGAAAAGTCGTCCATGAAGACCTCCATAACCGTTTCAGTGAGCCCTGCAAAAATGGCAGTCATGCAACGTTGAAAAGTTGCAGGGGCATTACACAAGCCAAATGGCATCCTTTTAAAAGCATATGTCCCGAAGGGACAGGTGAAAGTTGTTTTCTCTTGATCATCTGGATGTATGGGGATCTGATAGAATCCAGAGTAACCGTCCAAGTAACAGAAATATTCTTGATGAGCCAATCTTTCCAAAACTTGATCGAGGAAGGGCATAGGAAAATGGTCCTTCCGAGTGGCCTTGTTTAATTTTCTATAATCAATACACATCCTCCACCCAGTCACTGTTCGGGTGGGGATGAGCTCATTATTTTCATTTCTTGTGACAGTAGTGCCTCCTTTCTTGGGTACAACATGAACTGGGCTCACCCATGGTGAGTCCGATATCGGGTATATTATTCCAGCTGTAAGGAGTTTAATAATCTCACGACGGACCACTTCCTTCATATTCGGGTTTAACTTTCGTTGATGCTCGATTGTTGGCTTATGGTCTTCCATCATTGGAATTCTGTGCATGCACAGGGCTTGGCTGACTCCTGTGAGGTCACTCATTTTGTAGCCTATGGCTTTCTTGCTCTCCTTTAATACTTCCAGAAGTTGCTCTTCTTGTTTGGACGTTAAACCAGAGTTGATAATGACCGGACAAACTTTGAGATCATCTAAAAACATATACTTTAGCCCTTCAGGTAGGGGCTTCATTTCAGGAGGTTCCGGTTTTTCACTGATATCTTCTGGGATTACGGTAACCTTCAATTCTTCATCGGTAGCTTCAGGATTTCCCTTAGCAGAGTCGGGAGGTACGGCACAATCCTTACCTTGTGGGTCGGTATGTTCATCATTAAAAAGGTCATATAGAGAAGTTTCCAAAGGATCGCATGACTCGTGATATTCTTGAGTAAGTTGTGACATCTGCTCAACACAATCTATCAGATAGACTTCCTCCTGTATACTCGGTCTCCTCATGCTTTCAAAGACTTTGAACTCCAGAGTTTCTTTTCCTAACCTGAGCAGTAAGGTTCCGGCTTCAACATCGATAAGAGCTCTAGCAGTAGCGAGAAATGGACGACCGAAGATAATAGGGTATTTGGTGTCTTCTTTTATGTCCATGATGACAAAATCACATGGGACATAAGCGTCCTTGCCTACCTTGACCGGGATGTCTTCGAGAATTCCTAATGGTCTTTTTACTGAATTGTCCGCAAGTTGAATTGTCATGGCAGTTGGAAGCAATTCTTCGAACCCTAGTCTCTTGCATAGACTGAGCGGCATAATAGAAATACTTGCGCCAAGATCCGCCAATCCTTTCTTACATGATTAATCGCCAATGTGACACGAGATTCCGAAAGATCCTGGATCTTTTTGTTTCTTTGGCATCTTGCTTAGTATGATATCTGATGTAGTTGCAGCCAATTTCACAGTTTCACATTCCTCAGTGATGTACTTCTTGGTGAGAAGCGACTTAAGATACTTGGTCCAGGCTGGTATCTCGTTAAGAGCATCTAAGAATGGTATATCGACATGGAGCTTCTTCATAGCTTCTTTGAATTTGATGAATCTAGTATCAAGCTTGGTTTCCCTTAGACGGGATGGGAAAGGAACACGAGGCTTATATACAGGAATTTCTGGTTCAGGGGTCTCTACTTCTTCATCGGTAGATTTCTCAAAATTCCCTTTATCATAATTTCTCTCCTTCGGTTGCGATTCTGATGTCGTCGTGTTTTGGTTAGTCAATGGTTCATTCTCCTCAGGGATATCCATAGTTGTCTTCGCTGGTGGATCCGAATAGCTTTTCCCTGATCTTGTGGCGATAACCTTCAGCTGCTCCGGATGTTTCGGATTATTCTCAGGTTGTCCGGCGAAGATCCCAGCTTGTGGCTTAATACTAGCAGCAAGTTGAGCTAGTTGAGTTTCAATAGCCTTCTGCTGGGCTTGTTGATTGGCTATCATCGTTTGTTGTGTTTGCAATAACTTTTCAATGGTAGATAGCTTGTCATCAGAAGGGATGGGTCCCGTTTGACCCTGTTGTTGGTTCAAGCTTTGATACTGAGAGTTATTCTGATAATTGTTATAGTTTCTGTTCTGAAAGTTTCCCTTGAAGTTTCCTTGATTCCCAAAGTTCTGTTGCTGGTTAAACTGATACCCGGATGGGCCTCTTGGTTGATTATTCGGAACAAATTGATTCGAGTTCATAGCTCCTGAAGGATTTCTGTACTGGAAGCCTGGGTGATTCCTATTTTGATTTGGATTGTAATAGTTCTGCCCAGGGTTGGTGTTAATAGCATTAAGATTTTCCATCTGGCAATTATCTCCTTGTCCACAGGCATTGCTTAAAACAACATCATAGAGAACATTGCATGATAGTGTGGAGTGGTCAGTGCCTTTGCATGCTTCACAAAACAAAGAAGTGGATTTGACTTGATCTGGTTGCCTAGTTGGAGAATGTCCTCTTCCAATCGCAGCAAGGGATGATTCTATGTGATCTTGCTTTGCAACCAAGACTTTCAAAGTTTCAGCTATAGATTTGTATTCTGGGATGGCGTCAGCCATAGCTACCTTTAAGACTCCTTTACCAACAGATCTGCCCCAGTTGGCTTGATTTTCTGCTCCCAGGGTGACTACTCTCCATGCGCTGTCGTAACTTTGCCGCATGAAGTTCCCTCCAGACGAGGAGTCAAGGAACATCTTGGCATCATCTTCCACACCCCTGTAGAATATCTCGATTAGCTGGTTCTTAGGAATTCCATGGTGTGGGCATTTTCGTAGGAGCTCCTTGTACCTATCCCAAGCTTCGGAAAGAGTTTCTCCTGGGACTTGAGTGAAATTTGTGATTCGTCCCCTGATTTCATATGTAAGGGATGGGGGGTAGAACTTTTCCAGAAAAGCATTTTGAAGCTGCTCCCAGGTGGTGATGGGTACATCACTCTGTAGTGAGTTGTACCAACTAATGGCTCTGTCAGCCAGAGAGTACTTGAAGAGATGAAGTCGAATAGCATCATCAGAGACTCCATTTTGCTTCGTCATAGCACACAGGTCAATGAATCTGAGAAGATGACCTTGGCTGTCTTCAGCTTGTTTACCATAGAAAGGGTTGTTTTGAAGCAAGGTAATCCAATGTGCTCTAATCTCAAAGTTGGCAGCTTCTATGGGAGGAGGCTGCACCGGATGATAGACATTCGCGGCCTTTGGGATAGAGAATTCTCTAAGATCCTTCTGAAGTTCCGCTGCCTGCGCTGCTGCTTGTGCTGCTAAGATCTCCTGTTGAACCGCAGCTCTAGCTTCTTGCATGAACCTTTCTCTCTGCGCATTGATGGCTTGAGCCACCCTACGGGCTACTTCTTCTTCTTGCGACATTCTGGCTTGATTTTCTCGGATCTGACGATGGAAGGTTCTATCGATTTCGGGATCAAAGCTTGCAGTCAATCCGAGACTATCCGAACGGTGCATGCACTAATCGTTGAGAGTACCTGAAACTTAAAAAGGTTTGAAAGTGAGATCCTTGAAGTAGAATAAAGATCAAGTGGATGAGCGATAGTTTCAAAAAGAAAACAAAATCCTATATTAGTCTTAAAAGAACTAGATTTGACTGACTGATTCCGTTGTCCCCGGCAACGGCGCCAGAATTTGATGTGGCTTTTTGAATGCACTAACAAATTCACTCGGGGTTTATATCCCCGAGCTTTTACCAAAACCAAGTGCAACAATACCACCCGCAAGCGGACGGATCTTATCGCAGTATAGTTGAGGATCGAACCCAAATGACAACGTTTTTAAGAATCCTTGTCAGTTAGACCTAGCCCAAGTAAAACTAATATTTAGAACAATAGGTTGATTTTGGTTTGATTAAACTAATTGCAAGAAAGTAAATGCGGAATAAAAGATGGGTTTAGATCAATGATATGAAATCGCTGGGATGGTACCGGGTTTGACCACCGCTACACACACAAACATACTCTCTTGCGAACAATCCAGGCACGAAATAACACTCCAAGTAGAGCTGCTGCAGAACCCCCCATACGGGGGTCAGGTCCGCGTAAGCATCACCATAGGCAGCCGATTTCTCATCGCCATCCGGATCATACATCTTACGACTCTGAAGATACAGAAATCCACGGAAGCTGTGAACCCCCCATACGGGCGTCAGGCGCACAGAAGTGTCACCGAAGGTTAGGCGGACCGTCCCCTCGCGGATCATACACTTACGACCTCGATGAAATCCCATCCTATTTCTAATCAGGGAGTCAACCGCGCAAACCGTAAAGCAAACAAGCGACTATTGTACGTGTAAACATCGACGAAAAGCACGAAGATACAAAATCCAACTAAGGCTGTGAACCCCCCATACGGGCGTCAGGCGCACACAAGTGTCACTGAAGGTTAGGCGGACCGTCCCCTCGCGGATCATACACCTACTACCTCAAGGAACCCATCGGAAGTTATCGTCAAGGGTCTAACATGCTAAACGACATTCTAACCCATGTCTTGAAGTTATCGCAACATAGGAACCCGAGCATTGAAGTTATCGCAACACAGGGAGCACAAAGATGAGAACACGCACATAACCAACTCACAAGCTTAACGATAAACGACAAAATGAAGAGTTATATACATTGCCATGGAAAGTTTAACAAGAGAACATGGTTTGCATGGGCAGCGGGGCTAGTCCCCGCACCCCAGCGAAAGAGGACTACTCGCTCATGATGCGAGATACAAGAAAGATAGAAGAAGAAGATAGATCCGCCATGAGCTCGGTGCAGAGGGTGGACGCAGCCCGGTGAAGAAGATACGCTCCTTGCTCCGTCTTCTTCTCCTTCTTAGCCTCCTTGGACGCAACACCAGCTACAGGTGGAGTGGAACTTGACCGGGATGGTGCTCTGGCAGCCTTTCGGCGTCCCGAAACCTGATGCTTCAAATGGGGACCCTGGGGGTCTATTTATAGTTTTAGATCTGACGCCAAACGGTCTGGGGACCGTTTGGGCGCCAAACGGTCTTGGGACCGTTTGGGCGCCAAACGGTCTTGAGACCGTTTGGGCGCCAAACGGTCTTGAGACCGCTTGGGCACCCAACGGTCTTGAGACCGTTTGGGCATCAAACGGTTTGGAGGTCGTTTGAGCGCCAAACGGTCTTGCTTTGATCAGTCTGGCTTTGGCGTGGTCGCGCGGCTTTAGTTCTTCAAACGATCCTTGTGCTTGCATCGAACGGTCTTGGGACCGCGCGAGACCAAACGGTCTTGGGACCGCATGGGACCAAACGGTCTTGGGACCGCATGGGACCAAACGGTCTTGAGACCGTATGGGACCAAACGGTCTTGGGACCGCATGGGGCCAAACGGTCTTGAGACCGCATGGGACAAAACGGTCTTGAGACCGCATGGGACCAAACGGTCTTGGGACCGCATGGGACCAAACGGTCTTGGGACCGCATGGGACCAAACGGTCTTGGGACCGCATGGGACCATACGGTCTTGGGACCGCATGGGACCAAACGGTCTTGGGACCGCATGGGACCAAACGGTCTTGGGACCGCATGGGACCAAACGGTCTTGGGACCGCATGGGACCAAACGGTCTTGAGACCGCATGGGACCAAACGGTCTTGGGACCGCATGGGACCAAACGGTCTTGGGACCGCATGGGACCAAACGGTCTTGGGACCGCATGGGACCAAACGGTCTTGGGACCGCATGGGACCAAACGGTCTTGGGACCGCATGGGACCAAACGGTCTTGGGACCGCATGGGACCAAACGGTCTTGGGACCGCATGGACTTCTTGGGAAACTGGTTTCGTCTTGTTCTTTATGTATTCCAGCAAACGATCTTGAGACCGCATGGATCCAAACGATCTTGAGATCGTTTGCACGGAGTTTCCTGCTGTACCTGCATAAAATGAAAGATATTTAGTTAAAACCTTGATTATTGAATCACTTAGTAGTTTTGTGCATTATGATTCATATTAGGTTGAAAAGATGTGGAATAGATGTTAAATCGCTCCAAAAAGGTAATTGAAAATTATGATGAGTATGCACTCATCATTTGGTTTCACACGGCTTTGAGGTTGGTTTATTCTTTTATGATTTTTTTGTGCTTTTTCTGCAAGTGTAAAAGGAAAAAGTTAGTTTGATGATGTATTTACAAAAAAGGGTAAAACTAGGTTTATATACCGTATAAACGTAAAAAGAGTATGGAAAACTAAAGAAAAAGACTAAGATAAACTACTAAAATAGGAGGTTATCATTACCTCTCACCAAGCAACAAGGAATATGAAAGCTTATAAGACCTATATAACATTTTCAATATACAGAACATCATAGCCCATACCTGGCTATGCTCATCTTCTCAACATATATGCATGATTAGTAATCATGATACAATTACATATCAATACTATGCAATACAAGGGTTATCTTATTACATTAATAACCCATTAGTCTATATTTGTGCTTCACATTGGATTACTCTGTGTTAGAACTTCACATAGCATCACCTTGTATTAGGGTTCACATATCATTAACTTGTTCACATGGCTCGCAAGGCCCATAACACATCTTGTCACCTCTCACTAGGCAACAAATTATCACATGGCTCACAAGGCCATAACACATCTTGTCACCTCTCACTAGGAAACAACTTATTCACAAGGCTTACAAGGCCCATAACACATCTTGTCACCTCTCACTAGGCAACAAATTATCACATGGCTCACAAGGCCATAACACATCTTGTCACCTCTCACTAGGAAACACCTTATTCACATGACTTACAAGGCCCATAACACATCTTGTCACCTCTCAGTAGGCAATAAATTATCACATGGCTCACAAGGCCATAACACATCTTGTCATACAAGTATTTAGCATGCCTTTCAAGGTTTATGCGATAAGAGAATTACAACCATCCCATCATTGGGATTAGGGTTTCCTCTTTATGAATGATTAGGGTTTCATGTTTATTTTATTGATCCAAACCCTAATTCATTTCTCTACACATCTAGGAGCATACATTGCTATTATAAGTATCCAATCATACTTATTTATTCTCAACATTTATCATTAAATGATTACCAACACAAGGTACGAGTTTCTCTCTCATCCTCTCTAGGATATTGATTACATCATACTTTATTGTTTTGACTTAACCCCTTTCTCAAGGTATGTTAGCCTACACTTATCAAAGTGCATTAAACTCATTACATTTCAATGTAACAATTGGCATGACATACTTCATGTGTTACTCATCCATACATATTGGATTTAAGTTGCATCAATGTGTAGCAACCTTAAAGTGTTGGATGTGATATTTACCATACCTTGGTGTATCACTTTCCTCATCACTTTTAACTTACTTAAGTTCATCAACTTATATTGTATTAGGGTATTTCCCATCCTAATACTTTATCCACTATCCCATCATATTAATCCTGTAAAGTATTATCCATAGGTCATACACTTGAATCACCCAACTATCATCAATGATATGGACTCATCTCGGGTTAAGGCACTGTTGATTTAAGGTTGTCCATTATCAACCACTTTAGGTGTTTCACCTATAAAGGTATTAGCCACACCATAAATTGGTGTTACACTCATTACTCCTAAGAGTGTCTTACCCTCACCTTTACAAGGCATCTCAGGTTAGAAGTGTACATATGTTCACCATATCGGGTTGTATGTATATGAGCACTCCCCATATCGGGCTATAAGTATATACACACCATTCATATTGGGCTAGAGGTGTGTATATGTGTTACCCATGTCATGCATGAGGTATTAAGTCATCACCATGTCGGGCTAGACATCAACTAGGGTTGTGTATCGGGCTTCCATATCGTGCAATAGCATTTCCGATTCTTTACTCACATCGGGTTACCCAAATTAGGGTTTCATGTCAACTTATAAGTATACAATCAACCTTGTATCGTTCATGGAGTCTATAATAGACTTCCTATCGTGCAAGAGGTGTATACTACACCTCCATATCGTGCAAGAAGGTATACCATCATGTTCATAACATTTTAGTGAAGAAGGTACATCATCATATCGGTTTAGAGCTATTTGTATATATGCTTGAGCCCGATATCACTTTTTTCAAAGTGACACCATCTTCTTAAAGCCCTAGACCTTTGTTCTAACTATTATAGTTCATGTCAACAGGTCTAAGAAACTACTATAACTCATAATTTCATCAACCATTTCAGGAAATTTCGGAATTAAAAGTATTTCACTAAGTATAGCAATTTAAGTGATGAATATAACATGACTGAGTTCAAGTTATATAACCCACCTTAAGAATGACTTCAAAGCTCCAAGCTCAAAAGATCCACGTTCCTAAGGTTGAAGATGGACTTCACAACTCCTCTATATGCAAAGAATCACCCTTAGCTCCTTGGCCGACACCCTACCACTCTTGGGCGATATGGACTTCGTCTTGGCCGAAACAACGTTTCTTGTGGACGATACCCGCTCACTTGTGGCCAAAATCACTTCAATTGGCCGATATCAACTTACTATGGGCAATATCAACATGCTATGACCAATATACTTGCTATGGATAATACCCAAGTCCTATGCACAATACCCTTGTGGTCTTGCACGATATTCGACCCCTCTGGCATGATATGATACTCACTTTCACGATATGGCACTCACTTGGAGTCAAAACACTTCACTCTATGGCCGATATCACCCTATATGGTCGATATCACCTGCTTGGGCGATATGGTCTTGCCATGGGCGATACCCCAGGGCCCATGCACGATACCACAGCATCCATTCACGATATGGGAGCTCTATGCATGATACCTTAGGTTAGGAGGGTGGTAAGGGTCGAAACATTGCACCAAGGGGTGAAACTAGGGGTATATATACTTGTTGTTCTTGAAGGAAAGCAAAAATGAGGTGTCAACATTTTGAGCTAGTAGGTGCCACGTGTCATGCATGGGTGACACGTGTCCATGAATGTATCATCATTTATCCTGTCTTGAAAAATAGTTGAGGATCATCTTGAGATGCAAATTCATCCATTACTTATCCCTTTGAATAAGATATATCAATTAATTCATCACTTTTTGCACAACCCGATACAACTTTGTTAAGGAAGTTGTAACTCGACACACCTCAACTCATTGAGGTTATTTGCAGGATATGGAATTTTCCAAGAGTCCACGAAATGATATGGGACACCACCTTGGGTTCCTTGTCCGATAGGCACTCATATATAAGCTTTTCAACTTTATACAACTCAAGTTAAGCTTTCATATTCAACCCATTTCTTGGTCATTTCATCACCAAGATTACCATCATTTATAATGAAATCAAACATGGTGTCTCCTTCTTTCTCTCTCCTATATATGATACTAGGAGTGAGTAGGGACAATCTAGAGCTGGTAATTTGCATATCAACCCCACATTTTGGGTAAATTACAATTTGTACCAAAATTGGTGCACAAGGTACCAACTTTGTTCAAACAAGTTCAAACTTGGAACTTGGGCTTTCCACAAGCCACCAATTAGCATAATTCTCTCTCTTATGATGATAAAACACATGTGGTACATTCAACATGTGACATTTTGCATTATAACCCCTCAACTTGGGTAATTTGTACTTTAGTCCAAAATAAGCAAACATTGCTTCAACATTGTTCAAACAGGACCAAAATTGAAACATAAGTTTCTCATGAGCCCTAATTACTTTTCCCAAGATAAGATTAAGAATCTACTCAACATTATTAGGCAAAACATCTAGGGTTAACACATAACCCATGTCAAGAATGTTACAAATTATAAACCCCTAACAAGGATTTCGTCCCCGAAATCTCAGGAAAAAGGAGAGACAGATTATTCAGTTGTCATACCCTCAAGTCTCCACATAATATCTTAATATCATGGAGATATCATGGATTCTGTAATCCACACAAAGTTCCTTTCATTGATTCAACCTTATCAATGTTTATGTTTATGCAGAGCATAAACCCCTAACATATGATGTCCATATTATTGAAAAGAAGAAGCACAAAAGAACATACCTCTATCATCACCCCTGAATATTTACCAAAAGAGAAACATATACATATCTAACACAGATAATTCACTCGACAATCCTTTATTCATTTAGGAAAGTTCACTTAGTAAACTCTATGTAATTGGGAATGTTCACATAGCTTTTCCTTTTTATTAGGAATGTCCACATAGCTTTTCCTTTTTAATAGGGAATGTCCACATAGCTTTTCCCTTTAAGTTGGGGATGTCCACATAGCTCTCCCCTGTTAGTTGGGAATGTCCACATAGCTCTTCCCTTTAAGTTGGGGATGTCCACATAGCTCTCCCCTATTAGTTGGGAATGTACACATAGATGTTCCCTTTAAGTTGGGGATGTCCACATAGTTCTCCCCTATTAGTTGGGAATGTACACAAAGCTTTTCCCTTTAAGTTGGGGATGTCCACATAACTCTCCCCTATTAGTTGGGAATGTACACATAGCTTTTCCCTTTAAGTTGGGGATGTCCACATATCTCTCCCCTATTAGTTGGGAATGTACACATAGCTTTTCCCTTTAAGTTGGGGATATCCACATAGCTCTCCCCTATTAGTTGGGAATGTCCACATAGCTTTTCCCTTTAAGTTGGGGATGTCCACATAGATCTCCCCTATTAGTTGGGAATGTACACATACTTTTCCCTTTAAGTTGGGGATGTCCACATAGCTCTCCCCTATTAGTTGGGAATGTCCACATAGCTTTTCCCATTAAGTTGGGGATGTCCACATACCTCTCCCCTATTATTTGGGAATGTACACATAGCTTTTCCCTTTAAGTTGGGGATGTCCACATAGCTCTCCCCTATTAGTTGGGAATGTCCACATAGCTTTTCCCTTTAAGTTGGGGATGTCCACATAGCTCTCCCCTATTAGTTGGGAATGTCCACATAGCTTTTCCCTTTAAGTTGGGGATGTCCACATAGCTCTCGCCCATTAGTTGGGAATGTTCACATAGCTTTTCCCTTTAAGTTGGGGATGTCCACATAGCTCTCCCCTATTAGTTGGGAATGTACACAAAGCTTTTCCCTTTAAGTTGGGGATGTCCACATAGCTCTCCACTATTAGTTGGGAATGTCCACATAGATTTTCCCTTTATGTTGGGGATGCCCACATAGCTCTCCCCTATTAGTTGGGAATGTACACATAGCTTTTCCCTTTAAGTTGGGGATGTCCACATAACTCTCCCCTATTAGTTGGGAATGTCTACATAGCTTTTCCCTTTAAGTTTCTTTATACTCTCTAGATTGTTTCAAAATGACTACTTGATCATAGTAATCAGAAAGATAACAATCTAAGAGTTCCATACTTTCCTTATCTTCAATAACCATATACCTGGCCAGGGTATACAAGTATTGAAATTAGGTAGTATGCACTTTATTTACTATTATATTCGTCACTTTTCATACCATTATACACACAGGATTTTCCATTCCTAGATTTCCTCCAGGCATCATTTCTAAATCTCATCTTTCAACACACAGATAAGAGAGATTATAAAACATTTTAAGGAACACTGAGTAAGATATAAGTTCTCAGCTCCCTTGTGTCCTTATAGGACTAGTCAAAGGAAGTTCAAAAACAACTACTTTCATATCTTTAACACATAGAATCATGATATGAAATATCATATTGAATATATTTCATTTAAGTATCACCCCTCAAGGTCACCTACCACATTAGGTTGATTTCAACACATAGTGTCCGGTTACCTCATGTTGCTGCTTTTGCCTTTACTTAGTGGATACTGCCCTGGTGCACTCGGCATTTATTGCACTGGTGACACCAAAAACTTTGGCTTTTCAGAATATCTAGGCAAGTATCTCTAAAATTATAGAGATCTTACCTTAATTCTCAGCTTATTGCCCATCCTTGGGCACTATCATCACATATGTACTTATCTATCTAAACTTATGGAAGAGTCTACTTTCTTGCCATATGTTAATCTTTACATCATGTCTACTATTCTAACATGACTATGTCATTCAAGAATCCTTTCAAAGCCCAAAGTTTATGCATTAAAGACTGGTAACCTAGGTCATAATGCTAGTATCCAGTCTACTATATGCATCATTGTTGTCCTAACCTACTCTTCAAGAGCATAAACATAGGATTCCCTATCCTGATTAGGTCAAGATGGGAATTGTCATGCACTTGTTCTTCTCTTGCCTGATACCATGCACCCTCTCCTGGTGCAACAATATTGCCCTTAGCAATGTGTTCCTCGTGTTCCCCAGTCATTTATAAACTTTACCCTTTACTCTGCATAAGCAGAAGTTGTTGGGTTTTAGGGGAGGCAGAGAAGGCAGCGGAAACAAAAATTTTCTCCTCCCCAAACCCAGAACAAGGAAACGCGTCAAAGTCTATACAATAGGAAAGGGATGGTTTGTGGAATCATACCTTGTCCCGAGGCTTGCTCAGCGACAATACCTCGCGGCTTGCACGGTCTTCACCTCCGGTCTTAGACGGTGTCTGTGCAGCTCTTGGTCGCACTGGGACTGACGACCCCTGGTCTCACTGGTACTGTCAGGATTGACAGCTATTCTCTGAGCGGCAGAAATCTCCCGCCTCTGAAGTAGTCCACACGGACCACCTGGAACTCCAATCTCCTTGTCCTACAAGGAATTGGAAGGAGTCACACCCTCCGGTTGGCGTACTAGTCGCCGACACACTCTCCTGCCACCATTCACTTTCTGCAGTTGTCTTTCCCTTGTTGTGCCTCCCTTATCGAGTAGCACATGCTCGGGCTCTCTCGGTTACCAAAACCAGAGAGAACGACAACTTTACAGAGCAACTGGTTGCACTGAGTTGTTCTTTGAGAAGCCCCCAATACCCCTATATATATAGGAGGGTCATGGGACAAGGTTCTCTATCCCAGGAAATATGGGACTAAAGAAGGAGTAGAAGGGTTCAAGATTTTCCACAAAAACAACCAACTGCGGACCTGAACCGATTGTTTCATTTCTGAAACGACCATTTGGGGACCTGAGTCGGTCGGTTGACACCTCAACCGATCAGTTGGGACACCTCAACCAGTCGGTTCACTTTTGAACGGGCGGTTCGTGGCCCTAGTCAGTTCCCGATTGACTTTTCTTCTTTTGTTTCTAATTGGTACCTAATACCAATCCTCGTTCCAATCAAATTGGGCAAGTGAAACGAAAAGTCATTTCTCACCAATCTTATTTTCCCAACTTGCTCGGTTGGACCGTTGAATCGATCGTTTCAACACTTGAATCGATCATTTCACCCTGTCCTTGAGCCGATCGACTCACAACCTGAGCCGATCGGTTCACCAAACTCAGCCGATCGGTTCATCACATGAGCCGATCGGTTGGGAGTGCAGATTGTGCAGAAACAGTCAATTGCAATTTCAATCAATCTGATACTCTAATCAATTTGTCCAACACCTTGAACACTATGATTTTGAGCTATCAATTAATTGAGTGTTTAATTGAACTACTAAACTCCTTTAGTAATCAATCTAAACAATGTTTGTGGACAAAACTCCTCTTCCAGGTTAAATCCTATGTGTGTGACCCTGTAGGTCCTTTTCACATTGGCAGTGAAAATCCATAACACTTATGACTTCACAAGCAAAGAGCGGTGCATAGTCAAACATTAGTGCTACCCAAGTGAAATAGAAAGTTGGAGAAAAACTTTCAATCCTACAATCCGTGAATGGTGTTACAGTGAATGTATAATTCCTTTGTCACTGATATCCCGAATGAACTTGAGCACTACTACAGAACCTACCTTTAGTGTCAGTTATTTTAGGCCTTTAGTGTCGGTTATTGAGCGACGCCTATGTGGGCGACACTAAAAGGTCACCCATTACGTGTCGGTTCCAGAACTGACACCCAAACTCTTCGCGTGCGACCGAAAACGCGCCATCAGGGGACTATATGTGTCGGTTATTAGTTAAGAAACTGACACCCAAAACCTTCGCGCCACAAAAAGGGCGCCATCTTGGGCGCTATCAGTGTCGGTTATAAGCCAAAAACCGACGAACTTCGCGCCACAGAAAGGGCGCCATCTTGAGCGCTATCAGTGTCGGTTATAAGCCAAAAACCGACGAAATATGTCTTCGCGCCAAAAGAATATGTGTCGGTGACATATAAATAACCGACATTGTAACGTTATGTGTCAGTTGTTTACAAATACCGACGCCTACTATTGGCGCCAGCTTGGGCACTATCAGTGTCGGTTTGTAGTAAGAACCCGACACCATATATGTTCGCGCCACAGGAAATAGGCGCCAGTTATTTCTAAAAAACCGACATTACATAATTGTGTGTCGGTTATTTACAAATAACCGACGCCTATTCTTTTTTTTTTTTACAGACCTGCAGACCTGCTGTGGCTGGTCGCAGGATGAGAAACCTGCAGTTCAGTTAACTGAACTGTAGGTTTTACGACATCCATTGATATCAGCCAACAACAGGCCACAAACCTGCAAATTTGACAATAAAAATATTCACACATGCATTTAGCAATACAACCTGCAGTTTCATTTTATTTTCACACATTTAGAAACATTCATGTAGCTAGCAATCTGCAGTTGCATTCATTCACATTCACACATGTAGAAACATTGATATAGTAACCTAACTTTCATTCATTTTCACTCAAACACATGTAGAAACATCTAGACATGTAGAAACATTCACACATTATAATTCAGAAATTCATTTACAAAATCCCCACTATTTGTATGGTTGTTGCCCATTTTTCTCTTACTTCATTTCATTCTCCCATCGTATAGGGAGCATGTACATCTGGTAAGTCCGTTCCTGTAGTGGGGTCAGCTTTAAACACCTGTAAAGAGATTGATGTTATATATAATTAATGAGCTATAAATAAGATTGATATATTTCATATTATCTAATGAGACTATATAATACCTGAGCAATACAATCGATGTCCATACAACATGACAGACTAACACATATATAGTACATAACAACAGCATCGTCGAATTTACATACAACACTAGCTTAGTACATATATAGTGGGACTTATAAGGTGACGATCCCACCTGGTAAAACAGGTTACCGACAACTACGTACATGTTACGACTGGGAGGTCGTGATTCAGCAACAATATGCATTAGCAGGAGGACAAACATATCACCATATGTTTGTCCTCATATGGTGATCTGTTTGTACTCCTGCTAATGCATACGGTTGTTGAAGCACGACCTCCCAGTCGTAACATGTAGTCGGTAACCTGTTTTAGCAGGTGGTATCGTCACCTTAGTCCACTATATATGTACTAAGTTAGTGTTGTATGTAAATTTGGAGCTGTTGTTGTTAAGCACTATATATATATGTGTTAGTCTGTCATGTTGTTATATGAATCTGAACCACTTGTGTGTGCTGCACTTTATGTATTGTATTTTTATCCTGCTTCTCTTCATTGGGGCTTCTTCCTGCATATTCTGCATAGCTATGTCATGTCCGTCATGCATAGCCTACTTCCTATATTTATTTTTCAAAGAGAATACCAACAAAAATTATTAATGTAGAGTTAGTGAAATACTGATCAATGTCTAGAATTGGAATAGATCAAGAACCTACTCTCAGCATCGCGTATGTAATCTCGGGTGAGATTGGTCCTATATTTCTTTAGCACCCTCCCACAATGTTTAGCATTTGTATTAACTAGAATATAATGAAACATCAAATCAGAAAATGATATTGATATTAAAAAAGTAAACATTTAGCTTCAATAAAAAAATATAAACATGCACACCTCTAAAATTGTGATCTTTTCTCAATTAACAATCCTTCATTGTGATCTCCGCGCACATATAAGTCATCATTAGCTTCAATATTTTCTGGAGTAGGCAACCCAACTGAGAATGGACTGGAGTCATCATATTTATCATAGTACTCTTCTTCATCTATAGGATCTTCAATGAACTGTCTTTTACCATGAAGAACAACCGACCATTTATCATTTGCAGGATCATCGATATAAAATACTTGTTTCGCTTGTGATGCCAATATGAATGGTTCAGCCTTCTCGCCAATCTTTTCAAAGTTCACCAAAGTGAAACCCAATTCATCCACTATAACTCCTTTGGTGTTATCAACCCAATTACATTTGAAGAGTAGAATTCTGAAATCTATGTAGTCAAATTCCCATATCTCTTCAATGACACCGTAATATGACATTTTAGCTTCACGTGGACTCTTATCCTTTGCACTTGCAAAAAACATAGTCGATGCTTGAAGGGTGACCCCACTGTTTTGGACGACACTCTTATCATCTTGGCGCTTTGTGTAATATGTGAATCCATTAATGTCATACCCTTCATAAGATATAACAGTCAACTTTGGTTTAAAGGCGAGGCATTTGATAGTTTCAGTAATATCATCTGGTGTTTCAGATAGTGACGCTTCCCTTCAGGAAGCATTTCTTTCAACAAAGACAGCAATGACGTGAAGCTTTTGTCGCTCCATCTATTGTTAGCTTTCAACTTATACAATCTCAACACATCGTTAAGCTTCGTAAACTTAGTACAACCTGTGTATAACGGCATCTCAGCATCATGCACAATGTTTCTAAAAATGGGAGGTGGATCGGTGTGCTCTACCCCACAACTATCCAGCATCGCATCAACGATGTCTATTGGAACTGGTTCATTCACATCTACGTCATCGTAGGAAATTTTTTCTTCCACACAAGCATTGCTATCGACATCCACTGGTTTCGGGTTTCAAATCTCTCCATGCCAGTGCCATTCTGTATGGCCTTGTATAATCCCGTTGCACATGACATGAGTCATGATTTCGTCACCAGTGTTGACTTTCAGGTTGTTACTGCAATGTCTACATGGACAATAGAACCTATCTCCAAGTTGTTTCCTATGTTCCTCGGCAAATTTAATGAACTGGTGAAGACCAGAAATAAACTCTAGGCTGCAGCGATTGCGAATGGACATCCATGATCTATCCATTCTATGATCAAAGAGAAAACAAGTATATATTAGGACAAGATTAGGGTCTAGGGTTAACAAATACATGTTATGTCATTATTATATATAATAAATGTGTACCACCTATCCATTCTTGAACACCTAAGCTCACTAGTAAGTGTATAATGTGTATTGGGTTTTCAAGAAAATTTCGGCAGCATTTCCCCGCTGTTCTCCAAGTACATATGTACTTAGAGAACAAACGGGGAAATGCTGCCAAAATTTTCTTGAAAACCCAATACACATTATACACTTACATCCTAAGTGAGATTATGTGTTCAAGAACAGTCCCAAACCGGGGACTATCCAAGATTTACTCCTAATGAGTAAATCTTGGACGGGTTTCTAGGCCAACAAATAATGTATTGTCATTCGTATACCTAAAATCCTAGTTCTTCAAGTTAGGGTGATTATTGATGTCTTTTAAAGCATGATTGGCAATTTAGGGAAAAGTTCATCATTTACATTCCAAGAATGTCACATGTGTGCATTACAATTCATCATTAAGAAAGATATAAGCAAGTATGTCGTATTAAAATAGACTAAACAATATAAGAAATTTTTTTTGAGGCAAGACAATATGAGAAAATAGTAGTGTAATCATGTAAATGGGAACATTCATGGGAACACACACTTCAGTGATAAGCATTCATGTAGCAACTTACAGTTCCATTCATGGGAACACACACTTTAGTTATAAGAATAACTAAACAAAGGGGTTGGTGTACCCCTAAACATGCGCATAATTAAAAAAACTATTAATACAGACAAGTCTAGATAGATAGACAACTAAATACTACACCAACATGGTCCCGCATGCATCAGTAACTTCTTTTTGATGATGAAGCTGTGTCACAAAGCTCCTCACTGTATTTAGACAAATCTGAACTGATAGGGGCCTCAGATTCAGATTCCTCATAGATGATATCCGACGCCGTGCGCTCATACCGCAGAAGATGATCGGGGGTCTCACAGTTGTTGTCGGTTATCCAAACTTTGATGGAATTATCGCCAACTGGATGGAGAAAAAGCCTATTCCAACGGACCAGATACAACTCTCCAATCCAATCACGCCAACCGGATTTTGATACAAGATTTCCCGCCAAATCATACTCAACCTCGATTACATGTGAATAATTTCCAAAAGTTAGGGTCACTTTACCAGGCATGTAGTGTCTTCCTTTTAGAAAACGCCAATGTTTGGGTATGACCAATTGGTTTAAGGAACGATCATCTAGGATGATGTCCAATTGTTCTTCAACGGGGAACGTTAACATTGACATAGAGGCCCAATTCATAGTCATTGTTATGGGAAGATAGAGACTGCACAATATTAGTATTAACAAAGTGTAAGTACATATAACGATGTTATATATTTTTAGAAAAAGTTGTATAACATTAGTTAACCTTTTATTGCTTGTCTAGGTGCTTACTAAAATAGAACCATTATATGGAACTAAAATGGAACCATTATATGGAACTAATCCTACATTATACACATACTTTTCCTGAGTAAGATAATGTGCACTTCATGGAATTATTAAGATCTGAATATATATAAGTTGTTTCTACCTACTTTGATGGGATTTTATAACATTCGAGTCTTCCATTTAAGGCATTAGATGCATATATTGCAGTACATGTATTCAAATCAGTAGAAGCACAAAATCAGTACCTAAACCTAAACACAAATAAGTAAATAACTTAAAAAAAATGTCCAGCAGCTGCTTGGGCGTGCCTTGGCACCGCCCAAGCAGCCACCGGAGCAGAGGAGAGGGCGGGGGGGCGAACAGGCAGGGAGGGCGGGCGGGCATACCTGGCGGAGAGGGCGGTGGGGCTAGCTGCTACCGGCGACGCGGAGAAGGAGACCGGCGGGCGGAGAGGCAGGCCGGCGGGCGGAGAGGAGGCCGGCGGGGGGACTGCTTCTCGCGGAGAGGCAGGGAGCACGACGGCGACGGCGAGGCAGGGAGCACGACGGCGGCGGCGAGCACGAACAGAAAGGAGCACGACGGCGACGGCGAGCACAAACGACAGGGGCGGCGGCGGCGGCAAGGGTAGAAATCACCGGAGCTAGGGATATCGGGAATGAAATAGGGGAAATGGGAAGAATCGTTCGGGCAGGGGAGCTATTAAGTTGACAATATGTGTCGGTTATTTTAAAAAACCAACAACTAAACCAACAATGTCGGTTGTTTGCTAAAAACCGACAACTATATTGGACTATCGTCGTCGGTTTATAAATAAAAGACAACCGACAACTATACCTGTCTCGCGCATACACTTTGGTCGTCGGTTATTTATTAAAGAACCGACAACATATGTCAAATTTTGGAGCCAATTTTTTCACTGGAATTTTGGGTTTGGCGGTTGAGTTTATGTGTCGGTTGTTTATTAAATAACCGACACGTAATAAAAGCGGTACCCGTGTCTGGTCGACCTTCATGGGTTGGATGTCAGTTTCTGTTAATAACCGACACATTAGTGTTTATGTGTCGGTTTTTGTATACAACCGACACCCTGCAAACCGACTTTATAAGCCATTTCTGTAGTAGTGGAGGCATGGAATAGTCATCCTGTCAACGTTCATTCACTTTCTTGATCTCAGAGCAGATTGGAAGAGATATGTATGACATCAATATCACATACTGATTCACACATGCGTGCGCACATCTATCTCAATCCTACTCATCAAGTGGCCTTGGATATCAAACTCCCTCAAGAAGGACAAATCCCATATCTATCACTCACCCCTCTAAAGCCCCATGTGTCAAAGCCACCCAATCATCACCTTTATAACAACCCATGTTTCAGGACTGTGTTTGATGATGTCAAAGTGTACCCAACGACATGTGTTGAGTGTAGTGATTTCAGGTCAAAGAATCACATTCAACACCATCACTGTGAGTACTGGCTGTGACTACCATGTCATGGTTCCATGTGTCAAACTCACGGTGGGTCTGTCCGATACACTTGTTCTCTAACAAGTACCTATGTGTTTGGTTTGATATCTCTATATCATGACTAATGAGATTTTGTCATCAACCAACACCACAATCTAGTCTTGTGTGTCATTGTTGTCTATCTACCTTCCACAATGACATTCGACTAGGGACATAACAAGAATGTATAAACTCTTAGCATCCGTATGATCTCATCGTTCAGGTCCTCAACCTGAAAGCATACGTCATTGAGTACTGTCATTCTCTAGACATTCAATCTGTTCTATCACTATCTCATATGACTGAACCAGAAAGAATTGGAAGCTTGCCTTTGATGTTTATCAAATCAATCTTAATGTATCCCACCAATCATACCATGATTGGCTCTCATGGCATACATACCAACAGACTCCCACTTGCACTGCGAGCCAATCACCCTTGAATCATATTCACAGTGATCTTCAAACATGTCCCACATGTTACTGTGCTCTTGTGCCACCATAGTGAGTTATGGAAACACCTTGCCAAAGTCAGTATAAATTGCATGTCTCACATCTCTTTGATGTACGTCATATGTATGAGATGGAGCCGTCGTAATATGTGATCTAGTATTCCTTTGCTAACCTTTAGCCACATTGTATGATCAAGGATTCCGTACTTGTCATCAATGACCGGAATATCTATAAGTTCATCTCATGAACTTCTAGATCCATATAGTATCCACTGCTGTTCTCTAACACACGGATACTCGACATTTCCTTTTAAACAGTTTTATTGGAACGTTTCCAATTATCAACAAATTTTCACTTTTATATATCCTATATATATGTTGCGATTAATTTTTTGTCCTTTTCGGAAGTTCGCATCAATGTAACTCCTTACATCGAACTCTTCCTTATCTCCATAGAACAAGTACTTCTCAAGTACTTTTCAAGTTCTTATGGTTTTCCAGTAACCCTTACTAGAAGTAGACAGACATCCACTCGTCACGTCCCACATACGAGTTATCAAGATGAGCACATCATATTGTCATGTCCTACATACAAGATGATGAATGCATTTTATTCTTCCCATGTCCATACATGCAAGATAATGGGATGATTACATACATGATAGATCCATATCTATTCTTAGTGTTCCCATTCTTCATAAGAATTAGACACTTGGCCTTGGGTTACTAACTCCATGTAATATGGACATGTTTTCTCCCACTTAATCTGTGTACACTTAAACCTTCAGTACAGATTGCCAATGTATGCTCTCTCTTTTCAGGTCAAGTGGTTTTTGAGAACTATCTCTATAGATCTCTATTCCTATCACATAGGAAACATCTCTATCTTCCTTAAAGATAATTTCCGCTTTTGGATTTCCATTCTAGAACATTTCCATTTCACATCAACATGTGGAATGTGAATACGCTCCCACTAAATCACAGATCCCTTCTTTATCTTTGACATATCAATCAAACCCTTTGACTATATTATCAAAGTAAAGATCCAATTCTGAGTTGCTAGTACTCAATCAATCACATTGATTAGTCCATTGATTCATAAACCTTATAGATTGTGTCACGTACACATCCTTGTTTTATTCCTCATAGGAATGCAGTTTTAATATCCATATGTCAAATGTCTTAGTCATTAAGTTGCAATCAACAAGCATCATCCTTCTCAAAATGTTATCCATGTGTCTTAACACTTAAGACTCATTTACACTTATGGATTTGCATCCAATGGGTGCTACCATCAAGGTCATACCTTATGGCTTACATGGAATTCATTTAGAATGTAATGGTCATTTACCATAACTCAAAATTTGGTTCCTCTCATTCATCTAGATACTTGACCCATCACATGACCAACTCATCATATAGATGATCAAGATGTATCTGTCAAGGATATAAGAACTCACAACTCCTTGTGATTCTTAATGTCCTTTATTAGTGTGGGGTATTCTTTATTTAAGAAGAATTTAGTTATTTGATAATCATTCTCTAATTCCTTAGAGTATGACTCCTTCTTGATTTATACATCACCATGCCTTAATCATGAGTTCACTATGATACACTATCAGAATCACTCATAAGGATCTCAAACATTTGGTCCAAGTATTTCATTCATTGATCTCATCAAGAATTTACACTTTACCAAATTCGTACTTCATCTATGATAAACTTGAACACTTCAAGATATTCATATTGGTATTTATCTAAACACCGTTTGAAGTATTAGCATTCACTCTAATAGGTATGTAAATACATCACATGTATTATACCTACTTGGATAATCATTCTCCCACTACCATTAGTGAAGATTGATTCATCATGTACAAGATATTCATGTCTCTTACTCGTTCTCTAACCAAAAGAGTCTAGATTTATCCATCACATGGAAACTAGAAATGAATTTCTCATGATTGATGCTAATTTGATTGTTTGAGTTATCAATAACTTTAGGTATCATTTTATCTTATGCTTACCATGTATCACAAGATAAACAAGGCATTGCCACAAAGATCATATCTTTAAGATTGAAACATCAACTTTATCAAATGTCATCATTGTCATACAATATGCAAAAATAAAGTGTTTCTATCTATGGGCAATATATGAAATAGAAGTTCTCAACTCTATTTCATGCCCTTTAGGCTGAAATAAACTGAAAGATACTCCTATCTATGGCAGCAACACTTGCTCCAATGATGGGTACTTGTTTCTTGGTCCTTCCACAAAGGTCATCACTTCTTTAAGGATCTTGCATATCATATATGATAGATCCATATCTTGGTATCATATACCTCAGATAAAGAAGCGGTTCATTTCATGATACCTTAGGTGGAGATTTCCATCCCCTCCTTCATCTTCTTTTGTTCTTCCAGATATGTAGGGCAATTCCCTCATACACCCTTTCCCCGTGTGCCTTTGAGGCTGAAGACGGCTTGGGTTGCTGGCTAGCATCAGAACACTTCTTAGATTTGCCCTTGCCCTTACCCTTAAGACTTACCCTTCATCGATCACATCAAACATTAGGGTTTGTCCTTCTTCATAATTGCCTCTACTGTCCTCAACATGTCCAACAACTCTGTCAACTGACGTGGCTTTTGAATGCACTAAAAAATTCACTCGGAGTTTATATCCCCGAGCTTTTACAAAAACCAAGTGCAACAATACCACCCGCAAGCGGACGGGTCTTATCGCAGTACAGTTGACGATCGAACCCAAAGGACAACGTTTTTAAGAATCCTTGTCAGTTGAATCTAGCTCAAGTAAAACTAATATTTAGAACAATAGTTTGATTTGGGTTGTTTAAACTAAATGCAAGAATGTAAATGCGGAATAAAAGATGGGTTTAGATCAATAATATGGAATCGCTGGGATGGTACTGGGTTTGATCACCGCTACACACACAAACATACTCTTTTGCAAACAATCCAGGCACGATATATCACTTCAAGTAGAGCTGCTGCAGAACCCCCCATAGGGGCGTTAGGTCCACGTAAGCATCACCATAGGCAGCCGATTTCTCATCGCCATCCGGATCACATGTCTTATGGTTCTGAAGATATAGAAATCCACGGAGGTTGTGAACCCCTCATACGGGCGTTAGGCGCACAGAAGCGTCAACGAAGGCTAAATGGCTCATCCCCTCGTGGATCATACACTTCCTACCTCGATGAAATCCCATCCTATTTCTAGTTTGGGAGTCAGCCGCATTAACCGATAAACAAGCATGAAGGTTACATGCAAGGAAACATCGACGTTTAGAAAGACGATACAAAATCCAACTAAGGTTGTGAACCCCCTATACAGGCGTTAGGCGCATAGAAGCGTCACCGAAGGCTAGATGGCTCGTCCCCTCACGGATCACACACTTACGACCTCAAGGAATCCCCTTCTATTTCTAGTCAGGGAGTCAAACTCATTAAACGACGTTTGTACCCATGCAGTAAAGTTATCGCAACATAGGGAGCACAACGGTGAGAACAAGCATATAACCAACCTACGAGCTTAACGATAAACAACAAAATGAAGAGTTATATACATTGCCATGGAAAGTTTAACAAAAGATCATGGTTTGCATGGGCAACGGGGCTAGTCCCCGCACCCCAGTGGAAGTGGACTACTCGCTCATGATGCGAGATACAAGAAGGATAGGAGAGAAAGATAGATCCGCCATGAGCTCGCTGCAGAGGGTCGACGCAGCCCAGTGAAGAAGATGTGCTCCTTGCTTCGTCTTCTTCCACTTCTTGCCCTCCTTGGACGCAACACTAGTAGTAGGTGGAGTGTAACTTGATCGGGGTGGTGCTCTGGCAGCTTGTCGGCGTCCGGAACTGATCCCTTCAAATGGGGACCCTGGGGTATATTTATAGTTTTAGATCTGACCCCAAACGGTCTGGAGACCGTTTGGGCGCCAAACGGTTTGCAGACCATATGGGCACCAAATGGTTTGGAGACCGTATGGGCACCAAACGGTTTGCTTCGATCGGTCCTGGCCTTGGCGAGGTCGTGCGGCTTTAGTTCTTCAATTGATCCTTGCGCTTGCATCGGATGGTCTTGGGACCGCACGGGGCCAAACGGTCTTGAGACCGAATGAGACCAAACAGTTTGACACCGAATGGGACCAAACGGTCTTGAGACCGAATGGGACCAAACGGTCTTGAGACCGTATGGGACCAAACGGTCTTGAGACCGAATGGGACCAAACGGTCTTGAGACCGAATGGGACCAAACGGTCTTGAGACCGAATGGGACCAAACGGTCTTGAGACCGTATGGGACCAAACGGTCTTGGGACCACATGGGACCAAATAGTCTTGGGACCACATGGGACCAAACAGTCTTGAGACCGCATGGCTTTCTTTGGCAACTGGTTTCGTCATTCGTTCTTCATGTATTCCGCCAAACGGTCTTGGGACCGTGTGGACCCAAACGGTCTTGAGACCGCAAGGATCCAAACGGTCTTGAGACCATATGCATGGAGTTGCTTGATTTTCCTGCATTAAATGAACGATATTTAGTTAAAATCTTGATTATTGAATCAACTAAGTAGTTTTGTGCAATATGATTCATATTAGGGTGAAAAGATGTGGAATAGAGATGAAAATGTCCCAAAAAGGTAATTGAATTTCATGATGAGTATGCACTCATCAAAACACCCCGAACTTAAATCGTTGCTCGTCCTCGAGTAACATAAAGTTTGAAACTGTTGCCTAATGAAATACTTTCGATCCGTGTGATTTCTTCATCTTCACATCACAAATGTTTTCTTTCTGCTCAGTATGAATGAGTACCTTAACTTCCTGGGACCACTAAACACGTCTTTCCATAGCTTCGTTCCTGAGTTCGTTTCCCAACAACGCTTCCTCCCCACTTTTTCCAACACCAAGCGTGTCGAAGAGTTTTGTAGGAGTTCTGAGATACCCGCAGAATCAACAAGTATGCATCCGATCTGACACTGGTGTAGTTCAGGATGGTGGGGCATGTATTGTGCCCTTAGGTAGAAAAAGGAGTGAAAGGTGGTATGGAAAGAAGAAGTAAATCTCTCCTCTAGTCGACTCGAGATTTTTATTTGTTTTGCAATTTCATTTATTGCATTTTTTTTTTGTGTGCACTATGGCAT
Source organism: Alisma plantago-aquatica (assembly GCA_963693085.1). Taxonomy (NCBI): domain Eukaryota; kingdom Viridiplantae; phylum Streptophyta; class Magnoliopsida; order Alismatales; family Alismataceae; genus Alisma; species Alisma plantago-aquatica. The sequence goes on along the minus strand of OY856411.1, from coordinate 133,534,788 downwards.
CTTTTATTGCAGATCTCTCCTCTATTCGACTCGAGAGTGCATTTCTTTTTGTGTGCACTTTGGCATCTTTTATTGCAGATCTCTCCTCTATTCGTCTCGAGATTGCATTTTTGGTGGTACGCCACTATTTATTGGAAGGGGTATGGAAGAAGCAGATACGGGGGAAGTGGCGTGCCACCCCGAACTTAGGGTTTGGCACAAGTTTGGCTATTTTGGTGGCATTGATGGATGGAGGGATACGAAGATGATAGAAGAAGTGTAGAAGAGAGTTCAGATCAGAATTCAACTTGATTTACAATTCGAGTCTGGGTTGATCTCTTTGTTATACTCTGCTCAAATAATGACTTGATGCGGGTCCAGTGGGGATTCTGATCCATTGTTCCACTAGTCAGTTAGGAAGCGCAACATGTTTGATCCCTATCAGTTTGGCAGATACTTATCATTTTTTAAAAAGTATTATGATGTTATGAATCATAAGCTTCACAGGATGATTTCAGGCAAAAGGCAAGTTTCAAAAGTCAGTCCTCTTGAGGATTTTCTTCGAGTAAGGGGGATGTTATGATTGAAGATGCATAGCAAAAAAGTTAGTTGCATTTTTATCGACAAAAGTCAAAATTTCATCATCAGGTATCTATTCGAAAATTTGAAAAATTTTATGATAAAGACAACTTATATGAAAGAGGGTGTTTATGTAAGTGAAGTACGTACCACTCACCCTCCACCCCGAACTTAGAGATTCGCTCGTCCTTGAGCAAACCCTAAATTCAAGATGGAGGGGAAAGGAAACACCAGGAATGACTGCCGAGAATGATTTCGTTCTGATCGGCGCTACTCCGATCTCGTGTTCTGAAAGAAAACTATCTCATAAGGCAAATTTTATTTAATGAAAATTTAACTATAAGGTAAAAAACAAAATTTGAAAAAGGAAAAGTAAAACAGATTTATTGATCGGGTTGCCTCCCGACAAGCGCCTTTGTTTTATGTCGATGGCTCGACAGAGTTCTTCGGTATTATCGTGGATCCTTTGGATTGTTGAATTCCAACATTATTTCGGTGCCTTTGTCAGTTGGTGTGAAGTATCTTTTCAAGCGGTGACCATTTGCTATAAATTCGCCAGACCTGTCACTCCATAAAGAGAAAGCACCATGAGGAGAGATGCTTTTGACGATGTAAGGTCCACACCAACGTGAGCGGAGTTTCCCTGGGAACAATTTAAATCTAGAATTGAAAACTAGAACTTGGTCTCCCACTCGTATGTCTTTTTGTTTCAGATGTCCATCATGCCAGAATTTTATGTGTTCTTTGTAGATTTGTGCATTCTCATAGGCTATCATTCTGAGTTCATCCAGCTCATGGAGTTGCAGAATTCTGGCTTGACCCGCTTGTTTCATATTGAAGTTTATTTGCTTAATTGCCCACCATGCCTTATGTTCAAGTTCGACTGGCAGGTGGCAACCCTTTCCATATATCAATCAAAAAGGTGTAGTCCCAAGGGGAGTCTTATAAGCGGTCCGGTAGGCCCATAAGGCGTCGTTGATTTTTGTTGACCAGTCTTTTCGATTGCGTCGGACGGCATTTTCGAGAATAGACTTAAGTTGACGGTTGGATACCTCGACTTGTCCACTTGTTTGTGGATGGTATGGTGAAGCGATTTTGTGTGAGACACCATATTTTCTTAATAAAGCTTCAAATCTTCTTTCAATGAAATGGGAGCTTCTGTCGGAAATCACGGTTCGCGGTACTCCAAACCGTGGGAAGATGATATCTTTGAATAATTTGATGACGGGTTTTGAATCACTAGTGACAGTTGGGATAGCTTCGACCCATTTTGAAACGTAGTCCACTGCCACTAAGATATACGAGAATCCATTGGAAGATGGGAATGGACCCATATAATCCACTCCCCAAACGTCAAATATCTCGACTTCTTGCCATCGATTCAGTGCCATTTCGTCTCTCTTGGTTATATTGCCGGCCCTTTGACACTTATCACAGGATTGGACAAAATCATAGGAATCTTTGGATAAGGTCGGCCAGAAGAAACCACATTGCAAAACCTTTAAATTTGTCTTCTTTCAGCTCATGTGGCCGCCTACATGTCCTGAGTGACATTGTTCTAAAATAGAATGGGCTTTTTCTTCGGCGACGCAATGTCTATACAATCCATCTGCGCAGATTTTAAAAAGATATGGTTCATCCCAATAGTAATGCTTTACATCATGCATAAATTTCTTCAGAGCGTTCCTGGTGTATTGGGGATGGATGACTCCGGCGGTAATGTAGTTTATGAAGTCGGAATACCACGGTTCGAATCTTGAGATGCTCATGAGATGATCATTCGGTAGGGAGTCATTTATCGGGATCCCTTCAGCATCCAGAGTGTGGATGCGACTGAGGTGATCTGCAACAACATTTTCCGTTCCCTTTTTATCTCTTATTTCCAGGTCAAATTCTTGTAGAACGAGTATCCATCTGATCAGTCTTGGCATAGCATCCTTCTTTGCCATAAGTTAACGGATAGCAGCATGGTCAGTGTAAACGATTACCTTCGAACCAGTAAGGTAGGATCTGAATTTATCGAAGGCATAGATGACTTCCAACAGTTCCTTTTCAGTAGTAGCATAATTCCTTTGAGCTTCGTCGAGGGTTTTCGACGCATAATAGATCACATAATGTTTCTTCTCTATGCATTGTCCTAAGACCGCACCCACCGCGTAATCACTGGCATCACACATAATTTCCAAGGGGTGGTCCCAATCGGGAGCTCTAATGATGGGGGTAGTTGTAAGGGATTTCTTCAGCGTATCGAAACTTTTGACGCATTCTTCATTGAAATTGAAATCAACATCTTTGAAAAGCAGATTGGTCATCGGCTTTGTTATCTTGGAAAAATCACGTATAAACCTTCTATAGAATCCAGTGTGACCAAGGAAAGCGCGAACTTCTTTTACATTTGTGGGAATTTCCAATTTAGATATGACTTCTATCTTGGCTTTATCAACTTCAATTCCTCTGTTGCTAACCCTGTGTCCCAAGACAATGCCTTCCTTTACAATAAAGTGGCATTTCTCCCAATTTAGAACCAGATGTGCTTCTTCACAACGTTTGAGGACCATGGAGATATGCTTAAGACAGGAATCAAAGGAGTCCCCATATATAGAAAAATCATCCATGAAGACCTCCATAATAGTTTCAGTAAGCCCTGCAAAAATGGCAGTCATGCAATGTTGAAAAGTTGCGGGGGCATTACACAGACCAAACGACATCCTTTTAAAAGCATATGTCCCGAAGGGACAGGTGAAAGTCGTTTTTTCTTGATCATCTGGATGTATGGGAATCTGATAGAATCCAGAGTAACCATCCAGGTAACAGAAATATTCTTGATGGGCCAATCTTTCTAAAACTTGATCGAGGAAGGGCATAGGAAAATGATCCTTTCGAGTGGCTTTGTTTAATTTTCTATAATCAATACACATCCGCCACCCAGTGACCGTTCGAGTGGGGATGAGCTCATTGTTTTCGTTCCTCATAACAGTTGTCCCGCCTTTCTTTGGCACCACATGAACTGGGCTCACCCATGGTGAGTCCGATATCGGGTATATTATTCCGGCTGTAAGAAGTTTGATGATCTCGCGACGGACCACTTCCTTCATATTCGAGTTCAACTTCCATTGATGCTCGATGGTTGGCTTATGGTTTTCCATCATGGGGATCTTGTGCATGCACAAAGCTTGACTGACCCCTGTGAGGTCGCTCAACTTATAGCCTACGACTTTCTTCTTTTCCCTTAATAACTCTAGAAGTTTATCTTCTTGCTTGGTTGTTAGATCAGAGTTTATGATCACTGGACAAGCCTTGAGATCGTCTAAAAACATATACTTCAGTCCTTCAGGTAGGGGCTTCATTTTAGGAGGTTCTGGTTTTTCACTAGTTTCTTCTGTAGTTCCGGTAGTCTTTAGTTCTTCGTAAGTAGCTTCAGCATTCTCTTTAGTAGAGTTGGGGAATTCATTGCAATCCCTTGCTTGTTGGTCAATAGGTTCGTCATTAAATAAGTCATATAGAGCCAATTCCAAGGGGTCGTATGATTCATCATACTCTTTAGTCAGTTGTGACAATTGCTCAATGCAATCAATCAGATATACTTCTTCCTGTATACTTGGTCTTCTCATGCTTTCATAAACTTTGAACTCCAGAGTTTCTTTACCTAACCTGAGTAGTAAGGTTCCTTCTTCAACATCAATAAGGGCTCTAGCAGTGGCAAGGAACGGACGGCCGAAGATAAGAGGGTATTTGGTGTCTTCTTTTATGTCCACGATGACAAAATCACATGGAACATATGCGTCCATGCCTACCATGACCGGGATGTCTTCGAGAATTCCTAACGGTCTTTTTATCGAATTGTCCACAAGTTGAATGGTCATAGCAGTTGGAAGCAATTCTGCGAATCATAATCTTTTGCATAGACTAAGCGACATAATAGAAATACTTGCGCCAAGATCTGCCAATCCTTTCTTACATGATGAGTCACCAATGTGACATGAGATTCCGAAGGATCCTGGATCTTTTTGTTTCTTTGGCATCTTGCTTAGTATGATATCTGATGTGGTTGCAGCCAATTTTACAGTTTCATACTCTTCAGTGATGTACTTCTTGGTGAGAAGCGACTTTAGATACTTGGTCCAGGCTGGTATCTCATTAAGATCATCTAAGAATGGTACATCAACATGGAGTTTCTTCATAGCCTCTTTGAATTGGATGAATCTAGTATCAAGCTTGGTTTCCCTCAGATGGGATGGGAAAGGAACATGAGGCTTATATACAGGAATATCTGGCTCTGGTGTCTCTACTTCTTCATCGGCAACTTTTTCAGAACTTCCCTTATCAGTCTTGCTTTCTTTCAGTTGTGATTCCGGTGTTGTCAAGTTTTTGACTGTCATAGGTTCATTCTCGTAAGGGATAACCACAGTTGTCTTTGCTGCGGGATCCGAATAATCTTTCCCTGATCTAGTGGCGACAACCTTCAGCTGCTCAAGATGTTTTGGATTGTTCTCAGGTTGTCCGACAAAGACTCCATCTTGTGGCTTAATACTAGCAGCAAGTTGAGCTAGTTGAGTTTCAATAGCCTTTTGTTGGGCTTGTTGGTTGGCTATCATCGTTTGTTGTGTTTGCAACAACTTTTCAATGGTAGATAGTGAAAAACACTAGAGGGGGGTGAATAGAGTTTTAAAACAATTTTAATAATTATTTAACTCAAACAACCACAATTGAGATTAGAAGAAGGAGATAGGCGTTTAGAGTGGTTCCAACTTTAGCAAATACTAAAGTTGTCAGTCCACTACTCGGTTGCTTACCAAACCAGGATTTGAAAGTTTTTATTTTCTTACCTCTCGAGGATTTATACAAAATACAATACTTTCCTTTACACCCTTTGAACAGCCTTCACTTGAAGTAGGTGCACCAACTTTGAGGTAGCCTTCTTGAAGTAACTCCAAGCTCCCCCTTGAAGTAGCCTTCCTCTCTAGAAGTAACCTCCCGTTGCACCAACCTTCTGAAGTAGCTCAAAGTCTCCTTCTTCACCAAGAAGATCTTGACCCTCTCCAATCTGCAGACTCCAACCTAGGAGTAGCAAGGAGAGTACAAACAATAATAGGGAACAAGAAAGAAAAAGGAAATTACAACTTATCCTTTATAGCCCAAGGCTTGATTTGCCTAGATCAAGCATATAGATCTCCTAACCAAGTGTGTGAACTTGTGATTGTAGTGGGTAGGAGATACTAGCCTATAGGACACGAATTTGAGCTAAGGAGAAAGTAGGCCAATGATCACAATGCTCAATTTGCTCACAAACAGATTGCTCAAAGTATGCTCAAGAGTTTCTCAAGTGTAACAAGTGAGTTTTAGTGTCCTATGGCTTGTCCTATTTATAGGAATGGCCTAAGGATGCTTAAGGACGTTCTAGACAACTTCTAGGGGTTTCTAAGTGCTTAACTAGCCGTTAGGTACAAGTTTGTTGCTTTTACAACGGTTAATTAATTTACTCTGTAGTTTCTGTCAGAGATCATCTCGGTCGATGAATGGTCGACTGAGACACCTACTCGGTCGAAGTTTTGTCGATCGACAGGCTCTCTGGGTCAAGTGATTTGCAACGTCTATCTCCAACTGCCAACTACCTTGTCAGTTGTGTCTAACGGCTACTTTGGATCTTTCTCGGTCGAGAAGATTGTCAACTGAGAGTGTCTCGGTCGAGGAGTTGGTCGATCGAGATTGATCCTGTTTCAAGGTTTCAATTTAGGGACTAATTATATGTATGAGTGTGCATATGTGGTCCTATTTGAAGGGGATGACTTATCTAAATGTGATGTTTAGCTAGGGAAGATCTAACGCTTGATTTACATGCAATCTAAGTACTTGTACATTATATATTTGTACAAGATTTTTACAAAGCGATTACATTGCATGAAAATAGAAATATGTAAGCATATGGATTTCCCTATTACTTTGTCATCCACCTTGTTCCTGCACACTCAAGTAGCTCGTTAGAACAATAAGAATGAAATGTTTGTCAAAATCAAAACAAAGGGATTTATAGATGTCCATTTAGCCAACAATCTCCCCCTTTTTGAAGATGACAAACATTTCCAAAATATAAATGAAGGAAATATAAAACATATGAGTTTCATACCTTTAGATTACCTTTTGTAGCTTTTCCTCTTGTTTATAAAATGTGTGCTTATTATTCCCCATGAATTATGGAACATGAAATCCAATTCACTAGGGAATATAAAAACTTTCAATGTAAAGCCAAGAGTTTATTTATGAAACTCATTGATTGAGTTTTTCATAATTACTAAGTTTTAGTTTTATATTTATTTCTCCCCCTTTGTCATTTCAAAAAGATAACGTTAAGAATAAAAACTCCCCCTTAATTAGATATCCCATCAAATCTAATGAAAAAGATGTCCATTTAAAAGCCAAAATGATGCAAGTAAAAGTTTTCTTTAAGAAGCACAAATATCAAAGAAAACATCTTCCAAAGGAGTGATAAGCAGTTGCTTCCTAATTTTGTTGAATTGATCTAGTGGAAGCGGTTTTGTAAAAATATCAGCCAACTGATCTTCCGTATCAACATGATGAAGGGAAACATGATTCTTGGAGATATGATCCCTTAAAAAGTGATGACGGATTTCAATATGTTTAGCTCGTCTGTGTAAAATAGGATTGTGTGCTAAGTTTATGGCGCTCATGTTGTCACAAAAAATAGGCGTAGATGAAAGATTAAAACCATAATCGCTTAGCACCCGTTGCATATAAAGCACTTGAGCACAACAAGACCCGGCTGCCATATATTCAGCTTCAGTTGTAGATAGGGCAACCGTATTTTGTTTCTTGCTAAACCAAGATACTAAAGCTCTCCCTAACAAGAAACAGCCACCACTAGTACTCTTGTGGTCAAGTCGACAACCAGCATAGTCCGCATCAGTATAAGCTTTAAAATCCAAGGATTGTCCTTTTGGATACCATAAACCAAAGCAAGTAGTACCAGCTAAATAACGAAGAATTCTTTTAACTGCTAGAAAATGAGAGTGCATAGGTTGTGATTGAAATCGAGCACAAAGACCAACGGAAAACATAATGTCCGGTCTAGAAGTCGTTAAGTAAAGCAAACTACCAATCACGGCTCTATATAAGGAATCATCAATAGGTTCCCCATTTTCATCCTTATCAATTTTGATAGAAGTAGCCATAGGAGTGGTGGCATGCTTACACTGATCCATCCCAAAACGTTTTAAGAGTTCTTTAGTATATTTTTCTTGGCTTATGAAAATTCTTGCAGGTGTTTGCTTAATTTGAAAACCAAGAAAGAAAGTTAGTTCACCCATGAGGCTCATTTCAAATTCTTTTTGCATAATGTCACTGAATTGTGTGCACAATGAATCATTAGAAGATCCAAAATAATGTCATCAACATATATTTGCACAACTAGGAAATCAGATGTATATGTTTTGAAAAATAAATTAGAGTCTAAATTTCCAATAGAAAAACCATTATCAAAAAGATATGTCTTGAGCCTTTCATACCAATTCCTAGGTGCTTGTTTTAAACCATAAAGTGCTTTCTTAAGTTTATAAACATAGTCACCTTTTTCCGGTATTTCAAAACCGGGTGGTTGGGAAACATAAACTTCTTCTTGAATGATGCCATTTAGAAATGCACTTTTTACATCCATTTGATAGAGTTTGATGTTTTTATGTGCAGCAATAGCTAGTAACATTCTAATAGCTTCAAGTCTAGCTACCGGTGCATACGTTTCATCAAAATCTATTACTTCTTGTTGATTATATCCTTGTGCTACTAACCTAGCTTTATTCATTATTACCTCTCCTACCTCATTGAGTTTATTCCTAAAAACCCATTTAGTTCCTATGATGGTTTTATCTTGTGGTTTAGGAACTAAATCCCATACATCATTTTTAGTGAATTGATTCAACTCTTCTTGCATGGCTATTATCCAATAATCATCCTTAAGAGCTTCAGATATCTTCTTAGGTTCAATGATAGAAACAAAAGCCATGTTTGCAACATCTTTGAAAGAAGACCGAGTTTTGACTTTATCATTAGGATCTCCAATAATTAGTTCATGGGGATGATCCTTAATAAGCCTAGGTGTAGGTTGTGTTTCAACTTGGGGATTGGTTGTAGTAACTTTCTCACTATCATTTGGTATGGTTAAATTTTCGAATTGATTAGTGAGATCTATGATTTCTAGATTTTCAGATTTGGACTATTCATGAAAAGAAACATGAATGGATTCCTCAACCTTTCTAGAGATAGTGTTATATACTCTAAAGGCTTTGCTAGAAGTGGAATATCCCAAAAAGAATTCTTTGTGTGATTTAGAGTCAAACTTATCTCTATCATCTTTGATATTTAAAATATAGCATGTGGAGCCAAAGGTATGAAAATAGTCAACTCTAGGTTTCTTAGAATGTTTTATTTCATATGGAGTTTTCTTCAAATGAGAGAGAATAGTTACTCTATTCAACACATAGCATGCATTGTTTACATCTTCAGCCCAAAAGGTTTTGGGTGTGTTGTGTTCGAGCATCATAGTTCTAGCCATTTCTTGTAGTGATCGATTTTTCCTTCCGACTATACCATTTTGTTGTGTGGTGCGTGGACCAGAGAAATTATGAGTATACCCTTGAGATGTACAAAATTCCTCAAATGTATAATTTTCAAATTCTCCACCATGATCACTTCTAATGGTACATATTTTACTTTGTAAAAGATTTTCAATCTTGGAACAAAATTGTATAAAAACATGAATAGTATCATCTTTAGTTGCAATAAAATTTACCCATGTATATCTACTATAATCATCAACAATAACAAAACAATATCTTTTACCACCAATAGATTGGGTCCTCATTGGTCCAAATAAATCCATATGAATTAATTCTAAGGATCTACTGGTGCTAAGTACATGTTTTGGTTTAAAAGATGTTTTGGTTTGTTTCCCATTGTGCATGGTTCAAAGTTTTCAACTTGATCAAAAGATAAGGTAGGTAATCCACGAACAAGATCATATTTCACTAACTTTTTAATAACATGTGAACTAGCATGTTCTAGCTTTTTGTGCCATAGTTGTAAGGTATTTTCATTTGCAAGCAAGCATTTTCCCACTACTGATTTCATAGAGTTAGGTTTAAGAATATATAGATTTCCAACTCTATTTCCTTCATAAACAACATTTGTAGTGTTGTCTATCAATAACTTGCAGCAGGTTTTGTTAAATAACACATCATAACCACTATCACATAATTGACTCACACTTATCAAATTATGATGCAAACCATCAACAAGTAGAACATTCTTTATTTCGAGGTTTGTACCAACATTACCTATTCCAACGATTTTGCCCTTACCATTGTCTCCAAAGGTGACCGTTCCACTTTTCTTTTCTTCAAAGGTTTGAAATGCATCCTTGTTCCCGGTAATATGTTTGGAGCATCCACTGTCAACCACTCATTCCTGCATTAGAATGTAGATTTTGGTACCCATGTGATGGTCCGATATGGTTAGAATAATTTAAGTACAGACTTGTATAAAAATTCTGATTCAGAAATCCAGTCGGTCGACAATTTTTCGACCGATAACTATCTCGGTCGACAATTTGTCGATCGAGAGGGTTATTGTATTACAAGAAAAGAAACACAGAAATTTGCTCGGTTGACTAATTTTCGACCGAAATAATTGCTATTTAGTTGCTGTAGATTTTAATTTGTTACAGACATACGGTCGGTCGACAATACTTGGACCGATTAAGAGTTCGGTCGACAATACTTCGACCGACTAAGTTTCTATTTCAGTACAACAGTGCAGAAAAATAACAATATGCATGAAACCTTTTGTTTAGTTGAAATAAGACAATATAGATAGCAAAATGAAGCATTTGGCCATATCTCAACTAAATTCCATTCTACTAAGTTTGGGGTTTTGGGACCCAAACTAAGTCGGAATCCTTAGTCTTGTAAGGGCATGAAAAGGAATAGTGTCCAAGACGTAAGCAGAAATGACAAGTAATTGAATCAACTTCATTTCTCTTTCTAGCCATTGTGTTCTTGGGTAAAAACATAGTTTGAGTTTTTTTGGGTTGATTTTTCTTTGGAGCATATCCCAAACCTTTTCTTCTGTTGAAAACAGTGCCAACTCTTAGTATGTTATCAAGGATATCTATTCTACTTAACTAATAAAGTTCTATTTGCAACTTAGCAATTTCATTCATCTTGTTGTGTAGATCTTTTCTTGCTTAATCTAAATCAGAGAACAATGAATTCTTTTCTTTTACAATATTATCATAGTCCGGATGGTTACACAAAATAGGTTGAGTCTGAAAATCTTTTAGTTTAGCTAACAATTCAGTCTTTTCTTTAGAAAGAAGATCAACATTTGTTTCTAAAGTGAGTAGCTTGCTAGTGCAATCATCTAAAGATGTTTTTAAAGATAAATTCTCAAGATCAATGTTGTTCTTTTCAGAAGAAAGATTATCTAATTTGGCAATGAGCTCATCATTTGATTTGATAACCTTCTTTAGTTTCTTCTTGACATCAACATACTTATCATGAGTTTCTTGTAGACTAGTAACTAACTCTTCTTTAGGAAGATCAATTAGGCTTACCTCTTGAGAGTCTTCATTATCTTCTCTTGCCATTAGACATTCCACCTTTTCTTCTCCGCTTTCACTGTCACTTGACTCGTCCCATGCAACTTTATAGGCTTTTTCTCCCTTCTTCTTGTGTGAGATTTTCTTTCCCTTCTTTGCTTTAGGACATTCATTTTTGAGATGCCCTTTCTTCCCACATTCAAAACACCTAGGAGGGGTAGAAGAAGAACTGGAAATTTTGTTAGATTTAAATCTTTTGTATTTCTTACCGTTGATGATCAAGGCTTCTTCTCCTTCTTTTTCACTTGACTCCTCACTTTCTTGTGTGACGACCTTTGAAGATTTGAGAGCCACATCCTTCTTCTTCCCTTGTTGAAGTTCACGTGCTATTCTTTCTTCTTCTGCTAGGGTTGTTTCATGAGCTTCTAGGTAGCCGATAAGTTGCTCCATTTTCAGTCGAGTGAGGTCGTTTGCTTCTTCAATGGCTGTCACCTTTGGCTTATATTTTGGAGGAAGTGATCGAAGGATTTTTGATACCTGATCTTCCTCAAGGACAGGTTTTCCTAGGGCACTTAAACCATTAACAATAGTAGAGAATTTTGCAAACATTTCACTAATAGATTCATCATGATCCATACGAAAGTGTTCAAACTTTGTTTTAAACATGCTAACTTTGGAATTTTTGACTTGGACTGTACCCTCATAGGTTAAGGAAAGTCTATGCCAAATATCATAAGCTGTGTCACAATTAGATATTCTATTAAATTCTCCTACCGAAATAGAACAATATAAAATGCTTACAACTTTTGCATTCATTTGGGCCAGCTTTACCGTGTTTGCATCCCATTCCGCAAATTCATTTTGAGGGAGCTCATATGGGGTTGACACCATTCTCCATAAGTCCCAATTGATGCCTTGGAAGTAGAACTGCATCCTTCTCTTCCAATATTGGTAGTTTGTTCCATCGAACGCTGGAGGCGTAGCAACAAGTGTCCCTTCAATGTTAAGGTTGTTGAGCACTCCGTCACCCATTTCTTCAAGACCTTGTTAGGGTTCCTTGAAGCCTTGCTCTGATACCAATTGAAAAACACTAGAGGGGGGGTGAATAGAGTTTTAAAACAATTTTAATAATTATTTAACTCAAACAACCACAATTGAGATTAGAAGAAGGAGACAGGCGTTTAGAGTGGTTCCAACTTTAGCAAATACTAAAGTTGTCAGTCCACTACCTGGTTGCTTACCCAACCGGGATTTGAAAGTATGTATTTTATTACCTCTTGAGGATTTATACAAAATAAAATACTTTCCTTTACACCCTTTGAACAACCTTCACTTGAAGTAGGTGCACCAACTTTGAGGTAGCCTTCTTGAAATAACTCCAAGCTCCCCCTTGAAGTAGCCTTCCTCTCTAGAAGTAACCTCCCGTTGCACTAGCCTTCAGAAGTAGCTCAAAGTCTCCTTCTTCACCAAGAAGATCTTCACCCTCTCCAATCCGCAGCCTCCAACCTAGGAGTAGCAAGGAGAGTACAAACAATAATAGGGAACAAGAAAGAAAAAGGAAATTACAACTTATCCTTTATAGCCCAAGGCTTGATTTGCCTAGATCAAGCGTATAGATCTCCTAACCAAGTGTGTGAACTTGTGATTGCAGTGGGTAGGAGATACTAGCCTATAGGACACGAATTTGAGCTAAGGAGAAAGTAGGCCAATGATCACAATGCTCAATTTTCTCACAAACAGATTGCTCAAAGTATGCTCAAGATTTTCTCAAGTGTAACAAGTGCGTTTTAGTGTCCTATGGCTTGTCCTATTTATAGGAATGGCCTAAGGATGCTTAAGGATGTTCTAGACAACTTCTAGGGATTTCTAAGTGCTTAACTAGCCGTTAGGTACAAGTTTGTTGCTTTTACAATGGCTAATTAATTTACTCTGCAGTTTCTGTCAGAGATCATCTCGGTCGAGGAATGGTCGACCAAGACACCTACTCGGTCGAAGTTTTGTCGACCGACAGGCTCTCTGGGTCAAGTGATTTGCAACGTCTATCTCCAACTGCCAACTACCTTGTCAGTTGTGTCTAACGGCTACTTTGGATCTTTCTCGGTTGAGAAGATTGTCGACCGAGAGTGTCTCGGTCGAGGAGTTGTTCGACCGAGATTGATCCTGTTTCAAGGTTCCAATTTAGGCACTAATTATATGTATGAGTGTGCATATGTGGTCCTATTTGAAGGGGATGACTTATCTAAAAGTGATGTTTAGCTAGGGAAGATCTAACGCTTGATTTACATGCAATCTAAGTACTTTTACATTATATATTTGTACAAGATTTTTACAAAGCGATTACATTGCATGAAAATAGAAATATGTAAGCATATGGATTTCCCTAGTACTTTGTCATCCGCCTTGTTCTTGCACACTCAAGTAGCTCGTTAGAACAATAAGAATGAAATGTTTGGCATAATCAATACACAAAGGGATTTATAGATGTCCTTTTAGCCAACAGATAGCTTGTCATCAGAAGGGATGGACCCAGCCTGACCTTGCTGTTGATTCAGATTCTGATACTGAGAGTTGTTCTGATAAGTATTGTAGTTTCTGTTCTGAAAATTTCCCTTGAAGTTTCCTTGATTTCCAAAGTTCTGTTGTTGGTTAAACTGGTAACTAGATGGGCCCCTGGGTTGATTGTTCGGACCAAATTGATGGGAGTTCATAGCTCCTGAAGGGTTTCCGTATTGGAAGCCTGGGTGATTCCTATTTTGATTCGGATTGTAATAGTTCTGCCCAGGGATGGTGTTAATAGCATTAAGATTTTCCATCTGGCAATTTTCTCCTTGGCCACAGGCATTGCTTAAAACAACATCGTAGAGAACATTGCATGACAGTGTGGAATGGTCAGTGCCTTTGCATGCTTCACAAAACAAAGAAGTCGACTTGACCTGCTCTGGTTGCCTAGTGGGAGAATGTCCTCTTCCAATCACAGCAAGGGATGATTCTATGTGATCTTGCTTCGCAACTAAGACCTTTAAAGTTTCAGCTATAGATTTGTATTCTGGGATAGCTTCATCCATGGCTACCTTTAAGACTCCTTTACCAACAGATCTGCCCCAATTGGCTTTATTTTCTGCTCCCAGGGTGACTACTCTCCATGCGTTGTCGTAACATTTCCGCATGAAGTTCCCTCCAGACGAGGAGTCAAGGAACATCTTTACGTCATCCTCCACACCCCTGTAGAATATCTCTATCAGCTGGTTCTTAGGAATTCCATGGTGTGGGCATTTGCGTAGGAGCTCCTTGTACCTATCCCAAGCTTCGGCAAGGGTTTCTCCTGGGACTTGAGTGAAATTTGTGATTCGTCCCCTGATTTCATATGTAAGAGATGGGGGGTAGAATTTTTCCAGAAAAGCATTTTGGAGCTGCTCCCAGGTGGTGATAGGTACTTCACTCTGCAGTGAATTGTACCAACTAATGTCTCTATCAGCAAGAGAGTACTTGAAAAGACGGAGTCGAATGGCATCATTAGAGACTCCATTTTGCTTCGTCATAGCACATAGGTCGATGAATCTGAGAAGATGACCTTGGCTGTCTTCAACTTGTTTGCCGTAGAAGGGGTTGTTTTGAAGCAGAGTTATCCAATGTGCTTTGATCTCAAAGTTGGCAACTTCGATCAGAGGAGGCTGCATCAGATGATAGACATTCACAGCCTTTGGGATAGAGAACTCCCTATCCGTTGTCCCCAGAAACGGCACCAGAATTTGATGTGGCTTTTGAATGCACTAACAAATTCACTTGGAGTTTATATCCCCGAGCTTTTACCAAAACCAAGTGCAACAATACCACCCGCAAGCGGATGGGTCCTATCACAGTACAGTTGATGATCGAACCCAAAGGACAACGTTTTTAAGAATCCTTGTCAGTTGAATCTAGCTCAAGTAAAACTAATATTTAGAACAATAGTTTGATTTGGGTTGTTTAAACTAAATGCAAGAAAGTAAATGCGGAATAAAAGATGGGTTTAGATCGATAATATGGAATCGCTGGGATGGTACCGGGTTTGATCACCGCTACACACACAAACATACTATTTTGCAAACAATCCAGGCACGATATATCACTTCAAGTAGAGCTGTTGCAGAACCCCCCATACGGGCATTAGGTCCGCGTAAGCATCACCATAGGCAGCCGATTTCTCATCTCCATCCGGATCACATGTCTTACGGCTCTGAAGATACAGAAATCCACAGAGGTTTTGAACCCCACATATGGGCGTTAGGCGCACATAAGCGTCACCGAAGGCTAGATGGCTCGTCCCCTCGTGGATCATACACTTACTACCTCGATGAAATCCTATCCTATTTCTAGTTTGGGAGTCAGCCGCGTTAACTGATAAACAAGCGGGAAGGTTACATGCAAGGAAACATCGACGTTTAGCAAGACGATACAAAATCCAACTAAAGTTGTGAACCCTCTATACAGGCGTTAGGCGCACAGAAGCGTCACCGAAGGCTAGATGGCTCGTCCCCTCGCGGATCACACACTTACGACCTCAAGGAATCCCCTTCTATTTCTAGTCAGGGAGTCAAACTCATTAAACGACGTTCGTACCCATGCATTGAAGTTATCACAACATAGGGAGCACAAAGATGATAACAAGCATATAACCAACCTACAAGCTTAACGATAAACAACAAAATGAAGAGTTTTATACATTGCCATGGAAAGTTTAACAAAAGATCATGGTTTGCATGGGCACTGGGGCTAGTCCACGCACCCCAGCGGAAGTGGACTACTCACTCATGATGCGAGATACAAGAAGGATAGGAGAGAAAGATAGATCTTCCATGAGCTCGGTGCAGAGGGTGGACGCAGCCCAGTGGAGAAGATGCGCTCGTTACTCCGTCTTCTTCCTCTTCTTGGCCTCCTTGGACACAACACTAGCAGTAGGTGGAGTGGAACTTGATCGGGGTGGTGCTCTGGCAGCCTGTCGGTGTCTGGAACCGATCCCTTCAAATGGGGACCATGGGGGTCTATTTATAGTTTCAGATCTGACCCCAAACGGTTTGGAGACTGTTTGGGCGCCAAACGGTCTGGAGACCGTATGGGCACCAAACGGTTTGCAAACCGTATGGGCACCAAATGGTTTGGAGACCGTATGGGCACCAAACGGTTTGCTTCGATCGGTCCTGGCCTTGGAGAGGTCGTGCGGCTTTAGTTCTTCAATCGATCCTTGCGCTTGCATCAGACGGTCTTGGGACCCCGCGGGGCCAAACGGTCTTGAAACCGAATGGGACCAAACGGTCTTGAGACCGAATGGGACCAAACGGTCTTGAGACCGAATGGACCACACGGTCTTGAGACCGAATGGGACCAAACGATCTTGAGATCGTATCGGACCAAACGGTCTTGAGACCGAATGGGACCAAACGGTCTTGAGACCGAATGGGACCAAACGGTCTTGAGACCGAATGGGACAAAATGGTCTTGAGACTTTATGGGACAAAACGGTCTTGAGACCGAATGGGACCAAACGGTCTTGAGACCGAATGGGACCAAACAGTCTTGAGACCGTATGGGACCAAACGGTCTTGGGACCGCATGGGACCAAACGGTCCTGAGACCGAATGGCTTTCTTTGGCAACCGGTTTCGTCATTCGTTCTTTGTGTATTCCGCCAAACAGTCTTGGGACCGTGTGGACCCAAACGGTCATGAGACCGCAAGGATCCAAACGGTCTTGAGACCGTATGCATGGAGTTGCTTGATTTTCCTGCAATAAATGAAAGATATTTAGTTAAAATTTTGATTATTGAATCAACTAAGTAGTTTTATGCAATATGATTCATATTAGGGTGAAAAGATGTGGAATAGAGATGAAAATGTCCCAAAAAGGTAATTGAATTTCATGATGAGTATGGACTCATCATCAACACTTGTCAAAGTTGTTCATGTTGTAGCTTATCATTATTGTATGATTCTCGCAACATTTGTACTATCATACCAATAACCAACTCTTGGCTCAGAGGGAATCCATCTTAGTTAGGTTTTTCCATATACCCAATAATATTGAGTGTGTGAATACCTTACTGGATCTCCTTCTGTCATGACATACTAGGACAGTGTCCTTGAGACATCATATGTCTCATGTTGTCTCTGCAACTCATAGTTCAGAGAACACAACATCAAGCACTCCTCATCAATGTCATCCTCGGTATGCTTCCGTAAACGTACTTTCAGCCATTGATATGGTGGGACTGAGTTCATCTGGTTCTGGTATAACTAGGACTTAGAGATTTCGCTCTTTGATTGAGAACACTTCTCATCATCCTAACCAGTCGTGGAATTATTCCCATTTAATTTGTTGGTCTCATAGACCGATCGCAAATAAAGTAATTATTGTTGATTAACCATTTATTTTAACAAAAGGAAATATATGCAATTTTAGTACAAAACTCTTTTGACTTATTTGATTGATTTGAAAAGTTGACGATATAAATTAGGCCTACAATTAATTATCGCTCCCACTATTTTAGTTCAAATTGATAGCCCTCGCCATCAATTCAGAAGATTGCAGCGTACAATCTTCTAGTGGGCAAGATCTTGAAATCCTCTAAGTCATGAACCAGCTAGGGCTGTCACCCACAACTTAGATCTCTCAGGTAGGCAACTCTTGCCAATTGCATCATATGAAACTCTTGATAAGATGTCATATGAAACTCCTTGCCATGATCACCTCCATGCCTCAAGGTACTAGATCCCATCTAGATCACCTTGTTAAGTCCAATCCAAAGCAAACACGATAAATATAAACCCTGCTAGGGCAGACCCACATATCCATCCTTCACGCTTCCATGAGATAGATGGTGAACCACGCTAGGGTGTGCCCACACTTGGTCGATCAAGCTTTTCACATGTATCACATTTAGAAGGCATCTGAAATTTAATATTTAATGAGTGATTTGGTTTTTATATACATATACATATCCAATCACCACAATATATAGTACGTCTCATATACATGCTATATCCCACAGAAAACATGCAAAATGATAAAAGCAATGATTATGGCCATCCTAATGTGATTCCTCGAGCCAAGAGGAATCACGGTCATCTAGGTCTACATCACATGCAACTTGTATAAGATGAAATTTGTGCTTTTCCTTTCTGGGTTTGATCAACTCATCACATGAATGATCGGCTCGCCATCAGACTGGTCGGCTGGGTGCCACCAGCCGATCGGTTGGCTCCTTTAATCGATCAGTTCGCCTGGTTGTCGTGCATCTCTTCATGGCCACCACCCACTCGTCTCACTCCTCGAACCGGTCATCAACCGATCGACTCACTCCTTGAACCGATCGTCTCAAACATCAACCGATCGGTTCACTCCTTGAACCAATCGTCTCAGCTGTCGTCAGGTTGTCCGCCGTTCTTCGACATAACTAGAAATAAAATTCTATCCTATTTTACATTGTAAAGAGAGAAACCCCGAGTTACATTCGGGGGGATCAAAGGTAGGAAAGAAATCTCGAATTATTTCGAGTTACATCAGTAATAGGAGAAGGAAGATCGGTGCGCAGACCGAGATACAAGCAACCACATACAACCATACACAAATAGGGTTTATTAGCCATAACCACGCTATACATCCACCACAAAACTCGTTTAAGGGTGATGCGTATCGAGTGAATTCATAATACATATCATATATGTAGATTGGGATTTGTGGATTTAGGATTGGACATGCATAAAGCCAATTTTATTCGCATCGTATGCAATAAATAAAGGCGACAAACCAAAATCGATCATATCGATAATCCTAAAATATAGAGTAGTTGACCTGGCTCTGATACCACTTTTGGGTTTTAGGGGAGGCAGAGAAGGCAGCGGAAACAAAAAATTTCTCCTCCCCAAACCCAGAATAAGGAAACGCGTCAACATCTATACAATAGGAAAAGGATGGTTTATGGAATCATACCTTGTCCCGAGGCTTGCTCGGTGACAATACCACACGGCTTGCACGGTCTTCACCTCCAGTCTTGGACGGTGTCTGTGCAGCTCCTGGTTGCACCAGGACTGACAACTCCTGGACTCACCGGGACTGTCGAGATTGACAGTTGTTCTCTGAGCGGAAGAAATCTCCCACCTCTGAAGTAGTCCACACGGACCACCTGGAACTCCAATCTCCTTGTCCCACAAGGAATTGGAAGAAGTCACACCCTCCTGTCAGCGTACTAGTCACCGACACACTCTCCTACCACCAGTCGCTTTCTGCAGTTGTCTTTCCCTTGTTGTTCCTCCCTTATCGGGTAGCACTTGCTCGGGCTCTCTCAGTTACCAAAACCAGAGAGAATGACAACTTTACAGAGCAACTGGTTGCACTGAGTTGTTCTTTGAGAATCCCCCAATACCCCTATATATATATAGGAGGGTCATGGGACAGGGTTCTCTATCCCAGACAATATGGGACTAAAGCAGGAGTAGAAGGGTTCAAGATTTTCCACAAAAACAACCAACTGCGTGACCTGAACTGATTGTTTCATTTCTGAAACGGTCGGATGGGGACCTGAGCCAGTCGGTTGACACCTCAACTGATCGGTTTGGACACCTCAACTAGTCGGTTCACTTCTGAACCTGTCGGTTCGTGGCCCTAGTCAGTTCCCAATTGACTTTTCTTCTTTTGTTTCTAATTGGTACCTAATACCAATCCTTGTTCCAATCAAATTGGGCAAGTGAAACGAAAAGAAATTTCTCACCAATCTTATTTTCCCAACTTTCTCGGTTGGACCATTGAACCGATCGTTTCAACACTTGAACCGATCGTTTCACCCTGTCCTTGAGCCGATTGACTCACAACCTGAGCCAATCGATTCACAAAACTCAGCCGATCGGTTCATCACATGAGCCGATCGGTTGGGAGTGCAGATTGTGAAGAAACAGTCAATTGTAGTTTCAATCAATCTGATACTCTAATCAATCTATCCAACACCTTGAACACTATGATTTTGAGCTATCAATTAATTGAGTGTTTAATTGAACAACTAAACTCCTTTAGTAATCAATCTAAACAATGTTTGTGGACAAAACTCCTCTTCCAGGTTAAATCCTATGTGTGTGACCCTGCAGGTCCTTTTCACGTTGGCAGTGAAAATCCATAACACTTATGACTTCACAAGCAAAGAGTGGTGCCTAGTCACACATCAGTGCTACCCAAGTGAAATAGAAAGTTTGACAACAACTTTCAATCCTACAATCCGTGAATGGTGTTACAGTGAATGTATAATTCCTTTGTCACTGATATCCTGAACGAACTCGAGGCATGGAACAGTCATCCTGTCAACGTTCATTCACTTTCTTGATCTCAGAGTAGATTGGAAGAGATATGTATGACCTCAATATCACATACTGATTCACACATGCGTGCGCACGCCTATCTCAATCCTACTCATCAAGTGGCCTTGGATATCAAACTCCATCACGAGGGGCAAATCCCATATATATCACTCACCCCTCAAAAGCCCCATGTGTCAAAGCCACCCAATCATCACCTTAATAACAACCCATGTTTCAGGACTGCGTTTGATGATGTCAAAGTGTACCCAATGACATGTGTTGAGTGTAGTGATTTCAGGTCAATGAATCACATTCACCACCATCAATGTGAGTACTGACTGTGACTACCATGTCATGGTTCCATGTGTCAAACTCACGGTGGGTATGTCCGGTACACTTGTTCTCTAACAAGTGCCTATGTGTTTGGTTTGATATCTCTATATCATGACTAATGAGATTCTGTCATCAACCAACACCACAATCTAGTCTTGTGTGTCATTGTTGTCTATCTACCTTCCACAATGACATCCGACTAGGGACATAACAAGAATGTACAAACTCTTAGCATCTGTATGATCTCATCGTTCAGGTCCTCAACCTGAAAGCATACGTCATTGAGTACTGTCATTCTCTAGACATTCAATCTGTTCTATCACTATCTCATATGACTAAACCAGAAAGAATTGGAAGCTTGCCTTTGATGTTTATCAAATCAATCTTAATGTATCCCACCAATCATCCCATGATTGGCTCTAAGGGCATACATACCAACAGAAGTAACTATAGGGTATACTGGAGGACACTAACACAAACTTAACACCTTAGTCCTATTTCTCTGTAGACGCAGCGAACCTTAAGCTCTGATACCACTTAAATGTGACATCCAACTCACAAAAACATAATTAACTAATGCGGAAGCGTTCACTAAGCAGAGGATTACCGAAAATCACTAAAAATTAAAAACTTTTTACCAAGAGATCCATCAAACGAAAACTTTCTCACATAGAACAAAAGTAACACATTTACATTCTGGTTAAAAGGTACATGACCTGCATCATCTTTTCCTGAGAATTATAAGCATCAACTGCTCTTGTTAAACTAAACACTAGTTGTGTAAAAGATCGAGGCACTAAGCCAAAATATTGAAAGCACTAACTACTACTCTGAGGACCTGAGAGTACAAAGACGACACATAGGACATCTATCTACAAGACATGATAGACAATACATTCAACCTGAGATGTCACTACTATCCTTGCTGCTGTTGTTCTTTCTCTACAGAAAGGTCTTCACCACCGCGTGCACGTCCACCTAAAAATGTGGTTCCCACGGGGGTGAGACAATTGTAAATTGCCCCAGTGAGAGATATAACTCTCCGCCAGTAACATTATTATTGCATCTTAAGAAGATAAGTATGAACAGAGGAATCATATTTGTTTAACAACTGCTAATTCAATGTTTAACATATTAGAATATCATTCTTATCTAAAACATTGTTGCTCTATCTTGGAAGAGCAACATGCCACTTATCCTTTAAAGAATATAAAGAACATGTATAACATTTATTCATTACATAATCATTACCACAACATTAACTCTCTTCAGGCTTAGATCATATATCTAATGCCTTCCATTGTCATTGTGGAGTCATGGTTTGTAACCATACTCCTTTCACAAAGTATTGGGATCTTAATCCCTCAACTTATCAAGTACATTTCCACTTCTTAATAAATTCATCATAATGATTATAGAATCTGGGTATTTGAACCCATATCTCATTATAGGATACTTATTACCACTTATTAGGTAACTTCATACCTTCAGGTCATCTGACCAAGGACATTATGAATCTTGCTACACAAAGTATTGCACATAGTTCACAAAGCTCATATCACCTCTTATGACCCCATAATAGGCAACAATGCATATTACAGCTTATGAAGCTCATAAACGATCTAAGATAATTAGCACATCATGTCACTCATTAGTTGTAGGTTACCTCTCACTAAGCAACAAGGAATATGAAAGCTTATAACACGTATAGAATATTTTCAATATATAGAACATCATAGCCCATACCTGGCTATGCTCATCTTCTCAACATATTTGTATGATTAGTAATCATGATAAAATTACATATCAGTACTATGCAATACAAGGGTTATCTTATTACATTAATAACCCATTAGTCTAAATTTGTTCTTCACATAGGATTACTTTGTGTTAGAACTTCACATAGCATAACCTTGTATTAGGGTTCACATAGCATTAACTTGTTCACATGGCTCGCAAGGCCCATAACACATCTTGTCACCTCTCACTAGGCAACAAATTATCACATGGCTCACAAGGCCATAACACATCTTGTCACCTCTCACTAGGCAACAACTTATTCACATGGCTTACAAGGCCCATAACACATCTTGTCACCTCTCACTAGGCAACAAATTATCACATGTCTCACAAGGCCATAACACATATTGTCACCTCTCACTAGGCAAAAACTTATTCACATGGCTTACAAGGACCATAACACATCTTGTCACCTCTCACTAGGCAACAAATTATCACATGGCTCACAAGGCCATAACACATCTTGTCATACAAGTATTTAGCATGCCTTTCATGGTTTATGCGATAAGAGAATTACAACCATCCCATCATTGGGATTAGGGTTTCCCCTTTATGACCGATTAGGGTTTCATGTTTATTTTATTGATCCAAACACTAATTCATTGCTCCACACATCTAGGAGCATACATTGCTATTATAAGTATCCAATGATACTTATTTATTCTCAATATTTATCATTAAATGATTACCAACACAAGGTATTAGTTTCTCTCTCATCCTCTCTAGGATATTGATTACATCATACTTTATTGTTTTGGCTTAACCCCTTTCTCAAGGTATGTTATCCTACACTTATCAAAGTGCATTAAACTCATTACATTTCAATGTAACAATTGGCATGACATACTTCATGTGTTACTCATCCATACATATTGGATTTAAGATGCATCAAGGTGTAGCAACCTTAAAGTGCTGGATGTGATATTTACCATACCTTGGTGTATCACTTCCCTCATCACTTTTAACTTACTTAAGTTCATCAACTTATCTTGTATTAGGGTATTTCCCATCCTAATACTTTATCCACTATCCCATCATATTAATCTTGTAAAGTATTATCCATAGGTCATACACTTGAATCACCCAACTATCATCAATGATATGGACTCATCTCGGGTTAAGGCACTGTTTATTTAAGGTTGTCCATTATCAACCACTTTAGGTGTTTCACCTATAATGGTATTAGCCACACCATAAATTGGTGTTACACTCATTACTCCTAATAGTGTCTTACCCTCACCTTTACAAGGCATCTCGGGTTAGAAGTGTACATATGTTCACTATATCGGGTTGTATGTATATGAGAACTCCCCATATCAGGCTAGAAGTATATACACACCATTCATATAGGGCTAGAGGTGTGTATATGTGTTACCCATGTCATGCATGAGGTATTAAGACATCACCATGTCGGTCTAGACATCAACTAGGGTTGTGTATCACGCTTCCATATCATGCAATAGCATTTGCTATTCTTTACTCACATCGGGTTACCCAAATTAGGGTTTCATGTCAACTTATAAGTATACAATCAACCTAGTATCGTTCATGGAGTCTATAATAGACTTCCTATCGTGCAAGAGGTGTATAATACACCTCCATATCGTGCAAGAAGGTATACAATCATGTTCATAACATTTTAGTGAAGAAGGTACATCATCATATCAGTTTAGAGTTATTTGTATATATGCTTGAGCCTGATATCACTTTTTTCAAAGTGACACCATATTCTTCAAGACCTAGACCATTGTTCTAACTATTATAGTTCATGTCAACAGGTCCAAGAAACTACTAGAACTCATAATTTCATCAACCATTTCAGGAAATTTCGGAATTAAAAGTATTTCACTAAGTATAGCAATTTAGGTGATGAATATAACATGACTGAGTTCAAGTTATATAACCCGCCTTAAGAACGACTTAAAAGCTCCAAGCTCCAAAGCTCCACGTCCTAAGGTTGAAGATGGACTTCACAACTCCTCTATATGCAAAGAATCACCATGGATAAGCAATCGGTGAAGAAGAAAAGAATGGAAGATCAAAACCCTAAATTCATGCTTCAATCCAAGGTTGAAGACAACTATATCTTACCTTAGGGTTAAGTTTTGAGTTCCTTAGCTCCTTGGCCGACACCCTACCACTCTTGGGCGATATTGAATTCCTCTTGGCCGACACAACTTTGCTTGTGGACGATACCCCCTCACTTGTAGCCAAAATCACCTCAATTGGCCGATATCAACTTACTATGGGCAATATCAACATGCTATGGCCGATATACTTGCTATGGCTGATACCCAAGGCCTATGCACGATAACCTTGTGCTGTTTCACGATATTACACCCCTCTTGCATGATATGATACTCACTTGCACGATATGGCACTCACTTGGAGTCAAAACACTTCACTCTATGGCCGATATCACCTTATATGGCCGATATCACCTACTTGGGCGATATGGTCTTGCCATGGGCGATACCCCAAGTCCCATGCATGGTACCACAGCATCCCTTCACGATATGGGAGCTCTATGCACGATACCTTAGGGTAGGATGGGGGTAAGGGTCGAAAAATTGCACCAAGGGGTGAAACTAGGGGTATATATACTTGTTGTTCATGAAGAAAAGAAAAAATGACGTGTCAACATTTTGAGCTAGTAGGTGCCACGTGTCATGCAAGGGTGACACGTGTCCATGCATGCATCATCATTTATCTTGTCTTGAAAAATAGTTTAGGATCTTCTTGATATGCAAATTCGTCCATTACTTATCCCTTTGAATAAGATATATCAATTAATTCATCACTTTTTGCACAACTCGATACAACTTTGTTAAGGAAGTTGTAACTCGACACACCTCACCTCTTTGTGGTGCTTTGCACGATATGGACTTTTCCAAGAGTCCACAAAACGATATGGTACACCTCCTTGGGTTCCTTGGCTGATAGGCACTGATATATAAGTTTTTCAACTTTATACAACTCAAGTTAAGCTTTCATATTCAACCCATTTCTTGGTCATTTTATCACCAAGATTACCATCATTCATAATGAAATCAAACATTGTGTCTCCTTCTTTCTCTCTCCTCTACATGATACTAGGAGGGAGTAGATACAATCTAGAGGTGGTAATTTGCATATCAACCCCACATTTTGGGTAAATTACAATTTGTACCAAAATTGGTGCACAAGGTACCAACTTTGTTCAAACAAGTTCAAACATGGAACTTGGGCTTTCCACAAGCCACAAATTAGAATAATTCTCTCTCTTATGATGCTAAAACTCATGTGGTACATTCAACATTTGACTTTTTGCGTTATAACCCCTCAACTTGGGTAATTTGCACTTTAGTCCAAAATAAGCAAACATTGCTTCCACATTGTTCAAACATGACCAAAATTGAAACATAAGTTTCTCATGAGCCCTAATTACTTTTCCCAAGATAAGATTAAGAATATACTGAACTTTATTAGGCAAAACATCTAGGGTTAACACATAATTCAAGTCAGGGATGTTACAATTAGGGTGATATTAGGGTTCCATTGGGATCAAAACATTTTTCTGAAGTAGTAGCTAGAGTTTGGTATTTTTTGGTTGAAGCATTATATTCTAGGCTTTTCTACAGTTTGGTGATTCTTTGGCCAATCATTTGAAAGATTTTTGATAAAATGAAAAAATAAACCAGCGAAAGGGATACTGCCCACGTGACTCAAGAATTGGATGATTGAAACACAAACACATCATGACCAGGGACAACATCTATGCTTACAATCCTCTCCTTTGATCCTTTGGATGAGCACGATCATCTACTACTATTTTTGAAGGGTCTAAGATCGAGTAAAACCAAGATGTGCATCGACTCCCCTATGAGATGACAAATCTGTGGACCTCGTGCATGAAACCATGTGATGGTGGGGTGGTGAGTTTTTTTTCCACAAAACAAAAGGAAGAAGGGAATTTTTACCAAAATAGGGAGAGTAGAAGGAAGGGAACTCTCACACCGTCCAAAGGTACCTGGAGCCCTTGTGGAGCCAAGACAAAATTGATTGTGGAGTCACAAGGAAGAACATATCACTGTGCATAATTGAAGACACTCGTGCAATAGGTACACATAGGAAAATAGGTCCTCAAGAATTACCTTCCAATACAATCAACCAGGGGATGGGGAAGATCTAGTAAATCCTAATGAGTTTTTCCAAGAACTTTCTGTGATTTGAACACTCACAGAGGTCCTCAAAGGTGATCCTCAATAGCAGTCACCCATTGCTCTTGTCGGGAGACTGGAGGAGCAAATCATACTCCAAGATGCAACTTTAGTTGACTTCGTGGGTATCTAGAGATGGTAAAACTTAATGGAATTGGATGGATTTGGCATGGAGGAGGAGAACAACACTAAACTCTAGTGACGAAAAGGTGTAGTAGGTATGATAGCTCCAGTGGTGTTAGAACTAAATTGATGGTTGAGAGATGTTTTAGTGTGCACGGTAGAGCTTTTCCAATGCTCAAACATACAAAGGATTTACCCACAGATGGTCTGCAACTTGGGAACTCGAGGAAGGTTGATAGAGAAATGGGTTTTTCTTATAGAGGGAGAACTATGGTTCAAGTGATGGCTTAAAATATGTGTGATTCTATCACGAAGTTGATGGTGAAATGTACTTAAAAAATGATCGAGTAAACCCAAGATAATCGTGATCGGATAGGAAAAAGAGTCCTTACTAGAGTGGCCTTAGGTTGAAGAAGGGATGGGCATCTACGATCAGAATACTTGAGTGGCATCCTCATCTGACAACCCTTGTTAAAACTAATTAAAAAAATCCCTAGGAAATCTGACAAAATCACAAGTATTTTCTTGCCATTATATAGAGAAATCATTTGACTCATAAAACCAACTCCAAACAAACTCAAATTTTCAGCACATGTCTTGTTCTGAGTGTAGAATAATCTAGAAGAGTTAGTTTTCTATTTAAATGTCTTGGTGAATTAATATGATTAAAACAATTTAAATATTAAATGCTAAATATCTAATCATTGAAATAAATGAGATCTTGAAATTTTGGGTAAAACTTATTTGGACATCATCTCTAACTTTGAAAATTCCTAGTGCCTTTTAATGCTCAAAATTAGATATGTTGACCCATTTTTATAGTGTGACCATGAATATTATGCAGTTAATGAATTATAATAAGATACTCAAAATGAGGATGTTACTGAGGAACTATTATGATACGTAATGAAAATAACACAGTCTACCCCACTCGCATTGTCATATGGTGGAGGATGTGTACTAATTATAGGAAGTTGAAGAAGGAAACGTATAAGGATCATTTTTCCATTCCGTTTCTAGACTAGGTCTTAGATGATTGGCCCATCAAACCTATTTTTTCTATGTTGATGGTTAATTTAGATTTTATCATTCACCCATCCATATGTATGACCAAGAGAAGACAATGTTCACCTACCCCTTCAAAGAATATGCTTTTAGAAGAATGATGTTTGGGATCCATAATGCACCACCACCTTTCAATGATGCATGGTGGCCATCTTGATTGGGCATACCAAAACTACCATGGAGGTTCTTGTGGATGATTTCTCTATCTATGGGTATTCTTTCTACTCATGCGTAAAGAACCTATCCTGGGTCCTCAAACATTGTGAAAAAACGCATCTACTGCTCAACTGGGGAAATGACATTTCATGGTGAAGGAAGGCATTGTGCTAGGCCACAAGGTAATAAATCACGATATTTAAGTGAGAAAGGCAAGAGTTGAAGTGATTGCTAAGCTCAGTCCTGCAACCAATGTGAGAGAGGTGTGAATTTTCCAAGGTCATGCATGTTTCTACAAAAGGTTTGTTAAAGAATTTTCCAAGATAGTCAAACCCATGACAAACTTACTATTGAATGATGTTAATTTCCAATTTGACAAAGAGTGCATAAAGAATTTGAACAATCTAAAGAATTTCCTTTTTTCAACTCCTATTATTCAAGCACTAGATTGGTCACACACTTTTAAATCATGTCTGACGCCAGTGACAATGTTGTAGGCATTATCTTAGGTGAATGTATAGACAAGAAGCACCGTGTCATCTATTATGCAGACCCTTGATGAAGCTCAATAGAATTATGAAATATAGAATAAGAACTCCTATTAGTTTTGTATGTCTTTGACAAATTCATATATTAACTTGTAGGTTCAGAGGTCATTGTTTATATAGGTCATTCTGTGATCCATTACCTGCTAGCCAAGAAAGATGCAAAACATAGGATGATTAGATGGATCCTACTTTTACAAGAATTCAATTTGGAGATAAGAGACAAGAAGGGTACAAAAAGCATTATAGCAGATCATCTGAGCGACATTTATGATCTAGATACAAACATAGTTCCAATCAATGACTCCCTACCTGATGACCAACTTTTGGAAGATTTGGAAGTCATTCCATGGTGCACATACTATGTAAATTACCTCACTACATGTGTTATCCATTCTAAATGCATCAACATTGTACTCAAGAAGTTCATGCACGACGTCAAGAAATATCACTACGATAAACCTTAGCTCTTTAAACTTGTGGCGATGGTCTCTATAGACATCATATCCCTGAGGAAGAAGCTCATATATTCCTGGAACAATGTCACTCAAGCCCAGCTAGTGGTCATATGAGTTCTACACAAACCACATTTAATGTCCTTCAATGTGGATTATGTTGGCCATATATCTCCAAAGATTGTTACAACTTTGTTCTGTACATGACATGTGCTAGAGGGCTGGCATTATCACAAAAAGGTATGGAATTCCATTAAAGCTTTGGCAAGAAATAGAGATCTTTGATGTGTGGAGAGTGGACTAAATGGGTCCATTACCATCTTCTTATGGTTTTTGCTACATATTAGTAGAATTAAATTATGTCTATAAGTGGGTAGAATCTATGCCACTACCATAAGTGATTCGAAACCA
The DNA here is from genome assembly GCA_963693085.1 of Alisma plantago-aquatica. Lineage (NCBI taxonomy): Eukaryota > Viridiplantae > Streptophyta > Magnoliopsida > Alismatales > Alismataceae > Alisma > Alisma plantago-aquatica. The sequence goes on along the minus strand of OY856411.1, from coordinate 133,505,218 downwards.
GTCATCAAATTGTTCAAAGGCATTATTTTCCCTTGTTTTGGAGTTCTACTCGTTTTACTATCTCACTTTCTGGAACAAAGTTTTGAAGCACTTTTGAGGAAATATGGTGTGTACCACAAGGTAGCTTCTCCCTACCACCCATAAATAAGTGGGCAGATGGAAGTGTCAAACCGTCAACTCAAGGCTTTCCTAGAAAAGACTGTTCGTCGCAACCTGAAAGACTAGTCAAGAATAATCAATGATGCTATGGGGGCCTACATGACTTATGACCCTTTAGGAACTACACCTTTCAAATTGATATATGGAGAATCATGATAGATACCAATTGAGCTAGAACACAATGCTTGGCGGGCAATTAAAAAACTAAATTCTGACATGAAGAAAGTTGGCTAAAATAGAATACTACAACTTTAAGAACTAGGGAAAATCAGGATGACTGTGTATGAAAATGCACAAACTTATAAGGAGTGAACGCAATTATGGCATGACGATTGTCTAAAAAGAAAAGTCACACTTGTTTTGTATAAAGTTATATTATTTAACTTAGGATTGAGATTATTTCCATGTATACTCAGATCTTTTTTGTCTGGACCAGACTTTGTCAGACACATCTATCCACATGGTGCGTTCATCTTGTGGAGCGAGAAATCTATAATTTTGTGGAAAATAGACAACATTTGAAAATATACTTCACCATGGTTGATACGAGTATCAAAGAACCTCTCAATATATCCAAACCCTCACCAGGCCAACAACATAAAATACATGCGCTTCTTGGGAGGCAACACAATCTTTTATTTTATTTTCAGTTCTTGTCTCTGAATTTTAGATTAGATATTTTCTTAGAAACTCTTAGAGAATACAATAGAAAACCAAACTCAAAATTTTGACAAGTTTTGTTTGATATTTCAGAAGGAGAAATTGATGCCAAACAGGAATGCAACCACACCAAGTGGCCAACCCGACAAGAATTCTCCTCCATCCAAGCACAAAACAAATGTTGTCTTAGGATGAGTGAATCACTAAAGTTGAGGGTAGAAGGTGCTTGGATAAAATGGGTACATTTTTTAAATCTGATGTTCCTATATGCCTATATGTCTCACAATCATTATTTCACCTTCACAATAGAGAAGATTTTGAAATTTTTAATGAATTACACAGAACTAAATTTTATAGAAATTGATGAATTTCTGATACCATCTGTTATACCTACAATTTTTTTGCAAAGAAACTAGTTAATTGACAAGCTATCAACCTACATACATTCAAAAACATCATCGACCAACATGATCCAGAAAAAATCGTCAAGCCAAACATGGAAAACAACCCTCGTTCAAATCTCCTTCAACTACTAGAAATGTTAAAATTCCATTGACGACCCGTATACAAAATTCCATCGACTACCAAGACCCAATGATTCCATCCACCATAGGATTTTCTAATCCAGTCGAGGCACCAGTGTGTTTTAACCCTCTCTGTGGGCTCAATGAACCTGTGCTCTACTTCAAAATCTCATAAAAACCCTAACATCGCCCAGAGCTAGCGGTACCTCCACACTATGAACACAAAACATGCCATGAAGGACCCACCACCTTTGTCAACATGCTCCACAATAGCATTACACTTGCCTCTACCAACACTGTGGGTTCTTCACTTGAGTTGGTCACCATTGCACACACCCATCACCACCGCTATTGACCCTACTACGCTGGAGTAAACAACTAAGGATCGTTCGAGCACCTTTCCTAAGAAAACGAGCAAAAAAGAGGAGGGGACTAGCCACTAGTTCACCACCAAGCAAACTCACCCCCTGCACGATACCTCTAACCCTAATATCCTATCAACCTTCTTCACCCACCTACCACCCAAATGCCCTTCTTTGTCATCGATCTTGTGTGTCTCCCACCTCCAATGCTCAATCAATGATTTGGCTTCCCTAAACTTTCAACCAACGATCCCTTGATTCCTGTAGTCTCAAATTTTTTGTTCAACACCAAGACCTAGACTTTTCGTTGATCATTGCATTTTCTGAATGTTCAACTTTCCATTGTCCACTATGTCTTTACATATCATAGACTTTATATTGACCATTGACATTTTAATATTCCATAGTTTTTATCAACCGTATGAAACAAAAATATTTCTTATCGTCAGTCAACCATCCCACATTTTTCCCTCGATAAAAATCTCATAAATCTCCTTTTCTTTGATCCTATCCAAATCAGTGTTGGTCACTGAATACCATCTTGATCATTTGAGTGCAACTGGTCTTCTACTATTTATAAATACATCTTCAACAAGATGTACTTTACTACTTATGATTCCCTTAACCTACAAGCCACATATTTTGAAGGAAATGAGGATGCAATCGAAGAAATCACAAAAATACTTAACACAAATGAGGACATGCCTCGTGCTACACATTTGAATCTATAGTTTTAAGAGATTGGCTATTTATTTTGTTAGGGAATGAACCACTGGATCTGGGTAGGAAGAATAAGATTCTACTACAAATACTTTGGAATATCTAACTTCTAAAGATGAAGTAAAGAAAAAGGGAAAATGGAAAGCAGTAAAGACACCCCTTTAAGGCCTAGTACATAAGAGGACTAGAGCTGGAAAAAAAGCTTAGTCAAAGGAGGAGACTAGGGAACCTACGTCATTGAATTCCCTTCTTGAAACCATAGCCTACAAAACTACAACTAGTTAGATGCAATTGTAGATACCACCCAACCAACATAGTCTAAGAAACTTGCATTGTCCCCAACCTCGAGTGGAAGTAGAAACAATGCAAAGAATGATACATGTAGCAACCATGACCACGTCATCTCAAGAACGATGACATACATAAAGTCTGGGGGAGGATATAGGACTAAATTCAACATCATGTGTGAGAAAAGTAAAAACTCTTCTTATGATTCATTATCTATAACATTTATCCTACATGCACTAAAAATTTAGGTAGAAATATTGGACGAAAGAACAACTAAATATGTCGCAGTTCATGAAGGATGTAATTGCAAACCAGCCAGCAGTGATGAAGGCAATGAATGCCATAGGAGTAGAGATGGTGGAGCTTAGGAAGGAGTGAGATAAGATGAGCCAAGAATGCAAGGAAAATCTGAAGGCCATGGAGGAAGAAAGGCTATGAGAAGAGGAAAAGAGCACAAAAAAAAGGTTGAAAGGCATCACTAGCCCTTCATAGGTAGCTGCCTCCTCAACACCATCTGAACCACCATCTCACATGAAAGCAGAGAAAGTACCTTCTGCTCAAAGATAGATGAACAACCCCAAATCTCCACAAAGTAATAGAGAAAAATAAATAAACAATCACGACATCTCATTCACAAATTTTGACCTGAACTCTTCACCCACAGACGATGTGCTAGTCTAGAGGTACAACCTAAAGAGGGAACCCATTCCAACAATGGGAATAGAATCATCTCATTTCCTAAACTCTGTACTCCAACAACCACATATGTCCAGTGTATATGTCATGCAATATCTTAACGAGCTAAACCATGAAGACATCAATCTGACCTCAAGGAAAGTGTTCCAAGACATAGCTAGATCCACAAGTATAGGGATGGATATATGTGATACATACCTATAGTTGAATGAGCAGAATGAAGACGCTCTGATTCGAAATGTTATATATAATGGGGAAATTACTGATAAGGTGGTTGAACTAGGAGCTTCCATACTAAAATTGACACCGTCTGAAGCTCTTGTAGCCCTACACCAGTAGTTCAATCAACTACATGATTACAAGGAACATTACATGAAGACAAAAGTGGTCTCATTTCTTTCTTTGTGTATGTCCTAGTTGTAAGGACCCTGACCTCCATTTAGGGTTTATCATGTTTGCTTTGCTTAACCCTGATGCTTAGTTGCTTGTTAATCACCTTTGGTGGTGATTAGGGTTTGTTGGTGCTTTGTTGAGGGTTGGAGGTGTTACTTGCAATATACCCAAGTTTAGGGTTTGTGGGCAAGTTTGCCACCTTATGAGGTGTTCCTCCCTCTCCTTGCTTCCTCTAAGTGTTGAGAGGAAGGTTTGGGCTCATTGCTTGGGTTCCTTTGGGCGTGGTTGAGCTTGTTGGGCCTTGTGGTACCTTGCCTTTGCTTGGTTGAACCTTGTGTCGGGCAAGAGAGCCCTGTGTCGGCCATGCTTATGTCTCCCAGGGTCGTATCAGCCATGCTGGTGGTGTATCGTCCAGGTGTGTCACCCATAGACCTTTGACCATCTTTAACCTCGTTTGTGTCACCACTAGTGGACACTAGGTGCTTGATGCTTGCATGTGGCAATGACCATGGACATGTGTTTAGGGCATGTTAGAGTGGTGGCTTGTGCACATGGACAAGTGTCCCTAGGTGGGCGACACCTTGCTTTGCTCTACCTTGGTTTCTCCTCCATCCCCTTCTATATATGTGTTCCCTTTTCTCTTGCTTGGGATCCCTTTTAGTCTCTTGGTTTCCCCTCTCCCTTGGTGCACAATATCCTCTCTCCTTTGCTAGCTGGTGGCCGATCCTTCCTTGGAGTTTTCTTCTTCCTTGGTGGTGCTTGGAGCTTGGTGCTAGGAGATTGGAGCTTGCTTAAGGAGGGTTACATAACTCCTAACCCTAACTACATTACGATCTTATATGTTCTTGTTCTTGTTGTTTATGATCGGCTATTCTTGTTGTTAGTTTGGTTTCCTTGCTTAGTTGCACCTTGTTGGCCGAACTTATGTTATAAGGTTTCTTGGTGGGTAACACTCTCTTCTCTCCTAGGTCTTGAGGAGTGAGCTTGAGTTCTAGTATCATGAGCAACACTCCTCTCTCATTTAATTTGAGAGGTGAGCTTGTGTTCTAGTAGCTTGAGCAACAGCCTCCTCTCACCTTGGACTTGAAGGGTGAGCTTTGTAGTAGTGATGAACTTTGTTAGAGTTGTTCTTTGTGTTGCCCGATTGGTGGCAGGAGATGTACAAGACCCCTCTCTCTTAGTTATTGAGAGGTGAGCCATCTTCTTGACCCACTAGGGTTTGGTGCTATTGTGCTTGAGGTTGGTGATGACCTAGGGGAGTTGTATCTTGACCGTTATGAGCTGGGGGAGGTGATGCCCGATAACCCTCTTGACCTAGAGCTTTGAACGATATGCAGTGTGTTGGGCGATATACTCTGATCCTTGAACCTTTGTGTCGGGCGTCACTCTATGCTGCATGTTCTGCCCGATACTCTTACCCTTGGGGTTGTGGAGGTGTTTCTAGACAGTTCTGTGATATGGTGGCGGGCATCACACCAGCCCTGTGTGTGTCGGCCGACAGCCCTACACCTGACGGGCGTTGCACGGCACACCCCTTAGTCTGAACTGCACGTTGCTTTTACTGTCTGTTACACCTAGAAGCGTGGAGTGTTGTCCATTACCCCTTTGTGTCGGGCGTCACCTGGTTGTATATGTTGCCCGACATGCCCGGTTCAGGTGAATAGCTTGAAGACGTCTTACCTTACCTGACTCAACGTTGGCCGTCTCGAGAGGCACGATAGGTGTGGCTGCACGGAACATTGGTTGAGGCCTTGTTTGTGTAGTTAATCTTGTTATACATGCAGTTGTTTTTACATTCCTTATGTTATGTGATAAGATCTTATAAGTCTTATCTTGTCAATCATGCTCCATAAAGAGATAATTGGTGACATGCCTTCTGTACAGCCTGGTAAGCTTGATGGTACGAATAGCTTTGCTATATGGACTAATATTATTCTATGTTTTACTGTTTATCTACTATTGTTGCTTTATCCTTCTTGGTTTTATGGTTTCGGAGGGGAGTTATGTTTCTCACTGGGACAATGTGCAATTGTCTCACCCCGATGGTTTTCAGGTGGTCGAGCTAGATGTGGTGGTGGTCGCGGAGTTGCGGCCGAGCAGCAAGATGAGCAGTAGAAGGCAAGAGATGGACATGTTGTTGTTTTGGTCGTTTTGTAGTAGAGTCTTAGAGTCATCCCTGTATTCTCAGGTCCTTGGAGGTGTTTTGACATTGTTTCACGATGTATAGCTATTGATGGTTTGTATATCCTGCTGCTGGCCGAATGTGGGCCATTATGTGTATATAACAGGTGATGAACTCATGTGATGACAAGACAACTACTCCTCTAAGCTGAGGACATGTATCGAGCATTGTAAAGGTTTATATAACATGTATTTCCTACAGGACGAGGACTTGAATGTAATAGTCTCTCAGTTATTTCGCTTTCCGTAATCAATTTTAATTAACCCGTGTTTTTGGTAATCTGGGTTATGGTGTTTTCCGCACGTTTTCGCATAACACCTTGTTGTCTATGTGATAGTGGGATGTGTTACCACAAGTTTGGTATCAGATCTCTAGGTTCGCTGAGTCTACATGGTTATGTATAGATTACCGATAGTTGAACAAAGTCACGATCAAGAACAAGTACCCGTTACCGAGGATAGATGATCTGTTCGATCATCTGCGTGGTGCTACATTGTTTTTAAAGATCGATCTACGGTCCGGATATCATCAGTTGAGGATTAAGGCGGATGACATACCAAAGTCAGCTTTTAGGACGAGGTATGGTAACTTCGAGTTTTTGGTTATGCCGTTTGGGCTAACCAATGTGCCTGTTGCTTTCATGGATTTGATGAATCGAGTGTTCTATCTGTTCCAAGATCAGTTTGTTGTAGTCGTTATAGACGACATCTTGATCTATAGTCGGGACAGGCAAGAGCATGAGCGAAATCTTTGACAAGCGTTGACTCTTCTTCGCCAACATCAGTTGTATGCCAAGTTCAGTAAGTGTGAGTTCTGGCTGGAAGAAGTGACTTTCTTAGGTCATGTGATATATGTAGAAGGAGTCAAAGTGGACCCGAAGAAGGTGGAGTCCATTGCAGAGTGGGAACAGCCGAAGATGCCGACAGAAGTTCATAGTTTCCTGGGTTTAGCAAGTTACTATAGTTGGTTTATCAAGGACTTCAGTGTGATTGCATTGCCGATGACGAAGTTGACTAGAAAGGATGTACCTTTTGTCTGGACTGATCGTTGTCAGCAAGCTTTCAGAAGTTTGAAGGAAAAGCTGACTAGTGCTCCAATATTAGTGCTGCCAGAGCCTGAAAAGGGCTATGTTGTGTTCTGCGATGCTTCCAAGAAAGGTTTAGGTTGTGTGATGATGTAGGAAGATCATGTCATTTATTTTGGTCTGCGACAACTTAAGAAACACGAGGAGAACTATCCGACACATGATTTGGAGTTGGCTGCAGTGGTTCATGCGTTAAAGATTTGGAGACACTATCTTTATGGTGAAGTGTGCCAGATCTTCACGGATCATAAGAATCTGAAGTACATCTTTTCACAGCATGAGCTGAACATGCAACAACGTCGATGGATGGAGCTGATCAATGATTACGACTGCACCATCGAGTATCATCCTTGTAAGGCGAATGTGGTAGCTGATGCGCTAGGTGAAAGTCTTCTTCTTCTTCTACAAAGAAGGCACAGTTGAGTTCCCTGGTATGCTATAGACGGGATATGCTTGTTTCTTTGCGATAGATGAATGTGCAGATGGAAGTTTCCTTGTTAGCAGGACTTTTAGCACAGATGCAAGTCAAGCCTACATTGAGACAACAAATCAAAGATGCACAACAGACAGATGTTACGGTTCAGGTGATCAGATCAGAGTTTGGCAGCAGAAAACGTGATGGGTTCCATGAGTCTGAGGATGGACTAGTTTTCTATCATGATAGGATGGTGGTTCCCAATGTGGATGATCTGAGGAAGCTAGTGTTCGAAGAAGCACATACGTTGATGTATGCTATGCATCCAGGAGTCACCAAGATGTATCATAGTCTGAAGGACTTGTATTGGTGGCCGAGTTTGAAGAAAGATGTAGCTGAGTTTGTGGCTAGATGTGCGGTATGTCAGCAAGTTAAGGCTGAGCATTAGAAGCCGGCAGGTACATTATAACCCCTACCAATAACGCAGTGGAAATGGGATCATATAACCATGGATTTCGTAGTTGGTATGCCTAGGACAACTAGGAATCATGATTCCATTTGGGTGATAGTGGACAGATTGACGAAGTCTGCCCATTTCATACATGTGAAGACAAAGTATACAACCGAGAAGCTTGCTCGATTATATGTAGATGAGATAGTGCGGTTGCACGGTGTGCCAGTAACGATAGTTTCCGACAGAGGTCCGCAATTTATGAGTCATTTTTGGGAACATTTGCACAAAGCGTTAGGAACACAGTTGAGGTTCAGTACTGCCTTCCACCCGCAGACAGATGGACAGTCTGAGAGAACTATTCAGACTTTGGAGGATCTCCTTCGAGCTTGTGTTTTGTAGTTCCTAGGTAGTTGGGACATACATCTCAGTTTGATAGAGTTTGCCTACAACAATAGTTATCAACGAAGCATTGACATGGCTCCTTACGAGGCCTTATATGGCAGGAAGTGCAGATCTTCGTTGTGTTGGTATGAGTCTGGTGAATATCTGTTGTTGGGTCCTGAGTTAGTCCAGCAGACAACAGAGAAGATCAGAGTGATATAGCAACATTTGAAAGCCGCACAGAATAGGCATAAGTCATATGCAGACAATTGTCGATGACCTTTGGAGTTCCTGGTAGGAGACAAAGTGTATCTTAAAGTCTCACCATGGAAAGGTGTGCTAAGGTTTGGACGGAAAGGTAAGCTAGCACCCAGATATATGGGGCCATATCCGGTCATAGCATGAGTTGGCAAGGTAGCTTACGAGTTAGAGCTGCTGTCAGAGTTTCACATGTTACATCCAGTGTTCCATGTCAGTATGCTCAAGAAAAGTCATCCATATACAGGAATAGTGATACATCCAGTCGAAGTTGAACTTGATGAAGATGTGACCTATGAGGAAGGTCCTGTGATGATCCTTGATAGAAGGGTTAAGAAGCTGAAGAGGAAGGACATGGTTCTTGTGAAGGTTCTTTGGCATCATCGTGGCGTTGAGGAAGAGATGAGGAGGAAGTATCCCTCGCTTTTCTCTTCGGATTTTGAGGACGAAATCCCTTTGTAGATGGTTAGTTTGTAAGGACCCTGACCTCCATTTAGGGTTTATCCTGTTTGCTTTGCATAACCCTGATGCTTAGTTGCTTGCTAATCACCTTTGTTGGTGATTAGGGTTTGTTGGTGCTTTGTTGAGGGTTGGAGGTGTTACTTGCAATATACCCAAGTTTATGGTTTGTGGGCAAGTTTGCCACCTTGTGAGGTGTTCCTCCCTCTCCTTGCTTCCTCTAAGTGTTGAGATGATGGTTTGGGCTCGTTGCTTGGGTTCCTTTGGGCTTGGTTGAGCTTGTTGGGCCTTGTGGTACCTTCACTTTGCTTGGTTGAACCTTGTGTCGGGCAAGAGAGCCATGTGTCGGCCAGTGGTGTATCAGTCATACTTGTGTCGCCCAGGCTGTGTCACCCAGGGTTGTATCGGCCATGATGGTGGTGTATCATCCAGGTGTGTCGCCCATAGGCCTTTGACCATCTTTGACCTCGTTTGTGTCACCACTAGTGGACACTTGGTGCTTGATGCTTGCATGTGGCAATGGCCTTAGACATGTGTTTAGGGCATGTTAGAGTGGTGGCTTGTGCACATGGACAAGTGTCCCTAGGTGGGTGACACCTTGCTTTGCTCTACCTTGGTTTCTCCTCCATCCCCTTCTATATATGTGTTCCCTTTCTCTTGCTAGGGATCCCTTTTAGTCTCTTGGTTTCCCCTCTCCCTTGGTGCATAATATCCTCTCTCCTTTGCTAACTGGTGGACGATCCTTCCTTGGAGTTTTCTTCTTCCTTGGTGTCACTTGGAGCTTGGTGCTAGGATCTTGGAGCTTGCATAAGGCGGGTTACATAACTCCTAACCCTAACTATATTACCATCTTCTATGTTCTTGTTCTTATTGTTTATGATCGGCTATGCTTGTTGTTAGTTTGGTTTCCTTGCTTAGTTGCACCTTGTTGGACGAACTTATGTTCTAGGGTTTCTTGGTGGGCAACACTCTCTTCTCTTCTAGGTCTTGAGGAGTGATCTTGAGTTCTAGTATCATGAGCTACACTCCTCTCTTGCTTAAGTTGAGAGGTGAGCTTGTGTTCTAGTAGCTTGAGCAACACCCTCCTCTCACCTTGGACTTGAAGGGTGAGCTTTGTAGTAGTGATGAACTTTGTTAGAGTTGTTCCTTGTGTTGCCTGATTGGTGGCAGGAGATGTGCAAGACCGCTCTATCTTAGTTGTTGAGAGGTGAGCCATCTTCTTGACCCACTAGGGTTTGGTGCTCTTGTGCTTCAGGTTGGTGACGACCTTGGGGAGTTATATCTTGACCGTTATGAGCTGGGGGAGGTGCTTCCCGCTAACCCTCTTGACCTAGAGATTTGAACGATATGCAGTGTGTTGGGTGATATACTCTGATCCTTGACCCTTTGTGTCGGGCGTCACTCTATGCTGCATGTTCTTCCTGATACTCTTACCCTTGGGGTTTTGGAGGTGTTGCTAGACAAATCTGTGATATGGTGGCGGGCGTCACACCAGCCATGTGTGTGTCGGCCAACAGCCCTACACCTTACGGGCGTTGCACGACACACCCCTTAGTCTGAGCTGCACGTTGCTTTTAGTGCCCATTACACCTAGAAGTGTGGAGTCTTGGTCGTTACCCCTATGTGTTAGGCGTCACCTGGTTGTATATGCTGCCCGACATGCCTGGTTCAAGTGAATAGCTGGTGGAGCTGGGACTTACACCAAAAGATTACTCTTCCAATGGAAGTCCTAATATGCACCAAAAACCCTAGGGAGTTGATGTTCTCTCTAGGTTTACCTACAACTGGTGCTAGATAAATGCTCCAACCCCACAAGAGTGTGGAAGCCTTATCATAGTACAGGTTTAGGATCGAACCCAAAGGACAACGTTAAGAATCTGAGTGTCTTTTTCTTGTTTCGAATCAATCTAAGTTAATCATCTAAGACCAGAAGTTTGATTTGAGTTATTTAACCTAAAACATGCAAAAGTAAAGGCAAGAATAAAAACTAGTTTAAGGATTAAAAACTAAGATTAGCAGATGATGATGGATCACTGGGGTGATGCGGGTATTCACCACCACTACACATGAATTGTACTTGTACCAAGCGTAGCAAGACTTGTAAGCAGGACACATGGATGTTGTACAATATCGATGTCTTATAGGACAAGAGTAATGCATACATCCTTCACGGGTTGAGTAACTCTCATCCGGTACGTATCTACGTGTCAATGAATATATGTAGTCTCCGAAGAGAAATTCTTACTCAACCTCGTGAAACATGCATCGGAAAACTAACAAGCGAGCGATAATTACCAAATCGATTAGTATCCTTATAGACTATCCCTCTTTCGAGGATATAGCTACGAGAAACGTGAGAGTGTTGCAACGTCAGCCATTACCGAACGAATGGTCAAGTACTTTGCACCACTCTCTCCTCAGAGTGTGTTCCTCGACCTGTCAAGGTCGCACTTTAGTACGTCAACTGATTCCATTTCATAGTACAAAAGTACAACGATGAAGGTGAGTTTACTCCACTCCTTAGAAAGCGTTCCTAGATACCGAAACGGGTGCGCGGTGGATACACGCACTAGAAACCAAAACTAAATCAGTATTCGAGTCTCAAGAGCGGTCCTAGACAAACCACAACGAAAGACAATAGATGCATACAAGAATGCGGCCAACATTCAAGCATGTATGAAACGATTTAGTATTGAAACGAAATGATAACATCTGTTTAGTACAAGATACAAAACACGGGCAGCGGGGCTAGTCCCCGCACCCCAGTAGATGGAACTACTCGCTCCTCATAGAGGGAGCAACAAAGAAAGAGAAGAGAGAGAAAGAAAGCATCGTCAGAGCAGAAGAGCAGATCTGTGACAGCCCAATGTAGATCGTCGCAGTCTCCGGGACTGCTCCGTCGTGGTCGATGTCGTCTGTTTCTCCGCCTCGATCTTCAGGTCAACCTCCGGAATAGCAAGAGTAGGATGAGGTGGAGATATGGTGAGATGGTGATGGAACAACCTACTAGACCTGCGCCCGGACTGGCTGCTCACCGGATCTGGACTCAGGATGGGATTATGAGGATGTGGGTGAAGTTTGGTCAGAAACGGTGCTCGGGCTATCTGGCAGCGTTCCGGCCTGGTCCCAGTCCGGAAGCCTTGGGCCGTAGTGAGATGGGATCCAAATGAGGACCCATGAGGTCCTATTTTTAAGCACAAATTTTGATAAATATCTTGCTCATGTTGTTTGGCTTTGCACTTACTTTTCCATGCGGTCTTGTTGTACAGGTGCTCATGCGGTCTCATATGTAATTGCTTCATGCGGTTTCACTGTGCGGTTTGCTCATACGGATGTTTCATGCGGTCTTGTTAATCCAAATTCCCATGCGGTCTTGTTGTACTCATCAAACGGTCTTGCCTTCTCGTGGACAGCTACTCGTTCATGCGTTCACACTAGCTGCATTCACGTGGGTAGCTCTCACGGTTTGCATGTGAATAGCAAACGATTTCGACTCCCAACTCAAACGGTTTGGATTGCTACTTTTTCCAAACGGTCTGTGTGCTCTCTACTTTATCAAACGTTCTTCAGGTATACGGTCTTCGATCAACATGTCTTCATGCAGTTGCACGTCCTAGCAGCTGCAATTGTCTAAATGATTCACGTGGACAGCTTGGGCATGCCTGCTCCATGATTATGTGGTTTCATATGCAGGTGCTTCATGCGGTCTTGCTGCCCCGGCTTCTTCATGAGCATGCGCTCTTCACGGTCCCAAGTCAGGTTGCCGAACAGTTTCATAGCCAAAGCTCTTGCATGCATGTGCCGGTAAAATGATCTTTACGTGAATTGTGCAGTAAATGACCTTTATTGGTTCAGTCCATTCGGTTTGCTCTCTAAGAGCAGCTATTTCAAACGGTTTGACAGTGTTTTCACGTGGACATCTACTGATCTTGTCTTCATAATGCACATGCGTTCTATTTGGTTTGCCGTTCTCCATTCAGTTTGCAGTGTTCACTCGATCTATCCTTCACAATCATGTGCATGCATGCACTTTTGAACTCCAAATGGTTTGGTATTTGACTGTCTATTCGGTCTTTACAATCGCATCAATCGTTCTTGAGACCACATGGGCTCAAACGGTCTTGAGACCGCATGGACTCAAATGGTCTTGAGACCGCATGGGATCAAACGGTCTTGAGACCGCATGGGCTCAAATGGTCTTGAGACCGCATGGGCTCAAACGGTCTTCAGACCGCATGGACTCAAACGTTCATGAGACTGCACAGACTCAAACGGTCTTGAGACCGCATGGGCTCAAATGGTCTTGAGACCGCATGGGCTCAAACGGTCATGAGACTGCATGGAATCAAACGGTCTTGAGACCGCATGGGCTCAAACGGTCTTGAGACCGCATGGGATCAAACGGTCTTGAGACCGCATGGGCTCAAACGGTCTTGAGACCGCATGGACTCAAACGGTCTTGAGACCGCATGGGTTCAAACGATCTTGAGGCTGCATGGACTCAAACGGTCTTGAGACTGCATGGGGTCAAACGGTCTTGAGACCGCATGGGCTGAAATGGTCTTGAGACCGCATGGACTCAAACGGTCTTGAGACCGCATGGGGTCAAACGGTTGGTGATAGTTGAGGATGATCTGTAGAGGAGAGAGAACGTGAGAATGAAATCAAATAAGCTGGAAACTAGGGTTATTTGAGCTAGTAATGCACTATTTACACGAGACTGAAATAATACTTAAAGTAAACCCAAAGTGAGGGTAGATCAGTCGATATGCGCCACAAAATCCTTAGAATTGGCGAATATAATGATGAATCTGGAGGATTCATCACCACACCAAACTTAAGTGTTGCTCGTCCCGAGGAACGAAAAATCCCAAGACAGTCGCCAGAACGCATGTAGTTGGTCTCGTAATTACCTCACCTTCGTGCAAGTGTTAGAAAAAAAAGAAAAGGAAAATGAGGTGAAAACAAAAATTAGGGTAAAAATGTCAGAATTGGTGACTGAGGATGAGTCTGGAAGATTCATCACCACACCAAACTTAAGCGTTGCTCGTCCCGAGAAACGGAAAACTTAAAACAGTCACCAATGAAATCGTTCATCTCATGTTTGCCTCATCCTTATGTCATATGATAATTTTGTTCGTGGCTCAGATCGATACAACATCAAGGATTCCTTAGATCACGAAATACATCTTATGATATCCTTGTTTCTGATTTCACTTTGTTGAAGTACTTCCTTCTCACTCTCTGTTGTATCGGTCATGTTAAAGAGTTTTATGAGATTTTGAATAGACCCACAGAATCAACAAAATGCATATGATCTGTCACTGGTATTGAAAAGGGAGAGAATGGGGGTATGATCAAGAGATAAGAGTCTCTCATCTGATTGAATCAAGACTCTTGTCATTCGTTGATTCATCGAGGTACTTTGAATGATTTGTGCACAACTCTGGTTGACTTAGCCTTACACCCGATTTTTTCTAAAGGTAACTCAGAAGTGTATATAGGTTGGCTTAAGGCTTTTGGCTATTTTACCTCTTTGAGGGGAGGTAAGGGATTATTTTTGGATCCTTAGGATCTCACTACCGGTCACGACACATCTGCCTTAATGAGGGCAGCTAATGTACCGGTCGGGCGAGACCTTTATCGGTTATCCTTATTCAGGGCACAACTCTCATGTTTTTATTCACACTCTGGCTTTTATTCATTCTCACTTGGCTTAGGAAAAAGGGTATTTTTGGATTTTTGCATATTTGGGCTTCCAGGCCTCTTTTTGGAATCGGGGTAGATTTTTCACCAACCTTGGTATGTGCACAATCATCATTGTATACTCTTTGAAGCAAAATGAGAAGGTGGTACGCCCATGTTATGTATTGAGGGGTATGGAAGAAGCGGCAGTGGAAAAAGAGGTGTGGTGTACCACACCGAACTTAGAGTTTTGCAGAGGTGTGGTTTACCACACCGAACTTAAAGTTCGGCAATGTTCTAGTTTTCACTAGAAATGAGTGTGGCGTGCCACACTGAACATAAAACTTTGGAATGGTTAATGAACAGAGTGGTATGAAAATGAAAGAAGAAGTGTCGAAGAGAGTTTGGATCATGATGCAGTTTGCTTAGCGATTCCATGCGACGGGTCTCTATTCTCCATCACACTCTGCCCCAAAAGAGACATGATGAAACATCAAATGAGAAATCCATACAACATATCCATTAATCAGATAAAGGCGTGATGTATTTGATCTATCTCAGCCTTATTGAAGTGTATCATCTTTTCCTATTTGAGATATAACATTAGGATTCATAGAAAAATCAAAACGAAAAACACGCATTGGCTAGTTTTAAGCATTCTTTTCCAGGAAATTTGCAACGCAAAAGAGGTGATGATCACAGATTCGCAAAACAAAAGCCGACTAGATAAAGGCTTTAGTTTTTAGAAAACTAGAAAAGGGCGGAAAAAGAAGTAGGAAGCAATAAAGATAGAGGGTGGAGTGAAAGTCATACCACCCGCCCTCCACCTCGAACTTATGAATTTTCCCATTTCTGAGAAAATACTAGGTTCAAGATGGAGGGGAAGGATTGAGCAGTGTTAACCAGGCGGTCCTCGTAGTTGGAAGAAGGTCTGACAAAGATATCTCATAATGGCTGGTGCTGAGAACGAGGAAGTGGTCTGAATAACTTGTTGGCTGGGAAGTTGTGGCAACTTGAATGAGTCTTCTGGATGACTTGGATGCACATCACTTTCACCTCGTTGTCCGTCCAGAAGAATCCATATACCTTCCCCCATCAGCGAGGGAGGTGGAACATAGGAAGTCGAAACTGGAGGACTATGCGAGAAATCAAGGTTATGCCCACTTGTGCCCTCCAGTTGTGGCTCACCCTCGAAGTTCAAAGTAAAACTACTTTCATCAAAATCTAGGTCTGTTGATTGAGGGTCGACCACTTGAACTTCCTTTTGTCTAGGATCAGGTGGTGGATTCAGTTCCTGTAACATCCCTGACCTGGGTTATAACCTAACCCTGGAAGTTTTGCCTAAATATGTAATTATATACTTGTGAATACTCACTGGCATGTAATTAAGTTCCTCAGGAACATATATTTTCAATTCTTGCTCCTTTTTAAACAAAGTTGTAGCATTGTGTTGTATGCAGGGACCTATGTGCAAATTACCCAGTTTAAGGGTTCAACTTGCAAATTCACAAGGTTAAGATGTTACTATGATGTTGAAACATCATGAGGATGTTTATGATGAAGTTTGAAGGATTTCCCAAGCTTGAGCACCAAGGTGCAGTTGTGGAAGCAATCCCTATGCTTGAAAACCCTAATTTGGAGTAAAGTGCAATTTACCCAAATTTAGGGGTGCAACTTGTAATTTTCACCTTCTAGAACATCTTTTATAACTCTTGTCATCATTTAGAGTAGAAATGATGAAAGGGACACATCAATGAATAATCAGATAAGAAAAGGTGATCTTTGTGATAAAAAGCACCTAATATGGGTATGGAGACCTTTCATGTATGTACCCTAGTTGAAAGTTGGCTTTCTTTACCCTTAGATCTTGAGATTTCATGAGCGTTGTATTTGTTTAGATGAGTTTGGACGTGCCCTTGAGCAAGGAGGGACTTAGATGTAAATTCCATGCTTTAGAAGTCCTTATGGTGTAAAAAGGGCTAAAGTATATAAGCCTTTTCCTTGCAAATGAGTGAACGGATCCTTCATTTCCTTCACTTTTCCTCTTCTTTCTCAAACGACCAAGGCTAGATCTGGAGCTCAGGGGGACGACCAACCTGTTCTAGGTAAGAGAACACCACCTTCTAGCTCGAATTCATGGAGGAATTCTTCCTTTATGGTTGGTTTTGTGGATAGCTTACTTAGTCTTCTTGTTCTAGCCGACCAATCCTACCTTTCCTTGGAGGAATCACCTCTGACCGAGTTGTGGAGCCCAAGACACCATTAGAGACGTGAATCTTGGAAGCTTGGAGAACTAGGAACAACGTTCTAAGGTGGGTTTTATAACTCTAAACTCTTGCTTTATATGCATACTTTGTTCTTGCAATTTAGCATGTTAGTTCTTCTTCTACCTCCCTTCTTCCTTGCACTTTTGCAAGCAAAACGGTGGAAGAACCGACCTTGACAGAGGTTGAAGATGAGGGGCGTGAATCCCTATGTTACTTTATCAATCGACCTTGGACCCTTTTGGTCCAAACGGTTGCAAACCGTTTAAGGTCAAACAGTTTCAAACCGTTCGATCTCAAACGGTCTTGCAAGACTGTTTGGAAACGGTCTCAAGACCGTTTCATAGGGTTGACCAATGGACGAACATTTGAGGGTCTGTTGGTTATATATTGAGTTTCATTCCTGCAAAGAATCAAAGTTTAATTCTTAACCAATTGAGAGTTGAAGGCACTTCAACATCCAAACCCTAATCGGGTCAAAATTGCTGTTTTAAAACATAGATCTTGTTGAGTTTTGGGTTGAAGGACCGAAACGGTCTCAAGACCATTTGGGGGTTCCTCCAAACAGTCTCAAGACCGTTTGGGCACAACCCAAGACCGCTTGAAGGTCTAGGGTTAATATAATCTAATGGTTTGAAGGTCCAATTGCAATAAGTTGATGAATTGATAAAAATGCTGATTTTTGACCTAATTGGAGTTCAACCCTAATCTAACCGACTTAGTTTTTGGTCAAACTTTGGGCAAACGGTCTCAAGACCGTTTGGATGATGTCCAAACGACCTCAAGACCGTTTGGGCCCAATTAGAGGTCAATTTATAGGTTCAACCTTGAATTGATTCACATTGTTGAATATTGATGACCATCCGATTTGAAACCCTAATTGAGAAGAATTTAACCCTAATTGGCTTTCAATTGAGGGTCAATTTGATGTCCAATTGACTAAGGCTAATCTTAATTAACTCAATTTATAAGTGGTTATCATGGATTTGGTTAATTGAGGGGTTCAACATACATATCCATGACGAATTGTATCTTTTGAACCACATTGGAGTTCCAAACGGTTTGAGCCCATTTGGTCCAAACGGTCTCAAGACCGTTTGAGGTCAAACGGTCTCAAGACCGTTTGGGCTCAAACGATCTCAAGGTCGTTTGGACGAATCGGTCTCAAGTCGGTTTGATCAAACAGTTTCAAACCGCATGAGCTTCAAACGGTTTGGAAAGTCAACCTTTCTAAACGGTCAACACACCCAAACAGTCTCAAGACCGTTTGAGGTCAAACAGTCTCAAGAACGTTTGAAACCAAACGGTCTCAAGACCGTTTGGTGGTTGAAGGTTGAAACCGTTTGAAGGTGTTCAAGGTGATTTGTACTTAATCAATTGATGGTGTAATTGATTCAATGGTGATCTAATCTAAACCCTAATGGTAACCTAGGTCATTAAGGGACTATGTGATTAATGAATTGACCCATGATGGTGATCATGAGGCAAATTACCAAAATACCCTTGACGGGTTTAATGGAGTAAAACCTTTTTCTAATCAAACCCTAATCACATGATAGTGATTTTTTTTGGTTTATGTTAGTCAATGAGGACTTAACCCAACCTGATCTAGAGTGGTGTTATCACCATCTACTAGTAAGAGGAGAGAGAAAGTATCCTAAGAGAGAGAAAGTACCCTTTTTTGGTGGAAAATCAAGTAAGATGCTTTCAATACACATGAATGTGCATGATTAGGGAATGATCCACCTATGTGAGATCATGGAAACCCTAATTATGATGTCTAGTGAATCTTAATCTTATTTAAGAGCTTTAATGATGATGTTTCTCATACATGATGATGTAATGAGTACAATTCACCATAGGGTGAATAGTAAACCCTAATTATAGGGTGATGACATGTAATATGAATAGTAAACCCTGATTGATGAAAATTGGGGAACTTGATTCTTCTTAGAGTTTGAAGGTATAACATCTAGAATGAATTGTTTACTATTACCAGTTGAATTAACCTTACAGGTTGTCATGAGTTGATGATCATATCCAGGTATTGATTACAATACTATATTCATTGAAAGCATGTCTTAAGCTTTATGAATAAGTGAAATATCTTGATGCACTGTTAGTGACATATATTGAGATTTATGGGCTGTAAGAGCCATAAATACCATCAAGGTCATGCTTAACATATGACTTGTGATGATGTGATTGAGAATTGATGATTGAAAAGAGTTAGGCTTGCTATATTTTAGGAATCTCATTTATAGCTGTTATGCTAATGTTATAATTTGAAGAACAATGTATGATGCTAAAAGAATATTGAATGTACCTAACTAATCAAGTATAATGTAGAGCCCTGATCATAGATCCATCATTGTCAGAGACCAAATGATGGTGAAACAGGTTTTCCCAAGGGAACTCCTGGATCACATACTCTTGAGTATGTGGGGTATATGGATGTGTAGAACCTTACATCCTAGTGTAGGAATTGATGTAGATTTTTATAGTCCGTCAAACCTTCACTACAAAACCCAAAAGGTGAGATGTATCACTATTATCCCAAAGTAAACACAAACATCGCATCGGTGAAAGATAAACAAGAAATCTTCCGATGACGAAGAGAGTACAAAATGCAACTGTAACTCTAAAATAGCGAAGGTCCAGTTTACCCTGGTGAGCTATAAATAGCAGACGTTTCGCAAGATGTCCTGCAAACAATCCTCTAACAGACTGAGGAAGATGAGGTCATAAGAATCCGGCTCTTTTAATGACCTATGTATGATACTGATGTGATATCTTAGCGATCAGTTGGAGTATGAGTGGTATGCCTCATCTCCACAGGGCATAATAATGTTTGAAAAACATAATCAAGAACGTTGTATATCTGTTAGAGTTAACTACGAGTTACTTGATTGATGTTACATTGAATAGTGTAGATGTTCTTCATATTTCAGAAATGTCGAACTCTTGCTTATTATCATCAAACTGCTAATGAATACTTTGAAAGCTTTTACTGCTTAAGTTATTCTTTGTTTTGCTTATAAAGCTTCTAGTGGAGAGTTATAACTCTCGCTGGGGCAATTATGTATAATTGTCTCACCCCGTAGACTTCAACTTTTTAGGTGGTCGTCGAAGACGGAGGAACAGGTCTAAAGGTGACCAATCCCAGGAGCAGCAGTATCACGAGCAGCAGTAAAATCTCAGGTGGAGATTCAACCTGCTATGTGGTGTAGTTAGAGTCAGTCCTATGTGTCCTCTATACTCTCAGGTCTTGGAGTGTTTTGGTTATGAGTTCTTGAGATTTTGTATCATGTTGTACATAATTACTCAAGAAGTAATTTGACAGAGATGTATACAGTTTAAATCCTTTTTCTATGGAAAAGGTTTGTGGTTTCAAGCTCTTATCTCGAAAATTTTTAATTTCCCGTGATTTTTGTCTTCCACTGATTATCGATTGCTTCCACTTAAGTTTAAATCGTGATTATTTCGTAGTTTGGAGATCGGAGCCCACAGTTCCAGCTTCATTTCGTCACCTGGCTTTTCTTGTGTGGGATATGGTAGCCAGGATGATTTTTCTTCATCAGAGAAGTTGTTTTGAGAAGTTTCATCATTTTTATCAATGTTGAAATTGGTAAGAGCGTCGTTCTTCTTTTCAAAGTTTTGTTTAGGATTTTCCTCGTAGAACATCCTTAGTTCATCCAAGTAACTAGAAGAGGATTTGACTGGTAAAACGAACTCTTGCTCAGGTAAGGAAGTAATGGGATCCTGAGATAGGAGTTCTAGCGATGTCTCTTCATGAGGGGGATTAGTCCTTGACATATCATTTTGAGGGCTAAAATCCCTTGATGAACCCATTTCTTCAATATTGGGACTGATATATTGTTGTTCCAATTCTTCTTCATAACACTCCTCCAGTTCAATTGAGTGCTTGGGAAGAGTTTCTATGAGAGGAATGGAAATTGGCTTAGGTAATGGATAAATCTCAGTTTCATGAATGTAAGGAGGGGCTTCTTTAGAGGTGTGTGTGACTATAGAAGGATAGGTTTTTGATTTGTTGTCTTTCCAAGGGACATTACAAGAGTTCACAGTAAAACTGTAGTTCGTTCTAAGGTCAAGAGATGGCACATGTTCCTCTTTATATTGTACTATCATCTCATTCAAGTGACTAGAAGGAGATTCAATAGAAAGATCATGTTCTGGTTCGAGGACTGACTTCGTCTGGACTTCTTGTAATGGCGGTAACTCTGGTAACATCATCTCATGAAAAGGATTGGTCGTAGATTCGTCATCATGAGATTCATCATCTCCCCATGATTTATCTTCATCGTCATCAGGGTCAGTGAAAGTAATGTGGTCCGTCCCTGAAACAAGATCTTGATCAGTCCCATCCTCGAGGTTTGTTTCTAGATCGACCGAATGGTCAGAGATTTCTTCATAAGGCCAAATCGGATCCTGCTCCAGCAATGGAGTCATTTGAGTCTCTTGCGTAAAAGACTTCTCCTCATCTGAATCAGTCTCATATTCATCTATGTCTGACTGTGAAGGAGTATAGGGTTCTTGTAGCGTAGACCTTTCTTTATTGGAATTCAATGACAAGATGATTGCAGTCGAGGAATATTTGTCAAATAAGGAGTCAATCATTGCTGATTGCCCCTCAATCTGTATGTTTTGATCAGGGTCTATGGGGGAAGATGGGAAGACATCGAAATTTATCCCCAATTTATCTTCCAATTGTAGAAAATCTTCAGATTGAGTGCTCATTCTTTCATCTAAGAGCATAGTGCATTTTTCATTATCCGAGTCAGACCTTGGCTCAGAAAATGATTCTTTTTCTTGCGATGTTGCGAAGGGTTCATCCTTGAATTCAGTCATTAACTCAGAGGGTGATTCCCCATTTTGCACTGATGCATGCTGATCATTGGAAGGCACCTCCCACATGATATCGTAATCATCATCGTAATCTACATATGGACCAGGGATGAGCTTAGTTGAATTTTGTGGCTGTTTTACATGTTGCTCAGGAGTGTTGACAAGTTGCGTAAGTTGATTAAGGTAGGCTATCAACTTCTTGGTCGCAGTTGTCTGATCAGCTAGTTGTTCTCGTAGTTCTTCCATCGATGTGTGTGGATCTTCATGAAAAGGCTCTTCACCGCACCTGTTGAGTTGATCACGATAATAGCCTTCCTCATCATAGTATTGATTTGCGTTGTTTTCCAGGATCCTTCCTACATTGCAGTCCACACCTTGAAAACCACCATAGTTAGGTTTTTCATAGTAGCCTCCAGGGTGATATGAACTATAACTTGCATTATATCCATAGTTGTATGAAGATGCTGCTTTGAGTTTCCCAGCTATCCGATTCATGATTACTTGACGCAAGGCCATCACGTAGAGAGGATGAATGTTGAAACAGTTGATCGATGCATGAGAATAGTCGCCACAGAATTGACAACTATTGGTTGGTGGCACTGACTGCTTCGTTTTGAAGAGAATTGGTACCTGAAATCAAAGGAAGAGTTTATCAAGTTTGACCAACCACTTCAAATCCAAGATGATATGCAAGATTAAGTCCTTTACTTTTTAGGTTTTTGAAAAGAAAAAGGAAACCCTAGAGAAACCTAAATCGACACGAAATTTGAAAAAGAAGATTCTTATACCGTTGTCCCCGGCAACGACACCATTTTTTGATGGAGGTGGGACTTACACCAAAATATTACTCTTCCAATGGAAGTCCTAATATGCACCAAAAACCCTAGGGAGTTGATGTTCTCTCTAGGTTTACCTACAACTGGTGCTAGATAAATGCTCCAACCCCACAAGAGTGTGGAAGCCTTATCATAGTACAGGTTTAGGATTGAACCCAAAGGACAATGTTAAGAATCTGAGTGTCTTTTTCTTGTTTCGTATCAATCTAAGTTAATCATCTAAGACCAGAAGTTTGATTTGAGTTATTTAACCTAAAACATGCAAAAGTAAAGGCAAGAATAAAAACTAGTTTAAGGATTAAAAACTAAGATTAGCAGATGATGATGGATCACTGGGGTGATGCGGGTATTCACCACCACTACACATGAATTGTACTTGTACCAAGCGTAGAAAGACTTGTAAGCAGGACACATGGATGATGTACAATACCGATGTCTTATAGGACAAGAGTAATGCATACATCCTTCACGGGTTGAGTAACTCTCATCCGGTACGTATCTACGTGTCAATGAATATATGTAGTCTCCGAAGAGAAATTCTTACTCAACCTCGTGAAACGTGCATTGGAAAACTAACAAGCGAGCGATAATTACCAAATCGATTAGTATCCTTATAGACTATCCCTCTTTCGAGGATATAGCTACGAGAAACGTGAGAGTGTTGCAACGTCAACCATTCCCGAACGAATGGTCAAGTACTTTGCACCACTCTCTCCTCAAAGTGTGTTCCTCGACCTGTCAAGGTCGCACTTTTATACGTCAATTGATTCCATTTCATAGTACAAAAGTACAACGATGGAGGTGAGTTTACTCCACTCCTTAGAAAGCGTTCCTAGATACCGAAACGGGTGCGCGGTGGATACACGCACCAGAAACTAAAACTAAATCGGTATTCGAGTCTCAAGAATGGTCGTAGACAAACCACAACGAAAGACAATAGATGCATACAAGAACGCGGCCAACATTCAAGCATGTATGAAATGATTTAGTATTGAAACAGAATGATAACATCTTTTTAGTACAAGATACAAAACATGGGCAGCGGGGCTAGTCCCCGCACCCCAGTGGATGGAACTACTCACTCCTCATAGAGGGAGCAACAAAGAAAGAGAAAAGAGAGAAAGAAAGCATCGTCGAAGTAGAAGAGTAGATCTGTGATAGCCCGGTGTAGATCGTCACAGTCTCCGGGACTGCTCCGTCGTAGTCGATGTCGTCCGTTTCTCCGCCTCGATCTTCGGGCAACCTCCAGAATAGCAAGAGTAGGATAAGGTGGAGCTATGGTGTGAGCAATGGTGAGATGGTGATGGAACAGGCTACTAGACCTGTGCCCGGACTGGCTGCTCACCGGATCTGGACTCAGGATGGGATTCTGAGGCTGTGGGTGAAGTTTGGTCGGAAACGGTGCTCGGGCAATCTAGCAGCGTTCCGGCCTGGTCCCAGTCCGGCAGCCTTGGGCCGTAGTGAGATGGGATCCAAATGAGGACCCATGAGGTCCTATTTATAAGCACAAATTTTGATAAATATCTTGCTCATGCGGTTTGGCTTTGCATTTACTTTTCCATGTGGTCTTGCTGTACATGTGCTCATGCAGTCTCATATGTAATTGCTTCATGCGGTCTCGCTGTGTGGTCTCGCTGTGCGGTTTGCTCATATGGACGTTTCATGTGGTCTTGTTAATCCAAATTCCCATGCGGTCTTGCTGCACTCATCAAACGGTCTTGCCTTCTCATGGACAACTACTCGTTCATGCGTTCACACTAGCTGCATTCACGTGGGTATCTCTCACGGTTTGCATGTGAATAGCAAACGATTTCGACTACCAGCTCAAACGGTTTGGATTGCTACTTTTTCCAAACGGTCCGTGTGCTCTCTACTTTATCAAATGTTCTTCAGGTATACGGTCTTCGATCAGCATGTCTTCATGCGGTTGCACGTCCTAGCAGCTGCAATTGTCTAAATGATTCACGTGGACAGCTTGGGCATGCGTGCTCCATGATTATGTGGTTTCATATGCAGCTGCATCATGCGGTCTTGCTGCCCCTGCTTCTTCATGAGCATGCGCTCTTCACGGTCCCAAGTCAGGCTGTCGAATAGTTTCATAGCCAAAGCTCTTGCATGCATGTGCCGGTAAAATGATCTTTACGTGAATTGTGCAGTAAATGACCTTTATTGGTTCAGTCCATTCGGTTTGCTCTCTAAGAGCAGCTATTTCAAACGGTTTGACAGTGTTTTCACGTGGACATCTACTGATCTTGTCTTCATAATGCGCATGCGTTCTATTTGGTTTGCCGTTCTCCATTCAGTTTGCAGCATTCACTCGATCTATCCTGCACGATCATGTTCATGCATGCACTTTTGAACTCCAAATGGTTTGGTATTTGACTGTCCATTCGGTCCTTACAATCGCAGCAATCGTTCTTGAGACTGCATGGGCTCAAACGGTCTTGAGACCGCATGGACTCAAAAGGTCTTGAGACCGCATGGGCTCAAACGGTCTTGAGACCCCATGGACTCAAATGGTCTTGAGACCGCATGGGCTCAAACGGTCTTGAGACCGCATGGACTCAAACGTTCTTGAGACAGCATGGACTCAAACGGTCTTGAGACCGCATGGGTTCAAACAGTCTTTGAGACCGCATGGGCTCAAACGGTCTTGAGATCGCATGGACTCAAACGGTCCTGAGACCGCATGGGCTCAAACGGTCTTGAGACCGCATGGACTCAAACGGTCTTGAGACCGCATGGGATCAAACGGTCTTGAGACCGCATGGACTCAAACGGTCTTGAGACCGCATGGGTTCAAATGATCTTGAGGCCACATGGACTCAAACAGTCTTGAGACCGCATGAGGTCAAACGGTCTTGAGACCACATGGGCTCAAACGGTCTTGAGACCACATGGGCTCAAACGGTCTTGAGACCGCATGGACTCAAACGGTCTTGAGACTGCATGGGGTCAAACGGTTGGTGATAGTTGAGGATGATCTGCTGAGGAGAGAGAATGTGAGAATGAAATCAAATAAGCTAGAAACTAGGGTTATTTGAGCTAGTAATGCACTATTTACACGAGACTGAAATAATACTTAAAGTAAACCCAAAGTGAGGGTAGATCAGTCGATATGCGCCACAAAATCCTTATAATTGGCGACTATAATGATGAATCTGGAGGATTCATCAATAGCTTGAAGACATGTTACCTTGCCTGACTCAACCTTGGCCGTCTCGAGAGGCACGGTAGGTGTGTCTGCATGGCAAGCTTGTTTCCCTGAGGCATAAAACACCGTGCACGACGGAGCGTAGCACGTCACAGCTAGTATGCGTGGCCGATATGTGTTGACCGATATAAGTTGGGTGATAGGGTGAGTACCCTGCCCAATACCACCTCTAGTGAGAGTAGTGGATGCTTTTAGTGTGGGTCCTATCCCTTATAGAAACCGATATGTTGGATGTTGTTCCACTATCACGTTTAATCATATCTTGGTGAACCTTTATATGCTTGATGGTATTTGTTATGGTAGAGCTCATCTATGTAACTTAACATGGCTTTACATATAATGTTGTGGAAATGATAAGAATGTAGAATGCCTTGCTTAATGATATAACCTATGCTCATGATCACCAGTTGAGGCATGATTGATAAAGCATATAATCATCAATGTCACCCTATGTTGATAATATGAACTTCTAAGCTATTCATGATGATTATGTATACTAACCATGCAGGCCTCATACAGATGCATAGGCAGGTAAAGGGCTATGAGATATATATGTTGAGTAACTCTGTTGTGATGGTTACTCTTGATAATGATATAACCTGTATGACATATTTGATTAAAGTGCTTGGGATTGCTATCCCATGTTGATGATGTAAGCCTTGAGAGGCAGTGGCACTATGTGGTAAGGGATTGAGATCCCATGGAAATGTGATGATCCTTGAGATGGATCTAGATGACTGGCAAGAGGCCAAGTGATAACATGTAGTGATGGATCCTTGTGATGGATCAAGATGACATTTATTACAATCAAAGTATAATATCGAGTTCATGTTGTTTATTCTTGTTATAATTTGCATGTTATACAACTTGGTTGAATCTTGCAATCCACATAAAAGATGCTAATTAATCACATTGGAATATTTCATGTAGTTTCCCTGGCCATGGTTCCATGATCGTCAGGAGTTGGTGATGGTGAAATGGGTTCTCTTACAAGTTAACCCGGAGCGCATATTGTTGAATATACGAGGTTTCTCCTAGCCTAAAATAGTGAGGATTCAAGCGCAGCTGCGGTTGCAGACTCGAGATATGAATATAGCATGGTGAACAGGCCCATGGCTCAGGATATGTGATATGGGAGCATGAATGCGTTCATGGCTCAGAGCACGGTGAACATGCCCGTGGCTCAGTTTCACTAGCGTCGATACCTGTACCGAGGCGGGCTAGACAGAGGGTAGTCTGACCCTGTGGCTGAGGCCACTTAAGCATGAGACTGCGGTCCTACTTGTGTTGTACTCGTACACTGACTACGAGGTGGGAGGTCGTGGAGTTCGACTCTTCCATTTGACCTTGTATGGCACCGGTTTCGGGTTTCACAGTCGTCGGTTGGATCTGAGCGGTACGACTCACTTCCTCAGGGCATAATAATACGTATTCCAGCTGTATAGTAATCACTGTGTAAGACAAAACACGAAACATTGGTTGAGGCCTTTTTTGTGTAGTTAATCTTGTTATACATGCAGTTGTTTTTACGTTCCTTATGTTATGTGATAAGATCTTATAAATCTTATCTTGTCAATCATGCTCCATAAAGAGATAATTGGTGACATGCCTTCTGTACAGCCTGGTAAGCTTGATGGTACCAATAGCTTTGCTATATGGACTGTTATTATTCTATGTTTTACTGTTTATCTACTATTGTTGCTTTATCCTTCTTGGTTTTATGGTTTCGGCGGGGAGATATGTTTCTCGCTGGGACAATGTGCAATTATCTCACCCCGCTGGTTTTCAGGTGGTCGAGCTAGACGTGGTGGTGGTCGTGGAGTTGCGGCCGAGCATCAAGACGAGTAGTAGAAGGCAAGAGATGGACATGCTGTTGTTTTGGTCATTTTGTAGTACAGTCTTAGAGTCATCCCTGTATTCTCAGGTCCTTGGAGGTGTTTTGACTTTGTTTCACGATGTATAGTTGTTGATGGTTTGCATATCCTGCTGCTGGCCGGAAATGTGCCATTATGTGTATATAACAGGTGATGAACTCATGTGATGACAGGACAACTGCTCCTCTAAGCTGAGGACACGTATCGAGCCTTGTAAAGGTTTATATAACATGTATTTCCTGCAGGATGAGGACTTGAATGTAATAGTTTCTCAGTTATTCCACTTTCCGCAATCTGTTTTAATTAACCCGTGTTTTTGGTAATCTGGGTTATGGTGTTTTCCGCATGTTTTCGCGTAACACCTCGCTGTCTGTGTGATAGTGGGATGTGTTGCCACACTATATAGAGAACTCCAACCCCCAACCTAGGATGACACATCACGAGATCACATGCCTCCACCCTCCATTGCAAAATGGTATTGATGGACATGTCATCCATATCTAGAATTTACAGTAAGGATGTCCACGACCTTTCAAATGTCATGGATGATGATCTACCTAGGATCGATATCCTATATAATAGTCGAGGGAATATATTAACAAGGGAATACTTTAGGGGGTATTCAAAAAGAAATCCAAAGTCCATAATTGCCTATTCACAATCTTATGCACAATCACACATGAGGAGTTCCTGCATCCTGACAAAGGCCAACCTATTTTAAATGGAACATCTATTTTGGCAAAAAGGCTATTTGAAAATGAACTTGACTCATCTCCCATAAAGGAACTCCATATCAAAGTGGCATGGTGAGAGATAAGATTAGTTACTTTGCCTATTCAAACAACCAAGCATTGGGCACTAATAGTAGTTGATTGAATTAAATGACACATGCCTATGTACAATTGCTATATTGCAGAGCTAGCTTGTACCTCTATGGTCTTCTGAAGTGTGGAAGCACATGACATCCATAAGATCCCAATTAGGGTCCAACATGCTATTCAAACATCGAACATCTGCAACATTGGTAACACAACATTGGTTAGTGGAAGAACTTATGATAAGCACGAAGGTACCTCAAGAAGAGTCCAGATCTAGAGACTATGCACTTGTTGTGTTGCAACTGATGGAAGAAGTGAATAAGGGTATTCCCTTTGAATATCTTTTTCTCAAAACTTGTGAGGTGTCTACATCATGGATGTTATCTATGATTGCAACTTCTTCAATGATTTGGTGATGCCCCCAGATTTCGTTCCACATAGACTCTAAATTAGAGTATCACTTCCTCAGGACCAACCGTGGGAGGAGCAATGGAAGAGTCTATGGCTAGACTAGATAGAACCTGAGTGAGCCTTAGAACAAAAAAATCATTGGCCAACCGTAGAACATCATGATAAACATAACCAACCCTCACTAGATCTAATCCTTGAGAAGCATTCATGTATACACTAAGACGCCAAAATGACAACCAACAGTTCCATTACATGTTACTATTATTCTATAGTTTATCACACTAGTGGTCAGTCTAGGTAGAAGCATAGGAAGCTAGTGAGTGTTAATGTGCTTTAGCAATCAGACTTTCACTTACCGATTTAAACATAAATCCTAATTTCCTACTAGTTACATAGGTAGTAAGGGAGGATCAAGATATTTTGTTTCAATTAGCAACTTACAACTTGTAAGGGAAATCGTGTATAAATATTTAAGGTAAAATGAGATTGTGTTCTTCAATCAAACAAGGTCAAAGAAAGAAAAAAATTAAATACAAGAAATAACAGGCATTTATGGAACCTATATAATCTGCAATGGTCACTCAAAGATACCCAATTACATGAAAATTGAAGGTCTAATCTCCTAATTCCTAAAAGGCCAGGAGCACCACTTCCTGGATCTAGGCTACAAATGAAGCTAATCGCTGGATCACCAAAAGTCAAGCAATGACCATATCAAAGGAATTAGTCATTCAAATCATAATTAGTTTTCAAGATCTAAAAAAATAATTATATCATATATATCGTTGAACAAATTAAATCATAGATATAAGAAGATGCTTTGCAAGTATGAACATTAGTACAAACAACACAAGAAAGCATTGGATATAGAATGTTATCAACTATGACATACAATTAGAATATGTTCAAGACTATGTTAGAGATTTATTAATCCCTTAGTCTATAAACATGTTTAGTAGATCACAAGGCCAGTAGGAAGAAAAGTAATTAGAAAATAAGCCATAGGAGAGGATATGGGATGAAGAGGCTGAGAAATGGATGGATGTTAACTCTCCTGAGAGTTAACTCTTGCGTTGAATGCAAATATTTGTCTTGGTTATACCTACAATGTGATGTGTGAAATGGATTGGAAGAGTGAAAATGACAAAAAGTGGTGGAACAATCCAGTAATTGTTGTCTCCTAACTACAAGTGAGAAAACCCAACTAGAAACGAGTGTTTGGTGCTTGAAAAGGATTGATTTTGTTGGAGGGATGATAGAAGTGTGAATATGGGATGTTTAAATGGAGGGTTTTCATGATGAAGTGTAGAAGAAAGTAGAGAAAAATAATAAAACAATAGCTTGGTACCAACTTGTTAGAAGAGAAGTGTAATATACAACGACCCTAACATCCTTTACTAATGGGGATGAGGGTCAAGGTTGTGGCAGATGAAATGGATGGATTGGAGTGGTTTAGTATAAGTGGTTATTAGATTTTTAGGCTTAATCTTTTTGTCCTTATATTATATGTTAATTATTAGTGTACATAAGTGAGGATCAATTTACCCACTCAAATGTATTCGTGTAACTTTAGACTCCTAATTATAGAGAGAAAACACCTCATCAAGAGTTAATAAGAAATGATTTCTTGTACACATTGTAACGACAGTCGAACAAATCGTTACTAATTAAGCAGAATTAAACATAAACAACAAATTAACAAAAATCACTAAAAATTAAAACCATTTTTCAAAGAGATCCATTCCAAGGAAAACTCTTACTAAGAGGTCCAAAACCTTATATACATCATTTTTCACATTGTACATATCTGGTACATCTCATCTTGAGAATAACATATAACAGTTGCTTTACCAAACTATACATGAGCAACATAAAACCTCGAGGCGCATAAGCCAAAGTTTTTTTTTTCATAAAACCAGTACGAACCAACTCCAAGGACCTGAGAGTACAGAGACGACACATATGACTCATATCTACAAGACATGACAGACAGTACACTCAACCTGAGTTGTCACTGCTGCCTTAGCTGTTGTTCTTCCTCTGCAAAAAGGTCTTCACCTCCTCGTGCACGTCCACCTAAAAATTTGGGTCCCACAGGGGTGAGACAATTGAAAATTGACCCAGCGAGAGATATAACTCTCCGCCGACCATATTATTATCACATGTTAAGCAATAATAAATTGAGCAGAGGTTCTCTTTATATTAATAATCAACTATCTGCTTTGCAAGGAATGTAAAGAAACATAAATAACATCTATCCACTAAGGATGTATAAAAGAAATGTAACATCAGACAAATGATTTCCGTATTTAAGTAAACATGCTAGGCGGCAGATTACACTTTACAATCACACTTATGCCCTGAGGAGATGAGGTATACCACTCATACTCCAACTGACCACTACGAAGTCAAAATCGGTACCATACAAGGTCAATGGATGAGTCGGACTCCATGACCTCACCCGTCTCGGTTAGTGTGAGAAAATGGCAGGACATCTTGTGTCTCTGCTAAAATAGCTAATCCAGGAGTATACTGGAACTTCTCTATAGAGTTATAGCCCGTAGCATATACTCTCTTCAGGGTTATGGCCCGTAGCCGATGATTTGTATTTTATTATGGAGTCATGGCCCATAGCCATACTCTTACTGGGGTATGGTCCGTAACCAATCCCGTACATAGGGTATGGCCCATAGCCAATCCTATGGGGCATAAGGATATGTTTGCCCATTACCCCCACATATTCAAAAATATGTGTTCCGGGTTTTGCCGCGGAGCAACCCGTTTCACCATCAGAAAATTCTGACACTGATGGATCTATGGTCAGGTCTCTACATGATATGATTTCACTTGATTAATTTGGTACATTATCATATTCTTTTAGCATCAGCCAAGTTCTCAAACATAACTTATTAAGACAAATGCTACAAAGAAACATGTACTATTTTCATCATTCATTTCTCATTCTTTATAAGACATTGGGACCTTAGTCCCTCATTTTTAATACAGGGAATTCTCATCCCTCAACCACATCATTTCCATTCTTATCAAATATGGGTATTTAAACCCTTAGTTCATCACAGAACATTGTTAATACCTCTAGGTCCTCAGACCAAAGTATACATGATACTTGTTATACAAGTATTTCACATGGCTCACAAGGCCCATTAAACATCTGGTCACCTCTCACTAGGAAACAACTTATTCACATCACCCACATGGCCATTCACATTTTGTCACCTCTCACTAGGCAACAACTTATTCACATGGCTCACAAGGCCATTCACATCTTGTCACCTCTCACTAGGCAACAACTTATTCACATGGCTCACAAGGACATTCACATCTTGTGACCTCTCACTAGGCAACAACTTATTCACATGGCTCACAAGGCCATTCACATCTTGTCACCTCTCACTAGGCAACAACTTCTTCACATTGCTCATAAGGCCATTCATATCTTGTCACCTCTCACTAGGCAACAACTTATTCACATGGCTCAAAAGGCCGTTCATATCTTGTCACCTCTCACTAGGCAACAACTTATTCACATGGCTCACAAGGCCATTCACATCTTGTCACTTTTCACTAGGAAACAACTTATTCACATGGTACTTGTTATGTAAGTATTTAACATGCCTTACAAGGCTTATGCAATAAGAGAATTACAACCTTACCATCACTAGGGTTAGGGTTTTCCTTTCTTATCGATTAGGGCTTCTATTACATATCATTACCCTTCATTAGGGTTAGGGTTTTCCATTATTAACCATTTAGGTTTTCAAGATCATATTATCAATGATCAAACCCTAATTCATTGCTCCACACATCTAGGAGCAAACATTGATATCATAAGTATTCAATCATACTTATTCATTCTCATCATTTATCATTAAAATAATCATCAACACAAGGTATGAGTTCCTCTCTCTCATCCTTACCAGGGTATCATTACATCAGACTTTATTAACTTGGCTTTACCCTTTCTCAAAGTATGTTAGCCCACACTTATAAAAGTGCATTAAACTTATTACATCTCAATGTAACAATTGACATAACACACTTCATGTGTTCCTCATCCAAGTATATTAGATTTAAGGTGCATCAAGGTACATCAACCTTGAAGTGCTGGATGTGATATCTACAATGTCTTGATGTATCACTTCCCTCATCACTTTTAACTTTCTTAAGTTCATCAACTTATCTTGTATTAGGTTATTTCCCATCCTAATACTTTATGCACTAGCCCCTCACATTTATCATGTAATGTATTGGTCACTAGTCATATACTTGAATTGTCCAACCATTATCAATTGATATGGACTCATCTCAAGTTAAGGCATTATTGATATAAGATTAACCATTATCAACCACTTTAGGTGTTTCACCTATCAAGGTATTAGTCATGCCATTACTTGGTGTTACACTCATTACTCCTAAGAGTGTCTTTCCCCTACCTTTACAAGGTGTATAGGGTTAAATCATGTGCATATGTTCACCATATCGGGTTGTAGGTGTATAGACACTCACCATATCGGGCTAGGATTTGCACTTGTCTCCATATCGGGCATGAGGTACCTTCTTGACCTCATATCAGGCACAAGATATATGTATGTGTCGCCCATGATACTTATCAGGTATCAACCCATCACCATGTCGGGCTAGTAGTACATTCATTCAGCCTATCGGGCTAATCACCATCTAGGGTTAGCCATGTCGGGTTAGGGTTTTCCATATCGGGCTCAACCCAATATACAAATCAATTGGAGTGTAGAGCACGAAACCATATTGGGCTACATCATCAAACATTAGGTTGCAACACCCATGTCAGGTTAGGGTTGATTGTGTCAGGCACATGGCATATACATGTGTCGCCCATGATACTTAAAAGGTATCAACTTATCACCATATCGGGCTATCATACTATCTAGGGTTGTGTATCATACAACCCTATCGTGCAACCCTGTCATTCAACCCTATCGTGCAACCCTATTGTGCATCCATGTCATGCAATAACACTTGTTACTCTTCTCTTATATCGGGTTACCCAAATTAGGGTTTCATGTCAACTTATAAGTATTCATTCAACCTTGTATCGTGTATGGATTCTATACTTGACTCCCTATCGTGCAAGAGGTATATACTACACCCCCATATCGTGCAACAAGGTTTACAAACCTATTCATATTATTTTAGTGAAATAGGTACATCATCATATCGGGTGAGGGGTGCTTCCTCATGTACATGCACCCGATATCACTTTGATAAGGTGATAACATCATATTCAAGCTCTAGACCTTTGTTCTAACTGATATAATTCATGGTAACAGGTCTAAGCAACTACTAGAACTCATAATTTCATCAACTATTTTTGGAAATTTCAGTATTAAAAGTATTTCACTAATTATAACAATTTCGGTGAAGAATAATAACATGGTTGAGTTCAAGTTATAAAACCCACCTTAAGAACCACTTCAAAGCTCCAAGCTCCAAAGCTCCATGTTCCTAAGGTTGAAGATGACTTTATCAAAGATACAAGGCTCGTTCACAACTCCTTCATATACAAGGAATCACCATGGATTAGCAATTGGTGAAGAAGAAAAGAAAGGTAGATCATAACCCTAATTCCATGCTTCAATTCAGGCTTGAAGACAACTATATCTTACCTTAGGGTTAAGTTTTGAGTTCCTTAGCTCCTTGGACGACACCATACCACTCTTGGACGATATGGACTTCCTCTTGGCCGACACAACTTTGCTTGTGGCAGATACCCCCTCACTTGTGCCCAAAATCACTTCAATTGGCCGATATCAACTTGCAATGGGAAATATCAACATGGTATGGCCGATATACTTGCTATGGCCAATACCCAAGGCCTATGAACGATACCCTTGTTCTCTTGCACGATATTCCACCCCTCGTGCACGATATGATACTCCTTTGGACGATATGGCACTCACTTGGAGTCAAAACACTTCATTCTATGGCCGATATCACCCTATATGGCCAATATCACCTACTTGGGCGATATGCTCTTGACATGGGCGATATCCCAAGGCCCATGCACGATAAAACAGCATAACATCACGATATGGGAGTTCTATGCACGATACCTTAGGGTAGGAGGGTGGTAAGGGTCGAAAAATGGCACCAAGGGGTGAAACTAGGGGTATATATACTTGCTGATCATGAAGAAAGGCAAAATGAGGTGTCAACATTTTGAGCTAGTAGGTGCCACGTGTCATGCATGGGTGACACGTGTACATGCATGCATCATCATTTATCTTGTCTTGCAAAACGGTTGAGGATCATCTAGAGATGCAATTTCGTCCATTACTTATCCCTTTGGATAAGATATATCAACAAAATCACCACTTTATTCACAACTCATCAGAACTTTGCTAAGGAAGTTGTGACCCGACACACCTCACCTCCTTGAGGTGTTTGCACGATATAGACTATGCCAAGAGTTATCAAAACGATATGGGACACCTCCTTGGGCTCCATGGCCGATAGGCACTCATATATAAGCTTTTCAACTTGATACAACTCAAGTTAAGCTTCCAAATTCAACCCTTTTTCTTGGTCATTTCTTCACCAAGATTACCATCATTCATAATGGAATCAAACATGGTATCTCATTAATTCTCTCTCCTATAAATGATACATAGAGGAAGCAGGAACACTCTAGAGGTGGTAATTTGCATAACAACCCCACATTTTCGGTAAATTACAATTTGTACCAAAATTGGTGCACAATGCGCCAGCATTGTTCAAACAAGTTCAAACTTGGAATTTAGGCTTTCCAAAAGCCACCACCTTGCATCATTCTCTCTATAATGATGCTATAACACATGAGGCATGTTCAAAATGTGACATTTTTCATTATAGCCCCTCAATTTGGGTAAATTGCACTTTGGTCCAAAACAAAGGAAAATTGCTCAAACAACATTCAATTGGGACCAAACTTGAAACATAAGTGTGTCACATGATAAAAAAAACCTTAGAGGATTATATTAAAGTTCTAAGAAACTTTATTAGCCAAAACAAATAGGGTTACCTCATAACTTAGGTCAAAGTTGTTACACACATAGTATCGAAGAAGTGCATATCTTAAAACCTAGATGGCAACAATATTGTAGTAGCAAATCATGAAGTATTGTAGTTGTAGTGGTGTTGTAGTAGTGGAACTATATCAACCACCCTCAAGCCTAGTAGACTAATCATTGGCATAGCTAATGGACCACTACCCCGACCGACATAGCAACAACAACCCCATGGGCCACCAGTTGCATAGTTATCTTCTCCCTAGTGAATCCATTTTTATTCATTCTTCTCTTGTTTCTTACCATTCTCTATATAAGAAACATAGAAAAGGAAAAAAATACTTTTGGTTCTAGTCATTATAAAGCATATAAAATATAACAAGGGGGTGAAACACAAATGTTTTCCTTATGCTCTCCATGTGGTTCCCTTAGACCACATGGTTGACCACTCTATATGCTAAATTATGGGATTACATGTTTACATAGTACATCACATAATTCCCATTATTTTTTCTTCTACCTTGTATTACATTCTGGTAGTGCTATTTTTCCCCGGTTGTTTATTTATGATCAGTAGTGCCCCTCGTTCAGTTAATTTATATCATTCCTACAACCTGGTATCATTTGTTTAGTCATTATGGCTGGTAAAAAACTCCTCCTACTATCATCTACAATGACACGCCTCATGTCTTTTCCAATAAGTTGAATGTAGACAATTTCATTCTTTATATAAATGCATTCTAAACCTTCTTGGAGTCATGTAGGAAACTCAAGTACATCAAAGACGATAAACCAACAACACTGAATGACACATGGGTTATCAATAACAACCAAGCTATTTCCTAGCTATTGGGGTGTACAAAAATAGATATTGTCATCAAGTACATGTGGAATCACAAGCTAAGATAATGTGTGATGAGATGAATCTATTCTAAAAGTAAGAGAATAATTTTCTTGTATAATTTTGTTCACCTATACAACATGATGGACAAGATCTTCTCCAACTGGAAGGGTGATCACTTGTTGTCTAAGTACTATAATCTATGAAATCTCTTTCCTATCAAAAGACCTTTATCTCACCCACTACCTCTGCTAAAGTCACAAAGGTGAGAGAAAGTCTCATTATTAGTGTGGCAACACATCCCACTATCACACAGACAACGAGGTGTTACATGAAAACGTGTGGAAATCACCATAACCACAGATTACCAAAAACACGGGTTAATTAAAACTGATTGCGGAAAGCGGATAAACTGTGAAACTA
This sequence comes from Alisma plantago-aquatica, assembly GCA_963693085.1. Classification (NCBI taxonomy): domain Eukaryota; kingdom Viridiplantae; phylum Streptophyta; class Magnoliopsida; order Alismatales; family Alismataceae; genus Alisma; species Alisma plantago-aquatica. The sequence continues at coordinate 133,467,908 of OY856411.1, read as the reverse complement.
TTACATTCAAGTCCTCATCCTGTAGAAAAAACATGTTATATAAACATATACAAGCCTTGATACGTGTCCATAGCTTAGAAGGTAAGTTGTTTAGTCATCACATGAGTTCATCACCTGTCATATATACATAACGGCCCACATCCGGCCAACAGCAGGATATACAAAGGATCAACAGCTATACATCGTGAAACAACATCAAAACGCTCCCAAGGACCTGAGAGTACAGGGATGACTCTAAGACTCTACTACACAACAACCAACACAACAGCATGTCCATCTTTTGCCTTCTACAACTCGTCTTGCTGCTCGGCCGCAACTCCGCGACCACCACCACGTCTAGCTCGAACACCTGAAAACCAACGGGGTGAGACAATTGAACATTGTCCCAGCGAGAAGCATAACTCCCCGCCAAAACTATAAAACCAGAAGGATAAAGCAACAGTAGTAGATAACTGATGAAGGTACAACAATAGGAGTCTATATATATCAAAGCTTATTCATGCCATCAAGCTTACCAGGCTGTACAGAAGGCATAACACCAATTATCTCTTTATGGAACATAATTGACAAGATAAGATTTATGAGATCTTGCCACATATCATAATGAACGTATAAGAAACTGCATATATAATAAGATTAACTATACAAGCAAGGCCTCAACCAATGTTCCGTGTTTTTCCTTAAGCAATAAATACTATTCGGCTGGATTACGTATTATTATGCCCTGAGGTAGTGAGCCGCACTTCTCAAATCCAACCTTCAGTTGTGAAACCCAAATTCGGTGCCATACAAGGTCAAATGGAAGAGCCGGACTCCACGACCTCCCACCTCGTAGTCAGTATACGAGTATAACACAAGCAGGACCGCAGTCTCATGCTTAAGTGGCCTCAGCCACAGGGTCAGACTACCTTCTATCTAGCCCGCCTCGGTACAGGTATCAGCACTAGTGAAACTGAGCCACATGCCTGTTCACCGTGCTCTGAGACATGAACGCATTCATGCTCTCATATCACATATCCTGAGCCATGGGTGTGTTCACCATGCTTTATTCATATCCCGAGTCTGCAACCGTAGCTGCACTCGAATCCTCACTTTTTTAGGATAGGAGAAACCTCAAATATTCAATAATATGCACTCCGGGTTAACCCACAGGAGAACCCGTTTCACCATCACCAGCTCCTGACGATGATGGATCTATGGCCAGGGCAACTACATGATATATTCCACTGTGATTAATTAGTATCTTTTATATGGATTGTAAGATTCAACCAAGTTTTATAACATGTAAACTATAACAAAATAAACAATATGAAACTCAACAGTATTCTTTCATTGTAGTCAACAATATCCTGATCTATCACAAGGATCCCACATTACATGTTATCACTTGGCTTCTTGCCAATCATCCAGATCCATCTCAAGGATCATCACATTGCCATGGGATCTCAATCCCTCATCATATGCTGCCAGTGCCTCTCAATGCATTCTCAACAACTCAGGTATTCTAGCCAAACTCAAGTCCTCAGACCAAAACACATCATATATATACCTCATAGCCTTTTATTTGGCTATCCATCACCTGCATGGTTAGTATACACAATAATCTAATGCTTAACAGAAAGACCATGCTATCAATATAAGGTGACATTAATGATTATATGCTTTATCAATCATGCTTCAACTTGTGATCATTAGAACAGGGCACATCATTAAGCAAACAATATTACATGCTTATTATTTCCCGTAGCATTATTCATAATATCAAGATGATCACATGCATAGGTAAAGTCATGTAAATTACATAGATGAGTATACCATAATGATTACCATTAAGTATATCCAAGGCCACCATCATGATTAAACGTGATACATGCTCAAGGTTTAGAATAGATGTGGTCTACTATATCGTGCACATCCAAGGTTACTTATCCAAACTAAAATGTGATGCAAGAACAACCTATCGGTTTCTATAAGGGGCAGGACCCTCACTAACAGCACCCAATACCCTCACCACAAGTGATATCGGGAAGGGCATCCTCATCTATCATCCAACTCATAATGATCAGCACATACTGCCAGACACACCAGTGTCTATCGCCCAGCACAAGGGTGCGACGTGCAACGCTGCGTCAGGCGTGTCGTGCACATACCAGTGCTGTGTAAAGGGGTATCGTGCAACACTGCGTCGGCACCAAGGGTAACAGAACCTAAGAGTGCAGCTAAACAAGGAAGCATATCGTGCAACGTGGTGTCGTTCTGGTGAACGACACCCACATAGGGCTAGTGTGACGCCCGTCACAGATCTAACTAGCAACGCCTCCAAAATGTCACGGCATAACAAGGGGATAAGGGTATCGGGCAGAACATGTAGCATAGAGTGACGCCCGTCACACACAGGTTCAAGGACCAAAGTGTATCGTCCAACACCAACATAGCATGTCGTCCAAGGTCAGACCAAGGAAGGGATATCGGTTAACACCACCAACAACACCATATCGGGCAAGGTGCATCCCGACAGGGTCACCACCAACCTCAGGCTCAAAGGTGCCAAAACCCTAAAGGATCAAGAGGATGACTCACCTCTAAACATAAACGAGAGAGGGGTCTTGCACATCCCTTATCACCAATCGGGCAGCACAAGGTACAACCGCAACCAAAAACCACAACCTCCACAAAGCTCACCCTTCAAGTCCATGGTGAGAGGAGGGTGTTGCTCAAGCTACTAGAACATAAGCTCACCTCTCAACTTAATGAGAGAGGAGTGTTTCCCATGATACTAGAACTCAAGCTCACTCCTCAAGACCTAGGAGAGAAGGGAGTGTTGCTCACCAAGAAACCCTAGATTACATGGATCGGCCAACAAGAACAACTAAGCAAGAAACAAAGCTAGCAACATACATGGCCGTCAAGATCATAAGCAACATATAAGAACATAGAAAGAAGGCAATGTAGTTAGGGTTAGGAGTTATGTAACCCGTCTTAAGCAAGCTCCAAGCTCCTAGAACCAAGGAACAAGAAAGCTCCAAGGCAGGATCATCCACCAAGCTAGCTCCTCCAAGTGTGTCATCCACCAAGATTGTAAAGGAGGAGGGTATCGTGCACCAAGGGAGAGGGGAAACCAAGAGACTAAAAGGATCCCTAACAAGAGAGAAAGAACACATATATAGAAGGGGGTGGAGGAGAAAACAAGGTAGAGCAAAGCAAGGTGTCGCCCACCTAGGGAACACTTGTCCATGTGCAAAAGCCACCACTCTAGAATGCCCTAAACACATGTCCAAGGCCATTGCCATATGCAAGAATCAAGCACCAAGTGTCCACTAGTGATGACACAAACGAGGTCAAAGATGGTCAAAGATCCATGGGCGACACACCTCGACGATACACCACCACCATGGGCGACACAGCTTGGGCGACACAAGCATGGTTGATACACCATTGGCCGACACAGGGCTCTCTTGCCCGACACAAGGTTCAACCAAGCAAAAAGCAAGGTACTACAATGCCCAACAAGCTCAACCAAGCCCAAAGGGATTCAAGCAACGGGCCCAAACCTCCCCCTCAACACAAGGTACTACAATGCCCTCTGGTTGATTCATAACGTAGAATCGAGCTATTGCTTGATGTCCACGTCCTTTTCTTCCTTGAGCAGTCGATCCAGCTTGTGACGATTGACCGCGTCCTCGACCTCTGCTACCACTGGGCTGTTGTCTATCTAATCCTTGTTGATTCTGTCTTGGCTGCTGCGTCACTTCAACATCTCTATTCGGGAAATGTAACTTGAGATGCCCGGTCTGACCACAAAGATAGCATGCCCTATCTTCAAATCGTGGCCTAGATGGCCCTGTCACTACCACTGAAGCTGTATTATGTGCCTTAGACAGTGAAGAAACATATCCTCTTCCCTTACTCGGAGACCACTGTGACTGTACACTGGAACCTCTCATCACAAACGGTGTTGAAAACCTTGGCTTCTTGAAGCCACCGAACCTATGTCCCTAGAACTGAGTACGCCTCTTCTTATACATGGATTCTCTTTTCTCCCTTACTAATCTTTCAATCTTCTAGACAGATTCCACAAATTTAGCAAACCGCTCTCTGTTCTCCAACACAGAAACTGTTGTTGTCAATCAACACTCAGACCCTTCTCAAAACGTCTGATCCGCTCCTCATCTGTTGCTGCCATGTGAGGACAAAACGTCAACAGATCCATGAACTTAGCCTCATACTCGGTGATGTTTATCGTTCCTTGTCACAGGCTCTCAAACTGACTAATCTTCTCATCCAAATACGTCTTCGGGAAGTATCTACTGACGAACTCACGCCGGAAAACCTCCCAACTGATCACCTCACCAGGTCGCTTCTCCTCCTCGATGGTCCACCAGTGACCAGCACTACCCTTCAGAAGGTAGACAACATGCTTTACTTTGTCTTCTTCGGGGATGTCGATGATCTGGAAAGCCTTCTCAAGACTTGTCAGCCATAGATCTGCATCCACTCGATCATCCATTCTAGCATAATCTAAAGCTTCGACTCGGCGAAGCCGCTCAAAGGTCTTCCCGATACCCGATGTTTTACCATCAGGAGCCTGTGCTCTCGGCGGAGGCATTGGAAATCTTTCAACCATGAGATTCATCGTAGCCATCATTTTCCCCATAAGTTGTTGATAGGTAGGGTGTTCAAGAATGGCTGGGTCAGGTTGGGGAACCTCAGGCACCCGATCTCCATGTGACTATCATCACTGTTCTTCATGGTTTCCAGACATCTTGACTTCTCTTCCGCTGAGGGCAGAAGACGATCATAAGAAAATACGGACAACTCACAAGAACAGAGACAACCTAGTCCTAAATCCATGTAGACTCAGCGAACCTAAAGCTCTGATACCAAAACTTGTGGCAACACATCCCACTATCACACAGACAGTGAGGTGTTACGCGAAAATGTGTGGAAATCACCATAACCACAGATTACCAAAAATACGGGTTAATTAAAACCGATTGCAGGAAGTGGATAAACTATGAAACTATTACATTCAAGTCTCATCTTGTAGAAAAACATGTTATATAAACATATACAAGCCTTGATACATGTCCACAGCTTAGAAGGTTAGCTGTTTAGTCGTCACATGAGTTCATCACCTGTCATATATACTTAACGGCCCACATCCGGCCAGCAACAGGATATACAAAGGGTTAACAGCTATACATCGTGAAACAACATCAAAATGCTCCCAAGGACCTGAGAGTACAGGGATGACTCTAAGACTCTACTATACAACAACCAAAATAGCAGCATGTCCATCTCTTGCCTTCTACAGCTCGTCTTGCTGCTCGGCCGCAACTCTGCGACCACCACCACGTCTAGCTCGAACACCTGAAAACCAGCGGGGTGAGACAATTGAACATTGTCCCAGTGAGAAACATAACTCCCGGCCAAAACTATAAAACCAGAAGGATAAAGCAACTGCAACAGATAACTGGTAAAGGTACAACAGGAGCAGTCTATATATATCAAAGCTTATTCATACCATCAAGCTTACCAGGCTGTACAGAAGGCATAACACCAATTATCTCTTTATGGAACATGATTGACAAGATAAGATTTATGAGATCTTGCCACATATCATAATGAACGTATAATCAACTACATATATAATAAGATTAACTATACAAGCAAGGCCTCAACCAATGTTCTGTGTTTTGCCTTAAGCAAAATAATTCTATTCGGCTGGATTACACATTATTATGCGCTGAGGAAGTGAGTCATACCGCTCAAATCCAACCTTCGGTTGTGAAACCCAAAGCCGGTGCCATACAAGGTCAAATGGAAGAGCTGGACTCCACGACCTCCCACCTCGTAATCAGTGTACGAGTACAACATAAGCAGGACGGTAGTCTCATGCTTAAGTGGCCTCAGCCATAGGTTCAGACTACCCTCTGTCTAGCCCGCCTCGGTACAGGTATCGACACTAGTGAAACTGAGCCACGGGCCTGTTCACCATGCTCTGAGCCATGAACGCATTCATGCTCCCATATCACATATCCTGAGCCATGGGCCTGTTCACCATGCTCTATTCATATCCCGAGTCTGCAACCATAGCTGCACTCGAATCCTCACTATTTTAGCCTAGGAGAAACCTCGCATATTCAATAATATGCGCTTCGGGATAACCCCCAAGAGAACCTGTTTCACCATCACCAGCTCCTGACGATGATGGATCTATGGCCAGGGCAACTACATGATATATTCCCATGTGATTAATGAATATCTTTTATATGGATTGTAAGATTCAACCAAGTTATATAACATGTAAACTATAACAAAATAAACAATATGAAACTCAACAGTATGCATTCATTGTAGTCAACATTATCCTGATCCATCACAAGGATCCCACATTACATGTTATCACTTGGCTTCTTGCCAATCATCCAGATCCATCTCAAGGATCATCACATTCCCATGGGATCTCAATCCCTCATCATGTACTACCACCTCCTCTCAAGGCATTCTCATCAACTCAGGCATTCTAGCCAAACTCAGGTCCTCAAACCAAACACATCATATATATACCTCATAGCCTTTTATTTGGCTATGCATCACCTGCATGGTTAGTATACATAATAATCATAGGCTTAACAGAAAGACCATGCTATAAATATAAGGTGACATTAATGATTATATGCTTTATCAATCATGCTTCAACTTATGATCATGAGCACATGGCACATCATTAAGCAAACCATATTACATGCTTATTATTTCCCTTAGCATTATTCATAACATCAAGATGATCACATGCATAGGTAAAGTCGTGTAAATTACATAGATGAGTTATACCATAACGATTACCATTAAGTATATCCAAGGCCACCATAATGATTAAACGTGATACATGCTCAAGGTTAAGAATAGATGTGGACTACTATATCGTGCACATCCAGGGTTACTTACCCAAACTAAAACGTGATGCAAGAACAACCTATCGGTTTCTATAAGGGGTCACACCCTCACTAAAAGCACCCAATACCCTCACCACAAGTGATATCGGGGAGGGCATACTCATCTATCGTCCAACTCATAATGATCAGCAGATACTACCAGGCACACCAGTGTCTATCAGGTCAACCAGAACAGATATAAAGCAAGAAGAAGACATATCAGAATGAAATAACTCCATCTGACCAGTCACCACTCGCGGGTTGACTATCGCCTCCGGTTGATTCATAGCGTAGAATCGAGCTGTTGCTTGCTGTCCACGTCCTTTTCTTCCTTGAGCAGTCGATTCTGCTTGTGACGATTGACCGCGTCCTCGACCTCTGCTACCACTGGGCTGCTGTCTATCTAATCCTTGTTGATTCTATCTTGGCTGCTGCGTCACTTCAACATCTCTATTCGGGAAATGTAACTTGAGATGCCCGGTTTGACCACAAAGATAGCATGCCCTATCTTCAAATCGTTGCCTAGATGGCCCTGTCACTACCACTGAAGCTGTATTATGTGCCTTATACAGTGAAGAAACATATCCTCTTCCCTTACTCGGAGACCACTGTGACTGTACACTGGAACCTCTCATCACAAACAGTGTTGAAAACCTTGGCTTCTTGAAGCCACCGAACCTCTGTCCCTGGAACTGAGTACGCCTCTTCTTATACATGGATTCTCTTTTCTCCCTTACTGATCTTTCAATCTTCTAGACAGATTCTACAAATGTAGCAAACTGCTCTCTGTTCTCCAACACAGAAACTGGTGTGTCGGCCAACACAAGGGTGCTACGTGCAACACTGCGTCAGGTGTGTCGTGCACTTACCAGTGTTGTGCACAAGGGTATCGTGCAACGCTGCGTCGACACCAAGGGTAACAAAAACCAAGCGTGCAACTAAACAAGGAAGCATATCGTGCAATGGGGTGTCGTGCTGGTGGCCGACACCCACATAGGGCTAGTGTGACGCCCGTCACAGATCTAACTAGCAACGCCTCCAAAACGTCACGCCATAACAAGGGGATAAGGGTATCGGGAAGAACATGTAGCATAGAGTGACGCCCGTCACACATAGGTTCAAGGAACAAAGTGTATCATCCAACACCAACATAGCATGTCATCCAAGGTCAGACCAAGGAAGGGATATCAGGCAACACCACCAACAACACCATATCGGGCAAGGTGCATCCCGACAGGGTCACCACCAACCTCAGTCTCAAAGGTGCCAAAACCCTAAAGGATCAAGTGGATGGCTCACCTCTCAAATTAAACGAGAGAGGGGTCTTGCACATCCCTTATCACCAATCGGGCAGCACAAGGTACAACCACAACCGAAAACTGCAACCTCCACAAAGCTCACCCTTCAAGTCCATGGTGAGAGGAGGGTGTTGCTCAAGCTACTAGAACACAAGCTCACCTCTCAACTTCATGAGAGAGGAGTGTTGCCCATGATACTAGAACTCAAGCTCACTCCTCAAGATCTAGGAGAGAAGGGAGTGTTGCTCACCAAGAAACCCTAGATTACATGGATCGGCCAACAAGAACAACTAAGCAAGAAACAAAGCTAGAAACATACATGGTCGTCAAGCTCATAAGAAACATATAAGAACATAGAAAGAAGGCAATTTAGTTAGGGTTAGGAGTTATGTAACCCGCCTTAAGCAAGCTCCAAGCTCCTAGCACCAAGGAAGAAGAAAGCTCCAAGGCAGGATCGGCCACCAAGCTAGCTCCTCCAAGGGTGTCATCCACCAAGCTTCCAAAGGAGGAGGGTATCGTGCACCAAGGGATAGGGGAAACCAAGAGACTAAAAGGATCCCTAGCAAGAGAGAAAGAACACATATATAGAAGGGGGTGGAGGAGAAAAAAAGGTAGAGCAAAGCAAGGTGTCGCCCACCTAGAGAACACTTGTCCATGTGCAAAAGCCACCACTCTAGCATGCCCTAAACACATGTCCAAGGCCATTGCCACATGCAAGCATCAAGCACAAAGTGTCCACTAGTGATGACACAAACGAGGTCAAAGATGGTCAGAGATCCATGGGAGACACACCTGGACGATACACCACCACCATGGGCGACATAGCCCTGGGCGACACAGCCTGGGTGACACAAGCATGGCCGATACACCACTGGCCGACACAAGACTCTCTTGCCCGACACAAGGTTCAACTAAGCAAAAAGCAAGGTACCACAAGGCCCAACAAGCTCAACCAAGCCCAAAGAGACTCAAGCAATGGGCCTAAACCCCCCCCCCCCCCTCAACACTTAGAGGAAGTAAGGAGAGAGAAGATTACCTCACAAGGTGGCAAACTTGCCCACAAACCCTAGACTTGGGTATATTGCAAGTAGCACCTCCGACTCTCAACAAAGCACCAACAAACCCTAATTACCACTAAAGGTGATTAGCAAGAAACAAAACATCAGGGTTAAGCAAAGCAAACAGGCTAAACCCTTAACAGAGGTCAGGGTACTTACAAATAGGTGCTTCCTCAATGGCTTTAATCCTCATGTTGCAATTTCTCAACTCCGCATCGGTGTGACTCTCCCATCCATGGATCCTAATATGAGATGATCTTATCTCGTATCTCCCCATGTTGACACCTACAATGCTCAAGTAGTGGTCCTTACTATAGTATGAGGGGATGTGGCACACATCTTAAGTGCACCTATTATGGAAAGTGTTGGGTTTTAGGGGAGACATAGAAGGCAGCGGAAACAAAAAAAATTCTCCCCCAACCCATACCGAGGAAACGCGTCAACGTCTATATAATAGGAAATGATGGTTTGCGGAATCATACCTTGTCCCGAGACTTGCTCGGCGACATACCTCGCGCAATGCGTGGTCTTCAACTCCAGACTTTGACGGTGTCTGTGCAGCTCCTGGTCGCACCGGGACTGACAACTCCTACTCGAACCGGATTGTCGGATGACAGTTGTCCTCCTAAGCGGCAGTGTCCTCCTGCCTCTGAAGTAGTCCACATGGACCACCTGGAACTCCACACTCCTTGTCCCACAAGGATGTGGAAGGAGTCACACCCTCCTATTGATGTACTAGTTGCCAACACACTCTCCTGCCTCCTACTGCAACTACAGTTGTCCTTCCCTTGCTGCACCTCCCTTTTGCGGGAAGCACTTGCTCGGGCTCTCTCACGGTTATCAAAACCAGACAGAACGACAACTTGCAGAGCAACTGGTTGCACTGAGCTGTACTAAAGAAGCCCCCAAATACCCCCTATATATAGGTGAGTCATGGGACAGGGTTCTCCATCCCGGGAAATAAGGGACTAAAAGTAGGAGTAGAAGGGTTCAGGATTTTCCACAAAAAAACAACCATCTCGAAACCTGAACTGATCGGTTCATTGTTGAACCGGTCGGTTCAGCAATTGATCCGGTCAGTTGAACCTGAGCCGACCGTTTGGGGCACTCCAACCGATCGGTTGGTGCCCTGAACCGATCGGTTCATGGTCCTAATCTGGCTCGAAAAGACTTTCCTTGTTTCTTTCCCAATTGGTATCGAAATACCAATACTATTTCCAATCAAATTGGAAATCCTATTTCCAATCAAATTGAAGTTGAAACGAAAGGAAAATTCTCACCAATCCTACTTTCCCAAGTTGCTCGATTGCACCAGTTGAACCGATCAGTTCAACACTTGAACCGGTCGTTTCACTCTATGCATGAGCCGATCGACTCAAACCTTGAGCCGACCGGTTCAGCAACCTCAGCCGACCGGTTCATCACATGAACCGACCGGTTGGGAGTGCAGGTTGTGTAGAATCAGTCAAATATGATTTCAATCAATCTGATACTCCAACCAATGCGTCCAACACCTTGAACCATACGATATTGAGCCATCGACTGATTGAGTGTTTAATTGAACTACTAAACTCCTTTAGTAATCAATCTAAACATTGATTTGTGGACAAAACTCCTCTTCCAGGTTAAATCCTATGTGTGTGACCCTGCAGGTCCATTTCACAATGGTAGTGAAAGTTCATAACACTTATGACTTCACAAGAAAAGAGCGGTGCCTAGTCACACATCAGTGCTACCCAAGTGAAAGTAGAAAGTTGGAGAACAACTTTCATCCTACAATCAGTGAATGGTGTTACAGCGAGTGTATAATTCCTTTGTCACTGATATCCCAAATGAACTCGAGCCATGGAACAGTCATCCTGTCAACGTTCATTCACTTTCTTGATCTCAGAGTAGACTGGAAGAGATATGTATGACATCAGTATCACATACTGATTCACACATGCGTGCACGCCTTTCTCAATCCTACTCAACAAGTGGCCATGGATATCAAACTCCCTCAGGAGGGACAAATCCCATATCTATCACTCGCCCCTCAAAAGCCCCATGTGTAAAAGCCACCCAATCATCACTTTTATAACAACCCATGTTTCAGGACTGCGTTTGATGATGTCAAAGTGTGCCCAATGACATGTGTTGAGTGCAGTGATTTCAGGTCTAAGAATCACACTCACCACCATCACTTTGAGTACTGACTGTGACTACCATCTCATGGTTCCATGTGTCAAACTCACGGTGGGTCTATCCGGTACCTTGTTCTCTAATAAGTACCTATGTGTTTGGTTTGATATCTCTATATCATGACTAATGATATTCTGTCATCAACCAACACCACAATCTAGTCTTGTGTGTCATAGTTGTCTATCTGCCTTCCACCATGACATCCGACTAGGGACATAACAAGAATGTACAAACTCTTAGCATCCGTACGATCTCATCGTTCAGGTCCTCAACCTGAAAGCATACGTCATTGAGTATTGTCATTCTCTAGACATTCAATCTGTTCTATCACTATCTCATATGACTGAACCATAATGAATTGGAAGCTTGCCTTTGATGTTTATCAAATCAATCTTAATGTATCCCACCAATCATTCCATGATTGTCTCTCAGGGCATACATACCAACAGACTCCTACTTGCACTGCGAGCCAATCACCCATGAATCATATTCATAGTGATCTTCAAACATGTCCCACATGTTACTGTGCTCTAGTGCCAACATAGTGAGTAATGGCAACACCTTGCCAAAGTCTGTATAAATTGCATGTCTCACATCACTTCGCTGTACGTCACACGTATGAGATGGAGTTGTCGTAATATGCGATCTAGTATTCCATTGCTAACCTTTAGCCACATTACATGATCAAGGATTCCAGACTTGTCATCAATGAGTGGAATATAAGTTCATCTCATGAACTTTCAGATCCATATAGTATCCACTGTTGTTCACTAACACATAGATACTCGACATTTCCTTTTAAATGGTTATATTGGAACACTTCCAATTATCAACAAACTATCACTTTTATACATCTTATGTATATTTTGCGATCAATTTTCTGTCTTTTCGGAAGTTCGCATGAATGCAACTCTTTACATTGAACTCTCCCTTATCTCCATAGAACTAGTACTTCACAAGTACTTATCAAGTTCTCATGGCATTCCAGTAACCCTTACTGGAAACAGACAGACATCCACTCGTCATGTCCCACATACGAGTTATTAGGATGAGCACATCATATTGCCATGTCCTACATACAAGATGATGAATGCATTTTATTCTTGCCATGTCATAAATGCAAGATAATGGGATGATTACATACATGATAGATCCATATCTATTCTTAGTGTTCCCATTCTTCATAAGAATTGGACACTTGGCCTTGGGATACTAACTCCATGTAACATGGACAAGTTTTCTCCCACTAAATCTGTGCATACTGAACACTTCAGTACAGATTGCCAATGTATGTTTTCTCTTTCCAGGTCCAGAGATTTCAGAGAACTATCTCTATAGATCTCTATTCCTATCACATAGGAAACGTCTCTATCTTCCTTAAAGATAATTTCCACTTTTGGATTTCCAATCTAGAACATTTCCATTTCACATCAATATGTGGAATATGATCACGCTCCCACTAAATCACAGATCCCTTCTTTATCTCTGACATATCAGTCAAACCCTTTGACTATAACATCAAAGTAAAGATCCAATTTTGAGTTGCTTGTACTCAATCAATCACATTGATTAGTCCATTGCAACTTATAGACTTCATTTGCATTAGTTTATTCATAAACCTTATAGGTTGTGTCACGTACACATCCTAGTTTTTATTCCTTATAGGAATGCGGTTTTAGTATCCATATGTCAAATGTCCTTGTCATTAAGTTGCAATCAACAAGCATCATCCTTCTCAAAATGTTATCCATGTGTCTTAACACTTAAGACTCATTTGCACTTATGGATATGATCCAATGAGTGCTACCATCAAGGTCATACCTTATGGTTCATATGGATGTCATTTAGGATGTAATGGTTTTAAACCATAACTCAATATTCGGTTCCTCACATTCATATTGATAGTTGACTCATCTCATGAACAACTGATCACATAGATAATTGAGGTGTATCTGTTAAAGATATAAGAACTCGCAACCCTTGTGATTCTTAATTTCTTTTATTAGTGTGGGGTATTCATTTATTAAGAAGAATTCAGTTATTTGATAATCATTCTCTAACTCCTTAGAGTATGATTCCTTCTTGATTCAGACATCACCATGCCTGAATCATGAGTTCACTATGATACACTATCATAATCACTCATAAGGATCTTAAACATTTGGTCCAAGTATTTCATTCATTGATCTCATCAAGAATTAATACTTTACCAAATTTGTACTTCATTTATGATAATCTTGAACACTTCAAGATATTCATATTGGTATTTCTCTAAACACCATTTGAAGTATTAGCATTTGTTCCAATAGGTATGTAAATACATCACATGTATTATATCTAATAGGATAATCGCTCTCCCAATACATTAGTGAAGATTGATCAATCATGTCCAAGATATTCATGTCCCTTACTGGTTCTCTAACCAAAAGAGTCTAGTTTTATCCATCATATGGAAACTAGAAATGAATGTCTCATGATTAATGCTAATTAAATTGTTTGAGTTATCTATAACTTTTAGGTATCATCTTATCTTATGCATATCAAATATCACAAGATAAATAAGGCATTGCCACAAAGATCACATCTTTATAAATTGAAACATATCTTTATTAATTGCCATCATTGTCATACAATATGTAAAAATAAACTGTTTCTATTTATTGGCAAATATGAAATAGCAGTTCATAACTGTATTACATGCCTTATTGGCTAAAAATAAACTAAATTACTCCTATCTATGAAGGCAACACTTGCCCCAAATAAGAATGCTTTACACTTTACATCTTGATATCATATATCTCAAAAAGTGTTACAAGTTTACTTTCATGACACCCTCAAGTAGAGGCTTCAATCACCTCCTTCTTTTTTTCTTCCAGGTAGAGAGGACAATTCCTTTTCCAATGTCCTGGCTTTTGACAATGGTGGAAATTTCCTTTCTTGGTCACGCCTCCCTTGGCCTTGAGAGTTGAAGATGGCTTGGACTCCTGGCTAGCTTCAGAACCTTTCTTAGCTTTGCCCTTGCCCTTGCGCTTGGACTTTCCTTTCTTGCTCATGATCACCATCACGGACTTAGACTTGTCCTTCTTCATCTGTAACTCGGTTGTCCTCAACATGCCCAACAACTCTGACAGTGGCCTATCAAAGTTGTTAGTGTTGTAGTTCATCACAAACTGACTGTAAAATTCTGGCAACGATTGCAGTATCACGTCAGTATCCAACTCTTGGCTCAGTGGAAATCCCAGTCTCTGCAGGTTCTCCACATACCCAATCATCTTGAGTGTGTGAGGACCAACTGGATCTCCTTCTGTCATGACGCACTTGAACAACGCCCTAGAAACATTGTACCTCTCTTGTCGTGCCTGATCTTCATACATGTTCCTGAGATGCTGAATCATCTCTATGACACCCATGTTCTCATGTTGCCTCTGCAACTCATGGTTCATTGAACATAGCATCAAGCACTTTGCATCAATGGCATCATCAGAATGCTTCTTGTAAGCATCCCTTTCTGTCTTTGGTGCATTAGGAGCGGGTTCCTCTGGAATTGGAGTATCCAAGACATAGAGCTTACGCTCTTGAGTGAGAACAATTCTCAATGTCCGATACCAGTCGTGGAAGTTCATCCCATTTAGCTTGTCCTTGTCAAGGACCGATCGCAAAGAAAAGTTGTTGTTGTTTGTTTCCATTTGAACTACAAAAAGGAAAATATGCAATTTTAGTCCAAAAACTCATTTTTGACTTATTTGATTGATATGAAAATTTGATGATATAATTAGGCCTTTAATTAATTATCGCTCCCACTATTTTATTTCAAATTGATAGCCCTCATTATCAATTCGGAAGATTGCAGCGTACAACCTTCTAGTGGGCAAGATCCTGAAATCCTCTAAGCCATGGACCAGCTAGGGCTGTCACCCACAACATAGATCTTTCAGGTAGGCAACCTTTGCCAATTGCATCATATGCAACTCTTGATAAGATGTCATATACAACTCTTTGCAATGATCATCTCCATGCCTCAAGGCGCTAGATCCTATCTAGGTCACCTTGTTAAGTCCGACCCAAAGCAAACACGATGAACATGCACCCTGCTAGGGCAGACTTACACATTCATCCTTCACGGTTCCACGAGATAGACGGTGCACCACGCTAGGGTGTGCCCACACTTGGTCGATCAAGCTTTTCACGTGTGTTGCATTTGGAAGGCATCTAAAACTTAATATTTTAATGAGGGATTTGGTTTTATATACATATACATATCCAATCACCACAATACACAATACGTATCATATACATGCTATATCCCACAGAAAACATGCACAAACGATAAAAATCGATGATTATGGCCATCCTAATGTGATTCCTCGAGCCAAGAGGAATCACAGTCATCTAGGTCTACATCACATGCAACCTGTATAAGATGAACTTTGTGCCTTGCTATCTGAGTTGATCAACTCATCACATGAATGATTTGTACTCTCCAGCCGGTCGTCTGTGTGCCACCAGCCGATCGGTTGGTTCCTCCAACCGATCGGTTCGCCTGGACGTCGTGCATCTCGTCATGTCCGCCACCCACTCATCTCGCTCCTCGAACCGGTCATCAACCGATCGGTTCACTCCTTGAACCGACCGTCTAAATAGTCGTCTTGATGTCCGCCGGTCTTTGACATAACAGGAAATAAAATCCTATTCTATTTATTACATTGCTTCAAAAGGAAACCCCGAGTTACATTCGGGGGGAGCAAAGGTAGGGAAGAATCTCGAATTATTTCGAGTTACATCAGGAATAAGAGAGGGAAGATCGGTACGCATACCGAGATGCAAGCAACCACACACAACCAATCACAGATAGGGGTTTATAGGCCATAATCACGCTACACACATCCACCACAAAACTCGTTTAAGAGCGACGCCTATCGAGTGCATTAATAATACATATCATATATGTAATTAGGGATTTGTGGATTTAAGATTGGATATGCATAAAGTCGATATTATTCGCATCGCATGCAATAAATAAAGGCGACAAACCAAAATCGATCATATCAATATTCCTAAAACATAGAGCAGTTGACGTGGCTCTGATACCACTGTTGGGTTTTAGGGGAGACAGAGAAGGCAGCGGAAACAAAAAAAAATTCTCCCCCAACCCATACCGAGGAAACGCGTCAACGTCTATATAATAGGAAAGGATGGTTTGCGGAATCATACCTTGTCCCGAGACATGCTCGACGACAATACCTCACGCAATGCGCGGTCTTCAACTCCGGACTTCGACGGTGTCTGTGCAGCTCATGGTTGCACTGGGACTGACAACTCCGACTCGAACCGGATTGTCGGATGACAGTTATCCTCCTAAGAGGCAGTGTCCTCCCGCCTCTGAAGTAGTCCACACGGACCACCTAGAACTCCACACTCCTTGTCCCACAAGGAAGTGGAAGGAGTCGCACCCTCCTATTGACGTACTAGTCGCCAACACGCTCTCCTGCCTCCTGCTGCAACTGCAGTTGTCCTTCCCTTGCTGCACCTCCCTTTTGCGGGAAGCACTTCCTCGGGCTCTCTCACGGTTACCAAAACCAGAGAGAATGACAACTTGCAGAGAAACTAGTTGCACTGAGCTGTACTGAGAAGCCCCCAAATACCCCCTATATATATAGGAGAGTCATGACACAGGGTTCTCCATCCCGGGCAATGCGGGACTAAAAGCAGGAGTAGAAGGGTTCGGGATTTTCCACAAAAAAACAACCATCTCGCAACCTGAACTGATCGGTTCATTGCTGAACCGGTCGGTTCAGCCACTGAGCCAGTCAGTTGGACCTCAGCCGACCGTTTGGGGCACTCCAACCGATCGGTTGGTGCCCTGAACCGATCGGTTCATGGTCCTAATCCGGCTCGAAAAGACTTTCCTTGTTTCTTTCCCAATTGGTATCGAAATACCAATACTATTTCCAATCAAATTGGAAATCCTATTTCCAATCAAATTGAAGTTGAAACGAAAGGAAAATTCTCACGAATACTACTTTCCCAAGTTGCTCGATTGCACCAGTTGAACCGATCGGTTCAACACTTGAACCGGTCGTTTCACTCTGTGCATGAGCCGATCGACTCAACCCTTGAGCCGACCGGTTCAGCAACCTCAGTCGACCGGTTCATCACATGAACCAACCGGTTGGGAGTGCAGGTCGTATAGAATCAGTCAAATGCGATTTCAATCAATCTGATACTCCAATCAATGCGTCCAACACCTTGAACCATACGATATTGAGCCATCGACTGATTGAGTGTTTAATTGAACTACTAAACTCCTTTAGTAATCAATATAAACATTGCTTTGTGGACAAAACTCCTCTTCCAGGTTAAATCCTATGTGTGTGACCCTGCAGGTCCATTTCACGTTGGTAGTGAAAGTTCATAACACTTATGACTTCACAAGCAAAGAGCGGTGCCTAGTCACACATCAGTGCTACCCAAGTGAAAGTAGAAAGTTGGAGAACAACTTTCATCCTACAATCCGTGAATGGTGTTACAGCGAGTGTATCATTCCTTTGTCACTGATATCCCGAATGAACTCGAGGCATGGAACAATCATCCTGTCAACGTTCATTCACTTTCTTGATCTCAGAGTAGACTGGAAGAGATATGTATGACATCAGTATCACATGCTGATTCACACATGCGTGCACGCCGTTCTCAATCCTACTCATCAAGTGGTCATGGATATCAAACTCCCTCAGGAGGGAAAAATCCCATATCTATCACTCGCCCCTCAAAAGCCCCATGTGTCAAAGCCACCCAATCATCACCTTTATAACAACCCATGTTTTAGGACTGCGTTTGATGATGTCAAAGTGTGCCCAACGACATGTGTTGAGTGCAGTGATTTCAGGTCTAAGAATTACACTCACCACCATCACTGTGAGTACTGACTGTGACTACCATCTCATGGTTCCATGTGTCAAACTCACGGTGGGTCTGTACGGTACCTTGTTCTCTAACAAGTACCTATGTGTTTGGTTTGATATCTCTATATCATGATTAATGAGATTCTGTCATCAACCAACACCACAATCTAGTCTTGTGTGTCATAGTTGTCTATATGCCTTCCACTATGACATCCGACTAGGTACATAACAAGAATGTACAAACTCTTAGCATCCGTATGATCTCATCGTTCAGGTCCTCAACCTGAAAGCATACGTCATTGAGTATTGTCATTCTCTAGACATTCAAGTTGTTCTATCACTATCTCATATGACTGAACCAGAATGAATTGGAAGCTTTCCTTTGATGTTTATCAAATCAATCTTGATGTATCCCACCAATCATCCCATGATTGGCTCTCAGGGCATACATACCAAAAGAAAGTTGTGCCATAAAAAAGATGTTTGCCATTCCAAACTTGGATATCTTGCCCATTGCAATCAAGGACATGGATAGGGTACTACACTTGTTGCCCAAGATCCAGATGATTCAATCATCCAAGGCCCAACTACATTTCACATGAGTCCTACTTTGTTTGGTCATTCCTCCCATGTCTTGCTAACAAATGAGGAACATGAACATCTTCTTCAAGCATTGAAAACATATGGTGAATATCCTCTACATATGTCATCCATACAATTGTCCTCTTATTGGCGCAGTGTTATCCACCAAATTCATCACCATTGGTTCATCTAGAAGCCACCCAACTAGGGAATCTAAGTGATTTTGATTCCATTAAATCCCCTCAATAAAGTTCGACTACCACATAGAGAAGGTGGACTTTTAGAAAGAAAATGAGGAAATTACACAGATAAGTACAAACATAACAACAATGAGGAGGTTGTTGGGAAATAGGGACATCAGATAGCAGCACAAACAAATTGTTGTCCTTATTGTTAACCAAAAACTTGCATCAAGAATGATGCATGTGGAAAGAGGGAACAAGGTTTATACCTAGTCCCATAGCAAGTCTAGTGACTATCCTTAGTGAGTGAAGTGTACTGTCAGGGAGTTGCACATAGACAAATGTCGACGATGGCCTCCTGGTGTAGAACCACATATAAAGGTGGTCAGTGTTCTCCTAGTGTTCTATCTACAAACTTCTGCATCTACGTAGTCCATGTGGACCATCGAGAACTCAACGTTGCACTACCAGAGCCCATAGTAAGGAGTTGTCCCTTCATTTTGTCAATGTGGTAGCTTTGACTTTTCTCCCCTTATCTATCTCTCCCTTTATAGGTAAGATGCCTCTAGTTCTCATGTTACCAAAACATTGAGAAGAGGAGACTTGTCTCTACCTTTTATGGGTAAGACATGTCGTTCTAGAGTTCTTAGAGCCTTGCCCCCCCACCTATATAAAGGAGTGGATGGGTGAGGGTTTCCACAAACCCGGGGAAATGAGGAGACAAATATCATGATTAATTAATGGCATGAATCACTAATAGGTCGACTGGACAATGAAGTTGATCTATTGGGTTGCTTTCCTATTCTTAATCACACTGGATTTTTATATGACGATTAATGAATGTCGTGACATCAACATTGATTTCTTGATCCAATCTTACTAATCATCCAATCGATCAATTGGACTCTTAAGTCAGTTGATAGGATAATTAGTTCAGCAAATGATAACCAACATTGTTTAAGCTAATTACATAAACACTTTAGTAACCAAGTTAAACCTTAACCATGAGTAAACTTCTATTCTAGGTACATCCTATGTGTGTGACCCTATAGGTCACAAATTAGATTTGTAGTGAATGTCCATAACTAGATTATGACATCACAAGCAATGAGTGGTATCTAGCAAGACATCATTGCTACCCAAGTAATTGGAACCTTGGAGAACAACTTCAACCTACATAGTTGATGAGCATTATAATCATCTCATAGTTCCTTTGTTTCACGTATCCAGATTGATAGGATGCATCGAATCGTCATCCTCTTTATTATTCAATCTTCATTCCTTGAACTAGAGCATATTGTATGATATGCATGTGAGCTCACATAATACATGTTATGTCACATGAGTGTGGTGATACATTTTTTAGTCTCACTAATCAAGTGTCCATGATATCACAATCAATTCACATGTGTCACAATGTACTCCCACACCACCTTTATGGAAACCTTTATTCAAGGTCATGTTGGATGGTTGCAAAGTTCATCAATCGATATGTGATGAGTATAGAGACTTTAGGTTTAAGAACCAAAATCACCACTATCACTTTGAGAGTTGATTTTGACTACCATACCTTAGTCTCCATATATCACTCTAAAGGTGGGTTTATCTACTACACTATTTTTTGAACAAGTACCTCAGTGTTTGGCTTGATATCCTATATCATGACTAATAAGACTTTTTCATCACTCAAAACACATTCTAGTCATATATATTACTATAATCTATTTTTCTTCCATGCTAACATCTGACTAGGGACATAACAAAAGTGTATGTAGTCTTATCATACATATGATCTCATTCTTTAGGTCCTCGACCTAAAGCATATGTCACCAATTAACGTCATTTTTTGGACATATGTTACTTTTGTGTCATCATCTCATGACTGATACAAACATAATATATAGAATTACCTTCATTATTATAAAATCAATTACATGAATCCCCAATAATATCATCATATGTTTTGCTCTATGGGCATATATCCCAACAGACTCCCACTTTCACTTAGAGCCAGTCACTCCATGAATCTTATTCCACGTGATCTAACATGATCATCATGTTTTTTCTGTGAAAGTACTATTATCCGCGGGTTAGAAACATTTGATTCTATTTGGTTCTTTGAAAATCTTCACATCTCCTCAGTGTACAATGTCTCATACGAGATTGAAATGTCGTAGTATTCTATCTGGTTCCTTAGCCTATCCAATAGCTCCATTGTTGTTACAGTATATCTACTATGTCTTAAATAGTTGGAATGATCCTAAGCTCATCCAATTAAATTGTTGATCCATACAATATCCTTTGTTGTGTTCATCACTACAAAAGTACTTTTCTTCTATTTTAGAGTCATCAACCGTCTCTCGCTACATATGTTTCCAACTTATAATTCTATTTTAGAGAAAAATGCAAATTTGATTGTGATCATTAATTATCTTTGTCAGTCTGGAATCTTGCATCAGTGTAACCCTGTGACGTCCCCGGATTTTCTAAAACTTAATCCGATGTGTGACGTCCAAATTGAAACCCTCACCTCAGGGAGTCTCCCAATTTAAACACCCCACACCAGGCTAAGAAGAAGAAACTCAAGGGAGTCAGAAGGAAACATACATCAGTAGCACATGTACATGAACAATAATAAAACCATAAACCACTTGTCCACTATTCAACATATAATTACATAATGAATTGTTACAACATTTGATATTACATATTGAACAACAAACTTAAACATATACATGTACTACAACTAAACTACAGGATCTTAAGACAATAGGTCCACCTGTACATCAGCTCGCCACACAACTCTCACCTATCCTGGATCTTCAACAGCAAAACCATAACCTATACAAAAAGATTACATGCGGTACACGTCAGCACAATATTTCATGAATATTGTACTGAGTACGCCTACGTGTCTTTTATTTACCTCTCATCATATCTTGGCAATAAGATAGAACTAACGTACTTAGCAGTAACAGAAGAATATAAGAAAAGCACATACTTGCACAAGGACATTCATTAACAAAAGAGAACACATATTTTAATCATATTTCCATCATATATCTCGTACATCTGCCCCTAGGGCTTTGATGCTTTTCAGGCCTTATGATCTACTACCAAAGAGTTTGAGATCATTTTACGTGTGATCTACTACCAAAGAGTTTGAGATCTAACACGTGTGATCTACTACCAAAGAGTTTGAGATCACTTCAATGCACTGTACTACCAAAGAGTTTAGTGCTATCATATGATGGACCAGATATCTTATGTTTCATGTGTTCATAGTAGTAAGTATGGAAAATCATGCAACATATCATACCAGAACAATCATTTCAATCAATATCATATGCCAAGTATTTTACTATGCATATAACACAAGCATATTGTATAATCAGCCAAGTAAGAGGTAATGGCGTACCTTGATCAAGAGAAACCTAATCATCACACATCACATTCCTCATGTCATCTATATCCTTGGTCAACCCTGATTAAGATAAGATCATATGTACCATCATTAGGTTCTCATCATCTTACATAACATCTTAACCCTAATCGTGATCATATTAGGGTTTTCTTATCTCATTATGTTACATACATTATTTCTTGTCTTATCTTCATGTAATTAGGTTACTGATCTTATATTACATATTAAGATACATAGTCTGATCATTATCTTCCACATCATTTTTGTACACATTAATTATCCCTAGGTTACATCATTAACCTAGATTAGGGTTTTAAACCATATATTACGGGTCATATTCATATAATATGAATTCTATGCATCTAACTGATATCCAAGTTACATATTAGTCTCACATTACTGATATGAAGGTATTATGTAATTATCATGATTTATTGAGCATGTATGTATTTATTACATTTTATTTAGGGTTATTAGCCCTAATTAGTCATATTAAGCAAATTACATGATTTCATACATCACCATGGCAATATTTGACATCATATGCATTGTAAACTTTATTATGGAGTTACTGACATTTTTCCATAATTTTAGAACATCGTCTGATATTTATTACTCAAGAATTAAGCATTACATATATTACATAGTATCACTGATATTTAAGCATCAAAAGACTGATCTACATGTTCCAAGTTGTTCTACGCATTTTTCTGAGAATTTTGGTACCTTGTTTGTATTTTTCTGATGTCCGAGCTAATTTCTATGAATTATCAAAGATCTGCAAGATTTTGGGGTATTTACCTCCCTCAGCCAATGGCACTCCTCCACGTGGCCTTATGGGGCGCGGATCCTTTGCTCCTAGTCTTCTGTGAGCCGAGCGATTCTCCGCTAGTCTGGCTCGGTTCTTTGTTGGTTCGTTGCGAGCCGGCCGATTCTTTGGTTGAGCCGGTCTGGTTCACCGGCTGGACCAACCGGTCCTCCGCTCCGTAGATACAAGGCCAGAACTCGCGTGCCCCTGTTTCGTGGGGGCGCCGCCGCACGGCCCAACTCCAGTGAGCTGTAGACCCTCCTCCAGCGCTCCTCCTCAGATCGAAACACTACCAAAAGCTTCTTTGACCTCAAACAGATCTTCGCGGCTACACATCTTCTGGGATGCGGCTCTGGAGCTCATCCTCTACAAGGTCGCCGCCGCTCAAAGCTGTTGCAATGGAGCCAAAAGAGGGGAAAGAGAACCATCCACCACCAATCTCACATCTGGGGCTTCTAAAAGCTTCGGAGCACTCCACGAACTCATCTGTGCCCTCTTATTTCAGCTGTGATCACCTACTACCAGCTCCGAGCTCCGCCTTCTTCTCCGGCCAGGTTGGCTTCATCCACCATGGAAAGCTTCACGATTTGGGAACGCAGATACATGGGTGAACTCCCCTAACTTCGTGCTTGCTTCCTCCTTCTTTGACTTCCCCGGCACTGCCCTCTAACTCCATTTCCTACTCTTGCCTCCCACCTGCAAGCCACGATGGGGAAGCAACAGAGACGGGGAGGTGGGACTCCCTCGTCTCAGGTCCGTTTTTCCTAAGTGAGGGGTCGGTCTGGTCCTCTTGTCAAACCGCACGCGTATAGCCGCCCAGAACTGGTCTTCATCCCACGATCAACGAGATCCACGATGGGGTGGTCATCGCTGAAAACATGGCTGTAACCGCAAGGAGAGGGATGAAATCTTGGCCATAGATTATTCATGTACGGCTGTGATGGATCATGGACCAAACCGGATCCGTGGCTCACTAAGGCTGTCAGGCACAACCACTATATCACGCATCTAGGGCACACAAGAGGCCACGCAGCCCGGCCCAAAAACAAAAGGGGCGTGACACCTATTTAATCAACGACTTAGGCTAATCCACACAAGAAATGCACATTATTTCCCCAAAATTAAACCTCAAATAACTTCCTCTAGGAACCTCCAAATGCCACCAAATTTTAACCATAGCTTCCATACCCCTCTAGCTACCTCCTATTCAAATTTGGTGACAAAACTCATCTCTTGGACCACTCAATTAAGTTCATCAAAAAGGCATTAAAAGATATATCTTAATCATGATATCAACCTCACATCAACACACTTACTTTATCAAAAGCTTGAAACTCTCAATCTAACTGAAACATATGTTTTCCCTTAATTCATTGGACATCTTAGGATTCCAAAAGTCCACTCCATCACATCCTACACACCTTAAAAGATATTTCCTCCTCGAAATTAAGCCAGAAAACCACTTTGTCACATCATATACATCTTAAAAGAACTTTCGTCCTCGAAAGTAAACCATTCTCATACTTCCAGGGAAAGCCTTATCTTACCTTCATCCACATGTTGGAACCATTCTATGTGTACCATATCCACAAAGGTTACCTAGAACCATGTATCCAAAGCACTATCAGGGGTTTTACAACCATCTTGGGTGCACAAACACTCCATAGAAGGTTCAAACAAGGGTTTAGAAGGTTAGGTTATGTCATGACATATCTCATACGTTAGAGATGCATCCTTATCTTTGTCCACACATTAGGGTTCCCACATCATATTATCATGTTCTAAAGGAGTTAACCCGACTTAACCCATTATCACGGTGTCATCAACATTATATTGAGCTAATTGTTTGAACATATTCATCATTGACATATGTCTTTTAGGGGGAGTTAACTATACTTAATCCACATTATCCATCTATATTATATCCAGGTGTCATAAACATTATGTTGTGCTAACCTTCAAATTACATCTTTTCATCTTATTAAGCACTAAGATTAACACCTCATGTAACATGTTTCATTCATATGTTCTTATTTCATTGTTCATAATAAATTGCATCATAAGTTTAACCATCTTTATCATATTACCATCATTATTCATGTATGTGGTTAACCATTTATACATATAGATCTATTAAACCATCTCTAGGTTTCCATCATATCATGTATATAAGCACATCTCAGAGCTAAATCACATTCTTACATATATTATATCATGGTTGTACTAAACAAACTTATGTGAGTGACTTGTTAAACATATATCAAAGCTTCATCCAGTCCAATTGAGGTTCTCCTAACCCGTATCATGAGGGTAGTTCCATGCTCAGTCTCTCTGAGCTAACTCAGCTCTATGACTATCTCATATGCATATACTTTATCTTTCCTCTCAGATCTAGGGTTATAGGATCTACCTCATTGGTACTAGTGATAGCTTTACAAGCTCTATCCACATAAGCACAAACCAAACATGCTATGACATGATGTTCTCATCACAGGCCTTCTACCCATGAAACATGCTTACCCAACTCTCTTATATACACCACTAGATTCCTACGTGGGAAACCACCAACCCGAGCATGAGGCTGTACAAAACTAACATAGCTACCTCCTCCAGGGTCTTGGGCTCTCTCCCTCACCCGGATGGCAGGTACTCATATTCATGTTCACATATGCACATATATAACCAGCCTCTCTTCATCTCTAGGGTTTTGTCCTCCCGAGGACATCTAGGGTTCGACAAGACTATAGGAATCATGCATAAAGTAACTCATCTCAATCACTCAGGAGTAGTCTAGTTTAGGACATATCATATCACATATCCCATAATTCTCATATCTTGGAGTTTAGGTTCTCTGACCTTCTCCCATTGGGTCTCACTCTCTCTAGAGTTAACCCTGAAACTGGTCCTAACACTAGAGGTCCTCCTTCGTAAAAGAGCTTGAGGCTCATGCTGACTCACAACCTGTCTTAACTTAGTTTATCTTATCTCATAAAAGAATGCATACTTTCATCATTAAAACTTATCTCAAAACCTCAAAACCAAACTCACATCCTCAAAGACAAACATAGGTCATCGTAACCATCTTGTATCATCTATATAAGACTTAGATCGTATCATCAAACTTATTCTATCTATTCCATCTATCATATATATCCAACAAGGCTCTAGACATCTAATCTAGAACTACTCTCTCTTCTAGACTGATGTCATCACTTTCACCTAGGTTGCATGACCACCTCCTACTCGTACATGTGTGGGGACACATTTTGTAATACATATACATAATAAAATATTATATAGTTTTTCTCCGATAAAACAAGCGTCAGAGAAAACTATCGAGGTTCGATCCGTTTGGAATCAAAGCCAAAACCAGAAACGAGTGTCCCACACATAGTAGAGAGTCCAGTGTCATGAAAACTAGTGAAAAGGGTGAGAACAAGGGGTAGACTAGTGTAGCTACTCTAGACAACGTGTACAATATGTCTAGGGTTTCTCTTCCCTTGATGCACGTCATTTCCAAATAGTGCAACGTCCCATACCACTGCACTACAAGGAAAGAACGACATCTAAGGACTTGCTACTCAACAAGCACCAGTCTAGACCAAGTTCTCGGACATCTAGGTGCTAACCTAGAGGCTAGGTCAGATCTAGTCTCTAAAAGACGACTAATCTAACCCTAAAAGATTATTAAGTTCAAGGTTCTTTAGTTTTGAGTTGCATAATGAGCAAATGTCAGGCTTTGCTATTGTTCATGCTCTGATACCACCTGTGACGTCCCCGGATTTTCTAAAACTTAATCCGATGTGTGACGTCCAAATTGAAACCCTCACCTCAGGGAGTATCCCAATTTAAACACCCCACACCAGGCTAAGAAGAAGAAACTCAAGGGAGTCAGAAGGAAACATACATCAGTAGCACATGTACATGAACAATAATAAAACCATAAACCACTTGTCCACTATTCAACATATAATTACATAATGAATTGTTACAACATTTGATATTACATATTGAACAACAAACTTAAACATATACATGTACTACAACTAAACTACAGGATCTTAAGACAATAGGTCCACCTGTACATCAGTTCGCCACACAACTCTCACCTATCCTGGATCTTCAACAGCAAAACCATAACCTATACAAAAAGATTACATGCGGTACACGTCAGCACAATATTTCATGAATATTGTACTGAGTACGCCTACGTGTCTTTTATTTACCTCTCATCATATCTTGGCAATAAGATAGAACTAACGTACTTAGCAGTAACAGAAAAATATAAGAAAAGCACATACTTGCACAAGGACATTCATTAACAAAAGAGAACACATATTTTAATCATATTTCCATCATATATCTCGTACATCTGCCCCTAGGGCTTTGATGCTTTCCAGGCCTTATGATCTACTACCAAAGAGTTTGAGATCATTTTACGTGTGATCTACTACCAAAGAGTTTGAGATCTAACACATGTGATCTACTACCAAAGAGTTTGAGATCACTTCAATGCAATGTACTACCAAAGAGTTTAGTGCTATCATATGATGGACCAGATATCTTATGTTTCATGTGTTCATAGTAGTAAGTATGGAAAATCATGCAACATATCATACCAGAACAATCATTTCAATCAATATCATATGCCAAGTATTTTACTATGCATATAACACAAGCATATTGTATAATCAGCCAAGTAAGAGGTAATGGCGTACCTTGATCAAGAGAAACATAATCATCACACATCACATTCCTCATGTCATCTATATCCTTGGTCAACCCTGATTAAGATAAGATCATATGTACCATCATTAGGTTCTCATCATCTTACATAACATCTTAACCCTAATCGTGATCATATTAGGGTTTTCTTATCTCATTATGTTACATACATTATTTCTTGTCTTATCTTCATGTAATTAGGTTACTGATCTTATATTACATATTAAGATACATAGTCTGATCATTATCTTACACATCATTTTTGTACACATTAATTATCCCTAGGTTACATCATTAACCTAGATTAGGGTTTTAAACCATATATTACGGGTCATATTCATATAATATGAATTCTATGCATCTAACTGATATCCAAGTTACATATTAGTCTCACATTACTGATATGAAGGTATTCTGTAATTATCATGATTTATTGAGCGTGTATGTATTTATTACATTTTATTTAGGGTTATTAGCCCTAATTAGTCATATTAAGCAAATTACATGATTTCATACATCACCATGGCCATATTTGACATCATATGCATTGTAAACTTTATTATGGAGTTACTGACATTTTTCCATAATTTTAGAACATCGTCTGATATTTATTACTCAAGAATTAAGCATTACATATATTACATAGTATCACTGATATTTAAGCATCAAAAGACTGATCTACATGTTCCAAGTTGTTCTACGCATTTTTCTGAGAATTTTGGTACCTTGTTTGTATTTTTCTGATGTCCGAGCTAATTTCTATGAATTATCAAAGATCTGCAAGATTTTGGGGTATTTACCTCCCTCAGCCAATGGCACTCCGCCACGTGGCCTTATGGGGCGCGGATCCTTTGCTCCTAGTCTTCTGTGAGCCGGGCGATTCTCCGCTAGTCTGGCTCGGTTCTTTGTTGGTTCGTTGCGAGCCGGCCGGTTCTTTGGTTGAGCCGGTCTGGTTCACCGGCTGGACCAACCGGTCCTCCGCTCCGTAGATACAAGGCCAGAACTCGCGTGCCCCTGTTTCGTGGGGGCGCCGCCGCACGGACCAACTCCGGTGAGCTGTAGACCCTCCTCCAGCGCTCCTCCTCGGATCGAAACACTACCAAAAGCTTCTTTGACCTCAAACAGATCTTCGCGGCTACACATCTTCTGGGATGCGGCTCTGGAGCTCATCCTCTACAAGGTCGCCGCCGCTCAAAGCTGCTGCAATGGAGCCAAAAGAGGGGAAAGAGAACCATCCGCCACCAATCTCACATCTGGGGCTTCTAAAAGCTTCGGAGCACCTCCACGAACTCATCTGTGCCCTCTTATTTCAGCTGTGATCACCTACTACCAGCTCCGAGCTCCGCCTTCTTCTCCGGCCAGGTTGGCTTCATCCACCATGGAAAGCTTCACGATTTGGGAACGCAGATACATGGGTGAACTCCCCTAACTTCGTGCTTGCTTCCTCCTTCTTTGACTTCCCCGGCACTACCCTCTAACTCCATTTCCTACTCTTGCCACGATGGGGAAGCAACAGAGACGGGGAGGTGGGACTCCCTCGTCTCAGGTCCGTTTTTCCTAAGTGAGGGGTCGGTCTGGTACTCTTCTCAAACCGCACGCGTATAGCCGCCCAGAACTGGTCTTCATCCCACGATCAACGAGATCCACGATGGGGTGGTCATCGCTGAAAACATGGCTGTAACCGCAAGGAGAGGGACGAAATCTTGGCCATAGATTATTCATGTACGGCTGTGATGGATCATGGACCAAACCGGATCCGTGGCTCACTAAGGCTGTCAGGCACAACCACTAGATCACGCATCTAGGGCACACAAGAGGCCACGCAGCCCGGCCCAAAAACAAAAGGGGCGTGACACCTATTTAATCAACGACTTAGGCTAATCCACACAAGAAATGGACATTATTTTCCCAAAATTAAACCTCAAATAACTTCCTCTAGGAACCTCCAAATGCCACCAAATTTTAACCATAGCTTCCATACCCCTCTAGCTACCTCCTAATCAAATTTGGTGACAAAACTCTTCTCTTGGACCACTCAATTAAGTTCATCAAAAAGGCATTAAAAGATATATCTTAATCATGATATCAACCTCACATCAACACACTTACTTTATCAAAAGCTTGAAACTCTCAATCTAACTGAAACATATGTTTTCCCTTAAGTCATTGGACATCTTAGGATTCCAAAAGTCCACTCCATCAAAAACCCTTACACCTAATTCTTTGATATCACCATAAATAAGGAACTAATCCTTAGTTGTACTTAAGGATGTTATTTTATTGTGGTCTGGTGACCTTTATCAAGTTTTCTTAATATATTATCATCATGTACAAATCATATGAGGAAACGAGATGAGTACATGGTGTACATGATCAATCCAATTACAAATATGTATGGCATCTCACTCATGTGTCCCCATTCCTCACAAGAATTGGGACATTTGGTTCTAGAGAAACTAATTCCATGGTACATGGACACATTTCCTCTTGTTGACTCTTGCATGCTGAAGCATTCTAGATTTATCTCTATAGATCTTGATTCCTATCCAATAGGATGTTTTGCCTAAACCCTTCATATAGAAGGCACTCTCATCCATGTTTTTACTATTTGTAGAATAGAGATGTCATTTTGTAACATACCAGATCTTAGACCCTACCATGGAACTTTGACCTTTTGGGTTTGACCAAACAAGGTTGAGCTTAGAATGATCCTAATAATATAATGTATGGATAATGTAATCTAATATATCACATAATTCATTCGGCCATAATAAGATGATAAAGAACTTAATTGGATAAGTAATATGGTTAATGGGCCATTAGTGGGCCAAGTGACATAACTCATATAAGGAAGTATCAAACTTGAAAACAAACTCCAAATTCTTAGTTTACATATCAAAATAAGCCTACATGTCAATTTTCATCTAATTTGGACAACCATGATATAATAAGGTAAGTTTAGGAGAGAGAAAGTTGATAAAAGGCATTAATGCTCAATAATGTGCAATATAATTCTAAAAGATAGAAATAATGACAAATTTGTATTCAACACACTTAAGTTAACTTGTGGATGAAGTTTTGCGTAATTTGGATAATCCTAATGTCATTAATGCACATAGAAAGAGAAACTAAGTTATGAATGATAAATGCATTAAAAGTTCTCAAAAGGTAAAACTAATTGCATAATCAGAATATACATATGCTAATTAGCCTCTGTGCAAAATTCCATACAATTTGGGATTTGTTTGCACTCTAAAAAGAAGAAAGAGAAAAAGTAAAGTAAATTCCATATCACTTTAATCCAAAATCAATTCGGCTAAGGTTTCTAAAAAATACTTGTCACATGAGGATTTCTTTCCTTTTTGTAATAGGATATCTGATACAAAATCTCATTCTTATCCACATCTTACTCAGTTTGATCGGACAGCGCTCGTCTTTCTCCCTCACCGGACCCTTTCATTTTCTGGCTGTACAGTAGCATCCGCGCTCAAATCGTGATATCTATCTTTCCTTTCTTCCTTTTCCTAATCCATTGCACTTTTCACCATCACCACTTCTTTCCAATCCATTTTATCCTAACTTTATTCGGGTTTTTCTCGTTGGTATTTTGGGTGGTCTAGAAGTTTCCCTTTCTTCCCCTATTTTCTGTTCTGAGAAGGAACCTGGCCTTGACAAACCTTCCCCTCTATAAATACACCCTCCTACACCATCCTCGAACCCACGAAAATCCATTGCATCTTCTCTCTTGGTCTCGATCACTCTGCCATCACCCTCCCCAACTCTAATGGTCTTCTTTTGTAACTGAGAGTTCCTCATGGTGATTCTGACCATCGCTAGGTTCTGGGAACATGTAGGATCATTCTTGGGGTCTTTTTGAAGCCTTAACGTGAGCCAGTTTGGGTCTTCTCCGCGGTGAGTGCAAAAGACCTCTTTTTCACCCAGTTTTGATCTTCTTCATCAGTATGTGAATTCTCTTCATCTTGTCTGAGAGATTCCTTCTTTTCTTCTCTCATTTTTTCTGCGTTCGATTTCGGTCTTGACCACTGAATCTTTCTTCATGACTTGCTACCTGCCTCTCGGTCCTAATGATCAAAAGCATTGCTATCGAGACTCTGGTGCTCACATGGTTGAGCGAACAAAGATGATGACCATTGGCAATTAGTCTAGTATGCCCCTCATTTTTTTTTACTTTTTGTTTTTCATTTAAGGTCATATTCGTCTTTTTACCCAGCATTTGGTTTTCCTCTCGTGATGATCTGTCCAGAGGTCCTTTCCAGGTGGCGTTTGTTCATTGGTCCAACTCATTCAAGTGACTCTCACTCTATCTCGATCTTTCTCGTGACGGGGCTTTTCCTGGGCTATTCATTGTTGGATTTAAAAAAATTGATAACTAACTATCTATTAATAAGAAAAATATGGAAAAATACTCATTGGAATCATAAAAATAAGATCTAACTAATGGTATATGTTTTTATAACTAAGTATAAAGATTAATAATAGGTGTTTTCATTGGATCTAATTAATGAAGAATCAACTTATGAAAATCATAACTAAATATCTATAAGTCAGAAAAATATAATAAAATATGTTTTGATATCCTAACGACAATACTATAATATGGCATGGTTTTAGAAACCGAATTCATATATGTTGAAAAAGGTGGTTTTTAGGGTTTATGAAATCAATGTAAATCTAACCCTAATCACACATATATGCTAATAAGTGCTTTTGAAGCCTTGGCTTGAACCTAGAAGTGACTTTGGATCATTTGACTCTAAAGTTGAGGTATGCTTGCATCCCGTATTATTTCTATATTAAGAAATTTCTATTTCCTCTCTTAATTTAGGTTGGATGTCCTATTTTTCCTTTGAGAAATTAACCTATGTTTCTTCTTGCTCTTGGTCCTATGGACAATTAGCCTTTACACCATATCTTTTCTTTTGATATCATGGTTTATGTGTACTATCTTTTTTTGTTACTGATCTTGTGATTATGGGTATTCTCTTGGACACTTTTCATGTTCTTTGTACATGATGGAACTCTATATGATGAGATGTGATGCCTTTTGCCCACTAATGAGGGGGATTTATATGTTGGTCACTTTTGTGGTGACTAGCTTGTATAATCTGATTATACTTTCTACTTGCCTCTACATTAACATGCTATGTGATTTAGTAGCACTGGAGTAGTGTAATTTTATTGGTTTTGTTTATGGAAGATGTGTTATTTCCTGCCAAGCAGATGCGATATTTCCTTCTCTTTTAGGACAAAAAGGAATCTCGTACCCAGGGCTTTCAACTTTTTGAGGGTTGGCCCATTTTATATATATTTGGGAGATTGGTAGTATTCCTTTCTGTATCAGATTTCAAGTTTATGAGACTTGGCCGCCATTGTTATTTATATTGTTCTATGAATATGCTTATCTCACTTGCATGTAGGTTGATGATGTTTATGATGGGTTATGTGCCCAATTCTTTATATGTGCTTATGTGGCACTACATTATGGTTTTGATTATGGCAAGTATCTTGTTTTATGATGATGATGATTCTTATCTTTTATGCCCTCTTTTGGGGTAGTCCTTATCTTCTTGCATGGGAAGCCTTTTATTTTGATATCCATTATTATAAATGGCTCAAATTGCCTTTTTAGTATGCACATACTAGCCTTTGTTGATGTCATCTATGTTTCCCTTCTTGATGGGGTATGCTTCCAACACTAGGTGAAGGACTTGGATGACAAGGCATGTTGACTTGGACTTGGATTGAAAAGTGATAGCTTGGAGACAAATCTTGAGGTGGTTTATATTTCCCTATACATGGATCCTTATGATGTAAGTTTAAAATGTTCCCTTATTTTATAATTGAATGTAGTCATGTTTTTATTCTGCTGCTACACTTTGGTTGTTTTGAATACCATTAAATAAAGATTTGAAAATTTTACACCCATTTCAATATACCTTTTGAGTATGTTGGGAATGGAGGTTTGATGTTTCAAATTTTTAGTAGAGAGGTGGTTTTGCTTCATTACACATTCCCTCATTAATCTGAAGTGTACCATTATGATCCCACTAACCTTCTTTTAAACACATGTTTCTTCTTCGTTTTGACTATAGTCAAATCTTTGACTGTCTCGCTTAGTCCAAGATTCCATATTTCAGATGCTTGATTCAATCCTATAAATTGACCTTTGTTGTAAAACTGTAATGGCAAGCATGACCCTAATAAATTTAAGCAAGGCAACTGGTGAAAAGATTTTGTCATGTTCAACACGTTGAATTTGTTTGACCACTTTTACAACCGATCTACCTTTGTATGATTGCACATTACAATCCATGTTTCTCCTCTTCTAGAAGACCCACTTTCACCCTATGGGATTTACCCCTTTAGGTGGATCCGCCAAGGTCATACCTTGTTGATTACATGGAGTCTATCTTAGATCCCATGGCCTCAAACCATTGCTCAGATTTTGCTACCTCAATAGCTTCTAGGTAGGTTGTTCGCTCATCATTAATGACCAACACATTACCATCTTGAGTCACAAGATATCCAAATATTTTAGGCTCAAGGCATATCCTACTAGATCTATGAGTTTCATGTGTTACATGGGGAACTTGAGATTCCACAAAAGTTAGTTATTTTCCTTGTTCCTTCTGTACCTATATAGTTTCAATATTTGTTTTATCTCAAACTTCTTCGACTTCTACTTTTCTCCCACTATTTCCTTTGGAATAATATTCCCTTTTAAGGAATACAATAGTTCTAGAAACACACACTTTGGAATCATATTCCCTTTCAAGGAATACAGTAGTTATGGGAACACATACTTCATTGGTTGATGTAATATATATAAATAATATCTAACAAAATAACATTTTGATTTGGATCAACCTTCTCCAAGAAACTATTTTCTCACATAAGCTTCATATTCCCTAATGTTCATCAAAAACATATTGGGACACTTCCCATGCCATTTCTCATATGGTGTCTTTTGGACCTATTTAGATGGTATACGGTCTAGTGTAAACTCATCGATTTATAGAGAATTATCCCATAAGGAAGTAAGAAGATCAAGTGGACTTATCGATGATCACACCATGTTCAACAGGGTATGATACCTTCTTTCTTATACATCATTCTATTTCAGGTGGAGTCCATTGTGATACAATATCACAGTCTCATAGAAGTTCCTCAAACTCTTGGTCCTAGTATTCCACATTGATCATATCAAAGTTCTTTCATATCAGTAACCACCTCTAGCATTTGTTCATAAAGATTCACATACATCATTATGTATGAATCCAAATAGATCATTCATTCTCCCAATATTTCCAGTGAAAGATGCTTTTATCTTTACCCAATAAACAAGACTCACATGCCTCTATTGGATCACAACCAAAACTGTGAGTCACCATTCACACCAACCAAGATAACCTAAAACCAAAGCACGATCAACTAATAAACAAGCACCTCACTATAAAATAGTGTAAATTAAAACCTATCTAATATAACCATTATGTGTGGAAACATATTACATCAAATGTTCACAAACTGTATCATATCACATATCAAGATAGATATGTACATATGAATAGTGGCCAAATTCCACACACCTGCTACAAAAGATAACATGTTCAGATATATGAGCCATATATATATATATATATGCAACCAAGGCATGTTCCCAAACAAACGTGTTGATAAAATATTTACAAAGCACCCCCTTCTAAGACCTGAGAGTATAGGGATGACTCATAGGACTCTACTACAAAGTACTAGCAACATATCCAACCTTTTATGTTCATTTCTCTCCTTGCTGCGCTTCCTCAATAGCACGATCTCTACCACGCTGAACATGAATTCCTACAAAGATGTGGTGAACCACAAAGCTGAGACCTATGTCCCAACAAGAGATATAACTCTCTATGAACAACTATTAAAAACAAAGATTATTCTTAATAAGGAAAAAACATAATTTACTAGATGAGAAGATTTAGCTAACTGAATAACTTAAAACTGATTATACAGGATAAGCAGGTGAAATAACTACAATTGATACGTATAACATGTTATGTATTTATAAGAAATATGAAGAACATGTATAATAGTTGATTTCTCTTACCAGATTATAATACAATTGAGCAGTACAAGAAACAAGGCAAGGGCTACAACAAATGAGAATCATGTTTATCCCTAAGTAGACATACTACATGGTTGTGTTACGTCATTTATTATACCCTAAGGATTTGAGTTGTACCACCCAAATCCAACTGACCACTGCTAAGCCAAAATTAGTGCCATACAAGATCTAAGTAGATATACTACATGGCTGTGTTATGTCATTTGTTATACCCTAAGGATTTGAGTTGTACTACCCAAATCCAATTGACCACTGCTAAGACAAAATCAGTGCCATACAAGATCTATGGAAGATCCATAATCCACAATCTCACCTCCACCTATCAATCAGTACAAGAGACACTGTAGAGACATAACATTCAACAACCACCAACAACATATAGTTAAGTTGAAAATACCTAGCCCACCTTGGTATAGGTCACGACGCTACACACTAGGGTATAAGAGATAACCCTGCCACTCTGGTACAACCGTAGTTGTTCACAAAATCAGATCATATAACATAATTACCAAGACACGACCGCAATCGTTCACACAACACATGGGATCTAGATGACAAGGATGTACTCTCCAAGCACCCCGCATACTCAACAGTATGCACTATGAGTTTCTATTAGGAATACTCGTTTCATCATCCAGCAAGTTCTGGCATAGGAATAGATCTATGGAATAAGGGAACTACATGATTAGTGTTTAACTTGATTAATTAATCCAATTAGGTATCTTTTGTACTACATCAATCAAGTTACAATGTACAAACCCTAAACAGATTCCACAAAGATAAGGGTAGATTGCAACCTCAGAAGATGTAAAATGTATAAATCATAAAGTTGATCAAATCACCATGTGACATTGTCTCAATGTCTTTCACAAGGCCATCACCATTGTCACATCATTATGGGACTCCAATCCCTTCTCACATCACCAGAGGATATCACCACCTTTTAAAGCACAAGGCTATTGATAAGGTCCTAAGACCATTCACCTAATCCTATAAAGAAACATTATCTCTTTGTGCTTCTTCAAGAAACATAATTAACACACATGTGTGACACAAGTTTTACCACAAAAATCATTAGCTAAGATGTTCATTCAACCTGCAAGATAGGTTTACAACAAGCTAGGAAAGAGAAAGTACTTCATTATTATACTAATGACTCGAGCAAGTAAGCATTAATCATCATGTCACTCCACTAAAGGTTAGGGTTATTCATAGATAATTGGTTAGGGTTTTCGTAAGAGTAGTTAAAAATCATACCTAATGTTCACCACTTCCCACATTCTTGGAAACCATAGACATAATTTTATCATCAAAAGCAACTGATCATGGAAACCAACACAGTGTAGTGACCATTCAAGATGTAACATCTCTATCACCGCTAGACATTGGTTTCCCTAGCGACCACTAGGGTTAGGTCAGCCATAGAAACTACAACAACCCTTCAACATAGAGACCAACACACATCATAAAACATGGCGACCACAAAAATCTCATGGCATAGCGACCATCCTGACCCATCTAACATAATGACCATCACCAAACATCAACATAGAGATCACAAAACATCCCAACACAACGACCAAAATAGTTACTGTTAGGGTTATAGTGACCAAAACAAAACCCAATCATCAATCACCATCATGGCCTAGTGGTCACCTAAAAATCATAGTTATGTAATGACCAAAACAACTGGTGTAACCAAGAATCTAAAGAATCACCAAGGTGAAAACCACATGAAGAACATGAACACCAAAATTCTAATATGGTCATCATGAAGATCATAGAAAAAAGAATGTGAGAGCGAAAACCAAGTGTTAAACACATGCAAACAAGAGTAAAAACCTTCACATTTCATATGACATTTGAAACTTGCTTAGAAGATAAATCCAAAGTCCAAGATTTGCAATCAAGCACCAATATATCCACCATCCACTAGATCTTGAGTACAAGAATTAGGTTATAAGGGAAAGAGTGAATCAATACAAGATCACCACATTATCATAAACCCCAAATTAATATATCATCACTACACAAATTATATCACATTTTAGATATACATTAATTGATATGCTAGATAAGTGCAACAATAATTGAGGGGTGATGCGATGATTTTGAGTCGCATTTATAGACCTTTTTTATATGTGTTTTGTGCTTTTATTAGTCATTATTATGGTTTTTATTGCATAATTCACCCATTTCGGTCTTTGCCATCATTTTATGTCAAATCCCCTTAGTTTTATCATTTTGAGCATTAATTATCACATTATTATAATTCGTGTGGATTTATTTGATCTTGTCTTTGAATTTCAGGAAAAACAAGTATCTGCTTCCGTCGATACCATCGACGGAAGTCGATACCATCGACAAGGCCACAGGTTTCCAGCCGAGAGGAGCAGCAAAGACTCGATACCATCGACACCCAAGTCGATGGCATCGAGACCCCTTCAGGTTGCTGGCAAGGAAGCTGTCGATAGTATCGACCCCAAGTTGATACCATCGACGCATGGAGGCTACAGCATCGCTAAACGACAAAACGACGCTACAGGGTAGTCGATACCATCGACCCTAGTCGATGGTATCGAGATGGCTACAGGCACTCGGACGCAAACACAAGAAGGATGTCGCTACTACACTGGGTCGATACCATCGACCCGCGTCGATACCATCGAACCGCGTCGATGGTAACGACACCGACAGATATGCGTTGGATTCAGATTGATTTCAATCGGACGGTTGGAGTTAATTGACGACCTAATTAGGGACTTATACCTAATGACGGCCGCCGAGACGAGATAATCTCATTTTGCCATTGTACAAGTGTCGAGGAGTGAGAGAAAGGAGAACGGAGGCCAGAAGTTCATACCTGTCGATCTGGACACTGTCGAAGACAGATTTTACCACCGAGAGGCGGGAAAGCTCGTGTTCTACGCAAAGGATCAATTGGTTCTCCTCCGTTCTGGGGTTTTCACATTTAATTCACGTTTTTCATATGTTTTCCCCTATTTCTACCATGTACTTGTGCGAGATGAACATGCGGGGCTAATCCCCTCCATCTTTAGGACCGGGAGTAGCCCAGGAATGCATTGTATGACAGTTTTATATTAATAATTCATATTTTCTCTCTTAATTCTGTGGTATAGTTTCGTTTTCTCCATATATTGTTATGCTTGATCACCATAATAATAACCTAATGCCCTTAATAACTTCGACAGAAGGATTAACGGTTGAAAAGAGACGAAACCTACATTAATCGATAAATCCCATGACAAAGGAGGTGTAAAATTAATGGTGGAAACTGAGAGATCGTTCGTAATGCGCTTAGTTTAGGGAATAGATTACTACGACGGTGGAATCAACCTAAACCTAAGTAGTGAATTACACCACGACAGTGGGTAATTCTATTTTCAGGCCACTACCCGGATAGAGAGACAAGATTGAGGAATTATATGAAACCTAATATAATGATAACCCGCGGTGAAACCGCAATCCTAAAGATACCCTTTTGAATTGATTAAATTAACCTTTAATCGATTGTTTGCTTTGTTTTATTCTTATTTTCTTTTAATTTTGACAACAAACCCTAATTTGTTATTCGTCTTAGATGATCGCAACTAGTTAGTAGGAGTCTCTGACAATTCCGAGTATCCCTGTGTTCGACTCGGGCCTCACAAAGGCCTGTACTACTCGACGCGTATACTTGCGTTTTTAGCGCGTAGTAAAATACACGTCAAGTTTTTGGCGCCGTTGTCGGGGATACGGCGAATTGTTGGCACTTCGAGTGCTACGAGCGGCCACTCTAGGCCACAATTTTGTTATTTTTAAAACAACTTCAAATATTTCTAAATTTCTCTATAATTTTTTATACTTGTCCAAGCATAGTACTGAACTCGAATTTTCTCATTTCAGGTACGTCACATGGTGCATACGCGTAGTACAGACTACGCCAATCGCACACCCGAGGTTCCACCTCCGGGACCCGAGGACGAGGAGCACTACGAGCAACAGCACCAAGAAGCAATAAATTCTGAATCTGAAGTAGAAGACATGGCTGAACCAGATACCATATGGGAGAAGATCAAAGCTTCCTCCTCATCAGCTTCAAAGGGGCCTATAAAGAAGCGGGGGATCGACATACCGACATATAAGATCGATCCAGCGTTGATTAATTTGGTAAAATCGAATGTGTTTCATGGGTTGAAGAATGAGGATCCTGTTGCACACATCAGCCAGTTCATTGAAAATTGTGACATGGTAAAGATAGATAGGTTTCCACAAGATGCTTTGTACCTCAAGCTGTTCCCAAGTTCTTTGGCAGGAGCAGCAAGAGAGTGGATACACAACCTAGATGACGAATTTGTGGAGTCTTGGGATCATATGGTGGAGGTTTTCTTTGAGAGGTTTTTCCCTCCTGAGAAGACTAACGACATGATTAGGAAGATTCACAATTTCACTCAACAGGCGGGTGAAACATATTCTGAGACCTGGGAGCGATTTCAGGTTATGCTAAGGAGGTGCCCACATCATGGGTTGGATAAGGAAAGACAAGTGAAAATATTTTATTTTTCTCTTTCACAGCACGATAGAAGTAACCTTGATTCAGCCGGATCCGGATTCTTTCTGAATAATACAGATACCAGATGTTGGGAGATATTAAAGAACATGGCTAGGAAACAGTCATGGGGTGACAGAGGTGTCGTGGAACATGTCAAGGCTACTGGCGAATCCAGAATAGTTAGGGAGCTGAACGATAAGTTAGATCTTCTAGCCAAGAAGCTGCTCACTAAGGAAGATGCATCTGAAGATGAGGAGGCCCAAGTGAAATTCATGCAACAACAGGGTTATAGAAATAATGAATATGCATGGAGGAAGGATAAAACGTTCTCATGGAAGGATCCAAATAATTTTCTGCAGGATCCGGATGCCAAGCCACAGTAGAGAGCCGAGGATAAGAACACAGAACTACTGAGTCAAATGGTACAGCAAAACCAAGAGTTGATGGCCATGTTTGGTAAGCAATTGCAATCTCAAGGTGATATTCTAACCAAGTTTGGGCAGACGTTGCAAAGCCATGGATCACAAATGCGGGCATTAGAAACCACTGTGGCAAAAATTTCGAGTGAAGTGGCGGCCATCAAGCACGCCAATCAACAGAAACTAGCCGAGAATGCAAACGTGGCCCAAGCACACCATCAGGTCAAGTATATGTCTGTGGTAAGCAATGAGGAGGAATCTCAGGTGCAAGAAGTTGTAGAAGAAAGAAAAATGACTTTTAATACGCATGCGACACCGGCGATACCGTATCCACACACTTACTATGGATTTCCGGGAAGAAACCCTTTCTTCAGAAAATCACAGCGAGTTATGAGTATTGTATCTCCATATAGGCAAGAAGAACAATTGCAGGTTGTTTGTGCATGAGCGGAGACATCGAATGCGAGAGAGGAACCACAACAAGCCGTTACTATTGAGGATGTTTCGCCAAAAGCCACGTCTGAGGGAGTGATTGAAGCAAGCTTAGGGGAGTTGACCCCGAAAAGCTCATATGTGCCACCTCACAGGCATGTTGATGCAGCAGATGTTTCAAATCTGGTCAATCCTAAGTCCAAGAAAGAGCATCGTCATTTTAGGAAATTCCTGGAGATATTCCGAAAACTCCACATCAATATTCCATTAGTGGAGATGATAGAGAAGGTGCCCGCCTATGGGAGGTTTATCAAGGAAATCATCAATAAGAAGAGGCGGATAAAAGACGATGATATTTGTCGGATGAATGAGACGGTGAGCTTTATGATTCACGGGAGGTCGCCAA
Source organism: Alisma plantago-aquatica (assembly GCA_963693085.1). Lineage (NCBI taxonomy): Eukaryota > Viridiplantae > Streptophyta > Magnoliopsida > Alismatales > Alismataceae > Alisma > Alisma plantago-aquatica. Next base: position 133,425,864 of record OY856411.1, on the reverse strand, counting down.
AGAAGAGAAAAGATCCAGGAGGTTTCTACATTCCGTGCTCAATAGGTGATCGACATTTTCCTAAGGCGCAATGTGATTCCGGCGCTAGCATAAATCTCATGCCTCTGGCGACCTTTCAAAAGCTTGGGTTAAAAGAGATAAAGAAGTTGTCCGCAACCATTGAATTGGCAGATGGGTCTATTGTGAGACCCTATGGAGTATGTGAAGATGTTCTCGTCAAAGTGGATAGATTCATAGTTTCGGTGGACTTTGTTGTCATGGACATGCCACCGCTCCAAAGATGTGAAATTCTTCTAGGAAGACCTTTTCAAGCAATGACAGATGTCGTGACTTCCTTAGGGAGAGGTACTTTATCCTTGGGAATTGGAGGAGATCGAGTTGAATTCAAATTACCTCATGATTCTCTAAGTGTAGTACCCAAGGCAAAAAGATGATGAGCTTCATACCGTCTAGCCTAAGACGTTAAAGAAGGGCGCTTGTTGGGAGGCAACCCAACCATCGGTACATTAGGATAGTTTAATTATAATCATAAGTTGCTTTCATTTCGTTCAATTTTTAGTGTAAAGAAGATACCTTGATCCGTTTGTTCATTGTGCAGGCTGAGGAAGGGTCGATACCATCGACACACTGGTCGATGGTATCGATATAGGTTCAGATTGACAACTGCAGAGTTCGTTCTGAGTCGATACTATCGACGGTCTCGTCGATGGTATCGACACACCTACAGGCAGGTCGCCCAACAAAAGTCGATAGTATCGACACAGCAGTCGATACCATCGAGATCTCTGGAGAAGTTTAGATCGATTTGTCTCAGTCAACTCGATACCATCAACGGCCTTGTCGATGGTATCGACATGGTCACAGGTCGAAAAGAAAAGTGGCAGTGTCGCAATGAAGCCAAGTCGATACCATCGACTCCTCTTGATGGTATCGATCATCCATGTCACCGATCCGCGCAAAGAAATCGACGGCGATCGCGAAGTCCACGTCATCGATCCGGGTGTTGCGTCGATACTTTCGACACGTCAGCAATCCGGGTTTCAAGATCAAGCAATCGTCAGTCGTCGATACTCGCGAGGGGGGCGGATAGCATCGAGATGTGTCGATACCATCGACCCCCGTCGATGGTATCGACGGGTCCACAGTAGCGCCGGCCAAGTCTATATAATGAGAAGCAATACGTAATTTGACGTCACACCTTCAGAGTGATCTTCCTCCTATGCGCCGAGCACTCCCCCGAGCCATCCAAGATCGAAGAGCAACATCACTGAGCGAAGATCTTCATCGAGCGGAGAATTAATTCTCCATCTTCCCTGAGCTCTTCTTCTAATCCCATTTCTTTCGCAACAATGGTGCACGTCACCGGAGCATCATCCTCTTACGCGAATCCTATGGATATCGTGGAGTTTGTGCCACCTCCTCCTGCTTCAGTATCATGTCCGTGCCTGCTTCACCCATCCACGGAGGTGAGGAAGATCTATGAGGAGATCTTAAACTGAAAGATCGAGCCTACCCGATATGTGGATCGGGGTATGATCCAAGAGCTTGGATTCGAGGCCAACTTGGCCTATGTTCTGAAAGGTCAAACACATCACATCGGCAGAATGGACGACGAGTTGGATTACCATGCAGATGGTCAGCCATTCTTTGGTGAGTGGCCCACCTACAAAGAGTTGGTGGCGGAATTCATGGCGTCCCTTGACGTCTGCGTCGTGCCCAACGACGTAGTTGCTTCTGATCGTGAGTGGATCAAGGGCCGGGTGTCCTTTTGGCTGTTCAACATCGACTACAACATCACGCTTGAGCAGTTTAATGACATCTTCAACTGGAACCACTCTCAACACGATCACCGGCGGCCGTATTCCTGCACAGACTATGACAAAATCTTTGCCGAGCTAGTGACAGTGCCGGCGGGTAAGACAGTGAGCTACCACAATGTTGCGGTAGCGGATTTCGAGCATCCATTCGTCCGGGTCCTACATCGTATGTTGAGTTTCACATTCTTTGCTCGTAGCGATCTGGCATTGAGCAAATTTCAGGAGAGCGACCTTTTCTTTCTGTACATGCTCCTGAAGCGACAAGAATGCAACTGGGGTGCATTCTTCCTGCAACGCGTCCTGGCGGTCAAGAGGAGTACGAGGAAGGCCCCGATTCATTTCGGCGGGCTCATCACCAAGCTGGCGCACTACCTCGGGCTCAACTTTTCCAGCATGACTCTGCTTTCCACGAGGAGTAAGGTGAACGTGCAACATCTGCATCGTTCTAACCTTATTCTTCTGCGGGATGGGTTGGCGTATGCGCACTGCCACGTCAACCATGCTTACCAGGAATGCACACTGCCAGATCCCGTCTTCAACATCGAGGGCGCACATCACTTCAGATGGCCAATCATAGCCAACGACTCTGATGATGAAGAAGGTGGCAATGAAGGTGGCGACGACGGACAGGACGACGAGGCCAAGGAGGAAGAAGAGGCATATACACCTCTTCGCGCACGAGTAGCACCTCGGAAGCGTCCTAGGATGCATCCAGGTGCATCATCATCATCACGGCCTCCGTCTCCACTGCCGCAGCCCTCGCAGCAGAGCAGGGAGGTTTATTCGATGCAGGGCATGTACAACATGCTCCAAGAGATTCAACAGACGCAGCACAGCCACACAGCTGCATATGCCGGTATTCAAGAGACTACCGACCGGCTTTTCATCAATCAGCAGGTGATCTTCGAGAATGAGCGCCTTCTCTTCGCCAATCAAGAGCGCATTCATGATCGGCTGCATAGGATGGAGCAGCAGCAACAACCATTCTACGACCACTACTCGAGTCAGGGCTATTTTGGTGGGTATCCACAGCCTCTACCAATGCCCCCGTATGAGCCGAACTTCTAAGGGCAGTTCCTGTCTTGGGATCCCACTTCTCTATAGCCACCTCCACCTCCGCAAGAGTGATCGGATATCTCTATTCCAATCTTAAGTTTGTTTTTGACTATGAGGCCATAGTCGAATTCAAGCTTAGGGGGGTAGTTGGAACAGCTCTATCTTTTATTGTTTTAGGTTTTAGCATTGTTATTTGTTTCTTTCATTTTTAGTTTTTGTAGGATCCACGTGCTATCTAGTATAACTATGGATGTCGTAAAAGTTTGTCATCTTGATGTTAGTTCATGGGAAATTTAAGAGAAATTTAAATTTTTTGTGTGTCTTTGGATAGCTTGCTTTGGTTGACCTTGGGGAACACATCCTACGAAAATGATTGATTATGTCAACTTTAAAACAACATTTCACACCTGTACTCCTAATGATTCATGAAAAGTGGACAGTAATGGTTGTTTGAGCCTGACCTAATCAAATGGTAATGAGACCTTAATTGGATGTAAGATAGAGAACCCTCTAAAATACTACACAGATCAGTAAGGAGGGACACATAATATCTTTCTAAGGTTCAATCATCTAATCTTGTGATTGTTCCACTTCATTTTTTCCATAATCCACCTAAGAATTGGAAGTAAACTGCAGTTTTAACTCCTTTTTGTGTTCATCGCATGTAGATAGGACTTGCATTGATATTTTCCATACTTTTGCATAAAAAGAAGAAAAAAATATAGGGATTCATGCACATTACCTTTAGGTGCATGCCATGTAGTTGCACTCATGATTTTCATGCATAAAGTATATCATGTATTTTAATTTTTCCTCAATGGTGAATTGAACTGTTCCATACCTTCTAAATATTGCAAAAATTTCTGAGCATGAAGAAAATAGCCCAATAAACTTATCTTTAAGCAATTATGGATATGTGGCCTAAATAAAAAAAATTCTAAGAATCTGCAATAGAAAAAAAGGAGAAAAAGAGAATTAAGAAGAAAGTGAAATAAGAAGGAGAAAGGAACATGATATCACTCGCATTACAGGAAAATTGAGTACATGATGTAGTTGACTAGATATCTATCTCCTTTTGAGGTGGAAGGTTAGTGCATGCATCATTTCACCCAATTTTAGGCATTAGGGCATTTCTAATGTGCATTGGCATCATTTAGGACATTTCTGTATTATGCATGTTGAAACTATCCAATACTTCCAAGTTCTTCCATGAGCCACTAATTTTCATCCACCCGTTGCTCAGATTGGTAGGCCACCGTGAATTTCTCCTTACTAATGATTATCAGGAGAACTGATTCCATGTAGATGGTAGTTAGGACGAGCAACGTAGTATAGGTGATCACAAGATGCACCAATGCTGAATCGGCGAATTTTATTATGTTAACTGCCTTATGTGATAGTGTTCATCGGTTTGGAGGTTAATTTCTTTTATTGATGATTACTGTCTCCTTTAGGGTAGTTACCGTTCTGTGGTTAGAGAAGGCCGGTTTGAGAACGTTCAGTGGGAGTCACATGGGATGTTGGGTTGGTGTGTTGTTTTTTAGTTGACATTTGCAATTCTATTCTAAGGATTAGTTGCTCGAGGGCGAGCAATGTTCAAGCTTAGGGGAGTTTGATGCGATGATTTTGAGTCGCATTTATAGACCTTTTTGATATGTGTTTTGTGCTTTTATTAGTCATTTTTATGGTTAATATTGCATAATTCACCCATTTCGGTCTTTGCCATCATTTTATGTCAAATCCCCTTAGTTTTATCATTTTGAGCATTAATTATCACAATATTATAATTCGTGTGGATTTATTTGATCTTGTCTTTGAATTTCAGGAAAAACAAGTATATGCTTCCGTCGATACCATCGACGGAAGTCAATACCATCGAAAAGGCCACAGGTTGCCAGCCGAGAGGACCATCAAAGAGTCGATAACATCGACACCCAAGTCGATGCCATCGAGACCCCTTCAGGTTGCTGGCGAGGAAGCTGTCGATAGTATCGACCCCAAGTCGATACCATCGACGCATGGAGGCTACAACGTCGCTAAACAACAAAACCGACGCTACAGGGTAGTCGATACCATCGAACCTAGTCAATGGTATCGAGATGTCTACAGGCACTCAGACGCAAAGACAAGAAGGTTGTCACTACTACACTGGGTTGATACCATCGACCGGCGTCGATGGTATCGACACTGACAAATATGCGTTGGATTCAGATTTATTTCAATCGGACGGCTGGAGTTAATTAACGACCTAATTAGGGACTTATACCTAATGAAGGCCGCCAAGATGAGATAATCTCATTTTGCCATTGCACAAGTGTCGAGGAGCGAGAGAAAGGAGAACGGAGGCCAGAAGTTCATACCTGTCGATCTGGACGCTGCCGAAGATAGATTTTACCACCGAGAGGCGGGAAAGCTCATGTTCTACGCAAAGGATCAATCGGTTCTCCTCCGTTGAGGGGTTTTCACAATAATTCACGTTTTTCATATGTTTTCCCCTATTTCTACCATGTACTTGTGCGAGATGAACATGCGGGGCTAATCCCCTCCATCTTTAGGACCGGGAGTAGCCCGGGAATGCATTGTATGACACTTTTATATTAATAATTCATGTTTTCTCTCTTAATTCCGTGATATAGTTTTGTTTTCTCCATATATTTCTATGCTTGATCACCATAATAATAACCTAATGCCCTTAATCACTTCGACAAAAGGATTAACAGTTGAAAAGAGATGAAACCTACATTAATCGATAAATCCCTTGACAAAGGAGGTGTAAAATTAATGGTGGAAAATGAGGGATCGTTCGTAATGCGCTTAGTTTAGGGTATAGATTACTACGACGGTGGAATCAACCTTAGTGAATTACACCACGACAGTGGGTAATTCTGTTTTCAGGCCACTACCCGGATAGAGAGAGAAGATTGAGGAATTATATGAAACCTAATACAATGATAACCCGCGATGAAACCGCAATCCTAAAGATACCCTTTTGAGTTGATTAAATTAACCTTTAATCGATTGTTTGCTTTGTTTTTTTCTTATTTTCTTTTAATTTTGACAAGAAACCCTAATTTGTTATTCGGCTTAGCTGATCACAATTAGTTAGTAGGAGTCTCCGACAATTCCGAGTATCCCTATGTTTGACTCGGGCCTCACAAAGTCCTGTACTACTCGACGTGTATACTTGCATTTTTAGCGCGTAGTAAAATACACGTCAAGGGGAAAGTTATATAATTCACCTTGAAGTGAAGAACAACTCCAAAACCAAGAAGCTCCAAGGTAAAAGAGGAAAGCCAAAGCTTGGATCAACTCCACGGCTAAGCAAGATCACCTCAAGATAAGAAGAAACAACCTAGGTCAAAATAAAGCTCAAAGAAAGAAACCAAAAAAACCTAGGCTGAAAAGAAAGGGAAAAGAGGAGATATTCATCTCATGTTAGGTATTACCATGGGAAAATCATGGATTTGACCTTATAGAGAGAAGTTCCTCAAGAGAACCACCATAAAGAACCTTTGATCAGCAAGAGGAGAAAAAGAGGGGAGTAAGATGGCAAGAAAATGAAACCAAGAAGGATAGACCACTAACCACGATAAAGGGTTACCAAAGGATCAACAAAAGGGAGATGCTCCAACCCTAGATCACCACATGCAAGGTTTTGACCTCCTTGCTCCAAGGTTGGTCTCTACTCCACCACTAATGTCACAAGGATGAGTTCCAAAGAAGAGAGAAGGAAGAGAAGGTGCAAAAGAATCATAAGCATGCTAAGAGAGTGGTATAAATACCTAATGGTAGAGAGAGGTTAATAGAGGTTAGGTGTCATTCACATAAGTGACACTTGTCCATTATAAAGCATCCATGTTAGCATGAAACAAGGTTGTTAATAACAAGGTAGGTAGCGACCACTTGAACATCAATGTACTTCGATCGATGCAAAACATGGTGACCATCTTGGTAGCGACCTTGGCCAAAGATCAAAAGATTGCCACAACCAAATCCCATGCCCAAAAAACCTTCGAATGCAACAAACAAGGTCCACGAAAAGCTCATCAGTCACTAAAAACAAGACGAAGGGAAACACTTTGGTCACAACACACAACATATCAATATTCAAGATCAACATCACCATCATTTCAAGCATCCATGCAACCCATGCAAAGCCCTAAGAATACACATGATGCCACCTCATCAACCAAGGTCGAACAAGGAACCACTATACATCACTCTCTACAACAATATGTAGTACATAGGAGGCACATCCAACATGTTCCTAAATTGCAAGATGCACCCTCTACATGGATAAATTGCAGCTGGTAAAAAACAAGCACACATATCAGATGACTAGTTCAAAATCATCCAAACAAGACCAAACATAAAATGTAAGCATGTCACAAGTCTTAAAGGAACATCACATGATTAGATTAAGGTTTTAGGATTCTTGTTGTGCTAAGAAAGCAAGATTAAGCAAAAAGCTAGGTTAGGGGTCTTACAACCATAAACCCCTAACTTGGATTTCACCCTTAAAATCCTACACGAAAAGGGATGGGTACTTCCTACGCATCTCATTCTCCAACTCCCATGTGACTTACTCCATGCCATGATGATGACAATAAACCTTAGCCAACACAATATCCTTCTTCTTCAACTTCTTCACTCTCTGCTCCAAGATCAGCACATGACCTTTCACATATGACATATCCTCTTCCCACTCAACCACCACTGGATGCAGCACCAAGTCAGTGTCATGATGACACTTCCTCAACATCAACATATGAAAGATTGGAGGAAACATGTATAACTCAGGTGACAAATCCAACCTATAATCCACCTTCCCAACACGTGCCACCATAGGGTAAGGTCCCATATAAACCTCATCACACCATTCCAAGGAGAGACCTTGAGATACACATTGTCTCCCACTTGGAACTCCAAGGGCCTGCAATGATTGTTAGTGTAAGATTTGTGTATGCCCTAGGCTACCTTTAGTTGTTGTTGTATCACTTTGATCTTTTCCATTGTCTGTTGTACAAGATCAGGACCCAAAAGTTGATACTCACCAGTCTCGTACCAACAAAGCAGAGACCAAGAACGCCTATCATACAAAGCCTCATATGCTTCCATGTCGATACTCCTCTAGTAGCTATTGTTGTAGGAAAACTCTATCAAGCTCAGAGCGCATCCAAACTACCCAAAAATTGTAAAACACAAGCTCTCAATAGATCTTCTAAAATCTAAATGGTCCTTTTTGTCTAATGATTTGTCTGCAGGTGAAACATTATACCAAACCTTGATTGCATATCGATGGAGGTGTACATACACTCCTAAAAATGACTATTAAACTGAGGACCTCTATCTGACACTATTGTCATTGGGATATTGTGCAAAAAGACTATCTCATCAACATATATTTGTGACAACTTCTTTGTTCTATACATTGTCATCATAGGAAGTAAGTACACTAACTACATCATCCTGTCAACTATCACCCAGATGGAATCATGACCTTTTCTTTTATGAGGGGGAACAAACACAAAGCCCATAGTGATATGATCCCATTTCCAGTATGGTATAGGAAATGGTTGCAATGTTCTTGCATATTTCATATGTTCAACCTTGACATGTTGATTTATAGGACACCTTGCCACGAACTCAACCACATCATGCCTGAAGACATGCCACAAATATAGATCCTTCAAGTTATGGTACATCTTGGTATTGTCTGGATGCATCACATACATTGAAGAGTGATCCTCTTCAAGAACCAACTTCCTCAAACCATAAAAAATAGGAACCATTATTCTGTCATGGAAACACTCTATCCCATCCTCTGTCTCATGGAATCCCTCACACTTCTCACTACCAAACTTTGATCAAATCTGATGTATCACAGTATCATCACATTATGCATCTAAGATCTATTTTCTCAACATGGGCTTCACCTATAACTATGCTAACAAGGAAACTTCTAACTTCACGTTCATCTGACGCAATGACGCCAACATATCTCTCATATGGCACACCAAGGAACAATATTGTTCCTTATCGGCAGATGATGATGAAGAGTACTTGCTACTAAGTGCATCTGCCACCATGTTCTCCTTCCATGGATGGTAATATGTTATGCAATCACATTCCTTAGTCAACTCCATCTAGCATTGTTGTCGCATGTTCAACTCCTATTTTTAGAATATGTATGGAAGATTCTTGTGGTTGGAGAAGATCTGGAACTTCACTCCATAAAGCTAGTACCTCTAGATCTTCAAGTCATGGACCATAGTTGTAAGGTTAGTTTTTAGTATTTCTCCTTGTATTTCTTAATATGTCATGAAGCAAAAGAAATCACATTCTTATCCTGCATCAGCATGCATCCCAACCCATTGTTTGACACATCACAGAAGACGATATAACCTTTCCCTTGATCAAGAAACATTAACATGGGTGCACTAGTTAGTTTCTCCTTAAAAATCTAGAAAGAATGTTCACACTTATTGTCCCAAGCGAATGGTACATCTTTCATCATCAACTTCGTTAGGGGTAACACCACAACACTGAAGTTCTTAATGAACATCCTATACTAGCCTGCCATACCTGAGAAACTATGAACCTCCATTGGCATCTTAGGCTACTCCCATTCTAACACTATTTGTGCCTTCTTAGGATCCAAATGAGCACCTTTAGCAAATATTACATGCCCAATAAAAGACACATCCTTCAACCGAAACTCACACTTTCCAAACTTAACATACAACTTGTGTTGCCTCAACAACGTCAAGGGTAGGCATAGATGTTATTGATGGTGATGTCTGTCTTGGGAGTATATGAGAATGTCATCAATGAACACAACAACAAACTAATCATCATTTCCTAAACACCTTGTTCATTAGGTCTATGAATGCTTCACGTGCATCGGTTAGCCCAAATGACATAACCATAAACTCGTAATGACCATACCTAGTCTAAAAAGCTGACTTGGGTATGTCATCCACCTTGATCTGTGACTGATTGTATCCTAACCTCAAATCTATCTTAGAGAATATTACATCACCTCTCAACTGGTCAAACAAATCATCTATCCACGACAAAGTGTACTTGTTCTTGATCGTCGCCTTATTCAATTGTTGGTAACCTATACATAACCTCATGGAACCATCCTTATTGTTCACAAACAATAAGGGTATTGTTCACAAACAATAAGGGTGCACCCTTCTTGAACTCTTGTATTTTTGTTGGTGCCATCCTATACAGGGAATGCACTATTATCTATGTAGCAGGAACCAAATTGATCTTGAAATCAATCTCTCTAGGAGGGGGAGCAGCGAGAAACTCCTCAAGAAAAATGTTTGCAAAGTCTTGAACTATTGGCACCTCCTAGATACTAGGACTCCTCACCTTGGTATCCACCACATGAGCCAAAAAAGCCTCACATCCCTACCACACCAACCTCTCTGTAGTAAATCCTAACACCATGCACATTTGAAGAATCTTCCTACGTCCTTAGAAGACCCACAAATCATCACCACCAAAGAAAGTTGACACCTTGGAACTACAGTCCAAGACCACCTGGTACTTCTTGCAAGATAACCATTCCAAGGGACACATCAAATCCATGCATGTCAAGTGGCGTAAGGTCCACTTCAATGTTACATCTTGAGAAAGAAATAACGCATGATGGACACACCTCCCGCAACTCAAAAAAACCAACAAGAGGAGTTTCTAGAAGAAGACTATTAGATCTATAAGTAATAGGCAAAGAACAACTACAAATCAAATATCAGGTGACAAAAGAGTGTGTCACACCTGGGTCAACCAATATTGATACAAAGGAAGATGTAGACAATCTGAATGAAATATCTCCATCTAACCTGTCACGAACCATGGATTGACCTATCCCTCTGGTTGACTCACAGTGTAGTATCGATCTATCACTTGTTGTCGGCCCATCCCCTGATGGCCTTCCCCAAAGATCCATTATCCTTTAACACTACCATATCTGAACTATTTCTGTTGGGAACCCAGCTGACTCTATCTTGGCTATTGGTCACCTCCTCATTCTTCATTGGGTAAAATAGCCTTGTATGTCCAATCTGTCCACACTTGTGACATGTCTTATCTTCATACCATGTGTGGAAAAGTATGGCCTCTGCCCTTGCTTGGTGACCACTAAGATGGTACTCCAGACTTTTTCTGTGATTGAGGTGACAAAAACCTAGGCTTCTTGAAGCCTCTAGAAGACTATCCCTGAAACTGAACTAGCCACTTCATAGCATTAGCCTCTCACTTCTCCACAGATGACCACTGTATCCATCTCACAGACTCTACAAAGGTAGAAAACTTTCTCAGTTCTCCAAGGCATACACCATCATCTATAACTCCTTACTCAAGACTTTCTTAAATTGTCCAATCCTCTCCTTATATGTCACAGAAATATGGGGACAAAACCTGAACAACTCTAAGAACTTCGCCTCATACTCGATGATCAACATTGATCCCTATAGAAGGTTCTCAAACTGTGAGATCTTCTCATCAAGATACATCTTTTGGAAGTATCATCTCACAAACTCCCATTGAAAATCATCCCTACTGATCACTAAACTTGGCCTCTTCTCCTCCACAATGGCCCACCATACCCTTTAGCATGTACACCACATGCTTCACCTTATCCTCTTTAGGTATATTGAGGATCTTGAAGGCCTTCTCCAACTCTGACAGCCATATATCCATATATCAGGTCTGTCGTACCCAAATACTCCAACTCTCCAACATGCTGCAACCTCTCCAAAGTCTTCCTAGAACCATGGGATTCCACATTGGGAATAACTGCCCTCTCTTGAGGTATGGGCAGCCTATCCGCCATATGCTAAATCATGTCCATAAACTGTAAAAACATGGACTGGAAAGTGGGATTGGTCATGGTTTGTTGGGCCTCAGGCACTCCATATATTCTTGCCTTACTTTTGGCACCACCTTTTGGTTCAACAACTCTACTCTCATCAAGTTCTTAGTGTTCTCCAAACATATCTTTTTCTTTTTCTTCTTCTTCTACATAAGTAGAAGCTATGATTAGATATGTTGGACAACTCAAGAATAAACACAAACCCCATTTATGTATCCCTACAGACTCAGTAAACCTAGAGCTATGACACCAACATAAGTGTTAGACACCATTCATACTAACAGAGATAACCCAAAACCAAAGCCTAGTCAACTGCTAAACAAGTACATTACCAAAAAATAGGGTCATATAGGATAAGTAGGTTAAATAGCTAAAAATAATAAGCAGTAAATGTTATGTATATAGAAGAAATATTAAGAACATGTATAACAGTTGATTTCTCATACCACATTATAATACAACTCAACTGTTCAAGAAACAAGGTGAGGGCTACAACCAATGTGAATTGTATTTAGCCCTAAGAAAATATACTACATGGTTGTGTTGTGTCTTTTATTAAGCCCTATTGATTTGATTCATACCACCCAAATCCAATTGATCACTTCTAAGTCAAAATTAGTGCCATAAAACATCTATGGAAGAGTGAAAATTCACAATATCACCTCCACCTATTAGTCAGTACGAGAGACACCTTAAAGACATAACATTCAACAACCACCGACGACATATAGTCAAGCTGAAAACACCAAGCCCACCTTGGTACAGGTCACGGTGCTAGACACGAGGGTATCAAAGACATCCCTGCTACCATGGTACAACCGTAATTGTCCTCAAAATCACATCAATTAACATCATCACCAAGACACGACCCCAACCATTCTCAAAACACTTGGGATCTAGATGACAAGGATGTACTCTCCAATCACCCCACATACTTAACATTATGCACTCCAAATTTTCCTTAGGAATGTTCATTTCACCATCCATCAAGATCTAACATTGGAATGGATCTATTCACATGGAAAATACATGATTAGGGTTTCACTTGATAAATTAAGATAATTGGGTATCTTTTATACTGCATCAATAAAGTTACAACGTACAAACCCTAACTAGATTCTACAATAAGAAGGGTAGATTGAAACCTAAGAAGATATACAACATATAAATCATAAAGTTGAACACATCACTATATGATATTGTCTCATTCCTTTCACAAGGCCATCACCATTGTCACATCATTATGAGACTCCAATCTCTTCCCACATCACTAGAGGATATCACCCCCTTTTAAAGCACAAGGCCATTGCCAAGGTCATAAGACCATTCACTTGTTCCTACAAAGCATCATTATCTCTCAATGCCTCATCAAGGCTCATAATCACCACATATGTGTCACACAAGTTTTACGACAATAATCATTAGCAATGATGTTCATTCAACATGCAAGATAGGTTTACAATAAGCTAGGAAAGAGAAAGTACTTCATTGTTATACTAATCACTTGAGGAAGTAAGCATGAATCACCATGTTACTCCAATTCAGGTCAGGGTAACCCATAGCTAACCAATTAGGGTTTTTATTACAACAATTAACAATCAACCCTAATGTTCACCACTTCCCGTATTATTAGAGACCATAGACTGAATGTTATCATTAAAACCAAATGATCATGGAAACAAATAAAGTGTATTGACCATATAAGATGTAACATCTCTGCAAACCACTAGACATTGGTTTCCCTAACGACCACTAGGTTTAATTCAATCATAGAGAACATGAAAACCCTTCAACATAGTACCCTACACACATCATCAAACATAGCAACCGCAATAAGCTCAAGGCATAGCAACCATCCTGACCCATCTAACATAACCACTATCTTGTAAGTACCTTCTAAGCCCTATCTTGCCTTATGAAGTTACCTTATTTTCAATATTGTAATTGGTTACCGTATATGCATATTTGTTAGATGTTGAAATAAAATCAGTTCACTCATGGTACTAAATTTCACTCCTAAGCTAGTTCTCAACCCTTGTTCTCATCACCCTCCTTTCCTCATATTTAGACCCTAAACTTGATTTTTCTATCCCTATTTCACTTCTAACCTCCTGTAGAGATTCTTTTCATGAATCCAAGGCATGTTGTTTCACTTCAATCGGAGTTCATATGAGGGTTTCATGGTCCTTTTTTTTACGGAAGTCAGAGGGAATTCTTATTCATCTCGCCCCTCTCTTGCAAGTTGGTTCAAAAGAATACTATTACACATTGAACTACTCATAACAGAATTAAACTTGGCAGTACTACTGCCATTACACATATCCATGTTGACCAAGTCAATAATGTTTCTAGGAGGACACCTATAGTAGTAGGGGCCCCTCTTTTTTTTAATATGAAATTTAGCAAGCTGGTCAGCGACCCTGTTCCCCTCCCGATTGATGTGAACATAGGTCCAGCTTGGTTTAAAGACTCTCTTCGCAGCGGAAATTCATCTTGCCAGTCTAGGGAACTCCATATCATCTCCTGCTAGAGCCAACTTAGCATTCCTGCAATCAATTTCTACACAGATTTTACTACAATTTAGACTTTGTCCGATCTCCACAGAAAGCTCGATGGCCCGAGTTTCTGCTTCAAGTGCGTTGTCGGCACGGAAGGATTTACCCAAACCGCCACACCAACGGCCGTGATCATCTCTGCATACAACAGCTGCCGCAGTTCTACAGGAAGTAGAATTGAAAGCTGAGTCTATATTCATCTTCAAAGTTCATGGTTCTGGTTTCTGCCATCCATTGTGAGGACCTTTGCTCGGATTAGTTGTTTTGTCCTCCACCCAAGCTTTCAAATTCACCATCACCTCTTTCGAAATAAGAGCCTTCAACTGACCAACAACAAGCTTCTTCTTCTCGAACACCTGGAGGTTGTGATGCTTCCAAATCTGCCAACAACCAATGGCGAGCTGGATGTCATGCGACGTGGATGATGACAGGTTATGTATCCAGTTCCAAAGGCCGGTTTCACCAAAGAAATTGTTCCAACTGTTCTGTGCCAAAATCTCCTTACACACGAGTGTCGCCTGTTCACAATCCCTTAGAGCATGGAAAGAGGTCTCTTCCTTTACGCTGCATATCGGACAAAGTGCATTAGTAGTCAGGTTTCAGGATACTCTCCTGCTATTTGTCAAGATGGCATTGTGCCCCAAAAGCCAGAAGAAATATTTGACCTTCGTGCTTGCCTTCAACTTCCAAATTGTCTCCCATTTTCCTTCAGTTCTAACATCCTTCCCTTCTCTCAGAATGTCGTATGCACTCCTGGTGGTGAACATACCCAAGTCAGTGTGGCACCAGGCACAGGTGTCTTGGTTGTCTGTCTCCAGGGGGATATCCATCTGTGTTATTTTCTTTACAATGTCTTGCGGCAGCCAATCATCATGGAATTCCTCATCCCACCTATTCTCCAAATTCATAAGGGAAGAGACTCTTAAGTCCAACAACTCATCTAGAACCGGTTTTAGAACGTGGTCCTTCAGTGGTGTAGTATTATGCCACCATCTATCAAACCACACCCTAATATTTTCTCCATTCACATGAATCATCATGGAGTTTTTGTGGATGAAAGCTTTTCCATTCAACACGGTATGTCCCACTCTGGAAATATTAGGCATACAACCTCCATTGAAGTTCATAAACTTGTTCAGCAATCGTACGCACCACAGAGATTTTCTATGAGTACTCAAGTCCCACGCATGTTTGTAAATCATATCTTGGTTCAATTCCCTCATCGACCTTACTCCCAGCCCGTCATATTTTTTGTCACTAGTAATTTTATTCCAGGCCACAAGAGAAAGAGCATGCTTTTTCTTATTCCCGCCCCAGATGAAAGATCTAATGTTGCTATCAAGACAGTCACATATCTTTGCTGGTAGCACTGTTGTCTGCATGGTGTAGCTAGGAATCACCATGAGAGTCGCTTTAGCCAGACACACCCTGCCTGCAAGACTCAAGGTTCTAGCTGACCAAGAGTTTATACTGCTCGAGACCTTTTCCAAAATGTTGTCGTATGTTGTCACCTTCACTTTACCATGGATATGAGGAACTCCAAGATATTTCCCCATGTTTTCCGAATGAGTGAAAAATCTTTCTTTACATATACACCTTCTGAGTCTCAACGGGACACTTTTAGAAAAGTGAATACAAGATTTGTTCACCGAGATCGCTTGACCGGACACCGCACCAAATTGTTTAAAGAAATCCATCACCGTACTTATTTCCTATACATCTGTCTTAGCAAAGAGGAACAGGTCGTTAGAAAAACAAAGGTGGGAGATCCTGGGACCCTTCTGGTACAGCTGAATAGGTGTCCATTTCTTCTCGCACACCAGATATTCTATGGATTGGCACACTCTTTCGAGGCAAACCACAAAAATATATGGGGATAAGGGGTCTCCTTGCCTGAGACCTCTAGTAGCTTTAAAAGAGACCACTTTCTTTCCATTCCAAACTATGGAGGCCTCTCCACTGGAGATAGAATTTAAGATATAGGTTCGTATAGACTCAGGAATGCCCGCTTTCAGAAATGTGTCCGCTATAAAAGGCCACGTCAACTTATCATAAGCTTTTGTGAGATCCACCTTAACTGCCATCATCCTTGGAGCAGTCTTCCTTCTCATGAGATGAATGATTTCCTATGCAACTGTAATGTTGTCAGAAATATGCCTTCTAGGAACAAAAGCACTTTTGGGTAGGAGATATCCAGTCAGTTAAGAAATGTTTTAAGCATTCAACAATAACTTTGGACGTTAACTTCAACACATTATTGTTAAGCGAGATGGATCTGAACTGATTACATTTCTCAGGCTTCATCACTTTGGGAATGAGGACAATGGTAGCATCACAGATAGATTGCTCAAGCTCTGTACCGGATAGCGCATTGTTGATGGTCGCCAGAAGAGAATGTTTCACCGCATGCCAGTTTTTTAAAAGAAAGGAGTTGTCCACCCCATCCGGGCTAGGTGCTTTGTGAGGATTGGATTTAGATAAGATGTTATGTATTTCCTGAAGAGTGGAAGCTTGCTGGATGAACTACTTTTCTACGGAGGACAAAGGCTTGAAAGCTCCCCAATAAAGGTTGATCGCCTCCTGGTTAGCACAAACATGTTCAGTGAAAATCTTCTTAAAGTGACTGCCAACCATATAAAGAATAGCATGTTCGTCCGTCACCCAATTACCCGTTTCATCTTTAAGCATGGAGACTATATTTGACCTTCTCCGCTGCTTAACAAAAGCATTATAGAACTTAGAGTTATTATCCCTGTTGATGGTCTAATTAATGTGACTTTTCTTTCTCAAATCCATTTCCTCCTTTTTCAAAATGTTCATGTACTCGGATTCCATTTCAGCAATGAGCCCAACAGTTTGATTACATTTCTTTCCTTTTCCTTTATTTTTCTTTTTCTTTATTTGTTTCTTGGACCGGCCTTCTCCTGGCCTTTGAATGGGCCCAACCCATGTGAGGTGTGTCCCTCCTCCTCTTCATTTCCCCCTTTTTCATTCCCTCTCAACCCCCAATTCTCGCTTCTCTACCTAGATGCTCTCGAGCTATTGGATGACCCAGAGCCTCGAATAGTCCCTCGATGCAACGACCACAACTTCCCCCAACCTACTCTGAGCAGGTACTCTATGATGTAGGCTTTACAGCAGCTAACCAGGGCACCCCACTCTCGTCAACCACCTGTACCTGCTTCCTTTTAGTCATAAGACACACCACCACAGCCAATGAGGATCACACACAGGATGGGAAGGCAGCTAGCCGACTTGCTTTGCAAACAACCTAGGGTTGGCGCTGCCCCAAACCCTAGTCAAACAATTGCTTCCTCCCCCCTTCTATTAAACCACCTCAGGCCCTGCCTCGACATCGAGCCATCTCCTCCAACCATACAAAAGCCCTTCCTCTTTATTCCCTCGTCATTTTTTGTAGGTGTGGGTTGCTTGGTCACCCAGGCAGAGGAAGGAGATGATCGAGGTCGGCCATCTCCCGCCATCACCCTTGCCCGGTGGCCTCCCTTAGCGCGTCACCCGCAACCACTCCCCACTACTCCCATCAGCAGTTGAGAGAGGGTGCCACCCTCCTTGGATCACTGCTCGCCTCCCAAGACCATTGCTGGGTACTGCCAACCTGTGACCGGCCCAATATCAGCCTGCCTCACACCCTTTGCCCTCCTACTCGACCCATTTATGGTAAAATGTCCCCAAAATGCAAATTCTTGCCCTAATATTCTAAGCAATGTGTCTCCCTCATCTTTTATTCAAGTGATAAAGTGTTATATATCAAAATGATCGGAAAACCTCACCTTTTCATTGGTGATGGCTATTTCCCCTAATTTCATTCATATCTATCTTGATCAATGTTTTATTGTACTGTTTGACCTTTAATGAACCAAACTTAATAATCCTTGCAAGTTGTATGACCTTAATGATTAATAACACAATTTCATAGTACCATAGTAACCAACACTCTTTTGAAATGAGTTTCATTTGATCTCGTACTTTTAATTGACCTCGAAAGATATTTTGAAGTGTCATGACTCATGACTTGTCCCCTTTGTATACTAAATGATGTGACTTGAGCACTTAAATAGTTTTGAACCTTTTGGTCTCTATGAAATGTTATCAACTCTTAACACAGTAACTTCTTTTCTATTTTGTGCACTCTAAAATAAAGATCTCCCACTTTTATGTCATACTAACATTACAAGATCATTAGTGCTCACTCATGTACATGTATGTGATCTTTATGGCCCATGCTTGTTACCACATGATGAAAGTACGAATTTTGATGTTTCTCTCTGATCTATCTAGTTGAAAACCAGATCTGAATCCATCTTATTTATCTTGTAAACATGGATGTTCTATTTAGATCATAGGTGCCTAATGATGCTAGTACCATGACGAGTATTATGTGCACATGTTTGTTATGAAAGAGAATCATGATGGATTGTTGTAGGACCTAAGTCTAATAGAACATCCATATGCCTTGCAACCTGGTTATGTTTTCAATTTCTACTATCATAGGTCATCCTCGAGGGGATCTCACTTTGAGCATCTTGTGCTAGGTTTACCACTCGACCTCCTTAGCAAGGTACACTTTCTACTCTCCTTGATCTAGTGTTATTGCTATTGCTTGTTCTCTACTTGTATATGTAGAGTCTAAATGCTTGTTAATATTGTTTGAAATAAGTGACCTTATGGTATCTTTTCAACATTTTCTATATTATATGTTGAACAAAATCTTCAAACAATAAAGTAGAAAACTATTGTACTCAAATCCTTATGCCCTACCCAATTCATGGGTTTTGGGCATGAGGCTCAGTGCTCCCCCTTGAATTGTCAAGAGGGGAGTACAACCCTTGCAGAATACAGGGTGACCCTATGGCAATGGTCATTTGGGCCACTCATCATTGAAATGTGTGCAACTATTGGCTATGTGCGTTAGTTTGCCCTATGGACTCTTCCATTGGAAGTTGTCATAAGAATATAAGGCCTTATGATGACATGATGAAGTATAATGGTTAAATGCACTTAAAACATGTTTTAAAATGTTGTTTCATATTTTCCTTGTTGTTTGTAATATAGTCTTTTACTTCTTGTTCTATTACCCAGTTTATATTATGTTAACCGCTTAGACTTGTTGGTTTCAATTTTCAAAGGTACTTTTACACCTGCATTGAATTTGTGTCCTTTTTGTTCCCTATTTAGGTAATCAAAAGTGAACCAGGATGAATGAAGCATCTTCAACAAAAAAGTACAACTCCTTATCATGGGGCTTCAATAGTAGTTAAAAGGGTTACTCCTTCCCTCGATGCAATAGTTTAGTTGTTTCAAAACTTGTCTACCTTTTGTTGTTGGATCAGATCTAAGATGTACGTAAACCATGGTTCTATTTATGATGTTGCACTCTAGTATTTCCTTATCTATATATGCTTAAGGTGTGATATCATGCTATTTCACAGACGGGCACCTAAGGCCTATTGTTGCTAACTCTGTAGTCAGTGGAGGTAGGTTGAAGGTAACAAACAGTCCCATGACAACCACCATCACCAAACATCAAAATAGCGATCGCAACACACCCCAACATAGAAACCAAAAGAGCTAGGGTTATGGTTAAAGCGACCAATCCAAAATCAAATCTTGAACCACCATCTTGGCGTAGCGACCATATGAAAATCAGAGCTATATAGAAACCAAAATAGCTGGTGTAACATCAAGATTTGAAGAATCACCACGGTGAAAACCACATGAAGAAGATGAACACCAAAATTTGAAGATGGTCATCATGAAGATCATCATAGAAGTTAGGATATGAGAGACAAAACCAAGTGGTAAACTCATGAGAATAAGAGTAAAAACCTCAATCTTTCATATGATAGGTGAACCATGCTCATGAAGATAAAATCAAAGTCCAAGATGTGCATGAAAGCACCAATATCTCCACCATCCACTAGATCTCAGGTACAAGAATTAGGGTTTAAGAGAAAGAGTTTATCTAGACAAGATCACCACATAGTCATAAACCCAAAATCAAGATATTATCACTACACAACTTATAATCATGTTTTTGAGATAGATTAATTAACATGCAAGATGAGTTTAAGAATATTGAGGGGAAAGTTATATAACTCACCCTGAAGTGAAGAACAACTCCAAATCCAATAATATCCAAGGTAAAAGAGGAATGCCAAATCTTGGATCAACACCACAACCAAGAAAGAACACCTCAAGAGAAGAAGAAAGAACCTATATTAAAAAAATCTCAAAGAAAGAGAGCAACAAAATCTAGGCCAAAAAGAAAGGGAAAAGAGGAGATCTCCATCTCGTCATAGGTATTACCATGGGAATACCATGGATTTGACCACAGAGAGAGAAGTTCCTCAAAAGAACCACCATGGAGAACCATGGATTGGCTAAGAGAATAAAGAGAGGGGTAGGATGGTAATAAAATGAAACCAAGAATGATAGACCACTTACCAAGATCAAGGGTTACCCAAGGATCATCGAAAGGGAGATGCTCCAACCCTAGATCACCACATGCAAGTGTTCAACCTCCTTGCTCCAAATTTGAGCTCCAAAGAAGAGAGAAGGAAGAGATTGTGTAAAAGGATCATAAGCATGCAAAGAGAGGGGTATAAATACCCAAGGGTATAGAGAGGTAAAGAGAGGTTAGGTGTCATACACATAAGTGCCACTTGTCCATCTCAAAACATCCTGCAAGCACTAAGCATGCACATTCAACATGGTCATTATAGATAAGGTAGGGTAGAGACCACTTGAACACCTAAGCACTTCGGTTGAAGTAAAACATGGTGACCAACATGGTCGCGACCCCGAACATAGCGACCCTTGCCCAAGATAAAATGATCTCCACAACCATAGCACATGCCTAAAATACTTTCAACTACAAAAAATAAGGTTGAAGAAAATCTAATCAGTCACTACAAACAAGACCAAAGGAAACACTTTGATTGCAACACACAAAGTATCAATCTTCAAGATCAACATCACCATCAACTCAAGCATCCATGCAACCCATGAAAAACTCAACACACATGTTGCCACCTCATCAATCAAGGTCCAAAAAGGTGCCATTATGCATCACTGTCTCCAACATGATGTAAAAACATAGGAGGCACATTCAACATGTGAAAAATTGCAAGATAGACTCTTAATATGGGTAAATTGTAAATTGGTCCAAGATAAGCACACATGTAGCATAACCGTTCAAACATCATCCAAACATGACCAAACTCAAAACATAAGCACTTTACATGTTATTAAGGCACATAAAATGGTTAGATTAAGGTTTTAAGCATCTTAATATGCTAAGCAGGCAAGATCAAGCACAAAGCTAGGTCAGGGGTCTTACAAAAAGATTCTAGATAACCATATTAATGTAATCTAGAGATGTGTTTATCATTTATGCGACTTAGACACTTATGCTAAGGGTATGTTTTGTTTGATTTATAGAGCTTTAGACTTTCAGTATTTATGTTATATACACTCGTCTTTTGGAACGTATCAATATAAATCATGAGACATTTGGATACTTCCATAAAAGATCTTATCTTTAAAAATGAAATATCCATCATTCATTATATTAAATATGATTCCACTCTCATCCAAACAAGATACATGATGTTTCTATGATTGGAAGACACATACTAGCAATTCAATAATTCTATTACAAGCCCACTGGGTAGAGATAATGACATGTTCTAACTATGTGGTAGCAACTATTGCCCCATTAGTTCCACCTCATCCCTTCTGTAAAGGCTTACTTATTCTTTGATCATGTAGATAATAACATCTGTGAGATCCTCATCTAGTAGCCAATACCTTTAATGATGAAGTAGTAATTTTATCTCATTAACATATATACCTAAGGTGGATGTTTCCATCCATTACTTCTTCTTCTTGAGCTCTTATATGTAAATAGGGCAATTCCTTTTACAATGTCTAAGTTGGTGATATGGAAACTCCCTTCCTTATTCACTCATCCCTTACTTGTAAGTGTTGAATACATGGGATTCTAACTAGTCATAGAAATCGACTTGCCTTCACCCTTGGACTTCCCTTTGCCTCTGCTGATCATTATCACAAATTTGAGTGTGTCCATCTTCATTATTCACAAAGTTCTCAACATACCATAAATACAGGCAATGGCATAGAAAAATTGTTTGTGTTATAATTTATGACAAATTGTTTAATGATTCAGGAAACAATTACATAATCCAATATGTGGCCAACTCTTGGCCTAAGGGAAGTCCTAATCTCTCTAGGTTTTCCATGTACCCAATAAACTTGAGCACATGGGACACAACTAGATCTCCCTCTACCATATTGTACTTAGACATCACATTTGAGACATCAAATCTCTCTTATCTTGCATGATCGTGGAACATGTTCTTGAGATGAGTTACCATCTCAATGAATTCTATATTTTCATGTTGTCTTTGGAACTCAAAATTCATAGAACATAGCATCAAGAACTTGACATCCATGGAATCATCAGAATTCTTCTTGTAAGCATCCCTTTCTGCCTTGGGTGCGGTGGGAGCGGGCTCCTCTAACTCTGGTGTCTCTAAGACATAAAGCTTGTGCTATTAATTGAAAACAATTCTCAAAGTCATGAACAAGTCATGGAATTTGTTCCCATTCAGTTTGTCCTTGTCACACCCTAACAATTAGAACCTAGTAAGTATATGATAAAGTTGTCCAAGAAGTCAATGTAAGGTTGATTTATGGTTATCATAAGGTTCCATCCAGTTTTAAAGATATTTAGATAAGAGAAAAAAAATATGTAAAAGGGGTCTTTTGTGTAATTTATTCAGTTTTGATATTTATACTCATTGAATCGGAATTTGAGAATGTTCTTATGCTTGTTAAAATACAACGAGATAACATTTCAAGTTTGGTAATGATTGAGGTTTATTTAGCCATTCAATTTGATGATATACACAGTTGGATTACATGATTATATTCACCTAAGTTAAGGATAGTTTGGTAATTTTACAATATGATGGATGTGAATTAGTCATGTCATACATGTAATGATGATTTTAGGAGTGATTTATGTTCTTTATAATATATATTGGGTGTGATATGATTTTTGTGAAGTCTAGAGTTCAATTTATGATTCAATCTATTAATCTGAGAAATGGGACAAGTGAAATCACATACACGATACTAGAGTAAAGCAACCTATAGATATTTTGAGAAAAACTAGAAGAAATTTAGCTTTTTGAGTCTTTTGAGCAATATACGAAGGAATGGAAGGTTGGACCATTGGCTCATGGGCAACCATCTGTTTCAATTGAGACAAGCTAGTGCATGAGAAAAATGCTAAAAAGTGGGGGATTGAGTCTCGTAAAATCCCATTTCTGACAGAGATGGCTCTCAAACTAGAAACCATATCATGACAAATCTTAGGGAAGTTGGAGGCTATAAAATGCTCACATGTTGGGGTGGTGTCAAAGGCTAAAGCTTCAATTAGGGTTTTTCCTAAGAAAAGACCAAGAAGAAGAAAGTGGAAACGAGAAAGAAGAGGCTTTTGGTGGCACTAAGGAGTCAAATCGAGGCTTCTCTCAAGACTCCTAGAGTTATGGTAACCAATGTGTTTTCTGTAGCATCTTAGTCGAAGATGTTAGGACTCTCGACTTGCTATGAGAAGGTTAGAGCTTTGAGAATAGACTCATTGACCTGATGGCAACGACAACACTAGATGAAGCTTCGAAGATAGAAGGGATGGGAGCAAGGAGGACAATGGCGAGAAGGAGTGCACTGGAGCAAGTGTAAGAGAGCCTTGAGAAATTCTTATGTGTTGCCAATCTATCCTCGATGTTGTCGGATCTGAGACATTGGTCGCCAGAGGGCACCGATGAGGACGACACAATGTTTCTATGGCATAATAGGGGATCACGATCCCGATTTTTGCAGCTTGTGCCCTGTAGGAGAAAGGAAATGGCCATTCGGGCTTATGGGTTTTGAACCAGCCAGATCCAAGCAAAGATCTGTGAACCCCAAGCATTGATGTTACCGCCGCATGGTCAAATAATGAAGGACAAATCCAAAAAGTGACGCTCTAGATTTCTTTGAAATAGGTATTCTTCCAAAATTCATATCTTTGTTTAGAGAATTAGTTTTTAGAAAACAAGGTACCAACAAAAATCTAATGATGTATACTATCTTATAAAAATATAAATATGTAGTATTTTAAATGTTTAATGATTATTACAAGTTAATTTCTAAAATATATGTGATTTAATGTTTTGGGAACTAAAAATAGGAAATGAAATTGGAAATTAATGAATATTTTATGCTAAGTACATTTTGATATGATATACATGATTCCAAAGATTGAACATCTAGATTCAAAGTTCTATCTAAGATTTTGATGTAAACCCTAATAAGGGAATTTGGGGTATTTCACTCATGATTTGACCTTGAAACGACATGATATTTTTGTATGGAACTAAATACATTGTAAGATTATTATTTTTAAAGGTTCTATTGGAGTTTTAGGTGTTATTATATTAATATTTAATTTTTAGTCTTAAGTGGTCATAAAGTTGATATAGTTGATGTACGTTGTTATTTTTATGAGATAGCTATGCATATTTTATCTAGAAGATGATTTGTAATTACTTCCTTCATATGTAGTAGTTGAGTTAGTAAGATTATTATATGTGATTATGTTTGAGATTTATTCTCATTATATGATGTTTATGCTTATATTAGTGTATATGATGATTTTGTGATTACTTGAGTATAAAGATTATAGAAATTATATGATAAGAGCTTTGATGTAATTTCAACGTCAAAATTTTATGGTGATTTTACATTTAAGATACATTTACTCTAAATGATAACCCAAATTTAGTTTAGTAGTTCAGGATAATGAGTCTTGAGATTTAAGAATGGAAGAAGGAATACACATGGACTTATAGAATGTTGTTGATGTTCGGGAAGATATGTTGTGAACCAAGGAATGAAGAATACATTAAGGATCTCCTCAAACAAGGTAAGTGGGCCAATGTCTCTTAAATTTACTATTGTTACGTTTCATCCTCCACACCCCCCTACAAGTAACTTAGAGATCGAGTTACTTTTAGACTTTAGTTTTTCATATCCTATCATTCTCTCAGTAATCAGATTCTGTCCACTTTGATTTAGGCTACCAAATTGGTAGATTTCAAATAGTTGAGATGTATATAACTTATAGATACCTAATATTTCTATGCTCAGTTCAATTTATTTTGTTAAACTCTTAAACTCATATGTCAAATGTTTGATATTAGAACTATGTTAAGCCCTCATGTTAAAATGGAGCCCTAGATTAATATCTATTAGATAAGAAGATTATCCTATTTTAGATTCAGAGTTACATTTAGTTTAGAATTTAAGAAAGAGATACAGAGTCAAAGATGGTTTATTAATATATAAAGATAAGAAAATAAGAACAAATTCAGATTATAATAGATTAAGATTCAGAGAAAAAAATGGAAGTAGATTCAAAGATAGAAAATTAAAACTCATAGATAAGAGTTTAAGATTCAGAGATAATAAATTAAGAATAGTGATATAAAATGACATCAGAACATTAACTATATACATTATAGGATAAGTCCTCATTAGAGAGTCCCATGACGATTTAGAGGGTGTATTATGCCAGACATAGCGGGTGTCACAGAGGGAACGTAGTGCCAACAGAGTGTGCATTGCACCATAGAGGACATGTAGTGACAGCAGAGGGTGTATTTCACCATAGACGAGACTTCAGTGTCACAGAGAGTACATTGTGCCAACAGAGGGTGTATTGCACCATAGAGGACACTTTGACATCAATATAGTAGGACTTATTGTATATGATGACCATAAGAAAATAAAAGACATAAACAAAAGACACATCTATTCAGTATAAGTTAACAATTTTCAGATCTCACTTCATCGTTCAGTTATAGTATTTTCATATTTATCTTATTAGAAATTCAATGCCACTTACTCTAACCTCGGTTTCCCTTTGTTCTGTTTGGGGATGAGATGTATGTAGGTACCACATTCAAGAAGATCAATCAAGATAGAAATTTTGCTTGGTAGGGTTCCATATACACAATCTAATATATTGAGAGAGAGTATAGGTTTTAGTGTCATGTGTGTAGACTATATCATCAAGTTTGATGTAAGTAAGTTTCTTTCCTAGAATTTATGAGAGTGCATTTTTACATAGCCTATAATGGTTCTTATGTATGATTATTGTTATGAATATCATTCTTGTGACACTCTTAGAAGAAAATAATTACCTTCCATAAATGTGATAAGAAAATTAGGGTGTTACAGTCCTTCTCAAGGACCGGTCATAATCAAAAAGTGAATGTTCTTTTGCATTTGATTCTACAAAAGAAAATTTTACAATTTGCCAAGCCACTTTTTATTTGACACTATTTAAAATTTTGAAAATATGAATTAGGCTTTTAATTAATTGTTGCTCCCACTATTTTGTTCAAATAAATATCCCTCACTATCAGTTCAGAAGATTCCATAATATGATCTTCTAGTGATCCAAGATCCATATTTCATCAATTCATGAATCATCTTTGGTTGATCACCCACAACATGACTATTTAGGTAGGAAATTTTTACCAATTACATCCAATGCAACTCTTGGATAGATGGTATGCACAACTCCTTCTCATAATCCATTTTTTTTGTTTCTAGGCACTTAATCCTATTAAGGTCACCTACTTAAGCTGGACCAAAAATGCAATCGATAGATATGCACACTACTAGGTCAGACCAACATATCTACCATCACACTTGCATGAGATAGATGGTGTACCATGTTGAGGTGTTCCAACACTTGGTCGATCAAGATTTTCCTATGTGTTTCTTGTGGAAGGCATATAAGAGTTAATACTTATTGAGGAAAATTGTAAATAGGTAGATAAACATATCCAATCACCATGTACTTATAATATGTATCATATACATGATATATCCACAAATGAAACATGCAATCATAAAACATTGAGCGATGATTATGGCCACACTAATCTAGTTTTTTGGATCCACAAGGATTTTCTACCATCTAAGGTCATACATCACATGTAACAACCTCTATTGGAAAATATGTTGTTGTGAACAAGTCGATCGATCGAATATACCCTCTATTCGATCGATTGGGATATCGGTTGGTTAATTTGATTCTATCGGTCGATCGACTACCTTCTGGCTCAATAAGTTGGCTAGACTCCTCTAGTTGATCGGTTGGGTTTCCAGTTATCAATTGGATCCTCTTGTCGGGTGGCCTCCTTAGTCCTCCAGGCCATTGCCTCGACTACGTAGTTGATCAACTCGCCTGGTGTAGAGCGTCTTCTCTTTGTCAAAATAGGAACTAAAATTATCATATTACTATTAACTTATTACATTGTAAAAGTAAATCCTTGAGTTACATTCGAAGGTAGCATAGGGAGGAAAACATTAATTACATTCGGAGAATAAGAGATAGAGGCTTGGTATGCAAACTGAATGAAAGGTAGAAAGAAAAACCATTCAACCAAGCACACACATCCATAAGGGGTTTGGTCATAAGCACACATTCATCCACCTTCAAAACAATTTTAGGGAGAGACATATAGATTGCATATTATATATATATATATATATATATATATATATATATATATATATATATATATATATATATATATATATATATATGAGGATCGGGATCCTATATTGGCATTTCCTTTGAAACTCCCTATACTGGTTTCTATTAAGCATGGTTAAAGTGGTAATTAATCTAATCCAACTGTATGGATGCAAAATATATAGTTTGCATTATACATTATTAAAATTTCATGATGAACCCATTTTTATTAGAGGAGATATAAATGAAAACATTTGAGTGGTAGATGTTGGTTTCAGGTAATTTCTAGATTTACCATTCATTTAATTGGGTGTAAAACTTCAAGATGAAGGTGCTACACATATCTGATTTGGATGATTTTTGATACAAAACTCACTTGCATGGTATACTTTAAATCTATACATTTGGACCATGCAAAAAGTCTTGAGTAACACGCCAAATAAGGAACATGTATAGAAAATTTCCTATCCCTTAGGGATAGGCTCCCTTTTTTGTCTCTTTGTGTGTGAGTGTGTGTATCAAGTTTGTATGTGGTATTTAATTGAATATGTACATTGATCATTCTATATATTTGCATTGCATGTAATGAAAAAATGTTAAAAGTAAACCGGACATGGGAAGGGATCATTCTATATATTTGCATTGCATGCAATGAATAAATGATAAAAGTAAATCTGACATGGGAAGAGTAATGGAGAAAATGGGTTTTCCAGACAGGTGGAGGACTAAAGTCTATGAGTGCATGTCTAGTGTTTCAGAAAGATTCTTTATTAATGGAAAAAGGAGGGGATCTACAAGACCGACTAGAGGACTATGCCAAGGTGACCCTATCTCTCCCTATCTTTTTCTTTTTTGTGTTGAATCTCTCTCTTTATCTCTTATTAAAGCAGTACAAGCAAAGAAGATTCATGGCATTAAGGCATGTCGGACGGCGCCATGTGTATCACACCTTTTCTTCATCGATGATGGAATTGTGTTCACTAGAGCTACCTCAGAAGAATGAACCATTTTAGCTGAGATTTTCAGCCAATATGAGAGGGCATCCGGGCAGAAAATTAATTATGACTAGACAGATGTTTCCTTTAGTGGTAATGTGGAGGCGGGAAGAAGGGACACCATCAAAAACATGCTTGGGGTTAGGAAGGTGGATCGACAGGAGAAATATCTGTGGCTACCAACAACTTTGGGTTGGTCTAAGAAGGTGGTTTTTGCTGCAATTAAAGACAAGGTCTGGAAAAAACTACAGGGATGGAAGGAATAGTTGCCTTCTAAGCCAGGGAAAGAGGTACTTATTAAAGCAGAGATCCAGACTATTCCTACATATCTTATGAGAATTTTCCTACTTCTAGAGGGACTCATTAATGAGATACACTCCATGATAGCACGGTTCTGGTGGGGAGCAAATAAAGGAGAAAGGAAGATTCATTGGCTTAGCTGGGCGAGACTCTGCAGACCAAATGAGTTTAGCAAGATGGGTTTTCAAGATCTGTCAACTTTTAATTAGGCATTACTGGAAAAGTAGGGATAGTGTTTGGATACTAATGATGGGTCCTTGATCAGCCGTATACTGAAGGAGAAATACTATAGGCACACCACAGTTATCCATGCGGCGGTGGGAGGAGCACCTAGTTACACGTGGAGGAGCATTTGGGGGGGGGCGTTGTACACTACTACTAAACACGCCTTTGGCGTGAGTTGTTTAACCCCCTTTGGCGACAGTTTTCAAGCAACGCCTATGTGGGCGCCGCTAAAGGTCGAACTCTTCAGCGTCAGTTTTCTAACCGATGCCTATATGATCTATAGGCGTCGGTTATATATAGTTGGCCGACGTCTATAGGGTTTGCGCCACAAAAAGGGCACCACCTAGGACACTTTTTGCGTCGGTTAACAACTGAACAACCGACGCCATACTCCCAGACGACACAACCATACTTTGTTGCACGACCGTGTTTAGTACTATAGGTGTCGGTTTTATACGAATAAGCGACGCCTTTTCCACCACGGTCGTGCTTTCCTGCACGGTCGGTTTGTTTGTCATATTAGGCGTCAGTTTTTATCCAATAACTGACGTTGTAGGCCTTTGATGACAGTGTTCTATAAATAAACGACGCCTATACTTTAATTTTTTTTTCTTATCAGTTTGCAGGCCTGCTGTGGCTGGTCAGCAGGATGAGAACCTACAGTTTAGTTTTCTGAACTGCAGGTTTACGACATCCATTGATATCAGCCTACAAACAGGCCACAAACCTGCAAAATCAACAAATATTTTTTTCCCACAAGTAGATACATTCAGACATCAATTCAATTCTCACATTCACACATGTAGAAACATTCAAATACATGTAGAAACATTCATCCATGTATAAACATTCAGAAATATTCATTTACAAAATATCATTCAGCATCGCTATCAGCATCCCAATTATATCTTACAATCGCCACTGCTTGTATGGCTTTTGCCCATTCTTCTCTTACTTCATTTAATGCTTCCATCGTATATGGAGCATGTACATTTTTTAAGTGTTTACCTATAGTGCGGTCAGTTTTAAACACCTGCAAAGAGAATGATGTATATATATAAGTAATAATATAAAAATAAGATAGATATATTTCATACTAACTAATGAGACTATATATAATACCTCATGTATGGTATTAATATCCAATGCGGCATGTTGGATAAGCATCTTCATAAATCGCATCACATAGTATGTGCATGCCCATCCGTTGTCTTGTGTAGTGCACTATAAATTGAAACATACAAAATATTAAAAAATACAACCAAGCACAATTCACATAAATAATATATACATTGGAGTAGGGAACTTACTTTTACGTTCTCCCAAATTATTGGCTGGTTCTTTCTCCTTGGGACATTTCCTCCAGCATTTTTGAATGCATCTAAACCCCTACATGTTAATGTAACACAGTAAATTGCATAATTAAATAGTAATGTAATAACAGATGTTAACAGATATAAAAATGAAATATTTCTCACCAGAATAATGGCATTCTCAATATGTGTCCAATTTTTGTGTTCAATGTACTTCCCGCAGGATCTAGATAATAAACAGTGAACGTCCCGGGGACAATAACTAGTAACTCCCAATGTCTACCGCTAGAGGTAAAAAAATTAAAAATTAATAACTCAAAATTCACAATAAAAATGGAATTTTTTTAAGTCCAAATTATAAATAAAGTAAACTTACTTGACATTAATGGAGCTATTATTATCGTCTTCTTTTGCTGACCGAAAATTGTAAAAGCATCTATATAGTATTGTTGAACACTATCATGGTCTTTAGATACCATACTAATCAATGATGGAATCAAAAATCCCACATGATCAAATGCAAAATGTTTGCATTGATCTTCGACTAAGTAGCTGCAAAACATGTATTACGTATGCATTAATATATAAGAAACCAGCTCACCGGATCTTACACAAGGTATATGGATGTATAAACAAGATCTCACATTATCCATGTCTCTATCATTGATGTATTCAGCCAATCATACATAAACAGTTCAATAATATCTTGTATAAATAAAGAGCTATCGTATTATTGACCTGCATAATCTGCTTCTAAAGAAACAATTATAGGGCAATGTATATTATGTGCCCATAGCCAACATGCCATTCCCCTACAAGCAGGACCTAACGGGTATTTTAGGTCAGTTGGAACCCAACTTGGTAATGCAGGAAGTGGAGGTGGAGGCCTAGGTGCTCTGGGTGTCTTCTTTTTAACCTGTATATATAATTTCAGATCAGTTGACCTCATATATACACATTAACAATCTAAAGTAATGTAAATTTATCTTACAATTTCAGTAGTGTAGACGACATCTGCTTTGGGCCACAATATCACCCCGCCTTCTGCCTCACCAAGTGTATCAATATCTAGGTGGGCATATGGCAATGCAGCTTCCCTCCAATCAGGTAATACACATATCGGGCTCACACGAACGTAGCCCTGCGACATTGGAGTCCCATGAAACGTTTGCCCCAGGAAGGGACTGGTAAGCCTGTGCCTCTGCAACAACATTGTCTTGCATTCTTAAGCGGCATGGCTCCAATGCCTACAAATTTACGTAAAGAATGTTATACATATATACATATCATCTTGAAAACATATCATCTTGAAAAGACTAGCTACAATGTCATAAACAAGACTTACAATAGACGTGCTAGGCGATGGGTCTCCAGGATTACTCGCAGTCTATGCATCAGGAGAAGAGTGGGTCGCCATAGGCTGATTGGAAGCCTGAGATGCCTGCCACCGCTCTATTTCTTCCTTGACCTTCTCAGCAACTATATCATTGACCTTCTTAGGAACTATATCCTTGACTCTCTTATTCTCCTATACATGGATAAAAGAAACATTAGCTTCTTATTTTTGAATTCCCTTTTGCAGTAACATTCTAAAAAAAGAATAGGTTACCTCTTCTTGTGAAAGTCCCGCTCTGGGTTTGCGCTGGGATGGCCCAAAGAATGCTTTGATGCCCACACTAGTGCCTGCACCCCTAACACGTCCAAGATGCTCTGGGTTACCCAGAGCAACTGTAAATTCATCCCTTGTGCCCTGAGGGATGAACGTGCCTTGTTTCGTCTGCTCGTGCAGCTCCCGCTAATCACCATCAATAGAAATTGGTAAGTTAACACCACAAATAATCAATATTCAAACGATTTCTCTAAGAGTTGTATTTTACCATTTTAGCAGCCGCCTCAGTAGTTACAGGCTTCTTTATTTCACCCTTCTTGTTTTGCCTCCCAGCTATCCAGATATCATGGAGAGGCATGGGTGTGGCAGACTCCTGAGTAGCAGCAGACTCCTGAGTTGCCGTAGACTCCGCATGTAGTCTTTGGCGAATGCTTGCATAGCCCTTTGGACCCATAGTGTGGTCATGCACATTCAGTGCACGCCTTGCTTTTTGCACATAACTGAGGGATTAGTTAGTATGCACATTAATGATTTGGTTAGTAGCACTAAATGTTAATCTTGAATAGGTGAATACAACGTATATTAATTAAATTGGGAGTGACGCCTAATACCTTGAATTCTTCAGATTTTCTTGAAGCAACAAAATTTTCCCAATCTTCTTTGTCCAAGAAGTTCCACTGTTCAAGGGCTGACTTCTTCTTCTTATCACCATCTTTTATGTATTCTCTGTTGAGATTTGTCCTATAGTTCCTAAGCATCTTTCCAGCACGTTGCATCACACTTTTACGATGCAACTTCTCATCCAATGCAAACATATTCTGTAAATTAGAATTCTTATTAACTAGCATCCAAAAATAGAATTGCAAATAATATAATTTGTAATCTACAAAATAGAATTGCAAATAATAATAACTCACACATAAATCCTTCCATATCAGGTCTTTCTTCGCCTGAGGAACTTTATGCCAATTAGCATACTTAACACCACAATGGCTTCAAGTGACACACCCAAGATAGTTTACAAAATTATTGCGGTTCACTCCAATTGCATTTCCTCCATTATCAAACTCCACAACCAATTTGGATCCACTGCCACTTTGCGCTATTAACTTCTTCAACAGAGTGATGCCCCTTTTCTTGTTAAGTGTTTGGTGTTGCGCATCAAGTTGCTCCAGTGCTTCAGTGGGTACATGTGCATCATCAACCTAAAATTTGACAAAAATAAACACACTAAATTAGCACAATATAGAAATATGGGATATATGACATAACTAGAAAATAATGAATTTTATAGAAATGCATGATATGTTTTTAGAAATTACATTGGTATCCTCGCCATGCTCGTCCTAGATAGCATGCTCATCATGGACTTCATGCTCATCATGGACATCATGCTCATCATGGTCAGCCATCTAAAAATTTCATTAAAAATGCAAACATTTAGCATTTGTATTAACTAGAAAAAGGCAAACATTTAGCATTTGTATTAACTAGAAAAAGGCAAACATTTAGCATTTGTATTAACTAGAAGATAATGAAAAATCAAATCTGAAAATGATATTGATATTGCAAACATTTAGCTTCAATAAAAAAATATAAACATACATGTCTCCAAAATTGTGATCTTTTATCAATTAACAATCCTTCATTGTGATCTCCGCGCACATATAAGTCATCATTAGCTTCAATATTTTGTGGAGTTGGCAACCCAACTGAGAATGGATCGGAGTCATCATACTTATCATAGTACTCTTCTGCATCTATAGGATCTTCAATGAACTATCTTTTACCATGAAGAACAACCGACCATTTATCATTTGCAGGATCATCGATATTGAATATTTGTTTCGCCTGTGATGCCAATATGAATGGTTCACCCTTCTCGCCAATCTTTTCAAAGTTCACCAAAGTGAAACCCATTTCATCCACTATAACTCCTTTGGTGTTATCAATCCAATTACATTTAAAGAGCGGAATTCTGAAATCTATGTAGTCAAACTCCCATATGTCTTCAATGACACCGTAATATGACATTTTAGCTTCACGCGAACTCTTATCCTTTCCACTTGCAAAATACATAGTCGACGCTTGAAGAGTGACCCCACTGTTTTGGACGATACTCTTATCATCTTGGCTCTTTGTGTAATATGTGAACCCATTAATGTCAAACCCTTTATAAGACAAAACATTCAGTTTTGGTTTAAAGGCGAGGCATTTGATAGTTTCTGTAATATCATTTGGTGTTTGAGATAGTTGATGTAAGACTTTATCTTCAAACCACTTAGTAAAAGTCTTATTATGCTATCTAGCAAGCCACATTGAACTTGCTCGAGGATGTTGACTCTTGATGAAATTGGTATGTTCCTCAATATAAACACTCACTTCGTTTATGTTGTGTAAAATATACAAGTGAGCTTGTTCCAACTGCTCACGGCTGATTACTTTCACTTGTGATCCCAAAATTTCTTTGCCCTCCTCAATATTCTTGTCATTAACAGGAGTGTTATTACCACTCAGAAAGTCATTGCAAAAATCCATAACCTCTCTCGCCACATAACCTTCAATAATACTCCCTTCAGGCCGATAACGGTTTTGAACATCACCTTTAAAAATGCTCGTGTATCGTTCAAAGGGATACATCCAATGCAAGAAAACTGGTCCCAACATTTTCACTTCCCTAGTCAAGTGGACAACAATATGTACCATGATATCAAAGAACGAAGGAGGGAAATACATCTCAATCTGACATAGGGTAACAACCACTTCTCTTTGCAAATTATCGAGAGCATAAGGGTCAATAACTTTGCTGCATAGACTATTGAAAAAGAAACAAAGTCTGGTGATTGCAAACCTTACATGCTTCGGCAATATAGATCGAATTGCCACAGGCAATATTTGTTGCATTAGAGTGTGACAATCATGAGATTTAAGACCTATGAACTTCATATCTTTCATTGATACCAATCTACGGATGTTGGATGAGTAACCATGTGGCACCTTAACATTTACCAAGCATTCACAAAAAGCTTTCTTCACCTCTCTAGACAACATATAACAAGCGGGAGGTAAGTACGTTCTTTTATTACCCATTTCACGTAATTCTGTTAATTCTAACCTTATTCCCATTTCACGTAGGTCCCGTCTGGATTTTATCCCATCTTTAGTCTTACCTGGTATATTTAACAGAGTACCAATGATTCTGTCACAGACATTTTTCTCAACGTGCATTACATCGATACAATGCATGACTGTCAAAGAACTCCAATAAGGAAGATCCCAAAATATTGACTTCTTCTTGAATGAAGAATTGTCACTCTTTGTGGCCATACTACATTGTGATTTCTTACCAAATTCATTAACAATGTCTTTTACTCTTTCATAAACAACATCCCCTAGTATAGGTTTAGGTGCACTCCGTTCATCATTCCATCCATTGAATGCTTTGTGCTTCCTACGATACGGATGGAATTTTGAAAGAAACCTTCGATGACCAAGATATACAGTCTTGCCACCATGTTTTAGTCTTATTGAATCAATGTTTTCTTCACATATAGGACACGCTTTAGCTCCTTTGAAACTATATCCAGACAAATTCCCATATGCTGGAAAGTCATTAATAGTGCAAAACAACATAGCGTGCAAACAAAATGTCTCTCTTCCTGAAGCATCATAGGTCATCACACCTTCAGCCCAAAGTTTCTTTATGTCATCAATCAGAGGTTCAAGATAAACATCGATATCATTTCCGAGTTGTTTAGGGCCTGATATCAACAACGACATCATAACGTACTTATTTTTCATACACAGCCAGAGAGGAAGATTGTATATAATAAGCATGACTGGCCAAGTGCTATGTTGGCTGCTCAATGTCCAGTACGGATTCATCCCATCTATCCAAAGCCCAAGTCTTAGATTCCTATCTTCTTCACCAAATTTGGGGTACAATAGATCAATCTTCTTCCATTGTGGGAAATCATACGCATGTCGTACGATCTCATCATTATTTTTCTTAACATCTGCATGCCACCTCAAATTCTTCGCAACTTTCGGATTTGCAAACAAGCGTTGAAACTGTGATATTATAGGTAGATACCACAACACCTTGGCAGGAAAACCAATTTTGGACTCCCCCGAAGTCGTCAATTTATTTCGTGACACACCACATTTTGGACCATCTTTTAAATCTACATAGTCCTTTTGAAATAATACACAATCATTTGGGCATGCATGTATCTTCTTGGCCTCCATTGCCATTGGGCACAACATTTTCTTTACCCGGTATGTTGAGATTGGCAGCTCGTTTCCTTCAGGAAGCATTTCTTTCAACAAAGACAACAATTCAGTGAAGCTTTTGTCGCTCCATCTATTGTTAGCTTTCAACTTATACAATCTCAACACATCGCTAAGCTTCGTAAACTTAGCACAACCTGTATATAACGGTATCTCAGCATCATGCACAATGTTTCTAAAGATAGGAGGTGGATCGGTGTGCTCTATCCTACAACTATCTAGCATCGCATCAACGATGTCTACTGGAACTGTTTTGTTCACATCTATGTCATCGGAGGCAATTTCTTCTTCCACCCAAGCACTGCTATTGACATCTACTAGTTTCGAGTTTGAAATCTCTCCATGCCAGTGCCATTCTGTATAGCCTTGTACAATCCCGTTGCACATGACATGACTTTTGATTTCCTCACCAGTGTTGACTTTCAAGTTGTTACTGCAATGCCTACATGGACAGTAGAATCTATCTGTAGGTTTTTTCCTATGTTCCTCGACAAATCTAACAAACTGATCAAGACCAGATATAAACTCTGGGGTGCAGCGATTGCGAATGGACATCCGTGATCTATCCATTCTATGATCAAAGAGAAAACAAGTATATATTAGGACAAGATTAGTGTATACACTTACATCCTATCCAAGATTTACTCCTATTATCTACAATGAAGCTGGACTCCATACAAACAGTATATAATTTAGTGATTGTTCATTCTAATTTATACCAATGTATAAGTAATATAAAGAACAATGATTGTTTACTTTCTAGGCAAACAAACACATGTGATGTCATTCTTATATATAATAAATGTGTACCACCTATCCCATCCTTGAACACCTAATCTCACTAGTAAGTGTATAATGTGTATTGGGTTTTTGAGAAAATTTCAGCAGCATTTCCCCGTTGTTCTCTAAGTACATATGTACTTAGAGAACAACGGGGAAATGCTGCTGAAATTTTCTCAAAAACCCAATACACATTATACACTTACATCCTAAGTAAGATTAGGTGTTCAAGAACAGTCCCAAACCGGGGGCTATCTAAGATTTACTCCTAATGAGTAAATCTTGGACGGGTTTCTAGGCCAACAAACACAATAATAGATATGTACATGTTAGGGTTTCATCACAATTAATGTTAGG
This sequence comes from Alisma plantago-aquatica, assembly GCA_963693085.1. Lineage (NCBI taxonomy): Eukaryota > Viridiplantae > Streptophyta > Magnoliopsida > Alismatales > Alismataceae > Alisma > Alisma plantago-aquatica. Next base: position 133,388,038 of record OY856411.1, on the reverse strand, counting down.
GTTTCATCAGAATTGATGTGAGGGTTTCATCAATGTTAGGTTTAATCAAATCAAATTAGGATGATAGAATTGAAAAGTTTAAATCTTATTTCAACATGCATCAAAATTTAATAAATTAAGTCAAACATTAGGATTAGAAGCACAAATATATGCAAGCCAAAAATTTGTTCATATCCTAGGATTTACATAAAGCATTATATAAAAATTTGTTCATATCCTTACCTACAGAAAGCACGGTCGTGGCTGTGTTGGCCTACCACGGCCGTGAGCCATGGTCGTGCTTGTTGTTGGTAAATAGCTAGGGAGAAGGAAGCAAAGAGGTAGCGCTACCTGGAGCTAGCGTGGAAAGCGTGGCGGCGAGCGGCGACAGTAGTGGCGGCGGAAGAAGAGAGAGCAGAGCGGCGGGCGGTGAACAATAGTGGCACCGGGAATGAGCAGAGCAGCGCGCGGCACACCAGCAGCAGCGGCGGCGGCGAGTAGAGGTGCACTAGTAGCAGCGGCGCACCAGCAGCAGTGGCGACGACGAGCGGAGAAGCACCAGCAGTAGCGGCGGTGAGCAGTAGCGGCCGAGAGCAACAGTGGGGTCGTCGGGTGATTTCAGGAGAGCGGCGACGAGCAGCAGCACAGCAATATCGCGATGAAACATGAAGAAAGGGGGAAGAGCCGGGTGATCAGGTTTATTAAGTTGGTCAACGGTGTCGGTTATCTACAAAACTGACGCCTATTATGATTTAGCGTCGGTTGATAGTAAAACACCGACGCCCAACTAGACAACCTTTACGCAAATTATTTGGCGGGAACCATTATCAACGTCGGTTATCGAAGGATAACCGACACTGAAAGTGGGACTTTTCCCGCAAATTTTCATTTTAAATAGGCGTCGGTGAATAGTTAAAAAACCGACGTTGTAGGTGACCTAAAATGTTTTCGCTCGAAAATTGGATTTCGCGGGCGATTTTAGGCGTCGGTCTGTTATAACCAGCTGACGCTGAATACAAAGTGCTACCCGTGTCTGGATGGTCTTCGAATATAGACGTCTGTTTGCATAAATAACCAACGTCTAATATTATAGGCGTCGGTTTTCCTAAATAACCGACGCCCAGAAAAGCGACACTGAATGTTGTTTCTGTAGTAGTGGTAGTTGGCCAGGCTGAGTTTTCTATGGCGGGTGGGTTCGGGAAGGAAGATCGATATATATGAAGAGAGATGGATCCCATAGCTGGGCGGGATAGTGCATCACTATCTTAGCCAGGGTCCGGTCACATATACCTCAATTGCTGGGCTGATTGACGAGGAGATGGGATAATGGGATGAGAGGGCCTTGAAAGACGTGTTCCCTCCTCATATTCGATACATGATTCTGTACACACCTTTGAGTGGCCGGGAGGTCACTGATACTCTATGCTGGGAAAGAGAAAGAAGAGGGGAGTTCATAGTTTGCAGTGCATACAAACTTATGCGCACCTGGGAGGATATGTTTGATGATTTGGAGGAGGATGACTGGAAAAGAGTGTGGAAGCAACATTGGCCTCCAAAGCTTAAGAATTTTATTTGGCGGGTGCTGAGAGACATACAACTAATGAAGACAACCCTCTTCATGAAGCACGCGGCCCAGAATGAGCTTTTCCCGCGTTGTATTTCAGATAGGGTGGATTCCACACATGCCCTTTTGCTCTGTGCTTCAGCAGGACATGTTTGGGCAGCGGTTCAGCTACGCTGGCTGAACCAAATAGGCATGGATGTTCAAGAGTTTGCTAGGGAGCTGTTACGTGATGATGATATGAGGAGAAGAGATGAAGGTGTGACTCTATCATAGACAACATGGATATCTAGGAACAAGCATATCTTTGACCCCCACAAGCCTTACATACCTGCAGTTGCATCCAGTTTTCTCGCATTGATAGTAGTCTATGGTCGCTACTCATCGGCGTTGCACAGTAACGACCAACGGGAGGGCGATCTGGATTTTTCAACTTGGAATCCTCCACCTCTAGGGTGTTTCAAGCTAAACGCAGACGCCAGTGTTCAAATTGGTGGTCGTGTGGGTATTGGAGCAGTCATCAGGGACAACCTAGGGAACATCAAGGCTACATACCAATGACATCTAGACCATGTATTATCATTGCTTAGTGCGGAGGGAGTTGCAGTCCTACATGGGATTCAACTAGCTTTGAACCTAGGACTGAAGGACCTGATCATTGAGACTAATAGTGCACTCTAGTGCACGCAGTGAAGGCTGATGGGTGGGGATGAGGCTATGAGGACAACATTGTGATAGACATCTGATGCTTGTCAATAAATTTTTTCTCTTTCAACTATTGTTTTGTTTGTAGGCAAGGTAATGGAGTTGGCCATACTTTGGCCTCTCATGCATGTTTCTTAGGAAATCCTTGGACGGTGTTACAGGATTTTGATGCGAACATTGTAGCTATTTCTATTTCTAATTTTAATAAATAAGAAGCGATAGGAACCCTTTATAAAAAAAAGTAAATATGATTGCATCGATTTATTTTATGATACACTGTAAATTGACGTGGCTCTTATACCCGAGTTGGAAAATGAGACATCAGATAGGGCAGCAAAAACAAAAAATATCATTATTCCTAAGCAACATATTGTGTCAACAACAATGTATGTGAAAAGAGAAACAAAGTCTATATTTGCAATAAGTCCAATGACTATCCTTGTAGAGCAAGTGCACCATCTATGAGTTGTACATGGACAGCTAACAATGACAACCTCTTGGTGTAGCACCATGGAAGGCAATGATTATTGTCCTCCTAGCGTTCTACCTATAGCCTTCACACCACTACATAGTTCATGTTGACCACTGGAAACTCCATGTTGCCCTACCAGAGCCAATGGGAAGGAGTTGTCCCTATGTTTGGTCAATGTGCTAGCATTAAATTTTCTCCCCTTCAATATCTCTTCCATTACAGGTAGAATGCCTCTAGTTCTCACATTACCAAACTTGAGAAGTGGAGACTTGTCTCTCCCTTTTTCGGCTAAGACTTGTCAATCTAGAGTGCTTAGAGCCTTGACACCCCCCATATAGGAGTGGATGGGTGAGGGTTTCCACAATCCCATTGAAACAAGGAGATGGAATATGAAGATTTAATTGAAGTTGTGAATCATCAATCAGTCCATTGGTCAATCCATTACATTGATTAAAATTGATTTCATGTATTCAATCATTTGGCTTTTAATACGATGATATATGCATGCCACGGCTTCAAAATTGATTCCTTGATCCAGTCTTACTAATCATCCAATCAGTCAACTAGACAATCCAGTTGAAAAATGGCTAATATGTTCTACAACTAATAAATAACATTATTTAAGTTGATTACCTAAACACTTTAGTAACCAAGTGAAACCTTAACCATCAGTAAACTCCTATTCTCAGTGGATCCTATATGTGTGACCCTATAGGTCTCAAATTGTGTTGGCAGTGAATGTCCATAACCAAATTATGACATCACAAGCAATGAGTGGTATCTAAAAAAATATCATTTCTACCCAAGTAATGGGAAAGTTGGAGAATGACTTCAACCTACATATGTTATTAATGTTATATTGATCAAATAGTTTCTAGGTGCCAAATATCCAAATGAATAAGAGGCATGAAATTGTCATCCTTTTTATTATTCAACCTCTATTCCTTGAACTCCAGAAGATTGTATGAGATGCATGTCAGCTCACATATCACATATTGATTCACATGAGTACGACAATACATTTCTTAGTCTCTCTAACCTAGTGGCCATGATATCAACTCCAGTGGGAGGGACAAATCTCATCAATATCACTCACATTCAATCCCCATGTGTTATAATGTACCAGAGAACCACCATTATGGAAACCCATATTCAAGGCCACGTTGGTTACTATCAAAGATCATCGAACGACATGTGATGAGTGTAACAACTTCTGGTCTAAGAACCACAATTACCACTATCACTTTGAGAGCTGATTGTGATTACCATTCCATGGTCTCCATGTATCACTCTCAAGGTGGGTTTGTCTGTTACACTATTAACAAGTACATGTGTTTGACTTGTTATCCCATATCATGACTAAGAGACTTTGTCATCAGTCAACACACATTCTAGTATTATATATTATTGTCGTCTATTTTTCTTCCACAATAACATCTGATTAGGAACATAACGAGAATATGTGTACACTTATTACCACCCTTCCGGGTGTTCAGCCTCTTCCACAGGCATGGGAGAGAGGGGAAATCTTTCTCTCTTAATCCCATATGTACACTTATCATATATATGATTGACTTCTTCAGGTCCTCAACCTAAAGATATATGTAACTGAGTAACATCATTCTTTAGACATATATTACATTTGTTTCTTCATCTCATGACTGAGACAATCCGAGACAACCTTGTCACACAAAATAAGATTACTCAAAACAAAACATATGATCGATCACTAATTAACCACATAGATAGAAAAGAGGGACAATTAAAATCAAATTAAACATCACTACATATCTAGAAACGTTTACATATAGGTCCAACAATTTGCATAACAACACATACCATATCAGGTATTTACATATCTATCTAGGTAGCCATAGCCACAACCTATATAGAAAACCATATTGTTTCACATATATACATGCCATATACACCATAGACATACTGCCAAAAACTCAAGTTGATATACATATCATCTACAAAACATCCCATGCCCAAACCTAAGAGTACAGGGACGATTCTAGGACAGACTATACACTAGACAACCTTCTTCTTCTACTTCTCTTCAAGCTTCTCTTCTTCACCACCTTGAACATGAAGACATCACTGACAATCACCAAAAGGGATGTGGTGATCCATGAGGTGAGACCCATGTCCCAGAAAGAGATATAACTCTCAACATCGCTTATTGACTACAACATGTTATCTAATTAAACATGATAAGCAGATTGTAAAACATCATGCATGATTAACTAGAGACATAGAGGAACAAATAAAGATGTCACCATTTACAGAATTGATTTCTCTTACTACAATATATATCAACTAATCAGTAAAAAAAAAAAGCAAGGGTTACCAACAATTATGAATTATGCTTAAACCTAGACAAATATACTACACGATTGGATTGCATATTTTATTAAGCCTTGGGGAGTTTGAGGTTTACCAATCGAAGTCCAACTGATCATGACTAAGTAAAAATTAGTTTCGTACAAGATTTAGGAATGTCAAAATCCTAAGATCTCATCTACCCTCGGTCAATATGAGTCTATCGCGGTGGCTTATAAGTCAAGTTACAAAATAGCCTAATCCGCCCTTGGTGTATAGGTCACAACACTAGTAAACTAGGGCGTACAAAACCCTATTATTTGAGGTACAACTATAGTTGTCCTCAATCACATCACATATACTAAATCATCTGAAATATGCCATGCAACATTCTCCTACAGAAGTATGACCGCAACCATCCTCAAAATATGCATATACTTGATAGTATATGACTCCAAGCTTCCCTTAAGAATATGTGTTTGCCCATCTAGAAAAGTGCTATTAGTGGAATGGTTCTACGGCATAGGGCACTACATGATTAGGGTTTCACGTGATTAATTAATATCAATTGGGTGAGTTAAGGTTGCATCACTCAAGTTACTTTCAAACCCTAAAAGAGTACTACAAAAACATGAGTGTATGTTGCAACTTTAGAAGATATAAACATGTATGAGGTACATTTCTTATCACATCATCACATGACACCAATGTTTATCACATGATGAAGAGGATTACACCTCCATAAGTCTCAAGACATGTTGAAAGGTCATTAATACCATGTCATTATTCCTTCAAGAACTTCAATATCTTTCCATACCTTACAAAAGGCTCAACAAATCATCACCATACTTTTGATGCATAGGTCCAACATAGCCGTGCATTAAAGAACTATGATGTTCATATGACAACATATTAGGGTTACAATAACACTGAGAGAGTAATTCTTCATCATACTAATCATACAAGGAATCTAAGTATGATTAACCATCATCACTTATTTGTACTAGGGTTAGGTTCAATTAAGATAAGTTTAATTGAAGATACAAATCAACACTTAATGATAAACCCTAGAACCTAACATCCCCATCAGATCATGGGTGCATAAGGTCAAGCATAACCATCACATCACAAACTATGCAACATCATATGCATATACATAACCCAAAACATAACCATCAGATTGAATCATCAAATCAAACAATCAGATGTTGTATAGACAAAATCATCATATTAATAGAGATAAACCTACTAGAATATATGCCTAGAAAAACCATCAAATCCATACCTAGAAAGCTATAGGATGTGAACTTTAGAACCCCCATCGTATGTGGTCACCATAGCCACCATTGGACATGGTCATCAGGATCACCATCGATTGTTGACACTAGAAACCAATCATTTGTGAACAAGTAGAGAGACCATCTAGCATGAACCCAGATAAGTCATTGGTTGTGTACTATTGAATGTTGGAACCAGTACATCCATCAGTCATGGAATCAAAGGGACCATCGAGTGTGAATCCATTGAGACCATTCGTTGTGGTCAACATGTAGAAAACAAGTCTCAAACACTAAGTAAAACCATCGGTTGTGAGATAGAGGAAAGCCATCGACTTGTACCACATGAAGGTGTAATAAAACCATCATTTCTCAATCATAAGAAGGTCCAAAATAGTAGCTAAGTCAAAGCCATCGGTTCTTGTAATAAGAGACACAATTAAATCATTAAACAAGGGAAATCAGTTCAAAAACCCTAAGAAAGAACAATCATTTGAGAGAGAAAAAGCCATTATTTTCCATATGCATGCAAGGTCCAAAGCTTTCACTACCAAGGAAGGACTATGCACAAGGATTAGGGTTCATCCAAGAAGATAAAATACTCAAGAAATACCACATTGGCAAGGTAGCATCTTTCTACTTAGTACCACATTTTAGAGCAAGATCTAACACATGGAAGCTAGGAGTAAGCAATAAATAGGGAGAAAGCTATATAACTCACATTAATGTTGAAGATGAAGCTCCAAATAGAAAGATAGATTGAGGAAAGATAGAAGAAACATTAGCTTGGTCACTCCACTCGGCCAAGCTAGGTCCTTGTACAAAAGAAAGCAAATCCTAGGCCAAGAAGCAAGAAAGAAGGTGCCTTAACCCCTAGGTACGTCAAGATCCGCCATGGATTCAACCAAGAAGAAGAGAAAGGAAGGTAGTAATGCAAGAAAAACAAAGGACAGGAGGGAGATCTCACTCCCCTAGGACAAAAAGAAAAGAAAGGAAGCACCAAACCACCTCAACAAGGGTGGATCCAAACCCTAGGTGCAAATACAAGAAAGGTCAGCCAAGCTTCTTCTACCTTGAGCTCTTCTTCTCCACCAAGCAACAGGGACGATCTCTAAGTAACAAGAAGAAGAAAAATGGTCCAAAGGGTTCGGTTGCAAGAGAGGAGGGAGGTATATGAAGCTATGGGTGGGAGAGAAAGGTAGGTTGAGGTGTCCAGCCAATCTTGTCATGTGTCCAAGGTCAAAAACATCATGTCCACGCAAACCTAGTCGACCATTGGTTGTGAAGGCCAGGAAGACAAATGAATCATGACTCCTAGGGAAACCATCGACCATCAACAATAAGGTGACCATCAGATCTGGACTTCCATTGGTCATAAGGGTGAAACTCTTGCATCACTATCAGTTTCCACTTCCCATGGTGAACCATCAATCCAAGCAGCTTCAAGAGAGTAAACCATCAACCTTTACACCTCAAGGGGCCACCATCATTGTTAATTTTGCTTGTATAGATTGAAATGCAATTTTGCAAATAAAAGGGATTTGAATGGAAATTGGTATGCTTTGTATTCAAAGAATGGATTCTTTTGCAAAATTTTCTTTGGATGCATGAATTTGTGGTTTACACTGTTTAGATAAATCAATAATGATAAAAAGGATAAAAGGATAAAAGAAAACCCATAATAAATGAAAGGATTAAGAAATAGAAGATAATTGTGTGCGTATGAGAGAATTGTGTAAAATTATCTATAAAATGGAAAGGATAACCACTATTGATTAGTTTTCGGTTCCACTCAGTTTCTAACAAGAAAGGAAAACAAAATTAAGGAAATAGAAGAGAAAGAAAGAGAAAAGATAAATTTTCAATGCATAATATATGCCTTAAAAGTGGATGATTTGCATATAAAGAAAAGACTCTTTTATTTTCGATTTTTGGTTTAAACTTTGCACACAAGTAGTTTAAGTCATTAAAGACTTTCCCAAAAAATTTGGGATTAAAAGGATAAAAGGAGAATGAGATATGGATTCTTATAGAATCCCAAACGTGACAAGGTTAACTGAATATATATAAATTGTCACAGTTATTTGTTTTTGGAAACCAATTTTCTGGCCTTTTAAATGTCACACCTGATGTGGACCTTTGGATTGTGAATCTAATGGATGAGAACTTATCACCTTCCTTCAACTGATTCAGGCAATTCGGCTACAGTACTCTACCTTCTCTCTTGTTGATTGTCTCTCTCTGTGGATCGTGTCTTACATAATGAGGAATGCCATTGAATGGGGTATGTGAAACCGAACCTAACCAACCCTAACACCGCCTATTTTCCAGTAGGGATTAGGATTTCACTAATTTGCAATTGAAGTCCTACTCCATGACCTACTGGAACTCCCTCCTATATATATAGATCTGACCCTCAATCCCTTTGGCTCAGAAATCAGGGACCATCCCATGAAAATAGTTGATCAGGTGTGAATCACCCACCTTCTCCCTCTCTCCTTCTTGGCTTCCCCCTTCTTCAGTTCTCTATATCCCGATAGGAGGGGGAGGCTGCCCTAGTCCCAGTCCCTTCCGGCTAGACCTCGACTAACCCTGAACTCGGGGAGGCACTGCGGAGAGGTTCGCACTGTCACCCAACTTCTGGGGGCGCTAGAGCCTGGAGTCAACAATGGAGTTGACTTCTCCATGGTGCAACCTAGAGTCATGGTCTATGTGCAAGAAGGGAGATAATAGGAGGATAAAGGACTAGAATTCCCCCGAGGCACCATGCTTAATTAAGGGTCGTAACAGACTTTCTACTCATTTATTTGCCCAACCCACATGGGTGCAGGGCACCATTGCACCAATAGGGCGGAAGCCCATTGGAGGAAGCCTACTGTGTGGAAAATAGGCATATATTTACCATTAATGACATGGTACTCTCTAATTGGTCAAGAAGTGTTTACTTTACAAAAATGATAACTAAATATTGGTAGCTCATATGAAGACATGTTATATATGATTTTTGATCAAAAACATCTGTAGAGTCCAATAAAAATATAATTAGGACCTATATATGCTTCTAGTTAGAGAAGTGCATATAGTTAGCATCTTGAATGTGTTAAATGAACTAGAACCCTAATTTCTAAGATTTGATGATTCTAATATGTCCAATTGATATTAATGATAAAGGATTGATCTTTTATGAATAAAATGAGAAAATTAAAAGTTATATTAATGTAGCAACCCATGTTTTGGATAATTAGGGTTTCCTTGAGATAAAAGGTGTAATTAGTGATGAATTAGGGTTTGTAAACCCAATGGACAAGAAAAGTGGCAATTTGGGTTTGGAGAACCAAAACCCTAATGAAACCCTAAAATCTGACCTAGAAAATCCTAACTTGAGACCCAAGTTAGTCCAAATGATTATTTGGATAAAATAATAATGCATGGGTACATTGCTTTAACTTTCAGGATAACTTTCCTTGGTTGATTGATTGATTGATTGTTCTTTCTTGGACATGTAGAACACCCGAACAAGGTATGTGGTTACACCTATGACTAATCACTTTAGTTTCTCGGTGATTTTCGAGGTTCTATTAGATTTTTTTAAATTAAATGCTTGGATGATATTTATTTTCTGTAATCTATAAAGTGACTATGACCATCACAGTAGTAAACATATAACTAGCTCAAACCTACATACCAACTCTAGAAATTGACAATGGAAAGATGTATAAATTCATAGTGATGGCTAATAACCAAGCCTCAGATTGGGAAGGTCAAACAAGTAGGGGTGAGCATTCGGTTAATTCGGTCGGTTATGGTTAATTTGGTTTGGTTGAATGGTTAATTTGTGGTTTAAGATTTTAACCGTTAACCTAACCAAATTAGTGTTGGTTAGTTCGGCTATGGTTAATCAGTTAATGGTTAATTGTGTCGGTTAATTTGGTTAACCAAACAACACTCTTATAATAATATTGTATAAAAATAATTATAAAATTTTGAACAATTATTTTATTATAGTAATATTACATATGCACATAGTGATATATAGTTCATAAAAGCTTGATTAGTTCATAAACAAGGCGGTTTTTTGAAATAAAAGTAAAATTATATAGGTATATACATGAGCAAGATATTTCTTTTTGAATAAATTGTGATTATTCAACTGATTCGGTTAACCAAACATAAAATATTTTTAATCGGCAAATTAACCATTTAACCAATTAATCAAAATAAATTAACCAAATTAACCGAATTAACCAAATTGTCTATAAGCATTAACCATTCGGAATAACCATTCGGCTAATTGGTTATTAACTGAATTTTGCTCACCCCTACCAACAAGGTATCGAGCTCCAGATTGAGAGGAGGCCTAAAGTTCAATGCATGGGCAAAACCGTAAGAGATGGTTTGCCAGAGGTTGGGTAAAAATGGTTGAGAAGATATGAAGAAAATGATAGATTTTGTTTCTGTAAAAATAATTTATTAGTTATGTTATTACAAGTAAATGTGAATATTTCTTTCCGACCCCCACATACTAGTATAATTCTTATACTGATTGACCTTTTGTTTGTTGGTGTTTTAGGATAATTTGTCGTCTACATTTATGATGAAATCGGATATCTAGAATGAAGGCACAAGATGAAGAAACATAATGAAAATATGGAGGTTGTAGTTAGATTTTATTTTATGTTGAATCTTTAGATATCACTTCAGTTTTATACTATCTTCTGTTTGTTTTATAAAAAAACATGATTTACTTAACCGGAAGCGATCATTAACAACAGATTAACAAAAATCACTAAAAATTAAAAGTTTTTGCAAGGAGATCTATTTCCAGAAAACTCCTTTAACAATAACCAAAGTATTACATATTCATTTTGGTTCACAAGTACATTCTATGTACCATCTCTTCTCAAGGATTACATACAACAGTTGTTTTGGCAAACTATACATAAGAAACATAAAACCTCGAGGCATTCAAGCCAAAATCTCATATAGATGATAAAAACACTATCTACTGACTCCGAGGATCTGAGAGTACAGAGACGACACATAGGACTCTATGTACACATATACAAGACATGACAGCCAGTGTCTCCACCTGTGAATTCACTTCTATCCTTGTTGCTGTTGTTGCTCTTTCCTTACTGTAGGGTTTCTGCCTCTTCCTCCACGTCTTCCTAAAAAGTTGGATCCCACGGGGGTGATACAATTGTAAATTGTCCCCAGCGAGAGATATAACTCTCTGCCATAAACATTATTATTGAAGATTAGTAGAATAAAACTGAGCAAGAAATGTTTTATATTAACAATAGTATTACGCATTATATGAACAGAATATGACAATCTCCTTTCTTAAGAAGAACATTTTATTTACTCATGGTATAATTATATGTCATCTATCTACTTTGCAAGAAATGCAAGGAATCATAAATATATCATCTATCAACTAAAGATGCATAAAAGAAATGTAACATCCGCCAATGATTTTCGTATTCCATTCTTAAGAAAACATGTTATACGGATGATTATATTTTACAACCACACTTATGCCCTGAGGAGATGAGGTATACCGCTCATACTCCAACCGACCATTACGATGTCGAAATTGATGCCATACAAGGTCAAGGGTAGAGCCGGCTACCATGACCTCCCTTATCTCGGTCAGTACGAGATTCCATGCAGGACATCTTGTGTCTCTGCTAAATAGCTTTCCAAGGTATACTAGTAACTTCGCTATAGAGTTACAGTGGTGTGTTGTACTCTCTTCGCAATCGAGAGACTTGATAATAATCTCACATCGATCCGACAATAATATGATTGGGAGATTCATGATACATCTATCCCATTATCAGGGTATTAGTGATACATCCACCCTGACATATATAATGAAGGAAGAGATATTTAATGTTTATCTCGCATCAATTCCTCCATTAGGTCGTAAGGTAATCACGCCCATCACCCCCACATATTCAAAAATATGTGTTCCGGGTTATGCCGCGGAGCAACCCATTTCACCATCTAGCAAATTCTGACACTGATGGATCTACGACCAGGGCACTACATGATAAGATTTCACTTGGTTAATTATGTGCATTACTGTGCTCGTTTAGCATCAGTCAAGTTCTCAAACATTATTATGACAAATGCTACAAAGAAGAGTATGATATACCTATCAAGTACTTTCCAACACTTTATAGAACATTGGGATCTTAATCCCTTATCACATCATGGGCATTCTCATCCCTTAACATCTCATCATCATGATTATAGAATATGGGTATTTAAAACCCTCAGTTCATCAAAGAACACTTGTTACCACTTATCTGGTAATTAATACCTTTAGGTCATATGACCAAGGTAAACTTGATACTTGCTACACAAGCATCTCATATGGCTCTCAATGCCCATTAAGTCTCTTGTTACCTCTTATTAGGTAACAAAGCATCACATGGCTCACAAGGCCATTACATCTTGTCACCTCTCACTAGGTAACAACTTATTCACAAGGCTCACAAGGCCATAAAGCATTTAAATAATTAACACATCATAGCTCATACCTGGCTATGCTCATCATCTCATGATTTCCTGCATGATCATTATATGATAACAGTTATATCAATTATTTATCAGCACTATGCAATGTAAGTGCAGCATCAGTATTCCCTTATTTTAGGGTTAGGATTTCTCTTACATATCATCATCATTCATTAGATTTAGGGTTTTCCATAACTAACCATTTAGGTTCTCAATATCATATTATTAATGATCAAGACCTAATTCATTGTTCCACACAGGTAGGATCCAATATTGATCACATAAGCATTTAATCATGCTTATTTATTCTCATCATTTATCATTGAATGAATTAGCAACAAGGTATAAGTTCCTCTCTCCACTTTACCAGAATATGATTACATCATACTTTATTGTTTTGGCTTAAAATTTTCATAAGGCATATTAGCCTACACTTATCAAAGTGCATTACATCTCAATGTAACGATTGACATGACACACTTCATCTGCAACTCATCCAAGTATATTGGATTTAGGATACATCAAGGTGTATCAATCTTGAGGTGCTGGATGTGATATCTATCATATGTTGATGTATCACTTCCCTCATCACCTTTATCTTACTTGAGTTCATCAACTTATCTTGTATTAGGGTATTTCCCATCCTAATACTTTATACACCAATTCATCATATTGATCATGTAATGTATTGGGCATAAGTCACTTTTTTAGAATATGCAACCATTTCCAATGATATAGACCCATCTTGAGTTAAGGAACTATTGATATAAATATATCCATTATCAACATCTTTAGGTGTTTCATTTATCAATAAGTCATTATTCCATTATGAGTAATAGGGTTTTCCATCTTTATAAATTAGGGTTCACATAAAATCTCCCCATATATGGGTTTCTCATAGCAATATCTGAAATTAGGGTTTCTCAACTCAACCCAAAGTTAGGGTTATGATTTATAATAATTTTTCCTAAGATTAGGGTTTCATATAGAATTATATAGCATCACCCTGGAATTACAGTTCACATCATATCCCTATATTAGTGTTTTTCTTAACATCATCCTTAATTTGGGTTTCACATGACTTCACCCTTGATTAGGGTTTCTCATTTTATCACCCTGAATTGAGATCTCTCACATTAATACCCTAGATTAGGGTTACACCATTATCCTAGCTTAGGGTTACACCTAGCATTGCCCTAAATTAGGGTTGAGGTTTGTCAACTTTCTCATTTAGGGTTTCATAATCTCTTTATAAAGGATCATATCCTAATTACATATTGTATTCATGTTGAAAGTATTGAGGCCTAACTACTACATGATTATTATACATGTATGAATTCTTCTCTCTCATCCTCTCTAGGATGTTGATTACTCCATACTCATCAACTTGGATCAACCCATTATTCTAGTACATACATCTATGGTCATCATAGTGTATTAAGTTACTACTTTCATAAGCATCAAAGATTAACCACTTTAAATGTACTAATCACCTAGGTACTTTAAGGATTCCACCATTGTGCTTATATTTGCTAATCATCATTATCAATCATGGAATGAATTAATCTTTCATCATCTTAAGTCTCTAGTCAATTATATACATATTGAACCTTCAATCGGTTTTGACCTTCTAAACCTCCAAACAATTTTGTAGTCAATTGCCCTCCAAACTATTTTGAAACCGTTTGGGCATCTAGGCTTGAGATCATTTTCCCATCAAATGGTTTTCGAAACCATTTGGGCATCTAGTCCTTGAAACCATTTGAACAAGTATACATTGAAACCATTTGAACAATTTTGTACTTGAAACCGTTTAGCCAAATGTTCTTGAGATCGATTGAGTCTCCAAACGGTTTGGGATCGTTTGGTCCCAAATAGTCTTGAGACCGTTTGGTCCAACCCTCTCACAACCGAATGGACCAAAAAGGTCTTCCATCACTTAATCAATTCAGGGTTTCAATCAATGAACCGCCTATCAATTGAATCATTGATTCATTCATCAATTGAACCATTGAATCACCCTTCAATTGGACCATCAATTAGGGTTTTGAACCCAATTGAACTAGGAATTATAATAAAAAAAAACAACCAATTAGGGTTTTGAAATTGAGGAACCATCAATGGTTGACATAGTGAAACTAATTCCATTGAAATTGTTGAATCATCATTAAACCATGATATGACCTGACCTCAAACGGTCTTGAGGACATTTGGATGACCTCCAAATGGTCTTGAGACTGTTTGACCCATCCCATCATTGAAATTTTTCAAGTGTAATTAGGGTTTGAATCATTGAATTGATCATCAATGGAGCTATTGATTGTATTTCAATTTGAAATCATTGGATCTTCAACCATCCAATCATAGTCAACCATAGACCTCCAAACAGTCTTGGTTGACCTCCAAATGGTCTTGAGACCGTTTGGGTGACCTCCAAATGGTCATGAGACCATTTGGGTTAGTCAACCCAAAAATTGAATCCATCAATTGAGAATTTCAACACTTCAACCCGAGTGAATTTTGTAATTGAAAGACCTTCCATTCTTGGAACCTTCAAGATCAAATTAATTGAAACCATTGGATTAACATCCAATTACATCAGCATATTTATCCAAAGGGTCAAATATAGGTCAGCCTCTCCAAACGGTTTGAAACCGTTTGGTTTCTAACGGTTTGTTGAAACTATTTAACCAATTCCATTGAAACTGATTGGTCTCAAATTTTGAAACTATTTGCCTATGATATTAATTGAGATGTGTGCTTGAGATGATGTCATCATCATCAAGCTTCAACACCTCGAATTCTACTGCAATTCTCATGATAGTTTCATCAATTAATCAAAAGAATTTCAAGAAGAACAATTGAACCAAACGAATTGAAGAATTGAATTCAATAACAATGATTAAGGGTTCATGTTATATAACCCGCCTTCAAAGAAGATTCAAAGCTGAAAACTCCACGTATTTAATGGTGGAAGAAGCATTCTCAACTATCCAAAGCTCCTGGTCAAGCTTATGAGTTAAAAGAAATGGCTAGGATTGAAGATTGAATGGAGAAAAGAAGAAATTAAGCATTGATTTGTGATTTCCACCATGAAATCAAGGTGAAAAGAGGTCATGGAGCTTACCTACAGGTTGGGGGTCGTCCTCCTGTTTTTACTAAGCTTCCTTGGTCATTTTGCAAGCAAGGAGAGAAACAAGGATCGAAAAAGCCTTTGAATTGAGTTGGAAGTGGTGTTTTTATAATGACATTCAATGAGAGAGAAAGTAGTAATTAATTCCTTTAATTTCTCAAATTTATGCCACAATTCCCCCTCAACTCCTTTCCCACGAAGCTATCCTATTTCATTTTGCAAACCTCTTCTTTATCCATGAATTTAAAGGAAAAGAAATTAAGTACCTTAACCCTTATAATAATAATATCCAATAATTAGTGGATACTACTTTTTCTTTATTTAATGTGAGTGGGTTATCCACTTGCTTGAGATATTTTCGTGCCTTCTCAAGGCACATGGTCGTCCATTCTTTTGCAAAATCATCCCTCACCTTTTGGTTGAAGGTCTCTTCAATTAGTATATTTATTTTTGCATTAAATTGAATTATGTTTCCAATTATGCTGAAATCTTGATTATTTTAATATCAAGATGCTCTCTCCTCCAAAATTGACTCAAATGAGATGCCCCTCTGATTTTGTTTCCTCTACATGATGACAAGAAACATTAGGGACCTTATTAAAGTGATAATTTTCATATTGAACCCTAGGTTTTGGGTAAATTGCACATTACACCAAAACTAGGTTTTAATGCACAAACATTGCTTAATCAGCTCTTTCTTGGTATTCAGGATTGTGAAAGCCATACCACTACATCATACTCATTCCTATGATTCTTCATAATATGAGGAACATTTTATCATGCAACATTTTCAAATTAACCCCTCAACTTGGGTAAACTGCACTTTAGTCCAAAACAAGTAAAACATTGTTTCAACATTATTCAAAAAGGATTGAAATTGAGATATAAGTCCCTCTTGAGACTTAATTACTTTTCAAGAGATAAGAGCAAGCATATAATCCACTTTATTTAAGCAAAACATCTAGGGTTAAGGCTTAACCCAGGTCAGGGATGTTAGAGTAAACCTGGTAACTCATCAGGAAAAACATCTAAAAACTCATGTATTATTGGAACATCTGCTATACTGAATGCTCCTTTCTCTGCCCAAGCATCCACCATATGTGCGAAAAAGGCCTCACACCCCTTTATCATCATTTTATCAGCTACAACAGTTGATATTGTACATGTGGGCAAGACTTTTCTATCCCCACTAAAGACACATGAAAAACCACCTTCTTGAAAGATAGATTCTTTCTTCCAACAATCTAACTGGACATGATATGTCTCAAGGTAGACCATACCCAAAATGATTTGAAAAGGATTAATATTTAGGGGTATGAGATTAACTGCTATTGTATACCCACTAAAACTCAACAGACATCCAGGACATACTTATGTCAAAATTGAGGATTCACCTAGTGGAACTTTTAACAACAACTCATAAGATAAATCTTGGGTTTGTAGATTTAATCCACTAACATTGAACTTTGAGTAAAAGAATGTGTTGCACTAGGATCTATCAATACTGTAACAAAAATGTTGTTAAAGAGAAGCATCTCACATGTCTCAACTCTAGGTAAAACCATATCTTCAGATGGTGTCATTGAGAAGAAGTGCCCAATAGCTCTCCCTCTACCATGTTGTCCTCGTTGTCCACTAGTGCTACTAGGTTCTCCCCCTCTAGAACTTGAAGCCACTAAAGAACTTGCCCCTCTAGCTGGAGCCTACCTCTGTGGAGTCTGAAGTTGTAATTGTGAACCTTGTTCTGAAACATATGGAAGCTTTGGATAGTCCCTTTTTATATGTCTAATCTATCCACAATGGAAATACATTGGATCATTAGTTCCCCAAAATTGACCAGAATGTGTCCTACCACAATTGTCACATATGGCTACATCCTATCATTGTGAGCCTATCACTGACATTGATGATCCTTAATACCTAGTTGGGGGTGTCCATGCAGACTGTGTATTCCATCTACTATAATTGGCCCTTCCTTGTCTCCCAAAATAGCCAAGTCCTCATCCTATCATAGAAAAGAAACCACCACCTCCTCTGTATCCACCACTACTCTGTCCCCCTCTCTTGAAGTGTCTAGATCTTTTCTTACTCTCTGACGGCTTATCAACATTAACTGTCTCTTCTACACCTCTCCTTGCTTCCACAAATTCCCCAAACTTTTTTTCTCTTCAACCAATGGCTGACATAGTGTGTCTAATATCTGATCTTAGTCCTTGTTGAAATCTTCTGCACTTTTCTACATCATCAGGCACAAGTTGTGGACAGAAATTTGTCAACCTTGTGAAATGTGCCTTGTATTCACGAGTTGTTGTAACGACCCTGCCTCCCGGTAACCCCCAATTAAGGGAGACCAAGAGGTCAGAGTCATTATATCAAATAATGGGATCAAAGGTTTGGCAAATAATCAATAACAGTTATCAAATTTTACCAACTAAACTGAAAACTGGTATAAAATAAAACTTTGCATACCTTTAATAACTTTGGGAATCTATCTATCCACTACTTAGATTTTCCTATCTAATCCTCCTTGCACTTTATTTCTTATTTTCACAAGGTTACGCTTTACTGTTTGTGCTTTTCTGGGTTATACCTAAAATGCCGACAAACAAAATGTCGGTCAGCATATCAGAATATGTTGGTATGTGGGGTATTTCAAAAATTGTGCAACTATGACAACAATGTAATCAACCAATTATCATTTAACATTCAATATTACATTTTTAAGCAAAACTACTCAATCCTTACCTATCCCCTATCTCTGTGTTGTCCCTGTAGTGGACATGGATACTACCTCTCTCATATGGTAGATCCTTACCCCCATGGCCCTACCTTACAGGTAGCCAATACTTAGGGTTATAGAGTCACATGGCCCTACTCAAAGGTAGTCCAATCCCTGACTCAAGGTGACTTGATGGTCCTACCCCATTGGTAGCCATGTACTATGTCATCCAATGACCTGATGGACCTACCCCATAGGTAGCCATATACTAGGTCAGTCTATCAAACTATAGAGGGAACTAGGATTTGAGTTAGTAGGCACGTATCTTATGTGATAGTCATATCCACATTATGGTTTGCATGAATTAAATTCATCTAACAGTTTAATTCAAGCCACGATGGAAACATCGACAAAATCCTCAGAAAACTAATTCGGGGTAGTCATAAGCGTAACCACATACCTGTCAAGCTTTCTTGAATGCAAAATTAATCCAAACAAGCAAGTAATCTAGAATCAAGCAAGCAATCACACAATTTGGCCCTGAAAAATACATCCAATATTTTCTATCATGGACCATGGTATCCTAGTCTAATATGCCTAATTGTGCCCTACGCTTACTAGCCCTTTTTAAGGTTTCGACCATAACTAGGGTTTCATTTCCTTTTTACCACTTTTATTTTACTTTTATCAAAATATCCATCAAACCCTAATTATCTTATCTTATTTTCCATTAAGATCCTTAAAATCAGGTTTGGACCACAAAAATCCTAATTTTCAGATTACTATATCTTTTCTTCCCTTTTTCCTCACTTTAGGGTTTCTAATGGTACTAATTACATTATTAGGTTTAAAACCCTAATTCTTGTGATTCCCTTTTCAAAATAGGTTAATATCCATCTATATCATTAAAGCAGTTAATAGTGCTTGAATTTATTCACTTGCAAGATTAAATCTATTATTTATCAACAATTAGGGTTTTTAACCACAAATTATTACTTTTCTTCCAAAATTATACAATTTTACAAAAGTATACTGATTTAGGTTTCCAAACCATTTTTAATCTATTCCACGTATTTTTCTAATCAATTTTCATTTATTAAGTTTCCTCATCTGAGTTTTGTATCAAACGATACGATTTTAACAAGAACATCCCTTTTTCTGATTTATTTGCTAATTTTAGGAAAAACATGGATCGTTCGATCCAAGGTCCGCTGGTCCACTCAGGATCCAACGGTCAAGGATGTGCGCGCCTATTCTTTGCGATCAAAAGAAAGTGAAGTACAAGTCTGCCCTTACCTTCCTTCACATACGTCGGGGGCAACATGGTCTCTTCCCCTTCTCTTCTTCTTCCTTGTGATGAACCTCGCGCGCAACACAGGGTCAACGCTACAGTCAAAAACGGTGTTGACCTCAAGCTCCAGCTTCTCCACTTGTGAAACGACGCGCCGCCCACTGTTGACAGGTCCTGTCAGACTCGCCTCCTCCTCCAATTTCCCCGGGCATGCACCGCTTGCTCGGGTCCTGAAGAATAACCTCTGGCGGTGGTTCAAGTGAAATAGAGATGAAATCTGAGGGAAGGGTAGCACCTCGAGGGCGGGGAAAAGGTGAGGGAAGTCGTGTGGAGTCTTTAGAACATGAGGGAGATCTCACAGCATGATTCAACCATGTATATATAGGGATGGCCACGAAGGGTGGTTGGCGGAAGTCCTGGAGATTGGGGGATTTGCCCACCGCTTCCTAAAGATAGCCAAATCCAGGCTTGTCGAGTTTGACTTCCCAATCTGAACCTGATGGGATGGTTTCTAAGAGCCCTCGTCATCCAGGGAGAGAGAAACTCAGAGGGGAAATAGGCAACTGGGTTGTTTCCTTTCACGGTCTGTCCCAGTCTGTCCCAAGCTAGGAGATGAACGAGAATCCTCGGATCCCGATCCTAAGGCCAGAAACGTGAGCGAAAAAAGGAGCATGATTTCCCAAAACGTGACATGTATATCAAAATTCATTATCCTTCACACTTTAGGATAACTTCTAAAAATCACAACTCATTATTCCTTTATCCTTTTTCTACAAAATTTTAGAGGAAGCTTTGGATCGACATCATCTACCTTTGTACCAAATTGGAGACCCAAATTCCAAAGGAAAAGGGTGTTTTCTTCACAATCAAGCTATCTTTTAAATTAAGCCCATGTAATTTAGTATTTCCTCTTTCTTTTCCATTAAATTATTATTTTGAATTCCTTGAACCTCAAGGAACCCTTAATTGCTTGGAACCCCATCTTGGGAATATTCTTTAGCCTTTTACTTGTCCTTTATCTATTTTCTCTTTCTTTTTATTCATTTCTTTAGTAAAATATCTCTTTTCAAGGATTTCTCTTCATCTTTGTTTTTATTTTCCTCATTGGCATCCCTTTTATCATTAGGAATCCTTTGGAAATGAAAATCCATCAAGTACAACTCAATTATACTTGTTTTCCATATTTAATCATTATTTTCAATTTCTTTCTTAATAAAGAAATATCTAATTGATCTTTTCTTTTCTTATTGCTTTATCTTTGCAATTTTGGACTCCTTGGGACCCAAGGAACCCAAGAGGCACAAAATCCACCTTTGTATTACACTCTATTGCCTTCTAGAGGTATGTACATTTTTCTTTTCTCCATTTCTTATTAATAATGGAGTTTCTTTTGTCTTATCCTTGTTATTGGGCCCAATAGCCAATAAAGCCCACAAATAAATCAACAAGGCTATTTTAAACGAAATTCATGCATTCAATCATTATTTGTTCATTTATCTTTATTATGAGAAATTACATTTCTCACCAAATGAACCCAAAAATTGGGGTTGTAACATCCTTCCCCTCTTATAAGAATTTTGTCCTCAGAATTCCACCAAGCAAACAAACAAATCAGGATAAGCCTTTCTTATGTCCATCAGGGCTCCCATGTGGCTTCACCCTTTCCATGGTGCTTCCCAAGAACCTTCATCATCTCATATTCTTCCATCTGAGTTCTTTCTTACCTTGGTATCTTGTACCCTCATAGGTGACTCGGGACATTTCAGCCTCTCAAAATCTCAATAGGTTCAGGGCTCAACACATGGCTTGGGTACCTCACATAGTGCTCTAGATCAGACTCATGGAACACATTACACATCATGTTATCCTGAGGGGCAAGGCTAAACACAACCATCTCCACCAATCCATCTCAAATGAACCCATATATCGGGGACTCAACTTTCTCAGTTGTAGCTTAGAGGGGTCGGATTTTCACATCACATACTCTCCCATAGTGAGTTGCATGTCAGTCTACTTTGCATCAGCTCACGACTCAGGTTGCTTCTAGCTCACTCTCAGCCATTGCACGATCAAATCGACTTCATCTGCACACACTGTAGTTTTTTTCTGACCTTTGCGAGGCCTCCTTCACCAACATCATGAAGTGGTGACCGACACAACCTCCTTATAGAACATCTTGCATCCCGATATAGGCTATGGTGGTTAACATCACATCTTAAGAATTGTCTCTATGTATCACCCTAAATGAGCACACATGCTCTCATCAGACCCTCTAGTCTGGATCATACCGTCCATTAGTATGGGGTGATAAACTGTACTGACATCGAGTTCTTCATGTATCTACTTCCACCTAAAGGAAGTGAACCTTTAGGTCCTTCTCAAGAACCTTTGAACTCGCATCATGGTGTAGCTGAACCATCTCTCTCTCTCTTGTAAGCAGTTCAGCCCGATCTGTCCCTTGACATTACTCTTCCTTTCTCTTATCATCTAGGTAAGGCGATCTACCATAACCCACATTATATCTTGACCTTCCTTGGTCAAGGGGAGACTTACCACAACATCAATAGTGGTGTACTCCCATTCCCTCTCAGGGACTCTTTATCCTCTATCCCAGAGTATTGGGTTACTAGTGTTCGTCCTTCACCTCCTGTCATGCATGGAAACATGCCACGTGCAACATTATCTTAGTCATCCAATGTACCACTGCAACTTACTATCTTAGTAGTACCATGGTGTATGATGAACTTAAAATCATGATCTCATGTACGTCATGATTCCTTAAGATTGATTCCTTAGAAACCCTAAATTACTCTAGTCGGGTTTTCATCACCTTCCTCTCCAGAGAAGTGCATCTGAGGTTCTACCACCATCCTTTCATTGCATGAAGGCCTAGGCTAGCTAACCAAACAACTACTAACTTGATCAACTAATATCGTCGCATCTGAGTGTTATCCAAACTTATCTCTTTTTCCAACTGGGGGTTATCCTATCAGCCTCTTCTAGCCTCCATCTAAACTAGGCAGCTGTATCTCATGTAGAGCATCCATCACCACTTCACATCCTTAGGTGTTAGGTAACGTTGAAGACGTACACCTCCATGTATTTTACTTATTACCTCATCTCAGCTCTAAGTCTATCTTCATCAAGAAAACTCTGAGCTTATCCTCTTGGTTATCAAACTCAACATTGTATCACTTGCAAATTCCACATAGCTGATGATAAAACATTCTCATAAGATGATTACATTAAAACTCTTATCGTTTGTACCTAATGTTCACTTCACCAGGGTATGTTATTGTCTCTCTCCTCATACCTCATAGCAACATTCCAACTTGCATCATCTTTATCGTTGGTGTATGTCATGCGTACTGTCCTATGTCACTCCCATAACAAGAGGAAATAAGCATTTGGCTGCTGTCTAAATACAAAGTTTTTCCTGTTCCAAGAGTAGACATGGTACATCCCAGCTTGCCATTACACCTTCAATTCTAAGTTGAAACGTGCAACTTATGTCTCTATATCACAATCATCTTGATATCAAGGTTACTTCCATGGAAACCGGTTTCGAACCTACTTGGGTCACCACACAATCCTTGGTCAGATCCTCTAGGTCTTTAGGGTGTCGGAAATTCTGGGGTCATCCCTCTTCCCTTATGCATCCAGAGAGTGCCATACTCATCTGCCTTTTGTGTCCCATGAGTTCATGAAGGTGATTAATCTCCTAACCCATGGCCCTCAGGCAATGATAGTTGTTACCTCCCAACCCTATGGTCATGTGCAACCAGGGAATTAGGCAACTCCTACTTCCATCGGTCTTTCCCTACCTGACCCTAGGATAGACTTAGGATTCTATTATAGTACATGTCCAGCTTTGAACCTTACTCAAGCCTTCATCATCTCTCTCTACATTCATGGGTTGACTTTCATCCTTTCATAGGGGTCATGACAAGTTGCCTACCTTGGTCAGGACCCATACCGGTTACCTCCATGGTAACACATCCACATGCACTTAGAGACAATTATCTATGGGTCTACATGTTCATTCTCATCCCATGTACTTTTCACTTAGGTTCTCAAGATCCTATGAGACCTTTTTCGGTTTCCTTAAAACCCAGAAAAGTGGTACACACCCTACCAAAGGGTTCCTCTCTCAGGATGGGAGGAAACTACAACTCTTGACAACAAGGTCACAAACATCCCTAGGGTTTATATTCACATGAGCATGCTTAACCCAGCAGCCACTAAGGCACAAGTAGACCACCTACTAAACCATGCTAGGTCATACTTGTTCTCATCCTCAACATTGGATCAAGATCATACCTTCCCATGTCATCAACATAGTTGTGGGGGGGATTCATCAAACCTACCTTAAACTTAAGCAGTTTCTCTTTCCTTAAACATGAGAAGTACCATGCTCGAACCTATTGTAACTAAAACCTCGTCATGAGCATCAGGTACACCACTTCCCCTCTTAGGCCTAGTAACCCTAGGTTCAATTCTTTGATGTCCCCTGTCTGCTCGACCTCTTAACTACGATCCAAACATGTACAAGGCATGGCATGCACTTCCTGCCATCCTTCTACTCGAGCAACACTTCAGAGTGGAGTCCTCCTCAAGGACAACCAACAAGGTATAAGGCCTCACAACATGTTACTAAACTTCTAAGGAACTCTTCCTCTCATCTTTACCAAAGGTAAAAAGGTACCGACATACTCATCCTCTCTCTAGGGTTTGGTTCCTCTCACGGCAACCAAGACATCTCCAGCCTCCAATGATCAAGCATGAGGCAACCACAACCATCCACATAGGTCGCATCATCCTCAACTCCAACTGTTCCTCATATCCCGGAGTCTAAGCTTCCAACCTTCTTGCTTGGTCCCGATCTCTCTCTCTAGAGCTAATCCTACTACCAACCTCACTATTAGGGTTCCTCTCTCGATGAAGATGGATCAAGCTCACAAGCATACCCCTACCTGGGTGAAGTGTATGCTCAAACTTATGTCTGCTCGAGATTACCCATAGCCCTTAATGCTTATCTTGTAAGCTATCCCTCATACTCTCTTGGTCAAGGTTTCAACCTACTGTCAGCACTACTGATGTACTCTGGGTGTATGTTATGCCCTACTGGCATAAGCTCATAGGGTTTCTATAGGTTCTTCACTAACCTCATCAATGAAGGAGTTATCCTTCAATCTAGCATGCACGACCCTCTCCAGGGTTGGGTCGCCCAAAGGTACTAGGTCATCTAACGTCTTATGGCATCCCAAAGTCATGACCAACCAAACACCCGGTCAACCAGGACATCTAACTCATCATGTCATCTCACCACTTAGGGTTAGGGTTAACATCATCCTCGGAGGATATGCTAGGTCTCTAACTCCATGACTAACTCTCTCTACTCATCCTCCTGACAAGGAGGTCTATCCGCATATCTCTCCTGAGGGCAATGACAACTCGTGTCATACGACCTAAGCATGTATCTATTCTTTAGTTTGTGCTTAATCTATTAAGCTTATGTCCCTGACATCTTATTTACATGCTTTCCATTAATTTTGTGGAGGATTCCTTAGACCTTATTAACCTTACCCATACCTCAAGAGGGTGAGGAGAAGAGAGAAAACCCTAATCCTTAAGGTTCTTAATAGAATTTGAGTTGAGAAGGGATGAACAAGATGAGAGAGTCCTAAAGGTATCTTATTTCGAGTCATATCCTAAGACATCGGCCAGACAGTCACACAATCTGAGAGTCCTTGTATTCTGACTAGCGGTGCAGAGGAAAATATTGCCAGCCCCCGGACGTGATCCTTTTCTAGACACCTCAGACTTTCGGACAATCCTCTAATAACTCCCTCGGTTCTATGGAATTTGTAAAATTTAATAATTATTAAAGATTAAATGAGGAACCTATGCTCTGATACCAATTGTACCGACCCCGCCTCCCGGTAACCCCCAATTAAGGGAGACCAAGAGACTAGAGTCATTATATCAATTAACATGATGAAAGGTTCGACAAATAATCAATAACAATTATCAAATTTTACCAACTAAACTGAAAACTGGTATAAAATAAAACTTTGCATACCTTTAATAACTTTGGAAATCTATCTATCCACAACTTGGATTATCCTATCTAATCCTCCTTGCACTTTATTTCTTATTTTCACAGGGTTACGCTTTACTGTTTGTGCTTTTCAGGGTTATACCTAAAACGTCGACAAACAAAACGTCGGTCAGCATATCCGAATATGCTGGTATGTGGGGGATTACAAAAATTCTACAAAAATGATAGCAATGTAATCAACCATTTATCATTTAACATTCAAGATTACATTTTAAACAATACTACTCAATCCTTACCTATCCCCTATCTCTGTGTTGTCCCTGTAGTGGACATGGATACTACCTCTCTCATATGGTAGATCCTTACCCCCATGGCCCTACCTTACATGTAGCCAATACTTAGGGTTATAGAGTCACATGGCCCTACCCAAAGGTAGTCCAATCCCTGACTCAAGGTGACTTGATGGTCCTACCCCATTGGTAGCCATGTACTAAGTCATCCAATGACCTGATGGACCTACCCCATAGGTAGCCATATACTAGGTCAGTCTATCAAGCTACAGAGGGGATTAGGATCTGAGTTAGTAGGAACATATCTTAGGTGATAGTCATATCCACATTATAGTTTGCATGAATTAAATTCATCCAACAGTTTAATTTAAGCCACGATGGAAACATCGACAAAATCCTCGAAAAACTAATTCGGGGTAGTCATAAGCGTAACCACATACCTGTCAAGCAATCTTGAATGCAAAATTAATCCCAACAAGCAAGTAATCCAGAATCAAGCAAGCAATCACACAATTTGGCCCTGAAAAATACATCCAATATTTTCTATCATGGACCATTGTATCCAAGTCTAATAGGCCTAATCGTGCCCTAGGGTTACTAGTGCTTTTTAAGGTTTTGACCATAATTAGGGTTTCATTTCATTTTTACTACTTTTATTTGACTTTTATCAAAATATGCATCAAACCCTAATTATCTTATCTTATTTTCCATTAAGATCCTTATGATCAGGTTTGGACCACAAAAACCCTAATGTTCAGATTACTATGTCTTTTCTTCCCTTTTTCCTCACTTTAGGGTTTCTAAAGGTACTAATTACATTATTAGGTTTAAAACCCTAATTCTTGTAATTCTCTTTTCAAAATAGGTTAATATCCATCTATATCATTAAACCAGTTAATAGTGCTCAAATTTATTCACTTGTAAGATTAAATCTATTCTGTATCAACAGTTAGGGTTTCTAACCACAAATTATTATTTTTCTTCCAAAATTATACACTTTTACAAAAGTATACTGATTTAGGTTTCTAAACCATTTTTAATCTATTCCTCGTATTTTTTTTATCAATTTTCATGTATTAACTTTCCTCATCCGAGTTTTCTATCAAACGATACGATTTTAACAAGAAAATCCCATTTTCTGATTTATTTGCTAATTTTAGGAAAAACATGGATCATCTGATCCAAGGTCCGCTGGTCCACTCAGGATCCAACGATCAAGGATGTGCGCGCCTATTCTTTGTGATAAAAAAAAGTGAAGTAAAAGTCTGCCCTTACCTTCCTTCACAGACGTCGGGGGCAACATGGTCTCTTCCCCTTCTCATCTTCTTCCTTGCGATGAACCTCGCGCGCAGCACAGGGTCGACGCTACGGTCAACTATGGCATTGACCTTAAGCTCCAGCTTCTCCACTCGTGAAACGACACACCGCCCACCATCGACAGGTCATGTCAGACTCGCGTCCACCTCCAATTTCCCCGGGCATGCGCCGCTTGCTCGGGTCCTGAAGAATCACCTCCGGCGGTGGTTCAAGCAAAATAGAGATGAAATCCGAGGGAAGGGTAGCACCTCGAGGGTGGGTAAAAGGTTAGGGGAGTTGTGCGAAGTCTTTAGAACATGAGGGAGATCTCACATCGAGATTCTACCCTATATATATAGGGATGGCCACTAAGGTTGGTTGGCGGAAGTCTTGGGGATTTTGGGATTCTCCCACCGCTTCCTAATGATAGCCAAATCCAGGCTTGTTGAGTTCGGCCTCCCAATCTGAACCTGATGGGATGGTTTCTAAGAGCCCTCGTCATCCAGGGAGAGAGAAACTCGGAGGGGAAATAAGAAATTGGGTTGTTTATTTTCATGGTTTGTCCCAGTTCGTCCCAAGCTAGGAGATGAACGAGAATCCTCGGATCCCGATCCTAACGCTAGGAACGCGAGTGAAAAAAGGAGCCTGATTTCCCAAAACGTGACATGTATATCAAAACCGATTATCCTTCACACTTTAGGATAACTTCTAAAAATCATAACTTATTATTCCTTTATCCTTTTTCCACCAAATTTTAGAGGAAGCTTTGGATCGACATGATCTACCTTTCACCAAATTTGAGACCCAAATTCCAAAGGAAAAGGGTGTTTTCTTCACAAGCAAGCTATATTTTAAATTAAGCCAATGTAATTTGGTATTTCCTCTTTCTTTGCCATTAAATTATTATTTTGATTTCCTTGAACCTCAAGGAACCCTTAATGGCTCGGAATCCCATCTTGGGAATATTCCTTAGCCTTTTACTTATCCTTTATCTATTTTCACTTTATTTTTATTCATTTTTAGTAAAATATCTCTTTTCAAGGATTTCTCTTTATCTTTCTTTTTATTTTCCTCATTGGCATCCCTTTTATCATTAGGAATCCTTTGGAAACGAAAATCCATCAAGGACAACTCAATTATACTTGTTTTCCATATTTAATCATTATTTTCAATTTCTTTCTTAATAAAGAAATATCTAATTCATATTTTCTTTTCTTATTGTTTTATATTTGCAATTTTGGACTCCTTGGGAGCCAAGGAACCCAAGAGGCACGAAATCCACCTTTGATATACACTCTATTGCCTTCTAGAGGTTTCTACATTTTTCTTTTCTCCATTTCTTATTAATTATGGAGTTTCTTTTATCTTTTCCTTGATATTGGTCCCAATAGCCAATAAAGCCCTCAAATAAATCAACAAGGCTATTTTAAACGAAATTCATGCAATCAATCATTATTTGTTCATTTATCTTTATTATGATAAATTACATTTCTCACCAAATGAACCCAAAAATTGGGGTTGTAACAGTTGCCATACTTCCTTATCTGATATTCTGCAACTATTTAATCTTATCACTTATAAAAGTAGGAGGAAAATACTTAAGGTGAAACTCATTCACAAAGTCCTTCCATTTCATCTCTGCATTACTCCTTTTATCTTCCACTCCCTGCCACCACATCTTAGCATCTTCCTTGAGTAAATAAATTGCATGGTTGATTTTCTTATCTTTTGATAACTCCATTAGGCAAAAGACCTTTTCCAGTTGTCAAAACCATACATCCACCACAAATGGATCTGTTGTTCCAGAAAATTCAGTTACACCAGGATTCTTCACCAACTCAGAGGATCTCATTAGATCCTTACTAGAAAATGAAGAGTTCCTATCCATCTTGTATTTTTCTTTTATCTCTAGAAAAATACGATACATCCTTGTTGCCTCATTATCTTCTCCACCTTGATCCATTGCTCGAGGGTCAGGGCCATAATGTCTCTCTGCTTGTTCCTCACAATGTCCACATCTTCTTCCTTCCATATGCATATCCATACTAGAACACATATGTTAGAAGATTACAGTTCAAAGAGGAAAACATCTGAATCCTATCAGTCTCTTATCACCCCTATCCCAAACCTAAACTCAATTTAGGTTCCACCTATGTTCTTATACCAAGATGTCATACCCACATCCCACGATTACCACTAATCATGAGATTAGGGTATAAGTTTGATGAAAATCCTCCATTAATTTTTTTTCTCTCTCAAATATATTGTAGTATCACTTATAGAATGATAAGACTCGATTAAACATAAAAGTAAGAAACAAAAAAATTTAACTATTACATAGAATCAAGAGTTTCACACTTAATATACATCATGTATATTACATTTCAAACTTTTCTATTTTCTCACATTCTCAATCCCAGGATCTAGAGGAAGGATAAGAGACCATGTATGGATTATAACTACTATTCATTCAAGACCTTTGTGCTACTCTTGATTAAAGTTGGCTTTCATCTCCTCAAGAAGAGCTAATCCTTTACCTAAAAAATTTGTTTAATAGGTTGGTAAGATACTGGCTCAGTGAGTAGAGAATCAACATGCAACCAAGATATTTATGATGTTTACAATTAATATAACTTCAATGTAGTCATGTAATAATGCTAGTTTAAAAATTGTAATTCACTCAATAAGGAAATTGAACAGATATTGAACACAATAAAAGGATAACCTAACTATATACATTATTTAAAATCCATTTATTATGTCTCTGGACCCACATGAAGTGTACCACAACATGTGGAAGTATCGTAGCAAGCTACGATCTCATTGTACCAGACTTAAAAGCATGTTTGACTTCCTAAGTTTTTTATCTCAATACCACGTCTGTAGTTGGAATCAGCACATCTGCCTTTCGATGACTAATGGGATTGGTCGGATATCTCAGACTCCACCTCTCACCATGGGTACTCAGGCGGTGAGTCAAAGCCCCCAGGCTTAAAGTGCCTCAGCGGACCTACCGACTACTAATCACTACAACATGTAACACATGTACTACCAGCATCCCCAGTTGGTGTTGGGAACCACACAACTGTAAGAAGTCTACCCTACCGGTCAAGACCCCCAAACCCTACTGGTGCACTCCAGCTTACCTTGATCTGGACTACCTCCTGTTGGGATACCGTTTCCTCCCCACAACGCAAGCCTCATGATGTGAGGATTCTATGGTGTCGATGGCTTCTAATGCCTAGCGATATTTAGTTGACTTAACAGGTTTCATCATCGTATCTAATGATTACCCTATTTTTTGACAATTAAGCATCTCATATTTAAACAATAAATCATTTAATAATTTCCATAGATCTCACAAATCATTGTT
Source organism: Alisma plantago-aquatica (assembly GCA_963693085.1). Classification (NCBI taxonomy): domain Eukaryota; kingdom Viridiplantae; phylum Streptophyta; class Magnoliopsida; order Alismatales; family Alismataceae; genus Alisma; species Alisma plantago-aquatica. Next base: position 133,357,031 of record OY856411.1, on the reverse strand, counting down.
CAACTCTTTTAAACTTGAACTAGGGCAACCCCACCATCGGGTGCCTCAATTTACACATTCATCACATATCTAATCATAACAAACCATATGGAAACTTTAAACATGGTGTTACATCACTATTAATATGATTATAAAAGTATTTTAACTACTGATAATTGCTACACATGTTTATAAAAAAAATCAAAAATATCATAGAGTAAGAATAAAACACAGGAAAAACATTACTTGAGTTTGTATGCTTTAAATCAGGGTTAGAAGTAGCTTATCTACTCACATAATTTTCCCAAAATTACTGATCTTTGACTTGTCACCAACTAATCTAGGATCTTAGCTCACACGAGTCAGAATCAAGTTTGAGACCTCAAGCTCTCATTCAAAACAACCATTTGACATATTTTTCGATCCTAAAGAAGGTCTGTTGTAGGTAGAAAATGAAGATTGACGGATAACGCAAACCTTAAATTCATTGGATTAGGGATTCTGATAAAGGGGAAATGAAGAGAAGGAAGAATCAATTGTTCAAACTACTTACCAAGTCGAATCGATGGCAACCCTTTTGGATTTTCATCATTCTTCACGTTCTTCTCCAAAAATTGCCGCAAAAATCACCTTTTAGGTCTTCTTCTCATTGATCAAAGAGTCTAAGATGATAGAGGATCGAATTGTGGTTCTGACGCACTTTGTTTCATTGAAAAGGGATAAGTATAGCCCGAGATATATTCAATTTACGATTTACTATCCTGGGCAGAATCCGTTGCGGTCGCGACACAACATCACGGTCGCGGCACTAGTATCACAGTCATGACACAGAGTCATAGTAATGGAACTAGAAGTCTGGTCATGACACAGCGTTGCGGCCATGACACATCATCATGGCCGCGACACTAGCGTCACGTCACGACAGTCTATCCATGTTTACTAAAAAAGGCATAATTCTCTCATTTTAACTATGATTTAGTTCTTTTTTTGTTGGATTCATAATTTACTTCTATACAATCATATAATATTATTTTGATGATATTTTCAAATGAAAAATTATTTATTAATTATTTCCTCCAATATTGTTAACTCTCTTCTTGCATACATGTATGGGTTAATGCTATATTACTCCAACTCGGATCTTTATAGTATGCTTAAGTCATGATTATGAGTTTTCTAAACAAGTATTTAAGGTTATAAAAGTTAAGATATAGCATAAGGTAAAATATTACTAACAAAAGTATGACAAGCATTAAAATTATCTTAAATATCTAAGATTACTAGTAAATCTAGGAAAGGGCTGTAACACTCCACATAAAAAAACATCCTCATCCAACTCAAGATCCACTAGTTGTAACGTCTTCTTTGTATCTGGGTGACACTTTCTCAACATGGAGACATGGAAGACATTATGCAACTGATGCAACTTTTGTGGGAACTCCAACTTATCTGCCACCGTTTCAACTTGTGCCACAATAGGGTAAGGTACCATAAATTTAGGAGCCAGCTTACCCTTCTTACCAAACCTCAACATGCCTTTCCAAGGGGAAACCTTAAGGTACACACGGTTCCCAACTTGGAATTCCAATAGCCTATGACAATTATCGACATACAAATTTTTCCTGTATTGTGTTTCCTTCAACTACTGCTAGATCACCTTGATCATCTCTGTAGTTTGTTTTCCTAACGTAGTATCCAAAAATGAATATTCACCTGTCTCATACCAAAAAAGTGGTGACCGACAATGTCTCCCGTACAACGCTTCATATGATGTCATGTCTATACTCCTCTGATAACTGTTGTTATAAGAAAACTCAATCAAACTCTTATTCACATCCCAACCGTAACATACTAGATTTCGGACCCTAACCTAGAAGTTGACATTTTAGAGTTAGCCAAACAAGGTTGACGGTTAGAACTAAATAGATGTTTAGTATAACCCCAATGAGCTTAATGCATGTATATATCACCATAATATAACCTAATGTTCCATTTCGAACTTTTCTCTGCTAGGGTTTTGGCGCTCTGCTAGGGTTTCATGTGCGGTGGTGGGAACGGAAGCTAGGGAGGCCACGGAGGAAGAGGATGTTTTGGCGGCACTCAGCCACCAGACAAAGAAATCAGGGAGGAAGGAAGAGAGCTTGATGCGATGGAAGGGATGGAGGATGTAACAGGAAACGAAGAGGTCGAGATAAGCAAGACTACAGACCCTGCAGCGGCGACGCCCAACGAACCAGGGAATGAGAAGGCAAGTCCGATACAAACCACTGCCATAGGAAGTTCAAGCAGACTGGCAGAGCTGCGCAACAACCCGCTAGCAGACACAGACCGGACAAGAAAGAAACAGGCGCAACAAGAGATTCTCCGACGTCTGGGTATATCCTTGAACTTCAGAGGTCACAGAACAAAGGAGACGCGAACCAACGAACCTGGAATCGAAGGGTGATCCGTCCCGCCGGAAATTGAGGAATTTCCGACGCTACAAGGCAGGAAGGTCGGAGAGACACCAGCAGAGGAAGCATCACCCAGGAAAATCGTGTCATATAAAGATATAGTCAGCAATGGAGAAGGTGCCGGCAGACTCCCGTTTCTTGGATTTGATGATCCGAACGCAAAACTACAAAACCAGCACATACGAAAAAGCATGATAGAAGGAACACCATCGTTTGAAATTGAAGAAGGTAGATTCGATGCTCTGATGCGGCCATGGATGCACGCTGTAGTGGTGAAAGTTATCACTAGGAACGTCTGATTTATCACGTTGCAGGACAGAATCAAAACAATGTGGAGACCAGGTGGGGCATTCAAACTCATCGACCTGGAGAACAACTATTTCATAGTGCAACTAACGAGAGAATATGACTATTTACGACCCTCACGGAAGGACCGTGGCCTTTAATGGGGTCCTACCTCAGTGTGCAACCATGGGACCGGTCGTTTTCGCCATCCTCTACTAATCCAAAGAACATGGTAATCTGGATAAGGATCCCATGTTTTCCTATATTTCTTTACCAAACACAGTTCCTAGAGGAAGTCAGAGACACAATAGGGAAAAAATCAAAGTGGATTCGAACACTGATCAAAGGAGAAGAGGGAAATTTTTATGAATTGCAGTTAAGTTGGACACCAGCAAACCTTTGGTGCCCGATATCATGGTACAAGGAGTGAGATACAACATTGAATATGAAAACCTAACCAACATCTGTATGTTCTGTGGGAAAGTCGGACACTTGTCTGAAGAGTGTATTGAACGGAAGGCGGCCATTGAAGCCCATACGAGCACAAGGAAGCAGACCAACGGGTCGGAAGTATCGGTGAACCATTGGGGAAGTTCTCAGAAAACCTACACGCACAACCCTTTCTCAAGCGGCTGAGGAAGGAGGACGCACAGGGGAGGAAAGGAGGTATTCCAACAAACAACAAGTTTGTGGACTTGGACGCTAAGGCTGAACAGCAGGAGGGATCAATGCCGGAAGGGAGAGTCGGTCTGAAATTGGGATTTGAATGGCGTCAGTGGAAGACGTTGAATAAGAAGAAACAGACGATTGAGGAAGCCAACTGTCCCAGCACCAGCAGGACACAGAGCAAGGGAGTGCAACCGAGCAAAGTCGGAGATGAGCAGCATCACAGGGCCATGATCGTAGAAGGCGAGAATACGGTGATACTACCAGAAGGCGAGGCAGGTCAAGGGGAAGGGTTAAAATTTGTGATGGGAGAAACAAAGACGAGGAGGACCATAGTGGGTAGTCTGAGTAAAATTGTGATGTTTGGGGCATCAGTAGGTATTCATCTCAGGAATAGGAAAGTGATCAATTCAAAAGACCTTACAAGGAATGGACCAAGGAAAAAGAACAGAAGGAACTATGAGGTACAGGAGGAAAGGGAACCGGGAAGAGAGGACCCGAGACCTATAGTGATGGTTACCTAATGAAAGTGTCAACCTGGAATGTCCAGGGTATCTGCAGGAAGGATACCCAAAACACAATATGAGATTTAACCAGATTACATAACATCGATGTGCTTGCAGTCTTGGAGACTAGGACAAGTGGAACTAATGCTGACATGATTGTGAAATCATTAGGGTTCGACAGATCCTATCAAGTCGAGGCGATGGGTTTCTCAGGAGGTATATGGGTGCTATGGAAGAGCAGGATAGGGTTGCTGGAGATAGTAGTCGGGCACAAGCAATTCATTCACTACCGAGTTAATAAACAGATGAGGTTGACATTCGTGTATGCGAGCACAAAGTAGGCTGGCAGACGACTATTATGGGATCATCTACAAACACTTGCAGAGACGTCGCCTTCACCGTGGTTGGTCATAGGTGATTTCAATGTGGTTTTACGGGCTGATGAAAAGGTAGGGGGTGAGCCCATCAAGGTGAGCAGTTGCAGGGAATTCTCCATGGGACTTACGAACGCTGGCCTAGAGGAGCTGGGGGCATCTGGTCCAAAAATGACCTTCAGACGAGGGTGGTTGACGGAAAGGCTTGATCGGGCAGTGGCCAATCATGAATGGTTAGAAGCTTTCCCTACAGCTAAAGTCGATCTACCGAGAATCAACTCAGATCACTCTCCAATACTTATCATGACAGATGACATATCCAAGCGGTTTGTGCATCACCCTAACACGAGCACTATCTGGCATACCAGAAATTTGTTCCAGGGGTTTATGATAGAAAACTGGGACAATAACATACCATATCACGAGGCAGTGGCCAAGATGATGAAGAGTTCGATTGAATGGGACAGATCAGAACGAAGACAACTCACAGAAAGGAAACGAACGCTGTTGAAGGGGATAAATAAACTCCAGGCTGCCACTATGGGGAGGGGAAGTGACTTGCACGATGAACAGATAACGCAGCTGTAGGTGGAATACAATGAAATACTACACGAAGAAGGCGAAGAATGGCGGCAAAAGGCGAGATGCGATTGGATGATGGCAGGGGATGCTAACACTAGATACTTCCAATCACTGGTGAAAGCCAAGAGACAAAGGAACAAGATCACAAGACTGAAGAATGTAGATGGATCATGGAAGGATGATGAAGATGTTATCAAAGCATCGGTGAGGAATTTCTTTATCGATCTGTTCAAGAGAAAGGACAGGATGACAAGAACCAGAGCCATTACTTCATACGAGGGTAATTTCCCATAGATGCAAGAGACAGACAAGTCTTTCATGGGATGTGCACCAACAAAGGAGGAAATCAAGGAAGTTCTAATGAAAATGAATCCCGTCAAAGCTCCAGGCCCCGATGGAGTGGATGTCGGTTTCCTACAACGGAACTAGGATTAGTTGGGAGACTCCATTACACTAATGATACTTCATTGTTTTGCAGGGGGATTGATTGCAGATAGCCTTGCAAACTCAATTCTAGTCATGATTCCCAAAAATCCAACACCAGAGAATTGTAGCCAGTTGAGACCAATATCCCTCAACAACGTGGGACTTAAGCTTCTATCCAAACTCATGGTGGAGTGTATCAAACCTTTCTTGCCCGCCTGGATATCACCCGCACAAAGCAGCTTTGTGTTGGGTAGATGAATAATTGACAATATCTTTCTAGTCCAAGAGCTAATTCACTCCATGAGAACCAGGTCGGGGATAAACACAGAAATGGCTATGAAAGTGGACCTATCGAAGGCGTACGATAGAATGGAGTGGGAGTTCATTGAAGATACGTTGCGCAGGACTGCTATACCAAGGGAAATGATCACTGTCATCTTACATATAATCAAGGTAGGGGAAATTATGATCAATTGGAATGGAGAAAATCTCCAACCTTTTAAAGCAACTCGAGGGGTGATACAAGGAGATCTGATATCTCCTTATATTTTTGTACTCTTCTTGGATAGGCTGAGCCAAGCAATTGCAGCAGAAGAAAGGGAGGGGCGATGGGTGCCATTTCGGGAAACAAGACGAGGAGTCGGCATATCTCACGTCTGCTTTGCGGATGACCTCATTCTATTTGGGGAGGCGACACAACAACAAGCTCGCACAGTGATGAAGTTACTGATGACTTTTGAATGAGTGTCAGGACATATGCTAGCCAAAGAGAAATCCGTTGTCTTCTTTTCTAAGAATACTACTAATCCGGTAAGAAGGGCAATCACCAGGACCACAGGAATAAGGCAGACGGAGAATCTTGGGAAGCATCTGGGAATTCCTATCATTCACGATCGGCCAAATAAGGATCCATACCTGGACATCATCCATAAGATTGAAAATATAATATCAACTTGGGCGAACAAGTCACTGCCATTAGCAGGCAGGACAACACTGATCAAGTCAGTCCTCAATACCTTTCCGGTATATATGATGCAATCGACGACCTTGCCTGTGGATGTGTGTGACAATATCGATCAAGTGGTAAGGACTTTCCTGTGGAAGGGGGCGACGAGACAGAGCGGCATCCACCTGGCAGCCTGGGACAAAGTTACAGCCTGTAGAAGCGAGGGATGACTTGACATCAAGAGGGAGAAACTCCAAAATGAAGCCTTACTATAGAAAACTTGCTGGGACTTCATGTCAAATAGGGAAATAGTGTGGAAACAGGTGATGAAGGAGAAATACTAGCATAAAGCCAACAAATGACGGGCGTGCGCGTCAGGTCTCTGGAGATCGATAACCAAAATATTCGCTGATTTGATCACTGAAACTGGGAAGATTATACTGTCAGGTGTGAACACTAAGGTGTGGACAGACAGATGGCTTGAGGGTGGCCGAACTCCGGACTTGAGGCAAGGCAGAACTATTCCTGAAGAGCTCGATGATCTTACGGTCAAGTCAATGGTGGACTTGCACGGTAACTGGGATGAGGAGTTCACTCGCCATTGGTTTACAGACGAATCAGCACAAACCATTATGTCCATGCCTCCACCAGATCCTGACGCGGGAGCTGATGAACCTTGGTATCTACAGGATGGAGCTGGAATACTTACTACAAAACAGATATACATAAACCTACAAAAGGAATACTCGATGAAGACACCCGGGAGGTGGAAGACCATATGGAAGTTAGAGGTACCACAGAGGGTAAAAACTCTACTATGGTTAGGGATGCACGGTGGGATAATGATTAACGAGGCAAGAGTGAGGTGCGGGTTTACTGAAGATACCCAATGTCCACGCTGCTGAAACGGGAGTGAATCTCTAATGCATTTGTTCATCACTTGCTCAGAAAGCAGGAAAGTGTGGAAGCTCATCCAGGACGCTACTCAACTCACACTGAAACCAGGCCCAACATTTGAGCAATGGTTAAGTGTTAACTTGAGGAAGAAGAAGAACGCTACAGACTGGAACACCTGGCTAACGATGACGATTTGGAAGATTTGGGGCAATCGGTGCGTAGTTGTGTTTCAGGGAACTAAAACAAGTATAGAGGGCTTATATGCATCAATCAAACATGAGGCGAAGACCTATAGGAAGGCGTTTGCTAAAGAAAAGGTCCTGCCAGCACCCATAGAAGAACCAAAATGGATACCGCCGAGGGAGGGATACATAAAACTTAATGTGTACGATGTAGTGAAGAGGAGGAAAATGGCTTCAGCAATTGTTCTTAGAAAGCACGCAGGTCGATGGCTTGGAGGGGGATATGACCAAGGTTCTATCACAAATATTCTCAAGGCAGAAATGGGAGCTATTGCCCATGGCATTCAGGAGTGTAGGGGTCGTTTCAACAATCTGCAGGTTGAATCGGATAGCAAAAATGTGATTAGCATGATACAAGGTAGGATGGATATCCCAGTAAGCTGCAAGCAAGAGTGCAGGTTCATTTGGAAACTTGCAAGCTCTTTTCAATAAGTTGAGTTCAGCTTTATGAGACGTTCCTGTAATAAGGTAGCGGATCTACTGGCCAAATGGGGACGAGTTAGGGGAGAAACTCGGGGTAGGTGGCAACAGTGTCCTGAATTCCTCTCTGAGGTGATCAAAGGGGAAGCTACACCGCGCCACGATGTATTTCCAGATGATTCTGAGCATGTACTGAGGGAACATGATGAATAATATTTTCCCCACGGTCTTTAAAATATATATATATATATATATATATATATATATATATATATATATATATATATAACCTAATGTTCCCAACATTAATCTTAGATTTACAATGGATACATACAATATGCCACATAACTCATTTTGGTGGTAATATGAAGATAAGGAACTTAATTTGATGAATAATTTAGATAATGGGCCGTTAATGGGACATATTACATATCTCATAAAAAGAAGTCTCAAAAGTGGAAACAAACTTCAAATTCAAAATCTACATATCAAAATTAGCATACAGGTCAAATTTCATCTTATTTTGACCCCTTGAAATATTAGGATAAGTTTAGGAGAAAAAAATGAGTAAAAGGCATAAGTAATGAATAATGTGATTATATAACTTCCAAATATGTAAATAATGTCAAATTTATATTCAACACATCAAAGACAACATGTGGAAGAAGTTTTTAGATGTTGTTTGTGCAAGTTGTGCAATTTTAGGTACATTTTGGACTTTTATGTAATTGGTAGGTTTTCTTTGCAAATTATCATGTGCATTATTATCCTTGGATATTACCTTACCATTATCGAGGTTTTGAACCATGGGGAGCCTGGTTTTACCTTAGTTTGAAGGTGTTTCTCTCCAAGGGCATTATAGGGATTACCCTCTTTATAAATGAACTTATCTTTAAAAGCTATCAACCAATGGGGTTATTTCTTTGTTTGAAGGACGGTGGGGATGGCCTAGAAGTCTCCAGGGGCTTTTAGGACTGACTTTTTTATACAAGAAGATTCTATGAGGTATCCTATTGCATGGCCATGAAGCTCTAGCCTAAGGAGACATGGAAAGTTCCATAGACACCTCATACTTGCCCCCTTCTTTATAAAGCCATGCCTACCCCTTCCCACCTCCCAATCTAAGAAGAAATCCTCTCCTTCTCTTTCTACCAGCTTATAGCATCATTCCTACTCTATTTTACGATGAAGGTTCTGTCCCAAGGTAAAAGAGAGTGCTTACCTTGGTGAAGAAGGCTCCTAGGGTTCAAAATTTGCTCTATTTAGGGTTTCTTAAGCTCCTCCTTGCTGATTTTGACCAAAACTAGTAAGTATACTCCTACCCTTCCCTATTCTTATGATGTTAGCCTTCCTTACACCTTATTCTAGGTTGAAACCCTAGTATTTCATGGTGAAACCCCACCAAGAGCACTAAAACACCCCATCTCCATGTTCTTTTGTTAGGGTTTTTCACCTCTAAAGTGGAGAAGGTGTTTCTTGCTTGAGGTAGGAGCTTTATTAGAGAAATCAACATCTCTAAGACTGGGAACCTTACTTATTAGACTTGTCCATCTTCTCTAGAGGTGATTTTTATAACTCCCTTCTCATATATTGATTACTACATGCTTAAAACTCATGCTTCTATGTTTAAAATCAATGATCTCCATCTCTTTTTACCATGTTCTTCTAGGGTTTTAGTTTCTTGCAGTTTTGCATTCTCTAGAAGCTCTAGTTTGGTTAACTTTGAAACTTCAAACCTGATCTTGGGTCAAATGGTATTTTCTCCCTTTCCCTCTCTCTCTCTCTCTCCAATTATCTCAATCAGTTTGATGATGTGGCAATTTCCTATTGGTTAGTATTGAAAAATTCATATCTTCTAATCCGCTTATCCAAATTTGACAAATAAATATGTTTCAAAATTGGAAAATTAATCTCAATATAATTAAAATATTTTCAATGTCTGATTTCATGTTTTGACAAAGGGTGATTTTTGTAAAATGAATTTAATGCATAAAATCCATAAAAAGTACATCTTAATCATCATAACTCCAAAATTAACATAAAAATATCTTTTCTTGATCAGGAGAACCTAAAAAGTGTGTTGGTGATATTTTAAAAATCTAAATCTGAGTTTTGATAAAAGTTTCTAAAATTAGGGTTTTCATACATTAATGTGCATTTTGTACTCTAATACATGTTAATATGTTGAAAGTAGGCAAAGTGAAACTTGGACTCAATTAAAGTGGTGAAACTTAGTAATTGATTTTAGTAAGACAGGTATGTGCATTTATTACACCCTAAGTTGGGATATTTGTAAACCAAACCCTATATTCCCTAATGAGGCACTATATGAACCCTATTTCCTCTATTCATGATTCTTTTGTTAAATTGCCTCAAAATCAATAATGATATTCTTTTTCTTGTGTCTTGTACCAAACTGCCAAGTTCTAATTTATATGATGCTTTTACTTGCCATGATTTCTTTTCTAGCATGTTGATTTTATGGACTATTTAGCTATAGTAGTGGTACTTATGTACAGCCACCCATAGATAGGGTATGTATTAATTCGCCCTGGGGAATGTCTTATTCTCCCTCATAAATATATGTATAGGTGACTAGGAATGTATTAATTCTCCCCTTACCTATAGGTTGAGGTTTGGTAGGTGTGCCTCAACCCTATTTAGTTAAGGTAGTCATAATTATCATACATGCAACCCTTTATTATATTTGGTTTATGGAAAGCATCTATTTGAAAATAGCCTCATACTCTTGAAACCTTCATCTTATGATGAAAACTAGACTTATATTACATGTTGTATTTACCTTGATATCCTATTCATATTTGTTGACACACACTTTGTTTTCCTTCCCTTTTGCTGGGTGTTTTTCCCAACCACCAATGTTAGGACAAGTTGTTGAGTTGAATCGGGAGAAAATAGCTTTAGGGCATGGACCTAGCACTTGGATATGTTGCTCTGGAGACAAGATTTAAAGTAGTTTAGACTTTCCTCTATCTAGATACTTTTTGTTGTATCTTGTTGTAAAGCCTAATGCGAGATTTTGATGTACTTGTGTAATCTTTCATGAAAGTTGAATATATTCAGTTACTTTTGTTCCGTTGCTACACTTTAGTCTTTTGCGTACCATAATAATAAATTTGGAAAATTTTTATATATATTCCAACATACCTTTGAGTGTGTTCGGAATGGATGTTAATTCTTCAATTTTTTTAGTAAGGCGGTGATCCCGCCTCCTTAGAACATGGTATCAAAGCCCATGGTAGTTGGAATCTGACTATTTCAATTTTGTCTCCCTAGTTATAATACTTGCCTTACCTTTAAGTGATATGTTTGCCCTAGAGTTGATCAATAGATGATGAAGGTTTGATTTAAAATCCTATAGTTTCACATTAGAATAACGCCAAATAGATCCCTGCAATACTTACAACTAAAAGATGCAAAAGTAACCATAGTAACTTGAGGTTGTTTAGGTTGGTCTTTAGGCAGCTACTAGGGCATGAAGGTGAAATCAAAGGTGTCTAGAAGGGATCAGGGTTTGGGGGTTGCCAAGATTTTCCTCCACACCACTAACTTGGTTTACGAGGACTCCCGAATCCATATGATATTGGTCTGTCCTGAGATGATATGAATAATCTAAAATATCATGCTTTTAGGCAATAGTAGACTTAGACATCTATATGATTTATCTTTAGGGACCCTAATATGTTGAACTAGTCTCCTAGGTGTAAAGACATGTCTGAGGATGGACAATAGAAAGTTAACCCATAGTTCATAGTTAGTCCTTACAAGTTATGTTTCTTTTTTTTTGCATGATGCTTATGCAGTTGGATGTAAGGAAGTGTAGTTGAATCGTTTGTACCTTTTTTGCATGTTGCAAATTATCACATGCATTATTATCCTTAAATATTTCCATACCATTCTCAAGATTTTGAACCACGAGGCACTTGGTTGCACCTTGGTTTGAAGGTGTTTCTCTCCAAGTTCATTATAGGGATTACCCTCTTTATAAATGAGCTTATCTTTAAAACTATCAACCAATGGGTTTATTTCTTTGTTTGAAGTACGGTGGGGATGGCCTATAAGTCTCCAGGGGCTTTTAGGACCGACCTTTTACATACAAGAAGAGTCTATGTGCAGTCCTCTTGCATGGCTATGAAACCCTAGCCTAAGGACACATGGAAAGTTCCATAGACACCTCATACGTGTTCCCTTCTTTATAAAGCCATGCCAACCCCTTCCCACCTCCCAATCTAAGAAGAAATCTTCTAACTACAAGAAAATTGGCTATTTGTGAAGGATGATTCCTTCACAAATGTACATTAATTCCTTCAATAAAAAATTCGGTAGAAGGCCATTCCTTCACAAAATGTCCTGCTCTAAAATCCTCTTCACAAATACTTTGATGAGAGACTCTAGCCTTCACAAATACTATTTTGAAGGACTATTTGACCTTCACAAAAAAACATCCCAGGCCTCCCAAATACATTTTTGAAGGCTAATTTCACAACTTTCAATGAGGTTCTAGGGCCTTCACAAATACATTTATTGAAGGATTATTTGACCTTCACAAAAACAATTCTCAGGCCTCCCAAATACATTTGTGAAAGCTAATTTCACAACTTTCAATGAGGTTCTAGGGCCTTCATAAATATACATATTTTATCATGAATTACAATTGTGATCTATGTTTTCTTATTTGTCAATGAGGTTTTAACTTTCTTATTTTTCATTAAGTAATATTTTTGTGGCTTCTATCAGGCACAAAGAATATTTTCATAAACTAATTTAGTTAATAAGACACAACAACCATAACAATTCACTCTTTTAAAACATTCCTTTTTATTTGACATAGAAAAAATGTTCATTACATAGGGGTGGACATCGGCCTTTTCCCCTTAATCGATACAAATTTCAATGTAAGTATATATCGACATTTTGACTTTATCACTCATTTAGCCAATGACCAACTTTGATAATGTTGAGAGGAAGTTTGGACATCAGGCCTTGTCCAGCATAGAGTTCATGCTCCACTACTATTGAGTAGAAAAGGTTTTCAATATATCCTGAGGTGTTAAATCTTTCCCTTTATTAAGGCTGGCTTCAGTTGTGGTATCTTTTGGTAGAACACGAACATCTCTGCCCCTCCCTCTCCCTTTGCCACTGGCTCTAGCTGGTGCCGTCTTAAATGCAGATACTTTGTTGCTTTGAGGTAGCTGAGAATAACTGTTCCGGTTCTGTAACAAATATTATTAGAAACATGTCAACCAGTGGAAGATTATCAATAGCAACTTTCTGGGCACCAGACGTTCCCTATACACAAAACAAAACAAAACAAAGGTAAGAGTCAGTCGTTCAATAATTCAACCACTCAAAATTGTCATCTTTTTCACTTTGTTGTAGAATCTCTAGATTATTTGCATGACCAATTCTGTGGAACAAATATTGGCAGATGCCAGTTTGCAGAGAATGGAAGAAATGAAGATAGTTGCACAATACTACCGTGATTACTATCTCTAGAAAAAGAAGATATAAGTTCATCTTAACAGTAGTCCATCATAACATTAAATATCAATAAAGTGTCTCAAACTGCATTCCAAAGTCAGAGTACAGCAAGTAGATTGGATATCGTGTTTTTCACATGACAAAAACCAAAGGATTGACTAAGTATTTCAAAGTTAAAGCTCATTCAAGTTTTCATAGGCCTAAAAAATATAATATTTAGAAATTCGACCTTTGTGGTAATAAATAAGGTATGAACATAGTTAGCCGAACTGACCATGCAAGATCTTTCTCAAGTTTATGTAAAAAATCAAACATGAGGAAATATACATCAACAAGATTTCACCTTTTGGCTAGAATCTCCCACCTTTCGCACTGTCACATACTCACCACATCTAAGAGCACCACTAGAAAACTCCACCTGCAAGTTTAAATCATGAATAGCTATACATTTTGCAGAATGACGCTACTTTTGTAAATATAATACCTTGACATCCTTGCTTGAAAGGAACTGCTTGAAATCAGCTAATTTCAAGTCACCCACGAGAACAGATTTATGAGTCTGAGGTGCTGAAGAGGGAGGAATAAGGGATAGCATAATATCATCGGTCTTAGTGGCAATCTCATAATCCCCAAGCTGCAAGATAGCCACATATTAGGCCTACCACCATGAATAGAAAAGATATTCGAACTGCATGTTGGTTAGAAGTACTTGTAGCTAAATGTGGGATGCTTATATAAACTAATGACATTATTAGTAGAACAAACATGGAAGATGAAAAGTTAGGCACGTTTTGCCTAACACTGACTGCAATTTGCATGTCAAGCTAGGTATTCTCAAAAAGGTATCATGGGAGTTCAGGGGCTTTTGTGGGGTGCTTGGCCCACATCTCAAACCCATCACAAAGATAGCACAGACTATAAAACAAGAGGACTAGGGTCATTACAATTGTCAACACGGTCACATAATAAGCAGTGGGCCGTCCTGATACAATTAACAATCATGGGTTTGAGAGTAGAGTCCCAAAAGAGTATCAAGGCTCAATGTTGAAAAATAAGTCAAGAAATGAGGACCGGGCACCAAAGCTAAAACCACCCTCTTAGAACACCCCTCTAAGACAGACACAGGTGGCTCCTTTTAATAGCTGTCTTTTGCTCTCTGCAGTGAGAAGTTGGAAGTGAACACAAGCTACCTATTTTCTAATTTATCCAATCAACTACTTGCTAATTGAGTAACGAATTAATAGAAGTTACCATTCATTCTTGTAAGGCATATAATTATCTTTCATAATTACAACAATACTTGCCCTCTTGAAGATAACAGTGCTCATTAACTTTTCGGATAGTTGAACCTACATTCAGAAATAAGTAAAGTTAGTATCATAAATAAAACATCTAAATTAGTATTTTATAACATCATATATCATTTGTACATGGAAAAGCGGGGGAAAAACCAAGGTCAATGCATAAGCCAACCAAAAAGTTTGTCAAGGTAATGACTTTCGAGAAAGGCACAGATACTACCAATTACCTTGTAAGCACACAAGTCAGATGTTACATCAATGCTTTCCTCAATTTGAGGAGCATATACATGAGGGACAAGTTTTGAAAAATGATGCTTTAAGTGTTCAGTAGCCTCAGCTGATCCATGAACTAGAACCTTGAAAGAAAAAAACACTATTAGCTGGTGCATCATGACATTGTATCAAGTAAAGATATTTTGGCGGTAAAGGTTAACCATGTCGGCATAGAAAGGCAATGCTCAGTTTTGGTGAAAACACAGAAAGCAAAAACATGATATTGTATTTTTGTCCCTTCATTCAGATAAATGCATATGCAAATTATGGACGAATGTCAAACTGGATATAAGGCATTTGGTTTCATCAAGTATTAATCTCAAAATCTGGTATCTACATACCTTTTTTTCCTTTCCACTGTGCTTTATGTCATCCTTTTATTGTCATGACTCATAATTAAATCTATTAATATCTCTCATGTTATTCAGGTCCACCTCTTCCTCTTATAAGTTATCTCATTACAGAACTCCTAATAGGTTCGCTGATTGCCTTATCTGTATACATTCAATCTAAGATGGCCCTCTTCTATTCAGAATGCATATTTATGACGACCCTCACTTAGTAACAGAAGGGGGTGACCCCCCAGCCATACATTTAAACCACTCAGACCCCGAGATGAGTGGTTGGGAGTTAAAATCGTAGACACACCATCGGAGCAGCAAGCACTTAAAAGAAACCATCAGACCAGAAAAGCAACAAATTTGAGCAATCCAGCTGGAACCACCATCGTGTTAAACTAGATAAGGAACATCTACAGATCAAGGATGAGGCATCTTCAGACTCGACCATCACTCCACGAGTGAGAGGGGAGCAACAAGCACAAGTGCGACCATATAACAACCTATTACAGCCACTCTTAGATTGCCATAAGCACACAGAAAGAGCAGCAGGTCATGAACGAATAAGCCCACAGAAAAAGCACTTTGCAGCAGCAAAAACCAAAAGATTCATACACCGTTTAGGGAAAGAGAGGAGAGCCAGCAATCTTTCTTAACCAAAAAACTTCCAAGGATGAGAAACACAACCAAACACATCCTCCAACTAAAACAACGCCCATCAAGCCACAGAGATGATAACTTTAGCAAGAAGCATCTCAAAAAGGCACAGAAGCACGAACAAACTTGTATAGCAGAGAAAGAAGAAGCAGTCGACAAACACAGAGGAATGTTCATGACATGAATCCAGATATGAAGCAAACCAGAAACCTAAGAGGAACTTTGCCTCTCCCTAGAGGATCAACTCATCCACTCTTAGGACAAAGAAGAATTTAGATAAGCCACTCCAAGGGGAGCATCAATAAAGAACAAAGAGTCCCATCCTTCTCAACCATCCTTCCATGAGATAGAGGGGAGAAACAAGCACAAACAAGGCATCAGACATGGGACCAACTTGAGCCTCACACAACCATATTACAGCCACTCATAAGCTGCCCTAGGAAAACTGAATAGAACAACAGGTCATAAACCAAGCAGCCCACATGAAACCACATTGCAGATGTAAAACTCTAGAAAACTCAATCATCACTCAGAGAGTAGAGGGGAGCATCAGACACCTAAGAGGATCTCTTTAGAAATCACAAACTATTTAGCCTTGCTACAATCCAGATAAGGTAAATTTTCATTTTCCTACTAGAGACACAAACTCGCCTACCGATCCTCACTAAGTATGAGTCTAAGGCCTTTGAATCTTCACACACAAGTTCATTATATGTGGTAGTTACCATAGATAGAACATCTATGATGACTTTGTCACCATACTGATCAACAACATAGTGATTAACGTGATCATCGGATAACAAAGCAATAGACAATGTTACCATTTGGGCATTTGATTCTTCCCTAGAGCAATGACTATCATCAATATGCACCGATGGAATATTACAAGGTTCAATAGATTGACCAATTGGAACATAGTCTGACTCATTTATTGAAGAAGTCTTCTGAGATGGATGTTTTTGTTTCTTGGACCAAACTATAGGTGGTAATACATATACCCTTGTGTTTTTCTAGTTATCTACATGTGCAATGGTAAATCAATAATCCTAGACCAAGTAATTACTTTCAAAGGAAGATTGTTTGTAGGAACAAAATCTTCTGTCCATCGTGAGACAATAAGAGGGAAACCAAAGAATTCCCATGGACCACCCATGAGAGAAGATAGGCCTCAACATCTTGATCTTATACAATCTATACATGGAATATATCATATAATTATTAGTGATGTTTCTTCGGCAACAAAATATACAACCAAAGAACCCAGGTTTTATGCTCAGTTCTTTTCAATAAAAAGCAAAAGTAAGATCATGAGAAAATATCATATTAAGGTCACTCACAGTTCCTGCTAGAGCATATGCTACTACAAGAGGCGGCGAAGCAAGATAATTAGCTCGAGTCAAGGGATGGACCCTGCCCTCAAAATTCCTATTTCCAGACAGAACGGAAGCAGCAATAATGTCTGCACCATGAGAATATACTCAACAAAGGAAAAAGATAGATAGAACCCAAAAAAACAACAATATAAGATACCATTGTCTGCAATTGCAGCAGCAACAGATTCATCAAGATCACCAGAGTTGCCAATGCAAGTAGTGCAACTATAACCAACAATTTGGAATCCTTGTTGGTTTAAATACAACTGCAGACCACTGAGATAACAAATAAATGTGTTAATGATATATAACATAGAATGTTCGAAGATATCCTCATGTCAGATCTACCTTTTCAACAAATACTTAGTAACAACTCCAGACCCCTGTGCCAGGCTTGTCTTTATCCAGGGTTTGACCTGGACATAGAAGGAAACCCACCACGACCAAAATCAAACATCAAGGTAACCATATGACATCATTTTCAAATAATTTAACAGAAAACAGGATAAGGATGTATTATGATAATAAACCTACCTCTAGTCCTAATTCGCAGGCCTTAGGATGTCAACTTTTAGAGACTGAAGCTCAGCTCCCTGCACTTTGGTGTCTGCTTGGCCTTGCTGAGAAATGGGTGCATCCGTCTTCTGAGATAACATGATATGAGATAAAAAGTTATATAGGAAAATTTCTTCATTTATATCAATGCCCGATCAAGAGACAACCCATCAATCTTAACAAAAACCTATAAAAGACAATGCGGCAGAACCAATACCTCAAGCAAAGTTGAATGTTTACACCAGCTACCATTTGATATGGATGCATCATACGATGTTGTAAAATCAGATGACTGGTAACATACTACATAAATGGTTGAGGAAGTATATTCAGAGTCAAAATCATTTGTATAAATGTTGTGTTTCAAACCTTTTGTAGTGGTAGCATGTACTATTGTCATGCTTACCAGGGCACTTGCACTGAAGAATGAGAGAGGTGTAAAGCAAAAAAGTTATTTCTAGTGCATGGCTTATATATGCCCTTGGTCTTGTGAAGCATGTAAACCGTTACCAGCGTTGTTATAATATAGGGTATGCAACAAACACTCGGCTCTATGGATCACACATGTACCACTGTTGTGGCTTTACAATCTCTCATATGAATTCAAATAATACCAAACAATGGCTTGGCTTCTGTTTTGGACCAAACAAAGCCATTGAGAACCCACCAATTCCATATGACAACTACTACACACACAAGTCTTCTCTTCTATATCATGTCATGATAGCAGTAGCAATTACATGGAAAGAACAACTAGAAAACAATTTTAAAATGTGGATCTCATGGAATCCATGGAAGCTTCACATGTTGATAAACATCAATTAAAATTTCAAGAAAATACCAAATAATATGAAAAACTAAGAACGTATGATCTAATTCCATGTGGATCTCAAACACATTTTCTAAATACTATCTATATCCAAGGAATTGTGAGGTTTCATAACAATTAAAAACTCTATTATAAATTGTTGAAAATTCTTCAAGCGTTATGAATGTCTTCCGTTGCAGTATCCCTTGCATGATTTTCTCCACTTGTACCACCATGAGCCGGAAATGCACCAGTAGGAGTTGAAGTTGGAAAATATTGAGGCTGACAAAGAATTTAATTTTCAATTTAAGATGAACATGAATAACCACACATTTCATAATATATATATATATATATATACCTGTGAACCACTTGTACCACCATGAGCGGGAAACACACCAATTGGATGACCATTTCGGTAATATTGATGCTTGAAAAGAATGTAAATTTTCAATAAAGGTGAACATGAATAGGTAAATATTGATTCTTGAAAAGAATTTAATTTTTTATTTATACCTGGGATCCACTTGCACCACCTTGACTGGGAAACATAGCAGTAGGAGGTCCATTTATGAAAAAATGTGGCTTCAAAAAAATTTGATAGTATGAGGAGTTTATTTTAGATAAGTCGTTATAAACAATGTATGTAATATTATACCTGTGATTGAAATGTAAACAATGGCCCATTCATACTATTTGTGGCAGCTTGAGTAGAAAACACACCAGGAGAAGTCCCGTTTGGAAACATTTGAGACTTGAAAACAAGATTCTCATTTTCAACTTTTGTTGTTTATAAAAATGTAAAATCCTTTAATTTTGTAAATATGTACTTGTGCTCCAAAATTTGACGATGTTGTACCAACACTAGTTTGAAATACTCCAGAAGGGGGTAGATTTGGAAACACACTCGTCGGGCCAAAATGTGTATTTCTAGCTGATTCATCCTATTCAAAACATAGAAGAGAATAAAACAAATTCTATATATATTGCAATATTATATCAATAAGTTTTATCTGATACTCGATTGTTGTCATCAAATAACCTGATTTTGTTGCACCCATGTTATAAATTGGGACCAAGATTTTTGCATATTTTTTATTTCTTGAGTAGCCTCTTTTAATTTATCCTACAATGAAATATATTTTTAGAAGACAATAATTACAATATCATATGACACTTACAAATTTGTTCAATTACTTCCATCTTTTGCAATACTTTCTCGCAATAACATTTCATACCGAATTTTGGCGGCTTTCCCAGTATTCCCTTCCGTGACATGTCCAAGTCCAATTCCACGAACCCTATTCTTTTTTACGGGGTTGACTACACGCAAAAAGGCAAGACATGTCACCTCATCGATTTGTGTTGGATCAGTTACTTCACCATTTGTAATTTCATTTTCAACAATATCAGTTATCTCATCCTGCCATTATTTGAACAAAGTCAATGTACAAACTAGACCAGTTTTATTTGAAAATTTAATATATTATTCATTAAAATATTGAATAAATTACCACCAACGGGTTGTTCTCATAAACTTTCTTCAAAAATTCTTTTTGAGTTGGCTCCCCTTCCGCAGTTTTCTTTCATAAATCAAATAATAGAATTATTACTACTAGCTAAACAATTTCTTATTTAGAACTCATTGGAAATAAATACAAAGTGAAAGGTGATACCATTTCCTCCCTATAACAACTCCATGGTTTGGATCCTGTAGTATGATGCATTTGTTTTTTTGACCTGTTAACCTTATTTGTGGAAGCATTTTCTATACAAAAAAAATTACTTACTAAACACTATACATGAAAGATAAATGATTATATATTAATTTGATATTACCTCAGACTTCTCAGAAGACCATTGTTTAACAAGATTGTCAAACTGATGAATATCTAATGATGCATTCTGCTCAACCTTTTTCCTCATCAAATCTGGATTATCCTTATACTTTAGATAGTAATCTTTCTTAACCCGTGACTTCCAACTTTGTAAAGCTTTGTGAATGTGAGCATCTACATAGTTCCATGCATTTGGATGATCTCCCAAATCAAAGAATTTCTGGAAAATATTTGGAGATGTTAAAAAACAATAAAAAAGTCTTAAAATATACACTAAGTCTAGACTAAAAGAAATTTTTTAATTACTAAGTACCTCAATGTATGATTTTCTATATTCAAATGCTAGTTGTGGTTGCTCTCTCTATTGTAGATCGAAATTCCATATTTGTGGTTTTCTAGCTAATATGCCACAGTAACTATTCAACTTTATATTGTTCTTTCCAACTGCATTACCTGTTGCATTCCATTCCACCTTGTGTCACTGCTCTCCTGGTTTTGGAATTAGATTAACCTCACTTGCAGGGCCCCTTCCATATCTATGATGGTCATGTTCATCCTCAAGTTCCTCATGCTCATCTCCTACTTCAGTTGAAGGAGAGGAGACTGTAGGTGAAATAGTAGTGGGTTGTGGCGGGGTTGTAGAATCTCTCATAGTTGACCTTGTGTTCCTCATCCTACATAAGATGAAAACATAACAATTGTAGCAATGCATAAGAGGTTAGTCCAGCAGTTTATGGAATAAATGTACAACATTGTAAGCACATAATAATCCACAAAATAAAAAGGGACAAATGACAATGCAATATCTTTGCACCAATACATAATAATCCACAAAGAAAAATATTACATCAACACAAAATATTCCTCATCCTACATAAGATAAAAAGGGGACAAATGACAAGGAAATATCCTTGCACCAAAACATAATAACCCACAAAGAAAAATATTGCAAGCATGATCATTCACTAAGGTTTGCAACAACTAATCAAAACAACTTTATTCCTCGGGCTCCCTAGCAACAAATGATCCATGCATATCATTCCTTGACCAGGAGATATCATCACTTGTGTGGTTGTTACCACTATGAACTTGTGTCCCACTCATATAATCCTCAACGATAGGTACTTCAGAATAATTTCTAGTTGGAAGTTTCAAAACAGTGAACCAATTATCATCATCAGGATCTTTTACATAAAAGCATTGCATTGATTGTGATGCAAGAGTGAATGGCTCATCTTGATTGTGTCTCCTTGAAAAATTGAGCTGTGTGAAACCATATTTGTCAATGCGCAAACCGTTAGAAGAACTTTCATCAAACCAAGCACACCGAAACAATGGTATTTTTATGTATGGACCATAACATAGCTCAATGACCTCCTCCAATTGTCCATAATATGTAATTGTAGCCGTAATAGGATTTTTATCCCTCCCACTTGCATAACTAGATGTATCTTCCACCAAGTAGACCCCATTATTTTGTGTAGTAGAAGTACTTTCAACATGTTTTGAGCGGAATCGGTATCCATTTACTGAATAGCCTTCATATGACATTCCATCTATAGAAGGACCCTGCGATATCCATCTCAAATCCTCACTAACATCCTTTGGATGATCCATTTGCATACGTATTACCTAATTTATCAACATAAAAATAATAAGGGATTGAATACTCTTTCAAAATAAAATTTTGATTAATTTTATAAATTACTTACATGCTCTCTCAACCACCTAGCAAACTGTGTTCCGTGTTTTTTTTCTAAAGCACGTAGTGTGATATTTGGTTTAGCCTCTTGAAGCTTTATCATGTGTTCACTGGTTATTGGAAAAATTCAAAAGTTGTGGTTAGTCCATATTAGAAACAATTTAACATTGAAAAAAAAATTTGATTACCTTCTGTAATCATCGAACATGTCAGTATTAAATAGTACATTTCGAAGGGCTTGTTCTAAAGTTTGCACATCAAAGTGTTTCAGTACTCCCACTCTAATAGGAGAGTCATCAACATTACGAGGAGTACGAGTGAATTTTGTGTCAAAATCAAGTAGATATCTAGCACAAAATTTCAAACATTCATCTGCCAAATAGCCTCTAGCAATAGAACCGGTAGGCTGAGCTTTATTTCTGACATAATTCTTGAGTTTCTTCAAGTACCTCTCAATGGGGTACATCCACCTATACCGTACAGAACTGGCAACTCTTGCTTTATAAGCTAAATGGATAGGCAAATGCATCATAATGGTAAACAATGCTGTAGGAAAAACTCTCTCTAACTGGCATAGTGTGACAGCAATGTCTTCTTCAAGCTTCTTAAATCCTTCTACATCAATAGCATCTGAGTAAAGTTTATTGAAAAATAAACATAGGATTGTAATAGGTTTATAAACATCTAGGCCTATGCAGTTCCACAAGGAAACAGGAAGAAGTTGTTGCATTAAAACATGACAATCATGGCTCTTCAATGCCAATAGTTTTTTCTCTCTCATGTTGACACACCTAGATATGTTAGAAGAATATCCATCAGGAACCGTCAATGTTTGTAAAACAGATAGAAACTTCTCTTTCTCCATACTACTCATTGTGAAAGATGTTGGAGGTAAGTAATAATGGCTCCCTGAATCGACTGGCCACAAATCCCTTCGGATACCCCATTGTTTTAGATCTTGACGAGCTTGTAAGTTGTCCTTACTTTTCTTCGAGTCGCCCAACAAAGTATTCAATATGTTCTCAGATTTCTATGTGCATTACATCCAAATTATGTCTCAGCAACAAATATTTCCCATACGGGAGTCGAAAAAAATGCTTATTTTATTCCATCCAGGCGGCAATGGCTGATGTCCATTTGTAGAGATTTTACGTTTATTAGTTTTTCCGAATGTGATGTTTGTGCAACCCTGAAATTGTTGTAGTATATCATCAACTGACCAGCGCCTAGGCGGTTGACGGAAATCTTGTTCTCCATTGAAACTTTTTTTATCATGCCTATAAATATGATTATTTTTCAAGAAGCGTCGATGGAAACCATAACATTGTTTCTTGCCAAATTGAAGCCACTTGGATAAGGTGTCCACATTACAAGATGGGCAACCTAAATCCTTTTTCCCTTTGGTGCTCCAACCAGAAAGGTCACCATTAGCCGGAAAATCATTTATGGTCCATAAGATCATGGCCCGCATAGTGAAGTTTTTCTTGCTATAAGCATCATATACTTTAACTCCCTGTCCCAAAAGTTTTTGAAGCTCATCAATTAATGGCTCTAAGTAAACATCAATATTATTACCAACCATATGAGGACCTGGGATCAGCAAAGACATCATTATGTATGGCTCCTTTAGAAGAAGCCAAGGCGGGAGATTGAGAGGGGTTAATAGTACATGCCATGTGCTATTTGAAGCACTCATAAGTCCAAACGGATTGAATCTGTCTATAGCTAGAGCAAGTCTGACATTTTGTGGTTCAACAACAAAGTCTGGAAATTCTCTATCTATTGAGATCCATTCTTCTGTGTCAGAGGGATGATGAATACGACCATCATTTCCTTTTTCTTTAAATGGCCACATCATATCTTTTGCAACTGAAGGACACATGTAAAGTCTCTCCAGACAAGGGATAATAGGAAAGTGATACATCACCTTTTCAGCTACCTTCTTGCCTTTTGTTCTATATGTCTTTTCATTCCATCTAGACTCACCACAAGTATCACACATGTCTTTCTTTGATGAACCTTTACGAAAGAGCATGCAATCATTTCGACAGACATCAATTTTAACTTTTTTGAGGCCAAGGTCTTTTACAACTTTATTTGCTTCATAATAAGTCTCAGGAAACAGACTACCTCATTTTGGAAAGACTGAGATTATCAACTTCAGCAACTTTGTAAAAGAATTTTTTGACCATCCAGACTCCTCCTTCAGATATAACAGAGGCACCAGAAAGGACAACTTGGAGTGAGTTTTACAACCTTCATACAGTGGTTGATCAGCTTGTTTGAGAAGCTTGAAAAAGCGTTAGGCGTTAAGATTTGCAGGCTCCTCCTCGAGTTCAAACTCACTGCCATGACTTGTATCGCCCATTCCGAATATATCTCCCAACATTTGATGCATACTTCTAGATGTAGGCCTAGTAGATGTTGCACTTATTGTATTCCTCCCAATCATCTCCCCATGATATGTCCAGACATCATAGCTGCGGACAAATCTTTTTTGTAAAACATGTAAGAATATGTCATCCTCTGATTTAATGTATCTATTCGAGCATGTTTTACAAGGGCAAATTAAATTTCCCGATATGGGTGGTATTTGATGGGTACGTGCAAATTCAATGAACTTTTGTAAACCAGACTGGAATACTTCACTTTGCATCCTATTAGCAATATACATCCAATTTCTATCCCGTAAGAAATCCATCTACATACAAATACACAAGAAGTTAACGGTCACATTACAACTAAAAACCAAAACTAAACAAGAGAAAAATAAAAGATAAAAGTTTAGATTGTAGTATCATTGATTCATAGATTGTGTATAAAAGCAAATTTTAGGGAGCTCAAACAATTGAGTGACTCATGGAAAAATGTTTTCAAAAGCCAACATAAACCAGTCTCAGTCAAGTGTGTTTCAACTGCCCCAAAATAATTTCATACATGTGGATCTAGGAAGCACGGACACTTCCCGGAGGCTTCCGTGTCTGTGTCCAATGCGTGTCCAACATGGACACACCTTGGACATGCCTAGACACATGGCGAACATGCCTCTGACATGTCCACTTTTAAAAAAAAAATCATTGAAGTGTTGGACACGACTTAGACAGTCCATGGACACATCCAAGACACACCATCCCTACCCACTAAAGCTTAAGCATACGGAAAAAAAACCAAACCTTTCCCAATTCCCTACCTCATGTTCTACACTGCTCATGCCCTACCGATATTAGTTAGTTAAGATTCAGTAGCTGCAAAAATGTTCGTAGTAACTATGGCCTTAACTGTATTTTTTTACTATGGCCTTAACTGTATTTTTTTACATTATGCCCCCAATATTCTAACAATTTGATTGAAACTTAATAGCAAAAAATGTTTTTGAATGTTGTCAAGGTTTGGAATAAATGGAATTCATCTATTAGTAAACATTTTTATTACTTTTAACTCAGATTCTATTGCAGGCTACACACTCTCCAGCCCTAGAAACTTCACTTGAGTATCCACTGAAAGTATTATCAATCACAATCAGTTATGTAGGAATGGCTTTGCTACCTTACCAGAATGAGCTGAAAGGAGTAATTGCCTCTTCATTTGAGGCACCTTCTTGGAAGGTTTTTCTCATTTAAGATCCCTTTACTCAGTTCCTGCTATAATTGAAAACAAAAATGTCAGACTTTTGGCAAATATTTATATTTAATTTCACAAATACATAGGTCAATTGTGCGGGCGATCAAGTTCTACGTTCTCTTCTTGGCAGCTTGGTTCTCTACTATCCTATAGACCAATACAAGTATGCTTCATTTTATACCTTACATTATTTTCGTTCGTGTGTTGCGTCTTCCATTGAACTCTAATGTGTCACGTTTTGTCATTTTTCTTTATTATAGGTGCTATTCACGACACCCAGCTTCATCTGTATTAGAAGAATGGATCCAATCTAAAACTGATCAGTCAGAGAACAGGGGTTTACATCCTATGTGGCATATACCTTCCAATGACGAGGTTCTGTTTGCAAACAAACTTTTAGACCTTCATCTTCGTTCTGCTCTGGATGACCTTCTTACTAATTGTCAAACCAAATTGCATTCTGAAGCAGGTCAGCCTTTTTTTTTAAATTTCATTCAATTAGTTAGGAGTGTTGGAATACCTTGTGAATTATGCAATGCTGGTACTCTTCTTTCTTAATCTCAAATTATACATAAAATATAGTTTGCTTGTGAGTTGTGAGAGGGAACTTCTACTCTTTGTATGGTCGTTATATAGGTAATGGTTTATGCCTTTATGTATGGGCTTGTGGACTTGGTGAGCTTCTTTCTTGACTAGTTTTACTGGATTGTAATTGCATTCTGCTCTGGACTCTGAAGTTTTGCTCAGAGCATTACTTATCTATTCCATATTCTGTCTATGAGTGATATTTCTTAAAATATACCAAATATTTGTAGTTTCTACTAAGTTTCAGGATTATTCCCAGTAGTAAGCCTCAGGATTATCACTGGCTTTTCATATAGACATGCAGCACTGATATGGCAACATGCAGTCGAACAAATGGTCTAACCTCATCAAATTGCAGTTAGATGCAATGCTTAGTTTTGCCAGCTCAAACCTGATACTTGTATAATCATACAAGTATTTATAAATACACAAATTGAATAAAAAATACAATGGCATAAAGTACAAACTTGGAGCCTTTTCTTTACCTATCTACTTCTGATGGACCTCTGTGAGCCTGAGGTCCCGGAGGAACCCCCCCCCACCCCCCATATTCTAACAATCAAATTGTTAGAATATTGGGGGCATAGAATTTCTTTACCATGGACTTAACTGTATTTTTTACATTATGCATAGTAAGGTTAGTATTCTACAAGGCAGGCGGGTAACTAACTTAGCTACATGTGGGGGCATTATATTTGTTCTGTATAAATAGTTATGGTTTTATTATACAATATTAAGATGTAAGAGTAAATAAGTGATAAACGTGTTTATAATCGATATATATTGAGTTGCGCCCTATTACAACCTAGATTGTCTGAATATGTCAACCCAAAACCTTCCAGGATTGACAACAAAATCCAACCCGGAATGTTTTTGGGCCGGGTTAGCACTTAGCAGGTTTAGAGAAAACTTTGACAGCCCTACTTCAAGTATACCCAATGATTGGTGATCTCAACACCCTCTTTGTGGAACCACATTGTGGCAGGAGCACTACTTTACTCGTAAATGTTGATGGCAATGTTCTTGCAAGGGGTGATGAAGAATAAATTGTCAAACACAATACGATAGATGCGCAAGAGAGTTTGAATCAAGGACCTTGACCAATTGAATTTCTTGGCTAATGTCTATACTTAAAAATGAGCTTATCTTTCGATGAAGAAAAGGTTGTTTGAAGCCCCTATTGGACATAATAACAAATTATGTTTCTACTTGTGCTTCTTTTTTGAGAGGAGATAAAGCATATCCAAGAAATTGGTCAGAAGGTTCTCATTGATCTGACAATTACTTAAGATTCAAGCATTGACAAAAGTTCTCGTAACCAGAACATCTAAGAGTTGTTGAAAGGATCTTGAAACTATTCAAGATATCATCGAGAAAGGATAAACATATGAAAACAATGATCAACTTGGTATGCAAGGCCAGGTGAGCTTCCCTTATAATAAAATGTCAACTAGTGGTTACTATGTCCTAAGGGGAAACATAATCACATAGCTGCAATGTTATTTGGGTACCTACTTGGTTTCCCAGGCACTCACTACCTCCATAAAAGCTAGGAGTCTAGAAATTTTGGGTGATGGAGTGGGTAGGGTGGTCATCTAGGCGGGAAGAAAAGGGCCCCAGGGCACTAACTGTTTTTATTGTCTTTTTCTGTCCTATCCAGTGATTTTGTCTCATCTTCTCACACAATTGCTTTTACAAGTTACTTACAAGTTGCAACATACAAAGTGCAACAAATAAGTTAGTCATTCAATCATCCATCCTTATTTGCATGTTCTTTTTACTTGCTTTTTTCCTGTGTTTCATTTATTTCTTCCCTCATCTTCACCTTTTTGTTCATCTTTTTATGTTTCTATTCTATCACATACAGTCCTCCTATGTCCCCCTCTTCTCTTCTTATCAAGTGGGGCTTAAATCCATAAATTCCAATGTCCTTTTTTAGTTGTCCTTCAGTAATTCCACCTCTTGTGTTTGCATTTCTCCTAATGTTTTTCTTTTTTCCCTCTCGTCTCGCTCCTAGTGTTGCTTATTTTTTCCCTCTCCGTTCTTACTTTGTCCCCTCTTTTACAAATCAAAGTTGCTTCCTTTTTTACCTTTTAAGCTAGCTCCTTTGTGTCCTCCAACATACTATTTTTTTTAAACATCTTTATCTTGTGTTACTACTTGCATAACTAATTGTCTACAGTTCACACGTATAAATATGTAAAACTTGGTTTCCAGAAATATATGTAAAATTTAAAGTTGTACAAAAATGTCTAAAATAAGCCCATGCAAGATCTTTTATTTCTAATTCAGATTCCATCATCAATGAAGGCATTATTGTTTTGATCCAATTTCTGATATTTCTAAGTTAACTTGTTGATTGCTTGTACACAAGCCCAAGGGAAAATGCACTGAACATGATATTGCTTAGTACTACAATTATAACAAGTAGGGACCCACATTTCCTTCTTTCCTGCAGTATGCTAATGTACCCAAATCTGTTGATGAGGCTCTAGCACATCACGGATGGCAGACTGTCATGGATGAAGAGATTTCTACGTTGACAAAGCATAATACCTGAGTTGGGATCTTGTTGCTCCTATTGATGGGCCTACGTGTTTGGATGTTCATGGGGTTTTACTATGAAATGTCGTCATGATGGCACTATTGAGAGACTTAAAGCATGTCTAGTGGCCAAAGCCTATACTTAAGTCTTACGGTATTGATTACTTTGGGACATTCTCTCATGTGGCCCAATCCAATTATTTTTGTATTCTTATTCATGTTGGTGTTAATCTTAGTTGGTCTCTTTTTCAGCTATGGATATCTTAATGAATAAGTCTATATAGAGCAAGTTTTGTTGCCCGAGGAAGTTCATGGTCTGCAAACTCAAGAGAGCCATCTATGGACTGTAATAGAGTTCTAGAACATGGTTTAATAAACTCATTCGTATTCTTGTAGCTTTTAGTTCTCCAGATCACATGATCATTTTTCCTTTCTAAAGAAAACATATACAGAAATTGTTACTCAAATTGTATATGTTGATGATTCTGTTCTTCTGGCAGTGATTTCGATGAGATTTGGGCTCTAGAAAAAAAAAACTATCTAGGCACTTTGACACTAATATTTGGGTAAATTATGTTACTTCTTCGCATTGAAGTAGCTAGCTAGGAATCTATTTGTTTGCCACAAAGAATATACGTTCTAAATCTGCTTAAAGAAACTGGCATGATGCACCACGGCATGTTGATACTGCTCTGGACCCTAATGCTGAACACAATGGTAAAGGCCAATGTATCCTAGTCACTCAATAAACAGGCGACAAATTGAAAAAACAATCTATCATATTCTCACTCAGGGGATATCACTGATGTAGTTCGGTTTGTTAGTCGATACTCCAGAGAGACCAACAGAATGTCGCTGGGAGGTTGTTTGTTAGATCATCATATTCTTAAAAGCTAGTCCTGGAAAAGGTTTATTGTATTCCAAACGTGGTCACCTTGATGTTGTCTGGTACTCTTAAAAGCTAGTCCTCCAGTAGCCTCCCTACCTGTAAACACCCCCATCCACCCGCACCACCCCCTCTTCCATGCAAGATGGCTGATATGGATATGTCCTCAGTCGCTGGAGATGCAATGATCAGGGGAAGTTCTACCACCCCCTCTTCCATGCCGGATAGAATACAAGATTGAGTATGAATCTTTTCCTAACATGTGCCTGGAATGTGGTAAACTCAGTCATATGGCAAAAGACTATAAGAAACAAGATGAAGGAGAAGGAGACCAAGGAGGAACCTTGCCAATAGAATGCAAAGATGATGCAGGTGTGTGATGGATATAAGAGGAGGAGAAATGGCAGGTTTACTATGGCAAAAAGATACCCATGAGCTGACCAATTCGCAATTAAGATGCCAAAAAACCAAAGCAAAAGACAAAGGGAAGCATGGATAAATACCGATCCTAAATGAGGAGGAAGCCAAGGGAAGAGAAATGGAAAAAGCTCAAGTGCTGGAAGGAAATAATACTAATGGAAATAATATGGGACCAAAGGTGTGAAGGAAGAAATAGAAGGTTAGAAAGGAACTCGATGCGACCGTCAAGGAACAGAAGAACCACAATGATCAAAATAGTCATGACAAACCTATTTATAAACCCACAGAAACTTCTCATAAGACAAACAAAGACACCAATAAGGAGGATAGGCACACAATTGTTAACCCAGTGGGATATGAGGTCATCTAAGGTCGAGGCAAGGAAAATGAGGAGCCAACTGCATTGGAAATGGTGATACACGTAAATGAGGACACTTCCAGAAACATAGACACCAATATTAAATTCATCAATTACAGTAGAAATTCCAAGGTGAAACGAGTAAGGAATAACTCATTATCCACCCTAGTTAATCACCCATATAGCAGAAGTAGTAAAATATTTTACATGTTGATAAATATTTTTATAAAAGTATGCTAAATTGACTTTTTTTCCTAAAACAAGCTACTCGCATCACTCTAACTTGGCTCAGCGGTTTAGTACTAGCACCGCTTCTTTTATCCTACATTGTCTTCGTCCAACTTAAAAATAACTAGGCAAGAATAGTAAGAAATCTTGGCAACTTCTGAATTTGACGAGTTGAGAAGATTTTACTGACTCGGCCGTAGATCCTAATATCACATCTTGGAAACTCTCTGAAGTCAGTCCACTACTGCAGCACATCAACAGAGATACATGCCACATTAAATGCAGTAGGAGCGGCATATTGGAGCTGAAGCGTCACCAACATTGTTCAAATGTAGAACGCAAGACCATACTTGTTATGCATATTTAGTATTCAGAATATTATTAACTTCTACCTAAGCAGTTGGAACGTATTACCCAAAATTTTGGGTGAGGCTTGTGCCTCAGGCGGCCCACAGGTGGCTCCGCCACTGCGGATGTCCCAGATGGCATTGATAATGCTTTCCTACTGGAAATTGTTGCTTTGTCAGTGTAGGTCAGGGGAAGTCGAAGCAGACCTACCTCACGGTCGAAGTCAAAGCAGGGCGAGCTAACACCGGCGGTCGTTGCTTCCGCTGGTACGGGGGGTCCTCACGCCGGTGACCGTTGCGGAATGGAGGGTCCTCTTCACAAAGCAGGGCGAGCTCACGCCGCGGCCGTTGCTTCAGCTGGGACGGGGGCGCTCTTGCAGGCAGTCGGCAGCCGAGGGGCGCCGTCACTCGGGGGCAAAGGTCGCCCGTCGAGGGGGGCATTCGGCAGCCGAGGGGCACCATCACTCGCGGGAGGAAGCCGTCCGTCGTCGTCCGTAAGCCGCAAACAAGAAACGCGGGGATGGGGGCGCAAGGGGAGGAACCGTTTCTACTAATCAACTTCTAATTACTAATTAGTGGGGCGGGAATTTTTGGTGGGAACCCAGGTGAGGGAATTTTTGGATTCCAGAAGAATTTTAGACCTTCACTAATTGTTTTTTCCATAATAAATTCGGCTGAAGGAAATTAATCCATTTGTGTAGGACGGTCCTTCACAAAAACTCAATATTTTTGAAGGGTTTTAGTCCTTCACAAATAACCTTCACTAAAAACCAATTTTTTTGTAGTGTCTCCTTCTCTTTCCCCTAGCTTATAGCATCATTCCTACTCTTTTTGGCCATGAAGATGCTCTCCCAAGGTAACAAAGAGTGCTTACCTTGGTGAAGAAGGCTCCTAGGGTTCCAAATTTGCTCTATTTAGGGTTTCTTAAGCTCCTCCTTGGTGATTTCGACTGAAACTAGTAACTATCCTCCTATCCTTCCCTATTTTTATGTTGTTAGTCTTCCTTCCACATTCCTCCAAATCAGAACCTTGGTATTCCATGGTGAAACTTCACCAAGAGCCCTTAAACACCCCATCTCCATGTTCTTTTATTAGGGTTTTTCACCTCTAAAGTGGAGAAGGTGCTTCTTGGTCGAGATAGGAGCTTTATTGGAGAAATCAGCCTCTCTAAGACTGGGAACCTTACGTATTGGACTTGTCCACCTTCCCTAGAGGTAAGTTTTATAACCCCCTTCTCATATATTGCTTACTACATGCTTAAAATTCATGCTTCTATGTTTAAAATCGATGATCTCCATCTCTTTTTACCATGTTCTTCTAGGATTCTGGTTTCTAGCTATTTTACCTTCTCTAGAAGCTCTAGTTTAGTTACCTTTGAAACTTCAAACCTGATCTTGGGTTAAAGGGTGTTTTCTCCCTGTCCCTTTCTCTTCAATTATCTCGATCAGTTTGATGATGTGGCAATTTCATATTGGTCAGTATTGAAAAATTCATATCTTCTAATCCTCTTATAGAAATTTGATAAATAAATATGTTTTGAATTGGAAAATTAATCTCTATATAATAAAAATATTTTCAAGGTATGATTTCATGTTTTGACGAAGGGTGATTTTTGTAAAATGAATTTAATGCATAAAATCCATAAAAAGTACATCTTAGTCATCATAACTCCAAAATTAACAAAAAGATATGTTTTCTTGATTAGGAGAACCTAATAAGTTTATTGGTGATATTTTCAAAATCCAAATCTGAGTTTTGATAAAAAAAGTTATAAAATTAGGGTTTCTATACATTAATGTGCATTTTGTACTCTAATACATGTTAATACATTGAAAACAGGGAAAGTGGAACTTGGACTCAATTAAAGTGGTGAAACATAGTAATTGATATAAGTAAGAGAGGTATGTGTATTTCTTACACCCTAAATCGGGATATTTGCAAACCAAACCCTATATTCCCTGATGAGGCACTATATGAACCCTATTTCCTCTACTCATGATTATTTTGTTAAATTGCCTCAAAATCAGTAATGATATTCTTTTTCTTGGGTCATGTACCCCACTGCCAAGTTCTAATTTATATGATGCTTTTACTTGCCATGGTTTCTTTTCTAGCATGTTGATTTTATGGACTATTTAGCTATAGTAGTGGTACTTATGGACAACCACCCATAGGCAGGGTATGTATTAATTCGCCCTGGGGAATGTCTTATTCTCCCCCATAAAAATATGTGTAGGTGACTAAGAATGTATTAATTCTCCCCTCACCTATAGGTTGAGGTCCGGTAGGTGTCTCAACCCTACTTAGTTAAGGTAGTCATATTTATCATACATACAACCTTTTATTATATTTTTATTATGGCAAGTATCTATTTAAAAATAGCCTCATACTCTTGAAATCTTCATCTTATAATGAAAACTATCTTTTATTTACATGTTTTATTTACCTTGATATCCTATTCATATTTGTTGAACATACTTTGTTTTTCTTCCCCTTTTGGTGGGTGTTTTTACCAACCACCCAGGTTAGGACAAGTTGTTGAGTCGAATCAGGAGAACATAGCTTTGGGCATGGACGTAGCACTTGGATATGTTGCTCTGGATACAAGATTTAAAGTAGTTTAGACTTCCCTCTATCTAGATCCTTTTTGTTGTATCTTGTTGTAAACCCTAATGGGAGATTTTGATGTACTTGTGTAATCTTCTATGAAAGTTGAATATAGTCAGTTATTTTTATTCCGCTGCTACGCTTTGGTCTTTTGCATACCATCATAATAAATTTGGAAAATGTATACCTATTCCAACATACCTTTGAGTGTGTTCGGAATGGATGTTAATCTTCAAAAAAAAATTAGCAAGGGGGTGATCATGCCTCCTTACACCAACTCCCCTAGAATATGTAGAACACACGCCCTCAAAAGATCTTACAACTTCTAAACGACCCTTTATAACTGATCATTTGTATGAGGATGAAAGTTGTACTAAACCTTAGTTGTATCCTCAAAGATGTATACAGATGTTCCCAAAGCTGACTTGTAAATTGTGGACCTCTGTCAGAGACTAGGTAATCGGGATGCCATGCAAACAGACTATCTCATCAACATAGATTTGTGCCTGCTTCTCTGTTGTATACATTATATTTTCTAGAATGAAATGAGATGACTTGGTCAACCTGTCAACTTTCACCCAAACAGAATCATGACCTTTGGTTGTCCTAGGAATACCAACCATAAAGTCCATGGTTACATGATCCCATTTCCATTGTTGTATCGGCAAAGATTGTAATGTCCATACATGCTTCTAATGCTCCACCTTGACCTGCTAACAAACTAGACATTTAGCAATAAATTCTGTGACATCATTCTTTAGACCTGGCCACCAGTACATGTCCTTCAGGTTATGGTAATCTTTGTTCTATCGAGGTGCATCACGTACATCGAGGAATGATCCTCCTCATGTGAGACCCCTGACCTTTCTTTTTGGGTTGAACATGCTTTGTTATCTTAATTGGATGCTTAAGAACTTAATCTAACCCTAACATGTGCTTTTTATATCATGTGAAAAGCTTAAGTTTCAATTTTGGTCAAGTTAGGACATTGTTTGAACAAGTTATACAATTTTGTGTATGTTGTGGACATTTCTACAATTTACCCATATTTGAGATTTTTCTTGCAATTTTTCACATGCTTTTTGTCCCTTATATGTTTTTTTAACATGTTTGAGTTGGTTGTTGCTACACCCACATTCCACAATTACCACTAATCATGAGATTAAGGCATAAGTTTAAGGATTATACTTAATACAAAGTTCACTCCCAACATTTTTCTTTTATTTCAAACTCTTTGTTTTCTCACATTCAATCACATAAACAAACTTTACAAGAGAATTAAACTTTAATTACTCTAATATGATATCAACATTAATGATACTCATCCATACAGTCATTCTGTTTCTCACACTTGCATGTACATAAGACATGATAATCAGATACATACTCTATTATTAAGGAATCAAAGTTACGCAACATCATTAATAACTCTCTCACTACTGTACAAGGATCTAGAGTGATAGGAACAAACAAAACTTAACTAATCTCATACTTATCTCATGTGGCAGATATACTCTGATGCATTGGACTTCTTCAAGTTCACACACTTTTCCTAAAAATTGTGGGTAGATGGGTGAGCCTACTCGCTCAGTGAATGAGTACTTCATAGAAATAGTTTAAAGCATTTATAATTAAAGATATATTGTTAAGCAACTGATATTAATTATAACACCTGTAAACTTTAAAGAGATTAATCATTCACAAAAATAAATATGGCAAGATAGTCTAGATTGTTGGTATGTATGCCCTGAGAGCCAATCATGGGATGATTGGTGGGATACATTAAGATTGATTTGATAAACATCAAAGGCAAGCTTCCAATTCTTTCTGGTTCAGTCATATGAGATAGTGATAGAACAGATTGAATGTCTAGAGAATGACAGTACTCACTGACGTATGCCTTCAGGTTCATGACCTGAACGATGAGATCATACGGATGCTAAGAGTTTGTACATTCTTGTTATGTCCCTAGTCGGATGTCATTGTGGAAGGTAGATAGACAACAATGACACACAAGACTAGATTGTGGTGTTGGTTGATGACAGAATCTCATTAGTCATGATATAGAGATATCAAACCAAACACATAGGTACTTGTTAGAGAACAAGGTACCGGATAGACCCACCGTGAGTTTGACACATGGAACCATGAGATGGTAGTCACAGTCAGTACTCACAGTGATGGTGGTGAGTGTGATTCTTAGACCTGAAATCACTGCACTCAACACATGTCGTTGGGCACACTTTGACATCATCAAACGCAGTCCTGAAACATGGGTTGTTATAAAGGTGATGATTGGGTGGCTTTGACACATGGGGCTATTGAGGGGTGAGTGATAGATATGGGATTTGTCCCTCCTGAGGGAGTATGATATCCAAGGCCACTTGATGAGTAGGATTGAGATAGGCGTGTGCACGCATGTGTGAATCAGTATGTGATATTGATGTCATACATATCTCCTTCAATCTGCTCTGAGATCAAGAAAGTGAATGAACATTGACAGGATGACTGTTCCATGCCTTGAGTTCATTGGGGATATCAGAGACAAAGGAATTATACATTCACTGTAACACCATTCACAAATTGTAGGATGAAAGTTGTTCTCCAACTTTCTACTTTCACTTGGGTAGCAATGATGTGTGACTAGGCACCGCTCATTGCTTGTGAAGTCATAAGTGTTATGGACTTTCACTGCCAACGTGAAATGGACCTGCAGGGTCACACACATAGGATTTAACCTGGAAGAGGAGTTTTGTCCACAAAGCAAAGTTTAGATTGATTACTAAAGGAGTTTAGTAGTTCAATTAAACACTCAATCAGTCGATGGCTCAATATCATTTGGTTCAAGGTGTTGGACGCATTGATTGGAGTATCGGATTGATTGAAATCGCATTTGACTGATTCTGCACAACCTGTACTCCCAACCGATCGGTTCAAGTGTTGAACCGGTCGGCTGAGGTTGCTGAACCGGTCGGCTCAAGTGTTGAGCCGATCGGCTCAAGCCCAGGGTGAAACGAGCGGTTCAAGTGTTGAACCGATCGGTTCAACTGGTGCAACCGAGCAAGTTGGGAAAGTCAGGTCGGTGAGAATTTTCCTTGCGTTTCACTTGCCCAATTTGATTGGGAATAGGATTGGTATTCGATACCAATTAGAAACGAAAGTTGGAAAGTCAATCGGGAACCGACCAGGACCACGAACCGACCGGTTCATAAGTGAATCGATCGGCTCATGGGTCCCAACCGATCGGTTGGTGCTCCAACCGACCGGTTCAGGTCCCCAACCGACCGGTTCACTTGTGAACCGATCGGTTCAGGTTGCGAGTCAGTTGTGTTTTGTGGAAAATCTCGAACCCTCCTACTCCTGCTTTAGTCCCGTATTGTCGGGCACAGAGAACCCTGTCCCATGACCCGCCTATATATATAGGGGTATTGGGGGCTTCTCAAAGTACAACTCAATGCAAGCTGGTTGCTTTGTGAAGTTGTCGTTCTCTCTGGTTTTGGTAACCGTGAGAGAGCCCGAGCAAGTGCTTCCCGCAAAAGGGAGGTGCAGCAAGGGAAGGACAACTGCAGTTGCAACTGGCAGCAGGAGAGTGTGTTGGTGACTAGTACGTCAACAAGAGGGTGCGACTCCTTCCACTTCCTTGTAGGACAAGGAGAGTGGAGTTCCAGGTGGTCCGTGTGGACTACTACAGAGGCGGGAGGACACTGCCGCTTAGGAGGACAACTGTCATCCGACAGTCCGGTAGGAGGAGGAGTCGTCAGTCCCGGTGCGACCAGGAGCTGCACAGACACCGTCCAAGATCGGAGTTGAAGACCGCGCATTGCGCGAGGTATTATCGCCGAGCAAGCCTCGGGACAAGGTATGATTCCGCAAACCATCCTTTCCTATTATATAGACGTTGATGCGTTTCCTCAGTATGGGTTGGGGGAGAAAATTTTTTGTTTCCACTGCCTTCTCTGTCTCCCCTAAAACCCAACAGTGGTATCAGAGCCACGTCAACTGCTCTATATTTTAGGAATATCGATATGATCGATTTTGGTTTGTCACCTTTATTTATTGCATACGATGCGAATAATATCGGCTTTATGCATGTCCAATCCTAAATCCACAAATCCCTAATTACATATATGATATGTATTATTAATGCACTCGATACGCGTCGCCCTTAAACGAGTTTTGTGTTGGATGTGTGTAGCGTGATTATGGCCTATAAACCCCTATCTGTGTGTGGTTGTTTGTGGTTTCTTGCATCTCAGTCTGCGCACCGATCTTCCCTCTCTTATTCTCGATGTAATTTGAAATAATTCTAGATTCTTTCCTACCTTTGCTCCCCCCCCGAATGTAACTCGGGGTTTCCCTTTTTAAAGCAAATGTAATAATTAGGATAGATTTTATTTCCTGTTATGTCGAAGACCGGCGGACATCAAGACGACTGCTCAGACGATCGGTTCAAGGCGTGAACCGATCGGTTGACGTTCCAGACGGTCGGTTCAAGGAGTGAACCGATCGGTTGATGACCGGTTCGAGGAGCGAGACGAGCGGGTGGCGGACATGACGAGATGCACGATGACCAGGCGAACCGATCGGTTGGAGGAGCCAACCGATCGACTGGTGGCACCCAGACGACCGGCCAGAGAGAGTAGATCATTCATGTGATGAGTTGATCAACTCGGATGGCAAGGCACAGATTTCATCTTGTACAGGTTGCATGTGATGTAGACGTAGATGACCGTGATTCCTCTTGGCTCGAGGAATCACATTAGGATGGCCATAATCATCGCTTTTTATCGTTTGTGCATGTTTTCTGTGGGATATAGCATGTATATGATACGTACTATGTATTGTGGTGATTGGATATGTATATGTATATAAAATCAAATCCCTCATTAAAATATTAAGTTTTAGATGCCTTCCAAATGCGACACACGTGAAAAACTTGTTCGACCAAGTGTGGGCACGCCCTAGCGTGGTGCACCGTCTACCTCGTGCAAGCGTGAAGGATGAATGTGTGGGTCTGCCCTAGCAGGGTGCATATTCATCGTGTTTGCTTTGGGTCGGACTTAACAAGGTGACCTAGATAGGATCTAGCGCCTTGAGGCATGGAGATGATCATTGCAAGGAGTTGTAGATGACATCTTATCAAGAGTTGCATATGATGCAATTGGCAAAAGTTGCCTACC
Organism: Alisma plantago-aquatica; assembly: GCA_963693085.1. Lineage (NCBI taxonomy): Eukaryota > Viridiplantae > Streptophyta > Magnoliopsida > Alismatales > Alismataceae > Alisma > Alisma plantago-aquatica. The sequence continues at coordinate 133,318,132 of OY856411.1, read as the reverse complement.
TGAGAGATCTAAGTTGTGGGCGATCAGCCCTAGCTGACTCATGGCTTAGAGGATTTCAGGATCTTGCCCACTAGAAGGTCGTACGCTGCAATCTTCCGAATTGATGGTGAGGGCTATCAATTTGAAGTAAAATAGTGGGAGCGATAATTAATTAAAGGCCTAATTTTATCATCAACTTTTCAAATCAATCAAACAAGTCAAAAGGAGTTTTGGACTTAAAATTGCATATATTTCCTTTTTGTTAATATAAATGGTTAATAAACAAATCACTTTATTTGCGATCGGTCTTTGAGACCAACAAATTAAATGGGAATAATTCCACGACTGGTTAGGATGATGAGAAGTGTTCTCAAAGAGCGAGAGCTCTAAGTCCTAGTTATACCAGAACCAGATAAACTCGATCCCACCACATCAATGGCTGAAAGTATGCTTATGGAAGCATACTGAGGATGACATTGATGAGGAGTGCTTGATGTTGTGTTCTCTGAACTATGAGTTGCAGAGACAACATGAGACATATGATGTATCCAAGACACTATCCTAGTATGTCATGACAGAAGGAGATCTAGTAAGGTAGTCACACACTCAATGTGATTGGGTATGTGGAAAACCTGATTAAGAAGGATTCCCTCTGAGCCAAGAGTTGGCTATTGGTATGATACTGCAAATGTTGTGAGGATCATACAATTCATGATAAGCTACAACTTGAACAACTTTGACAAGCGTTGACAAAAGTTGTTGGATATGTTGAGGATAGTAGAGGCAAGGATGAAGAAAGACTAATCCTAATCTTTGATGTGATCAAAGAAAAGGTAATTCTTAAGGGCAAGGACAAGGGCAAAGCAAAGAAGTGTTCTGATGCTAGCCAGCAATCCAAGCCGTCTTCAGCCTCAAGGCACATGGGGAAAGGGTGTATGAGGGATTGCCCTCTATATCTGGAAGAACAAAAGAAGATGAAGGAGGGGATGGAGATCTTCACCTAAGGTATCATGAAATGAACCGCTTCTTTATTCGAGGTATATGATACCAAGATATGGATATGTCATATGTGATATGCAATATCCACAAAGAAGTGATGGCCTTTGTGAAAGGACCAAGAAAGAAGTACCCATCATTGGAGCAAGTGTTGCTGCCATAGATAGGAGTATCGTTCAGTTCATTTCAGCCTAAAGGGCACGAAATAGAGTTGAGAACTGCTATTTCATATATTGCCAATAGATAGAAACACTTTATTTTTGCATATTGTATGACAATGATGGCAATTAATAAAGTTGATGTTTCAATCTTAAAGATATGATCTTTGTGTCAATGCCTTGTTTATCTTGTGATACATGGTATGCATAAGATAAAATGATACCTAAAGTTATAGATAACTCAAACAATGAAATTAGCATCAATCATGAGAAATTCATTTCTAGTTTCCATGTGATGGATACATCTAGACTCTTTTGGTTAGAGAACCAGTAAGAGACATGAATATCTTGGACATGATTAATCAATCTTCACTAATGTAGTGGGAGAGTGATTATCCTATTAGGTATAATACATGTGATGTATTTACATACCTATTGGAACAAATGCTAATACTTCAAATGGTGTTTAAAGAAATACCAATATGAATATCTTGAAATGTTCAAGATTATCATAAATGAAGTACAAATTTGGTAAAGTGTTAATTCTTGATGAGATCAATGAATAAAATACTTGGACCAAATGTTTGAGATCCTTATGAGTGATTATGATAGTGTATCATGGTGAACTCATGATTAAGGCATGGTGATGTCTAAATCAAGAAGGAATCATACTCTAAGGAGTTAGAGAATGATTATCAAATAACTGAATTCTTCTTAATAAAAGAATTCCCCACACTAATAAAGGAAATTAAGAATCACAAGGGTTGTGAGTTCTTATATCCTTAACAGATACACCTCAATTATCTATGAGATGAGTTGTTCATGTGATGAGTCAACTATCTAGATGAATATGAGGAACCGAATCTTGAGTTATGGTTTATAACCATTACATCCTAAATGACTTCCATGTGAACCATAAGGTATGACCTTGATGGTAGCACTCATTGGATGAAATCCATAAGTGCAAATGAGTCTTAAGTGTTAAGACACATGGATAACATTTTTGAAAAGGATGATGCTTGTTGGTTGCAACTTAATGACTGAGACATTTGGCAAATGGATACTAAAACCGCATTCCTGTGAGGAATAAAACAAGGATGTGTACGTGACACAGCCTATAAGGTTTATGAATCCACTAATGCAAATAAAGTCTATAAGTTACAATGGACTAATCAATGTGATTGATTGAGTACAAGCAACTCAAAATTGGATCTTTACTTTGATGATATAGTCAAAGGGTTTGATTGATATGTCAAAGATAAGGAAGGGATCTGTGATTTAGTGGGAGCGTATTCACATTCCACATATTGATGTGAAATGGAAATGTTCTAGATTGGAAATCCAAAAGTGGAAATTATCTTTAAGGAAGATAGAGATGTTTCCTATATGATAGGAATAGAGATCTATAGAGATAGTTCTCGGAAATCTCTTGACCTGGAAAGAGAAAGCATACATTGGCAATATGTACTGAAGTGTTCAGTATGCACAGATTCAGTGGGAGAAAACTTGTCCATGTTACATGGAGTTAGTATCCCAAGGCCAAGTGTCCAATTCTTATGAAGAATGGGAACACTAAGAATAGATATGGATCTATCATGTATTTAATCATCCCATTATCTTGCATGTATTGACATGGCAAGAATAAAATGCATTCATCATCTTGTATGTAGGACATGGCAATATGATGTGCTCATCCTGATAACTCGTATGTAGGACATGACGAGTGGATGTCTGTCTACTTCCAGTAAGGGTTACTGGAATACCATAAGAACTTGATAAGTACTTGTGAAGTACTAGTTCTATGGAGATAAGGAAGAGTTCGATGTAAAGAGTTACATTGATGCGAACTTCCGAAAGGACAGAAAATTAATCGCACAATATACATAGGATGTATAAAAGGTGAAAGTTTGTTGATAACTGGAAGTATTCCAATAAAACCATTTAAAAGGAAATGCCGAGTATCTATGTGTTAGAGAACAGTAGTAGATACTATATGGATCTGGAAGTTCATGATATGAACTTATAGATATTCCGATCATTGATGACAAGTCTGGAATCCTTGATCATACAATGTGGCTAAAGGTTAGCAAAGGAATACTAGATCGCATATTACGACAACTCCATCTCATACATGTGACGTACAGCGAAGAGATGTGAGACATGCAATTTATACGGACTTTGGCAAGGTGTTGCCATTACTCACTATGTTGGCACTAGAGCACAGTAACATGTAAGACATGTTTGAAGATCACTATGAATATGATTCAAGGGTGATTGGCTCGCAGTGCAAGTGGGAGTCTGTTGGTATGTATGCCCTGAGAGCCAATCATGGGATGATTGGTGGGATACATTAAGATTGATTTGATAAACATCAAAGGCAAGCTTCCAATTCTTTCTGGTTCAGTCATATGAGATAGTGATAGAACAGATTGAATGTCTAGAGAATGACAGTACTCAATGACGTATGCCTTCAGGTTCATGACCTGAACGATGAGATCATACGGATGCTAAGAGCTTATACATTCTTGTTATGTCCCTAGTTGGATGTCATTGTGGAAGGTAGATAGACAACAATGACACACAAGACTAGATTGTGGTGTTGGTTGATGACAGAATCTCATTAGTCATGATATAGAGATATCAAACCAAACACATAGGTACTTGTTAGAGAACAAGGTACCGGACAGACCCACCGTGAGTTTGACACATGGAACCATGAGATGGTAGTCACAGTCAATACTCACAGTGATGGTGGTGAGTGTGATTCTTAGACCTGAAATCACTGCACTCAACACATGTCATTGGGCACACTTTGACATCATCAAACGCAGTCCTGAAACATGGGTTGTTATAAAGGTGATGATTGGGTGGCTTTGACACATGGGGCTTTTGAGGGGTGAGTGATATATATGGGATTTGTCCCTCCTGAGGGAGTATGATATCCAAGGACACTTGATGAGTAGGATTGAGATAGGCGTGCGCACACATGTGTGAATCAGTATGTGATATTGATGTCATACATATCTCCTTCAATCTGCTCTGAGATCAAGAAAGTGAATGAACGTTGACAGGATGACTGTTCCATGCCTTGAGGTCATTCGGGATATCAGAGACAAAGGAATTATACATTCACTGTAACACCATTCACGGATTGTAGGATGAAAGTTGTTCTCCAACTTTCTACTTTCACTTGGGTAGCAATGATGTGTGACTAGGCACCACTCATTGCTTGTGAAGTCATAAGTGTTATGGACTTTCACTGCCAACGTGAAATGGACCTGCAGGGTCACACACATAGGATTTAACCTGGAAGAGGAGTTTTGTCCACAAAGCAATGTTTAGATTGATTACTAAAGGAGTTTAGTAGTTCAATTAAACACTCAATCAGTCGATGGCTCAATATCATATGGTTCAAGGTGTTGGACGCATTGATTGGAGTATCGGATTGATTGAAATCGCATTTGACTGATTCTGCACAACCTGTACTCCCAACCGATCGGTTCAAGTGTTGAACCGGTCGGCTGAGGTTGTTGAACCGGTCGGCTCAAGTGTTGAGCTGATCGGCTCAAGCCCAGGGTGAAACGAGCGGTTCAAGTGTTGAACCGATCAGTTCAACTGGTGCAACCGAGCAAGTTGGGAAAGTCAGGTCGGTGAGAATTTTCCTTGCGTTTCACTTGCCCAATTTGATTGGGAATAGGATTGGTATTCGATACCAATTAGAAACGAAAGTTGGAAAGTCAATCGGGAACCGACCAGGACCATGAACCGACCGGTTCAGAAGTGAACCGATCGGCTCATGGGTCCCAACCGATCGGTTGGTGCTCCAACCGACCGGTTCAGGTCCCCAACCGACCGGTTCACTTGTGAACCGATCGGTTCAGGTTGCGAGTCAGTTGCTTTTTGTGGAAAATCTCGAACCCTCCTACTCCTGCTTTAGTCCCGTATTGTCGGGAACAGAGAACCCTGTCCCATGACCCGCCTATATATATAGGGGTATTGGGGGCTTCTCAAAGTACAACTCAATGCAAGCTGGTTGCTTTGCGAAGTTGTCGTTCTCTCTGGTTTTGGTAACCGTGAGAGAGCCCGAGCAAGTGCTTCCCGCAAAAGGGAGGTGCATCAAGGGAAGGACAACTGCAGTTGCAACTGGCAGCAGGAGAGTGTGTTGGCGACTAGTACGTCAACAGGAGGGTGAGACTCCTTCCACTTCCTTGTAGGACAAGGAGAGTGGAGTTCCAGGTGGTCCGTGTGGACTACTACAGAGGCGGGAGGACACTGCCGCTTAGGAGGACAATTGTCATCCGACAGTCCGGTAGGAGGAGGAGTCGTCAGTCCCGGTGCGACCAGGAGCTGCACAGACACCGTCCAAGACCGGAGTTGAAGACCGCGCATTGCGCGAGGTATTGTCGCCGAGCAAGCCTCGGGACAAGGTATGATTCCGCAAACCATCCTTTCCTATTATATAGACGTTGACGCGTTTCCTCGGTATGGGTTGGGGGAGAAAATTTTTTGTTTCCGCTGCCTTCTCTGTCTCCCCTAAAACCCAACATAGATATCTATAAGAGTGAATCAATATATGAACATACTTTATTGATCATAAAGGGAACTAATAATTCAGAGACATACAAAGAATAATTAAATAACTGCACACACTTTTTTAACCCCTCATTCATCTTATTATGCCATGTACCCGCATGAGGTGTACTACAACATGTGAAAGAATCACAACAAGCTATGATCTCACTGTGTAAGTCTTACAAGCATGCCCAGGTTCGTAAGACTGTTTCTCGAGTAAGACCCCATCTATAGCGGGCCTTGTCACATCTGCCTCTCGACAGCTAATGGTAGTGGCCATATATCTCAAACTCTACCTCTCAACCTGGGTACTCAAGAGGTGAGTCAAATCCCTCAGGTTTATTGTGCATCAGTGGACCCACTGACCACTGATCAGTACAACATGTAACATAGGTACCAGCGGCATTCCCAGTTCATGTTGGGTACCACACAACTGTAAGGAATCTACCCTACTCATCAAGACCCCCACACCCTATTGGTGTGCTCCATCTTACATCGATCTGGACTACCTCCAATTTGGAAACTATTTCCTCCCCACTGCGCAAGCCTCATCCTGTGAGGATTCTATAGTGTTCACGACATGTAAGTGTCTAATTCACTCTTTAAATTCACAATTCAATCATCACATCAACATATCCTAGTTTATCATTGTAAAGCATTCATTTCATAGATCATTAAACACCCTATACTTAGGATTTCATTTACCTCATTCACTTATCACATGACTGGCATAAGGATTTAATGTGTCATCAACATTCGCTGAATACAAATTTCTTTCAACAGGTCATATACAATCAACATTGTATGAAATCTTTGAATTGAGCTAAATTAGGGTTTCCACACCTTTCACTAAGATATCATGCATCAAGAATATCATTGAATAAATAAAGTCTAGGACACTTCAAATGGATTTCACAATATCTATTCGCAAATATCCAACTTTCCACTCATTTAGGGTATCACGCTCTTTACTAAGATATCAAGCAAACATTATTACATCATACGAAATTCAAGATAGTATCTGACATGTATGTACTATGAATCTAGATAAAGAATCATTCATAATCAATGAGATTCATACGGACAAATTTCTCAACTTAATTATACAGCAATTTCAATTATAGTCGAAAACCCTAAATTTCAATTTACTCTTTTAACCTCTGTGAATACTTAAGGAATTAACATTAAGATAGATTGTATCCATTTATAATATTCTTTTATCATCTGAAATTCATCAAAATAGAGGAAGAATCCATTTAATACCATTTTGCAAAAACTAGATCAAAAAGACAATTTAGGATTTGCAGTCACATACTAAGAAATTGAAGATTGTTGATGATTTAAAACATATTTGTGCAATATACCGTTAAATGGAAGTACCCACTCACCCTCAGGTGTGAAAATACCTTTAAAACGTAACCCATCTCTGAAAATCTTGAATCCATATCAAGACCCTAGAAAATCAACAATTTCTTCTTCCTTTCGACCCTAAAGAAGGTTTGTTGTAGGTAGAAGATGAAGATCGAAGGTCAACCCAAATGTTAGATTTACTAGATTAGGGATTCTGAGAAAAGGGAAATGAAGAGAAGGAATGATCAACGGTTAAGACTACTTACCAAGTCAAATCTATGGCAACCCCTTTGGGTTTTTGTCATTCCTCACATTCTTCCCCAACAATTGCCCCAGTAATCACCTTCTAGGTTGTCTTCTCGTTAAATAAAGAGTATGAGATGATAGAGGATTGAATTTCAGTTCTAACACACTTTGTTTTGTTGAAAATGCATAATTATAGCTCGAGATATGATCGTTTTATGATTGGTTGTCCTCGGCTGCATACGTCGTGGCCGCGACACAGCGTCGCGGCGGCACAACGTCATTGTCGCGACAGTCTGTACATATTTACTAAAAAGGGCATAACTCTCTCATTTTAACTCTGATTTGGTTCATTCTTTTTTTGTTGAATTCATGATTAAATTATTTATAATATTATAGTATTATTTTAACAATATTTTCAAAAGAAAAATTATTTATAAATTATTTCCTCCAGTGTCATTAACCCTCTTACATACATAAATGGGTTAATGCTATATTAACTCCAAATCAGATCTTTATAGTATGCTTAAGTCTTGATTATGATTTGCCCAAACAAATATTAAAAGTTACTAAAGTTAACATAAAGAACAACATAGAATATTACTAACAAAAGTATGACAAGCACTAAGATTATTTTAAATCTCTAGGATTATCAACAAAGCTAGGAATGGGTTGTAACAATTCTCCCCCCTCTAATAAAAATGTTGTCTCAATATTTTTAAAAGAGGAAAGGATACTTGTTAAACATATACTTCCCAAGTAGAGTCTTCTACGCATGATTCCTCCAAAGAACCTTTACTAGGGGTATCGCTCTCTTTTTAAGCTTTTGAATTCTATGGTCTAGAATTTTATTTTCAACATTGAGTCATCTATTCCTCATCTAATCACAACAAATTTTAAGCAAGCCTTCTCAATGATAAAAAAAAGAATTCTGTTTGCCACAATAAATCATAGGAAAGAGAAGGAAACAACCATTTTCAATATTTTCATACTCTTGAGGTGTTACCTCAACATTGATAATTTGATCCAACTATCTCAATTCATATGGCTCAATATGTACTACTGTTTTGTGCTACCTCTGAGTCAGAAAAGAGGGTTCACCATGTTGTTTAGAATTTTACTATTGTGCTACTCAAATAGAAACTCGCTCATGAGTTGGAACACTAGATTCAACAACAATTGTACAACTGAAATCATACGTAAAACCAATTTACATCCCATAATATACCTTCAACAAATTACACTTCTAAAAACAAATTCATGTATTACTAAAAGCCATAGTTTTCTCTTATTTCTCTCCTCATTCGTTACTTCTTACTTATCATTACTTATTCTTCTCATTTTGATCATATAGAATAAACATCCCTAAAAATTGAAACATACAAGGTAAGAATGAATTATTCATCATTATTGCTATCACTACAATAATTTATTTCATATCACACTTTACTCATGTTATACTTCTCCTTTTGTTCAAAACACACTTGTTACTTCTCTTTGGTCTTAATCATTTCCAAATTATTTATCTACCTTTCATATTTGCTACCTTTAAACCATGGATTACTATCAGTGCTAGTTTACTTGTCATAGTGCTAATCTCATGATCTTGTTTTATAGAGATGCTAGTATTCAAGATCAAATCACTAGTGGCATCCCTTGAACTACTAAAACTCTAAACATTCTAGGATTTGATCCTTATCAGTAACATGGCATTATTTTGATGTGATTTTATTCCCTTAATTTGAAATTCAAACTTTGGATCTCACAAGTTTTACTAAGGTTTCCTTATCTTATCCATTGAATTTCCTTTCTCTTACTTTGCCATTTATATAGATTACTTTCTTAATTTATCCTACTAGGGTTTCATCATCATATTTTGTGTCATTAATACATTTGATAGATGTCTCTACAATGGTGGGTAGGCATCATATATGATTCATTTTCTTATTACTTCATCCCCACATTACTCTCATTAGGGAGGATGCAAAAGAGAAGGTGATTCTGAGAATTTGAGTTTCAAATCTTCAAGTATTCACTTAACACATTACTTGTATCTAGGTTTAATTACTCATCATCAAAGAGATTAGACTACATAGCATATCTTGGCATCTCCCATTCTCTCTCTTTTATCATCTATATTACTCCCACATGTTTCAAATACTTCTTTATTTTCCATAATCATATTACCATATTCTATTCTTCCATCTATCATCTTTAGCTTCTAATTATCTCTTATGATCATGTTTCTCACTTTTGTGTATGATTCCATATTATGTGTCATATATACTTATTATCATCCTTTTACTTTTATCAAGTTGAAAGTCTAGATCAATAGTCTCCTTCCTAGTTTCATCTTTTGCATAATACATACATGTCTTTCATTTAAAATCAAATGACTCATGTAGGGTTCAACCATAGTTTCTTTCTCAATCAAGCTTTTCATCCCTAATATATTCCACCTCTATATGATTTGTTGATTTGTTTAGCTACACTTTGTTCTTCCTTTGAGAACTAGTTCCATTTCATCACTAGGAGGCTATTGAATACATCCGATGGAAACTAGGTAGTCGTTTTGTATAGACTTAGAATCCAAATGTAGTAGGATGAATGTATTAAACTTCATACTAAATGTATACATTCCATTCTCTCAATTATATCATGTAACCCTCATTCCTTAATCAAACTCATTCTTTCCAACATTTATCTTTGTTTCATCTAAGTTTCTTTTCCTAGTCTTATGATTTACATGTTTATCTAGTTCTCTTCACTTTCATTCTTCTGAACTTCACTACTATGTACTTACTGCATGCTTAACTCTTTTCTCCTATTTTCCTTTTTTTGTAGAGTACATAAGTACATTTTAGTGAATTATATGATCCATTCATTCTAATTGATTCCTTCTATCTTGGCTTTCCTTGTAGTTTTCTCCTATCTTTCCTTGATTTCAGATTGGATAAGGTGCCACAATTAGTTATATAGTTCAATTCTCTTTATCCATCCTTTCTTCTTACTTTTGTATGTTACATACTAATGTATGTCTTGTATCTATATCATTATTCTTTCATTCCCAATTTAGGGTTTCTTATCTGAGGTCCCAAAGTTGGATCTCAAACATCAATTACAACTGATTCTAAGTTATTCCAATCTTTCCCATATGTTTCTATCTCTAGTGTATGTACATACTCATTACATTCTGAGTTTTCCTCCCTATATCTTAATTACTCTTATTAGATTAATTAATAGGACTCATTAGATCCCGGTAACGCATCTTGCCAGTTGGACCAGGCCGAACATACAGTCCTAAAGCCAAGATCTACTCAAGATTAACTAAATTCCATATATCTCAAACATATAGAAATAATATCCACTCAGGGTATACTCATTTAAAGATAACTTCTGGTCTAGTTGATACAAAGAATGTAAAAAATAATTGAATTAACCTCATAGTGTACAAGAATCTTAAAGGACCACAAATATTCCTAAGAACCGAATATTTGATTCAAATATAGAAGAGCATTTCCATTGATATCCAATCAAAAAAACAATATAAAACAAGATTTACATCACATTCTATTGGTATGTTCAATTCATTCATTTCTTTTTGGTCTTCTAACCCAAATACTTCTAGGGTTTCTCTCTAGCCCATCCTCCCACTGCATGCCTGACCAGGGCATTCAGAGAAGAATAGACATAGTAGCTTGATACTAGTAAACCTAGATATCTAGATATATGGCCAGGGTATCCAAATAGAGAGACTTCCGAGAGCTATTCACACATCACCTCTTAACTGCCACACTTATAACTCTATGTTTCTATCCTAATGGTCCCTGACAACTCAGCCTAAGCTCTGATATCAAGTTGTTACACCCACATCCCATAATTACCATTAATCATGAGATTAGGGCATAAGTTTGAGGATTATACTTAATACAAAGTTCACTCCCAACTTTTTTCTTTTATTTCAATCTCTTGATTTTAATGCATTCAATCACATAAACAAACTTGACCAGAGAATTAAACTTCGATTACTCTAATATGATCTCAACATTAATGACACACATTCATACATTCATTCTATTAAATACTTCCATGTATATTGGACATGATAATCATTTACATACTTTGATATTAAGGAATCAAAGTTACACAACATCATTAACAACTCTCTCACTACTCTACAAGGACCTAGAGTGATAGGGACCGACAGAACTTAACTAATCTCATACTTATCTCATGTGACATATCTACTATGATGCACTGACCTTCTTAAAGTCAATGTGGTTTCCCTAAAAATTGTGAGTAGAGGGGTGAGCCTACTCGCTCAGCTAATGAGTACTTCATAGAAATAGTTTAAAGCACTTATATAATTACATATATATTGTCGAGCAACTGATATCAATTATAACAGTTGTAAGCTTTGAGGAGACTAATCATTCACAAACATAAATATGGCAGGATAATCTCTATATCTACAAGAGTGAATCAATATATGGACATACTTTATTGATCATAAAGAGAAATCATAATTTAGAGACATACAAAGAATAATTGAATAACTTCACACACTTGTTTAACCTCTCATTCATCTTATTACACCCTAAACCCACATGAGATGTACCACAAAATGTGAAAGAATCATAGCAAGATATGATCTCACTGTACAAGGCTTAGAACCATTCCAAGATTCCTAAGTCTATCTCTATAATAAGACCCCGTCTACAACGGGACTCGATATGTCTGCCTCTCGGTGGCTAATCGGAGCAGCCGAATATCTCAGACACCACCTTACCTGGGTAATCAGGTGGTGAGTCAAAGCCCTCAGGCTTATTGTGCATTAGTGGACCTACTGACCATTGATCACTACAACATCTAACAAAGGTACCACCAACATCCCCAGTTGGTGTTGGGTATCACACAACTGTAAGGATTCTACCCTACTGGTCAATACCCCTGCACCCTACTAGTGCACTCCATCTCACCTCAATCTAGACTACCTCCAGTCAGGAAACTGTTTCCTCCCCACAGTGCATGCCTCATCCTGTGAGGATTCTACAGTGTTCAGGGAATCTAAATGTCTAATTCACTCTTTAAATTCACAATTCAATCATCACATCAACATATCCTAGTTTATATTTATAAAACGTTCATTTCATAGATCATCTGATAACATTTACCACAACTAAACAATTAAGCATCACCACATCTCATATTGAGAACAATGATATCACAATACCTGATACATTGCACACCCTATCCTTAGGGTTTCATTTACCTCATTCATTTATCACATTACTAGCATAAGGATTTAATGTGTCATCAACATTCACAGAATAAAGATTGCTTTCAACAAGTCATATACAATCAACATATGTATGAAATTTTCAAATTGAGCTAAATTAGGGTTTCCACACCATTCAATGAGATATCATGCATCAAGAATAACATTGAATAAATAAATTCTATGATGTCAAGGAAATCACTTCAAATGGATTTCACAATATCTATTCGCAAATTTCCAACTTTCCACTCATATAGGGTTTCACCCTCTTTACTGAGATATCAAACACACATTATTCACATCACACAAAATTCAAGATAGTATCTGACATGTATGTACTATGCATTTAGATAAATAATCATTTATAATTAATGAGATTCAGATAGACAAATTTCTCAATTTAATTATACAACAATATCAATCATATATGAAAACCATAAATTTCAATTAACTCTTTTAACATCTGCAACTTATTAGGGAATTATCATTAAGATAGATTATATTCATTTCTAATACTATTTTATCATCTGAAATTCATCAAAATAGAGGAAGAATCCATTTCATATCATTTTGCAAAAACTAGACCAAAAAGACAATTTGGGATTTGTAGTAGCATACTAAGCAATTGAATATTGTTGATGATTTAAATCATTTTCATGTAATATACTATTAAAAGGAAGTACCCACTCACCCTAAGGTGTGAAAACACCTTAAAGATGTGGCCCATCTCGGAAAATCTCAAATTCATATCAAGACCCTAGCAAATCAACGGTTGCTTCTTCCTTTCGACCCTAAAGATGGTATGTTGTAGGTAGAAGATGAAGATCAGTGGTTAACCCAAACCTCAAATTCTTCGCGTTAGGGATTCTAAGAAAGGGGAAATGAAAAGAAGGAAGAATCAACGGTTAAAACAACTTACCAAGTTAAATCTATGGCAACCCCTTTGAATTTTTGTCATTCCTCACATTCTTCCCCAATAATCACCCCAAAAATTACCTTCTAGGTCATTTTCTTATTGAGAAAAGAGCCTGAGATGATAGAGAATCAAATTTTTGTTCTAATGCACTTTTTTTCATTTGAAATGGATAAGTATAGCCCGAGATATGACTATTTTATTATTGGTTGTCTTGGGCAATGACACGACTTTACCGTGCGTATAACGCAAGTGTACGTGTCGATGTAATATAGGCCTTGTGAGGTCCAAGTCGAACACCGGGAAACATAATTATCGGTAGACTACTACTAACTACTTGCAATCAGCTAAACTGATTATAAAAGTTTGGAAGTTGTTTTGAAAATGAAAAATAAAAATAAAAGGAAAAAAAAACAATCGATTAAATGATGGGTTTAATCAATTCAAAAGAAATCTCAAGGATTGCGGTTTCACCACGGGTTCTCATTGTACTAATTCGTTCACTATTATCACAACTCGTCTCCCTTTTCGGATAGTGGCCTGTAGCCATAATTGCTCACTTTTGCGATACAATTCACTACCTTAATCTAGGTCGGTTCCATGCCAGTAGTAACCTATGCCCTAGACTAGGTGCATGAAGAACATGCCTCTGGGTTTCCACCATTAACAGTACATTGCCTTTTCCAAAGGATTTATTAGTTAATGTGATTACCGCCTATTTTCAACTGTTAATTCTTCGTCAAAAGAAATTAAAGGTATTAGATTACCATTATGGTGGTCAAGCACAATGATAGAAATGGATAAAATGATATCATACCATGGATTTGAGGGACTAATTATGATAAACTATGTAAGAAGAGTCATACAACGATTGCCCAGGCTACTCCCGGTCCTAGAGACAAAGGGAATTATCCCCACATGTTCATCTCAATGCAAAACACCATAAAGGAAGGAGAAAACGTGGACGGAGATGGTGTAACCCCGAAATGGAGAAGAATCGGGTGATCATTAGCGTGGGATGAGCGTTCTACAGCCTTCCAGCGGTGAAAAGCTCTGTCTGCATCTTCAGAATCTCTCAGGGCGTAGCTCTCGGCTCCATTCTTCACTCTCTCCTCCTTTGGAACTTGTGCAATGCAATCCAACGTGAATGACAACTTTGGGCCGTCTTTTTCTAGGTATATGTACCACTTACGTCCGCCAAAAGAACACAACCGTCTGATTGAAGTCATGCTGGACAAAACTCTAATCCGACGACATCAATACCATGGACGGGGTGTTGATGGTATCGAAACCTTAGGGTATCGATGCTTTCTTCAATTTCTGGAAGCCGCCTGATGGCATCTCGATACCATCGACCGTTTCCGTCGATGGTATCGATGGGATGATATTTGGCGCACTGTTGGACTTTCAAGACCATCGATAAAGTGTTGATGGTATCGAACTATCAGCTTACTCTCCGACTCTATCATTGTTTCTCTATTGATTCTATCGACAGAACGTCGATGGTATCGACGTGTCCAAAATTGTGAATTACCTAAAAATGAGAGAAAAACATAAATCTAATCTGAGAAATATGATAATATATACAAAATAATGTAAAACACGATGAATTTGATGCAGGCAAGGATAATAGGCTAAATGAATTGAATCATGCGATATTAACCACAAATATGACCAATAAGTGCATAAGACAAGTGTAAAACTAGACAATAAAAGTGACTCAAAACCCCTGCATCAGGCAACATCCATTGCGGTCGTGGCATAGCATCACAGTCGCCACACAGCATCGCGGTCGCAAAAATCTATACATGTTTACTAAAAAGGGCATAACTCTCTTATTTTAACTCTGATTTGGTGCTAAATGAAATTAATAGTTTGATGTCTTGGTTGTGATGATGGAGGATTAATGGTTCAATGCCCATAATTTTGTAGTCTTACTTTAGCCCTATCTTGAATGTATACAGATAGTCACCATAATGAGATGATGTGTAATGCTAAGCTAGCTCAGCCTGTCACACCTATACCTAATATAAATAGGTGATGATGGTTAGTGATACTTATTTCCATCGTGTTATTGTGTGATGATGGAATATTCTCTCAATATTTTTGTAACCCTACTATGTTGCTATATGAACATCATAAGCTTTTCAATGCAATGTTTTGCTGAATCTATGTATCACAAGTATGGAGATGGTCTGTTGAACTTTTTTAAAATGTCTATAAAGATAATGATGTTCTTCCATTTGATTTCATTGTGATGGTGTTAATGATCCTTGGGCATGATTTGATCCCTAATGGAGGTGTGCTCCTTTTACTTATGTGATAGGGATTAATATATAAGATGATGTGATCTGAATTATACCTCATACATTTTATATCTTCTGAAGTTGTTACTTATCAATGCTTGCTAGAATGAGTCAGGGTTTGTATGTCCACTTGTTTGATGCAGCCTTGATTCACCCAATTGGAAATAACTAATTAAGTGAAACCCTAATCATGTAGTTCCCTATGCCTCAGAACCATTAAGTGGCAGGACTTGCTAAAGGGGGAAATGAGTGTTCCTAAGGAATGCTCTGAGCACATACTATTGAGTATGTGGGGTGCATGAGACTATGCCCTTTGACATCTAGATGCCAAGGTTATGGAGGATGGCTACGGTCATGCCTCAGTTTGAGAACAATTGATACTTGTACATATGTGATGTGATTGAGGACAACTACTATTGTACCTTAGATGATAGGGCAGTAAATACTGTGGTTTCAAGCGCCATGACCTTTATACCAAGGATGGGTTGTTGTTTAGTAGCCTGTCTATATGTCATTTCCTTTTCACTCGTACTAACTAGGGATGGGAGATCTTAGAATGTTGGTACTCCTAGATCTTGTATGGAACTGTATAACACTTCGTAGTTATCAGTTGGAGTTTAAGTGGTATACCTCACTCTCCCCATAGCTTAATAATAGATGTAATCCAACTGTGTAGTATATTTGTTAGGGTTATATACAACATTTCACATTGGATGATAACCCTTCCTCACTCTTTTCACATATAAATGATGTATAGTGCGATAAGAGATTTACCCATCCTTATGCAGTTAGATATACTTCTACTGTTGGTTATGTATATGATGTTAGTTACCTCATGATGTTAGAGATTCTAAATTTCTAATCATGCTTATTGTAGCATACTAAATCTTAGAAATTTATCCTATTCTGAGGTTAAGAGGTTAGAGATCTTAGTTCTTTGGGTTTAGCCAAAGAAGGATAACGATATATACATTAGTAGCTAATTAAAACTCTAACCTATAAATGCATGACTAATTCACCCTAACATATACACATGAAATAATTATGACCTAATGCTCCCATAAAATAAGTCACACGTGATAATATTGATTAAGATAAATAATGTGCATAAAGGGACTAGGTCTCCATAATTGAGAATATTGATACATAATTCAAATAAATATGGAATTAATAAACTTAATGAGATAATGATAAGATAATTTCATTGAAGAATTTTCTATAACCTTTTAGATAAAGGAATAAATAAAAAGATAAATAATAACTCTTTAAGCGAGATAATGTGATCTTGAATTAAATAATATGAGAAATAATGGTAGTAATGAATAAAGGGATAAAATTAATAAAAGGAGAAATGAATGGATAAAGATAACTTCAGCTCTATTTTCTTTGGATATGTTTTGGCTTGGAGGCCAAGTTTCAAAATTTTAGGATAATAATTGGCATATCTATTTTATTTAGAAAAGAAAAGGTGATTTTCCTCCAAAACATGAAATAAAATATTTTATGACTTTAAAATACAAAAATAATCTTAGATTCGAAATCTAAACATTAAGAATAGTCTTTGGGTGAATTTTCATCCAATTGGGAAAATACTTGGTGAAAAGGTGAAGTTTGGAGAGAGAAAGTATGTAGAACCTTCAAAAATATTAAATAATGTACAAACAACTTCAACATGTAAAATTAAAGGCAAATTCATATCCAAAATACTTAATGTGACTTGTGGGTGAAATCCCATCAATTTTAGAGAATTGTAGAATCATTAATGCATGAGGAAAGAGAGAATAAGATTTGCTAATTTAATGTAGCAAAGGACTTCAAATAGGAAATCTAATTGCAAATTCAGATTTTACATGTTCATATTAGGCTTGGTGCCAAATTTCATTTAATTTGGAGTTTCTTTGCACCCTTCTTATAGGAGCGAGAAAATGATAAATTAATGTGAACACACTTTATTCAAATCAGAATGGAATGTCATTTATATGTCAAGTGGGCTTTTTTTCTTTTAATACATGAGATTTTTTCTCAACCATCCAATCTCAAATCTGATGGTCCAGGGGTTGTCTTCTACCCCACACCCATTTTGGAAACCAACGTTCAATATTGGTTAGTTGTTTTTAGAATTTCTCCCTCCACACTCGACGATTATTCGATATCTTTTTCTTTGGTGATTTCCATTTTCGATTCCATACAGGATGATCCCTTGCGCAAGCCTGAAAAACCTATATAAGAAAACCCCCACTTCCCTTCTCTGTATTATTTCTCACAAAACATCATCCACTGCACCCCTTCTTCATGTGAGTACCCAAAAACTTTCCCCATCCTCTTTTTGATTATCCTCTTCCCTCAATTGGATCACTGCTACCCCCACACCCTTGGACCTACTTGTTTCTTTTATTTTCAACAACCTTACCACAGTCCCAGCCTCCTCCACCACCACTTGAGCAATTGGCATTGTGGTAAGCACCTACTAGACTCCTAATTTCGTTTCCTTCCCTTAAACCTTCGTCTACTTTTTGGTATCATGGTTTTGATCTTGACTTGTCAAAATGGCTTTTTGGCTTATCGACCATGGTGTCTGTGTAAGTTTGGACCCCACTTAGAAGTTCTCTGCCTTAATTTTTTCTTCTCAAAGCTTTTGGTGGTCTTGTTTTGCTTGTTCTGTCACTGTTTCATTGATTTCCAATTTGCCACCTATGCTCTGTTTCTCGACATGGTGCTTGCCAGGGATGGCTGCTTCGGGTCTTTTTGTTTCATGAGATGCTTCCCTGGCTTCATGGAGACTTAACAAAGATATCAGGTTGGTTTCTTGGATGTTTTGTTGGCTCATCTCTTGATTCTTCTTCACCTCATGCTGCTCGACATCCATGGTGTGAGAGAATAATCATGGGGAAGAATTCTTGATGTTGTTTCTCCTCTTTACTCTCCTATTTTCCTCTTTGCTTTTAGTTTATCCGAGAAGGGAATTTTCATAACTTTGCCTGGTTTTTTATTCTTGTATTTGTACCAACGGGGTACATAATTGTCTGAGGGCCAGTCAAGTTGGCTAATGCTAATTGGGACTACTAAGTGTGAGCACCCTCTCCCTCTCTCTCTTGCTTTCTCGTGAGTCATATGCTGACGTGGTTTATATGATTGGTCTATTTTCAAAAATCCATATCTAATTATTAATAGCTCAAAAAAATATAATAAAATATGATCTGGCATTAGAAAAATATAGCATATCCAATGGTACTAAGTTTGTTGCTTAAACTTTATGTTTTAAAAAGGTGTTTTTAATGGATTTTCCTGATTGGTTATAATTTGTAAAATTAATAAATAATACTTAATAATTTGAAAAAATAAACTAAAATATGTTTTGAAATAAAAAAAATATAATTTAAAATATGGCATGGTTTTAATAACCTAATTCAATACTATTAAAAAGGTGATTTTTAGGATTTTGAATAATTGATGTAAACCTAACCCTAATTCTACATATATGCATCATAGGTGTATTAGAGACCTAGGATTGGATCTAGGATAGACTTTGGACTATTTAGATTGTTAAGTAACATAAGATTGCATCTCCTATTATTCATGTTGAGCAATTTCTCTATGTTATTATATGTTTTGCATCTCCTATTTTTCTACATTGAGTAATGACCTATTTCCATCTTTCTCTTAGTCCAATAGACAATCAACCTACACAATAATCATTTCTCCTTTCAGAACACATTTCTTGTTGAATACCTAATTAGTTTCTAATCTTGTGATCAATTTATTGTGATGAACATTCTTTTGGACTTTATCCTATAGATTGTTTCATGGTGGAACTTTACTTGGTGGTACATGCTCTTTTTGCCCACTTTTGTGGTGGTTGCTTGTATTGTCATTTATGTGATGACAAGTCCATTTAAACTGACTATAATTTTTACTTTCCTCTAGAGTAGTGTAATTGCATTGGTTTTTGGGTTATGTGCCATTATTAAATTTTTAGGGTGGATGTTATGTGCCCCATACCTAGGTTTCAAGTTTATGAGGCTTGGGACACATTTTATATATTGGGGAGTTTGGTTATGTGCCATTCTCTATCAAGTTTCTTGTTAATGATGCTTAAATTCCATTGTCTCTATATTATTCTAGTTCTATGTTTATCTCACATGCATGCATGTTGTTATTTTGATATGGGTTTTGTGTCCATGATTTATAAGTGATTGTGTGGCACATCTATTAAGATTGTTTAATGGCAAGTATTCCTCATATTCAGTTCTTCATAAAATGCATAAACTCTTATACCCGATTGGGTAGTCCTTATCTTTTCTATGAGAATCATTCTTTACTTGATGTCCTTTTATTCCATAAATTGCTCAACTATATTTTAGTATGACATACCAGCATTTTGCTGATGTCATCTTCTCTTTTTCTTTTGTGGGGTATGCTTCCAACCCCAGGTGTTGGAAAAAGAGAGGGAAATCAATGAGGACCTGGATCACATCAAGTGTAGTTGTATCCTTGTGGGAGACCTTTTTCAAGTTGTTAGGTGATCCTCAACTAGTCCTATGTTTAGTTAGTTTTTCCTTTTATCTCACACTATGTGGTGAAGGATTGTGATGATAACAAGCTTTGTAATGGTTAGATACATCCCTTTTGCAAAAAAAATTATGTTGATGTTTGGTTTGGGATGTTTCTTTTTTATTTTAGTAGGGAGTCTAGGATCTCACTCCTTATGACATGGTTTCAGAGCCAATGACTTTTAGTTATCTAACTATTTCAATCTTGTCTCCCTTAGGATGTTTACCTTTTTCATAGGTTTCGTATACCTAGTAGCCTTGCCTTGTGTAGGCAAAACCCTCATGGTGGGAGATAACTAGACTAGTTTGGTTATGAGACACCCTAGAATCCTAGGTTTGGAATGCCAAGGATGAATCCTCCCTTTACCATTCCAATGACTCAAGATACTCCTCTGATTGGAAGTGGACCATCATTAGGTCAAGAAACTCCATCCTCTATTGCCAATGTGGGTATAGTCATATCTCTTGAGCAAGCGTTGGCCATGTTTCAACAACTTTTTACCACAAATGTGGTAGGGAAGCTGAACAATGCACTTGTGTGTGAAAAGCCTAAGGAACATTCAATAATGGAATTCATGAAGATGCAACCACCCTCCTTCAAGGATGAAGGTGAGATAGAGATGATTGATAAAGATAATGATTGGGTTCTAGCCATAGAGAGAACATTTCATGGTGTGGCATGTCCTCTGCACCATAAGGTTAGGTGTGTTTCATAAGTTTGGTGGAACGGGATAGCAATGACTCGTGCTATCTCTACCTTGACTTGGGAGAAGTTTTTGGAGCTTTTTTGTAGAAAGTACATCTACACGGTTGCACTAAATAAAAGAAAAAGGTAGAATAATTTTATAGTTTGAAACAAGGTTCCCTATATGTTTCTACATTTGTATAGAAGCTTCTATTATTGGAACGCTATGCAATTGGGTTGAGTGAGGAACTTAGGGCTGACCTATTTTTCTAAGGATTTAACTACAATATGGGTCGTTCTCTTATTCCACAACTGCCCTTGACCTTTCAGTAGATGGTTGATAAAGCTTTGACTATGGAGTCTTACCCAAGGTATCAACCTAGGGAGCATGACAGGAAGAGGAAGTTATGAAGTGAAGATTAGAAAAAGGATATGTTTTCTAGGTGTGGTGGAAATCATCCTCCATGAAAGTTCTCTCGAGATTAGAATCAAGTATAATATCTACCTGACTTCCGTGTTGTATTCCATCATTGCAATGAGCCAAACATATCCACCCTAGATGCCCTCAGCTTCATAATGGACAAGCAATCATACAACAACAACCACTTTAGGTACCTCCTTAGATTAATAGTAACAATAATGAAGGAAGACTAGTAGAAAAATGTGTTGAAAGGATATTTCCTTTGGATGGTCAAGAAATTTATGATGATGATCATGTTGAAGGTAACCCTTAGTCCATAGTTAGACTTTAATGTTATGTTTCCTTTTTACATGTGGTATGTGAATAACTGTTTCAGGCTATCCATGAACCTATAGAGTTGTTTGAATGTTTAAGATGAATTTTTTAAGCGGTGGTAAATAGTTTATGTTTAGATTTCAAGGACGAAATATCTTAAAGGCTGGTATGTTGTAACATATTAAATCTAAAAACTTTATCCTATTCCAAGATTAAGAGGTTAGATATCTTAGTTCTTTGATAAAGATATACATATTATTAGCTAATTGAAACTCTATATACCACAATAGAATTTCTCTTTTCTGGCATCTATCCCTGGCAGTTCTAAAACTGACTTCTGAAAAATAGTGGTGTGGTCGCCACGCGCACTGCGAGGCTCACACTCCCACAATTATCAGTTTTGCATCACATACGTGCCTCTCCACCCATGAACCTCCCACTTATTTTTCATTGGTTAAATAAAAAACAAACCACTACCATCTATGCCTCCATCAGTCCCTCTCTCCTCTTTGCCTTCTACTTTTCCCCCAATCTTCACCTTCGTGAGGCTTCTCCTTCAAACTCCTAACAATATCACCACCAGAGACGAACTGGACAATGAAGCTTGCAACCCTCTTTCTTAGACGCTTCACAATCATCGCTCCTATTCTCAGTTCCATGAACCATTTCTTCTATTGGTGGCTGATAGGCAATGATGACACCTGCCCCTTTCCAGACAATGGCGAGTATCCAGACATGTACGCCTCCATTGCCCACAAAACATGACGGCTGCTTTAATATTGAAAAGGAATGGATAAAGAATCCTAAATAGACCTACAATGGCCTCCTCATACAAGAGTTCCATTTACAAGGTACATGTTCTATGCTATTGTGTCTATATCAAATTCTATTTTTATGATCTTTTGTGTAGAAGTATGTAATCATTATTGGAACATGTCCATGATATTTTTATATTTCTTTGTTTTGTTCCTCAACATCTGAACAAAGAATATTTATTATGTCTAGCGGTTGACCCTTCCCTCAATTCATTAACAATCCGCACAACAAGTGAGGCCACATGTTGTGTGCTTTCTACACCAACTTTTCACATGATTCCACATACAAATTCAGTTCATTTTGTTCTCATTTAGCCTCTATTCATATCATTCTTGCCACCTTTTTGTTATTTTACTTATCACATGATGTGTATTGCATATTTGCATCAAAAGGATCAAATTGGAGATATCCATACTCAAATTCATCATTATCGGTACTTCTCCACACCTTGCAGACGTTTAGAAGTTTAATTCTGCTGAAACATCAATGCACACAATGTGTCTTATTTAAGACACGACGTGCACATTTCCAGACAGTCTAATACTTCAAATGTTGAAGAAAAGTACACGACGTGTCCACCAAAGACACGATGTGTATCTGGGAATTCAGAACTGGGTCTTGCTTTTCTGGTAAGGTACACAGTATGTATTAATTGAGACACGCCGTGTGCTTTACACTAAGAACAACTGTCAGAAGGAAGACACACCGTGTGCTTGTCAGTTTAAAAAAATTCAAATATGACTCCTTTCATTTTAAAAGACGAAACAACAATTAGAGATGGCTCGCAGGTGAGGAGGGTGACGGAAAGGGCACAGTAGAGGGCGATCTTCTAGGGATTCCGATGGAGCAGGCCATGGTGGCGGTTCTCAAGGAGCGGCAATTGCATCGTCCCCTCCGACGGGCTCACGAGTGGTCAACAGAGAGAATAATTCCCAAAGATTGCAAAATTGCGGGTCTTCGATCATCTCTTCATCGCCCACAACCTCGAACCCTAGCCCCTCTTCCCCAATGTAAATCCCGTCCAAGGACAGAGGGGTGAATGCTTCGTCATCGGAGAGCGATTGGGTGCACGCTAGTCGCCCTAGACGAGTGAGTTTTTCCCCTGATGTCATGGAATTCATAGAGCCGACCATCAAAAATGGGTCAAAGCTCTTTGTCATCTTGAGCAAAGACGTGGTCACGCCATCTTGGAGTGAGTAAGCATCGATTCACTTCACAGTGAGGAAGCCCTTCAAGAGCCAGATTCTTGGATGGATCAAGCGGCAGTGGAGGCTGAGTGACGAGGTCCAAATAGTAGCAGAGGAGTCGGAAGGCTTCATCGTCAAACTCCCGACAGCTAAGGAGAGGGAGAGGGTACTAGATGAAGCACCATGGATGGTAGATGGTTCTTTAATCATTGTCCATCCTTGGGAGCCAGGTATCGTCCTTGAGCCCATGTCCTTCCACAAGCTCTCAGTCTGGGTCAAGGTTGATAATCCCAACCTTCCCTGGATGATGCACAACCTAAATGGTATTGCAAGCCTGATTGGGAGGCCAGTTGACTTTGATGATTCATCACTCACTATCATCTGCCTCAAGGAGGCACTGATCTGTGTGGATCTACTAGTGGAAATTGGTTTTCCCCAGGACATCACAGTGGAGATGGAGGGAGCTCCAAGGAAGCTCAAACTCGAGTTCATCTCGAGGCCGACCTTGTGCTCTAGGTGTTGCTGCTTCGGCCATAGGTTGTCTTCATGTCTGTTGATAGTGGGGCGCATACCTGATTTCAAAGAACTGCAATTGCGTGCTGGGAAAGGCAACAACACTCAAGGTGCTCGACAAATGGCTAAGGAGAAGAACTCAGTCATGGGGGTTGGCCCTAGTGCCAGAAAGGAGACAACTACGCAGGTTGAGAGATATGTTGCATCTAGTAAGGGTCCTCCATGCTTCCAAGAACTAGAGATGGTGTCCTCTTCTTTCTTGGAGACGATGGACGGTCTGAATCTAGACTGGGAGTTGTCCCTGGCCAACATGAATTTCTCCTCACAAGGAGCCAAGAATCTGATGCTTGCATCAGGGATCCACCTGGATTACTCCAGGACAGTGAACAAGGATACTGATGAGGATTCTTGTTGTTCCTGTGATCTTGAACCGGACCCCGTGGTGGACTTCAAGGTTAATGGCAGTCCAAGGATTAAGAAGATATGGAAGAATCCTAAGGCAAAGGGAGGAGAAGTGGGAGACTCTTCCTAGTGGGTCGGCTGTGGCAGAGCTATCCTATTATTACATTCTTTTCTCTTTCTTATAGCATGAGACATGGAGGCTATGATGAAGAAGGGAGTTAGTCTTTCTTCCATGTTTTTGGGTGTTCTTTGTTGTAGTGAAGGGGGATTTCTTGGCCTTCATCTTCTTTCCTGGCTGATAAGTGGCGGGTTAGATCTAGTTTGGTTTGCCTTAGATTTTCTTGAGTTTTTTTTTTGGTTTGCAGGAATTGTTTTTCTAGAAATAGTTTGTAATCATGGGTGTATGCAGGGATCTGTTTTCAGTGCTTCCTATTCCTTTGGATACAAGGTGTTGGTGGGTTCGGGTCCCCTCTTTTGTGGGTGTGCTTAGTGGTTTAGGGGGCTTGGCCTTTCCTTCATTTTGTCTCTATTTTTATGGGTTGCTTGGAGGGTTTTCTGTGTTTGTGCCCATGAGTAACGGTTTGTGTACCTTGATACCTTGCCGTTTTGAGTATCAAGGAGTAGATTCTTTTAGGGGCACTTTTTTTTACCTCAAGTTTTGGTTTTAGTAACACACTTTTTAGACTGACCAAAAAAAAAGACGAAACCACTCTATGGAGTAGCTATCTTTTGTCATAATTTGAAACTTTTTCATCTAAGAGCAAGGCTAGAGCAAGGAGGGCATTTTTGGGGGTGGAAGGAGGTGGTTTCTTGCTAAGGAACCCCATTCTTCTTCTTTTCTTCTCCAATCTTCTTCTTCAAGGTGCAACAGAGCTTCTTCACTCCACAAAGATTCTTGGGAGAGAGGTTTGTCCGATTTGGAGAAGCTATAGTTGTGGAATTTCATCCTCAAGCCAGAATTCTTTTCCTCTTGGGTTACACCTTAGGTTTTCTTAGTTTTTCCTTCTCGAAACCATGTTGAACTCTTAAATTTCTGCATTTTTTTATGTACACCATCGTGGACGAGTAGTTTCCTTTTCTTGGACATGGGAGAGTATTTCCTATGTCATAGTATGTATGTAACATGATAATTTCATACTAAATGCTATGTTGCTTGTTTTTCCACCTTGTGAGTACCGCTTTCTTTATATTAGCATGTATGGTTGGCCACCTTATGTGTATGTTTTATACTCTTTTGCTTGATCTGAGACGATAGGTAGGAGAGTAAGGAGGTACTCTCTTGGCAACTCCTTATTTACCACGAGAGTGGAAATTATGGAGTTGAGGAGTAGGTTTGTGATCCAAAATGAAATTCATACATGGGAATGGTGAATTGTGTTAGGATCACTGTACTTGCACCGAGAGGTTAAGTGCAACATACAACTTTCCTTTAAAATAAGTGCATAGTATGTTTAAATTTCATGCTCCTATTATGCTATGATATGAGGGTGAAATCTTATGTCCAAGATACTTCCATGTCCAAATTTTAACCCCTTTTAGTAAGCCATTTACTATTTTTCTTAATACTTAATTTTTTAGATTAATACCCCAAATCACCTTTACAATGGTTTAGATTGTTGAACCTTAGCACTGTTGTGTTTAATTGATTGGTAAATCTCCTTGTGTTCGATCTCAACTACAACTACTTCCGTATACTTGTGGGAATCGATAAGTTGACTAAAAGATCTTTCCTAAGATTGAAACTCGTTAGTGTAACAAACCAACAAGTTTTTGGCGTCGTTGTTGGGGATCTACAGTTAATCTAATTAAAGTAACAAGTGATAACTAGTATTTGAGACTAGATCATCATTTCCATTTTTGAATTTTGATATACCTTGTTGTGTTCTCAATTTCTCTTGCTATTTTAAGGTTGTATGCGTCATTCGCAAAGGGGTCTTTAAACATCAGCGTTGCTAGACCTTGAGATTGAGTGTATTCTTTCAAGCTTAAGAAGAGAAAGAAGAGTAGAGCAACCACTACTAAGAGGTGTTCCACCATCATCACCATCACCATCTTCTTCGTCTTTCGAAGTAGTCACACAATGTGATCCAACCATGGAGGACGACCGTATTTTGAAGGAATTTGCCATGCTAGTTGCCACAAACATTTGTGGAGCCATTGATCTAAACAATTTCTCTATTGCTCCTTCCATGATGCAGATGATCCAGCAAAACTGCTTTGGAGGTATAGTCAATGAAGATCTGAATCTTCATGTGGCTGAGTTCTTGGACTATATGAACACTTTCAAAATAAATGGTGTATCTACCAATGGAGTGAGGCTACTTCTATTCCCTTTCACCCTAAGAGTTAGAGTCAAGGTGTGGCTTTTGTCTCTACCTAAGAAGTCAATCAAAAGATGAGATCAACTTCTAAATGCTTTCCTTGTAAAGTGTTTTCCACCAAGCAAAATAGCCCAGCTAAGGAACCAGCTCACCAACTTTTCTCAATCAGATGTTGAAACACTATATGACACGTGGGAGAAGTTTAAGGACCTTCAAGGCCTTTTCCCTCACCATGGTTTGACCAACTAGTTGCATCTCCAAACGTTCTATAATGGAATGTTCTATAATACCCGCATGACACTGGATGCCGCAGCAAATGGAGCATTGATGAATAAGTATTACAGGGAGACTTATGACATCATTGAAGACATAACACTCAACCATTGCCAATGGGGATCAGATAGGAGATATCAATCATCCTCTACAGGTAATTCTTCAAACGGGAAATAAGGAGGGAAGAATACTGTTGATGCCATTGACTTAATTGCTGCTAAACTTGATGTTCTTACACAAAAGTTTGAGAAGATGACTACATTGCAAATCTAATCAGTTGAAGTGATATGTGAAGCTTGTGGGAATTCTGGACATACTTTTTCTTCATGCTTTGCTCCTAATGCAAATGAAGGGATCATAGAACAAGTCAATGTTGTTGGGATGCAGGGGAACAAGTGGTACAATCCCTATTCCAATACCTACAATCCAGGATGGAGAAATCATCCTAATTTCTCCTACCGGAACGCAAGCAATGCTCAGAACTTTCAACATGGAAAGCAGCAAACGAAACAATAATAGAACTTCAACTGGAAGAACAATGGGAATCCGCCGGGCTTCAACAACAATTTGGGTTATCAACAGCAACAACAACCCCAAAGTTCTTCCTTGGAGGCCATGATGGAGAAATTTATCTCCACATAGATGTAGCAGATTGAAGAGTTAAGGGGCAACGACAAGCTCTTGAAGGATGTGATTTCCCAACTTCCCACAAAAGTGGATGGCATTCCACTCACACAAGGATGTTGGAAAACCAAATTTCCCAACAAGCCTTGACGTAACAAAAGAAAACCCAATCTGGTTCTCTTCCAAGCCAACTGGAGGTGAATCCAAGACAACAAGCAAATGCCATCACCTTGAGAAGTGGAGCTGAAATCCACAGACCTTCTTCACCCAAGGAGAAGAGTGCAGAAATCACCGATGAAGAGAAGCTTAACACCCTTATGGGTGACAAAGGTAAAGGTACAACTGAGGTACCATATTCTATTAAAGCAAATGCACCATTTCCGTAAAGGCTTGCAAACACGAAGGAGGATCCAAAGTTTAGGAATTTTTTGGACATTCTAAATAAAATCCATGTCAATCTTCTGCTAGATGAAGTTATTGCAGAGATTATGTCATATGCTAAGTTTATTGAAGACATCCTCACCAAGAGGAGGAAGGTGGACCAAGTGGAGATCTGTGATGCTTTTTGAAAGAATCAATTCTATCATTCAAAATAGACTTCCTGAGAAGTTTGATGACATGGGAGCTTTTATTGTACCATGCAAGATCAGTAATACCACATTTAACAAAGGACTTGTAGACCTTTGAGCTAGTATTAGTCTCATCTTGTTGATACGTGCTATTTTAGCACCTCTTTTCAACAATTTATTTAAGCCTGTCAAATAAAGATATTCATTTCATATCCTAAAAATTGCACAAATCCATATTTTCTCATTTTTATCAAAATTTTCTTTGATCGTAACAATTATGTGCATTTTCTCACAGGTTCAGAGCTTGAGCCGATCGACTCATGATTCCAACAGATCGTTTCAGTTTCCAAAACAAATCATCACAGTTGTCTGGACGGCCGACCAGAGCGAAATACTTCCCAAGATTAAATACTTAATCGAAACCCTAATAATGGGAGAGATTCCAGCCCAGTCGAGTGGGGTACAACTCATGTCGCCACCCTGAATTAGGGTTGGTGATTGTTCCTGTAACGACCTCAAACCTAGGTATAACCCTCTATTTCCTTTTCATATACATGTTAAATTCTATTTTTTTATTTGTCGGGAGATAGTATTTTAGACCCAGAAATAATGTAGAATAGTTTGAACCTTATGTCATAAACCAATTATATAACCGTTTTGAGAGCGACCTTCAAGGATATAGAGTTTTACTTCACATCTGTGGTATTATCAAACACAACCTTGAGTGTGGAGTTGAATCTGATTTTTTTTCTTAATTTCCTATTATCTAGAAAGAGAATTGACTAGGAGAAACTACCTAATTTCAATATGATTTATAAAGGAAAATGTATTATACATTTATTAGGCTATTTAACACTCATATGTTTATATTACTGACTAACCGATTAACAATGGTCTTTTGGAGTCAGAATCATGTTCATTGTCAAATTAAATGACCAACCCACAGATTGGGGAGTGTTCAAGACATGTTTTAATTGCATTAAGGGAATAATATAAAATTATAGTTTATTTCCATATAATGGGTCATGCTGCCTCACTTTGGGTATTTACCACACTTAAGATTTTTGGACTTTTTTTATCAGCAGGCGAAGTGTTGTGGACCAGGCGGGACTTTCTCTCCGTCCTGATGAAAGGCCGCGTGTAGGCGTTACAGAACGACCGTAACGTCATCTATCGATTGTTCACACCGGAAGCTTTGATTGCCGACGTTTTCACCGGTTTGAATTTCACGAGAGCATAGCAACCGCAAAGAACCCTAATTTAAGACCTATGACTCCCTAAATACCAGACGCCCAAAAGTTGCCTGGTTGCCTTCTGCCGTTCTCACCGAAGGCGCTTCGCAACCCTCTTCTTTTAATGCCATACATTACGATTTCTCCCTAAGAAAACAGCTACCCTCTCCCAGTGAGTCATCCGATCGATTAATCCCCTTGGAATGATGCTGCATTTCCTGTCAGAACATTTCCCTTCTAAGGTGTTGAAGCTAGCGGGGGCGGTGTTGTTTGCGGTCTCGACTCGATTAAAGGTAATGGAACAATCCTTGGTCCTTATGTTTTCATTCCCCGTTCTCAAATCGCTCTGTCATAGTCCCGAGTACTGGGTCGACGAGGTACTCTGTTTCTTCTAGTATGAACCTTGTCGGCAGGTGTTTGAAGGGGGCATGAACTCTGGATTACCAGCTTTTAGCTCAACGCGGTGTTTCGAAATGGGTTTCGAACGCAATATCAATCTCTCCACTCACATTTTTGTTCTTGCGATTCCGGTAATATCTTGCTCAACCTGTGCTGGTTCAATCGCCGCTAGACAGATACTGGTTTGTGACCTGGCGGTGATACCCTATTACTTGCAGATTGGCAAAGATGGATTAGAACGTGTGGTTGATTCGTTCATGTTAATCAATTTTCTGTCGTGCTATCTTTTGTATTGACACCAGAAATAATTGAGCACAATCCTATTCTGCTTCGTCTACTAATGGCTGAACCAGACTGGTGCCAACGGCGTGCGTGATTTTCAGGTTGGTTATCCGTGTCCGCTGGTCCGCTATGAATGCCAAGTTTGCCCAGTTTTTTTGGAGATTTGATCCGCCTACAGGTCGGCGCAGAGGTCACGACGCTGATTGGAAGACTTTGAATTTGGAATTTCCGGTATCGGCTGACCGCGCTGATGCTTGGGAACCAGGATCCATTCCTGGGCATAGCCGTCTTCTTCAGAATTTGCCCCTGTAGGGGACACGAAGGACAGGCTACGCTTTGTTTTCAGTGTGAATTGCTTCAGACTGACCACAGCTATGGTGGAGAAACCTAAGGACAATATTCTTAATTTTCCAGTGGATTCGTTAATTATAGCATCCAGCACTTCGTTTGACTGGGTCAATTCATATTGCGTTAGTAGATATTTACATATGAGTGGTGTGGGCATTGTGAGATCAGAGAATTTTCCTAATATTAGACTACGGGACCAAACTCCAACAAACGAAGTGTTTTATGTTCTCATATTATATGATAAATAATATTAACACAAAATATAATCTTATGCGTATGTCAAATTATTCTGGTTTGGACTTAGGTCTAGAACAAAACCAGAGGTATGTACTCCTTCCTATTTATAACTGGGCAATTATATGACTAAATTTTCCCATAATGAGGCATCTTTTGAAATACTTGCTCTTATTCCATTTGTTGGACATTTCATATACTTTCAGTTGGATTTATTATTCTTTTGAAATTATTATCATATTGAAATGGGTTAATGACCCCATCTGCGATTGTGCTTAAATCAGGCCACATGCTTGTGAAAGCTATATCTTGCCACTCTATTTATGCATGTTAGATAATTCGACTAGTTTAACTATCTTAGACGCTTATGCGTAACCATTAGGGCGCTCTACTTCCACCCGGGGTGTGATACTTCCACCTTTTTATATACAGAGGCGTGCTACTTCCGCCTAGGGTGCGCTACTTCCACCCATTTTTACTTAGGTCAACGACTCAGTGGTGTCTTGGCCCTATTATAGTTACTTTAGTCAAATATATCTGCATGCAAATATTTATTGCGATATTGATGATTGATAATGGCAAGATCTGTTATTTCACTTGTTTATTTATATGCCTCATTCTTTTGGAAATTCTTTCTCTTGTTACTTCTCATTGAAACTTACCTAGCTTTTGTGATCCTTCTTTGATGGGAACATCTTGTTCTCTTATGTATTAAATATTGCTCCAGTTAACATATAATGTACATACTCAGTTTTACTGATTCAACCTTTTTATTTTTATTTCCCATCCTGGGTCATGTTCCCTACCACCCAGGCACAGATCCACCCGTTGAGAATTTTATTGAAGGACAAGAGATTACGGTCCCAGAATTTGAAGGAAACGTACAACAGTAGATAACGATTTCTGAGATGGCTAGGTTGCCTACTGCAACCGATCCCCATAGTTATAGTTCCCTTTATTTTCCCTAGTTGACTTGAGAAATTTTTTGAGACCATTTTTGATTATGTAATAAGTTAGTTACTTCCGCTGCTATATTTTTTTTAAACACTCTTGATGGACCATTTATTTGAGAATAATTTGGCACCTCAATTATCTAGATGTGATGTTTGAACGATGGGTTGTGCTTATTTATTTTCAATATAGTAATAGGGAGTGGTCCCCTATGGGACTCATTCCTTACAGTTCCCTTCGCTGTCGGCTTCTCCCA
Source organism: Alisma plantago-aquatica (assembly GCA_963693085.1). NCBI lineage: Eukaryota > Viridiplantae > Streptophyta > Magnoliopsida > Alismatales > Alismataceae > Alisma > Alisma plantago-aquatica. The sequence continues at coordinate 133,285,959 of OY856411.1, read as the reverse complement.
GCCGCCAGCAGATCGACTCACCCTTGAACTGATCGGTTGGAACCGAGAAAACAGCCCAAAAAGCCAGCCGCCAACCACCATTTCCCTAACCCTAATGTAAATTTGCCCCCACCTTCTCCTATAAAAGGAGGGGGACTTCCTCCTCATTTCACATCACTTTTTGTATGAAGATTTCCGGAGTAGTTTATTTTTGTAACCTTGTTCTTAAAGCAATAAAGTAATATTTCATCTCGGTTACGTGTTATTTAAATTCTGTTATTTCCATTTTGTTAGATCTAGTTCTTCATCATCTTCTCCTCCCCTCTCTTGAGAAATCAAGCAAGGTAGGAAGAGACATCCATTTTCATTGTCTCTAGATGAGGATCAGTTGTTGTAAGACTCGAATATGGCTAGATCACTTCCTTCCTCTATCTCTCTTTGCTCCTTCTCCATGTGTGAGTAGTCCTTTATCGAGGCAAGGGGAATAAACCCTTAGCCATGGTTATCAACTTTTTGTTAACGATTCTAGATGGCCTTTGAAATTAATAACTAATTGATATATCAAAGTAATTAATTGATAATATCAAAAGTTAATCCGAATGGATATGACCTTGAAAATTTGGGTTTAGAACAACAATCTCAATTGCATAAGAGTTTTGGAACGACCATGGATTTTGTCTTTTTAGGATGATGAACTTAGAAACATGAGCACCAGGACCAATGGGCTCGTGTGGAGATCATCGTTAGTGGATTTTTAATTCACTTGCCTTCATTGAATCCTTCATTTAAGGATTAGTCATTTGCTAGGCTACGGTGGTGAAAACCCCTAAAGCTTCGATTCCCTCCCCTTGATTTTGTTTGCTTTAATTCTTAGTCATTCAATTCACAATAGCTTCTTGTGCTAACACAATCTTTGTTTACCTTTTGTAGGGAAAATAAAATTCTTGTTTAGTTCATTTTAAATTATGCAATTTTTTTCTTAGCGTAATCAACAATCACCCCCAAACGACTTTTAAATTCTTCTTCCAAATCTGAAAATACAAAAAATAAATAATAAAGTTCTTGGAGAATTGGGTTTAGTTTAAACAATCTTAAAAACGGTTTCCTGTGGTATTCGACCCTTTCTATACTAGCCTTAACTGAAAAGTTAAAAAAGGTTTAAACACTAAGATTTACAATCTTAGTGATTGGTGTGCTAAGCGACACATATCACCCGTCTACCCTGTGGCCAGAGCTAGACCTTGGAGATCTGAACCCTACAAAGATGGCCATTGAACTGGTTGACATTCCATCAAATACCCCAAAGGTATCGTGGAAGATGTGGTAGTCCATATTGGTAAACTCTATATTCCTTGTGATTTTGTAGTGCTAGATATGGTAGAAGTTCCTTCCAATCCCATTCTTTTTGGGAGGCCCTTTTAGAGAACTGTTGGATGCCTAGTTGATGTTAGAGAGGGCAAACTGACACTCTTAGTTGGAGAGGAAGCCATGGAGTTCTCTATATATGATGCCATGAAAGCACCCTCAAATGTAGAAGAAATCTATTTTATGGACTCTGTTGATTCTGTTGTATAATAATATCATGATATTGCCAATTTGATATTGAACTACTGTGATGATGATGAAGGTATTAACAATGGATCTAAAAGTTTTGGGGTATTTTCTATTGCCCAATCAGATGCTACTGAAGAAGACACTCCAGTTGTTGATAACAAAGCTAAAGAAGATGTAGCCAAAAGAAAGGTAGAACTTAAAGCCCTTCCACCAGAGCTAAGGTATGTATTTCTTGATTATGACTCTATTTCTCCAATAATAATTAATACTGAGTTAACCAATGAATATGAAAATAAATTTCTTGTCGAATTGCATTTGTATAAAGATGTCATTGTTTACTCTATCGATGATTTGAAAGGCATCCATCCCTCCATTTGTATGCATAGAATAAACATGGAGGATGATGTTAAAATCACCATTGAACTTCCTAAATGTTTAACTCAAAATATGCTTGAGGTGGTTAAAAAGGAGATCTTTAAGTTAGTTGATGCCAATATCATTTATCCTATAAGTGACAGCCCTCGGGTTAGAGCCATCCACATGGTACCTATGAAGGGGGTTGCAACTGTCATCAAGGGAGATAATGATGAGTTGATTCAAATACGTATAGCCATAGGTTGGCGTATGTGTATTGATTACCATCGTTTGAGCAAAGCGACCTGAAAGGATCATTTTCCATTACCGTTTATTGACTTAATGCTTGAAAGCCTTGCAAAACACTGTTATTTTTGTTACTTGGATGGGTATTCTGAGTTTTTCCAGATTCCTATCTACCCCCCACCCTCGACCAAGAGAAGATCACCTTTACTTGCACGTATGGAACTTATGCTTATCATCACATGCCTTTTGGTCTTTGCAATGCTCATGTGACGTTCCAATGATGCATGATGGCTATTTTTCTGATTTCATTGAAAACATAATGGAATTTTTTATGGATGATTTTAGCATCTATGGAGATTCATTTGATCAATGTTTATAAAACCTATCATTAGTCTTAGCCCATTGTAAAGAGGTTAACCTAGTACTTAAGTTGGAGAAGTGCCAGTTAATGGTACAATTTGGTGTCGTATTAGGCCATGTAGTATCTAACAAGGGTATTGAGGTTGACATGGCCAAGGTGGAAGCTATTGAGAAGATGCCTACTCTTCCAGTCAAAGACATCCATAGTTTCCTTGGTTATGTAGGGTTCTATAGACGATTTATCAAAGACTTATCCAAAATTGCAAAGCCATCATGTTATTTACTTGCAAAGGATGCTGAATTCATATGCAATGATGATTTCCATACAACTTTCACCAAGCTCAAGGAATCTCTTATTTCTGCACCAATCATTCAACCACTAGAATGGAATGCTCCTTTTGAATTGATGTGTGACACAAGTGACTATGCAGTGGGGGCAGTTCTAGGACAAAGGAAAGATAAGAAGCTTCATGCCATATACTATGCAAGAAAGACCCTAGATGAAGCTCAAATCAATTACACAACCACTGAGAAGGAGATGCTTGTTATAGTGTACGCCTTCAACAAATTTTGACAGTACTTGGTGGGATCTAAGGTAATCGTATATATAGATCACGCTGCCATAAAGTATTTGCTCATCAAGAAGGATGCAAAACCTCGTCTCATTTGATGGATACTGCTTCTACAAGAGTTTGACCTTGAAATTTGGGATAAGAAGGGGATAGAGAATAATGTTACTGATCACCTTTTTATATTGACTACAGATGATGGAGACTTATTGCCCATTGAGGATCATTTGCCTATTGAGAAGCTTTATGCGTTATCGTCCACACAAGTGCCATGGTTTGCAGACATTGCAAACTTTCTTACTACAGGATAGCTGTCGCTGGACCTAACATATCACCAGAAGAAGAAATTCTTCCATGATGTAAAGTTATATTTTTGGGACGATCCCTTGTTGTTTAAACATGAGAGTGATGAACTTATTTGAAGGTGTGTCACTGAAGAAGAGATTGCCACTATCATTTCTAAATGTCATGTCTCTCCTTATGGAGGTCATTTTGGAGGAGAGAAGATTGTAGCAAAGATCCTACAGGCCGGTTTCTATTGGCCAACATTGTTTAAAGATGTCAATTTGTTTGTCAAAGCTTGTGATAAATGCCAAAGGACCAGAGAAATTTCTAGACGTGATGACATGCCTCTTAACTCTATCTTGGAGATTGAGTTATTTGATGTATGTGGAGTTGATTACATGGGACCATTCCCATCTTCTTGTGGCTACCAATATATCTATGTTGCATGTGAGTACGTCTCTAAATGGGTTGAGGCCATCCCAACCCAAACATCGGAAGCAAAGTATGTAGTCAAGCTATTTTAGAAAATCATTTTCCCTTAGTTTGGAGTTCCTAGAGCTATAATCTCTGATGGAGGCACACATTTTGTTGAGAAATAATTCAACAACCTGCTATCTAAGTATGGAAACACTCATAAAGTCTCTATGTCATACCATCCTCAAACTTCTGGGCAAGTAGAGTCTCCAATCGGCAGTTGAAGAGCATTCTAGAGAAGATGGTGTCTAGCTCAAGAAAAGATTGGGCATTCAATATAGATGATGCCTTATGGGCATACCAGACAGCTTATAAAACCATCATAGGCACAAATCTATTCAAGTTGATATACGCTAAATCTTGTCATCTTCCACTGGATCTAGAATACCGTGCACTATGGGCTATAAAATTCTTAAATTTTGACACGAAGAAGGCTGGTGAAAAGTGTCTATTGTAGCTGTAAGAACTGGAAGAACTCTAATTACATGCATATGAAAATGAAAGGCTCTACAAAGAAAGAACAAAGGTTTGGCGTGACAAATGAATCTGGAGGATAGATTTCAAAGAAGGAGACCAAGTGTTACTGTTCAACTCAAGACTCAAGCAATTCCCTGGAAAACTAAAGTCAAAGTGGTCTGATCCTTTTCTTGTATTGAAGATTTTTTCCTTATGGAGCTATTGAGTTACAAGGCAAAGATGGACCTTTCAAAGTAAACGGGCAACATTGCAAGCTATTCACCTCGGGCGATGAAGTTCACAAGGGATCCTCTTGCTCCCTATAAGATGCATGAATGACAAATTGAAGAGTCTCACTCCAGACTCTAAATGGAGGACCTCGTGGGAGTTGAACCTACATTAGGATAAATTTGTTTTCAAGTTATTTGAGTAAAGAACACTCTTAGGTTTCGTAAATAAGCTTTCCATGGATGAATGTATTAATTAAGACAATTATATTGTCATATCTATCATCAATTCCATGATTGCCATTTTCTGCAGAAACTACAAAAACACGGCATGTCTTATTTAAGACACGGCTTGTCTCTACTTCCAAAAACATAGCCACTGAGCTACATCTCTAAATCCATGATGTGTCAAAAAAACACACGGCGTGTCATTATCCAGAAGATATAATGTTCACCTCAACCTGGAAAAGTACATGACATGTTCTAATTTAGACACGACGAGTTCCCAAGCTGAAATCAGAGGCATGCAAAATTTGGAATACAAACACGACATGTATTTATTTAGACACGACATGTTCCCAAGAAGAAAAGGATAGATCAAGTTTTCTGGAAAAGTACACGATGTGTCTTTATTTGAACATGCCGTGTAGTTATCAGTGAAAACGAGCATTTTGAATTTTTTAATAAGTACATGACGTGTACTTTATTCAACACATTGTGTTTGTTATTAAAGAAAAGGAGTTCTGAAAAAACACACATCGTTCTTTATTTGTACACGTCGTATCTTTTCACAAAAATGCAAGTCCATCATCTTCTCCAATGAAGACGTGAGAAAAGGATCCACCATTTTCCTCTCCAAATGACATCATTGTCGCCAAGAAGAAGTGCCATAGAACTCCTCACCAACACAAGGTCTGACACGAAATTCCGCCACAGATTTCCCTCATCATCTTCCCCAAATTGACGTCGTCCTCATCTGCAGACTGCCGCAGATCTCCAGACACATGACGTGTTCAATTTTGCACACGACGTGTGCAACACAGTTTCAGTCGAACTTCTGCCACAGACACATCACATGTCTATCCCCCCACACGAAGTGTGTTAGTCTGTCAGCAACACAAATGGCACCATTCAAGCAAACCAGCAACCAAAAGCATGGCGCCAGTTCCTCCCAAGCATTGGGGTACATCCCAACTACTCTGTTTTCGGTCACCCCTGAAGAAGACCCAACATACCAGTTCCTAATTGTAAGGAGAGTTCTTCCATCTCAATTTGCTTTCCAGAAGACAATGACGACTCTGGGCTTCAAAGATGAAGTTCTCATGTGCCCGCAGGACTTGGGGTTTAAGATACATCTGCCTTACGATATCAAACACTTACCCCCACCGAGTCTATGAGTTTTTGACGACACTAATTATTGAGCAAGACCCACAGAAGAAGCTCGCACCCTATGGTATTATTCGATTCATGCTTTGGGTCGTGCTTTTAAGCTCATATTTAGGCATTTTTGAGAGTTGATGGAGTGCCATTATGACAGCGTGATTAGTTACCCGTCGGTTTTGCACAGCGACAAGTTTTGATTTGAAATATCTGATGAAGAACACCATGAGGAAAAGCAAGCTAGAGCATCTTCTATCCATAACCCTATCTTTTGGTACATTCACCGCCTTAGTACCAGAGTGTTTTCCAAGATGGAAACCCAGGGGGTTGTGCGAAAGAAAGATCTTTTCTTCTTATGGGGGATGATGTATGAGCACCCAATTAATGTTGCTTTCTATATTCTTACATGTTTCCTGGACATTAAGAAGATAAAGAAGAGGGACGTCAGTGACATCATGTGTGGTGGTTTGATTACTCTAATTGCACAGAAGCTTGATGTTGATTTGACAGGTTTAGAGGTAGCACCAGGTAGAAACCTGGTAGACATCTAGTACCTTCTCTCTATAGGGTTTCTCTCAAAAGTTTCCTATAGTGACACTAAGTTTCGACAATTCTTCGATGATGATCAGTACATTGACATTCCAGATCATGAGCACTTTGTAGAATAAGGACAACTGGAAGGTCGTGTTGAACACTGATGAAGAGGCAGAGGCAGTTAGAGCTACTGATGGTATTAGGGCACCTCCTTCTGCTACTTCTGCTTCACCGCCTCCCTCTACCAACACTCAGATAGAGCACTCATGGGCGATTCCTGATGTTAAGCATTTGTACGACTATGTGCAGCAGTGGTTTGATCACATCGATGGCTGCCTAGATCAGATGGGCACGTAGTATATTGTGATGCATGACATGGGCCACCGCATGGATTTGTGGCACATCTCATAGGGCCACTGCTCCATGCCGCAATTGTATCAGTCATCACCACCGCATCCCACTCTGATGGATGTTCCAGAAGATGATCATGTTAGCCAGTTCTTTCTGACTGACCACGGGGGTGTTGGCCCCTCTTATTGATTTTCACCCATGACAAGTATCTGGTTGTTACCTCCATGAGTTACATTGATGCAGTGAGGATACTATAGATTTCAAGATTGGGGGAGTACAATCGGCCCATAATGTAGTTTATGTTTCATTTACTTTCGTCATTTGCTTTGGTTGGTCATGTCAGTCTTTTATTTCATCCTATTTCATGTTTGTATTTTCCCTTCATGACAAGTTTATATGAAATGAGGTTGTTACAATCCCAACTTTTGGGTTCATTTGGTGAGAAATGTAATTTCTCATATTAAAGATATTTGATTAATAATAATATAATTTGTTTTGAATAAATGGATTATGTTTACAATAGCTTTGATAATTTTTTTGTGGGCTTTATTGGCTATTGGGTCCAATAACAAAGAAAGGACAACAGAAACTCTATTATTGAGTAAATAAGAAAATAGAGGAAAGAAAAATGTGGAAACCCCTAGAAGGTAAATCCAAATAGGGATTTCATGCCTCTTGGGTTCCTTGGGTTCAAAGGAGTCCAAAATTGCAAAGATAAATCAATAAGAAATGAAAAGATAAATTAGATATTTCTTTATTAAGAAAGAAATTGAAAACAATGATAAAATGTGGATTATAAGTGGAAAGAAATATAATTGAGTTATCCTTAGTGGAATTTCGTATCCCAAGGATTCCTAACATTAAAAGGCATACCAATGAGGATAATAAAAGAGAAATAAAGAGAAATCCTCATAAAGAGATATTTTAATAAGAAATAAACAAGATAAGGTGAAATAAGGAATATATATGCATCTAAAAGGATAATAAGTATCCTTAAAAAGGAATTTCGAAATATTTGAGTTTCTTGGGGTCCAAGGATCCTAAATGGAGAAAAGAAAGAGAAAATACCAAAAATAGAAAATAAGAGAATAATATGTTGCTTAATGAATGACTTTGTAGTATGGTTTAAAAGGAAGTAATTTCTATTAAAAGAAAATAGAAATTTGTGCCAATGGATTAAAAGGCAAGTCTAAAAGAGAATAAGGGAGAGGATTTTGTATTCCTAAAAATCCAATGAATATGTTGTTTTAAGAAGATGTTTAGGAGAGAGAAGCTTGCTTCTCATGGAAGGAATATGATTCCTAATAGGAGAGGGCTTGTTCCCTCTTGAATCAACATCTTGGGGCGTGGACACCCTTCCCTATTTAAGGGGGAGAGCCTATGGCTCGAGTTTAAGAAGAATCCCAAGTCCTTTCTCTCTCTCCCATATTCCTCTTCATGTAAACCCTAACAGTGGGAGGTAATGCTATCTCGGGACGACAAGAGAGCTGTGATGAGGCTCAAGGGAGGTACGAGGCTCCCAAGACCACCCAGGAAGAGTCGTCTATCTGTCCCATCCTCCTTCTTTCGCGCAACATTTACCGGATGCCTACAAGCACTGCAGTAGGTCACGAGAGCTTGGCACTCATGGCACGGGCCAACTTGGCCATGCTTTGCAGCTTGGTTGGCTGTGGAAGGGGGGGGCGGAGACAGGGAAGAGGTTCCGGCAAGGAACGAGCCTCGAGGCTGTGGGAAGCAGCCCGCGAAGTGCTATAGGTCGGGAGCTAGGGTGGCGGCCTGGAGTTTGCACGAGGAAGAAGGAGCATGGTGGTGTTGGACTGTTTTACCCCTCTGGGGTATGAAGCGTAGACCCACTTAAAGGAGTACAGAGTAGACAATTCGAAATGTTTCTGAACAAGTCAAGCATGTGTTGCATGGAACAGGCTACGTGGCGCCTCCCTATTGGCCAAAGTAAGTGGTTTTTGTAAAATTCATAGTTAATTATTCGTAGCTCAGATTAGCACGAATAAAATATGAAAGTTTCTCAGAAAAATGAGGGGAATCTAATAAAAATAATGTTAGAAGCATATTCCTCTTGCAATTTGAAAATTAGTGTAAGTTATCAACTTTAATGAATTAAAGATTAAGAAATTCTATTTTGAGATGATTAATATATTTAGAAGGGTTTAATAGATGATTAAAGTTGAAATTAGCCTATTAATCATGAAAAGGAACATTAGGAACTAAAAGGATGAAATTTGCACGTAAATAGTTTGATTTAGAGTTTCATGCGCATGTATATACTTTAATGGGCCTTGAAACCCTAATGTTTGCAAATTCGACTCTTGAAGGCTTTAATTATTCAAAAATCGCGAATAAAGCTAAGATATAATGATACTATGCTATTTCGAGCATTAAATTTCCTAATTGTGGTTAAATATCCTTAATGTGGAAATTAGGGTTTCCTAGTGGATAAAGGGTAGAATTAATGATAAATAAATTTCATATGAGTATTAGAGCATAATGAACTGAGAATTGATGATGAAAAAGCATAATGAATTTGTCATAGATTGAAAAGGATAAAAATGGTAGATTTAATGTAAAGGAAGCTTAATGGACTTAATTGATGGTTATTTGTGCATTAATCTGGAATTAAGGTTATGTGTTTGTAAAAGGTAACCTTAATAACTTTCGTGAAGGATAGATGAGAAAATTAGGGTTTGAAAATAGTAAAGGGAAGTAAAACCCTAATTGCAAAGTAAACCCTAAAAAGAGGAATGAAACCCTAAAAAGGAATAGAAACCATAAGTAGCAAGATGGTTTGGATATTTTTTGATAAAAATGAATTGGATGTATATTTCAGGATTGAACTGTGTACTTGCTTGATTCTGGATTACTTTCTTGTTTTGACTATTCCTGCATCTGAGTTTGCCTGACAGGTATGTGGTTACGCCTATGAATATCCCAAATTAGTTTCCCGAGGATTTTTGAGGTTTTATCGATGACATGAATTAAACTGTTAGATTGCATTTAATTCTTGCAAATTATAATGTGGATATGACTATCACCTAAGTATGTGCCTACTAGCTCAAATCCTAGTCCCCTTTGTAGCTTAATAGATTGACCTAGTACATGGCTACCGATGGGGTAGGTCCATCAGGTCATTGAATGTCTTAGTACATGGCTACCAATGGGGCAGTGTGACAAAGTGAGTTTTTATAGTATTTTTCTCTCTCTTAAAAATTTTATTTGTTGACCAAATTACTCTCACATACTTCTCTCACTTAATTGGACTAATATGAGTCACCAATTGCAAGAATATGGAAACCCTCGTATGCTTTTATCATAAAATACATATTATAATGTTTTTAGTGAATAAACACAGCAAAACCTTCGAATTTGGGTTTCAAATTTTTATCATAGTAGCATAATGACTTTGTGAAGCTACACCTCAAATTTCACTTGAATTGGAATTACCAATCATGAGATATGGCCAATTTAATAAATCAGCCTAGATACATGTCCTAGACCTAATGTAACACCCCTGACCTGGGTTATAAGCTAACCCTAGGTGTTTTGCCTAAATATGAAATTAAAAGTTTGTAATTATCCTTTGGTATGTAATTAAAGCTTTTATGGAACATAAGTTTCCCTTTCTGTCCCGTATAAACCAATGTTGAAGTGTTGGTTGCAATACGGGGACCTATGTGCAATTTGCCCAACCAGAGGGGTTAAACTGCAAATTTCACATGTTTATATGTTCCTTTAATGTTGAGACAACATAAGAATGAATATGATGAGGTTTAAGGGATTTCCCAAGCTTGAGCACCAAGGTGCAGCTGTGGAAGCAACCCATGTACTTGAAAACCCTAAATTGGTGTAAAATGTAATTTACCCAATTTGAGGGGTGCAACTTGTAAAATACATCATCTAAAACATCTTTTATGGCTCTTGGAATCATTTAGAAGAGTAATGATGAAAAGATTACTTTATGTGAATAATCATATAGTAAAGAACACCCTTGTGATTGAATAATCAAGGTGTGTGTATAATAGCCCTTTTATGTATATGCTTTAGTGATGGGTTGATCCTCTTTGCCTTCAATTCTTGACCTTAGAAGGAGATTGTCCTTATAAATAAGAGGTGGGAACTTCCAAGGAAGAAAGGAAGGACTTAGATGAGAAATGAGGAAAGTATATGTCCTTATGTTGAAATTTCACCCAAGTATATATATAACTTTCCTCACTTAGCAAAGGAACGATCCTCTTCCTTTCATTTCTTTTCCCCTTGCTCAAACCGACTAAGGAGAGCTCTGGAGCTCAGGAGGACGACCAAGGGAGTGCAAGGTAGGTTTAGATCCTTCCTTTTTGCTTAATTCTTGGATGAAACTCGGATTCAAGGTCAAATTCATGGCTAGCTCACTTAGCTCCATCTTTCTAGCCATCTCTTCTCAACCTTCCTTGGAGGATTCACCTTGGCCGACCTGTGGAGCTTCTAGGACGCCATTAAAGGCTTGGAGCTCGAAAGTTTGGAGCTCAAGGAGCAAGCTTTAGGCGGGTTTTATAACTCTAAACTTTATGCTTGATTATACATCCTTTTCTATGCATATAGTTGCTAGTTCTTCTTCTTCCCTATCTTTCCTTGCATCCTTGCAAGCAAAATCGTGAAGAACTGCTACTGTTCTCAAGGTAAAAGATAACGGCGTTAATTCCTATGCTTATTTACGGTTTTTCACTTTATCAAACGACCTCCACCTATTGCTCAAAACGGTTTCAAACCGTTTGGTGGGCAAACGGTTTCAGGGTCGTTTGAGGGAAAACGGTCTTCAAGACCGTTTGGTCCCGTTGACCAAGTGAAGGCCGTTTGGGAATCTTGTTCATAATTATGTAGGTTAATCACCCACAAAATTTGAGAGTTTAACTCCAAAGGAATCGTGAGGTATGAGCAAATCAATTAGCAAAACCAATTGAATTAAGTTCTGATTTTCAATCTGTTTAATTTGCCCTTTTTGGGCAAACGGTCTCAAGACCGTTTAAGATGGTTGACTAAACGTTGACCGTTTGGGATTACTGTTCATAATGATGTTAATTAACGACTCACCAAATTTTATGGATTAATTCCAAACGAGCCATGAGTTGAAGGATGATTAATAGGGCAAACCCTAATTGAAATTAGTGTTGAATCTCCAATGAGTTAAGTGGAGATTTTGGGTTGCTTAGCCCAAACGGTTTCAAGACCGTTTGGGAATCACCCAAACGGTCTCAAGACCGTTTGGGGGTCACCCCAAGACCGTTTGGAGGTCTGGGGTCAAGTATAGTTGATCAATTGAAGGTCCAAAGGCACCAAATCATATTGCAATTAAGTATTGATGTGATGATCAACTTAATAGATCAAACCTTGATGAATTTTCACTAGAGTCCAAAGGATGGATGGGCAAACGGTCTCAAGACCGTTTGGTGTCAACCCAAGACCGTTTGGAGGTCTAGGGTTAAGGTAATTGACCAATTGAGGGCCCAATTACAGTGGGTTAGTGAAACAATCAAATTGTTGTTTTCTAAGTATAGATCTTGTTGAGTTTTGGGTTGAAGGACCCAAACGGTCTCAAGACCGTTTGGGGGTTCCTCCAAACGGTCTCAAGACCGTTTGGGCACAACCCAAGACCGTTTGGAGGTCTAGGGTTGAGATAATCTAATGGTTTGAAGGTCCAATTGCAATAAGTTGATGAATTGATACAAATGCTGATTTTAGACCTAATTGGAGTTCAACCCTAGTCCAAACGACTTGGTTCTTGGTCAAACTTTGGGCAAACGGTCTCAAGACCGTTTGGAGGATATCCAAACGACCTCAAGACCGTTTGGTCCAAGTTTGAGCCCAATTGGAGGTCAATTGATAGGTTCAACCTTGAATTGATTCACATTGTTGAATATTGATGACCATCCGATTTGAAACCCTAATTGAGAAGGATTCAACCCTAATTGGCTTTCAATTGAGGGTCAACTTGGTGTCCAAGTGATTGAGGTTCATCCTAATTAACTCAATTTATAAGTGGTTATCATGGATTTGGCTAATTGAGGGGTTCAACATACATATCCATGACCAATTGTAACTTTTGAACTACTTTGGAGGTCCAAACAGTTTGAGCCCATTTGGACCAAACGGTCTCAAGAACGTTTGGATCCAAACGGTCTCAAGACCGTTTGAGGCCAAACGGTCTCAAGACCGTTTGGGACCAAAAGGTCTCCAGACCGTTTGGGCTCAAACGATCTCAGGGTCGTTTGGTCCAATCGATCTCAAGTTGATTTGATCAAACGGTTTCAAACCGTTTGAGCTCCAAACGGTTTGGAAGGTCAACCCTTCCAAACGGTCAACACATCCAAACGGTCTCAAGACCGTTTGGATCAAACGGCCTCAAGACCGTTTGAGACCAAACAGTCTCAAGACCGTTTGGAGGTTGAAACCGTTTGAAGGTTGAAACCGTTTGAAGGTGTACATGGTGGTTTGTACTTAATCAATTGATGGTGTAATTAGTTCAATGGTGATCTAATCTAAACCCTAATGGTAACTTAGGTCATTAAGGGACTAAGTGATTAGTGAGTTGACCCATGATGGTGATCATGAGGCAAATTACCAAAATACCCTTGAGGGGTCTAAAGAGGTAAAACCTTGTTCTAATCAAACCTTAATCACATGATGATGATGTTTTGGCTTATGTAAGTCAATGAGGACTTAACCCAACCTGATCTAGAGTGGTGTAATCACCATCTACTAGTGAGAGGAGAGAGAAAGTATTCGAAGAGAGAGAAAGTATCCTAGAGAGACAAAGTACCCTTTTTAAGGTGGAAACTCAAGTGAGATACTTCAATTACACATGAGTGTGCATGATTAGGGTATGATTCACTTATGTGAGATCATGGAAACCCTAATTATGATATCCAATGAATCTTAATCTTAATTAAGAGCCTTAATGATGATGTTTCTCTTACATGATGATGTAATGAGCACAATTCACTATAGAGTGAATAGTAAACCCTAATTTTAGGGTAATGACATGCAAGATGAATAGTAAACCCTAATTGTTGAATTGTTTACTATTATCAGTTGATTTAACCATGCAGGTTGTCATGAGATGATGGTCATATCCAGGTATGGAATACCCTGTTATATTCATTGAAAGCATGCCTTAAGATTTATGAATAAGTGAATTATATTGATGCACTGTTAGTGACATCTTTTGTGATTTATGGGCTGTGAAAGCCATAAACACCATCAAGGTCATGCTTGACAGATGACTTGTGATGAGATGACTGAGAACTGATGATTGAAAAGAGTTAGGCCTGCTACATTTATGTATTCTCATTATAGTTGTTGTGCTAATGTTATTGTTTGAAGAACAATGTTTAAAGAATACTGAATGTACCTAACTAATCAAGTGAAATATAGAGCCCTGATCATAGATCCATCATTGTCAGAGTCTAAATGATGGTGAAACAGGTTTTCCCCAGGGAACTCCTGGATCACATACTTTTGAGTATGTGGGATACATGGATGTGTAGAACCTTACATCCTAGTGTAGGTATTTGATGTAGATTCTAGTAGTCCGTCATACCTTCACTAATAGAGAAAAGGTGAGAGGATTTGATGTATATTCATGTAGTCCATCACTCCCCCACCACAAAGTCCAAAAGGTGAGATGTATTACTACACTCCCTTAAAGACACAAACACCGAATCGATGAAAGATAAACAAGAAATCTTCCGATGACGAAGAGAGTACAAAACGCCACTGTAACTCTAAAAATAGCGAAGGACCAGATTACCCTGGTAAGCTATTACAAAAGACATCTCGCCAGATGTCTAACAATCAATCCTCTAACTGACTGAGGAAGATGAGGTCTTAAGAATCCGGCTCTTTTAATGACCTATGTATGATACTGATGCGACTTACTAGTGATCAGTTGGAGTATGAGTGGTATACCTCATCTCCACAGGGCATAATAATGTTTGAAAAACATAATCAACATCGTAGTATATCTATTAGAGTTATCTACGAGTTATTTGATTGATGTTATATTGAATAGTGTAGATGTTCTCATATTTCTTAAATGATTGAACTCTTGCTTATCATCAAAACTGCTAGTGAATACCTTGAAGGCTTTTATTGCTTTAGTTATTCCTTGCATTGCTTATAAAGCTTCTAGTGGAGAGTTATAACTCTCGCTGGGACAATTTGTATATTGTCTCACTCCGTAGATTTTAACTCTTTTTAGGTGGTCGTCGAAGACGAAGGAGACCGCTTAAGGATGAGCAACAATGACAGCAACAGTACCAGGGGCAGCAGTGAATCTCAGGTGGAGATATTGGCTGCTGAGTTTGTAGTTAGATAGTCCTATGCGTCTCTGTACTCTCAGGTTCTAGGAATCAATGGTTTGAGTTTTTGGTGTGGCTCCTGAGGATTTTGAATCATGTTGTACATAACTACTCAAGAAGTGGTTTAACAGAGATGTAAACTATTTACTTGGTTTCTTATAAAAAGGAATTTTATAATTTTCCAAATCTTGTCTCAAAAATTTTAATTTCCAACAATGTTTCATATTCCGCAACTAATCGAATGTTTCCTCTAAGTTTACATCGTGGTTTTGGAGATCGGAGCCCACAATTAAGTGGTATCAGAGCTCTAGGTTCGCCGAGTCTACAGAGACATAGGACTTAAGATGTCGAGTCTGTCTTTAGTGTTTCTTCCTCATCTAATAGAATCTTCTGCTCCTCAGGAGAAGAAGATATATAAGGACGAGGAGTTTGTTGCAGAAAGCAACAATGCTACACCTAGAAGAAGTGGAGAGGAGCAAGCAGTAGAGGAACACTTACCTGAGGTTCCCCTAGTTAATCCAACTATGATAAGGAATCCTTCCTTAGGAATCACTGTTGGAGAATTTAGGGCAACCATGATGTACCTAGTGGATCAAACACTAGCAGTACAACCCAGATTGCCAGCTCCTAATGATGATGTTTTGGATATCCATAGGATATGTAACCCTCAGCAGCAGGTTGAAGCAGAAGTAAATGAAAAAGCTTTGAACTCAGAGCAAGCCTATGCTCATCCTCAGCCTGATGAATCAGTTCACAGTAATGTAGGGATTAGAATACAGCCAGAGACCAGGACCTGTTATAACTGTGGGAAGCCTGGACATATCAGATCTAATTGTTTAGAAAGGATATATAGAGGAAGAATTGAGAAAAGGCCTATTCAAAGCCAGAAACAAAGGCCTGAAATTCCCAAAAGGAAGAAGTTTCTGATGTCCCCAACACAACCAGGACCTAGTACATCAAGGCAGTGGTTATTCAGAAAGGATAAGGAACCCTTTAAACCACTACAACTGGAGAGACGCTGCTACAACTGTGGGAAGGTGGGGCATTTGATGAAGGATTGTCGATCTAAGCCTGTCAATGTGACACAGCCTCCGAGACAAGGGCAACAGGGATCACAGAGAAGGAAATTTCAAGGAGCAGCTCAAGGACGTGGACAAGCGTCCCAAGCTGGATCATCTGCACCAAATCAACCACAGGCGATAGTGAGGTTCTATTCTATGAACCCACCTGATGCAGTGGTCGATCCACGGGTTGTGACAGGTCAGATGAACTTTTATATTCTGATATGTCTAATTCCTGTGTAGTATCTGTTCTGTTTAACCCGGGTGCTACGCACTCTTTTATCACTCGAAGAGTGATCTGTAACTGAAATATGACATTCAGTCATAGGACAAGAAGTTGTTGTTGGAGACTCTATTGAGTGAGTCTGCTGTTATGCAGGAGGTATGATCTCCCTGCATCCTTTTCTTTTCTAATCATCGCATTTGAGTGGATCCAATACCTTGATATGCAAGGATTTGATAGAATCCTCGAGCCATGATTGATTAGACAAGATAAATGGTATTTCTTATAAATCTCTTTATGATCTTTTGGAAAAAGTTGAAATAGTAGTTGATTGAACTATTCTTTGATTGGTCTCATAAAAGCTTTCTATGATGCATTATATATAATCGTTTTATAATACATGTTTACTTCTATAAGAAGAAAATGTATTAAAGAAATGATCTGAATGCAGGATTCAATAAAAGTTAATAAGTATGTATGAAATGATGGAAAAAGAGAAGGAACATAGTAATATACAAGTACATATTTTCTTACCTCAGTAATCATATACCCTGGCCAGGTATACAATTACTGATGATGAAGTAAATATGAAAACCTTGAAGTTGTTATCTTTTAATTACTCTGATCAAGTAGTCAATCTAAAACAACTTAAAGGGCATCATAAGATAAGAAAAATGAGAATATAGAAGGTCAACCATGATTAGTAATGGTTGAAAGAATTTATGTAATGAGAAATGTTCCTTGATAAAAGGAAGAAAGAGATATAAAGTTTTGATAACACAAGTAATTAATACCAAATTAAGAATGTTAAGAACATCCCTTGTTAGGGGTTTATGTTCTTAAATAAGGGTAGAATTTTAAGAACATCCCTTGTTAGGGGTTTATGTTCTTAAAATAAACATATCTTATAAAAGAATGTTGATCAAAATTCTATAACATCTCCCTGAAAATGGTTTGTTACCTAAGAATGTAACAATGTGTATGCTGAAACAATATCTGCTTTCCCTTTTCTTCCTGAGATTTCGGGGACGAAATCCTTGATAGGGGTTTATGATTTGTAACACCCCTGTCCTGGGTTATAAGCTAACCCTAGGTGTTTTGCCTAAATATGAAATTAAAAGTTTCTAATTATCCTTTGGTATGTAATTAAAGCTTTTATGGAACATAAGTTTCCCTTTCTGTCCCTTATAAACCAATGTTGAAGTGTTGGTTGCAATATGGGGACCTATGTGCAATTTGCCCAACCAGAGGGGTTAAACTGCAAATTTCACATGTTTATATGTTCCTTTAATGTTGAGACAACATAAGAATGAATATGATGAGGTTTAAGGGATTTCCCAAGCTTGAGCACCAAGGTGCAGCTGTGGAAGCAACCCATGTACTTGAAAACCCTAAATTGGTGTAAAATGTAATTTACCCAATTTGAGGGGTGCAACTTGTAAAATACATCATCTAAAACGTCTTTTATGGCTCTTGGCATCATTTAGAAGAGGAATGATGAAAAGATTACTTTATGTGAATAATCATATAGTAAAGAACACCCTTGTGATTGAATAATCAAGGTGTGTGTATAATAGCCCTTTTATGTATATGCTTTAGTGATGGGTTGATCCTCTTTGCCTTCAATTCTTGACCTTAGAAGGAGATTGTCCTTAGAAATAAGTGGTGGGGACGTCCAAGGAAGAAAGGAAGGACTTAGATGAGAAATGAGGAAAGTATATGTCCTTATGTTGAAATTTCACCCAAGTATATATATAACTTTCCTCACTTAGCAAAGGAACGATCCTCTTCCTTTCATTTCTTTTCCCCTTGCTCAAACCGACTAAGGAGAGCTCTGGAGCTCAGGAGGACGACCAAGGGAGTGCAAGGTAGGTTTAGATCCTTCCTTTTTGCTTAATTCTTGGATGAAACTCGGATTCAAGGTCAAATTCATGGCTAGCTCACTTAGCTCCATCTTTCTAGCCATCTCTTCTCAACCTTCCTTGGAGGATTCACCTTGGCCGACCTGTGGAGCTTCTAGGACGCCATTAAAGGCTTGGAGATCGAAAGTTTGCAGCTCAAGGAGCAAGCTTTAGGCGGGTTTTATAACTCTAAACTTTATGCTTGATTATGCATCCTTTTCTATGCATATAGTTGCTAGTTCTTCTTCTTCCCTATCTTTCCTTGCATCCTTGCAAGCAAAATCATGAAGAACTGCTACTGTTCTCAAGGTAGAAGATAAGGGCGTTAATTCCTATGCTTATCCACGGTTTTTCACTTTATCAAACGACCTCCACCTATTGCTCAAAACGGTTTCAAACCGTTTGGTGGGCAAACGGTTTCAGGGTCGTTTGAGGGAAAACGGTCTTCAAGACCGTTTGGTCCCGTTGACCAAGCAAAGACCGTTTGGGAATCTTGTTCATAATTATGTAGGTTAATCACCCACAAAATTTGAGAGGTTAACTCCAAAGGAATCGTGAGTTATGAGCAAATCAATTAGCAAAACCAATTGAATTAAGTTCTGATTTTCAATCTGTTTAATTTGCCCTTTTTGGGAAAACGGTCTCAAGACCGTTTAAGATGGTTGACTAAACATTTACCGTTTGGGATTACTGTTCATAATGATGTTAATTAACGACTCACAAAATTTTATGGATTAATTCCAAACGAGCCATGAGTTGAAGGATGATTAATAGGGCAAACCCTAATTGAAATTAGTGCTGAATCTCCAATGAGTTAAGTTGAGATTTTGGGTTGCTTAGCCCAAACGGTTTCAAGACCGTTTGGGTATCACCCAAACGGTCTCACCCCAAGACCGTTTGGAGGTCTGGGGTCAAGTATAGTTGATCAATTGAAGGTCCAAAGGCACCAAATCATATTGCAATTAAGTATTGATGTGATGATCAACTTAATAGATCAAACCTTGATGAATTTTCACTAGAGTCCAAAGGATGGATGGGCAAACGGTCTCAAGACCATTTGGAACTCATCCAAATGGTCTCAAGACCGTTTGGTGTCAACCCAAGACCGTTTGGAGGTCTAGGGTTAAGGTAATTGACCAATTGAGGGCCCAATTACAGTGGGTTAGTGAAACAATCAAATTGTTGTTTTCTAAGTATAGATCTTGTTGAGTTTTGGGTTGAAGGACCCAAACGGTCTCAAGACCATTTGGGGGTTCCTCCAAACGGTCTCAAGACCGTTTGGCCACAACCCACGACTGTTTGGAGGTCTAGGGTTGAGATAATATAATGGTTTGAAGGTCCAATTGCAATAAGTTGATGAATTGATACAAATGCTGATTTTAGACCTAATTGGAGTTCAACCCTAGTCCAAACGACTTGGTTCTTGGTCAAACTTTGGGCAAACGGTATCAAGACCGTTTGGAGGATATCCAAACGACCGCAAGACCGTTTGGTCCAAGTTTGAGCCCAATTGGAGGTCAATTGATAGGTTCAACCTTGAATTGATTCACATTGTTGAATATTGATGACCATCCGATTTGAAACCCTAATTGAGAAGGATTCAACCCTAATTGGCTTTCAATTGAGGGTCAACTTGGTGTCCAAGTGATTGAGGTTCATCCTAATTAACTCAATTTATAAGTGGTTATCATGGATTTGGCTAATTGAGGGGTTCAACATACATATCCATGACCAATTGTAACTTTTGAACCACTTTGGAGGTCCAAACAGTTTGAGCCCATTTGGACCAAACGGTCTCAAGAACGTTTGGATCCAAACGGTCTCAAGACCGTTTGAGGCCAAAAGGACTCAAGACCATTTGGGACCAAACGGTCTCAAGACCGTTTGGGCTCAAATGATCTCAGGGTCGTTTGGTCCAATCGATCTCAAGTTGATTTGATCAAACGGTTTCAAACCGTTTGAGCTCCAAACGGTTTGGAAGGTCAACCCTTCCAAACGGTCAACACATCCAAACGGTCTCAAGACCGTTTGAGACCAAACGGTCTCAAGACCGTTTGGTGGTTGAAACCGTTTGAAGGTTGAAACCGTTTGAAGGTGTACATGGTGGTTTGTACTTAATCAATTGATGGTGTAATTAGTTCAATGGTGATCTAATCTAAACCCTAATGGTAACTTAGGTCATTAAGGGACTAAGTGATTAGTGAGTTGACCCATGATGGTGATCATGAGGCAAATTACCAAAATACCCTTGAGGGGTCTAAAGAGGTAAAACATTGTTCTAATCAAACCTTAATCACATGATGATGATGTTTTGGCTTATGTAAGTCAATGAGGACTTAACCAAACCTGATCTAGAGTGGTGTCATCACCATCTACTAGTGAGAGGAGAGAGAAAGTATTCCAAGAGAGAGAAAGTATCCTAGAGAGAGAAAGTACCCTTTTTAAGGTGGAAACTCAAGTGAGATACTTCAATTACACATGAGTGTGCATGATTAGGGTAGGATTCACTTATGTGAGATCATGGAAACCCTAATTATGATATCCAATGAATCTTAATCTTAATTAAGAGCCTTAATGATGATGTTTCTCTTACATGATGATGTAATGAGCACAATTCACTATAGAGTGAATAGTAAACCCTTATTTTAGGGTAATGACATGCAAGATGAATAGTAAACCCTAATTGTTGAATTGTTTACTATTATCAGTTGATTTAACCATGCAGGTTGTCATGAGATGATGGTCATATCCAGGTATGGAATACCCTATTATATTCATTGAAAGCATGCCTTAAGCTTTATGAATAAGTGAATTATATTGATGCACTGTTAGTGACATCTTTTGTGATTTATGGGCTGTGAAAGCCATAAACACCATCAAGGTCATGCTTGACAGATGACTTGTGATGAGATGACTGAGAACTGATGATTGAAAAGAGTTAGGTCTGCTACATTTATGTATTCTCATTATAGCTGTTGTGCTAATGTTATTGTTTGAAGAACAATGTTTAAAGAATACTGAATGTACCTAACTAATCAAGTGAAATGTAGAGCCCTGATCATAGATCCATCATTGTCAAAGTCTAAATGATGGTGAAACAGGTTTTCCCCAGGGAACTCCTGGATCACATACTTTTGAGTATGTGGGGTACATGGATGTGTAGAACCTTACATCCTAGTGTAGGTATTTGATGTAGATTCTAGTAGTCCGTCATACCTTCACTAATAGAGAAAAGGTGAGAGGATTTGATGTAGATTCATGTAGTCCATCACTCCCCCACCACAAAGTCCAAAAGGTGAGATGTATTACTACACTCCCTTAAAGACACAAACACCGCATCGATGAAAGATAAACAAGAAATCTTCCGATGACGAAGAGAGTACATAACGCCACTGTAACTCTAAAAATAGTGAAGGACCAGATTACCCTGGTAAGCTATTATAAAAGACATCCCGCCAGATGTATAACAATCAATCCTCTAACTGACTGAGGAAAATGAGGTCTTAAGAATCCGGCTCTTTTAATGACCTATGTATGATACTGATGCGACTTACTAGTGATCAATTGGAGTATGAGTGGTATACCTCATCTCCACAGGGCATAATAATGTTTGAAAAACATAATCAACATCGTAGTATATCTGTTAGAGTTATCTACGAGTTATTTGATTGATGTTATATTGAATAGTGTGATGTTCTCATATTTCTTAAATGATTGAACTCTTGCTTATCATCAAAACTTCTAGTGAATACCTTGAAGGCTTTTATTGCTTTAGTTATTCCTTGCATTGCTTATAAAGATTCTAGTGGAGAGTTATAACTCTCGCTGGGACAATTTGTATATTGTCTCACTCTGTAGATTTTAACTCTTTTTAGGTGGTCGTCGAAGACGAAGGAGACCGCTTAAGGATGAGCAACAACGACAGCAACAGTACCAGGGGCAGCAGTGAATCTCAGGTGGAGATACTGGCTGCTGAGTTTTTAGTTAGATAGTCCTATGCGTCTTTGTACTCTCAGGTTCTAGGAATCAGTGGTTTGAGTTTTTGGTGTGGCTCCTGAGGATTTTGAATCATGTTGTACATAACTACTCAAGAAGTGGTTTAACAAAGATGTAAACTATTTACTTGGTTTCTTATAAAAAGGAATTTTATAATTTTCAAAATCTTGTCTCAAAAATTTTAATTTCCAGCAATTTTTCATATTCCGCAACTAATCGAATGTTTTTGCTAAGTTTACATCGTGGTTTTGGAGATCGGAGCCCACACCTAAGTTCCCTTTTATCAAGGCTAAATGATGTGTCACGCTGCCTTTGATTACCCGGCCCACTCTCCTAACCATTAGATCGGGCGATCCATGGATCTGCCCTGATCCAACGGTGGAGACTTCGTCTCCTACCTCCCGCAAAGGGCGGGGAGGCAACAGGAAACAGAGCCAAACAAATCTCGCCACCTCGCACCTCCTTTCAAATTTCGAACCGCCTAGATGGCTTCCTCTTGCGATTTCGTGGCTGGATATACCAGCTTTGACCGGGTCTCATGCGCCGTTGCGCCAACCCAATAGCCACGACGCAACCTCCTCTCACTCCGACGGTGGGGCTCTTAGGGCTTCCTTGCCTAGCCTCATTCGCGCCTATTTAATACCTTCAATAGCTCCTCCATGCCCCCTTTACTCACTTCACACCTCCAATTGCAAGCCGTGACACCCGAACACTGCTCCCCTAGCCACCTTCTTCAACCCCCAACCATCGCCACCCAGCGAGCTCCATAGCTCTCCTAGCTCCAAGCCTACCCCTCCAACAACTTTTCCAGCCCACCGCGAGTGTGCGCGGCCAGAGGACAGGTCCCCAGAACCTCTCCCTCTATAGAACGTCCCGAACTCCGGCGACCTCACCTGCACCCACGGCGGCGACGAGCTATGCAAGGCCGTACGCCCTGACCTGGCCATCTATGGCTTCGGATCGAGCTACCGAATCGGTCTCAACCTTTTTCCCACCTGCGAGCAGCACCAAGGGGCGAACTTGACTTCGCCGGAAGTTCCTTCTTCACTGATCGAGCAAGCTGAAACCAAAAGGATATCATCGGATCAAGTCAGGAGTGTCCGATCAGTTGTAGACCAAATCTTGAGCACCCAATCAGTATAGATCGATCTGAGCCGTGATCCAGTCGGATCCAGCCGTCGATCGAGGGTATGCTTCTTTTCTTTTTTATTTTGGTTAATCTTGTATTAGTCAAGATAATACATTACTTTAGAAAAATCATAAAAAATGCTAGGAATATCGGATTATAGCAAACCTATACATCTTTTTTATCAGAAAAATATTCCCTATCCATATAAAATATTATCAATACCTAAATCCGTTCTCTATTTCAAAAATAACTGTCTAAGGCCTAAAGGACATCCTTAATCATAAGTAATTATTAAAAATGGCTTTCTTGATGATATGTGACTTCTAAAATGTTTGTAACCATTAGATGAAGCCTTGATTTCAGAATAACTCGAAATACTATACTAAGTTGGTGAGTCATCAAGGGATTAGAAGAAACCCTAATTTAGCTTTCTCCTTCTACATGAATTTAAAGATTTATTTCTTATGTCAAAATTAATATCATTAGATGATAATTAGTGTTTATTAGTTGGTCTGAATCTTTAAAACGAACCATGATGTTATGAATGGTTAACATGTTAAGGATTACCCTCCCATTTTTTATTAATCATCTTAGAAACCCTAATTTTGAGAAAATCTTCTAATTAATCAATTAATTATTATCTTTAATCCAAATAATTTATAATAGATCAGACCTGATAATAATTGCGAAACTAATTAGAACATGGGGAAAACCCTGATCTAAATTCAGATAACATAAAAGGAATAATAACTAAGAACATATCTTAGTCCTGGTCACATGGACCAATAGTAATGTTGTACCCTTGCTTTCTTTGCAGGGTGACTAAATTCCTGTTTGAATATAGATCTGTGGACTTTTGATTGAACAAGCAGGTACGTGGTTATAAGTATATGACTAGTTTTCCATGGTTGTTAAAAGTATTGTACTTGGATGCAACTACTTTATAAATGTGCTTGGATGAAATACTATAGTGTATTTTCTTTTGCCAACAAAAACTCTAAATATAAGATGAAAGGTTAGATGGATTGTAGCTACATGCACTACCTAATGCTGGATGTATGTGCCTAACATGGATGTATGAAATCTAGCCCATGTTAGATGTATGTATCCCTCTCTTTTCCTTCTCTATGGCCCACATTAGATGTATGTTGAAAAGGTGCTTGAAGTAGTACAATCGCATCAAATGACATGTTAAAAGAAATGTTTACTTGATTATCACTTTGCTTAAAGAATACGAATTCTGCTTATCTCGTTTTGATCTCAAAAGTTACTTTTCTTATGCAACCATACTATAGTATCTTTTTCTACCACGTACTCTTTTGACTCGTGTTTTGTTTCCCGTATTTTTAGGTACAAAGAACTTGTGAAACAATGGAGTAAAAGAGATGATCAAAGTACCTGAAGGCATAATAAATGAGCAAGGAGGATATATTAGAATAGATTTCTGTTCTTCTTATCTATTTCATGATAGATGTAGTTTTTCCCTTTCCAGTACTTTGAGGATGATAATATCCTATGTATCTCTATTATCTCTTTAGAACTATTTATATCTCTTCTCTCCATTCGAATAAGTTATGTATGACTTTATTTATCCTTAATGAATGGTGGTTATTGTGGCTATTAGTTGTTGTCTGTGAACTAGATCTTGGCATATCTCTGGTTTTAGTTGACTTCACTAATTTCTTGTATTTTCCCTTTTGACATTTATAAGATATGAGTGCACGCATATCTGTTTATGTCATTATGGAAAGTATATAGAAATTGGGGTCATCACAGTTGGTATCAGAGCCAAGGTTCAGACAACATAGTCACATGAACCCATTCCCTCTATTGTGAGTCTAGGGTAGTCCTTCAGTTTGGGATACGAAGGGTTGAGGTGACTAGGATAGCATCTGCCTAAGGTCTGGCTAAAGTCTTCGAGCCACTTTGCTTGGCAATCTACCTATAAGGCAGTGTGAGTCTACCTGGCCGATACTCTGAGTTCCCCTACTTTTGGGATTATCCTATTTAGGACCCTTTCATCTCTAGAAAATTCCCTCTTACCTCTTTCTCTATGAATAATTCCCTCTCATCTCGACTTTGAAATTTCCTTCTCACCTTATAAGGCTAAGAAAATGTCTCTCTATTTAGACAAATTTTAAGGACTGACTTATAAGGACCGCCTTAGGATATCATCTGCAAATTGTAACATTAAGAACTTTAATAATGAAAAAAAATATGAATGGAAATGATAATTGAAATGATAATCATGATGATGATGATAATAATGAAACTTTTGAGAGATAAACCCTGATTTGTTTAAATTAATTTCAGGATGCCTCCAAAAACCAGAAACTCCAGATCCTCTGAGTAATCTCACTCTCACAAAAGGAAGGACCCTGAAACCTCCGAAATCCTGATCCTACGGGCCAAGCGAGATGGGAAGAACAGAAGAAGGCTCTTTTTGACTTCATGGAAGCCCTAGTCAACCGAGCCATCCCAGAAACCAGTAACCCTAGGGCCAGAGAAGTAACAGTGATAGATTTCATCAATTTAAACCCTGATTCCTTCTGGGGGAAGACCAACCCGAAGTGATGGACAAGGCCGAAGCGTGGCTTTTGTCCATGGAAAATGGATTCCGTACCCTAGGAGTCCCTGAAGAGAAGAAGGTCACCTTTGCAGCCCATATGCTTAAGGGAGGGGCTAGGATATGGTGGGAGAATTATGGCGGGAATAGGGGAGGAGAGGTGGATGCCATGGGTTGGGAAGCATTCAAAACCCTATTCACCGACCGTTTCATGCCCATAGCTGAAAGGAAGAGGAAGGAGGTGATGTACATGGAGCTCAAGCAAGGCAAGCTGTCAATGGCCGACTACACTAGACAGTTCAGGCTTTTGGAGCGCTATGCCCCCATCCATACTGAAGAGCGTCTCACTGAGCACATTGTAGACCGTCTTACCACATAGTTAAAAACCCTAGTCATAGCCTCCCGTCCTCGAAACCTGGATGAAGCCCTAGATTTGGCCCTTAAGCAGGAGAGAGAGCAGGGTTTGCAGAAGCCACCTAGCATGGGGTACCTGGGGTTAACCACCACTGAAGAGGAGAAGTTCAAGAAGTTCCACCCCGACCACAATAAAGGATCGGGAAAGGGAGGAGGTTCAGGGAAGAAAGGACCAAAGAATAGTAAGCTGATGGATTACCGCAGCAAATGCAAGACTTGTGGACGAGGACATGACGGGCCTTGTCGCTACACCAAACCGGTCTGCTACAACTGCAAAAAGGAGGGACATTTCCTTGCCAAATGCCCCAATGCATCTATCCTTGGCAAACCTCCAGCGGGTGCTCCACCCCCTCAGGGACACCGCAATGCCAGGGTGTTCGCAGTAACCGCAGAAGAGTCTAGGGAAAATCTGAACCAGCTTGTCGAAGGTAACCTTAAATCTTTTTCATATATCTAATATCTTGTTCAATGCCTTCAATTATTTATAATGTAATTATCATGTGTAGGCATTGTTTTCTTGAATGGACATCCTGTTAAAGCATTGTTTGATTCTGGATCCACAAACACATTCATTTCTCGCAATCTAGCCTCAATGTTGCACTTACATATCAGGGACTTGGGATACATTCTGGATGTGTCAACCCCAAGTGGCAAAATATTCACTACATTGCAGAAAACTGATGTTCTCCCTCTAAAATTTGAAAATCATGACATGCCGTTTGAATTCATTCTCTTAACCATGGAAGACTTTGATGTTATTCTTGGCATGGATTGGCTATATACATATCATGCTTATATTGACTGTAGAAACAAGATGGTAGTTCTCTCTCAACCTCATTCCTCTCCTGTAGTGATCCCCTGGGGAAGCGGATTCTGTAATAATATAATAATTTCCTCTCGTAAAGCTAAAAAGCTCATATCTAAAGGATGTAAAGTCTTCCTCGCATTCGTCTCAGAGACCAGTCCTGACAACGGGTCGGTACAAAGACTGGAGGTGGTACGTGATTTTCTAGACATATTCCCGGAGGAGCTTCCTGGGCTGCCTCCAAACCAAGACATTGAGTTCTCCATAGATCTCCTTCCTGGAACCACTCCTATTTCTATTGCACCGTATAGGATGGCACCTGCTGAGCTTATGGAGCTGAAGAAACAATTACAAGAACTTCTTGATAAGGGTTTTATCCGACCTAGCGTTTCCCCTTGGGGTGCACCTGTCCTTTTTGTTAAAAAGAAAGATGGTTCGATGCGGATGTGTATTGACTATCGCATGTTGAACCAAGCTACCATTAAAAACAAGTATCCTATCCCTCGTATTGATGACCTCTTTGATCAACTTCGTACTGCTAAAGTTTTCTCAAAAATTGATCTCCGTTCTGGCTACCATCAACTGAAGGTCAAAGACTCCGACATTTCTAAAACAGCCTTCCGAACTCGGTATGGACACTATCAGTTTCTAGTGATGCCATTCGGGTTGACCAATGCACCTGGTGTCTTCATGAATCTGATGAACAAAGTCTTCCAGCCCTATCTTGATGATTTTGTGGTTGTCTTCATTGATGATATTCTGATCTTTTCTGATTCTGTGGAGAAGCACCGGGAACACTTGAGGATAGTTCTCGAGATTTTACGAACCCAAAAGTTCTATGGCAAGCTATCTAAATGTGAGTTCTGGATCGATAAAGTCATGTTTTTGGGACACGTCATCTCTGGAGGCACTATTTCTGTTGATCCCGCCAAAGTTTCTGCAGTGCTTGATTGGCAACCTCCTCGCAATCCTTCAGAAATCCAAAGTTCCTTAGGTCTGGCTGGATATTATCATCGTTTTATTCCGAATTTCTCCAAAGTGGCACTCCCTCTCACTAAGCTTACTCGGAAGGACGAGCATTTCATCTGGTCAGGTGCTTGTGAGTCTAGTTTCCAAGAGCTCAAACAGATGTTGACATCAGCACCTGTCCTTGTTCTACCCTCTGGTATTGAAGGATTTGTGATATTCACTGATGCTTCCCGGCACGGTCTAGGTTGTGTCCTACAGCAGAACGGAAAAGTAGTGGCCTTCGCTTCTAGACAGCTAAAACCCAATGAGTTGAATTACCCTACACATGATTTGGAGTTAGCTGCTATCGTCCATGCTCTAAAAATATGGAGGCACTACTTGTACGGGGCAATGTTCGATATCTTCACTGATCATAAAAGCCTCAAGTACATTCTGACGCAGAAAGATTTGAATCTCCGACAACGACGGTGGATTGAGTACTTGAAGGACTACGACTTCACCATTGGCTACCATCCAGGTAAGGCCAATGTGGTTGCAGACGCCCTTAGTAGGAAAAGAGTTGTTTGTGCATCCCTGTCTGTACCCGAATGGAGGAACATGGAGGACTTGGCCAGCTGAAAACCACAATTCCTGGTTGATCGTATGCATGTCAACGACATCTCTATCACATCCAACTTGCATTCTGAACTCCTGGAGGCACAGAAAGTTAGTCCCGAGATTGCAGAGCTTCTCTCTCTCCTGGCTAAACCTCATACACATATGTCAGTGGGTCTTGATGGCGGTCTTCGGTACAAGAACCGTATGTGGGTCCCTGAGCAGTCAGCTGTAAAGACAACCATTCTTAGCGAGGCACATGGGTCCAAGTACACAGTTCATCCCGGCACGACCAAGATGTACAAAGACCTACAAAGACAGTTCTGGTGGAGAGGCATGAAGCACGACATTGCAGACTTTGTATCCAGGTGTCTGACATGTCAGCGAATCAAGGCCGAGCATCAAAGACCAGGTGACCTACTGCAACCCCTCGAGATTCAGGAATGGAAATGGGAGCATATATGGATTTCGTAGTGGGATTACCCAGGACCAGGAAGGGGTGCGACGCTGCTTGGGTCATCGTGGATCGTCTCACTAAGTCAGCTCATTTTCTACATGTGAAGACTACTGTGAAAGTTTCTGAGTTGGCCGACCTTTATGTACGGGAGATTGTACGTCTGCATGGGGTTCCAGCATCCATTGTCTTGGACCGGGACCCGAAGTTCACCTCAAAGTTATGCAAGCAGGTTCAAGAAGAATTGGGCACTAAACTGAATTTCAGTACAACTTATCACCCACAGACAGATGGACAGTCAGAACGAACAATACAGATTCTGGAGGATCTTCTACGAGCTTGTGTGCTTGACTGGGAAGGCTCGTGGGACCATTACCTGCCTTTAGCTGAGTTTGCCTATAATAATAGTTATCAGGCAAGTATTGGGATGCCACCATACAAAGATCTCTATGCACGACCGTGTAGATCTCCATTACATTGGGACGATGTCGGGGAAAACACCTTGATGAAATCTGAGGAGATGCAGCTGTATGCATATAAAGTTGCACTGATCCGGCAGAGAATGAAGCGAGCACAGGATAAGAAGAAATCTTATGCAGATGCTCACCGACGAGAACGACAGTTCAAGGAAGGTGATCACGTATTTCTGAAGATCCGACCAATTCGAGCTTTGGCCAAGAATAAGGGGAAGCTCAGTCCTCGTTATGTGGGACCCTTCGAGATTCTTGAAAAGGTTGGAGAATGTGCCTATCGTCTTACATTGCCACCTCAGTATAGTGCCATGCATAATGTTTTTCATGTATCCAATCTGAAGCCCTATGTCACGGACCCCAGTCACATTCTGAATCATGAGCCCCTTGAGCTGAAAGATGATTTGACATATGCTGAGTCACCAGTTAGAATTCTTGATTTCAAGACAAAGGAGCTTCACAATAATCGGCGTATAGATATGGTGAAAGTTCTCTGGAGCCACCATGATCAAACCAATACTACATGGGAGCTCAAGTCCGAAGTCGAGCGGAAATATCCACATCTCTTTCAGGCTGCTTGAATTTTGAGGGCAAAATTCTTAAAAGGTGGGGAGAATGTGACAAAGTGAGTTTTTATAGTATTTTTCTCTCTCTTAAAAATTTTATTTGTTGACCAAATTACTCTCACATACTTATCTCACTTAATTGGCCTAATATGAGTCACCAATTGCAAGAATATACAAATCCTAGTATGCTTTTATGATAAAATACATATTTTAATGTTTTTAGTGAATAAAAATAGCAAACCTTCGAATTTGGGTTTCAAATTTTTATCATAGTAGAATAATGACTTTGTGAAGCTACACCTCAAATTTCATTTGAATTGGAATTACCAATCATGAGATATGGCCAATTTAATAAATCAACCTAGATACATGTCCTAGACCTAAGTTCCCTTTTATCAAGGCTAAATGATGTGTCACGCTGCCTTTGATTACCCGGCCACTCTCCTAACCATTAGATCGGGCGATCCATGGATCTGCCCTGATCCAACGGTGGAGACTTCGTCTCCTACCTCCCGCAAAGGGCGGGGAGGCAGCAGGAAACAAAGCCCAACAAATCTCTCCACCTCGCACCTCCTTTCGAATTTCGAACCTCCTAGATGGCTTCCTCTTGCGATTTCGTGGCTGGATATACCAGCTTTGACCGGGTCTCATGCGCCGTTGCGCCAACCCAACAGCCACGACGCCACGTCCTCTCACTCCGGCGGTGGGGCTGTTAGGGCTTCCTAGCCTAGCATCATTCGCGCCTATTTAATACCTTCAATAGCTCCGCCATGCCCCCTTTACTCACTTCACACCTCCAATTGCAAGCCGTGACACCCGAACACTGCTCCCCTAGCCACCTTCTTCAACCCCCAACCATCGCCACCCAGCGAGCTCCATAGCTCTCCTAGCTCCAAGCCTACCCCTCCAACAACTTCGCCAGCCCACCGTGAGTGTGCGCGGCCCGAGGACGGGTCTCCAGAACCTCTCCCTCTCTAGAACATCCCCAACTCCGGTGACCTCACCTGCACCCACGGCGGCGACGAGCTACGCAAGGCCGTACGCCCTGACCTGACCATCTCGGGCTTCGGATCGAGCTACCGAATCGGTCTCAACCTTTTTCCCACCCGCGAGCAGCACCAAGGGGCGAGCTTGACCTCACCGGAAGTTCCTTCTTCACTGCTCGAGCAAGCTGAAACCAAAAGGATATCAGCGGATCAAGTCAGGAGCGTTCGATCAGGTGTAGTCCAAATCCTGAGTGCCCAATCAGTATAGATCGATCTGAGCCGTGATCCAGTCGGATCCGGCCGTCGATCGAGGGTATGCTTCTTTTCTTTTTTATTTTGGTTAATCTTGTATTAGTCAAGATAAGACATTACTTTAGAAAAATCATAAAAAATGCTAGGAATATCGGATTATAGCAAAACTATACATGTTTTTGATCAGAAAAATATGCTCTATCCATATAAAATATTATCAATACCTGAATCCGTTCTCTATTTCTAAAATAACTGTCTAAGGCCTAAAGGACATCCTTAATCATAAGTAATTATTAAAAATGGCTTTCTTGATGATATGTGACTTCTAAAATGTTTGTAACCATTAGATGAAGCCCTGATTACAGAATAACTCGAAATACTATACTAAGTTGGTGAGTGATCAAGGGATTAGAAGAAACCCTAATTTAGCTTTCTCCTTCTAAATGAATTTAAAGATTTATTTCTTATGTCAAAATTAATATCATTAGATGATAATTAGTGTTTATTAGTTGGTCTGAATCTTTAAAACGAACCATGATGTTATGAATGGTTAACATGTTAAGGATTACCCTCCCTTTTTTTCTTAATCAACTTAGAAACCCTAATTTTGAGAAAATCTTCTAATTAATCAATTAATTATTATCTTTAATCCAAATAATTTATAATAGATTAGACCTGATAATAATTGTGAACCTAATTAGAACATGGGGAAAACCCTGATCTAAATTAAGATAACATAAAAGGAATAATAACTAAGAACATATCTTAGTCCTGGTCACATGGACCAATAGTAATGTTGTACCCTTGCTTTCTTTGCAGGGTGACTAAATTCCTGTTTGAATATAGATCTGTGGACTTTTGACTGAACAAGCAGGTACGTGGTTATAAGTATATGACTAGTTTTCCATGGTTGTTAAAAGTATTGTACTTGGATGCAACTACTTTATAAATGTGCTTGGATGAAATACTATAGTGTATTTTCTTTTGCCGACAAAAACTCTAAATATAAGATGAAAGGTTAGATGGATTGTAGCTACATGCACTACCTAATGTTGGATGTATGTGCCTAACATGGATGTATGAAATCTGGCCCATGTTAGATGTATGTATCCCTCTCTTTTCCTTCTCTATGGCCCACATTAGATGTATGTTGAAATGGTGCTTGAAGTAGTACAATCGCATCAAATGACATGTTAAAAGAAATGTTTACTTGATTATCGCTTCGCTTAAAGAATATGAATTCTGCTTATCTCGTTTTGATTTCAAAAGTTACTTTTCTTATGCAACCATACTATAGTATCTTTTTCTACCACGTACTCTTTTGACTCGTGTTTTGTTTCCCGTATTTTTAGGTACAAAGAACTTGTGAAACAATGGAGTAAAAGAGATGATCAAACTACATGAAGGCATAATAAATGAGAAAGGAGGATATATTAGAATAGATTTCTGTTCTTCTTATCTATTTCATCATAGATGTAGTTTTTCCCTTTCCAATACTTTGAGGATGATAATATCCTATGTATCTCTATTATCTCTTTATAACTATTTATATCTCTTCTCTCCATTCGAATAAGTTATGTATGACTTTATTTATCCTTAATGAATGGTGGTTATTGTGTCTATTAATTGTTGTCGGTGAACTAGATCTTAGCATATCTCTGGTTTTAGTTGACTTCACTAATTTCTTGTATTTTCCCTTTTGACATTTATAAGATATGAGTGCACGCATATCTGTTTATGTCATTATGGAAAGTATATAGAAATTGGGGTCGTCACAGGAAGGACCATCAAGTCATCATGAGTCAGGGATTGAGCTACCTTTGGGTAGGGCCATGCGACTCCATAACCCTAGGTATTGGCTACATGTGTGGTAGGGCCATGGGGGTAAGGATCTACCATATGAGAGAGATAGTATCCATGTCCACTGCAGGGACAATACACAGATAGGGGATAGCCAAGGATTGAGTAGTATTTCTTAAAACGTAATTTTGGATGTTAAATGATATTTGGATGACTACATTGTTATTATAGTTGCACGATTATTGTTTCCCCAACATACCAGCTCCTTGCTGACCGACATTTTGTTTGTCGGCGTTTTAGGTACAAATGAAAAGAACAAACAATAAAGTGGCATGTGTGGATTTAAATGAGAATTAAAGTGCAAAGGAGGATTAGTTAGATTAGTATCTGTGTGGATGGAAGTTTAGAAATCCCAGTTTTCAAAAGGTATGCAAATTTTTTATTTTTACCATATTTCAGTATAGTTGGTGCAATTTAATAATTGTTATTGATTATTTGTCGAACCTTTGATCCTGTTAATTGGGATAATGGCTCTGACCTTCTGGTCTTCCTTAATTGGGGGTTACCGGGAGACGGGGTCCTTACAATTGGTATTAGAGCCTAGGTTCCTCATTTAATCTTTAATAATTATTAAATTTTACAAATTCCATAGAACCAAGGGAGTTATTAGAGGATTGTCCGAAAGATTGAGGTGTCTAGAAAAGGATCACGTCTGGGGGATGGCAATATTTTCCTCCGCACCGTTAGTCAGAATATGAGGACTCCCGGATTGTGTGACTGCCTGGCCGATGTCTTAGGATATGACTTGAAATAAGATACCTTTAGGACTCTCTCATCTTGTTCGTCCCTTCTCAACTCAAATTCTATTAAGGACCTTAAGGATTAGGGTTTCCTCTCTTCTCCTCACCCTCTTGAGGTATGGGTAAGGTTAATAAGGTCTAGGGAATCCTCCACGGAATTAATGAAAAGCACGAACTAATGAAAAGCATGCAAATAAGATGTCATGGACATAAGCTTAATAGATTAAGCGCAAACTAAAGAATAGATACATGCTTAGGTCATAAGACACGCGTTTTCATTGCTCTCAGGAGAAACCTGAGGATAGACATCTTTGTCAGGAGGATGAGTAGAGAGAGTTAGTCTTAGAGGTAGAAACATCCATTAAAAGTAGAGACCTAGCACATCCTTTGAGGATGATGTTAACCCTGACCATAAGTGAAGGATAGAGAGGAAGATGACATGATGAGTTAGATGTCATGGTTGACTGAGTGTTTGGTTGGACATGCCTTTGGGATGCCATAAGAGGTTAGATGACCTAGTACCTTTGGCGACCCAACCATGGAGAGGGTCGTGCATGCTAGAGCGAAGGATAACTCCTTCATGGATGAGGTTAGAAGAGAACCTATAGATACCCTATGGGCTTAGGCTGCTTCAGTAGCACCAGCAGTAAGTTAAATTGAGGCCAGAAGGACGAGCATAAGGGGCTATGGATAATCATGAGCAAACATAAGCTTGAGTATAGGCTTCACCCACATAGAGGTATGCATGTGAGCTTGATCCTTCATGGTGAGATGACCTTTAGTAGTATGACTGGATGTGGAGTTAGCTTTAGAGAGAGAAAGAAGGAACCAAGCAAGAAGGTTAGAAACATAAAACCCCAAGATGTGAGGAACCGTGGGGAGTCGAGAATGATGCAACCTAAGTGGATGATAGTGGTTTACTCATGCATGATCCCTGGAGGCTGATGATATCTTGGTTGCCTTTAGCGGAACCAAACCCTAGAGAGAGTTTGATGCTTCCGGTACCTATGTGTCTGTGGTATAGGTGTTTACCTTCTGAGACAGGAAGAAGAGTTTCTTAGACCTGGAGAGGTTTGGTAACAGGATGTGAGGCCTTATACCTTGTTGGTTGTCCTTGAGGAGGACTCGACCCTGATGTGTTGCTCAAGTAGAAGGATGACAGCGAGTGCAAGTCATGCCTTATACATGCTTGATTCGTGGTTAAGAGTTTGAGCATGCAGTTGGGCACCCAAAGGTGAACCTAGGGTTCCTAGGCCTAAGAGGGGAAGATGTGTACCCAATGCTCATGATGATATTTGGGTCTCTATAGTTTCGAGCATGGTACTCCTCAGGTGTAGAGGTAAAGGAAACCCCTGAAGTTAAGGGTATGTTTGATGAACCCCTCACAACAAAGTTGGTCTAATGTTGAGGAAAGAGAACATGTATGACCTAGCATGGTTTAGTAGGTGGTCTTCTTGTGCCTTAGTAGCTTTCTAGGGTTAAGCATGCTCACGTGGATGTAGACCCTAAACATAAGGACGTTTGTGACCTTTGTTATCAAGATGTAGTTTCCTCCCATCTTGGGAGAGGGACCCTTTTGTAGGGTGTATATCAATTTTGTTGGTTTTGAGGTAACCTAAAGAGGTTTTAGAAGATCTTGTGAAGCTAAGTGAAGAGTGCATGGTATGGGAATGAACCTGTAGACCCATAGATAACCATCTCTACATGCATGTGGACGTGTTACCATGGAGGTAACCGATATGGGGCTTGACCAAGGTAGGCAGGTTGCCATGATCCCTATGAAAGGATGAATGACAGCCCAAGAATGTTGAGAGAGATGATGAAGGCTTGGGTAAGGTTCTATGTTGTACATGTTCTATAAGGGAATCCTAAGTCTATCCTAGGGTCAGGTGGGGATAAGACCGATGGAAGTGGGAGTTTCCTAATTCCCTAGTTCCACATGACCATAGGGTCAGGAGGTAACAACTATAATTGTCTGAGGGCCATGGGTTAGGAGATTGATCCCCTTCATGAACTCATGGGACATGTGGCGACCGAATCGATAAATCACGTTGTAAACTCAGCAGAAGTGATTAACTAGCAGCGGAATTATCAAAGTCACTAAAAATTTAAAACTTTTTAGAAAGAGATCTTTAAACCATAAAACTCTTTTATAAGAAAACAAGATGAACTGTTTACAACATGGTTTGACATTACATCTCTGTGAATTCACATCTCGAGTGATTACATACATCCATTGCCCTGTTACCTATATAGGCAAGATACAAAAATCTCGAGGCATTAAGCCAAAAACCTCAGATCTACTAACTCCTAGGACCTGAGAGTACATAGATGACACATAGGACCTACTATCTACAAGACTTGACCATTAGTATCTCCACTTGAGATTCACTGCTGCCCCTGGTGTTGTTGCTGTTGTTGTTGCTCATCTCTAGATGGATTCCTTCGTCCTCGACGTCTACCTAGAAAGTCGAATCCCACGGGGGTGAGACAATTAAATAATTATCCCAGTGAGAGTTATAACTCTCCGCGAGAAGCTTTGTTATTTCAATAAGGAATAACAATAAGCAGTATAATTATTAGCTTTTAACAGCAGGTTTAATATCAAGTAAAGCAACATTTCAATTATAACTTAATTGGATATCAAAGCATATCTCATTAAAGAATATGGAGAACATGTATACTAGTTATTTAACTAGAACATTATAAACAATGTAACATCAATCATTGTTTCTCGTAGTTCAACCTAAGCAGTTATGCTACACGGCTGATTAGGTTTTCCAAACATTATTATGCCCTGCGGAGATGAGGTATACCGCTCATACTCCAACCGACCATTACGAAATCGCGTCGGTACCATACATAGGTCATCAAAAGAGTCAGATTCTTATGACCTCATCTTCCTCAGTCAGTGTGAGAATTTACATGCAGGACATCTTATGTCTCTGCTATGATAGCTATCCAGGGTATTCTGGAAACATCTCTATTAGAGTCACAATGGCGTTCTGTACTCTCTTCGTCATCGAGGGATCTCTTATTTATCTCTCATCGATGCGACATTAATGATTCCCTCGGGAGATTAATGATACATCATCCCGACATAGACATGTAATGAAGGATTGATGGGTTAAAGATACATCCTACATCAGCACATAAGGATATTCACGTCCATAATCCCCCATATACTCAAAAGTATATGTTCCAGGAGTTCCCTTAGGAAAACCTGTTTCACCATCATTTGGTCTTTGAAAATGATGGATCTATGGTCAGGGCCCTACAGGATATGATCATAATTGATTATTTAAGTACATTTTAGCATTCTTTTAGCATCAAGCATGTTTTCAAACATAAACAATTAAAACATCTACTATAGAAGAAGAATACTAAATGTATCTAGTTTATTTCACATCAGTCATCATTTCTTAACCATCTCATCATTATGGTTCAAGAACAGGGGTGTTCAAACCCTTAAATCATCATAAGTCATCTAATAGCATGACCTTAATTGTAACAATGTAAATATTACTCAAGTCTCTTATAGTCCATCATTCTCATATGTTACCTCTTAAACCAGGCAACATAGTATATCATTATTCATAAAGCTTATAACATGCTTTCAATGAATAAAACATCATAACTCTTACCTGGCTATGATTACCTCCTGCTAACAACCGACATGACTAATATAATTGAAGACATGCATATATAACAATATTAGTGCAATAGCAATTCTTTTCAATTTATTCATAGAACACCACGGCCGTACAAAGGGAAGCTACCACGGCCGTGCTCCATAGCATGGTTGTGCTATCAATATCATACCATGACCATGTTACATCACCATGGTTGATTTCTAGGGTTAGGGTTTATTCAACTCAATTGGGGTTATTAAACCCCTTTGACTTATAAGGCATAAGGATTCCTCATATTATAATTCATTCAAAGAGTTTCATACTTAAAAGCATAACCCAAACATAGGGTTAAAGTACCCTACCTTTTATTAATTAGGGTTTCCTGTTCACATTATCAGTTCAACCCTAATATAATACTCCACTACCCTTGGGAGCATTCAAATATGTTATAAGTGTTTGATTTCGGTTATTGTACTCATCATGTATCATTAATGATCATCACTTCTAAGTATTAGCCCATTCCTCATATGATGCATATATCATATATCAGAATTATCCAATTATCTGTAATGATATAGGTTTAAACATTGTTGATATAGGATAAATCATCATCAACTATTCTAGGTATCTTCATATTCAGGATGTTATCTACAACATGCTTTAGTATACATCATTTCTAAGAGTTTGATGCCCATTATTATTTTAAGGTGTAAAATCTATTACTCATTCATAGGGATGTTTGGATATAGGCATCTTACGTCTTAAATCCTTATTTATTGAAATTACCACATTTATCATTCACAAG
The DNA here is from genome assembly GCA_963693085.1 of Alisma plantago-aquatica. NCBI lineage: Eukaryota > Viridiplantae > Streptophyta > Magnoliopsida > Alismatales > Alismataceae > Alisma > Alisma plantago-aquatica. The sequence continues at coordinate 133,247,422 of OY856411.1, read as the reverse complement.
GTTCACTAACCCTATTCTATAAGTTTATGACATAATCATCTTATTTAATTAATTTAGGTACACCTCACCTTATTGTACTATCTAGTAAACCATCTCAAGGTTTTCATGATTAATAAGCCATAAGTTAAGCTTGCTATTCATCTTAATAAGGGTTTCCAATAACATCACCTCCAATTAGGGTTTCTATTCATATCACATCTCCCCTAGATTAGGTTTATGATTAGTATCCCACCATTAGGGACTACTATTTCACATCATGTTATTTCCCTAGAATTAGGGTTTCCGATTCACATTACATGATTTACCCTAAAATTAGGGTTTACTATTCACATCATAGTGAATTGAGGTCTTACCATCATTATTTATGAAGATTACTTTCATTAACACCTTCAAATTAAGTTAAGATTCATAAACTCCATAATTAGGGTTTCCATGATCTCCTTATGAAGGATCATACCCTAATGGTGTGTATTGATACATTTTAAAGGTATCTTATTTGATTGTCATTTATATTAGGAGTCTTCTCTCTCCTCTTACTAATAGATGATGTTTACATCACTCTTGATTAGGTTAAGTCAACTCAATGTTGACTGCCATAAGTCAAGTCATCACCATTAAGGTCATTAGGGTTTACCTGATCGAGGGTACTAGTCACACTAACCCACTAAGGGTACTTTCGTAATCTTCACCATTGACCCTAACATACATTAGTTCACTAATTACTTAACCCCTTAATGACTTTGGGTGTCTTTAGGGTTTAGGTTAAACAACCATTGAACCATCTAAGTCTTTAAAGCATTAAGCATTCTTGACCTTAAAAGATCCCGAATGGTTTTGCACTTTCAACCTCCAAACGGTTTTGAAACCGCATGAATCCAAACGGTTTTGAACCCGTTTGGTCCCTCCAAACAGGCTTGAGACCGTTTGGACTCAAACGGTCTTGAGACCGTTTGGTTCATCCAACCCTAGGATTCTAGTGAAAAATCATTAGGGTTTGAGCTATTGAGTTGATCATCGAATCAACACTTGATTGCATTTCAATTTGGTATCTTTAGAACTTCAATTACTCAACCATACTTGACCCCTGACCTCCAAACGGTCTTGGGTGACCTCCAAACAGTCTTGAGACCGTTTGGGTAATCCCCAAACGGTTTTGAAACCGTTTGGGCTCAATCACCCAAAACATCATCTCAATTACTTACAAAAATCAGCACTTAGCCGATTAGGGTTCATGCCATATCTTTGGATCTTCAAACACATATCCATACTTGACGCTAGACCTTAAAACGGTCTTGGGTGACCCCCAAATGGTTTTGAAACCGTTTGGGTGATCTCCAAACGGTTTTGAAACCGTTTGGGCTAATCAACCCAAAACATCAAATGAACTCATTGGAATTTCAGCACTAATTCCAATTAGGGTTTGCCTAATTGATTAGCCTTCAACTCATGATTCCTTTGGAATTAACCCCTCAAATTTGGTTAGACATTAACCAACATAATTAGGAACAGGAATCTCAAATGGTAAACCCTTTGTCAATGCTCTCAAACGGTTTTGAAACCGTTTGCCCAAAAAGTTGAATTAATCAAGCTGAAAATCAGCACTTAATCCAATTTGGTTTCCCTAATTGATTAGCCTTCAACTCACGATTCATTGGGAATTAACCCCTCAAATTTGGTGAATCATTAAGAAACATAATTATGAACAGTAATCTCTAACGGTCAACCCTTGGTCAACTCCCTCAAATGGTTTTGAAACCGTTTTCTCCAACCAACCTTGCGAAACTGTTTGCCCTTCAAACGGTTTTTTAACCGTTTGCCCCAAACGGTTTTGAAACCGTTTGCCCCAAACGGTGTGCAAACCATTTGGCCAAGGGTGCAAGACCGTTTGCTAAAGTAGCATTGGTATTCACGCCCCCTTCTTCTACCTCCAGATCAAGGCCTGTTCTCCACGGTTTTGCTTGCAAGAGTGCAAAGAAGGATGGAGGGAAGAAGAACAAGCAATGTTTGCAAGAAAGAAAGATGCATAACAAAGTTTAAGGGTTTAGTGTTATAAAACCCGCCTTAGGATCAGCTCTAGAGCTCCAAGCTTCGTAGATTTAATGGTGGCTTGAGCTCCTTAGGTCGTCCAAGGTTTCTTCTTCAAGAATTGGTTGGAAAGGATGGCTAGAAAGAAGAACTAAGTAAGAAAGACTAGCAAACCAACCTTGTATCATGATTTCCTCCATGAATCTGAGCTAGAAGATAACCAAAGCTTACCCAAACCTACTTGGCCGTTCTCCTATGCTCCTGAGCTCCTTCCTTAGTCGGTCCAAGAAAGAGATATGTGATGAAAGGAAGGGAAACGATCCCTTGGTTGTAAAAGAAAGGTGTATATATACTTTGGGCATGTTTTCAAGATAAGGACAATCTTTTCTTATATTTCTCATATGGGTCCTTCTATCCTTATTGGCCACGCCCCTCCTTCCTATACTTAAGAAAAACTCCTTTCTTAACCAAAGTCTAGTGAAAAAGAAACCAAACATCCTACTAAGTTGCACACATATAAAAAAGGGTCATTATGCTTACAACTTGGTTATTTAGTTACAAGGGTTATCCTTATTTGATTATTCAAATGAAGCGCCCCTTTCATCATTTTTACTCTAATTGATGCCAAGAGTCATAAAAGACACTCTAGAAGGTATATTTTACATGTTGCACCCCATGTTTGGGTAAATTGCACTTTACACCAAAACTAGGGTTTAAAGCATAAGGATTGCTCCACAAGCTGCATTTTGGTGTCCAAGCTCGGAGAATCCATAATACTTCATCAAATTCATTCTTATGATGTCTTATCATCATAGGAACATCTAAATATCTGCAATTTGCAAGTTAACCCCTCTAATTGGGTAATTTGCACATAAGTCCACTTTTAACAAAACAATATTACAATATTGTTTAAAAAGGACAGAAAGGGAAATATATGTTTCTCAGAAGCTTTAATTACATTATCAACAGATAACCACAAGCATTTAATCACATGATTAAGAAAAACACCTGGGGTTAGTTCATAACCCAGGTCAGGGATGTTACAGGACCCAAAAGGCAGATGAGTAGGGCACTCTCTGGATGCATAGGGGAAGAGGGATGACCGCAAAAGTGCCGGCACCCTATAGACCTAGAGGTGATGACCAAAGATTTTTGTAGTGACCCAAGTAGGTTTGAAACCAGTTTTCCATGGAAGTAACCTGGATATCGAGATGATTGTGAGATAGAGACATATGTGGCACGTTTCAACTTAGATTTGAAAGTGTACTGGCAGGGTGGGTTGTACCATCTCTAATCTTGGAATAGGAAGAAGTCTATATTTGGACTGCATCCAAATGCTTATTTCCTCTTGTTATGGGAGTAAGAGATAGAACAGTATGCATGCCATAGACTAAGGATAAAGATGATGTGAGTTGGAACATTTCTATAAGGTATGAGGATAGAGATGATAACATACCTTTGTGGAGCGAATGATACATGGATGGTTTACAAACACTAAGAGTATTAAGGAAATCATCTTGTGAGGATATTTTATCATGAGCTATGTGGAATTTGCAAGATATGGAAAGTTGAGTTTGATCAACATGAGGATGAGCTCAGAGTTTCTTGTTGAAGACAAACTTCGAGTTTGAGATGAGATGATAAGTAGAATACATGGAGGTGTATGTTTTCAACATTACCTAATAGCTAAGGAGGTGAAGAGGTAATGAATGCTCTGGTTGAGATATAGCTGCCTAGTTTAGCTAGAGGTTAGAAGAGGTTGAGGTTGTTCGACTAACCCTAAGTTTGGAAAGAAGATGTATTTTGGCTAAAACTCAGATGTAACAAGATATGTTGAACAAGTTAATGGTTGTTTGGTTAGCCAGTTCAGTCCTTATTGTAGTGAAAGGATGGTGATAAAACCTCAGATACACTTCTTTGGATAGGAAGGTAATAAAACCCAGATGAGAGTGGTTTAGGGTTTCTGAGGAATCGATCTTGAGGAATCATGACATATAGGAAATCATGATTTTAAGATTACCATACACCATGGTACTACTGAGATAATGAGTGGTAACAGCACTATGGATGATGGAGATGAGGCTGCATGTGGTATGTTGCATGCAAGCCAGGAGGTAAAGGACGAACACCAGTAACCCAGTGTATCGATATAGAGGATAAAAGAGTCCCTGAGAGGGAATGGGAGTTCATCACTATGGATGATATGGAAAGTCTCCCCTTGACCAAGGAAAGTCATGATGCAATATGGGTTATGGTAGATCGCCTTACCTAGATGACATGACAAAGAAAGAGTATTGTTAAGAGACAGATCGGGTTGAACTACATGTGAGAGAGATGGTTCAACTACACCATGATACGAGTTCAAAAGTTCTTGAGTATGACCTAAGGGTTCACTTCCATAAGGTGGAAGTAGGAACATGAAGAACTCGGTGTCAGTGCCGCTTAGCACCACTAACTAATGGTTAGTATGATCTAGACTAGAGGGTATGATGAGAGCATGTGTACTCATTCAGGGTGATACATAGAGACAATTCTTGTCCTTTGTAAGATGTGATAATAACCACCATAGCCTATTATCGGGATGAAGGAAGTTCTAGGGGGAGGTTGTGTCGGTCACCACTTCATTAAGATGATGTTGGTGAAGGAGGCCTCGCGAAGGTCAGAAAAGAACCACAGTATGTGCAGATGAAGTCTCTTTGATCGTGCAATGGCTGAGAGAGAGCCCAGCGGTGACATGAGTCACGAGCTGATACAAAGCAGACTGACATGTAGTTCACTGTGGGAGAATATAATGTGAAAATATGACCCCTCTGAGCTATAGATGAGAAAGATGAGTCCCCGATATATGGGTCCTTTTGAGATGGATTTGTGGAGAAGGTTGTGTTTAGCCTTACCCCTCAAGATAACATGATGTTACATGAGTCCGATCTAGAGCACTGTGTGAGGTACCCAAGCCATGTGTTGAGCTCTAAACCTATTCAGCTTTTGAGAGGCTGAAATGTCTTGAGTAACCTATGAGGGTACGATATACCAAGGTAAGAAAGAACTCAAATGGAAGAATATGAGATGATGAAGGTTCTTGGGAAGCACCATGGAAAGGATAAGGCCACATGGGAGCCACGATGGACATACGAAAGGCTCATCCTGATTTGTTTGTTTGCTTGGTAGAATTTTGAGGAAAAAATTCTTATAAGAGGGGAAGGATGTTACAACCCCAACTTTTGGGTTCATTTATTGAGAAATGCAATTTATCATATTAAAGATATATGAACAAATAATAATATAATTTGTTTTGAATAAATGGATTATGTTTACAATAGCCTTGATATTTGTTTTGTAGGATTTATTGGCTATTGGGCCCAATAACAAAGAAAGGACAAAAGAAACTCTATTATTGAGTAAATAAGAAAATAGAGGAAAGAAAAATATGGAAACCCCTAGAAGGAAAATCCTAAGAGGGATTTCGTGCCTCTTGGGTTCCTTGGGTTCCAAGGAGTCCAAAATTGCAAAGATAAAGCAATAAAAAAAACAAAAGATCAATTAGATATTTCTTTATTAAGAAAGAAATTGAAAACAATGATAAAAATGTGGAAAATAAGTGGAAAGAAGTATAATTGAGTTATACTTAGTGGAATTTCTTATCCCAAGGATTCCTAACATTAAAAGGCATACCAATGAGAAAAATAAAAGAGAAATAAAGAGAAATCTTCATAAAGAGATATTTTAATAAGAAATAAACAAGATAAGGTGAAATAAGGAATATAGATGCATCTAGAAGGATAATAAGTATCCTTAAAAAGGAATTTCGAAATATTTGAGTTTCTTGGGGTCCAAGGATCCCCAATGGAGAAAAGAAAGAGAAAATACCAAAAATAGAAAATAAGAGCATAATATGATGCATAATGAATGATTTTGTAGTATGGTTTAAAAGGAAGTAATTTCTATTAAAAGAAAATAGAAATTTGTGCCAATGGATTAAAAGGCAAGTCTAAAAGAGAATAAGGGAGATGATTTTTGTATTCTTAAAAATCAAATGAATATGTTGTTTTAAGAAGATGTTTGGGAGAGAGAGAAGCTTACTTCTCATGGAAGGAATAGGATTCCTAATAGGAGAGGGCTTGTTCCCTCTTAAATCAACGTCTTGGGGCGTGGAAACCCTTCCATATTTAAGGGGGAGAGCCTATGGATCGAGTTTAAGAAGAATCCCAAGTCCTTTCTCTCTTTCCCATATTCCTCTTTGTGTAAACCCTAACAGTGGGAGGTAATGCTATCTCGAGATGACAAGAGAGATGTGATGAGGTTCAAGGGAGGCACGAGGCTCCCAAGACCACCCAGAAAGAGTCGTCTATTTGTCCCATCCTCCTTTCGCGCAACAGTTACCGAAGGCCTACAAGCAGTGCAGCAGGTCACGAGAGCTTGGCACTCATGGCACGGGCTAACTGGCCGTGCTTGGCAGCCTGGTTGGCTGTGGAAGGGGGGGTGAAAACTATTAGAGGGGGGTGAATATAGTTTTATAGATAATTTTAATAATTATTTAACTCAAACAATCAAACACAAAAATATTGGACAAGGGTACAAGGATTTGGAGTGGTTCCAACTTTAGCAAATACTAAAGTTGTCAGTCCACTACCCGGTTGCTTACCCAACCGGGATTTGGAAAAATTTAATTTTATTACCTCGCAAGGACTTTACATAAATTACAATTCTCTCCCTAAACCCTTCAAGCAGCCTTCACCTAGAAGTAATCGCCCAACCTTGAAGCAGCCTTCACCTAGAAGTAATTGCACCAGCTTGAAGCAGCCTTCCTCCTGAAGTAGCTTCCCGTTGCAATAGCCTTCTTGAAGTAGCTTCCCATGCGATAGCCTTCTTGAAGTAGCTTGAAGTCCACCTTCTCCTCCGAGAATAACCTTCTCCAATCCGCAGCCTCCAACCCTAGGAGTAGCAAGGAGAATACAAAGAATAAAAAGGAACAAGAAGGAAAATAGAAATTACAACTTATCCTTTTAAGCACAAGGCTTGATTTGCCTATATCAAGCGTATTGATCTCCTAACCAATGAGTGTAGAAGCGTAAGTGTTGTGGTAAGGAGATGCTAGCCTATAGGACACAAAATGGGAGCAATAGGAATGAATAGCCAATGTAGGACTTTGCTCTATTGCTTCAAAACAGATTGCCAATGAGTATTCACTCTCAAGTGTAGCACAAGTGTAGCTTAAGTGTAAAGAGTTTATTTTAGTGTCCTATGGCTTGTCCTATTTATAGGAATGGCCTATGGATGCTTAAGGACGTTCCAGACAACTTCTAGGGGTTTCTAAGTGCTTAACTAGCCGTTAGATATAAGTTAGGTGCATTAGTAACGACTAGTTACTTTATTCTGTAGTTGTTGTCAGAGACCATCTCGGTCGACAATTTGTCGACCGAGATACCTACTCGGTCGAAGTTTTGTCGATCGACAGGCTCTTTGGATCAACGTTCATTTGCAACTGCCAACTATCTTGTCAGATGTGTCTAACGGCTACTTGGGTCAATCTCGGTCGAGAAGTTTGTCGACTGAGAGTGTCTCGGTCGAGGAGTTTGTCGACCGAGATTGACTATGTTTCAATCTTTCAATTAAGGCACTAAGTGTGCATATGTGATCCTATTTGAAGGAGATGACCTAACTAAGTGTGGTGTTTAGCTAGGGAGATCTAACGCTTGATTTACATGAAGTCTAAGTACTTGTACATTATATATTTGTACAAGTTTATAATTGATTACATTGCATGACATTTACAATCATTCAAGCGTATGGATTCCCTAGAGCTTTTGTCATCCACCTCATTCCTGCAACACTCAAGTAGCACGTTAGATCAACAAGAATGAAATGTTTGTCATCATCGAAACAAGGGGATTTATCATAATGTCCAATTTATCCAACAATCTCCCCCTTTTTGAAGATGACAAACATTTCCTAAATATGAAATAAGGAAATATAAAGCATGTGAGTTTCATACCTGAAAATTACCTTTTGTAGCCATTCTTGTTTTTGCAAGTGAATGCTAGCCATCAAGATGAAACTCATTTATATTTTTTATTTTATATTCTTTCTCCCCCTTTGTCATTTCTAAAAGATATCCAAGTTGAATATTTTATTTTTCTTCTCCCCCTTAATTTTATATTATGATCCCCCTTAAATAGATATCCTATTAGGCACATGGATTTAGTATCGTTTTTGTCTAATTTATCCACAATTTATTTCTCAAACATTTGCAAAGGGTGTTAAGCCGTGAAATGATATGAAATTCCCTTTAAGCTTATGATTTCTCATCTATCAAGGGATGTTAAGCCCTAAATTAAATGAGAATCCTTTAATCTACAAGATATATTATTTTTATGAAATTCATAGATTTCTTCATAATCAAGAGTAAAAATACTAAGGTCGTAACAAGCTTCAATTGATGTTTACAATGTTTTTGTAAGCTTCTTAATCAATTAATTCAATTTATTGTTATGAGCTCCCCCTTAGTCTTACAATGAAAGCAATTTAAGGCTTCTAAGGTCACAAATGATTTTAAATTTTGATTTTGACCTTTATCAAAAGTATACTAAGATTAAGTAAAATAAAATGATGTCCAAATAAGCATTTTGTCAAAGCTTATTTTAGGTCGCCCTTGACTACGACCATAACGCCCCTTGGCTAAATTTTGTTTTAACCAAGAGGCAGAAATTGCAGATTTCCAATTAAGCATTCAAATTAGTTATCAATTTTGAAGCATGTTAAATGATACTCAATATCCTCTTAAAAATGAAAGCATGATTAATATCTCAAGTCTTTTAAAGATACCAATTGAGAAATTTTTATAACATTGTGTTCTTTTTGCAAGCAATTCTAAAATACATATCACCAAAGAATCATTTTGCTTGCCTATGTATCATCAAGAAACATGCATACAATTATCATTATCTATTCGTGCTAATCACAACATCATGCTGAATGATGAAATAGTGAAAGTATATTCATCACGTAATGATAGAACAATAAAAGCATATAATGATATTTCCATTAAAATACCCATAGGAAGAATCATGTGAAACATTATAAAATAGTGATTTCTAAAAACATGATTTTCAGTTTTACCTTATTTAGAGAATCAATCAAAATGATATCATTTTTATTCAAAAGTGATCATCGACTAGGTTTGCATGTAAACAGTCATTAACAACAGATAACCACTTGATCAAATTATTCAGCAATTGTTCTGCAGACTGAAATCAGTGACCAGTTCGGTCGACTATTTCTCGACCGACTGACTTGTTCGGTCGAAGATTTCTCGACAGACAAGGTGTCTGTTTTATCTACAGAACTATTTATTGATTCAAGTAGATTATAGACTATATCTCATTCAATTTTGCAATTTAAAAATCAGTTTTAGTTGAGGTAAAACATATGAATATCAAGGTAACATTTAGATCAAATCTCAACTAATCATGTTCAAATTTTTAAGTCTTGAGGACCTTAATTGAGATAAGTTTTCAAGTCACAAATTTTAATTACTTGAATCATTTTGTTATCCCTTTATGTTAAGTTGAGATAGACATAAAGATATGCAATTTAAAGTCTTTGGTCATATCTCAACTTGGTCTTATCAATTCAATTTGGGGGTTTTGGAACCCATACCAAAGTAACATTCTTTTTCTTGTATGGGCATGAAAAAGAGTAATGTCCAAGACGTGAGCAATAATGGAAACATATAGAATCAACCTCAAGTCTTTTTCTATGGTTTTGTTCTAGGTTGTTATTTGGTACAAATGTAGCTTGATGTGCTCGTGTCTTTCTCCAACTAGGTTGTTCATAAGATTTCCCTTTGGGCTTATAACCTAATCCTCTTCTCCCAATTTGATGATAGGAATCATCCAATATTCTATCAAGGATTCCATTGTTGCTTAACCTACTAACTTCTTGTTGCAACTTAGCAATCTCATTCATTCTTTTCTTAATATCTAGTTTCGCTTGATCTAGATTGGATGATAAAGAATTCCTTTCTTTCACTATATTATCATAATCTAGATGTGTACACAAGACAGGTTGTTTTTGAAGATTATTTAACTTTGCAAGTAATCCAACCTTTTCTTGATATAGAAGATCATAATTTGTTTCTAGAGTAAAAATCTTCACATCACTACTACTTAGAGATGATTTCAAAGTACGATTTTCAGAAATAATGTTATCTTTTTCAAAACCAAGATTATTCAATTTAGCATATAAATCTTCATTTTCGGATGTAAGAGCAAGAAGTCTAGCATTTAACTCATCGTTTGTTTTACTAGATTTCTTAAATTTCTTCTTGCACTCAATATACTTATTGTGTGTTTCTTCAAGACTAGAAATTAGCTCTTCTTTTGATAAATCAAGAAGGCTTACCTCTTCTTCTTCTTCATTGGTTGTAGCAATGAGACAATTCTTGTGGACCTCTTTCTTCTTTTCTCTCCATGGACAACCGATTGTTGTATGGTTCGTTCCTAAACACCAATTGCAGCTTGTTGAAGGTTGGTCCAAGTTGCTCCTTTGCCTGCGGTTGTAGTCACCTCCACCCTTCATTCTTCAAGACCTGGTTAGGGTTCCTTGAAGCCTGCTCTGATACCAACTGAAAACTACTACAGGGGGGTGAATACAGTTTTATAGATAATTTTAATAATTATTTAACTCAAACAATCAACCACAAAAATATTGGACAAGGGGAAAAGGATTTAGAGTGGTTCCAACTTTAGCAAATACTAAAGTTGTCAGTCCACTACCCGGTTGCTTACCCAACCGGGATGTGGAAAGAATTTAATTTTATTACCTCACAAGGACTTTACATAAAATTACAATTCTCTCCCTAAACCCTTCAAGCAGCCTTCACCTAGAAGTAATCACCCAACCTTGAAGCAGCCTTCACCTAGAAGTAATTGCACCACCTTGAAGTAGCCTTCCTCCTGAAGTAGCTTCCCGTTGCAATAGCCTTCTTGAAGTAGCTTCCCGTGCGATAGCCTTCTTGAAGTAGCTTGAAGTCCACCTTCTCCTCTGAGAAGAACCTTCTCCAATCCGCAGCCTCCAACCCTAGGAGTAGCAAGGAGAATATAAAGAATAAAAAGGAACAAGAAGGAAAATAGAAATTACAACTTATCCTTTTAAGCACAAGGCTTGATTTGCCTATATCAAGCGTATTGATCTCCTAACCAATGAGTGTAGAAGTGTAAGTGCTGTGGTAAGGAGATGCTAGCCTATAGGACACGAAATGGGAGCAATAGGAATGAATAGCCAATGTAGGACTTTGCTCTATTGCTTCAAAACAGATTGCCAATGAGTATTCACTCTCAAGTGTAGCACAAGTGTAGCTTAAGTGTAAAGAGTTTATTTTAGTGTCCTATGGCTTGTCCTATTTATAGGAATGGCCTATGGATGCTTAAGGACGTTCCAAACAACTTCTAGGGGTTTCTAAGTGCTTAACTAGCCGTTAGATATAAGTTAGGTGCATTAGTAACAGCTAGTTACTTTATTCTGCAGTTGCTGTCAGAGACCATCTCGGTCGACAATTTGTCGACCGAGATACCTACTCGGTCGAAGTTTTGTCGACCGACAGGCTCTCTGGATCAACGTTCATTTGCAATTGCCAACTACCTGGTCAGCTGTGTCTAACGGCTACTTGGGTCAATCTCGGTCGAGAAGTTTGTCGACCGAGAGTGTCTCGGTCGAGGAGTTTGTCGACTGAGATTGACTCTATTTCAATCTTTCAATTAAGGCACTAAGTGTGCACATGTGATCCTATTTGAAGGAGATGACCTAACTAAGTGTGGTGTTTAGCTAGGGAGATCTAACGCTTGATTTACATGAAGTCTAAGTACTTGTACATTATATATTTGTACAAGTTTACAATTGATTACATTGCATGACATTTACAATCATTCATGCGCAGAAATAGGGAAGAGGTTCCGACAAGGAACGAGCCTCGAGGTGGTGGGAAGCAGTCCGTGAAGCACTTCAGGTCGGCAGCTAGGGCGACGTCCTAGAGTTTGCATGAGGAAGAAGGAGCAGGGTGGTGTTGGACTATTTTACCCCTCCGGGGTATGAAGCATCAACCCACTTAAAGGAGGGCAGAGCGGACAATTCAAAATGTTTCTGAACAAGTCAAGCATGTGTTGCATGGGAGAGGCTACGTGGCGCTTCCCTATTGGCCAAAGTAAGTGGTTTTTATAAAATTTATAGTTTATTATTCATAGCTCGGATTAGCACACATAAAATATGAAAGTTTCTCAGAAAAATGAGGGGAATATAGTAAAAATATACGTAGAAGCTAATTCCTCTTGAAATTTTAAAAGTAGTGTAAGTTATCAACTTTAATGAATTAAAGATTAAGAAATCCTATTTTGAGATGATTAATATATTTAGAAGGGTTTAATGGATGATTCAAGTTGAAATTAGCATGTTAATCATGAAAAGGAACATTAGGAACAAAAAGGATGAAATTTGCACGTATATAGTTTGATTTAGAGTTTCATGCACATGTATACACTTTAATGGGCCTTGAAACCCTAATGTTTGCAAATTCGACTCTTGATGGCTTTAATTATTCAAAAAAACATGAATAAAGATAAGATATAATGATACTAAGCTATTTCGAGCATTAAAGTTCCTAATTGTGGTTAAATACCCTTAATATGGAAATTAGGGTTTCCTAGTGGATAAAGGGTAGAATTAATGATAAATAACGTTCATATGAGTATTAGAGCATAATGAACTACGAATTGATGATAAATAACCATACTGACTTTGTCATAGATTGCAAAGGATAAAAATGGTAGCTTTAATGTAAAAGAAGCTTAATGGACTTAATTGATGGTTATTTGTGCATTAATCTGGAATTAAGGTTATGTGTTTGTAAAAGGTAACCTTAATAACTTTTATGAAGGATAGATGAGAAAATTAGGGTTTAAAAAGAGTAAAGGGAAGTAAAATCCTAATTGCAAAGTAAACCCTAAAAAGAGGAATGAAACCCTAAAAAGGAATAGAAACCATAAGTAGCAAGATGGTTTGGATAGTTTTTGATAAAAATGAATTGGATGTATATTTCACGATTGAACTATGTACTTGCTTGATTCTAGATTACTTGCTTGTTTGGACTATTCATTCATCTGAGTCTGCCTGACAGGTATTGATGCGATGATTTTGAGTCGCATTTATAGACCTATTTCATATGTGTTTTGTGCCTTAATTACTCATTTCCAGGGATAATATTGCATAATTCACTTAATTTGGTCTTTGCCATCATTTTATATCAAATCCCCTTTGTTTCACTATTTTAAGCATCATTGATTATCTTATTATAAATCGTGTGGATTTACTTGGTTTTGTTGTGAAATTTCAGGAAAAACAAGTATCTGCTTCCGTCGATACCATCGACGGAAGTCGATACCATCGACCAAGCCATAGGTTGTCAGCCGAGAAGAGCAATACAGAGTCGATACCATCGACACCCATGTCGATGGCATCGAGATTACTCCAGACTGCTGGCGAGGATGAAGTCGATACCATCGATGCAAGTCGATGCCATCGACACAAGGAGAGCTACAACGTCGCCAAAAGACAAAACCGACGCTAAAGGAGTCGATACCATCGACACCACAGTCGATGGTATCAATATCACCACAGGCGCTCAGAATAAAAGAAAGGAAAGCTGCCGCTAATCCGCTAGGTCGATACCATCGACTCGCGTCGATGGTATCGACGCCGGCAGATATGCGTTGGATCTGTTTTGATCTCGATCGGACGGCTGTTGTTATTGGACAACCTAATTAGGGACTTATACCTAATGATGGCCGCCCGGACGAGAGGATCACTTGCTTTTGGGATTGCACGAGTGCTGAGGAGGAGAGAAAGGAGAACGGAGGCCGAGAAGCTCATCCCGGGTGATTCGGACGCTGCCGGAGATGATTTCCACCACCGCGAGGCGGGGAAGCTCGTGTTCTACGCCAAGGATCCACCGGTTCTTCTCCGTTCAGGGGTTTTCCCATTTATTTCCCATTTTTCTTATGAATTCCCAAATTTCTACCATGTATTCGTGTGAGAAGAACATGAGAGGCTAAAACCCTCAATCTTTAGGACCGGGAGTATCTCGGAGATACATTGTATGATGATTTTATATTGATAATTCATATTTTTCTCTCACATCCGTGGTATAAATTCGTTTTCTCCATTGCTATTGTTATGCTTGATCACCATAATAATAAATTAATGCCCTTAATCACTTTGACAGAAGGATTAACGGTTGAAAAGAGACGAATTCTACATTAATTAATAAAACCCTTGACAAAGGAGTTGTAAAATTAATGGTGGGAACTGAGGGACCGTTCTTAATGCACTTAGTTTAGGGGAATGATTACTACGACAGTGGAATCAACCTAAATTTAAGTAGTGGATTACACCACGACAGTGGGTAATTCTCATTTCAGGCCACTACCCGGATAGAGAGAGAAGTGTGAGGAATTATATGAAATCTAATACAATGTTGACCCGTAGTGAAACCGCCATCCTAAAGATATCTCTTTAAATTGATTAAATTAACCTTTAATCGATTGTTTTCTTTGTTTGATTTTTATTTTCTTTTTAATTTGAACAAAAAAACCCTACTTTGTTAATCGGTCTAGCTGATTGCGATTAGTTAGTAAAAGTCTCCAATAATTCACGTATCCCTGAGTTCGACTCGGGCCTCACAAGTCCTATATTGCTCGACGCGTATACTTGCGTTTAAGCGCGTAGTAAAATACACGTCAAGTTTTTGGCGCCGTTGCCGGGGATACGAAGAATTTTTGGCACTTTGAGTGCTATGAGCGGCCACTCTAGGCCACATTTTTTTATTTATTTTTAAAACAATCTCAAAATTCCTTTATTTCTCAATAATTGTGTTGACTCGTTCAAAGAATTGTACTGAACCCCTATTTCCATATTTCAGGTACTCTGCATGGTGCACACACGTAGTCGAGACTACGTGAATCGCACACCGTAGGTTCCATCTGCGGGACCAGAGGACGAGGACAACTACGAAGAGGAACACCTAAGTTATATAAATTCTGAATCTGAGCAAGAACAAGAAGAAGAAATGGCTGAAGCACAGACAATTTGGGAGAAGATCAAGGCGTCTTCTTCCTCAGCATCAAAGGGGCCTATAAAGAAAAAGGGGCTAGACATTCCAACCTATAAGATCGATCCAGCATTAATAAATTTGGCTAAATCAAACGCATTTCACGGACTGAAAAATGAAGACCCAGTGGCACACATTAGTCAGTTTGTGGAAAATTGCGACATGGTGAAGATAGATCGATTTCCGCAGGACGTTCTTTACCTCAAGCTATTCCCCAGTTCCTTGGCGGGAGGAGCAAGAGAGTGGCTCCATAACCTCGACGACAAGTTTGTTGAGTCATGGAATCACATGGTTGAGGTTTTCTTTGAGAGGTTCTTCCCTCCTGAGATGACCAATGATATGATCCGGAAGATCCACAATTTCACCCAACAGGCGGGTGAGACTTATTCTGAGACTTGGGAGCGATTCCAAGTCATGTTGAGGAGATGTCCACACCATGGATTGGACAAGGAAACCCAAGTGAAGATCTTCTACTTTGCTCTCTCCGAGCATGATAGAAGCAACTTGGACTCGGCCGGTTCTGGATTGTTTTTAAATAACACTGATACAAGATGCTGGGAAATACTGAAGAATATGGCACGAAAGCAATCTTGGGGAGAAAGAGAACGAGGCCCAGTTGAACAAGCAAGAGTTGCCAGTGAGTCAAAGGCAATGCGAGAGCTGAATGAGAAGATGGATCTTCTCGCAAGGAAGTTGCTACAGAAAGAAGACAATGAGTCCGAGGATGAGGCTCAGGTCAAGTACATGAGGCAACAGCAGGGGTACAGGAATAACGATTATTCATGGAGGAAGGATAAGAAATTTTCATGGAAGGATCCAAATAACTTCCTGCAGGATCCAGACGCCAAGCCTGCATCGGTCACGGAGGATAAGAGCACGGAGTTGCTCAATCAAGTCATAAAGCAAAATCAAGAGTTGATGAACACTTTTGGGCAGCAAATAAAGCAACAAGGTGAATACATGAACCAGTTTGGGCAGACGTTGCAGAGCCACGGGGCTCAAATGAGGACTATAGAGACCTCCATGGAACAGATGGCAGCCGAAATTGCAAGCTTAAAGAAGCCGACACATCCGAGTTTTCCGGGGAACACCAATGTTCCCGGGGGAAACCAACAGGCCAAGGCCATATTGTTGAGAAGCGGTAAGAAGGTGCTAAATCCAAGGGCGGATGACACAAGAACACCGCAGGACACAGTCAAAGAAGCAACCGCCAAGGAGCAGCCCGCACCAGTCATAGAGCAAATTGATGACACAACCAAAGATGGTAAAGAAGGACAAGCCACTGAGGAAGAACCGCCGAAATTAACTCCCTACATGCCACCCCATCAAAGGGCACATACTGTTCTGGTTCCATATCCTAATAGTGCAAAGGCAAGAAAGGTGGATGCACAGTTTAAGAAATTTCTGGACAGCTTCAGGAAGTTATCAGTGAATATTCCCTTGCTAGAGGCAATTGAACAAATCCCGTCTTATGGGAAGTTTCTTAAGGATGTAATCACCAAGAAGAGGAAGATACCCGACACGGAGGTCGTGGTATTGAAGGAGCAAGTGAGTGCTTTTATTATGGGCACTTTGCCGCCAAAGAGACAGGATCCCGGTTGTTTCAATATTTCGTGCTTTATCGGGAAGTTCAAATTTGGCGAAGCACTTTGTGATTCCGGGGCAAGCATCAATCTGATGCCCCTTTCTACATTCAAGAAACTTGGATTGAAGGAGTCAAGGCCAAGCAACATGACTATCCAATTGGCCGATAATTCTGTGGTGAAACCATATGGAATCTGCGAGGATGTTTTGGTAAAGGTAGACCGCTTTGTTTTTCCTGCTGATTTCATTGTGATGGAGATGCAGGACGAACACGGCAATGAGTTACTTCTTGGTCGCCCATTCCAAGCTACAGCTGATATGATCTTGGAGATGGGGAGAGGTCGCTTGACCTTAGGCATTGCGGATGATCGCTTTGAGATGGTCATGCCCAATAGCAATGCATCTACTAAAGCAAAGGCACAGTGCAATATGGCGAAGCATGTGGAAAACAATATCTCACTTTGTCTCGGAAAGCCATTCTTAGATATGGCCCATGTGATGAGCAGGATAGATAATGGGACCTTGGCGGTGGACCTTATGGAGCAAACGAAAGTTGTCTCTTTATGCAAGGCTGTCGGGTTTCCAAATGATGAGAATGAGGACATTCCACCTTCGTGGGAGGATGATGTGATCATTACTTCTGTCTGTGATGCATATCTGGAATTGCCTCTAGAGGCGTGCTTGCTTAATGTTACTTATGATTGGATGCGGAGTACTTCACTCAAGGAGTGCGCCAAGATGCTTCAAATGCTTCCATGTTTCTACACGAGGCACTATGAAGATTTGGGTACACTGCCCCCACCGCTACAATCATCTCTTATCTGCCCACCTGATCTGGAGTTAAAGCCATTGCCCCCGCATCTGAAGTACGTCTTTCTAGCTGAGGAGGACAAGTTGCCAGTGATTGTTTCTGCATACTTGAGTGCGGATGAGGAGGAGCAGCTACTGATAGTGCTCAAGAACCACCGTGGAGCCTTTGGGTGGTCTGTGGCGGACATCAAGGGGATCTCCCCTACACTTTGTCAACATAAGATTCGGCTTGAGGAGGGAGCCAAGTCAGTCATACAGCCTCAAAGACGTTTAAACCCAAGCATGATGGAGGTTGTCAAAAAGGAAGTCATTAAGTTGCTTGCTGCAGGGATTATTTATGCCATATCCGATTCGACGTGGGTGAGTCCCACACAGGTAGTCCCTAAAAAGGGGGGAATCACTGTCACTACAAATCTTTTAAATGAACCTGTCACCACCCGATTGGTAACCGGGTGGCGTGTATGCATTGATTACCGCCGATTGAACGCCGCAACTCTTAAAGATCATTTTCCATTGCCATTTATTGATCAGATTTTGGAACGCTTAGCCGGCCGGTCGCATTTTTGTTTTCTAGATGGTTATTCGGGGTACAACCAGATTTCTATTGATCCTTTGGATCAAGAGAAGTCTACGTTTACATGTCCCTATGGGACTTTCGCCTATCGCCGTATGTCGTTTGGTTTATGCAATGCGCCGGCGACTTTTCAACGCTACATGCTCGCCGTATTCTCTGACATGGTGGAGCGGTGTCTTGAAGTCTTCATGGACGACTTCTCGGTGTATGGAGCATCTTTTGATGAATGCCTTTATAATTTAGATAAGGTATTGCAGCGGTGCGAGGACACACACTTGGTCCTCAATTGGGAGAAATGTCACATGATGGTGACGGAAGGAATTGTGCTAGGACACAAGGTGTCTAGCAAGGGTCTAGAGGTAGACCCCGTAAAGATTGAGGTGATTTCTAAGCTACCCCCACCAAATTCTGTAAAAGGGGTGAGAAGCTTTTTAGGACACACCGGGTTCTATCGGCGATTTATCAAGAATTTTTCAAAAATCGCAAAGCCATTATCGGAATTGTTGGAAAAAGACGCAGTTTTTGAGTTCAATGAGAAATGTCTTCACGCATTCGAGGTTTTGAAGGAAAAGCTAATTTCGGCTCCGGTTGTTCAAACGCCGGATTGGACAAAGCCTTTCGAGTTGATGTGTGATGCGTCTGATTATGCTGTGGGAGCTGTTTTGGGGCAAAGGGTAGACAACAAGCCTGCTGTGATTTTCTACGCCTCCAAAACACATAATGACGCTCAATTAAATTACACAACCACGGAAAAGGAGTTACTTGCAGTTGTATTTGCTTTTGAGAAATTTCGGCAATACTTAGTGGGTTCTAAGGTGGTTGTGTGGACGGATCACGCCGCAATAAAATATTTGATGGAGAAGAAGGATGTGAAGACTAGACTAATTAGGTGGATTTTGCTCCTACAAGAATTCGATATTGAAATCAAGGACAAGTCGGGAATTTAAAATGTGGTGGCTGACCACTTTTCTAGGTTAGAGAGGGTTGACGAACAAGGTTTGCACATACCCATTACCGAGACCTTTCCCGATGAACAACTTTTAAAAATTGATTCTAAAGAACCATGGTTTGCGGAAATTGTGAATTATTTGGCTTGTGGGATCATCCCAGAAGATTGGTCTTATCAAGAGAAGAAGAAATTCTTCCATTCTTTGAGATATTACTTTTGGGATGACCCAATTTTGTTGAAGCAATGCAGGGATGGTATTCTTCGCAGGTGCGTGCCGGAGGTAGAGTACGAAAGTGTTCTACATCATTGTCATGCGTCGCCTACGGGAGGACATCATGCTAGCTCACGGACAGCGGCCAAGGTGTTGGAGAGCGGCCTTTATTGGCCCACTTTGTTCCGGGATGCCTATGATTTTGTTAGGCAGTGTGACCCATGCCAGCGCGCAGGTAATATCTCAAGGAGACAAGAAATGCCCCTGAATGTGTTTCAAGAAGTTGAGGTATTTGATTTATGGGGCATTGACTTCATGGGACCCTTTGTGTCCTCAAATTCAAATCTTTATATTTTACTTGCTGCAGATTATGTGTCGAAGTGGGTGGAGGCAATCCCCACAAGGACTAATGATTCGAATGTAGTGTGCAGGTTCGTCAAAGAGAACATTTTCTGCAGGTTCGGGATTCCTCGAATGATCATTAGTGACGGAGGCACACATTTCCGAAATCAGAAATTTGCTTCACTTTTGAATAAATATGGGGTCAAGCAAAACATTGGCACCCCATATCATCCACAGACGCAAGGACAGGTGGAGGTATCAAATAGGGAAATCAAGAAGATTTTAGAAATGACAGTAGCATCTACACGGAAGAATTGGAGTGCATTGCTACCTGATGCGCTTTGGGCTTATCGAACGGCGTACAAAACACCTATAGTCACTACGCCTTTTAGGTTGGCGTATGGCCGGGCATGCCATCTTCCGGTAGAACTGGAGCACAAAGCCCATTGGGCACTAAGAAGGCTGAACATGCGCTATGACGAGGCCGGGAGGAAAAGGATGTTTGAATTGAACGAATTGGATGAGCTACGCATGACAGCATATGAGAATGCCCGTATCTACAAGGAGCGCACAAAGCTGATCCACAATCGCCACATTGAGATGCGCACGTTCAAGAAAGGAGACAGTGTTCTATTGTTCAACTCTCGTCTCAAACTGCATCCCGGGAAACTGAAATCCCGGTGGAGTGGACCCTTAGAAGTGGAAGAAGTGAGACCGCACGGAGCGATTCTCGTGCGTGATGGAGATGCCACATTCTTGGTGAACGGGCAACGCTTGAAGTTGTACTTTGGTGAGAACTACAAGAGGAAAGTGAATGAGGTCAAACTCACTTCACTTGTACATGAATGAGAAGAAGGAACGACGTCTAGCCTAAGACGCTAAAGAAGGGCGCTTGTTGGGAGGCAACCCAACCATAGGTACATTAGGCTAGTTTAATGTTAGGTGTAGTTTGCTTTTATTTCGTTTAAACTTTAGTTTAAAAATGATACATTGATCCGTTTGTTGAATGTGTAGGAACAGGCAGGGTCGATACCATCGACACATCCGTCGATGGTATCGACATGGGTTCAGGTTGACACCGGCAAAAATCGCACTGAGTCGATACCATCGACAGCCAAGTCGATGGTATCGACATGGTCACAGGCAGGTCGTAATAAAAGTGTCGATGGTATCGACACCCCAATCGATACCATCGAGATCTCTGGAGATATTCAGACGAATTTTTCTCAGTCAACTCGATACCATCGACGGCCTCGTCGATGGTATCGACATCATCACAGGTTGAATGCAATAAACGGAGGTGTCGCAATAAAAGCAAGTCGATGCCATCGACACCGGTCGATGGTATCGACGGACATGTCAACGATCCGCACACAGACATCGACGACGATCGCAACAGCCACGTCAGCGATCCGGGTGCTGCGTCGATACCATCGACTTCCGTCGATGGTATCGACCCGTCAGCAATCCGGGTTTCTCGATACAGCAAACGTCAGCCGTCGATACTCGCGAGAGAGGCGGCTACCCGCGAGACGTGTCGATACCATCGACCCGCGTCGATGGTATCGACGGGTCAACAGGGGTGCCGATGAAGTCTATTTAAGGGGACTTGGAACGTCATATGACATCACACCCTCAGAGCAAGTATCCTCCATTGCGCCGAGCACTCCCCCGAGCCCTCTACGCCTGCGGAGAAGCATCATCGAGCAAAGATCTTCACCGAGCGGAGATTTTCTCTCCATCTTCACCGAGCTCTTTTCTCCTAATCCCATCTTCTCGCAATCATGGTGCATGTGGGCGGAGCATCTTCATCAAGCGCGCAACCAATGGAGATCGAGGAGTTTGTTCCTCCCCCAACTGCTTCCATCCCTCGTCCACGCCTTATTCACGCCAACATGGAGGCAAGGAAGGTATACGAGGAGATCATGAAGAGAAAGTTTGAGCCCACCCGGTATGTGGACCGGGGAATGATCCTGGAGCTGGGGTTCGAGGCCAACTTGGCCTACGTGTTGGCCGGGCAAGCGCGGCACACCGATCGCCTTTACGAGCAGATCGAATGTCATGCGGATGGGCAGCCGTTTTTCGGCGAATGGCCCACATACAAGGAACTGGTGGCTGAGTTCATGGCGTCTCTTGACATTTGTGTCGTACCAAACGACGTGGTACCATCGGACCAGGCGTGGGTCAAGGGAAGGGTGTCCTTCCGACTCTTCAACAAAAATTACAACATCACGTTGAAGCAGTTCAATGACATCTTCAACTGGAACCACGGCCGCAATGATCACCGCCGCCCCGACGCCCGCACCGACTACGACAAAATCTTCGCCGAGCTAGTTACAGTGCCGACAGGGAAGACCGTGAGCTACCACAATGCCGCGGTAGCGGATTTTGAGCACCCGTTCGTCCGGGTCTTGCATAGGATGCTGAGCTTGACCTTCTTCGCTCGGAGCGATCTTGCTTTGAGTAAGTTTCAGGAGAGTGACTTGTTCTTTCTTTACGCACTCCTGAAACGTCAAGAGTGCAACTGGGGGGCGTTCTGGCTACAGCGCGTCCTGGCGGTGAAGCGGAGCACAAGGAAGGCTCCAATACATTTTGGTGGTCTTGTCACCAGGTTGGCACTTTACTTGGGGCTGAACTTTCAGTCCATGACTTCGATTTCTACGCAGAGTAAGGTGAACGTGCAACACTTGCACCGTTCAAACCTCATTCTTCTCCGGGACGGGTTGGCGTGCGCTCATTGCCACGTCAACCAAGCTTATCAGGAGGCATCCCTGCCGGACGACGTCTTCAACATTGAGGGCAAGCAGCACTTCCGATGGCCAATCATAGCCATCGAGTCCTCCGAAGAAGAAGGCGGAGGTGAAGACCAAGAAGGTGAGGCCGAGGAAGACGAGGAGGCTTTCACACCTCTTCGAGCACGTGTGGCACCACGGAAGCATCCTAGGATGCATCCGGGTACATCTTCATCATCTCAGCCCCCGCCGCCATCACCACAGCAAGAGCAGCCAGTTGCGAATCCCTACTCCATGCAAGGGATGTATACCATGCTACAGGACATCCAGCAGACTCTGCAGCAGCACATGGCTTTGTATACCGGCATCCATGAGACAACGGGCAGGTTGCTTGATAATCAACGGGCTATGTTCGAGAACGAGCGGCTCATCCTCGCCAACCAAGAGCAAATGCACAATCGGTTGCAGCGGATAGAGACGCAGCAAGAGCCCTTCTTCGACCACTACAGGAGTCGAGATTACTTTGGAGGTTATCCACAGCCTCCGCCGAGGACCCAATATGATCCAAGCTTCCAAGGGGAGTACCCGTCTTGGGATCCTACGGCACCACAATACCCACCACCGCCTCCGCAGGACTGATCAGGGTATCACTGTTCCACCCTTAAGTTGGTTTTTGACTATGAGGCCATAGTCGAATTCAAGCTTAGGGGGGTGGCTGGAACAACTCTATCTTTTATCTTTCTTTTGTTTTTCTAGTTTTTGCTTTGTTATTTGTTTTTGCAATTTTAAGTTTTTATTTAGGATCCACATCTATCTAGTGTAATCGTGGATGTCTTAAAAATTGTCATCTTGCTGTTTTCATGGGAAATTAAGGGAATTTAAAAATTTCTGTGTCTTTTGGATAGCTTAACTTGGTTGTCCTTGGAGAACTTGTCCTATGAAAATGATTGATTATGTCAACTTTGAAGCAATGTGTCACACCCACGCCCCCTTTGACTCATGGAAAGTGGATAGTAACGGTTGTTTGAGCCTAACCTAATCAAATGGTAATGAGACCTTAATCAGATGTAAGAGAAAGAACCCTTTGAACGACTACACATGTCAGTAAGGAGGGACACATAATATTCTTCTAAGGGTCAGTCACTTAATCTTGTGATCATTCCACCTCATTTTTCCATAATCCACCCAAGAATTGGAAGTAAAGTACAGTTTTAACTTCTTTTGCGTGCATAGCATGTAGATAGGATTTGCATTGTTATTTTCATAATTTTGCATAAAACGAAAATATATATAGTGATTCATGCACACTACCTTTAGGTGCATGTCATGTAGTTGCATTCATAACTTTCGTGAATTCCATGCATAAGTACACCATGTATATCAATTTTCCCTTCAAAAGTGATCTAAGTTGTTCCATACCCTCGAAATAGCATAAAGATTTCCAATCATGAAAAAAAAAGAGAAATTAAAAGGAAATGGAATAGGAGGGAGAAAGGAACATGTTATCACTTGCATAAAAAGGGAATTGAGTACATGATGTGGCTTGAGTAGATTCCTATCTCATTTTGAGGTAGAAGGTTAGTGCATGCATCATTCCACCCAATTTTAGGCATTAGGGCATTCTTAATGTGCATTTGCATCATTTAGGGCATTTTGTTATATGCATACTGAAACTGTGTAATACTTCCATATTCTTCCATGAACCACCCATTCCATCCACTCGTTGCTCGGATTGGTAGGCCACCGTGATTTTCTCCTCACTCATGATTATAAGGAGGACTGCTTCCATGTAGATGGTAGTTAGGGCGAGCAACGTAGTGTAGGCGATCACAAGATGCATCATGGCTGAATCAGCGAACTTTATTATGTTAACTGCCATATGTGATAGTGTTCCTCGGTTTGAAGGATAATTTCTTTGATTTATGATTATTGTCGCCTATAGGGTAATTACTTATCTGTGATTAGGAAAGGCCGGTTTGAGAATGTCCAGTGGGAGTCATGGGTGATGGGGGTTTGTATGTTGATTGTTAGTTGACATTTGCAATTCTATTCTAAGGATTAGTTGCTCGAGGGCGAGCAATGTTTAAGCTTAGGGGAGTTTGATGCGATGATTTTGAGTCGCATTTATAGACCTATTTCATATGTGTTTTGTGCCTTAATTACTCATTTTCAGGGATAATATTGCATAATTCACTTAATTTGGTCTTTGCCATCATTTTATATCAAATCCCCTTTATTTCACTATTTTAAGCATCATTGATTATCTTATCATAAATTGTGTGGATTTAATTGGTTTTGTTGTGAAATTTCAGGAAAAACAAGTATATGCTTCCGTCGATACCATCGACGGAAGTCGATACCATCGACGGAGCCACAAGTTGTCAGCCGAGAAGAGCAATACAGAGTCGATACCATCGACACCCATGTCGATGGCATCGAGATTACTCCAGACTGCTGGCGAGGATGAAGTCGATACCATCGACGCAAGTCGATGCCATCGACACAAGGAGAGCTACAACGTCGCCAAAAGACAAAACCGACGCTAAAGGAGTCGATACCATCGACACCACAGTCGATGGTATCGAGATCACCACAGGCGCTCAGAATAAAAGAAAGGAAAGCTGCCGCTAATCCGCTAGGTCGATACCATCGACTCGCGTCGATGGTATCGACGCCGGCAGATATGCGTTGGATCTGTTTTGATCTCGATCGGATGGCTGTTGTTATTGGACGACCTAATTAGGGACTTATACCTAATGACGGCCGCCCGGACGAGAGGATCGCTCGTTTTTGGGATTGCACGAGTGTCGAGGAGGAGAGAAAGGAGAACAGAGGCCGAGAAGCTCATCCCGGGTGATTCGGACGCTGCCGGAGACGATTTCCACCACCGCGAGGCGGGGAAGCTCGTGTTCTATGCCAAGGATCCACCGGTTCTTCTCCGTTCAGGGGTTTTCCCATTTATTTCCCGTTTTTCTTATGAATTCCCCAATTTCTACCATGTATTCGTGTGAGAAGAACATGAGAGGCTAAAACCCTCAATCTTTAGGACCGAGAGTATCGCAGAGATACATTGTATGATGATTTTATATTGATAATTCATATTTTTCTCTCACATCCGTGGTATAAATTCGTTTTCTCCATTGCTATTGTTATGCTTGATCACCATAATAATAAATTAATGCCCTTAATCACTTTGACAGAAGGATTAACGGTTGAAAAGAGATGAATTCTACATTAATTAATAAAACCCTTGACAAAGGAGTTGTAAAATTAATGGTGGGAACTGAGGGGCCGTTCTTAATGCGCTTAGTTTAGGGGAATGATTACTACTACGGTGGAATCAACCTAAATTTAAGTAGTGGATTACACCACGACAGTGGGTAATTCTCATTTCAGGCCACTACCCGGATAGAGAGAGAAGTGTGAGGAATTATATGAAATCTAATACAATGTTGACCCGCGGTGAAACCGCCATCCTAAAGATATCTCTTTAAATTGATTAAATTAACCTTTAATCGATTGTTTTCTTTGTTTGATTTTTATTTTCTTTTTAATTTGAACAACAAAACCCTACTTTGTTAATCGGTCTAGCTGATTGCGATTAGTTAGTAAAAGTCTCCAATAATTCACGTATCCCTGAGTTCGACTCGGGCCTCACAAGGCCTATATTGCTCGACGCGTATACTTGCGTTTAAGCGCGTAGTAAAATACACGTCAGGTATGTGGTTACGCCTATTAATATCCCGAATTAGTTTCCCAAGGATTTTCGAGGTTTTATCGATGACATGAATTAAACTGTTGGATTACATTTAATTCTTGCAAATTATAATGTGGATATGACTATCACCTAAGATATGTGCCTACTATCTCATATCCTAGTCCCCTCTGTAGCTTAATAGATTGACCTAGTACATGGCTATTGATGGGGTAGGTCCATCAGGTCATTGAATGACTTAGTACATGGCTACCAATGGGGTAGGACCATCAAGTCATCTTGAGTCAGAGATTGGGCTACCTTTGGGTAGGGCCATTGGACTCCATAACCCTAGGTATTGGCCACCTGTGTGGTAGGGCAATGGGGGTAAGGTTCTACCATATGAGAGAGGTAGTATCCATGTCCACTGCAGGGACAACACTGTGATAGGGGATAGACAAGGATTGAGTAGTATTACTTAAAATGTAATTTTGGATGTTAAATGATATTTGGATGACTACATTGTGATTATAGTTGCACGATTATTGTTTCCCCCACATACCAGCTCCTTGTTGACCGACGTGTTGTTTTTCGGCATTTTAGGTACAAATGAAAAGAACAAACATTAAAGTGGCATGTGTGGAATTAAATGAGAATTAAAGTGCAAAGGAGGATTAGTTAGATTAGTATCGGTGTGGATGGAAGTTTAGAAATCCCAGTTTTCAAAAGGTGTGCAAAGTTTTTATTTTTACCATATTTCAGTATAGTTGGTAGAATTTAATAATTGTTATTGATTATTTGTTGAACCTTTGATCCTGTTAATTGGGATAATGTCTCTGACCTTCTGGTCTCCCTTAATTAGGGGTTATCGGGAGGCGGGGTCGTTACAGAGGCTATTGTAATGGAATGAACTTTAGTACCTTGTATGCTTGAACCATCTTGTACCTTGTAATTCTTTTGGCCATATGAAGGAATTAGTAAAGACCATGCATGAATCAAATAAAAAATGAAATTCCCCATGTAAATGATATTAGTTTGTAATTGTAGCTTGAACTCTCAATTTTCACATCTTTGATTGCTAAATACATATAACAGTCACATATTTCATTGAATAAACCAACTCTACAACACTGTTTAGAATACGCGATACACTTGCCAAACCCTTAGTGCATATACAATCGATTTTTCAGTGAAAAATTTGCAAAACAATGAATAGAATCTTGTTAATTTAACTTTCTATTTGACTCTCTTGTGTTGTGCAAACATCTCTTTGATCATTTTCTCACTTTACCAAATAAAAGATGGAAAACAACCTACATATCATGCTAGCCTAGTGTGAGTCCGATCCAACAACAATTGTTAGGTGGTATGAAATCAAAAGAGGGTAAAAATAACACCCCAACTGGCACTCCATGTGTTCATAAGCCCAAATTAGCAGCCGCGTGCCAGAATCCCAAAAATTAGTTGTCATATCTTTTTGAGAAGAGAGCTCAACTAAGATTGTTAAAGTTAGATAAGATATCATCATTTACATCCATCCTAGCTAAAAATTTTGTGTTGTACATACACTAGTTGTTTGGCTTGATTATCCAAATCCTATTTCGTGTTGTTTAGTTGATTGTTTTGCTTAATCTGTGACCACCATTGCTGAAATAAAACTTCTCTTGGATGTTTAAATTGAGATATTGGCTATGAATATAAATCTAATGTGCAAGGTTGGTTGAGTTTATTGCATATCTTCGTTTCATTTAATCCATGCATGAGCTTGAATATTCCTTCATTTTTATGGCTATGCTCTTTTTCTTGAGGACAAGCAATGGTTCAAGCTTAGGGGGATTTGTTGTGGGCTTTCCACACCAACTTTTCACATAATTTCACACACAAATTTAGTTCATTTTGTTCTCATGTAGCCTCTATTCATATTATTCTTGCCAACGTTTTGTTATTTTGCCTATCACATGATGTGTATTGCATATTTGCATCAAAAGGATCAAATTGGAGATATCCATACTCAAATTCATCATTATTGGGACTTCTCCACGCCTTGCAGACATTCAGAACTTTAATTCTACTGAAACATCAATTCACACGATGTGTCTTATTTAAGACATGGTGTGCATTTCCAGACAACCTAATACGTCAGACGCTGAAGAAAATTAGATGACGTGTCCACAAAAGACACAACGTGCACTAGGAATTCAGAACCGGGTCTTTCCTTTCTGGTAAGGTACACGACATGTATTATTTCAGACATGTTTTTTGCTTTACACTCAGAACAATTGTTGAAGATAGGACACGACATGTCCAAAGGAAGACACATCGTTTTCCTATTAGTTTCAGAAAATTTTCCAATATGACTCCTTTCATTTTAAAAGATGAAACCACTCTATGGAGCAGTTATCTTTTGTCATAATTTGAAACTCTTTCTTCCAAGAGCAATGCTAGAGCAGAGAGGGTGATTTTGGCAGTGGAAAAAGGTAGTTTCTTATTAAAGAACCCCATTCTTCTTCTTTTCTTCTCCAATCTTCTTCTCCAAGGTGCAACAGAGCTTCTTCACTCCATAAAGCTTCTTAGGAAATAGGTTTGTCTATTTTAGAGTAATAATAGGAGTGGAATTTCATCCTCAAGTCATAATTCTACTCCTCTTGTGTTACACCTTGGGTTTTCTTAGTTTTTCCTTCTCTAAACCATGTTGAACTCTGAAATTTCTACATATTTTTTGCTTTGCACCATCATGGACGAGTAGTTTCCTTTTCTTAGACATGGGAGAGTATCTCCCATGTTATAGTATGTATGGAACATGATAATTTCATACTAAATGCTATGTATCTTGCTTTTCCACCTTGTGAGTATCAGTTTCTTTATTTCTGCATGTATGGTTGGCCACCTTATGTGTATGTTTTATGCTCTTTTGCTTGATCTGAGAAGATAGGTAGGAGAGTAAGGAGGTACTCTCTTGTCAACTCCTTCTTTACCACAAGAGTCGAAATTATGAAGTTGAGGAGCAGGTTTGTGATACAAAATGATTCATACATGGGAATGTTGAATTGAGTTAGGATCGTTGTACTTGCACCGAGAGGTGTAGTGCAACATACAACTCTCCTTTAAAACAAGTGCATAGTATGTTTAAATTTCATGCTCCTATTATACTATGATATGAGGGTGAAATCCTTAGTCCAAGATACTTCCATATCTAAATTTTAACCCCTTTTAGTAAGCCATTTACTGTTTTGTTTAATTCTTAATTTTTTAGATTAATCAACCAAATTCCCTTTAAAACGGTCTAGATTGTTGAACCTTAGCACTATTACGTTAAACTGATTGCTAAACCTCCTTGTGTTCGATCTCGACTACAACTACTTCTGTATACTTGTGGGAAATGGTTAGTTGAGTAAAATATCTTTCTTAAGATTGAAACTCGTAAGTATAACAAACCAACACTACACTAGGTAAAATTGAGTAGTAGAAGTTTTACAATCATGACACGAATCTCGTGCTCTGTGATACAAAACTTCTCGACTAAGGATGTCTAGCATAGACCATAATGATAAAACCTTGTAGGTATGCAGTTAATTTGAAATTTAAAAGTTAATCAATGTTTCTTATTATTTGTGTTGTTTTCTTATATGCAACACATGTGTTACATATATTGTGATTAAGAATCTAGGTTAACTGTTCTATAGGGTCATGGACATTATAAATATTAATATTGTGACCTATTACTATATTCAAAGTTGGCTAGACATTATCAAGCCCTGGTGAAAGCTGCTAACGGCTTGAACACAACAAATTGACTCTAGAGTGTATATAGCCGTGACTTCCATTGATGCTTTCAACAAGAAATGGGAGAATAAAGCAATTCTCCTCTACCTATCTAGCATACTCCATTTCTAGATGGACATGCCTCCTGTTTGCACAAAGAGGAGAATAGTTTTATTCATACTAACACTTATACAACCCCCGCCACACACACACATAACTATCCAGTGTGCATACAAACATACACATAGAAAAGAAATCTAATACTAACACATTGCAACCATTGTGAAAAAATAGAGCATTGGGTTGCAGAATGTATGATCTATGTAGAAAGAAAGGGCCACACACTATGCTCATAAGTATAAAGTTGTTGGTTATGATAAATGGGATTCGAGAGAGTATAGGCATTACTCAATGAAATAAGAGTAATTATCGTCATACGCAAATTATGAAATTTTTTTCCAGTGAGTAAATCATTATTTAATATTCAAGTATGTTTCACCAGGATTCTTTTTTTTCAAAATTGTCTCATTGCATTCAAAACTTATTATAATCTGAAAATTTTCACCATGATTCTTCTTTTTAGTATTCATCTATCCTTGTGAACACGTAGCAGTACTCCATTATTTGCAAACATATATTTCAACATACTAAGGAATATATTGTATAATTGGTTCAAGTCTACATGTGGGCTCTTTGGTATATCCATATGATCAGTATTTTTGGTTGTTTGCTGACTAGTTGATGAATACCACAACCATTCTTTTTCTTTTTTTTGTAAAGATATATTTATATCTAGTATATGGATTTCTCCAACTACTATGTCGTTTGGATCTGGTTATGTTTCTTAACATAGTTTGATGTGTGAAATGTAGTAGTCATACAAATGTGTGGTTCTAAAGGTAAATCTACTTACACTCATTTGAAGGTGAGCTTTGTTTGCTTTCTTAAAAATAAACCATGTATCATCACGAATTTATTTTTTCACCCACTATCATCCATAATCAAAAAGTTATATAATACTTTTCTAAAATTGATACTCATGCTTTTAAAAAGTATCAGCTAAAAAGTTAGCTCAACTTGTTATTTCTTGATCTATATACCTATTTTGGTCACCTGTCTAGCATACTAATCGATCCCTCTCTCAACCCTAATATTGTTTGTGTTAAGCATGAGCATTTGAACTCAGGCTATGGAATCTAATATTTGTGCCTTATCTTAGCTTACCCATGCAAAAAAGTAAAGTCAAGCGACTTATCCTAGCATACAGAGAACATGACTTGAACAACATGTTCTACACCTAGGCCAAAGGAATTAATTGTACTATATAGGTACAATCTTTCCATGACCATTCCTATGCTCATAAAAATGTTTCTTTTATGCATAATGATCCCACTCCAAATTTCCAATTTACCAAACATTATTGTGTAAATAGAATCTATCTTTATTTTATTAATTTTTTGTTTTCATGATTGGTTATGATATTTAAATATCCATTTGTTATTTTATTAATCTCTTTTCACCTAGAACATGTGTTAATGTTGATGTGATTATTGTCTTGTAGATTATAATTTGTATAACCGGCTTCTTCTAATTTAGAAAATACTAAATTTGGCATGGAAAACAACTTTTACGAATTTAAATACCTTCTTACATCAAGTATGATATGTGTCTCTTAATTTGATTCATTCTAGATGCATTATATATACTTGGTTATAGTATAAACTTAGGTATTTAAGATATGCCCTCTACAGAATGTGGGATTTATCTGAAATATGAAAATTGATGTCAATTGGTCATTTATAAAAGTCTGGACTATTGTATCCTTTTAAATAATTTACAAAACTAGGCATGAATATCAACTTCAAAAAATCATCGTCTTTATTAATGGAAAGTATGGTGTTCAGATCCCATGAACCTGACAGCTAGCAACGACCATGAGTCTAGAATGCAATTTACTTATCAAATTAGTTCATCTAGATGACAAATGAATATATTATGATTTCTCAATGCCTATGCCCGGGTCCTTTTTCTATATGAAGTGTCTTCTTTCAATTCTTTTCATTCTATTTTTATCCCAATTTAGATGAATCATGTATTTATTGGATTAAATACCCATTCATCCCTATTGACATATTCATAGTGGTACTAAGTTGAATTAGAAATTTTGAATCATTATGGATGGCTTTACTTATTATATTTAGATCATCTTTGTTGTTTCCACTCAAATAAATGTATGACCTTGTTTGTGTATTCTCATATAACTAATGAGTTATTATATGCTTGTTATATGTTTGTAAAATAATTTGAATGGAATTGCTAACAAATTTTTTTCTAGGTTCTTATTTCCTTCACCTCTTGGTTCAACATATCCATACAATAGTTACTAATCTTGTTGTACCATGTGTGTCAAATGTCCCTTTCTCTTAATTGCTGCTTGTAGTTACATTTAAAAATCCATCTCAAAAAAGTCTTTTGCAAATGTTTTGACATCTAAATATTTACGAGAGTTTGCCAGGATATGAACCAACCTATTTAATAAGGTCAATAAGGCCTAACTTGAATGCTATATTGTTAAGAAAAGAGAAAAATAGGGTATCTTTTATATCTAGCATATTCAAGGTAACCAAGTTACTATCCATCATGGCAATAAAAAACGCACCTTGAGGCTTACGCCTCTTGGCGAGGCTATCCCAAATACGCCTCAGTGTCCTAGTCTGAGGCTTACGCCTCAAAATGTCTGAGGCCCACCTCAAAGCACTGAGGCTCTGAGGCTTAGTTGAGGCACACACCTCTTCTAGACGATAACGTCTAATGTTAACCACCAAATTGTCTACTTTTAAGATTATTACAAACATTTTCTTCAAAAAAAAATCAAATTTATTATAGTTAATTTTTATTCTTAATTAATAAACATTTAATCATCATTTATCAAGTGACATATTTCGTTCTAGTAGTATAATGAATTCATATCTCATTATTTTTTACATATTTATTTTTGTATTATGGTGAGTGTTTAGTCTCTATTATCATCGTTAATTTTTAGAATTAATTTGTATTTCATATGTTTGTGCCTGCATATACCTATTTTTGTTATACACATTCACATACATAACACATAAATATATTTGTGCAAATACATGTATAATTTTTTTATTTATGACTGCCTCACAAATTTTGAGTCTTACGCCTCAAACGCCTTGAGGCTTACGTCTCGCCTCTCTAAGACAAAAATGCCTCGTTACACCTCACACATTTTAAAACCTTAATCCATGGCTCAAGGCATAAGAAAAAACCATTGCCTTTTTTCATTGATGGTGTTTCCTCAATTATTATGATTTTGCCTATTTGTATCAGTATTCATAGGCTATAGAGTTAGATTTTTATACACCAAGTGATTCTTACTATTAAAATCTAGTTTATGTACACACCCACTTAGGTTTAGTGATGCCTGACGTTTCTCATCAAAGTAGGATGAGGTGTTTGGAAATAAATCTACACTCTTTTGTTCTATACCAAAATACAAATGAACCATTAATATTCTTGTTGAATGAACTTAAGCATTTGCAATACATTATATTTTATCAACAAGTCATTTTTGATCTACAACTCCTCATCGTGTACCCTTTGTGAACTCATAAGTGTAGTTGTTTCCCAACTATAGTTGCATTCACTTTAGATGGGCTCTTGCACTCAATTTTATGGTGGATTCATGCCTGATGCCATCTACTTGGGTATGGGGAACTAGAATTTTCTTGGAAGGATGAATTGAAGTGGGATAGTATTGTGATTGATTACTTGGTGGACAAAATTAGTTTACCCAACGTTCCCTTTCCGATCACTTTCTGTGCCCATTATATTTTTGTTGTAATTTAAACCTAGCTGAATGGGGTCACATTGAAAAACAATACGGTCAAGTAGTTGGAACTACCTTCTTCTGAAGGCAGTGAGGTTCTGGACCTTGGGAGGAATATGTTTTATGTGGATTTCCTTCTCTACATATATAGGTTCTTTTTCAGGGTGTAGTAAATCCTTCAGCTACAAACTGTGAAAGCCTTCATAACTTCATACCCAGACTCTTGGGTCATTGTTGACTATAATAATATTTAATCATGATTAGTCATTTTGTCATTGCAAATGTTTACATTTTCATTTCTTATTTTGTGATTTAGTGAATCCATGACTGCAAACAAATTAGTTCAGGTCTGGAAATATTGCATTTTATCCTAGAAGTGTTTCCCTTGTTCTTGTTCTCCAGGTTTATTCATCAGCAATCGATATTGAAAATAGATGCATGAACACTTTATAGAAAGAGATACAAGAAAATCAGAGCTAGACACACAAAATTGAAAACAATGGAGCACTAACTATTTTGGAAGGCACTCATCAACGGTATCGCATTATAAAAAACCATCCAATAATAAAGAGACTAAAGGTCAGTACTATCTGAAACAAATCAACTCATGACATATGCAGAGAAACATAAATTGAATCATATTCTCAACTTATGTTTAGGACATACAACCAATGGAATAGTAACTAGTAAAATAGATAACAAATGTCAACAAAGAGGTTATAGTAGACCAATTAGCCAAATAAATTCTTTCGATATGATCTTCCATGATGATGTTCATTGGAAACTCTTGTACTCATGCACCCTTACGTTTCTTTCGTACCAAAAGCCGTGTAACACAATAAGGTGTTGTCGAAGGCCATGAGGTGCTGGAGGTTGGTCCGAAATAACTTTTATGCACATTTCCTTTTACTATTTAGGTAATCTCTATTACTAATAATACTTTTTTTTTAAAATATGATGGATGTGCAAGTTAATATCTCTCCAATTAGTACCTAACATAATATGTAACCACAAATAGTTATTACCAATGATTAAAAGAGTGACCCGCTTCACGCTTAAGTGTTGTTGAAGGGACAACTATTTTTTTGGCCCTAGACAGGTGTTGAGACGGATTGAACTGAAGCGACCAATTTTTTTGAAAAAAAACCCACCCCAGTCTGCTTAATTAGACCTGCTTTAGCGGCCCGCTTCAGTCATTTTCTCACAAAGTGCAGATTTTTTTATAAATTTAATAACCTGATTACATAGCCCCTTAAAACCCCAACACCCCATCAAAATCCCAATAGAAGATGTTAGAAGTCGACCACAATAATCTCGCTAGGAAATGGTTTTTAGTTTTTGATTAGGAGTCGGAATCCACCCCTATTTATTGATGCCCCCTCCCTCCATACAAGAAGCAGCAATGGTTGCCTAAGACACACCAACAACGATAGTCGCTTTGAGTTAAACAAGTCGATCCTTGGGGACTGGATGAAAAGTATCTCGAAAGGAGGAGACGTTGCATCCTTGGAGTCCACCTAGAAGCTTGAAAAGTGCCCAATCACCCCTCACTGATACATCAAGCCTAACGAAGATGAATCAAGGACAATGAATGGAGGTTACAATGCTTTCTCTGGGTGGACAAGTTAGTATTTTAACTAGTCGCTTCTCTTAAGCTAAACATCTCGCTTCTAATTTTTATATACAAAGACATATTATGTGTACTAGTTCTCTGTTAGTGATTAATAATCAATATTTGTGAATGAAATTATTGAATCAATTGGCTCATTCTTGTACACATTCACCACACTCCATTATTGTTTTCAGGTGTAATGGTTTTCATTGTGTTGTAACTTGCCTAGTTCCTACATCTTCTAATTTCTTCTGAATTTTGTTATAAATTTTTATATTGTAGATTGATTAGTAAATTAATTATTACTTGAAGGTAATGTGATTATACCTACTCTATGCATATTTATAGGATGATTTTGTTTTTACAAGTTCTAGGTGCGAGGACTATGGGTTTTCTTTGATGTTTTGAGTTTTTTTAGCTTGTAGCCATTTACTTTTATTAGTAGGATCATTTTGAATCTATGAAATTCATTCTATGAGAAACCCTGTGGTCATGGCTCTTGTCAAATAACCCTATAGTTCCTATATTTCTGGTGATCATGAACTAATCCAACCAATCTTCCACTCCTCTCACCTTCCTTGTCTCTCATATTGGGTATGTCCCTAGGAAGGATCATGGACCATCAATTGCATGATCTCCTCATTTATCTGAAGATGACATCACTTATAGGCATGAGTGCATGCTCAAGCGTCTCATACTCACACCATCTGATTTTCCTATTAGTGGAATCACAATATGGGGTACGATTTATATTATGCTACCCCATTGGTTTACCTTTGAATCTTGCTTCCTATTTTCCAATTAGGGAAAGAAGTTGGAATGACAATGACATAGTTTATATCTTTCAGACAGCCATTAAACTAGTACTACTTGAGATGATCTAGGCGGGGGCTCTTTTTCTAGTCTACTAAGTGACACATATTGGGTTCCCTAGTTATTCTGCAATTATCACTTAGTAAGTCATTCATGTCCTCTATTGTTTCATTTGTTTACCTTTCTTACTTATGGCTCGACATTCATTGCCTTTTATGATAATTAGACAATGTCATTGAGGAAACACAAAACTTAATATCTTTTTTTTTAAAAGGTCGATAACCAGAACTTACAAGGTAACAACTCATGACCATGCATGCTTAGTTTAATCATTGTGTAATGCTCCCTTCTCTAGTATTAGTATAAAACATGAAAACACACTAGGATATCATACATATAAAGTTTAAAATCCCACTAGATTGACATGTGTGACACTTAGTTATTAAGGAATCCGCTAGGCTTAAGTAGGCCCACCTCAAACTAGGTGCCCATCCCTCTAATTGACCTAAATTGTCACCTAAGGCCTTTTAGGCCCAAATTAAGCCAATTGAAGGTTGATTTAGCATAAATTAGGTCTGAGTTTGATCAAGTTGAGTCATTTTATGGTTAAAATGGCTCTACTTTATCCCAAATGGAGTCAAATTAGGGTAAATTAGGTCTGATTTTGGGGAAAACAGACCTCATTTGGGGGGATTAGGTCTAATTTGGGAGAAATAGGTCTAATTTGGGAGAATTAGGTCTAATTTGGGAGAATTAGGTCTGATTTGGTCATGTAAGGCCTCATTTAGATCAACATAGAGAAAATTTAGGGTTAGTTAGGTTTGATTTGGTCATGTTATGCGAATTAGGTTTGATTTTAGGCCAATATGTGTCGAATTTGAGCAGATTAGGTCTGGTTTGGGGAAAACAATTCTAATTTTGGGGAAATGTGTCTGATATGGTGAAATAAGGTCTAATTTGGCAAAATTAGACATTGTTTAGGTCAATATAAGGAAAATTTGGGAAAATTAGGTCTGATTGGATCATAATATACAAAATTAGGTTTTATTTAGGTCAATCATGTCAATATCGGGCACATTAGTTCTAATTTAGGGGAAACAAGTATGATTTGGGGGAAATTGTTCTAAATTGAATGATTAGGTCTTATTTGGCCAAATTTTGTCTCATTTAGGTCAATATATGAAAATTTTGTGGAAATTGGGTCTGATTAGGTCATGGTATACAAAATTAGGTCTGGTTGAGGCAAACATTAGGGTAAACATGGTCAAATTTTGATCAAATGTGTACAAATTAGGGTCAATCAATTCTAGTTTATGTCTTGTTAGTTTTGATTTAGCCTATGTTCTACATATTATTATTTAATAATGTCATAATATAAAATTTACATATATGAAAATATGATTGTAAATCTAAAAAATAATATTTTTTTTATAAAAAGGAAAAATACTAGAAAAGCCTGGGCGCCCTAGGCACCCCCTAAAAATGTGTAGCGCCTGGCCACCTTAACAAATATGGTGTGAGATTGTGTCAAGTGAGCTTTTAATGTCGATGCTTGAATTCTTTTGATGTCAAGGCTTGAATTCTTTTATTATGCAAGGGTGGTTGTTCACTTAGATTTCAATATTGATGTTAGATTTACATTTCATATATTCTCCATTGGAAATAAATATTTCTTGAATAAATAGTGATTAGTATTAGTATGAAACATGCCAGAGCCTAACAATAGTGAAGAATATGCTCAGGTCACCTAACCCGAGCGTAAAAATGGTGTCATCACGTTTCCTTTTAGGCCACAACCTAGGAAGCGCGATCACCAGCATAGACACATATACATGAGTACGTGACATGTCTTTTTAAAACAATTTAGACACAAACATGGTCCTAGACATGACAATTTTCTCTCGCTCCATATGGAAATTTATATAAATAAACACTTCCTATGCATTTTAGAAACTAGGATAGTAAATACTTGTCAAGTACAACGAAATATAGGACCAATTATATATCTATTGAAAGGCACATCCAGCGATTTAGAAAACAGCTGGTGTGGCCACTTTAGCATTTTACTCAATGGTCTGCTTGATTTTTCTCAATTGTGGCAATTATGATAGTCTCTTATAAATATATATGGTTCAATAATATCAATAATTGGATACTATGAATACATGATTGTTCTTTTTTTGGATCCATTTTAATCTATACAAGTCATTTCATGTTGTGAACAATTATTTAAAATAGGTGATTGATAAGTAATATTTCTTTTTGTTGATATTACGACAATCACTAAATTTTCTCAATTTTTTAAAAAACAACGTGTACCGCTTTTTCAAAAATCGTCTACTTTAGTCTGTTTCAAAACCCGTTTCCCACTTCTCACTTCAAGTCGGGCAATCTGCACGCTTCGCACTTTCTAAAACCTAGGGCACATCTAATATTGTATTTATAGTTAGATATTACAGTTGAACCAACAACATAATAAATTATTTGCATTATTAGTATGTAACATATTGGAATATGAAATATTAAGGGGCCATTGGTTGAGGGACATGAAGAACAAAATGGGGACGTGTAGAAAAACTAGGGACAAGGGGGGTGAGATGTTGGTGGACCATCATGAAAAGGAGTAAGGTGAAAAGTCAAAAAACATTGATATATAAGGGCGAGAATAGATAGAAGATTGTTAGAGAGTCTATATTATCCTATTTAGTTAATAGGTTAATTAGTTATTGGGCTTTTGTAGTTTAGCCCATTTAGATTACTCAAGTCCCAAGCTTTAGGGAATCTCCCCTCTCCAATATAAAGCAGAGGGTTTCCAGTCTTGTATTCATCACATTGCATTCAATTCAATCTTATTTTTCACATGGTATCAGAGTCGTGAACAGTAACTCCTGCGGTGAACAGTAACTCCGACGGTGAAAAATGTGTGTCCTGAACAATATTCCTGTATGAATAGAGTGCATTCACTCCTGAGTGAAGCCTAGTCGCTGCCCCTCCTCCCATTCCTTTCCGACACGTACGCAGCCGTAGATGCTGCACATCTTTTCAAGAGAGCAACTGATGGGAAGAACCCCCACCTGTGGGCGGCCACTGTAGCCATGGCTTAGGCCATCCGCCCTCTAGGCACATCCCAGCTTCCATACGCCTGCTATCTCTTAAAGATTTAATTTTTCTTTCCGTACACCTGCTATCTCTTTCCTGGTGCATTCAACAACCACAATAGCCGGCCTCCAAGTAGCCATCTCCATGCCTTCACTACCTATCAATGCCACTATCACCATCTAGCAGCAGCATCGTAAGCACCACCAACCACAGAAGTAGCTGCCATCATCGCCATCAGGCAGCAATCAAATGTCGTACCTGCTACCCGCCATCTATAAAGATCTCAATACTACCGGCATCAACTCGGTAGTACCAAATTCTGCACAGGCCATCTCCTAACGTCCTCATCATCAACCTTCATCGTCACTTGTGGAGAGGCTCCACCCTTGGCTCCACATGCAACCTATTGGCATACAATATCTTCGAAGCCATGTAGGATACCCTTTGTTATCTCCTCCTTTACGACCAAGTGCTAAAACAACTGAATGACATAATTCAGCCATTTTTTTATTACATCCCGCAACTTGCTGCTCTTCATCACCTTCACTGCTATCTTCGTCACTCCACCATCATCTCCCATCTATGTCTACACCCAATTATTAATTCCCCCCATATTCATTATTCCTATTCGGATCCTTAATTGGTCATATCTTTGCTAATCTGATCCAAGTTTTCACCTAATCGGGTTTTTCAGGATTAGATCAACTTAATTTTATGTCTGAATCTTACATTGACCAATTTAGCATATTCTCTCCAGTTATCAGTTTCATTCTCTGCACATTACACAT
Organism: Alisma plantago-aquatica; assembly: GCA_963693085.1. Lineage (NCBI taxonomy): Eukaryota > Viridiplantae > Streptophyta > Magnoliopsida > Alismatales > Alismataceae > Alisma > Alisma plantago-aquatica. The sequence continues at coordinate 133,207,418 of OY856411.1, read as the reverse complement.
CTCCATATCAAAAAATCCTCTCAAATCCACTAATTCCTTTCCCACCCACCCATATCATGTGTGTATCCCTTTCCACAATGTGGGGGGTCATATGTCCACTTCTGCACACTAAACACTCATTCTCATCGTATTTGGTGTGTAGGGATAGAGAGGAGAGGAAGATATGAGAAGAGAGAGAGTGAGAGAGAATATGTATGAGAGAGAGAGAGTATGAGAAGAGATGATATATGTATTCATGCTATATATGTTCCAGGCTATCATCTTCATGGAGCTTTGCATTGTTCAGCACATGCACTCTCTACTTCCATACAACATTGAAGGATCTTCATTCAGCATCAACGCTGACCTATCTGCGTTCGTATCACGTTACGTACATCACATGTTGATGGTGTACTTCTTCAATTGCATTTACATGACACAGATGGGTGCTTCTTCATATTTCAGGAGATCAACAAGTATCTACAAGGTTGATAGTTCATCTAGAGATAGCTTCACTGAGTTGCTTCATCACGTCTTCTCTGAGCCACATCTACTGTATTAGCATCACCTTTTGCTGATCTTCTTGGGACTTTCCATGATGGATGATATCTCCTTTCCTGTCAAGCCCCCAAGGCTCACGCGACAGAGTTATGGTACCTACATCGTATCACTAGCATATCGTCCGTTCATGTTCGTGCCACGTTATGCACGTCTTCCCAGACAAGTTGAAGATTCCACTACTACTACAACGACACTGTGTGTGTTCATGCAGCATTTAGTATGTATTCCTGTTAAGTTTTCATAGTCATGTTGATGATCGTCTGCTCTAAGTGGTGAATTACTGCTATAGTATTCAGGTTCCATTTCAGATGTTCTTCATTCTAGATGCACACTAAAAGACCTTCAAAGCTCGAGGATCTCCAGCCTATAGAATACAATTTCAATGAAGAGAGGCATTGTCACCACTTGGTTTAGTGGGAGTATTAATTAAGGGGGAGTATCAATTTTTGTATGGGGAGTGATATTTATCTTTTATCTTCCATTTATCATTTCTTTTATCATTTTATCGAGTCTTGTAACCTCCAAGCTTTGGACACGTGTTTCACCCATGCTCCAGCTTGAGGGGGAGTGTTTTTTTGGTCAGCAAAAACTCAGGTGCTTTTTTTGTATTTTTCGTTTTGAGAATACAAAACTTGTTGAGAACCAACAGTAAAAGGAAAACTATCTTTATAACATAGAAAAGAAAAAAGAGTGAAGAAAGAAATGCAAGGAATAAGCCCAAATCATAGGAAACAAACAAAAAAACCCACCAAATTAGCCTTAAAGAAGGGACTAGAAACCATAAGACAGCAGAAGGGGAACCATCAAGGCTGGGGAAGCTTCGGCCAAAGTAGTGAACCCTTATAGCAGAGCAGCCTCATCACCCCATAAAGAACTCAAGCATCACTCACTGAAGAGATAATTAACCTTCAAGAACCAGCAACATGATATCACCAAAATAAGATACTTTTAGCCTAGTAACCAGAGACTGCCTAGAAAAAACGATCTAGTAGGGATCCAAGATCAGAGAACTATTTCCCATCACAAAAGCATCCAGACCAAACATCATCCCTCAAAAGAGAGGGGAACAACCTAAAAAAGCAACATATAAGAACACAGAAAATCCAGCGATGAACCAGATCAGGACTAAGAATACGCAACAACCAGTAGATAAACTCATCCATCATTCCATCCTTCTACAAATGAGAGGGGAGCAAGGCAAACAAACTTCCTAGAAAAGGGCTTCATCTATATCATCACACTAAATCCAACATCCAAGATAGAAATGAGAGGCATCATCATCAGTAACCTTGTTACACAAAACATCCTCAGAAAGCCAAGAGAAGAGGCTTCACCAAGACTCTAAAAGAAAGTGGGTTCTAGACCAGACAAACTCAACCATCATTCTACGAATGAGAGGGGAGCAGGCTAGAACACCCCAAGGAAGCCATCATCAAAACCAACAGCCATGCACAAGCTCTCTATCTCAAAAACCAGGGCCTGCACTCGAAACAGAACCAGGAGACAGAAAAAACAAAGACCTTGGAGAAGCAGGTCATCCTCAGAACCCCAAGAAATCTCAACCATCACTCTAAGTGAGAGAGGAGCAACTAGAATACAAACTCAACCATCATTTAACACATGAGAGGGGAGCAAACCAAGACAACCCAGAAGACAGAAGAGAAAGGCACAATGCAGATCAAGATTATAACTTCATGAAACAACAACCAAGACAGAGCCCAAGAGCAAAAAGCTCAACCATCACTGCAAGAAGCAGAGAGAGGGGAGCAGCCATCACAAAAAACACCAGGCCAAACTCAACCATCACCCAAGGGTGAGAGGGGAGCATCAAAAGGAGGAGAAGGGTCTCCTTCAATGGTTAAATATAAGACCATAGAAGTCACATTTGATTCTATTCCATAAGTTCTTGACAGATAAATGAGCATCATCATGTGATCTCCTATTTCTTTCAGCTTAAATATTGTAATGACAAAAGAAAAAAAGCAACTTGTCAGACTTCCCCAGAGTCATAGCCTTGTTCCAATTATCAATATCCTTCAAACTAGAAAAATCAGTCTCTCTAGCTATACCATCAAAGAGATCTTTGCCGAAGGCACATTCAAATAAAATGTGATTAGTATCCCCATAAGACTCAAAGCATAGGAAACATCTCGAGGTAACTTGAATGCCAATTCTTCTAAGGTAATCTTTAGTAGGAATTGAGGGGGGGTGTTTGAGAGTCTATATTAGCCTATTTAGTTAATAGTTTAATTAGTTATTGGGCTTTTGTATTTCAGCCCATTAGATTACTTGTGTCCTAAGTCTTAGGGCATCTCCCCTCTCCTATATAAAGAAGAGGGTGCTCGGTCTTGTATTCATCCCATTGTATTCAATTCAATCTTATTTTTCACAAAGATAATGGGTAGGAGACACCACTTGTAGGATAAAGAAAAGGGTGGAAAGAAAGTGAGAGGGGAAGAACCAATAAGGAAGGAGGCAGAGAAAAATTAAGAGAAGTGGGGGGCTCAAGATGAAATTGGAGATAGAGAGAGGGAAAGGGGAAGGAAAAGGTTGTGTTGTCAGAGTGAAGGGGAAAGAAGAAGAAGATGTGGGTGAAGATAAAACAACATGAAGAAGAGGGGATTAGGTAATGTGGTCAAAAGAAACATAACCAGACGAGGAGGTAGAGAGTTCATATGAAGAAAATAGCAAAGGGTGGAGTGAAACATAATCTACTAGTTCACACTATAGATGATCTTGTTTGTTTCTATATCAAGATTTAATTTAATCCTATAATGAATGATTTATTGTTTTGTAGTTTAGAAAGGATTTATGATGTATGGAGCCTTGCAACTTTGAAGATGAGGGACTATTATGTTGTTGTCTAACCTTTTTGTGCATAATTATTGTTTCTTTATACTAAAGTTCTCAAGATCATATATATGTTCTAATTGAATAAATCGTTTGTATTCTTATTTCATTTTGATTCATAAATGTTGAGCGGCAACAAGGGATTTTATCTTTGTAAGTTGGTTTAGTTTAGAAAAGGTAGGAAATGGAGATGGAGTGATGGAGAGAATGTCAAGGACATAGAAGGGGTTGTGAGGGTAGTTTAGATAGGGATTGGAAGAACAAGAAAGAAGATAAAAGGATATATATGGAAATGAGTCGAAGAAAGATCAAAGAACAAAAAGTAGAGTAGGAGGGCTGCATCTAGTAAGTGTGATCTATAACCCAAGTCTCGATGAAAATGAAGTTGGCTCATCTTTCTCATAGACTAAGAGTTTCCCCATCTTGGTTTTGGGTTCACTATTTTCTAAGATTTAGTCCACTTCATTTTTCTAGGATGACAATTCGTTCATTTTGTATGCAGTTTGTGGCTTACATCACATGTCGATATAAATTGTAAACTTTGAGAACTTAGATATTTTTGTTAGTGCATGTTTTATATTAATTTAGTTGCTCTGTTAGTGGGTTTTCTTTTGATTTCATCTGTCATTTTGTGTAACAAAAGATACATGTATAATGTCATGTGTTTTGTATCCTTTTTGTGTCAAAGATATGAGGAATAGCAAAAGATATAGGCATAGTGCCATGCTTGTGGGTTGCATATTTAATGCATGTTACAGCTACATGGTGACCTATTTGTAATTAGCTATAGTTAAGGAAAAGCTAGATAGAATAAAACATTCTCACATTTAAACTTCTAACTAAAACTTCAGGTCACTCTGTTCAAGAATAGAGCAATCTTTGTGAGAAATAATATGGTAGATGATAATTCTAAGATGGCATTCAAGTAGCTGGCCTTCACAATGATAGAGAAGGTCGCAAGTTGCTTCTTTGAGTTTTTCTATTCATAAACAATTAAATCTCATGCCCACACTTGTGGACGATGAAGGTTATAAGATTTCTGGTCTTAGTTTTAGGTTTTTTCCACTAGACATATACTGATCCATGTATTTGAGTTTGCTCATTGCACCTTGGTGTGGGGGACTGTGATGCCCAAAGTTGTAGCCCACGGAAGATGACTTTTGGTTGCACAATGTTTAAACCAAACATATTTTTATGTATGCATGTCAATGCTGTAGGATAATGTTACAACAGGAAGGGATGTCGTAAAGCATCATTTAACCATCAAATAACACAAAAAACAAGCAAACTGTAAGCAGTGGGGTAAATGTTGCATTCTCTTTATTGTCTATCTTGAATTTGTTTATTTTTGACATTGATGTTGCAGGGGAATATGTTACAACAGAAAGAGAGGTTTTAGAGCATCCTTTGACCAACATGTAATACACAAAATTGAAGCAATCTATAACAAAAGGGCTAATGTTGCACTCTCTCTCGCCTATATTTTCCACAGGAGCAACATGTTGGTTTTTTTGTTTCTTACAGGGTTGGTGTTGAGAATCAAACAATTGAGGTGGACTTTGAGAACATGGCCATCAATGTCAAAGCTGATGCTGGCAACATGGGATCTCATACTACTTGAATATGATAGAGGTAAGTCATATTTGATATCACAAAAATGACTAATTTACTATGGAACTATTAACTCCCACAGTTCACATGGGTGGCTGATGTTGTACTAAATATCTCTTATTTTCATGTCTCTCAACAGGCAATTTTCAATTTTCTTCTTAATCTAAGGTAGGAACATTAATGAACTCATTCTCATCTATAGGTATTGGAGAGAGGATCCAAGGGTAAAAATACAAACAACAACAAATGATGACATTTGATGCGAGGATTTTAAGTCGCTTTTATAGGCTAGTTTCATATGTGTTTTATGCGTTTATTGGTCATTTTCATGGTTAATATTGCATGATTCATGTCCTTCAGCATATAATCTCGTTATGCATCAAATTTACCTTGTTTTATCTAATTTGGTATAAATGATCATGTTTCTCGGAGTTGAGTCGAGTTTATCTTTAAATTTCATGCAATTCACATATATGTAGCCGTCGATCGAGACGGCCATAGTGAGGTAGCCGGAAAGAGTAGAATGGTTCAATACCAGTGATCCAGAAGTCGATGGTAGCGAGATGTCTTCAGCGAGCCAAACATCTGCATGTTGATACCATCGACGCAGGATGTCGATAGTATCGACGTGACGTCAGAGCAAACCCCCAGAAAAGGAAAGGGGTTTCGGTACTATAGCGGATTGATACCATCGACACATCGTCGATGGTATCGACACCGTCGGATCAGGAATTTCTACAGATCGAATCTAAACGAACAACCGTGATGTTTTGGCGGTCGTAAGTGATCCCTATACCTAGGAAACACATCCCAAGCCGTACAATCATGTTCCATTGCATTGCATGAGTCCTGAAGGAGGAGAGAGCGAAGAATGGAGCCGAGAGCTATGCCCCGAACGTTGCCAGAGATGCAGATAGAGTTTTCCACCACCGGAAGGCTTTAGAACGTTCATCCCGCACTGAGGATCATCCAGTTCTTCTCCACTCAGGGGTTACACCATCTCCATTCACACTTTCTCCATGTTTTCTCCTTCCTTTATGATGTTTTGCATTGAGATGAACATGTGGGGCTAATCCCCTTTGTCTTTAGGACCAGGAGTAGCCCGGATAATCATTGTATGATACTTTTTACATAGTTAACCATAATTTGTCTCTCAATTCCGTGGTATGATAATGTTTTCTCAATTCTATCATTGTGCTTGATCACCATAATGGTAATTTAATACCTTTAATTTCTTTTGATGAAGAATTAACGGTTGAAAAGATGCAATAATCACATTAACTTATAAATCCTTTGGAAAAGTCGATGTATGGTTAATGGTGGAAACCTAGAGATATGTTTTTCATGCACCTAATTTAGGGTATAGGTTACTACTGACCTGGAACCAATCTAAATTAAGGTAGTGAATTGTATCGCAGAAGCGAACACTTCTATTCATAGGAGACTACCTGAGATAGGAGACAAGTTGTGATAATCATATAGAAATTAGTACAACGAGAATCTATGGTGAAACCGCAATCCTAAGATTCCTTTTTAAATGATTAAACCAACCATTTAATTGATTGCTTTGCTTTCTTTTGTTTTTATTTTCTTTGCTTTCTTTTGTTTTTATTTTCTTTGACAAAACAATTGTCAAACTTTTATAATCGGTCTAGCTGATTGCAAGTAGTTAGTAGTAGTCTACCGAAATTACGTTCTCTGAGTTCGACTCAGGCCTCACAAAGGCCTATATTACATTGACGTGTGCACTTGCGTTATACGCACCATAAAGGTGTGCCACGTTTTTGGCACCGTTGTCGGAGAACGACAATTTTTGGCACTATGAGTGCTGCGAGCGGCCACACTAGGCCACTTTTTCATATAAATCTTAAAATTTTAAATGTAATTTCACATCTTTTAATTACTTATTCCTTTTAGCATTGTACTGAAATAATTTCCATCTTTTCAGGTGCTAGTTGATGGTAAAGATGTGTAGCACAGACTACGCCGAATTACCAGTAATTTTGCCAGTAGGTGAAGAAGTTGAGTTGACAAATCCACCATTTGAGGAATTTGAACAAGAACCTGAAGAAATGGCTGAAGAAAAGACAATATGGGAGAAGATCAAGGCTTCTTCCTCATCAGCATCAAAGGGCGAATGAAAAGGCAGGCAATCAACATTCCCACATACAAGATTGATCCGATATTGATAAACCTGGTCAAGTCTCAAGCATTTCACGGGTTGAAGAATGAAGATCCTATTGCTCACATTAGCACATTTGTGGAAAACTGTGATATGATAAGGATTGATAGGTTTCCACAGGAGGCACTCTACTTGAAGTTATTTCCCAGCTCTCTCGTAGGAAATGCATGAGAATGGTTGCACAACCTTGATGATGAAATCATTGAGACTTGGGATCAAATGATTGAGGTTTTTTTTGAGCGATTTTTCCCACCTGAGAAGACCAATGACCTAGTGAGGAAAATTCAAAATTTCAGTAAAAAGGAGGGAGGAACCTATTCTGAGAAATGGGAACGCTTCCAGATCATGCTGAGGTGGTGCCCACATCATGGGTTGGACAAGGAAAAACAAGTAAAAATTTTCTACTTTCCTCTCAATGAGCATGACAGAAGAAACTCAGATTCAGCAGGCTCATGTTTCTTCTTGAACAACACAGACACAAGGTGTTGGAAGATCTTGAAGAACATGGCTAAGAAATAGTCCTGGGGTGATAGAGCACCAGAACAAGTTAGAGTTGTAGGGGATGCAAAATCCATCAAAGAACTGAATGACAAGATGGACCTTATTGCGAAGAGACTTCTAGAAAAAGAAGATGGAGGATCTGATGATGAGGAACAAGTGAAATTCATGCGCCAGCAACAGGGGTACAAAAATAATGACTATTCTTAGAGGAAGGACAAAAAGTTTTCATGGAAAGATCCAAATAATTTCCTATAGGATCCTAATGCTAAGCCACAACCCGCGACAGAGGAAAAGATCAATGAGTTGCTCAATTAGGTGATAAAGCATAATCATGAGCTAATGAGCACATTTGGCCAACAAATCAAGCAACAAGGAGAATTTATGAACCAGTTTGGGCAAACTCTACAAAGTCATGGGGCTCAAATGAGGACTCTTGAGACATCTATAGCATAGATGGTAGCTGAATTAGCAAGTCTGAAGAAGCCCACAGTGCAAGGTTTTCCAAGAAATACAAATGTTCCAGGAGGGAACCACCCGGCTAAAGCCATTCTAATGAGGAGTGGAAAGAAACTTTTAAACCCTAGGGTCGATGAACGGAGCACCCCATAGCCAAAAGAAGGAGGGAAGGCCACAAAGGAGCCTATTGCAGAGAAGGAGAAGGATAATATGACGCCATATGTTCCATCACATCAGAGGGCACAGATCGTCCCTGTCCCTTACCCTAACAGTCTCAAAGCCAAGAAAGTGGATGCACAGTTCAAAAAAATTTTGGACAGTTTTAGAAAACTTTCTGTTAATATTACTTTGTTGAAGGCGATTGAGAAGATACCCTCATATGGTAAATTCTTAAAAGACATAATTACAAAGAAGAGGAAGATACCTGATACCGAGGTAGTAGTGCTTAAGGAGAAGGTCAACGCCTTCATTCTGGGTAAATTGCCACCAAAGAGACAAGATCTGGGTTGCTTCAACATCTCCTGCTATATTGGAAAAGTAAAATTTGGTGAGGCACTATGTCATTCTGGGGCAAGTATCAACTTGATGCCCCTCTCTACATTCAAAAATCTTGGGCTAAAAGAATCTCGACAGAGCAATTATAACAATTCAACTGGAAGACAATTATGTGGTGAGGCCGTATGGTATTTGCGAGGATGTCTTAGTAAAGGTTGATAGGTTTATGTTCTCGGCTGATTTTGTTGTTATGGAGATGCAAGATGAACCAGGGAATGAGCTACTTTTGGGAAGACCCTTTCAAGCCACTACCGACATGATACTAGAGATAGGTAGAGGCCGGTTGACAATGGGTATAGCCGATGACAGATTTGAAATACTCATGCCACCAAATCCAAAGCTGTCACACACAAATGAACAATGTCATAAAATAAAGCACTTTGAGCACCACATCTCTCTTTGTCTAGGGAAGCCATTTCTTGATATGGCTCACGTCATGATGAAGGTAGATAATAGAACAATTGTTGTGGACATCATGGAGCAGACGAAAGTAATTTCTCTTGTGAAAGTTGTGGGTTATCCCGACGATAAAGAAGAAGAAGTTTCACCGTCTACTGAGGATGAGGCTATAGTAGTCTCCATGTTTGACTCATACTCACAACTGCCCCTTGAGGCATGTCTTTTCAACTTAATGGAAGATTGGATGAGAAGCACCTCATTACAAGAATGTGTAAAGATGCTTCAAGTGCTTCCTCGCTATTACGCCAAGCACTATGAAGATCTGGGACCGCTGCCACCACCGATTCAATCTTCCTTGGTCAGCCCACTTGAGTTGGAACTTAAGCCGCTGCCCCCTCACTTAAAGTATGTCTTCTTGGCGGATAATGAGAAGCTTCTGGGGATCATATCGGCATATCTGAGAGTCAATGAGGAAGCGCAGTTGATGATTGTGTTGAAGAACCACCGTGGTGCATTTGAGTGGTTCATTTCTGACATCAAGGGGATCTCCCCTACTCTATGCCAACACAAGATCCGACTTGTGGAAGGATCCAAGACAGTGATTCAGCCGCAACGTCGAGTCAATCCTAGCATGATGGCGGTCGTCAAGAAGGAGGTGATCAAGCTTCTTTTGGCGGGCATCATTTATGCTATTTCAGATTCGACATGGGTAAGCCCCACACAGGTAGTCCCTAAAAAGGGGGAAATCATTGTCACTCAGAATATGTTGAATGAACCAGTCACCACCAAACTGGTAACTGGGTGGCGTGTTTGCATTGATTATCACCGTCTGAACTCCGCTACTTTGAACGATCATTTTCCTCTCCCATTCATTGATCAAATTTTAGAGCGATTGGCTAGCCGCTCTCATTTTTTCTTTTTCGATGGCTATTCCAGCTACAATTAGATTTCCATTGATCCTAAGGATCAAGAGAAGTCGACCTTCACTTGTCCTTACAGAACTTTCACTTACCGCCGCATGTCTTTTGGGTTGTGCAACCCACCGACCACTTTTCAGCACTGCATGCTTGCTATTTCCTCTGATATGGTGGAGCACTGTTTAGAGGTTTTTATGGATGACTTTTCCGTCTACGGTGTGTCATTTGATGAATGTCTGCAAAATCTTGATAAGGTGTTGCATAGATGTGAGGACACACATTTATTCCTCAATTGGGAAAAGTGCAATATGATGGTAAATGAAGGCATAGTGCTAGGACACAAGCTGTCCTGTAAGGGACTGGAGGTGGATCCAGTGAAGATTGAGGTTATTTCCAAACTACCTCCACTGAATATGGTGAAAAGGGTGCGAAGTTTCCTTGGTCATGCAGGGTTTTATTGCCTATTTATCAAGGACATTTGGAAAATAGCTAAGCCTCTATCGAAATTGCTTGAGAAAGATGCAGTTTTTTATTTTAACGAGAAATGTCTGCATGCTTTTGAGGTACTTAATGAAAAATTGATTTTTGCGCCAGTTGTTCAAATGCCGGATTCGACTAAGCCCTTCGAACATATGTGTGACGCGTCAGATTTTGCCGTAGGGGCTGTTCTTGGGCAGCATCTTGAGAACAAACCTACAGTGATTTTTTATGCATCTAAAACTTTAAATGACACCCAACTAAATTACACCACTACCGAGAAAGAATTGCTTGTCGTGGTTTTCACTTTTGAAAAGTTTCGACAATATTTAGTGGGTTCTGAGGTTGTGGTGTGGACTGATCATGCCGCCATAAAATACTTAATGGAGAAGAAAGATGATAAACCTAGATTGATTAGGTGGATCTTATTATTGCAAGAATTCGACATTGAAATTAATGATAAGGCAGACATTGAGAATGTGGTTGCGGACCACTTATCTCGGTTAGAGCGGGTTAATGAGAGGGATACTAACATACCCATTACTGAGACATTTCCGGATGAGAAAATTCTTTCAATTCAATCTACGGATCCTTGGTTTTTGCATATTGTCAATTACCTTGTATGTATGGAAATCCCGGATGATTGGACTTATCAAGAGAAAAAAAGGTTTTTCCATTCTTTGAGATATTATTTTTGGGATGACCCTATTTTGTTGAGACAATGTAGGGATGGAATCTTATGCAGGTGTGTATCGGAAAATGAATATGATAGTGTGCTTAGTCACTATCATACACTACCCACCGGTGGTCATCATGCGAGTGCAAGGACAGTGGCCAAGGTGCTAGAGAGTGGCCTTTACTGGCCTACACTTTTCAAAGACGCCTATGACTATGTGAGGCAGTGTGATTCCTGTCAAAGGGCAGGTAATATCTCAAAATGGCAAGAGATGCCCCTCAATGTATTTCAAGAATTTTAGGTATTTGATTTGTGGGGTATTGATTTCATGGGACCGTTTGTGTCCTCAAATTCCAATTTATATATATTCCTTGTTGTTGATTATGTATCAAAGTGGGTAGAGGCAATACCCACAAGGACTAATGACGTTGTGGTAGTGTGCATGTTCGTGTAGGAGCATATTTATTGTAGGTTTGGTGTTCCATGAATGATCATTAGCGATGGAGGAACCCACTTCACGAATAGGAAATTTGCTGTATTATTGAGAAAATATGGGGTTAAGTATAATTTAGGTACCCCATATCACCCGCAGATGCAATGCCAGGTGGAGGTATCCAATAGGGAGATCAATAAGATTTTGGAGCGCACGGTGACCTCTTCTAGGAAGAATTGGAGTGCATTACTACCAGACACACTATGGGCATATAGAACTGCATTCAAGACACCTATAGGCACCACACCTTTTAGGTTGGCTTACGGGCGAGCTTGTCATTTGCCGGTGGAATTAGAGCACAACGCACATTGGGCGCTCAGGAAATTGAATTTGATCATGGACGAGGCAGGGAGAAAGTAAATGTTAGAGCTCAATGAGCTAGATGAGATAAGGATGAATGCCTACGAGAACTCAAGGATCTATAAGGAGCAGACAAAGCAAATCCATGATTACCACATTCAGCTATGAGTGTTCATAAATGGTGAGAGGGTGCTTTTGTTCAATTCAAGGTTAAAGTTGCATCATGGAAAATTGTGATCCAGCTGGAGTGGACCATTTGTGGTAGAGGAGGTGCGACCCCATGGTGCTATCATGGTTAAGGATGGTGATAGAACATTCTTAGTAAATGGTCAAAGATTGAAGCACTATTATGAGGAGGACTACACAAGGAAGGTGCATGAGGTTAAACTCATGGCGCTTAAGGAAGAATAAACATCTTCATTTCGTCTAGCCTAAGACGTTAAAGTAGGGAACTTGTTGGGAGGCAACCCAACCATTGGTAACTGTATTTTCATTTAGTTAATTTTTCATATTTTTGAAGTATTTTTCATTAATTTAGTATTGATGGTTGTAAACATTATGCCCTGATATATGTGTTAAGTGTGCAGGACTGCTTGGGTGTCGATACCATCGACCCTTGTGTCGATGGTAGCGACAAGGGTGCAGAGCAGAAACTATAGAAATTTTGCTTCGTCGATACTATTGATGAACTCATCGATAGTATCAACCACCTCACAATAGATTCGAATAAAATTCTGGAGGAGGTCGATAGTATCGACACGATGGTCGATGCTTGTGAGATCCCTGAAGATTTTTAGAAAAATTGGTAGCAGAGATATCGATACCATCGATTGCCATGTTGATGGTATCGACCCGGCTTCAGAGAAAATATGGTTCCAGGTCTCGTGAGGATAAGGGTTGGCAACAGAAATCGATGCCATCGACACCTCGTCGATGGTATCGACGCGAAACGTCAGGGGCACTGACCTCAGTTATAAAAGGAGGGATTGTAGTTCATTTCTCTTCACACGTTCAAAAGATTCTTCCTCAACTTCGACCTTAGGCATTGGCGAGCAACTAAAGGCACGTAACGAGCATCTAACGAGCGAGAAATCTTCCCCGAGTCTGAACTACTTTGGAGATGCAGCAAAAACCTTTCTACGACCACTACTGGTGTCAGGACTACTTTCGAGGCTGCCCACAGCCGCCACCAAAGCCCCCATCTGATCCTTCATTTCAGGGGAAGTATCCAACATGGGATCCCAGTGGTCAGCAATACCCGCAGTACCCGCCACCTGAGCAATAGAGGGTATCACTGTTCCACCTTCTGGGGTTGTTTTTGACTATGAGGCCATAGTCTAATTCAAGCTTGGGGGGGAGATGGAACAGTTTCTATCTTAGTTTTTATTTTTATTTTCTTTTCTTTTAGTATATTTCTTAGCTTTTTGCAGTTTTTTTTAGTATTGCTTATTGTTTACAGCTTTCTAGGATCCACAGTCTATCTAGTGTAATCCATGGATGTCTAATATAAATGTATGTCATCTTTATGTTTGTCATATGGGGGAAATTTGAAAATTGAGCATTAATTTAAAAGAATTTTCAAGAAATTGTAAGCTTGCCTTGTTTGAAATTGAGCACCAAACTTATGAAAATAATTGGGTAGGTCAACTTTAAAACATATAATCATAACTGTACATTCAGATGATTCAAGAAATGTGGATGGAATTGGATGTTGAGCCTAAACTGACCAAACGGTAATGATACTTTAATAATAAGTGAGAGAGAGAAACTCATTGATTGATTGGTACACATGTCAGTAAAGAGGGACATATAATCTTGTCCAATGGTTCTGTGAATTAGTCTTGTGATCTATCAACCTCATTTCATTCTTACTCCACCATAAGAACTGGAAGCACATTACTATCTTTCACTCATTTACTACATTCCACGTAGATAGTTGCTGCATTATGGTTATTTTTGCATATCCCTACATAAAAAAAATGAAAAATAGAAAGTAGTAATACATGCACATTGTCCTTAGGTGCATGTCATAGTAGTTGCATAATTGTCATTATATAGTTGCATTTTCATATTTTGAGCATATAGTACATCATGTGTTTTATGTTCTTCTAAAAACATTAAAGGCATTGAACTTGTTCCATACCCTCCAAAAAGAATGCATCAAATGTACAAGTTATGTAAAAGGAAGGAGGCCCAACAAATAACTCATTGTCATTTATGAAAATGAGGGCTCAGAAAAAAAATTTGAGAAGTAATAAAGAAGAAGAGGGAGAAAGGAACATGTTCTCACCTGAGAATTAAGAAGAATAAGCACATGGTGTAGTTTTCTTAGATATTCCATGTCACCCTGAGACAGAATGATATTGCATACATCATTCCACCAAAAATGTATCATTAGGACATTTTCATTTGCATGTTGCATCATGATAGGACATTAATCTTTATATTGCATGATTTACTATTATGTGCTTCTTTTTTCTTCCATAGACACCCATTCCATCCACCTGTTGCTCAAAATGGTAGGCCACCCATGATTATCTCCTCATTCTTGCATAAAAGGAGATCTGCTTCCATGTAGATGGTAATTAGGATATGAGCAACGTAGATAGAAGATCACAAGATACACCACACCTGAACCGGAGAACTTGATTATGTTATCTGCTTTATTTGATAGTGTTCTTTGACTACGGGGTGGACATCTCTTACAGATGATAATTGTCACCTTTAGGGTAGTTATCGTTTTTTGGTTTGTGAGGGCCGATATGTGCATGCCAGGTGGGAATCATATAGTGATGTCTTTTATGATAGTATGTTCTTTAGTTGACCCTCACAATTATATTATGTAGTTTTGTTGCTCGAGGACGAGCAAAGTTCAAGATTAGGGGAGTTTGATGTGAGGATTTTATGTCACTTTTATACGCTAGTTTCATATGTGTTTTATGCGTTTATTGGTCATTTTGATGGTTAATATCACATGATTCATTGCCTTCAGCCTATAATCTCGTTATGCATCAAATTTACCTTGTTTTATCTTATTTGGTATAAGTGATCATATTTCTCAGAGTTGAGTTCAGTTTATCTTTGAATTTCAGAAAATTCACATATATGTAGTCGTCGATACATCGACGGCTATCGATACTATCAAGATGGCCACAGTGAGGTAGCCGAAAAGAGCAGAATGGGTCAATACCAGCAATCCAGAAGTCGATGGTAGCGAGATGTCTTCAGCGAGCCAAACATCTGCACATCGATACCATCCACGCAGGATGTCGATAGTATCGACGTGACGTCAGAGTAAATCCCCAGAAAAGGAAAGGGGCACCGGTACTATAGCGGGTCGATACCATCGACACACCATCCATGACAGCGGTAAGTGATCCCTATACCTAGGAAAGACGGACCAAGTATTACTATCACGTTCCAATGCATTGCACGAGTGCTGAAGGAGGAGAGAGCGAAGAACAGAGCCGAGAGCTACACCCCAGACATTGCCAGAGATGCAGACGGAGTTTTCCACCGCAGAAAGGTTGTATAATGTTCATCCGACGCCGAGGATCATCTGGTTCTTCTCTGCTCAGGAGTTACACCATCTCCATCTATGCTTTGTCCATGTTTTCTCCTTCCTTTATGATGTTTTGCATTGAGATGAACATGCGGGGCTAATCCCATTTATCTTTAGGATAGGGAGTAGCTCGGATAATCGTTGTATGACACTTTTTACATAGTTAACCATAATTTGTCTCTCAATTCCATGGTATGATATTGTTTTCTCAATTCTATCATTGTGCTTGATCACCATAATGGTAATTTAATACCTTTAATTGCTTTTGACGAAGAATTAACGGTGGAAAAGACAGAATAATCACATTAACTTATAAATCCTTTGTAAAAGGCGATGTACGGTTAATGGTGGAAACCTAGAGATATGTTTTTCATGCACCTAATTTAGGGTATAGGTTACTGCTAATGTGGAACCGATCTAAATTAAGGTAGTGCATTGTATCGCGCAAGCGAACTATTCTATTCATAGGCCAGTAAACGAGATAGGAGACAAGTTGTGATAATTATATAGAAATTAGTACAATGAGAATCCGTGGTGAAACCGCAATCCTAAAGATTCATTTTTAATTGATTAAACCAACCATTTAATCGATTACTTTGCTTTCTTTTGTTTTTATTTTCTTTGCTTTCTTTTGTTTTTATTTTCTTTGACAAAACAACTCTCAAACTTTTATTATCGGTCTAGAAGATTGCAAGTAGTTAGTAGTAGTCTACTGAAATTACGTTCCCTGAGTTCGACTCGAGCCTCACAAAGGCCTATATTACATTGACGTGTGCACTTGCGTTATACACACGATAAAGGCATATCAACATTCTTAGCCAAAACAACACAGAATCCGTCTTTTTTACAATGGATGGTGAAACAAAGTAAAAGGAGGAAACATCAGACAGAAGAGAAGTTTCTTCTCTTCTTGATAACATTACATTATTATGCAACTACATCAAAGGTGTAGCTAGGAGACCTTGTTTGTTGGATCTATTGAATTACAATGGAATTCACATGTTTGATGGATATATTGAATATACTCCTACTACAGTGCAGTAGTCATCATACACCAATTTGTTACAATCTCATAAAGTATGTGCTTTTTCTTTAAAGAATTAACTTATCCCAAATGACAAAATGTATTTTATTTTTTTACTATAATGACGATGTACACAGAATGAACATGTACCTTTGTTGCTGTCAACTTTAACTAATGAAAAGTGTTTATCCAATTTTTTAGTTATGTTAGGTGTCGTTGTTGCCATTGACTTTATATTGTCTTAAATATAAGCATATATGTTGTATGCTGGCCTTCCAAAAAATGTAAAGATGATCACAGGCCTATATTTGTGCCTGTATCAGCTGCCTTTGCTCCCTAGAGCTTGGGCACATACTCATGAGACAGCACACGTGACTGTATAGTCACCCGCGCCCGTATCTGTAATATAATTGTTTTTATATTGATTAGCATCCTATTCGATATATAATTTGTTATGTGCATGTACATGAATGTATCCACAACTGAACATGAATTTGTAAATGCACAGCTGTAACAACATCTCATGCAATCCATTTTCATATTAGTCAAATCATATATCAACAATTTAGAACACAAAATAGTGCACACAAGTAGATTGACATTTCAAAATTGATAAATTTATTAAATAATATATAAATAAGTCACCCTAACATATATGCATAAAATAATTATGAACTAATGTTCCCATAAAATAAGTCACATGTTATAATGTTGATTAAGAGAAATAAAGTTCATAAAAGGACTAGAAGTCCATAATTGAGAATATTGATACATAATTTAATTAAATATAAAATTAATAAACTTAATGAGATAATGATAAGATAAATTTGTTCTAAAATTTTCTACAACCTTTTAGAACAAGGAAGAGATTAAAAGATAAATAATAAATCTTTAAGCGTGATATTGAATAATTATTATGAGAAATAGTAGTAATAATGAATAAATGGCTAAAATTCATAAAAGGAGAACTATTTGGTTAGAGATAACTTTATATTAGTTTTCTTTGCATATGTTTTTACTTTAGGGCCAAGTTTCACAAATTAGGATAATAATAATCATATCTATTTTATTTTGAAAAGAAAAGGTGTTTTTTCTCCAAAATATGATAAAATATCAAATGACTCCAAACTAGATTAATCTTAAATTTGTAATCTACACAATAAAATAGTCTTTGGATGAATTTTTATCTAATTTGGAAAATACTTGGTGAAAAGGAGAAGTTAGGAGAGAGAAAGTGTGTAGAACTGTGATGACCTGAAATTTGAGGATTATGATACCCAACACTGTATTTGAAGTTCATTAATTTCCATTTTGGTTGATCACAATTTAAGGTTACTTATATCTAAACATGATGCAATCGACTCAAACATATGATAGTCATCCCATCAAATGATCAAGAACCAACATTCAGGGTCATTATGTTCACAGAAACAATGAATGTGATATATTTATCAAACTTGAGCGCCATTGGATTAACCATACATTTAGTGATTTACACAGAGGTAAATGTTTGAATAATGATCCCTAGGTTGTATTGCGGTCATATAAGTTTACAAATACAATTCAAATGATAATTATATGAAACTTTACTATACCCTAGATCTGATGCTTTTTGAGAAACGATTTAGCATTACAAACTTTGGTTTTTGATTTGAAATAAGTAGACATAAGTTTCATACATCCCAATGTTACATGACATGCTTGTGGTTGCTATATTAACGCAAAATGTAGTCCATGGATAAAGGGTGCGGGACGCATCCTAGGTCACCCCTAACCCTAGGAAAAGGTGGAACAGAACTAGGTGAGGTGTCTTTAGATCCGATGAGGCAGGATAAGAGAATCTCATTTGTAAACCCATGATCTGCGCAACACACTAACATATGCACTCTTCACTTGACGTTGAAGACCCATGGTGTCCAGAGAAAGCAGTTCCCACCTTCACCATCCTATCTCACGAATCATGGATATGATGCCATGGTGTCAGCATATTCAAGGACGACTGTCTTAGAGACTTGTCCGTGCCTCCTACTCTCTCTGTATCCTATTGTGACATAGCCATGGTAGAATTATATCAGATGATAACCTTTTCCTAATATACTAGTCCTTATCATCATCTTCCTTGGCATGACAGGATTCTGCTTTCTTTCTGGCAATGTGTCGAGCAGTAGATAGACAAGGCGAGTAATGGGGAGCTCCAACTGTTACCAATGGTGGATAGCGATGGGGGGGGTGAGGAGTAGGCGCATGGAGGATCTCAGGTGGAATTTGATCCTCAGAGTCAAAGCTGGAGCTATAGAGATAAAACCTGCCTCCTTCTCATTGTCTACAGCAGGCTACTTGTTGTATCTCTCTCTACCCTAGGACCCAAGAGTTGCGAGGCTCAGTAGTGACCAGAAAGCTTACTCCATTTGTTGTGAAGGGGATTCAGCAGCAATCATCCACCTTTCGAGTCTGGTTCCCTCTCACAAGCATGTCGAATCATTCCCTTGTATCTCCTGTGCTAGAGCCATGTAGAAGAAAGTTTTTATGCTATAGAGCAGCCGCCAGTGGGTGGTGGTGCCGTAGGTGGCATGGTGTCCATGAGATCAGAGGCACGAGAGAACAATAGGTGGTCATCAGCTCGCAGGCTGGTGCTCCGCCGACGTCCGTTGGAGTCTCCCCGAAGCTTTGCCCTCTTTCAGTGTGAGAAAACATCACTGATGACCTTTATTGGTTGCCTCAACTCCCAGAAGGCCCTCGAACCTGATGGTGGAAGGAGGAGCAGACGATGAGAAGTTCTTCCTCATGATATTTCTCAATCCATCTGAGAACCACGACCGCACAAATAGACGACAAACAGGTTGTGTCTGTGAGAAGGGAGAACGCGTGACCCCAGGTTGTTGACGGATCATCAAGATCGTGGATCTGGGTTAGGATCCAGCTAGCATCTTAGGTAAATCTTTCACTTTTTCCCAAAATTAGACTTGACCTTAACAAAATGGTTATAAATAGCTAATTGGCCAATAAATCCCCCAAAAATATCCCTAAACTCAAAACAATTTTTAGTTTATTATAACACAATTAGATCAAACCTTTGAGGCATTATTATTGATGATTTTTTTATCTTCAAGATAATACTCCTATTTAGGGTTCATTAAGTATAATAAATATTATCCAGATGGGATTAAGTATCAGAAAATTCTCCTAGAATCCTACTGATGATTTAGATCTAGTTTTTGACTCTGATCTGAATAATATTTCTAAATAGTAGGTCATTTTGTATTAATGATTATTTAGATGCTTTTAACCTCATTTTGATTCCAGAAAATAGACTAATCCTTTAAAAAAAAAGACTAATCATTAGAAAATTATGAAAATTGAACTATACCTAAATAATCACCTCTAGATCATTATAAAAATACTAGAGACATATTTAAGATTAGTAACACCTAGATTTGACCTAAACCCTAAATTGAACCTAAATACCATTAATAATGATGAACCTTGTATTTAATGATGATTAATTGCTATTAATCAGGTGATGACCAGAGATGTAGATGATCCAGAATATAACTAGGACTCTTTGAACTCAGGTACATGGGTTTTTATTTAAATATATGACTATGGTTTTCTTGGTTGCAATCATGATATGTATGTATGATATCTTCTATTTGCAAATATTGGATGTAGTAGCACTATATAGTACTCGATGTTTTATCACTTGAAAACATAAATGATGAGTAGATGTTTTGTAGTTATTTAAGGTGTTCATTATCCCCCTTACGAGGCAATGGATTAATGTTGACTAGTACTCCTCCCTAGAGCACACGGTGTATGGGGAGTTTCCCTAGAGTACTCAGTACATGGGTATGGGCCCAATATATATGTTTTGGTACTAGTCCACCTTAGTAATGCAATCCATCTAGAAAAATGAGTAAAATTGGCGTATTTTTATTAATGAACAAATGTTTTCTATAATTTTCTTCCTTTATTTCTGCAAACCTTTTCAAATTATGAAAACCATAAATATATGTATCTTTCTACCCATGTACTCGACACCTTGTGTGTTGATTCATTGTTTTTCATATGTTTTAGGTTCAGAGCTATCATGCGATAAAAGAATAGGATGTGAGTGAGCAAGTTGTACATGTTGTACCTATTGTGCAGATCCTAGTTTAGAATACATGTTCATAGACTGTAGACTTTTTCATTCAATATGTAATTGTAAATCGTGTTGTAATAACTCACTTTGTAATATATACATGTTCAATGTTGAGATTGTTATTGTGTATGCATTAAATTTGAATGTTCATGTATGTGCAAATTGCTTCCGCAACACACTTTGACACAATTGTCTAATGTTTTCAGGTTTGTCCTCTTAGGCCTTCTAAGTCTCAAGACGACAGAATCTGGGGACGTTACAAGAACATTCAAAAAATTAAATAATGTACAAATCACTTCATCATGTGAAATTAAGGGCAAATTTGTATCTAATATATATAATGTGACTTGTAGGTGAAGTTTCAATAATTTTGGAGAATCTTAGTGTCATTAATGCATTCGGAATGAGAAAATAAGATTTGCTAATTAATTGAATCAAAAGTCTTCAAAAGGGAAATATAAGTACAAATTTAGATTCTATATGATCATATTAGGTAGGTATCATATTCAATTTAATTTGAAGTTTGTTTGCACCCTTTTTGGAGGAGAGAGAAAATAAGAAATTAATGTGAAAACACTTTTTTGAATTAGAATGGAATTTCATTTATAGGTCATGTGGGCTATTTTTTTTTAATATAAGAGATTTCTCCTTAGTCGTTCAATCTCAGATATGACAGTCCAGGGGTTGTCTTCTACCCCGTGCCTGTTTTGGAAATCAATATTCAATACAAAAGTTGTTTTTGGGATTTCTCTCTCCTCACTCGACGATTCTTCGGTATTTTACCTATTTTGATTTACTTTTTAGATTCCATACAAGATGATCATGTGTACGAGCCCTAAATCCCTATATATAGAAAATGCACAATTCCGTCCTCTCCATCTCTTCTCATAGAAATCCATCCACTACACCCCATCTCCGCACGAGTGCCCCAAAACATTCCTCAACCTCTTTATGTTTCTCCTCTTCCCTCAATTGTATCACTGCTACCCTCACACCCTTGCACGTACTCAATTTTTTAATCTCGAGTGACCTCAGCACATTCCAGCCTCCTCCGCCACTACCTGAGAAATTGGCACTGAGGTAAGAACTTGCTAAACTCCTACTTGCATTTACTTACCATAAACCTTCGTCTACTTCCTGGTATCACAGTTTCTGATCTCGACTTGTCAAACTAATTTTTGGGCTTATCAGCCATGGTGTCTGCGCAAGTTTGGACCTTGTTGATATGTTCTTTGCCTTCATTTTTCTCTCCTGTATCTTTTGGCGGTCTTGTTTTTCTTATTCCTTCACTATTTCATTGATTTCCAGTCCCCATCAGTGCTCTTTTTCACGACATGGAACTTGCTAAGGATGGCTGCTTTGAGCCTTTTTGTTTGGTGAGATGCTTCCTTGTCTTTGTGGTGACTTAACGACAATGTCAAGGTGGTTTCTTGAATGTTTTGTAGCCTCATCTCTTACTAATTCTTTTCCTTATGTTGTTCAGCATCCATGGCGTGAGAGTCAAATTAGGGGGAAGAATTCGAGATGTTGTTTCTCCTCTTTACCCTCCTATTTTCCTCTTTGCTTTTGTTTTTCTGAGAAAGGCATTTTTGTAACTTTTACCAGTTTTTATTTCTTGCTTTTGCTCCTACAGAGTGTTGAGTTGTCTAAGGGGCCAGCAGAGTTGGCCAACGCTGATTGGGCCAACTAAGTACGAGTGCCCTCTCCCTCTCTCTCTTGCTTTCTCGCAAGTCAGATGCTGACATGGATTTATCTAATTGGTCAGTTTACAAAAATTCATATCTAATTACTTATAGCTCAAAAAATATAATAAAATATGATATGAAATTAGAAAAATATAATTATCCAATGGTTCTAAGTTTGTTGCTAAAATATGATTTTTAAAAGGTAATTTTTAATGGGTTTAGTTGTTTATAATTTGTAAAATTCTTAACTCATAATTAAGTTAGAAAAATGAAATAGAATATGTGAATTCAGAAAAATATAATCTAAAACGTGGCATCGTTTTGATAACCTAATTCACTGATTAGAAAAAGGCAATTTTTAGTGTTTTAATAATTAATGTAAACCTAACCCTAATTCTACATATATGCATCATAGGTGTTTTAGAGACCTAGGCTTGGATCTAGGACAAAATTTGGACTGTTTAGATTGTTACATAAGGTATGAATGCATCTCTTACTATTCATGTTGAGAAATTTCTCTCTCTTATTATATGTTTTGCATCTCCTATTCTTATACATTGAGAAATGACATATTTTTGTATCTCTTTTGATCCTATTGAAAATCATCCTACACAATAATCCTTTCTCCTTTGAGAACACATTTCTTGTGGAATACCTTATTTTCTATGATCTTGTGATCAATTTATTGTGATGAACATTATTTTGGACTCTATCCTATATATGGTTTCATGGTGGAACTTTACTTGGAGGTACATGCTCTTTTTGCCCACTTTTGTGATAGTGGTGACAAATCTTATTTAATATTACTATAATTTTTACTTGCCTCTACATTAAGCAAGTTATGGGATTCAAGATCCCTAGAGTAGTGTAATTGCATTGGTTCTGGGTTATCTGCCCTTATTATATTTTTGGAATGGAGTTTATGTGCCCCATACCCGAGTTTCAAGTTTATGATGCTTGGCACACATTTCATATATTGAGGAGTTTGATTATGTGCCATTCTCGATCACATTTCAAGTTTATGAGGCTTGGCCTCCATTGTCTTTATATTGTTCTAGTGTGATGTTTATCTCACATGCATGGAGATTGTTATTTTGATATGGGTTTTGTGCCCATGATGTATAAGTGCTTCTGTGGCACATTTTTTAAGATTGTTTAGTGGAAACTATTTCTGATATTCATTGTCTCATGAAATTCATAATCTTTTATGCCCATTTGGGTAGTCCTTATATTTTCTATGGGAAGCAGTCTTTACTTGATGTCCTTTTATTCGATAAATTCCACAACTATATTTTAGTATGCACATACCAATATTTTTCTGATGTCATCTTCACATTTTCTTTTGTGGAATTCACTTCCAACCCCAGTGTTGGACAACGAGAGGGTAAATCAAGGTGACCTGGACCACATCAAGTGTAGCTGAGACCTTGTGGAGGGTAAATCAATTAAGGTGACATGGACCACATCAAGTGTAGCTGAAACCTTGTGGAAGACCTCTTGAAGTTGTTAGTTGATTCTCAGCTAGTCTTATGTTTAGTTAGTTTTCCCTTTTATCTCACCCTACAAGGTAACAAGCTTTGTAATGGTTAGAAACATCTTTAAATTCTGCCACTATTGTTGGTGTTATGATACATACATGTTGAATAAATTGGTTATCATCCCATTCGTAAAAAAAATTATATTGATGTTTGTTTTAGGATGTTGATTTTTTATTTTAGTAGGGAATGGATCCCCTCTGCGCTCTCTTGTTTACCACAATGAGATAGGAAAACAATTGTTAGAGAAACTGATTCTCAATTATTTTTGTTGGAAGCCCCCAGTACCCCTCTATTTATAGTAGAGGTTAGGGTCATGGTTCCTAGTCTGTGTGGGAATGGAAAGGATCAGAATCACAAATTTCTGGAACCTACTAAAATGCAAACTGGTCATTTTGTATGTGAAATGCTTATCTTGTGTGCAAAATACTCATCTCTTTAGCGAAATAGTCATTTCGTGAAGTATTCTATTCTAAATCATATTGGCAATTCAAATCCAATTAATGCACAACATGACGTCAAAATTAATCCTTGATGTAAACAAATTTCCTCAGGAACCAAGCGTCTTGCTCACGTGAGCTGGTCATCTTGCAATCACAAACTGGTCACTTCGCTCACACGATTCTATCCTCTCACGACCCCAAACTGATTGTCTCGCTCACACGAGCCGGTCGTCTCACAACCATGAACCGTTTATGTCTCTCTTGCGAGTCGGTTGTTTTGTGCCCTAGTTTTGGCATAACTCAACCAATATTGATTTCTGATGAACCTACCACTCCTAACGGCAATTTCAACACTTGAGTCGGTCAGTTGGCAGCCAAACGAGTTGATTTGTTGCTTGAATTGAATACAGAAACAATTTAGTAATCAATCCAATCATCATTCATGATTAAAATCCTCTTCTAGATAAGTTCCTATGTGTGTGACCCTATAGGTACCACATCATGTTGGCAGTGAGTGTCCATAACTAGCTTATGACATCACAAGCAAAGAGTGGTGCCTAGTCGCACAACAGTGCTACCCAAGTGAATGGAAAGTTGAACAAATTCAACCTACAATCTGTGTTTGGTGTTGGAGTGTTTGTATAATTCATTTGTCTCTGATATTTAAATTAAATCCAAGGCATGGAATCATCATCCTCTTCAACATTTAATCTACATTCCTTGAACTAGAATAGACTATCTGAAATATGAATGAAATCAATAACATTAACTGATTAACATGTGCATGTGCATGCATTTCTCAATCTCACTTTTCAAGTGGCTAGGATATCAAACTCCTGTAGGAGGGAGAAATTTTACACCATTCATAGTCAGTCCCCATGTATTATAGTTACCCAATCATCACAACTATGGCAATTCTTACTTTAGGGTTAAGTTTGATGATGTCAAAGTATACCGAATGACATGTGATGAGTGTAGTGACTTCAAGTCTAAGAACCACAATCACCATCTGCACTATTAGAGATGACTTGACCACCAAAGATTGTTTCCATTTGTCACTCTCAAGGTGGGTCTGTCTGATACATTGTTCCCTAATATGTATCTGTATACTTGGTTTGATATGCCATATCATGACTAATGAGATTTTGTCAACAACCAACATACACTCCAGTCTTATGTGTTATTGGTGTCTATCTGCCTTCCACAGTAACAACTGACTAGGGACACAAAAAGAATGTACATACTCTTATCATGTATACGATCTCATCATTCAAGTCACGTACTTGAAAACATACTTCATTGAGTATTGTCATTTTTTAGACATTCATAATGTTTCCTCAATATCTCATAATTGAGTGAAACATAATCAATTGTAGCTTTCCTTTATTGTAATTAATCAAATCCTTAATGTTATATTCCATATCAATCATCTCATGATTGGATTTTTGGGCACACCATACTAACAGACTCCCATTTGCACTTAGATTCAATCACAACCAAATCATATTTTTAGTGATCTAAACATGTCTACCATGTTTCTTATAACATACTAAATCTTGGACCCTACCCTGGAAGTTGACATTTTGGACATAGCTAAACAAGGTTAAGTTTAGACCTAAATAGATGTTTAGTACAACCCCAATGAGCTAATACATGAATAGATCACCTTAATGTAACCTAATGTTCTAACATTAATCTTAATTTTATAATTGATACATAAAATATGCCACATAACTCATTTCGGTGGTAATATGAAGATAAGAAAATTGGATGAGTAATTTAGAGTAATGGGCCATTAATGGGCCATATGACATATCTCATAGAAAGAAGTCTCAAAAGTGGAAAAAAAATTCAAATTTGAAATCTACATATAAAAATTAGCCTACATGTCAAATTTCATCTAATTTGGACAACCTTGAAATATTATGATAAGTTTAGGAGAGAGAAAATGAGTAAAAGGCATACGTAATGAATAATGTGAATATATAACTTCAAAATATGGAAAAAATTGTAAATTCATATTCATCACATCAAATATAACTTGTGGATGAAGTTTGGTCCAATTTGGATGTTGTTTGTGCAAGTTATTTAATTTTGAGTACATTTTGGACTTTTCTACAATTTACCCAATTGGGGGGTTTTCTTTGCAAATGGTCACATGAATTATAAACCTTATATATCCCCTTACCATTCTTGAGTTTTTAAACCATAGGGCGCCTAGTTGCACCTTGGTTTGAAGGTGTTTCTTTCCAAGGACATTTTAGGGATTACTCTCTTTCCAAATGAGCTTATCTTTAAAAGCTATCAACCAATGGGTTTATTTCTTTGTTTGAAGGATGGTACGGAGGGCCTAGAAATCTCTAGGGTATTTTAGAACCGAATTTTGATATTCAAGAAGCCTCTATGATATGTCCTCTTGCATGGACATGAAATCCCTAGGCTAAGGACACATGAAAAGCTCCATGGACACCTCATGCTTGACTTCTTCCTTATCCATAAAGGTTTGCATGTCCACAAGAACCCTTAGCATTGGACTGATCGAAAGTAGATTGGCACCTCGTGCTTGACTTCTTCCTTATCCATAAAGGCTTTCATGTCCATGGACACCCTTATACATGACACATGGAAAGTCTCATAGACACCTCAAACTTGACCTCTTTCTTTATATAGATATATCTACCCCTTCCAAACTCCCAATTCAAAAACTCTTGCTCTCCTTTATATCCTCTATCTTAGAGTATAATTCCTACTTTATTTTTCCATGAAGGTACTGTCCCAAGGTAAAAGGAGGTGCCTACCTTGGTGAAGAAGGCTCCTAGGGTTCCAAAGTTCTCTATTTAGGATTTCTTAAGCTCCTCCTTGGTTATTTCGACCAAAACTAGTAAGTTTTCTCCTTTCCTTCCCTATTTTAATGATGTTAGTCTTCCTTCCACCTTCTTCTAGGTTGTAACCATAGTCTTCCTTGGTGAAACCCCACCTAGACCCATAAACAGCTCATCTCCATGTTCTTTTGTTAGGGTTTTCTACATCTGAAGTGGAGAAGGTACTTCTTGCTCGAGATAGGAGCTTTGTTGGAGAAACCAACCTCTCTAAGGTTGGGAACTCTACTTATTGTACCTGTCCACCTTCCCTAGAGTTTATTTGGAGGCCTAGGCTTGACTTGGACTGTTTAGACTCTGAAGTTGAGGTATGATGTATCCCCTATTCTTCTATGTTGAGAAATTCACCTATTCTTATTCACTCTCTTTGTCCTATGGACATTAGCCTATATACAATGTCTTTTATTTTGA
Organism: Alisma plantago-aquatica; assembly: GCA_963693085.1. Lineage (NCBI taxonomy): Eukaryota > Viridiplantae > Streptophyta > Magnoliopsida > Alismatales > Alismataceae > Alisma > Alisma plantago-aquatica. Next base: position 133,179,781 of record OY856411.1, on the reverse strand, counting down.
AAATCATGGTTCATGTAAACTAAATTATTTGATAATGATCATGTGATCATGGATATTCTTTTGAACTCTTATCTTATGATTTTTTCATGATGAAACTCTAAAGGTTGACATGTGATGTCTTTTTCCCATTTATGAGGTGAATGTATATGTTGATCACTTATGTGGTGACTAGTTTATATTTTCGGACTATACTTTCTACTTGCCTTTACATTTAACATAATACATGATTCAATAGCACTAGAGTACTGTAATTGCATTGGTTTTTATGGCAGATGTGTTATTTCCTGCCAAGCAGATGTGATATTTCCTGCACTTTTGGGATGGAAAAGAACCTCATACCCAGGGCAAGATGTGTGATTCTTGGCTAATGTTTTATATATTTGGGAGATTGGCAGTATTCCTTTCTCTATCAAGTTTCAAGTTTATGACACTTGGCCGCCTTTTTGTTTATATTATTCTAGGTCTATGTTTATCTCACATGCATGCATGTTGATGATGTGGGGTGTGTGCCCTAATTTTTTACATGTTCTTGTGTGGCACAATATTTATATTTTATTAATGGCAAGTATTCTTTTGTTATCATATGATTTCAATTTCATTTCTCTTGATACCCATTTCGGTGGTCCTAATCCTTTATATGGGAAGCCTTTTATATATGATATCCTTTATTCCATAAATTACTCAATTTCCTATTTAGTATGCACATACCAACCTTTGTTGATGTCATCTATATTCTCTTCTTGCTAGGGTATGCTTCCAACCCTAGGTGAAATACTTGGATGATAAGGCATGAAATTTTGAACTAGCTTAAGGAGTTAAAGCTTGGACACAAAGTTATTATGGTTTAGATTTCCCTCTACTTAGATCCTTAAGTTGTATCATACATGTAAAGCCTTATGGATTATTGTGATGTACTTTTGTAATCTTTTATGAAAATTGAATATAGTCATTATTTTTATTCCACTACTATACTTTGGTTGTTTTGAATACCATTTATTGAAGTTTGAAAATTTTGTACCTATTCTAGCATAGCTTCGAGTGTGTTTGGAATGGATGTATTATTCTTCAAATTTTAAGTAAGGGGGTGATCTTGTCTCTTTACAACATGGCATCAGAGCCCATGGTAGTCAAAATCTTGCTATTTCAATTTTGTCTCCCTAGTTTGAATCTATGCCTTACCTTTAAGTGACATGTTTGCCCTAGAGTTGATCAATAGATTATGAAGGGTTGATTTAGGATCATATAGTTTCACATTAGAATAATGATGAATAGATCCTTAAAATACTTACAACTAAAAGATGCTTAAGTAACCATAGTAACTTGAGGTTGTTTAGCTTGGCCTTTAGGCAACTACTAGGACATGAAGTTGAAAGCAAATGTGTCTCAAAAGGATTAGGGTTTGGGGGATGGTAATTGTGACACTTCACTTATACCATTCATAGCGGAAGCACATATACACAGTCACATCATGGGGGATGTCACAACCATGATATTCATTGCAAAAAATAGAGTTTAAATAAACCATCACAGGATCAAAATTATAATTCCTCATTCTCAAATCTTGACAAAGTTTACATGTACATAATTTAGAAAAGGAAAAGATCTATAAACTAGGTATGGTTGGAACCCCACCAATGCTCTTCTCCTTGAAGGTGCTTGAGCTAGGGTTTCCTCCTTAGATGGACTTCCCTCCTTAGCTAGATTCCAACCTATGGGCATCACACCCCCAGCCATGCATCAAACAAATGGTAAGTGGATTGAACATGGTATAATATAAAGAAAACTTGAAAACTAAAAATAACCATTAATATTAAACATTAAACATTGGAAAGACATACATTTTCTCTTAGTTCAATTTTTTTATCTTAACCTATATAAGTAACCTCAGGTTGCACAAATGTGCCTCTTCTCTTATGCACTGAAGTGCCTCTTCTCTTATGAGGAACTTATATAAGTTTTATTTTATCCTTCTCAATCTGTTAAGGATCTTATCTTTACATTAGACTTTATTGGTAACATTATCATTAATGTTCATGAAGGTGATATCATACATCATAAAAAACTCAATACATCTTACTCTTACAGAATTTAACAATTAGAAACAGTAAATAACATAAACACGACATTCATTGAAATTCATACATGCATACTAATTCAAAACAAATTAACTATATGTTCAATTGCATGGACCACTTACGCTTTCACTTGGAGAGTGTATTCTCTCTCTTCCTAGGTTGAGTGAGTCTCAATCACTATCTGGGTCTAAAGAACCCTAATTGTCCTGTTCCAAACATATGTCACATCAATATACACATTATTCATAATAATAAACCCTAGATTTATTTCTACAAAACCAAGAGATTTTGATTCATAATAAGACTTTAAAAACCATATATTCGGATTCCTCTCGAAAAATCCTTTCCAAAACATATTTTCGCTCATTTTTCTTATCGTCGAGCGATTTACTATGAATTAACAAAAATGGGCCAATCAGAATACGAATAAATGCCATATGGGCCAATGAGAGCCCGCCATATAGGCGTGGGTCTCGCCCAGGTGGATTGGTGGTCAATTGTACAAGGAAACATAAAAAACTGAAAATTCCCATGACCAGGCGTGACAAAATGCATTGCGGTCGAGGCTAAAACGGGGAAACATCGTCTGTGATTTTTCCCCCTCGATTCAGTGAAGATTACAACGATGAATCCATCAGTTTGCAAACTCCAGATCCTACAGGAGGGCTTCTCAGTGAGAACCAAGGCTTGAGGTGAATTCCACAACTCAAGGTGAATCCGTTGAACCCGCTCCCAACCTCAGGCGGGCATTTGATCTCCATGGGAAGATTGTTGGAAGTCACTTCTTCCACGACCAACACTCGAGATCACAACCATAGGGTGGTCGATCAATAAACTGGGGATTCAATTGAAACCGCGAGGTAATGATGAAGACCAAGGGCTCCGTTGCGTGGAGGAAAATGGCCCAAGAAGACACCTACAAACACCGAGAATAGGCGGAAATAGGGGAACCACTCCGAATCAAAGCCCAAGCCAAAATGAGTAGGACGGCGTCGAAGAGAGGTCAGGAAACAATGTACGGGGCTCGGCGAGGTGGAAGGGAGTGAAACCGGGGTCAAAGGATCACTAAAACTCCATGGCAGAGTCTTCGGCAAGAAAGGGGGCTCGACCTCTATAGGACAGAATGACAGGGGACAAACTGGGTCGAAAGGACGATGCCAAGACGAAGAATACAGGTTGAAGTTGTTTACCCCGCGTGTGATTGAACTGAGGTGGTCGAAATCCTTGGCTAGATACAGACATCGCCGAAGATGAAGGCTGACTAGGCCCTGGTTCTCGGGTGCACAATAAGGGAAATTGAAGGTGGAGGGAGAAACGTCAGAGCCTGGAGGTTCTCTTCAGACCTTGAGGTGAGGAGGGGAGGGAGTATGGCGGCGACTGCGTAAACTGGTGGAGAGAATAGTCCTGAGCCCTAAAGGGCGTTTCCTATATACTCCACGAGAGAGGGAGTTCTAGGGCTCAAGATATGCATGGGAGAGAGAAGAATTTGGGGGAGAAGAAACTGTGAGGAGAGGGTGAGTAAAGAGCTAGAAATCTGTCGGGGAGTTACTCATTGGGTCGGTGCCCCACTTGCCCAAATAGGCGGAAGGTAGGGGACGGGTTTGTGACCGTCTGATCATGAGTCAAAGAAACATGGGCCGTCTGATCGTGCCCAAGAAAGAAAACAAGAAAAGAAAGCGCGTGACAGGGATTAAATCCCGGAACCAAAGGGAAATTGGGTGCATTGAAAGAAAATCTAATCAAATTAAATACAAAACTTTCTTATTTTAATTGGAGGGTCAAACAAGGTCCAAATGAGTCCAAATTTGGAACATTGACTAATTAAAGGGTCTAGAATAATCCTAGTCAATTAGATTTAGGTTTTCTCAACGTTTGGTCCACGTTTTCTATTTATGTTTCTTATCTTAATTAAAGTGTACAAACTAATTAAATAAAAGATGGGGAACTTTCCTTTGTGGGATTTTACTCCAAAATTCGAGTTTATAACTATCCGTCTTATTTAAAGTCATGGCCTACTCATTTATTGCCTTTTTATGCATTTCTCTTGGAGGAGAGAGAAAACAAGGGGAATATTAATTCCCTCTTATGTATTTACAAAATAAAAAGGAATTGTGGCCAAAAAATGCCAAGAGAGCACTCATATTCTCGTATTTTCGAACTAGAAGAATAAGGGGCACATTATTATGTCTTTTTGGCAATTTTGAGAACATGAGAGAGGAAATGAACATTAGGGCTTTATTTTGGAATCTATATAAAAAACAACACCTTAATGTCCAAGAGATTTTAAATTTCGAATTGTTGCTTCCTTTCTTCCTCTTTCTCTTTCTCTTTCTCTTTCTCTTCCATTACCTTTAGATTTACTTGATAAAAGAAAAAGGGAAGACATATTATAATTATTACACCTATTTGCAACAGATAAAAGAAACTTATTTGGATCCCTTTCTTATTTTTCTTTGTATTAAAATCCTAGAAATAAAACTAATTTGGACAAATTGCATTAAGGTCCTTAACAAAATATTATTTGATGAAAACTACATAAAAGGCTTTATTTTACTCTTGAAAATTAGGGATGTTACATTACTACCCACCTTAATTAAATTTCATCCTCGAAATTTTGTTAGGCTACCCACCTTATGAATTTTCATATCCTTAACACAAAAACATTGATACACTATATTACCAAGAAAACCATAGTTCCATACATTGTATGAAAGATACAGTTTTTTTAAAGGAAAGAACTACACTACTAGACTCTACTCGGTCTTATCATCCTCACTATCATCTACCATGGCAAAAACTCTAGCATGTCTCTTTTCTTTATGTGGATGATTGGCATTGGGCTCTTTCTTCTGGATCTTGGGGCAATTAGGCCTTATGTGGCCCATCTTACCACATGCATAGAAGACACCCGTTCCAAACCTACGTTCACCTAGGTGATATTTGGAACACTTAGAACATTGGGTCTTCCAATTCTGGTTTGCATGTTGGTTTGGGATAGCTTCAGTCGGTGCCTTCCTTTTCTTCTCATTGTGGTGGTTGGAGTTGTGGTTGTTGTGGTAGCTCTCCTTCTTCCATGATCTTCCTGGGTGATCTTATAGTTCTAGGGAAACATCTAGGGCACTCTGGAGTGTACGGTGCCCACGTCTTGACAAAATGAAGCTAAGGTCTGGCTTGAGACCTCGAATGAACTTCTTGGTTTTGTGACATTCATCATAGTCGTAGTCGTACTTCTACAGGATCTGTAGCTTCATCGCATATTGGGTGACCGTCATGTCACCATGTTGATGTAGGTTCCGAAATTCTTCCTCCTTCTTCTCGATCATGGCCTCGGATATGTAGTGGTTTTTGAAGGCTTCAGAAAATTCCTCCCATGTGAATGGAGGAGCATCAGCTTCACGGCAATGTAGTAGGTTCTCCACCAAGTCCTAGCAGTACCCTTCAGCATATGCGTCCCAAAACGGACCTTGGAGTGGTTGGGGCTGTCTAAGTCACAGAAGCAATATTCCATGTGCTACATCCAGCTCTCATCTTTTCCCACCACATCCACCTCTTCCTCCCCAGCAAAGGAGTCAAGCTTCATATTCAAAAAGTTGACTAGGGAAAGCTCAGGGTTGACGCTAGGGTTTCCCACTTGGCCTTCTCCTCTCCCCATGGTAGTGGCTAGAGCTATAACAAGGACATCAAAGGGCACCATGGGGGTTTCTTGATGTGGAGATTCTCGTTGTTCTCCCATGCTAACAGATTCACCTTCATCCCCATCCATGGCTACCTTTCCATTCTCACCTTTCTTCTTAGGAGCCATCACTGTGAAAAAGACATAAACTACATGAGATCATGAGAAACGCCTGGTGGCCAACCATATTTTGGCTCTGATACCATTATTGTAACACCCCACATATACCATTCATAGCGGAAGCACATTTACACAGTCACATCAAGGCAGATGTCACAACCATGATATTCATTGCACAAAATAGTGTTTAAATAAACCATCACAAGATCAAAATTACAATTTCTCATTCTCAAATCTTAACAAAGTTTACATGTTCATAATTTAGAAAAGGAAAAGATCTATAAACTAGGTATGGTTGGCACCCCACCAATGCTCTTCTCCTTGAAGGTCCTTGAGCTAGGGTTTCCTCCTTAGATGGACTTCCCTCCTTATCTAGATTCCAACCTGCAGGCATCACGCCCCCAGCCATGGATCAAACAAATGGTAAGTGGATTGAACTTGTTATAATATAAAGAAAACTTGAAAACTGAAAATAAGCACTAACATTAAACATTGAACATTGGAAAGACATACATTTTCTCTTAGATAAATTTCTTTTATATTATCCTATATACGTAACCTCGGGTTGCACAAATGTGCCTCTTCTCTTATGCACCAAAATGCGTCTTAGATTGCACCAAAGTGCCTCTTCTCTTATGCACCAAATTTCCTCTTCTCTTATAAGGAACTTATATAAGTTTTATATTATCCTTCTCTTTCTCTTAAGGCTCTTATCTTTACATTAGAATTTATTGGTAACATTATCATTAAGGTTCATGAAGGTGATAGCATACATCATAAACAACTCAATACATCTTACTCATACTAAATTCAACAATTAGAAATAGTAAATAACATAAACACAACATTCATTGAAATACATACATGCATACTAATTCAAAACAAATTAACTATATGTTCAATTGCATGGACCACATATGCTTTCACTTGGAGAGTGTATTCTCTCTCTTCCTAGGTTGAGTGAGTCTCAATCACTCTCTGGGTCTAAAGAACCCTAATTGTCCTGTTCCAAACATATGTCACATCAATATAGACATTATTCATAATACTAAACCCTAGATTTATTTCTACAAATCCAAGAGATGTCGATTAAGAGTAAGACTCTAAAAACCATATATTCAGATTCCTCTCAAAAAATCCTTTCCAAAACATATTTTCGCTCATTTTTTTATGTGTCGAGCGATTTACTATGAATTAACAAAAATGGGCCAATCAGAATATGAATAAATTTCTGTAACCAGTATGCTCGAGGGAACGGCCGACAAGTACCCTGGTTGGGCTAATGACATAATCTGTATCAAGAACCTCATGAATTCCAATGATTTTCACATTATGCACATAGGTCGGGAGGACAATCAAACTACTGACTTTTTGGCTAAATTTCATCAAAACATTCTTCTGAGGACTTGCTTTATCCTCAGCCCCATGTCGGGCTTTTGAACCTATATAAGGGTAGTAGTAGTACTACCTTATTTAATCCTATTATTAGAGCAAAAAAAAAGAATATGAATAAATGCCATATGGGACAAGGAGAGCCTGCCATATAGGCGCATGTCTCGCCCAGGTGGATTAGTGGTCAATTGTACAAGAAACGTAAAAACCTGAAAATGCCCATTACCAGGTGTGACAAAATGCACTGCGGCCGGGGCTAAAACGGGGAAACGTCGCCTGTGATTGTTCCCCCTTGATTCAACGAAGATTACATCGATGAATCCATCGGTTTGCAAACTCCAGATCCTACAGGAGGGCTTCTCAGTGAGAACCGAGGCTCCAGGTGAATTCCTCGCCTCAAGGCGAATCCGTTGAGCATGCTCCCAACTTTAGGTGGGCATTGGAGCTCCACAGGAAGATCGTCGGAAGTCACTGCTTCCACGTCCAACACTCAAGATCACAACCATAGGGGGGCCGGTCGATAAACTGGGGATTCAGTTGAAACCACGAGGTCACGATGAAGACCAAGGGGTCAGTTGTGAGGGGGAAAATGACCCAAGAAGACACCTGCGAACACCGAGAATAGGCGGAAAGAAGGGAACCACCCTGAATCGAAGCCCAAGCCAAAACGAGTAGGACAGCGCCGAAGAGAGGTCAGGAAACGATGTATGGGGCTCGGCTAGGCAGAAGGGAGTGAAACTGGGGTCAAAGGATCACTAAAACTCCATGGCAGAGTCGTCTGTGAGAAAGGGGGCTCGCCCCTATAGGACACGGCGACTGGGGACAAACTGGGTCGAAAGGACGATGCCAATACGAAGAACAAAGGTTGAAGTTGCTTACCCTGCGTGTGATTGAACTAAGGTGGTCAGAATCCTTGGCTGCATATAGACGTCACCAGAGATGAAGGCCGACTAGGCCCTGGCACTCGGGTGCACAATAGGGGAAATTGAAGGTGGAGGGAGAAATGACGAAGCGTGGAGGTTCTCTTGAGACCTTGAGGTAACGAGGGGAGGGAGTATGGCGGTGGCTGCGTAAACTGGTGGAGAGAACATTCGTGAGCCCTAAAGGGCGTTTCCTATATACTCTATGGGAGAGGGAGTTATAGGGCTTGGGATATGCATGGGAGAGAGAAGAATTTGGGGGAGAAGAAACCGTGAGGAGAGGGCGAGTAAAGAGCTAGAAATATGTCGGGGAGTTACTCTTTGGGTTTGTGCCCCACTTTCCCAAATAGACGGAAGGTAGGGGACGAGTTTGTGATCTTCCGATCATGAGTCAAAGAAACATGGGCCATCTGATCACACCCAAGAAAGAAAATGAGAAAAGAAAGTGCGTGACAGGGATTAAATCTTGGAACCATAGGAAAATTGGGTGCATTGAAAGCAAATCTAATCAAATTAAATACAAAACTTTCCTATTTTAATTGGTGGGTCAAACAAGGTCCAAATGATTCCAAATTTGGAACATTGACTAATTAAAGGGTCTAGAATAATCCTAGACAATTAGATTTAGGTTTTCACAACGTTTGGTCCACGTTTTCTATTTTTGTTTCTTATCTTAATTTAAGTGCACAAACTAATTAAATAAAAGATGGGGAACTTTCCTTTGTGGGATTTTACTCCAAAATTTGAGTTTATAACCATCTGTTTTATTTAAAGTCTTGTACTACTCATTTATTGCCTTTTTATGCATTTTTCTTGGAGGAGAGAGAAAACAAGGGGAGTATTACTTCCCTCTTATGTATTTACAAAATAAAAAGGAAAGGTGGCCAAAAGATGCCAAGAGAGCACTCATATTCTCATATTTTTGAACTAGAAGAATAACGGGCACATTATTGTCTTTTTGGCAATTTTGAGAACATGAGAGAGAAAATGAACATTAGGGCTTTATTTTGGAATCTATACAAAAAACAACACCTTAATGTCCAAGAGATTTTAAATTTTGAATTGTTGCTTCTTTTCTTCCTCTTTCTCTTTCTCTTTCTCTTCCATTACCTTTAGATTTACTTGATAAAAGAAAAAGGGAAGACATATTATCATTATTACACCTACTTGCAACACATAAAAGAAACTTATTTGGAGCCCTTTCTTATTTTTCTTTTTATTAAAATCCAAGAAATAAAACTAATTTGGACAAATTGCGTTAAGGCCCTTAAAAATATTATTTGAGGAAAACTACATAAAATGCTTTATTTTACTCTTGAAAATTAGGGATGTTACAGTAATATTTTTCTCTGCACCACTAGCTTTGCTTACAAGGACTCCCGAATCCATATGATATTGTCTTGGTCTGAGCTGATATGAATTGTTCAAAATGATATGCTTTTAGGGAATAGTAGCCTTAGACATCTATATGATTTATCTTCAGGGCCCTAATATGCTGAACTAGTCTCCCGGCTATAAAGACTTGTTTGAGGATGGATAAGAGCAAGTTAACCCATAGTTCATAGTTAGTCTTTAAGAGTTATGTTTCTTTTTTTTGCATGATTCTTATGTAGTTGAATGTAAGGTAGTGTAGTTGAACCTTTTTTACCTAAATAATAGTATTGACGTTATAAGATGAATCCTTTAAGGGGTGGTGAATAAGTTGTTTTCTTATATGTGGATGTTTTGATTTCGAGGATGAAATCCCTTTAAGAGGTGGTGTGTTGTAACATATTAGATCTCGGACCCTACCCTGGAAGTTGACATTTTGGACTTAGCCAAACAAGGTTGAAGGTTACACCTAAATAGATGTTTAGTATAATTCCAATGAGATAATGCATGTATATATCACCTTAATGTAACCTTATGTTCTAACATTAATCTTAGGTTTATAATGCGTACATTAAATATGCCACATAACTCATTTTGGTGGTAATATGAAGATAAGAAACTTAATTGGATGAATAATTTAGATAATGGGTCCTTAATGGGCCTTATGACATATCTCATAAAAATAAGTCTCCAAAGTGGAAACAAACTTCATATTCGAAATATACATATCAAAATTAGCCTACATGTCAAATTTCATCTAATTGGACAACCTTGAAATATTTGGATAAGTTTCGAGGAGAGAAATAGAGTAAAAGGCATAAGTAATGAATAATGTGATTATATAACTTCAAAATATGGAAATAATGGAAAATTCATATTCAACACATCAAAGATAACGTGTGGATGAAGTTTGGTCCAATTTTGATGTTTTTGTGCAAGTTATGAATTTTTAGGTACATTTTGGATTTTTCAACAATTTACCCAATTTGGAGGTTTTGTTTGCAAATTGTCACATGCATTATAATCCTTATATATTACCATACCATTCTCAAGTTTTTGAATGATAGTGAACCTAGTTTCACCTTAGTTTGAAAGTGTTTCTTTCCAATGGCATTTTAGTGATTACTTTCTTTATAAATGAGTGTATCTTTAAAAACTATCAATCAGTGGGGTTATTGATTTGTTTGAAGGACGGTGGGGATGTCCTAGAAGTCTCCTGGGGATTTTAGGATTGAATTTTGATATTCAATAAGCCTCTATGAGATGTCCTCTGGCATGGCCATCAAATCCCTAGGCTAAGGACACATGGAAAGCTCCATGGATACCTCATACTTGACTTCTTTCTTATCCATAAAGGTTTTGCAATAGGCACCCTTAGCATTGGACACATGGAAAGTAACTTGATACCTCGTGCTTGAATTCTTCCTTATCCATAAAGGCTTGCATGTCCATGGACACCCTTATACATGACACATGGAAAGTCTCATAGACACGTCATACTTGTCCTCTTTCTTTATATAACCATATCTACCCCTTCCCAACTCCCAATTTGAAAACTCTTGATCCCATTTTTTCCCTCTAGCTTAGAGCATCATTCCTACTCTATTTTTCAATGAAGGTATTGTCCCAAGGTAAAAGGAGGTGCCTACCATGGTGAAGAAGGCTCCTAGGGTTCCAAATTTCTCTATTTAGAATTTCTTAAGCTCCTCCTAGGTTATTTCGACCAAAACTAGTAAGTTTTCTCTTTTCCTTCCCTATTTTCATGTTGTTAGTCCTCCTTCCACCTTCTTCTAGGCCGTAAACATGGTCTTCCATGGTGAAACCCCACTTAAACACCTCATCTCCATGTTCTTTTGTTAGGGTTTTTCACCACTAAAGTGGAGAAGGTGCTTCTTGCTAGAGATAGGAGCTTTGTTGGAGAAACCAGCCTCTCTAAGCTTGGGAACCTTACTTATTGGAACTGTCCACCTTCCCTAGAGATTCTTTGGAGGCCTAGTCTTAAATTGGACTGTTTAGACTCTGAAGTTGAGGTATGATGTATCCCTTATTCTTCTATGTTAATCAATTCACCTATGCTTATTCATTCTATTTGTCCTATGGACATTAGCCCATATACAATTTCTTTTTTTTAAAAATCATGGTTCATGTGAACTATCTTATTTTATATTGATCATGTGATCATTGATATTCTTTTGAACTCTTATCTTATGCTTTGTTTATGATGGATCTCTAAAAGATGACATGTGATGTCTTTTTCTTACTTATGAGGTGGATGTATATGTTGGTCACTTATATGGTGACTAGTTTATATTTTATGACTATACTTTCTACTTGCATATACATTTAACATGCAATGTGATTCAGTAGCACTAGATTAGTGTAATTGCATTGGTTTTATGGCAGATGTGTTATTTTGTGCCGAGAAGATGTGATATTTCCTGCTCTTTTGGGATGGAAAGGAACCTCATACCCAGGGCAAGATGTGTGATTCTTGGTCCATGTTTTATATATTTGAAAGATTGGCAGTATTCTTTTCTCTATTAGGTTTCAAGTTTATGAGACTTGCCCGCCTTTGTGTTTATATTGTTCTAGGGGTATGTTTATCTGACAAGCCTTAAACGTGGGTCCAAAAGATGGAGTCATGTCTAGGTTATCGGACTTTAAAAATTTATAATACTTGAATGTTTAAGACACCTGCAACTAGCACAGGGTGGAAGTAGTTCGGGGTCGAAAACAGGGATAGGAAGAATGACACTTCGAAACTCAATTTTTACTTGTCTAAGCACATCAAAAAGGGTCGAAGGATAATATTTGTTGTAACAAGAAAGAAACACAAAGAATCGAACTAAAATCCTATCTCCAAAAGGAGTTACTAGAAAGACTAGAGTTTTATGGTTTAGCAATTTTTATAGGGGTTTTGTATATTAGAAATCGAGGAGATAATACTATCATTGAGGTAAAGCATGATGGAAGAAAACTTAGGCATAACAAGAGGCAACGGAATACATCCAGTACCCTCTTCTCTCAAAGAGGATACCCCTAACTATGCACCAATCCTCTCTCTCAAGAGTATTGGGCATAGACTAGAGTGGAAAGATAAGTCGGGGCTGCCATGATCATGGGTACTCTCATACACCTGAATCAGACCAAACTATAGCGTTGAGACATCCCTCTCTCATGGGAGTCAAAATGAGAAACATGATTTGATAGCTAATCAAAAGCGTGATCTGAATAGAAGAGACTAGAGATCAGATGTTATAAAGAGATCATCCAACAATAAGGAACCATACATAAAACAATATGAGTTAAACTCCATAGATTGCAATAAGTGTAGGGAAATAAGAAGGTTTAGTTACAATACAATAGTGAATGAAAGTAAAATGTTGAAAAAGGGAAGATAAGTATCATCCTCCTTGATATAGGAGGTCAATATACACTGCAACGGACCCCTAAGGCATTTCTAACCCGGTATCGGACAGGAGCCCTATCGGGATACGCCCGTGTTAAGTTCCTGACTGTGTTGGGTCGTGAATTGTGATGGGTAAGGGTGTATCGGGAAAGGACTTCCTACCCGATATGGTTGTGTCGGGCTGCCAACCCTTTCCGGCGGCATACCGTGACGGGTAGCCCATATCGGGTTGGGTATCGTGATAGGTTAGATTTTGTCTTAGGTACTCAAGTTCCTTGTGTCGGGTGTAGAAGGGTGAGCCGTCTCGGGTTGAGGCCCAGCCAGGGACCATGTACATTGAAGTGGCCTTGAAGGTTGTGTCATGCTGTTGCAGCTACCGTGACGAGTTCTATGTGAACTCCTCCCGTCCCTCTCGGGTTGGGGGTGTTCTCACCTTGTATCGCCCAGTGGGAACTCGACGCACAAGCTCCTTTTTGCTCTCGAAGTTAGCTCTCATAGGATTCTGACCCGTCCCATCGAAGTCATGTAGTTGTTGTTTATAGGCAGTGGTTGGTGGGAGTTGCGGCCCTCGTTGGGCCATGTGTCCTTTGTCTGCTTCGTTCACATGGCTTTGGGAGGGGGCCGACACATATATCGCTATGCACTGATTGACGGGGGTCGTCCATGTGTCGGGTTGCATGTAAATCGCGCTCGATCATGTCGGGTAAAGACCCTAGTGGGCTGCTACACTGAGGGGTGGCCATGTCGTGCGATGGACTCCATCGATTGACGGATCGTGGCAGGAAAGGCTCCTAATCGGGTAAAGCATTCAAATCGTCATGGCTCCCGCACAACAGACCTGTGTCGGGTTTCCACCATATCAGGTAGCGACCATGACGGGTAAAGGGTGTGTTGCTTCACCGCTGGATGGGTCGGGGCGGTTAGCTCATTCGTGGATGGTCCGGGATGGGCCCATTAGCATTCTTTTGGTGGAAAAATAAGAGAAACTCTGAAAAAGATAGGAAATATTATGAGGAGCAGAATGGGGATTATTTCTATACAATAAATAAGATAAAATGAAGAGGAAGTCAGTTTTGGAGGCAGTTTTCATAGCAAAATATAAGCTCTAGCATCCATAAAATGGGTGTTATCATTATCTCACATGCATGCAGGTTGATGATGTGGGGTGTGTGCCCTAATTATTTACATGTGTTTGTGTGGAGAAATCTTTATGTTTTATTAACGACAAGTATTCTTTTGTTATCAAATGATTTCAATTCCTTTTCTCTTGATACCCATTTGGGAGGTCCTTATCCTTTCTGTGGGAAGCCTTTTGTATTTGATGTCCTTTATTCCACATATTCCTTAATTTCCTATTTAGTATGCACATACAAGCCTTTGCTGATGTCATCTATTTTCTCTTCTTGTTGGGGTATGATTCCAACCCTAGGTGAAGGACTTGGATGATAAGGCATGACGTTTTGGACTAGCTTAAGGAGTTAAAGCTTGGAGACAAAGTTGTTATGGTTTAGATTTCCCTCTACTTAGATCCTTATGTTGTATCATACGTGTAAGCCCTTATCGGATATTATGGTATACTTTTGTGAAAATTGAATGTAGTCATTATTTTTATTCTACTACTATACTTTGGTTGTTTTGAATACCATTTATTGAAGTTTAAAAATTTTGCACCTATTCTAGCATACCTTTGAGTGGGTTTGGAATGGATGTTTTATTCTTCAAGTTTTTAGTAAGGGGGTGATCTCGCCTATTTACAACATGGTATCAGAGCCCATGGTTGTCAAAATCTGTCTATTTCAATTTTGTCTCCTTAGTTAGAATCCTTGCCTTACCTTTAAGTGTCATGTTTTCCCTAGAGTTGATCAATAGATGATGAAGGGTTCATTTAGGATCATATAGTTTCACATTTGAATAATGATCCATAGATCATTAAAATACTTACAAGTAAAAGATGCATAAGTTACCATAGTAACTTGAGGTTGTTTAGCTTGGCCTTTAGGCAACTACTAGGACATGAAGTTGAAAGAAAAGCTGTCTAAAAAGGATCAGGGTTCAGGGCCTGGCAAGGTTTTCCTCTGCACAACTAGCTTGGTTTACAAGGACTCCCGAATCTATATGATACCCACCTGGCCTGAGCTAATAGGAATTGTTGAAAATAGCATGCTTTTAGGCAATAGTAGCCTTAGAAATCTATATGATTTATCTTTAGGGACCCTAATATGTTGAACTAGTCTCCCAGGTGTAAAGTCTTCTTTGAGAATGGACAAGAGAAAGTTAACCCATAGTTCATAGTTAGTTTTTACAAGTTATGTTTCTTTTTTTTGTATGATGCTTATGTAGTTTGTTCTAAGGAAGTGTACTTGAACCTTTTGTACCTAAAGAATAGTTTTGACTTAGCAAGATGAATCCTTTAAGGAGTGGTGAATAAGTTGTTTTCTTATATGTGGATGTTTTGATTTTGAGGACAAAATCCCTTTAATGGGTGGTGTGATGTAATATACTAGATCTCAGACCCTACCCTGGAAGTTGACATTTTGGACTTAGCCAAACAAGGTTGAAGGTTAGACCTAAATAGGTGTTTATGATAACCCCAATGAGCTAATGTATGTATAGATCACCTTAATGTAACCTAATGTTCTAACATTAATCTTAGGTTTATAATGGATATATAAAATATGCCACATAACTCATTTTGGTGGTAATATGAAGATAAGAAACTTATTTGGATGAATAATTTAGATAATGGACCGTTAATGGGCCATATGACATATCTCATAAGAAGAAGTCTCCAAAGTGGAAACAAACATCAAATTCGAAATCTACATATCAAATTTCATCTAATTTGGTCAACCTTGAAATATTAGGATAAGTCTAGGAGAGAGAAAATGAGTAAAAGTCATAAGTAATGAATAATGTGATTATATAACTTCAAAATATTGAAATAATGGCAAATTAATATTCAACACATCAAATATAACTTTTGGATGAACTTTGGTCCAGTTTGGATGTTGTTTGTGCAAGTTATGCAATTTTAGGTACATTATGGAGTTTTCTTCAATTTACCCAATTGGGGGTTTTCTTTGCAAATTGTCACATGCATTATAATCCTTATATATTCCCTTACCATTCTTGAATTTTTGAACCATAGGGCGCCTAGTTGCACCTTGGTTTGAAGGTCTTTCTTTCCAAGGGTATTTTAAGGATTACTCTCTTTATAAATGAGCTTATCTTTAAAAGCTATCAACCAATGGGGTTATTTCTTTGTTTGAAGGACGGTGTGGACGGCCTAGAAGTCTCTAGGAGCTTTTAGGACCAACTTTTTATATTCAAGATACCTTTATGTGTGTCCTTTTGCATGGCTATCAAATCCCTAGGCTAAGGACACATGGAAAGCTCCATGGAGACCTCATGCTTGACTTCTTACTTATCCATAAAGGTTTGCATGTCCATAGGCACCCTTAGCATTTGACACATGGAAAGTAACTTGGAACCTCATGATTGACTTCTCCCTTATCCATAAATGCTTGCACGTCCATGGACACCCTTCAAATTCTAAGGATTTTGTGCCTCATTTTGAGTGATTTACCCTCTCTTTGGTTCACCTTAAGTGTTTCACTAACTCCTTGCAAATAATACCTAAATAGTTCTAATTACTAGTTTATTCAATGCTATTCTCTCTTACACATTCTCTTTTCCCTCTGCAGATCACTCGCAACCATCCGATCGAGATCCAACGGTTCCTTTTCATCCAACCACTCGGTCTTGACCACCATTTAGTCTTGATCCATTCGGTTTCACCCATGCGGTCTCAAGACCGTATGAGCCCATGCGGTCTCAAGACTGTATGAGCCCATGCGGTCTCAAGACCGTATGAGCCCATGCGGTCTCATTACCATTTGCTAAGAAAAAAAGAACGAGCGCCAAGACCATTTGCTGCTGAATCAAAGACCGAATGCCCAGACCGAATGCCAAGACCGAATGACGAAGACCGCATACAACGTCCGTTTGAGAAAACTGAATGGAGCACTGCTTTCCAAGACCGTTTGCTAAAGTAGCAAACACAAACCATATGAGATGAAGAGATATTTTACCAAACTGATCCAAGACCGTTTAAAGGGCTGCCTTGTTCCTATAAATAGGACCCCAAGGGTCCTCACCTGGAGGACGATCTGACTACGGCCCAAGGCTGTCGGACTGGGACCAGTGCCGGAACGCCGCCAGATTACCCGAGCACCATTTCTGACCAAACTTCACCCACAGCCTCAGAACCCCATCCTGAGTTCAGACCCGGTGAGCAGCCAGTCTGGGCGCAGATCTAGAAGGTTGTTCCATCACCATCTCACCATTGCTCACACCATAGCTCCACCTCATCCTACTCTTGCAACTCTGGAGGTTGACCTGAAGATCGAGGCGGAGAGACAAGCGTCATCGACTACAACGGAGCAGTCCCGGAGATTGCGACGATCTACACCGGGCTGTCACAGATCTACTCTTCTGCTCCGACGATGCTTTCTTTCTCTCTCTTCTCCTTCTTTGTTGCTCCCTCTAAGAGGAGCGAGTAGTTCCATTCACTGGAGTGCGGGGACTAGCCCCACTGCCCATGTTTTGTAACTTGTATCAAAAAGATATTATCTTTCCGATTCAAAAATAAATCGTTTCATACATGGTTGAATGTTGGTCGCGTTCTTGTATGCATCTATTGTCTTTCGTTGTGGTTTGTCTACGACCGCTCTTGAGACTCGAATACCGATTTAGTGTTGGTTTCTGGTGTGTGTATCCACCGCACATCCGTTTCGGTATCTAGGAACACTTTCTAAGGAGTGGAGTAAACTCACCTCCATTGTTGTACTTTTGTACTATGAAATGGAATCAGTTGACGTACAAAAGTGCAACCTTGACAGGTCGAGGAACACACTCTGAGGAGAGAGTGGTGCAGAGTACTTGACCATTTGTACGGGAATGGCTGACGTTGCAGCACTCTCACGTTTCTCATTGCTATATCCTCAAAAGAGGGATAGTCTATAAGGATACTAATCGATTTGGTAATTATTGCTCGCTTGTTAGTTTTTCGATGCACGTTTCACGAGGTTGAGTAAGATTTTCTCTTCGGAGACTACATATCTTCATTGACACGTAGATACGTACCGAATGAGAGTTACTCAACCCATGAAGGATGTGTGCATTACTCTTGTCCTATAAGACATCGATATTGTACAACATCCATGTATCTTGCTTACAAGTCTTGCTATGTTTGGTACAAGTACAATTCATGTGTAGTGGTGGTGAATACCCGCATCACCCCAGTGATGCATCATCATCTGCTAATCTTAGTTTTTAATCCTTAAACTAGTTTTTATTCTTGCCTTTACTTTTTCATGTTTTACGTTAAATAACTCAAATCAATCTTCTGGTCTTAGATGATTAACTTAGATTGATACGAAACAAGAAAAAGACACTCAGATTCTTAACGTTGTCCTTTGGGTTCGATCCTAAACATGTACTATGATAAGGCTTCCACACTCTTGTGGGGTTGGAGCATTTATCTAGCACCAGTTGTAGGTAAACCTAGAGAGAACATCAACTCCCTAGGGTTTTTGGTGCATATTAGGACTTCCATTGGAAGAGTAATCTTTTGGTGTAAGTTTTAGCTCCATCAAAAAATGGCGCCGTTGCGGGGGACAACGATATAAGAATCGTCTTTTTCGAATTTTGTGTCGATTTAGGTTTCTCTAGGGTTTTCTTTTTCTTTTCAAAAACCTAAAAAGTAAAGGACTTAATCTTGCATATCATCTTGGATTTGAAGTGGTTGGTCAAACTTGATAAACTCGTTTTTTGATTTCAGGTACCAATTCTCTTCAAAATAAAGCAGACAGTGCCACCAACCAATAGTTGTCAATTCTGTGGCGACTGTTCTCATACATCGATCAACTGTTTCAACGTTAATCCTCTCTATGTGATGGCCTTGCGTCAAGTAATCATGAATCGGATAGCAGGGAAACTCAAAGCAGCCTCTTCATACAACTATGGACATAATGCAACTTATAGTTCATATCACCCTAGAGGCTACTATGAAGAACCTAACTATGGTAGATTTCAAGGTGTGGACTGCAATGTAGGAAGGATCCTGGAAAACAACGCAAATCAATACTATGATGAGGAAGGCTATTATCGTGATCAACTCAACAGGTGCGGTGAAGAGCCTTTTCATGAAGATCAACACACATCGATGGAAGAACTACGAGCCTTACAGTTATCAGTGGCTCAACAACTAGCTGATCAGATAGCCACGACCAAGAAGTTGATAGACAATCTCGATCAACTTACACAACTTGCCAATGCTTCTGACCGACATGAAGAACAACCACAAATTTTAACTAAGCTCATCCCTGGTCCACATATAGATTACGACGATGATTACGATATCATGTGGGAGGTGCCTTCCAATGATCAGCATGCATCGGTGCAAAATGGGGAATCACCCTCTGAGTTATTGACTGAATTCAAGGATGACTCCTTCGCAACATCACAAGAAAAAGAATCATTTTTTGAGCCAAGGTGTGACTCGGATAATGAAAAATGCACTATGCTCTTAGATGAAAGAATGAGCACTCAATCTGAAGATTTTCTACAATTGGAAGATAAACTGGGTATAAATTTCAGTGTCTGCCCATCTTCTCCCATAGACCCTGATCCAACCATACAGATTGAGGGGCAATCAGCAATGATTGACTCCTTATACGACAAATATTCCTCAACTGCAACCATCTTGTCATTGAATTCCAATGAAGAAAGGTCTACGCTACAAGAACCCTATACTCCTTCACAGTCAGACATAGATGAATATGAGACTGATTCAGATGAGGAGATGTCTTTTACGCAAGAGACTCAAATGACTCCATTTCTGGAGCAGGATCCGATTTGGCCTTATGAAGAAATCTCTGACCATTCGGCCGATCTAGAAACAAACCTCGAGGATGGGACTGATCAAGATCTTGATTCAAGACGGACCACATTACTCTCACTGACCCCGATGATGATGAAAAAAAATCATGGGGAGATGATGAATCTCATGATGACGAATCTATGACCAATCCTTTTCATGAGATGATGTTACCAGAGTTACCTCCATTACAAGAAGTCCAGACGAAGTCAGTCCTCGAACAAGAGCATGATCTTTCTATTGAATCTCCTTCTAGTCACTTGAATGAGATGATAGTGCAATATGAAGAGGAACATGAGCCATCTCTTGACCTTAGAACGAACTACGGTTTTATTGTGAACTCTTGTAATGTCCCTTGGAAAGACAACAAGTCACAAACCTATCCTTCTATAGTCACACACACCTCTATAGAAACTCCTCCCGAGCACTCAATAGAATCGGAGGAGTGTTATGAAGAAGAACTGGGACAGCAACATAACTCAGAAATGGTATACACCATCCCCAATATTGAAGAAATGTGTTCATCAGGGAATTTTAGCCCTCAAAACAACATGTCATGGACTAATCCCTCCCATAAAGAGAAATCATTGGATCCTCTATCTCAAGATCCCATGAATCCCTTACACGAGCAAGAGTTTGTTTCACCAATCAAGTCCTTTTCTAGCTACTTGGATGAACTAAGGATGTTCTTCGAGGAAAATCCTGAACAAAACTTTGAAAAGAAGAACGACGCTCTTACCAATTTCGACATTGATAAAGATGATGATACTTCTCAAAATAACTCCTCTGATGAAGAAAAGTCATCCTGGCTACCATATCCCACACAAGAAAAGCCAGGTGACGAAATGAAGCCGGAACCGGATCCACCACCTCATCCTAGACAGGAGGAAGTTCAAGTGGCCGACCCTCAATCAACTGCCCTAGATTTTGAAGAAAGTAGTTTTACTTTGAACTTTGAGGGTGAGCCACAACTGGAGGGCACAAGTGGGCATAACCTTGATTTCTCGCATAGTCCTCCAGTTTCGACTTCTTATGTTCCACCTCCCTCGCTGATGGGGGAAGGTCTCTGGATTCTTCTGGATGGACAATGAGGTGAAAGTGATGTGCATCCAAGTCATCCAGAAGACTCGTTCAAGTTGCCACAACTTCCCAGCCAACAAGTTGTTTAGACCACTTCCTCGTTCTCAGCACCAGCCATCACGAGATATCTTTGTCGGACCTTCTTCCAACTACGAGGACCGCCTGGTTAATACTGCGCAACCCTTACCGTCCATCTTGAACCTAGTATTTGCTCAGAAATGAGCAAATTCATAAGTTCAAGGTGGAGGGCGGGTGGTATGACTTTCACTCCACCCTCTATCTTTATTGCTTCCTGCTTTTCCATTCTAGTTTCTTTTTCGTAATTTTTTCTGCCTTTTTGTTAGTTTTCTAAAAATAAAGCCTTTATCTAGTCAGCTTTTGTTTTGCGAATCTGTGATCATCACCTCTTTTGCGTTGCAAATTTCCTGGAAAAGAATACTTAAAACTAGCCAATGCATGTTTTTCATTTTGATTTGTCTATGAATCCTAATGTTGTATCTCAAACAGGAAAAGATGATACACTTCAATAAGGCTGAGATAGATCAAATACATCACGCCTTTATCTGATTAATGGATCTGTTGTATGGATTTCTCATTTGATGTTTCATCATTTCTCTTTTGGAGCAGAGTGTGATGGAGAATAGAGACCCGTCGCATGGAATCGCTAAGCAAACTACATCATGATCCAAACTCTCTTCTACACTTCTTCCTTCATTTTCATACCCCTTTGTTCATTAACCATGCCAAAGTTTTAAGTTCGGTGTGGCACGCCACACTCCTTTCTAGTGAAAACTGGAACATTGCCGAACTTTAAGTTCGGTGTGGTAAACCACACCTCTACAAAACTCTATGTTTGGTGTGGTACACCACACCTCTTTTTCCACTACCGCTTCTTGCATACCCCTCAATACATAACAGGGGCGTACAACCTTCTCATTTTTCTTCAAAGAGTATACAATGATGATTGTGCACATACCGAGTTTGGTGAAAAATCTATCCCGATTCCAAAAAGAGGCCTAGAAGCCCAAATATGCAAAAATCCAAAAATACCCTTTCTCCTAAGCCAAGTGAGAATGAATAAAAGCCAGAGTGTGAATAAAAACATGAGAGTTATGCCCTGAATAAGGATAACTGATAAAGGTCTCGCCCGGCCGGTACATTAGCTGCCCTCATGAAGGTAGATGTGTCGCGACCGGTAGTGAGATCCTAAGGATCCAAAAATAACCCCTTACCTCCTCTCAAAGAGGTAAAATAGCCAAAAGCCTTAAGCCAACCTATACACACTTCTGAGTTACCTTTAAAAAAAAATCGGGTGTAAGGCTAAGTCAACCAGAGTTGTGCATAAATCATTCAAAGTATCTCAATGAGTCAAATATTAATAAGAGTCTTGATTCAATTAAAGTAGAGACTCTTATCTTTTGATCATACCCCCATTCTCTCCTCTTCCAACACCAGTGACAGATCATATGCTTTTTGTTGATTTTGTGGGTCTGTTCAAAGTCTCATATACTCTTTAACATAACTGATATGACAGAGAATGAGAAGGAAATACCTCAGCAAAATGAACTCAGAAATGAGGATATCATAAGATGTATTTCGTGATCTACGGAAGCTCTAATGTTGTATCGATCTGAGCCATGAACAAAATTATAATATGACATAAGGATGAGGCAAACACGAGATGAACAATTTCATTGGCGACTGTTTTAAATTTTTCGTTCCTCGGGATGAGCAACGCTTAAGTTCGGTGTGGCAATGAATCCTCCAGATCCACCTTCAGTCACCAATTCAAAGGATTTTCGACGTTTTTGCCCTAATTTTGTTTCACCTCATTTTTCTTTTCTCTTTTTTGTGAAATTTTTGACGCTTGCACGAAGCTGAGGTAATTACGAGACCAACATGCATGATTTTCGGCGACTGTCTTGGGATTTTTCGTTCCTCGGGATGAGCAACGCTCAAGTTCGGTGTGGTGATGAATCCTTCAGATTCATCTGCAC
The DNA here is from genome assembly GCA_963693085.1 of Alisma plantago-aquatica. NCBI lineage: Eukaryota > Viridiplantae > Streptophyta > Magnoliopsida > Alismatales > Alismataceae > Alisma > Alisma plantago-aquatica. Next base: position 133,156,804 of record OY856411.1, on the reverse strand, counting down.
AGTCGCCAATTCTAAGGATTTTGTGCCTCATTTTGAGTGATTTACCCTCTCTTTGGTTCACCTTAAGTGTTTCACTATCTCCTTGCAAATAATACCTAAATAGTTCTAATTACTAGTTTATTCGATGCTATTCTCTCTTACAAATTCTCTTTTCCCTCTTCAGATCACTCGCAACCATCCGATCGAAATCCAACGGTTCCTTTTCATCCAACCACTCGGTCTTGACCACCATTCAGTCTTGATCCATTCGGTTTCACCCATGTGGTCTCAAGACCGTATGAGCCCATGCGGTCTCAAGACTGTATGAGCCCATGCGGTCTCAAGACCGTATGAGCTCATGCGGTCTCAAGACCGTATGAGCCCATGCGGTCTCAAGATCGTTTGCTGAGAAAAACCGAACGCGCGCCAAGACCGTTTGCCGCTTAATCAAAGACCGAATGCCCAAACTGAATGCCAAGACCGAATGACGAAGACCGCATAGAGGGTCCGTTTGAGCAAACCGAATGGAGCGCTGCTTTCCAAGACCGTTTAAAGGGCTTCCCTATTCCTATAAATAGGACCCCAAGGGTCCTCACCTGGTGGACGATCTGACTACTGCCCAAGGCTGCTGGACTGGGACCAGTGCCGGAACGTCGCCAGATTACCCGAGCACCGTTTCTGACCAAACTTCACCCACAACCTCAGAACCCCATCCTGAGTTCAGATCCGGTGAGCAGCCAGTCTGGGCGCAGATCTAGAAGGTTGTTCCATCACCATCTCACCATTGCTCACACCATAGCTCCACCTCATCCTACTCTTGCAACTCCGAAGGATGACCCGAAGATCGAGGCGGAGAGACACGCGTCATCGACTACAACGGAGCAGTCCCGGAGACTGTGACGATCTACCCCGGGATGTCACATATCTACTCTTCTACTCCGATGATTCTTTCTTTCTCTCTTTTCTCCTTCTTTGTTGCTCCCTCTATGAGGAGCGAGTAGTTCCATTCACTGGGGTGCGGGGACTAGCCCTGCTGCCCATGTTTTGTAACTTGTATCAAAAAGATATTATCTTTCCGATTCAATACTAAATCGTTTCATACATGCTTGAATGTTGGCTGCGTTCTTATATGCATCTATTGTCTTTCGTTGTGGTTTGTCTACGACCGCTCTTGAGACTCGAATACTGATTTAGTGTTGGTTTCTGGTGTGTGTATCCACCGCACATCCGTTTCGGTATCTAGGAACGCTTTCTAAGGAGTGGAGTAAACTCACCTCCATCGTTGTACTTTTGTACTATGAAATGGAATCAGTTGACGTACAAAAGTGCAACCTTGATAGGTAGAGGAACACACTCTGAGGAGAGAGTGGTGCAAAGTACTTGACCATTCGTTCAGGAATGGCTGACGTTGCAGCACTCTCACGTATCTCGTAGCTATATCCTCAAAAGAGGGATAGTCTATAAGGATACTAATCAATTTGGTAATTATCGCTCGCTTGTTAGTTTTCCGATGCACGTTTCACGAGTTTGAGTAAGATTTTCTCTTTGGAGACTACATATCTTCATTGACACGTAGATACGTACCGAATGAGAGTTACTCAACCCATGAAGGAAGTGTGCATTACTCTTGTCCTATAAGACATCGGTATTGTACAACATCCATGTATCTTTCTTACAAGTCTTGCTATGTTTGGTACAAGTACAATTCATGTGTAGTGGTGGTGAATACCCACATCACCCCAGTGATCCATCATCATCTGCTAATCTTAGTTTTTAATCCTTAAACTAGTTTTTATTCTTGCGTTTACTTTTTCATGTTTTAGGTTAAATAACTCAAATCAATCTTCTGGTCTTAGATGATTAACTTAGATTGATACGAAACAAGAAAAAGACACTCAGATTCTTAACGTTGTCCTTTGGGTTCGATCCTAAACCTGTACTATGATAAGGATTCCACACTTTTGTGGGGTTGGAGCATTTATCTAGCACCAGTTGTAGGTAAACCTAGAGAGAACATCAACTCCCTGGGGTTTTTGGTGCATATTAGGACTTCCATTGGAAGAGTAATCTTTTGGTGTAAGTTCTAGCTCTATCACTTGACTTCTTACTTATCCATAAAGGTTTCATGTCCATAGGCATCCTTAGTATTTGACACATGGAAAGTAACTTGAAACCTCATGATTGACTTCTCCCTTATCCATAAATGCTTGCATGTCCATGGACACCCTTTTACATGACACATGAAAAGACTTATAGACACCTAATACTTGACCTTTTTCTTTATATAGACATATCTACTCCTTCCCAACTCCCAATTCAAAAACTCTTTCACTCCTTTATTTCCTCTAGCTTAGAGCATCATTCGTACTCTTTTTTTCCATGAAGGTACTATCCCAAGTTAAAAGGAGGTGCCTACCTTGGTGAAGAAGGCTCCTAGGGTTCCAAATTTCTCTATTTAGGATATCTTAAGTTCCTCCTTGGTTATTTCGACCAAAATTAGTAAGTTTTGTCATTTCCTTCCCTATTTTCATGTTGTTAGTCTTCCTTCCACCTTTCTATAGGTCATAACCCTGGGCTTCCATGGTCAAACCCCACCTTGAACCCATAAACACCTCATCTCCATGTTCTTTTGTTAGGGTTTTTCACCGCTAAAGTGGAGAAGGTGCTTCTTTCTCAAGATAGGAGATTTATTGGAGAAACCAGCCTCTCTAAGCTTGGGAACCTTACTTATTGGACCTTTCCACCTTCCCTAGGCCCCTGTTTGGAAACGGACTGAGATTTCATAGTCTGGATTGGATTAGACGGGGTTAGTCAGGATTCAGTCTGATTCTGTTTGGCAACCCAGTCTGATTCTATTTGGCAACCCAGTATGATTCTGATCAGCTGGTCTGATTTGAGTCTGATTGCAGTCTGATTCTGTTTGGCTACTAGGATGGATTCAGTCTGATTTTGTTTGGCAACATAGTCAGTATCTGTTGATTTTGTCCTGATGTTGTAGAACTGTTTTAAAAAGAGTAAGGAATGCGTAGTGTTGTTGCTTAAGCAGAAGTTGGCCGAAGTGTATTATATACTAAATAACAAATAAAGAATATATAAAATGCATAATTTATGCATTTAAATTAAATAGTAGCAAACGTGTGTAGCATGTCTGTAGAAGAACGTAATACCACATAAATAAAAAGATAATATTTTATTTTTTCTCGGGCAAATACATATGTAACATACCAACTTCATGGCCTCGTCATACTCGTCCCACGACACAGGACAACCTTCGTCCAACAACTGATTTCTTTCATGTTTGCTGGTGTCTTTTGGCCACTCGAACAACAAAGACAGATGGTGAACAGGACGAGTAAAACCATTGGCTTGTTCGTCTCTCTCATTTGGGCCCTCATCGCATGTAGGCTCGCAACATGGTTTCTTGTAAACAAGCTTTTCTTCTACATATTTTTTAATTTTTGACGGAGACATCAATAGTTTTTCAGATTTTGTCCTTGCCTTTGATTGTGACCGCGATGATGACATCTATAGTTAATAAATAAATATAAGTATTAGCAAATATCAATAATTGTAAGATAACTGTGACAATATTGAATACAAATAAATGCTCCAAACAAACTTAGCTACAAACAAGTAAGAACGTGATGTATGCATTCAATACATAACAATAAAAAGCTCCAAACAAACTTAGGTACATATAAATAAATGTTGTGAAGTAAACACAAACAACTACAAAGTCGTGGAAATATATTACAGGTTAATGAGTTACTTTCGCTGTCTATCGTGGTTGTTTGATTCACTCATTGGTGTTAATAAGGTATTCAGCAACCCCAGGTGGGTAAATGTGACGAGTCGTCATGAAGTTGCGTTGCACGGCCAATGGTGGGGGAGGCAATAAATCTCCCAAAATAAAAAGATTGTCTCTTATGAACTCTCTCCTTATGTGTTACCATCTCATCTGCAACTCATTCAAAGATATGTAAGGCCCCCCAGTTATGTTTCGGAAGTCACGCCATCCCTCCATCCAAGCCCGTGTAGTATATACTCTATTAACACATCTCCCCAACTCATATCGGTTTCTCATAATACCTGTGAGAACCATATCAAGCTTCGTACACCACATAAAAGAAGGCATCCTTGGAGGCCCAACCATATTACAGATTATGTAAGTAATATGTTTTATACGTAAGTGTATATCGCATAATTAAGGTAATATAAAATGCATATTCAGTGCTAACTAACATTTATCAACATCATGGTGAAAAAACATACACCCTCCATAAAGCATACACCAACATTATGATAAATAACAAAAGCCTGTTAATGTCGGATGAATTCAGGAAAATTTAATGTTAAAAACATTGAATGGTTGACAATGTAAATCGACACACCAAACTAAATGTAGCTCTCTGCCATTAGACGTTATGGCGTCACTGTGGGTGAAGGAATGTCTACAAGAAGACTACATTCTTCCTCCAGACTGGCAACGTGGCGTTCTAGACCCTCATGCTCATACTTTTTTTGGGTGTATATATCATCGTAGTTGTGATGAATTTCAACAAAGTCCTTCATGTTCATTGCCTGGCCCCACACTGCCTTACACTGACCTATCTTTTCCCTACAATGTATTATCAAGTTTAATGAATGACAAAGAATGTGCAGCATACACAACGACAACCTATTATGTATGTATTTACTAGTGCACCTCACGAGAAGGACATATGTAATACATTTCGCCCGGCCTTTCACTCAGAATGCCAAAATCATACAACCCTGCATCCTCTCTGTTAAGCCATAAGGCTGCATCTAACCCACAATCACACCTCAGAACTTCAGATAGATCCATTGACATCTAAAACATAATTGAGGTAATTGAGGATTAGTAAAAATAATGTTGGATTCTGAACATAGATTTAAAATACAACTTTCCGAACATAAAATAGGCCTAACTGCTTATTCTACATCTATGATATATTGTATCCGTCCTCGTTTGAAGAGTCGTTACTATTCGTGATATGAAGTGGTTGGCGAAGATATTGGAACCTCTCACGTAGAGTGGAAATATCTTGTTCGATCCTATCGATGTCTGCTCTTGTCGAACTGACAAAGTCACATAGTTCAGACCATAGCTTGCGTTCGTTGCGTGCATATGCAAGTTGTGTTAGCATAGCATCCCTAATTGCAGTAAGTGTGCAACTATGGGTGGTACATGCTGCGCGGGCAATCTCATCTGGCATCTGTTCAAAACAAGCCCCCTACCACATGTAAAACACGGTCTGTGGGGGTTGTTATTTTCAAAACGTCCATTTGCCACGTCCGCGTCATCCATATACACACATACAGTTCATTGAAGGCCGCATGTACAGCAAGGCATTCCATTCTCCATTTCAAGACAACCTACCGATTCATTATGTCATGTATATTATTAGGATCCAGTAAAAAGTTCGTAAAAAACAAGTAAAGGCTACAAAGTTATGTCGTGGACAATTTTTACAATAATGTCGAAGACTATTGTAGATACAATTGTACGTCAACGGGCATCCCATAGCAAATTAGAAATGGATTCACGTAAGCGGTCGCCCTCCCTTGAATCGGCCTGAGTTGTTTGTTGGAGGGAACTCAGGTCAACCCCAGCAGGGGGAATGGAGGATGTTGAAATGTCATCTGGGAGTTCGTCCATGATAATGTCGCCATCATGTTGGCGGCGTATGAAATTGTGGAGGATACAACAAGCCATTATGAGGCGACACTGCGAATGTATGGGATATGTCGCCCCCTTTTATGGTAGGCAAACCGCTGCTTCAACACCCCAAATGCTCTTTCTACAACATTACGTAATTATGCATGGCGGTGGTTGAACATCTCATTCTTGCTGGTGTAGGCATGTTTGTTTCCTCGGTACTCAGAAATATGGTAAGCTGTGTTGCGATACGGTGCAAGGAATTGTCGAGTGTTGGCATACCCTGCATCAACTAGGTAAAATTTTTCCGGCAGAACTTTAAACCTGCCCGTGGTCATCACCGACTGTAGGACCCTTTGGTCAGTAGCCGATCCCTCCCACCCAGTTAGGACATATGTAAACTCCATGGAGAAGTCAACTACAGCCAAGACATTAAGAGAGACATTCCCTTTTCTGTCGCGGTAGCGATTTTGCTTGTCTCGTTTAACCAAGACAGGGATGTGTGTTCCGTCAATTGCCCCGATGGCATTCTATAACACCAAAATAGGTTGTAAACATACAAAATATTTCCAAATGATTAAAGATTGTAGGGGCTAACTATTACCTTGAAGTACGGATAGAACCTTGGGGTCTCCAATATACGAGAATGTGTTGTCGTGCATGTCGCTGCAGTTTGCATGACAATGTACTCATTGGACAACGAACACACAATGTCCAACACTTCGTTGAACTTCCTACTTATGGTCTCACTAGAGTGAATGTAGTCCTCATCCAAAGCATGATTTGTATGTCCATGGCCAACCATTTGTAGGAAGTAGCACACAGCCTCAACTGAACTGACGCCTCTAATGCTTCGTAACAAGGCCCGACTCTCAAGCTTGTTCACAAGGGCCAATATAGAATGTGGTCTCATTCGATATAGGTCATAAGCCCTTTGTTCATGACCGTTTAAAATTTCTAAGACCTTCTGGTGGCCACTCCTAATGCTAACTGACCTAGGTATTGTAGGTGGTATGTCGGAAATGTCGTCAATGATGGAGTTTGCTATGGACTTAGCTATTGTATCAGCAATGTGATTAGCTGGACCAGACAATGTATGTAGAATGTGCGTGAGGAGGTCAGGTGTTTTTGTTTGGTCAGTGGTTGACATTATGCCTACAATTGGAAGCATAGCAACGTTGTCATGGCAAGGACAAGGAAAATAACTAGTCTACAATCATATGTAACTGTGGACACATAAAATAATTGCTTCCAGGATACAAAGCGAATTAGATTGATCGCAAAATAAAACCATGGCAGTGAAATAAATTATTACAACAGTTAATCAATAATGTCTAGATGGGAATAAAAATATTACAACAATTCAGCAAATAAGATTATGCCCAAAGAAAATGTTTGGATGGGAAATAGATTATTACAACAACGAAAGAACTTTCTACTGATTTGATGAGTTAAATGTCTGGTTGTTAATGTTTGGTGATCCGGAAGGGCCATCATCATTGTACGAAGGAAAAAATGCACATTGAGATGACCCAAACGACGATGGCATACTTGGTCTGTTGCTGAAGTTGGGTGTTGGGGATTGCGGGAAAAATGCATGGTGAGATGGCATAAATAAGGATTGCATTGAAGGTGTTGTTGTTGCATTGGCAGCTTGGAACGAGGATGGCATTGAAGGTGTTGTTGTTGCATTGGCATCTTGGGACCTTTCCCAAAGGTCTTGCAACCATATGGTTATCTTTTGAGGTGTGTCTATAAGGCTGAGTTAGATGGTGCAGTTTGTTGAGTCCTTGATGGCGTTCACAAGTGTTGTAAACACAGGAGTGGGGGCATCTGGGTAAGTGTCCTGGAAATGTTGTAAGATGGTTGTAAACTCTTTCTTTTCAAAGGCTCTGGTTGCCACACCACTGCCTAACTCGTGAACCTTTGCATAAACCTGTGTGAATTCAGATAACACTTCATTTGAAAACCCACATCGGTCTTGAGCCATTGATGGCCGCTTCTTGCGCCTAACGACAGGAGGCCTCCCGCCAACACTCGGTGTATCTGTTTCGCCTCCCCCGGTTTCTCCCTCACTTTGCATCCCATATGCAGCCATATTAGGTTCTCCAGATTGGCTTCCAGTGTTCATGGGTGTGTCTGGGCCATCTAAGTCAATAGTGACATCATCCTCGGAGGCAACGTCAGAAGGGATTTGTGTGTCCGTTGAAGACATTGCATGATGTCCTCTAGCAATGTTCGTCCCCACCATCATCTCGATGTCATAGTAGTGGGGAAATGGCTTGATAATCAACCTAGCAAGATCCTTGTTTGCCTAAGTATAAAAAAATTTTGTATTAGGAAATTAAAGTGTAAATATATGACATTATTTTTTTAATTAAAAGGGACTGATTATTGGATATACCGCAAGGCTCTCCCTCCATTCAAGGCTTTCGGGCAGCGTGGGCTTATGCCTAGTGTCATCCCATCCAACACCGCTCTTATTCGTCACAAGCTTCAAAGCAACATAGTTCCTCCTCAAGTTCTTCCACCGAGTTTTCAGCTGGTCTATATTGCAGGCCGTCTTCCCCATCCTATTTTGCATTTCCACAGTTGCATCCCTCCAAGCCTCCCTATTTAAATGACCATTGACACACCTGCCTAGGTCATATTGTCTGCGCAATGCAGATACTAGAGCGGCATCAGAATCTCTTGCCCAAACAATACGAAGCTTGGGGTCAGTGGAAGACATACCCCTGTAGGTGCTGCAATATATTATGATACACAAATCATTATATCATTTATCTTTTCAGATTAAGTATTTACTTAGATAGTGGCGTCTAAGCTGTAATGACACTATGAAATTACCTTGTTCATCAGTTGCATATATTTTCTGTATATTAGTTCCAATAAAATAAAAAAGGATCTCAAGTCGTGTTATATAAATTTGAGGTGAAACCTCCATAAAAAATAATTCAAAAAATTTCAGTAACAAATGAAGAACCTGCCTCTTCTTTTATAAGGTCTTCAGATCTAATATTAACACTCCAGCATCCATAAAAAATAATTCAAAAAAAGTTAGCTGGAACAGTGTACTAACACTTTAATGAGAGCATTATACGAATTTCCATCTTATTCAATAATCCGATGAGCTCAAAAGAGGTATAACAAAAGTGGATTAGGATAGAAGAAAATCGAGTAGAATAGCACACAAAAAGGCCAACAGGATAAAATAGACATTTACAATCTCACTGAATATTGATTAACAAATTTCAACAAACCAATGTTCTGTTTCATGCCCCTATGCAGCAATACAGAGAAACCAAAACATAGTTTCAAGTTGGATTTCTAGCAAGGATGTATGACATATATTGTAACATATGGGTAAAATGGTGATATATTGTTGTATGTTTTTTCTAGGATGGGGGAATTTTTTATGAATACCACAAACGGGAAACCAAAAATTTAGACTCTAAAATGGGTGTTATGAGATACACTCTATAATGCATTCAGTAGGTTTTATTACCCTAATTAGACAAAAACTATATTTATGTAACACTTATTTGAGGAATTTACCCAAAATAATACCAAATTCGTTTATTATTAGTTTTGGTCATTTAAGGTCTATATGTAGGTCTATCGTTTTAAGGTTGACTTAACCATTTAACACTATGGTTTATGAAGTCAACTATAAAATCTGTAAACCTTTTTTACCTATAGTATAATTATACAATAAGTATGATGAAGAAAAATGTTTGATGTAAATCTAAAAATTCCACAAAAATCAATGTGTAATGAAGTCACCAATCATAGCATTCAAAGTAAACAAATTTAAATTTGGATAGCATACAACAGGATGTTTGCTTATCATAATGCAAAACCATAATGTGGATCGTCTGTTTCCTATCCAATCAGCATCTGCATATCTAGAAACTGATATGTCCTCTTTTGAGCTAAGAAAAGGGGCTATGATTTAGCGAGAACATGACAGAGTCAATTTTTTATTTCATTCATTCAAATGTACTAGGTCCAAGTTTTGTACATCCATAATTGGTTAAAAAAATTGTTGACTTTAATGATCATTCTCTTTTTCCTTCTAATTAAGAATTGAGCAACATAATGAATATCTTATACTAAAAAAGTATTACATAAATCATTGTAGTCTGTTGAATCACTATCACATTTAGTGTGTAATATTGCTTTTTGAGTTTCCAACATACAAGAATTTTAAAATTCATGGTATAGGAGTGCAGTGATAACTACACTGCCAAAACATCCATAGGCAAACAAGTGCAGAGAATTGGTAAATATAAAATATCTGCAAAAGAGGCAATTTAGAAGACAGAGAAGAGAACCAACTATAATATCTAGCAAGAGTGGTGACAAGTAAGATGATCATATATGCATGAAATGGGCAAAGTGGGGGAATATAAAAAGAGTCCAAAGAGATGAGGCATAGAAAGCCAGAGGAGTATAGTCCTCTAGGTTTTTATAACAGGTGAAAAGTAGCACTAGTAACTCCTATCCAATCAATTATTTATTTCAGAGAAAAAAAATTGCATCATTGAATTGAAGAATATAAGTAGAAAAATTTACTAACAGGCCTCAACAAACCTGAATGTATATATCAAAGGTTCTTCCAACAGTCAATCGATCAGGTGCATTTGGAAAAGCAGATTCTGCAAACTGAAGCCTCACAGTGTAATTCCTAGCAAAAATTTCCCCCAACCACAGGTTGAGATCACATGCTCGTCTCATTTAAAAACTCATATAAAGTTCTCATACAGGGTTTGACAAGAAACAATTGATATCCTAGATCCTAGGTTCAAAGATCTCTACATCCAGGATCTGACAAAGATGCAAACATACTGATTAGACTACAATGGTAGCATAAACTAATTGGATTAAAATATATCACAGTTGATAGAAGCACATATGTAGTAGAATGGGAAAAAAGAGGTATCATGGATAATCCCCATGCACTAATGTAAGAAAATATTCGCTAATTATAGCAAGACCAGGAAGAACAAAGGAAAAGAAGCAGATAGATATTGTGTATATGAGTAGAAGAGATGTAGGCATGTGTGTGAGGTAACAACCTTCATGACCAGAGATGGGGCTAATCTAATGCAGTAGTAGAATACACTAAGACTAGTATCCAATGATTCTTCTTATTCATTATCTTTCTTGATCTAATCCAAAATCCATGACAAAGGAATCAATAGGTCAAGGATAGTGGCGTCAGCCCATGGAAATGAATGATGTAATTGACCGATAAAGATCATCTTCTTGCTTAAGCATAGAGCACAACATCCTAGCGTCTCAAGAAGAGATGCCTTGTAAGGGAGGCTGGATCATTCAATTTATAGGACAGAACTAGACAAAAGCTTTGCAAACAGATTCCAAACGGCTTAGCCTTCACATTTCATATAGAAAAGGAAGGATCCATGGATGAAAAATAGTATGGACCCTTCAGATAAACATCATTTTATCAATGTAAAACACACACAGGGGATCCAACACACACCATGGAACATGGGAACCCCTTTGCATAATGATTTACTACAAAAAATAGGCCTAACCCCTTTGCATAATGATTCAGTACAAAAAATAGGACTAACTATTCATCATCACGAACCTATTCAGAAGTGGTCGACAACCAGCAACAACTGCGGAATCGCCGGGATGAGCAGCACCGCTGGAAAACCAGGGACGAAGAAGTGGTCGACAGAGAGCAGCAACTCCAGAATCGACGGGATGAGTAGCACTGCCGGAGAACCAGGGATGAACACCAGCTTCCTCCAAGATGCGTAGGTGGATGTGAAGAACCTCGATGCACAAGGCGATCAATATGAAGGAACACAGACACTGCTTGCCCTTGCTAGGGTTTGTCCTGTGCGTCAACAAGATGGGACGATGACTACTCAACCTGAGTCAGGTGGACGGTGCAGATAATGGATGGTCAGAAGGACAGGACAGGGCACTGGTACCTTGCCTTTGTAGGATGTAGCCGCCCTAGTAGCTTGGAGGTCGCAGATGGCTGCATTGAATCCTCACCAGGAGGCGGATGCTCCGCTCGACGACTGTTGCCCTCCATCCGCGAGCTGCTTGAGATAGCAGATCTCGCTTTAACTCACAGACCAACAGTGAGCCGGTACAGGGAGAGGGGAAACCAACTACAGCGAAGGAGAGGGGCGAGAGGGAGAGGGTCGAGAGGAAGAGGGAGGGGCGCGAGTGAGAGGGAGGGGTGCGAGGGAGTCGGGGTCGAGGGGGTGTCGGGGGCGCTAATCCAGACTAGGATTTGCAATCCCGCCTCTACCGGGACTGGGTCAGTCCGGATTATGGGATTTTGTTATCCCAAAACGGGGGTTGCGAACCAAACAACATTTCTGCCCAAACCGGACCGAGTTAAGCCGACCTGGCACTAGACGACAGACTCTAATCCGGATTCGGTCCGTTCCCAAACAGGGGCTAGAGGTTCTTTGGAGGTCTAGGCTTGACCTGGACTACTTAGACTGTGAAGCTGAGGTGTGATGTATCTCCTATTCTTATGTGTTGAAAAATACACCTATGCTTATTCATTCTCTATGTCCTATGGACATTAGCCTATACACAATGTCTTTTATTTTAAAAATCATGGTTCATGTGAACTACTTTTTTGATATTGATAATGTGATCATGGATACTCTTTTGAACTCTTATCTTATGCTTTGTAGATGATGGAACTCTAAAATATGACATGTGATGTATTTTGCCTACTTATGAGGTGGATGTATATGTTGGTCAGTTATGTGGTGACTAGTTTATATATTCTGACTATGCTTTCTACTTGCCTATACATTTAACATGCTATGTGATTCAGTTGCACTAGAGTATCATAATTGCATTGGTTTTTATGGCAGATGAGTTATTTCCTACCAAGCATATGTGATATTTCGTTCTCTTTTGGTATGGAAAGGAACCTCATACCCAAGGAAAGATGTGTGATTCTTAGCCCATGTTTTATATATTTGGGAGATTGGCAGTATTCCTTTCAGGTTTCAACTTTATGAGACTTGGTCGCATTTGTGTTTATATTGTTCTAGGGCTATGTTTATCTTACATGCATGCAGGTTGATGATATGGGGTGTGTGCCCTAATTCTTTACATGTGATTGTGTGGAACAATCTTTATGTTTTATTAATGGCAAGTATTCTTTTGTTATCATATGATTTCAATTCCTTTTCTCTTGATACCCATTTGGGTGGTCTTTGTCCTTTATAAGGGAAGCCTTTTATATTTGATGTCCTTTATTCCATATATTGCTCAATTTCCTATTTAGTATGCACATACCAACCTTTGTTGATGTCATCTATTTTCTCTTCTTATTGGGGTACGCTTCCAACCCTAATTGAAGGACTTGGATGATAAGGCATGAAGTTTTGGACTGGCTTAAGGAGTTAAAGCTTGGATACAAAGTTGTTATGGTTTAGATTTCCCTCTACTTAGATATGTTGTATCATACATGTAAACCCTTATGGGATATAATGAAGTACTTTTGTAAACTTTTGTGAAAAATTTATTTTTATTTAGCTTCTATACTTTGGTTGTTTTGAATATCATTTATTGAAGTTTGAAAATTTTGCACCTATTATAGCATACCCTTGAGTGTGTTTGGAATGGATGTTTTATTCGTCAAATTTTTAGTAAAGGAATGATCCCGCCTATTTACATTTCTACTATGCAAGTGTTGATCATGTGGGTGAGAAACACTTTTCTTATAGTTTGTATATTGTAAGTTTCCTTATCTCTTCAGTGTATGATTTCTTGTATGAGACAGAACCATCATAATATGGTATCTAATATTCCTTTCCTAATAATGATCTACATTGTTATCACAATATCTCTACCGAGTAGTAAATGTGTGGAACATCTTTAAGTTCATCATATGAACTTCTAGATCCATATAGTATCCACTCATTTGATCATAACATTAGGATACCTATCTTCTATTGTAAAATAGAATTAATCACTTGTAGTTCAGAATCCTTCCAACCCACAACTCTTTTTTTGATATCAAACATAAATTATTATGATCACTTTTGTCATTTTTGGCATCTTGCATCGGTGTAACTCTTTACACTCAATTCTTCCTTACTACTATTAATCTAGAAACTTGTCCTTAAGTACATTACAAGTAACAATGGATGGTTCTAATGACATTCCAATAACCCTTATCAGAATTTAATAATGTAAGGACCCTGACCCAGATTTTGGGATAACCCTATTCATTTTGCCTAAGTATGTTTAGAACATTGCTCTAATCATATGAGATGTGATTAGGGAATGTAGAAAGCTTAAGTTTCATGTTTAAGCTTGTTGGGACGATCCTTGTGTTTTTTGTTGTGGTTTTGATGCAAATTGCAATTCAATCGAAGTAGGAGTTGATGTGCAAGTTTTCCACCTCTAGAGTGTTCCTTATCTCTCTTAGCATCATATAAAGGAGAGAGAGGGTGCCTTGTGTGGGTCTTGGTTATGAGGTAGCATCCTTGGTGATGTTTAGGACACATGAAGGAGATATGTTTTCTCTTAGATGTGTTATCTTGAGTTAGAGAGCCTTGGATATGTTGTGTATTGGTTTGTGTGTCTAGGGTTATGGCATATCAATTTGTGAGTGTGTAGGGTTATGGCATATCGGTTTGTGAGTGTGTAGGATTATGACATATCAGTTTGTGATTTTGTAGGCTTATGACATATCAGGATAGTTAGGCCATGACCTTGGTAGGAGACCAAGAGAGTGAGATCTAACCAAGATCATATAACCACAACATGCATGTTGTTGCATGTGGCTCCTTTTTGTGGACAAGTGTCACCTAGGCTCCTAAGGTGATGAAACCTTTCCTGTGATCTCTCTCTCATCCCTTTAGCATATAGTCTTCTTTCCCTCCATGCAAGCGGATTTGTTTGGCCATTCTTGCTGCCCCCGCCTCTTGGTGGACGACCTTGAGAATATTTAGGATCTAGAGAGGTTCTCTTGGAGCAAGGAGAATGAGTTCCAAGATTGTGTTGTTCCTTGATCATCTTTCATCTTCTACTTTGGTAAGCTATGTTTCCTAGCTCTGTTGTTCTTCTTCTTCTCACCCATGGATCATGGATACCTTCTTTTCATCTCTAGCTATCTTAAAATTTGTCTCATCTTCTTTCTTTTAGGTGTTGTGGTCATCAAGTGGAGGGTCATCTTCAACCTTGAGCTCATGAGCTTGACCTTGGAGTTCGGATCTTAGGGTGATCCCGGAGGCGGGTTATATAACTCTTAGCCTTCTTTGTTATTTTCACTCTTTCATGTTCTTATGTTGCTTTTCACCTCTAAATCGTTTATCTCATATATGCTAGTAGTTATTGATGGTTTTGAGAACTGATTAGATAAAGGAACCTCATTTAGTTTGATATCCATATCTTGTACCTTCCTTCCATGATAAAAAATGGACTAGTGGACGATTTCCTAAGGTTGAAGATGACAAGTTGACACATACATTAAGTTGTGAGTGGTCGTCATGACTTGTGGTGCTTAAACTGACATACCTAACTGATTCTTAAACCAAAACATTTTAATGAGGTAAACCATTATACCTTGTTGATGCCCTAACCCTAACAACCCATCACACCTCTAACTCTATACAAGCATGATGGGCGACACATTCCTTGGAACCTTGTTCGACACACTAGATGATGGCATGGCCGATACTTGTGTCTAGGCCGACACAAGAGTTAGTATGTTGTCTGATACACCTTTATAAGATCAAGTTGACACACATGGGAACGCTAAACCAATTTTCTTGTTAGCTAACACCTTAGACCGATAGGTTGAGGTTGGTATCATGTCATGATCAGAATGATATCTTGTGAACTGGTATGCTTTGAAGTGCTAAATTGTTACACCCTTAGTTGGGTAAGAGGCCAACATGACAATTTCTACCTGACACCTTGATTGCTAAACTGATATAGCTCAAGTGCATCTAACTCGACATGCTTGGACTGATGCTAAACCGATATCCTTGGATGATCTTGCCCGACACACCTTGGTGTGGTCAGGACAACACTTGTAGATGATGAGCCAGGATCCTTCTATCCATAGGAAACTGATTCTTTGTAATGGTAGTCATGATACATCATGTTAATGATGGGGTTATATGGTATGATAGGATACCCTATGGGATGTTTGTACAAGAAACAAGGGAGTGTTATTTTCATAACATTTAATCTCATAACGTACTCTGTAGTGATAATGGAAGTGATAGTTTGAAGTTGGTTGTTGATCCAACCCTGTAAACCCTAATTGGTTAAAGAGATTTCTAACCCTAATGATGTAATGTGAATTGCATGAATCATTACGAGATGGTAGTAATGATCAAGTACTATCTTTCTTGTTACAAGTATCTAACCATGTAGGTAACATCAGTTGATAAACATAGCTAGAGAAGACCTATGGTGGTTATTATATGATTGAATGGGTCTGGTGAGGCATGTGAGATATTAGTAACACAAAAAAAGGAGGTAAATGTGTCTAATGACCTAAGATAGTTTATTGTCTAAAATGAGAAGATAATTTTCTCAATAATCAGATGAGGGGTTGCTATCTCAAAGTATGTGGTCCTTATGATGAGAGATATAGTGAATGATAAACATTAAGTGATAATATGATGAGATCACACCTTATATGCTCAAAATTTTCTAGAAATGTGTTATGCCCTTAACTTAAAATAACTTGTTTAAAGTTTACTCGTTGTAACTTGATTGATACTAAAAGGCACTTAAATGACCTAACTAATCAAGTGGAACTTAAACATGTATCTTTCCTATACCATAGACCCATTCAGTGTCAACACTTATTGGATGGTGAAACGAGTTTAAGTTGGAGTGCATATGTTTGAATATGCAGGGGTGAGGACGAATACCCCCTTACGTCTAGGATATGTGACACAGGATTGGTTACAGGACATGCCCTGGTAGGAGTGCAGCTTTGGGCCGTAGCTCAGTGATAATATGTGATACATGATTGGTTACGGGCCATTCCCTGGGAACATTGCAACTGCGAGCTATATCTCTATTTCACTAGCACCGTGATCTGTACCAAGGTGGGCTAGGTTTGTATAGCTGGACTATATGTTGCTGGTAGAAGTTTGACTGATGACATCATTGCACATTTACTCATGTACTAACCATGAAGTTTGGTGAGGCCGTGGATTCTGGATCTTCCACTAAACCTTGTATGACACCGATTTTGACTTAGCAATGGTTGGTTGAATTTGAGAGGTATGACTCAAATCTTGGGAATAAAATTAAATACATAAGCATATGTGTAGTATACTTGTGTATGATCAAATAGGAAACATTGGATGTGCCCTTGCTTGATTTTATACAGTCTTGTTGGTAGAAGATATAGATGTTCTTCATTTTCCTATTATAATGTTATGATGTTTCATAATCCAATAGTAATTTCTTACTCTATTAATAATGGTTAACTGCTTATCATGGTTATAACTTTATTGCTTGCTTTATACATCTTATCCATTTAATAATAGAGTTGGTGGAGAGATATATGTCTTGTTGACATTTGGAATCTCACACCAAGGGTTTCCCACATCCTTTTTAGGTGGACGTGCACGAGGAGGCAGAGATTGTGCAACAGAGGTTGAGGAGCAGCAAGAACGACAATAGCTGACAAGGTTGGGAGTGTTGTTGGATGTCTTTTAGTCATTAGAGTCCTAGAGTTGTCCCAATACACTCAGGTGTTTGGGGATGTTTTGTAGACGTACCTTTGGTATATCAATGTCTTGGGTGCCAATTTTTGTGCATATATGTGGTGGATATATGTATATATGTTCTGGAACATGTTTTCTTGTAACATGATGATGAGGCACACGGTAAGTGCTTGTTACATGAAAGGACTTGTATGTAAAGGCTTTTGCTGTTTGGTAGTTTTATGAAAATGGTTTTTATTTTTAATATTTTCCTATGATCCACTGGTTAGTGGTTAATCACATTTTGTTTTGAGTAATCTCACTTTGTGTGGCATGAGGTGTCACAATCAGGTTGGTATCAAAGTCGTAGGTACGCTGAGTCTACATGGACCTAGGACTATAGTTTATGTCTATTCTTGAGTCCTCTAGTATGTCTTATAGTGAATTCTACTTATGCATAAGAAGAAGGGAAAGCTTAAATATGTCTATAGAACATGAAGAACATGTTGTTGAAAGCATTGTTGTTGCACTAGGTGGTGGTGCAAGGAACCAGGCACGAGAAGATCAGGTGCCTAAAGTCTCACAATTTGACCCAGTCATGATTGAAAACCCTTCCTTTCAATATTTTTTGGGCAGTTTATGGCTACTATGACTCAAATGGAGGACATGATGTCTATGCCTCAGCCTAGGGCACTGGTTCCCCATATGGAATCTCTTGTTATTGGGAGGACTTTTAAGTGGCTTTGCCAGGTTGGAGCTTTGGAATATGTTGACATGGTTGATCCAGTAGATGCAAATCTATGACTTACTCAGCTTGAGAAAGTCTTTAAGATCCTTAGTATCCCAAAGTGGATAAGGTGAAGCATGGAGTGTACCTTCTGAAGGGGAGTGTTGGACATTAGTGGGACATAGAGGAGGAGAAGTTTGTAGATTTGGAGGAGTTCCGACGTTATTTCGTTAGTCAATACTTTCTTCAGACCTATCTGGATGAGAAGATCAGCCAATTTGAAAGGATTCGATAGGGATCCCTGACGATCAATGACTATGAGGATAAGTTTATGGAGCTTCTTCAGTTTTGTCCTCACTAGGCTGCTATGAAGGACGAGAAAATTTGTCTTTTTGAGAAGAGGTTGAACGCTCAGTTGTCTACCCTGACAGCTGCCTTGGAGAATCAAGAAAGGTTTACCACATTTGTGGAGTCTGTTCAGAGGATAGATCGATATGTGATAGAGAAATAAGAGATGAGTGCCAGGAAGAGGTCTGCACAGTTCTAAGTACACTCATGAGTAGGCTTTAATAAGTCGATATTTTCTGCACCACCATCATTGCAAAAGTTCAGTGCTCCGACGTAGTGGTCACCTAGTAAAGGCAGAGGTCGTGGCTTTCCACCTGTTGGAGCTCACATCACAATGTCAGAATAGTGACGGGGCCATCTAGGCCACAATATGAGAACCAAGCTTGCTATAAGTGTGGGAAAATAGGACACTTGAGGTGAGAGTGTCCAGTGAGGGATGATGAGGTGACCCAACAACTAAGGCAGAGTTGATTGGGCTCGTAGTGGTAGTAGAACAATAGCACAGTCGGAAGAGGATGTGGCCAAGCATCGCATGTCGAATCATCTCCTCAGGGAAGCAAAGGATGTGGGTGACAACAAGTAACAACTAGATTCTATGCTATGAGTCATCTAGAGGCAGTGGTCAACCTGTGAGTAGTGATAGGTCAGATGGAGTTATTTCATTCTGATTTGTCTTCTTCTTACTTTCTATCTATTTTGGTTGACATGGGTGAAACACAGTCTTTGTCACTCACAAAGTGCTTGAAAGTTGTCTTTTTCCTTTTAGTCGTAAGATGAATAGTTGGTTGTTAGAAACTCCATTAGTCAGTTCCGCAGTGTTGTAGGAGGTGTGTCCTTCCTATGTCCTCTCCTTTTTGGGGCAACACATTCAAGTGGATCTCATACCACTTGTTATGCATGGATTTGATGTAATCCTTGGAATGGATACCTTAGAGAAGTATAGAGTGGTCTTGGATTGTAGTTCCAAGCAGGAGAAGCTTGTAGATGGTGGTGAGATGTGGATCTTCCAAAGTGGCAACAAGATTATTCTGATGTGTCTACTATCAGCCATGGTGGCAGGGAAGCTTCTGAGATAGGGTTGTGAGGCATTCTTGGCACATGTTCTAGATATTGAGATAAGGAGTCCTAGTATTCAAGAAGTGCTAGTTGTGAGAGAGTTCGACAAAGTGTTTCCTAAGGAGTTTCTAGTTGTTCCCCCACCCAAGATATTGATTTTGAGATCAACCTGATTCCCAACACACAATCAATAGCCTAGACACTGTAATGATGTCTCTAGCCAAGATGGAAGAGTTGAAGAGACAGTTGCAAGAACAATTTGACAAAATTTTTATCAGACTGAGTACGTCACCATGGGGTGCTCTAGTGTTGTTTATAAAGAAGAAGAACACCTCTATGAGGTTGTGCATAGACTACAGATATATGAACAAGGTGACAATAAATGATAAATATCCCTTATTGAGGATAAATGACATGTTTGATCAGTTGCATGACGTGATAGTGTTCTCAAAGATAGAACTAAGCTCAGGATATCACCAGTTGAGGATCAAAAAGGATGACATAACTAAGTCAGCTTTTAGGATGAGGTATGGTCACTACAAGTTGATGGTCATGTCATTTGGGCTAACTAATGCACCAAAAACATTCATGGATTCGATGAACATAGTGTTCTAGCCATTTCTTGATCAGTTTGTCGTGGTCTTTATAGATGACATCTTGATATATAGTCGTTACAATAAAAAACATGAACACCATCTTCGACATGCATTGATATAGCTAAGACAACACCAGCTTTATGCCAAGTTTAGCAAGTGTGAGTTCTGGTTGAAGAAGGTAGCTTTCCAGGTATTATTCCAGGTATTGGGATTTAACCAATCCTGTGATATTATTCCAGGTATTGGGATTTAACCAATCTTGTTATATTATTCCAGGTATTGGGATTTAACCAATCATGTGATATTATTCCAGGTATTGGGATTTAACCAATCATGTGTTATTATTCCAGGTATTTGGATTTAACCAATCCTGTGTTATTATTCCAGGTATTGGACTATGCCAGTCCTCTGTATCTATTCCAGGAAATGGACTATGCCAATCCTGTGTATTTATTCCAGGTATTGGACTATGCCAATCCTGTGTATCTTATCACAGATTACCACATCTTGTCACCTCATACTAGGAAATAACCATTCTCATGGCTCATAGAGCACATTTAAAATCTTATCACTTCTCACTAGGTAACAATTATCATCATGGCTCGCAAGGCCCATAAAACATCTTGTTACCTCTCTCTAGGTAACCATTAATATCATCCTTAAACAGCTAGATGTGATATCTATTATGTCTTGAAGCATTACTTTCCTCATTACTTTTAACTTTCTTAAGTTTATCAACTTGTATCATATTAAGGTATTTCCCATCTTAATACTTTTATCCACTAACCCATCACCTTCATCATAAACTGAATAGGTTATAGAACACACATTAGAATTGTCCAACTATCTTCAAAGATATGAACTCATCTCAGGTTAAGACATTTCTTGCTATAAGGTTACCTATAATCAATCACTTTAGGTATTTCCCTTATCAGTGTAATAGTCACCATTCCATTATTAGGATTAGTTCTCCCATACCATCACCCTTTATTAGGGTTTAGGGTTTCAAATGCTATCATACTTCATTAGGGTTTGGATTTCACATACCATATCCCTTCATTGGGCTTTCACATCACATTGCCCATAATTAGGGTTTATTATTCATCCCAACTAGGGTTTCTCATGTAATCAACCATAATTAGGGTTTATCAATTCATATCAATACATCTGGGTTTCACATCACATTACCCTAGTTTAGGGTTTCATGCATTTTGCCCTAAAATTAGGGTTTCTTATTCAACTATCCATAATTAGTATTTACTATTCATCCCAATTAGGGTTTCACTTTCCATTTCCATAATTGGGGTTTCACATTATATTACCCTGAATTAGGGTTAGGGTTCATTAACCTTCTGGATTAGGGTTTCATGATCTCTTTACTAAGGATCATAACCTAATCACCACATGATTAATACTCATGTAAGAATTTCTTTCTATCATCGTTTCATCTTGATTATATTACATTAACCTTTCCATCAAGTACATACAACTATGATTGACATAGTGTGCCAAATTATTTCTTTTATAAACCTTTAGGGTTAATCATTTTAAAGGTATTAATCATCTAGGTACTTTAGGGATTCTGTAACATCCCTGACCTGGGTTATACTTTAACCCTAGTTGTTTTGATTAAGAAAGATTATTATATGTTTAATCTTATTTTGTTAAAAGTAATTAGGGCTCATGAGAAACTTATGTTTCAATTTTGGTACTGTTTGAACAATGTTGAAACTTTGTTTTGTTAATTTTGGACTAAAGTGCAAATTACCCACGTTAAGGGGTTAACTTGAAAAAAGTTACATGATAATATGTTCCTCTGATGTTGAGACATCATAAAAATGAATATGATGTAGTGGTATGGTTTCCACAAGTTTGGACACCAAGATAGAGCTGATAAAACAATGTTTGTGCATTAAAACCATGTTTTGGTGTAATGTGCAATATACCCAAAACCTAGGGTTCAATATACAAATTACCACTTCAATAAGGTCCCTACTGTTTCGTGGCACCATGTAGAGCAAATAAAATGAGAGGGGCACCTCATTTGAATTAAGTTGGAGGAGAGAGAATCTTGATATTAAAATAATCAAGATTTAATCCTAATTGAAACCCTAACTTGATTTAGGGCAAAAATAAATGTATTAATTAAAGGGCCTTCAACCAAAATTAAAATGGTTGGATTCAGATGTGTGTGGGCATCCTTGAGCCTTTCAAGGACCACAAAAATATCCAAGGCAGTGGATAACGCATTCACAATTTTATAAGAAAAAGAAATATCCACTCACATATGGATATTAATATAATATGATTTAAGGTGCTTGATTTGTTTTTCTTTAAAACATGAATAATTGAGAGGAATATTAGGAAAATGAGATAGCTTCGGAATGAAGGAAGTTGAGGGGGAAGAGGTGACCACATTTTTGGGATTAATTGGATTTTATAAAGCATATTCTCTCTCATTGAATTTTTATAAAAAAGACCTTTTACAAGCCAAATGGAAGGCTTTTTCGACCCCACTTCTTCTCCTTGCTTGGGAAACGACCAAGGGAGCTTGGGAGGATCCGGGGGACGACTACCAACCTGTTTGTAAGGTTCTTGATCCATTTCACCTTGATTCCATGGTGGAAATCGAAAATAAATTATGGATTTCTTCCTAATTCGATCTCCTTTTCAATTCTAACCATTCCTTTTCACTCAAAACTTGAGGATGAGCCTTGGAATGGTGAATGTATTTGAATCCACCATTGTTTCCGTGAGCATGGAGCTTTGGAGCACAATTGGAGGCGGCTTTTATAACTTGAACCCTTGATTTTGTTATTGCATTCAATTCCATATCAAATAATGATCTTTTCTACATTTATAATAATGGATTTGGTTGATGGATGCAATCACCATGGAAACCACTGCAGGTTTCATGAGTTTAGAGGTTGAAGATGATAAGCACACACCTTTACAAATATCCAAGGCAAATGGTCTTGATTGGGTTGCTCAAACGGTTTCCCAAACCATTTGGGAGCAAACGGTTTCACCAAACGGTTTCAAAACCATCTGGGAGAGTTGACCAAGGGTTGACCGTTTGAGAATCCTGTTTCTTATTATGTTGGTTGATGACTCACCAAATTTTGTTAATTAATTCCAAGGGAATCATGAGTTTAAGGCTAATCAATTAGGCAAACACTAATTGATTTAAGTGCTGATTTTCAACTTGATCGGTTTGACTTTTTGGGTTGATTAGCCCAAACGGTTTCAAAACCATTTGGGGATTACCCAAAGGGTCTCAAGACCATTTGGGTGTCACCCAAGACCGTTTTTAGGTCTAGGTTTATGGTTAAGTGTTTGAAGATCCAAAGATATGGCATGAACTCTAATCGGCTAAGTGCTGATTTTGTTAGTGATTGACATGATGGTTTGGGTTGATTGACCCAAAAAGTTTCAAAACTGTTTGGGGATCACCCAAACGGTCTCAAGACCGTTTGGGGATCACCCAAGACCGTTTGGAGGTCTAGGGTTAAGTATGGTTGCCTATTTGAAGGTCCAAAGTTACCAAGTTACAAAGCAATCAATTGCCGATTTGTTGATCGACTCAATAGACCAAACCTTGATGAAATTTCATTACAATCCAAGGGTTGGATGAGCCAAACGGTCTCAAGACCGTTTGGAGGTCTAGGGTTGAGTATGGTTAAGAAATTGAAGATCCAAAGATACTAGGTTGGAGTGCAATCAATTGCTAATTTGGTGATCAGTCCAATGATCCAAACCTTAATTGGTTGACTTGGATTTTTATGTTATGATGGGAAAACGGTCTCAAGACCATTTGGATGTCATCCAAACGACCTCAAGACCATTTGGGGTCAGGTCATGTCCAATTTTGATGATGGTCCAATAGTTTTAAAGTAACTAGTTGTACATTGGTTAATGTTGAAGGATCATCGATTCCAAACCCTAATCCAATTGATTCAATCCCAAATTGATGATCAATTGAGGGTCAATTGTGGGTCAAATAAGTTTAAGGTTGACCTAATTAACTCAATTGAAGTATGGTGATAGGTTCAATTGATGATTGGTTACATGAATTCAATGGTTGAAGGATTCAACATTGGAAACCCTAAATTAATTGGAGTGGTAGAGACCCTTTTTGGTCCTTGCGGTTTTGAGGGGGTTTGGACCAAACAGTCTCAAGACCGTTTGAGTCTAAACAGTCTCAAGACCGTTTGGGACCAAATGATCCCAAACCGGTTAAGGCCATGCGGTTTCAAAAGTCAAACTTGGCATACGGTCTTCACCTACTTGCTTGGGCAAACGGTCTCAAGCACCACCTTTACCAAACGGTTTCAAACCATTTGAACTTTGAAGGACCAAGACCGTTTGGGGCTCGAGTAGTCAAAGTTGATTGAGGATTCAAATGGTTAATCCACTTGGACACCTATTGTAATTGAATACTCAATTGATCAATTCAATTGGATACCTTATGTGATGGAGGTCCAATGTGATTGAATCTCTTGAGAATTAAGATGATGAATGATCCATTGATCCAATGATGATTAGTAATGATAATCAATGAAGGTACAAAGGTTGAAACCCTAATAGTACCTAAGTGATTAGTGCCAACTAAGGGATGAACCCTAGTTTCTTATAATAACAATGTCTTAGTACACTATGTTAACCATAGGTGTATGTACTTGATTGAAGGGTTGATGTAATTTAATCAAATTGAGAGGATGATGGAAAGGAATTCATACATGAGTATTGATCATGTGATGAATAGGGTATGATCCTTAATAAAGAGGTCGTGAAACCCTAATCAAGAAGATTGATGAGCCCTAACCTAAATTTAGAGCAATATCAAATGTAACCCAAACCCAGGGTAATGTTGTGACTCTAAACCAAGATAATAATAATGTGAATCCCTAATTGAGGATGATTCCATGTGAATTCCTAATTGAGGTTTATTCAATGTGAATCCCTAATTGAGGTTGATTCCATGTGAATCCCTAATTGAGGTTTATTCCATGTGAATCCCTAATTGAGGTTGATTCAATGTGAACCCTAAATGAGGTTGAATCCATGTGAATCCCTAATTAAGATTGATTCAATGTAAATCCCTAATTGAGATTGATTCCATGAGAAACCCTAATTGAGGGTGATGCCATGAGAAACCCTTGTTGGGATGAATAGTAAACCCTAATTTTAGGCAATATGATGAGAAAGCCTAATGAACGGCAATGCTATATGCAATCCTCACCCAAATGAAGTATGATAGTATGGGAAACCCTAATCGTAATAATGGAATGGTAGCTAATACATTGATGGGGGAAATGCCTAAAGTGATTGATTGTAAATACCCCTATAGCAGGCAATTCCTTAACCTGAGATGAGTCCATATCATCAAAGATAGTTGGACCATTCTTATCTGTAACCTATGCACTTCATGGTAAGAGTGATATGTTAGTGGATGAAAGGATTAATATGGGATATACCTTAATCCAAGATAAGCTGATAACTTAAGAAAGTTGGAAGTAATGGGGTAAGTGATAGGTGACAAGAAGTTGAATGGCCCTGTGAGCCATATGATTAGATGTTGCCTAATGAGAGGTGACAAGATGCTTTATGGGCTTTATGAGCCATGAGAATAATTGTAGTATAGTAAGAGGCAACAAGATGATTAATGATGGGTCGAAGGAAATTTATATTCCATGATCCATGTAATCACGGTTAGTTAAAGTCCAATGCCTGGCTGTGTAATTAGGGTTGGTTAAAGTCCAATGCCTGGCTGTGTAATCAGGGTTGGTTAAAGTCCAATGCCTGAATGTGTAATCAGGGTTGGTTAAAGTCCAATGCCTGGTTGTGTAATCAGGGTTGGTTAAAGTCCAATGCCTGGCTGTGTAATCAGGGTTGGTTAAAGTTCAATGCCTGGCTATGTAATCAGGGTTGGTTAAAGTCCAATGCCTGGTTGTGCAATCAGGGTTGGTTAAAGTCCAATGCCTGGTTGTGTAATCAGGGTTGGTTAAAGTCCAATGTCAGGCTGTGTAATCAGTGTTGGTTAAAGTCCAATGCCTGGCTGTGTAATCAGGGTTTGTTAAAGTCCAATGTCTGGCTGTGTAATCAGGTTTGGAGAAATCCAATACCTCGCAGAGGTGTAATGCAAGTAATCAGGGTTGGTTAAAGTCTAATGCCTGGCGGTGTAATCAGGTTCGGAAGAGTCCACTACCTGGCAGAGGCTCAATGCCTGTAATGATGACATAGGATTGGTATTAACCAATTCCTGTATTAATGATATATGAATACATGGTAGATGTAATTCCTTATCTGTTTAGCAGATTGGCTAAAGCCAACAAATGGAAACAAGAATGTTTCATTGGTGACATGTCAAGTTAATGGGTGTTACAAGAAAAGTTTGATATGATGGTATAATATGATGAATAAATGATATACATGTCATTCCTATTCCTTATTAAAAGAATAGATGATATATTGCTATATCATAAATAGTTGCAATGCTTCCAAAGTTGAGAATGCTTTAACCTACTTATCCACTGCCCAGTTTCATATCTTTAATTTGCAATAGCAATGTTTTGGCAGAGTGTTATATCTCCCACTAGGGCAATTTACAATTGTCTCGCCCCCGTGGGATCCAACATTTTTAGGTGGACGCGGACAAAGAAGCAGATACTCTTTTGCAGGAAAAAGGAAAGCAACATCCTGGACAGCAGTGAGATCTCAGGTAGAGATCCTGACTATCAAGTCATATAGTTAGAAGTCCTATGTGTCATCTCTGTACTCTCATGTCCTCAAGATTTATAGATAGTGCTTTTAGCATCAACTTGAGATTTTGGCTTGATGCCTCGAGGCTTTATGCTGTCTCTACATAATGTTGATAGGACAGCTGATGTTGTAATCCTCGAGAAGAGATGGAACAAGTTATGTACTTTTGAATCAGGATGTAATTGTTATACGATGGTTCTTGTTATAAGAGTTTCCTATGATTGGATCTCTTTGCAAAAAGTTTTAATTTTTAGTGATTTTCAGTAATCTGCTGCAAATGATACACTTCCACATTGGTTAATCTTATTTTCATGAGTCGGTTGTTTCAATTGTGGTATCAAAGATCTAGGTTGGTTGAGTGTACAGAGACATAAGACTAAGGTAGTAGAGTTTGTTCTGGTGTCATCCAGTGTATCTGATAGTGTCTTCTGCTCGTATAAGAGAAGAAGAACTTAAAGATGACTGGGTAACATGAGGAGGTTGCTGCTGAGAGCAGCAATGTTGCACCACGAAAAGGTGCATGGGAATAGGTGATAAAACCAATTTTTTTGATGTTTTAGACTGTTTTTCTATTATCAAAACTGCCCTTTTTATCCATTTTCCTCTCTTTTATAAGTACTTTCGTAATAATTGGCCAAACGACATTCTTAATTTAATATTTCCAACTTTTTGCATAGTTTTCCTCCTATTTTGACCCATTTGTCATCAATAAGGCCGTCCCGGCCCACAAATAAGTTCGACCTGCATCGGCCTTCTAGATGGCCGATATGATCCCGACAGGGCAAGTGCAACACACAGACACGCGACATGAAGATGTCGTGCAAGAAGGAACTGACGGGCAACATGTCTTCTACCTAACAGGGAGCCCAAGCTCGCCCGACAGCTAAAGCCTATCGCCCGACACGGGCCACCAACCGGCAGGCGCCGCTCGTCACGTGACCGATAGCCGACACCCTTGTGTCGGGCGATACCGATATCGGCCGTCACCGACTCCACGATGCTAAAGGGGGACACGTGGCGCCCTGTTCACCATAACTTCCCCCAACCACTTCCTATAAATATCAGCTACAGGAAGCCGAAAAGACGGTCGGTCAGGTCAGGATAGTTTGTAACCTTGTGCCATCTCCGGAGGAAAGCTGTGAGAGCGAGAGTATCATGCCGCAGTGTTGTGTCGGGCGATCGTAGGTGAGCTCTTCCCCATCCCGAGAGGGAGGTGAATAGTTCACTTAGTACCGTCCTGGGTGGCACTGCAGGCCGGTATTGGCCGACAAAGATCTCTGACTTGCGTGACCGACACTTGATATATCAGCGAGCCCGGCACGACACCGAACCGGATACGCTCCGACCGTCATGGCGTGTCGCCTGAGAGGGTGTCGCCCGACATGAGCGTATCGGGCCAGGGTTCTTGCACGATGCAATCATCCCGTCACGGTGTGTCGCCACCCGACACTGTTGTATCGGGTTAGGCCCTGACCGATATCTGGCTGGATGGTCCACTGTAGTCTATCATCCTTCTATATCAAGAAGGCGATATCTATCTTTATTTCTGTCATTTAATTCTTTTACTTCTGCATTGTAACCAGACCTTTATATGTTAATAGAAATACAAGAGTTTAATTATCTACTGCCTTATGCTTGGTACCCTTGTTGGATGATTGCTATGTTTAATATCTGAACTCTTGCTTGCACGTTGGATCGTATTTCGATTAGCTATCAAATCGTGTTTTCCCATCGCAACAGCCTCGAGAGAGGTGTTGTGGCTCTAGTGTTTGGTCCGATTCTGGAGTATGAGAGTGCCCAGAATCGGAGCTGTTGTAGTAGCCTTTCCACTCTAACCTAAGTCCAGCAACCTTGAGAGTGGTGTTGATGCTTGGTTAGAGGTACCCGCTTTGAGAGGAGGGGTACATGATGTTCCTACAGCCGCTTGTTTTACAAAAGTTTTCTCCTTCGTACCTGGTTTCAGCTTTAGTGTTATCTCTCTATTTCTGTTGCATGAAAATCCCTAAAAACTGCTAAATGCTAAAAATCTAAGTTTTCTTCTCGTAACTCCAGTTGATGATAGGGTTTTCTTTTGTTTTATTGATTCTATTCTGATGTTCCGTTTTGGGAATTGTATCATCTCTTATCACTATCGGAGTGTAGCATGTCGATTCCGCGTTCTCAACACTACCACCCTTGTCCCTGTGTTCGACCCCGTATATCTACTTCGACCCCGTAAACAAAGTTGTGGGGGCCTAGAAGGATTCGGGTTATAAATGTAAAAGCTCGACTACCTCAAATCCGCCTCCAATTTTGGGACACGCGATTTAGGTCGGTCAATAGGCAAGAGAGAAACAATTGCCTGAGAATTCCCTAGCTGGTCCATCTATGATAACAAAATCCTTCTTTAATTATTGTTGTTGGAGGATTTAGGGCAACAGTAATGGACATAGTGGATCAAGCATGGGCAGTGTAACCTAGATTACCAACCCCCAATGATAATGTTTTAGATATTAATAGGATTTATACTCAGCATCAGCAAGTTGAAGCAAAAGGAAATGATTGAACTTTTCTTGATTAGTCCAATGAGGACTTATGTTTTGCATGGTAAAACATTACAAATGTTTTATGTTGTTCTTACCTCTATAAGAAAAGATGAGGTATAGAAGAGATGCCTGGATAAAATTTAGGGATGTTAAACCTTATGCTTGTGATAATATGAAAAGAAGGAATATGATAACTGTTGGGTTTTAGGGGAGACAGAGAAGGAAGCGGAAACAAAATATTTTCTCCCCCAACCCATACCGAGGAAACGCGTCAACGTCTATATAATAGGAAAGGATGGTTTGCGGAATCATACCTTGTCCCGAGGCTTGCTCGTCGACAATAACTCGCGCAATGCGCGGTCTTCAACTCCGGTCTTGGACGGTGTCTGTGCAGCTCCTGGTCGCACCGGGACTGACGACTCCTCCTCCTACCGGACTGTCGGATGACAGTTGTCCTCCTGAGCGGAAGTGACCTCCCGCCTCTGTAGTAGTCCACACGGACCACCTGGAACTCCACTCTCCTTGTCCCACAAGGAAGTGGAAGGAGTCGCACCCTCCTGTTGACGTATTAGTCGCCAACACACTCTCCTGCTGCCAGTTGCAACTGCAGTTGTGCTTCCCTTGCTGCACCTCCCTTTTGCGGGAAGCACTTGCTCGGGCTCTCTCACGGTTACCAAAACCAGAGAGAACGACAACTTCGTAAAGCAACCAGCTTGCATTGAGTTGTACTTTGAGAAGCCCCCAATACCCCTATATATATAGGCGGGTCATGGGACAGGGTTCTCTGTGCCCGACAATATGAGACTAAAGCAGGAGTAGAAGGGTTCGAGATTTTCCACAAAAAGCAACTGACTCGCAACCTGAACTGATCGGTTCACAAGTGAACCGGTCAGTTGGGGACCTGAACCGGTCGGTTGGAGCACCAACCGATCGGTTGGGACCCATGAGCCGATCGGTTCACTTATGAACCGGTCAGTTCGTGGTCCTGATCAGTTCCCGATTGACTTTCCAACTTTCGTTTCTAATTGGTATCGAATACCAATCCTTGTTCCAATCAAATTGGGCAAGTGAAACGCAAGGAAAATTCTCACCGACCTGACTTTCCCAACTTGCTCGGTTGCACCAGTTGAACCGATCGGTTCAACACTTGAACCGCTCGTTTCACCCTGGGCTTGAGCCGATCGGCTCAACACTTGAGCCGACCGGTTCAGCAACCTCAGCCGACCGGTTCAACACTTGAATCGATCGGTTGGGAGTACAGGTCGTGCAGAATCAGTCAAATGCGATTTCAATCAATCCGATACTCCAATCAATGCGTCCAACACCTTGAACCATATGATATTGAGTCATCGAGTGATTGAGTGTTTAATTGAACTACTAAACTCCTTTAGTAATCAATCTAAACATTGCTTTGTGGAGAAAACTCCTCTTCCAGGTTAAATCCTATGTGTGTGACCCTGCAGGTCCATTTCACGTTGGCAGTGAAAGTCCATAACACTTATGACTTCACAAGCAAAGAGCGGTGCCTAGTCACACATCAGTGCTACCCAAGTGAAAGTAGAAAGTTGGAGAACAACTTTCATCCTACAATCCGTGAATGGTGTTACAGTGAATGTATAATTCCTTTGTCACTGATATCCCGAATGAACTCGAGGCATGGAGCAGTCATCCTGTCAACGTTCATTCACTTTCTTGATCTCAGAGTAGATTGAAGGAGATATGTATGACATCAATATCACATACTGATTCACACATGCGTGCGCACGCCTATCTCAATCCTACTCATCAAGTGGCCTTGGATATCAAACTCCCTCAGGAGGGACAAATCCCATATCTATCAATCACCCCTCAAAAGCCCCATGTGTCAAAGCCACCCAATCATCACCTTTATAACAACCCATGTTTCAGGACTGCGTTTGATGATGTCAAAGTGTGCCCAACGACATGTGTTGAGTGCAGTGATTTCAGGTCTAAGAATCACACTCACCACCATCACTGTGAGTAATGACTGTGACTACCATCTCATGGTTCCATGTGTCAAACTCACGGTGGGTCTGTCCGGTACCTTGTTCTCTAACAAGTACCTATGTGTTTGGTTTGATATCTCTATATCATGACTAATGAGATTCTGTCATCAACCAACACCACAATCTAGTCTTGTGTGTCATTGCTGTCTATCTACCTTCCACAATGACATCCGACTAGGGACATAACAAGAATGTACAAACTCTTAGCATCCGTATGATCTCATCGTTCAGGTCATGAACCTGAAGGCATAAGTCATTGAGTACTGTCATTCTCTAGACATTCAATCTGTTCTATCACTATCTCATATGACTGAACCAGAATGAATTGGAAGCTTGCCTTTGATGTTTATCAAATCAATCTTAATGTATCCCACCAATCATCCCATGATTGGCTCTCAGGGCATACATACCAACAGACTCCCACTTGCACTGTGAGCCAATCACCCTTGAATCATATTCATAGTGATCTTCAAACATGTCCCACATGTTACTGTGCTCTAGTGCCAACATAGTGAGTAATGACAACACCTTGCCAAAGTCTGTACAAATTGCATGTCTCACATCTCTTCGTTGTACGTCACACATATGAGATAGAGTTGTCGTAATATGTGATCTAGTATTTCATTTGCTAACCTTTAGCCACATTGCATGATCAAGGATTCCAGACTTGTCATCAATGAGAGGAATATCTATAAGCTCATCTTATGAACTTCCAGATCCATATAGTATCTACTGCTGTTCTCTAACACATAGATACTCGGCATTTCCCTTTAAATGGTTTTATTGGAACACTTCCAATTATCAACAATCTTTCACCTTTTATACATCCTACGTATATTTTGCGATTAATTTTCTGTCTTTTCGGAAGTTCGCATCAATGTAACTCTTTACATCGAACTCTTCCTTATATCAATAGAACTAGTACTTCATAAGTACTTATCAAGTTCTCATGGTATTCCAGTAACCCTTACTGGAAGTAGACAGACATCCACTCGTCATGTCCCACATACGAGTTATCAGGATGAGCACATCATATTGTCATGTCATACATACAAAATGATGAATGCATTTTATTCTTGTCATGTCATACATGCAAGACAATGGGATGATCACATACATGATAGATCCATATCTATTCTTAGTGTTCCCATTCTTCATAAGAATTGGACACTTGGCCTTGGGATACTAATATCCATATAACATGGACAAGTTTTCTCCCACTGAATCTGTGCATACTGAACCCTTCAGTACAGATTGCCAAGGTATGCTTTCTCTTTTCAGGTCAAGAGGTTTTCGAGAACTATCTTTATAGATCTCTATTCCTATCACATAGGAAACATCTCTATCTTCCTTAAAGATAATTTCCACTTTTGGGTTTCCATTCAAGAACATTTCCATTTCACATCAATATGTGGAATGTGAATACGCTCCCACTAAATCACAGATCCCTTCTTTATCTTTGACATATCAGTCAAACCCTTTGACTATATCATCAAAGTAAAGATCCAATTTTGAGTTGCTTGTACTCAATCAATCACATTGATTAGTCCATTGTAACTTATAGACTTCATTTGCATTAGTGGATTCATAAACCTTATAGGTTGTGTCACATACACATCCTTATTGTATTCCTCATAGGAATGTGGTTTTAGTATCCATATGCCAAATGTCTTAGTCATTAAGTTGCAATCAACAAGCATCATCCTTCTCAAAATGTTATCCATGTGTCTTAACACTTAAGACTCATTTGCACTTATGGATATCATCCAATGAGTGCTACCATCAAGGTCATACCTTATGGTTCACATGGAAATCATTTAGGATGTAATGATCATATATCATAACTCAAAATTCAGTTCCTCATATTCATCTAGATAGTTGACTCATCACATGAACAACTCATCACATAGATAATTGAGGTGTATCTGTTAAGGATATAACAACTCACAACCCTTGTGATTCTTAATTTCCTTTATTAATGTGGGGTATTCTTTTATTAAGAAGAATTCAGTTATTCGATAATCATTCTCTAACTCCTTAGAGTATGATTCCTTCTTGATTCAGACATCACCATGCCTTAATCATGAGTTCACTATGATACACTATCATAATCACTCATAAGGATCTCAAACATTTGGTCCAAGTATTTCATTCATTGATCTCATCAAGAATTAATACTTTACCAAATTTGTACTTCATCTATGATAATCTTGAACACTTCAAGATATTCATATTGGTATTTCTCTAAACACCATTTGAAGTATTAGCATTTGTTCCAATAGGTATGTAAATACATCACATGTATTATACCTAATAGGATAATCACTCTCCCACTACATTAGTGAAGATTGATTAATCATGTCCAAGATATTCATGTCTCTTACTGGTTCTCTAACCAAAAGAGTCTAGATGTATCCATCACATGGAAACTAGAAATGAATTTCTCATGATTGATGCTAATTTCATTGTTTGAGTTATCTATAACTATAGGTATCATTTTATCTTATGCATACCATGTATCACAAGATAAACAAGGCATTGCCACAAAAATCATATCTTTAAGATTGAAACATCAACTTTATTAATTGCCATCATTGTCATACAATATGCAAAAATAAAGTGTTTCTATCTATTGGCAATATATGAAATAGCAGTTCTCAACTCTATTTCGTGCCCTTTAGGCTGAAATGAACTGAAAGATAATCCTATCTATGGCAGCAACACTTGCTCCAATGATGGGTATTTCTTTCTTGGTCCTTTCACAAAGGCCATCACTTCTTTGCGGATATCACATATGACATATCCATATCTTGGTATCATATACCTCGAATAAAGAAGCGGTTCATTTCATGATACCTTAGGTGGAGATCTCCATCCCCTCCTTCATCTTCTTTTGTTCTTCCAGATATAGAGGGCAATCCCTCATACACCCTTTCCCCATGTGCCTTGAGGCTGAAGACGGCTTGGATTTCTGGCTAGCATCAGAACACTTCTTAGCTTTGCCCTTGTCCTTGCCCTTAAGAATTACCTTTTCTTTGATCACATCAAAGATTAGGATTAGTCTTTCTTCATCCTTGCCTCTACCATCCTCAACATGTCCAACAACTTTGTCAACGCTTGTCAAAGTTTTTCATGTTGTAACTTATCATGAATTGTATGATTCTCACAACATTTGCAGTATCATACCAATAGCCAACTCTTGGCTCAGAGGGAATCCTTCTGAATCAGGCTTTCCACATACCCAATCACATTGAGTGTGTGAATACCTTACTGGATCTCCTTCTGTCATGACATACTAGGACAGTATCTTGGAGACATCATATGTCTCATGTTGTCTCTGCAACTCATAGTTCAGAGAACACAACATCAAGCACTCCTCATCAATGTCATCCTCAGTATGCTTCCATAAGCATACTTTCAGCCATTGATGTGGTGGGATCGAGTTCATCTGGTTCTGGTATAACTAGGACTTAGAGCTTTCGCTCTTTGATTGAGAACACTTCTCATCATCATCCTAACCAGTCGTGGAATTATTCCCATTTAATTTGTTGGTCTCAAAGACCGATCACAAATAAAGTGATTTTGTTGATTAACCATTTATTTTAACAAAAGGAAATATATGCAATTTTAGTCCAAAAACTCATTTTTGAATTGTTTGATTGATTTGAAAAGTTGACGATAAAATTAGGCCTTCAATTAATTATCGCTCCCACTATTTTAGTTCAAATTGATAGCCCTCACCATCAATTCGGAAGATTGCAACGTACAACCTTCTAGTGGGCAAGATCCTGAAATCCTCTAAGTCATGAGTCAGCTTTGGCTGATCGCCCACAACTTAGATCTCTCAGGTAGGCAACTCTTTCCAATTGCATCATATGCAACTCTTGTTGAATGAACATGCACAACTCCTTGCCATGAACATTCCTTGCCTCTGGGCTTAGACGCTCTAAGAATCACCAGTTAAGTCTAACCCAAAAGCCGACACGGTAAACATGCACCCTGCTTTGGCAGAACCTACATGTCTACCCTTCACACTTCCACAAGATAGACGGCGCACCACGCTTTGGCGTAACCTACGCTTGGTCGATCGAGCTTTTCATGTGTGCCGCTAATGGAAGGCATGTAAGACTTAATATTTTAATGAGGGATTTGGTTTTATATACATATACATATCCAATCACCACAATACATAGTACGTATCATATACATGCTATATCCCACAGAAAACATGCACAAACGATAAAAAGCGATGATTATGGCCATCCTAATGTGATTCCTCGAGCCAAGAGGAATCACGGTCATCTAGGTCTACATCATATGCAACCTGAATAAGATGAACTTCTGTGCCTTGCCTTCCGAGTTGATCAACTCATCTCATGAATGATCTATACTCTCCAGCCAGTCGTCTGGGTGCCACCAGCCGATCGGTTGGCTCCTCCAACCGATCGGTTTGCCCGGTCGTCGTGCATCTCGTCATGTCCGCCACCCGCTCGTCTCGCTCCTCGAACCGGTCATCAACCGATCGGTTCACTCCTTGAACCGACCGTCTGGAACGTCAACCGATCGATTCACGCCTTGAACCGATCGTTTCAGCTGTCGTCTTGATGTCTGCCGGTCTTCGACATAACAGGAAATAAAACTTATTCTATTTATATTGCTTTAAAAAGGAGAAACCCCGAGTTACATTCGGGGGGGAGCAAAGGTAGGAAAGAATCTCGAATTATTTCGAGTTACATCAGGAATAAGAGAGGGAAGATCAGTGCGCAGACCGAGATGCAAGCAACCACAAACAACCACACACAGATAGGGGTTTATAGGCCATAATCACGCTACACACATCCACCACAAAACTCGTTTAAGGGCGACGCATATCGAGTGCATTAATAATACATATCATATATGTAATTAGGGATTTGTGGATTTAAAATTGGACATGCATAAAGCTGATATTATTCGCATCGTATGCAATAAATAAAGGCGACAAACCAAAATCGATCATATCGATATTCCTAAAACATAGAGCAGTTGACGTGGCTCTGATACCACTGTTGGGTTTTAGGGGAGACAGAGAAGGCAGCGGAAACAAAAAATTTTCTCCCCCAACCCATACCGAGGAAACGCGTCAACGTCTATATAATAGGAAAGGATGGTTTGCGGAATCATACCTTGTCCCGAGGCTTGCTCGGCGACAATACCTCGCGCAATGCGCGGTCTTCAACTCCGGTCTTGGACGGTGTCTGTGCAGCTCCTGGTCGCACCGGGACTGACGACTCCTCCTCCTACCGGACTGTCGGATGACAGTTGTCCTCCTGAGCGGCAGTGACCTCCCGCCTCTATAGTAGTCCACACGGACCACCTGGAACTCCACTCTCCTTGTCCCACAAGGAAGTGGAAGGAGTCGCACCCTCCTGTTGACGTACTAGTTGCCAACACACTCTCCTGCTGCCAGTTGCAACTGCAGTTGTCCTTCCCTTGCTGCACCTCCCTTTTGCGGGAAGCACTTGCTCGGGCTCTCTCACGGTTACCAAAACCAGAGAGAACGACAACTTCGCAAAGCAACCAACTTGCATTGAGTTGTACTTTGAGAATCCCCCAATACCCCTATATATATAGGCGGGTCATGGGACAGGGTTCTCTGTGCCCGACAATATGGGACTAAAGCAGGAGTAGAAGGGTTCGAGATTTTCCACAAAAAGCAACTGACTCGCAACCTGAAGCGATCGGTTCACAAGTGAACCGGTCGGTTGGGGACCTGAACCGGTCGGTTGGAGCACCAACCGATCGGTTGGGACCCATGAGCCGATCGGTTCACTTATGAACCAGTCGGTTCGTGGTCCTGATCAGTTCCCGATTGACTTTCCAACTTTCGTTTCTAATTGGTATCGAATACCAATCCTTGTTCCAATCAAATTGGGCAAGTGAAACGCAAGGAAAATTCTCACCGACCTGACTTTCCCAACTTGCTCGGTTGCACCAGTTGAACCGATCGGTTCAACATTTGAACCGCTCGTTTCACCATGGGCTTGAGCCGATCGGCTCAACACTTGAGCCAACCGGTTCAGCAACCTCACCCGACCGGTTCAACACTTGAACCGATCGGTTGGGAGTACAGGTTGTGCAGAATCAGTCAAATGCGATTTCAATCAATCTGATACTCCAATCAATGCGTCCAACACCTTGAACCATATGATATTGAGTCATCGACTGATTGAGTGTTTAATTGAACTACTAAACTACTTTAGTAATCAATCTAAACATCGCTTTGTGGAGAAAACTCCTCTTCCAGGTTAAATCCTATGTGTGTGACCCTGCAGGTCCATTTCACGTTGGCAGTGAAAGTCCATAACACTTATGACTTCACAAGCAAAGAGCGGTGCCTAGTCACACATCAGTGCTACCCAAGTGAAAGTAGAAAGTTGGAGAACAAATTTCATCCTACAATCCGTGAATGGTGTTACAGTGAATGTATAATTCCTTTGTCACTGATATCCCGAATGAACTCGAGGCATGGAGCAGTCATCCTGTCAACGTTCATTCACTTTCTTGATCTCAGAGTAGATTGAAGGACATATGTATGACATCAATATCACATACTGATTCACACATGCGTGCGCACGCCTATCTCAATCCTACTCATCAAGTGGCCTTGGATATCAAACTCCCTCAGGAGGGACAAATCCCATATCTATCACTCACCCCTCAAAAGCCCCATGTGTCAAAGCCACCCAATCATCACCTTTATAACAACCCATGTTTCAGGACTGCGTTTGATGATGTCAAAGTGTGCCCAACGACATGTGTTGAGTGCAGTGATTTCAGGTCTAAGAATCACACTCACCACCATCACTGTGAGTACTGACTGTGACTACCATCTCATGGTTCCATGTGTCAAACTCACGGTGGGTCTGTCCGGTACCTTGTTCTCTAACAAGTACCTATGTGTTTGGTTTGATATCTCTATATCATGACTAATGAGATTATGTCATCAACCAACACCACAATCTAGTCTTGTGTGTCATTGCTGTCTATCTACCTTGCACAATGACATCCGACTAGGGACATAACAAGAATGTACAAACTCTTAGCATTTGTATGATCTCATCGTTCAGGTCATGAACCTGAAGGCATACGTCATTGAGTACTGTCATTCTCTAGACATTCAATCTGTTCTATCACTATCTCATATGACTGAACCAGAATGAATTGGAAGCTTGCCTTTGATGTTTATCAAATCAATCTTAATGTATCCCACCAATCATCCCATGATTGGCTCTCAGGGCATACATACCAACAATAACATACAAAGTGCATACCACTTAATCTCAGTATTTATATACCCTGTCCAAGTATACAACTATTGATGATAAAGTAGGTATTGAAACTCTTAGATTGTTTTTTTATTGCTCTGATCAAGTAGTCATTCTGAGACAATGTAATGAGTATAATGAAATCAAAAATATGGAATGAATAAATGTGTCATATCATATGCATAAGAAAGAGAAGTCTGAGATAATCCCAGATGAGCATGTTGTATGCGGAACTAAAAGTATACTCCTCATAATATAAGAACATGAATAAGGAGATGATATGTGAAGACTAGATAGTATGATGAATAAAATACATCTGTCTTCCTATATCTGGATTTCGGGGACGAAATCCTTATAAGGGGGGATAAGTTGTAACATCCCTGACCTGGGTTATACTTTAACCCTAGGTGTTTTGATTAAGAAATATGATTATATGTTTAATCTTATTTTGTGAACAGTAATAGGGCTCATGAGAAACTTATGTTTCAATTTTGGTCCTGTTTGAACAATGTGAAACATTGTTTTGTTAATTTTGGACTAAAGTGCAAATTACCCAAGTTCAGGGGTTAACATGCAAAAAGTTACATCATAATATGTTCCGCTGATGTTGAGACATCATAAGAATGAATATGATGTAGTGGTATGGTTTCCACGAGTTTGGACACCAAGATAGAGATGATAAAACAATGTTTGTGCATTAAAACCCTATTTTGGTGTAATGTGCAATTTACCAAAACCTAGCGTTCAATATGCAAATTACCACTTCAATAAGGTCCCTAATGTTTTTTGGCACCATATAGAGCAAAGAAAATGATATGGGCGCCTCATTTGAATTAAGTTGGAGGAGAGAGAATCTTGATATTAATATAATCAAGATTTATTCCTAATTGAGACCCAAACTTGATTTAGGGCAAAAATAAATGTATTAATTAAAGGGCCTTCAACCAAAATTAAAATGTTTGGATTCATATGTGTTTGGGAATCCTTGAGCCTTGCAAGGACCACGAAAATATCCAAGGGAGTGGATAACTCATTCACAATTTTATAAGAAAAAGAAATATCCACTCACATATGGATATTAATATAATATGATTTAAGGTGTTTGATTTGCTTTTCTTTATATCATGGATAATTGAGAGGAATATGAGGCAAATGAGATAGACTCGGATCCAAAGAAGTTGAGGGGGAAGAGGCGGCCACATTTTTGGGATTAATTGGATTTTTATAAAGCATATTCTCTCTCATTGAATTTTTATAAAAAGACCTTTTACAAGACAAATGGAAGACTTTTTCGACCCCACTTCTTCTCCTTGCTTGGGAAACGACCAAGGGAGCTTGGGAGGATCAGGAGGACGACTCCAAACCCGTTGGTAAGGTTCCTGATCCAGTTCACCTTGATTCCATGGTGGAAATCGAAAATAAATTATGGATTTCTTCCTAATTCGATCTCCTTTTCAATTCTAACCATTCCTTTTCACTCAAACCTTGAGGATGAGCCTTGGAATGGTGAAAGGAGTTGCATCCACCATTGTTTCCATATGAATGGAGCTTTGGAGCTCAATTGGAGGCGGCTTTTATAACTTGAACCCTTGATTTTGTTATTGCTTTCAATTCCATATCAAATAATGATCTTTTCTACATTTATAATAATCGATTTGGTTGATGGATGCAGTCACCATGGAAACCACATAACGTTTCGTGAGTTTAGAGGTTGAAGATGATAAGCTCACACCTCTACAAATATCCAAGGCAAACGTTCTTTATTCGGTTGCTCAAACGGTTTCCCAAACCGTTTGGGAGCAAATGGTTTCACACCGTTTAGAAGCAAACGGTTTCACCAAATGGTTTCAAAACCATTTGGGGGAGTTGACCAAGGGTTGACCGTTTGATAATCCTGTTTCTAATTATGTTGATTGATGACTCACCAAATTTGGTTAATTAAATTAAAGGGAATCATGAGTTTAAGGCTAATCATTTAGGCAAACCCTAATTGATTTAAGTGCTAGTTTTCAACTTGATCGATTTGACTTTTTGGGTTGATTAGCCGAAACGGTTTCAAAACCGTTTGGGGATTACCCAAACGGTCTCAAGACCGTTTGGGGGTCACCCAAGACCGTTTGTAGGTCTAGAGTTGAGTATGGTTAAGTGTTTGAAGATCCAAAGATATGGCATGAACTCTAATCGGCTAAGTGCTGATTTTGTAAGTGATTGAGATGATGTTTTGGGTGGATTGACCCAAACGGTTTCAAAACCGTTTGGGGATCACCCAAGACCATTTGGAAGTCTAGGGTTAAGTATGGTTTCCTATTTGAAGGTCTAAAGTTACCATGTTACAAAGCAATTAATTGCTGATTTGTTGATCAACTCAATAGACCAAACCTTGATGACATTTCATTAGAATCCAAGGGTTGGATGAGCCAAATGGTATCAAGACCAGTTGGAGCTCATCCAAACGGTCTCAAGACCGTTTGAAGGTCACCTAAGACCGTTTGGAGGTCACCCAAGACCGTTTGGAGGTCTAGGGTTGAGTATGGTTAAGCAATTGAAGATCCAAAGATACTAGGTTGGAGTGTAATCAATTGTTGATTTGGTGATCAATCCAATGATCCAAACCTTAATTGGTTGACTTGGATTTTTATGTTATGATGGGAAAACGGTCTCAAGACCATTTGGATGTCATCCAAACGACCTAAAGACTGTTTGGGGTCAGGTCATGTCCAATTTGGATGATGGTCCAATAGTTTTAAAGTAACTAGTTGTACATTGGTTAATGTTGAAGGATCATCGATTCCAAACCCTAATCCAATTGATTAAAACCCAAATTTATGATCAATTGATGGTCAATTGAGTGTCAAATCAGTTGAAGGTTGACCTAATTAACTCAATTGAAGTATGGTGATAGGTTCAATTGATGATTGGTTACATGAATTCAATGGTTGAATGATTCAACATTGGAAACCCTAAATTAATTGGAGTGGTTGAGACCCTTTTTGGTCCTTGCAGTTTTGAGGGGGTTTGGACCAAACAGTCTAAAGACCATTTGAGTCCAAATGGTCTCAAGACCATTTGGGACCAAACGGTCATAGACCGTGTGGGACCAAACGATATCATGACCGTTTGGGACCAAACGATCCCAAACCGGTTGAGGCCATGCGGTTTCAAAAGTCAAACTTGGCATACGGTCTTCACCTACTTGCTTGGGCAAACGGTCTCAAGCACCATCTTTACCAAACGGTTTCAAACCATTTGAACTTTGAAGGACCAAGACCGTTTGGGGCTCAAGTAGTCAAAGTTGATTGAGTATTCAAATGGTTAATCCACTTGGACACCTATTGTAATTGAAGACTCAATTGATCAATTCAATTGGATATCTTATGTAATGGAGGTCCAATATGATTGAATATCTTGAGAATTAAGATGATGAATGATCCATTGATCCAATGATGATTAGTAATGATAATCAATGAAGGTACAAAGGTTGAAACCCTAATAGTACCTAAGTGATTAGTGCCAACTAAGGGATGAACCCTAGTTGCTTATAAGAACAATGTCTTAGTACACTATGTTAACCATAGTTGTATGTACTTGATTGAAGGGTTGATGTAACCTAATCAAATTGAGAGGATGATGGAAAGGAATTCATACATGAGTATTGATCATGTGATGAATAGGGTATGATCCTTAATAAAGAGGTCATGAAACCCTAATCAAGAAGGTTGATGAGCCCTAACCTAAATTTAGAGCAATATCAGATGTAACCTGAACCCAGGGTAAAGTTGTGACTCTAAACCAAGATAATAATAATGTGAATCCCTAATTGAGGTTGATTCCATGTGAATTCCTAATTGAGGCTGATTCAATGTGAATCCCTAATTGAGGTTGATTCCATGTGAATCCCTAATTGAGGTTGATTCCATGTGAACCCTAACTAAGGTTGAATCCATGTGAATCCCTAATTAATGTTGATTCAATGTAAATCCCTAATTGAGGTTGATTCCATGAGAAACCCGAATTGAGG
This sequence comes from Alisma plantago-aquatica, assembly GCA_963693085.1. Taxonomy (NCBI): domain Eukaryota; kingdom Viridiplantae; phylum Streptophyta; class Magnoliopsida; order Alismatales; family Alismataceae; genus Alisma; species Alisma plantago-aquatica. The sequence continues at coordinate 133,114,080 of OY856411.1, read as the reverse complement.
GTGATGCCATGAGAAACCCTTATTGGGATGAATAGTAAACCCTAATTTTAGGCAATATGATGAAAAGGCCTAATGAAGTGTTATGTTATATGCAATCCTCACCCTAATGAAGTATGATAGTATGGGAAACCCTAATCCTAATAATGGAATGGTCGCTAATACATTGATGGGGGAAATGCCTAAAGTGATTGATTGTAAATAACCCTATAGCAGGCAATGCCTTAACCTGAGATGAGTCCATATCATTAAAGATAGTTGGACCATTCTTATGTGTAACCTATGCACTTCATGGTAAGGGTGATAGGTTAGTGGATAAAAGGATTAAGATGGGAAATACCTTAATCCAAGATATGCTAATAACTTAAGAAAGTTGGAAGTAATGTGGTAAGTGATAGGTGACAAGATGTTGAATGGCCCTGTGAGCCATATGATTAGATGTTGCCTAATGAGAGGTGACAAGATTCTTTATGAGATTTATGAGCCATGAGAATAATTGTAATATAGTAAGAGGCACCAAGATGATTAATGATGGGTCGAAGGAAATTTATATTCCATGATCCATGTAATCAGGGTTGGTTAAATTCCAATGCCTCGTTGTGTAATCAGGGTTGGTTAAAGTGCAATGCCTGGCTGTGTAATCAGGGTTGGTTAAACTCCAATGCCTGGCTGTGTAATCAGGGTTGGTTAAAGTCCAATGCCTGGCTGTGTAATCAGGATTGGTTAAAGTCCAATGCTTGGCTGTGTAATCACAGTTGGTTAAAGTCCAATGCATGTATGTGTAATCAGGGTTGGTTAAAGTCCAATGTTTGGTTGTGTAATCAGGGTTGGTTAAAGTCCAATGCCTGGATGTGTAAACAGGGTTGGTTAAAGTCCAATGCCTGGCTGTGTAATCAGGGTTTGTTAAAGTCCAATGTTTGGCTGTGTAATCAGGGTTGGTTAAAGTCCAATGCCTGGCATTGTAATCAGGGTTGGTTAAAGTCCAATGTCTGGCTGTGTAATCAGGGTTGGTTAAAGTCCAATGCATGGCTGTTTTATCAGGGTTGGTTAAAGTCCAATGCCTAGCTGTGTAATCAGGTGTGGGGAAATCCAATACCTGGCAGAGGTGTAATGCCTGTAATCAGGGTTGGTTAAAGTCCAATGCATGGCAGTGTAATCAGGTTTGCAAGAGTCCATTACCTGGCAGAGGCTCAATGCCTGTAATGATGACATAGTATTGGTATTAACCAATGCATGTATTAATGATATATGAATGCATGGTAGATGTAATTCCTTATTTGTTTAGCAAATTGGCTAAAGCCAACAGATTGAAACAAGAATGTTTCATCGGTGACATGTCAAGTTAATGGGTGTTACAAGAAAAGTTTGATATGATGGTATAATATGATGAATAAATGATATACATGTCATTCCTATTCCTTATTAAAAGAATAGATGATATATTGCTCTATCATAAATAGTTGCAATCCTTTCAAAGTTGAGAATGCTTTAAACTGCTTATCCACTGCCCAATTTCATATCTTTAATTTGCAATAACAATGTTTTGGCGGAGAGTTATATCTCCCACTGGGGCAATTTACAATTGTCTCACCCCCATGGGATCCAACATTTTTAGGTGGACGCGGATAAAGAAGCAGATACTCTTTTGCAGGAAAAAGGAAAGCAACAACCTGGATAATAGTGAGATCTCAGGTGGAGATCCTGACTGTCAAGTCATATAGTTAGAAGTCCTATGTGTCGTCTCTGTACTCTCAGGTCCTCATGATTTATAGATAGTGCTTTTATCATCAACTTGAGATTTTGGCTTGACGCCTCGAGGCTTTATGCTGTCTGCGCATAATGTTGATAGGACAGCTGATGTTGTAATCCTCGAGAAGAGATGGAACAAGTTATGTACCTTTGAACCGGGATGTAATTGTTATACTATGGTTTTTGTTATAAGAGTTTACTATGATTGGATCTCATTGCAAAAAGTTTTAATTTTTAGTGATTTTCAGTAATCCGCTGCAAATGATACGCTTCTGCATTGGTTAATCTTGTTTTCACGAGTCGGTCATTATAAATTCAACCACTGTACCTATCTATGATTATCATTATTATTAACCATTGGGTCAACCGGTCTCAGGACCGTTTGGGCCAAACCAGCCTCAAAACCGAAAGGGTTACTTAGGACATTCATCAATCATATTGAATATGATTTGCACCATTGAATTGGCCATCAATTAGGCTTTTGAATGATCAATCAATCAACACCATTGGATCTTCCTCATCAACTACAATCAACCTTAGGTCTCCAAACGGCTTGAGACCATTTGGTCTCAAACGGTCTTGATACCGTTTGGTCCAAACTCTCTCAAAACCGAATGGACCACAAAGTTCTTCCATCACTTACTCAATTTAGGGTTTCAATCATCAGATCATCTATCAATTGAACCACTAATTTAATATTCAATTGAACCATTGAATCACCCTTCAGTTAGGGTTTTGAACCCAATTGAACTAGGGTTTATAATCAAGAAACCATCAATTAGGGTTTTAAAGTCGAGGAACCATCAACGGTTGCCATTGTGAAACTAATTCAATTGAAATCAATGAATCACCATCAAATTATGATATGACCTGACCTCAAATGGTCTTGAGGTCATTTGGATGACCTCCAAATGGTCTTCAGATCGTTTTCCCCATCCCATCATTAAAATTTGTGAAATTCAATTAGGGTTTAGATCATTAGGTGAATCACCAATTGAGCAATTGATTGCATTTCAATTTACCATCACTGGTCCTTCAATTACTCAACCATACTTGACCCTAATCCTCCAAACGGTCTTGGTTGACCTCCAAACGGTCTTGAGACCGTTTGGGTGACCTCAAAATGGTCTTGAGACCGTTTGGGTTAATCAACCCAAAATTATAAATCAACCAATTGCAAATTCAGCACTTAACCCGATTAGGGTTTCTAATTGTATGATTGTCCATATGTTGATTCAATCAATTGGAGCCATTAGATCCTCATCTATCATGTGCTAAGGTCCTGACCTCAAATGGTCAATCCATCCAAACAGTCAACTCCTCTAAACAGTTTGGACACCAAACCTCCAAACGGTTGGCAAACCGTTTGGTCTCCAAACGGTTTGGTGAAACTGTTTGGACCATATCATTGAAACCGTTTGCAATAGATATTTGGGGAGGTGTGTGCTTATGATGATGTCATCATCATCAAGATCTAAACCCACGAAACTTGATGTGATTTTCATGGTGATTGCATCAATTAACCAAATAAAATTTCAATAATGAAAAAAGGATCAACAATTGATAGGGAATTGAATGCAATAACAATATTAAGGGTTCAAGTTATAAAACCCGCCTACAATTGAGCTTCAAATCTACAAGATCCACGTCTTTAATGGTGGAAGAAGATTTCTCAACTTTCCCAAGTTCATCCTCAAGCTTTTGAGTGAAAAGGAATGGCTAGGATAGAAGATTGCATGGAGAAAAGAAGAAATCCATCATTTATTTTTTATTTCCACCATGAAATCATGATGAAAGGAGGTCAAGAAGCTTACCAATAGGTTGGGGGTCGTCCTCCTGTTGCTCCAAGCTCCCTTGGTCTTTTTTGCAAGCAAGAAGTGAAAGGGGTTTCGAAATTACCCTTCCAACTCATGAATAAACGAGCATATATACATTTTATTAAAAATTCATTTTAGGATAGAGAAGGCCTGGAGTGTTTTGAGTTTGAACTCTTGAGAAATTTTGTATCGTGTTGTATATAATTACTCAAGAAGTAATTTTGTCAGTGTTGTAAACAGTTAAATCCTTTTTCTATGGAAAGGGTTTGTGGTTTCAAGCTCCTGTACCGAAAAGTTTTAATTTCCCGTGATTTTTGTCTTCCGCTGTTTACCGAATGCTTCCACACATGTTTAAATCGGGATTAATTCGTGGTTTGGAGATCGGAGCCCACATAATCCCTACTTTCTCTATCCTAAAATGAATTTTTAATAAAATGCATATATGCTCGTTTATTCATGAGTTGGAAGGGTAATTTCGAAACCCCTTTCACTTCTTGCTTGCAAAAAAGACCAAGGGAGCTTGGAGCAACAGGAGGACGACCCCCAACCTATTGGTAAGCTTCTTGACCTCCTTTCATCATGATTTCATGGTGGAAATAAAAAATGAATGATGGATTTCTTCTTTTCTCCATGCAATCTTCTATCCTAGCCATTCCTTTTCACTCAAAAGCTTGAGGATGAACTTGGGATAGTTGAGAAATCTTCTTCCACCATTAAAGACGTGGATCTTGGAGATTTGAAGCTCAATTGTAGGCGGGTTTTATAACTTGAACCCTTAATATTGTTATTGCATTCAATTCCCTATCAATTGTTGATCCTTTTTTCATTATTGAAATTTTATTTGGTTAATTGATGCAATCACCATGAAAATCACATCAAGTTTCATGGGTTTAGATCTTGATGATGATGACATCATCATAAGCACACACCTCCCCAAATATCTATTGCAAACGGTTTCAATGATATGGTCCAAACAGTTTCACCAAACCGTTTGGAGACCAAACGGTTTGCCAACCGTTTGGAGGTTTGGTGTCCAAACTGTTTAGAGGAGTTGACTGTTTGGATGGATTGACCATTTGAGGTCAGGACCTTAGCACATGATAGATGAGGATCTAATGGCTCCAATTGATTGAATCAACATATGGACAATCATACAATTAGAAACCCTAATCGGGTTAAGTGCTGAATTTGCAATTGGTTGATTTATAATTTTGGGTTGATTAACCCAAACGGTCTCAAGACCATTTTGAGGTCACCCAAACGGTCTCAAGACCGTTTGGAGGTCAACCAAGACCGTTTGGAGGATTAGGGTCAAGTATGGTTGAGTAATTGAAGGACCAGTGATGGTAAATTGAAATGCAATCAATTGCTCAATTGGTGATTCACCTAATGATCTAAACCCTAATTGAATTTCACAAATTTTAATGATGGGATGGGGAAAACGATCTGAAAACCATGATCTCCAAACCACAAATTAATCCCGATTTAAACATGTGTGGAAGCATTCGGTAAACAGCGGAAGACAAAAATCACGGGAAATTAAAACTTTTCGGGACAAGAGCTTGAAACCACAAACCCTTTCCATAGAAAAAGGATTTCACTGTTTACAACACTGACAAAATTACTTCTTGAGTAATTATACACAACACGATACAAAATTTCTCAAGAGTTCAAACTCAAAACACTCCAGGACCTGAGAGTACAGAGGACACATAGGACTGACTCTATACTACACCATAAAGCAGGTTGAATCTCCACCTGAGACTTACTGCTCCTGGTGCTGCTGGGATTGGTCACCTGGATTCTTGTTCCTCCGTCTTCGACGATCACCTAAAAAGTTGAAGTCTACGGGGTTAGACAATTATACATAATTGCCCCAGCGAGAGTTATAACTCTCCACTAGAAGCTTTATAAGCAAGGCAGGGAATAACTAAAGCAATAAAAGCCTTCAAGATATTCACTAGCAGTTTTGATGATAAGCAAGAGTTCTATCAATATTAAAATATGAGAACATCTATACTATACAAGGTAACATCAATCAAATAACTCGTAGATAACTCTAACAGATATACTACGTTGTTGATTATGTTTTCAAGCATTATTATGCCCTGTGGAGATGAGGTATACCACTCATACTCCAACCGACCACTGTTAAGTCGCCTCGGTATCATACTAGGTCATCAAAAGAGCCGGATTCTCATGACCTTCACCTTCGTCAGTCAGTTAGAGGATTGATTGTTAGACATCTGGCGGGATGTCTTTGGTAATAGCTCACCAGGGTACTCTGTTCCTTCGCTATTTTTAGAGTTACAGTGGCATTGTGTACTCTCTTCATCATCAGAAGATTTCTTGTTTATCTTTCATCGATGCGATGTTTGTGTCTTTAAGGGAGTGTAGTGATACATCTTACCTTTTGGACTTTGTGGTGGGGTTTGATGGACTACTAGAATCTACATCAAATCCTCTCACCCTTTCTCTTTTAGTGAAGGTATGACGGACTACATGAATCTACATCAAATACCTACACTAGGATGTAAGGTTCTACACATCCATGTACCCCACATACTCAAAAGTATGTGATCTAGGAGTTCCCTGAGGAAAACCTGTTTCACCATCATTTAGACTCTGACAATGATGGATCTATGATCAGGGCCCTACATTTCACTTGATTAGTTAGGTACATTCAGTATTCTTTAAACATTGTCCTTCAAACAATAACATTAGCACAACAACTATAATGAGAATACATAAATGTAGCAAGCCTAACTCTTTTCAATCATCAGTTCTCAGTCATCTCATCACAAGTCATCTGTCAAGCATGACCTTGATGGTGTTTATGGCTTTCACAGCCCATAAATCACAAAAGATGTCACTCACAGTGCATCAATATGGATCACTATTCATAAAGCTTAAGACATGATTTCAATGAATATAACATGGTATTCCATACCTGGATATGACCATCATCTCATAAAAACCTGCATGGTTAATTCAACAGATAATAGTAAACAATTCAACAATTAGGGTTTACTATTCATCTTTCATGTCATCACCCTAAAATTAGGGTTTACTATTCACTCCATGGTGAATTATACTCATTACATCATCATGTAAGAGAAACATCATCATTAAGGCTCATAATTAAGATTAAGATCCATTAGATATCTTAATTAGGGTTTCCATGACCTCACATAGGTGGGTCATTCCCTAATCATGCACATTCATGTGTAATTGAAGTATCTCACTTGAGTTTCCAGCTAACAAGGGTAATTTCTCTCTCTAGGATACTTTCTCTCTCTAGAAATACTTTCTCTCTCCTCTCACATGTAGATGGTGACAACACCACTCTAGATCAGGTTGAGATAAGTCTCCATTGACTAACATAAGCCAAAACATCAACATCATGTGATTAGAGTTTGATTAGAACAAGTTTTTATCCCTTTAGACCCTTCAAGGGTATTTTGGTAATTTACCACATGATCACCATCATGGGTTAACTCACTAATCACATAGTCCCTTAATGACCTAAGTTACTATTAGGGTTTAGATTGGATCACCATTGAACTAATCACACCATCAAATGGTTAAGTACAAACCATCACCAATCTCCAAACGGTTTCAACCTTCAAACGGTTTCAACCACCCAAACGGTCTTGAGACCGTTTGGATCCAAACGGTCTTGAGACCATTTGGAGGTGAAGACCGTTTGGAAGGGTTGACTTTCTAAACCGTTTGGAGCTTCAGACGGTTTGAAACTGTTTCCTCAAACTTGCTTGAGATCGATTGGACCAAACGATCTTGAGGTCGTTTGAGCCCAAACGGTCTTGAGACCGTTTGGTCGAAAAAGGTCTTGAGACCGTTTGGATCCAAACGGTCTTGAGACCGTTTGGTCCAAATGGGCTCAAACCATTTGGACCTCCAAAGTGGTTCAAAGATTACCAATGTTCATGGATATGTGTGTTGAAGCCCTCAATTGGTCAAAGCTATGTTAACCCCTTATAAATTGAGTCAATTAGGGTTAGCCTTAGCCAATTATACATCAAATTGACCCTCAATTGCAAGCCAATTAGGGTTCAATCCTCCTCAATTAGGGTTTCAAGTCGGTTGGTCATCAATGTTCAACAAGGTGAATCAATTCAAGGTTGAACCTATCAATTGACCTCCAATTGGGCTCAAACTTGGCCCAAACGGTCTTGAGGTCGTTTGGACATCATCCAAACGGTCTTGAGACGGTTTGCCCAAAGTTTGACCAAAGTCCAAGTCGTTTTGACTAGGGTTGAAGTCCAATTAGGTCAAAATCAGCAATTTTCATCAATTCATCAATTTCCTACAATTGAACCCTCAAACCATTAGATTAACTCAACCCTAGACCTTTAAACGGTCTTGGGTTGTGCCCAAACGGTCTTAGGACCGTTTGGAGGAATCCCCAAACGGTCTTGAGACCGTTTGGGTCCTTCAACCCAAAACTCAACAAGATCTATGTTTCAAATCAGCACTTTTGACCCGATTAGGGTTTCCATGTTGAAGTGCCTTCAACTTCGAATTGGTTAAGAATTAGACATTGATTCTTTGCAGAGATGAAATTCAATATATTAGGAACAGACCCTCAAACGGTCGTCCCTTGGTCAACTCTTTTAAATGGTCTTGAGACCGTTTCAATCCAAACGGTCTTGCAAGACCGTTTGAGAGCAAACGGTTTGAAACTGTTTGAACCCAAAAGGTTTGCAACCGTTTGGACCGAAAGGGTCCAAGGTCGTTTGAAAAAGTAACATAGGGAATCACGCCCCTCATCTGCAACCTCTAGCAAGGTCGGTTCCTCCACTGATTTGCTTGCAAACGTGCAAGGAAGAAGGGTGGTAGAAGGAGAATTTACCAAGTAAATTGCAAGAATTAAGCATACATATAAAGCAAGAGTTTAGAGTTATAAAACCCGCCTAAAGGTTGATCCTAGATCTCCAAGCCTTCAAGCTCCAAGCTTTAATGGCGTCCTTGAGCTTCCTCCACTTGGTCAGTGGTGAAAACTCTAAGGAAACATTGGTTTGGTTGGCTAGAACAAGAAAACTAAGTAAGCTAACCACAAAACCAACCTTAGAAAGTGAATTCCTCCATGAATTTGAGCTAGAAGGTGGTGTTCTCTTACCTAGAACAGGTTGGTCGTCCCCCTGAGCTCCAGAGCTATCCTTGGTCGTTTGAGCAAGAGAAGAAGAAATGAAGAGGAGGAAAGATCGTTCACTTATCTTGTAAAGAAGTGGCTTATATACTTTAGCCCCTTTTACACCCTAAGGACCTCACAAGATTGGAAATCACATCTAGGTCCCTCCTTGCTCAAGGGCACGTCCAAACCTATATATCCTTAAGCAAAACTCATGAAATCTCAAGATCTAAGGGTAAAGGAAGCCAACCTACAACTAGGGTACATCCATGAAAGGTTTCTATACCCAAATTAGGTGTCTTTTACCACAAAGATCATCTTTTCTTATCTGATCAATCTTTGATGTGCCCCCTTTCATCATTTCTACTCTAAATGATGACAAGAGTCATAAAAGATGTTCTAGATATTAAGAATTACAACTTGGACCCCTCAATTTGGGTAAATTGCACTTTACCCCAAATTAGGGTTTCTAAGCATGGGGATTGCTTCCACAGCTGTACCTTGTTGCCCAAGCTTGGGAAATCCCTCAAACTTTACCATAACCATCCTCATGATGTTTCAACATCAGAGATACATCTTATCTTGTGAATTTTGCAAGTTCAACCCTTAAATTCGGTAATTTGCACATAGGTCCATGCATACAACACATTGCTACAACTTTATACAAAAATGAGCAAAATTGAAAATTATATGTTCCTGAGGAACTTAATTACATGCCAGGGAGTGTTCACAAGTATATTATTACATATTTAGGCAAAACTTCTAGGGTTAGCTCATAACCCAGGTCAGGGGTGTTACAGATTATCTCCTCCATTTCCTTTCCCCTTTCCCCCTTCCCTTCCTTGGTTACGAGGCTTTCTTATTTGCCTCTTATTCCTCTCAATTATCCATGATTTAAAGAAAAGCAAATTAAGCACCTTAAATAATATAATACTAATATCCATAAGTGAGTGGATATTTCTTTTTCTTATAATAAGGTGTGTTTGTTATCCACTTCCTTTGGATATTTTTGTGCCTTTGCAAGGCACATGGCCGTACATTCTCTTGCAAACTCATCCCTCACCTTTTGGTTAAAGGGGGCTTTAATTAATATATTTATTTTTTCATTAAATTGAAGTAAAGTTCCAATTATGCTTAAATCTTGATTATTTTAATATCAAGATTCTCTCTCCTCCAACATAATTCAAATGAGACGCCCCTCTCATTTTATTTGCTATACTTGATTCCAAGAAACATTAGGGACTATTTTGAAGTGGTAATTTGCATATTGAACCCTAGGTTTTGGGTAAATTGCACATTACACCAAAACTAGGTTTTAATACACAAGCATTGCTTTATCAGCTCTTTCTTAGTACTCAGGCTTTAACTAGCCATACATCTGCATCATTTTCATTCTCCTAATGCTTCAACACATGGGGAACATATTATCATGCACAATTTGCAATTTAACCCCTCAACTTGGGTAATTTGCATTTTACTCCAAAACAGGCAAAACATTATTTCAACATTGTTCAAAAAGGTCTAAAATTGAAATATAAGTTCCACTTGAGACTTAATTACTTTTCCCAAGATAAAAGCAAGCATATGATTATCTTTCTTAAACAAAACACCTAGGGTTAAAGCATATCCCAGGTCAAGGATTTTACAAGAACCCTAACCCTAATGATGTAATGTGAACGACATGAATCCTTATGAGATGGTTCATCACTGATTACTGTTACCTTGCATCAGGTAACTATTACCTCTAGGTCTTCAGACCAGGGTATACATTATACTAAACATGTTCTTTTGTTTATAAATTGATTGAAAATTAAATCAAATTCCTTCATATATCAATTAGAATGTGGTAGAAATATCCATGCCACATCTCCTACTTCTTTCTTTAGATTGTTTCATAATGATTACTCGATCAGAGTAATAAAAAGATAACAATCTAGGTATGTCATACTTACCTTGCATTCAATAAATGAATACCTGGCCAGGGTATTCAAAAACTGAAATCAGGTAGTATGTATTTATTTTTTTTTATGTTCTCATCTCTTTAAATTTGATAAACTTAATATCTCAGATTTTCTCTGAGTTCCTTTTTCATCTCTTCCCTTTATCAAAGAAGAAAGAGAAACTTCAAAATAAATAAGAGAATATTAAACTGAACATAAGTTTTCATCCTTCTTATCTCTTCCTCATATCCTTAAAGGATTATACAGATGAACTAAACAACAACTACCTTTCTTATAGTAGGAAACACAATATAATTCGAACTAGAAAGTTCTATCTTGACAAGTCTACCTTTTACAAGTTAACAAACATCTTATTTGACCCAAAACATGGACTTAGTTGTTATTTGTTATTGCCTTTGTCCTCTACTACCAGAAGTAGATGGACCAAATTGTGACACTTGTCTTCGTCCTCTACCATCTGCTCCACTGGATTGAGGTCCTTGTGGGTTTTGCAGATTGTACCCTGACTGTTGGGTCACCTCACTATTTTTCCTTGGACATTGTTGTCTAAAATGTCCTAGATGTCCACATTTATGACAAGATCGACCCCAACTTGATGACCCCTGTATAGGTGCACTATATTGTGGTTGAACTGGTGAAGATTTCAGTTGTTTGTTACCACTACTCCACTATTTTCGTGACTGTGTAGACTTCCTTTTAAGGTTTGTCTCATGTTTATTTATCGTAGACCTTTCTATCCTTCGTATAGACTCCACAAATGTGGCAAACCTCTCTCTACTTTCTAGGGCAGATGCCGGGATGGACATCTCAGCATTCAATCTCTTTTCAAAACATCGGATTTCTCCTCCTCAGTAACAGCCATCTGAGGACATAATCGCAAAAGTTCCATAAACTTAACCTCATATTCCTTTATCGACATGGCTCCCTGTCGAATCTTCTCAAACTTTGAGATCTTTTCATCTAAGTATGTCCTTGGAAAATACTTATTGATGAATTCTCGAAGAAATTCCTCCCAACCAACCTCTTCATCATACCTTTTTATTTCTTTTATATCCCACCAATGTCCAACACTACCCTTCAAAAGGTATATAACATGTTTGACTTTGTCAGCATCTGGGATACTAAGGATCTTAAAGGCTTTTTCTAACTCAGTGATCCAGATATCAACATCTGTTGGGTCAGATGTACCAGCATATTCTATGGCTCCTACATGACGTAGTCGTTCAAAGGTCTTTCTAGATCCATATCCCTCATTGGGAGCTGGTGCCCTAGGTGCCAGTGCGGGCATCCGGTCTGTCATATGCATCACTGTAGTCATGAATTGCCCAAAAAGTGAAGAAAAAGCTAGGTTTCTCCTCATGACTTCATCAACAGAGGGATTCTCAAGCACTGTTTCTTCTCTTGCCTGATCCCTAACACCTTCTACTGGTGTAGCAACATTGCTCTCATCAACGTATTCTTCATGTCCTCCATACATCTTTGAGTTATATATCTTCTTCTGCATAAGCAGAAGGCACTATAAGATACACTAGGTACACTTAGAACAGACTCGATACCTTATTTCATTGTCTCTGTACACTCAGCGAACCTAGAGCTCTGATACCACTAAATTGTGGCATCCAACTCACAAAAACTAGATTTACTAATGTGGAAGTGTATCATTCGTAGCGGATTAAAAAAATCACTAAAAATGAAAACCTTTTTTAAAGAGATCTATTCATTGGAAAACTCTTTCAACAAGAACCAATGTATTACATTTACATCCTGGTTCGTAAGTACACATATTGTACCACCTCATCTCGAGGCTTACAATATCAACTGCCTTGTTAAGTGCTAAACACAGACATCATAAGAACCTCGAGGCATCAAGCCAGAAACTCAAAACGATTTATTGAAAGCATTAACTATCAACTCCGAGGACCTGAGAGTACATACACGACACATAGGACTTCTATCTACAAACACGACAGACAACACACTCCACCTAAGTTGTTACTGTTGTACCTACTGCTGCTGAAGTTCTTCCTCTGCATGATGTTCTCAGTCTTCTTCGTACTCGCCCACCTAAACATGTTGGTTCCTAGGAGGGTGAGACAATTGAAAATTGCCCCATTGAGAGATATAACTCTCCACCAGAAACATCATTATTACAGTTTAATTAATATAATACTGAGCAGAGGATAAGCATTTTAGATCATTATCATCTTTAAAGTATTGCAACTATCTATAATAGAGAAGTAAATAATCTATTCTCTTTATAAGGAATAGGAAGAACATGTAATACATTTTTCTATCATACATTTTTAACATTTCAAACTTTGCTTATGACACTCATCATTTTGATGGGTCACTCATGATTCATTCTTGTTTCCATTTACCGGCCTTAGCCAATCTACTAAACAAATATTCAATTATGCCATTTATGTGATTATATGTCATCGTGTCTTATTCAGGTATTGGACTACGCCAATCCTTTAGTTATAGACTGCATGCCTTTGCTAGGTATTGGACTTAACCAATCCTATACAAACATCTCAAATTAAATCATTATCAATCTCATACAACCATTCCAGGTATTAGACTATGCCATACTTGTGCATCTATTTCAGGTATTGGACTATGTCAATCCCGTGATATTATTCCAGGTAATAGACTATGCCAATCCCGTGATATTATTCCAGGTATTGGGTTATGACCAATCCCGTGATATTATTCCAGGTATTGGACTATGCCAAACCTGTGCATCTATTCTAGGTAGTGGACTATGCCAAACTTGTGCATCTATTCCAGGTAGTGGACTATGCCAAACATGTGCATCTATTCCAGGTATTGGACTATGCCAAACCTGTGCAATTATTCCAGGTATTGGGTTATTACCAATACTGTGTAGTTATTCCAGGTATTGGGTTGTTACCAATCCTGTGTAGTTATTCCAGGTATTGGATTGTTACCAATCATGTGTAGTTATTCTAGGTACTGGGTTGTTACCAATCATGTGTAGTTATTCCAGGTATTGGGATTTAACCAATCCTGTGTTATTATTCCAGGTATTGGGATTTAACCAATCCTGTGATATTATTCCAAGTATTGGGATTTAACCAATCCGGTGATATTATTCCAGGTATTGGGATTTAACCATACATATGATATTATTCCAGGTATTGGGATTTAACCAATCTAGTGATATTATTCCAGGTATTGGGATTTAACCAATCCTGTGATATTATTCCAGGTATTGGGATTTAACCAATCCTTTGATATTATTCCAGTTATTGTGATTTAACCAATCCTATGATATTATTCCAGGTATTGGGATTTAACTAATAATGTGATATTATTCCAGGTATTGGGATTTAACCAATCCTGTGATATTATTCTAGGTATTGGTATTTAACCACTCTTGTGTTATTATTCCAGGTATTGGGATTTCACCAATCATGTGTTATTATTCCTGGTATTGGACTATGCCAGTCCTATGTATCTATTCTAGGTAATGGACTATGCCAATCATGTGTATCTATTCCAGGTATTGGACTATGCCAATCCTGTGTATCTTATCACAGATTACTACATCTTGTCACCTCATACTAGGCAATAACCATTCTCATGGCTCATAGAGCACATTTAAAATCGTATCACTTCTCACTAGGTAACAATTATCATCATGGCTCACAAGGCCCATAAAACATCTTGTTACCTCTCTCCAAGTAACCATTAATATCATCCTTACAGAGCTGGATGTGATATCTATGATGTCTTGAAGCATTACTTTCCTCATTACTTCTAATTTTCTTAAGTTTATCAACTTGTATCGTATTAAGGTATTTCCCATCTTAATACTTTTATCCACTAACCCATCACCTTCATCATAAAGTGAATAGGTTATAGAACACACATTAGAATTGTCCAACTATCTTCAAAGATATGGACTCATCTCAGGTTAAGAATTACTTGCTATAAGGTTACCTATAATCAATCACTTTAGGTATTTCCCTTATCAGTATAATAGTCACCATTCCATTATTAGGATTAGGTCTCCCATACCATCACCCTTTATTAGGGTTTAGGGTTTCACATACTATCATACTTCATTAGGGTTTGGATTTCACATACCATCTCCCGTCATTAGGATTTCACATCACATTGCCCATAATTAGGGTTTATTATTCATCCCAACTAGGGTTTGTCATGGAATCAACCTTAATTAGGGTTTCTCAATTCATATCAATACATCCGAGTTTCACATCACATTACCCTAGTTTAGAGTTTCATGCACTTTTCCCTAAAATTAGGGTTTCTTGTTCAACTATCCATAATTAGTATTTACTATTCATCCCAATTAGGGTTTCACTTTCCATTTCCATAATTGGGGTTTCACATTATATTACCCCGAATTAGGGTTAGGGTTCATTAACCTTCTAGATTAGGGTTTCATGATCTCTTTACTAAGGATCATAACCTAATCACCACATGATTAATACTCATGTAAGAATTCCTTTTTATCATCATTTCATCTTGATTAGATAACATTAACCTTTCCATCAAGTACATACAACTATGATTGACATAGTGTACCAAATTATTGCTTTTATAAACCTTTAGGGTTAATCATTTTAAAGGTATGAATCATCTAGGTACTTTAGGGATTCAACCACTGTACCTATCTATCATTATCATTATTATTAACCATTGGATCAATGGATTAATCATCACTTTAAATATCCAACCGATTTGGTCACTTTTGACCTTCCTTCGATTTTAGCATTTCAACACCAAACGGTTTTGAAACCGTTTGATTCCAAACGGTCCTGAGACCGTTTGACCCCAAACGGTTTCAAGACCATTTGAAATCAAACGGTCTCAAGACCGTTTGGGCCAAACCAGCCTCAAAACTGAAAGGGTTACTTAGGACATTCATCAATCAAATTGAATATGATTTGCACCATTGAATTGGCCATCAATTAGGCTTTTGAATGATCAATGAATCAACACCATTGGATCTTCCTCATCAACTACAATCAACCTTAGGTATCCAAACAGTTTGAGACCGTTTGGTCTCAAATGGTCTTGAGACTGTTTGGACTCAAACGGTCTTGAGACCGTTTGGACTCAAACGGTCTTAAGACCGTTTGGTCCAAACTCTCTCAAAACCGAATGGACCAAAAAGGTCTTCCATCACTTACTCAATTTAGGGTTTCAATGATTGGATCATCTATCAATTGAACCACTAATTTATTATTCAATTGAACCATTGAATCACACTTCAATTAGGCCTTCAATTAGGGTTTTGAACCCAATTGAACTAGGGTTTATAACCAAGAAACCATCAATTAGGGTTTTAAAATCGAGGAACCATCAATGGTTGCCATTGTGGAACTAATTCAATTGAAATCAATGAATCACCATCAAATTATGATATGACCTGACCTAAAACGGCCTTGAGGTTGTTTGGATGACCTCCAAATGTTCTTGAGACCGTTTGCCCCATCCCATCATTAAAATTTGTGAAATTCAATTAGGGTTTAGATCATTAGGTGAATCACCAATTGAGAAATTGATTGCATTTCAATTTACCATCACTGGTCCTTCAATTACTCAACCATACTTGACCCTAATCCTCCAAACGGTCTTGGTTGACCTCCAAACGGTCTTGAGACCATTTGGGTTAATCAACCCAAAATTATAATTCAACCAATTGCAAATTCAACACTTAACCCGATTAGAGTTTCTAATTGGATGATTGTCCATATGTTGATTCAATCAATTGGAGCCATTAGATGCTCATATATCATGTACTAGGGTCCTGACCTCAAATGTTCAACCCATCCAAACGGTCAACTCCTCTAAACAGTTTGGACAACAAACCTCAAACGGTTTGGTGAAACTGTTTGGACCATATCATTGAAACCGTTTGCAATAGATATTTGGGGAGGTGTGTGCTTATGATCATGTCATCATCAAGCTCTAAACCCACGAAACTTTCTGTGATTTTCATGGTGATTGCATCAATTAACCAAATAAAATTTCAAGAATGAAGAAAGGATCAACAATTGATAGGGAATTGAATGCAATAACAATATTAAGGGTTCAAGTTATAAAACCCCCCTCCAATTGAGATTCAAAGCTCCAAGCTCCACGTCTTTAATGGTGTAAGAAGATTTATCAACTATCCCAAGTTCATCCTCAAGCTTTTGAGTGAAAAGGAACGGCTAGGATAGAAGATTGTATGGAGAAAAGAAGAAATTCATAATTTATTTTTGATTTCCACCATGAAATCATGGTGAAAGGAGGTCAAGAATCTTACCAACAGGTTGGGGGTCGTCCTCCTGTTTCTCCAAGCCCCATTGGTCGTTTTGGCAAGAAAGAATTGAAAGGGGTTTCAAAATTACCCTTTCAACTCATGGATAAAGGAGCATATATGCATTTTTATTAAAAATTCATTTTAGAAGAGAGAAAGTAGGGATTATCTCCTCCATTTCCTTGCCCCTTTCCCCCTTCCCTTCCTTGGTTACGAGGCTATCTTCTTTTCCTCTTATTCCTCTCAATTATCCATGATTTAAAGAAAATCAAAATAAGCACCTTAAATCATATAATACTAATATCCATAAGTGAGTGGATATTTCTTTTTCTTATAATAATGTGTGTGAGTTATCCACTTCCTTTGGATATTTTCGTTCCTTTGCATGGCACATGGTCTTACTTTCTCTTGCAAACTCATCCCTCACCTTTTGGTTAAAGGGGGCTTTAATTCATATATTTATTTTTGCATTAAATTGAAGTAAAGTTCCAATTATGCTTAAATCTTGATTATTTTAATATCAAGATTCTCTCTCCTCCAAAATAATTCAAATGAGACGCCCCTCTCATTTTCTTTGCTATACATGATTCCAAGAAACATTAGGGACTATTTTGAAGTGGTAATTTGCAAATTGAACCCTAGGTTTTGGGTAAATTGCACATTACACCAAAACTAGGTTTTAATACACAAGCATTGCTTTATCAGCTCTTTCTTAGTACTCAAGCTTTCACTAGTCATACCTCTGCATCATTTTAATTCTCATGATGCTTCAACACATAAGGAAAATATTATCATGCACAATTTGCAATTTAACCCCTCAACTTGGCTAATTTGCATTTTAGTCCAAAATAGGCAAAACATTATTCGAGCATTGTTCAAAAAGGACTAAAATTGAAATATAAGTTCCTCTTGAGCCTTAATTACTTTTCACAAGATAAAAGCAAGCATATGATTATCTTTCTTAAACAAAACACCTAGGGTTAAAGCATAACCCAGGTCAGGGATGTTACAAGAACCCTAACCCTAATGATGTAATGTGAACGACATGAATCCTTATGAGATGGTAGTAATGACGAATTATTATTTTACTTGTTATGAGTCTCTAACCATGTAGGTAACATCAGTTTATATGCATAGCTATAAAAGATCTATGGCAGTTATGATATGATTGAATGGGCTTGGTGAGACATGTGAGATATTGGTAACAAAGAAAGAGTAGGTAAATGGGTCTTACTGACCTACTGATGGTTTATTGTCCAAAATGAGATGATAATTTTCTCAGTAATGAGATGAGGGGTTTCTACCTCAAAGTATGCGGCCCTTTTGATAAAAGATATAGTGATGATAAACATCAAGTGATAATATGATGAGATCATACCTTATATGCTCAAAAAAATATGGTAATGTGTTATGCCCTTATCTTGGTAGAACTAGTTTAAATTTTATACGTTGTAACTTGATTGATGCTAAAAAACACTTAAATCACCTAACCAATCTAGTGGAAGTTAATCATGTAGCTTGCCCTGTGGCATAGACCCATTCAGTGTCAGCATTTTTCTGATAGTGAAATGAGTTTAACTCAGAGCACAAATTTTTAAATATGCGGGGGGTGAGGATGAATATCCCCTTATGTCTAGGATATGTGACACAGGATTAGCTGTGGGCCATACCCTGGTGGAGTGTGGCTTTGGGCTGTAGCTTAGTGATAATATGTGATACATGATTTGTTGCGGGCCATATCCTGGGAAGAGTGTGGTTGTGGGCCTTGGCTTGGTTTCACTAGCATCATGACCTGTACCAAGGTGGGCTAGGTTTGTACAGTTGGACTATATATCGCTGGTTGCAGTTTGACTAATGATGTCACTGCAGGTTTACTCGTGTACTGACCACAAAGTTTGGTGAGGTCCTAGATTCTGACTCTTCCACTATACCTTGTATAGCACCAATTTTGACTTAGAAGTGGTCAGTTGGAATTGGGTGGTACGACTCAAATCCTCAGATTAAAATAAAATATGTAAACATCCAGCTAGTATACTTATGTAGGATCAAATATGAAACATTGGATGAGGCCTTGCTTGATTTTGTACAATCATGTTGGTAGAAAATATACATGTTATTTATATTCCTTTGATAATGTTATGATGTTTCACAATCCAATAGTAATTACTTACTCTGTTAATAATGATTACCTGCTTATCATTGTTGTAACTTTATTGCTTGCTTTAAACAACTTATGCTTGTTAATAATAGAATTGGTGGAGAGTTATATCTCCCACTGAGATTTGGAATCTCTCCCCATGGATTTCCCACATCTTTTTTTGGTGGACATACATGAGGAGGCAAAGATTGTGCAGTAGAGGTTGAGGAGCATCAAGAAAGATAGTAGCTAACAAGGTTGGGAATGCTTCTAGATGTCTTTTAGTTATTAGAGTGGTAGATTCCTCCCTATACACTCAGGTCTTTGATGATGTTTTGTAGACATACCTTCGATATATGGTTGGCTTGCGTGCCCATTTTTGTGCATAGCTATCGTGGATATATGTGTATATGTTGTGGAACATGTTTTCTTGTAACAAGATGATGACACACATGGTAAGTGCTTGTGACATGAAAGGACT
The DNA here is from genome assembly GCA_963693085.1 of Alisma plantago-aquatica. NCBI lineage: Eukaryota > Viridiplantae > Streptophyta > Magnoliopsida > Alismatales > Alismataceae > Alisma > Alisma plantago-aquatica. The sequence continues at coordinate 133,094,488 of OY856411.1, read as the reverse complement.
TGTATGTCAAGGCTTTTTCTATTTATAAATTTCATGAAAATGGTTTTAATTTTTAGTATTAACATGTGATCCGCTACTTAGTGGTTAATCACATTTTATTTTGTGTAATCTCACTTTTTGTGGTGAGGGGCGTCACAAATAATATCTTGTCATGTCCAATACATGAAAGATCATATGGACAAGTACATTTATAGCATTCATGATAGATCCATAGCTATATAATATGTCATCATAGTCATTTCAACTCTGTAAAAGAATTGGAATATATGGTTCATGAGAGACTAATCCAAATTCTCTCTCATTGAATCTTTCATGTTGAACTCTTTCAACATCTTGATATTTTATGTGCTTGAACATATGTTGTGAAACATTCAAGAACTATCTCTATATATCTTTCTCTCTATCACATAGAGTGTTTCACCTAATCCGTCGTTGCTGAAGGTGCTTTTTATGCTAGTTCTCAATGCTTACAACATTGAGATTTTATTACCCATCACATGTGGAATAATTATATACGCTCCCACTAAATTTTTAAAATTACAGATTTCATCTTTTATCTTGATTCAAGTCAAACTCTTTGACTATGCTATCAAATCAAAAGATCCCATCTCTTAGATGCTTGTTTCAATCCTAGATTGAACTTTGTAGCTTATAGATCTTATTTGCATTCTTGAAGTCATAAAACTTTTAAGTTGTGCCACGTACGCATACTCTCATATATCCATTTTAAGGAATCCAATTTTTAATCTTCATATGCCAAATATTAAAGTCTATTTTAGCTGCATTAGCAAGCATGACAATCTGTAAAGGAACTTCATTATGTTTAAACACTTGAACTGATTTGAAACCCTTTTGTAACCAACTGTCCTTTAGGCTATCCATGTTGGTCTTCCAATGAAAACCCAAATTCACTTTATGGATTTTATACCTTCAGGTGGTACTGGCAAGGTCATACCTTGTTAGTGTGTATGGACTCCCTAATGGTTTTAAGCCATTTCCTAAGTTTCGATTCTCAATAGCTTGTACTTGATTGATTGTCGCATCATTTTATAACCAACCCGTATATGTTGTTGGATTCACAATCCTCCAACTTTAAAAGAATTCTACTAGAACTCTTAGGTTTTGTGTTACATGAGCAACCTGAGATTCCACAACAACTTGTGGTTCTCACTTGTTCTCATTGTACCTTCATGTTGAGCTCAAAACTTTTGAGTTCTCCTTTTACTCCCACTGATTCTTTTGGTACTCAATTATCCTTGTAACAAAACATTTTTGATATTGGACTGGGATCAAAGGCAATATTTAAAAATTATGGTTTGTGGATAAACCTTTTCAAGAAACTACTTTCTTTGTATAGGTTTCAACCCTTTGGATATATTGGGACATTCCCATATCACATATGATATCCGTTAAACCATTTTAAATGGTACTTAGTTTTAGTGTAATGCATGTTCTCATGAGGAGATTAGAAGATTAGATTAATATGATAATCACAACATGATTCATCAAGATGTAATTTCTCCTTTCAAACACATCATTATGTGTAGGTGGATCTATCTTGTGATACATTATCACCATCTATCCAGAAGATTCTCAGAATATGCAAAGTATTTCAACATTTAATCATATCAAAGTATCTTAATACTTTTAAGGATGTTGTATACTTCATGTATGTAATCTTCTTAAACACTTCACGGTAATTGTATTTTACTGAGTGCATATCATCATATTATCATCAAATAATATGAAGTACAAGTAACTATCTATATCATTCATTCCATAAGATCTGCATGCATCATATGTATGAGGTCTAGTGGAAGTCTTATACTCCCACTACTTTTAGTGAAGTATGTTATGTCGCATTGTGCGTAAGTATGTCTTGCATATTTCCTTGGGTTCAATAACTAAGGGAGTCTATATTAACATCAATATGTAATCTAGATATGCTTTTCTTATACATACGTCCAAGATGACCATTGCTATAGATTCCCTGAGTTATCAATCATAATTGTTTAGGTATTAAAACATTCATCTTTTAAATCTTTCAAACAAAGATCATTAGATATTTGCGCATTTCCATACAAGATCATATCTTTTGAAATAGAAGCATTAACAACCCGCTTTATTGATTTACCATTCTTGTCATAAAATATGCATGAATAAAATGTTTCTATTTATTGGCATAGTAAAATAACAATTCAACTAACTCTATTACATGGCCATCGGGCTAAGATAAATTTAAATATAGACCAGATCTTTCAGCAACTCTTGCTCCGCTTTGTCCATGTTTTTCCTTTCATAGACTCCCCTTTGTCTTGTTGATCATCATAACAAACTTGGTTTTGTCTTTCTTCATTTGTTCCTCAGTTGTTCTCAACATGCCCAACAACTATGTCAATGACTTGTAAAAGTAGTTCATTTTGTAGTTCATGACAAATTGATAGTATGATTCTGGCAAGGATTGGATAATTACATCAATGGCCAACTCTTTTTTTTGGTCCTGTAAACTCCTTTCTCTTTTTTTTTGTATTTTTCTAAAAGTTTGTGTACAAAGAAAAAATGAGAAAAGAGAAAAAAAATCTCATCATCAAGCATAAGATGGAGCATAAAAAGGAAAAGATCTGATTTACAGGTATAACTAGAAAAAACTTGAGATACACTCAGAAAGCCATCTTGATATCTAGTTCAGCAGCCAAAGACAGACCACTAAGACAGGTCAATTAGATTATCCACTTAGGTCCGTTCTCAAATTCCCCTTACCAAAAACTAAAATAAGGAAGGGTAAATGAATCGTGTATATAGGATACTCCAGAACAACAAAGCCTTTCACATCTTATCCTCAGAGAAGACAGAAGAGCCCAAAAAATCAGCCTTTCACCTCAAAATTGAGGAAAACGTAACAACCAAAGGCAATCCAAAAGACCATGATGATTAAGCCACAACGCCATGAACCAAAATTGAAAGATGGAACACAAGAACAGAAAGGCCTTTCACACCTTATCCTCAAAAATAGGCAGAAGAGACTAAAGAATTTTCACCTCAAAACTAAGAACTCAAAACAACTAGCTACTCCAGAACAAAAATATTCACCTCAAAACTGAGAAAAATCATACCAACCAGCTACTCTAGAACAACCAGATCATGTATATAGAAAAAAGCTACTCCAGAACAAAAAGCCCTCTCACACCTTATCCTCAGAGAAGACAAAAGAGCCTAAAAAAATTTCACCTCAAAATTGAGAAAGATAGAACAACCAGAAGAAATCAAATGGAACATGATGATTAAGGCACAAAGCCATGGACCAACAAGATAGTAGAATCTTCACTTGAACTCATTACCCCCATATATAATGATAATCTTGAAGAATCTTCTTACTGATATCTTCAACAAATAAAAATTTATCCTCATGAACTCTTGAGTTTCTTTCCCACCAAGCATAAAAAGAACTCATTAACATAAACTTATGCTTCTTCTTTTGGATTTTCAAAAGATCATCCCAGCCAAAAATTCTAAAACAAAACTTCTCTAACAACTCCAATCCAGTCCAAATTTCTTTGACGTAAGAGAAACTAAAAAGAAAATGACTGGAACTCTCACATTCTTACTTATAAAGAAAGCATCTTAATGGGCTAAAGAAACCTAATCTTTTCAAAAACTCAAAAGTAGGGAGTCTTTCATGAATAATATTCCACATATTTAGATGATATCTTCATGGTAAAGAACCCTTCAACAACCAAGTGAATAGCTTAGACTCCTTTAAGCATAAGTTTTTCACATCATTAAGGCAAAGAAAATATGCACCTACTTTAGGACTAGGGATATTTCTGAGTAACTCATTCAGCTTCCTATTATTCTTTGTTGTTAGTAACATCCCAAGCTCCTTCCTTCACAATAGATGTAATCTTACAATTCATAGGAAAACCAAGCTTAAGATAGGAATCTTTGCCAATCAAATCCCACATAAACTTATTGTTGAACACCCCGGGATCCAACCAATCAAAGCTATCATGACCATCCCCAATACTGAAGTTGATATGCTCTGATCTACACTCTAGAATTTAGGCAAATAACCAAGACATGGATGAAGACTTTTTGACATACCAGAAGGAAGAGTTGGCAATATTTATTTCATTGATCCACTTTACCCAAAGTGAATCCTTTTTACTTTCTACATCCCAAGCATTCAAAAATAGACAAGCTTTAGATACTTTCACAATCTTTCTAATCCCTTGACCACCCTCCTTCTTAGGAAGAGTAACATTCTTCCAGTTTACAAGTTGCAAATGAGACTTTTCTTGATTCTTGCCCAGAGAAAATCTCGAAAAAGTCTCTCGATAGACTCCATGGTAGATTTAGGTATAGGAAATGCATGGCACCAATGAAGATACAAAACACTCACTATCGATTGAATTAGCTCAAGTCTCGCTGCCATAATTAAAATTTTTGACTTCCAACCTTCTAATTTTGATTTGACTTTATCTATCAATGCAACACAAGTAGATCTAGGAATCCTTCCAGTAACTAAAGGTACTCCAAGATAAGTTGAAGGAAGACTGCTCTATTTGAACTTTAGAATGTCGATAATATCATCTTTAGAAGAAGTGTTGCCCTTACTAAAGATCACTTCACTTTTTACCTTATTGGTTCTAAGACCCGATAAATTTTCAAATTTTCCAAGAACCTTTAGAATAGCTTTAGCATTGGTAGTACTAGCTTCCCCAAAAACCATGAGATCATCCACAAAAATCAAGTGTGATAGGGAAAAGCCACTCGAAGATTTTATAGGACTAAGCTCTCGATTATCAACAGCTTCATTCATAAGAATTTTGCATGACTATAACAAACAAAAATGGTGCCAAAGGATCTCTTTAGTAAATGCCATTACAAGGGGAAAATTTCTTAGTGGGTTCACCATTAAAAAGCACTTGATATGAGATAGAATGAAATTTCTTAGAAACCCAATTTATCCAAATGAAAGGGAAACCCATTCTGTGAAGCAGAGCAAAAAGGAATGTCCAATTCACGTTGTCATAAGCTTTGGACATACCAATCTTTAAGCATGTTTTACAGTCTGAAAAAGACCAATTGAAATCATACATAATTTCATTTGAAAGAAGAATGGAACCGTTGATATTTCTCCCCTTGATAAAAGCGGCTTGATTATTTCTAATAATCAAAGGCAATATGCTTTGAAGTCTATTGGCCATTATCTTAGAGATAACTTTGAAAACCACATTGCACAAAGCAATGAGATGCCAATTTTTAATTTCAGCTGAATCCAGATCTTTAGGAATCATATTTATAAAGGTGTTATTGGACTCCTTGAGTAAATTTCCATTTGAAAAGAAATATTTAATCGCCAAAGAAATGTCACCTCCCATAATAGACCAGGCTTCCTTAATAAAATAAGCATTATAGCCATCTGGGCTAGGTGCCTTGTCAGAATTGTGGGTTGTAATAGTGTCATCAATTTCAGATTGAGACACATTTCTAATGAGTTCAATCTTGTTTTTATCACTAAGGTCATGGCCCTTCCATTTAAACTCTTCAAACCCTCACATTTATGACCACTATTAAACAGATCGGAATAGAACTTAAGAGAAAAACTTTTGTTCTCATTCAAGTCGTAACATACCTAACCATTAATATTCAAGCACCTTATATGATTCCTCTAACATCTTTTCTTAATAGAGGAATAAAAAAAATTGGAATCCTTGTCCTCTTCAGCAAGCCATTGACCCTAGATTTCTGTCTGAGAAAGCTTTCTTCCATTTTTCCAGCTTTATATAGCACATTTATGAGAATCTTTGCCTCACATGAAAAATAGAATTTGAAGGATCATGATCAACCTTAGTTTGAGCTTGTTGTGTATTATACTTAGCCACCCTAACATTATCAAATAAATTTCCCACAATTCATGATTTCAAATCTTCAAGTCAGTTCTTAATTTCTGAAACTTCATGTACACCTTCAACATAGAAGTACCTTCAACTTAAAAATCCCAAGCAGCCTTAACCACATCACAAAAACCATCTTTTTTGTCCAAGAATTGATGCATCAAAAAGGAGATCTGACTACTCTCTATTGACCAATAGAAAAGAGTATAGATTTATGATCACTGTTAGTATTAGACATAATATCACCAGAAAAACATTCAAACCAATTCAGAAACAAATCATTATAGAAGACCCTATCAATCTTGGATGTAATAAAACCATCATCATCTTGATGATTATCCCATGATAAGAATGGTCCTTTCAAGTCCAATTCATATAGACCATGATTTAGAACCCACTCATCAAATTCATTCATTGATTTACTTGAAGGTGGATTCTTACTAATTCTTTCACTATCTATGCAAATAGCGTTGAAATCACCAAACAAATCCATGGCAGATTATAATTTTGGCATGAAGAATGGAGTGACTCCTAGAGTTTAGATCAATCACAGTAACCATTGTGACCATACACCACAAAAGTAAGAAAAGAGAAGTCCTCAACTTGAACATTACACATAACGTGTTGATCAGTTTCAAGAATTTTGATGAGAGAACATATTTCAGGATCCCAAACAATAACTATATGACCCAACACATGAGAATCTATGTTAGAAATGGAATGTTTATTTGGGAAGTGGTTTAATAGAAACTTATCCATATTTCTTTTCCTGAGCTTGATCTCCAATAAAATAAAGATACTACTACCCAACCTTCTAAGCTCCTCCTTGACACTCTTAATTTCATTACTAATCCCACAGACATTCTAGGAGGAGATTTTGATAGAAAGATTCATTTGGAAACATGGGCCATTAATGGTATCTAAGTTGTTCAGAGGAGAAAATAGATAATTGGAAACTCTTGCGATCATACCTTCAATAGTCTTGGGCAGAACAGAAGGCAAAAAACCAAAAAACTGGTCTTCTAGGACATCCAACCTGGTCAGTCGCAAAAGAGTAGGACAAGTCTTCAAAAACATGAAAAGGTATAGAAGGTATAGATTTGCAACCCGAGACAGAACTCCTTCCACACCATGGGTCATAACCTTCAGAACCGGGCACAATTAGTGGCTCTTCGAACCTTTCTGTATTTAGAGCATCACTCAGATTACGAACTATATCTATAACCTTAGTTATCGTATTCACACCATCAGAGCAACTGATGGTTTTTTCTGTCGGACTAGGCATAGGGAAAAAATCTTCATGACCAAACAAACAACATTTCTCATACATATACGACTTCCATTCATATTCGATATGGACTTCAAACAAACTAACATGATCAACTTGCAACACAAAAGAGCTTGGAAACTTAGACTGAGAACTGAATAAGACTTGAATTCTTGCATACTCCAACATACTACATTCCTAAGTAAATTTATCTGTACTCAGAGGAGATCCCAATTAGGTACCAATTCGTTTAAACATATAGGTTTCCCAGAGTTCTAGTTGCAAATCAAATAGTCTAATCTAGATCGGCACATTTTTAAAACCAATCTTCGACAAAGGCAGGCCCAAACGCCATTTCATAAGAATTAAATGAAAACATTTCACAAACCACAGACCATTCTTTAGAGCCCACTTCATATCCTTATAGTTAGAAAATCTGACTAAGAACAAACCATTTGATCTAGTAATGACTTCGACATTTTCTTCCAGATCCTAGACCTTGAGAAGAAGGTGATGAAGAAGCTTTGGGTCTGGAAGAAAATCAATAGCATAGCCCGAAAGACAATAGTTCCATCTTGATGCATTTTCCATTGCTTCAACACTAGAAAAGATGATCTGACCTTCTTGGACTAGACATCAGTGCTACTCAAGGGTGTAGACGACTTCCTCTCACATTGTTGGACTTCAAACCATTCCTTGGGAGATTCAGGATGAGCATTCTAAATTACTTCACTTGATTTCGGCTTCTATATATGAATATTTCCCCCAATGGAAGACTGGTGCACTCGATCACCTTAGAAATCGCCTTGTCAGTCACCACCCATGAGGACATTACAGCACATCCCTGTCCAATTCCATAGTATTATTCAAATTCTAATGGCCAACTCTTGGATGCAGGGGAATCTTAGTCTAGCTAGATTCTCCACATACCCAATAAGTTTGATTACATGAGGACCTACTGGATCTCCATTTGTCATGTTTCACATGAACAATGCCTCGGAGACATCATACCTCTCATGTCTTTCCTGATCTTAGAACATGTTCTTGAGATGTGTAACCATCTCAATAACATCCATGTTCTTATGTTTCCTAAGAAACTCATAGTTTATGGATCATTGCATCATACATTTGACATCAACGACATCTTTAGTATGCTTCGTGTAAGCATCCTTGTCAGCCTTAGTGTAGCGGTTAGGATTCATCTGGCTCTGGTATCTCCAGGACATAGATCTTACGCTCTTGTGTGAGAACAATTCTCAACGTCTTTTACCGGTCGTGGAATTTGTTCCCATTTAACTTTTTCTTCTCAAGGACCGATCGCAGTGAAAAGTTCTTATTGTATTTCCATTTGATTCTACAAAAAGTTTGCAATTTTGCCAAAAACTCAAATCTGATTTGGTTTGATTTGAAATATCTGACGATATTAATTAGGTCTTTAATTAGTATCACTCTCATTATTTTGATCTAATTGACAAAACTCATGTATCAATTTGGAAAATTTCAGAGAACAATTTTCTAATGAGTCAAGATCCAAAGTGATTCAATTATTGTCTGACCTCCACTGATTTCAATAGTCGACAATCAAGGTAGGCAACATTTGCCAATTGCATAATATGCAATTCTTGGATAGATGATATGCTCAACTTCTTTCATTAATCATCTACATGCCTTTGGGATTAGATTCTCTAAGAACCACTAGTTAAGCCTGACCTAAAATACAACATGATAGATATGCACCCTACTTTGGCAGAACCTACATATCTACCATCACACTTCTACAAGATAGATGGAACACCACGCTTTGGTATAAACTGCACTTAGACTTAATATTTTATCAAGGGATTATATATATATATATATATATATATATATATATATCTATATATATATATATATATATATATATATATATATATATATATATTGTATCCAATCACCACATATATAGTATGTGTCATATACATACTATATCCCACAACATAAACATGCAATAAAAAAATATGATTGTTATGCCAATGTCTACTGTAATTCCTTGGAGCCACAAGGAAATACTATCACTTAGGTTAGTCATCACATCATATGTATGAACTTTTTGTTGGTGTAGACATGTGCTTTGCCAATCAGGGTTGATCAGTTCAATCCTTGAACTTGTCATCTGACCTCTTGGACGGTTGGTTGGTTATATCAAACGGCTGTTTGGCCTCCTATCCAGTTGATGTCTGAACACCCCTAGATGGTTGGTTGGGTCCACTAGCTGGTTGGCTCATGCCTCCTATAGTCTTCTTTCATTGGGCTTTTGGACGTTCGGCTCCTCTTGTGAAACGGTCGACTCACCTGCTGACGTTCGTCTTCTTTGTCATTACAAGAAAGGAAACTATCATGTTGCTATTAAACTTATTACATGGTAATGAGAAACCTCAAGTTTCATTCAAGGGTAGAAAAGGTAGGAGAGAATTAACTTTACATTGGGAATAAGGAGGTAGAGTCTGGGTGTTGAAACCAAGATAAAACTGGAATAAAACCAAACCACTCAACCTCACCCATATATTGGGTTATAGGCCATAACCATGATACACATCCAACATCAAAACTCATTTTTGGGTGACGTGTGTAAATTACATATCATGCTATACTAGCCAACCTTATCCTACTAATGCTCTTCCTTACCACCTTAAACCTGATGATGTCATTGACGATCACCTAAAAAGATGTGCTGACCTACAAGGTGAGACCCATGTCCCAATGAGAGATATAACTCTCAACAATGCTTATTGAAAACAACATGTTATACAATTAAATTAGATATGTAGATTAAGCTGATAGTATAAAGTAGGCATGATTAATAGGATACTTAGAGGAACAAATAAATATATCACCATTTAAACAATTGATTTCTCTTACGACAAGATACTATCAACTAAACAACATAAGAAAAAAAACAAGGGCTACTAACCAATGTGAATTGTGTTTGACCCTAAAAAGATACACTACACGGCTGAATTACATTTTATAATAAGCCTTGAGGAGTCTGAGGTATACCACGCAAAATCCAACTGACCATTGCTAAGTTGAAATCAGTTCTGTACAAGATCTAGGAGATCTAGGTTCCTAAGATCTCATCCTCCCTCAATCAGTACAAGTCTGCTTCAACAATGTATAAGTCAAGATGCGAAATGGCCTAGTCCGCCCTAGGTATATAGGTCATGACACTAGTAAAATAGGTGTACAAAACCCTATCATCTGAGGTACAACCACAATTATCCTCAATCACATCACACATACTATATCATCAACATTTGAGATACGAACTCGATCATTCTCCCGCCGAAGTATGACCTCATCCATCCTTAAAACATGCATATATTTGATATTATATGACTCTGAGCTTCCCTTATGAATACTTGTTTCCCCACCTAGAAAATCCTAACACTGGAATAGTGCTACATCATAAGGAAATACATGATTAGGGTTTCACTTGATTAGTCCATGTCAATTGGGTGATTTAAGGATGCATTAATCAAGTTATGTATCAGCCCCAAAAGAGTACTATCAAAACATGAGTGTATATTGAAACTCCAAAAGATATAAAACCTATCAGGTACATTTCTTATCACATCATCACATGACACCAATCCCTGTCACATCATGAAGAGGACTACACCTTTATAAGGGCTCAAGACATGCCCAAAGGTCATTAAGACCATCATATAATTCCTAAAAGAACATCTTTATCTTTCCGTACCTTATAAAAGTCTCAACAAACTATCACCATACATGTTATGCACAAGTTCAGCATTTTAAGGAAATATGGCTACAAAGCAGACAGCGGAAATAAAAATTTTATGTACCATATTCCCATGATCAAAAGATCATATCAGTTACTATAAGTCAGGAAGGATGGTTTCCAAGTTATACCTGGTCATGGAGCAAGTCCAGCGACATCTCGTAGTCATTCCCATTGTGCAACGCTGACTCCTAGTTGCACGAGGACTTGTCTGACTACTCCTCCAAGAAACCAGACTCGTACGCCCTCTTCTAAAGCATACCCTCTCCTCATAGAATTATGGTTGATGATGCTCTCCTAGCGGCAGATAATGGCCTCCCACCTCTAGATAAGTCCACAGGAATTCCCTAGAACTCATGTGGTTCTACTGGACCGGACAGGAAGGATTTGTCCCTCCTGTTGGTGTACTAGTCACCAACTCGCACTCCCATAACAATGATCTCAATTTCTTTCTCCCTTGGCATCCCTCCCTAGTCGGCTAGGACTTTCGTAGGCTCTTGTGGTTTTACCACAACCAGAGAGAACAATGTATGTAAGAGAAATTGATTCTCAATTGTCTGTGTTGTTCTCTAAGAAGCCCCCACCACCCCTCTTTTTATAGTTGGGGTTTGGGCTAGGGTTCCCAGTCTGTGTGGGAGTGGAAAGGACAGGAAGATATCAAAATTTTGCAACCTATGACCACCAAAATGGTCGTCGGGTGCACCATACGATTGTCTAGCATGCGATATGACCGTTTTGCTATTTCCCAATCACATAAGAAATTCAACAATTCATTTCCAATTAATGTCCCATATTACTTTCCTTACACAACAAGTAATGTGGAATATAAACAAAATAGAAAATATCTAAAACCTTCACTTGGCCGATGTGACCCATCTCACCCATGCAAAAAGGCCATCTCACTTACCCAGATGATCGTCTTGTGAGCTGAGTCAGGCCGATCGATTCAATCCATAGCCAATTTCAACTAGAATCAGTCTGAGTCCCCAAATGCCCATCTCAACACTTGAGACGATCGTCTGGCACTCTAGACGATTGTCTCATGCCATGAGATGGGCGTCTAGTAGTGTTATTGATGAGTGCATACTCATCATGAAATTCAATTACCTTTTTGGAACAATTTCATCTCTATTCCACATCTTTTTACCCTAATGTGAATCATAATGCACAAAACTACTTAGTTAATTCAATCATCAAGATTCTAATTAAATATCTTTCATTTAATGCAGGAAAATCAAGCAACTCCATGCATACGATCTCAAGACCATTTGGATCCTTGTGGTCACAAGACCGTTTTGGTCCACACGGTCCCAAGACCATTTGGCGGAATACACGAAGAACGAATGACGAAACCAGTTGCCAAAGAAAGCCATGCGGTCCCAAGACCGTTTGGTCCCATGCGGTCTCAAGACCGTTTGGTCCCATGCGGTCCCAAGACCATTTGGTCCCATGCGGTCTCAAGACTGTTTGGTCCCATACGGTCTCAAGACCGTTTGGTCCCATTCGGTCTCAAGACCGTTTGGTCCCATATGGTCTCAAGACCGTTTGGTCCCATTGGGTCTCAAGACCGTTTGGTCCCATTCTGTCTCAAGACCGTTTGGTCCCATTCGGTCTGAAGACCGTTTGGTCCCATACGGTCTCAAGACCGTTTGGTCCCATTCGGTCTGAAGACCGTTTGGTCCCATTCGGTCCCAAGACCGTTTGGTCCCAGGCGGTCCCAGGCGGTCCCAAGACCGTTCGACAAAAGCGCAAGGATCGATTGAAGAACTAAAGCCTCACGACCTCGCCAAGGCTAGGACCGATCAAAGCAAACCGTTTGGTGCCCATAAGTTCTCCAAACCGTTTGGTGCCCAAACGGTCTCAAGACCGTTTGGTGCCCAAACGGTCTCCAAATCGTTTGGGGTCAGATCTGAAACTATAAATAGACCCCCAAGGTCCCCATTTGAAGGCATCGGATTCGGATGCCGATAGGCTGCCAGAGCACCACCCCGATCAAGTTCCACTCCACCTAATGCTGGTGTTGCGTCCAAGGAGGCCAAGAAGATGAAGAAGACGGAGCAAGGAGCGCATCTTCTTCACCGGGATGCGTCCACCCTATGCACCGAGCTCATGGCGGATCTATCTTTCTCTCCTATCCTTCTTGTATCTCGCATCATGAGCGAGTAGTCCTCTTTCGCTGGGGTGCGGGGACTAGCCCCGCTGCCCATGCAAACCATGTTCTTTTGTTAAACTTTCCATGGCAATGTATATAACTCTTCATTTTGTCGTTTATCGTTAAGCTTGTAGGTTGGTTATGTGCGTGGTTTCATCTTTGTTCTCCCTATGTTGCGAGAACTTCAATGCATGGGTATGAATGTCGTTTAGCATGTTAGACTCCTTGACGAGAACTTCCAATAGGATTCCTTGAGGTCGTAGGTGTATGATCCGTGAGGGGACGAGCCATCTAGCCTTCAGTGACGCTTATGTGCGCCTGACGCCCGTATGGGGGGTTCACAACCTTAGTTGGATTTTGTATCTTTGTGCTTTTCATCGATGTTTACACGTACTATAGTCGCTTATTTGCTTAACGGTTTACGCGGTTGACTCCTTGAAGAGAACTTCCGATGGGATTCCTTGAGGTCGTAAGTGTATGATCCGCGAGGGGACGAGCCATCTAGCCTTCTGTGACGCTTCTGTGCGCCTGACGCCCATATGGGGGGTCACAACCTTAGTTGGATTTTGTATCTTCAGAGCCGTAAGACATGTGATCCGGATGGCGATGAGAAATTGGCTGCCTATGGTGATGCTTACGCGAACCTGACGCCCGTATGGGGGGTTCTGCAGCAGCTCTACTTGGAGTGTTATATTGTGCCTGGTTTGTTTCCAAAAGAGTATGTTTGTGTGTGTAGCGGTGGTCAAACACGGTACCATCCCAGCGATTCCATATCATTGATCAAAACCCATCTTTTAATTCAGCTTTTACTTTCTCGTATTTAGTTTAAACAAACCAAATCAAACTATTGTTCTAAATATTAGTTTTACTTGATCTAGATTCAACTGACAAAGATTCTTAAAAATGTTGTCCTTTGGGTTCGATCCTCAACTATACTGCGATAACACACGTCTGCTTGCGGGTGGTATTGTTGCACTTGGTTTTGGTAAAAGCTCGGGGATTTAAACTCCGAATGAATTTGTTAGTGCATTCAAAAGCCACGTCAAATTCTGGCACCAATGCCGGGGACAACGGAATCAGTCAGTCAAATCTAGTTCTTTTAAGACTAATCTAGGATGTTGTTTTCTTTTTTTGAAACTATCGCTTATCTACTTGATCTTTATTCTACTTTGTGGATCTCATTTTCAAATCCTTCTAATTTTTAGGTGCCCTCCAACGCTTAGTGCATGCACCGATCAGACAGTCCCGGACTCACAGCGAGCTTTGATCCCGAATAGATAGAACCTTCCATCGACATATTCGGGAAAATCAAGCAAGAAAAGAAGAAGAAGTAGCCCGAAGAGTGGCTCAAGCCATCAATGCACAGAGAGAGAGGCTCATGCAAGAAGCTAGAGCTGTGGTTCAACAGGAGATCTTAGTAGCACAGGAAGCAACGCAAGCAGCGGAACTTCAGAAAGATCTTAGAGAGTTCTCTATCCCAAAGGCTGCAAATGTCTATCATCCGATGCAGCCTCCTCTGATCGAAGCTGCCAACTTTGATATTAGAGCACATTGGATAACTCTGCTTCAAAACAACCCCTTCTATGGCAAACAAGCTGAAGATATCCAAGGTCATCTTCTCAGATTCATCGACCTATGTGCTATGACGAAGCAAAATGGAGTCTTTGATGATGCCATTCGACTCCGTCTTTTCAAGTACTCTCTTGCTGATAGAGCCATTAGTTGGTAAAATTCACTACAGAGTGAAGTACCCATCACCACCTGGGAGCAGCTCCAAAACGCTTTTCTGGAAAAGTTCTACCCCCCATATCTTTCATATGAAATCAGGGGACGAATCACAAATTTCACTCAAGTCCCAGGAGAAACCCTTGCTGAAGCTTGGGATAGGTACAAGGAGCTCCTACGCAAATGCCCACACCATGGAATTCCTAAGAACCAGCTGATAGAGATATTCTACAGGGGTGTGGAGGATGACGTAAAGATGTTCCTTGACTCCTCGTCTGGAGGGAACTTCATGCGGCAAAGTTACGACAGCGCATGGAGAGTAGTCACCCTGGGAGCAGAAAATCAAGCCAATTGGGGCAGATCTGTTGGTAAAGGAGTTTTAAAGGTAGCCATGGCTGAAGCTATCTCATAATACAAATCTATAGCTGAAACTATAAAGGTCTTGGTTGTGAAGAAAGATCACATAGAATCATCCCTTGCTGCGATTGAAGGACATTCTCCAACTAGGCAACCAGAACAAGTCAAGTCCACTTCTTTGTTTTGTGAAGCATGCAAAGGCACTGATCATTCCACATTGTCATGCAATGTTCTCTACGATGTTGTTCTAAGTAATGCATGTGGACAAGGAGATAATTGCCAGATGGAAAATCTTAATGCTATTAACACCATCCCTGTGCAGAACTACTACAATCCAAATCAAAATAGGAATCACCCAGGCTTCCAATACGGAAACCGTTCAGGAGCTATGAACTCAGATCAATTTGGTCTGAACAATCAACCGAGGGGCCCATCTGGGTATCAGTTTAACCAGCAACAGAACTTTGGGAATCAAGGAAACTTCAAAGGAAACTTTCAGAACAGGAATTACAATAATTATCAGAACAACTCTCAGTATCAAAACCTAGACCAACATCATGGTCAAACCTGGTACCATCCCAACGATTCCATATTATTGATCCAAACACATCTTTTAATTCAGCTTTTACTTTCCTGTATTTAGTTTAAACAACCCAAATCAAACTAATGTTCTAAATATTAGTTTTACTTGAGCTAGATTCAACTGACAAGGATTCTTAAAAACATTGTCCTTTGGGTTCGATCCTCAACTATACTGCGATAAGACCCGTCCGCTTGCAGGTGGTAGTGTTGCACTTGGTTTTGGTAAAATCTCGGGGATATAAACTCCGAATGAATTTGTTAGTGCATTCAAAAGCCACGTTAGTTATCAGGTTGGTATTTGTGTGAAACAATTTGCCTAAATATTTTATGAGTTAATTCATATGTCATTTAAGATCAAACTCCTCTTATTGGTCTTGACCTATGTGTGTTACCCTATAGGTCCCATATTAGGTTGGCAGTGAATCCTCATAACACTTATGACATCACAAGTAATGACAGGAGCCTAGTCGCACATCAATGCTATCTAAGTAAATGGAAAGTTGGAGAACAACTTCAACCTACAATATGTGTATGGTGTTACAATGTTTGTATAGTTCCTTTGTCACTGATGTTGAGATTGAACTCAAGTCATGGATCAGTCATCCTCTTCAACATTCAATTTTGTTTCATGAACCAGAGAATATTGTCTGAGATATATGTAAGATCAATATCACATATTGGATCACAAGTGCATGGCGACGCCTTTCTTAGTATCACTAATTAAGAGGCCTAGGACATCAAACTCATGTAGGTTTCTATCACTCATAGTATATCCCCATGTGTCAAAGCCACCCAATCATCACCTTTATTACAACCCATATTTTTAGGATTGTATTTGATGTTGTCAATGCATACCCAAAGACATGTAACAAATGCAGTGATTTTAGGTCTAAGAACCACATCCACCGCCATCACTATGAAACCTGACTATGACTTCCATGATGATGGCTTCCATGTTTCACTCTCATGGTGTGTCTGTCTGATACATTGTTATCTAACATGTATATGTGTTTGGTTTGATATTTCCATATCATGACTAATGAGATTCAATCATCAACCAACCCACACTCTGATCTTATGTGTCATTTTTGTTTATCAACCTTCCACGATAACAACCGATTAAGGACATAATGAGAATATGTATATGTACTATTAGCATCTGTATGATCTCATTTCTTCTATGTCACATACTTGAAGACATACGTCATTGAGTAATATTATTATCTAGTCATTTATAATGTTACATCATTGTCTCTGAACTGATTTGAACATAATAAATTGGAAGCTTGCCTTTTATTAATAATAAAATCATTTACAATTATTCCATTACAATCATCACATGATTGGCTCTCTGGGCATAGAAACCAATTGACTCCCACTTGCACTTAGAGCCAATCACCTACAAATATGATCTTGACTGACCATACATGACCATCGTGCTTCTGTTGTGAAAGTGCCTTAGTCAAGGGATCAATAACATTGTTCTTAGTTGGTACTTTGCAAATATTTACATCTCCTCGTTGTACAATCTCTCGTATGATATTATATTGCCTTTGTATATTCTTTGAGCATTTATGTGATCTAGGTTCCTTAGCTTGTGTAATAGCTCCATTGTTATCACAATATAGCTCAATTGTGTCGATGATGCTTGGAACGACCCCAAGTTCTATAATGAACGTCTTGATCCATACAACCTCCTTTGCTACACTCAATGCATCCATATACCCAGCCTGAGTTGTAGAATTGGCAACTGTCTCTTTCTTAGAACTCGTCCATCTTGCAACTCTATGGTTTAAGAGCAACATGAATCATGATTGCGATTTGTAATCATCCTGCTCAGTCTAGAAGCTAACATTAGTGTAACCTTTTACCATCAACTCTTCCTCTCCTTATTAGACCAAGAACTAATCGTTAGTCCTTCTCAAGTACTTGAGGATGTGCTTCACTAGTGTCTAGTGAGCATCACCTCGATCAGACTGATATCTTCTCGTCATGCTCAAAGCATACGAGACGTCTGGACAGGTACACAACACAATATTTCATACATGATTGATCCAATTGCCTAGGCATATGGAATCCCACTCATGCGTCCCCTTTATTCGAAAGAACTAGGACATTGATCTCCAAAGCTGGTCACTCCATGCAATGTTGACATGTTTCCTTTTTTTGAGTTCTCCATGCTGGACCGCTTCAGCACTTTGTCAATGTATATGCTCTACCTTAGTCCAAAAATCCTTCTATATCTATCTCGATAGATCTTTACCCCCAAGATGTAGGATTCTTCTCCCAAGTCTTTCACAGAGTATGTATTTCCAAGCCATGTCTTTACCTTTTGTAAAGTAGGGATGTCATTCCCCATTAACAATAAGTCATCTACATACAATATGAGGAATGTCACTATGATCCCAATAACCTTCTTGTACACACAAGGTTCATCTTCATTTTGAACAAAGCTAAACCCTTTAACTATCTCATAAAAAAAGAAGATTCCAACTCCAAGATGCTTGCTGCAATCCATATATTGACCTTTGTAGCTTACAAACTTTTTTGGCATCCTTTGGATTTATAAAACCCTCTAGCTATGTCATATGCACAACCTCAACAAGATTTTCATTAAGGAATGTGGTTTTACCATTTGCCAAATTTCATAATCATGATAAGCTCCGATCAAAAGCATGATCCTGAAGGACTTAACCATGGGCACTGGAGAAAAGGTTTTGTCATATCAACACCTTGATCTTATCTGAAACCCTTTGCAACCAATCTGCCCTTAGAGGTTTGGACTTTTCCATCCAATTGAGTCTTCTTCTTGAATACCCACTTGCACCCTATGGGTTTTACCCCTTCAGGTGGATCCAGCAAAGTCCATGTTTTGTTGGCATACATGGATTTCATCTTGGATCTCATGGCCTCAAGCCATTTCTCAGACTTTGGTCCCTCTATATCATCCTGATAGGAAATTGGCTCATCATCTATGTAAAATTCACTACCTTCCTGAGTTACAAGATATCCAAATCTTTTAGGCTCAAGGTGTGTCCTGTTAGATCTACGAGGTTCCTATGTTACCTGAGGAATTTGAGATTCCACAACTGCTTATGATTCTTTCTTCATCTGGTTCATCTATCGATTCAATGTTTTCTTGTTGGTCTTGATCCTCTTCAAGATCTATTTTCTTCCCACTGATTCCATTGGAAATGAAATCCATCTCAAGGAATGCAGCATCCTCGACAACAAACACTTTGTTGTCTGATTGGGAAGAACAATATCCTCTTGTTTCTTTAGGATATCCAACAAAATAACATTTGTCAAATTTTGGGCCAAGCTTTTCTTGACATAAGCTTCACATCCACAAATCTCATAAAAGACTTATTGGGACGCTTCCCATTCCATTTCCCATATGGTGTATTTTGAACCAATTTAGATGGACTTGGTTAGTGTATACGCGGCTGTTTCTCGAGAATACACCCCAGATGGTAGTTGGAAGCTCGGCTAAACACATCATAGATCCTACCAAATCTAGTAGTGTGTGATTCCTTCTTTCTGACACACCATTATGCTGAGGTGTTCCAAGTGTACTATCCCATGGGTTGTAAGGAGTGGGACCCATAGGGGATCCACTCCCTACTAAAACTTGAAAAATAAAATATCCATTCCAAACACACTCAAAAAGTATATTGGAATAGGTGCAAAATTTTCAAATCTCAATAATGGAATTCAAAACAACAAAGTGTAGTAGCAGAATAAAAGTAATGACTATATTCAATGTTCCAAAATTACATCATCATCTCCCATAAATGGTTTACATGAATATTACATCATAAGGATCTAGTAGAGGGAAATATAAATAATATGAAGTTTGTCTCCAAGCATCAACATCCTTAAGCTAGGTCCATGTCAGCATGCCATGCCCTCCATCTCCTACATCTGGGTTGGAAGCATACCCCAGTAAGAGGAGAAAATAGATGACATCAACAAAAGTATAGTATGTACATACTAAATATGGATTGAGAAGCATAATTAAATAAAGGACATCAAAATAAAAGGATTCCCATTGAAAAGATAAGGATTACCAAGTGGGCATCAAGAGAGATGGTTTGCAAACATAAGATAACAAAGGAGATACTTGTCATAAACAAACAATAAAGTTGTGCCACATAAGCACATATCATGAAATTAGGGCACACAACCCATCAATAATAATCATCAACCTACATGCATGTGAGATAAGCATAGCACTAGAACAATATAAAGACAATGGTGGCTAAGCCGCAAAAACTTGAAACTTCATAGAGAATGGAAGATAACCAAACTCCCTAATATATAAAGTGTAGACCAAGCCTCATAAACTTGAAACCTTGGTATGGGGAACATAACCTCCATCCCAAAAATATAATAAGGGCACATAACCCTAAAACCAAAGAAATTACACTACTCTAGGGCTACTGAAATCACATAACATGCTTAATGTAGAGGAAAGTCCAAAGTATAGAAAGATTTAACAAGATTTGTCACCATGTAATTGTAAATATAAGCAACCACCACAAAAGTGGAAAAAAAGAGCATGTATCACCAAGTAAAGTTCCACCATGAAACAATATATAGGATAGAGTCCAAAAGAACGTCCATCATAATAAATTGATCACAAGATACGAAACAAATAAGATATTCCAAAAGAAATATGTTCTCAAAGGAGAAATGAATATTGTGTAGGTTGATTGTCAATAGGACAAAGAGTAAGAAGAAAATAGGTCATTGCTAAATGTAGAAGAATAGGAGATGCAAACATACTACAAGAGAGATGAATTCCAAATTTCTCAACATAGAAATAATGTGGGATGCTACCATACCTCACTTTTGAGCCTAAATAATTCCAAGTTAGTCCTACGTCCAAGCCTAGGCCTCCAAAGCACCTATTAAGCATATATCTAGAATTAGTGATAGGTTTACATTAATTTCATAAACCCTAAAAATTGCCTAATTATTATTAATGTATTAGGTTATAAAAATCACAAAATATATTATATTATATTTTTTTGAGTTTGTAACATATTTTATTTTATTTTTCAGACCTATAAATCTTTAGGTATGAATTTTGGAAAATATAACCAGTTATATGAACACTTAAAAATCATGTATCTATTAGATTGGTATTAAGAAATCAAATGGGTACCATTGGATAGAATGTAATATTGTGACTCCAAAACTTATTCTTTTTTTTGTGAGCTATAAATATATTAGTGAGAATTTCCAAGAATTCGACCAATCAAAAAAATTTGCAAAGCCACGCATACATTATTCTCTGTTTTAGAAATACTAAGTGAGATGGACCAATAGAAATCTGTCAGGCGGCTACCCTGTCCCTCATTATCCTCGACGCATATATGAGTCAGTGCAGACGGAGAATAGATGAAGGTACCCCTGAAGGGAAAACAAAGCAACAAAGGGAAAGAAAGGGACAAACCAAAGAATCTATCTAGGTCCATCTTCTTCCTTTTGCCTGCACTCAACAAAATGTTTCTGGTGCTTCAACCCAGATATTTATCTTTAGATTTAAAGGGTCCTTTTCACCTGGTCCTGTCCCCTTTGACTTCCTTGGGTTTTAGCAAAGCTATCAAGCCTAAGAAGGGGGTTGCAAAGTGTTCCGAAATTCATTGGGGGGATTCTGCCACCATTGGAAATGGAGGTCAGGGTCGAGAGATCAAATCATAGTGAACATGGTGGCAAAGGAAGACAGAAAAGCATGCAATGTATAATACAAACCCAACTAAAGAGAAATCATGACAAAAAGAAGCAGGTTCTCCAAAGATTCAGTTCAAAATGTGTAACCAAAAATCTAGGAAAGGAAAATTATAGGAAAAAGACTACACCTTGAATTAAAAAAATTAGTGGCATAGTGGCCTTCTAAGACAGTAGTAGAACTCATATAGGGGCTTTAAGTAGCTTGGGTTCCAGCCAAGAGCCGCTGCAAACTCAACTCCTTCAATTAGCTGAGGTGGAGTTGGCTGGATAGGATCCAGGGAAAAAGAGACCAAATCAATGATATAAAAACACTATTTAGGTCTCCATGATGGTAAGAAGGCAGATCCCAAGAGGTTTGATTTTTTGTGGAGGTGAGGAAGAAGGAAGAAGGTACAAAATAGGGGCAGAACAGGGGAAGGGGGAGACTGAGATATAGTGTGGAAAAACATGCCACAAACCCTAAGAACTAGATAGTCCTTATATACAGAATGAAGACAGGAAGATGGAGGAGAAGAGATCATGAAAATATATTGAGAAAAGAGGGAGGTAGGGAAGTGAGAAGGTCACAGTTAGATTCCTACTACTATATTAGATAAGCCGACCTCCTACGAAAGGTAGGAGATGAGCCGGTCACCGTCTAATTAAAATTAGAGGGCCCGTGTCAAGTCTCAAAACTTAAGGAAAACCAGATTCAAAATCATAGCATGACAAGGAAATAATCGAGAATGTAATTGAGCATTTTAATGATGTTTTATTAAAAAAAAATTTACTAAACAAATTGAGGGTACAATCATAGACTAATTGATATGAAATTTTGCATCTAGGATAATTAAGAAGTGTAGATTCTAATTTTGGAATTAGTTTTCACATTTGGAAACTTTTGGTGTTTTATTTTTTTAAAGTAAAACATATTTTCCTCTTTCATCTTGATTTATAGACATCTAGTAACCATAAGTTTATGTAAAACTTCACCCATAAGCAATTTTAAACATGTGAAACACAAATTTTCCAATAAATTTCCTCTCTTGGTATTGTTTAACATATTTATTACTATGGGCTTTATTTACACTTTCTCTCTCCTAAACACATTAGAACATCAAAGATTGTACAAATTAAATAATACACATAAGATTATTTTAAAATGTTGATTACGAATTTGAGATTAGATTTCTCTTTTGGAGTAATTAAATGTTTAATTTCTTATTTTGGGGAAACCTCACCTTTTCTTTTCTAAATTAAATTCATATAATTATTATTATCCCAAAATTGTGAAAGTTGGCCTCCAAGCCAAAACATATCCAAAGAAAACAAATCCGATGTTATTATTACCCAAATAGTCTTCCTTTTATGAGTTTTACATAACTAACATTTGTGGGCCATATTATTTTAGTTAACATATTATTTCATCATCATTATTATTACCATTCTTCCAAATGTGTCTGATATCATCACATTACAACCAAAAGGGCTATATATTACTATTGTTCATGAAAGCCTTTATGTTTATCATTTAACTCATTAAATTTATCAATTTCTTATTTATTTGAATTATGTATCAATATCATCAATTATGGACACCAAGTCCTTCTGTGCACATTATTACTCTTAACCTCATACCTTAATCAACATTGTTACAAGTGAAATATTTTATTGGTCTAAATATTATTATGGGAGCATTGGATCATAATTGTAATCATGCATATAAGTTAGGGTGATTTAATTATGCATTAACATATTACAGTTACCATTAACTACCACTAGGTATAACTTCATCCCTGTTTGTCTAAGCCCAAAGAACTAAACTTTCTATTCTTCAAGGCATAAGAACAAGGTCAAGAGGCCAGGTTCTAGTTCGATACAACATTCCACCCCTTAAAAGGATTTTGTCCTCAAAATCTAATCATACATACCTCATAAACCAACTACACTCCACCCCTTAAAAGGTTTTATCAAATAAGTCAAACTAAACAACTCTTAAAGATATTATGGTTTCATATGAATCTTTTAGTTGTGAATACTTTTTATGTTGTTCTTTGGTCAAGCATCTAACTAGCATCTCATATCAGCCTAAGGTTGTGCTTTAGGTCCTTGAGTCTCTAACCTAACAACCTTAAGGTTCATATTATCAACAAAAAAGTCAAAGGGTACAAAGGTGAGGTCCATTACACCTTTAAATTATTCCACATATTCATACTCACTACATAACTAAAATTAGGGTTTATGATATACACTACAAATAAATCTAGGGTTTCTGCACTACAACTTCACATATCTCTTAATTTTGACTTAGTTTAAGAAAGCATCAATAAAATCCTAAGAAATTTTCTTTGTACGTATATTAGTATAATAAAAATAATTTGCTGATGATGAAAAACTTTGGGATGTAAAACAAACATGCCGACTATAAAATCATATGGGAACAAAATCACAATTTTTCCACAACAAGATCTCCTTATCCTATGAGTAACTCATCCTTATAACATGACTCTATCCTCAATCCAATACTTCATAACATCCAAAGATATATGTCACCTTTAACCTATATGGTAGGATAAGATCATATAGAACCTTATCATTAGGATTTACCAAACTTGGCTCTAATGTGTATCTCATATTATTCTAGATCATCTTTTCATAATCTCATGAAAGATAGAGGTCAAATCTAGGGTGAACATCTCACCTAAAGGATCAATGTGATGGAAAAGGTTCTAATTAGGGAGATGAAATTTAAATAGTTGCATTCTAACTACCATGGGCTCTGATACCATGTTGTAAGGAGTGGGACCCATAGGGGATCCACTTCCTACTAAAATTTGAAGAATAAAACATCCATTCCAAACACACTAAAAAAGTATGTTGGAATAGGTGTAAATTTTTCAAATCTCAATAATGGTACTCAAAACAACGAAAGTGTAGTAGCGGAATAAAAGTAATGACTATATTCAATTTTACAAAAGTATATCATCATCTCCCGTAAAGGGTTTACATGGATATTACATCATAAGGATCTAGTAGAGACAAATCTAAACTTGATCAAGTTTGTCTCCAAGCATCAACATCCTTGATCTAGGTCCATGTCAGCATGTCATGTCCTCCATGTCCTACATCTCGAGTTGGAAGCATACCCCAGAAAGAGGAGAAAAATAGATGACATCAGAAAAAAGTTGGTATGTGCATGCTAAGTATGGGTTGAGCAAGATTATGAAATAAAGGATGTCAAAATAAAAGGCTTCCCATAGAAAAGATAAGGACTGCCCAAGTGGGCATTAAGAGAGATGATTTGCAAACATAAGATAACAAAGGATATACTTTCCATAAACAAACAATAAAGTTGTGCCACATAAGAACATATCATGAAATTAAGGGACACACCCATCAATAATAATAATCATCAACCTGCATGCATGTGAGATAAGCATAGCATAAAAATATAAAGACAATGGCAGCCAAGCATCATAAACTTAAAACCTGATAGAGAATGGAACATACCAAAACTCCCCAACATATAAAGTGTGGGCCAAGCCTCATAAATTTGAAACTTGCGTATGGGGCAAATAACCTCCATCCCAAAAGTATAATAAGGGCCCATAACCCAAAAACCATCGAAATTACACTGCTCTAGGGATACTTAATCACATAGCATGCTTAATGTAGAGGCAAGTAAAAAGTATAGTCACATTTAACAAGATTTTTCACCACGTAAATGACAATATAAGCAACCACCACAAAAGTAGGAAAAAAGATCATGTATCACCAAATAAAGTTCCAACATGATAAAATATATAGGATAGAGTCAAAAATAACGTCCATCACAATAAATTGATCACAAGATCATAAACAAATAAGGTATTCCACAAGAATTATGTTCTCAAAAGAAAAGGAATGTTGTGTAGTTTGATTGTCCATAGGACAAGGAGTAAGAAGAAAATAGGTCATTGCTCAATGTAGAAGAATAGGAGATGCATACATACTACAAGAGATATGAATTAGAAATTTCTCAATATAGAAATAATGTGGGATGCAATCGTACCTCACTTTAGAGCCTAAACAATTCCAAGTTAGTCCTAGGCCCAAGCCTAGGTCTCCAAGGCACCTATTAAGCATATATGTAGAATTCTGGTTAGGTTTACATTAATTTCATAAGCCCTAAAAATTGCATTTTTATTATTAATGAATTAGGTTATAAAAATCAAAACATGTTTTAAATTATATTTTTCTAAGTTTATAACTTATTTTATTTTATTTTTCAGGCCTATAAATTTTAGTTATGAATTTTGGAAATCTAACAAATTATATGAATTGTTAAAAATCATGTATCTATTGGATTGGAATTAAGAATCAAATGGGTATCTTTGGATAGAATGTAATTTTGTGACTTCAAATCATATATTATTGTATTTTTGTGAGCTATAAATAATTTACTATGAATTTCCAGGAATCTGACCAATCAATTTTTTTTACAAAGCCACTCATACATTATTCTCTATTTTAGAAATACAGAGTGAGATGGCCCAATAGAAATCTATTACATGACTACCTGGCCCAAATTATCCTCAACGCATAGATGAGTCAGTATAAATGGTGAAAAGACGACAGTACCCATGAAGGGAAAACAAAGCAACGAAGGGAAAGAGAGTTGCAAACCAGGGAATCTATGAATGTCCATCTTCTTCCTTTTGCCTACACTCAACACAACGAATCTAGTGCTTCAACCCAAAAACTTATCTTGAGATTTCAAGGGTCCTTTTCACGTAGACCTATCCCCTTTGACTTCCTCAAGTTTTAGTGAAGCTATCAATCCCAAGAAGGGGGTAGCGAAGTGTTCAAAAATACATTGGGGGACTCCTCCAAAACTAGACATGGAGGTCAACGTCGAGATATCAAATCACAGTGAACATGGTGGCAAAGAAAGTTAGAAAAGTGTGCAATGTATTGTACAAACCCAAATAAAGAGAAAGCATGACAAAAAGAAGCAGGTTATGCAAAATTTATTCAGTTCTAAACAAGCAACCAAGAATCCAAGAAGGGAAAATTGGGGAAACAACATTGCACCTTGAATTTACAAAATTGGTGGCATGGAGGCCTTCTATGATAGTAGTATAACTCATGCAGGGGCTTTCAGTAGCCTGGGTTTCAACAAAGCATTGTCGCGTACTCAACGCCCTCGACCAACTGAGGTGGAGTTGGGTGGATAGTATCCGGGGAAAAAGAGACCCAATTGACAATATAAAAAGACTGTTTAGGTCTCCACAATGGTAAGAAGGAAGATCCCCAAAGGTCTGATTACATGTGGAGGTAAGGAAGATGGAAAAAAGGTAAGGAATAGGGGAAGAACAGGGGAAGGAGAAGACTGAGATATAGTAGGGAAGAACGTTCCACAAACCCTAAGAACTAAATGGTCCTTATATATGGAATGAAGAGAAGAAGATGGATGATCAAAGATCATGAATATCCATTGAGAAGAGAGGGAGGTAGGGAAACAAGAAGATCGCTGTTAGATTCCTGGTACTTTATGAGACAAGCCAGCCTCCTACCAAAGGTAGGAGATAAGCTGGTCATCATCTAATCAAAATCAGAGGGCACAGGTCAAGTCCAAAAACTTAAGGAAAACTGGATTCAAAATCATAGGGTGACATGGAAATAATCGAGATAAAAATTGAGCATTTAAATGATGTTTGATTAATTTTCTTTACAAAACAAATTGAGGGTCCAAACATAGACCAATTAATATGAAATTTGGAATCAAGTCTAATTAAGAAGTGTAGATTCTAATTTTGGCATTTTGAAATTTTTGATATTTTATTTAGTTCTTTTAAAGTAAACCATTTTTTTCTTTTTCATCTTGATTTAGAGACATCTAGTAACCATAATTTAATGTGAAGCTTCACCCATAAGTAAGATTAAACTTGTAAAACACAAATTTTCCATTAATTTCCTCTCTTGGTATTATTTAACACAATATTTAGTATTTTGAGTGTTATTTACACTTTTCTCTCCTAAACACATTAGAACATTAAAGATTGTACAAATTAGATGAAACTGATGCATAAGTTTATTTTAAAAAGATTAAGAATTGAGATCAATTTTCTCTTTTGGAGTCATTAAATATTAAATTTCTTATTTTGGAGAAAACTCACCTTTTATTTTCTAAATAAAATTGATATAAATATTAGTATCCCAATGAAACTTGGCCTCCAAGGAAAAACATTTCCAAAGAAAACAAATCCAAACTTATTCTTACCCAATTAGTCTTCCTTTTATGAGTTATAGATAATTAACATTTGTGGTCCCTAATATTTTAGTTAGCATATTATTTCATCATTGTTATTATCATTCTTCCAATTGTGTCCCATATCATCACATTACAACCAAAAGGGTTATATATTATTGTTGTGCATGAAATTCATTCTGTTTATCATTAAACTCATTAAATTTATCAATTCCTTATTTATTTGAATTATGTATCAATATCTTGAATCATGGAAACCTAGTCCTTCTATGCAAATTATTTATCTTAACCTCATACATTAATTAACATTATCACATGTGACATATTTTATTGGTCTAAAGTTTATTATGGGAGCATTAGATCATAATTATTTACATACATATATGTAAGGGTAATTTATTTATGTATTAACATAGTACAATTATAATTAACTACCACTAGGTGTGACTTCATCCTTGTTTGGATAAGCCCAAAGAACTAAACTTTATATCCTCCAAGGCATAAGATCAAGGTCAAGAGTCTAGGTTTCAGTTCGTTACATGGGCTCTAAGAAGGTCCTCAAACTCTTGGTTTAGTTATTCTCCACCTCAATCAGAATGAAGTGCCTTAATACTTTTACTAAGTTGGTTTTGTACTTCATTCACAAACTCCTTGAATTTGTCAAGAGTTTTTTGCTTATGTTTCATCAAGTAAACACACACATACCTACTGAATTCATCAATGAAGAAAATGAAGTATTGATACCCACCTCTAGGGGTTGTTCTAAAAGGTCCACACACATCTATATGTATGAGTCCTAATATATCACTAGCCCTCTCATTGTTACTAGTATCAGAGATCTTATCCATCTTTCCCATCAAACAAGATTCACATGTCTCTATTTATTCAAAATCAAAAGAGTTCAGATAACATCTTTGTGGAGTCTATATATGCAATTCTCATTTATTTGCCCTAGATGAAAATGCCAAGGTATGTTTTGTTTGACTTGTTGAATTTTAGTCTTTTGGTATTAACATTATATACATCTATATTTATATCTAACAAATAAAGACCATAAGACATTGTGGCACTGCCATAAAAGATCCCATCTTGTGAAATAGAACATCGACCATTTTTAATATGGAATTAAAATGCATCCTTGTCCAAACAAGATACATAAATGATGTTTCTATTTAAAGTAGGTACATAATAGTAGTTTCTTAACTCTATTACAAGCCCCATGGGTAGAGATATACTACATGTTCTAATTGTGATGGCTAGAACTCTTGAACCATTAGAAACTCGTAGTTCCACCTCACATTTTCCCAAAGGACTACTTCTTTTCAGATCTTGCAAATGTGAACATATGTGAGATCCACATCCGATATATAATACCCATGATGATGAAGTAGATATATTTATGTCAATAATGTTTATACCTGAAGTAGAGATCATCATCCCCATCTTCTGCTTCCTGAAAGCCTTCAAGTACAAATGATGAGTTCCTCTTGTACTTTTCTTTCTCCTTATCTTGAATGTTGAAGAATTGGACTTAAGCTTGACCACATAATTCTTCTTGGTCTTTCTTTTATCCTTGGACTCAGCTCCACTGATCACCATCATGGGCTTATCCTTCTTCAAATTTTCTTCAACATGAATCAACATGGAAAGAAAGTCTAACATATGTCCATCCATATTATATACATGATCACATGCAATAAAATGATTATATTATTCAGGCATAGTCCTCATAATCATATCAATGGCCAACTCTTGGCTCCAGGTGCATCCAAGTTCTTCAAGATGATACACATGTCCAATCACATTGAGCACATGCTCTTCTATTGAGTTTCCCTCTGTCATCTTTTACTCAAATAGAACCTTCAAGATATAATCCCTTTGTTTCTTTTCAAGACCAAGTGTCACTTTCCTAAGATGTGTTTCCATCTCAATAACACTCATATCTTTGGACTACTCATGCAACTCATAGTTCATGTATCTAAGCATAAGATACTTTATCTCTAAGGCATCATTAGCATGCTTCCAGTAAGAATCCACATGTGCCCTAGGTGCATCAGGAGGAGGTATTTCAGGCATTGGTTTGTCAAGGACGTAGAGCTTGCACTCTTCATTAATAACCCTTCTCAAAGTCCAAAACCAGTTGTAGAAATTTCTCTTGTCAATTTTGTCCTTCTTCAGGACCAATCACAAATCAAATTTGTCTGTCATTTGATTCGACAAGAGAAAATTTGCATTTGTCAAAAGCCATTTTTTATTTGAATCGATTTTAAAATTTTGATGATATTAGTTAGGTATTTAATTATTATCGCTCCCGCTATTTTATTTGAATTGATAGCCCTCAAAATCAATTCAAAATATTGCACCATATAATTTTCTAGTAGGCCAGATCTAAGATAATTCAATTGTAGCCCGATCAACACCACAACACAGTCAACAATCAAGGTAGGAAACTCTTGCCAATTCATCATATGTAATTCTAAATAGATGATATGTGCAAACCCTTGCCATGATCATCTACATGCCTCTGGGCCCAGATGATTTGAGAATCTCCGGTCAAGCCTAACCCAAAAGCTGACACGATAATAATGCACCCCACAAAGGTGGAAGCTACATCATTACCATCACACTTCCATGAGATAGAGGGTGCCCCACACGGAGGCATAACCTAAGTTTAGTAGATCAAGCTTTTCATGTGTGTCGCTTTTTGAAAGCATCTAAGACTTCATATTTTATTTGATGGAGCTTTTATAAATACATATACTTCATTCAATCACCACATATATAGTACGTATCATATACCTGCTATATCCCACTACAAAAATATGCGTTGAAAAAAGGTGATGGTTATGGCCAGCTTAATATAATTCCTTGCAGCCACCAAGAATTACGTCATATAGGTATACATCACATGCAAAAACCTATTTTTGATAAAGATTTGTGGTTTTCTAATCCAGGTTGAGTGGTTCAACCTTTGAACCTATCAGCTCACCTCTTAGCTATTTGTTTGGTCGTCTTATCAGTCGTCTGGTCCTTCTGTTCACCATCTGTTGGCTCCTCTAGCAGATTGGTTGGGTCATCCAAACAATCAGTCTGAATCATCCTCCTGGTCCTCCATGGTCCTTTAGTCCGTCTGCTCATCTTTGAGATGTCTTCTTCTTCATCATAATAGAAAAGTAATTTGTCCTACTTTTATATGATTATATTGAAACCTTGGGTTACATTCGAGGGGAGAAAAAGTAGGACAAAATTAACTATACATGGGGAAGAAAAGACAGAGGCTCTATACAAAGATTGAGATAAGAGGAGCAACCAACCATACAACCATGCACATATAATAGAGGTTATTGGCCATAACAATGGAATATATCTATATCTATATATATCTATATATATATATATAGATATATATATATATATATATAGATATATATATATATATATATATATATATATATATATATATATATAAATTTGGGATTATCGTGGTGTTTGGATTTGACGAGATATTATTCACATCGCGTGCAATATTAGAATGAAAAAACCAAAATATGTTCATATCGATTATGCTATAATATAGTAAACTGATGTTGGCTCTGACACCACTATAGAGAAATATGTCTATAGAGAAGGTAGAAGAAACAAAAAAATTATGTGCAATGTTCCCATAATCAGCAGACCGCGTCAGTTACTATAAGATGAGAAGGATGGTTTCGAGGATATAACTGGTCCTGGAGCAAGTCCAATGACGTCTCCTCATCATTCTTGTTCTGCAACTATGACTTTTAGTTACACTGGGACTCGTGTGACTACTTCTCTAAGGACACCAGACTCATATGTCATCTTCTGTAGCTGCTCGTCTCATCACGGAGTGCTAGTTGATGATGCTCTCCTAGTGACAGACAATGGCCTCCCGCCTCTAGAAAAGTCCACAAAGACTGCATAAAACTCCTTTTGTCTTGTTAGATCGTACAAGAAGGAGTTGTCCCTCATGTTGGTGTAATTACCAACTCGCTCTCCCACAAAAATGTTCTCAATTGCTTTCTCCCTTTCTATCCCTCCCTAGTTAGGTAGGACATTCTTGGACTCTCGTGGTTACCACAACCATAGATGAAAATGTTTTTCAGATCAACTGATCCTCAATTGTATGTGTTGTTCTTCGAGAAGTCCCCAATACCCCTATATTTATAGATAGGGTTTGGGCCAGGGTTCCTAGACCGTGAGGGAGTGGAAAGGATAGGAAGATCTCAAATTTTCACAACCTACGACCACTAAAATGGTTATCTAACACACTAATGGTCATCTAGCATGTGAGACGATCGCCTCATATAGAGATATAGCCATTTTGTAGTTTCCCAATCACATATGAAATCAACATTTTGTTTCCAATTAATATCTCATATTAATTTCCTTACACAACAAGTAATGTGCCATCAAAACAAAACAACAAATATCTAGAACCTTCCCTTGGCTGACATGAGCCATCTAGTCCATGCGAAATGGTCTTTTGGTAAGTCAAGTCCAGTTGGTCAGTTCAATCCATAGCCAATTTCAACTCAAATCAGTCTGACTCCCCATATACCCATTTCAACACTTGAAACGGTCGTATGGCACTCCATACAGTCATGTCATGCCATGAGATGGGCATCTGGCAGTTTCGTTAGGTTGTTCATTGTGTGAATCAATTTGGCTAAACATTTTAGCAGTTAATTCATATGTCATTCAACATCAAACTCCTCAAGACCTATGTGTGTGACCCTATAGGTCCCATATTACGTTGGCAGTGAATGTCCATAACACTTATGACTCACAAACAAATGACCGGTGCCTAGTCACACATCAATGCCATCCAAGTAAATGGAAAGTTGGAGAACAACTTCAATCTACAATCTGTGTATGGTGTTATAGTGTTTGTATAGTTTCTTTATCATCAATGTACAGATTGAACTCGAGGAATGGATCAATCACCCTCTTCACATTCAATCTTCTTTCTTGAACTAGAGCAATCTGTCTGAGATATATGTAAGCTCAATATCGACTCAGATGTGCATGGCCATGCCTTTCTAAATCTTGCTAATCAAGAGGCCTAGGACATCAAACTCCTATAGCAGGGAAAAGTTTCATTTCTATCACTCACAATATATCCCCATGTGTCAAAGCCACCCAATCATCACTTTATAACAACCCATGTCTCAGGAATGCATTTGGTGATGTAAAAGCATACCCAATGACATGTGATGAGTGTGGTGATTTAATGTTTAAGAACCACAACCACCACCATCACACTGAGATCTGACTATGACTTCCATGATGATGGCTTCCATGTGTCAGTCTCATAGTGGTATGTTCGATACATTGTTCTTTAACATGTATTTGTGTGTTTTGTTGGCTAAATTGGACATTAGCATACCCTTTGTTTTGATGATAACAAACATTTCATTCTTGTGGATCTAACGTTCTACTAGAGTATTTTAGGGTTCAAAGTAATAAGGAGATTCTACTAAGTGGAAAATAGAAGATCAGTGCCAAATTGAAGATCAAACGTGCTTAATTATATATGTGTTCATGATTGTACTCAAATGTAAACACTTGTACAAGGATATATTGTACAAGTATTTAGACATCATGTAAATCAAGTGTTACATCTTCCCTACCCATTTATAACCCTTAGATAGGTTTCCCCCAAAGTTAGTCACCATCACTAATTGAGACACACACTTAGTAGGTGATTCAAAAGTCTGAAACAGGGACACCCTCGGTCGAAACTGACCGAGACGCACTCGGTCGAAGTTTTTGTTGACCGAAAACCACATCGGTCAAAATTGTGAGCAATGTTCAACAACTTACACAATTGTGCTCTAAAATAGTCTTCGATCGAAAATAAATTGGAAGCTTGCCTTTTATTAATAATCAAATCATTTACAATTATGTCATTACAATCATCACATGATTGGCTCTCTAGGCATACATACCAACAAACATGATATTACATTAAAGAGCTATGATGTTCATATGACAACATATTAGGATTAAATAACATTAACAGAGTATTTCTTCATCATACTAATCATACAAGGAAGGTAAGTATGATTAATAATCATCACTTATTTTTATTGGGTTAGTTTCAATCAAGATAAGTTCAATTGAATGTACAAATCAACACTTAAAGATAAATCCTAGCACCAAACATCCCCATTGGATCATGGATGCATAAGGTCAAGCATAACCATCATATCACACACTATGCACCATCATATGTATATAACCTAGAACATAACCATCAGATTGCATCACCTAATCATACCATCAAATGTTTTATAGACAAGATCATCAGATTAAGAGAGATAAACCTACTAGATTATATACCTAGAAAAACCATCAAATCCAAACCTAAGTAGGCCATCAGATGTGAACATCAGAACCACCATCGGATGTGGTCATTAGAATCACCATTGGATGTGGTCATCAGGATCACCATCAAATGTTGACACTTGAAGCCTATCATTTGTGGACAAGTAGAGAGACCATCTAGCATTAAACCAAAGAAGCCATTGGTTGTGGAACATTGAATGTTGGAACCAGTAGGTCCATCAGTTTTGGACTCTGGGGGACCATCGAGTGTGAATTTAGTGAGACCATCAGTTGCGGTAAACAAGTAGAGAAAAACTCTCAAACACTAAGTAAAACCATCAATTGTGAGAGAGAGGAAAACCATCTACATGCACCACATGAAGGAGTAATAAAACCATATTTTCTCAAGCATAAGAAGGTCCAAAATAGAATCTAAGTCAAATCCATTTGTTCTTGTAAGAAGACACACCATCAGATTATAAAATAAGGAGAAATCTGTTAAAAACCCATAAGAATGAACCATCATTTGAGACAGAAAAATCCATCATTTTCCATATGCATGCAAAGTCTAAAGCTTCCACTACCAAGGAAGGATCATGCACAAGGAATAGAATTCATCCACGAAGATAAACTACTCAAGAACACCACATAGACTCAAACCTTGGGCAAATATAACATCTTTCTACTTATTACTATGTAATAGACCAAGATCTAGCACATGCAAGCTAGGAGTAAGTAATAAATGTGGAGAAAGTTATATAACTCACCTGAAGGATGAAGTTGAAGATCCAAGTAGAAAGATAGATTGAGGAAAGAAAGAAGAAACCTTAGCCTGGGAACTCCACTTGTCCAACCTAGCTCCTTCTTCAAAAGCAAGCAAACCCTAGGCCAAGAAGCAAGAAAGAAGGTGTCTTCAACACCTAACTCAAGCTCCACCATGGTTCCAACAAAGAAGAAGATAGATGATGGTAGGAAAGTAGGAAAAAAGAAGGAAGGGAGGGAGATCTCACTCATCTAGGCCAAGAAGAAAATCAAGGAAGCACCAAACAACCTCAACAAGGCTGGATCCAAACCCTAGGTGCACATGCAAGCAAGGTCGGCCAAGTTTCTTCTACCTCGACCTCCTTCTTCTCCACCAAGAAAGAGGGATGAGATCCAAGAAGCAAGAAGAAGAAAAGGGGTCCAAAGGATTTGGTTGCAATAGAGAGGGAGGTATATAAATCTATGGGTGAGAGATAAAGGTAGGTTGAGGTGTCTAGCCAAGCTTGTCATGTGTCCGAGGTCAAAAACCATCACGTCCATGCAAAATAGGTTGACCATGAATTGTGGGATCCATGAAGAGCATCAAATATTGACTCCAGGGAAAACATCGACCTTCAATGGTAGGGTGACTATCAAATCTAGACTTCCTTTGGTCACAAGGGTGAAAACCCTAACATCACCATTGATTTGCATTTCACTTGGTGAACCATTGATTCGGGGCACTTCAAGAGAGAACACCATAAACCTTCACACCTCAAGGGGCCACCATTAAATCCCACCACTCAAGGAAATCCATCAGATCCCAACTCAAAAAGAAAACCATCAAGTTCTAGCACCCATGGTAGACCATCTATAACGGGAAACCCTAAGTTCAACACTAGGTACATGTCACCACAAAATCAAAGTGAAACTAGGCACCACAAGGTACAACTATATCAAACATGATATGAAAACATTTGAGGAACAAAAAGAATGCGACAAATTACAAGAATTACCCTTGATATGGATAGATTGCATAAAAACCCAAAACATGCACATTATTGCATAACTTGCTCAAATAATGTCCAAACTGGACCAACATTGAAACTTAGGTCTGTCACATGATATCAAAGAACATCTTAGTGTTTAATTAAAGTTTTAACAATCCAATTATGATAAGTAAGCATGTTCAACCTTAAAGAAAGATCAGGGGTCTTACTCAAACATAATAGACATAAATACCTTCATTATTATCAAATCAGTTACATGATACCTTAATACAATCATCATAAGATTTACTCTATGGCACATATATCATGATATGTTTCAAGAAATCTTAGTGTTGAGTCACATAAGAAATCCTTTTCTAAGGTCCTGCCTATTATCATTAAACTTAAAGAAAAGGATATTAGCACTAGTTTCAATGTAAAAGGGCATATGGAAAGAAGTGTTAAGAGATATATCTAGAATTAAGAATGTTACAGGGGAGCTTCAAGTGAGCTTGGTGATGGCTAAGTGTAAATGATCCATTAGCAAAGAAATGAATTTAATTGAGAATTAGATGATATTACATGTGTGTAATATGTTGTATTTCTACTACGTTTTTGCATTATTTATTGCATTATTGACAATATTCAATGCTTGGTTTCAATGTGAATTTTGTCAATCCATGTTGGTTATAGGTTGTAATGAATCTCTAAAATGAAATGGAATTTTTTATAGGTTAGCTAATTAACATCTTTTGGGTCCAAGTAAATTCAAGATTAAAAACTATATATTTCTATCTACTTGCGAATATTTCACACTAATTGTAAATCATTCGATACAATAAAAACAACATAGTTTGATATGAAATACTAAATATATGAATATTTATGCATACTTTAGCATCAATTAATTTTTTTAAAGAAGTAGATGAAATTCTATAATCAATTCAGTTATGATGGACAAATTAACAGGCCAATTGATTCTAGTTCAACATTCTTACTAGTCTGAGTTTGTAGCTTTGCATATTGTTTAGCCCAAAATATACCCAACATTGAAATTTTGGAAGCCCTAGCTAGCTAAAATAATTCATGTACATGAAGCAACATAATCACTAGTAATCACAATGGAGTAGAGAAAAAGTTATATCAACAAACAACTAAGACATTTTTTTAATCACATGACCACACCTGTTGTGGTGCACTATGATCCTCAAACTTTTAAAAAGATGTGGTTTTCTATGGTTCTTCTTTTAGCAAAGACTCTTACAGACAAAAAATATGCCACAACAATTTTATTTCACTTATGCACACATCTATCTAGTGTTTA
Source organism: Alisma plantago-aquatica (assembly GCA_963693085.1). NCBI lineage: Eukaryota > Viridiplantae > Streptophyta > Magnoliopsida > Alismatales > Alismataceae > Alisma > Alisma plantago-aquatica. The sequence continues at coordinate 133,057,354 of OY856411.1, read as the reverse complement.
TCTCAGTTTGATTTGAAATATCTTAAATCATCCTATTTTGTGAAAGTAAGCCAGTTTGAATACAAAATAACAAGAGCCGCTTCATTATTTGGTTTTATATATCATATATATTTTGATATTTCTTTGTGTGGTACGATGAAGCTCAAGTACCCTATTGTTACAACCCCAATTTTTGGGTTCATCTAGTGAGAAATGTAATTTCTCATATTAAAGATAATTGAACAAAGAATGGTATAATTTGTTTTGAATACATGGATTTGTTTACAATAGCCTTTATGTTTTTGTTGTGGACTTTATTGGCTATTGGGCCCGAATAACAAAGAAAATTTAATTAGTAAATGAATATATGAATATTTGAGAAAAGAATGAAATAGAAACCTCTAGAAGGAAAAATGATGTAATCCAAGGATGGATTTTGTGCCTCTTGGGTTCCTTGGGTTCCATGGAGACCAAAGTTTCATAGAGAAGGAAATAAGAAATGAAAAGTTTAATTAAGTATTTCTTTATTAAGAAAGTAATTGAAAATAATGATAAAATGTGGAAAATGAGTGGAAAGAGGCATAAATGAGATTTCTCAGTGCAATTTCGTATCCGTGAGGTTGCTAATATTAAAAGGAATGCCAATGACGAAAATAAAAGAGAAATAAAGATAAAACCTCAAAAAGAGTTATTTTAATGAGAAATAAACAAGATAATGTGAAATAATGCATAAAGATGCATCTAGAAGGATAATAAGTATCCAATAAAAAGAATTTCGAAATAATAGAGTTCCTTGGGATCCAAGGAGTCCCAATAAAGAGGAAGGAAAGAGAAAATACTAAATTTGAAAAATATAAAGATAATGTGATACATTATTAATGAATTATGTGGTATTGCTAAAAAGGAAGTGTTTTCTATTAAATGAAAATAGAATTTCGTGCCAATGGTTTAAAAAGCAAGAACAAGGAGAATAAGAGGGATGATTTTCGAAATCTTAATGTTTAAAGAAAATGGATTATCAAAAGAATTAGGAAAGAGGGAGGAACTTGATTCCTAATGAAGGAATTGAATTCCTTTTGGAAGAGAGATTGTTTGCTTCAAGGGCAAGCATCCCAGGGCGTTCCTACACTCCCCAATATCAGGGGCAAGGCCTTGGGCTGAGTTCATAAGATCACATACACCATCTTCTCTTCTTCTTCCATGTTCTCATCTATATACCCTAGCTAAGTGGGGCAACGTGATCATGAAGTCATGAGGCGGCCATAATGGGTTGAAACAATCTCTGGGTGCTCCAAGATGCCAGTGAGTTGCGTTGCCATCGTGGCCACACCTTAAACGAAGCTCACCAGTAGCTGAACGGCTGCATCACCAGCTGCAAGTCGTGGGTTTGTTTCTCTTGACCTAGCCACCTAGGCCACGCACTGGGTGGCGCCCCAGGTGTGGCTCAAGGTTGCGGGACTAGGGCAAGGAGTGGCAGCAGCTAGCGTGGTCCAAGAGAGAGAGAATGAGTCGCCCCGGGTCGCACCTAGGGCTGCAACGACGGCCACAAAAACTCGGTCCAACGAGCGCCTTAACAGACACCTTGGCCAATAAACACAGGCACCTTGGGTGCGCCTATGAGTGGCGGAGACAGAGGAAGAGTTTCCGGCGAAGATCGCGACCCTGGGAGAGAGGGAGAGCCCCTGCATGACTGCCAATGGCGGCCGCTAGGGTTGGCTGGAGGTGGAAGACAACCCTTCGCGTCGTGAATAGAAATGCCCCTCCACGGGATAAAGAATCGCCAACTTAACCGAGGGAAAAAATGTCTTTGCATTTTGTTTTCCTGACTTGAGAGTTGCATGGCAAGGAGCGACGTGGCGCCTCCTGATTGGCCCAGGTAAAGTTTTATTGCAAAATTCGTAATTAAATATTGGTAACTCCGATTAGGACAAATAATATATGAATTTTGATTTGGAGAATGAGAGGAATCCAATAAAAATGGTATTAAAGATAGATTTCGTTCCTAATTGCAAAAGTAATATAAGTTAATGAAAAGTGCATTAAAGTAAAGTTAAAAACCCTATTTGTGATTAAAGGCTGAATTTAGAATGCTTAATGGGTTAATTGAAGTGTTAATAACTTGTTGAATGATAATGTTAGATTCGAACATGATCTAGATGTATAATTGCATGATTTAGGGTTTTACCTCATATGAGAATGATTAAATAATTTAGAAACCCTAATTTAGGGTAAAAGAGGATAAAATCATATTTAATTTGAAAATGTGAAAATATGATTGTTTAATGATGGTTAAGAGTTATTTGTATATAAAAGACCTTAATTCTGGATAAATACCCTTAATATAATAATTAGGGTTTTCCAATGAATAAAAGGTGGATTTAATGATATATAGAGTCCATTTGTGTATTAGACCATAATGAACTATGAAATAACGATAAATGCTCATAATGATCTTGTCATGAATTAAAAGGATAAAAATAGTAGCTTTAATGTAAAAGAGGCATAATGGGTTTAATTAATGTTTTAAAGTGTGCCTTTAATTTTGAAATTAGGGTTTGTAAGTAATTGAATAGAAATAGGGTTTAAGATAGTAAATGAAGTGAAACCCTAATTTCCAAGGAAACCCTAAAAGTGGAATAGAAATCCTAAGGAATATGATGATATTGGATAAATATTAATAAAAGGAAATTGGTATATTTATTTCAGGATTTTGTGCATATTTGGTTGCTTGAATGGGATTTCTCTATTCTGGTTAATTCTGTCTCAAATCTGCAATCAAAGGTATGTGGTTACGCTTATGAATAATCACTTTAGTTTCACGGCGATTTCCGAACGTGTTTATCGGTTGCTTGAAAATAACTGTTGAATGTCTATTTATTTCATGCAACTATAAATTTACTATGATTATCATTATAAATGTGCGTATATAACTGGCTAGATTTGGGTCCACCTCTTGGGCTTATAAAGGCTAAAAAGGGGTAACCTAGAGTAAGGTCTAGGTTATCATGGGTTAGAAATTGGGCTACCAAATGTAGAGCCATGATACCAATTAGCCTTCCATGAGTTAAGGAGTGGGCTACTTACGAGTAGTGCCATGTGACTCAACGCTAGAAACTGGTTCACCTATAGGTGGGACCATGAGGGGCATGGATAGCACAGAGGATAGGGTACTCATGGATCGCAGAGTTATATCTAAAACATAACCTTGGTTGTTAAATGATTAAGTGAATGATTACATTGTTATCATAGTTTCACGTTTATTGTTTCCCCCACATACCAGCTTCGGTTGACTGACACTTTGTTTGTCGGTGTTTTAGGGCAAGCCAAAAGGACAAAAAGTAAATCGTCATACTGTGAAATTCATGAAGTAAAATATAAGGAGGATTAGTTAGAGTAGAATCCTTAAGTGGATAGAAGCTTAGAGATCCATGTTTTCAAAAAGGTATGCAAAAAATTTATTTTCTTACAACTTTTCAGTATAGTCTGTTAAAATTTGATAATTATTCTTAGTTAATAGCCAAACCTTTGATCCAGAAGTTATGGATGCGGCTTCGACTTCTCGGTCTCCCTTAATTGGGGGTTATCGGGAGGTGGGGTCGTAACATTTGGTATCAGAGCATAGGTTCCTCATTTAACCATTAATAATTATTAAATTTTACAAACTCCATAGAACCCAAGGGAGTGATTACAGGATTATCCGAAAGACGGAGGTGTCTAGAAAAGGATCATGACCGGGGGCTGGCAATATTTTCCTCCGCACCGCTAGTCTGAATACGAGGACTCCCGGATCCTTGTGACTACATGGCCAAAGTCTTAGGGTATGAATCGAAATAAGATACCTTTAGGACTTCTCATCTTATTCATCCCTTCTCATCACAATATTCTGATAAGGACCTAAAGGATTAGGATTTTCTTTCTTCTCCTCACCCTCTTGAGGTATGGGTAAGATTAATAAGGTCTAAGGAATCCTCCATAAAATTAATGAAAAGCATGTAAATAAAATGTCATGGACATAAGATTAATAGATTAAGCGCAAATTAAAAGAATAGATACAAGCTTAGGTCATATGAAATAAGTTGTCATGTCCTCAGAAGAGACCTGAGGCTAGACCTTCTTGTGAGGAGGATAAGTTAGTCTTGGAGATAGAGATCTCCATTGCAAGTAGAGACCTGGCACATCCTCTGAGGATGATGCTAACCCTAACCCTATGTGAAGGTTAGAGCGAGATAAGTTAGACCAGGTGTTTGAAAGGACATGCCTTTGGGATGCCATGTGATCCATGGGTGACCTAGCACCTTTGGCAACCCAACCCTGGGAAGGGTCGTGCATGTTAGAGTGAAGAACAACTCCTTCATTGATGAGGTTAGAGAAGAACCTATGGAAACCCCATGAGCTTATATGGGCATCATTGGTGTGAGAAATAGGTTGAAATCCTAACAAGGAGAGAGTGAAGGATGGCTTATGAAATAAGCTTAAAGAACTGTGGATAACCTTGAGCGAACGTAAGTTAAACATAGGCTTCATCCAAGTAGGGACATTCTTTCGAGGTTGATCCTTCATGAAGATAGGACCTTTAATGGTGAGGTTGGATGTAGGGTTATCTCTAGAGAGAGAAGGAAACCTAACAAGAAGGTTGGAAGCCTAAAACCCCAAGATATGAGGAACAATGGATGATAGTGGTTGTCTCATGATCGATCACTGGAAGTTGATGATATCTTGGTTGCCTTTAGAGGGACCAAACCCTAGAGAGAGAAGATGAAGCTTCTGGTACCTATGTGCCTACAGTATAGGTGTTTACCTTCTGAGATAGGAAGAAGAGTTCCTTAGACCTAGAAAGGTTTAGTAACAAGTTATGAGGCCTTGTACCTTGTTGGTTGTCCTAAAGGAGGACCCAATTCTAAGTGTTGCTCTAGTTGAAGGATGACAAGGAGTGCATGTCATGCCTTTTGCATGCTTGGTTCGTAGTTAAGAGATAGAGCATGCAGTTGGACACCTAAAAGTGAACCTAGGGATTCCTAGGCCTAAGAGGGGAAGTGGTATACCTAATGCTCATGACGAGAATTAAAGTTGCTATAGTTTCGAGCATGGTACTCCTCATGTATAGAGTAAAAGGGAAGTTTCTTAAGTTTAAGGTATGTGTGATGGACCCCTCACAACAAGGTTGATGATAAATGAAGGTATGGTCTTGATCCAACATTGAGGAAAGAGGACAAGTATGACCTAGCATGGTTCAGTAGGTGATCTGCTTGTGCCTTCATAGCTTGCTAGGGTTAAGTAGGCTCATGTGGATATAAACCCTAGACCTAAGAGCTTTTGTGACCTTGTTGCCAAGAGATAGTTTTCCTCCCATCCTGGGAGAGGGACCCCTTTGGTAGGGTGTATATCAGTTTTGTTGGTTTAAGGTAACCTGAAGAGGTCTCACAGGATCTTGAGAAGCTAAGTGAAAGGTACATGGTATGAGGAGGAACCTATAGACCCATAGATAACCATCTCTAAGTACATGTGGATGTGTTACCATGGAGGTAACCGGTAAGGGGCCTGACCAAGGTAGGCAGGTCACCATGACCCCTATGAAAGAATGAATGTCATCCCATGTATACAAAGAGAGATGATGAAGGCTTAGGTAAGGTTCTAAGTTCAACATGTACTATGATACAATCCTCAGTCTATCCTAGGGTCAGGTAGGGATAATACTGATGGAAGAAGGAGTTGCCTAATTCCCTAGTTGCATAGGACCATAGGGTCGGGAGGTAACAGTTATCGTTGTCTGAGGGCCATGGGTTAGGAGATTGATCACCTTCATGAACTCATGGGACCCAAATGGAAGATGAGTAGGGCACTCTCTTGATGCATGAGGGAAGAGTGATGACCCCAAAAGTGTCGGCACCCTATAGACCTAGAGGAGATGACCAAGGGATGTGTTTAAACCTCAGTAGGTTCAAGACTAGTTTTCCATGGAGGTAAGTTTGATATCAATATGAATGTGATGTTGAGTCATATGTGGCATGTATCAACTTAGATTTAAAGGTGTAATGGCAAGGTGGGATGTACCATCTCTACTCTTGGGACAGGAAGAACTTTGTATTTGGACCGCAGCCAAATGCTTATTTCCTCTTGTTATGGGAGTGAGAGATAGGACAGTACGCATGCCATACACCAAGGATAAAAGATGATGTGAGTTGGAACGTTGCTATGAGGACAAGGAAGATAGCATAACCTAGTAAAGTGAATGATACATGGATAGTTTGCAAACGCTAAAGAGAAATAAGGTAGTCATCTTAGAAGGATGTTTTTAGCATGAGCTATGAGTTATACCAGGTTGAGTTCAAAAACCAAAGGAATAGGCTCAGAATGTTCTTGATGAAGAAGGACATAGGGCTAAGATGACATAATAAGTGGAATGCATGAGGGTGTATATCATAAACATTACCTAATACATAAGGAGATGAAGTGGTGATGGATGCTCTGGTTGAGATATATCTTCCCAGTTTGGTTAGAAGAAGTTGTTAGACTAACCCTAATTTTGGAAAAGAAGATATGTTTGGCTAACACTAATGTAATGAGATCAGTTAATGGTTGTTTGGTTAGCCAGTCTAGTCCTTGATGCAATGAAAGGATGCTGGTAGAACCTCAGATGCACTTCTTGGGAAAGGAAGGAGATGAAACCCTGATAGAATGGTTTAGGGTGGTTGAGGTATTGATCTTGAAGAATAATGACATACAAGAGATCATGATTTTAAGATCACCATACACCGTACTACGAAGGTAATAAGTGACAGTAGTACTTTAGATACCTAAGATAAGGTTGCATGTGGTATATGGCCATGCAAGCCGAGGGTGAAGGACAAACACCAATAACCCACTGCACTGATATAAAGGGTAAAGAGTCCCCGAAAGAGAAAGGGAGTTCATCACTATGGATGTTGTAAGTCTCCCCTGAATCAAGGATGGTCGAGATGCAATATGGGTTATGGTAGATCGCCTTACCTAGATGACATAAGAAAGAAAGAGTACTGTCAAGGGCCGGATCGGGTTGAACTACATATGACAGGGATGGTTCAACTACACCCTGAGGTTGAGTATAAAAGTTCTTGAGTTTGACGTAAAGGTTCCCTTCCAAGAGGTGGAAGTAGGTACATGAAGAACTCGATGTTATTACAATTTATCACCCCTAACTAATGGTTAGTATGATCCAGACTAAAGGGTCTGATGAGAGCATATGTGCTCATTCAGGGTGATAGCTAGAAACAATTCTTGTCCTATGAAAAATGTGAAGATAACCACCATAGCCAGTATAGGGATTTAAAGAAGCTCTGTAAGAGAGGTTGTGTCGGTCACCACTTCAGTAAGGTGATGTTGGTGAAAGGGGCGCGTAATAGTTAGAAAAGGACCACAATGTGTGTAGATGAAGTCGCTTTGATCATGCAATGGCTGAAAGGAGCCTAGAGACGACAAGAGTCGTGAGCAGATATAAAGTAGATTGACATGCAGTTCATTGTGGGAGAATATGTAACATGAAAATCCGACCCCTCTAAGTAATAGCTAAGAGAGCTGAGTCCCCGATGCATGGGTTCTTTTGACATGGTTTGGTGGAGAAGGTTAAGTTTGATCTTACCCCTCAGGATGAAGAAATGTGTGATGAGTTTTAGGTGTCCAATTTAGAGCACTATGTAAGGGACCCTGACCCTGTGCTGAGCAATGAACCTAGTGAGCCCCAAGGGAGGCTGAAATGGCCTGAGTCACCTGTGCAATTTATAGACGCCAGGATGAAAGAACTCAGAGAAAAGAATATGTGATGATAAAGGGTCTTTGAAAGTGACGTGGGTAAGGTAAAACCACATAGGGGCCAATAGTGGACAAGGAAAAGTCTTCTCCTGAATTGTTTGTTTGCTTGATAGAATTTTGAGGACAAAATTCCTATAAGAGGGGAAGGATGTTACAACCCCAATTTTTGGGTTCATCTGGTGAGAAATGTAATTTCTCATATTAAAGATAATCGAACAAAGAATGGTATAATTTGTTTTGAATACATGGATTTGTTTACAATAGCCTTGATGTTTGTGTTGTGGACTTGATTGGCTATTGGGCCTGAATAACAAAGAAAATTCAATTAGTAAATGAATAATTAAATATTTGAGAAAAGAATGAAATCGAAACCTCTAGAAGGCAAAATGATGTAATCCAAGGATGGATTTCGTGCCTCTTGGGTTCCTTGGGTTCCAAGGAGTCCAAAGTTTCATAGAGAAGGCAATAAGAAACGAAAAGTTTAATTAAGTATTTCTTTATTAAGAAAGAAATTGAAAATAATGATAAAATGTGAAAAATGAGTGGAAAGAGGCATAAATGAGATTTCTTGGTGAAATTTCGTATCCGTGAGGTTGTTAATATTAAAAGGAATGCCAATGACGAAAATAAAAGATAAATAAAGACAAAACCTCAAAAATAGTTATTTTAATGAGAAATAAACAAGATAATGTGAAATAATGCATAAATATGCATCTAGAAGGATAATAAGTATCCAATAAAAAGAATTTTGAAATAATAGAGTTCCTTGGGATCCAAGGAGTCCCAATAAAGAGGAAGGAAAGAGAAAATACTAAATTTTCAAAATATAAAGATAATGTGATACATTATTAATGAATTATGTGGTATTGCTAAAAAGGAGTGTTTTCTATTAAATGAAAATAGAATTTCGTGCCAATGGTTTAAAAAGCAAGAACAAGGAGAATAAGAGGGATGATTTTTGAAATTTTAATGTTTAAAGAAAATGGATTATCAAAATAATTCGGAAAGAGGGAGGAACTTGCTTCCTAATGAAGGAATTGAATTCCTTTTGGAAGAGAGATTGTTTGCTTCAAGGGCAAGCATCCTAGGGCGTTCCTAGACTCCCCTATATCAGGGGAAAGGCCTTGGGTCGAGTTCATAAGATCCCATACACCATCTTCTCTTCTTCTTCCATGTTCTCATCTATAAACCCTAGATAAGTGGGGCGACGTGATCGTGAAGTCATGAGGCGGCCATAATGGGTTGAAACAATCTCTGGGTGCTCCACGATGCCAGTGAGTTGCGTTGCAATCGTGGCCAATCCTTAAACGAAGCTCAGCAGCAGTCGAACGGCTGCATCACCAGCTGCAAGTTGCGGGTTTGTTTCTCTTGACCTAGCCACCTAGGCCACGCACTGGGTGGCGCCCCAGGTGCGGCTGAAGGTTGCGGGACTAGGGCAAGGAGTGGCAGCAGCTAGCGTGGTCCAAGAGAGAGAGAACGAGCCGCCCCAGGTCGCGCCTAGGGCTGCAACGACGGCCACCAAAACTCGGTCCGACGAACGCCTTAACGGAAACCTTGGCCAATAAACGCGGGCACCTTGGGTGAGCCTATGAGTGGTGGAGACAGAGGAATAGTTTTCAGCGAAGATCGCTGCCCTGGGAGAGAGGGAGAGCCCCCGTATGACTGCCAATGGCATCCGCTAGGGTTGACTGGAGGTGGAAGACAACCCTTCGCGTCGTGGACAGAAATGCCCCTCCACGGGCTAAAGAATTGCCAAATTATCTGAGGGCAGAAACATCTTTGCGTTATGTTTTCCTGACTTGTGAGTTGCATGGCAAGGGAGCGACGTGGCGCCTCCTTATTGGCCCAGGTAAAGTTTTATTGCAAAATTCATAATTAAATATTGGTAACTTCGATTAGGACAAGTAATATATGAATTTTGATCAGGAGAATGAGAGGAATACAATAAAAATGGTATTAAAGATATATTCCGTTCCTAATTGCAAAAGTACAATAAGTTAATTTAAAGTGCATTAAAGTAAAGTTAAAAACCATATTAGTGATTAAAGGTTGAATCTAGAATGCTAAATGGGTTAATTGAAGTGTTAATAACCTATTGAATGATAATGTTAGATTCAAACATGATCTTGATGTACAATTGCATGATTTAGGGTTTTACCACATATGAGAATGATTAAATAATTTAGAAACACTAATTTTGGGTAAAAGAGGATAAAATCATATTTAATTTGAAAATGTGAAAATATGATTGTTTAATGATTGTTCTGAGTTATTTGTATATAAAAGACCTTAATTCTGGATAAATACCCTTAATATAATAATTAGGGTTTTCCAATGAATAAAAGGTGGATTTAATGATATATAGAGTTCATTTGTGTATTAGACCATAATGAACTATGAAATAATGATAAATGCTCATAATGATCTTGTCATGAATTAAAAGGATAAAAATAGTAGCTCTAATGTAAAAGAGGCATAATGGGTTTAATTAATGTTTAAAGTGTTCCTTTAATCCGAAATTACGGTTTGTAAGTAATTGCATAGAAATAGGGTTTAAAATAGTAAATGAAGTGAAACCCTAATTTCCTAGGAAACCCTAAAATTGGAATAGAAATCCTAAGGAATATGATGATATTGGATAAATATTAATAAAACGAAATTGGTATATTTATTTTAGGATTATGTGCATATTTCGTTGCTTGAATGGGATTTCTCTATTCTGGTTAATTCTGTCTCAAATCTGCAATCAAAGGTATGTGGTTATACTTATGAATAATCACTTTAGTTTCACAGCGATTTCCGAACGTGTTTATCGGTTGCTTGAAAATAACTGTTGAATGTCTATTTATTTCATGCAACTATAAAGTGACTATGATTATCACTATAAATGTGTGTATATAACTGGCTAGATTCGGGTCCACCTCTGGGGCTTATAAAGGCTAAAAAGGGGTAACCTAGAGTAAGGTCTATAGGTTATCGTGGGTTAGAAATTGGGCTGCCAAGTGTAGAGCCATGAGACCCATTAGCCTGCCATGAGTTAAGGAGTGGGCTACTTATGAGTAGTGCCATGTGACTCAACCCTAGAAACTGGTTCACCTTTAGGTGGGACCATGAGGGGCAGGGATAGCATAGAGGATAGGGTACTCATGGATTGCGGAGTTATATCTAAAACATAATCTTGGTTGTTAAATGATTACATTGTTATCATAGTTGCACGTTTATTGTTTCCCCCACATACCAGCTTCGGCTGACCGACGTTTTGTTTGTCGACGTTTTAGGGCAAGCCAAAAGGACAAACAGTAAATCTTCATATTGTGAAATACATGAAATAAAATACAAGGAGGATTAGTTAGAGTAGAATCCTTAAATGGATAGAAGCTTAGAGATCCAAGTTTTCAAAAAGGTATGCAAAAATTTATTTTCTTACAGATTTTTAGTATAGTCTGTTAAAATTTGATAATTATTCTTGGTTAATAGCCGAACCTTTGATCCAAAAGTTATGGGTGTGGCTTCGACTTCTCGGTATCCCTTAATTGGGGGTTATCGGGAGGTGGGGTCGTAACACCTATGATGTGGTCTGTAAAGAATAGCTTTCATACATTACAATACGGTAAGGTTAACCAAAATTTTTGATGATATGGACGTGACTTTGTGTTTCAAAATCTACAACATAGTAAAAATTTAGACATAAAAATATGGTATGTTTATAGATTACAAGTGCAGCTATGGTCATGACAATAACCAAAACATATTAACTCTCATCTCTAGTTGTAACCATATGGTCATATGTTTTTCAATCCTCACTATGAAAAAAACATGAATTAGCTACAATTTCTCTAACTACACGTGTTTCATTTGTAGTCAATAACTACTTTTCTTTATAAATTATAAAAATGTAAGTAATAAAAAATAGTTAATGGTAATGACTACAAAATTGAATACCAATCTGATTTGAACTCATATAACCTTCCTCTTGATGCCCTTTGTAAATAAATATTTTATTTTTCAGGGGTGATGGTGCAACTTGTTTCCCTCCTACATTCTAATTGGAAATACATATATGTATCTTTATGTATACATTCTAAAAATTATCAATCTAAATTTCACATTAATTTTTGGGTGGCGCCAAGATTCCCTCCCTTTTCATCCAACCCGCACGCGATACCCGTGTGTTGACCCTCTTTTGTCTCGTGCGATCAAACTTTGCTGTGTATCTTCCCTAACTGGTCATCCACACGATCATGACCTAGCTCCATATCTTCCCTAATCAGACATGCACACATCACTGGCCTCTTCCATGCACTCCCCCAGCCATAGGTGGACACCTTGGTGGCCGTCCAAGGAAAGCTTCTATCTGAGGAACCTTGGATCGACATCAATGATCATCTACCACTAGGGGGGGTAGTCGTTTCCTCCCAATCGGCCAGCCACTTCGAGTTCCCTTGGTCTCTGTCCCATCACTCTATGGACGTCCATGAAGATTTGTCCTAGCTTCATCCAAGATTCTATATTCCCAACCACTCACAAGGTCCCCCTTCCACTCCCATTGTTGCCGCCCACAAACGTAGATTTTACTCCTTGGCTTGCGGTCCCTCTCGCGGTTACATTTTCCTATGTTAGGGCATCTCCTCCAACTATCAGCACTCCTCCTTCCTCCTGCGTCTTCCTCGCTCTCATGGAAGTCATCCAATGGTGGTTGTATTTCTCTTGTTTAGCTAAAAGGATCAACTTAAGGGCACAACTACTCCTCCTCGTGGTTGGATTCATTTTCCTCCTCCAAACTTTGACCAGGTTTGTATACTTTATGGCATATCTATATATTGTTGGAGGGAATCATGAACAAATATCTAATCAATGGTTCGAACATACATGCCAACCATTATTTTTGAATGATATCATAGGTTTGAAATGCATCAAGTGATAAATGACTGAGTGTTACATCTATAATTTAAAACATTATAGTAGAAATAGCAAACAACTTAATCTCCTACTCAATAACTGTCTAATAGATAATTACCATAACTTCTTATTAGACTCCATCCATGCCATGTGATGTCTTTCTGCTATTGTGCATGTATCGAAACTTTGCACTGCTTAAATGCACTAATACATGCTAGATAATTTTTTTGTATATTAGCTCTATAGTTCTATATACATGAAGTTGTCTCTTTATTATTTAGATATTTGATTTAGGAACAAAAAATGTTAGGTATGTATATGTTTTTATGTATACAACCATCCCTATTTACTTAGAACTATGCATTTGGTATACTAAATATCGAATAGAGAATTTACTTAGTGCAACAAATTGTTTAGCTTCAATGGAAGTTGTGCATTCCTTGCCAATTTAAAAGTGATAATCGAGTCATAATCTAGTGTGATGTTGAAGCTTGATTCTCTTTCAGTCGATAATTGTTGTATTTCTCTACTCATAGAATCTCTGTGTGTGATTAGATGACTTTCATTATATTGTGCAACAACACCCTTCAAGGTTTCATGAATTATTGAAGACAAAACCATGTTATGATAGTTCTCTCCCAATGTCCAATATATGTTAAGCAGCCGCTCAGGCTCAGGTTGCGTCAGAACCAAACTAGTAGTGTAGTGTAATGTCACAAGTACATATCCAAAGTTGTATTCTAGTGTGTGGACATTAGAATAAAATTACTTGTGTAATAAAAAGAATCGAGGTCAGCAAACAAACTTAAAAGAATCTTAGTTTTCAATGTAAAACGTCAAAATGAATGATGCCTCTATGTTAAGACAATGTAGAGTCCATGGGAACTCTTATTGTAAATAACCTAGTAAAAGAAGCTATGAACAGAGGACACAACTTTTAAGGAAGAAAAATGTCTTGTGTGGATAATATGTAGAATCCACCAAGTACAAGAAGTGGAGAGTGAAAAAAGTAACACCTCAATTAAGACACTTATTTGATTTATCTTGACAATATTTGTACTCGAACTTATTAGCTTGGCCCAGAAACCACCACTTGACTGGCACATCTATTCGTTCAACTCCCAAGTATTCTATTGCCAGACCTCAACATGTTGGACGATCCCTAATTAGGATTTCATTAAAATAAGTATTAACATGTCTTACTGCTCTGATGGATTAACTTCAGTAAGTAATGTTTTCAAAGACCAAGGCTACATGCTTTAATTTCAAAGTTTCTTTCTCTGTACTGCTAGCTAGACAATTTTTGTGCTCTTTGGGCTCAAAATCACAACCATGTAAGTTTTCATATGTTGGTCACTGAATCTAATATTGTGGTTGTCATTTCAATAAACAAGTTGTAATAATCATGAATGAACTCCAACTTGCATACCTACTTAGGGCCTCAAACTTCCTTGCATCCTTAGAGAAGAGAATTGGAGGAGCAGGGTCACAAGACATGTTGAATGTCGTACTTACTTAGGGCCTCAAACTTGTATTCTCAAACCAACCAAACTATTACTAGTGTTGAGTTAGCTATGTTGAAAAATAGTTCATCGTGCAGTAATAGCATATGGAAAACATGTTGAATGGTGTACCTGCTTAGGGCCTCAAATCATGTTGAATGGATTTTACAGGTCCTAAATGAAGATATTGAATCCTTTGTATGGCAAGCTTCTTAAAGTAATTCTAATTGGTAGACAAGGTTGGAGACTTCTTATGACAATTACGGCCTATAATTGAATTCATAGACCATATGCCACACTATTGTAAGGGTATATGGTATATCAAATTGCAATATAACTATTTATACATGTAGGGAAAACCCTGATCCTAACCCTAATGTGGCTACTTTCCTAAAATAGTACTAAAACAAATAGGAAATTGCTAGAAATGTAAAACTACTATTTACGAGGCTGAAACAGACTTGAATCCCATTTTAAGGGTATACATCATGGCGATGAGGAGACTTGCATTTATTGGCATGTTCCCTTTCCAAAAAGGTATTATGGAGATTTTTCTAACGTCAGACTCCAATTTTGGAAATCCTTGCCAAAGTGGGTTTTGTCTTTAATGCTTATGGCTAGTCTTCCTACATCAAACTCTCATATAGACTGAGTATACTGTAACTTTTTTAGCCTAAGTATAACTCAAACTTCAACTTACAATAGCATGTATAAAATAGGTGGCACATGTATACATCATAGCTTTATAATGTGGCAACTGGAAACTAGTAATCAATAGAGGATATTTTTGTTACTAATGAATCTATTAAACCGATACATCTTATGTTGTAAATTTCTTACCATGTTTTGCACTCTCAATAATCTATTTTTCGTCCTACTAACTCTATTAGCCATACGGGTGACTTCCTCTAACTAAAGCTATTGGTGGTGAAATGGTGAGGATAGATCTGGTCAATTCTTATTTGCTCATCTACTTCCTCCAGATATAGAGTTGTAGTCTACAACCTCTTTCTCCAATATATGAATGATAAAGTTTCCAAGATAACACACTACTACAGAAATGGCTTATAAAGTCGGTTTGCAGGGTGTCGGTTGTATACAAAAACTGACACATAAACACTAATGTGTCGGTTTTTAACAGAAACCGACATCCAACCCATGAAGGTCGACCAGACACGGGTACCGCTTTTATTAAGTGTCGGTTATTTAATAAACAACCGACACATAAACTCAACCGCCAAACCCAAAATTCCAGCGAAAAAATTGGCTCCAAAATTTGACATATGTTGTCGGTTCTTTAATAAATAACTGACGACCAAAGTGTATGCACGAGACAGGAATAGTTGTCGGTTGTCTTTTATTTATAAACCGACGACGATAGTCCAATATAGTTGTCGGTTTTTAGCAAACAACCGACATTGTTGGATTAGGTGTCAGTTTTTTTAAAATAACCGACACAGATTGTCAACTTAATAGCTCCCCTGCCCGAACGATTCTTCCCATTTCCCCTATTTCGTTCCCGATTTCCCTAGCTCCGGCGATTCTGCCGCCGCCGCCGCCGCCTCTTCCGTTTGTGCTCCGTCGCCGTCGTGCTTTGCTATTCGTGCTCACCGCCGCCGTCGTGCTCCCTGCCTCGCCGCCACCGTCGTGCTCCCTACCTCTCCGCGAGAAGCAGTCCCCCCCACCGGCCTCCTCTCCGCCCGCCGGCCTGCTCCTCTCCACCCGCCGGCCTCCTCTCCACCCGCCGGCCTCCTCTCCGTGTCGCCGGTAGCAGCTAGCCCCGCTGCTCTCTCCGCCAAGTATGCCCGCCCGCCCTCCCTGCCTTCTGCTCCCCCCCCCCGCCCTCTCCTCTGCTCTGGTGGCTGCTTGGGCGGTGCCAAGGCACGCCCAAGCAGTTGTTGGACATTTTTTTTTAAGTTATTTACTTATTTGTGTTTAGGTTTAGGTATTGATTTTGTGCTTTTACTGATTTCAATACATGTACTGCAATATATACATCTAATGCCTTAAATGGAAGACTCGAATGTTATAAAATCCCATCAAAGTAGGTAGAAACAACTTATATATATTCAGATCTTAATAATTCCATGAAGTGCACATTATCTTACTCAGGAAAAGTATGTGTATAATGTAGGATTAGTTCCATATAATGGTTCCATTTTATTTCCATATAATGGTTCTATTTTAGTAAGCACCTAGACAAGCAATAAAAGGTTAACTGATGTTATACAAATTTTTCTGAAAATATATAACGTTGTTATATGTACTTACATTTTGTTAATACTAATATTGTGCAGTCTCTGTCTTCCCATAACAATGACTATGAATTGGGCCACTATGTCAATGCTAACGTTCCCTATTGAAGAACAATTGGACATCATCCTAGATGATCGTTCCTTAAACCAATTGGTCATACCCAAACATTGGCGTTTTCTAAAAGGAAGACACTACATGCCTGGTAAAGTGACCCTAACTTTTGGAAATTATTCACATGTAATCGAGGTTGAGTATGATTTGGCGGGAAATCTTGTATCAAAATCCGGTTGGCGTGATTGGATTGGAGAGCTGTATCTGGTCCATTGGAATAGGCTTTTTCTCCGTCCAGTTGGTGATAATTCCATCAAAGTTTGGATAACCGACAACAACTGCGAGACCCCCGATCATCTTCTGTGGTATGAGCGCACGGCGTCGCATATCAGCTCGTACAAATATGAATCTGAGGCCCCTTTCAGTTCAGATTCGGCTAAATACAGCGAGGAGCTTCGTGACACAGCTTCATCATCAAAAAGAAGTTACTGATGCATGCGGGACCATGTTGGTGTAGTATTTAGTTGTCTATCTATCTAGACTTGTCTGTATTAATAGTTTTTTTAATTATGCGCATGTTTAGGGGTACACCAACCCCTTTGTTTAGTTATTGTTATAACTAAAGTGTGTGTTCCCATGAATGGAACTGTAAGTTGCTACATGAATGCTTATAACTGAAGTGTGTGTTCCCATGAATGTTCCCATTTACATTATTACACTACTATTTTCTCATATTGTCTTGCCTCAAAAAAAATTTCTTATATTGTTTAGTCTATTTTAATACGACATACTTGCTTATATCTTTCTTAATGATGAACTGTAATGCACACATGTGACATGCTTGGAATGTAAATGATGAACTTTTCCCTAAATTTCCAATCATGCTTTAAAAGACATCAATAATCACCCTAACTTGAAGAACTAGGATTTTAGGTATAAGAATGACAATACATTATTTGTTGGCCTAGAAACCCGTCCAAGATTTACTCATTAGGAGTAAATCTTGGATAGTCCCCGGTTTGGGACTGTTCTTGAACACATAATCTCGCTTAGGATGTAAGTGTATAATGTGTATTGGGTTTTCAAGAAAATTTTGGCAGCATTTTCCTGTTTGTTCTCTAAGTACATATGTACTTGGAGAACAGCGGGGAAATGCTGCCGAAATTTTCTTGAAAACCCAATACACATTATACACTTACTAGTGAGATTAGGTGTTCAAGAATGGATAGGTGGTACACATTTATTATATATAATAATGACATAACATGTATTTGTTAACCCTAGACCCTAATCTTGTCCTAATATATACTTGTTTTCTCTTTGATCATAGAATGGATAGATCATGGATGTCCATTCGCAATCGCTGCAACCCAGAGTTTATTTCTAGTCTTCACCAGTTCATTAAATTTGCCGAGGAACATAGGAAACAACCTGGAGATAGGTTCTATTGTCCATGTAGACATTGCGGTAACAACATGAAAGTCAACACTGGTGACGAAATCATGACTCATGTCATGTGCAACGGGATTATACAAGGCTATACAGAATGGCACTGGCATGGAGAGATTTCAAACCCGAAACCAGTGGATGTTGATAGTAGTGCTTGTATGGAAGAAAAAATTGCCTACGATGACGTAGATGTGAATGAACCAGTTCCAGTAGACATCGTTGATGCGATGCTGGATGGTTGTGGGGTAGAGCACACCGATCCACCTCCCATTTTTAGAAACATTGTGCATGATGCTGAGATGTCGTTATACACAGGTTGTACTAAGTTTACGAAGCTTAACGTTGTGTTGAGATTGTATAAGTTGAAAGCTAACAATAGATGGAGCGACAAAAGCTTCACGTCATTGCTGTCTTTGTTGAAAGAAATGCTTCCTGAAGGGAACGAGCTGCCAATTTCAACATATCAGGTAAAGAAATTGTTGTGCCCAATGGGAATGGATGCCAAGAAGATACACGCATGCCCTAATGATTGTGTATTATTTCAAAAAGACTATGCAGATTTGAAAGATTGTCCAAAATGTGGTGTGTCACGGTATAAATTGACGACTTTGGGGGAGTCCAAAACTGGTTCTCCTACCAAGGTGATGTGGTATCTACCTATAATATCACGGTTTCAACGCTTGTTTGCCAATCCGATAGATGCGAAGAATTTGAGGTGGCATGCAGATGTTAAGAAAAATAATGATGGGATCCTACGACATGCGTCTGATTCCCCACAGTGGAAGAAGATTGATGTATTGTACCCTGAATTTGGTGAAGAAGATAGGAATCTAAGACTTGGGCTTTGTACATACGAGATGAATCTGTACGGGACATTGAGCAGTCAACATAGCACTTGGCCAGTCATGCTTGTTATATACAATCTTCCTCCCTGGCTGTGTATGAAAAATAAGTACGTAATGCTGTCGTTGTTGATATCGGGTCCTAAATAACCTGGAAATGACATCGATGTTTATCTTGAACCTCTGATTGATGACTTAAAGAAACTCTGGGGTGAAGGTGTGATGACCTATGATGCTTCACGAAGAGAGACATTTCGTTTGCATGCTATGTTGTTTTGCACTATTAATGACTTTCCAGCATATGGGAATTTGTCTGGATATAGTGTCAAAGGAGCTAAAGCGTGTCCTATATGTGAAGAGAACACTGATTCAACAAGACTAAAACATGGAGGTAAGAATGTATATCACAGTCATCGAAGGTTTCTTCCAAAATTCCATCCGTATCGTAGGAAGCGCAAAGCATTCAATGGATTGAATGAGGAACGCAGTGCACCTAAACCTATACCAGGGGAGGTTGTTTATGACAGAATAAAAGACTTTGTCAATGAATTTGGTAAGAGATCACAATGTAATACACGGAGTGACAATTCTTCATTCAAGAAGAAGTCAATATTTTGGGATCTTCCTTATTGGAGTTCTTTGATAGTCAGACATTGTATCGATGTAATGCACGTTGAGAAAAATGTCTGTGATAGCATCATTGGTACTCTGTTAAATATACCAGGTAAGACTAAAGATGGGATAAAATCCAGACTGGACCTACGTGAAATGGGAATAAGGTCAGAATTAACAGAAATACGTGAAATGGGTAGTAAAAGAACATACTTACCTCCCGCATGTTACACGTTGTCTAGAAAAGAGAAGAAAGCTTTTTGTGAATGCTTGATAAATGTTAAGGTGCCAAATGGTTACTCATCCAACATCCGTAGATTGGTATCAATGAAAGATCTGAAGTTGATAGGACTTAAATCTCATGATTGTCACACTCTAATGCAACAAATATTGCCCGTGGCAATTAGATCTATATTGCCAAAGCATGTAAGGTTTGCAATCACCAGACTTTGTTTCTTTTTCAACAGTCTCTGCAGCAAAGTTATTGACCCTGAGACTCTCGATAATTTGCAAAGAGAAGTGGTTGTTACCCTATGTCAGCTTGAGATGTATTTCCCTCCTTCGTTCTTTGATATCATGGTACATCTTGTTGTCCACTTGACTAGGGAAGTGAAAATCTTGGGCCCGGTTTTCTTGCATTGGATGTATCCCTTTGAACGATACATGAGCATTTTTAAAGGTGATGTTCGAAACCGTTATCGACCTGAAGGGAGTATTATTGAAGGTTATGTGGCGAGAGAGGTTATGGATTTCTGCAATGACTTTCTCAGTGGTAATGACACTCCTGATAATGACAAGAATATTGACGAGCTAATTGGCAAAGGAATTTTGGGATCACGTGTGAAAGTAATCAGCCGTGAGCAGTTGGAACAAGCTCACTTGTATATTTTACACAACATGGACGAAGTGAACGTTTATATCGAGGAACATACCAATGTCATCAAAAGACAATATCCTCGAGCCAGTACAATGTGGCTTGCTAGAGAGCATAACAAGACTTTTATTAAGTGGTTTGAAGATAAAGTCTTACATCAACTATCTGAAACACCAGATGATATTACTGAAACTATCAAATGCCTCGCCTTTAAACCAAAGTTGACTGTTATATCTTATGAAGGGTATGACATTAATGGATTCACATATTACACAAAGCTCCAAGATGATAAGAGTGTCGTCCAAAACAGTGGGGTCACCCTTCAAGCATCGATATGTTTTTTGCAAGTGCAAAGGATAAGAGTCCACGTGAAGCTAAAATGTCATATTACGGTGTCATTGAAGAGATATGGGAATTTGACTACATAGATTTCAGAATTCCACTTTTCAAATGTAATTGGGTTAATAACACCAAAGGAGTTATAGTGGATGAATTGGGTTTCACTTTGGTGAACTTTGAAAAGATTGGCGAGAAGGATGAACCATTCATATTGGCATCACAGGCGAAACAAGTATTTTATATCGATGATCCTGCAAATGATAAATGGTCGGTTGTTCTTCATGGTAAAAGACAGTTCATTGAAGATCATATAGATGAAGAAGAGTACTATGATAAATATGATGACTCCAGTCCATTCTCAGTTGGGTTGCCAACTCCAGAAAATATTGAAGCTAATGATGACTTATATGTGCGCGGAGATCACAATGAAGGATTGCTAATTGAGAAAAGATCACAATTTTAGAGGTGTGCATGTTTATATTTTTTTATTGAAGCTAAATGTTTACTTTTTTAATATCAATATCATTTTCTGATGTTTCATTATCTTCTAGTTTATACAAATGCTAAACATTGTGGGAGGGTGCTAAAGAAATATAGGACCAATCTCACCCGAGATTAGATACGCGATGCTGAGAGTAGGTTCTTGATCTATTCCAATTCTAGACATTGATCAGTATTTCACTAACTCTACATTAATAATTTTTGTTTGTATTCTCTTTAAAAAATAAATATAGGAAGAAGGTTATGCAGGACGGACATGACATAGCTATGCAGGATATGCAGGATATGCAGGAAGAAGCCCCAATGAAGAGAAGCAGGATACATATACAATACATAAAGTGCAGCACACACAAGTGGTTCAGATTCATATAACAACATGACAGACTAACACATATATAGTGCATAACAACAGCAACGCAGAAATAACAACATGACAGACTAACACATATATAGTGCATAACAACAACAACGCAGAATTTACATAGAACACTAACTTAGTACATATATAGTGGACTAAGGTGACGATACCACCTGCTAAAACAGGTTACCGACTACATGTTATGACTGGGAGGTCGTGATTCAGCAACCATATGCATTAGCAGGAGACAAACATATCACCATATGAGGACAAACATATGGTGATCTGTTTGTCCTCCTGCTAATGCATATGGTTGCTGAATCACGACCTCCCAGTCGTAACATGTAGTTGTCGGTAACCTGTTTTACCAGGTGGGATCGTCACCTTATAAGTCCCACTATATATGTACTAAGCTAGTGTTGTATGTAAATTCGACGATGTTGTTGTTATGTACTATATATGTGTTAGTCTGTCATGTTGTATGGACATCGATTGTATTGCTCAGGTATTATATAGTCTCATTAGATAATATGAAATATATCAATCTTATTTATAGCTCATTAATTATATATATACATCAATCTCTTTACAGGTGTTTAAAGATGACCCCACTACAGGAACGGACTTACCAGATGTACATGCTCCCTATACGATGGGAGAATTAAATGAAGTAAGAGAAAAATGGGCAACAACCATACAAATAGTGGGGATTTTGTAAATGAATTTCTGAATTATAATATGTGTGAATGTTTCTACATGTCTAGATGTTTCTACATGTGTCTGAGTGAAAATGAATGAAAGTTATGTTACTATATGAATGTTTCTACATGTGTGAATGTGAATGAATGCAACTACAGATTGCTAGCTACATGAATGTTTCTAAATGTGTGAAAATAAAATGGAACTGTAGGTTGTATTGCTAAATGCATGTGTGAATATTTTTATTGTTAAATTTGCAGGTTTGTGGCCTGTTGTTGGCTGATATCAATGGATGTCGTAAAACCTGCAGTTCAGTTAACTGAACTGCAGGTTTCTCATCCTGCGACCAGCCACAGCAGGTATGCAGGTCTGTAAAAAAAAAAAAAGAATAGGCGTCAGTTATTTGTAAATAACCGACACACAATTATGTAATGTCGGTTTTTTAGATATAACCGGCGCCTATTTCCTGTGGCGTGAACATATATGGTGTCGGGTTCTTACTACAAACCGACACTGATAGTGCCCAAGCTGGCACCAATAACATGCGTCGGTATTTGTAAACAACCGACACATAACGTTACAGTGTCGGTTACTTATATGTCACCGACACATATTCTTTTGGCGCGAAGACATATTTCGTCAGTTTTTGGCTTATTACTGACATTGATAGTGCCCAAGATGGCGCCCTTTCTGTGGTGCGAAGGTTTTGGGTGTTGGTTTCTTAACTAATAACCGACACCTATAGTCCCCTGATGGCGCATTTTCGGTCACGCGTGAAGCGTTTGGGTGTCGGTTCTGGAACCGACGCGTAATGGGTGACCTTTTAGTGTCGCCCACATAGGCGTCACTCAAAAACCGACACTAAAGGCCTTAAATAACCGACACTAAAGGTAGGTTCTGTAGTAGTGACAGTTACCCTCAACTGAGGAACTTGGTGGTGGGTGTTGGATATCCATGGTTGAGGAGGATTGCTGCTCGACAATGAATGAAATTCACTATGCTTCTGGAAGAGGAAAGAAAATAAAATCCATCAATTAGTCACATATTTGAAGTGTATTTTAAGTAAAACACATTATTCACTAAATTGGGAACCATGCTGGATGAGCTTAAAATGAGAGTGTAATAACATCTCACTATTTTGTACTCTTAACTTCTGTACTGCTGCAACAAGATTTCCTATATGCTCATTGTGTTTTCTTGGTCCTTGATCTATAATCTTTATTTTGTGATATGCATTTCTTGATGGGTCGATCCAGAAGTATAATTTCTTAATTGGTCTCCAGGTGGAAGAGGTATGAATTTTTGGTCTAGAAATTCAGTCACCACCATAGTTTGTAGGTCAACAAGTACATATGTCCCTTCAACAGGGGTGCATGGCCATTTTCCATTGGACAGTCACCCTGGTTGGGACATTACTTGATGTCATGCTCCACTTATAGAGAGCATAACTGAAAAACTTGTATAGCAAGCAATCACAATGTTTATGAAAAACATATGTGGCAAGAAACTCTATAAACCTAAATGTGAGAATAGGGGGTTGGGGAGCACTACGAGGGAGCTAATAGATGAGGTACGTTACTAGAAAAGGTTGATGTTATGTCTGTAAGAAATAAGGAAAGTGAATTTGTTGAAGAGAATATGTGTAGGATAGAAATTCATTTAGAGGGATGGATGGGCAAGACGCCCATGAGATCCTTGGAGGTTCTTGCCAGAACATGAAAAATTACAAAAATTATGTGAAAAATGACAAGGCAGGATTGTACTTTAGTTATTTATTTCGATGGACAAGGTGGCTTGCCCCAGTCTTACACAGTGCACTGACCTTGGATTTTGACCTTTACACCATATAATGGGATTGGCAGATTTCCTTTATGCAAAGATTATGGTTTATGTGACAGGTGGTGGATGAGGAAGCAGTGAATTTTAGTGGATTCATTCCCACGGGTGGCCCCATATTAGTCATGTGCAGCACATAGTACATGGTTGTAGTGTGTATTCCATATGATGGACACATCAACAGACTCTCATCATTTAAAAAAACAAGCTTGGGTCAAAAAAATTACTAAACAGACTTCTGTAAACATGTAGTGTTCCGGGTAAAGGCCTCTTGGCTTGGCTCTTTTCATGACCATAGGGCATCACAAGCAAAGCATGATCAATTGAGTGTTGATTTTGATGGAGCTGAACTAGAAATAGAAGAGACGCAACTAGTTGATTTATCACTATTCCCGGGTGATACTTGAAGTGGTTGTAAGTAGATTGAAAAAATCGTTCTAAGCTGTAAAATGCAGAAAACTAACCTACTAGATTATTCGTTGTTGGTTATATGTGTAATGCTCGATGCTTATTTATACTCAAGCATAATGAGTAGAAAAAAATAGACCAAGAAGTTCTCCGCATCAACAAGCAGACCTAATAAAGGCAATTTGTTTGACTGGGAAGTATTATACATGAAAATGAACTAATGATGATAGTTGTGAATTAGCTAGTTAACAAAGGCCAACCAGGGGGAACCATTGAGATCTGTTGTAGATGGAGTAGCTGGGTGAATGGTGTAAGTTACTTATCTTCCACTTTTAAACAATGCATAAACAAAGAGAAAAGATATTCACAGGGCTAGATGGACCAAATAATCATCTATCTCACTTTAGACATAATAGAAATCTATTAACAGTTTAATTGCACAAATACAATGTAGCAAACACAACATCCCTTTTATAAGACATGGCACAACTTGACTTTGCACTTATCATGAGGAATGTAGGCATAGCAAGGTTAAAGTTGTTTAGGGATAGGTTGAGCCACCTAATGGTATAAGAAGGGATATCATAGTTGGGATGGTAGGAGTTCATATCAGTGATCAGGATGATGCCCTTTTCTACACAACATTGTAGGTCATCTACTTGATCTCAAAGCAGGAGGAGAAGGAGAATCAACGTGGGTCTCAGAACCTTGGTACTAATATCATAAGGTTATGTAGCCACAAGAACAACATACTAATTCATTGAACGTTTTATGAATAACTATCACAACTTCTAAGATAAAAAAAATAAAAGATAAAAAAATACAAATTCAAACTTCATGTTTAGATTATAGTTGTTAAGGAGCTCACATAAACTACTATGAACCAAGGGGTGAAAGTTGTCACTCAAACCTCATAAATTCACAAAGGGACCTTGAAGCAGCTAAGAAAACTTCAAAAGTCCATGTGCATTCAGTTATTTTACATTGAACTTTATTTGTATATTTTTCAACAAACAATAGCTTCTATAATACTATTACTTGTTACTTTAAGGTATAAGACATCAGATAAACCCATGTTAGATCTCAAACCTACAAAACATATACTATATGGAGTGTGAATAAAAAAGGAAACACCCAAAGACATCCATCCTTAAGTCAACTTTTTTAAAGAAGCAGAGATAATATAGAAGGGGTATAAGATACAAATTTTTTTCAGTTATTCATGATCTATTATGTAGGGAAATTATTTGGTGGCTATATTATAAGGCCTAATTTTGACACATGTATTATATATACCAGTAAAATCAAAAGAAAATGAGAACAAGGGAGAGTGATCTAGTGGTTATTTCTTGTAGATACATACTATTTATCACTTAGTATAGTTGAATGTAGACACTATGAGATGAGAGGCATTTCCATAAGCAAAAAAATCTACAACATTGTATCCATAAATGATCTTTTTAAAAATAGGTAGAAAAGGATGTTCTGAGATGAAAGATCAAAAGCCTAACATCTTGTGTTGTATGAAATGGGGAAAAGCCTAGGTCTGAACTGGATTGACCAATTAGTTTTGCCCCTATCCAATGGGCATTGCAGCCACTGCCCTTGGGCCATAATGCCACTTCCAAAAAAGGTGAACCTTATCATCCTAGTCCAACAAGTCAAAACATTTTGATATTTATTGCCAATACTTCATAGATAAATAGATATATACATGGCTTCTCAAAGTATTATGTAGTATATAACGTATAATATGATTGGTATTATACTATTTTGATTTTCTACTTATTTATATATTTAATTTTTCATTGTTTTTAATTATGTATACTTTTTTTACCTTCTTTATTATTAATTTTTTTAAATCTTTCCATTTGATTAAAATTGTCTATGTATTTATATATTTAATTTATTGATTTGTTTATTTACGTTTATCTAGGGAAGTATGATCGATAAAAGTTTGATTATTGAGGAAGACAGGACCAGTACAAAGTACTTAACTGGGGTAGTAAAATTCATAGAGGACGCCATCAAAAAATGTAGTAGGAATGAGATTATATTATTTCCTTGTAAAAAGTTTATAAATAAACAAAGACAGAACCGTCAAGTGACAACTGAGCACCTGTTATGGAATGGTTTTTTCAACAGCTACACTGATTGGATTTTTCATAGTGAGACATCTTCTGATGCCAAGAAAGATTCTTCTAAACAAGACAACATGCCATTTGATGATATGAGAGACTTGTTGCATGATGCTTATGGAGTCCAAAATTTTCGAGAAACTATGGACATCGACGACGATGATGTATTTGTATTTATTGACGATGCAGAAGCTAAGCAATTCTACAAATTGTTAGAGATTGTTGCACAAGAGTTGTATCCTGTAAATAAGAATTATTACAAGTTGTATACCATTGTGAAGTTGTTCCATATAAAATGTAGCAATCATTGGAGCAATAAATCATTTGCTGAGATGCTTGAACTTTTGAAGGATTTGCTTCCTGAGGGTGACATGTTGCTTGGCTCATGCTACGAAGTAAGGAAAATAATTAGGGACTTGGTCTTGACAACGAATAAAATTGATGCTTGTATAAATGATTGCATTTTGCATCACAAGGAGTTTGTACATAATACTTCATGCCCACGTTGTAATGCTTCTAGATATGAAGAGACTAAAAGTGATGTAGAAGGTGCATAAAGTATGGGAATTAAAAAGAAAAGAGTTCCTTGTAAAGTTATGCACTACTTTCCCTTGACTCCTAGGTTGAAGAGATTGTTTATGTCATCAAGAGTCGCACTACTAATGTGGTGGCATGATGAAAGTCACACCAAGGATGGAGTTTTAAGACATCCATCAGATTCACCTGCATGGAAGGCATTTGATAGCATGCATGCTGATTTTGCATCTGACTCTCGTAATGTGCATCTTGGTTTAGCATCTGACAGTTTTAATCCCTTTGGCATGATGAGTGTATCATACAATATTTGGCTAATCATATTGATTCTGTACAATTTGCCATCATGGTTATGCATGAAGACACCTAATTTTATCCTTTCTATGATTATTCCCGATCCAACTCATCCAAAAATGAAGATAGATATCTACTTACAACCTCTGATTGAAGAGTTGAAAGAACAATGGGAAGTTGGTGTTGATACCTATGATGTTGATCGTAAAGCTGTATTCAAGTTTCCTACTGCCTTACTATGGACGATAAATGACTTCCTTGTCTATGGTTATTTATCTGTTTGGCAAACTAGTGGGTATGATGCATGCCATGTTTGCAATAAGGACACGTGGTCTTTTAGACTACCACATAGTAGGAAACAATGTTTCATGGGCCACAGGAGGTTCCTTTCGATGGATCATAAATTTTGTAGGGATATGTCCTCAATCATCTGCATGATAATCTTCAGGTACGCATGTCCCATCCATGAAATTTTCATTAAGCTTATCATCCATGTCATAAGTATCACGTGGTGTAGTCTGCACGACAAAGCTCCACCCACGGTGACTGATGTCAGTCACATAAAAGACTTGTTGTACTTGAGAGGCCAATACAAATGGATTTTCAGTCAAACCAATGAGTTTTAATTTGACCATTGTAAATTCATTTTCATCTTTTTTTGACTCCCTTGTTTGCATAGTAGGTAACTTGACCCATTTTAGGATTTTTGTCCTTAGAACTGGAAAAGCTTTCCATTTGGGCATTCACAATTATCCCACTATTTTGGGTTTTTTTTACCATGTTCCCACTCCTTGGTTTGAAATCTACATCCATTAGTTACATATCCATTGTATTTGTTTGCCATATTTTCTAGTCGCCGAGCCAGAGTTAGCAGATTTGATGGCACATTTTCTGACTTGGCCTTCTCTTCAATCTGTATACATTATGAATTGAGTTATTAATACACTGCCATGCTCTAACAACATTAAATGAAATTAATTTTATAGACTTACATGCTTCTTAAACCAATCACTAAAAGTGTTCATATGAATATTACTGATTTCCCACTATCTTGCACGTGGATTCATTTTCTTCACATGGCGAATGTGCTCCCTACTAACAAGTACATAAGTCATGTGTAATAGTGAGCATGCATATTTCTTATAATGTAATGAACTCACTCCATGAAGGGTTCAACTGCAACACGATTGGATAAAATATATTGATGTGCAATTTTCAGCATCGCATCTTTAAGAGAAATAGGAATATTCTTTCCTATTCGACGCCCTTTGTGTGAAAATATAGACCACTCATCATCAGTAACAATATCGTCATCTTCAACATCATTTCTAGAAAATTTTGTGAGCCTTGTATCTACCCCGGAGAGATACCTTGAACAAAATATTAAACATTCATCTTCTAGGTAACATTCTTCTATGAAAGCTTCTAGAGAAACTTTATTCATCACATATTCTTTCAAAGTTTTCAAGTATCTATAATGATAAATAAACTTTGTTTAAAATAAAAAATACATTTGATAACATTTTAGTGAAACAAATAGTAAACACATACTACCTTTCCACTAAATACATCCAACGATATACTTTTAGCGATGTTTGTGATGGATCTGATTTGGTTAGAGAAGATATGGAGGGTGTAAATTTTTACGATGGAAAAAATGATGAGCCACTTGAATGAGATCATTATGATCTATCATATGTAGTTTTTTAATATTTTGTATCTTCATATATCATTATAATAATTTAGTTTTATTCATTTATTATTAATTATGAATACCTTTGTTCTTCCTTTCATATGCATACTATTTCTCTTTAAATTTGCAAACTCTTTTTTGTTCTCAATAATTGAATCAACAAATATTTTATAATGTTTATATCAGGCAGCCCCTACAACCCTTATTATTTAACTATATTTTTATGGTTATACTTTTAATTTATTAATATTTGTTATGCATTCTATTTTTAGGATGTTGAAAAGACGTACACAATTGTTGTCTGCACGAGAAACATATGATGCAAACAATGAAGTAATTAAAGGAAAAAGGGCAGGTATGGTGACATACAATTTATCTATTATTATTTGTACTTATAGTTATAAGAGCTGACCTAATTATTTATCTTTGCAGGAATGTCTAAATGATTGCAAATGAATGGAGGCTATCTTGGTTTAGTTAATGCTGATTTTGGAATGAATGGAGCTTTTCTTGGTTCTGATAATGCTGATTTGGGAATGAAAGGAGGATATCTTGGTTCAGTTAATGCTGGTTTGAGAATGAAGGGAGGCTATCTTAGTTCAGTTAATGCTAATCTTGGAAGTTCCAAAGCTGATTTGAGAAATAAAACTAATAAAAAGGTTGGTGCATCATTTGTTTTCAGAAGCAAAAATGTTGAAGTAAACATCAGAAAAGAGAAGCATCTGCATGTGTCTATGATAAATCATGATGTTCCAATCGGTGATAGGATGTCTCTATTATACAACTATACGAGAACTGGTCATTCTATTGATAATTCCAATATAAATAATGAGGTTGGAGCTGATCATATAAGTTCTTTGACAAATAATAGCATCAAAGTTAGTCATTCTGTTGATAAGGCTAATATCAATCATAAGGTTGCCACGTGTTAGGAAATGTTTGGCAAACAATGGTGCTGGAGTTGGTCATTCAGTTGATAATGCCAATATCAATAATGAGGTTGGAGTTTGTCATAGGGATTCTTTGGCAAATAATGACATGAGAGCTAATCAGTCTATTGATAGGACTTTGAATTGGTTGATGACAATACTACTGCCAATCATGATGAAGTAGAAGGTACATAAGTATCTAATCAACAATTTACAACAATTAACTATTACCTCATATTTTAGCATATTTATGTATATTTAATAATAATTGCCTCATATTTTTTAGGTTGTGTTGTGCATAATAAAAAATGAGGCTATTCTAAGTGTCTTTGATTATGGAGTAGGATAGTGGATGCAAAATTACCCATCACATTGGATGAAAATGGAGAACCATTTGGACCTCATCAAAATGACATGTCTTCTTTTTTGGGAACAATTGCTAGAAATTCACAACTGGCACCCTTAGATTACTTGGATTGGCGACAAGTACCAACTGGAAAGAAAACTGAAATATGAATTATGTCTTGGTAATATATTTTTGTAAAGTCTTATTTAAGTGTGTATTTGTTATATTCGTTTTATTTTTCATATAACAGATGAAATTTACTATCGACCCAAAGGGAAAGAAATCGGTTCTACGCATAGTTAGGGATTGTTGGAGTAACTTCAAATCTGAAATCAAAAGAAAAAATTATATGCACCACAAAGACAAAACATATAGACTTAATGATTGTCCTTCCTGTGTTGATCCATTGTAGTGGGCGTTTCTTGTGAATTTTTGGGACTCTAATGACGGAAAGGTAAGATGATTAGTTATATATTATGTCTTCTCTTAGTTTTCATTGGTGATGAGGTTAACTGTTCATGAACTATAGTTATGGAGTGCAAATAATAGTATGAGTAGAAAGTTTGTTACCACATGACATACATTGGGGTCGATGCCCTATGCTTTTGTGAGAGAAAATGTGAGTAATTTTCCACATAATAATAATAATATCACAACACATTCACACTCTACTTATACTTTATGTCTGTGTTAATAATAGTTGCAACAAAAGAATAAAGGGGGTATCATTATTCAATTGCAGTTGTTTGTTGCTACCCATAAGAAGAAGGATGGTACTCCTGTAGATGCCAAATCAACTGAACTAATTGTAAGTATAAAATTATTCATGATATATTTGACTTTATTTGCTCAATTTTTTTTCATCATTATGGTTATTGTTGTAGGACAAGTTACAATCAGTAGTTGAAAACAATGATGCAAATCTTGATAAAGATGAAATTGTTGACCAAATATTGGGTGCAGAGAAGGCTCGTGTGAACCATGAGACGAATGAGTTTAGTCAGGCATATGTGGAGGGTTTTGAAGGTACAGTCAAAGACCTACAACAACTATACGAGACACAAAAAATAGAATTGTCAGATCTAAAAAAAAAGACAAGAACATATAGAAGACATTATTTTGGGAAATTCAAGCCGGAGTGTTCCATTTCAAGCAAATGGAGTAATTATTCGAATTTTTAGTAATAATTATAAGTTATGATTTCATTAATGTGATAAGTGTTTTGTATTTTAGAATATGGAAATGACCAGGAATGAAGGAACACCCATGTCACAAAAATCATGTAGTGGAACCACCATTACAGAAAGATAGGTTATTAAAAGAAAAAAACTCCTAATAACTTTGATTCTTGATATCTAAAATTTTACGTCGTAATTCATACAACTTATAGGTCGTGAGCTTGTTAACTTTTGATGATGGAACATCAATTGTAGCCCAAGGATAAGTGATAGGTGTGAATCATGACCTTGTAATAGGAGGAGGAAAGTTAGGGTCTGTATTTGCTATTGTTTGCATTTGTGTGGCAATTAAACCTAAAGAGCAATTTGTTAGACCATTTGACAATTATCAAATCATTGAAGATGCAACCAGGTCAATAATAGCTTGGCCAAAGAAGATACTCATTGTTCGGTAATTTTTTATCACTGTGATATAAGTGTAACATGTCTATATAATGGTTTTAGATAATTATTTTTTTATTGTAGGTAAACTGCTTGGAGCGAGGAAAATCATAAAAGTTCCTTTAGAATTCTCTAGATGCTATTTTCCATCTTTTCTATAGGTTTAGAATAAAGTTTTTTATTGATTTAAAGCTTGTCAATTCATTGGATATAGAAAGGATTGTCATCTGAATTATAGAGTTATTAATTATTATTTTTAGATTGATGTAAAAGTTGTCATCCAAATTATCAGACCTTGTTTTCCATTTCTCTTGCTACATAAGACCGTGATATGAATATCCTATTGTATTGGTTAACAATTACACCTCCTTTATGGCAAGGCTTGATTGCACACTTATGTGGATGTTCTCTAGTATGCAACAATGCATGTGATGTTTCTTTCGACTCTTTCTGGATTACTTGTTGATGCAAGTTCTTCAAGCAATTGCCTCTTATTTTCTTGGTCCAAAAAATGACTCTAGGGATCATGAGGAAAGTTACCATCATCTGTATGTCCATGATCAGTGTTGGCACTAGATTGTGAAGTGCTCTACTTCTACTGTAATGACTAATATATTTTGAAGGTCCATTTATTAAATTTTCTACGGGCTCCCTGGATGTTGCAGGTCCATTTATTAGTATGCACTGATAATCTACTGACTGATCATTTTGAAGCTGCACTTTTCTATTTTCCTAGTCAAAAATCAATTTCACTATATATCTTTAGGAGTTCGTTCTCATCATAAAAATGTCCTTTTTGAGATTGATCTTGAGCCATATCTCCCTATCAACATATCATTGAAACTATATTGAAACTTATAGATATCACACTATTAGATCTTCTTTTCCATATCATATAAGGCAACATATCATGTTGTGATGGGATTTCGTGTTACTTAAGCGCCATAGTAGTTTTTAGAAAAATAACTCTATGATCTTGGTTGTTGGTTTTATGAGTGCAAGATGGTATCTTCTGTAATTTTTTCAAGTGACTAGTTTATCCAATTTGAGTTATCCAATCTAATTAATAAATTTATTACTAGTAGAATCATTAAATTTGGTATGAGTGGTCTTTTATTTCTTAAAAGATATGTGTTGCAATTTCTATTACAAAAGGATGATGTTCATATCTGATTTTCCATATTGCTATAATTTTTCCAAGATTGACACGAATGCAGAATGTTTAGTACTTCTTCTTTGTTTGGGATTAGAAGATCTCCAAAATTCTGAAAACCTATTTTGCCTTTGAACCGTAAGTTTGCTGCTCCATTGGTAATTTACTCCCTCTGAATTTCATAATAAAGTAAATGCCCCAATGGCCTGTACTGGTTGAGATACTCATGTTAACTTGTGCATGCATGTATTGTTCTGCTACTAATCCCCTTATGTCTTGTCCATGATTTCTGTATATTTATTTTTCTATAAAATAAGTTGCCAAGAATAAGGAGAATTGTTGGATATCATACACAATGTTATATTAGATCATGAAAAATCTTTTTATATTAGTAAACTCAGTTGTAAGTGTACTAGTAATGGTAAAGTAAAGGATAAACATAGTACTGGTTCAACAACTTCTGATTAATCCATCTATTGTTACTAACCAGTATGTACTGATTTCAAGGAGAAAGCAGTATTGTCTTGGTAGTATATGTATGCTAGTTTAGGCTAATTGCAACTTGGTGGAGTATAACCATGCATAAGTTGATCCATCTAGCTTTTCTGGTAGCCATCTATGGGAATAGGCTTTTATTGGCTAGGAAGTCATCATACACATTTATCCAATAATGCTTCTTTTCATGGTTAGGATACCATGCATGTTAGGAGTGAATTGGTTTCAAGCATCATTTGGGATTTTGATACTAAATATTTTATATCTTTTAATCAAAGCCACATGCTAACTACAAGTATACTACCCTCCTATGGTTGAAGAAAACCAAATGCTTGTTTCTATTTTTCTGTATAGATTTTTTAACAACATTAGAGTTATTATTGTTCAAAAGTAAACTTCAAATGAGAATGGCTAATTATATCAGATGGTTGTCAGTAATTTTCTTTTGGTTACCTAGATAGTTGGATGAGGGTCATCAATCTACTGGTTCTAATTGCTCCAGCTTCCAATATTTAGGTTTTAAAAAGGAATCCAAACATAATAGGAAAGTGAAGTTTAGTCATAAGGGTAGGGACAAGTTGTCGCTAAGTTGTTTAAGGGAATGGACTAGAAGCTACATGATTTTGGTGCTAACAATAGGTGATTCTCAATAATTTACTGTGTTCATGATTTTTTTTTATCTGGAGCATGTATTATTTATTGCTAACAGGTGAGTACCCATTTCCTATTAGGTATTTGGTGTTTGACATGTATCTGTATAGTTTCTATTAGGCACTTTTCTGGTATACTGATATCTGAGTACCCATTTCCTTCAGTAATGTTCTCTATTGCAGCCATTAATGAAACTGGAAGACTTTGATTAAGTCCACACGCATCTTTGTTTTGCACATCTAGAAATAAACATTAAGTCCTTTTATATGCATTTGTAAAGGAATTTAAACTACTGAACTTAGTTTAAAAGTTACATAACAAAAGATGCTAAAATTTCAATATACAAATCCAACTTGCATATAGAAATATAAAAAAAATCTACAACTTTTTTTGTAACATATTCCTCTTAGTTTCTATTAACAACACCTTGTCCTTTTATCCTTTTTATTGTCTACTTAACCTATACACCTTTTTATATAAATGTAGTTTTTCTGGCATCATGTAGCTTTTTTGTTCTGTTGGCATATTTGAAATGTCTGATCAAGATTTATCTATAACACTTCAATGATATAAGGTTACTTTTCTAAACTTTATACATTGCGTCAGTTGTTTAGCAGAAATAAAAATCTATTTATAGAGTGCTAAGAACGTTTTTTAGGGTGCTATGAGCATTTAGACTGCTATGCTAAATAAAGAATCATCCAATGTAACTCTAAATTCTCCTTTACCTAATGAAACTTAGAAAGAAAATGTAAAAGAATATTATTTGTTGCTATAAGATAAATAGCATTGCAGTGACATGCTTCTCTGTTTCATCTATCAACAGAGATTACCTTTTGTCTAAAATGTATATCGAGGAGTAATAAGGTGCATGAATGGTTTTATTTTATGGGAAATTTGTAGTGACAATGGCGGTATGCAATTAGTACACAACAAAAGAAGAGTTCATTCTTTGAAATCCTTAATTATTCCTCTTTAGAGCTCCTTACTAATGGGGTCTGGACGTGATCTCAAGGACCTTCTTATTTGAACTATTCTATCTCAAAGCCCCTATTTTACCTCGAGTAGGACTGCTTATTTGAACGAAATAAAGTCTGTCACTGGATGATACTCTCCATGTTAGCACTCCATCCATGCATGATCTGTTCAGGAATTGAACTACATGTCTTATGTTAAGAAAGTTATGCTTCTTCTTGCATATGTTTCGAATGCAAGTCAATAGACTTGCAGCTTCATGGCTATTTTATGGCACCTATTTTCACATGATCATTTGGCATATCTATCAAATTTCCTCTCTCTATATTATTACATGTATAGATTGATCGTTTTTCATCCATTTCCCAACCCTTGCGTTTGTATGTCATCCTTAATTTTGAGTTGTATTTTTCTTGCACCTTAGTTACTGCTTCAATTTATATTCATGGGGCTACAAGAGATATTGAGGAGTGAGAAGAGAGAAACAAAAGAAAAAGAATAAATAGATGAGTTTATATTTTAAATAATATATTGCAAATTGCATTCTAACCTAACCTTCTGTTTTTAGTTTTTTCTAAGTGCATCATGCTCAATCCATAACGTTGTCTACATGAAGCTTCATAGTCACCACATTCATGTTATTTACTACTACTGTGATGATAGCATGCCATTCTGATTGGTTTGTATGGGCCCACTTATAAGCCATATATTCTACTTAAAATATGTTCCATATTTGTTAAGTATACCTCTCTTTTTTCATATTTATTCCTGCTTCCCAAAGAATACATCCTACAGATTTGAATATAGCTTCTTTTTGCTGAAATGTGAAGGTGATAAATTAGTATTCTGTGGCAATCTCAATGGGGTAATTGCTTTGCATTCAGTTGTCCATGTTGCAGCTGAAACAATTGTCAACTTGGTCTTCTGACAAAAGCTAGTACCAGGTGGATTTTACACATTTGCAACCTTTCAGGTGTGGATTATGCTTTCTTCTTTTAGCATATCTTGGAAACATTGAGGAAGTGTTATTGTGTCAATGGGTTCATTCATTGAAAAAACAAACAATGCTTGGATTATCATCGTGACTGATCGTAATAATATCATTTCAGGGCATTAATATAATAATGATATCGAATTAAACAAAGTATATGTGCTCGCTATTGTATGGCTTTCTTTACTTGGTTGGATAAGCTTGTTCTAGATACTCCTCATATGCACTAAGGTTGATGAATTATATTATTTTCTGTTACAAATGTTGGTCTTATTTTGGCTTGTACATTCTGGTAGTACCATATAGCAAAAATGTAAGGACCCTGACATTCGTTTTGGGCTTACCCTGTTTGCTTTGCCTAAACCTTGTGTTGAGATGCTTGCTAATCACCTGAGTTGTGATTAGGGTTTGTTTTTGCTTTGTTGAGGGGTGGAGGTGCAACTTGCAATTTACCCAAGTTTTGGGGTTTGAGTGCAAGTTTGTCACCTTGACAGATGTCTTTCTCTCTCCTTGCATCTTCCAGAGTTGAGAGGATGGGTTGGGCTCGTTGCTTGAGTAGCTTTGGGCTTTGTTGAGCCTTGTTGGTCTTTTTTTTGCCTTGTTAAGGCTTGGTATCAGGCAAGAATGATCATGGTGCCTTGTATCGGCCAAGGAGGTTCATCGACCAAGGAGGTGTATCAGCCAAGGAGGTGTATCGGCCAAGATGGTGGTGGGTGTGTCGGGTTACCATGATGGGCGACACACACCCCACGTGACATTGACTCGCTTGTGTCACCATCTTGGGACAAGTGGTCATTGCCTTGTTAGTGGATGGAAAGTCATGGACAAGTGGTTTGGGATGATAGCATGTCGCATAACCCTGGGACATGTGGTGGTTTGGGCAAGCACATGTGGAGCTATCCCTTAGTGGATGTCCACTTAACCCTCTTACTTATATACCCCCTTCTTTGCTAACTTGGGATCCATTTAGCTCTTTAGTTGCTTTCCTTCTTCCTTGGTGGCTGACACACTTCCCCTTAGTGGAGCATGGTGGATGATACTCTCTCCTTGGTGGGTGGCATAACTCTAGTCTTTTTCTTCCTCTAGTGGTGGCTGAACCCTAGAAGGTGTCTTGCTTATTTGGTGAGTATCTCTCCCTTCTTCCATGGCATCTTCATCTTTTTCTTCTTTCTTCTTCTTCCTTATTCTTTTTCCATGGTGGTTACATGTTGCTCTTCTTTGTGATGATTGAAGGTGGTGCCTTGGAGCTTGGGAGCTTGGTGCTTGGAGCTTTGAAGCTTCAGGAGTGTGCTTGAGGCTGGTTACATAACTCCAAACTGTAGCTATACTACTTCTTTTTATGTTGCATGCTATATGTACTATCTTGATCGGCCATGTTTATCTTGTTGCAAATATCTTTGCTCTAGTATGTGCCCTTGATCTTCTTGGATATGGTGTCATGGTTATGTTGTTTAGATGTGTTCTTGAACCTTGTTGACCGAACCCTTTGGTTAGGATTCTTTGGGCAAAACCCCTCTCTCACTTGGTTGTTGAGAGGTGAGCCTAGGGTTTCCTAATCCAATGGTGTGAATGGTGTGGTCTTGGGGTAAAACTCCTTTCTCTCCCTTTGTCCTTGAAGAGGTGAGCTTGAGCTCTAGTGGTGTAGGCAAAACCCCTCTTTCCCTTAGTCATTGAGAGGTGAGTCTATAATCTAGTTTCTTGGGCAACACTCCTCTCTCGCCATGGACTTGAGAGGTGATCCTTTGGTTAGTCTTGGCCTAGTTGAGGTTGACGATGACCCACCTTGTTGCCCGATATGTGATAGAAATTGCGCAAAACCCCTCTCACTTGGTTGTTGAGAGGTGAGCTACCTCTCTTGATCTTTTAGGGTTTGGTGGTTGTCTTGAGGTTGAAGATGACCCACCCGTCATGGTCTTGGAACCCCTACACGATACCCTTGTGATGTGTTCTGCCTGATATCCCTCTTCTAGGGATGAGTCTTGGGCGATATGCTAGATGGTGTTATGTTGACCTTCTTGACCGATATGACCCTTTACATATGCCTTTGACCGATATGGACCATGCCTTAGATAGTGTTTATTGATGGGTGTTATGCCTTTGGTCGATATGATGCTTCATTGATATCCCCTCTTGGTGCCTTGTGAGAAATGGGTTGGCTCTGGTGACGCCCGACATGAGTCATGGATGGTGAAACCCTAGTCGGCGCCATATTGAGAACCCATATGTAGTACCCTATCCTTGATGGACGATATGGTACCTTGACCGTTATAGGGTCCCAAACCCTAGCTTGAACGATAGATGACCTTGGGTGCTATGGTATTGTTCAAGGGATGGCAGTAGTGTGACCTTGGTTGTTTTGGCTTGATGTTTGCCCAATATGGAACCCTAACCCTAGTGGGCGATAGGGTGTCTTGGCCGATGAGGTGGATGTGCTGCCCGACACACCCCTGGTCATGGATGCACGATACACCCATGATTTCTGGTTGCACGATACACTCTTGGCCCATGACTGCACAACACACCTTGGGTGCCGGTTTGCCCATTATCCCCTTGTGCATGGGTGCATGTCATGCTTGTGGCCAATATCCTTTGGGTGAGGGTTTGAGCCCTGCCCGCCACACCTTTGGTGAGGGTAGGGGACACCCTTGGTGAGGGATGCGCCTAGCCTAGGAGCTCTAGGTTGGTGAACCTTTTTTCTTGAGCCTGCATCTTTGGTTAAGATGACTTTGAGATACGAAATATAGGTTGTGACTAGTAATATGTTTGTTACCTAAGGTCGTTGTTAAGTAAGATGATAAGATAATGGTTATTCTCCCAAAATATGAATGGCATGATAATGATACTATGTTCTCTAAGATTTATGTTTGGTGATCCGGTTATCTCTCTTGATATTCATACTAACCATGTAGATGTATCAAATGAATTCATAGCCAAGTAAGAGCTATGGGGTGTATGTGTTTTGTATAACACTGAACTATGATGTTCCTTGTTGATGAGATAGCATGTATTGCCAGTATGATGAGAAAGGTCTAGTGATCTGATAAAGGATGAGTGCCTATTTGAGGTGTTATCCTATATGATGAGATAAAGGATTGATATCCCATAATGAGGTATGATGATGAAGCCTTGAGAGGTAGTGGCATTATGTGATGAGGGATGGAGATCCCATGTCAATGTGATAATGACAGTAATAATGTGAGAGAATTCTATTTATGTTTTACAACTTGGTTGCCTCAACAATTCACCTAAAATATGCTAATTAATGACAGTGGAACATTTCATGTAGTTTTTCTCGGGCCAGAGATCCATCATCGTCAGTAGCTGGTGATGGTGAAACAAGATCATCCTACGGGATTACCTGGAGCGCATATTGTTGAATATGTGGGGTTTCACCTAGCCGAAAATAGGAGGATTAGAGTGCAACTGCGGTTGTGGACTCAAGATGTGTATACGAGCATGGTGAACAAGCCCATGGCTGAGTATGATAGAGCATGAATGCATTCATGGATCAAGGAGTACGGTAAACTAGCCCGTGGCTCAAGTATACTAGCGTCGTGACATGTACCAAGGGCGGGCTAGATAAAAAGGGTAGACTGTGTGAGCTAACCCTGTGGGTGAGGCCACTCAAGCAAGAGACTACGATCCTGCTTTGGTTATCATGCAATGACCATGAAGAGGTGAGGTCATGGAGTCCGGCTCTCCCAATGACCTTATATGGTACCGCTTTTGGCTTTGCAGACGAAGGTTGGATTTGAGTGGGACAACTCACTTCCTCAGGGCATAACAAAATTGTAATCTAGCTGCATAGTATGTATCACTTAAGCCAAAACACAGAACATTGGTTGAGGCCTTGCATGTATAGTTGCACCAGTTATGTCTTGCAAGTTATTTGTACATTCCTCATATCTTGTGATAAGTTCTTATAAAGATTATCTTGTCAATCATGTTCCATAAAGAAATATTTGATTATATGCCTCATGTATATCTTGGTAAGCTAGTTATGTTCAGTATGTTGTATATATGAGCTGCTTATATCAGTTACCTGCTTTATCTATTTTAGCTCTCCTTTGAGGTTTTATAGTTTCAGCAGGGGTTATGTTTCTCGCTGGGATTGCGTGTCTCAACCCACTGGTTTTAAACCTTTTTAGGTGATCGTGCTAGATGTGGTGGTGGTCGTGAGGTTGCGGCCGAGCAGTAGGAGGTAAGAGATAGATATGTTACTGTTTTGGTTGTTTGGTAGTAGAGTCATCCTTGTACTCTCAGGTCCTTGGAAGTGTTTCGACGACGTCTCGTGATGTATAGCTGATTTATTTTTGTTTATCCTGCTATTGGCCTGGTATGGCCTGTTCTGTAAATAAATAGGTGGTGAGCTCTTTGTGCCTATGTGACAGTGAGATCCGATGAACTATGGACACTTATCAAGGTTTATTTATGTTTATATAATATGTTTCCTTACAGGATAATGATCTGGATGTAATAGTTTCTTTGTTTATCTATTTCGGCAATCTGTTTTAATTAACCCGTGTTTTTGGTAATATGTGGTTTATGGAAGTTTTGCATGTGTTCACGTGGCATTCGTTGTATGTGTGATAAGGGATGTCACAACATGTTTTGGTATCAGAACTCTAGGTTAGCTGAGTCTACAGGGATCTAGGACTAGGCTTGTGTCTGTTCTTGTGAGTTTTCCAGATTTTCTCATAATAACCTTATGCCCCCAGTAGAAGATAAAGCTAAAAGTTGTCTGGATGTCACGAAGAACATGCTGCCGAGAGTAGTGTTGTTGCATCTGTTGATGGAGCACGAGTGTAGGCACATGAAGATTGGGTGCCTGAGGTCCCCCAAGTCAACCTAGCCATTCTTGAGAACCCTGTCTATCAGCACCTTATGGGATAGGTAATGGCAACGATGAATCACATGGTGGATAGATTGCCAGTGCCTCCACCAAAAACACATGCTCCCCATGGTGAATCTT
This sequence comes from Alisma plantago-aquatica, assembly GCA_963693085.1. NCBI lineage: Eukaryota > Viridiplantae > Streptophyta > Magnoliopsida > Alismatales > Alismataceae > Alisma > Alisma plantago-aquatica. The sequence continues at coordinate 133,016,174 of OY856411.1, read as the reverse complement.
TAGGTATTGGGAAGACCTTTGAGCGGCTTCACTGAGTCGGAGCTTTGGAATATGCTGGAACGGCTGATCCAGCGGATGCAGATCTGTGGCTGACCAGTCTTGAGAAGGCCTTCTGGATCCTTGACATTCCCGAAGTAGACAAAGTCAAGAATGTATCTACCTTTTGAAAGGTAGTGCTGGCTACTGGTGGGCCATTGAGGAGAAGAAACGGCCTGGAGAGGTGATAGTTTAGGACTACTTCTGATGGGAGTTCGTAAGTCGATACTTCCCGAAGACCTATCTGGACAAGAAGATCAACCAATTTGAGTGTCTGCACCAAGGATTGATGAGCATCACCGAGTATGAAGCCAAGTTCATGGCCTTTTGAGGTTTTGTCATCATATGGTGGCAACAGATGATGAGAGAATCAGACTGTTTGAGAAAGGTCTAACTATTGAACTGTCAACACCTACTGCTTTAGAAAACCGAGAGCGGTTTTCCACATTTTTGGAGTCTTTCTGAAGGATTGAACGGTCAGTCTGGGAGAAGAGAGAGGCAATGATCAAGAAAAGGCCTACTCAGTTTCAGAAACAGAGGTTTGACAGCCACAAGAAGTCAAGGTTTTCTACGCCTTCTATGAGGCAAGGTTCTAGTGCACCATTGCAGTGGTCACCAAGTAAAGAAAGAGGGTGTGGTTATTCGCCATCCAGAGCTTATAGCACATCTTCAGTAGCAGTGACAGGGCCATCTAGGCCACGGTTAGAGGATAGGTCATGTTATCATTATGGACAGACTAGGCATTTAAAGTCAAATTGCCCAAGGAGAGATGTCGAAGTGACGCAACAACCAAGTCATAATCAATAAGGTTTGGATGGACAGTTGTTTAGTGGCGTATGAGGGTGAAGATGCGGCCAAGCATTGCAATATGGATTGTCTGCTCAAGGAAGCAGAGGATGTGGACAACAAGCAACGACTCGATTCTATGATATGAGTCAGTCGGAGGCGATAGTCAACCCGCAAGTGGTGGCTGGTCAGATGGAGTTATTTCATTCTAATTTGTCTTCTTCTTGCTTTGTATCTGTTTTGGTTGACCCGAGTGCTATGCACTCTTTTATCCCTCGTAGTTTGCTTGATAGTTGTCTTTTACATGTTAGTTGTAAGAAAGATAGCTTGTTGTTAGAAACCCCTCTTGATGGTTCTTCGATGCTTCGAGAGGTGTGTCTGTCCTATGTTCTATCTTTTACGGGACACAAGATAAAATTGTATCTTATACCACTTGATATGCTTGTATTTAATGTAATCCTTGGGATGGATACCCTAGAGAGGTATAAGGTTGTGCTAGACTTTGGTTCCAAGCAAGCGATGTTTTTTGATGATGGTGAGAAGTGGATCTTCCAGGGAGATAGGAATATTCTTCCGACGTGTTTAGTATCATCCATGGTGGCAGAAAAGTTGTTGCGGCAAGGAAGTAAGGAATTCTTAGCTCATGTTGTAGATATTGAGGCAAAAGGTCCGAGTCTTCCGGACGTGACAATTGTCAGAGAGTTTGAGGATGTGTTTCCCAATAAGTTTCCCAGTGTTCCCCCACCTTAAAAGATTGACTTTGAGATCAATCTAGTACCAGGGACACAACCAGTTGCTCAGACACCGTACATGATAGCTCCAGCTGAGATGACAGAGGTAAAGAACCAGTTACAGGAGTTGCTGGATAAAGGTTTCATCAGACTGAGCACACCGTCGTGGGGTGCTCCAGTTCTGTTCGTAAAGAAGAAGGACGGATCAATGCGTCTGTGCATAGATCATAAGAGTTGAACAAAGTCACGATCAAGAACAAGTACCCTTTGCCGAGGATAGATGATATGTTTGATCAGTTGCATGGTGATACGGTGTTCTCAAAGATCAATCTACGATCTGTATATAATCATTTGAGGATCAAGGAGGATGACATACCAAAGTCAGCTTTTAGGTTAAGGTGTGGTCACTTTGAGTTAGTGGTAATGTCGTTCGGGCTAACCAATTCACATGTTGCTTTCATGAATCTAATAAACAGGGTGTTCCATCCATTGCTAGATTAGTTTGTTGTGGTCTTCATAGATGACATCTTGATCTATAGTCAAGATAGTCAACAGCATGAACAACACCTTCGACAAGCATTGACTCTCCTTCGCCAACACCAGTTGTATGCCAAGTTTAGTAAATGTGAGTTCTGGTTGAAGTAAGTGACTTTCTTGGGTTATGTGATATCCGCAGAAGGAGTCAGAGTGGAACCCAAAAAGTGGAGTCAGTTGCGGAGTGGGAGAAACCAAAAACGCCGACTGAAGTTCATAGTTTTATGGGTCTAGTAGGATACTACTGGAGGTTTATAAAGGACTTCAGTGTAATCACATTTCCATTGAAGAAGTTGACCAGGAAGGATGTACCTTTTCTTTGGGATGATCGTTGTCAACGAGCCTTTCAAATCTTGAAGGAGAAGTTGACTAGTGCTCTAGTGTTGTTGTTGCTAGAGCCTGGGAAAGGCTATGTTGTTTTCTATGATGCTTCCAAGAAAGGCTTAGGATGTGTACTGAAGCAGGAAGATCATGTAGTTTCTTTTGCTTCATGACAACTTAAGAAACATGAGGAAAGTAATCCGACACATGATTTAGAGCTGGCATCAGTGGTCCATGCATTAAATATTTGGAGACACTATCTTTTTGGGAAAGTGTGTCAGATCTTTATGGATCATAAAAACTTGAAGTATATCTTCTCGCAGAGTGAGCTGAACATGCGACAGCGTCGGTGGATGGAGTTGATCAGTGATTATGATTGCACTATCGAGTATCATCCTGGTAAGGCAAACATGGTAGCTGATGCGCTTAGCAGATAATCTTCTTTTCTTCCCATGAAGAAGGCATAGTTAAGTTATTTGATATGCCATAGGCGGGATATGTTTGTCTCTTTGTGGAAGATGAATGTATAGTTGGAAATATCTTTGTTGGCAAGATTGTTGGCACAGATGCAAGTGAAACCTACGTTGAGGTAGTAGATCAAAGAAGTGCAACAGGTAGATGTTGCAGTTCAGTTGATTAAATCAGAGTTCGGCAACAAGAAGAGGGATGGCTTTCATGAGTCCGAGGATGGACTAGCTTGTTATCATGATAGGATGGTGGTCCCAGAAATTGACGATTTGAGGAAGTTAGTGCGCTAGGAAGCACACACATTGATGTATGCTATGCATCCAGGTGTCACCAAGATGTATCATAATCTAAAGGATCTGTATTGGTGGCATGGTTTGAAGAGAGGCATGGCCTAGTTTGTAGCTAAGTGTGTGGTATGCCAGCAAGTCAAGGCTGAGCATCAGAAACTAGCAGGTACATTGCAACCCATGCCAATACCACAATGGAAATGGGATCATATAACCATGTATTTCATAGTTGGTTTGCCAAGGATAGCTAGGAATCATGATTCCGTTTGGGTGACAGTGGATAGGTTGACGAAGTCCTCTCATTTCATTCTGGTGAAGACAACATACACAATAGAAAAGCTTTCTCATGTGTATGTGGATGAGATTATGCGTTTGCACGGTGTGCCCAAAACAATTGTCTCCGACCCAGGTCCCCAGTTCATGAGTCGTTTTTGGGAATAGTTGCACAAAGTGTTGGGAACGTAGTTGAGGTTCAGTACCACTTTCCATCCACAGACAGATGGACAATTTGAAAGGACTATTCAGACTTTGGAGGATCTTCTCCGATCTTGTGTTTTGCAGTTCCTAGGCAGTTGGGGCATGCATCTCAGTTTGATAGAATTCACCTACAACAATAGTTACCAACGGAGTATCGACATGGCACCTTATGAGGCTTTATATGGCAGGAATTGTAGATCTCCTCTATGTTGGTATGAGTCTGGAGAGTATCAGCTTTTGGGTCCTGAGTTAGTGCAGCAGACAACAAAAAAGATCAAAGTGATACAACAACAATTGAAAACGACACAAGACAGACAGAAGTCATATATAGATAATCACAGACGACCTCTAGAGTTCCAAGTGGGAGACAAGGTGTATCTCAAGGTCTCACCATGGAAAGGCGTGTTGAGGTTTGGCCGGAAAGGCAATTTGGCTCCCAGATATGTGGGGCCATATCCGGTGATGGCACGTGCTGGGAAGGTGTCTTACAAGTTGGAGCTACCACCAGAGTTGCACATGCTACATCCACTGTTCCATGTTAGTATGTTAAAGAAAAGTCATCCAGGCACAGAGATAGTGATACAACCGGTTGAGGTTGAGTTGGATGAAGATGTGACATACGAAGAAGGTCTAGTGATGATCCTCGACAGAAGAGTAAAGAAGTTGAAGAGGAAGGACCTAGTTCTTGTGAAGGTTCTTTAGCATCATCATGGTATTGAGGAATCCATGTGGGAGCTTGAGGAAGAGATGAGGAGGAAGTATCCCTCGCTTTTCTCTTTGGATTTTGAGGGCAAAATCCCTTTGTAGTGGTTTATGGCTTGTATGGACCCTGACCTTCATTTTGGGCTTACCTTGTTTGCTTTGCTAAACCTTGTGTTGAGATGCTTTCTAATCACCTGATTTGTGATTATGGTTGGTTTGTGCTTTGTTGGGGGATGGAGGTGCAACTTGCAATTTACCCATGTTTTGGGGTTGGTGTGCAAGTTTGTCACCTTGAGAGATGTATTTCTCTCTCATTCATCCTCCAGAGTTGAGAGGATGGGTTGGGCTCGTTGCTTGAGTAGCTTTGGGCTTTGTTGAGCCTTGTTTGGCTTTGTTTTGCCTTGTTAAGGCTTGGTATCGGGCAAGGGTGAGTCTGGTGCCTTGTTTCGGCCAAGGAGATGTATCAGCCAAGGAGGTGTATTGGCCAAGATGGTGGTGGGTGTGTTGGGTTACCATGATGGACCCACTTGACCTAGCCTCGTTTGTGACACCATCTTGGGACAAGTGGTCGTTGCCTTGCTAGTGGGTGGCAAGTAATGGACAAGTGGTTTGGGATGCTAGCATGTGGCATAACCCTTGGACATGTGGTAGTTTGGGTGAGCAAATGTGGAGCTATCCCTTAGTGGACGCCCACTTAACCCTCTTGCTTATATACCCCCTTCTTTGCTAGCTTGGGATACCTTTAGCTCTTGAGTTGCTTTCCTTCTTCCTTGGGGGCTGATACAATTCCCCTTGGTGGAGCTTGGTGGCTGATACTCTCTCCTTGGTGGGAAACATAGCTCTATTCTTCTTCTTCCTGTAGTGGTGGCCGAACCCTAGAAGGTGTCTTGCTTCTTTGGTGAGTATCTCTCCATTCTTCCATGGCATCTTCTTCTTCTTCTTCTTTCTTCTTCTTCCTTCTTCTTCGGCCATGGTGGTTACATGTTGCTCTTCTTTGTGTAGGCCAAAGGTGGTTCCTTGGAGCTTGGAAGCTTGGTGCTTGGAGCTTTGGAGCTTGAGGAGTGTGCTAGAGGCGGGTTACATAACTCCTAACCCTAGCTATACTACTTCTTTTTATGTTGCATGCTATATGTGCTATCTTGATCAGCCATGTTTATCTTGTTGGAAATATCTTTGCTATAGTATGTGCCCTTGATATTTTTGGATATGGTGTCATGGTTATGTCTTGAACCTTGTTGACCGAACCCTTGGGTTAGGATTCTTTGGGCAAAACCCTTCTCTCACTTGGTTGTTGAGAGGTGAGCCTAGGGTTTCCTAATCCAATGGTGCTTATGGTGTGTTCTTGGGGCATAACTACTTTCTCTCCCTTTGGCCTTGAAGAAGTGAGCTTGAGCTATAGTGGTGTAGGCAAAACCCCTCTCTCCCTTAGTCATTGAGAGGTGAGTCTATACTCTAGTTGCTTGGGCAACACCCCTCTCTCGCCATGGACTTGAGAGGTGAGCCTTTGGTTGGTCTTGGCCTAGTTGATGTTGATGATGACCCACCTTGCTGCCTGATATGTGATAGATGTTGTGCAAAACCCCTCTCACTTGGTTGTTGAGAGGTGAGCCAACTCTCTTGATATTTTAGGGTTTGGTGGTTGTCTTGAGGTTGAAGATGACCCACCCGTCATGGTCTTGGAACACCTGCACGATACCCTTGTGATGTGTTCTGCCCGATATCACTCTTCAACGGATGAGTCTTGGGCGATATGTTAGATGGTGTTCTGTTGACCTTATTGACCGATATGACCCTTTACTCCTGTTGATGTTGTTGGGCAATATGCCTTTGACCGATATGGACCTTGCCTTAGATAGTGTTTGTTGCTGGGCATTCTGCCTTTGGCCGATATGATGCTTGGTAGATATCCCCTCTTGGTGCCCTGGGCTACATGGGTTGGCTCTGGTGTCGCTCGACATGAGTCATAGATGGTGAAACCCTAGTGGGTGCCATAGTGAGGACCGATATGTAGTACCCTAACCTTGATGGACGATATGGTACCTTGATCGTTATAGGGTCCCAAACCCTAGATTGAACGATAGATGACCTTGGGCACTATGGTATCGTTCAAGGGATGGCAGTAGTGTGACCTTGGGTGTTTTGGCTTCATGGTTGCTCTATATGGAACCCTAACCCTAGTGGGCGATAGGGCATCTTGGTCGATGAGGTGGATGTGCTGCCCGACACACCCAAGGACATGGATGCACGATACACCCATAATTTCTAGTTGCATGATGCACTCTTGTCCAATGACTGCACGACACAACTTGGGTGTTGGTTGGCCCGTTAACCCCTTATGCATGGGTGAATGTCATGGTTGTGGTCGATATCCTTTGGGTGAGGGTTAGTGCCCTGCCCGCCACACCTTTGGTGAGGGTAGGCGACACCCTTGGTGAGGGATGCGCCTAGCCTAGGAGCTCTAGGTTGGTGAACCTTTTGTCTTGAGCCCACATCTTTGGTTAAGATGACTTTGAGATATGAAAGATAGGTTGTCACCAGTAATATGTTTGTTACCTAAGGTCGTTTTTAAGTAAGATGATAAGACAGTGGTTATGCTCCCTAAATCTGAATGGCATGATAATGATACTATGTTCTCTAAGATTTATGTTTGGTGATACAGTTATCTCTCTTGATATGCATACTAACCATGCAGATGTATCAAATGAATTCATAGCCAGGTGAGAGCTATGATGTGTATCTGTTTTGTATAACATTGAACTATGATGTTCCTTGTTGATGAGATAACATGTATTGCCAATATGATGAGAAAGGTATGGTGATATGATAAAGGTTGAGTGCCTTCTTGAGGTGTTATCCTCTATGATGAGATAAAGGATTGATATCCCATAATGAGGTATGATGATGATGCCTTGAGAGGCAGTGGCATTATGTGATGAGGGATTGAGATCCCATGGAAATGTGATAATGACAGTAATAATGTGAGACAATGTAGTTTATGTTTTACAACTTGGTTGCCACAATAATTCACCTAAAATATACTAATTAATGACAGTGGAACATTTCATGTAGTTTTGCCCTAGACATAGATCCATCATCGTCAGTAGCTGGTGATGCTGAAATAGGATCATCCTGCGGGATTACCTGGAGTGCATATTGTTGAATATGTGGGGTTTCTCCTAACCAAAAATAGGAGGATTAGAGTGCAACTGCAGTTGTAGACTCAAGATATGTATAAGAGCATAGTGAACAAGCCCATGGCTCAGTATGATAGAGCATGAATGCGTTCATGGCTCAAGGAGCATGGTGAACTGGCTTGTGGCTCAAGTATACTAGTTCCATGACCTGTACCAAGGGTGGGATAGATAAAAAGCATAGACTATTTGAGCTAACCCTATGGATGAGGCCACTCAAGCAATAGATTGTGGTCCTACTTTGGTTATCGTGCACTGACCACGTAGAGGTGAGGTCATGGAGTCTGGCTCTCCCAATGACCTTGTATGGCACCGGTTTTGGGCTTCGCAGCCGAAGGATGGATTTGAGCGGGACGACTCACTTCCTCAAGGCATAATAAAATTGTAATCTAGCCGTATAGTATGTATCGCTTAAGGCAAAACACGGAATATTGGTTGAGGCCTTGCATGTATAGTTGCAACAATTATGTCTTGCAAGTTATTTGTACATTCCTCATATTTTCTGATAAGTTCTTATAAAGCTTATCTTGTCAATCATGTTCTATAATGAAATATCTGGTTATATGCCTCCTGTATATCTTGGTAAGCTAGTTCTGTTCAGTATGTCATATATATGAGCTGCTTATATCAGTTACATGCTTTATCTGTTCTAGCTCTCCTTTGAGGTTTTATAGTTTCGGCGGGGGTTATGTTTCTCGTTGGGACTGTGTGTCTCACCCCAATGGTTTTAAACCTTTTTAGGTGATCGTGCTAGACGTGGTGGTGGTCGTGAGGTTGCGGCCGAGCAGTAGGAAGAATAGTAGGAGGAAAGAGATAGATATGTTGCTGTTTTGGTTGTTTGGTAGTAGAGTCCTAGAGTCATCCCTGTACTCTCAAGTCCTTGGAAGTGTTTCGACGACGTCTCGCAATTTATAGATGATGAATTTTTATTTATCCTACTATTGGCCTGGTATGGCCTGTTCTGTAAATAAACAGGTGGTGAACTCTTTGTGCCTATGTGACAACTGGATCCTATGAACTATGGACACATATCAAGGTTTATTTATGTTTATATAACATGTTTCCTTGCAGGATAAGGATATGGATGTAGTAGTTTCTTTTTTTATACTAGTTTTCACAATCGGTATTAATTAACCCGTGTTTTCGGTAATATGTGGTTTATGGAAGATCCACACGTTTTCGTGTGGCATTTCATTGTCTGCATGATAGCGGGATGTCACAACAAGTTTTGGTATCAGGGCCCTAGGTTCACTAAGTCTACAGGGATCTAGGACTAGTCTTGTGTCTATTCTTGTGAGTTTTCCAGATTTTCTCATAATAACATTCTACCCCAAGTAGAAGATAAAGCTAAAAGATGTCTGGAAGTCACGAAGAACATGCTGCCGAGAGAAGTACAGTTGCATCTGTTGATGGAGCACGAGTGCATGCACATGAAGATTGGATGCCTGATGTCCCCCAATTCGACCCAGCCATTCTTGAGAACCCTGCCTATCAACACCTTATGGGACAGGTAATGGCAATGATGAATCACATGGTGGATAGATTGCCAGTGCCTCCACCAAGAACACAGTCTCCCCATGGTGAATCATTAGGTATTGGGAAGAGCTTTGAGCGGCTTCGCCGAGTCAGAGCTTCGGATTATGCTGGAACGGCTGATCAAACAAATGCAGATATGTGGCTGACATGTCTTGAGAAGGCCTTCCGGATCCTTGACATCCCCGAAGCAGACAAAGTCAAGCATGATGTATACCTTATGAAAGGTAGTCCTAGCCACTGCTGGGCCGTTGAGGAGGAGAAACGGCCTGGAGAGGTGATAGTTTGGGACGTCTTCGGATGGGAGTTCGTAAGTCGATACTTCCCGAAGACCTATCTGGATGAGAAGATCAACCAATTTGAGCGTCTGCGCCAAGGATCGATGAGCATCACCGAGTATGAAGCCAAGTTCATGCACTTGTTGAGGTTTTGTCCTCATATGGCGGCAATAGATGATGATAGAATCAGACCGTGTGAGAAAGGTTCGAGTGTTGAACTGTCAACACCTACTGCTGATTTAGAAAGTCGAGAGTGGTTTGCCACGTTTTTAGAGTTTGTCCAAAGGATTTAATGGTCAGTCCGAGAGAAGAGAGAGTCTATGATTAAGAAAATGCCTACTCAATTTCAGAAACAGAGGTTTGACAGCCAGAAGAAGTCGAGGTTTTCTGCACCTTTCTATGTGGCGAGGTTCCAGTGCACCATTGCAGTGGTCACCAAGTAAAGGAAGAGGGCGTGGTTATTCACCATCCAGAGCTTATAGCACACCTTCAGTAGCAGTGATAGGGCCATCTAGGCCACAGTTAGAGGACATATCAAGTTATCACTGTGGACAGACCGGGCATTTGAAGTCAAATTGCCCAAGGAGAGATTTCGAAGTGACACAACAACCAAGACAGAATCAACAAGGTCTAGATAGACAACATTTTAGTGGCGTTAGAGGGAGAGGATGTGGCCAAGCATCGCAAGCTGGATCGTCTGCTCAAGGAAGCATAGGACGTGGACAGCAAGCAATGACTCGATTGTATGCTATGAGTCAGCCGAAGGCGATAGTCAACCCGCGAGTGGTGGCAGGTCATATGGATTTATTTTATTCTGATTTGTCTTCTTCTTGCTTTGTATATGTTTTGGTTGACCCGGGTGCTATGCACTCTTTTATCACTCATGGTTTGCTTGATAGATATCTTTTACTTGTTAGTTGTAAGAAAGATAGCTTGTTGTTAGAAACCCCTCTTGATGGTTCTTCGATGCTTCAAGAGGTGTGTCTGTCTTGTGTTCTATCTTTTTCGGGATACAAGATACAAGTGGATCTTATACCACTTGATATGCTTGGATTCGATGTAATCCTTGGGATGGATACCCTAGAGAGGTATAAGGTTGTGCTAGACTGTGGTTCCAAGCAAGCAGTGTTTGTTGATGATGGTGAAAAGTGCATCTTCCAAGGAGATAGGAAGATTCTTCTGACCTGCTTAGTATCATCCATGGTGGCAGAAAAGTTGTTGCAACAAGGATGTAAGGCATCTTAGGTCATGTTGTGGAACCGAGGTAAAAGTTTTGAGTCTTTCGGACATGACAGTTGTCAGAGAGTTTGAGGATGTGTTTCCCGATGAGTTTCTCAAATGAGTTTGAGGATGTGTTTCCTGATGAGTTTGAGGATGTGTTTCCCCCACCTCGAGAGATTTACTTTGAGATCAATCTAGTTTCAGGGACACAACCAGTTGCTCAGACACCATACAGGATGGCTCCAGCTGAGATGGAAGAGTTAAAGAAGCAGTTACAAGAGTTGTTGGATAAAGGTTTCATCAGACTGAGCACATCGCCGTGGGGTGCTCCAGTTCTGTTCGTAAAGAAGAAGGATGGATCAATGCGTCTGTGCATATATTATAAGCAATTGAAAAAAGTCACGATCAAGAACAAGTACCCTTTGTCGAGGATAGATGATCTGTTTGATCAGTTGTGTGGTGCTACGATGTTCTCAAAGATCGATCTACAATCTAGATATCATCAGTTGAGGATTAAGGCTGATGACATACCAAAGTCAGCTTTTAGGATGAGGTATGGTCACTTTGAGTTTGTGGTCATGCCATTCAAGCTAACTATTGCACTTACTGCTTTCATGGATCTAATGAACAGGGTGTTCCAACCATTTCTAGGTCAGTTTGTTGTGGTCTTCATAGATGACATCTTAATCTATAGTCGAGATAGTCAACAACATGAACAACACCTTCGACAAGCGTTGACTCTCCTTCACCAACACTAGTTGTATGCCAAGTTTAGTAAATGTGAGTTCTGGTTGAAGGAAGTGACGTTCTTGGGTCATGTGATATCCGCGGAAGGAGTCAGAGTGGACCCCAGGAAGGTGGAGTTAGTTACGGAGTGGGAGCAACCAAAAATGCCGACTGAAGTTTGTAGTTTTCTGGGTCTAGCAGGATACTACCGGAGGTTTATATAGGAATTCAGTGTATTCATGTTGTTGTTGACGAAGTTGACCAAGAAGGATGTACCTTTTGTTTGGGATGATCGTTGTCAACAAGCCTTTCAAAGCTTAAAGGAGAAGCTGACTAGTGCTCTAGTGTTGGTGTTGCTAGAGCCTGGGAAAAGTTATTTTTTTTCTGTGATGCTTCCAAGAAAGGCTTGCGATGTGTACCGATGCATGAAGATCATGTGGTTTCTTTTGCTTTGCGACAACTTAAGAAACATGAGGAATGTTATCCGACACATGATTTAGAGCTGGCAGCGGTGGTCCATGCGTTAAAGATTTGGAGACACTATCTTTATGGGGAAGTGTGTCAGATCTTTACGGATCATAAAAACCTAAAGTATATGTTCTCGCAGAGTGAGTTAAACATGAGACAGCGTCACTGGATGGAGCTGATCAATGATTACGATTGCACCATCGAGTATCATCCTGGTAAGGAAAATGTGGTAGCTGATGTGCTTAGTAGATAGTCTTCTTCTCTTCCCAAAAAGACGGCATCGTTAAGTTCTTTGATATGCCATAGGTGGGATATGTTTGTCTCTTTGTGGAAGATGCATGTACAGTTGGAAATATCTTTGTTGGCAGGACTGTTGGCACAGATGCAAATGAAACCTACGTTGAGGTAGCAGATCAAAGAAGCACAACAGGCAGATGCTACAATTCATTTGATTAAATCAGAGTTCAACAACAAGAAGAGGGATGGCTTCCATGAGTCTGAGGATGGACTAGTTTGTTATCATGACAGGATGGTGGTCCCAGATGTTGACGATTTGAGGAAGTTAGTGCTCGAGGAAGAACACACATTGATGTATGCTATGCATCCAGGTGTCACCAAGATGTATCATAATCTAAATGATCTGTATTGGTGGCCTGGTTTGAAGAGAGGCATGGCCGAGTTTGTAGCTAAGTGTGTGGTATGCCAACAAGTCAAGGCTGAGCATCAGAAGCTAGCAGGTACGTTGCAACCCATGCCAATACCACAGTGGAAATGAGATCATATAACCATGTATTTCGTAGTTGGTCTGCCAAGGGCAACTAGGAATCATGATTCCATTTGGGTGATATGCACAGGTTGACGAAGTCTTCTCATTTCATTCTGGTGAAGACAACATACACAAAATAAAAGCTTGCTCAGGTGTATGTGGATGAGATTAAGCATTTTCATGGTGTGCCCGCAACAACAGTCTCTGACCGAGGTCTCCAGTTCACGAGTCATTTTTGGGAATTGTTGCACAAAGTATTGGGAACACAGTTGAGGTTCAGTACTGCTTTCCACACGCAGACATATGGACAACCTGAAAGGACTATTCAGACTTTGGAGGATCTTCTCCGATCTTGTGTTTTGCAGTTCCTAGGCAGTTGGGGCATGCATCTCAGTTTGATAGAATTCACCTACAACAATAGTTACCAACGGAGTATCGACATGGCAGCTTATGAGGCTTTATATGGCAGGAATTGTAGATCTCCTCTATGTTGGTATGAGTCTGGAGAGTATCAGCTTTTGGGTCCTGAGTTAGTGCAGCAGACAACAAAAAAGATCAAAGTGATACAACAACAATTGAAAATGGCATAGGACAAATAGAAGTTGTATGCAGATAGTCATTGACGACTTTTAGAGTTCTAGGTGGGAGACAAGGTGTATCTCAAGGTCTCACCATGAAAAGGCATGTTGATGTTTGGCCGGAAAGACAAGTTGGCTCCCAGATATATGGGGTCATATCTGGTGATGGCACGTGTTGCCAAGGTGGCTTACAAGTTGGAGCTACCACTAGAGTTGCACAGGCTACATCTGGTGTTCCATGTCAGTTTGCTAAAGAAAAGTCATCCAGGCATAGAGATAGTGGTACAGCCGGTTGAGGTTGAGTTGGATGAATATGTGACATACGAAGAAGGTCCAGTGATGATCCTCGAGAGAAGAATGAATAAGCTGAAGAGGAAGGACGTAGTTCTTGTGAAGGCTCTTTGGCATCATCATGGTGTTGAGGAAGCCACGTGGGACCTTGAGGAAGAGATGAGGAGGAAGTATCTGTCGCTTTTCTCTTCAGATTTCGAAGGAAAAATCCCTTTGTAGAGGTTTATGGCTTGTAAGGACCCTGACCTTCATTTTGGGCTTACCTTGTTTGCTTTGCCTAAACCTTGTGTTGAGATGCTTGCTAATCACCTGAGTTGTGATTATGGTTTGTGTGTGCTTTGTTGAGGGGTGGAGGTGCAACTTGCAATTTACCCAAGTTTTGGGGTTGGTGTGTAAGTTTTTCACCTTGAGAGATGTCTTTCTCTCTCCTTGCATCCTCAAGAGTTGAGAGGATGGGTTGGGCTCGTTGCTTGAGTAGCTTTGGGCTTTGTTGAGCCTTGTTGGGCTTTGTTTTGCCTTATTAAGGCTTGGTATCGGGCAAGGGTGAGCCTGGTGCCTTGTATCGGCCAAGGAGGTTTATCGTCCAAGGAGGTGTATCGGCCAAGGAGGTGTATCGGACAAGATGGTGGTGGGTGTGTCGGGTTACCATGATGGGTGACACACACCCCACTTGACCTAGCCTGGTTTGTGTCACCGTCTTGGGACAAGTGGTCGTTGCCTTGCTAGTGGGTGGCAAGTCATGGATAAGTGGTTTGGGATGCTAGCATGTGGCATAACCCTTGTACATGTGGTGGTTTGAGCGAGCGCATGTGGAGCTATCCCTTAGTGGACGCCCACTTAACCCTCTTGCTTATATGCCCCCTTCATTGCTAGCTTGGGATCCCTTTAGCTCTTTAGTTGCTTTCCTTCTTCCTTGGTGGCCGATAGACTTCCCCTTGGTGGAGCTTGGTGGCTGATACTCTCTCCTTGGTGGGCGACATAGCTCTAGTCTTCTTCTTCCTCTAGTGGTGGCCAAACCCTAGAAGGTTTCTTGCTTCTTTGGTGAGTATCTCCCCCTTCTTCCATGGCATCTTCATCTTCTTCTTCTTTCTTCTTCATCCTTCTTCTTCGGCCATGGTGGTTACATGTTGCTCTTCTTTGTGTAGGCCGTAGGTGGTGCCTTGGTGCTTGGAAGCTTGGTGCTTGGAGCTTTGGAGTTTGAGGAGTGTGCTTGAGGTGGGTTACATAACTCCTAACCCTAGCTATACTACTTCTTTTTATTTTGCATGTTATATGTGCTATCTTTATCAGCCATGTTTATCTTGTGGGAAATATCTTCGCTCTAGTATGTGCCCTTGATCTTGTTGGATATGGTGTCATGGTTATGTCATTTAGATGTGTTCTTGAACCTTGTCGACCGAACCCTTGGGTTAGGATTCTTTGGGTAAAATCCCTCTCTCACTTGGTTGTTGAGAGGTGAGCCTAGGGTTTCCTAATCCAATGGTGCGTATGGTGTGTTCTTGGGGCAAAACTACTTTCTCTCCCTTTGGCCTTGAATAGGTGAGCTTGAGCTCTAGTGGTGTAGGAAAAACCCCTCTCTCCCTTAGTCGTTTAGAGGTGAGTCTATACTCTAGTTGCTTGGGAAACACCCCTCTCTCGCCATGGACTTGAGAGGTGAGCCTTTGGTTGGTCTTGTCCTAGTTGAGGTTGATGATGACCCACCTTGTTGCCCGATATGTGATAGAAGTTGTGAAAAACCCCTCTCACTTGGTTTTTGAGAGGTGAGCCAACTCTCTTGATCTTTTAGGGTTTGGTGGTTGTCTTGAGGTTGAAGATGACCCACCAATCATGGTCTTGGAACCCCTGCACAATACCCTTGTGATGCGTTCTGCCCGATATCCCTCTTCTAGGGATGAGTCTTGGGTGATATGCTAGATGGTGTTTTGTTGACCTTCTTGATGGATATGACCCTTTACCCCTATTGATGTTGTTGGGCGATAGGCCTTTGACCGATATGGACCTTGCCTTAGATAGTGTTTGTTGTTGGGCGTTATGCCTTTGGCCGATATGATGCTTGGTAGATATCCCCTCTTGGTGCCCTGGGTGACATGGGTTGGCTCTAGTGTCACTCAACATGAGTCTTGGATGGTGAAACCCTAGTGGGCGCCATAGTGAGGACCGATATGTAGTACCCTGACCTTGATGGATGATATGGTACCTTGACCATTATAGGGTCCCAAACCATAGCTTGAACGATAGATGACCTTGGGTGCTATGGTATCGTTCAAGGGATGGATGTACTGTGACCTTGGGTGTTTTGGCTTGATGGTTGCCAGATATGGAACCCTAACCCTAGTGGGCGATAGGTCGTCTTGGCCGATGAGGTGAATGTGCTGCCCGACACACCCCTAGTCATGGCTGCACGATACACCCATGATTTCTGGTTGCACGATACACTCTTAGCCCATTACTGCACGACACACCTTGGGTGTTGGTTGGCCTGTTATCCCCTTGTGCATGGGTGCATGTCATGGTTGTGGTCGATATCCTTCGGGTGAGGGTCAGTGCCCTGTCCGCCACACCTTTGGTGAGGGTAGGCGACACCCTTGGTGAGGTATGTCCCTAGCCTAGGAGCTCTAGGTTGGTGAACCTTTTGTCTTGAGCCCACATCTTTGGTTAAGATGACTTTGAGATATGAAATATAGGTTGTGACCATTAATATGTTTGTTACATAAGGTTGTTGTTAAGTAAGATGATAAGATAATGGTTATGCTCCCTAAATTTGAATGGCATCTTAATGATACTATGTTCTCTAAGATTTATGTTCAGTGATCCAGTTATCTCTCTTAATATGCATACTAACCATGCAGATGTATTAAATGAATTCATAGTTGTGGGCTCTGATCTCCAAAATACAAGATAAACATAGTGGAAGCGATTTGATTAACAGCGGAATACGAAAAATCATGAGAAATTAAAACATTTCGAAAACGAGATCTCAAAAACCTGAAACTCCTTTTATAAAATTAAGATGAACTTTTTACATCTCTGATAGATCACTTCATGAGTTATTATACACAGCCAGATACAAAATCTCAAGATTTAAAACCCAAAATCTCAGACCAAAAGACTCCAAGGACCTGAGAGTACAGAGACGATATAAGACTTTCTAACTACATGACTTAGCAGTCAGTATCTCCACCTGAGATTCACTGCTGCCCCTCGTGCTCTTTCTGCTAATTCTGATCACCTGCAGACTGGTTCCTTCCTCCTCGACGACCACCTTAAAAGTTGAAATCTACGGGGTGAGACAATTTAAATAATTGTCCCAGCGAGAGTTATAACTCTCCGCCAAAAACTTTGTTAAAAGCAATCAAAGGAATATCATGAACAGCTAACTTTAGATTATTCACAGCAGGCTTGATAACAATTACTCATCTTTATTAAGGAATATGAAAAACATGTATACTAATACTTGAATAGGATATTAAATGCAAGCAATGTTATATCAATCAATGTTCCTCGTAGTTCAACCTAAACATTTATGCTACGCGGTTGATTATGTTTTACAAACATCATTATGCCCTGCGGAGATGAGGTATACTGCTCATACTCCAACCGATCACTAGTAAGTCGCATCGGTATCATACTAGGTCATCGAAAGAGCTGGATTCTCATGACCTTCAACTACCTCAGTCAAAATGAGAATAAACATGCAGGACACCTAGTGTCTCTGCCAATATAGCTCACCAGGGTATTCTGGTACTTCGCTATTAGAGTCACAGTGGCATTCTGCACTCTCCTCTATCGAAAGATTTCATGTTTATCTCTCATCAATGCGGTATAAAAGATTCCTTTGGGAGAATAGTGTTACATCATCCCGGTATAAGCATATAGTGAAGGGCTGATGGATTAAGATACATCCACATCAACTCCTGCACTAGGATGTAAGGATATACACATCCATATTCCCCCATATACTCTAAAGTATGTGATCCAGGAGTTCCCTTAGGAAAACATGTTTCACCATCATTTAAACTCTGACAATGATGGATCTATGATCAGGGCTCTACATGGTATGATTATACTTGATTATTAGGTACATTTCAATATTCTTTTAGCATCATACATGTTTCCAAACATTCAAGTACTAAACATGGCTATAACAGAAGAATTCTAAATGTAACAGGTGTTACTCATATCAGTTATCAGATGGATATCAATTCTTAATCATCTTATCACTATAATTCAGGAACGTGGGTGTTCACACCCTTATATCATCATAACACTTTGTTATCAAATGACATGTCAGCATCAAGTCATCTATTAGCATGACCCTGATGTCATTCATGGCCCTTAAGGCATATCCGTTTCATATGATGCCATTTGCATCTAGGCAACATAGTTATTTATGTTCATAAGCTATTGACATGTTTTCAATGAATATGATGTCATGATCCTTACCTGGATATGATTATTCCCTTATAAGAACCTGCATGATTAATTCAATTGATAATAATCAACAATTCATAATCAGATCAGCAGTCAATAAAACAGAATTAACCCTTCAATTCAAAGCTTATACTTTTATGTTCTTACAAAGCGTAAGATTCCCTTGTTTACATCATTTAAGGTTATTGACCCCTTTCATTAAGATTGGGAATAATAATTCCTCATCTCATATCTTGATAATACAATTCATTCTTAAAGGACTAACATGAGTTTAGAGTTTATTGTTCATTTCAACATATTACTATGAACTAGGGTTTACTATTCACATTTCTCATGATTACCCTAGAATTAGGGTTTACTATTCACATTACTCATGATTACCCTAGAATTAGGGTTTACTATTCACATTACTAATGATTACCCCAGAATTAGGGTTTACTATTCACATTACTCATGATTACCCTAGAATTAGGGTTTACTATTCACATTACTCATGATTACCCTAGAATTAGGGTGTACTATTCACATCATAGTGAAATGAGCTCATAGCATCATCATGAATAAGAAACATCATCATTGATGCTTTCAAATTAGGTTAATACTCGTCAATTATCTTAATTAGGGTTTTCATGATCTCTCATAAGTGGATCATACCCTAACCCTACATATTCATATACATTGAAGGTACTTTATTTGAGTTTTAACCATAATTGGTACTTTCTCTCTCTCCTTACTACTGGATGGTGATTACATCACTCTAGATAGGGTTGTGTTAAGTCCTTATTGATTAACATAAACCAAATCACCACTATCATGTCATTAGGGTTTACATAAAACAAGGTATCCTTTAATTGAACCCATTTAAGTTGAAATGAGTGTGAACCCATTTGAGTTGAAACGGGTGTGAACCCATTTGGATTGAAACGAGTGTGAACCCATTAGGATTGAAACGAGTGTGAACCCATTTGAGTTGAAACGGGTGTGAACCAATTTGAGTTGAAACGGGTGTGAACCCATTTGAATTGAAATGAGTGTGAACCCATTTGAGTTGAAACGGGTGTGAACCCGTTTGAGTTGAAACGGGTGTGAACCCATTTGGATTGAAACGAGTGTGAACCCATTTGGATTGAAACGAGTGTGAACCCATTTGAGTTGAAACGGGTGTGAACCCATTTGGATTGAAATGAGTGTGAACCCATTTGAGTTGAAATGGGTGTGAACCCATTTGAGTTGAAACGGGTGTGAACCCATTTGAGTTGAAACGGGTGTGAACCCATTTGAGTTGAAACGAGTGTGAACCCATTTGAGTTGAAATGAGTGTGAACCCATTTGAGTTGAAACGGGTGTGAACCCATTTGGATTGAAATGAGTGTGAACCCATTTGAGTTGAAACGGGTGTGAACCCATTTGAGTTGAAACGGGTGTGAACCCATTTGAGTTGAAACGAGTGTGAACCCATTTGAGTTGAAATGAGTGTGAACCCATTTGAGTTGAAACGGGTGTGAACCCATTTGACCTATTGGTCCAAGATCATTTAGTAAAGTTGGATAAGGACCAACATAGGTATTAACGCCCTTTGTCTTCAACATTGAAACCAAGGTCTGTTCTTCATGAAAAAGCTTGCAAGGGTGCAAAGAAAGATCCGGAAGAAGAAGAACTAACTATTATTTGCACGAATAAAAGTATGCATAACAAAGCAAGGTGTAGAGTTATAAAACCCGCCTCAAACGTTGTTCTTAGAACTCCAAGCTTCCAAGATTTGAAACTTTAATGGTGGCTTGAGCTCCACAGGTCATCCAAGGTTGTTTCTTCAAGGAAAAGTTGGGAAGGATTGGCTAGGAAGAGAAAGCTAAGTGAATTAACCATGAAACCAACCTTATACAAGGATTTCCTCCATGAATCCAAGCTAGAAGATGGTGCTCTCTTACCTTAGAACAGATTGGTTGTTTCCCTGAGCTCCAAAGCTTTGCCTTGGTCGGTTGAGAAAGATGAGAAGTGAGGAAGTGAAGGGAATACGTTTGTTTGTTTTACAAGGAACTAGGCTTATATACCTTAGGTTGTTTTCCACCATAAGGACCTCTAAAACATAGATTTCTCATCTAAGTCCCTTCTTCTTTCTAAGGCACGTCCAAGCATGATAATCTTATGCAAAGCTCATCAAAACTCAAGATCTAAGGGTAAAGAAAACCAACATGCATACTAAGGTACATATATGAAGGGTCTCCTTACTCTTACTAGGTGTTTTTACTACAAAAGTCATCCTTCTTATCCAATTATTTAATTGAAGCGCCCCTCTCATCATTTCTTCTCTAAATGATGTAAAGAGTCAGAAAAGATATACTAGAAGGTATATTTTACATGTTGCACTCCATATTTTGGGTAAATTTCACTTTTCACCAAAATTAGGGTTTTAAGCACAAGGGTTGCTCCACAAGTTGCACCTTGGTGCCCAAACTTGGGAAATCCATCATACCTGATCATATTCCTTCATATGATGTCTCATTATTAGAGGAACATCTTAACCTGTGTAATTTGCAAGTTAACCCCTCTAATTGGGTAATTTGCACATAGGTCCCTGTATTACCAAACAATGCTACAATCATTGTTTAAAAAGGACATAAATGAAAATGTATGTTCCTTAGGAACTTAATTACATGCCAAAAGATAATCATAAGGATTTAATTACATATTTAGAAAAACACCTAGGGTTAATTCATAACCCAGGTCAGGGATTTTACAAATTATCCACCCCTTACAAGGATTTCGTCCCCGAAATCGATAAAATATATTAAGAGAAAAGAGCAGGGTATTTCCTTCTCATCTCTTCCTCTAGTTCCCAAGTGGCTTCTTCAACACCACAGTGATTCCAGAGGACTTTTACAATACTTATATCTTTCTGCTTTAGCTTTTTAATTCTGTTATCAAGGATTGACACTGGTCCTTCCTCATAAGTTATATCTTCGTTCAATTCTATTTCCATAGGTTGTAGAACTGACTCGGTATCAGGATGACATTTCCTTAACATAGAAATGTGAAACACAGGGTGTAGTTTTTGTAATTCTGGTGGTAACTCTAGTCTACAGGCTACCTTTCCAACCCGTTCAATGATTGAATAAGGACCCACAAATCTAGGAGCTAACTTCCCTTTCCTTCCAAAGAGAAGGACTCCTTTCCAAGGCGAGACCTTGAGATACACTCTGTCTCCAACCTGGAACTCCAACGGTCTACGATGCTTGTCAGCATATGATTTCTGCCTATCATGTGCAGTCTTAATCTGTTGTTGTATCATTTTAATCTTCTCTGTGGTCTGCTGCACAAGATCAGGACCTAACAACTGATGCTCACCAGTCTCATACCAACACAAGGGTGATCTACAACGTCTACCATACAAAGCTTCATAAGGTGCCATATCAATACTATCCTGATAGCTATTGTTATAGGCAAACTCTATTAGGCTTAGGTGTAGATCCCAACTCTGGGTAAACTGGAGAACATATGCTCTCAGCAGGTCTTCCAAGGTCTGTATAGTCCTTTTCGACTGTCCATCAGTCTGTGGATGAAAGGCTGTACTAAACCTTAACTTGGTGCCTAAGGCTCTGTGCAACTGCTCCAAAAAACGACTTGTAAACTGGGGACCTCTGTCAGAAACTATAGTGACAGGAACTCCGTGCAAACACACTATCTCTTGAACATACAACTGTGATAACTTTTCAACAGAATAGGTTGTTTTGACAGGTAAGAAATGATCTATCTTTGTCAACCTATCAACTATTACCCAGATGGAATCATGTCCTTTGCTTGTCCTAGGTAGGCCAATAACAAAGTCCATGGTCACATGGTCCCACTTCCACTGTGATATGGGTAAAGGTTGCATTGTCCCTGCAGGCTTCTGGTGTTCAACTTTAACTTGCTAACACACATGACACCTCATCACAAACTCTGCAACATCCTTCTTCATCCCGGGCCACCAATACATATCCTTCAAGTTCTGATACATCTTGGTGCTCCCTGGATGCATAGCATACATTGAAGAATGAGCTTCTTCCAGGACTAACTTTCTCAAGTTATCCACATCTGACACTATCATCCTCCCATGATAACATGCCACATGATCATCTGAGTCATGGAAACCATCTCGCATCTCATCACCATACTCTGTCCTAATCTGCTTAACTGCAGTATCAACCTGTTGTGCTTCCTTAATCTGCTCTCTTAGGGTAGGTTTAATATGCATCTCAGCAAACAACCCGGCTAACAATGACACCTTCAACTGTACATTGTCTTGCCTTAAAGAGATAAGCATATCTCTCTTAGATCATACTAAAGAGTTTAGTTGTGCTCTATCCATGGTTGATGTTGTTGATTTCCTACTCAAGGCATCTGCAACTACATTGGCCTTTCCTGGATGGTAATCAATTGTATAATCGTAGTCCTTGATTAACTCCATCCAGCGACGTTGTCTCATGTTAAGTTCATGCTGAGAAAAGATATACTTTAGGTTCTTGTGATCTGTGAAAATCTGGAATGTCTCTTTGTAGAGATAATGTCTCCAGATCTTCAAGGCATGAACCACCGCAGCTAACTCCAAATCATGTGTCGGATAATTCTCTTCGTGTTTCTTAAGCTGTCGGGCAGCAAAAGAAATCACTTGTTTATCCTGCATCAACACGCATCCGAGTCCATTCTTGGAGGCATCACAGAAAACTATATATCCTTTGCGTTGCTCAGGTAGCACAAGTATAGGTGCACTTGTCAAAATTTCTTTTAGTAATTGAAAAGATTGCTGACACTTATCACTCCAGTCAAAAGGAACTTCCTTCCAGGTCAACTTAGTCAAGGGTAAGGCTATGGAACTAAAGTTCTTAATGAACCTTCTATAATAGCCGGCCAACCCTAAGAAACTACGGATCTCCGTCGGTGTCTTCAGTTGTTCCCATTGTAGAATAGATTCTACCTTTTTAGGGTCAACACGAATACCCAAAGCAGATATCACATGTCCAAGAAAATATACTTCTAGTAGCCAAAACTCACACTTGCTAAACTTAGCATATAGCTTATGTTCCCTTAGCAAAGTTAAAACCTGACGAAGATGTTGTTCATGCTGCTGAGCATGTTTACTATAGATCAGAATGTCATCTATAAAGAAGACAACACACTGATCGAGGAAAGGTTGGAAGATTCTATTCATGAGTTCCATAAATGCAGCCAGTGCATTAGTTAGTCCAAACGACATAACTGTGAACTCATAGTGACCATACCTTGTTCTGAAAGCAGACTTGGGTATGTCACTGTCCTTAATACGAAGTTGATAATATCTAGACCTCAAATCTATCTTTGAGAAGACGGTTGCACCACGCAACTGGTCAAAAAGATCATCAATCCTCGGCAGAGGGTATTTATTCTTTATCGTTACTTTATGTAGTTGTCTATAATCAATGCACAACCGCATTGATCCATCCTTCTTTTTAACAAACAAGACCGGAGCACCCCATGGTGAAGTACTCGGTCGGATAAAACCTTTCTCAAGCAACTCTTGAAGCTGCTTCTTGAGTTCTGCCATCTCGGCAGGCGCCATCCTATATGGTGTTTGGGCTATAGGTTGGGTATCTGGGATCAAATTGATTTCAAAATGAATTTCCCGAGGCGGTGGCACACCTGGAAGTTCTTCAGGAAATACATCTTCAAATTCCCTGACTACAAGAACTTCAGCGGGGTTAGGACTCTCCACGGTAGTATCTACCACATGGGCTAAGAATGCATAACATCCTTGCCTCATCAGCTTATCAGCAACCATAGCTAACACAAGACAGGTGGGTAGAATATTTCTCTCTCCTTGAAATATCCATGTGTTGCTTTCATTAGCAAACACAGCCTGCTTGGATTCACAATCCAAGACAACCCTATACCTTTCCAAGGTATCCATCCCAAGGATTATATCAAATCCTTGCATCTCAAGTGGTATAAGATCACCTTGAATGCGATGATCAGAAAAGAAGAGGATGCAGGGAGAGCATACCTCTTGCAACACAACAGACCCTCTCAACGGAGTCTCAAGCAACAAGCTATCTGCCCTATGACTGACCGTCATATTGCAGTTACGAATCACTCTTCGAGTGATAAAGGAGTG
This sequence comes from Alisma plantago-aquatica, assembly GCA_963693085.1. Classification (NCBI taxonomy): domain Eukaryota; kingdom Viridiplantae; phylum Streptophyta; class Magnoliopsida; order Alismatales; family Alismataceae; genus Alisma; species Alisma plantago-aquatica. The sequence continues at coordinate 132,992,222 of OY856411.1, read as the reverse complement.
TGTAGCACCTGGGTCAATCAAAACAGATAAAACACAGGATGTAGACATATCAGAATATAAAAGTTCCATCTGACCTACCACAACCTGTGGATTGACCACTGCATCTAGTGGGTTCATAGCATAGAATCTTGCTATCGCCTGAGGTTGAGCCAGTGTTGATGATCCAGCTTGAGATGCTTGTCCATGTCCTCTAGCTGCTCCTTGAAACTGTCTCCTTTGTGATCCCTGTTGACTCTGTCTCTGAGGTTGTGTCACACTGACAGGCCTAGACCTGCAGTCCTTCATCAAATGTCCCACCTTCCCACAATTGTAGCAGCTTCTTTCCAGTTGTTTTGGTCTGGGTGGTCCTGTGACTGACATTGATGCTGAACTGCGAGTCTCTTGTAGTGGTAGGCTTCGTCCTCTACCTCTACTTGGGGACCACTGTGTCTGAGAACCAGATCTGGGTGGTAGAGGTGTCGGTGCAGAGAATCTAGGCTTCTTAAAGTCTCTAGATGAAGAACCCTGGAACTGCAGTTATCTCTTATGGGTTTGTCTCTTCTCGACTACGGATTTCTCTATCCATCAGACTGACTCAACAAAGGTAGAGAATCTCTCCCGGTTTTCTAGTGCAGACACGGGAGTAGTCATGTCGGCATTCAATCCCTTCTCAAACCTCCTAATCCTTTCTTCATCTGTGGTAGCCATATGTGGATAGAATCGCAACAACTCCATAAAATTAGCTTCATACTCGCTAATGTTCATCATACCCTGCCTCAGTCTCTCACACTGAGAGATCTTTTCGTCCAGGAAGGTTTTTGGAAAATATATGTGGACAAATTCCCGATGAAAGTCTTCCCATGAGATCTCTATTCCAGGCCTCTTCTGCACTTCCATGGTCCACCAGTGACCAACACTGCCTTTGAGAAGATAGACAACATGCCTAACCTTCTCACCTTCGGGGATGTTGAGGATTCTGAAAGCTTTCTCCAACTCAGTTAACCAGAGGTCAACATCTGTCGGATCAACTGTCCCAAAGTATTCGGTCGCTCTGACATGACGAAGTCGCTCGAACGTCTTACCGATATCTTGACTCTCAGACTGGATAGGTGCCCTAGGTGCAGGCATGGGAATCCTGTCGGTGATATGTGTCATGGCAGTCATAAATTGCCCGAACATAGTTTGAACAGTTGGGTTTCCCATGTCAGCTGGGTCAAACTGAGGTGGCTCCATAGGTGGCTTAGGTACATGTTGCTCTATTTCTAGGTTCCTTGCACCTTCTCGAGGTGCATCAACACTACTTTCTGCCTCGTACTCCTCCTGTGGTCCAAACATCCTTAATTATCTTCTTCTCCTGAGGAGCAGAAGACTCTATTAGATAAGAAAGAATTACTAAGGATATACTTGACATTCTAAGTCCTATGTCTCTGTAGACTCAGCGAACCTAGAGCTCTAATACCACTAATTGTGGGCTCTGATCTCCAAAACACAAGATAAACATAGTGGAAGTGATTCGATTAACAGCGGAATACAAAAAATCACGAGAAATTAAAACTTTTCAAAAACGAGATCTCAAAAACCTGAAACTCCTTTTATAAAAGTAAGATGAACTGTTTACATCTCTGATAGATCACTTCATGAGTGATTATACATAACCATATACAAAATATCAAGACTTAAAACCCAAAATCTCAGACCAAAAGACTCCAAGGACCTGAGAGTACAGAGATGACATAAGACTTTCTAACTACATGACTTAGCAGTCAGTATCTCCACCTGAGATTCACTGCTTCCCCTGGTGCTCTTGCTGCTGATTCTGATCACCTGCAGACTGGTTCCTTCGTCCTCGACGACCACCTAAAAAGTTGAAATCTACGGGGTGAGACAATTTTAAATAATTGTCCCAACGAGAGTTATAACTCTCCGCTAGAAACTTTGTTAAAAGCAATCAAAGGAATATCATGAACAGGTAACTTTAGATTATTCATAGCAGGCTTGATAATGATTACTCATCTTTATTTAGGAATATGAAGAACATGTATACTAATACTTGAACAGGATATTAAATGCAAGCAATGTAATATCAATCAATGTTCCTCGTAGTTCAACCTAAATAGTTATGCTACGCGGTTGATTATGTTTTACAAACATCATTATGACCTGCGGAGATGAGGTATACCGCTCATACTCCAACCGATCACTAGTAAGTCGCATCGGTATCATACTAGGTCATCGAAAGAGCCGAATTCTCATGACCTTCAACTACCTCAGTCAGAATGAGGATAAACATGCAGGACACCTAGTGTCTCTACTAATATAGCTCACCAGGGTATTCTGGTACTTCGCTATTAGAGTCACAGTGGCATTCTGCACTCTGTTCGCTATCGAAAGATTTCATGTTTATCTCTCGTCGATGCGGTATAAAAGATTCCTTTGGGAGAATAGTGTTACATCATCCCAGTATAGGCATATAGTAAAGGGCTGATGGATTAAGATACATCCACATCAACTCCTGCACTAGGATGTAAGGATATACACATTCATATTCCCCCAAATACTCTAAAGTATGTGATCGAGGAGTTCCCTTAGGAAAACCTGTTTCACCATCATTTAAACTCTGACAATGATGGATATATGATCAGGGCTCTACATGGTATGATTATACTTGATTATTAGGTACATTTCAGTATTCTTTTAGCATCATACATGTTTCCAAACATTCAAGTACTAAACATGGCAATAATAGAAGAATACTAAATGTATCATGTGTTACTCATATCAGTTATCAGATGGATATCAATTCTTAATCATCTTATCACAGTAATTCAGGAACATGGGTGTTCACACCCTTATATCATCATAACACTTTGTTATCAAATGACATGTCAGCATCAAGTCATCTATTAGCATGACCCTGATGTCATTCATGGCCCTTAAGGCATATCAGTTTCATATGATGCCATTTGCATCTAGGCAACATAGTTATTTCTATTGATAAGCTATTGACATGTTTTCAATGAATATGATGTCTTGATCCTTACCTGGATATGATTATTCCCTTATAAGAACCTTCATGATTAATTCAATTGATAATAATCAACAATTCATTATCAGATCAGCAGTCAATAAAACAGAATTAACCCTTCAATTCAAAGGTTATACTTTTATGTTCTTACAAGGTAAGATTCCCTTGTTTACATCATTTAGGGTTATTCACCCCTTCCATTATGATTGGGAATAATAATCCCTCATCTCATATCTTGATCATACAATTCATGCTTAAAGGACTAACATGAGTTTAGAGTTTATTGTTCATTTCAACATATTACTATGAACTAGGGTTTACTATTCACATTTCTCATGATTACCCTAGAATTAGGGTTTACTATTCACATTACTCATGATTACCCTAGAATTAGGGTTTACTATTCACATTACTCATTATTACCCTAGAATTAGGGTTTACTATTCACATTACTCATGATTACCCTAGAATTAGGGTTTACTATTCACATCATAGTGAAATGAGCTCATAGCATCATCATGAATAAGAAACATCATCATTGATGCTTTCAAATTAGGTTAAGACTCGTCAATTATCTTAATTAGGGTTTTCATGATCTCTCATAAGTTGATCATACCCTAACCTTGCATATTCATATACATTGAAGGTACTTTATTTGAGTTTAACCATAATTGGTACTTTCTCTCTCTCCTTACTACTGGATGGTGATACCATCACTCTAGATAGGGTTGGGCTAAGTCCTTATTGATTAACATAAACCAAATCACCATTATCATGTCATTAGGGTTTACATAAAACAAGTTATCCTTTAATTGAACCCATATAAGTTGAAACGAGTGTGAACCCATTTGAGTTGAAACGGGTGTGAACCCATTTGGATTGAAATGAGTGTGAACCCATTTGGATTGAAATGAGTGTGAACCCATTTGAGTTGAAACGGGTGTGAACCCATTTGAGTTGAAACGGGTGTGAACCCATTTGAATTGAAACGAGTGTGAACCCATTTGAGTTGAAACAGGTGTGAACCCATTTGAGTTGAAACGGGTGTGAACCCATTTGGATTGAAACGAGTGTGAACCCATTTGGATTGAAATGAGTGTGAACCCATTTGAGTTGAAAAGGGTGTGAACCCATTTGGATTGAAACGAGTGTGAACCCATTTGAGTTGAAACGGGTGTGAACCCATTTGAGTTGAAACGAGTGTGAACCCATTTGAGTTGAAATGAGTGTGAACCCATTTGAGTTGAAACGGGTGTGAACCCATTTGGATTGAAACGAGTGTGAACCCATTTGAGTTGAAATGGGTGTGAACCCATTTGAGTTGAAATGGGTGTGAACCCATTTGAGTTGAAACGAGTGTGAACCCATTTGAGTTGAAACCAGTGTGAACCCATTTAAGTTGAAACGGGTGTGAACCCATTTGACCTATTGGTCCAAGATCATTTAGTAAAGTTGGACAAGGACCAACATAGGTATTAACGCCCTTTGTCTTCAACCTTGAAACCAAGGTCTATTCTTCATGAAAAAGCTTTCAAGGGTGCAAAGAAAGATGGGGAAGAAGAAGAACTAACTATTATTTGCAAGAATAAAAGTATGCATAACAAAGCAAGGTGTAGAGTTATAAAACACGCCTCAAACGTTGTTCCTAGAACTCCAAGCTTCCAAGCTTCGAAACTTTAGTGGTGGCTTGAGCTCCACAGGTCATCCAAGGTTGTTTCTTCAAGGAAAAGTTGGGAAGGATTGGCTAGGAAGAGAAAGCTAAGTGAATTAACCATGAAACCAACCTTATACAAGGATTTCCTCCATGAATCCAAGCTAGAAGATGGTGCTCTCTTACCTTAGAATAGGTTGGTCGTTTCCCTGAGCTCCAGAGCTTTGCCTTGTTCAGTTGATAAAGATGAGAAGTGATGAAGTGAAGGGAATACGTTTGGTTGTTTTACAAGGAACTAGGCTTATATACCTTAGGTTGTTTTCCACCATAAGGACCTCCAAAACGTAGATTTCTCATCTAAGTCCCTTCTTCTTTAAGTCCCTTCTTCTTTCTAAGGAACGTCCAGGCATGATAATCTTATGCAAAGCTCATCAAAACTCAAGATCTAAGGGTAAAGAAAACCAACATGCATACTAAGGTACATATATGAAGGGTCTCCTTACTCTTACTAGGTGTTTTCACTACAAAAGTCATCCTTCTTATCCAATTATTTAATTGAAGTGCCCCTCTCATCATTTCTTCTCTAAATGATGTAAAGAGTCATAAAAGATATACTAGAAGGTATATTTTACAGGTTACACTCCATATTTTGGGTAAATTGCACTTTTCACCAAAATTAGGGTTTTAAGCACAAGGGTTGCTCCACAAGCTGCACCTTGGTGCCCAAACTTGGGAAATCCATCATACCTCATCATATTCCTTCATATGAGGTCTCTTTATTAGAGGAACATCTTAACCTGTGTAATTTGCAAGTTAACCCTTCTAATTGGGTAATTTGCACATAGGTCCCTGGATTACCAAACAATGCTACAATCATTGTTTAAAAAGGACAAAAATTAAAATGTATGTTCCTTAGGAACATAATTACATGCCAAAAGATAATGACAAGGATTTACTTATATATTTAGGCAAAATACCTAGGGTTAATTCACAACCCAGGTCAGGGATGTTACAATAGCCATGTGAGAGCTATGAGGTGTATGTGTTTTGTATGACATTGAACTACGATGTTCCATGTTGATGAGATAACATGTATTTCCAGTATGATGAGAAAGGTCTGGTGATCTGATAAGGGCTGAGTGCCTGTTTGAGGTGTTATCCTCTATGATGAGATAAAGGATTGGTATCCCATAATGAGGTATGATGATGAAGCCTTGAGAGGCAGTGGCATTATGTGATGAGGGATTGAGATCCCATGGCAATGTGATAATGACAGTAATAATGTGAGACAATGGTGTTTATGTTTTATAACTTGGTTGCCTCAACAATTCACCTAAAATATACTAATTAATTATAGTGGAACATATCATGTAGTTTTGCCCTGGACATAGATCCATCATCATTAGTAGATGGTGATGTTGAAACAGGATCATCCTGTGGGATTAACTAGAGTGCATATTATTGAATATGCGGAGTTTTTCCTAGCCAAAAATAGGAGGATTAGAGTGCAACTGTAGTTGTGGACTCAATATGTGTATAAGAGAATGGTGAACAAGCCCATGGCTCAGTATGATAGAGCATGAACGCGTTTATGGCTCAAGGAGCACGTTGAACTGGCTTGTGGCTCCAGTATACTAGCGCCATGACATGTACCAAGGGCGGGCTAGATAAAAAGCATAGACTGCGTGAGCTAACCCTATGGCTGAGGCCACTCAAGCAAGAGAATGTGGTCCTACTTTGGTTATCGTGCATTGACCACGAACAGGTGAGGTCATGGAGCCCAGCTCTCCCAATGACCTTGTATGGCACCGGTTTTGGGCTTCTCAGCCGAAGGTTGGATTTGAGCGGGATGGCTCACTTGCTCATGACATAATAAAATTGTAATCTATTCATATTGTATGTATCTCTTAAGGCAAAACACAAAACATTGGTTGAGGCCTTGCATGTATAGTTGTACTAGTTATGTCTTGCAAGTTATTTGTACATTCCTCATATCTCGTGATAAGTTATTGTAAAGCTTATCTTGTCAATCATGTTCCATAAAGAAATATTTGGTTATATGCCTCTTGTATATCTTGGTAAGCTAGTTCTGTTTAGTATGTCGTATATATGAGTTGCTTATATCAGTTACATGCTTTATCTGTTCTAGCTCTCCTTTGAGGTTTTATAGTTTCGGCGGGGGTTATGTTTCTCGGTGGGACTGGGTGTCTCACCCCGCTGGTTTTAAACCTTTTTAGGAGATCGTGCTAGACGTGGTGGTGGTCGTGAGGTTGCGGCCGAGCAAAAATGAAGAATCGTAGGAGGCAAGAGATAGATATGCTGCTAATTTGGTTGTTTGGTAGTAGAGTCCTAGAGTCATCCCTATATTCTCAGGTCCTTGGAAGTGTTTCGACGACGTCTCACAATTTATAGATGATGTATTTTTGTTTATCATGTTATTGGCCTGGTATGGCATGTTCTGTAAATAAACAGGTGGTGAACTCTTTGTGCCTATGTGATAGTTGGATCCTATGAACTATGGACACATATCAAGGTTTATTTATATTTATAAAACATGTTTCCTTACATGATAAGGATCTGGATGTAATAGTTTCTTTGTTTATCTATTTCCGCAGTCGGTTTTAATTAACCTGTGTTTTTGGTAATATGTGGTGTATGGAAGTTCCGCACATTTTCGTGTGGCATTTCATTGTTTGTGTGATAGTGGAATGTCACAACACGTTTTGGTATCAGAGCCCTAGGTTCACTGAGTCTACAGGGATCTAGGACTAGGCTTGTGTTTGTTCTTGAGAGTTTTCTAGATTTTCTCATTATAACCTTCTACCCCCAACAAAAGATAATGCTAAAAGATGTCTGGAAGTCATGAAGAACATGTTGTCGAGAGCAGTGTTGTTGCATCTATTGATGGATCACGAGTGCATGCACATGAAGATCGGGTGCTTGAGGTCCCCCAAATTGACCCAGCCATTCTTGAGAACCCTGCCTATCAGCACCTTATGGGACAAGTAATGACAATGATGAATCACATGGTGGATAGATTGTCAGTGCCTCCGCCAAGATCATAGTCTTCCCATGGTGAATCTTAGGGTATTGGGAAGACCTTTGAGCGGCTTTGCCGAGTCGGATCTTCAGATTATGCGAGAAAGACTGATCCAGCGGATGCAGATCTATGGTTGATAGGTCTTGAGAAGGCCTTCCGGATCCTTCTCATCCCCGAAGCAGACAATGTCAAGCATGATGTATACCTTATGAAAGGTAGTACTCGCCACTAGTGGGCCATTGAGGAGAAGAAACGGCGTGGAGAGGTGATAGTTTGGGATGTCTTCCGACGGGAGTTCGTAAGTCGATACTTCCCAATGACCTATCTGGACGAGAAGATCAACCAGTTTGAGCGGTTGCGCCAAGGATTGATGAGCATCACCGAGTATGAAGCCAAGTTCATGGACATGTTGAGGTTTTGTCCTCATATGGCGGCAACAGATGATGAGAGAATCAGACCGTTTGAGAAAGGTTCGAGTAATGAACTGTCAACACCTACTGTTGCTTTAGAAAACCGAAGTGGTTTGCCACGTTTGTAGAGTTTGTTCGAAGGATTAAATGGTCATTCTGAGAGAAGAGAGAGGCTATGATCAAGAAAAGGCCTACTCAGTTTCAGAAATAGAGGTTTGACAGCCACAAGAAGTCGAGGTTTTTTGCACCTTCTGTGAGGTAAGGTTCTAGTGGTCACCAAGTAAAGGAAGAGGGTGTGGTTATTCACCATCCAGAGCTTATAGCATAGCTTCAGTAGTAGTGACAGGGCCATCTAGGCCACAGTTAGAGGACAGGTCATGTTATCACTGTGGACAGATCGGGCATTTGAAGTCAAATTGCCCAAGGAGAGATGTCGAAGTGACGCAACAACTAAGACAGAATCAACAAGGTCTACATAGACAGCATTTTAGTGGCGTCAGAAGGCGAGGACGCGGCCAAGCGTCGCAAGCTGGATTGTCTGCTCAAGGAAGTAGAGGACATGGACAGCAAGCAATGACTCGATTGTATGCTATGAGTCAGCCGGAGGTGATAGTCAACCCGCAAGTGGTGGTAAGTCAGATTGAGTTATTTCATTCTAATTTGTCTTCTTCTTGCTTTGTATCTGTTTTGGTTGACTCGAGTGCTACGCACTCTTTTATCACTCGTAGTTTGCTTGATAGATATCTCTTACATGTTAGTTGTAATAAAGATATCTTGTTGTTAGAAACCCCTCTTGATGGTTCTTCGAGGCTTCGAGAGGTGTGTCCGTCTTGTGTTCTATATTTTTTGGGACACAAGATACAAGTGGATCTTATACCACTTGATATGCTTGGATTCAATGTAATACTTGGGATGGATACCCTAGATAGGTATAAGGTTGTGCTAGACTTTGGTTCCAAGAAAGCGATGCTTGCTGATGATGGTGAGAAGTGGATCTTCCAGGGAGATAGGAAGATTCTTCCGACCTGTTTAGTATCATCCATGGTGGTAGAAAAGTTGTTGCGGCAAGGATGTAAGGAATTCTTAGCTCATGTTGTAGATATCGAGGCAAAAGGTTTGAGTCTTCCAGACGTGACAGTTGTCAGAGAGTTTGAGGATGTGTTTCTCGATGAGTTTCCCGGTGTTCCCCCACCTCGAGAGATTGACTTTGAGATCAATCTAGTGCCAGGGACACAGCTAGTTGCTCAGACAACATACATGCTGGCTCCAGCTGAGATGGCAGAGCTAAAGAAGAAGTTACATGTGTTGATGGATAAAGTTTTAATCAGACCAAGCACATCGCCATGGGGTGCTCCAGTTTTATTCGTAAAGAAGAAGGATGGATCATTGCATCTGTGCATAGATTATTGGCAATTGAACAAAGTCACGATCAAGAACAAGTACCCTTTGCTGAGGATAGATGATCTGTTTGATCCGTTGCGTGGTGCTACAGTGTTCGCAAAGATTGATCTACAATCTAGATATCATCAGTTGAGGATCAAGGCGGATGACATACCAAAGTCATCTTTTAGGATGAGGTATGGTCACTTTGAGTTCGTGGTTATGCCATTTGAGCTAATCAATGTGCCTACTACTTTCATGGATCTAATGAACAGGGTGTTCCATCCATTTCTAGATCAGTTTGTTGTGGTCTTCATAGACGACATCTTGATCTGTAGTTGAGATAGTCAAAAACATGAACAGCACCTTCGACAAGCGTTGACTCTCCTTTTCCAACACCAGTTGTATGCCAAGTTTAGTAAATGTGAGTTTTGGTTGAAGGAAGTGACTTTATTGGGTCATATGATATCCGCGGAAGGAGTCAGAGTGGACCCCTGGAAGGTGGAGTCATTTATGGAGTGGGAGCAACCAAAAACGTTGAGTAAAAGTTCGTAGTTTTCTGGGTCTAGCAGGATACTACTGTAGGTTTATAAAGGACTTCCGTGTAATCGTGTTGCCGTTGACGAAGTTGACCAGGAAGGATGTACCTTTTGTTTGGTATGATCGTTGTCAATGAGCCTTTCAAACCTTGAAGGAGAAGCTGACTAGTGCTCTAGTGTTGGTGTTGCTAGAGCCTGGGAAAGGCTATGTTGTTTTCTGTGATGCTTCCAAGAAAGGCTTAGGATGTGTAATGATGCAGGAAGATCATGTGGATTCTTTTGCTTCGCGACAACTTAAGAAACATGAGGAAAGTTATCTGACACATGATTTAGAGCCGGCAGCAGTGGTCCATGCTTAAAGATTTGGAGACACTATCTTTATGGGGAAGTGTGTCAGATCTTTAGGGATCATAAAAACTTGAAGTATATCTTCTCGCAGAGTGAGCTAAACATGTGACAGCGTCGTTGGATGGAGCTGATCAGTGATTATGATTGCACCATCGAGTATCATCCTGGTAAGGCAAACGTGGTAGCTAATGTGCTTAGCAGATAGTCTTCTTCTCTTCCCACGAAGACGGCACAGTTAAGTTCTTTGATATGCCATAGGCATGATATGTTTGTCTCTTTGCGGTAGATGAATGTATACTTGGAAATATCTTTGTTGGCAGGACTGTTGGCACATATGCAAGTGAAACCTACGTTGAGGCAGTAGATCAAAGAAGCACGACAGGTAGATGCTATAGTTCAGTAGATTAAATCAGAGTTCGACAGCAAGAAGAGGGATGGCTTCCATGAGTCTGAGGATTGACTAGTTTGTTATCATGATAGGATGGTGGTCCCAGATGTTGACGATTTGAGGAAGTTAGTACTCGAGGAAGCACGCACATCGATGTATGGTATGCATCCAGGTGTCACCAAGATGTATCATAATCTAAAGGATCTGTATTGGTGGCCTGGTTTGAAGAGAGGCATGGACGAGTTTGAAGCTAAGTGTGCGGTATGCCAGCAAGTCAAGGCTAAGCATCAGAACCTGACAGTTACGTTGCAACCCATGCCAATACCAAAGTGGAAATGGGATCATATAACCATGGATTTCATAGTTGGTCTACCAAGGACATCTAGGAATCATGATTCCATTTGGGTGATAGTGGACAGGTTGACAAAGTCTGCTCATTTCATTCCGGTGAAGACAACATACACAACAAAAAATCTTGCTCAGGTGTATGTGGATGATATTATACATTTGCACGGTGTGCCCGCAACAATAGTCTCCAACCGAGGTCCCCAGTTCATGAATCGTTTATGGGAACAGTTGCACAAAGTGTTGGGAACACAGTTGAGGTTCAATATCGGTTTCCTCCCCCATACAGATGGGCATTCTGAAAGGACTATTTAGACTTTAGAGGATCTTCTTCGAGCTTGTGTTTTGTAGTTCCTAGGCAGTTGGGGTGTGCATCTCAGTTTGATAGAATTCGCCTACAACAATAGCTACCAATGGAGTATCGACATGGCACGTTATGAGGCTTTATATGGTAGGAAGTGCAGATCTCCTCTATGTTGGTATGAGTCTGGCGAGTATCAGCTTTTGGGTCCTGAGTTAGTGTAGAAGACAACAGAAAAGATCAAAGTGATACAACAACAATTGAAAGCGACACAGGATAGACAGAAGTCATATGCAGATAATCGTTGACAACCTCTAGAGTTCTAGGTGGGAGACAAGGTGTATCTCAAGGTCTAACCATGGAAAGGCATGTTGAGGTTTGACCGGAAAGGCAAGTTGGCTCCCACATATATGGGGCCATATTCGATGATGGCACGTGTTGGCAAGGTGGCTTACAAGATGGAGCTACCACCAGAGTTGCACAGGCTACATCCGGTGTTCCATGTCAGTATGCTAAAGAAAAGACATCCAGGCACAGAGATAGTGGTACAGCCGGTTGAGGTTAAGCTGGATGAAGATGTGACATACGAAGAAGGTCCAGTGATGATCCTCGACAGAAGAGTGAAGAAGCTGAAGAGGAAGGACTTGGTTCTTATAAAGGTTCTTTGGCGTTGAGGAAGCCACGTGGGAGCTTGAGGATGAGATGAGGAGGAAGTATCCCTCGCTTTTCTCTTCGGATTTTGAGGGCTAAATCCCTTTGTAGAGGTTTATGGCTTGTAAGAACCCTGACCTTCGTTTTGGGCTTACCCTGTTTGCTTTGCCTAAACCTTGTGTTGAGATGCTTGCTAATCATCTGACTTGTGATTATGGTTTGTTTTTGCTTTTTTGAGGGGTGGATGTGCAACTTGCAATTTATTCAAGTTTTAGGGTTGGTGTGCAAGTTTGTCACCTTGAGAGATGTCTTTCTCTCTCCTTGCATCCTCCAGAGTTGAGAGAATGGGTTGGGCTCGTTGCTTGAGTAGCTTTGGGCTTTGTTGAGCCTTGTTGGGCTTTGTTTTTCCTTATTAAGGCTTGGTATCGGGCAAGGGTGAGCCTGGTGCCTAGTATCAGCCAAGGAGGTTTATCGGCCAAGGAGGTGTATCTTCCAAGGAGGTGTATCGACCAATATGGTGGTGGGTGTATCTGGTTACCATGATGGGTGACACACACCCCACTTGACCTGGCCTCATTTGTGTCACCATCTTGGGACAAGTGGTTGTTGCCTTGCTAGTGGGTGGCAAGTCATGAACAAGTGGTTTGGGATGCTAGCATGTGGCATAACCCTTGGACATGTGGTGGTTGGGTGAGCACATGTGGAGCTATCCCTTAGTGGACACCCACTTAACCCTCTTTCTTATATACCCCCTTCTTCGCTAGTTTGGGATCCCTTTAGCTCTTTAGTTCCTTTCCTTCTTCCTTGGTGGCTAATACACTTCCCCTTGGTGGAGCTTGGTGTTCGATACTCTCTCCTTTGTGGGAGACATATATCTAGTCTTTTTATTCCTCTAGTGGTGGCCGAACCCTAGAAGGTGTCTTGCTTCTTCGGTGAGTATCTCTCCCTTCTTCCATGGCATCTTCATCTTCTTCTTCTTTCTTCTTCTTCCTTCTTCTTTGGCCATGGTGGTTACATGTTGCTCTTCTTTGTGTTGGCCGAAGGTGGTGCCTTGGAGCTTGGAAGCTTGGTGCTAGGAGGTTTCGATCTTGAGGAGTGTGCTTGAGGTGGGTTACTGATAACACCAATTTTTGTGATGTTTTAGACTATTTTTCTGTTATCAAAACTTCCCTTTTTAGCTATTTTCCTCTCTTTTATATGCACTTTCGCAATAATAGGCCAAGCAATGCTCTTAATCCAATATTTCCATCTTTTGCAGAGTTTTTCCTCATTTTGGTACAAGAAGGCCGCCCCAGCCCACAAATAAGTCCAAGTCTATTTCGAACTTCCTGACGCCCGATACGACCTCTGCCCGACATGGGGGAGCGACCCAACGACGCACGCAAAAGGGATGCCGCGCAAGAAGAAACCGACGAACGACATGTCTTCTACCCGACAGGGAGCCTATCTCGCCATGACAGCCCAAGCCTGTCGGGCGACACAGCCACCCACCGACAGGCGTGCCGCTCGCCACATGACCGATAGCTGGCACCCCTGAGCCGAGCGATACCAGTATCGACCGTCCACCGACCCACGAATAAGGAGGACACGTGGCGCTTCGAGCACCATAAAGTCCCCCAATCGCTGCCTATAAATAGCAGCTACAGGGAGCCAAAAAGACAGTTCGGATAGTTTGGAATTCAGACAGTCGGGAGCTTTGAGTGATCTTCGGAGGAAACTGCGAGAGCAGGAGTATGGCGCCCCAATGCTCGTGTGGGGCGACACTAGGTGAGCCCTTCCTCATCCCGAGAGGGAGGGGATGGTTCACTTAGAACCATCCCGGGCGACACTGTGGGCCGATATCGGCCACGACGATGAGCGACACAAGTGCCCGACACGACGAATGCGTCGCTCCATGCCCGACACGATATCGAACCCGATACGCTTCGCCCGTCATGCGTGCCGCCCGAGAGGGTGTGTCGCCCGACTAGAGCGTATCGGCCAGGTCCTTGAGAGATATAGTCGGTCGTCACAGTGTCCCACTCGAGAGAGTGTACCGCTCGACACGGCTGTATCGGGCTAGGCCCCTGCCGGTATCGGGCTGGAGAGCTGCAGTAGTTTGTCGTCCTTCTACATCAAGAATGCGACCTCTATCTTTAAATCTGTTATTTCAATTCCTTTCTTAAGAAATGTTTTAAGACCCTTAATGTTTATTGGAATAGAAAAGCTTAATTACTTGCTGCTTTATGCTTGGTGCAACATGTTGGATGATTGCTATGTTTGATATCTGAACTCTAGCTTGCATGTTTGGATCGTGTTTCGCTTAGCTACCGAATCGTGTTTTTCCGTCGCAACAACTTCGAGAGTTGTGTTGTGGCTCTAGTGTTTGGTCTGATTCTGGAGTACGAGAGTGCCTGGAACGGAATTGTTTCAGTAACACTCCACCCTAACTTAAAGCACGGCAACCTCGAGAGGGGTGTTGATGTTTGTTTAGGGGTACCCGCTCTGAGAGGAGGGGTGCAGGATGTTACTGGTGCCGCTTGTTTTGCTGTAGTCTTATCCTTCGTACCTTTCTCTAGCTCTGGTTTTATCTTTCTGTTTCTGTTGCATGAAAACCCCTAAAAACTGCTAAATGACTAAAAACTTAAATCTTTCTAGTAGCTCCACTTGGAGATATTTTTTGTTTTGTTTGTGACATCTTGCTGCTTCCCTCCTGGGGAATTTATTATCTCTTTATACTTGTTGGAGTGTAGCGTGTCGATTCTAGGTTCCAACACTACCACCCTTGTCCCTGTATTCGACCCCGTATATCTACTTCGACCCCGTAAGCAAAGTTGCGGTGTCCTAGAAGGATTCAGGTTTATAAATGTAAAAGCTCGACTACCTCAAATTTGCCTCCACTTTTGGACGCGCGATTTAGGCCGGTCAACTTTTTGGCGCTGTTGCCGGGGACAAGGCAAAATGGCACTGTTGACGAATCTGAATCCACTAACTACACTCTTGTGCCTCAAGCTTAGAAATGATCTTGACAACACTCTTTTCTTTCTTTAATTATTAAATTATCCTTTGCCTAAACTAAATAATTCTATTTTCTGACTTGATTTTTTTCGTGCCATTTCAGGAATTCTCTAAAAAGGGGTGATCTATCCCAATGAACACCAACTCCAACCGTCATACTTCCTTGCATGGAGCCACCCCATTCTGAAAACGAACGCCAAGAGAGGAGACATGTTTTGCCTCAACCTGAAGGAAACGACCGGTACGACGGTAATGATCAACAAGAAGATCAGGGATCGGGAGATCATGAGGAGGACCATCATTGACACAGACATTGCCACCGAAGGCATAGAAGAAATCACGACAATCAGGAATGACGCCAAAACGGTAGTGACAGCGACGACTCCAAGGAGGAGGAGAAGACGTTGAGAGAGTTGGCGTCCACAAAGGCCAACAACTCCTGATGTCTCATCATCACCCCGCGGTTCAATGCGGAAAATTTGAGCTTAAGCCGTCCGTGATCTTGATGATTCAGAACAAAAGCTTTAGGGGGAATTCAAAGAACGACAACCCCTACCATCATCTCGATGCATTCAAAAACATATGTGATACAATAAAGATGCGGGGAGTCCCCCAAGAAGTGATCTACTGTAAGGGCTTTATCTTCTCCCTGGAAGACAAGGCCCTGTCCTGGTATCTTGGGTTACCCCACCAGTCTTTGGACGGATGGGGAGCTTTAGCCGATGCGTTCATAAACAAGTTCTACCCCACCGAAAGAATGGTTACAAACAGGAAGAAAATAACCTCCTTCATGCAAAAGCCGAATGAAAGTCTCCATGACGCCTGGGAGCGATTCTAGGAGTATTAGAGGGATTGCCCCCATCATAATTACAAGAAGGGCTTCCTCGTCACTACCTTCTATAATGGCCTGGCCCCCGACGAAAGGGTGTCACTAAATGCGGCAGCAGGAAGTGACTTCCTTGGAAAGAAACCAAGCAAGTCCGAAATGATCATCAAGAATATGGCCGAGCTGATGGCCGACGCTGATTTTGATCGATCTGACAGAGGATAGGTCAAAAAGGTCGGTGAAGGGTCCACCCTTGAGTCCAAGGTGCTGGAATCCATCACCTCATAGATACAGAGAATCGCCACTGATGTTAAGCAACTGCGAGAAGCAGGTGGGAAAGGTAAAAAGCCAGTGGAGAAGGTGATGAAATGTGTTACATGCGGCGAAGGAGGACATGGGGTAGACAACTTCGTTTACACCCGACCAGACGCAGACAGTGATTCTGACTCGGGAGACGAACAGGCCAAAAATGTCTCTTTTGTGAACTTCAAAAGGCCAGATCATCCCGGATTTAACTACAGAAACAAAGATGCAGCTGAAAACTCTCACCAGCTGCACAGCTTGTCCAAGCCGACACAATCTTTTGAGAAGAGAGGGGGACCTGGTCAATATACCAAGAACAATCAAGTTCCTAAATATGGACCTCGACAAAGCAGGAGAAAAGAGGTTTTTGCAGCTTCAAGAGCTCGAAGAGCTGAGAATGAACGCCTACAAAAATGCAAAAATCTACAAACAGAGGACAAAATTGTGGCATGATGCCCACCTCAGGAGAAAAGATGTAAGCGAAGGGGATAAAGTCTTGTTATTCAAATCCTCTATTTGTCTTTTCCCTGGGAAGTTACAAACGAGATGGTCAGGACCGTTCACTGTGCCAAAGATTTACCCATCAGGAATGATGGAGCTCTATGACAAGGATGATCCGACCAAAGTCTTTCAAGTGAATGGGCACAGGGTGAAAAGGTTCTATGAGGATGAAGCCTTTGTCAGGAGAGTAGAGATCAATCTACAAGATATGGGTACAGTCAAGGGTTGAATAAGATGATCTTACACTGGTTGAGTTGGCGACGCAAACTTTAGCGCTCCTCAGGAGGCAGCCCGAGTTTTTCCTTCTTTCATAGAATAGGATGCATTTTTCTTATCACTTGTAAAAACAAATTTTATGAATTGTAATAAGGCTCGAGTCATTGCACGCGTCGAGTGTACCGGCTCTTCTGTTTTATGGGCCACCACTGTAATACTTCCTGAGGTCGGGGACTTAACCCTAAACCGATGATGCTTTTCCTTCACCAAGCTTTGGTTTTCGGCCGCCTGTTTTTAACCGTGTCGGACAGAAGCTCTACTGGGGTGCAGAACTGCCTATATTGGGCTTTGCTCTCTCGGGCATCGCAACGGCCGTGACGGTTGGCATTCCAGGGTGGCGTGCACCTTATCGTGCATGCGAGTAATTGCCCTTAATGAGACCGATGGGACCATCGTCTCGGGAACTGCCTGACTCGTCGGCCGACGCGCACCCTGAGCTGCCCGTTTTACCACCAGTTTAGTTTGTTATATATAGGAAGGAGGGCTCAGCGTGTCGGGATATCACGCTTACTCTTTTTAGCCACCCGTATTTTTCAGTAATCCGCTTTTGCTCCCGTATCGACTGCTTGCCTTCAACCCTTGTATCGGGCGATGGCTCCTATGAGCAAAGGTATAGCCCGACAGACTTATCTCCCGACACGAGTTTTTCTTATCGCGCGCTGCTTATCGGGTTTATGAGCCTAGTCAATTTTTGTATCGCCCGACACAGTTAAGCATGACATAATGCCCGACAGGGTGGCACGATACGCCATATCAGCCGACACGTTTTTTCTTTATGACGTCATGTCGGGAAGTTACTCTTTGGCGACCTTCTCGCCCGGTATATCCGTGTCAGGCAGTATGTTGTGCCGCACAGCTCTCCTCGTATCGCCCAAATCTTATTTCGACTAAGAGTTTCCTTTTGATGGACGATACCCGGATTTTGAAATAAGTCAAGTTTTATCGAGTTATTTTAGCTTTTCCTATCTAACATTTAAATGGTTAATGAACTTGATAACAGGTAAAATGGCGACCGAAGTTGAAGCAACAACTTTCAGACAGAAACGTCAGAACCCTGAAGAGGTTCATTTGTTTATCATAGTCTGTCTTCTGCGGTGGTTTAGCACCATCTCCAGAGACATCACAAGTCTTGCCCTGGTGGCCTCTGAACAGCAGAAGAGCTCTCTATCTACCATAGGCGCCGGTTCCGGCTAAATCCATCTGGGAAATAAAATGGACACTGCAGCAAAGAAGAATATTGCAGCTTCTCCAAGGCACAAGCGAACCTGCTAGATAACCTTCACTGGAATAACATGACCTCACCATGTTCTTCACTACTCTGGGACAGAGTGTGGGATAAGTTTGGGGGGGGGTACCCATGTACCAGTGAAGGAGGTATAAAAATTCTCTTGTGCCATTTTTTTCTTCTCCTAAATCATGTATTTGTACCCATGCTCATATAAAAATTTTGAAAAATTTTGCTTATTTTGTTCCCACACATATGTATAAAGTCGCTATATTAGTATAAACTTGATGCAACTTCTTGCAAAGTTTGTTTTCTATGTTCTTAACGGGATACAAGTTCTGTTATATCTTTCTGATAATGCTGCTTCAAACAAACGAGAAGATTACGTTTTTCCATGCCAAAATTTTCAAAAAATATAATAATCTCGCAAACAGATAAGAGACGAGTATGGAGAAGGAAAAAGCTTCCCAAACAACAAGAATCTTTTTGTTTCCCCCTTTACCCAACAAAAATCCCAAAAAGAGAAAGTTGCCTTATGAGAGTGAATAAAAGAATGAGAGTTGTGCCCAATAAAGGAAAAGAAAAAAATATATATACACACTTGTTTTCCAAAAGTACCCATCTTTAGGCATGGTAGATCCAGGGCAGTGGTACGTAGGATGTGAAATCACTGCTCTAAACCCAACTGGCTTGGACTACAGGGACCACTTTCCCGTTAACGGACCCTTACCTGGATGGACTGATGGCAAACAAGAAGAAAAACCCAAAAATCCTTAGCCTACCTTATACACAACTTTCTGCCCCAAAAATAAAGTTGTTTGGTGTGGAAGCTAACTTCGGAATCATACACCAAACTCTCGCTGAAGCTGTAGAGGAAAATTTTACTGAAATAATAAGGCAAGGAGACGCAGGGTCTTTTGGTTGTAGTGAGGCAACATTATCTCTAAAGGCATTACTATACTTGTTTTACCTCTTGGCCTGAAAGTTGTACCAAGCAAGAAGAAGCATCACAAAATAATGTTTAAATATTGATTGAGGACAATCAAAAAGCTAAGTTTAGGGGAGTTGATAACACCAATTTTTGTGATGTTTTAGACTATTTTTATGTTATCAAAACTGCCCTTTTTAGCTATTTTCCTCTCTTTTATATGCACTTTCACAATAATTGGCCAAGCAAAGCTCTTAATCCAATATTTCCATCTTTTGCAGAGTTTTTCCTCATTTTGGTACAATAAGGTCGTCCCGGCCCACAAATAAGTCCAAGTCTGTTTCGAACTTCCCGACGCCCGATACGACCTCTGCCCGACATGGGGGAGCGACCCAACGACGCACGCAAAAGGGATGTCGCGCAAGAAGAAACTGACGAACGACACGTCTTCTACCTGACAGGGAGCCTATCTCGCAACGACAGCCCAAGCATGTCGGGCGACACAGCCACCCACCGGCAGACGTGCCACTTGCCACGTGACCGATAGACGACACCCCTGAGCCGAGCGATACCAGTACCAGCCATCCACCAACCCGCGAATAAGGAGGACACGTGGCGCTTCGAGCACCATAAAGTCCCCCAACCGCTGCCTATAAATAGTAGCTACAGGGAGCCGAAAAGACAGTTTAGATAGTTCAAAATTCAGACAGTCGGGAGCTTTGAGTGATCGTTGGAGGAAACTGTGAGAGCAGGAGTATCGCGCCCCAGTGCTCATGTCGGGAGACACTAGGTGATCCCTTCCTCATCCCGAGAGGGAGGGGATGGTTCTCTTAGAACCGTCCCGGGTGACACTGTGGGCCGATATCGGCCACGACGATGAGCGACACAAGTGCTCGACACGATGAACGCGTCGCTCCATGCCCGACACGATATCGAACCCGATACGCTTCACCCGTCATGCATGCCGCCCAAGAGGGTGTGTCGCCCGCCTTGAGCGTATCGGCAAGGTCCTTGAGCGATACAGTCGGTTGTCACGGTGTGCCGCTAGAGAGAGTGTGCCGCCCGACATGATTGTATCGGGCTAGGCCCCTGTCGTTATCGGGCTAGGCCCCTGTCGTTATCGGGCTGGATATCCGCAGTAGTCTGTCGTCCTTCTACATCAAGAAGGCGACCTCCATCTTTAATTCTGTTATTTAAATTCCTTTCTTACGCAATGTATTAAGACCCTTAATGTTTATGGGAATAGAAAAGCTTAATTACTTGCTGCTCTATGCTTGGTGAAATATGTTGGATGACTGCTATGTTTGATATCTGAACTCTAGCTTGCATGTTTGGATCGCGTTTCTCTTAGCTACTGAATCGTGTTTTCCCGTCGCAACAACTTCGAGAGTTGTGTTGTGGCTCTAGTGTTTGGTCCGATTCTGGAGTACGAGAGTGCCTGGAACGGAGTTGTTTCAGTAACACTCCACCCTAACTTAAAGCCTGGAAACCTCGAGAGGGGTGTTGATGCTTGGTTAGGGGTACCCGCTCTGAGAGGAGGGGTGCAGGATGTTACTGGTGCCGCTTGTTTTGTTGTAGTCTTATCCTTCGTACCTTGCTCTAGCTCTGGTTTTATCTTTCTGTTTCTGTTGCATGAAAACCCCTAAAAACTGCTAAATGACTAAAACCTTAAATCTTTCTAGTAGCTCCACTTGGAGATAGTTTTCTTGTTTTGTTTGTGACATCTTGTTGCTTCCCTCCTGGGGAATTTATTATCTCTTTATACCTGTCGGAGTGTAGCGTGTCGATTCTGGGTTCTCAACACTACCACCCTTGTCCCTGTGTTCGACCCCATAAGCAAAGTTGCGGGGGGCTAGAAGGATTCGGGTTTATAAATGTAAAAGCTCGACTACCTCAAATCCGCCTCCACTTTTGGACGCGCGATTTTGGCTGGTCAGTTACATAACTCCTAACCCTAGCTATACTACTTCTTTTTATGTTGCATGCTATATGTGCTATCTTGATCGACCATATTTATCTTGTTGGAAATATCTTTGCTATAGTATATGCCCTTGATCTTGTTGGATATGGTTTCATGGTTATGTTGTTTAGATGTGTTCTTGAACCTTGTTGACCAAACCCTTGGGTTAGAATTCTTTGGGAAAACCCCTCTCTCACTTGGTTGTTGAGAGGTGAGCCTAGGGTTTCCTAATCCAATGGTGTGTATGGGGTGTTCTTGAGGAAAAACTCCTTTCTCTCCCTTTGGCCTTGAAGAGGTGAGCTTGAGCTCTAGTGTTGTAGGCAAAACCCCCATCTCCCTTAGTCGTTGAGAGGTGAGTCTATACTCTAGTTGATTGGGCAACACCCCTCTCTCGCCATGGACTTGAGAGGTGAGCCTTTGGTTGGTCTTGGCCTAGTTGAGGTTGATGATGACCCACCTTACTGCCCGATATGTGATAGAAGTTTCACAAAACCCCTCTCACTTGGTTATTGAGAGGTGAGCCAACTCTCTTGATCTTTTAGGGTTTGGTGGTTGTCTTGAGGTTGATGATGACCCACCTTTTATGGTCTTGGAACCCCTGCACGATACCCTTGTGATGTGTTCTCCCCGATATACCTCTTCTAGGTTTGAGTCTTGGGCGATATGATAGATGGTGTTCTGTTGACCTTCTTGACCAATATAACCCTTTACCCATGTTGATGTTGTTTGGCGATATGCCTTTGACCGATATGGACCTTGCCTTAGATAGTGTTTGTTGTTGGGTGTTATGCCTTTGGCCGATATGATGATTCGTATATATCCCCTCTTGGTGCCCTGGGCGACATGGGTTGGCTCCTGTGTCGCCCGACATGAGTCCTGGATGGTGAAACCCTAGTAGGCGCCATAGTGAGGACCGATATGTAGTACCCTGACCTTGATGGACGATATGGTACCTTGACCGTTATAGGGTCCCAAACCCTAGCTTGAACAATAGATGACCTTGGGCTCTATGGTATCATTCAAGGGATGGTAGTAATGTGACCTTGGGTGTTTTGGCTTGATGGGTGCCCGACATCGAACCCTAACCCTAGTGGGCGATAGGGAGTCTTGGCCGATGAGGTTGATGTGTTGCCCGACACACCTTTGGTCATGGCTGCATGATACAACCATTATTTCTAGTTGTACGATACGCTCTTGGACCATGACTGCACGACGCACCTTGGGTGCTGGTTTGCCCGTTATCCCCTTGTGCATGGGTGCATGTCATGCTTGTGGTCGATATCCTTTGGGTGAGGGTTAGTGCCCTGCCCGCCACACCTTTGGTGCAGGTAGGCGACACCCTTGGTGAGGGATGAACCTAGCCTAGGAGCTCTAGGTTGGTGAACCTTTTGTCTTGATCCCGCATCTTTGGTTAAGATGACTTTGAGATATGAAAGATAGGTTGTGACCAGTAATATGTTTGTTACATAAGTTCGTTGGTAAGTAAGATGATAACATAATGGCTATGCTCCCTAAATCTGAATGGCATGATAATGGTACTATGTTCTCTAAGATTTATGTTTGGTGATCCAGTTATCTCTCTTGATATGCATACTAACCATGCAGATGTATCAAATGAACTCATAGCTAGGTAAGAGCTATGAGGTGTATGTGTTTTGTATAACACTGACCTATGATGTTCCTTATCGATGAGATAACATGTATTGCCAGTATGATGAGAAAGGTTTGATAATCTGATAAAGGCTGAGTGCCTGTTTGATGTGTTATGCTCTATGATGAGATAAAGGATTGATATCCCATAATGAGGTATGATGATAAAGCCTTGAGAAGCAGTGGCATTATGTGATGAGGGATTGAGATCCCATGGCAATGTGATAATGACAGTAATAATGTGAGACAATGTTGTTTATTTTTTACAATTTGGTTGCCTCAACAATTCACCTAAAATATACTAATTAATGACAGTGGAACATTTCATGTAGTTTTGCCCTGACCATAGATCCATCATCGTCAGTAGATGGTGATGGTGAAATAGGATCATCCTGTGGGATTACCTGGAGTGCATATTGTTGAATATGCGGGGTTTCTCCTAGCCGAAAATAGGAGGATTAGAGTGCGACTGTGGTTGTAGACTCAAGATGTGTATACGAGAATGGCGAACAAGCCCATGGCTTAGTATGAATGCGTTCATGGCTCAAGGATCAAGGTGAACTGGCCCGTGGCTCAAGTATACTAGTGTCGTGACCTATACCAAGGGAGGGCTAGATAAAAAGGGTAGACTGCGTGAGCTAACCCTATGGTTGAGGCCACTCAAGCAAGAGATTGCCATCCTGCTTTGGTTATTGTGCACAGACCACAAAGAGGTGAGGTCATGGAGTCTGACTCTCCCAATGACCTTGTATGGCACCGGTTGGATTTGAGCGGGACGGCTCACTTCTTCATGGCATAATAAAATTGTAATCTATCCGTATAGTATGTATCACTTAAGGAAAAACACGGAACATTGGTTGAGGCCTTGCATGTATAGTTGCACCAGTTATGTCTTGTAAGTTATTTGTATATTCCTCATATCTTGTGATAAGTTCTTATAAATCTTATCTTGTCAATCATGTTCCATAAAGAAATATCTGGTTATATGCCTCCTTTATATCTTGGTAAGCTAGTTTTGTTCAGTATGTCGTATATATGAGTTGCTTATATCAGTTACATGCTTCATCTATTCTAGCTATCATTTGAGGTTTTATAGTTTTGGTGGGGGTTATGTTTCTCATTGGGACTGTGTGTCTCACCCCGCTGGTTTTAAACCTTTTTAGGTGATCGTGCTAGACGTGGTGGTGGTCGTGAGGTTGCGGTCGAGCAACAGAAAAAACAGTAGGAGGCAAGAGATAGATATGTTGTTGTTTTGGTTGTTTGGTAGTAGAGTCCTAGAGTCATCCCTGTACTCTCAGGTCCTTGGAAGTGTTTCGATGACATCTCGTGATGTATAGCTGATGTATTTTTATTTATCCTATTGTTGGCCTGGTATGGCCTATTTTGTAAATAAATAGGTGGTAAACTCTTTGTGCCTATGTGACAGCTGGATACTATGAACTATGGACACATATCAAGGTTTATTTATGTTTATATAACATGTTTCCTTGCAGGATAAGGATTTGGATGTAATAGTTTCTTTGTTTATCTATTTCCACAATCGATTTTAATTAACCCGTGTTTTTGGTAATATGTGGTTTATGGAAGTTTTGCACGTTTTCGCGTGGCATTTCGTTGTCTGTGTGATAGAGGGATGTCACAACACATGCCCTCTAATCAATTTTCTTATAGTTGGTCCTTTTTACTTGTTGTACTTACGAAAATTTCATATGATGTTGATCCAGCAGTATGGACTGTAGCCAACCCCGGGGAACTCGTGTATGCTGTGCAGAGCTTCTGTAGACCTGTTCTGTTTCTCTGACCCATTGATATCAACCTCCACCTAATTATTTCTTGCAAGTTTTCCATAATTCATGTCAATTAACTCCATCCGCCCTATATTAGATCAGCTACGAAGTGTTGGCAATGAGCCCTAGATGCCCAATCAATTGTACAAATACCAGGATGCACAACAAGGAGGCAAATTAGGGATAATTTGAAGTACAATGTGGTCCTTGGATTTTGGATTGATCCTCCCATTGACCTTGGATCATCCAGAACCAATGTGTTCCTCCCATTCATCATTATAGCCCTGTTTGTGTTCACATATTGTCTTGATGTTATAGAATGAACCTTAAAATCTGAGAGCCTATAGTTAAACCTTTGTACTTCAATATATTGTATTTTTCTTTTGTGGTGAGGATACTATGAACTGCTCTTTTGGTTACATATGTGTAGCATGTCTTCATAGTCCTCATTCATTTCTTTTGCAATTTTGGTCCCAATCCCTCCCCTGTATTTTTCTACAAACCCATGCTATGAGATTAGTTTTCCTTTGATAGAGTTGATTAATTCTCCTATGAGTGGCTGCATGTAGTATGGAAGTTTGCATGATGCAGCTTGGCTTCACACCCGGTATAAATAGAGAAAAGGTAACTCTCCCTGTTAGAGAAAGGGATCTATTTTTTTAAGATTTAATTATGTCCTCTATTCCCAGGATTTTTTAGTGAACAAGATGTAGGAGTATAGTATGCCTTTTTCAAGTTTGAATATTTCTCTGGGTTCTAGTATCCATTAAAGGTACTTCATTAAGTTGCTCTTTTTTGTAAACTTTGATCATATGCTAGCGTATCTTAACTAAATTTCTGGCAATTAAAATTCTTGAGGATATAAATGTTTCTTCCATGTATGTGAATAACTGGTCATTATCTTTCTTGATGCTCCTACAGAAGTAGTTTATGCATTTGGCCAAAAAATTCAGAATGTACAGATCATTGAATTCAATGTTAATGTTGGTAGATAAAAATTCAGAAAGTATACTTTTAGTTTCACATCCTTCTTATATCTTGTTCTTAGTTTCATACTTATCATGGCACTCTAAAGGGGTGAGACTTCATGGATATGTTGTCTGGGTATATCCTATTCTTAGTTTCTTTTTTAGTAGAAGTCGGGAGGCTATCTTATTCATCCCGCCCTCCCCATGCGAGCAAAATTAAACATGAGGTTACAATCACTAATCATTCTGCAAGAAGGAAACATGGTAGTACTACTACCATTACAGTCTTTAGCTAATAAGCTAATAAACCCTAATGGTGGGTGAGCATACACAGTATGTGCCGAATTGTTTTGGATGTTGTTTCTTGCTAACTCATCAACTTTAGCATTACATTCTCTATGAATGTGTTCAACCTTCCAGGCTGGTTGTCTCAAATGTTGTGCTCTGCGAATCAACTTAATGTATCTCGGATTGTCTAGTTCATGTTGGTTGATCACATTAACAGCGGTGAGCGAATCGGACTCAATGGTGATAGACTCAAAGCCGTTCTCAGAAGCTACTTCCATAGCCCTCAGGATGCCTTCCAACTCAGCTTCTATGACATCATTGGAACACAGCTTGAAAGCGGCTCCTCCAGCCCACCTGCCCTGGTCATCACGAACAACAATAGAGCAACAAGCTCTTTTTTGCTTAACGGTCGCATCCGTATTGATCTTGATCTTGCCTTGCTCAGGTTTCTTCCAGCTAGAAGCCTCCTTTATATTCACCACCAGATGTTTGTAGGAAAACGCCTCGGAGTGGGCGACCACCTCTCTTCGGATTTGATTAGCTAGAGTCGTAGATGGCGTCGTAGCGTTATTGAAAACTAGTTTGTTCCGCGTTATCCAAATACACCAGCAAGAGACTAGCACCCGAGTATAGAAGCTCCTGCTTTTCTTTAACGTAGCTTGGATCCAGCTTTTCGCATTCGTCGTGGAGAAGAAAGAATCTGGCGGGGGTTCATCTGCGAATATGGCATCCCAAATCTCCTTCACCATCCTGCAATCCCGCATCGCATGGAGTGTTGATTCTACTCCATCCTGGCATCTAGGACATGTGATGCAGGCTGTCAGATGACGTCTTTCCCTTTTACAATTTGTAAGAAGAGCATCGTGCAACATGAGCCATGTAAAAGTCTTGACTCGGATGGAGAGGTTCGTCTTCCACAGATCTGACCAGTTACCTTCAACGTGGATCCCTTTCCCATCCCTAAGCTTCCTGTACGCCGACTTGGTAGTGTATCGGCCACTTTGAGTAAGGGTCCACACCCTAACATCCATGCCATCATGTGGGTTTGGAGGTTTCAATTTGACGATTTCCTCAACAGTTAGATGGGGAAGCCAATTATGCAAGAAGTTTGTGTCCCAAACACCATCCAAATCAACAATGTTGGCTACTTTCAGGTCCGTCAGCTCCTCAGGTGAAGGCTTAGTAATGAGGTCCTTAAGTATAGGACCTGTACCAAGCCACCTATCAGTCCAGGCGTTGATTGTCTCCCCATTCATCGGTATAAAGAAGGAATTCCCTTCAATGAAATGTTTACCACTCAGCACGGCCCTGCCAAGACGTGATATGTAGCCCCCAATCTTCACTGTAATCCTTCTTTGTTTCTGCACCATGTAGAGGATCCAAGGAGAGTTGCGGCCACTATATAAATCCCACAGATGTTTGTAAACAAAAGCAAGATTCTAATCTCTCATGCTTTTCATCCCCATCTTGCCATCCTTCTTGCTGCACGTCAGCTTGTCCCATGCCACCAGTGCAAGAGGATGGGCCTTATGATTTCCGCCCCAAATAAACCTTCTGATGGCCCCGTCTATACGATCACATAATTGCATAGGGATCACCGTAATTTGCAAAATATAGGTAGAGATCACTTTTAGCACAAATTTAGCTAAACTCGCTCTACCCGCGAGTGATAAACATCTAGCAGACCAAGCCTAGGCTCTTCCAGTGGCGGAGCCACATAGAAAGTAGGGTGGGCAAGTTCCCTACTCCCAATTCTAAATTTATTAAAAACTATATGTGAATGTAGACAAATATACATGAAATTTGTCATTGGTGCCCCACCGAAAAACACCCCTCATGCTCTTACAATTGAGTGTGCCCCACTCGTCAGATATTTCTGGCTACGCCACTGGGCTCTGCTGTTCACTTTGTCCAGGATTTCGCCATAGGTTTGCTTATCCACCCTTTTGTGGATAATAGGAACTCCCAGATATTTCCCTCGATTGGAGGTATATTGGTACCCGCTGATATCACTAATTTGTTTCTTCAGCTCCCGTCCCATGCTCCTTGAAAAGAAAATCCTCGTCTTGGTCTTCGACACAGATTGTCCTGAGGCTTGTTCAAATCTCTTGAAGCACTCCAGTATGGCAGTCATATGTGTTTTCCCAGCGTGAACGAAGAGGATTATGTCATCCGCAAAGCAGACGTGGGATATGCTAGGTCCCCTCGCTCCCAGCTTCACCGGCTTCCAACTACCTTCCTCAACATTCTGATTGATGATCTGGCTGAGTCTCTTGAGGCAAAGGACGAATAAGTATGGTGAAAGAGGGTCCCCTTTCCGGAGCCCCCTGCTAGCCTTGAACAAATCTGAGGTGCTGTCGTTCCAAGAAATTCTAATTGAGCCCTTTGTGATATACACCATGATATAGGGCACGTTTGGTTTAATGGATATTGCTGTATTGGGTTGCATTTTGTTGTCCAGCAGTAGGAATATTATGTTTGTTTCGCTGGAGATGAAAAAAGTTACAAATCCCATACTTTTCTGGTATACTAGAGATGATGGATGGCCATTTCCACCTCAAAACGGCGGGACGCCGTCCTCCAGCAAGTGTCTACCTCACCGTGACAACCTATCAACAACTTTTTTCTTCTTATCTGTTGTACGGACCATGCTCCCTCTTGCCTTTTAGGTTGTTCGCTGCTACAAATGTTAGTCGGATTCACTATTTTTTTCTCCCATTCAAATTGTTCATGCTTATTTCATGTGCGACATACACATATCAACCAAACATAATCTTCCATTCCTGGAGAACCTTCATATCCCAGTATGTTATTAATACAGGATTAACGAAATGCGGGAATCCTAAGAATCCAACTGAATCCACCGAACCAAACGTGTCCATAATTGATGATATTATGCGGCATGTCAGTTCTGCAAATGGTATCCTGGATGAATTCCCAGGCCATTTGATCATAGGCCTTACTCAAGTCTACCTTAATTGCCATAGTTTTAGCACACTTTTTCCGTTTCATCGTGTGTATGAGTTCCTGGACTAGAGATCTGTTATCACTGATACGTCTGCCCGGTACGAAGCTACTCTGGGCATGAGACACCCAAGTTGGTATATGCACCTTTAGTCTTTCCACAACTAACTTAGAGATGATCTTCAGCACCATGTTGTTCAGGGAAATAGGTCTCAAGTTCTCACACCTTTCCGGGGTCTTGGTTTTGGGGATGAGAATTAAAGTAGAATTGCATAACTCCTCAGGTACCCACCCTGACATTATATCTTCCTGGACTGATTTGATAACACTTGGCCCAACGATCTCCCAGTTTTTTTGGACAAAATGGGCGCTAACGCCATTAGGGCCGCCCGCCTTCACAGGATCTAAAGACATCACAACAGAATGAATCTCAGGCTGATAAGGACAGTCGCCCAATGTATGTTTCTCACTGTCGGTAAGGGGCTTGAAGGTACCAAGTACTACGGCGTAGCTGAGCGTGGGTCTATTAATGGGAGCCCTCAGAACGCCTTGGAAATGTTGAACGACCAGTTCCAGCAGTTCTGTTCTCCCTCTAACCCAAGTACCATCGTTGTTCCTCAGGGCGGTGATAGTATTTCTTCTCCTTCTTTGGTTGATGAAGTTATCATACAGTACAAGAAACTTGACTTTTTGTTAGGGTTGGAATCAAAAAATCTTCAAGGGTTGTAATTCTTATAATACTGTATTAGAATGTTAACCGTCACAGAAGAGTATAGGCGGGATCCCGCCAAATAGTCTTTTTCATAAAGGAAGGTCCTGATGTGTTTCAAAACATTGGACGGTTGTGAATAGTTTGAAGTAGATCTGATTAAGAGAGTAACATTTGACTCAGGTAGACGGGATGCTAGTATTTCCCCAATTTCCTCTCTGTCTTTCTCTGCCCCGCGCTGCTGGCCTCCTCGTTCGCGCGCCTGCGACCACTCGCATTTGTTTGTCCTTCACTGGCGTCCGCACGTCTGCTTCGCTACCCTCCTTCATCGGTGTCTTCTACTCCTCGGCCGACGTCTGCCCCTCCTCCACCGGTGTCTGCTGCCCTCTTTCGTCGGCGTCCATTGCAGCCTTTTTCGTCGGCATTCACTTCCGCCCTTCGTCGGCCTCTTTGCTGGTGCTTGTTGCCTTCCTTTACCAGTTCCTGTCCTCGTACGCCGGTGTCCATTGCCCTCCTCTTTTGGTATGCTCTCATCCTCCCGTATCCCCTTAGGCC
Source organism: Alisma plantago-aquatica (assembly GCA_963693085.1). Lineage (NCBI taxonomy): Eukaryota > Viridiplantae > Streptophyta > Magnoliopsida > Alismatales > Alismataceae > Alisma > Alisma plantago-aquatica. The sequence goes on along the minus strand of OY856411.1, from coordinate 132,962,228 downwards.
CCGTTTGGTTTACAGGATAGGACTGAAATCCAACTAATAAATTCAATCCTTCGTTTGTTTGCGAAAATTTATATATATGATGGTATTGTGACGGTACTGAACTCCTAATCAGATAGGATTTTTTAGATCCACACTGCCCCTTGGTATTCGCAAGGTATAAACACCCGAGCGCCCCCGCCACTCACTGACGCCGGCCCCTGATGCCGAAGACGCAACCACCGGTCCTCATCTTCGCAACTTCTGCCTTCATTTTCATCCTTTCTCATCGTTACCCTCTGGCCTGCACCGTCACTCACAGGTCTCACCTTGCCCCTTCTTAAATTATTATCAGCGTAGGATTTCTCTTCTCCGGTCTCCCTTCCCGTCATACATCGGCCATGGGCATAAGTTTGTTCTTTTCCGATCTCTAACTTTTCACCTCCATGTCGTCTGCTACCTCTCCCACACGCATAACCTGGATCATCCAAACTGTCTCTTCTTCCGTCACACAGGTCTATCTTCTCATTTCATCCATTTTTGATCTTCTTGTGTTCTTCTCGTTGGCTTCTACCCTCTACGCAAGCAAAAGACTAAAGTTTGCTTTAAGTCACATTTATATTTCATCTCAATCATCGTATGAGAGTCAATTTTCTGAAATCGTTGCTTGTGTTTGATTCAACAGACAACAACTATACGGTTTGCCTAGAGTGTCAAAAATGTCCAGTTTATACATGTAAATATTATTAAAAAAGACTTTGTTGTTCGTGCTATCCTTAGATGAATCCAAACATAGGATGGAAAAACATGTATCCCATCCTGTGTATATATACCTTCCAATCTTTTCTTCTTTTACTTCCCTCGTTAATCCTTTCCTGCAAACCAAACAGGGCCCCTAGTTGTATACATCATTGAGAGCTTTTGTTGACTAAGATTGCGGTATATATCTTAGTACGTCAATTCGGAGGAACCTAGTTCACAGTAGGTTCATAACAAATGAGTTACGGGAGATTCTATATAGTAATCATGTCGATCTAAGCAGAGAATAATGCAATCCTAACTACAGTTTGCAGTCTGTTTCTGTTAAAAAATTATTACAGTTTGCAGTCTATTTCTGTTAAAAATTTATTCTTGTCCTTCTGATCTAATGATATATTGGAGGCTTGCCATTGAAAGAATAGATCTGATGAGTATTTATTATATTATATTGGGCAGATCACGAGTAGAGAACATCATTTATACTATATTCTTCTTTCCACTACAAGGCCACTATTACTGAATAAACCATCGATAAGGCATCCCAAAAAGTAATTTGTCTCTGCACCAAACATTCAAGTAGATATTTATGGATATACAATAAGTTTTATTGACAGTGACCCATGGCTTTACAATATTAAATTCTTCAACTGCATTTCGTATGACTTGTAAATATATTAGGCCAATATATTATATATTGTGTTTTGTTTGGTGCCTTTACAACAACGAGTTCATTGCATTATTCATTGTGTTTGGTATGTTCCTTTGTGATTTGTTGTGGATATCTTTGTTTCGCACATTGCTAAAATTTTCAAGAGAGCAAAAGAAAAATATACATATTGCAGTTAGCTATGAAATAGTGAAGTCTAAGTTCATTTTGATAACTAAAAATCTTCATGCTTTGAAGAATCACAGAGTACAATTGAAATAATCCCTTGTTGATATAAAATTTTGTACTTTTCACAAAGCTTAATTGGCCCCAACAACATTTATTTCCTGGTTCCGCCCACATCCCTATTACAACCTTTCACGACAGGTCAATATGTTGGAGAAGGATCAAAATTGTGTCGGATTTTCTTTTTTCAAGCATCTTTCACCATGCCAAAAAATGTCATATTTGCCTGTGTCGCTAAAAGAAAAATGGCATGTTTTAATACGCTGGAGTGTAATCAGAACCGGCACGTTACACTATGTCGGGGTACAATTAGAATGATAGGTTAAAAATTACAGATTACAAACAGAACTGGCATTACAAAAGGCCAGGATATGACCTAGATAAACTATTTTTTTTTCTTTTCCGACATACTAATCAAGTTGACGGAGCGTCTTTTTATCAATAATATTTCATAAATTTATCAATTTTGATAATGCCTATTTACATACATGCACTGTTTTGTGATCCAAATTATTGATATACGAATTGATATCCAATTTGGATGGACAACTGTTTCAAATTGTGAAATGATAGAGAATTTTAGTCTTGATTGATACATAACAAAAGTACAAAGAGCACAAAAATTTAAATGAATAAACAAATATTTAGATTGACAGATTACTAGAAAAAACATTGTTCTTGACTCCTTAACTAAAAATGTGTCATTGATAAATATCTAGCTATACGTTTAAATAATTTTTTTTTTAATTAGGTATTAACTGATGATGACTTTGATTAGTGATAAAAGTTGGATTGGTCATGGAAAGACTAGTTTTGATAGATGTCGGAGCACATATTTTCAGCAAGGAGTTGATGCTTTTCTTAGATTTGCATTTCAGAGTAACTCTACAAAAGAAGTTAGATGTCCATGTAGTAAGTGTGAGAATAAATGCTATGCAAACGTGCACACTATTAGAACTCAAATCATTATGAATGGATTTTTAGAAGACTATACAACATGGACAAGACATGGAGAGGTACCCAAGAGTCCTATAAGTGCTCAACAAGTTAGACAAATTAATTGTATCGATGATATAAATGGCATCATTAATGATACAATGGGACAACATGAACATATAGCTTCCGATCCTACAATGGACACTTCTAATGAATGTACTAATGATGATATAGAGAAATTTCAAAAACTCATTGAAGATGCTAGCCAACCTCTATATCATGGATGTTTGAAGTATACTAAATTATCTTGTGATATTCAGGTGTTTGAATATAAGTTCATATTCAACTTGACTAACAATGCACTATCAACCCTTTTCATGATGTTGACTGAATTTCTTCCAGAGGGTAATACTCTACCAAAGAGTTTGTATGCATGCCAAAAGATAATGTCGACTTTAGGTTTGGACTATCAAAAAATCCATGCATGTCGAAATGATTGTGTTCTATTTCGTGGTAAGTATGAAAAACTTGATGCATGTCCTATCTGTGGATCTTCTAGATGGAAAAGATTGAGAAAAAAGAATAGGGTGTGGAGATTGCAAAGAGTGCCTGTGAAAGTACACTGCTACTTTCCTTTAACCTCAAGGCTAAAGAGACTTTTCATGTCCAAAAGGTTAGCACCACTTTTGATTGGACATGATACATTCCCTAAGGGTGAAGATGGGTAGATGAGTCATCCAAGAGATTCACTAGCATGGAAAGATTTTGATTCAAAACATCCAACATTTAGTTCTGATCCTCTCAATATAAGACTTGTTCTTGCATCTGATGGTTTTAGTCCTTTTAATTCTATGATGGGTAGTAGTTGGAGTACTTGGCCTGTTATTTTAATATGCTACAACTTTCCTCCATGGTTGTCCATGAAGCCATCATTATTTATGTTATCTCTTCTTATAGAAGGACCAAAATCTCCTAGAACTAAAATTGACACATATTTGCAACCATTAATTGATGAGCTGAAAACATTGTGGCTAGACGGTGTAATGACGTATGATGCAAATAAAGATGAAATGTTCAATATGCGAGTATCACTTTTATGGACAATTAATGATTTCCCTACATATGGTTGGAGCACGAAAGGATACAAGGCATGCCTGCATTGTGGTGTTGACCATGGTTCAATTTATCTTCCACATAGTCGTAAATGTGTCTACATGAGACATCGTCATTTTCTAGATACAAATCATCCATGGCATCTAGATAAAAAGAACTTTAATGGAATTGAAGAAAATGATCGTGCACCCAATCAACTTAGTGGTTCATATATACTAAAGTTGTGGGAAAATTATAATATTGCTAATCATATTGGTGATGATGTTGGGGTAGACAAACAAATTAATTCTCAAATCCCTGAAGGATGGAAAAAGAAGAGTGTTTTCTTTGAGCTACCCTATTGGTCTACTTTATTGATCTGCCATAACTTGGATATAATGCATATTGAGAAGAATGTAAGTGAAAACATTCTTAGTTGGTTGTTGCATAAAGATGGTCGTAGTAAAGAGAATATTAATGCATCCATGGATATGTAAAAGTTGAATATCAGAAAACCTTTGTGGCCAAATAAAAGAAAACACAATGATCAATTTTCATTGCCTCACACATCATATAGCATGACAAGCAAACAGAAAGAAGATTTTTTATTAGTTTTAAAAGACTTGAAATTTCCAGATGGATTTTCTTCAAACATATCAAACAAAGTACAAATAGAGGCCAAAAAGATTCTAGGTTTGAAAAGTCATGATCATCATATTTTAATGGAATATATTTTACCCATATGTATAATGAGAACCATTTCAAAACCTGTTGCAAAAGTTCTAATAGAATTCTGTCATTTTTTCAAGTCCTTGTGTGCCAAGAAAATTAGCCATAAAAGTATGGAGAAATTAGAAAGTTCGATTCTGATTCTTCTTTGCAAGCTTAAAAAGATCTTTCCCCCAGCTTTTTTTGACATCATGGTTCATTTAACTATCCACCTACCATATGAGGCCAAAGTTGCAGGTACAACAGAATATAGATGGATGTACCCAATTGAAAGATATCAATAATCTTTAAAATGATTTGTGCGCAACTGAAGTAGACCTGAAGGATCTATTGCAGAGGGATATCTTTTACAAGAAGCAACTATCTTTTGCCAACACTATCTCAAAGATGTGGAGTCTAACTTAGATAGAAACATTCGATATAATGATGGACCCATTGGTGCTGGTCTACATGTGATACTCTCATATGATGAACTTCATCAAGCATGATGATTTATTCTATTCAACACAGCTAAAATTGAGTCATACATAGAGTAAGTGTCTGTTTATATATCGTTCAAATTCTTTTTCTCAATAATATATATAACTCTTTATATTAGGTTGCATCGAAATGAGGTCATGCTTCAAAATCCATATTGGAGTGAACATGAAATACAACGCGAACAACACAACCATTTCGTTAAATGATTCTCAAATTATGTAAGTATGTTAGTATTTTGAAGAAGTAAAACCTATGATATATAACAATTTTCTATGTATCTTTATCAGGTATGTTCCTTACCAAATGATATGGTTTTTCCAAATGTTGTGAGATGTCTTGCTAGGGGGCCTACATTACATAATTCGATAAAGCCAAAGGCTAAATCCCTGACCAATAGATGTAAATCCCTGACCAATTGGTGGTGGTCAAGGTCAATCCCTGACCAACATACCCTCGGAAAAAGCTTGGTGACCAATGATGGTTAGTCAAGTCATATCCCTGACTAATAGAGAAGAAAACCTTGAGCATTCATTTAGAGGACAAAAGAGTGTATCCCATGTTAAAAACTTATATCCAAGTAACATATTTGATCAATATGCAAAATAATGTCATTGCAATTTTAGTACATCCATATATATACATATATATATATATATATATATATATATATATATATATATATATATATATATATATATATATATAAGTTTCAACACATTACAAATGATAAGCTACTTATTATCTATTAGAAGACCATAAATTGAGTTTAACACATGGGAACTTTTCATTCAATTTTCTATTATAAAGTCAACATTCAAAACACATGATTGGAGCATCAGTTTCTCTCAAAAAGATACATAGTATCTACTAAAATCATTTTGACCTAGAATTCATACAAATCATATTGTTTTACATTTTTTTCTGACTAAAGTTTGTACATGAACACAAGAACAAGTTGCATCTTGCATTTTACTGAAATTACTTCTGTTGCTTCCACGATAAGGCTTTTCTCTAGCATTTACATAAATCCTTCTATTTTGTCGAGTAATTTCAATATCCTGCATCATAAAATGATATTAGCATTCTATATTTTATGTCTTACAAGTTCGAATCATGAAGATTTTATATGGAACAAAAGTAGAACGTGCATGAAATATAATTATTAATAAAAAATGAGAATTATCTCATGTGTAAAGTCCCACACAATTTTTATGCAATCTATCGTCACATCAAATATTTCATCCATAGAGTGGAATGGTGTTCCTCATCAATCTACTATAGAATCACAATCAAAAGTGTCGGATCGACGTATTCATCATTTAGGCAAAATTACAATCAAAGATTCACTTTACTATATTTTGTGTCGTCAAACTAGGCACAATATGAAAGTCTGTAAGTAAAGCAATGTTGAAAGTTATCCTCTAACATGACTTTAATATATATTAAAAATTTACTATAGATTTACCTATATCTCCGTGCATGAGGACTTGGCATAGCACACACTTATATGCATATTACAATAAAATCTAATTATTTATAATTTTTCATCGCTAGCAACGACATAGCTTATTAGATAGAAAAATGATTAACTAAATTAGCATGATAGAATAAAGAAAATAATACTTCCGCAATGTATCAATGTAGTACAAAAGAGTAGAAAAGATGGCCTTACATATTTTTCTCGAGATCTTCCATAAAGTAGATCTCGTAGTTAATATTGGTGTCTGTATTGTTTGGGAATGTGTGCTTTCACTATTATATCTTGTAGATGTTGACAACTAATCTGCATCAGATATACTTGAGATGTTAACAACCAATCTGCATCAGATATACTTGATCGCTAATGATATAAAATGTAACTGGAAAACACATTGTTCAATCATTTCAGCATAAGGTTTGTAATCGTCAAAAAGTATGTTAAAGATTTAATTATTCAACCAAATACAGTATAAAAATCCGCACTGTTGATTATGCAATGGACATAATTCTATGACGTTGAAATAAATATGATATAATAATCCACACTCTATTGATTATGCAGTGTACGTATCTACTCGTATTTCTTATTATCTCATGTCTTGGTACATAAAATTTTAAACCAAATCATTCAGAGAAATGGAACTATATATTCATGTAATTGCTAGCTTCCTTAGGGAACTTATGCATGTATTCATACATCAAACAAATAAAAACTTCCATACCAATTATCTAAGAAGATCCCTATTAATTATCAACCTTAATACTCCGTCAGAGAAAGATTAAGCTCCACGTTATCAGGTTCTTTTAGAATAAATAAGTTCTAAACTTGAAACCACATTTTTATATTGTTGCTCGCTTTCAAAAACTAACCCCAAATCAGAATACAATATAGAAAAGTATGTTACCAAATGTTAAAGAAGACCACTTACTCGTCACGGCGATGATGAATGCAACATACAACTCTTCAAACAGTTGCAGATTTACAAACAAATATACGGCACCGACTACCGACCCCTAATGGAACATACCATTATATAGAACAAAGATAACTTGTAAACGAACAAGTACCTAGCACATCTGTTCCCAACCAAAAGATGTGAACAATCAGATTAATCTTATCGAGGATGCAATGGTTAGGAAAATGAGTAGTCATGGATAAAAAAGAACACAACTCAATAAGAAAGAAGAAATTAGCAATGAGAAACTCACTCGGATGGAACAATACAGTCGCCTTTGTAATTGGTTGTCGGAGGTTTCATTCTGTGGGAGGAAGGTGATAGTCGAAACTGAATGGGCGAAGAATCAAAACCCTATGCTCAGCAAGATGGGAAGAAGAGGGTGGCTAGGAGCACGAGGGTGAGGTTCCGTGAAAATGAATCGTCAGGTTTTAATTATGAGAGATGAAAATCAAAACTGCAGCCAGGTTTTGGCGGAGGGAGGGAATTATTGAGAGAGGGAAAAACAAAATTGGTCAGGGATTAGTCTTCCGAGTGAAGCCAAATTTGGTCAGGACCTTTATCCCTGACCAATTAACCTTGACCTATGACATATTTTGTTGTAGTGTTAGGAGTGCGGTTTTACAAGGGATATTATGTGAATAGTTACAAATTTGAAGTTGAGACAATAGACAATAGTCATGTCACTCAAAATTGTGATATCTCAACAAAAGGAGACGATGAAAATATATTTTATGGAATCTTAGTTGACATATTAGAGCTCCAATATGAAACCATCCCTCCTATATGTCTTTTCAAGTGTAGATGGTACGATATGGAGGATTCTATAGGTTCTTGTGTAGATGAAATTGGCTTCACTTTAGTCAATACTTGTAGAACAAGTTTCGATGATGAGCCATTCATTTATCCCGACCAAGTCATTCAAGTGTTCTACTCAGTTGACATAGAAGAAAATAATTGGAGTATTGTTTGTCATTGGATACCAAGAGACACATTTGATTTACCAATAGAGGCTTTGTATAGTGAACACAATGATGTAGAAGAAATAATTGATGAAATCAATCAGGGAGATGGTGGGTTAGAAGATGAGCATGACTACACATGGGTTTGCTCAGATATAGCCATCCCTATACACATTGACAATACTTTGTTAACTATGGATCCAAGGCACAAATAAGAATTCCAAGGTACCACCTTCATTGAGAAAAAACATCCAAAAATAGATCAGTTTTCAAACTTAATATTTGATAATGATGTTCTATATATAATTCTTGTATTTTTCTATGTTCATATGTATGTAACAGAGGTTCTCAGAAAGTATGCCTCCAAAGAAAAAGTTGAAGTACTTAAGTGAAGTTGTAGCATGTGCAAATCAAATTGACACTATTGTCATTAAAAATCGTCAAGTCACCCACCACTCTCATTACTTAACACCTTCTAAAAGTGTTTCACTTGGATCAAATGACCAATTATTGCTATCAATAGCACGTAAGTTGCTTCGAATGATTATATACTGATTTAATTAGATATGACATTCATTTGCATGAAACATGTGAAGCAAAAAAAAAGGCCAAGATGGAAAAAGAAGTGTCCAAAGCAAATGGTAAGTACATTTTTTTCATATGTAATCATCCAAATGATTCATATGTATTCATCAAATTAAGTTATGGTAGGGCCTAATGAAGTGTCTTCAACAAGAAACAAGGTGCATAACCCTTTAGAGATTCAAAGTGAGAGAATGGAGTTTCTGAGAAACATTGGTGATGGTAGGGTCTATTATATTCTATATGAGTTATTAGTAACATATCTCTTTTATTTGTGAAAGAATAAGACTGATAAAGATTTGAACTCTAGGTCATCAATTCAACCACCCCTTTCATTACTCAACTTCATGTACAAGCGACTCCCCTAAATTGAATGAGCAATCTTTGTACTCCATAGCACGTGAGTGTTTGATTGGGATGATTTCATCATTTGTTTATTGTATAAACATTACATAAGGAGTGAAATTTTACAAATAATAGGTTCGGCTAAAGAAAATGTAGTCAATTTAAATAAAAGTCATCAAGTACTCAATGAAAATGGTAACAATATGTTATTCTCTTACACTTTTACTTTTAAAAAATAAATAATATAGAAGTTATGTGTTTTTTAGGTCACAAGAGTATTGCATTAGGAACTCAAGTTGGCAAAGGGTCCATTACATCTGTTGAAAATTATCTTGCATGTAGTTTTCTTTTGCAAAATATTTGCCTTGCAAAATACCTCATTTTAAGTGATCTTATCAAATATTGTTCACTTGAATACCTAATTTTAAACATTATTAAGAAAATCATAAAATTATGTGTTGTTTAGGTCATAAGAGTGCTGCATCAAGGTCTCAAGTTGGCAAAGACTCTGCTGGAGCTGTTAAGCATAATGTTGCAGGTTGTTTGTTTCAACAAATTTTTGTATTGTGAAATGTTTTATTTTTAAAATTATTTTAATACATTTGGTTATTTGCTAAAATAATTTCAATGTTGGGTATTTTTTAGATCATAAGGTAGCTGCACTAGGGTCTCAAGTTGGCAAAGACACGACTGGAGTTGTTGAGCATAATGTTGTAGGTAGTTAGTTTTGACAAGATTTTTGTATTGCAAAATATTTTATTTTGCATTTCTTTTAATACACATTGTTATTCACTAAAATAATTTCAATGATGGGTGTTGTTTAGGTCACAAGAGTGTTGCATTAGGGTCTCAAGTTGGCAAAGATTCCACTAGAGATGTTGAGCATAATGTTGCGGGTTGTTTGTTTAAACAAATTATTGTATTGTGAAATATTTTATTTTTGAAATTCTTTTAATACATTTGGTTATTTGCTGAAATAATTTCAATGTTGGGTGTTTTTTAGATCATAAGGTTGTTGCACTAGGGTCTGAAGTTGGCAAAGACTCGACTGGAATTGTTGAGCATAATGTTGCAGGTAGTTAGTTTTAACAAGATTTTTGTATTGCAAAATATTTTATTTTTGCATTTCTTTTAATATATATTGTTATTCACTAAAATAATTTTAATGATGGGCGTTGTTTAGGTGACAAGAGTGTTGCATTATGGTCTCAAGTTGGTAAAGATTTCGTTGGAGAGGTTGAGCATAATGTTGCATGTGAGTGGTTTCTTATAATGGTTATCTTATTTATTTATGTTTTATATAACTTTGTATATGGCATTAAATTTCCGAATTATAGGCGTGGCTAAAGAAAAAGTCACAAATTTTAAGAGAAACCCTTTAGTGGCTAAAGCAAATGGTAACAACATGTTATTCTTGTACATTTTGACTTGTAGAAAATAATTGAATAATCTCAAAAGTATGTGTTTCTAGGTCATAAGAGAGTTTCACTTGGTTCTAGCAATGGCTCTACAAGAGATGGTGAATATTATGCTACAGGTAGGATATTTGGGCAAGATACTCAATGTTGCCAAATGATTCATCTATACTTATTGAGTTTTATAATTTTAGGGACCAATGAAGTACGTTCCCCTACTTATAAGGTACCTAATCCCCTAGAGATTCAAAGTAAAGCAACAAACTTTTTGAGAACTGTTGAAAATGGTGGGTTTTCTTTCTAGATATGTTGTCATTAATATTTCTTAATATGTTGTAAAAGAATATGTAATATACAAGTCTGGCATGTAGACCATGAATCAACCACCTTTCTTATTAATCAATTACATCTATAAGTAAATCCCTTGTCTGTTCTTTTCAAACAACACCAAAGAAATCTCTTACTTATGATTTCCTTAAGTTATAAGAAGTTTGTATAAGAGTGTCATGCTGGAAGAGGCTCTACTAGAGATGTTGGACATTGTGTTATAGGTGGTGTGTTTGACAAGATGTTAGTTTTTTTATCAAATAATTAATATATACTTATCAAATTTAAATATTGCAGGAACAAGAGAAATATGTCCTCCCACTTATAAGGTTGCTACACCCCAAGAGATTCTAAGTAAAGCAATGGATTATTTCAAAATCATTGAATATGGTGTTTTTTCATTTTATTAATACATTAATATTATTATATATCATTGCATTATGGAAAACAATAGAATAATCTCAAAAGTATATGTTTTTAGGTCATAAGAAAGTTTCACTAGGGTTTGTCCAAGGCTCCACAAGAGATGGTGATCATTATGTTACAGGTAGGATATTTGGGCAAGGTGCTCAATGTTGCCAAATGATTCATCTATACTTACCCTATTTTATTATTGTAGGCATCAATGAAGTACGTTTCCCTACTTACAAGGTACCTAATCCCCTAGATATTCAAATTAAAGCAACGAACTTTTTGGGAGCCGTTGAAAATGGTGGGTTTTCTTTCTACATATGTTGCCATTAATGTTTCTTAATATGTTGCAAAAGAATATGCAACATACAAGTTTGGCATGTAGATCATGAACTCAATAACCTTTCTCATTAGTTAATTACATCTATAAGAAAATCCCTTATCTATTCTTTGCAAACAGCACCAAAGAAATCTCTTACTTATGAAATACTTCATATATACTTATCAAATTTAAATATTACAGGAACAAGAGAAGTATGTCCTCCCACTTATAAGGTTGCTACACCCCAAGAGATTCAAATTAAAGCAATGGATTTTTTGAGAATTATCGATGATGGTGGGTTTCCTTATGTTATTAATGCATTAATATTAATATATCTCATTGCATTGTGGTAGCAAAATTGACACTTATTGAACTATAGATCATCAAGTAAACAACCTTTCTCAGTACTCAACACCATGTAGAGTTGAATCCTCTAGATTTAATGTCCAATATTTATATGCCATATCATGTAAGTGGCTGTTTTAAATGTGTATCCTATTTACTTTTGTTGTATACAATTTTTACATGGAAATTATTTTTGAACTAACAGGTTCAGCTAAAGAAAAAGCTCAAATTATCAAGAAAAATCCTCAACCACCTACAGCTAATGGTAACATATTAATCTCCTACAATTCCAATTATTAACAACAATAATATAATATCTAAGTTATGTTTTCCTAGGTCATACTAGTGTTGTATTAGGGTATAATGTTGAAACAATCTCCACTAAAGATGTTGAATGTTATGCCATAGGTAGTCTATTTAGACAAGATGTTCATGTGTTTTTAAATATTTCATTTACACATTGAATTTTGGTAGGAACTAAAGAAGTGCATTCTCCAACTTATAAGGTGCCTAACCACCTAGAGATTAAAAGTAAGGATTTGGTGTACTTGAGAAACATTGAAGATGGTAGGTCTTTGAGAAATGGAGCTTTTGAAGTTGGCCAAGGCTGCACTAGACTTGTTGAGGACCATGTTACGTTGAGGACCATGTTACAAGTATTGTCTTAAATGATTGTATTTTTGTTGTTGGAATATATCGCTTGTTGAAAAAATGAAGTACTAAATCTCTGATTCTCTTTAAGTAGAATGTCTATGATGCTTATTACATGATAAAGTATTTTGGTGTTGTTATGCTTTAGATAATGGATTCAGCCATCTTCATCAAGTTCCAACTACATTTGTTGAGGATCATATAACATTAAGTGGAGAAGGGGGCTTCACTAATCAAATGCAATGGTCGCCAGAGATTCAAAGTAGAGGGACATATTTTTCTAAAAATGCAAATGATGGTGTGTTTCTTATAATTTCTATCAATGTTTTTATTTTTGCATATATTATTGTGTCAATATACATGTGTTTACATGTAGAAAGCGTAAGACTTGGTGTTGACACTGAAAGATGTCTGATCCAACAGCAGGAAGATATAGAAAACATGTCATACCATACCCAGAAGCACAATCGTCGAGCCACATTTGAAAAATATATTGGTATATTGTTTGAAAAATATCCTCTCTTTCTATGTGGCTCTATCTTTCTAATGACAAAGTTGTAATGTGAAATTCTTTGTTTTTAAAAAATAAAGATTCTTGTGCGATGAAAGAAAAGAAAGGTCGTGGGTGGGCAGGCTATAAATCCATCAAGCCTCCATTGGGGAAAACACATCATGATTGTTGGACACTTAAAAATGTTCCTGTGGGTGTTGAAGGTGGTATTCTAGTAAGATTTCTAGGATTAAAGACTAGAGAATGTGATAGCTTTCCATTGCACCTCCAATGGACAGATTTACAAGAAACAAATTCCCTTGATGTTTGGGTAGAAGTTAAGGTATTATTTATGTCTTCATATTGTGATTTATATTTCCTTTTTTCATTATTATCATTTACACTTCTGATATATCATTCTTTAATTCCAATCTAACTATAAATTTTCTATCAGAAACTCTTCATATTTAAGATTCATGAAACTAAATTTACTCCAAATATGTATTGTGTTATGAGGTGGTGTGAAGCAAGAGACAAAATAGTGTGACTACATACCAGCAAAATTTAAAGAAGTGGTTATCTACTTTGACTCTAGAGCAGCTTCAATTTTCACCTGAATCAAGAGTTAGTCAAAAACAATGGCATCATTTGCTCGTATACTGGAGCAAGGAGGAAAAAAAGGTAACATAAATGTTTGATTAGATTCAATTGGCATTTAACCAAATGTAATATTTTTATATTGCATTTTTGTTTTCATATGCAGTTAGTGGCACAACAGAATGCAACTAATCGTGCCAATACAAGACCTACTTGTACATTAGGGAGCAAGTCAATGTGAAGAAAACAATTTGAACTGGTATGTATTATAGTTTAAGTTAATATTTGCACACACTTCTTAATGTCTATTTTTCCTCCATTAGATTCTAGAGGGCCATGAAGCATCTGATTGTGATACATACATCATTGCACATAAAAATAAGAAGGGGGGATTTCCAGATGAAAATACCAAGACAAAGATGGTGAGTTATATCCATACTTATATGAGATAATTCATGATCTATTTATTTCTTACTAAGTAATACTCACACATACTTGTTGTAGGAGGAAGTTCAAGCTTAAGAGCTAAGAAGAAATGTGCAAGATAGTTATAATCCCCTTGAATTTATTCCTGTAGTGGATCATGTATATGGGGATCATCATGGTGGCTACCAAAGGGGTTATGGTCATGGTTTGACACGAAAACTGCTGAAAGAGGCCGCTATGATGGAGATGGCTCAACAAACCTATCAAGAGATTGAAAAGGAAGCTGCATTTCATGCTCAAGAATTGGCCAATGCAAAACGTGGGATGGCACATATGATGGGACAGGTTGAGATCCTAAACTAATGACATTATACTCTTATCATACATTATAAGTTGGGCTGAAGGGAACTTGACCGACTCTTTTATGTTGCATAATTACAGGATAGGTCAAGTTCTTCTCATGCTCGAGGATCGAATAGTAATGAGGATGGGCCAAGTTCTCAGGCAGAACACTCAAACAACATTTGGATGGGTTCTCACATGCAACACTCTCATATAGACTAGGCACTACAAATTAAGATGTGGTCATTTTTTGTCAACGATACATTCCTTTATGTTGTGTTCTAGAAGGATGCATGTTATCTAGTTTAATTTTAGTAGAAGACTAAATGATACATGTAAAAGTCTAACTTGTGAAATGTGACATTTTGTAAATGTAAGTCACAACTACTATACATGTGTATTTTGAAAAATAGGTGTTATATGGTGTTGAGAAATATATCATGATGAAACAACACATTAGAATTATGTTATGCTTCTACAATTTCAATCATAGGAATCTTGATTATCATTATGAAACATATTAGTACTTTGAGTGGCGTGAAACTACCATGGTAATAGTTCCCTTTCTTTTTTGTTCCTATCGTCTTTCACATTTATCTTTTAGACATTCTAACATGTATTAAGTGTAGGGGAACTGGGTAACCAAGTGAATAAATGATGTCAAAGACTGATCCAGATGTTGACTTGGATATTGCAGAGCATGTACATGTGCAATGCTTGATCTCGCTACCAAAGGTACACTGTGAAGTCCCGGAGTTGTATGAAGCTTACAGGAAGCAACATCACAGGTGGCATTCTGGTCCCATGAATCTTTAGATTGTGTCTTCCTGATATATTCACATCACAGGTGGCTACACCTTGTCTAATCTGCATACACTTGGAGGGACGGTTAAAAACACAGGGCCCAGATTACAATCGCTAGCCATGCGACATTGTAGACATACGGAGAAACGTGCTCCATGGAGAAGGAGGAACAACAAATATGCTGCACAAATGATCTAATTCATGCAATAAGACAGTTAAGTATGTGGTGATTCCTCATTCGATAGTCATGTTGCTTCCTTTTGTCTTCCGAAACAATTGAATGCTTCATACAAGAACGGTAAGACATACATTAAATAAAACATACCTTGATTCCTGTGTCTTTTAGTATACAATATATTATGATGCTAGACAGTCTTCATCCGATTACATAATAGTGAGACAACCTTAGCAACTCAATTGTTGGTTGTTCATGTTGAAAAGTATTTTTTAGTTTTAGAAATTGTGAACACGTTAAGAACAATTGCAAAATGTATATGGCAATACATGATATATGGTTAAATTAATAGTTATTCTTTAGGAAACTCTCCATAGAAAAAGTAACATGCATAAAACAACTACTTGATGCCATTATTATAAATTCATTTATGTTGTATGCCTCCCTGTGCCATACTGAAATGAAGTTGTAATCCATCTTTTAACGTGAAAAAAACTTGATCATGATGTATCCTATTTGTAATGCTCAACAATACACTCAGTTATCACAAGAAAAGTTTTCAAAGGAAATTTTTCATAACAGGAAGTAGAACAATTACTTGTTACATAGTATGGTGATAAAGTATATGTTTCACACTCTTGTACATTATGTATTGTATAGATACGTAAAGAATACATGCACAAAATGCATTGTTGAAAGGCATATAGTAAATTCCATGTGTTAAACTCTGCAAATACTATGACCACTTCAATTGAATGGTGCCCTATGAGAATAAAAATCCTAGCTTCGCCACTGGTCGTCACCAAGAAATCTGGCAGGTTGGGAGAATCTAATCAGAAGGTTGATGGTGCTGTTGATACTAGTGTTGTGGCTGCTGATCTGAAGAGGTTGAAAGAGGCCCCGCTCTTGATCACAACCAAGAGTAACAAGATGTACAAGAAGGAGCTCTCTCTCACGCTGCTTCTGATGGTCGCTACTATGTGGGGCCTTCTCTCTGCTCACGCGGTTCATTTCTACTTGTTGCTGTTCCAGGGCCTGGCGTTCCTTATCGTTGGGCTTGACCTTCTAGGAGGGTAGTTCACCGCCTGATGATCCAAAAGTAGATAAAAGGAAGGTTGATTGCTAGCTGCAGGGAAAAAGTTACAGCTGAGGTGCCCACTTATAATGTTGTACTAATTGGCCGTGAATCGTTGTATGACCTTAGCAGTACGTGGACAAGAATGATATAGTACATGTTTACTAATTTTTGATTCAATTTTTGTTGCTGCCATGAACAGGCAGTGTATATTATATAGCCTATCTGTTGGGAAACCATCAGTTGTATTTTAATTCAAGGGGCTTTGGTCAGGTCCTCCCCTATGTAAGCAAACTTTTATTACAGAAATAAAGAATGTTGTTGTGAGTTATTAATAGCTTTACTTCTAAGCTCTTTAGAAGTTATACATTTCAGATTCATTGTATTATATATTGTTGTTCAGCTGGTGTATATAGTTGTATTCATTATTTATTCATTCCATGGAGAAGCAGAGCCACATGGATACTTTATAGTTTTATATTCACTCTGTCAGCAGCTTTCTATTAGGGTCCTGACCTTAGCTCATCGATTCTGCGACCCCCTTTTGCATGAGGCTGATTTTGTGAGGGTTGCCTAATACGTAAGAATATTCACTCTAACCATGAGGTTTGTAAATGAGCCATGACCCTAGCAGATTGTATGTTCTAGTGATAGAATTTGCTGTTATTGTCCCCTTCGACTATCTAGTCGATATGTGACCTATGCTTGAGATCCTCCTCCTCCACCTTGACGTCATCAAATTCTTTCTGTAAATCGCTGCATAGGGCGTCCGAGATGGAATTGTATTGGATAGCCAAATCCGTTTGTAGGCGGTTAATGTTCCTGATAAGGTGATCTTTTCTCTTCCTTTTCTCCCTATGAGCACGTTTGTCGCAATCAGTAATCGGACCCTGCGCTACGTTGGGGGATTCGTTGTTGTGCCTGCCAGGTGTTAAGCAGGTCCGAGAAGCCAGCAGTGCTCTTCCAGGAAGCTCGTGTGATGAATCTATGCTGGCCTCTTTCCCGATTGAAAGTGCTAACCAGAAGAGGACAGTGGTCAGACCCCATCCTGGGGAGATGCTCGATAACGATGTTAGGGAAGCTTGAAATAAAAGAATGTTTCTCGTGGCTCTATCCAATCTCTTCAGAAGAATCCCATGCCGATACGTGTACTTCATACCAGAGAAACCAAGGTCGGTGAGGTCCGCCTCCATGAGCGTGTTTTGAAAGGTCGTTGCCTCCTGGTTGTTGAAACAATCGCTGCCGCTTCTCTCGATCGGGCTCAAGATGACGTTAAAGTCTCTGAGGACTAACCATTCCGATTTAAAGCGTTGGCCCATGCATATGATGTGCTTCCATAGTAGTTGTCTCGTAGTGATTTGAGCACTGGTGTAGACAACCATGGTGTAGCATGTATTGTTGATCCTGCACGTAATGAACTATCTGTGACAGCAAATAATCTCTACCGAACAACGATCAGTGTTCCAGCAGAGCCAAATACCACCCGAGTAGCCTCGTGCCTCCACACGATAAGAGTTAGAGAAACCAAGCTGGGTAATGGTCTTTATAGCTCTCTCCGCTCTAATCCTTGGTTTGAGAATAGCCACCACGGTGGGTTTGTGGATAGCCATCAACTCCTTCAACACTCGGCGTCTCGCATCGCTACCAATACCTCTTGTATTCCAACACAGAAGTTTGATCATCATGGACAAAAGGTGAGGGTTTATGCTTGTTGATCCCCTACTTCCATGTATGCCTCGCTCATCGTGTTGTCTCTTGCTTCAACATTAGCATCTGTGGCCGCCTGGACCTGCAGTTTTGGGCTTTTCCTCCTCTGTTCATGGGGGGGCACCCTTTGCTTTTTCATCCTGGGTCCATTTCCTTTCATATTCCTCCCTGGGGGAGAGGAGTTGGGGTTGCAGATTCGGTTGTGTTCTTGCTGGCTCCTCGTTCGAATAAAGCAGCGGGTGGTTCTGGGTCGTCCCTCTTCTCATATATTTCCACATTACTCATGTTTGCGTCAATAGATGCGGTCTGAATATTCTCCACTATTTGCTGAACGTTTTCCGACCCTTCAGTAAGAGCCCCATTTTCCTCCACTTTGTCAACGATTTCCGTGTCCTCCTCCATAATTTGGATGACCTCGTCTACGTTGGGGTTCACCTCTAGATGGTTGCTATCTGTTCCAGTTCCACTGTTCTTTGGATTGGCAATGGATGCAGCAGCGTTCGTGGACTTATGTTGTTTGGTGATGTCCCTCAGGACCTCCCGCTTCTTCTCGTCAGTATCAACTGAGGCCTTGGGCTGCCATATTTTGGTTGTTTTCTCGCTCGTTCTATTCAGTGCCTGATGGGGGCCTTCCTCGTGCTCAGTGTTAACATTTTCATTTTCCATGGTTGTTTGATCCTCGTTGTTAAGGTCATCCAAGGTAGCGAATCGGTTACTAGTTGCTGTAGAGCCTGGGTGAGTATCTGTTTGCTTAGTTTGTTTGTGTCTTCTTTGCCTGCCTCCTCTACCCTTTTGGGTCTGCCATGTGTTCTCCTTGTTGCCCATAGATTCGGGTGTCATGTTCGTAGTGTCTGAGTTCACTTGTGCCTGATGGCTCATCGTCTTGGATCTGCAATACTGATCCTTGTGACCCACCTTGCCACACGCAGTACAGATATCTGGTTCCACTTCATATTCCACAGTGTGATCAACACCATTGATGAAGATTGATGAGTGTAGCTCCTTGGATGTGTCGATTTCGATAGCCATCCGGGTGAACTTGCTTCTCGTCCTAAACGTCGTATGATCGTCCACCTTAATTAGCCTGCCCAGCGCCAGCCCGATATCGTCAAAAATGGTGGGCACGTATAAGTGCAGGGGTAGATCATGAATACGAACCCATGTAACTACATATTTAGGCATATCCTCGTATGGTTTGAAGGTGGGATAACAGTCCCAAACGGCTAAGCAACATCCAAAGAGCTTCCATGGCCCTCCCATCATCGCTACCTCATAGTCCTCCTTGCATGAGAATTGTACCACGTAATGTCCCAGATCCAACTCGTACATGTTAAATCGGCCCTTAGGGTTCCAGAGCAGTTTGATTCTGTCTCGCATAGTCATGAACCCCACATCCGCACCCAACAGCCGAAGAACGACAACGTACTTCCACGGGCGGCCTAAAGCTTCCTCCGCTTCAGGTTCGATAAATATAGCCGGCGCACCGTCCATCTCCGTCAACTCTACGGCCTTGTCGTCCAGGTGACCTTCGCAAAGTTTATCAAGGAAAAATATATTGGAATCTGGCTCCTGGTCTCCTTGGGCCATGGCACCTCCGACGGCGGTGCTATATGACCTTTTCTGCCCACCGAGAGTCACTGTGCAAGAACGGTTCTCCGCGGCCGCATTAGCGATGATGTGCACTAAGTCGTTAGCAACGTGTGTCTCAGTCTGGTTGACATTCTCATTCCCTTCATTAAGACTAGACTTTCCTCGCATTCTGGCAAATTGGAATTCAAAACCGATTAAAGGAACGGGAACCCTAACCCCGCCGCCAGAGGGGTCTCCACAATTTGTTCGTTCTTTGCCTGGATCCCTACCTCTGTGTCCCACCATATCTGCTCCTTCCCCAAAGCTATCTCCCCCATGATTTATCTCGTCGTCTCTTTGGCCACGGCTCCTGGCGCCACCGCAGCCGCCCCCTCGCCCTCCTCGCTCCCCTCTCGGCTCCCCCATGACTTCTAATCTTAGTTTCTTTAGCATTAGTATATATTACACATGAAATCAGTGTTTCAGGAAACAATAAATTAAAGACCATTAGTAAGTTGATTGTATGTTTTAACTGCATATAAAGATGAGGGATGCACTTAAAAATACAACTTATTTACAACTACTAGTTGTAGGTTACCATTTATAGATTTACCTAGTGATTTCTCTGCTCCTACATTCTCCATATTACTGGGTTAATATCAATAATGCACGACATATTTATTATCCCTTTCAAACTAAAGATTTATATATTCTACAGCAAGTTGCAGATATTGTGATTACAGAAATGAGATACATCATTCTGTTGTGGAACACATTAAAGTCCTTGAAGAAGTTGTAGTTGATCCAACATGATTTTTTCCCTAGCTGACCAGTTTATTATTCAAGATGCATTTCCCACTGTCAGCAGCTATAAGCAAATAATGACTTCTTTCTCTCATCTAAAAATCCTTTTTATTTCTATGTTGAACTTTATTTTACTCACAGTGCAAGCTCATATTTCTCATCTGAAAATCATTTAATTCTTATGTAGGGTTTTATATTATTGGCAGTGTAAGCTCATTTTGAGGATTTCTCTTTATCTCTCTTTTTATTTTCCTTATTGGAATTCCTTTTAATATTAGAAACCTTATGGATACGAAAATCCATCAAGGATGACTCAATCTTACCTCTTTCCACTTATTTCCCATATTTTATCATTGTCTCCAATTTCTTTCTTAATAAGGAAATATTTGATTGATCTTTTCTTTTCTTGTACCTAAATGTAACATGATGACATACGGGAGTAGCTGTGTACAAGCAAAGGGTATCAAGGCCACCATATTCTTTGCAGCTCTGTACCTGGTGGCCTTGGGCAGTGGGTGTCTGAAACCCAACATGATCTCTCATGGTGCCGACCAGTTTAGGAAGAACGATCCAAACCAATCCAAGAAGCTAACTACATATTTCAACACAGCCTACTTTAGCTTTTGTTTGGGTGATCTCATCACCCTCACTGTCCTTGTATGGGTTCAGACGGTATCTGGTATGGATGTTGGCTTTGGTGTGTCGGCTGTTGCAATGGCTATGGGACTTGTGAGCTTGGTTGGTCAGGTGGTGTTCTTTAATCCCCGTCCTTTCAAATTGTGGATTAATACTAGCATATTGTCTGTGTTGGTGGACGGTTGTGTCCCCATACAAATGTAAGGCGGAGCACATACACACACATACACCATGTTCTTACTCAGCAACCATGCATATACATTTGCATATAGTGGGTGTTTGAGTTTCTGATGTTGCTTTTGATACTTAGGTTTTTGTTGCTGCAATTTCAAAGAGGAAGTAAATTTTCCCATCTAACATTGAGATACTTTGTGGGGGGCAACCTAATGCTCTTCATCTTGGTAAATGTGGTCCAGATTCCAACATTATTTGGAACCTCTGCCACATAGATAAATTCAGGTAAAGATCTTATTGAGAAGACAACATTAGTAAACCAATGTCTTTGGCTAGACATAACAAATATTTTGACATGCAGATTCTTGGACAAGGCTTGCATCAGAATTCAAGATGGAAGCAACATGAAGGAGTGTCCATGGAGACTATGCTCAGTATCTGAGGTCGATCAAGTAAAAGTGGTACTCTTAGTCATCCCAATCTTTGCCTACACCATCATCTTCAACACGATCCTAGAACAACTTCATACCTTCTCTGTTCAACAAGGAAACATCATGGACACTAGGCTCACATACATCTTCAAGATCCCTCCAGCGTCCTTCCAAGCCATCCCATACATCATGCTCATCATCCTTGTCCCACTCTACGAGACATGCTTTGTCCCGCTCGCACGAAGGATCACACACCAAGAATCCGACATCACCCCTCTACAACGCATTGGTGTTGGCCAGTTTTGACTGAAATAATTGATTCTAAGCTAATAGAAAGAACATCTTCACAAGAGGGCAACCCTTCTCAACCAAGTCAAGATTGTCTTGTTTATAATTTTTAATCCAACACATGCTCTTCTTCATGATGGTGCAACATCAACAAGATCTCGAACAAAAGAAGAAGACAACAAGGATGCTAAAACTGGCTGAGAAAGACACAACTCTTTTGCAAAGATGTTAGAAGACCACTGAATTATTGATATATGTATATACTTTTCTTTGTACACATTGTGTAATAGGAGCAAGGTATATGTCCTCTCCGTGTACATTCGATACTTCATTATAAATGAAAGTAAGATTGTTGGTATAATGAGCATAATTTTCTCTAAATACTACAATTTGTTACTAAAAGAGCTTGTGCACTAACAAACAACACAATATATATATATATATATATATATATATATATATAGAGAGAGAGAGAGAGAGAGAGAGAGAGAGTCAGGCTAGAATACACTCGAGTCTACGGATTGTACGAATACACTCAAGTGTGTTTGCATATCAAGCCTATTTTTTGCAAAATGTAAACCGTTGATCTTCACCACATACTATAACTAGGCTACATACAAATTTTGAACCCATTTGGATGAGTGTAAATCACTCATCCAAGGCCAAAAAAATCAACGCGCGAAACTAATTTGAAATGCATAATTTTTGTGGTATTCATAACATGAGCTATACATATCCAAATGTGCTCAAATTTTGCATATGTGTTGTTCACGAGATGTTTCAGAAGATCAAAGGATTAGATTTTCTAAAAAAATATTCCATCATGGAAAACTAATTGAGTGTATTCCGCTCCGGATACACTCGAGTGTATTCTAGCCTGACTCTATATATATATATATATATATATATATATATATATATATATATATATATGAATAGACGAACTAAGCATATATGTATGTGTACTAAATGGCATTACATATGTAGCTAGATGCATAATCAACTACATATATATGTTTATACTAATCTCTTCCTTTCCCTACACATTAAATACATATAAAATGCATTAACTTCATGTTTTTTCTACATACTGACTGCAAATGCAATCGTAGTCATACATTTAGCTATAATTACACTTACATTCAAACATGTAAGAACAAAATCTAGCTACACTTCTTATTACATATGAATTTGTAGTGAATGGATTATCTAACTACATATTTTTAAAATATAGTTAAAACCTTTAGCTATACGAGCATATACTACAATTTGTAAATGTAAAGAAATATGTAGTTAAATCCTCTAACTACAAAATATGGGGTTTTTGCTACAATTTTTTATAGTTAAAGACCATTTTTTTTGTAGTGCCTTTGACATTCATATGAAATACATTTTTTGCAACAACAAAAAATCCTTGCAAGATTCTACAGTTTCATACTTCGATCAGTGACCATTTGGTTCAAGCCAAATATGAAACCCTATTACCAACTCAAAGTAAAATCCAATGCACTTATATATGTTTCTTTCGATTGTGAAACATGAACCTGGGACCATTATAGCACACTGGAAAATTGAAATTGGGAAAATAAAGGTTGTACTAGGAGATTAAAGGGAAAAAGAGCAACAAATCATTAACGGTCACTACAAGGACAAACGATTTATGTGGTTCAGTTAAATCCCTATGTCAGGGACCGTACATCCACAGGGAGAGACAGTTCAATTACATTATGGCATAGTTGAGATTACAAGGCAGAAGAAGCGATAAGCCTAAAATAGATATAAGCTTAAGTTACAACACAAAATTAAGTTAAGTCTTCATTTACATTGTATCGATTCTCTTTGGATCACAATAGTTCATCATGGGTCATTTCTCAGCGGCTAACTTCAGAAATCAAGTAGACAACCATTAATTGGATGAAACATATTTTGCATAGAGTTGATTAAGAGCATCAACAGACATCCCTTGACACATCAGTTGGTCTCATGTGAAAATTACAAGGAACTAGATAACTGGGTGGAAAGTTGTATGAGTCCGGGGGAAAACAAAGGTCTCTTGGCAGATCTGTTGAGAAGGACATTTGCATGAAGCTTCCTTTTCTATAGAATGCAGAGGAGTCATCCCAAATGGAGTCGAATGTCTAAAGACTAAATTCTGTAAAGGTCAGTAGGTGCTAAAAAAACAAGGTTGGCACATTGAATGTGCATTCCAGGTCACCAAGCTGAATTAACTTTGGTGAAGTTGGAATAAAACATCCCCAATTAATTAAGTTGTACCTTCTGAAAGGCAAATGCTCCCTTCAAGACATTGAAGAATTTTAAATTGTCCAAAACTACAACTTTACAATAAAAATTTCACAAAGAAGTAGAATCGTTGTAGCTATTTATCAAAAATAGAGGGTAATCTCAGCTAAGTTCTACAGCACCACTGGGAAC
Organism: Alisma plantago-aquatica; assembly: GCA_963693085.1. Taxonomy (NCBI): domain Eukaryota; kingdom Viridiplantae; phylum Streptophyta; class Magnoliopsida; order Alismatales; family Alismataceae; genus Alisma; species Alisma plantago-aquatica. The sequence goes on along the minus strand of OY856411.1, from coordinate 132,937,618 downwards.
AGTATGACAATGAGCATACCAACCTCACATTGTGGAGAGAAACAACTGAGAAGGCATCACAACTTTGATATTGAACCAGAATGGGATTGCAATTTCTACGTATGTTGGATGTTATGATCGAACATCTCAGGAAAACTAAATTATAGAATCAACATCCCATGTTGATGTAATGAAAACAGATATGGATAGAAACATGAGGGATTCCCTAAGTTTTTGCATCTTATTCATGCAGTCAAACCATCACTACTGGAAGGGGGGTTATTTCGTACGGTTCCAATTTATCAATTTTAACACCACAGAAAAATAAATGGTCACCTCACTATTATACAGCCTTCCCATCATCAAGCCCTTCATCCCTTCCTTTCACAACAACGAAGCAAGCCAATTAACAATTTTTCGTTTAGATCCCTCTAAAAAGATCAGTTCAGAATTGTAATATGTGATTGCATTTTAGCCCTCCACTCACAAGTCACGCCTCTCTCGTCATACCACCACACTAACACGCTGAATAGCCTCGATATGTGAATAGCCCTAATGGTCAATGAACTATGTGAATACCCATACAAGATGCCTACTTGATGGTCAATGAAATTATACACCTCTGTTACAGAAACAGAACACCCTTTCTAGCCATCAAACTGGATTTTGAGAAAGCATTTGATTTTGTTAATTGGAAATGTGTCACCAAAACGCTCACTGGCTTTGGTTTTCCTGACAAATGGGTCAACTAGATTCATTCTTGCATCTCGACAAACTTTTTCTCCACTCTCATAAATGGTGTCCCCTTTGGTTACTTCAGAAACACAAATGGCCTAAGACAAGGGGACCCACTCTCTCCATATTTGTTCATTATTGTCACAACCATTCTCTCCCGCGTGATACAACTTAGTAAAGCAAATGGTCTAATTCACTCACCTATGGAATGCCAAGTGAACATTATACAATTCGCGGACGATACTATCATCCTCACCTCTCCATAGGACTCCTCTATCCTCAACGCCATCAGAATAATAGGAATCTTCTCCTACATATCTGGACTCAAAATAAACCTCCATAAGTCGTCCATCTTTGGGGTTCATATAGTTAATTCTGAGCTGTCCAGATTCAGGTAACTCCTTAGATGTAAGATTCAAGAATTCCCCATTCAATACCTGGGACTCCCCATCACCCCCCACAACATCACACATTCCACCTGGACACCCATCTTAGACAAGATCAATAGGAGACTTTTATCTTGGACAAATAACTTCCTAAACCTCGTTGGATGACATACTCTCCTAAATAGTGGCATCACACCAATCACCACTCATTACCTTAGTTGCATCCCCCTCCCAACCAAGACAAGAAAGTTCATAGATAAAACTCGTAGAAAATTCCTCTGGAACAACTATCTTCCATCCACAAATTCCAAAAATCACTACTCCCTAGTTAACTGGGACACCATTGCTACACCAATTGACCAAGGTGGTTGGGGCATTCTCAACTTAGACACCCATGCTTTCTGTCTTATCACCAAAATCATCAACTTCCTTGACTAAAAAAGAGGAAAATCTGGACCAATCTTATAAATTTCAAATAATATCAAAGGTCTTTTTGTGGAAAACCCTACATGAAGGTCTGATGACGAACTTGAACCGAGCTAGACGTGGGTTTACAAAGGACGTTAGATGCCCTAGCTGCGGTCTTGCTGATGAATCCACTCTGCACGTCCTCAGGGACTACAACTTCGCACAGCAGGTTTGGGGTGCCATTTCTAGCAGCCACAACATACACTTTGAACCAGGAGATTCTACTGCAATATGGTTCTCCCGGAACCTGAAGAACAACAAAGAAGGCAGGGACAGATCTTTGTGGTTCGCTAGTGCCGTTGGATCCTTGTGGTAGCACATGAATGTGCTCGTTTTCAATGGTACTGTTACTCCTCCGAGGATAAGCGCCCAGATGATAGCTACAAAAGTAAGGCATTCCCGGCATGCATTCCAATCCCCGCCAAGACCAGGACAGACTCCGACAGTCGTCACTTGCTCACCAATACCTCATAACACCATCATGGTTAATGTGGATGGGTCAGTGAGGAAAAGATACAACCGAGCTGCTACAAGTTTCATTGCTAGAGATGAACATCACAGTTGGATTAATGCGGGTGCAAAAATAGGAAAAGGAAACCACGTACTGGAAGTCAAACTCATGGCTATCTGTAGAGGCATCGAAGCTATGATTGATAGACCAGAGCAGCTGATAATTGAATCTGACAGCAAGGTGGCCTGCGACATACTGAATTCCAAGCAGAACAACATGTCGAAATATGATATATTCCGACAAAGAGTTGCAGTGCTCAAAGGTATACATCCGACCATTCTTATACGCTTTGTCAAACGTGAGACAAATGTACTAGCAGACCTTTTTGTTAAATGGGCGATTAGGAATGTAATTGATTCCATAAACTGGGACGAATGTCCAGAGCTCATTTCAGCAGAGCACTGGAATGGACAAAGGGTGAATCCTCGTGTAAACACATCCTCTAGTTTTCCTGTAACCCGAGAGCAGGATGAATAAGTTTTTCTCGGTGATCCCCCCAAAAAAATATCAAAATCCCCTCCCTGGCACAAAGTGCCCAAAAAGTCCGCCTCACCCCTCTGGAAATACATCAATAAAAATATCCAAAAAATCACCTAGATCATTAACACCCCCCACACTCCCACTTAAAAAACTCCTTTTGGGATGACCCATGGCTAGACAATAGAACTATCCATAATCTACACACAAACTGGTCCATACCCAACAAACTCATTAAGATCAATACTGCCAAAGCGCTTCGCCTCTTAACCAGCAACAGATCAAATGCGCTCAAAAGATGCATTCTTTTACATCTCAAACCTGACAGCCTCTCTACTCTGACCCAGACCCTTGAACACAATTCATCTAATCGCATTACTTGAAAATGGGGAAATACATACTCTGTTAAGAAATCCTACACATACCTTTCTTACAGAGGTCTGTCACCCCCCACCGCCAATATCTGGAAGCAAAAGTGGCAACAAAAACATAAAATCTTTTTTTGGCTACTTTTACACAACAAGTTGCAAACTGAAAAAAACCTCTCTAAGAGAGGTTTCACCGGCCCCTCTAGATGCTCTCTATGCCACAACAACTCGGATTCGGTGGATCACATTTTCTTTAAATGCAAATTCTCACTCAGTATCGTTTCACACTTTTTTTGTCATTTTCATCTTGATCTCTCATCATCAATCTTTCTTTTGGAACTTTCTCCTAACAGGCCCTTCACATCCTTTAGAGGTGATGAAATGTTCGTCACCATTAGTTGGAACCTTTGGATAGAAAGGAACAACAGATACTTTAACAATGTGTCAAGATTGAGGCATATCATCATCTCTCATATTTGTGTAGACCTTCATATTCTCACCATGTACAGGCATGCAGGACCAGGAGGGGACTGAAGATTCAGATGAAGGCGAATCGGAGGCCTGTTTTCTATGTGACTTGAAGGAGATGGTTGATGATGAGACTGGAGTTAGTTTGTTGCTACAATAGATGCCCAATTGTTTCAACTGGAACTGCTCTTCTCTTTTAATTTTAATCACCTAGTACTTCATGCATCTTGCTTAAGAGGCTTGTTATGGGGTGCCTCCCCCGTAAACATTATCATTTCAGCTTCTTTCATGCTTTCATTATTAGATCAGCAAATGTTTTGTGCCAACAGGAAAAGCATGTGTTTGCTTGCTTTCTCCTTTTATATATGCTATAACTTTATCAAAAAAAGCCCTAACCTTCTGCCACTTTCCCTTCTCGCGTCCCCTCTTTGCATCGCGTCACGCTGCGTCGAGACCAAGGAAGAAGAAATGCCTCCTCTAGCAAGTGCCCCCTGCTCATCCAGCATCACCAGAGAGTCACAGCAGTGTCGATCGCCAGCAAGTCTACATTATTTGGTTGTCGTATGGTCCATCACCCTAGCGTCCGACATCCTCACCATGACCCCGGCCTCCTCGGCGATGCTCGGCTGCATGCCCCACATCTATGTTGCCAGAGCCTTCCCCTGCCGTAGCCTTGGCGGTCGCCCCTGTTGCCTCCTATGTCGCTGCTCTCTTCTGAGCCAACCTCAGTGGGTAGGTAGATCAAGCATGAGCCCTCCATTTTTAAATTGCCTTAATTTAGGCTTCAAAATCTTTTTCTCCCTATTGTTCAGCTCATTCCCAAACAAAGTTCCAGTGAAATAGAGGGCGAAAAGGAGTTTCTTTATACGACTTTCTATGGAGGCATTTAGGTACGTGTGTCATGTTGTGTTGGACGGAATCTGGTTTCCAGATACACTCCCAGAAGCAGAGTAGCGCTTTGACAACACTTCATTGCTGCGTATCATCTAGAGCACCATTCTCACAGTATTGTTTATCGTCAGTTGCTTCAGTTGTTCAAAGTGTAGCGTTTTCATAGTACACAATGGTTGCAGACTCTCAAAAGGTAATTTGTCGTGGTGCTTCTACTCTATTCTGTCTCTACTTGGTTAGAGTGCCTGGAAAATAGCAATTGTTGACTAGTCTGACTATGTGTATTTAGTCTAGTCCCTCCACACTCAATTAAAAGACCATTGCAAAATACCAACTATTGACTGATATGACTGATCTTATGTCCCATTATAATATGTTTGCATTTTCTTTGAACACTTGCATGTCTTAACTACTAAAATTTAGTAAATACTTCTACTTCTTTTGTTTGCTAGCCATACAAGTAGCACTCCAGACTATTCAATTCATCCATTTCAGATTGCATATAATTTATTTTCAATCATGAACATATATTAGTATTTCTACTACTTCTGATTAGCCTTGACACAAATGAGTTTGTCATATTTGTATCATCTAAAAAGTTGTGTCAAATACATAGAATTCATTTTTCTATAACTTAAGTATTAAAGCAATCATTTGAACTAAAATTTTCAAATCGATTTTCATTTTCGGATCTAGGTAGTAGTTCGAGATGGATGTAGTTAGTCTCATATGAGTAATCTCTTTGGGTTCCAATTCTTTGATACTATGTGTTGTTTTCATCAAAGGAAAATATTTAAAATGTAGGTCTCACACTCTCTCTGTTTCCCTTTTGGTTTAAAGTCTACGTTGGTGTCTAGTAGTATAACTGGTACTATGAATATTGTTGGTGATATGTATAATAATCCATGATATTAATTCTTAGCACTGATTTTGCTCGTATAGTTGATAAATATATTTCTAATTCTTTTACTTGTTATTCAAGGTTCTTTAGTAGTTAAAAGTTCATGTCTGGTTATTGGGATTTCTTTATAATGCTATGGATGAGAATTGTGTTCTTATTTTTCCTCTGCTTCTCTCTGCTTTTATTGATAGCTAAAATTTGATTTTTTTTTTTTGAAAAGTGTATGCAAGGTATGCGACCCCTTTCTTCAATAATGGCTCAATTCTTGCTACTCCAGTCGGACAACCACTGATACAAGTAGAAAACATCCAAGAAATTGTCTTGTCAAGTTGTCAGTGGGAAACATGCTTGACCATGGAGGTGGAGCCACACTGATGTTGTTTTTAGTGGAAGGTATCTGCACAACATTCACCAACACACCAAAGTGATGTACATCTCTTACTTATTTTGTACTTTATCTGATATTTTATTTATATAACATTTATTATTAGAGTATAAATCCAATTAACTTTGTTCAACAACTATACAATCCCAAGTCACCGCTCCAAGTATATATCCAAATCACACATTGCCTTGCATAGTTACATCCATCATTATTGTACAATGATCACCTATTAGATTCCTTCATAATTTTCAAGGCGGTCAGGTGGAGACTCTCAATAGCTACGTGCCAAGGGTGCCCTAGTGGTTTTTTAAACACAATATTGTATATACTCATATATATTATTTATGTACCGTGTTATGTATATACATACCTATGCATGTAGCATATTGGTCAAATCGTCCAGTCGGCGCCCCTCCTCCTTGGCCGACCGGCACGCCAAGTCAAATGCCCAACCATATGTTTTTTACATATTTATAATTAAATATATATCTATTATACAATACATTATATAAGGAACAAATGTAAGCATTTATCCTAGCATGTAATAGTCCATATTTGATAAATAATCTCATATAACACAAACACAATTATTAATGAAGACACATTAATGTATTCAACAATTATAATTTGAAAGAGAAGAGTGACATACCATTGATAAATTTAGACTTTCAGTACTTGTTGAAATGCACAACTAAATTAAAAGTTATATGAATAGCTGCAACATGTCTGAAGCTGTTGAAAATGTATTAAAAATCAAATGTCTCTTCTTCATCATCCTCTGGCTCCTCATCTCATATTCTCCTTCGTCTTCAAGAATATTGTCATCCTCCATTATGTCATCCTCTTAAGTCATCCAAGCCTCCATCATTTGCAAAATCATTGTCCCCATTAGTCCCAACACCACTAGTACCTCTCCTTGGCTTGCTAGGGCAAACTTGATATTCAGTTGCACCCATGCCAACATCAACCTGATTGAATCTCACTCCTTGAGAAACCACAAGATCATCTGGAATTCCTATCATCAATGCACTACCCCAATCAAGATCATCTAGGGAAATAGGATTATAACTCTTTTGCAAGTTGTCTAATTGCTTCTTCTCCATCTTTCATTAAGTCGGTGATTGTATTAGATGTAGACAAGTTTGTCAATTATTATGTCCTCCATCATGTTCCTCCTCTTTGTATGAACCTATAAATTAACAAGGTCTGTCAAACCATTTTATAAAATACAAATGTATGAAGTTACAAATATTATTTCATGTACACATAATTTTCAAGAACCCTAATAAGGTTAAAAGTGCTCCAACCCATGCCGGGATACAAAAGGGGTTTGATTAAACAATGAATAAAAGCAAAAAAAGTGACTGGACTTGACCTGCCCGATTAAGTGGTTGATTGGGTGGCCAATCCGCCAATTAGTCGGGTTGGATTGATGACAATCTGATGTTCAAATGGGGGTGTCGACCAGTTGCCTCCTCCCCCAAAAAAGGTCGACCGACTAGTATGGCATGTATATGTATCTTACTTATCCCATCCTCCCAAATTTATTAAAAGAACATCATAAGTCTATAACAGTAAGTAAATGAGACAAATTCAATACCAGAAAGTGACAACAATAAGTATAGGAGACTAGAATCGATAAAATGTTGAAAAGCGCAACTGATGGTTTGTCAATCTTTTAGATTCACAAACAGTATCAAAATGTTATACACAATATTGAATTAGGAAAAACAAATACATAAACCACAATATAAATACTAAAAAATTAAAAACCTATTAGATAAATAAGAACAGTTGGAAGGCATTCCATAGTTCCAACATCCACTGAAGTAATGTGATAATAGTGAATTAAAATACAAGATTGCGCTACTAGTACTACTGAAGTACTATACTAGAATCCTCTTCACTATCACCACCTTCATCATCATCATCTAGTCTTGCATTCTCATCCTTTGCTTCCTCCTCTTCCTGAACCTCATCATCTTCATCACTAAGTTCCCTTAGAGCTTTGCTAGTCCCATACTTAGTTAGTTATCAAGGCTGCCCCCTAGGTGCCTAGGCTTAAGGCAACCCCCCTCAAACTAGGTTCCCTATCTCCTAGGTGACCTAAGTGGCTGCCTAAAGCCTTTTAGGCCTAAATTAAGCCACTTAAAGGCTAATTTAGCATTAATTAGGTTTGAATTTGATCAAGTTGAGTCATTGTATGACTAAAATGGGTTTGAGTTATCCCGAATGTGGTCAAATTAGGGTAAATTAGGTCTAATTTGGGGAAAACATGTCTGATTCGGGGAAACAAGTCCCATAGGTCTAATTTGTGGGAATTAAGTCTAATTTGTTCATGTAAGGTCTCTTTTAGATCAGTATTGGGAAAATTAGGGCTAGTTAGGTTTGCGGTCATGTTACTCAAAATTAGGTTTGGTTTTAACCCAAAATTATGTGAAAGTTAAGATGATTATGTCTGTTTTGGGGAAAACAAGTCTGATTTTGGGGAAATGGGTCTGATATAATGTATCTGTTGGATCCTTTGCCTCTGTGAATTCTTCTTCGGTGCAACAACTATTTCCTATTAGAATCATGAATCATGCTTGTTATAGAAACCATCTCCCCCATGTTTGCCGACCGATGCCACCTTTGAGTCCAACAATCACATCCTCCCATCATTCCATCACTCTACTTCTTGGGACACTAGACGACGCTATTTCCTATCCAATTTAGGTTGTGGTCAAGAAAAAAGCCTCCACTACGTCATGTTCACATGATCTATAGGAGAGCAAAAGACCGTGCTAATTCTCGTCAACCATGGTGATAATTCTCAAGGTTCTTTGTATCCTGAATGACACTAATTCTAGTTAGATCATGCTTCAACAACATCCTACACAGTGTGTTTGGCCAACCAGCATGGCATGAAGCACTCCAAAATTTACTCGACGACATAAATGTTCATCTAGATTGCAGGTCACATGACACGTTGCCCAAACAGCACAACGTGTTGGCAGAATCTGTCATCTTTCAGTTTTCCCAGATGGAAAGTTGCACGACGTGTTGGCCAACCAACATGACTTTATATAATATATTATAACATAAGCATCTTTATGTCCTCCTTAAATAATATACCCTATGATATTTTATACAATCTATTGTAACACTATTTTCTTTCTAGTTTGGCTTTGATTTTGTTAGGGTATTGATTTCATTCATCCACTAATGCCTCTTGCTTCACGGCCTACTGTAACGTCCTAGGATTTGAGGCCTCAGATAAAATGATCTTATAAGGAATGATTGGACTACCCATATCACTAATGTGCACCTCCTTTTTTGGGATCCCAACACTAAAGAACTCCATAGATAAGTGTGCTCAGCTTGGAGTTGTACTAGGATGGGTGACCAGTCGGGAAGTTGATCCGGACTTGCGTGCGAGTGAGCAAAAAATGCACAATTAAGGATAATGGTGGTCTGTGGGTCCAGTCGTCATTCCTAAAACTCTACTAGAGCCATGGGCAGTGGGCCCGTGCATTACAACATGGTATCAAAGCCATAACCCCTCCAGTAGGTGGGGCCCACATGGGCATGTGGCATGCCAGTCTTGAGTCGTACGGTCCAGGCATGTTGGAAAGGGATGTCCATGGTTGACGTAGCCACCCTTGTGCTGGTATTCTGTGATCAGGATATTGGTGTACATGGGCCATTATGGGTCTGCACCGAAATGGGGATAGTTTATGAGGCCATATAGTTGAGCCATAACCCCTCCAGTAGGTGTGGCCCACATGGGTAAGTCGCATGCCAGTCTTGAGCCGTGCGGTCCATGCATGTTGGAAAGGAATTTCCATGGTTGACGTAGCCACCCTTATGTTGGTATTCCTTGATCGGGAGTTGGGTGTCCATGGGCCATTGTGGGTGTGCACCGGAATGTGGATAGTTTGAGGCCATATAGTTGAGCCTAGACGAGGACGACAAGAGTCTAAGTGGGGGAGATTGTAACATCCCAGGATTTGTAGCCTCAGATAAAATGATCTTATAAGGAATGATTGGACTACCTATATCACCCAGGTGCACCTCCTTTTTTGGGATCACATCACTAAAGAACTCCATAGTTAAGTGTGCTCAGCTTGGAATAGGACTAGGATGGGTGTCCATATGGGAAGTTGATCCTGGCTTATACGTGAGTGAGCAAAAAGCACACAGTTAAGGCTAGTGGTGGTCTGTGGGGCCAGTCGTCACTTCTGAAACTCTACTAGAGCCTTGGTAGTGGGTCGGGGCATTACACCTACCTTGTGCAATAATATCTAATTTATAAAACATGAACAACATAGTAACTTACTAAGTCATATTAGTTGTATGTCAAGTTACACACTAATTCTCCATAGTCCATACAAGAATGAGTTGATATGATTGACATGTTGCTCCTATGACATGTACATTATGTAAGGTTGTTGGTATGAAGTTACGTGTTTCTTATTATGGAAAACGATATGAGTGGAGAAATCCCCAACATGTAGAGGTTTTTCTTATTTCTTGATAGATAGGAGGCAACCACCCTTTCCTATAAATAGGATAAGGGGGGAGCATACAAACATTTTGACAAACCCTAAAGGCTAATAGATGATTGGCCCATATTGCAAATAGACTAAAAAAAAACTTAAGTAAAAGACAAACACATAAGTATAAAGACATTCTACCACTCCCCCTCAAGCTGGAACTTGGGAGAATCCTAAGTCAGCTTGCAAACAGACAGACTATACATAGTAAAAAGATAACCAAGCCCATACACGAATGTCTCCCCCTCAATGTTACAATAAGTCACTCAAGCACTCAAATTCTCCCCCTCAAGTAGATACCTTGAAGCAAAGTGTTCCGATTCACTGAGTCTAGAGAGTGTTGGTCTATAGTAGAAAGTCAATGTGCAAAATAGAGCATGGACAGTTGACAGTGCAAAAGCACAAAGCAACAAGTAAAATGTGCTAATCATAGCACAAGTAGCAACAATAACGTCCAAATATGTAACACTGCCTACACATTGTGTTTGGAAGCAACATGTTATGTGGGAAGCAAACAACAACTAAAAAACCCGAGAGACAACAACAAAAGAGGGGGAAATCTTTCCAGATCTCCACTAAAGCAGTAGAGGATGATGTATCCTCAATATTAGCGGAAATAAAAGATCTTTTCCTTGATTTAGGAGTAGGTCTCAATAGGGGTGGATGCATGGAGTAGATTGGTGGCAGAGTTGATAATGGCAGTGTTGATCTGTGATGATACTGGCAAATTGGATAGGGGTGGCTTTATTAGCAAGCAAGGTTGATAGAGGCATGACAATCCTTACAAATATGAATACCAACAACTTCATAGGAAGATTTTATTGATGAAGATAGAGACAGATCCATGGAGGCGACTTCATAAAGAGACGGGGATAAGAAAATCCCTGCGGGAAACCATTCGCAATGCCTAGTGGAGACAAACAGAAGAGGGAGGCACCAGAAGTGGTTGGTGGCCCGACGGGCAGCAAAGCTACTTGGCTGCAGCACATGGGCAGGCGATGATGGCAAGGGGTTGCGGCACCGACAAAAATGGCGGGGGCTGGCTGCTAGTCAGTTGTCAGCGACGAGTGCAACGACGGGAGGAGCACAAGGGATGTTAGGGGCAGTGACATCAATGTAGATCACCGAAGCGACAGTGAGAAGAGGGGCAGCGGCAATGTAGGGTGAAGGAGATAATGCAAGTAGTAACAATAAATTTCCCTAAGGGCAGTCAATCTCTGCCAAGAGCGGCGCAAGGGGTGCTCCTCCGGTTTTCTCTCTCTTGCATAGGGTTTTAGGATCTCTGCTCTGATACCATGTGGAAAACAATATGACTGGGAAATCCCCAATGTGTAGATGTTTTTCTTATTGCTTGATAGATAGGAGGCAACCACCCTTTCCTATGAATAGGATCATGGGGGAAGCATACATACACTTAGACAAACCCTAATGGGCCACTAGACAATTGGGCCCATATTAAAAATAGACTAAACATAAATTAAGTAAAAGGACTAACACTTAAGTAAATAGATACTCTAACACTCATAATAATATAAAAGTGTAGTTATGGGGATGCAATAATATAAAAGTGTAGTTATCATGTCAACCCTGTCCATAATGTGGGATATATGTAGCAAGCACCATTTTTAATAAAATATAAGACTACAAACTTACAAATCTATACTTCATAATATTTGTTTGTTGTGCTGTGAAGTAGTACATGTTCTTCCTTTTTATGACAAAAATACTAGTATTAAGTACATATGTATACTAATTAGCTTACTTCTAATGGTAGAAAATTATACCTATATTTAGTGGATTATTTAGGTATATTATTATGATAATAATGTATATTATGAGATAGTGTTGTAGATCTAAGAACACATACAATTAGAAAGACATAGTGAGGGGATATTTGCCAATTTAAAGCAATTTAGGATGAATTTACATTTTAATTTAGATAGATGAGGTGTAAATGAGAGAAATAAAAGAAAATACAAAGACATACCTTGGGTTAGGCTTATTTGAGCCTTAGTTGTCAAAATCCCCTTGCTCCACCATTTCCTCCTCTTAGACAACAAAAATAGGCTCAAGCACACAAAAATTGGTATTTCTGTCGGTATATAAGTAAATTTACATATACTAGAAGGTAGCAAAGAGTTCGATAAACTTAGACTTCATCAGATTTCATTGAATCAAAATTTTCTAGAATATACTAAAGATTATAATGCTAGATCAAAATGTTACTCGAAACTACAAATCTGTACTGATCAATAATTTTTTTGCATGTGGGTTAGGTCACTTCTGGTCAAGTTCTAGAAAAGAACTGGGAAAGAGAAGTCGGATGGTCATGTTGTATTAAGAAATAATAATGTAAATCAGTTATTTCCTTATAGGCCCGTTCCTAGCTTCCTAGTAGGCCAGGCGAGCACCCAAAACTCACATGTAATGCGAGTAGCTGGGCGGCGCTGCCTATGGTGACTGTCTAGCTGGACAGTGCCCTAACAGCTGCCAAGCATGCCAATGGACAAGAAATCATGGGTTCATTTAGGAGTAATGGTTTGGTGATTGTCCGTATGTGGCATTTAACCATACCTATTAGGCTACAATGCTTGAAATGAGGGATTTTTCCTATAGCTTTGTACACGAATGTAAGTAAGGACAACACCCTTGTGAGATGGATGGCCATGGTTCATGAATGGATATGGGTATCAAATCAATGTGGAAGATTTGTTGAGATGAATCTTGTGTGATGTAAGTGTTGACATGGCCCATCCTTTTCTTGCAAAAGATGCAAGGAGACGGGAGTGGAAGAGTAAACCACTTGAGACTAGAAAAAGAATACGATGTTGAAGCTACACTTTCCACAGTGAGTTCTAGGATAGAGAGGCATAGTATAGGGTGAAATTGGAATATGATGAAGCATGAAGAGAAGAAAGTTGGTCACAAGGCGAGAATAGTAAACTGGTAAAGAGTGAGGGTTAGATCATACCAACATAGGTTTCATAGAGGAGGCATAAATGGAAATCTTGAAGTTATGAGAATCTTCCATTGTCCATTCTTCACTGCCATGTACATTCATTGTTTGTTCTTCACTACTGACAACTGAGCTACAATGAAAGGGAGGAAATCAAACTCTTGAAGTAAGGTGCAAAACTAGCACAACAAAACTAATTGCAGCAACAATAATTTGGTTAGGAGACTTCATTTCCATTATGTTTGATGTCCTCCTAGTCATGAGTGTTGGGTGAAGGCCAAGATGATGGAAGCTATAATTTAGATGTTGAGTAGCTGGTTTCTCTCAACTACTGCCATTGAATCAAGAGGAAGGTATGTCTAGACCAAATTCTGCTTGACATTTTGATGTCAACTACTAGATAATGAATTTGCAATATTAGTGTGCTTGTCTGTGACTAGCAATAGGGGTTTGTTGTTGCTTAAACTTGGATATGTTTTCTGTTTGCTCTATTCTCTATTCTAAAGTTACACAAGACATTCACACTTATGAGGAGGCTTTAGCTGCTGAATTAATTTGGGAGCTATAAGATAGTTATGCTATGTTAATAAAGGGTTGGTGGCACCTAGCTTGAAAATACAGAGGGTTGTTGTGTGTCTTGAATTATTTTCATGTTGTTTTGATGCACTGGAGGTCCTGCTATCTATTAGATTAGTGTTTGAAGGCTTGTCTTGATGCCTTCTAGTCACCTTTTCTGGGTTAAGGTCAGGATGTTTGATGCGTCCTTTTAGTTGTTGAGCAGTTGCCTAGCTGGCTATTTTTTCTCTTCTATTATTCAATCAAGAAGAATGTATGTATCCTCTGATGTTAGGGGTAGGGATGTGTTTTGCCATTTCGATGTTGTCTACAGGCAGTGGCATTGTTGCTTGTGTACTTGTCTAGTTTTTTGTATTTGTGATATATAGTTACTTAGAAATGGATTTGCTTGTTGTGTTTTTTCCTTTTGATAATTTGATGCCCTTTATTATGAATTTGCAGAAAATTTCTACTATTTTTGAGGAATTTTAGTTGTTGCTCGTTTAGCTGGAATGGTGTCCATAAAAGATAATGCATCTTCTCAAGCAGATAAACATGAGGCAAATAGGTGGAGACTGGTTGCTTGGAGAAGAAATCAATTATTTATGTTTGCACCATCCAGTAGAGTCACTGCAAACGTGAATCAAATCTCAAAGTGTCAGCCTATTATAAAGCTTATTTAAGTAATACCATGGATGTTTATATTTCTATCATATCATCTCGGAGATATTGTGGGATGTGCAGAAATTTTGTTCTTCCCCTTAACGTTTGTACGATGTCCCTTTATTTAAGAACTGAATGTTTAATATCTCACATAACTTATGTACAACAATATTA